>CM038049.1:14511274-17232524 GCA_021397845.1 Areca catechu | reverse complement strand
ATTTGAATTTTGAATTCAAATCTTTATTGTAATATTTTCTTATCTATTTCCCATTTTTTCACTCTATTTAAATTCAAATTTTGACTTTGAATTAATGCTGGAGTATTTTTTTCTTATTTTTTCTTTTGTAGATGCTATATATATTTTATATATATTCAAAAAAATATCAAAAAAATTAAGTGAGATTTTGGCTATCTTATTCTATTTCTTTCATGGTATTAGAGCCATTCTACTCTTAAGCTTTTGATCCTATCGAGATGGCCCTCCTTCCCATCTCTTGCAGCATGACCACTACCGTTGCTCCACCAGCCTTATCCTTCCTTCCCACCTCTCAAACCCACCAGCAACAACTACTTACTATGGAAGGCACAATGCCTTCCTCTACTCCGAAGTTGTGATTTGGTTGGGCTAATCGATAAAAGTGACCCTTGTCCACTACAGCACCTTCCTGCTCCAACGGCAACAAAGACGACATTAACGGTGACAACTGAAGCCCCTCCTTTGGTAGCTAACCTGGTGTATTCGCTATGGGTTAAATGAGACCAGCAGGTTATGGCGTGGCTCATTGCATCCGTCTCAGTCCTTATTGCCCTTCATCTTCGGTCTTGACTCTTCTCATGCCGTGTGGGACGTCCTTATCGGAATGTTCGAGTCTCAATCTCAAGCACATCTCCTATAGCTTTGAACTAAGTTGCAATCCCTTAGGCGCGGTACGAGCACCCTTTTTAACTACATCCAGAGAGCTAAGGTGATAACCAACAACATGACGGCCATTGGGCATCCCGTCTCTTCTATAGACTTGGTACTTCAGGTGCTTGCAGGGCTGGGACTAAGTTTGACTCCATCGTGACCACACTTGCAAGCATCGAAGGCCTCTCTCTTGGTGAGCTTCTAGCCCGTCTCATTGCTTATAAGAGCCTCCTTCAGCATTAAGCACAGCTAGACTCTGATGCCCCCTTTCCTATTGCATACTAAGTCTCATGAGGGCATGGTCCATCTCATCAACCTGCCAACCTATGGCAGATGCCACAAAACTACCTAGCTTCTAATCAAGGGCGCTCACGTGGAGGTCGTGAACATAACCGTGGGCACTCTCACCAGTGTCAAGGACCCTGGTGTCAATTATGTCATGAACGTGGCCACTTTGTTACGAACTACCTATAATGTTTCAACCCTAACTTTCATGGTGTTACTCACTGTTGACCCCATAAGTGATTTTGATGATAACCAAACATTGGTGCATGCGTTTATTTTACTAACAACTCTTCAAGTGGTTTACAAGTTTTTGTAGGATGAATTCTTTGTTCGAATTTCAACTCCTACATTTTCATTTCTTGTTTTAATTTGTGTTGTAATTGAATATTGTAAAGAAGAACCCAAAGAAAAAATTAAGAAAGATCATAAAATTGGATTACTTTTAAATGTGTTTCAAGCTTTGAGTTTCTTAGAAACTTGTTCGAATTAAAGACTTCTTGAAGCTTGAAGACTTGCTGGATGAAATCTGGAGAAAGACTGAGAAAAATCACTGAAACATTCATCCGAGCCGACTCGAGGAGAAGAGAGCCGACTCTGGCACATGGCATGCATGAGACTTCTGGCACGCAGATATCCAAGCCGACTCTAAGGGACCCAAGCTGACTCATCCAGAGTGTTGTTTCTTGAATCAGATAGGCGAGCGACTCAAAGGAAGTCTGAGCCAACTCTATCACATGGTCAGACATTCGAGCCGACTCTTCAAAAGATCGAGCCGACTCTTCAGAAGATCGAGCCGACTCCTCCAAAGTTCAGAAAATGGTTTCTAAGAAGAACAGCCATCCGAGTCGACTAGAATGGAAGTTAGTCGACTCGACTAGACTAACATTTTGAAGGCTTGAGAAACCGATTCGACCCGAATCAAGGTGAGCTGACTCTTACAGAGTGAAGAATTAAGACACCGTGCAAGCGAGCCGACTGGATTGAAGAGAGTCGACTCAACCAGAACTCTTCTGAGAATCCAAGCTGACTCGAGTGATCCGAGTCCACTCGAAGGTCGATTTTAGACTTGCAACGGCTAGTTCCATAACTCAGAATTTGAATCCAAAAAATGCTCCAACGATCAAATATTACATCCCAACGGTCTACAACGATTTAAACTGCCTTGGAATGATGGAAGGCCATATATTTGAGGGATTGGAACTTTTTTGAAGTAAGAGTTAGAAAGTTTTTCAAAGAGTAATGCTTTGTTGAATATCAAACCTACCAACAAGGAGAAGAGCACTAAGCATTCAAGATAGCCTTCAAGTCTTCACCAACTCTCATCTAAAGCTTGAAGCACTTAGTAAAGAAGCAAAAGAAGCCATTAAAGTGCATTGAAATGCATTCAAGTAGGCTTCTCTCAAGCTGAATCAGCAACCACTCGACAAAAAATTGTTTGTCATTCTGTTGCTTTTCTTTTCAATTCATTTTTGAATTGTTGGGTTATTGGTGAGCCCTGTTGAAAAACCAAATAGGTTCTTGATGAGCCTTTATTAAAAATCAAGTGTTGGGTTCTTGGTGATCCTGGTAAAACCAAGTTGGGTTTCTTTGGTGATCCCAGTAAAATCAAAGTGTAGAGATTTGGATTGTGAGCTTGTGAAAACAATCCGACTGTATTCCGATGAGGAATATAGTGAAAATCCCAAGTGGTAATCTTGGATAGTGGACGTAGGAGCTGGGTTGCTCCAAACCATTATAATTGTTATGTGTTTGTGTTGTGCTTCTCTGATTTAATTTAGCTTCTGCATTTAATTATTTTGTCACAGCACTTAATACCTTAAAAAGGATTTCAAAAAGGACATAATAGCTTAAATTTTTTAATTTCCAATTCATCCCCCTCTTGGAAAAGCCACCTGGGCAACACTCACAATAATCGCCAGTAACAAATCTCTACTCCTGTTGCCTTCAACACCATCATGGAAGGAAATGACACTATATCGACCTCTTGGTATCCAGATTCGGGTGCCACCAATCATGTGACACTAGACTACAACTAGCTTGATAGTGCAACTCCATATCATGGTACTGATTTTCTCTACGTTGATAATGGTATAGGTTTGCCAATAACTCATATAGGCTCTGTTACAATTTTATGTTGTTCACGTCTTTTATCTCTCATGAATCTTCTGCGCATACCTATTGTCACTCGTAATCTCTGTTTGTGTATCAGTTTTCTAAAGATAATCATGTATTTTTTGAATTCCATCCCTTTGATGTTATCTAAAGGATCAGGTAACTCGACAACCTCTACTCCACGATTAGCTTGAACGTAATCTTTATTAGCTATGTCCTTCCAATAAAAATAGTGCTGCTTGAGTTTTTCTTGGAAAGACGATGTCTACCTCTATTTGGCATGATCGGCTAGGTCATTCTGCCATGCGAGTGGTGTCATGGATCCTTTCCAAGATTGGACTACCGGTTCACTTGATCTAATTGTTTAGTTTGTGTGCTATTTATCAAAAAGCCAAGTCATTGGCTTCCTCTTCCTTCATGCAGTTCTGTTTCATCTCATCCTTTAGAGTTAGTGTTCTCCAATGTATGGGGCCCTTCACCAATAACCTCTACTTCTGGAGCTCGTTACTATGTTTATTTTATCAATGATTTTAGTATATTTGGATCTTCACTATGTAAAGAAAATCTGATGCACTAGATATTTTTCTTTGCTTTCAGTATTATGTTGAACATCTCTTTGATAAACAAATAAAATAATTCTGTAGTGATTAGGGTGACAAGTTTTGTTCTGTCTCATCATCTTGATGCTTGTGGCATCTCTCATCATCTTGATGCTTGTGGCATCTCTCATTATCTCTCATGCCTGCATATCCCTCAGCAAAATGGCGTTGCAAAATATAAGCATCATCACATAATCGAAACTGCATTGGCTCTCTTAGCTACTACCTCTATTCTCCAATAATTTTGGGACGATGCCGTTCACATAGCTACCTACTTAATCAACCATATGCCCACACCTCTCTTGTCCAATATTAGTTTTTATGAAAAACTTTTGGTTCCACATAGAATTATACTTCTCTTCGTGTATTCGGATGTGCTTGTTTCCCATATTTATAACCCTATTCCAAACATAAGCTTGAATTCCATTCTAACTTGTGTATTTTCATGGGATATAGCGAGTCTCATTATGGGTATCAATGCTTGCATATGCCAACGAGTAAGATCTACATCATATGCCATAACTTTAATGAAAAGAGATTTTCTTTTGCTAAAATTTCTAGCCATAATATTGGGGCTCTTAATTACGCTCACCAGCCTTTACCTCATATGTAGGTTACATACTTGGACATGTCAACTGGTGCTGAAGCTCAGCCTTCAGATCAATACATCAGGCACTAAGGCCATCTTTCAACCCATGCATAGCAAGTCGACCAAGGCATTGACTATACCTCGTGACACGTAGCCACTTCTGAGCTACCTACCCAGCCCAGCATGTCCTCATCTACTTCAAGAGAGATGGATTCTCAGGCGAGAGACACGAGTGTACCTATAGATCCACCTACTTCAATTCATGGTGATGTATGCCAACCGTTGACATTGACAACAATGCCCTTGCCTCCATTAGACCACACTATTGATGTTGTTCACCCCCATCTGATCTAAATGATAAATAGCAATGGTGGACTAGCTTAATCACACCGGCACACATCCATCCTGTGATCACTAGATTACAAGATGGCACAAGACGGGCCAAAATCTATAATGCACGGAAAACTAATATGCATCCTCTCCCATGTTTATTAGCTTGCACTTCATTGCTTTTTGAGCCGACATGCAATAGTCAAGCTTCCAAGGATCCCAACTGGCATGCAGCCATGTCAGCCAAATTTGATGCCCCTATGTACAATGGAACAAGGATACTTGTACCTTATACTTCGCATATAAATGTGGTCGGGTGTACATGGGTTTTCAAATTTAAATGACATCCTGATGGTTCCATTGAAAGATATAAGGTATGACTTGTAACAAAGGGATATAGCCAGTAACATAGAATTGATTTTACAAAGACATTCAGTCATGTTATCAAAATCATAATAATAAGACTTCTTATAGCCCTTGCCATCTCTTTTGGTTGGCCTATGAGATATCTTGATTTGTCTAATGTATTTTTGCATGGACACTTAGAAGAAACCATTTTTATGGAGCAACCTCCAGGTTTTGTCTATCCATAATTTTCTCAATATGTGTGTCAATTTAGAAATTCCTCTATGACCTCCGGCAAGCCCCAAGGACCTGGTTTCAATGGTTTTGTAGTTATGTACTTCAGCTTGGTTTTGTGGGATCCAAGATAGATACTTCTCTATTTTATCGTGTATATGGGTTCTCTTCTATTTATATTTTAATCTATGTGGATGATTTAATAGTGACTGGTAATGATGCATCTGGCATTTCCTCACTAATTGATTCTCTTAAGAATGAGTTTTCTATTCGAGACCTTAGTTCTCTACATTTCTTTTGGGCAATAGAGATATCTTCACATCTAGATTGCTACTTCTTATCCCAATAGAAATACATTAAATATGTACTACAGAGAGTTGGTATGTTAGATTGAGAGCCTATTTCAACTCCTCTGGCACTAGATTTTGATTTTAATGGGCCATCCTCACCATTTTCTGATCCAATATTATATTGGATGATTGTAGGAGTGTTACAATACACTACCATCATATGTCCATATCTCATTTATATTATTAACCGATTATGCCAACACATGCATGCACCTTCGAACCTATACTAGATAGTTATGAAGTGCACCATGTTGAAAATTGTGTTCCAAAGCCAATCGCCTAGGCTATAGGCGGTTGAGCTGAGTATTGTACTCTTTGTATGAATTAATAAATATTATTTTGGCAGCTCATCACATTCTTACATTTTCCTGTAATGAACTCTTTTTCATGTAATGAAGTCCTTAGGACTACATTGACTTCGATATAGAGAGGATATATCGAGTGATCCTTAAATCAGGTTCACAACCAAAGGATACATTGTACTGGATGGCAATATATCAAGTGTAGGTTATTGTTGTTCACATCGTTTGGTTGTCCTCTTGACTAAAGGAGTGTGGTGACACTGATATGATCTGCAAGTGGGATATATGATATCTCATTGAACGTGACTCCATGTAGCCCCTTTCTGTCAAAGGAATACTCATGATTGGATATGGGTATATGTGTCCCTCCGACCTGAGATCATTATGGTAGCTTGCAAGCAATTCCCTGTGCTTTGGTGCCGGACTACCCGGATTCTAATCCAGTGATGGAAGGTTTCTGGGTATAGGCAAGTACTTGTGGAGCAGTGGTGGACCAAGATGGAATTGACCTGTCCAAGTTATTTGGATTGAATGTCTCGCAGTGTCTCAATTTAGTAAATCCTCGGCTGGGATAGTCCTAGTGAGGAGTCACTGGACTTGTGAGGTTGAGACATGTTGTGGATTGACTCAGCTAGGGTTGGCAGTATAATCCTAGGTTATCCTGAGCATTAGAGGTCAAAGGGATGAATTATACAGTAACCATATGCCAGAGGCTCGATTGATTGCTCTCGCATCTTTGACCTATCCGGATGCTGGGATCCATTGCTAGATGGTATCTTGTGCTGATACTGGAATTATTCCAGTGCTACCGCCTAGGTTCGAACCTATGAGATCACACGTCATAGAGGATCTCTCCCTGATCTAGGTACCGATTTATGATTAAGAGTCATTTCGGTAACGGTTTGATTGAGCACACTCTTGGGATTGACTCGATTTTGGGTCGATCAAATTTATTCGAGTTCACCAGGAATTATTTCTGGATGACCGGGACTTGACCAAGCCATTTATAAATTAGATTTTGATCTAATTTTATTGTGAACCGGTTTAGAACCGGTTTGGGATTTTTTGAACCGGTTGTGAACTGTTTTGAACCAAGCCACACGATATTCAATGGCTTGGACGAACAGGGTATTCAAGGCATCCTTTCTCCTCCCATTTCTCTTCATTTTGGCTGCATATTTAACCACCGATTAATTATTCCTCACTGCTTGATTGTGAACGGATTCGATTCGTTCTAAACCTGCTGGCCTTTTGCATTCCCAGCCTGTCCTCTCACCTCCCTATTATCGATTTTTCCTTGGTGCACACTGATAAATTCTGGGCTGTGGTACGCTGTGTGCGCGCTTGCTTTTGAGAGCTTCCAATCGGTGGTTTAGAGCCTAAGTTTCTTGTGTGAGATTGGGAGAGAAATAGTTCTTTGATTTCCTGTTGATAGTGGTGCTCACTTGGTGAAGGAAGATACTGCTGTTTTAGGAGAAAACAATTACAGAACAAGAGTGTTATGTTTCCTTATCTCCTTCCCACCATTTGAAGAGGCTTCCAGCGACTAGCATCGCGTGAGAACCCGGACTACAATAGCCCCATGCCTGTCCCCCCTCTAGAGGGTGTCCCCTTGAGCACCTGAGAGCCGGATCTACCTCCAAAGCTGCTGGTTTTTGGTTGCTCTGTTTTATTTGGTTGCAGGTTTTGAAATTCTGGATCAAAGAGACTTCAAGATTGTTGGAAGAACAATTTTTAGCTCTCCATTGAATCAAGATTCATCCAGAAATCACCTTGCAGTTGCTTCCTAAGGAGAGACCAAGAGATTGCCACTTTCGGTTTCCTCCATTGCTGTTGTTGAAAAGAAAGAAAAATCAACATTTCAAGTGGTTGCTGGAAGAAGAAGACTGGAATAACTTTATTCCAGTTATCCCAGCTATTCCAGCTTTATCCTAGAGTTATTCTAAGTGGGAATAAGGTAATATTTTTATTTTTATTTTCATGCATGCCTAGATCTAGGTTTATATAATTGTTTATAAATATTACATACCAATGTTATGCCATATTATGCCTATACATGCATCTTGAATAGGTTAGATCCTATGCGGAGTAGGTTATTTCCGCTATTATTTTAAAAATATTTTAAAATACATACCTGCTCCTTGTGCGGTTACATGCTTAGTGTAGGCACCTGCAACCCCGTATTTCCTTTCAGTGGTATCAGAGCCAGGTTCAGGAGTAACATTTCTTGATTGCATGTATAGTAGATTAAATTGTTTAATCTTAAGAAATGTATCTGTATTTTAATCATAGGATAAGATTAAAGAGTACTTTTAGGAACCTAGTTGAGACCTTCATTATGACCGTATGTCTTTGGCACGATGCGATTCGTTTGTGTTGGCCTCTTCAAAAGGATCCTTTAAGGAAATCTAAGAAATTAAAATTATTTTAATTCAGATATATTTTTGGCATTACTTATAAATTTGTTATTTGGGTAATGTAATATTTATAAAAGAATAAATCTAGATATGATGCATGATTTGATATGTAAAAAGAGTTTTACATGTTTTAATTAAAAATTTTGGCTTATATTCAAACAATTTTAAATTATGTGATTAAATGACAAGTTATCTTAGGGTTTATGAAATCTAATGTCATTTAAATAAGCCAATTAGGTTAATTCGGTTAGCTGTCTAATTGGGTCCATAATTTGGATTAGACCTATGTTTAGTCGAACTGGATAATAAGAAGACTTATCAAAAGTTGATTAAGGTCCTTCTTTTAGATCTATCTAATAGTTAGATGGGTTAGTCCATTCATCTAAATGGATATAATTAGTGGCTCCGTGGAAGCCCGAGTTTTTAGGCTAGTATGATCGAGTCTGGTAAATCAATTGGTGTCGAGGTAGGTTTGGCATTTGTGATCATGGTTGTATAAGGCTACCTCTTTCCTGGCCAACTTGGTTGGTATCTAGGAAAGATGGTTAATGGCGGATACTCATCCATGATCTCACCTACCTGGCCAGTCAGTCGACCAGGACTGATTAGAAAAGCTCATTGACTCGAGTTAACCCATGTCACCCAGGTTGATCAGTCTGACTAATCGGTAGGTGCCCATGGATCAATTGTTAAATTAGTTCAACCATCTTGAAAACTGATTTGTTCAGTAGGAGGATGATCCATGTTCTTATCTTATTCTTCTGTCACTACCTAAAATCCTCTAAAATTATTAGGTCCTGAAAAAAACTAAGTCAAAGAGTTGATGGTGTCTTAGCCTCCAATTAAGTGAGTTAGTAATGTGTCCTTTAACTTGGTGTTCATCAGCAGTTTCATAGAACGGGTGTGCATCCAGTTACTGGAATTGCTCTCTCATAGATGATGGTTCAGTGCAACCTTCTTGACGGTGATCAAGTGAGCTAGCCATAGTTGGGCTTGGTCATTCGTTGGCTGGAAGTATTGGATTTATCATATTAATGATTGGACCTAACTGGAGACCCGCAATGGGAGGCCCCTAGGCCGATTGGGGTGCTCTCTGCGGCAAAATTAATTACTGGAAGTTACTTAGGGAAGCAATTGGTTGGTGAACCTACCTTTAGGCGCGTATGTGAGCTGGCCATAGTCGGGCTCATACGTGGTCTATTGGATTTCATTATCCGCTATGAAATAGTGATTTCACAGATTGGAGTTAGAGGCTCCCAATCTGAAAAATTAGTGGAAGAGACCTTTAGACTAAAGTCCATGTCTTTTGGTTAATTAATTGATTCATACTATAATATGGTCTTGATTTTCCTTTCAGATGTCTTCAAATCTTTCGCTCCGGTCACTTCTCGATAACGAAAAGTTGAAGGGTCACAACTTCGATAGTTGGTATCGAAAGTGAGAATAGTCCTGGAACATGAACAGATCCTTTATGTGATAACGGATCCAGCACCTGAAATCCCCTCTGCCAGTGCTTGGAGTTCGGTCAGGGACACTTATCAGAAGTGGGTTTTTGATCGGACTACTGTCTGATGCATTATGCTAGCGGCAATGAACGACGAGTTCAGTCGCAAGTTCGAGGAGGCCCAACTAGATGAGATTCTTCAAAAGTTGAAGGAATCTTTCGACACGCCAGACGATGTAGAGCGGTACAAAGCATCTTGTGCCATCTACAATGCTAAGATGCTGAATGGTGGTTCTGTCACTGATCATGTATTGTACATGATCGAGCTGATTGAAAAGTTGGACGAGATCGGATGTCCCTTGCACGAGCAGCTCGGCAAGGATATGATTTTGAATTTTCTGCCCTCCTCCTATCTTGACTTTCTCGACCATTACAGAATGAATAAGCCTGCAGTCAATTACCATGGTTTGATGGGATTGCTGCAGACTTTCGAGAAAGACCACCAACTGAATAAGGGGGTGGTGAATTTAGTGGGAGGTTCTAGAGGTCGTCGTCCCTTTAAGAAAGGAAAGACCTTTTAAGAAAGGAAAGAATAAAAGAAAGGGAAAGAAGGTGCTAAATGCTCCTAGCCCAAGTCAGACTAGGAAAGTGAAAGTTGACAAGTCTAATGCAAAGTGCTTCTTCTGCAAGAAGTGGGGACACTGGAAGAGGAACTGTCCACTTTACCAAGCATCCCTAGATCCGAACAGGCCAAGGAAGGGAAAGCAGCATATTGCTGGACGAGGTATTTATATGATAAAACCTTGTAATTTCTATATTTGTGATACTGCTAACTGGGTATTTGATACCGATAATCCTATTCATGATTGTAATTCATTACAGGGACTGCAGTTAGCAAGAGATTCAAGGATGGGGAACAGTTTCTGAGCATCGGGAATGGAAATCGTGTTCCAGTACTGGTGATCGGAGTTCTAAGTCTTGTCTTTGAGTCATGTACTGTCGAGTTAGTCGACTGTCATTACTGTCCTAATTTCATTATGTGCATAATCTCTGTAGGCCTTTTGGTCAATTATGGTTTTGAACTATCAATAAAAGGAGATATTTGCCAAGTTATTTTGAATAACTCTGTGATAATGAAAGCTAAGTTAAATAATGGCATTAATGTACTGTCACGGCTTGTTAGTGTAATGTAACATCTAGCAAACGCCCAAGGTTAGAAAATGTTAGTAATCTGTATCTTTGGCACTGTATGCTAGGTCATGTTAACCAAATAGGATAAACAAGATGCGAGGAGAAGGCCTCCTCAACATCAGTGATTCTGAATCACTGCCTACTTGTGAATGCTATTTACTTGATAAAATGACCAAGTCACCTTTTACTGGAAAAGGTGTACGAGCTACAGAACTTCTGAGTCTCATGCATACTGATGTATGCGGACCCATGACAATTAGTGGCAGAGATGGATACATATATTTTATTACGTTTACAGACAACCTTTCGAGGTTCGGTTATGTCTTTTTGATGAGACATAAATCTGAGTCGTTTGAAATGTTCAAACGATATCGTAATGAAGTAGAGAAACAAACTGGAAAAAGTATCAAAACTCTTCGATCTAATCGAGATGGTGAATACCTATCTGGTGAATTTTTGACATACCTTGAGGAGAATGGGATTCTCTCTCAGTGGACTCTTTAGGAACACCACAGTTGAATGGTGTGTCTGAAAGGAGGAATCGAACCTTGTTGGACATGGTTCGATCCATGATGGGCTTTGCAACTCTGTCGCTATCCTTTTGGGGATATGCTCTTGAGATAGCTTGTCACTTGTTAAATAATGTTCCGAGTAAGTCTGTTGTCTCCACTCTATATGAGATATGGACTGGACGTAAGCCCTCAATCTCACACCTTCGGGTTTGGGGTTGTCTGGCTTATGTAAAGCATTTAGACTCAGATAAACTTGGTCCTAGGTCTGACCGATGCCTATTTATTGGTTATCCTAAAGAAACCAAAGGGTATTTCTTCTACTTGGAGGATGAACAGAAAGTGTTCATCGCTCTTAAGGCTATCTTTTTGGAAAAGGAGTTCCTTGGAGAAGGAACTGTAGCCTCTAAGAATTGAACTTGGTGAAGTTTAGCCAGTAGAAGAACATGCACACTCTAAGGACATCATAGAACTGGTTGTGATTGGATCATACCCAGAACCCATTATTAGGAGATCTGGTAGAGTACCGCGTCAAGCAGACAAATACTACGATTTCATGGTCCGGGACGGTAATCCCATTGAGCTCAACGAGAACAATGAGGATCCGATCATCTATATGGATGCACTCCAGAGATCTAACTCTGAGGCATGGCTTGGAGCCATGCGATCCAAAATGGAGTCCATGGAGATCAACAATGTATGGACATTGGTTGATCCGCCTGAAGGGATAAAACCCATCGAGTGCAAGTGGATCTTCAAGAGGAAAAGGGGCACAGATAGGAAGGTGGAGACCTATAAAGCCCGTCAGGTTGCCAAGGGTATCGTCAGCGATATGGTATCGATTATGACGAGACTTTCTTCCCTGTGGCAATGCTCAAATTCATTCGAATCATGCTTGCTTTAGCAACATATTTTGATTATGAGACCTGGCAGATGGATGTCCGAATCGCTTTCCTAAATGGAGAGCTGGAAGAGGAGGTGTATATGATACAACCTGAAGGGTTCACATCCTCAGATGAGTCAAAAGTATGCAAATTATAGAGATCCATTTATGGACTAAAGCAAGCATCTCGAAGTTGGAACTTACATTTTGATAGGTATATCAAATCATATGGCTTCGTTAGGAATGGAGAAGAACCGTGCATCTATAAGTGGGTTAATGGTTCTGTGATTGTATTCCTGGTACTGTATGTTGACGACATTCTCTTAATCGGGAATGACATCGTAGCATTACGAGGAATAAAGGTTTGGTTATTATCTCAGTTCTTCATGAAGGACTTGGGTTAAGCTTCTTATATACTGGGTATGAAGATCTATAGAGATAGATCTAAGAAGCTTCTGGGATTGTCCCAGTCTACGTACATTGATACCGTGTTGAAACGGTTCAGCATGGAAGATTTCAAGAAAGGCTACCTTCCGATAGGTTCTGGAATTACTCTTTCCAGGAAAAATTGTGCGATAACTCTTGAGGAAAGAGAGCGCATGAATAGAGTACCTTATACTTCTGCAGTAGGCTCTATCATGTATGCTATGACATGTACTAGACCAGACGTGGCATACTCACTAGGAGTAGTGAGCAGATACTAGTCTGACCCAGGTGAGGCGCATTGGAAGGTGCTTAAGTCCATCCTGAAGTATTTGAGAAATATTAAAGACCAATGGCTAATTTATGGAGAATCTGACTTGAAACTTGTGGAGTATACTGACTCCAGTTTCCAGTCAGACAGAGATGATAGCAAGAGTGTGTCGGGATTTGTATTTATCCTAAATGGTGAGCGATTTGCTGGAAAAGTTTCAAGCCGGCGACAGTTGCAGACTCGATTTGCGAGGTAGAGTACCTTGCTGCATCAGATGCAGCGAAAGAAGCTATGTGGTTGCGGAAGTTCCTTAGAGAGCCAGGGATGGCATCTTTCCTAGATGGTTCTATTCCAGTGTACTGTGACAGCACTGGAGCTATTGCTCAAGCTAAGGAGCCGAAAACTCATCACCGCACCAAGCACATTCTGCGGTGCTACCACCTCGTACGAGAGATCGTAGAACGAGATGACATCAATCTTATGAAGATCGATGGAAAGGAAAATCTGGCCGACATTTTTACTAAAGCCGTCGGAATTAAAGAGTTTGACTTTTGTAAAAGGGAAATGGGTATTAGATAATGTTCTAATTGGCTTTAGTACAAGTGGAAGTTGTTGGGAATTGTGTTCCAAAGCTAATTGCCTAGCTATAGGCGATTGAGCTGAGTATTGTACTATTTGTATGAATTAATAAATATTATTTGGCAGCTCATTACATTCTTATATTTTCCTGTAATGAACTCTTTTTCATGTGATGAAGTCCTTAGGACTACATTGACTTCGATATAGAGAGGATATATCGAGTGGTCCTTAAAACCAGGTTCACAACCAAAGGATACATTGTACTGGATGGCAATGTATCAAGTGTAGGTTGTTGTGGTTCACATCGTTTGGTTGTCCTCTTGACCAAAGAAGTGTGGTGACACTGATGTGATCTGCAAGTGGGATATATGATATCTCATTGAACGTGACTCCATGTAGCCCCTTTCTGCCAAAGGAATACTCACGATTGGATATGAGTATATGTGTCCCTCCGATCTGAGGTCATCATGGTAGCTTGCAAGCAACTCCCTATGCTTTGGTACCGGACTACGCTGATTTCTAATCCAGTGATGGAAGGTTTCTGGGTACAGGCAAGTACTTGTGGAGCAGTGGTGGATCAAGATGGAATTGACATGTCCAAGTTGTTTGGATTGAATGTCTCGCAGTGTCTCAATTTAGCAAATCCTTGATCGAGGTAGTTCTAGTGGGGAGTCACTAGACTTGTGAGGTTGAGACATGTTGTAGATTGACTCAGCTAGGGTTGGCAGTCTAACCCTAGGTCATCCTGAGCATTGGTGGTCAAAGGGATGAATTATACGGTAACCATATGCCAAAGGTTCGATTGATTGCTCTCGCATCTTCGACCTATCCGGACGCCGGACCCATTGCTAGATGGTATCTTGTGCTGGTACTGGAATTATTTCAGTGCTATCACCTAGGTTCGAATCTATAAGGTCACACGTCATAAAGGATCTCTCCCTAATCCAGGTACCGATTTATGATTAGGAATCATTTCGGTAATTATTTGATTGAGCACACTCTTGGGATTGACTCGGTTTTGGGTCGATCAAATTTGTTCGAGTCTACCATGAATTGTTTCTGGGTGATCAGGACTTGACCAAGCCATTTATAAATTAGATTTTGATCTAATTTTATTGTGAACCGATTTAAAATCGATTTAGAGTTTTTTGAACCGGTTGTGAAACAGGGTATTCCCTTTCTCCTCCCATTTCTCTTCGTTTTGGCTGCATATGTAACCACCAATTAATTACTCCTCACTGCTTGATTGTGAACAGATTCGATTCGTTCTAAACCTGCTGGCCTTTTGCATTCCCAGCCCGTCCTCTCACCTCCCTATTACCGGTTTTTCTTGGTGCACACTGATAAATTCTGGGCTGTGGTATGTTGTGTGTGTGTGCTTGCTTTTCAGAGCTTCCAACCGGTGGTTTAGAGCCTAAGTTTCTTGTGTGAGATTCGGAGAGAAATAGTTCTTTGATTCTCTGTTGATAGTGGTGCTCAATTGGTGAAGGAAGATACTGCTATTTAGGAGAAAACAATTACAGAACAAGGGTGTTATGTTTCCTTATCTCCTTCCCACCGTTTGAAGAGGCTTTCGGCGACTAGCATCGCGTGAGAACCCGGACTAGAGGAGCCCCATGCATGTCCCCCCTCTAAGGGTGTTCCCTTGAGCACCTGAGAGTCGGATCTACCTCCAAAGCTGCTGGTTTTTGGTTGCTCTGTTTTATTTGGTTGCAGGTTCTGAAATTCTAGATCAAAGAGACTTCAAGACTGTTGGAAGAACAATTTTTAGCTCTCCATTGAATCAAGATTCATCCAGAAATCACCTTGTAGTTGCTGCCTAAGGAGAGACCAAGAGATTGCCACTTACGGTTTCCTGCATTACTGCTGTTGAAAAGAAAGAAAAATCAACATTTCAAGTGGTTGCTGGAAGAAGAAGACTGGAATAACTTAATTCCAGTTATCCCAGCTATTCCAATTTTATCCCAGAGTTATTCCAAGCAGGAATAAGATAATATTTCTGTTTTTATTTTCATGCATGCCTATATCTAGGTTTATATAATTGTTTATAAATATTACATGTCAATGTTATGCCATGTTTGTCTATACATGCATCTTGAATATGTTAGATCATGTGCGGAGTAGGTTGTTTCCACTGTTATTTTAAAAATATTTTAAAATACATACCTGCTCCCTGTGCGGTTGCATGCTTAGTGTAGGCACCTGCAACCCCGTGTTTCCTTTCACACCATGCGCTACCTAAAAGGCTCTATAATACATGGTTTATCACTTCATCATCATTCTAGCCAAGAGCTTCATGCATTTAGTGATGCTAATTGAATAGGATGCACACAAGATTAGCAATCCACGAGCAATTTTGATATCTTTCTTGGCAGGAACTTAATCTCTTTGTGCTCTAAGAAACAGTCAAGTGTTACTTGTTCAAGTATCGAGGCCGAATATAAGGCCATTGCTAATACCACGATGGAGCTAATTTGGATTCATCACTTCTCAATGAATTAGGCATTCTTTTTCATGCCCCTCCCATTCTTTAGTTCAATAATATTGGTCACTTACTGAGCTGCCAACCTGGTATTTCATGCTCGCACAAAGCATATTAAAATTGATTATCACTTTATACGGGAACAAGTAGCCACTAAGCAGCTTCAGATCTTCTACATCTTCATCCATGACCAGATTGTGGATATCTTTATCAAAGCTCTATTACATCAACGGTTTACTTTCTTACGAGACAAGCTTCAGGTAGCCAAGCCCCCTTTATGCTTGTATGGACGTATTGAAACCAATGGTGTGCAAGGCAATTATAAAAATTAATATACCATAAATTCCCTGCATTCAAAATTCAAAAATTGAATTTTGAATTCAAATCTTTATTGTAATATTTCCTTATCTACTTTCCACATTTTTTTCTTTATTCAAATTCAAAATTTAAAATTTGAATTCGAACTAATACTAAAATATTTTTTCCTTATTTTTTTTCTTGTACATGTTATATATATTGTATACATATTTAAAAAATGTTAAGAAAATAAAGTAAGATTTTGATTATCTCATTCTGTTTCTTTTAACAACAAATGATAGATATAGAGCTTATGTCTGCACATATATATTAAGAAAATTGCATGGAAAGGTGAACATGAGCACTTCCTAGATCAACCACCTCCGTATTGGTCCTCCACTTAATGTTGCAAACAGCTTCCTCTTCATTTTCTTTTTGTTTTTTTGTCTGTCTTGATTGGCGATTGCTGATCACCGTAGTACTTATTCTGCTAATTCTTGATCTTTCTTCAAGAATAATGATAGAAATACTGCATATAATTTCACAGAAAAATGGAAAAATGAGTCATGTAAATCGCTCGGGAAAGCATTCTAACACAGTACCTCTTCCTGACAGAGGTGCAACCACTAGATTGTAGCATTGTCTTCCTGCTACCTTAATTAATTAAAGACATCATGCGTAATCTGAAGCTTCCATCTATTTTACTGGTCTAGATTTATTTCAAGAAACCTACCTCAAAACTTAAGCCGAGAGTCGTTACCAAGACTAGATGAGCTTATAAGGAAGCGGAGGAAATATTATTATTTCCAAGATTCTGGGGCCTAATTTTTGGTATCTTTAGCCATGAATCACTGCATTAAAATGTGGCATGTAGCATGATTATCACCGTCCTTTCATATTCTCTTGAAAGGATCCTTGTTTTCATAAAGATAATAAAAGTTTCTGGATAAAGTAGTGAATCATATATCAGACCGAACTTGGTTTCTTTTACTACTCTTATTCACAATTTCAGAAGAAATTAGATTTGAAAAATGTTTTTATTAGGTTCATTGCCACATCTAACAGTTTATAGGCTACGTCATAGAAATAAGTGGAAGGCATCAGCATCCTTGATTTCTTGACTGACTGAATAACAATAGAAGTTATTTGGTTGGAGCTCTGTTAATCTCCGTGGTGGGGTTGCACATATCATGAATAAACTAGATCCATTACTTCCCTCCAACTTGTTGGGCTGCCAACAATTGCCCCTACCTAAGAACTTCACGTAAAAAGTGAAAATTAAGGGCCTCGGGACCCTCGGAGGCTTTTAAGATCAGGCTCCAGGGTCTTTTATCTCCCACCTTCAACCATCCCTGTTTTTTATAGCCTCACTGTGGGTATATCACATAACATCATATCATGCATGGCATCAAAGCAGCACATCCGTGCCATTTGAATCCAATCATGGCTCTTCAAGTTGCTTGCCGTGGAAAGCTAAGCAATCGCTTTCATTAATTTGGAACTTGCTCGAATGTTACCTGTGTCACAAATGGATGCAGGCGAGCAGAGGTGACAGAACCCATCAGCAGAATTCCGCCACTCAGACATCCACCGGCACTCAAACAAATTAAGCCAAAATTGTGTCTCATAAGCACGCTACGGGCTGTAAGACGGAACGTCGTCACTCCTCGCTAACATAAAAATCAGTATCTCGATGTTAATTAGTCGATACTTCGGTTTATCATGGTAAGTAATTGTAACGACCGATCACCCCTTGCATCATGAACCACCCTAGTTCATGACATATAGAATCCTTGCACACATATAAATTTATCTATTATATATATATAGAGAGAGACTCTTCATTGATCAAAATAATCTCTATCAAACATCTCTTACTAATCCAAAAGTTTTCGCAGTTTAATTAATTGCATGGAATTAGCTGCATAATTAAATCAGTAGAAACTCAAAACTATAGATGTGAATATGGTGCGAGAGAGCCGTCACTCTCTTGTCTTCTAAAAAGAGAGTTATCCAAAGATTTTCATGCATCCAAAAGAAGAGAACGGCTAGAATCATGCATGGCCTCATGTTGCTGTTCACTTTGCTTCCCTGCTAGCCCCTCCTCGGTCACAATTTTATATATAGAAATATATCCAAATATACACTAAAGCAGAAAGAAAGCTAAGCTGATGAGCCAATCCACCGCCAACCTCATCTTATTCTCGACATGCACGTCTATATTGAAAAAGAGATCTCTCTTTCCAAGTATGGCCACGTCTTCTTGTTTCTTCCAAGCATTTTTTCTTCGGGCTGCAATGGTCATGGGATCCGGTCGGAGATACGGATCGAATATCAATATATTAATATCCATATTTATTTCATCTCACCGATACATATACGAATATGATTATCAGGTAAAAATAAAAAAATTATATCCATATTTTTTTAAATAGATATAAATATAAATTAGATATTAAAAATATGAATATAAATTTTAAAAATAAAAATTTATGATCATAGAATCAACGGCATTACTAAATGATTAGTAAATTAAATTAATAAAATATTAATAAAATTATATTTTTTTTTCTTAAATGCTAGTTGATGTTATATATAATTAAATAGGTTTATAAATATAATTAGATTTTCGGATATGAAATCGATAGTTATCTATTCATATTTATTTTTATTTTTTATATAAATATAAATATAGATATAAAACTTAATTATATGTTGAAATTTTAATATCTTAATAAATTTGGATATGAAAATAGATTTTTCATGAATATTATTTGGTCAACTTTCATCTCTGGTGTGGTAATTAGAGCTAGAAATGGGCCGGTCCAATGATTATATTTTAAAAATTTTTGGACCGAATTCGGACATCCTTTTTTTCAAAAATTAAATGGACTCTATTTTACAGCCCGAAGACCAGTCCGATATGCTTAAAATTTGATCCGAAATCTGAATCAATTTCAGACCGGTCCGAAATTTATTGAGCTGGTCCGGTCCAATTACAGACCCATTTTCAGAGCCTGATGGATGGTAATACGTGGGGACGCTTGTCTTTCTCAAGGAAGGCGGGGAGCTTTTGTCCTTGCTTTGAAATAAAGAGCAGTGTCTTATGATGGCCGCTTCACCTAATACCACGCCATTTTCAAATACCCGTGCAAGTTGGCCAACTTGAGTCGCGTCCTTTTCATCAGACATTGTCATGTGCGACAGGGACTGCCTGTGATTTAAAAAAAAATGTGACCACCAACGAACATCCATGGTTCCTTCTGCTCATATTCTTAAGTTGCTTTCTTTCAATTGTTTTTGCTCGTTGGCGTTGATAGGCTCCAAAAGCAAGCAAGGCCGACTCAAAACTCGAAATGTTCCTTGTAACCTCCCTTTCCAATGGGGTGAATAGGTTACATTTGAATATATGGTCGGATTAAAATTTTATAATAGAGATACTACATTGATGATCCAAATCGTTTGATGAGATATATCAAAATTATTTACATATCAAAAATTATATAATTTAAAATTTTTATTAAATGATCAAAAAATAGATAGTCGAAATAAAATTAAAATAGTTATATTTTTTATTGCTTGACACTAGGAATTTTTAAATTATATGATTTTTTATATGTGAGTAGTTTTGATATAGTAGATTACTTCCAACAACTTAGATCATTGATATAAACTTTTCATTAAAAAGTTTTGACATGATCGAATTCGATTTTAAATATATTTGAATTTAACCAAACCTAACTATTTCTCTCTCTCTCTCTCTCATATATATATATATATATATATATATATATATATATATATATATATATATATATATATATATATGTATATATACACGTGTCCATATTATAGAAATGTAAATGCTCCACCCACCTATTTATTAAAAATTATTATTATTATTATTATTATTATTATTATTATTATTATTTTTATTATTTTTATTTTTATTTTTATTATTTTGATGAACCAAAAAGGGAAGGAGTAAGATCCCGGGCGTGGCCACCCACAGACGGTCCCCCAATCCCGGCTAGTGAATATTCGATACATGATGCATATTAATTTTCCGCAACCGTTCCCTACCCGAAGATGAGTACGTCAACCTGATTACTACTGGTGTCAACCGAGTGAACGGGATTTATTATATATATCCCTAACTTTTTCACTACCACCAGCCAACAGGAGCTCCATGATTATTTTATTAATTTTTTTTAAATTTTACCCCCGGATTTTTAGTTGAAATCTGTCCAAAATAGAACTCGAACCCCTGCTAGCTTGTTGTAAAGAAAGTCTCACAATCAACTGTGCCACGCACCAGTGGCAAATTATTTATTTTTGAGTGAGGACGATTAATGCTGATCCTATCATAGAACTTTTTATCATTTATTAATCTCCAAGCAAATAGCATTTGTTGCCACCATCATGAAGCTCCGTTAGAATGCATTTGATATATTACTGGACAATCTTCGAAAAAAATATACGTAATATTAATTATCTTGCATATTATTTTTTTTATATTACTGGTAACGTATATTATCTTTTTTTATCAAAAAAATAATATACATTGCCAGTAATAAAAATTATCAATAATATAAATCATTATATTTGATATATCTAAATAATATTATATAATATAAAATTAAAAATTTAAATTATTTTTAAATTAAATATATATTTCATTTATTTATTAAAAATATATTTATATATTTATATTAAAAAATAAAATAAAATAAAATACTTTATATTTTATATAAAAATAAAAAAATATTTATATATATATATATATATAATCTTATAGTATCTTTTCTTTTTTTTTCTCTCGATTATACTTGGTATGCATCCCAATGACAGAGAACACCACCCCTATGATGACTTTACCGATCTCGTGAGTCTCGACGATGGCTTCCTCTTTCTCGCGAGCTCTGACGATAGCTTCTCTTCCTCCACGAGCTTTAGCAATGACGATCCCCTCTATAGTAAGTCTCGGTGATAGTGACTCCTTTCTTGTGAGCCTCCGTACCTTCATCGTAGATCCTTCTCCATCGATCGATGGGCGATGAGGGAGGCATCGTCGACAAGCAATGGAGGGGTTGTCAAAGAAGGGATGGAAAGGAAGAGAAAGGGAGGAGAGGATAATATTATCCAATAAATTATCTGAAATGTAGTAATTTGGATTGCTACTTTTTCTAAAAATAATCTAGATTGCTTCATGAAAGGCAATCCAAATTACTTGATGATCGAGATTGCCATAAAAGAATATTATTAAATATAATAATATAATGGGATCGTTTTAAATTACCGGCAAACCGGATAGATTACCGGCTATCAAATGCAAACTCATTATTTCTTTTCAAAGCCAAATATATTTGTATTACGATTTTTGAATTTAGATCATTTGTTCCCCATATTTTAGGTGGTTAAGAAAAATTTTTTAGCTAAAGTACATTATACATCTCTTTCACCATTTTGTCTCTTTATTTTTTATAGTTTATCTCGTTCATCAAGGCTAACTAGAAAATTATAGATAGCTAGAACCTGCCAACCTATCATCAATGTGGTTCCGGTTAAAAGTAGAAATATCAAGACCGGCGAATGATCAATGTTAAAAAGCTCGCGATGCAATGGCTTCTAACAATATACGAGCCAAAAGACCCACTATTAATAAATCTTTGGGGTAGTTGGCCAATACATGCTCCTAAACCCTAGATCCACCTGTTGCCGTTCCCGTCGTCGCGCCCGTGCCACGGATCCGCCGATCCCTCCTGACCGCCTGGCGAAGAAGCCTCCTTGACTGCGGCGAACCTGCAAGAAAGGGGTTAGAAGACCCTGACCGGGGATCCCGACGAGGGAACTCCGACGGTCAAGTCAGTAGACGACGAGAAGGAACAGACTCTCCAGACGGACCCCCGAAAGGGTTCCAGACTTAGAGAGTTTACTAGTGAGAGAGACGCTCTGGGGACCAGAATCTCGGCTGGGCCTCCTTGCCGAGCTCACGCCCAGTGATTCCCTCTCGGGATCTCTGGTTTTCACTCTCCGGAGCGAGGCCTTTTACCGTTGCTTCTCCTTTGTCCCCAGGCTTGTTCGCTTACCTCTGTTGTCCCCAGATTCCTCCCTCTTTATCTCCTCTCGTCGTGCGCTTGTCTTTTCCTCCTGGGAGACTCCCCTCCCCTGTCTTCTTCTCTTTTCCCTTTTCGGTGAAGGGGGGCCAGGCGGCTTTCCGACCTCGTCCGCCGAGCCCAGCAGGGAAAAGGCAAAGACAGGAGAGAAAAAGAGAGGGCGGCGCTGACAAGGCGGCCGGTCAGGCCTCGGGCCCAGCAAGAGCGCTCTCTCTCCCAAGCGTGGGCGCCATCTATCTATAGGGCCTGTTCTGTCAGAATCGTGCCCCTCGGCTGTGGGGCTTGTCGGGCCGATGCAAGTGATGTTCCGCGTGCCGCCGCCCTCCGTACGGGGCACCGTCTGGGATTCATACGGCCCGAGGGATGGCCTCGGGGCCCATGACTCTTCCTTGAGATCTTCTCCGTACGGGCGGCCTGACCTCGGCCGAGGTGGACCCGTCTCCGGGGGCCACCTGGCGAAGAGTGAAGGACCTGCCGACCTCGGCCTAGACCCCTCCCGGGTGGACACCTGGCGAGGTGGCAGGAGGTCGCCTGGACTCGGCCGAGGTGGGCCCGTCTCCGGGAGGCCACCTGGCAAAGGAGCGAAGGACCAGCCGACCTCGGCCTAGGTGGACACCTCCTGGGTGGACACCTGGCGAGGTGGCAGGAGGTCGCCTGGTCTCGGCCGAGGTGGACCCGTCTCCGGGAGGCCACCTGGCGAAGGGCGAAGAGTCGGCCGACGTCGGCCCGGGCGGACTCCTCCTGGGTGGACGCCTGGCGAGTGGCAGGAGGCTTCCTGGCTTTGGCCGACCTCACTTGGGCGGACATCTCCGGGCTTGGGCGCCATCGAGTTGGTAGAGGAAATCCGATCCGAGCTCGACCTCGACGGGGCAGTTTGCCTTAGAAAATTGTCGGGCGCTGTAGTCTTGTCGAACCTGGACTTGAAGACGTGGCGCTGACACGGCCGAAGAAGCCTCCATGTGGCCCGAGCGCATTCGGTGGTACCTGAGCCTGGCCACGTCACTGTCACGGCTGTAACAGTTGCCCCCCAGCCCGCCGTTCCGTCGGAGCGTCGTAGAACGGAACGTCGGGATTAAATGCGGACATGACGTGGATAGGCGAAGATCTTGCATCATAATTGCCACGATCCTCGTCGCCGTGGCTCGATGCGACTGAAAACCTATGGGGAGCCGCCACGCGTCGCCCACTTGCCCGCAATAAATGCGTCTCTTCGAGGCAGAGGCCGTTGCTCTGCTAACGAGGCGTCGATGTTGGGCGTGCGCCCACGTGGCGATCGTCCAGTGGCCCGAGGCGGAATGACGGGTACGGCCGCTGTCCGCTGAGTTTGAAAGGGAGGGGACTTTCCAGAACGAGGTCTTTTCCCCTTGCTTCGTGGGCGGTTTGCTACAGGCTAACTCCTGTTGCCCTGCGCTCGTCTGGCATATTTTCGGTGAGTGCCCTCATCTTCTCCGGCTCCCCTCCTTCCCTTCCCTTTTCTTTTCTCCTTGATCCTCCGTTCTTCTCTTTTTCATGGCGCGCCGTCGCCATGTCTCTTCCAACCCGGACGAGGCCGGTCCATCCCGGCCGAGGACTCCATCTTCTTCCTTCTCAGATGAGGAGACAATCCCGGAGGAGATCCGCCGGCGTCTGCAACCCGGGGGTGTCACCATTGGCATCCCTAGGGGATCCGGCCTCCTCCGGTTGCTCCTGCCGTCCCCCTTCGCTCTCTTCCGGCTCTTCCTGCTCTTCCTGCACCTCCTTCTCTTCTCACCGGTCCCTCCGGTCATGCCTCCACCATGACCGAAGGCGATCTTTCTCTGCTCCGGGATGCTTACGGCATCCCGGATCCATTCGCTTGTTTGTTCCGCGGTCCGGGGAGCGCGTCACCATGAGTGGCCCCGGCCGCATAGCCTTCTACGAAGACTTTCTCCTTGGGGTCTTCGGTTTCCTCTGCACCCCTTCTTTCTTTCCTTCCTCAGCCATTTCCGGCTTGTCCCGGCCCAGCTGGCTCCCAACGCCATCCGGGTCATCTTTTCTTTCATTGTCTTCTGTCACTTCCACGGGTTCGTTGCCCGTTTCTCCCTCTTCAGGGCCTTGTTCACCTTGAAGAAGTGCTCCACCGATGACGGCTGGTGGTATATTTCGCCCCGGCCCAGGTGTCTCCGGTTCGACATCCCTTCCTCGGTGAAGGGCTGGAAGAGTAGGTTTTTCTTCGCCTCAGTCGAAGATGTCGACTGGGCCTGGAGTGAACCGGACCGGACCCCGAACCGGAATTCTCGGGTCGAGTCGGCGGACCAGGAGTCCTACTCCCAACTCCTGAGCGACGTGGTCCCGGCACTCGACGTTCTGCTTTCGGAGCAGAACCTTTTTGAGGCTGGGATCAGTCCCATCCGCGAGACTGGTGAGATTCAGCCCCACTTTGACTTCTGCCCCCCTTTTTCTTCATGACCGAGCCGGCTGACTTTCTGTTCCTTTGTGTTACAGGGATGAAGTTTTTGCTGGAGAACCTCCTGGAGGGCGCAGCCCAGCGAGATGTCACCGAGGTGGATGAGCCCGCGGCGAAGAGGGCTCGTACTGAGGCGAGCCGGGAGGTCGCGGCGATGACCGCACCCAGCCCGATTGCTGTCGCTCCCCCGCCCAGGCTGCCCCAGGGCGGGGCCGCTGATGCCTTGGCCACGCGACCTGGTGGCGCCGCTGCTGAGAGGGCTCCACCGCCTGCAGCTCCATCCGGCGCCGGTCCCGTCGTCGCCGCTGCTTCGACAGTGCAGCCGGTGGCCACCGCCGGCCCGTCGACCGTGGAAACAGCTGAGGGGGCGGCTAGCGCAGGAGCCGGCCTGACACCTCCGGCACCGGTGATCACCCACCGGGACTCGGTCATCCGCGACAAAGGGCTCGCGGAGAAGATCATGGAGTACGCCTCCACCGCCCGGGACCGCCGAGCTCGGGGCGGCCGGGACTACGCAGATGCCCTGCTCGGGATCCTCCCACAGATTTTCATGGTAAGCCCGAGCTCCTTCCTTCCTTTTCTTTCAAGATCTGACTCCTTTTATCCTGACCTGGTTTGCTCTTGCTGGCGCAGATCGGGAACGACGTTCTCCTACTGAGGAACTTCCTCGTAGGGAACGCACAGAGGGACGCCGAGTAGGAGAAGAAGCTCGGCAAGCTCGCGGCCGACGTCAAAGACCTCATGGAGAAGGGGGTCGAGCTGCGAGCCAACAACCAGGCCCTCCAGTCCGACCTGGCGCGTTCTGAGGGGCGGAACAAGGAGCTGGAGGCTTCCTTGTCGGAGGAGCGGGCCGCCCACCAACGCCACACGGAGGAGGACGTGGCGGAGAAGGCTCGCCTGCAGGCCCACTCCCAGTGGCTGGAGCGCCAGTTGGAGGAGGCCCGGCGAGACGCGAGCGCGGCGAGGGACAGGAGCGCGTACATCAACGGACTCCTGGAGGCCGCAAAGCGGGAGGCGCAGGAGGCCGTCCCGAAATTCCGGGCTTCCGATGAGTACACGTCGGAAGTCCGGGAGGCCGCCATGGACTCCTTCCTGAAGGGGTTCCGGATGTGCCGGGAGAAGGTGGGGCCCTCTTCCCCGAGCTCGACCTCAGCGAGGTGGTGATCGGAGGCAGAAGGCAGGGAGTCGAGAGCAGGGCTCCTGGAGCGGCCGACGCAACTCCTGCGGCGCCGTCGACTAGCAAAGCTGCGGAGCAGCCTCAAGAGCCGGCCGCCGCAGAAGTCGAGGATGCGACGCCTGCGCCCCCGGCAGAGGGCTCCGA
The DNA here is from genome assembly GCA_021397845.1 of Areca catechu. Classification (NCBI taxonomy): domain Eukaryota; kingdom Viridiplantae; phylum Streptophyta; class Magnoliopsida; order Arecales; family Arecaceae; genus Areca; species Areca catechu. The sequence goes on along the minus strand of CM038049.1, from coordinate 17,206,330 downwards.
CCCTGCACCCCACTGAGCCCGGCGCCTCCTTCCTGTTTTGTAGTGTCTTTTCTTTTCTTCTTCTGTATTTTCTTCTTTGGGGACTCCCGGCCTGTCGGGACTCTCGGCCTGTCGGGCCTCCCGGCTTGTACTGATCCTTTGTATTAATGAAAATTTTGGTTTGATAAAATTCCGAGTTCATTCCATCTCGCCTTTCTTTTCCTTCTTTCTGAGATGTTGGTATGGAATGCTTGAAGCGATTGTAGGCCTAGTCCTTCCATTGCTCAAATCGAAGGTTGGGGCCTCCCGGATCGCGTGGCGGCAAAGTAGGCCTTAAGCGGATCCATCTTTGGGATCGCCCTCATACTTGCGCAGGCGACACGGTTTCTGCACCGCCTTACAGGCCGAAGCCCAAGATCTCCGGACTGAGCTCGATGCCGCAGGCTTTCTCAAGCCTTACGCGGCTTGCTGAGCTGTTCTCCGGGCTTTCGTGGGCGAACTGGGTTCTGCGCCACCTAACAGGCCGAAACCCAGGATCTCCGGACTGAGCTCGATGCCGCAGGCTTTCTCAAGCCTTGCGCGGTTTGCTGAGCTGTTCTCCGGGCTTGTGCGGGCGAACTGGGTTCTGCGCCACCTTCCAGGCCGAAGCCCAAGATCTCCGGACTGAGCTCGATGCCGCAGGCTTTCTCAAGCCTTGCATGGTTTGCTGAGCTATTCTCCGGGCTTGTGTGGACGAACTGGGTTCTGCGCCACCTTCCAGGCTGAAGCCCAGGATCTCCGGACTGAGCTTGATGCCGCAGGCTTTCTCAAGCCTTGCGCGGTTTGCTGAGCTGTTCTCCGGGCTTGTGTGAGCGAACTGGGTTCTGCGCCACCTTCCAGGCCGAAGCCCAGGATCTCCGGACTGAGCTCGATGCCGCAGGCTTTCTCAAGCCTTGCGCGGTTTGCTGAGCTGTTCTCCGGGCTTGTGTGGGCGAACTGGGTTCTGCGCCACCTTCCAGGCCGAAGCCCAGGATCTCCGGACTGAGCTCGATGCCGCAGGCTTTCTCAAGCCTTGCGTGGTTTGCTGAGCTGTTCTCCGGGCTTTCTTGTCGAAGCGAGAAGGGAGTGTTTGAAGCGGGGGAACTTTATTACAGGAGCAGGGAACCTTACATTACTGATAGTACATCCTCAGGTTCGAGGCGTTCCACGTCCGGGGGAACCTGGCACCCCCAATTCCTCCAAGTAATATGCGCCATGAGGGAGGGCCTCTGCCACCTGATATGGGCCTTCCCAGTTGGGCGAGAGCTTGCCGCATTCCCGTGGCTGGGAAGCTTCAGCGCGCCGGAGGACCAAGTCTCCGGGACGGAAAACCTTCGGCCGCACTCGGGAGTTGTAATACCTGGCCACGCGTTGCCTGTACGCCGCCATTCGAATTCGGGCTTTGTCCCTCGTTTCCTCGAGAAGGTCAAGGTTAGCATCATCCTGGCTGGGTTTTCTGTCTCGTCATATTGCTCCATACGCAGTGTGGGTAGGCTGAGCTCGATCGGGATGACTGCCTCGGCTCCGAAGACGAGGTTGAACGGGATTTCATCGGTGGCCGTCCTCGGGGTGGTGTGGTATGCCCAGAGGACGCTGGGGAGCTCGTCGGCCCACCCGCCCTTGGCCTGGTCCAGCCACGTGCGGAGGCCCTGAAGAATGGTCATGTTCGTGACTTTGGCCTCCCCATTGGTCTGGGGGTGCGCCACCGAAGTAAAGCGATGCTTGATGCCAAGGTCGCTGCAGAATTCTTCGAACTCCCGGCAATCGAACTGGCGCCCGTTGTCAGTGACCACGGTGTGGGGGAGGCCGAAGCGGCAGACGATGGACTTCCAAAAGAACTTGGCAGCGTTTGCTTCGGTGATCCTCGCCAAGGATTCGGCCTCGACCCACTTCGTGAAGTAGTCGATGGCCACTATCAAGAATTTCCGCTGGCCAGACGCCGGCGGGAATGGGCCCAGGAGGTCCATCCCCCACTGGCGAACGGCCAGGGGGCTGAGAGCTGGGAGATTGGGTTGGAGGGCTGCCGTTGCACCATGGCGTGACGCTGGCACCGGTCGCATTTCTTCACGAAGTCGGCGGCGTCTTCCTTCATCGTCTCCCAGAAGTAGCCCTGACGGAGTGCCTTGTATGCCAATGCCCTGCCCCCACGTGGTTCCCGCAGACGCCTTCGTGGATCTCCTGGAGCACAAGCTTGGCTTCCGTGGGTCCTACGCACTTGAGGAGGGGGTAGGAGTAGGATCTTCGATACAACTGCCCGTCCATCAGGACGAACCGCATGGCCTTCTTCCTGATGAGGCGAGCCACCTCGCGGTCCTCCGGCAGGGTGCCATTGGTGATGTATGCGGCGTACTTGTCTATCCAGCTGGGTTCATGGCCGACCTGGTGGACCTTCACCGGGTACCTCGAGGCTTGGGACCTCAAGGCGCTCCACGTAGGCGCGTCCCAGCATCGTGTCCGGCAGGGTCGCCAGTCGAAAGAGAGCATCCGCGCGGGCGTTCTCCCCGCGAGGGGATATGGAAGATGTTGAAGCATCGGAATCTGGACGCGCCCTCTTTGAGAGCTCCAAGTATCTCGCCATTTGGGGGTCGTGTGCGACATACTCCCCTACACCTGCCCCGCCACGAGCTAGGAATCAGTGAAAGCCTTGAGGTTGGTTACGCCCAGCTCGCGGGAGACTCTCAGTCCGGCAAGAAGTGCCTCGTACTCCGCCTGGTTATTTGCGGGGGAATTGGAAACGGAGTGCGCATTCGGCGACGACCCCGTTGCTGTTGGCAAGGATGAGCCCAGCCCCGCTCCCGCCGGAGTTCGAGGCTCCGTCTACATGGAGGATCCAGGTGTCCTCTCCGGGCTCGTCGGTGCCTATCTCCATCGACCGGCCTGAGGGGCCTTCCTCGGGCTCCTTGCCCAAGCCTGCACATTCGACCAAGAAGTCGGCCAGCACCTGTGCCTTCATGGCCGACCTCGGCCTGTACGTAATGTCGAACTCGCTGAGTTTCAGTGCCCACTTTGCCAATCGTCCCGAGGTATCGGGTCGGCTGAGCACTGCTTTCAGCGGTTGATCCGTCAGGACAGCGATGGGGTGCGCTTGGAAATAAGGCCTGAGATGCTGGGCAGACACTATTAGCGCAAAAACGAGTTTCTCGGGCCGAGAATACCTGAGCTCCGCGTCACGGAGAAGTTTGCTGGTATAGTACACCGGCCGCTGGGCCCCCTGGCCGTCGGTTCGAACCAAGACTGAGCTGACGGCTTCCGGGGTAACCGCTAGATAGAGGATAAGCTCCTCTCCCTCCTCGGGCCTGGACAGCAATGGTGGCGATGCGAGGGTCTTCTTCAGCTCCTCGAAGGCCTGCTGGCATTCCTCGGTCCAAGCAAAGTCATTCATCTTCCTCAGTACCTTGAAGAAGGGACGGCAGCGATCCGCCGACCTGGAGATAAAAATGCTGAGGGCCGCAACTCGACCGGTTAGTTGCTGCACTTGCTTCTTGGAGGCGGGCTGCTCCATATCCAGGATGGCCTGGACCTTCTCCGGGTTGGCCTCGATTCCTCTTTGGGTCACCATAAATCCTAGGAATTTCCGGCGGAGACGCCAAAGGCGCACTTCGCCGGGTTCAGCTTCATCTGATGGCGTCGGAGGTTGCCGAAGGTCTCCGCCAAGTCAGCCACGTGATCCGACTCGGGTTTGCTCATTACCAGCATGTCGTCCACGTACACCTGCATGTTGCGGCCGATCTGGTCTTTGAAGATTCTATTGACCAGGCGCTGGTACGTTGCCCCCGCGTTCTTGAGGCCAAATGGCATCATCCTGTAGCAAAAAGTTCCGCGGTCAGTTATGAAGGCGGTGTGCTCTTCGTCCTCCGGGCTCATTCGGATCTGGTTGTATCCGGAGAAGGTGTCCATGAACGACAGGAGGCGATGCCCTGAGGTGGTGTCGACCAGCTGGTCGATCTTTGGAAGAGGGAAGCTGTCCTTTGGGCAAGCTCGGTTGAGGTCGGTGTAATCCACACAGATCCTCCACTTACCACTACTCTTTCTTACCATGACCACGTTTGCCAGCCAGCTAGGGTACTGGACCTCCCGCACAAAACCGGCGGCGAGGAGCTTCTCCACTTCCTCGTTGATCGCCTTCTGCCTTTCCATGGCGAAGCTTCTCTTCTTCTGGCGGACCGGGCGGCAATTTGGGTCCACGTTTAGCCTGTGCATGATGACCTCGGGCGGGATGCCCGGCATGTCAGCTGCTGACCAGGCGAACACGTCAGCGTTGGCACGGAGGAACTCCAGCAGGCGGGTTCGTTCTTCCTCAGGGAGCTGGGCCCCGACTTGCACCGTCTTCAGGGGATCCGAACCGAGGGGAAAAGTCAGCAGGCGCTCTACGGGCCCTCCCCTGGGTTCCTTCTCTCTCAGATCGAGGTCGTCGATATCATGGGCGAGCTCCGGGCTCCTGGCGCCCGGGACCGTCTGAAGGCAGAGCGGGACTGGCTGGGTCGTCCCCTTCATCTCCCCGAGCCGGAAGGCGTGGGGAACTGTACCAACAGCCTTCTTGTGGAGATGGTGGCGTCCAGTTGGTTGAGCCCGGGACGCCCGAGGATGGCGTTGTAAGGCGAGGGGAGCCTGACGACGGTAAATGTTATTAGGACGGTCGCCTGCCGGGGTGGGGATCCGGCGGTGACGGGAGAGTGATCTCCCCCTCGACCCCCACGGAGTCCCCGTGAAACCTACCAGGGGGGTGTGCACCGGTTTCAGCTGATCGTGGGACAAGTTCATGCGGGAGAAAGCGTCGTAAAAAAGTACGTCAGCCGAGCTTCCACTATCAACCATGATTCGATGTACAGGATGCTTCGCGATGGTCATCTCGACCACCACGGCATCGTTGTTTACATTGTCATTTCCCTCCCCCCCCGGGGGGGGATTACATCCTCCGGGTTCCCGACTTCCAGGCTCTCTTCGTCGCTCGACCGGACCCGCGTGAGATCATGCCCACGGGCTTCTCCGTTGGGCGGTTGTCGATCGCAGGGACGGGCGGTAAGGCCGCGAGCGGCTGCCCTTCAGAGGGGGCCTCGTTCTTGACGAACTTCCTGAGGTAACCCCTCCTAATCAGCTCCTCGATCTCCCGCTTCAGGTGGCGACACTCTCTGTGTCGTGCCGTGCTCGCGGTGGAACTGGCAGTACTTCGATTTGTCTCGGACGGCTCTCGGGTTCTGAGGAGGAGGTCGGCGGAGGTAGCGCTCGCCCTCGATTTCCATGAGGATCTTCGTCCGAGGTGCGAGGAGAGGGGTGTACCTCCGCTCGGGAGTGGCCTCGCCCCTCGGCCTTGGATTCGGGCGAGGGTCGGCAGACGGCCCGGGCCTCCGAGCTCCCGGGGCGTCCCTCGGGAGCGGCTTCTTCGGAGTCTTCCCGTCTAACTCTCGACGGGTGCGGTCAGCCTCCTCCGCTCGGATGTATTTGTGGGCGCGGAGGAGGAGCTCGGAGTACGTCCTGGGCGGCTTCTTGTCCAGGGAGTAGGTCAGGCGGGACGTCTTGAGCCCGCGCTTCAAAGCCAGCATGGCGACGGGCTCGTCCAAGCTGTAGATCTCCAGGGCCGCGGTCTTGAACCGGGTGATGTAGTCCCGGAGCAGCTCCTGGTCCTGCTGGCGGATGGAGAAGAGGCTATCCACCTCTCTCGGCACCTTTCGACAAGCGTCGAAGTGTGCCACGAACCTTCCTTCCAGCTGGTGGAAGGAGCAAATGGATCCGGGCTCGAGGCGGGTGAACCAGACTCGAGCGGCCTTCCGGAGGGTTGCCGGGAAGGCAATGCACAGAAGAGCGTCGGTGGCCCCCTGGACCCTCATGAGGGCTTTGTAGCTCTCAAGATGGTCCAGAGGGTCGGTGGTCCCGTCGTAGGGATCCACCTGCGGCATGCGGAACCGTTTCGGGATCGGTTCCGCCTGGATTTCTTCAGAGAAAGGGGGGCGGGAGTCGTAGCTCGCCGGGTCTGCCGACGAGTTCTGCAGGTCGGCAAATCGGCGGGCGAACTCCGCCAGCTTGCGCTCATGCTCCTCCAGGCGCCTCTCGGCCTGGCGCCTGATGGCTTCGTCGGTGGAGTCTTCCACCGAGACTGCAGGTGAAGGGGGCGCCGATCGGTCTCGGCGCGAGGTCTGGCCTCGGCGTCGCTTGCTGCGATGCGCCATTTTGCCCCGTCGGCTGGGGATCGGCTCTCGTGATCCTCCGAACCGGAGTAGTTTCTCTTTGCGGGAGCTTGGTGGCTCCCCCGGGGGTTGGAGGCGGCCCTCGGATGGGATGGCCTGCCCTGGATGGAGCGCAGGCTCCCACGCTGCCCCGCGGCTCGGGCCGCGGGGGTCCCTGGCTGCGGCTGGGTGGCCAGGGAGCGTTGCTGATGCTGAAGCTGCCGGACCGCTGAGGTCAAGGTCTGCAGCTGCTGGATGACGGCCGCAAGGGGTCCGTCCGCCGGGGTAGGCTGCTGTGCAAGAGGAGGGGGAGCCGGATGCTCCCTCTCCGGGCTGAGGGCCCCTGGAGGGGAGTGAACCTCCCCACGCGGCTGGTGGACGCCTCGCGGCCACGAGTGACCACCATCGTCAGAGAGCGCGACACCTGCAGAAAGCTGGCCCCCGCTCGGGTTTGGTGTCCTGCCCCCCTACCTGGTGCGCCAATCTGTTGCCGCTCCCGTCGTCGCGCCCGTGCCACGGATCCGCCGATCCCTCCTGACCGCCTGGCGAAGGAGCCTCCCTGACTGCGGCGAACCTGCAAGAAAGGGGTTAGAAGACCCTGGCCGGGGATCCCGGCGAGGGAACTCCGACGGTCAAGTCAGTAGACGACGAGAAGGAACAGACTCTCCAGACGGACCCCCGAAAGGGTTCCAGACTTAGAGAGTTTACTAGTGAGAGAGACGCTCTGGGGACCAGAATCTCGGCTGGGCCTCCTTGCCGAGCTCACGCCCAGTGATTCCCTCTCGGGATCTCTGGTTTTCACTCTCCGGAGCGAGGCCTTTTGCCGTTGCTTCTCCTTTGTCCCCAGGCTTGTTCGCTTACCTCTGTGTCCCCAGATTCCTCCCTCTTTATCTCCTTTCGTCGTGCGCTTGTCTTTTCCTCCTGGGAGACTCCCCTCCCCTGTCTTCTTCTCTTTTCCCTTTTCGGTGAAGGGGGGCCAGGCGGCTTTCCGACCTCGTCCGCCGAGCCCAGCAGGGAAAAGGCAAGGACAGGAGAGAAAAAGAGGAGGGCGGCGCTGACAAGGCGGCCGGTCAGGCCTCGGGCCCAGCAAGAGCGCTCTTCTCCCAAGCGTGGGCGCCATCCATCTATAGGGCTGTTCTGTCAGAATCGTGCCCCTCGGCTGTGGAGCTTGTCGGGCCGATGCAAGTGATGTTCCGCGTGCCGCCGCCCTCCGTACGGGGCGCCGTCTGGGATTCATACGGCCCGAGGGATGGCCTCGGGGCCCGCGACTCTTCCTTGAGATCTTCTCCGTACGGGCGGCCTGACCTCGGCCGAGGTGGACCCGTCTCCGGGGGCCACCTGGCGAAGAGTGAAGGACCAGCCGACCTCGGCCTAGGTGGACCCCTCCGGGTGGACACCTGGCGAGGTGGCAGGAGGTCGCCTGGACTCGGCCGAGGTGGGCCCGTCTCGGGAGGCCACCTGGCAAAGGGGCGAAGGACCAGCCGACCTCGGCCTAGGTGGACACCTCCTGGGTGGACACCTGGCGAGGTGGCAGGAGGTCGCCTGGTCTCGGCCGAGGTGGACCCGTCTCCGGGAGGCCACCTGGCAAAGGGCGAAGAGTCGGCCGACCTCGGCCCGGGCGGACTCCTCCTGGGTGGACACCTGGCGAGGTGGCAGGAGGCTTCCTGGCTTTGGCCGAACTCACTTGGGCGGACATCTCGGGCTTGGCGCCATCGAGTTGGTAGAGGAAATCCGATCCGAGCTCGACCTCGGCGGGGCAGTTTGCCTTAGAAAATTGTCGGGCGCTGTAGTCTTGTCGAACCTGGACTTGAAAACGTGGCGCTGACTCGGTCGAAGAAGCCTCCACGTGACCCGAGCGCATTCGGTGGTACCTGAGCCTGGCCACGTCACTGTCACGGCTGTAACACCACCTAATAAAACTTCACCTATCTAAGAAATGCCATACTGTATAATCTAAATAAAATCAGTCACCAAATAATTACAATCTTTCAAACAATCGTGAGAACCGAGGCAATTGCACGAGCTCATAAGCGAAGCCATGACTGATAAACAAAGCACATTCTCCTGAAAGTAGTTCACACTATCAGAGTCATGCATCATGTTAAATTTTTGTCTCAGCCACGGGTGCAGATCTACTCTAGACTCTGTTTAATTTATAGCTACCCAAGCCACGACAAAGTGCAAGGGAGGTCACCCATGCGCCAACAACTAGTTCTGTTGGTAATTTTAGCATTAAAAAAAAAAAAAATCCCAACAGAACTGCCGAGAAATATGAATGCATGAAGGAGCTGTTGGTCATTTTAGCATTAAAAAAATCCCAACAGAAATTCCCCTGCATGAAGCCATCCTTCCGCGGTAGATATCTTACCTAGAAACCTCTTTTTTTTAGACGCTAATTTCTAAAACAATATTTAGATCAAAAACTAATTTATCTATATTTTCTTATATATTAGAAAATAATTTTGAAGTTTGTTATTTATATTTTTTTTATACGAGCTGCTAATGTCTATTCATATTTCTTATTATACCATGTGATGGTGTTGCTTCCCGCTGAGAGACCGGAGGTGGTGCTGGAAGGGTGATGCTCATGGATTGTACCCATAAGGAAAGTTTTTGTTGGAGACAAGTCTAGATGTTCAAGTTAGATAATAGGCCATATAAAGAAAAAAAAAAAGTGGAGTCGAGGAAGAGTCTCCGAGAGAGGATCTACCTTTGAAGTCTTGGAGAATTCTTTTATAGGTCCAAAAAAAAGATATTTTTGGAAGAGAAAAAATTCTCAATGCGCTTGATAAGAAATGACAACTTAGAGAATTTTGTCCCGTGCAGCATCAAAAAATCACATCACGTATACAGAATATTTATTTTTTATTAATTAAAAATTTATCTCTTATGTGTTGCCAACCATGCTTTCCAATGATAAGATGGACTGCTATATAGATCCAGTCATGTCTCCCTTAATTGCAATGATTTATTTTGGATTACAGAATTTGTCCGCCTGTTAGCACAAGGAGAAGCATGAAAATGAGCATCAATTAGTTTCTCCTTGAACTGCATCGTAGAATGTTGCTAAAGAGCTTCAATTTTTCTTTAATACAAGTGTTCAAGTCGGCCTGAGTACTCGCACCGAAACTAAGAATCCATGGAATTGCAGGATTTGAGGCATGTCTCTATCTTTCCCGAAGGTTATGCTATGGAGAGTCTTCTCGTCTCCATCGATCTTGTAAACCAAGAAGCCCTTCCTCGATGGCCGAGGGTTGATCCGTGACCGAAGATCAGCTGAATCGATGATGGTCAAAAGGTGCGGTAGATAATAGATGACTATTATAAGCAGGACTCAACTTAAAAATCCTTGGAATACCGAGAACACAGGGTTACCCTCCATATCGCCATGTATATATATAAATATAAATATATAAAAGATACTTTTATATAATATTATATATAATATTATAATATTATTTTATGCTATGTATTATATAATAAAATAAAAAATATTTTATTGATGGATGGAAAAATAAGTTATTCATAATATTTTTTTTTATTTCATGGATAAATACTATATCTAGGATAAAAAATGATTTATCCATCATAGTTTTTTTTTTTATTGAATAAATGTTATATTCAGAACAATAACTTACCTGCTTAAAGGAGCATAAAAATAGTAATTGGTTGATTCAATAATAATAATAATATATTTTATTATTAAAAAAATTGGTTGATTCAATAATAATATTCTATTTGTTTTGCGAATATGAAATTGGACAGCCTTTCCGCTCGAAACGCAAACGGCTTCCAGTGCCCGTGGCAAGCATATATGGTAACACAAACGGCTCACGGCACGCACTTAACTTTTCTTTTCAATAAATAAAATTACTTTCATGATATATAAAACAAATTATTAGACCGCCGCTATTTACCACGTCCATCCATTCAATCTGGCCCCACACAAGCGACGCTCTAATTATAAAAGAAATAAAATTCAACTAATTTGTTTTTTTCTGCAATAACGGAAACAAATTCACCCTACTCCAAGCTAAAAAACATAAAATACAGAAACGTCACTATTTCAAGACAAAAAACGGCTTGCTCCTACCCAAACTGAAGGACTTTTCATAAATAAACGCAAGATGATGGGGAGGTTTCAGTAATTTCGCCCACTAAATGACGATAATATCATTTTACAGATCCCGGAAACAAAAGCTACAAACGATAATATTTTTTTTTCTCGTCTTGTCCTCGTCCTCCTCCCAGGGCATTTTTCTTTCCCTTGTCTCTCCAGGGACGGCGGAGAGATCTACGGTGACTTCCCCTTTTCCGGATTGGCGGCCGCCGCCGCAGCCTCTGCATCCGCCATGGCCTCCGTAACCGAGGCTAGCTTCTGAAGGTTGAGGCGGACAACGGTGTCGGCGAGCAGCCGGGTGTCGTCCACAGTGTTCCCTTCCGGCACGTCCACGACGTAGGATTCCAGCACCACCGTCCAGATCCCACCTCCCGGCCGGCCGAGCTCGGTGACCGTCGTCACGGACCGGTAGTTCTGGAGGCGGTGCTCACCACCGATGATGCTGAACCCGGCGACCAGGCGGTCCTCGTCAAGCACGTCGAGCCGCTCGGTGCTGGTGCTCGCCGGGAGGCCGGAGATGACGCTGACCTCGCGGAGGCAGCCCACGCGGACCTCGCCTCCGCCCTTGATGGCGCAGCTCCGGATGAAGTGCTTGTAGATCTGAGGACGGTCGAAGCGGCGGACCACCGACCAGATGGTGGCGGCCGGGGCTCGGATCCGCCGGGCGAGCAGCGAGGAGCATTGGCCCGGCTCCACCGGGTACCTGTGGTGCGCCTCGATCGTCGTCCGGAGTTCCTCCTGCTCCTCCGCCGTGAGCCCTGGCAGAATCTCCGCCACCGGCGATCTCGAAGACTCCTCCTCCGATCCTCGTCCTTTCATGGATGGCTTCGCCTTTTTCCTCCTCCTCTCCGCCGGGGTGGAGAGAAGAGGATCCCGGTTACTTTTTATACCACCGAGTTGGGAGATAAAAAAATGAGACGGAGTGGTGGGGGACCGGACTACTACGCCTACGCCTATGATAGTGGCAGTGGGTTCTTTTTTTTTTAAAAAAAATATATATATATATATATATTTGAATAATCAATTTCTTTTCCATTATATATCTCAATAATTGGACTAGGTAACGTCCTAGCCTTATGGTTATGGTGCTTTTAATATATTTTTTGGTAGTTTGGTGATAATATGATTAAAATATTCTATTTAATTTTATCTGTTGCCTGCGGTTAGACGGGGACACGTGGGTGCCGGCTGCCTTGTGAAGGGCTTGGTCGGCCCGCAGCAGACCGGTTCAGTTATTGTCAGCCGACCCGGGTCCGCTACCTTGCTCTCCTTGCTTCGGCCGGATAGTTTGCGTAGTTAAGGTCACCGCAAGTGACCGTAACTCATCACCTTACAAATTCGAACACGAGCGCCTGGGTCCGGGTCCAGGTCCAGGAGATATTTAGGCGAATCATTAATCGAGACCGTCGGATGGGCCGTTGAAAACGGGGATTTTCTACTTTAATGCGGTGGATGGTTCGGAGATCGCCGCTTTAAGGCTGGTCGATCTCGACCGTGCAATAATGCTGGGGTTCAGGACGGCTTGATGCTGGTGGCGTGGAGCCAGTTGGCGCCGGCTGGCTAGGGGGAGAGGGGTAGGTGATGCTAAGCTGGAGCTCACGTGGATCGTGACGTGCGAGGAAAGCGACTGCGGCGGCTAGGATGCACGCGCCACGAAAAATTGCTGCCGCAAAGCGGAGACAACTGACCTCCAACGAAACAAATTTGTTGTCGGCATCGCTGGTCCACTTGGACGAGGCCCACATGCAAATTGTAAAATATAATAGCTTAGAAGGGACTCCAACCTCCAACCCCAATCCTGATCTGACGAAAAATATTCTCAAAACAGCATGCACCGCATGATCATGTTATATATATCAAGATCACTCGCCTGTGTAAAATAGTATATCAAGATGAACATTTGATCAGCTGAATGCAAGACTGATACGGTGTATATAGTATTAAAAATATATTTTTTCTATTTTATACTTCCATCCCGCTCCGTGCTTAATCTAGAAGGAAAGCAAATACTTTTTGGAATTGGACCTAATCCCTTATCTTATATGTGACAAATGCAATTTGAATGGCAAATTTTATGATGCCTTAGATCCAGTATAGTGTAACAACCTAGGTTTTTTAGGCTTTTTGGGTCGAAGTTGACAGGCCCAACCGACTTTGGCCCAATTTCGCTACGTGACAAGGAGACCGTCGGTGTTTTCTTTAAATCCTCCTTCATTGCCACCAAACCGAGCCTCCTTCCATGCATCTTCTCCCTCTCCGGCGAGCATCCGTAAGTCCGTCCAGGCTAGTGAGTCCCTTTTTCCCTTATTTCATTTTTTAGGGAAGATTTTGTTTGTTTTTTTTTGTTTGGTTTTGGGGGCCATTCACCATCGGTGGCCGTGCTATCGTTTCCCCCAGGCCGCCAAGCTCTCTTCTCGGTAACCGTCACCCATGGCCGCCGCCGAGCAGTCGTGGGGAGGCCGGCTCGGTTGAGCCAAGGGAGGCAGCAGGGGAGGGGTTCAGAAGAAGGAAGAAGAAGAAGAGAAGAAAGAAAAAGGAAAAGGAAAAAGAAAAAAAGAAAAAAAGGAAAAGAATAAGAAAAGAAAAAAAGGGGAGGAGGGAGAATGAGGAGAGAGAAAAGGAGGAAGAGGAGCGAGAAAGAAGAGAGAGAGAAGATGAGGGAGAGAGAAAGAGGAGAGAGAGAGAAAGAAGAGAGAGAAGATGAGGAGAAAGAGGAGAGGGAAAGGAGAAAAAATATAAATATTGAAGGGGGAGATCGAAAAGCTTTCTTGAAATTCGTAAAGTTAGGATTTCATAGATAAAAGTTTTGATTTACAAATTTTTCTAGAATTATTTATGATTAAAAAATTGTTATTGTAAGGGGACAACCTTCTGAGTAGGAAGGTGTTGGGCGAGCTCCGGGTACTAGTTGATATCGAGTACTTTGGGTTAGCTCTTGAAGGTAAGGATTCTGGACATGATCACCAGTTCTATATATTGTTTTACATGACATGATTTTATCCGTTCATATGAGCATCGGCATGTATGATTAGTTTTGCATGGAATAGTTTGACTTTCTATGATTGTTGTTGTTACTGGCTATTTTCCGGTATACCATGTTTTATCAAATAATATGATATTTGTATGGGTTGGACCATGATGCGGATTTTTTGGAGAGCTGTAAATAATATGATTTGACATGATGATGTGGAAGGATAAAGTATTAACGATGTCTGAACTAACCATATCACGGGATCGTAGATTACTGAGGTTGCCTGTGCCACGGGCTTTGTACATGGAATAGCCAGCCATGGACGGTTAAAACATAGGACAGCCTGAGCCACGAGCTTTACACGTGGAATAGCCAACCACGGACGGTTAAAACATGGGACAGCTAGAGCCACGGGCTTTGTACGTGAGCTAGCCTAGCCACGGGCTGAGAATACCTGGTTGATTATGAGGTTGTAGTCATGGGCTGGATCATGACCATGGTTAGTCCATAACCCTAAAGAAGAAGGAAAACTAATGAAAATATGTAAAGAAAATATAATATTATCAAAAGTTATGTTATTCTTGATATTTGAGTTGTTTGGTTGCATGACATGATATACTCTTATATCTTTGTTATATTCAAATTATTATTATTATTGGTGACTGTTTGAAGACCTTACTGGACTATAAAGCTCACAACCCCCTATTTGTTTTCCCTTCTTAGAATTGTGCAGGATCTTCGAGCCTGGTAGTGGATGGGATTCATGGAGAAATGAGGAATAGCTAGAGAGTTATTAATATCAATTGGAAGACTAAATAATGACTGAAAATGTAATAATAGGAGTTATGTAATTTTCTCCTTACATTATTATTTCCTTATGATTATGATCAATAGTGTTCTAGGAAAATTGAAGTTATAGTAAACTTTTTTTTAAGCCTTGCATGATCTCTAGAGTAAAACCTAGGGTTGTGTGGTCGGTGGCGTAGCTGATTTTGGTGCTGGATTCGGGACGTGATAGAGTGGTATTAGAGCTTAGGTCATGATCATTTAGGACGGTGATACAAGTGATTAAAATGATAATAAAATGATGGTTATTAGGATATGACAAGAATAGTATCAGAGCCTAGGTTTATAATGACATGGGATTGTAGTGTACATGATTATGATAGATATGAGTGACATCAAAATTCAGGTCATAATTATTTGAGACTGGACATAGATGATTTGGAAATTACATGGTGGTTATTAGGACATGATGTGAATGATATTAAAATTATGGTTATGATCAATATGGACTGTGATTTAAGAGATATTTGGATTTAGTATCATGATCAGTCGGGACATGATAAAAGTTACAAGAATGAATTTGAAGTTGGATTTCAAATCTTTAGGTGTTATGCGTAAGATCTGACTTATGATTAGAAACGCGATTTTTGATTTATAATGTAAGTAATGAGGTTGATCTAGGATGAATGGAAAGGGCTGGATGATTTATATCTTTGATTAAGAATAATTAATTATATTGACATCGAAAATTTAGTATTCTTTTGAAAGTGCTCAAGAGAATTTGGCAAGCATTATAAATAAAAAAATCAAGTTTTGAGTGTTATATGATATCATTCGATTCAGATTTGAAAAACAATTATCCTAAGAGGCAAACTAAATGGGAGTTTGAGAATAATATGAAGGTTAGTTACTTTTAAGGTTTAAAATCTCAATAAAGCTAATTTCGAGGATGAAATTATTTTAAGGGGGGAGAATGTAACAACTCATTTTTTTAGGCTTTTTGGACCGAAGTCGACAAGCCCAATCGGCTTCAGCCCAATTGAAAAAAAAAAGGGACGAAGGGGCGGGGCGGCTGAGAATCGGAACAGAGGAGGGAGAGGCGGAGTCGGACAGGGAGCTCGCTCTTCCCTTATCCGACCAGGAAAGCCGTCGGAGGAATCGAAGGAAGACGAGGAGGAGATGGACTCCGTCAGTGCCGTGGTTAAGGCAGATTGGGACTCCGGTTGACGCGGTTTTCCCCTTCCCTACGCGACAAGGAGACCGTCGGTGTTTTCTTTAAATCTCCTTTCACCACCGCCAAACCGAGCCTCCTTCCACGCATCTCCTCCCTCTACGGCGAGCGTCCGTAAGTTCATCCAGGCTAGTGAGTCCCTTTTCCCCTTATTTCATTTTTTAGGGAGGATTTTGTTTTTTTTTTTTTTGTTCAGTTTTGGGGGCCGTTCATCGTCGGTGGCCGTGCCATTGTTTCCCTCGGACCGCCAAGCCCTCTTCCTAGTAGCCGTCACCCATGGCTGCCGCCGGCAGTCATGGGGAGGCCGGTTCGGTTGAGCCGAGGGAGGTAGCAGGGGGAGGGGTTCAGAAGAAGAAAGAAAAGAAGAGAAGAAAGAAAAATAAAAAGGAAAATAAAAAAATAAAAAAAGAAAAAAAGGGGAGGTGAGAGAAAGAGGAGAGAGAAGAGAAGGAAGAGGAGAGATAAAGAAGAGAGAAGATGAAGAGAGAGAGGAGAGAGAAAGAAGAGAGAGAAGATGAGGAGAATGAGGAGAGAGAAAGAGGAGAGGGAAAGAAAAAATATAAATATTGAAGGGAAAGATCGAAAAGCTCTCTTGAAATTCATGAAGTTAGGATTTCATAGGTTAAAGTTTTGATTTATAAATTTTTCTAGAATTATTTATGGTTAAAAATTGTTATTGTAAGGGGACAACCTTCTGAGCAGAAAAGTGTTGGGCGAGCTCCGGGTACAGATTGATACCGAGTATTTTGGGTTAGCTCTTGAAGGTAAAGATTCTGGACATGATTACCAGTTCTATATATTATTTTATATGACATGATTTTATTCGTTCATATGAGCATCGGCATGCATGATTAGTTTTGCATGGAACAGTTTGACTTTCTATGATTGTTGTTGTTACTAGCTATTTTTCGGTATACTATGTTTTATCAAATAATGTGATATTTGCATAGGTTGGACCATGATGTGATTTTTTTGGAAAGCTGTACATGATATGATTTGACATGATGATGTGGAAGGATAAAGTATTAACGGTGTATGGACTAACTATGCCTCGGAATCGTGGATTACTGAGGTTGCCTGAGCCACAGGCTTTTCACGTGGAATAGCCGGCCACAGGCGGTTAAAACGTGGGATAGCTTGAGCCACGGGTTTTGTATGTAGAATAACCAGCCACGGGTGGTTAAAATGTGGGATAGCCAGAGCCACAGGCTTTATACGTGAGCTAGCCTAGCTACGGGCTGAGAATACATGATCGATTATAAGGTTGCCAGTCATGAGCTGGATCATGACCAGGATTAGTCCAGAACCCTAAAGAAGAAAGAAAATTAATGAAAATATGTAAAGAAAATATAATATTATCAAAAGTTCTGTTATTCTTGATATTTGAATTGTTCGGTTGCATGATATGATATACTCTTATATCTTTGTTATTTTCAAATTATTATTATTATGATGACTGTTTGGAGACCTTACTGGGATATAAAGCTCACAACTCCATATTTGTTTTCCCTTCTTAGAATTGTGCAAGATCTTCGAGCCTGGTAATGGATGGGATTCATGAAGAAATGAGGAATAGCTGGAAAGTTATTAATATCAATCGGAAGACGACTGAAAATATAACAATATGAGTTATGTAATTTTCTCTTTACATTATTATTTCCTTATGATTATGATCAATAATGGTGTTCTAAGAACAAAGAGAATACTAGCTTTCAAGTCTAGGAAGGGTGGGAATAATTCTCCAACAAAATATGGTGGCCATTGCACACACTTTATTACTAAGAACGTCATTATTTAGCAACTTGCATTTGGAAAAGACATCTCCGAAGCATTACCACATCGTTTGATGCTACGAAAACAATATAAAAAGTGGCCACAATGCCTGCATGTTCGATGCCTCTTTTTTTCTTTAAAGTGTGAAACCGTTTCGATCATCGACCCTCGGATCTTAAGCCATTTTCCCACTGCAGCCTAGCATTATCATGCACTACCATGACCATCAATCTATCATCCATTTTTCTTTTCATTAAGTTTTTTCATTTTTATACATAAATATACAAACATATATATATATATATATATATATATATATATATATATACATAGGCATGACATTTGTTCGGTCAGGAAGCAAGCGACAAGCTTGATGCCATTTTCATGTAAGATAGATGGATGTGATGATTTTGTATTGATGCCATTTTCATGTAAGATAGATATATATATATATACATAGGCATGACATTTGTTCGGTCAGGAAGCAAGCGACAAGCTTGATGCCATTTTCATGTAAGATAGATGGATGTGATGATTTTGTATTGATGCCATTTTCATGTAAGATAGATGGATGTGATGATTTTGTATTAAGCTTGCTGATGGAATTAGTGGGAGGTAATTTAGCTTGCAACCAAAGTACTGGCATGTGAGATGTTCTTCGGCATCCAACGGCCTTCACGGAGTGTCATGTCAATCTGTCATCCTTTATGCGACGGCTAGGACGTCGCAATTCGCGCAAGGCCATTGGCCGCGCTAACAACCAAAGTTATGGTGAATAATGGCACAACCAAAAGCAATAAGCCTGCATCACATTCTTTGGTAATTTGTACAACAATCAGATATATACGAGCCATTTCCAATCATGGTGGACCAAACTGTTCGCCCCCCCCCAATTCCCACCATGTGTGACCGAATCAGAGGTCCCAATCCTAGGATCTACTCTGGAATTTCCAATTAGAGAATCAAGTTAATTAATCATACTGGCACATGAATACACCTCTAAAGTCCAAGATCAGTTACGATGAATCAATCATGCCACTGGAAAGAATTTTGAAATCACATCTCATCGGATTATTTGAAAATGTGATGGATCTGGATCTTGATTATACTCTTGACACCAATTTTATGCTAGATCCTGAAGCCAGACCGATCACAACGTCGCACACGAGGTAATAAATACTTATTTGCTGTAATGGTTTCCTTTCACAGCAAGGGCGCACAATAACTGTACAACTTTCAAAGGTCTAATGCTGCCAGAAAGATCTTATAAAGCTATAAGTTCAAGAATATGTTAATCTAGATTGAAGAGAATGGTTAATCATGTATAGGAACCAAAGGTGGAGGACTCGTGAACTTTTTTTTTTATATGTTTTTATTCATCATTCGTTCTTCCTTGCATCTATGATCATACTTGAGTTAATAAATGTCCTTTGATCACTGCTGACACAATGTTGAATCATCAAGGGAATCTGTGGATAGAAACAACAACTAAAACTTTAAACAAACATCATGTGTCAATACAAATTTTAAACATCA
Source organism: Areca catechu (assembly GCA_021397845.1). Lineage (NCBI taxonomy): Eukaryota > Viridiplantae > Streptophyta > Magnoliopsida > Arecales > Arecaceae > Areca > Areca catechu. Next base: position 17,187,755 of record CM038049.1, on the reverse strand, counting down.
ACAGCTTCTAGATGACCACAGACAGCAGAGTAATTAGCATCTCAGTAATCTTTTGCAGCGCCAACTCTTTGAGATCCTCTGCTTCTTCTTATTCTTTTGGGTACTAATAGAATCTGTCGCATCTGGAACCAGATGCGATGGAGCCGAACTCTTCACCTTTTTCTGTTCAAAAACTCGTACCTTATAACATATGCAGTAATCGTAGTTAAATTGCAGGTTTAAAGCAAAAATCGTGATAAATAGCCTGGCAGCGTCATTTCCGCTAACCATTGTGTGACCTCTTAACCATTCTGCATCTTATGTGTTGGTTTCTTTTTCATTTAGCTATGAGACAGGTGTAGTTTCAAATGCTAAAGTTCAAGCACAGATATGTTTAGAAGATTTTGTTCTTGTGAGAAAATCCCTGATAGAAGGAAGTTAATCTTCCTATTGTTATTATATGTTCGACCTTACCGGTAAATCATGCCTGTCGGTGCTAACTATGTGGTGGCTGCAGTCTTGGTGTTCAGGGATTCTTCCATCTAAGCTTTGAAAGGAGGCTATATGGTGTCTATTCATGGATTCTTGCCATATGGACGGGCTCTCAAGCGTATGCACAGTTGAGGAGCTTGATACACTGCTTGCTTCCATTTCTAAGCTTAACTACAATGGACCATATAAATAACAAAATGAATAATATAATCAATATACAGATACGGAAACAGCATAAGAAAGGAAGAACAGATGGAAACAAGAAACAATGCTTCTGAAGTGAAACCTCTCCGAGAAGTAATGCTTACCTTAATTCCATTTCCATTAAAATACTTACAATTGATAAAATATTGAAAAGTCTTCATATTTCTCATATATCTGATCTTCCATTTTTTTTTTTCCTTCCTAATTTTACCTTTCTACCTTTTTAAGGCATCTAATATTCTCCTTTCTAATTTTATTTTTCTGTCTCTTAAATCCTGTATTTCATCCATATATACTATGATTCTACGTGAATAAAATGGAATTCGGTTGCTTTATTGCTTTACTATTTTCAATATGATATCGAAGCCTTCTACCGATCACTAATTCTTTCCTTGAGCCTTCTATTCCTAATTCTTTCCTTCAACCTTCCACCGATCTTTCATTCTTCTCCTCTATCATTTTTTTCCTAAAATTTCTTTAAAAAAAAAATCATTCCCAAAAACCCTCGCACCGCCAACACCCCAAAACCTTACCCATGAACCCCCAGCCAATCCATTCCCCTGAACCCTACCCCTGAACCACCGCCAAAACCCTCACCCCGCCGCCAACTTCCTAAAACCTCTCCCGGTCGCTGAGATCCCCGGCGCGGTCACCTCCGTCACCCCCGTCCTCGCCGTATCCATTGCAGCACATAGCCCTTCCCCTCTCTGCCGCTCACGCATAGCCCTTCCCATCCCCACAACCTCCTCCGGTCGCTGGGATTGCCGGCTCCGTCACCCCCGTCGGCCCTGTCCTTACCGTCTCCACCACAAAATCCCTTGTGCATAGCCCTTCCCCTCTCCGCCTCCACGCCCTCGCGTCATCGCCACCATCCTTGCCTCTGCCTCCACTCCCTCGCGCCATCGCCATCGTCCTTGCCTCTGCCTCCACGCCCTCGCGATGGTCTCGACCACCCCGCCGGCCTCGCCTCAACACGGCCTCACCTCTGCCTCCACATCATCGGTCTCAAGGCAGATCACTGGCTTAGAGCTATGCAATCCCTTCCATTGGTCTCTCGGCAGATCCGGCACTGTGATTGATCTCCTTGGCCGGCTTCCAGGGCGTTCTCACTAGGCTCCGGCACCGGAGCGGTGGTGATCAACGGGAGGAGCTCCCTGGATCCATCTTGGCCGTCATCCCGCGCTCAACACACGTTGAGGAGATAGAGCGCGTGATAGCATGGACTTGCAGGAGGTGCCGCCGGAGGCGCTCGCCATCGTGGGAGCCACACAGGAGTAGCGATGCACCGGGCAGTGCCCAGCGAGACGTTGGTCACAGGATCCCTACCCCAACCTTCCGGTAACCATCGTTCCATTTTTTTTAAAAAAAAAACCACCACAGGGTGAAAGCCTATGAACAATTTGGGTGGCTCATCTCTTGTCCGCCTATCTATCTCTTGCACAACTTGGTGACGGGTATTTTGAATCATTGCGGGCTCTCGTGGAAGGCACCATTTACTCCGGTTATCATTCAGAGCTTGGGGAATCTTTTTAGTAGGTTGCTGGCAATCCATATAGAGCTTGGGGAATCCATTTTACTCCGGTTATCAACTCAATCAAGAGGACCTGTGCATGAGAGTGTATCCCTTCGATGCACTCCAGATTGTTGTCAAGCTCGATAAATCAACTACATATTTATCATGGTCTAGAAGTATTCAGTTATTTATTAAAAATCATGGTTTGTAGGGTTATCTCACCGGCACAACATCACGACCTATTAATGAAGTACCAAGAATGGTTCAGTGGGATATGAAAATTCGATGATCATGACTTTTCTACTCAACACTATGATCCCAAGTGTCTCATAGAGTGTATAGCTGTTGGAGACTGCACATGAGATATGGGAGGCAGCGGCCCAGATGTATTCGCAGAGGGCTAATCCTGCACAGGCATATAAGATCCGGTGCCAATTAAGGCAGCTTCATCAAGACACTTTCTGTTACAGATTATGTTATGGAATTAAAATGATTATGGGATGAAGCTGACCACTACCGTACCTTCCATCCGGAATGCTCTAGAGATATGCACCGATTCCAAAGGTACCTGGATGAGGAACGAGTACATAATTTTTGTATGACTTGAATCCTGAGTTTGAGCCGGTTCGAGTACAGCTCTTGGCTTAGGACGATATGCCAAGCTTGAGTCAGGCGTTTTCTACTATGTTGCAGGAGGAAACGAGGACCAGAGTTGTTGCTTCTACCGAGTCTATTCGCTCTGCCCTCATAGCTAAATCGTTGCCTCGGTCTGGTGCACGTCGTCAACTATCTGCAATTACTGTTGCAAGCCTGGTTATGTCAAAGCCACTTGTTGGGAATTACATGGTGGCCCCTCTCAATCTAAGCGGAAAGATTGGGAGTATGGTCGGGGTCGAGGTTGTGGTCAGCAAACTTCACATCTATCTAAGAAATTGGATGAGTCTTCTGCTTGTATTTCACTTGACGACTATTAGACCATAAAGCGATTGATGGACAAATATGAATCTACTTCTAGTTCCTTGCCTCCCCCAGCTTCGACTAGCCCGCCACAACCCACTTCCAACTTTGCTCAATCAGGTATTACTTATAGTGTAGGCCATGCATTTGGTTGTCTGGATACGTCTTTTTCATGGATTCTTGATTCTGGTGCTTCCAGTTATATGACTGGATCTTCTACCTCCTTTAGTGTATACTTTCCTAGTTTTGGTCGTGATTGAGTTCATTTAGCTGATGGCTCCCTTTCAGCTGTATTTGGTAAGGGAACCATCGATTGTATACCTACTCGTCAGTTATTATCCATCTTGCATGTCCCTACCTTTCCCACAAACTTGTTATTTATTAGCTCTATTACTCGAGATTTAAATTGTTCTGTCACCTTTTGGCCATCTCATTGTATCTTTCAGGAACTGACAACGGGGAAGGAACTTGGATATGGTAAAATGCACAATGGCCTGTACTACCTGAAAAATGAAGGGGAGTGGATTCATGATGCTTTGTCAGCAAACACGGTTTCTTCTGAGCTCCTGCTTCATCATAGAAGACTCGATCACATCGCCTTTCCTGCTTTACGTTGGGTTGTTTCATACTCTTTCTAACTATTGTGAGAAGATTACTTTAGTTTGTGATGACTGTGAAATTGCAAAACACACCCGTGGAGTATATCCTGTTTTTAATAATTGAAGTAACCATAAGTTTGATATTGTGCATTCGGATGTTTGGAGACCTTGTAGTACTGTTTCCATTACAAGGCATCAGTGGTTTGTTACATTCATTGATTGCTACAGTCGGGTGACTTGGTTATACTTACTGAAGAGCAACATGAGGTATTCTCATGTTTTAAAGAATTTCATAAACTAGTGGACACTTAGTTTGGAGCGAAGATTCGCATACTCCAATCCGATAATGGTACAAAATATACGAATCAAGGATTTCGTACCTACTTGTGCAATCATGGGATCATTCATCAAACAACTTATGTCAGTACCCCTGCACAGAATGGCATCACTGAACGGAAGAATTGACATTTGCTAGAGGTAACTCGCGCTCTCATATTTTCTATACGAGTTCCTAAATTTTTATGGGGGGAGGCTATTTTGACTGCAACTTACCTCATCAACCGTATGTCTCTCCGAGTTCTTGACTTCAAGTCTCCACTTAAATGTTTATAAGAAAAGACCGAATACATTATACTACCCCGTGTTTTTGACAGTGTCTACTTTACTCGAAACCATGCACCATCTGTTGGTAAACTGGATCCTTGAACTCTGAAATGCATCTTTGTAGATTATTCTACCATTAAGAAAGGGTATAAATATTATTATCCACCTACATGGCAGATGCTCGTCACCATGGATGTGATATTTTGAGAAATAGAGCCTTACTATATGATGGTACAGTTTTCTCAATTTTCAGATGTACCAAGTGGTGTCTTTATGTCCTATGAGTTCTTGACCACGCCGTCTAATAGCCCTTGGCATGAGGGGGAGTATAGTGGTGATAGACGTAAGGAAGTAGAGACTGATTATACTCAGGACGATCCTAGTAAGGCACATGGTGATGGTATTCAGGAAGAGCAAAGTAAGGCAATTGTGCATTTTCCAATCATCCAAGCTTCTGCCCCAAGCACAGTTCCATCCAGGCCTTCTGAGTCTTCCTCTTCCTCTATGAATAACAGTAACAACTCTATTTTCTCTGATTTAGATATTTCCATTGCTAAACGAAAGGGTTCCTACTTGATTGTCCCTCCTTCTCGCTATCGTTATGATATTTCTAACTATATATTCTATGAGTCCCCGTCTCCTTATAAATCCTTTGTAGCTACATTAGAATCTATGAGCATTCCTACTGATTGGAAAGTGGCTATGGCAAATCCAAATTGGAGGCAGGCAATGATGGAGGAAATGAATGCTTTGTCAAAAAACCATACATGCGATCTGGTCACTCTACCTAATAAAAAGTAACCAGTGGATTGCAAATAGGTGTATATAGTCAAGCATAATCTCGAAGGCAAACTTGAGAGGTACAAGGCTTGCCTAGTGGCTAAAGGGTATACACAAACGTACGGCATCAATTATGAAGAGACCCTTGCCCCCGTGGCAAAAATAAACTCAATATGTACCTTAATCTCGTGTGCGACTAACTATGGCTGGGAGTTGCATTAGCTAGATATGAAGAATGCCTTTCTTCATAGAGATTTCAGGAGGAGGTTTACATGCAGATTCCTCCTGGATTTATGAATAGAGCTACGACGGGGAAGGTATACAAATTATGGCACTCTCTTTATGACCTCCCGTGCTTGGTTTGAACACTTCAGCCGGGCAGTGCTCAAAATGGGATATTCACAGAGTAATGCAGATCATACTCTAGTTTACAAGCATACTAGTGGAAAGAGAACTATTTTGATAGTATATATTGATAATATAGTTATCATAGGAGATGATCTCAAGAAAATTGCATGGCTTAAACACAATCTGGCTTGTGAGTTTGAGGTTAAGAACTTGGGACTGTCAAGATATTTTTTGGATATTGAGATCTTTAGGACATCTCACGATATTTTTTTGACTTAGCAAAAATATACTCTTGACCTTCTTAGAGAGACTGGAATGTTGGGATGTAAGCATGCTAATACACCTTTTGACCAGAATCACAAATTAATGGCAAATGGAGGAGCCCCTGTCGATCATGGGAGATATCAGCAATTAGTAGGGAACTGATTTATCTCTCTCATACCATACTATATATTGTTTTTGCAGTCAGTATCATCAGTCAGTTTATGCATGACCCACGAAAGCAACATATGGAGGCAGTCTATCAGGTACAACGCTATCTGAAAATATGTCATGGACGGGGACTGCTCTTTACTCGACATGACTTTTTGAGAATAGAGGCATTCACTGATGCAGATTAGACAGGTTTACTGGATGATCGGCGATCTATTACTGGTTACTGCACATTCATTGGTGGTAATCTACTTACCTGGAGAAGTAAAAAGCAATCTGTTGTAGCCAGATCGACTGCAGAAGTTGAGTATAGAGCAATGGCTCGGGAAATATGTGAGCTTCTCTGGTTACAGAAATTACTCCAAGAGCTATGTCTTCCGAGTAAGTCCCCTATGATGCTGTACTGTGATAACAAGCGGCAATTAAAATTATGAATAATTCGATGCAACATGATCGTACCACACATTGAAATTGACCACCATTTTATCAAAGAAAAGGTGACTAGTAGACAAATTTGCATCCCTTTTATCCGCTTAGCCAATCAAGTGGCAGATATCCTAACAAAGGGACTAAGTAAATCTTACTTTTTATCTCTTGTTATCAAGATGGGGCTTCGAGATATCTTCACTCCATCTCGAGGGGAAGTATTGGAAAGTCTACATATTTCTCATATACCTGATCTCCCACCTTTTTTTTTTTTTCTCCTTCCTAGTTCTACCTTTTTACCTTCTTAAGGCCTGCAATATTCTCCTTCCTGATTTTACTTTTCTGCCTCTTAAATCATGTATCTCATCTCTATATACTATGATTCTCCATGAATAAAGAGAAATTCAATTGCTTTACGATTTTCAACATAAAACAATAATTCAGAGCTGAAATCGAAACACATCATGTCATGCATAAAAGAAAAGAAACGACAGCCATGCAATGTTTTTCTTCGCTACTAACTTTCATTCGAAGAAATAATACCATTATTCACTAAAAGATATCGTCATGAAAGCGATGAATTGAAAAAGGTCGTTGATAGACAATCCTTGGTTTGATGACTCATGAAGTGAACCCTCTATGGATTGGTGGTACTAGCAGCCATTGTCATGATTATCAGACAGCATGATTCTATAAAGAAAGGAGAAAAAAAAGAAGTAGGGGAACCATCGCCGTTCCAATTCTTTAGTAAATACTTAAATATAGTCAAAACGTCCTCTTTCATATCAAAACACATCATCAGCTTTCCCCCATTGGCAGCATGAGCATGCCTAAATGTTGGGTTCAAGTAGCTCAACTCCATGATGAATCTGAACATGAAGCCAAGGGCATAAGAATTTTATAAATTGGTTGGTCATCAAAGAAAATGAATTGGTAAGCATCCAAAGTTACTGTACCAAGAGCATGATGGCTGATTAAACCGTTATAGCATCAGGATGTGAAGTTCTGTGAGGACAAGTCTAAGCTACTGCTGCTAGTGTTTGGAACGTTTGATGCACATGAGAGGAAGTTTTGCTGGCCGTGATTTCAACAAGATCATGAAGCAGACTAAGGCTTTCATGCGGAGGAGGGACTGCAAATGAAAAATTACAATAAGAAAGTTTGGCTCGTGGCAGTGACCCCAGCCATGGGAGACTTTTGTGCTAAAAATAGTAGATATAAGTATATGAGATCCATCAGCAGGGTTATTAATATCTTGACCCTATGGGATTCAGGCCGGCCTACCCCAAAAGTAGTATTAATTAATATCCTGACCCTATGGGTTATGCTAGTCTAATTTATGAATGCTAGCTACAGGATTTTCGACTCAACCATCCAAACAGAATCGAAGCCTTTCTAAATGCCTCTAATGGTAGTTTGATTAATGCAGGGGGCGGTGGTATGACAATAAACATGACGTTGGTATTCATATAGAAACTCCGTGCTTTGAAAAAGAACTTAGCTTGGCTAAATGAGAGCAGGTGCAGATTTGTACAAGAAGCAAGCCTTTCCCAAGAGATTATGGTATTACCCTAAAGCTAAAAACACCAGGACTTGATCCCTAGGATCAAATGGACACAAAGAAAAAATAATTTGGCGAGCTTCCTTTCTTCAATATCTTTTGAAACTAGGTAACATAAAGTCAACAGCCAAGAACAAACTAGAATTACATATATCTACTATTTTGTTTGCATATAGTCCATAAAAAATTCCAGAGTTACCGGAAAAATCATCTATTTTGCTCATAATGATTATATGAAATATACTGGAGTACCCTGCATTTGAAACTCATTCAGTGCAATCCATCATAGACATCTGAAAGGTAGAAGAATTATTACTTAACAGAGCAGATAAGGGCAAAATCTTCCAATCTCCAATCACCAAAGACGAAAAATTGAAATGCGAGCAAGCAATTAACATGTAATATTTAAATGGCAAGCAGGAGTACAACATATTCAAAATCAAGCAATCTGATCAAACATTCATAATTGTTGGCACTTGGATTTATGGTCTGAATAATACGACGCGACAGCATACAAAAAGTTTATAACGTCCTCTTTATTTGTTTGTTTGTTTGTTTTGTTTAACTTTTGGTTGATGAACGGTGAAGACTCACGACCGTTTCATGGCTCATATGTAATCCTTATAACAAAAGAAGTTAACTAGACTTGCAGCAGCAATAAACGAAACGTCCTGGATGACGTCGAAAACCTAAATTCCACCTAAGTCATGCAAAATATAAATCCTTATTCCGGAAAAATCAAGTGGATCTAATAAACGAATCCAGAAAAACTAAACAGAAGCCAAGGGAAGCAGTCAAATATAACTCTCACATTTTTCGGATCATTAGTTTCTATAAATTTCTTTTTCTTTGATCGCTGATTCTGATCCCATCAACCTTCATATTTCTCGATAATATAAATCCTACCATAAATTAGCAATCCACTTGCTAAACAAAAAGGGAAAGTTAGGAGGGAAAAAAAAAAAAACCGTGCGGTTAATATGCTTAATGTTCGCAATCATCATCACCTGAGCTAACCGGTGTTCGAGCACTGCGACACGGTGCAGCACCGATCCTTTGGCACGGGCTTCTTCCACTGCCAAATCCAGCGGCACGCACCAGCTCTGCGGCGTAGAGACCATGCCGTCGCTCTTCCGTGACAAACCCTGCTTCCTTTCTAAATAGTCCATCTGAGATAATTGTCGAGTCCAGAACAAGATAATAACAACATACAAGTCATGATATATCCCATAAATAGACACCAAAGATTATATATATATATATATATAAAGGAGAGCAAAGCATTACTAAAACTTTACCAGGTTATCAAGGCGATCCAACCTTGGCAGCAACGGCACGTGACATCTCCCATGCCATTCTTCTTCGAGCTCCATTAATGGGTTTCTCCTTCGGATCGATGATGCCATCTCCCCAAAAGGCGTTTTTAAGCTCTCCGTTGCCTTCCTCGTTCTCGTGGTCTAACCGTCGCGTTACAAACAGTACCCAAAAAGTAACGTCATATTACGGTTGTACCATGATGCGTCCAGTTAGGACCATGTCACCTAACAATAGGTTACGGATTCGAGACCTGACTCAATTCATGAATTATACGTGAGAGATATGGTGATTGGCTAAGAAATCAATTTTTTTTTTTTCTAAATTAATATATTTATTTTTAGATAAAAAAATAATAAAAATTTAGTATGTCGAATCGAATATTTTTTGACATTTATTTTCCTATCTCTTTTACTGGCAAAAAAAAAAAAAAAAGGTGGCAGGTGCTAATTATGGATTGGATGGAGCGGGAAAAATTATATAGAAATCTTAGCCTATATCTTACCCACGGGTCAATTTGCAGGAATATTTCATCGACCACCATAGTGGATGACTAATGCCAGAAATTAGCAGAGATGGTGGTTTACAGAGTTCGACGAACAGAAGTTTATGGAAAGAATTATAACAATCTATGACTTTAGCAAGAAATATTGATTTATAATTTTTTATATTAAAGTTAATTTTTAAGGCACTGAATTGATACGCATGTCTTTCATAATTGGAAAATTCATTAAATTTGGAAGATAAAATTGGGAAAAATTGTCTATCGACACTAATGCCACATATACTAATTAATATCATGAGACAAATTAATTATAGATACAAATTGACATCTCAGCTAGGATAAAGACCTTGATGCTATAATCTAACTATATTACAGTGCTTGGACATTAAAAACATTTTAATAATACAGGTGGTCGTTGCTGGGATCCAACAGCTCTCTCATGACACTCTTCATGGAGGGTTATTTAGCACTTTCTTCCTCATAATGCAGTAAACTGGCGAAGCGAATCACTTCGAATAGTGGATTTTGGTTATTAAAAGAAAATAAAAAAATAAAAAACGGATGGTTGTAGCTAGTGCTTTTACTTGATTTTTTGGGGAAAAAAAACAGGAAGCGCATATGCAGTTCATTTTGAACTTGTGAAACCCGACCTCTTTGGGCCAAAGTCGGCAAATCCAATCGACTTCAGGCCAAACCAAAAAAAAAAAAACTTACCGAAACAGGGGATCTTCTTTTCCTGTTTGTTCGACCGAATGCTCGTCGTAGAGTGCGGAGAAAAGTCGTGGGAGTGCTGGAGATGGACGGTGGAGTGTAGTAAAGGAGAGGAGGACTCGATCGGCCGAGTTTCTTCCCCGTATGGCAAGAAAATCCCATCGATTTTTTCCTTAAAATCCCCCCTCACCACCTCCAAGCAAGCCCCCACCGTGCTTCTCGCCATCGTCTTCCTCCTCTCCGGTGAGCGGCTGCAAGTTCCCTCGATGTCGGTAAGTCTCCCTCCCCATAGATATCTGTTTAGAAATAAGGTAAGAAAAGGACACTTTGATCTCAGCCTTCTCGAACCGGACGATCGACGGTGGCAGCACCGCCCAACCCCCCTCCGTCCAGCCTTGACCGGCAGCCTTCCCTCCCTCGTCGACCTTCTCCCATGGCTTTCGATGGCCTTGGGAGGCTTGCTCGGGCCAAATGAAGGTAGAAGCCGGGGGGAGAAGAAAGAAAAAAAGAGAAAAAGAAAAAAAAAAAAAAAAAAAAAAAAAAAAAAAAAGAGAAAGGCGAGAGAGAAAGATTAAAGAGAGGAGAGAGAAAAGGGGGGAGAGAGAAAATGAAAGAGAAAGAGGAGAGAGAAAGAGGGAGAGAAAGAAGAGAGAAAATGAAAGAGGAAGAGAGAAAAAGAATAAAAAAATAAAAAAAATAAATTTTATAAAATTAGTTTGGGTACTGTTTCTATTGATTAATCTTATTTTCATCACCCGGACCTAAATAGATATCTAGATCAAGCATAGTCTTAGAGTATACCAAAAAATCTTTTATCTTATTTAGATTTATGACTAATTATTTAACTTATATTGTCAGAGCCCTCATTACTTTTATCGGTATGGGAGTATCAAGGATATAGGATTCGAGTTACGTATTTCTGATAGAATCAGTTTCAGGTAAGTTATTTTGACCTCTAGTATTACATGCTAAATATGTTATAATTATTGTATAATGCTAAATGTATGTGGTATGGTTTAATCTGTATTGGATTGCATTCATTATCATGTGTGTTGGTATTGTCGCTCTCTAGTCCGATTATGATCACAGATGACCTAATCTCCTTTCGGACCTCCAGTAGGACGATCACTGGCACATGATCGATGTACTGTATATGTAGTCAGGAGCTAGTTGTCTTTTTTTTGTTGCGATCACTAGCATATACTGAGAATATATATTTTCTCATATGATACCAGAGCTAGTTTCTTTCCGGGCCTCCAGTGAGGTGATCACTGGTACATGACTGGTTTTAGTATGTATAGTCAGGATTATATTCTCTTTCGGGGCTAGTCACGGGGTGATCGTGGCCATAGTCAGAAAGACTAGGAGAGTAAAGTAAATGGTTGGCCATCCATAATCGTACCGTGTTGTTGTAATTGAATATGCATATAATATAATGTTACATTTTATTTTATCGTGGGATGGTTGTTCTGTGATGTATGATTTGTATATGTTGCAATTTGTTGTTGTCATATTTATGCATATATTAGAGGTGATGATAACTTACTGAGCCTGTATAGCTCACCCTCTGTTTTTATATTTTTGTTACAGATCTGGAAGATCAATCAGGCTTTGGGACCAGTCAGTAAAGAGTTAGGGTTTAGATATTAATCCCTTAGTTTATGTTTTTATCTTAAATTTTAGTTAAATTTTATCTACATGTTAACCTATATGAAAAATTCTAAAAATAAATAAATAAATAGTAAAATTTATTTTTATCATTGATTGGATATTGAATTGAATGATAGGCCTGGCATGATCTCTAGGATGATACCTAGGATTGTGCGGCCGGTGACGTAGCCGATTCCGATGCTAGATTCAGAATGTGATTGAACTTTGCTGGACGATTATATTTGTTGTAAGAATAATAAAGTATATATTTTTTTGCAAAATTCTCTTTCCTGATCCTATGTACATTGATTGGATATTGAATTGAATGATAGGCCTGGCATGATCTCTAGGATGATACCTAGGATTGTGCGGTCGGTGACGTAGTCGATTCCGATGCTAGATTCAGAATGTGATTGAACTTTGCTGGACGATTATATTTGTTGTAAGAATAATAAAGTATATATTTTTGTGCAAAATTCTCTTTCCTGATCCTATGTATATCGATCGACCTTATTTCAAAATCCAAACCAGGTCTATGGGTTGCGGACACGTTCTAAGGCCGGCCCTGCTACAAACCAGGCCGAAACCCAGCCCAAAGGTTTTCTAGTCCAGGTAAAACCTGGAAGCCCAGTTTTATGACGTCCTGGTCCGTCTCGAGCTGATCCGCACCGCCACCGGGACGAGCACAAAAGCCACGAGAGAGGGAATGGGGCGAACGCCGCGAACCCCGTGCCCCAAGGTCTCCGCGGTAAGTCGGAACCTATCACGAGTTTCTAGGTATAGTCGGCAACGCAAGTAGAATTTTTTTTTAAATAATATTTTTTAAATAAAAATTATCAAAATAGGGGTTTCAGGATATATTTATCGAAATAGATGATTTCGGTCGATGACGGAGTATCTAAGTTGATCGTTTTAAAAGACGAAGTTGACGGGGTATCTGAATTCGTCTTTCCAAAAGACGAATCGTCTAAGACGAATTCAGTTTTAAATTCGTCTTTCCAACATTCGAATTCAAAATCAAATTTCATTTTTTTTTATAATTTTATAAATATTATTATTATTTTTAAATAAAATTAATAAATTTTAATTTTAAATAAATAAATAAATAATAAAAAATTAGTATTAATTAAAATTTTATATATTATTTTTTTTGATAATATTAATTATTATATTATTTTAAGATAATATTAATTAAAAATAATATTAATTAACTATATAAAAATAATATTAATTTAAAATTACTAATAATTTAACTGAAAAATATTATTAATTAAAAGATATTATAATATATATTATAATAATATATTATAATATATATTATATTGTAATAATTATTTTATATTCTAAAATATAATAAATATATATAATTTATTATATCATATATTATAATTTTTATAATATAGTATAAAAAAATTTTAAAAAATAAATAAAATAAAAAATAATCATCATGTCGTTACTATTCGGTCGCTAGCTCGGTACTAGTTCGGTCGACAGCCCGGTGTCAGTCCGATCCCTTGCTTAGGAGCGGTGGCAGGACCCTGATGACCGGACCGGCGATCGGGTCTGTGGCATGACTGGGGCTAGACCGGTGACAGGATCTTGGCGGTCGGATAGGTAGTCGGACCCGGGTGGCCGGACCAGCTGCCGGACTAGGGGCCGCACCTAGGGCCGGACCGGCGGCCGGACTGAGGGCCGGATCGGGGGCCGAACCGGCGGCCGGACCAGGGCCCGCACCGGGGGCCGTACTAGCATCCCCGATGCGGCCCCTGGTCTTGCAGCCGATCCGGCCCCTGGTCTTGCAGCCGATCCGGCCCCCAATCCGGTGTCGGTCCGGCCACCCGGGTCCGACTACCTGTCCGACCGCCAAGATCCTGTCACCATTCTAGCCCTAGTCATGCCACTGACCCGATCGCCGGTCCGGTCGTCGGGGTCCTGCCACCGCTCCCGAGCAAAGGTTCGGACTTACACCGGGCTGTCGACCGAATTGGTACCGGACTAGCGACCGAATAGTATCGACATGATGATTATTTTTTATTTTTTTAAAATTTTTTTATACTATATTATAAAAATTATAAAATATAATATAATAACTTATAATATATTTATTATATTTTAGAATATAAAATAATTATTACAATATAATATATATTATAATATATTATTATAATATCTTTTAATTAATATTATTTTCAATTAATATTATTTTTTAGTTAAATTATTATTAATTTTAAATTAATATTATTTTTATAGTTAATTAATATTATTTTTTAATTAATATTATCTTAAAATAATATAATAATTAATATTATCAAAAAATAATATATAAAATTTTAATTAATATTAATTTTTATTATTTATTTATTTATTTAAAATTAAAATTTATTAATTTTATTTAAAAATAATAATAATATTTATAAAATTATATAAAAAAAATAATTGGTTTTCAATTCGTCTTGGATAGACGAATTCAAAATTGAATTTGTCTTTCTATAAAATAAATTTAATGTCGCATCAATTTAATTCATGTCACATCAAATTTTAAAATTAAATTTTAAAAAAATAACGCCGATTCATAAGGATTTCGTCTTTTCAAAAGATGAAGTTAGATTCGTTTTTTGAAAAGATGAACTCAGATATCTCGTCACCGCCACGTCGATCGAAATCATCTATTTCGATAAATATATCCTGAAACATTTATTTTAATAATTTTTTTAAAAAAATATTATTTTTAAAAAAAATTCAAGGAAGCGCTATTTTTGGAAAGAAAATTTTTCTTGTAGAATGGGGACAGAAAAGGAATCGCATGCTGGTTGGGGATAGAAGTCACAACCCTAAACCCCATCCTAATCGTCTAGATAGGTAATATCCATCAACCCTAAACCCCATCCTAATCGTCTAGATAGGTAATATCCATGATATCAGCATGATTTTATTAAAAGTTAATGGATTTTTTTTCTTTTTTTTTGTGAGTATGATGTAGTTTGTAAATTTTTCTTTCCTTGTTTGTGAAGTTTTATTGACGTGTGAATCAGTTTCCTGAATCGGAGAGCGGAGGTTTCTAAAAAATCAATGGTAAGAAGGGGAAAGCAACGTCGCCGTAATGCAGAAACGGCAAGGTACATATCCATGTTTATGTAATTATCTCTGTTCGTTTCCCTTTAACGCATATATCTTAGTTGAATCTTTAATTTTAATTTTTATTTGTTTTGGAGATAGCAATATGAAAATATAAATTAAAATTATCTTATCAGTCTTTATTTTATGGTATCCCTAAAGCAAATTCTCTAATCAAATGCATCATCATAATTTTGATTTTTCATCGACAAACATAGTTATATTGATCATATGCAGCAAACATATCGGCGATGCCCACCTCTCTCTCAAAATATATATATATAATTTCAGATCAATTTATAATTTTTTAATTTTAAATTTTTTTAAAGATATATAATAATTAAAGTTGCTAGAAAGAATATAAAGTAACCATATCACTGGTGAGTGGTGCAATTGGTTGTGAGACTTTTCTCACAACTAGCTGGTAGGGGTTCGAGTCTTGGCTGGTAGTATATATCCCGTTCACTCGGCTAATGCCAGTGGTAGTCAGGTTGACGTGACGTACTCACCTTCGGGACGGCTATGGAAAAATTAATAAAATAACCCTTGAGCCCCCGTTGACCGGTGGTATATATCCCGTTCATTTGGCTAACGCCAGTGATAGTCAGGTTGACGTGACGTACTCACCTTCGGGTGGGGAACGGAAGGTGGGGAACGGCTGTGGAAAAATTCCTGGCTGGGATTGGGGGACATATGCGCCGTGACCGGAAAGTCCGGGGATAAAATAAAAATAAAAAAATAGTCCAAAAATAAAATCAATAATAATAATAATAATAAAATAACCCTGGAGCTCCTGTTGACTGGTGGTATATACTCCGTTCACTCGGCTAACGCCAGTGGTAGTCAGGTTGACGTGATGTACTCACCTTCGGGTGGGGGCTGGGATTGGGGGACATATGCGCCGTGTATCGAACATTCCCTGGCTGAGATTGGGGGACCGTTTGGGGCTGGCCATGCCCGGGGTCTAACTCCTCCCCCCATTTGTTTCATCAAAAAAAAAAAAAAAAAAACCATACATTTTAAATTTAACTATTTTGAAAAATTATAGATGAAAGGAGACTGGCTCTCCCGATCCCCTAAGGGCGACGCGCTTCAAGACTGGAGACTGGCTCTCCCGATCGACCGACCCGCTCCTCTGTCGCTTTGCCAGGGTCCGGAGGCTACCTCGGGGATCAGTCATGTCTTATGGTCGCAGTGGCCTGCCTTGGAAGGAGCGCAAGCTACCGCAAGGTCGAGCGGCTAGGGCCGAGGGGGTCTCTGATTGTTGTTGGGTGCCAGGAACCGGTGCTGATGCTGCAACTATAGCATGACCATGGTCAGAGTCTGCATCTGTTGGACCGGCACGGTGAGCTGAACATCCACTGGGAGCGATTGTGATGGAGCGGGGAGCTCCCCCTCTGGGCTGCGTGGGCCTTCGTGAAAAGGAGGACCTCCCACGCGGCTGGCAGAGGCTTCCCGCATGCGTGTCACCACCATGCCTTAAGTGGAGTTGCTTTTGTAGTGGGGGACTAGTTTGACTGACGTTTTCGTGTCCTGCCCGGCCCTACCCGGCATGCCAATCTATTATCGCCTGGACCGTCATGGCCTGTAGCTCCGATGTGGCGTCTAGCATCGCCCTCCTCGTATGGAATCCTGCACGCATACCCAATCCTGTAAAAAAAAAAGATCCGTGCCAGGAATTTCGGTGGGGGCACTCCGACGATCAAGTCAGTGGGCGATCTAGGGAAATAGATCTCCTTCGGTGGATCTCGGTGAGGTCTCCACGTTCGGAGATTGTCTTTTTGAGAAAAGAAAGTGAGAAAGGAATGTCAGTAAAGAATGAGAGCCTGAGCAGAGTTGGCTGTGTCTGTGGGATTCTTCCAACGAATTTTTCGGTATCCTCAAAACGTTTCGTCTAGTTCGCTCTTCCCTTCTGTGTGCCAATGATTACCTCGCTTACCCCTTGCTTGCTTGTCCTCCTTTTTTTGTTTGGAGGCCCCTTGAAGCTTGTTATAGAGAAGCAGTATTGCCCCTTGAGCTTGCTTCCCAGATATTCTCCTTTTGGGGGAGTCCCAATGGTTGATATCTGGTAGCATTCAGGGACTGTGCATGAGCTTCCCTTTCTCCCTTCGTGGCAGGGAGTTGTCACTGGCTCAGACATTCTGGTTGGTCGCTATGTTTTGGAAAACTTGGTAGAGCATTGGTATGTGGACGACCGCCTCAGGATTTGAATCCTCTGGCACGACCTTCTTCTTGTGGGTGATGCAGATGGTAGGTTGAGGGGCATCGCGCCTTGAATGGGGTGTTCCTTCCTGATTGGTATAAACCGGGGCCTAAGGGGATCCTAGTGCTCCGGCGATGCATCTCCCTCTGTAGGCCTCAGGCAGTGGGCCGCCGCCTGTCAATCGTACCATCCCAATGGTGAGGCCTTGGTGAAGACAACCCCTTTCCCGCCATGATTTGAATCTTTGTCATCCTCCTTTCTTCAGTTGGTGGTAGTATGAGCTCAACCCCAGCCGGGAGCTGACCTCGGCAGGGGGGCTCACTTTGGCTTCTCGCTTGGGCGCCATGCTCAGGTGGCACCTTCACCTGTCAGCTGATAGCCGGCATCCAGATAGACTCTACGTCAACAGATACAGCCGTATCAAAAGGAAATGACAAAAAATACATTATTTATCTTGACATCGCCAAAGTATAATAATGCCATATTATAAAACTAGTATCAAAATTTAGTTATAATTTACAAAAGATAAACTATAAGTTACTTTTCTTATCTATAGCCACTTCTTCCTCTCCCACTTATTCTAGGTGTGTTTATGATCCATAAGTTTTGATCTATCATTTTCTTTTTTTTATTTATTTTTTTAAAAAAAGAATGAAGGAGGGAATGTTTACTCAATTACTTTTTGTTCCTTCATTTTTTTTATCTATGATTTTTCTAGAATAATTAAATTTACAGTGCTTCCCTTTTTCGTATTCTTTCTAGTGATTTTAATAATTATATATCTATAATGATCTTTTAAATTTAAGGAATTACAATATTGATCTAAAAATTATAACATTAAAAAAAAAAATCTTGTTCAATGTGGATTATTATTATTATTTGTGAAAGATGGCATCGCCATATGCATGTTGCATATGACCAATACAGCTATGTTGGTTGATGAAAAATCAAAATATTCAAATTACTATCATAATATATTGCAATGATGCTTCTGATTAATCAGATTTTTCTTAGGGGTGTCATAAACTAAAATTTGATAATATTGTTTTAATTTGTGTTCTCACTTTTTTGCCTCCGGCAAAACTAAAAAGAAGATTCAACTAAGAGGCATGAATGACATCCAATCAAGCCATTTTCTTACCAAAAAAAAAAAAAAAAAAAACCAAGCCATTTCAAAATTATGATTGGGCAAGACCTAGCCGTGACTATTGGGTTAGGCTAGTCTTGATTAGATTTGAGCCTAATTATATACATTAGGATTTAAATGAAGGTGGCATGAAGGTAGGATTGATATTTAGTTTACATCTATCATAATACCATACTTCAATTTTTTTTTTAAATAACCAATATCGATACATTTATGTAATGCTTCCCAGTGAGTATATTTGAAAGGAAATTACCCAAAAAAAAAAAAAAATACATAATTTATTTTGACATTATTAAAGTATAATCATGTATGTCATAAAAGTAATATCAAAATTCAGCCACAATTTATAAAAGATGAGCTGTATGTTATTTTATTATCTATAGCCATTTCTTCCTCTTCGACTTCTTTTAGGGCATGTTTTGCATGCGGTGATGATCTCAAGATCGAGAGTGATATTTAGTTACATGCTAGTAATTTTACATGACAATAATCTTGGATTATCATATTTTTAAAATCATCTAACACGATAGTTGGAAACTCAAATCATCATATCATGATGATTCTAGATTAAAATATATCAACCAAAATATCCATTATAATCGTAAATTCTAGAGAGAATTTCTTTTTTTACCATGATAATTTTTTACTTGATGATAGTTAGTTGGGGGTGTATCTCTACGGATCACTTCACTAAGACCGATCAAATATAATGATCAAACATAATGATTTCACTGGCTGATCAAATATAATGATCAAACATAATGATCTTAGATTACCAGGGAGTGGATCATTCCAAGATTTGGATCACCAATGATCCTGATCATCATAGTAAATCCTATTTGGATCACCAAATGCCTACATGTGTTACTGGATTATAAGTTTTGATCTATTTTTTTCTTTATTTTTTTAAAAATGAATGGACAAGGCCAGAGCAAGGCCCCCTGTCACGACCTTCCTCAACGGTCGCCTTCATCCTCTCCAGCAGCCTCAGCGAAAGGTTCCACCGATGAGGCTATCGGGCGCATGGCAGAGAAGCACCTGGAAGAACAAGAGCGTAGGCTGGCAGAACTGTCCTGCCAGTTTGTCAACATGCAAGGCTCTTCTTGCGAGCTAGTGGGCCATGACGCCCGACCGCCCTTCTCCCGAGAGATCCAAGAGGGGCCGATCCCGAGTTGGTTCTGCATGCCCCAGGTGGATCCCTAGGATGGGACCGCCGACCCCCTAGATCACCTAGAAAGCTACAAGGCTCTCTTGAGAGTCCATGGGACAACAGATGCCCTCCTTTGCTTAGCCTTCCCCGCTGCTCTTCGGAAGGCTACTCGAGTCTGGTTCACTCGCCTTGAACCCGAGAGCATCAGTTCCATCATGGAGCTGGAAAGAAAGTTCGTGGTACACTTCGATGCTTGCCGGGAGGTTCCGCGAGAAGCCGATAGCCTTTTCTCCATCAAGAAGCAGGACCACGAGTCCTTGCAGGACTATGTGGCCCGCTTCAAGGTTGCCGCACTGGGGATCTACAATTTGGACGAGCCCATCGCCATGCTGGCAAAGAAGAGAGGGCTCCGGACTTCCCGCTTGACCTACTCCCTAGACAAGAAACCATCGAAGACGTACTCTGACCTACTCCTCCGCATCTACAAGTATATTCGCTCTGAGGAGGCGGACTGCACCAGGAGAGAGCTGGATTGGAAGCCTTTGGAAAAACAAACCCCGGGGAAAGCCCCAGGTGATGCGGGACAATTATAGAAACTTAATTTACTAATTATTAACCTAATTAGCAGAGAAAAATAGAGATTAATTTTTTTTTATAATTTTTAATTTTTTATAGACTCAAATGAGATAATTAAGAAAACTAGTCTACTAGTTAATAACCCGCAGAGCAAATCTACCAAGTAACTTGAAAAACAAAATTTGGTGGCTAAGAAACCACTGTAAACTAGGGTCTACTTATCAAGGCTCAGAAACTAAAGAGTAGAGAAGGGTTTTTGAATTTTACCAACGAAGATGTTATTCTCTGAAGTAAATCAAACTGGACTCTCAAGAATCTCATGGTAGGGCTTTAGATCTCGATCTTCGGGCTCCAATCTTTCGCGATTCTGGTTCTAAGGAAAGAACACCTCGACTTTAGTTCCTGATCACCTGCAATCACTCAATAAAGGAATATCTCTCAGTTAGTAAGCAATAAAGAAAGAAAGAGGATGGAAAAAATGAAAGGAAAAGATGGAAGTGGGCAGCTAGGGTTTCTCGATGTCCGGATATATAGGGCCTTACACCCCGCGATGCTCCGAAGAACAAAGGAAAGGGCCTCACACCCCGTGATGCATATAGCAAAGAAAAAGAATTGGACATAATGTCGCTTTATTTCATCAATAAATTATTAATTATATAGGGGGGTTTATGGGGTATTTATAGACCATCAACTAGTGATGTAAGGGATACAAAGACTAGCACTGGTGTCTCTTAAGCAACAGCTCCTTGAATCCTTGCTCTGGGCATCTTGGACTCCTGCTCTTGGGCTAATCTGGGGCTCTCTCCAAGGTGGGCGACATCATGGGATTCTCATCCAAATTAGGCGCCAATGATGAGGATAGGTGAGGTGTCATGATGAAGGGCCAAGATTGCTTTATCAATTGGCCTTGATTGCTGGACTTTGGAGTCTGGATGATGTGGGCTCTTGCAGGATAGTGGATTCTTCAGTCTGGATAGAAGAAAACTCAAGAGTTTTTTTCTGGATTCTTGAGTAGCTTGAACTCTGAAGTAGGAAGTTTCCTTGGTCTTCTTTTTGATTGGTGTCCCCTTGAAACAGAATTTCATTGAGATGGGTGATGAGAAGCTAGGTGGACTCTTGGCCGACTTCTCCTTGGAATTTGGCGACAAAATGAGGAGGGGAAGGGTGCCAATTAGACTTGGAATCCTTCTCATTTACTCATCTTAAAATGGCGTCAACTCTTCTCCATGCGGCCGACCAAGGTAAGTGAGGTGGCAAGTGGTGTTGCCCCAATGAAGTGGCAAGTGGTGTTGTCCCGATGAAGTGGCAAGTGGTATCCAAACATATCATATGATGTTGTCCAAATTCTTGAAAATGTGGTGCCAAGAAGTGGTTGCATATGACAAGTGACTTGGGCTAGCACATGGAGTCACATGGCTTGTCTTGAGCTAGCACATGGAGTCACATGGATTTGGACTTGGATCCCCCTTGTATTACAGAACTCAACTAATAATTATAAGACTCAACAAACTAATTAATCACATGATTTAACCAACTAAAAAACCAACTGTAAGCCCAACTTGATCAAATTGATCAAAAGGCATAGCCAAGAAACAAATGGTTCAACTTGATAAAAGGGGTTTGGCCCAAAAGGCTTAATAACTAAAATCCTAATTATAGTTGGTAAAAAGGGCTAAACCCAACTAAGCCTAAATATCAAAATTTTAAAATTAAATATTTACAGGTAAAAGGGGTTTGGGTTCAGGGCTTTTTTCATAGGTGATCCACAGGGATGTGGATTCGACCTGTCGATCTTTTCTAGTCTTGGTGTCCGCACCAATTCTTCCCAGGTGGGAGAAACTTGACCCTGTCGAGTATGGATCAACTTTGCTATGATAGTACTCTGGTAAGTCTGGGTCAACTCTCTATAAGTCCTCTCTGATGATCCAAGAATCATCAGTCTCGGATCGTCCTTGCCAACGAACCAGATATCGCTGATAATCTTTATTCCGAGTAGCGATAATCTTGTCATCCAAGATCCGCTCGATCCTGTCTCTTCGGGCTGGTAGCATGGCAGGTGGACACACTTGAGTTGGCTCACTCTCAAGGATTGGATCAGGCCCAAAAGGCTCACTATGAATCAACATTGGCTCCCTATACTCAATAAGGTCTGAAACGTTGAAAGTAGAACTAATTCCTAGCTCAGGTGGTAACTCGAGCACGTAGGCATTAGATCCAATTTTTTTAATTACTTTGTATGGTCCACTACGACGGGCATGTAACTTTTTCATAGTTCCAGGTATGAACCGTTCAGGTCGTAGTTTAACCATGACAAAATCCCCTTCATTGTATTCTTTGAGTCTTTTTCTTGTGTCAGCCATATGTTTATAAGATTCATTACTTTCATTAATTCTTTTACTTGTTTTTTTATGCAACTCTCTAACATGCTTAGTATATGACTCAGCAGACTTTGAGATGCGTTCATGCATGGGTAAAGGAATGAGATCTAGAGGTTTTCTAGGTTTGTACCCATGAATAATTTCAAAAGGGCTTTTCCCTTAGACCTATTAATTGAGCTATTGTATGCAAATTCAGTCCTAGACAGTAATAGATCCCAATTGGCAGTATGCTCTCTAACTAAACTTCTTAGTAAGTTTCCTAGAGTACGATTCACAATCTCAGTCTGGCCATCACTTAAGAATGATAAGCTATAGAAAATTTAAATTTTGTTTCTAACAAATACTAGAGTATTTTATAGAAATAACTGGTGAATCATACGTCTCTGTCAGATACTATGGTTCTAGGTAAACCATATAGTCTAACCACTTCACTCAGAAATAACTTTGCTACCTTAGAAGCATCATAGTTTTGGGAACATAGTAGAAAATGTGCCATCTTTGAAAACCTATCAACCATTACAAATATAAAATCATTTCTCCTAATAGTTTTAGGTAATCCAAGAACAAAGTCCATGCTAAGATCTTGCCATGGACAATCCAGTACAGGAAGTGGGGTGATAAGCTATTGTTCTGCTTTTGCTATTTGGCAACAACACAAGTTCAATATCTAGCTACTATTTGAGCAACATTCCTTTTAAGGTTCAGCCAATAAATTGATCTTCTAGAGCTAAAATTGTCAAATTTCTACCGAAGTGTCCAGCTAAACCTCCAGCATGTGTTTCCCAAATCAAGAAGTCTCTAAGTGAAGTATTCGGAATACATAGCTTACTTTCCTTAAAAAGGTAACCATCTTGAATATATATTCAATATATGAACTAAATAATCCTTGTCCAACAGCCTTATAGATTTCACCAAAGTCCGAGCAATTTTCATATTCATTCTTTAATTTTTCAAATCCAACTACTCTAGTACTAACACAATTCAAGAGTATAAATCTTCTACTAAGCGCATCAGCAACCTTGTTATCAGTACCCGATTGATGTCTCAAGATAAAAGTATAGGCCTGAATGTATTCAACCCATTTTTCATGCCTAGCATTCAACTTCTTTTGCGAGTTAAGGAATTTAAGAGCTTCATGATCATAATACAATACAAACTCCTGCAGCAGCAAATAGTGTCTCCAGTACCTAAGTGCTTGAACCACCGCATATAATTCCTTATCATAAGTAGAATATTTCAATTTAGCATCATTTAATTTCTCGCTAAAGAATGTAACTAGGTGATTCTCCTGACTCAAGACTCCTGCAATTTCTACCCTTGAGGCATCACAAGCACCTCGAAGACTTTTAAAAAATCTGGTAACCTCAGAATTAGGGCTTGGGTCATCTTGTCCTTAATGTCATGAAAAGCCCTATCGGCATCTTTAGACCATTCAAAAGCTCCTTTCCTCATACAATCCGTAATTGGTGCAACAATCGTACTAAACCCTTGAATAAATCTCCTATAGAAAGTAGCTAATCCATGAAAACTTCGAACATCATGAACATTCTTAGGGATAGGCCACTCACTATGGATTTTATCTTCTCGGGATCTGCAAATACTCTTTCAGCAGTCACTACAAAATTTAGGAAGATAATCCTCGGAGTCATGAAACTACATTTCTTCAAATTTGCATAAAGATTATCTCCTCTAAGAACTTGACAAACCTGCTAAAGATGGTCTAAGTGATCCTTCTTATTCTTACTATATATGAGGATATCATCAAAATATACCACTATAAATTTTCTAATAAATGATTTCACAACTTAATATATTATCCTCATAAAAGTACTGGGTGCATTCGATAAGCCAAAAGGCATCACCAACCATTCGTACAAGCCATCCTTAGTCTTAAATGCAGTCTTCCATTCATCCCCAGGCCTAATTCTAACCTGATGATAGCCACTCTTAAGGTTTATCTTTGAAAATATGGTAGCACCGGCTATCATGTTTAGTATGTCATCAAGTTAGGGTATTGGAAACCTATACTTCACCGTAATCTTATTGATGGCTCTACTATCGACACACATTCTTCAAGTGCCATCTTTTTTAGGAGTCAAGAGAGTTGGAATGGCACAAGGACTTAAACTTTCTCTGATGAATCCTTTCCTAAGAAGATCCTCAACTTGCCTCTGTAATTCTTTATGTTCAGTAGGGTTCATCCTATAATGGGGTAGATTCGGCAAGGTAGCTCTTGGGACTAAGTCTATAGCATGTTGTATGTCCTTTAATGGAGGTAAACAATCAGGGAGGTCTTCTGGGAACACATTCTTAAACTCCTTAAGAAACTCTATGATCTTCTTAGGATGTTCCTTTTGTGGTTTATCATGAACTTCTTTAGTAGCCAGCATCCAGACTATTGAATCTTCAACAATTTCATGCTCTAATTCCTTAGCAGTAATCAGGTTCAATCCAGGTTCTTTCTCTCTCAAATGACTAGACCCTCGCTTGGTATTATCTTTGTGGAGGGTCGAGTTGATCACTATTCTCTTTTCATGGTGTTTAAAAGAACATGAGTTAGATCGGCTAAAGAGGGTTGCATCATGATCATATAACCATGGTCTATCTAGAATGATACTACTAACCCCCATTGGAATCACATCACACCATATTTTCTCCTGGTAAGATTGAATCTGGACTAGGACCTGGCATTGCAACCTAATGGGAATGGACGTCACGTCAATCCAGGATACCTTATATGGGCTAGGAAGTGGTACTATGGGTAAGCCTAAACTCTTAATAGCATTGGTAAATATGGCATTCACACAACTTTCACTATCTATAATAATCTTGCACACTTTATCTCCTAGCTTAATAAAGGTTTGTAAGATATTCATCCTATGCCAGTCCTCGTTCTTCTTAGTCTGAGCTAGAATACACCTAACTACACCTAGTAGGTCAAATGACTCTATGGGCTCTTCATCACCTTCATACTCTTCTACTAAATCTTCCTCAGCTTTATAGATTTCTTCTTCAAATTCTTCAACATTTTCTAAATTCTCGTCTTCACACTCACCTATATGTAAAGCTCGTATTGGGCATTCAGCAACAAAATGGCCTGTTTTACGATACCTAAAACACAATGTGTTCCTGTTTCTATCTCTTGGGACTATAGGTGCCTTTCCTTTATCTTCCCTACGAGCTGGTAGGGAGATAGGATTGGGTCGGCTTGGAGGAAATCGACTAGGGCTAGGTCTACTTCCAGGGGTATTGAACCTATTTGACTCAGGACGATAAGTAATAGGTCTCCTTTGAAATCGTTCACAATCCCTAGCAATCTGGTAAGCTTGTTCTAAGTCATTAACTTCCCTCAAGAATAGCTCCCTCTAGATATCTTCATGTAGGCCAGCTCTAAACCTCGATAAGGTAACAGCTTCTAATTCGACTACACTACACCTCATAACGAATTCGTCAAATTTGGATATATAGTCAGCCATAGATCTATTTCCTTCAGTCAATTTTTATCATTGATCCAATAATTTTTGTTCATATGAGAATGGTAGGTATTTTTCCCTAAGCTATATCTCCATTAGTTGCCATGTGTTTATAGGTAAATCACCTCTTTGTTGGTTCAGTCGCTCCACATTTTCCCGGCACAGCCTAGCTTGTCGAACTAGTCTAAGCTTAGCAAATTTAAATTTTCTCTCCTCCGACATTTCATACCATTCGAATTATTGGTCCATATCACTCTCCCAATCTGTATAGACCTTAAGATCTAAACTACCCTCAAATGTGGGTGCATCTAATCGAATGCTCCTAAGAATCCTTTCTTCTTGGTCATTCACATCAGGGGTGTGGCGCCTTGGAATTGGGTCAGGAGTAATTTTCCTATGTTGGGCTCTTGGACCTGGGGAAGCAGGTTCTCTATATTGACCTCTCTTAGATCTGGGGGAGTGAGTTGGGCTCCTGGAATTGGGGGAATGGGTCTAGGTGTCTCAGAACTTTGACCAAGGGGAGTGCGTCTAGGTGTTTCAGGGTCTGAATGAGTCACATGGGATTCCTCTAGGTTACCTAGTCTTTCTTCCATTTGATCAAACCTGGTAGTAAGCTGTCTAAATTGATCAGTTATAGTTCTCATAAAATTCTCCATATTAGGGTCCATGGGTGGATTGGGTTGGGTTTGGATAGGTTGATAGGGTGTACCGACCTAGTTGCCATGCAAGCAATCACACAGACAAGACTCGGACTAGAATTTCCTAGACCTAGAGCTCAAGTAGAATGGGTCAGCTCAAATTACAGCCAATTCAGTAATTACCCTGTCCACTGGCCAAGTAAGAGGTGGGGTCATGGGAGGCTCCCCCTGCTCTTGCAGGATCTTAATTAAAAACCATGAAATCACTTAAGGTGTTTACCTCTGGATCTCTATCCTTAGACACCAGATTCAAGTGATAATCAAAGGATTCGGTGCACTAGCTTTCACACAATACTTGGAACCCAACCTGTTGGTGTCCCTAGCTCATTAGAGCAAATTAAATCTAATTAATTTTAATTAGGTTGGGCTTAGATGCAAAAGAAGATTGTTGTGGGCCCAGGACAGGTGATGAGATCCTGTCCTAATCTGAGATGCTCAAGTGCCTTTAAGATTAGGTTATTGGATGATGCACACACAAATATGAAACCCTAGATGCACTGAAATTAAAATAATTAAAAATAATAGAAAAATAAAAAATAATTAAATTTTTAATTATATGCAAAATTAATTTCAGATCTGATTAATTTTAGATTTTTGATCTCAGGATATCACGTCCGGCCATAGCTCATTACTCCCATGGGTCGTGACAATATACTTGCGTATACCCGCTTAGGAGGCGTGATTTCCTTCCACCAGAATAAATAGCAAATAAAATTTTTTTCTGATTTTTTTTTTTAGATTAGTAGAGGAATAATAGAGGATTAACAAAAAATTAATTACTAATTTTTTTGAATTTTTTAAATAGGTTTTATGCAATTTTAATTTTAGCCTAGTTCTAGGTATGCAAAAATTTTAGAACTAGAAGTTAAACCCTAGTTTAACCTTCGCTCTGATACCAAAATGATGCGGGACAATTATATAAACTTAATTTATTGATTATTAACCTAATTAGCAGAGAAAAATAGAGATTAATTTTTTTTTAAAATTTTCAATTTTTTATAGACTCAAAGGAGATAATTAAGAAAATTAGTCTACTAGTTAATAACCCGCAGAGCAAATCTACCAAGTAACTTGAAAAACATGATTTGGTGGCTAAGAAACCACTATAAACTAGGGTCTACTTATCAAGGCTCATAAACTAAAGAGTAGGAAAAGGTTTTTGAATTTTACCAACGAAGATGTTTCCCTCTGAGATAGATCGAACTGGACTCTCAAGAATCTCGATCTTCGGGCTCCGATCTTCCACGATTCTGGTTCCAAGGCAAGAACACCTCGACTTTAGTTCCTGATCACCTGCAATCACTCAACAAAGGAAGATCTCTCAGTTAGAAAGCAAAAAAGAAAGAAAGAGGATGGAAAAAAATGAAAGAAAAAGATGAAAGTGGGCGGCTAGGATTTCTCGGTGTCTGGATATGTAGGGCCTCACACCCCGCGATACTCTGAAGAACAAAGGAAAGGGCCTCACACCCCACGATGCACACAGCAAAGGAAAAGAATTGGACAGAATGTCGCTTTATTTCATCAATAAATCATTAATCATACAGGGGGGTTGATGGGATATTTATAGACCATCAACTAGTGGTGTAAGGGATACAAAGACTAGTACTGGTGTCCCTTAAGCAATAGCTCTTTGAATCCTTGCTCTGGGCATCTTGGACTCCTACTCTTGGACTGATTTGAGGCTCTCTCCAAGGTGGGCGACATCATGGGATTCTCATCCAAATTGGGTGCCAATGATGAGGATAGGTGAGACATCATGATGAAGGGCTAAGATTGCTTCATTAATTGGCCTTGATTGCTGGACTCTAGAGTCTGGATGATGTGAGCTCCTGTAGGATAATGGACTCTTCAGTCTGGATAGAAGAAAACTCAAGAATTTTTTCTGGATTCTTGAATTTGGAACTTGAGTAGCTTGAACTCCGAAGTAGGAAGTTTCCTTGGTCTTCTCCTTGATTGGTGTGCCCTTGAGATAGAATTTCATTGAGATGGGCAATGAAAAGCTAGGTGGACTCTTGGCCGACTTCTTCTTGGAATTTGGCGACAAAATGAGGAGGGGAAGGGCGCTAATTAGGCTTGGAATCCTTCTCATTTATTCATCTTAAAATGGTGTCAACTCTTCTCCATGCGGCCGACCAAGGTAAGTGAGGTGGCAAGTGGTGTTGTCCCAATGAAGTGGCAAGTGGTGTTGTCCTGATGAAGTAGCAAGTGGTGTCCAAACATATCATGTGATGTTGTCCAAATTCTTGAAAATGTGGCATCAAGAAATGGTTGCATATGACAAGTGACTTGGGCTAGCATATGGAGTCACATGGCTTATCTTGAGCTAGCATATGGAGTCACATAGGTCTGGACTTGGATCCTCATTGTATTACAAGACTCAACTAATAATTACAAGACTCAACCAACTAATTAATCACATGATTTAACCAACTAAAAAATCAACTTTAAGCCTAACTTGATCAAATTGATCAAAAGGTATAGACATGTAAATAAATGGTTCAACTTGGTAAAATGGTTTTGGCCCAAAAGGCTAAATAACTAAAATCCTAATTACAGTTGGTAAAAAGGACTAAACCCAACTAAGACTAAATATCAAAATTTTAAAATAAAATATTTATGGGTAAAAGGGGTTTGGGTTCAGGACTTATTCACAGGTGATCCACAAGGATGTAGGTTTAACATGTCGATCTTTTCTGGTCCTGATATTCGCACCACCCAGGGGCACGCAAGCTCGGGCCAAACCCAAGTTCCCGAGCAAGGCCCAAGCTGAAGAGCGATCCCATTTGGAAGAAACATATACTCTTCTCCTCGCCCCAAGGTCGAAGATCTCATGAAGATTGAGGGTGAGCGGTACCTACGTCGCCCTCCCCTACTAGGGCCGTCCGATGGCTGTGACAAGATAGAATACTGCTGGTTCCACCGCAACTATGGCCACGACACCGAGGAATGCCGTCACCTTAAAAAATAAATTGAAGATCTGATAAGGAGGGGCTACCTCGGAAAGTTCGTGGGGGGCAAGACCCCGGTGGAGCCTCAGGCACTTGTGGCCTTTCCTCCTGTCCCTGCAGTTGACAATCGGCCCATCGAGAAGCCCATGGATATGATATGTTAGGGGATAAACTCTTCCCATACTAGGAAGGTCCCTACGGAGTAGTCGAGACCCTTTTTCCTGGAGCCTACTACCTCACCGAACTTGACGGCGCCCAGTTCGCACGGGCCTGGGCCTGGAACGATAAAAGTCTAAGGACATACCGCTAATAATGTAAGGCTCCCTCCTTTCAATAAAAGATTCCTTTTAGTGCAACGTTGTCTTTGCCTTGTAGGAAAATCATCGCCCTATTCCAGGCCTGACGATTCAAGCTAAGAAACTCCAGAAATCCTGCACCTGCTACCATGCTCACAGTCCGGAGATGTCAGCGGGACATCCCAAAAGTTCTGCCATCTATCGCCGACTCACAGTTCGGTACCTTAAGCCCGGAAACTTACGAAGCCTGGCACCTCAAGCCTAGAAACTTACGAAGCCTGGCATCTCAAGCCAGAAATTTACGAAGCCCAGCACCTCAAGCCCGGAAACTTATGAAGCCCGGCCAGAAACTTACGAAGCTCGGCACCTCAAGCCGGGAGCCTCAGCGCCCCACACCTGCTGCCATCCTCACAGTCCGAAGATGCCAGCAGGACACCTCAGAAGTTCCGCCATCTGCCGCCTAACTCACAGCTCAGTACCTCAAGCCAGGAAACTCCTGAAGCCCCGCACCTGCTGCCATCCTCACAGTCTGGAGATGTCAGCAGGACACTTTAAAAGTTTTGCCATCTGTCGCCTGACTCGCAGCTCGGCACCTCAAGCCGGGAAACTCCTGAAGCCCCGCACCTACTGCTATCCTCACAGTCCGGAGATGTCAGCGAGACACTCCAAAAGTTTTGCCATCTATCGCCTAACTCATAGCTCGACACCTCAAGCCAGGAAGCTCCAGAAGCCTCGCATTCAATCCACTGGACCCCCAGTTCGGTGATGGCAAAGTAGGGCACTCCTGAAGGCCCACACTCTACCGGCTGGACTCAGAGCTAATGAGGACAATTTCAAGACTCCTCAAGTCAAGTGCCCCAACTTGATGGTCTCGCAGGGCCGCTCAGGCCCCCCTCAAGCCATCCGTCAGCTCTTGGATTGACTAGAGAGTTCCCAAGACAAGAAGCTACTGAAGATGTTCGAGATAACCATAAAAATGAGAACTCAGTGAAGCAAAAAGGACTTCATTAATATTGCATGAAAGGATACATCATTAACGGCCCCCCGATAGGCTGGGCTGTCTCAAAGTAGAAAGGAAGATTCGGGAAGGAAATCGGAGCCTATCCCTTTATAGGATCCTTCTCGGGATGATGGATAAGCGCGCTGACATCCCGTTGGGCCTCTGCAACCCCCGCCGGTGGGACATCATCAGCAACAGGAGCAGGCTCCACCTCAGCCACGGCAGTACGAGTCACGGTTTCCCCTGAGCCTCCACCAAGGCCGCCCGGGACCACGACCTCGTCCAGCTTCAACTCTGGGAAGAGCTGGGCCACCAGAGATCTGTAGATCCCAAATCCTTTGATGAAGGAATCCATGGCCGCTTCCCGGACTTCATCAAAAAATGCAGCCGAGGCCTTGAACATGGGCACTGCCTCAACGGCCTCCTTCTTGGCAATCTCCATCAGAGCCACCGCCCCAGCGGCTCTCTCCTCGACTGCTGATAGCCGAGCCTGCATTGCCTCCAGCTGTGCTTGGAGGCTACTCCTTAGCTTTTCCGCTCGGGTAGCTTCGGCTTTGAGCTCCTCCATCCAGTGGGAAGCCCGATCCCTTTCTCGGGCCAAGGACACTTCAAGGTCCCTAACTCGATTTTCGGCATTGAGCACCTTGGCTTGGAGGACCTTATCCCTCTCCTCCAAGGCTCGATCCCTGTCAGTTTGCTCCCGGGCCTCAGTCGCTAGCGACATCCTTTCCTGCTCCCACTGCGTCTCTCTTTTTCCACTGGGTGTAGTAGTCATGGACGAGAAGAATGTCGGTCCCGATCTGCATCATCAAAGGTGTTAGCTATGGCAACCAGACTGAAGCAACATAAAATAAGAAGACTACCATGAAGAGGAGGGGAAGGGTACTAAGAAGGGCTTCCACCATCATCCTGCCTCCCCTCTCGCAGCAGTCGCGCGACTGGACCGCGAACTCCATCATTCGCTCTGCAAGCACGAGATCCTGGGTGACCGCCGAGTTCGGTTTTATCCCAGGTGCTGCCTTCTAGATAGCAGCCCTCCTCGGTGCTGGGGGCGTCGCCGCATCTGGGGGAACTGCCTCCGAAGGCATCTCATCCAGCGGGGGAGAGTTCGTTGCCATGAGTGGTGGCATCGTCGGTGGTTGCTCTGCCACCCTTTCTCCCCCCACATCCGCCTCGATGACTACGGGAGGCTGGACCGCAACGGCGCAACCGGCCTGGCCTGTGCACCCGTGCTAGGTTCTCGGATCGAGAGCAGGCTCGTTGCCTTGAAGGCCTGAGGGCCGGCTTGACTGCTCGCCCCGCAGGGCCAGGGATATAAGCAGGCCCTGCCCCTTGGCTGGGCTTGACTCGGGCCCTCTTTGGTGGAGCCTTCCCGGGCTCAGGCGATAGGCCTCTCCTTTGGGCGGACTCTAGAAGCTCCTCCACCGAGAACTTCATGCCTGCAGGAAGAAGAAGATAAAGGTCAGCAGCACATCAAAAATGACTCATGGAAGAATAGATATCCCTCTGGACTCACCTAGCCCCTGGATTGGGCTGATCCCAGTGTCAAACAGGTTCTGCTCTGACAGCAAAACCTTGAGGGAGGGGATCTGATCGGAAATGAGCTAGTCGTATATTTTCTGATTAGAGGCCTCGACCTGGAAGTTCCGATTTGGGGTCCGGTCCATATCACTCCAGACCCAGTCCACCCCTTCAATAGAAGTGAAGAAGAATTTACTCTTCCACCTTTTAATGGAAGAGGGATGCTCAAACTTTATGCCCTTCGGGCGAGGATAAATAAACCACCACCCGTCCTCAGTCGGGTGGTGTTTCAGGGTAAAGAAGGTCCTGAACAAGGATAAACGGGCGACAATCCCGTGTAGGTGAAAAAAGATAATGAAGCAGTTAATGACCCTAATGGCGTTGGGGGCCACCTGGGCAGGAACAAGATGGTAGTTATTGAGAAAAGAGAGAAAGGAGGGGTGAAAAGATAAATGAAGGCCCCCGAGAAAGAACTCCTCGTAGAGGGCTATTCTACCTATGCCACTAAAGGTGACTCGCTCCCCTGGTCCCAGAATCGAGAGCCGAACGGAGTCCGTGATCCTATAGGTGGCTTGGATCACAAAGAGATCCTCCCTGGTTCATCATAGAAGCGATGCCAAAAGGCTCGGTCGGATGGAAAGACCTAGAAGAAGCAACAGGAGCAGAAGAGACAGGAGGAGCAGGAGGGGCCCTAGGTCCACCTATGACTACTCCGGTCAGGCGAAGGTTCCTACGGATGACAAGAGGAACCTCCTCCTCCTCGTTAGAAGATGGAGTCCTTGGTCGAGAGGGCCCTGCCTCATCGAGGTTTTGGAAGAGCGATGGTTCCGACCGGACGGAGCCATCCGAGATCAAAGAAAGAAGGGAGTGTATAGGGAAAGAAGGCATGGGAACCCTCTATGAAAACTAAGCCTAGCCGGAGAAGAAGGAGAAGGCCAAGGAGGACTAACTTGGTTGTTGAGGGAAAAGACAGCCGGGGGAAGGAAGAAGCTCTTGTCCGACGGCAAGCGGAAAAGTTTCAAAAGGGATGATTTGGGAAAAGCTTACCCTCTTTTCAAAGTGACCAGACTGTAGCCATATGTCCTTTCGGCACTCCCGCCATCGGATGGGCACCACGTGGCAACATCGGCCAAAGGCGATGCCCCGATGCAACAAAAACAACCTCGAGTCATACATCCACCAGTATGCTTCCTCGGACCTACTGATGTGGCACCCCCATACCGGCTTCAAGGCATGGCGTGCGAAGTGGCGACGATTGTGGCATTTAATAGTGCCAGATTTCAGCCTTTCTACGTCACCTCCGTAATTACTTCCTTAGCCCCGAGCGCGACGTTTTGTCAAGCCTTGGGACCAGGAGGCAAATGAAGAAGCAATATCACTGGGTCCCGCTTGGATTTAGTCGACAGAGATTGCAATTATAAGCTTTGTCCCTTCAAGTCTTGCTGGGTTGGCTCCCCCAGGTTGAGACTCCAGCAAAAGCCAAATTCCTCTTCGAGTCCTTCCGCTGGGTGAGGTCCCCCCAGGTCGAGACTCCAGCTGAAGTCTGACTCCACCTTTTGCTGGGTTGGCTCCCCCCAGGTTGATACTCCAGTAGAAGCCAAATTTCTCTTCGAGTCCTTTCGCTGGGTTGGTCCCCCAGGTCGAGACTCCAGTCGAAGTCGGACTCCACCTTCTGCTGGGTTGGCTGCCCCTAGGTCGAGACTCCAGCAGAAGCCAAATTCCTTTTTGAGTCCTTTCACTGGGTTGGCTCCCTCCAGCTCGAGACTCCAGCCGAAGTCGGACTCCACCTTCTACTGGGTTGGCTCCCCCCAGGTCGAGACTCCAGCATAAGCCAAATTTCTCTTCGAGTCCTTCCGCTGGGTTGGCTCCCCCTAGGTCGGGACTCCAGCCAAATTCGGACTCCACCTTTTGCTGGATTGGCTCCCCACAGGTCGGGACTCTAGCCGAAGTCGGACTCCACCTTTTGCTGGGTTGGCTCCCCCTAGGTCGAGACTCCAGCAGAAGCTAAATTTTTCTTCGAGTCCTTCCATTGGGTTGGCTCCCCCTAGGTCGAGACTCCAGCCGAAGTCGGACTCCACCTTCTGCTGGGTTGGCTCCCCCCAGGTCGAGACTCCAGCAGAAGCCAAATTCCTTTTCGAGTCCTTCTGCTGGGTTGGCTCCCCCCATGTCGAGACTCCAGCCGAAGTCGGACTCCACCTTCTGTTGGGTTGGCTCCCCCCAGTTCGAGACTCTAGTAGAAGCCAAATTTCTCCTCGAGTCCTTCCACTGGGTTGGCTCTCCCTAGGTTGAGACTCCAGTCGAAGTCAAACTCCACCTTCTGCTGGGTTGGCTTCCCCTAGGTCGAGACTCCAGTAGAAGCCAAATTTCTCTCTGAGTCCTCCTGCTGGGCTAGCTCTCCCAAAGTGCACATCCATGGAGGGCACAGTCGTGGCCTGGTACTCGGTTTCAAACCCTGAAGGTCCCTCAACTAAATTACGGAAGTAAGCCCTTTGTGGCCCCTGACGGGCCTCCTTCGGAGCAGTTCAAGCGTAGAAAAGAAGAGTAGTGGAAGGCTGCATCAACTAAATGTTCTTTGCTCCAGGGGTAAATTCTTAACACCCCGGGAAGCCACAAAAAAAAAGAAGAAAGAAGAAAAAAGGAAAAAGAGAAGGAAGAAGTGAAGGAAGGAAATGAGACAAGAAGGAGAAGCTCACAATGGTCAAAACAAAAGCCATCATTGATCAAAAGTCTCTTACATCCTACGGAGGTTCCTGATAGGTCAGGAAGCCTCCCGGAGATCTAAATTACAGATAAGAAGGGATCCTCCCTAGTTATGGATCCTACTTCCGGAAATAGCCGGAGGTACGCCAGTCCAGCCCTCAACTGAGCTTCCTGGGAAGGAGGACAATGACGCGTCCGCCTCTACCGCGCCATCCTCCCCAGGAGTTCGCTAGGTCTCTAGAGCCCGGCATCAGCTCCGTCACCCCAAGGATGCAGGTGCCCTTCCTCAAGTGAACACCCGAGGAAGGAGTACAGCAACGCATCCTCCTCGACTGCACTGTCCTCCTTGGATTTCACCAATCTGGTGATTCCAAGAGCAGCTGTGGCCGCTCCTCGTTAGGCCACTCTTAGTAGCGCCGTGGCAACCACGGCCTTCTCCACGGCGACTGCGACCGTGGCTATCCCCCTATTCAATTGCATGACCAGGTGCATCCAGGAGGTTCGCAGGTAGGCTGCTCCCATCACACGGACAACCACCTTCTCTGCCCCCAGGTCCTCCACTTTCTCCTCCTTTAGGGGAATCTCGAGCTCAGCGAACTTCTTCTCCAATCGGGATGCCCCCGCCAGGATGCCGGTCGGATGTTCCCAGAGAAACATCATGCGGCTTCTCGGCCCTTCGTTCAGGGACCTGAAGCTCACCAGAAGACCTCCTTCGGCACAAGCCAGGAGAGAAGAGTTAAAGAGAAAAAGCATTGGAGAAAGGAGGAGACTCTGCGAAGGCCTATCCACCTGCGTTTAAAAAGACAAGGGATGGCTTCTCTGGAACAAATCCTGTCGCTCCCTCATACCGATTGAAGGTATGCGCCTCATTAATTGCCAGACCAGCCAGAAGATGCCACGTACTGGCATCGAGTGACCCGAACACTTCGTTCCTAGAGGATTCGCATCGACCCAGGAGAAGCATTTATGACCACTATCAGAAAGCCGAGCACCACGAAACCCCCATCAATGCAAAGGCATGGTCTACGAAGCACAGGCACGTAGAGACATCGGTAACACAAGAAACGTCCCAATCTACGTTAGCATTATTCTCCATGCCTTGAGCACCGTATCGTCTTCCAGGCTTGAGAGTGGGGGGCAACTGATACGACTATATCTGCTGACGTGGAGTCCATCTGGATGCCGGTTGTCAGCTGGCAGGTGAAGGTACCACCTGAGCATGGTGCCCAAGTGAGGAGCCGAAGTGAGCCCCCTTGCCGAGGTCAGCTCCCGGCTGGGGTCAAGCTCATATGACTACTAACTGAAGAAAGGAGGACGACAAAGATTCAAATCATGGAGGGAAAGGGGGGTTGTCTTCACTAAGACCCCATTGCTGGGATGGTATGACTGACAAGCGGTGGTCCGCCGCCTGAGGCCTATGGAGGGAGACGCCTCGCCGGAGCACTAGGATCCCCTCAAGCCTTGGTTTACACCAATTAGGAAGGAACGCCCCATTCGAGGTATGACGCCCCTCAACTTACCGTTTGCATCACCCACAAGAAGAAGATCGCGCCCGAGGATTCAAACCCTGGGACGGCCATCCACATACCAATTGTCTATCAAGCTTTCCAAAACATGGCGACCAACCAGAATGTCAGAGCCAGCGACATAACTCCCTGCCACGAAGGGGGAAAGGGGAGCTCATGCACAGTCCCTGAATGCTACTAGATGTCGACCCTTGGGACTTCTCCAAAAGGGGAACATCTATGAAGCAAGCTCAAGGGACAATACTACCTCTCTATAACAAACTTCAAGGGGCCTCCGAACGAAAAAAAAAAGGACAAGCAAGCAAGGGGTAAGCGAGGTAATTGTTAGCACACAGAAGGTGAGAGCAAACCAGACGAAACGCTCTGAGGCTATCGGGAAATTCGTCAGAAGAATCCCACGGACACATTCAACCCTGCTTAGGCTCTCCTTCTTTGCTGACACTCATTTCTCACTTTCTTTTCTCAAAAAGATAACCTCCGAACATGGAAACCTCACCGGGATCCACCAGGGGATCTGTTCTCCTGGATCGCCCACTGACTTG
Source organism: Areca catechu (assembly GCA_021397845.1). NCBI lineage: Eukaryota > Viridiplantae > Streptophyta > Magnoliopsida > Arecales > Arecaceae > Areca > Areca catechu. The sequence continues at coordinate 17,150,409 of CM038049.1, read as the reverse complement.
ATCGTCAGAGTGCTCCCGCTGGAATCCCGGCCCGGGTCTCTTTTCTTTTGCAGGACTGGATACGCGCATAGGATTCCAGACGAGGAGGGTGACGTCCAATACCACATCGGAGCTACAGGCCATGACGGTCCAGGCGGCAACACCTTTCATATATATATATTCACATAAACAAAATACTATAAAGTATTATATAAATGTATGGATCTTGGTTATTTAAAAAATGTAATTGTAGTATTATGATAGGCTAGACATTCACAGAATATCAATCATAACTTTATCCTACCTTAATCTAAATCACATTCTATCATCATAATTTTGAAATGCCTTGCTGGGGTGTATGTATGTAGGGATGGTAATGGGTCGGTTTGAGCCGGGTGCATAACTATCCAAATCCAAACCTAAATATTTAATACACTATCCAAATCCGATCCAAACACTATCGGGACTGGATTTTTTTTATCCAAACCCATCTCAATTGGGTATCGGGTAATCGAGTTTACCCGGCCCGAACCCAACTGAGTCATATTAAATATTTTTTCATTTTTATTAACTTTAAAATCATCTACAATTTTATAAATTATACATACATTAAATAAATAAAATTTAAACAGCATTTAATTTCATATTCAATCATAATTTATATTATGAAGTTGGTAAACTATTAACTATGATCTTGTTTTGAATTCACCCTAAATAGAATAGGATGAAAAACAAATTTCCAATATATATATATAATAATTAGGGTATAGGGTTCAAGTATTTTAAAATTTAATAACTAATAATTATAATTAATAAAATATATATTAATTATATATAGATTTAAATGTTAAAATAATTTGGACCGGGTTCGGGTCGGGTGTATATCTACCCAGTCCCGGTCCAAACTCAAAGTTAAGCATTCGGGTTTTACCCAGACCCGGTCTAAATCCAGTCAGAGCGTTGACTACCCGGCCCAATCGGGTCGGGTCGGGTCGGGTATCTATGGGTTTGAATTTTATTGCCATCCCTATATGTATGGACTAAATATCCAAGATAATTTACATGTAAGTAAGATTAATTTCAATAAATTTGAAATTAGGGGAAGAAAATAACGTTCAAGTAAAATAAATCTCTTTTCAAATTCATCCCATAACAATTTTTTTACAAAACAATTAAAATAAAAATAATATTATATACATGATTAAATAATTATAACTATTATATAAATAGATAAGTGATAACAATGATATCTTAGTATTAAAAAATTATTTTATATTGATAGGTATATCTATAAACTTAATTATATTTCTATATAGGATTATCTTCCATCAAACATAATTTTTATTTTTTCAGTATATATATATATATAATTTCTTACCAATAAATATTATAAAAATTATTTTTTATAATTATTTTTTAATTAAATAATTTTAAAAATATCTCGTCATCTATTGTATCTTAATCGAGCGGAAGAATTTGTGTACTCGTACAGTTATTCCGAAAAAAAAAAAAAAAAAAAAAATGAAAATCTCGATAGTGGTGCGCGAAGACGTAATATTTTTTTCACCGGAATTAGAAACAGCGCCCACCGGACACCGGGCGCCCAGACATGGGCCTTCAAAAATCGAATTAACACCTCGCCTAGGTTGGGAGTTTCCCTGCCTCCCTCTCCTTGTTTGCATGAAACAAACAAAAACCCTTGGCCTTTGCAAGATTTTTCTTTTTCTAACTTTCCCTCATGTCCAGCAAAGAGAAGCCGATGGTGATCGAAATCTCGTCTTCCTCCGACGAAGAAACCAACAAGAATAAGAGAAAATCGGAGAAGGGGAGGAGGAGGAAGAAGAGGAGGATCTATTCGGATGTGGAGGTGAATACAAGGGAGGAGAAGCGGAGGGAAGAGGAGGAATGCTGCATTCTTCCCTTCGACCCCTTCGCCGCCGATCTCCATGAGAAACTTTCCCTCCCCGTCGCCCAGCACCAGCTCGATGACCTCTCCGTCCTCGCCGAACGTGGCCAGGTATTCCTCTCCTCTCTTTCCTTTTGCTTTAAATTCTCCGTTTATTTCTCCTCTCTTCTTTATTCTTCCGGAGAAAGATATCTCCTGGTTAATGCAGCATTCAAAAGGATTTTTTTTTTTTCTTGATTTATTTACATCCCATTTATTTCTAGAATATTTCATGCGTCCGTTTGATTCGCGGAGCCAGATTTAGAAATTACTTTGAGCGACGGATTTGCCATCGGGTTCTTGGAACTGCCTTGACTCGTAGCCAATCCCATTTTTAGGAACGACTGTGGCCTTTCACCTATTCACCTTTGGTTGGCTTTATTCAGTGTCAAGATTCTACCACTCTAGGAGACTCGGTTTTTTCTTCCTTTCACTGCTTTGATTTGATTTAGGGGTAATTGCAAGTATGGAGAAGACAATTATTTCACAAACGACCCAAAAAATTGCCAAACCTTATGCAAAATCTGTTTAAAATAATGTCTAATAGATTGAAATTGTGTACATGCTGAATTGGAAGGATGCCATCATTTTTTCATGTCCGAGAAATGAACAAGTCTAATCTTATGCCCTCGATATGGAACATGGTGCATTCCATATGGTATACGTTTTTGCTAGGAATTGTTTGTAACATATGATTGCATGGATCCTGTCTTGATAGAATCCCAAAGATTTTTCAAGGTGGCAAGTTGGGCGTTACAGGGAGAGTGATAGAATCACAAAGATTCTTTAAGATTCTTTTAAAGATTCTTCAAACCTTCTACATTTACCTGCATAGCTTTACCATGATTACATGATCAATTTGGATAGCTCCATCATGAATTGATTTACATGATTTCATAAGAACCCAGAAGATTCCTCAAACTTTCCATATTTACCAAAATACTTTTCACATTTGCTTAGTCTACTTGGACGGCTTTGTCATGGATAGATTTATGGGAACTAATAGAATTCTAAAAATTGATTTATGATATTTGTGTACATGTTGAGTTGATTTTGTAAACATTTTAAATTTATATATATGATGTATATGTATTTCATTGCTATGCTCATTCCAATCTTCTTTTCTTTATATCTGATCTCATTGGTAGGTAGCATGTAAATTTTCATCTATGTGTAGAAGTGCCTTCTCTTCATATGCATGAATTTCTGTGGACCAGTGGAGATGATCCATATTGCATCTCTTATCATTACATCGACATCCGACTGATAACACAAGCAGTTATACAAAACTGTTGTAGATGTAGAAAGAGAAGATCAAAATTATTGACAATATTCCTTACACTAATTATACACATTAATGGAAAAGGTCAGACTTGATTGTCTTAACTGGAGGAAGAGGATGCATCTCTTATTGATATCTGTGGATGCAGGTGGCTTGCAGAGATTATCCTCACTCACGGCATCTGTGTGCAGAATATCCCTTTAGCAAGACATCCCACGAAAGCTGCTGCATTAAGGTACTCCTTTATTTTTATTAATTTTTCATATGAGTTTTTTGCTTCCCTCACATTCAAATAAGTATTTATTGCAAGAAAAGTTCAATTCCTTGCAGAGGTGTTATTGGATAGGATGAGTAGAAGGAGATGGCAAAACCCGTTTAGTTCAGAAATGATGTTTGCAATGTGGTCTTTGTACGTGGTGCTTTTAATCATTTCTGATGGAAGCAGTACATTGAATATCCTCATAAGTGCCTCCGAAGGTTGTTAACCTCTGGTGTGTCTTGAATGTAACATAACAACCCCTCTATTTGAGGAACTTGAAATAGATTGCATACCACCATCCTTATTGATCAATAGATCCAGCCATTCCTTTTACTTAAGAATGAAAAGAGCTATCTGCACTTAAAATCTGACTGATCCACTAACAGAACCATTTTTATTGTTTAGGTGATCTTCAATAGGGATGAAGGTCATGTTCCTAGAAAATAGGTTTTTTCTGCCTGGAAGTTTCATTGGTAGGAAAAAAGATATGCCCAAGTATTTTTAAATTTGTTTTTTTGCAGCATTGAAGTATTACCAACTTATTTCATTTAGTCCTAATGTCTTGTAATTTTAATTAATTGTCATTTTGGAGCTAATAAATTATCAAAATGAACTTAAAAGGATCATTTTTCTCAAAAGAAATGCAAAAATTGCTTGATTACAAAATTATTTCGATTATATCAAAAATACAAATACAGAACTTACATGAAATTGAATGGTGTTTGTTTTTTAGGGATGAGGATGAAATTGTAGGAAAAAAACTCTTTTTGATGAACTCTTGTAAAGCGTACTACAATCATATTCATTATGAAAGCACAAATCCAAAACTTGAGACTGTTTGTATGATGTATGCATTAGCAGGTCTATTATGCATTAGCAGGTCTATTCTGCTTTTGGGGGGTTTTGCATCTACCACATCTTTCATATTTCTTCTACATCATTGAAAGCGATAGAGGAAACAGGGATCCAATTTGGTAGGAGGAATGAACGAGGTTGCTTATGCAATACGAGGGTTTTGGGAACGTCACTAATAAACATTTGTATTGGATTTTAGTATCCTAAATTTTTTAAATTGCATAATTGATGGCCTTCCTGATTACTTTTTTCATCTTACGTTATTGGCCTTGTCTGAGTTGTTTCCTCAAATGAATGCCTCTGATGGTGGAGGACATAATACAAAGTGGAAATCAGCTTAACTATGGCACAGACAGTAAGATGGGCTAATTGGAAAGTTGCCAGTCCAGCAATCTCAAAGATGTTTGGCATATGCCAAATTCAATAAAGGTGATTTCTGCTATCCGGAAAATATTGAAATTGCTCGATCCAGTTCTTGCATCCTGACATAAGTTGAAAGCTGATCAGAATCAGCTGGTTATATGAATGGTGTAGTCAAGCTTGAGCTGTTCTTTATAACAGTTATTCAAGTTCAGCTTGCTTGTTTACTGAATGATCTTGAATGATATTGTCATCGAGCTGATGCCTAGGTTCTATAAACTTTCTCAAGCTTAAAACATTGAATGATGCTTTTTCTTGGCCTTTTTCCCCCTAATCAAACAAGTTTGGTCGAGCTCTTTATTCACCTGAACACATTCTATTCATGAAATTATCAAGAAGCAATCTATTCATGAACACCTTGTTTCTTTTGCATTTTCATGTACAGCCCCTCGGGATTTGTGTTTTACCTATATCTCACCTTCCCCTGCCTCTTTTTTCCCTGTCACCATGCACAAGTAACAGACAGAAGAATATATTGTAATTGTTCATCTAATTTGTTTATGAATTAATTAAAAAAAAAAGAAAAAGAAAGAGAAGCTGAGTTTTTGGTTCAGTATTAGCACACAACACATATATTCTTTTTCTTTTCTTTTTTTTTTTGTTCTGATAATTGAGAGTATAAGACCGTGCTTTGTACCAATTCACTAGAATTCACTAGATGGACACTTTCCAACTGCTATTGTTAATGAATGAGGGTAGGAATTGAACTCAGGTCTTTTGTATCAACATGAGAGGTTTTACCAACAAATCCAGTTTGCATCTTCACTTTACAAACTAGTCTTTTACTTTTTTCCAAAGTAGGATGTTTAAGAACCTTCCTTCTGCTATTGACTCTGATATTTTTGGCTGCTTTTAACCTCTTTTATTTATGTTCTACTTGTGCAGTGTTATTGTTATGTGTGCGATAAAGCTGCTCCTTGCTTCTTGTGGAAGGGGCCGTGTGGACATTGCCATGCCTCCGATCAAGATGAGTTCTGGAAGGGAATGAGGAAAGGTAACAATAAATTAAGCCATACGTAATTAAAACTTATTTCTAGTTTTTAAGTTTGCAATCAGACTAAGTTGCAGAATAGGAGAAAGGGACGACATTTTTTAATCAAACTAAGTGGTCATACTTTTGGTTTCAAAGAATTTTTGTAGGGGCTTTTTGAGGGATAATTATAGCTGGTATGACCTGTTTTTTGTTGGTTCCACTGCACTTGGGCTAACATGTGCTAGTTGAGCTGGGGCAGATGGGGCATGAAGTGCATTGGGTCTTTGTATGGTTGGTACGAAGAACAAGTATTATATATATATATATATATATATATATATATATATAGTACTATGAAGAACAATTTGAATATATGTTACCATAATTTCTCTATGTTAAAGTTATATAGTGCTTACATGATCAAAATGGATTTGTTTATTTTTTATTTTTTTCTTAAAGGAAGTCATGGGTTATGGGCTGCAGAAGTCTGTCCATGTCTCGGACTACTGGAACCGGTCAAACACAATTTGGCCCTAGCATTAAGGCAAATGTGGTGTATGTTAAGTGGTTCATTGGTCCCATGGTCAGGGTAATTAATTGAAGGTCATGACATGAACCAGTGAAGTGGTATGCAGCACATCTGAAGCGCGGGTAATTTGAAAGAAAGGAGTATCAAATGGTTGTTCATGTTCTTATCTATTGAGAAAATATTAGTAATGCAGTAAACAAGATTGACTCAAGAGAGAAGTACTTGATATGTCATTGTCACATTGTGATTGTTCAAATAAGAGGAGGACTAAAAATGCAAATGTAACTAGCTTACCTGTAAATTATATCTGGGCACCAAGTTTCTTCAAATACATGATAATGTTCCTTAGTTAAAAATCCACGATTTAGACATCCTAAAAATAAATAAGTCAAAATTCAAAATTTTCAGTGCTTAGAAAATAATAAAATATCATATAGGATTATCTAAACTTGTTTCTTTTCTTAAAGAAAACGTATTTTATCTCCTCGTTGATGCATGTATAGGTAGAGGATGTATAAACAATATGATATTTTTCATTTTAAAAATTTATAATAAAAGTATATATCCTGATCGACATTGCGAATCACCAATGTAGAAAGCTCATTATTGCTTTATGGTTGAGGCATAACGTTTTCTTCAAAATGATTTGGAGGTGGACTAGCTTCTCCATTCGAGGCGTGTAACATTACGGTCCCCATATATAGTGGACGTTAATTACAAGTGGTGGAAATAAATCCCATGGCATGCATCATTGTTCACTTCGTGGATTCAACTTTGGGCCCTGCTCTGCATGATACGTGTGCCAGCCACCAAAACTATTGGGAGCTGGGATCCTCGCTAGTTCTCGTATGACCGGGGCTGGGTTGTTCCGATTTACATTTTCCTCCTGCTTCGCACACCATGATTGCTGGGGGTTGGAAAAGGCAAAAACCTATCATGTTTCTGGTCAGCTGATGAATTTGTATAAGGTCCAGATAAAGCAGGCTATTCAAATCATAGGGATCTTTGAGTAAATTAGGACCTTAACCTATTTAGATGTTCTTATGACAAGAGGGAAACTTCAGAGAGCTGAGTGCAAGCCAATGGAGCAGCCGATCCATGACCGTCTCGAGGGTTGGTAGGCTACTATTCCTATTATTCTATCCATGATGGGCAAGCTTACTTTTGGTAGATTGGTCTTGAGTTCTATCCCAACCTTCCTCCTGATAAATATTGTGCTGTCTAACTCTTACCTTAAGAGATTGGAGCAGCTTTCCGGAACTTCTTGTGGAACTCAAGACATGATAGTTGTGGACTATACCTGATATCTTGGAAGATGGTCTGTCAGCTAGTGAGGGATGGAAGCCTTGAGATTCAATCCCTTCTAGTCAGGAGGGAGGCACCGATTGCCATACATGCTGTGAAATACTTTCTTCAACCTGACTGCTTATGGAGCAGGGAGATAAGGGCCCATTATAGTGCTTGGAGTTAGGGATCCCGGATTCAGACTACTCATGGTTGCTCCTTCATCTGAAAGGAGATTTGTGCTCGCGGTCCTGCTATACTGGCCTAGGTCAAATAGTTGATTGGAGATGGGACTTTGATTGATGTGAGTCAGGATGTTTGGATCTCCAGTATACCACTATTTTGGTAGCCAACCTATATTAGTGTGAGGTGGATGACTATCTTCGAGTTTGTGACTTGTTGGCGAATAATGATAGGGGCTGGAGAGTATAGGATATCACCCAGCTCTTTGAAAGATAGCTCGTTGAGTGAATCCTCGCCGTCCTGATTCTGGTCCACTGTACCTAGGATCTGAGAGTGTGGGGCCAGTCTTGTTGCTTTAAGGCTCTTTCTAGTTTTCTTTCTGAGCTGTGCAGGACTTCATCTGATAGGAGGTTTGTGGCTTCTTGGATCTGGAAAGTAGCCGCCAATCCAAGGATGCACATGTTCCTTTGGAAGTTGCCTGAGATTGTCTCCTGATACGGGCTTTGTTCGGAAATAGAGATATGGATTTGCTAGCACTTGCTCTGTTCGCATATTGGAGGATGAGTTTACTAAACACATTATCCTATGCTGTCCGAGAGAATGTTGACTTGGAAGATGGCGGGGAGCTAGCCCTGAAAGGAGGGTGATGGGTCTTGGCTGAGTCCCTTTCTAGTTGTGATTTGATGGAGCTCAGCTGAGACGAGCGATTGGTTTATCTATATTACTTATTAGATTTAGTTATTTAAAAATAGCTTGATATTCGAGACTGAGTTCACTCCTATATACTGGGTGCTTCAGAGAGCTATTTCTATGGTTGTGAAGTATCTTCGCTATGACGTTGCTAATATGTCCCTTGAAGCCTTGGAATCCTAGAACTCCTATACTACCTCGTAGTAACCGGGAGGGTTATTTTCATTTCCTGGGAGCCCCCTCCTCTGGGATTTTTCAAGGTAAATTTTGATGGTAGGGCTCGTGGTGCCAGGGAGGGTGCTTGGTATGTTATCTAGGATTCAAATGGCAGGTTACTGGTGGCCGTGGGCTCTCTCCTCTTTGAGCCTTCGATTCTAGAAGCCGAGCTTAGAGCCGTCTGGGAGGGTATCACCTATGTTAGGCGGGAGCTGCACGCGGAGAGAATTTTCGTTTAGAAAGATTTTGCCATCATGATTGGCTGGATATATGACAAGATAAAACAACATGAGGCTCACCCATTCTTTCACGATATTTGGCGATCCCTCCATTCTTTCACCATGATTTATGTTTGTCACATCTTCCGAGAGGCAAACAGTGGATGGATTGGGTTGCTTTCTTTATAATTAAGCATTATGGAAATTGGACCTGGCATCGGGATCATAAGCTTTCATAGGGTTTACAGGATTTTTATTTCTGGATATTCCGGATTGCTCTCATATCAGAGTTGTATACTGCCCCTCCGTATTAAAAAAAAAAAAAAAAAAAAAAAAAAAAAAAAAAAAAAAAAAAAAAAAAAAAAAAGATATCTCTCATTATCCAATCACTCCTAATTTTATAATGTGTGAACGATGGGAAATGAACCGAACCTCTGGTGACTAGAGGTTTGGCTGACGCTAGTAGTCGTCCAAGCAATTATTGGAGCATAGGAATGATGCAACGGGAGATATGGAATGACTCCAATATCGGACACCGAATCTTCCAACTTCGGAGTTGTAACAAGTACGTACAATCAACAATAGTGGCGCGGTTGGGTAGCCTTAGGAATTTTAGAAAAGTTTAGTGGAATTGTCCAAAGAACCATGCATGTTCCCTTTGTATCACGAACAGGCACGCACAAATATGCCGGAGGGGGAAGTATCTCTTTAGCTGCATCGCTCTTCTAACTTCTTACCCAGGCTTATAACTACTTCAATATTTTGGGACCTCTTCTCGAAAAAAAATATTTTAGAACCCAAAGTCCATGGTTACGCGGCAAATTCAGATATTTCACAAGTATTTGTTTATAAATCCATTCATGTTAACTAAACCAGGCCATCAAATTCTTACCCAAAAAAAAAAAAAAAAAAAAAGCCATCAAATGGTCTTTCGTGCGCCGGACGAGTAAGCAACGGGTTGGTCGGCCAACTAACCCAATGACCGAGAAGAGGGTCAACACGATGAAAGGATTAGCAAAGTTTTTTTTTTTTTTTTTTTCGGTTAAGAAGATAATTCAACCAACAGTTTTGATATGAATACATCCAAAAAAGTCAGAGAAAACTACATCCCTAAAAGCAGAGAAGAGAGTGATATGCGAGTCTATAAAACTGGAACATAATGATTTGTAACATAAGAAGCCATCCAATCCGTCGCTGTATTCATCTTTCGGTAGATATGGCGAATAAGCATAGATGAACACCCATGCAACATCAAGGCAATATCACGCATCAGGGGATGAGAAGGAGTGGTCCTGATAGTGTCTCTAATCCATGAAATAATAGTGGTGGAGTCACCCTCAATGATGAGGAGATCGGCCATCAAGATCCTCCGGACATATCGAATACCCGCCCAAGCTATCCTAAGCTTCGCCATCGGAACAGTAGGGTCAAATAGGTGACACCCCCTTGCAGCAATAATGCCCTGGCTAAATCCCTTAATAATAAACCCGACCCCTCCATCTCTCCCTTTAACACTACTATCAAAATTGACCTTGACGTACCTCGAAGTAGGGGGCTCCCAAGAGATGAAGATCCTACGAGACGCTCGAAGAGCAGTAGTAGAATCCCAGAACTCCGTGGACGTGGACGTCACAGTCGTAAACTGATACTCCCCTGCCTGGGCCAGAGCCCTCTCGATGATGACCCGTGCAGAACATCTTAAGGCACTGAAATTCAAATCATTTCGAGAAAGCCAGATGTGATACGCAATATAAGCTAACAAGACTAAAGAGGGGCGCACTGTAGTCGACCTAAGGAGGGTCAAGAAGGTGTCGACAATATCATCAACATCCAAAAAAAGATGATCACAGCCAGCTGTCCTCCAGACATGCAAGGACCTCAGGCAAAGAAATAGAACATGCTTAATGGACTCAACATCAACTCCACAGGTCGGACAAGAGGGAGGTACCTAAATACCTTTGGCACTAAGCAAGGATTTCGTCGGAAGGTGGTGCCACACAACTTTCCACAAAAAGAGAGACACCCGAGGATGTACCCCCAGAGAACAAATCCATCCAATATGAAGCCCCCTTTGCGAGTGCTGTCTAAACATAGAATACAAGTTAGACAAGGGAGCTCTAGGCAAAGCAGAAGACCTCCAAACCCTAGCATCACTACAAGGATAAACAGGAAGAACAATGGATAGAACCCTTCGCCCCAGGACTTCGCCAAATATCTGAGTGACCCAGAGAGCATTCCAGCTAGAACCATCAGGTGAAAGAAGATCAGCAACTATCATAGTATTAGCAATATCCATAGAAATAAAGATAGGCCACCGGCATAAAGGAACCTCCGGGATCCAATGATCACTCATGAAATAAGCAAATCTACCATCCCCAATAACCCATCCTATATGACTCAGCACCTTCGAGGTCCTTGCCAACACCTCCCTCTAGATCGTGAGGTACACCTAGCAGTGTGAGGAACCCCCTCTGCAAGCAAAGGAGGGCCATACCAGGCCCTCATCATAGAAGCCCACATGCTCTCCGGACCCAGCAGCAGTCTAGCATAATGCCTTGCAAGCAAAGCATCCCTTCTCACTAGAAGAGACTGAATACCAAGTCTCCCCTCCTGAACTGGCTAGCAAACCACCTCTCACCCCAAAAGATGAACTCCCCGATGGGCATGAGAATAACGACATAAGAAGGAACAAATTATTTGCTCCACCTTAAAAATCACAGACTTGGGAATAACAATTTTAGAGAGCAAATATGCTGGAAGAGAAGTGAGGACTGACCGAATCAAGATAATCCTCCCCATGGAGGATATTGCTCTACCTTGCCATCCCTTCACCCTCTCCTGAACTGCCAGCACCATCCTATCACAGTCAGCCTTCCAAAGCCTTCTTCCTGAGATGGGAACTTCCAAATAGTGAAGCACTCCGTCATGGTCAGCAATACCCAGAGTCTCCTTGATCAAACAACGAAGCCGAATAGGAGTTTTTGAACTAAAGCAAACTTCTGATTTTTGACGATTAACTCTGTCTCGAAGATAAGCAATACCACTCAAGGATCGTCCTGAAAGCCCGTGCTAATGTCAGCGAGGCCCACCCCAACAAAAGCAATCATCTGCAAACATCAAGTATGAGATCGGGGAAGCTCCAAGAGCTGGAAGAAATGGCTGGAGCGCCGACTCCTGTACCACCATCCTTAATGCTCACAATAACGAGTCAACATAAATAATAAATATATAACGGGAGAAAGGACAACCTTGATGAAGCCTAATGTTTGAGTAGAAAAACTCGAAAGGAGTACCATTGATAAGAATTGTTGGCCTGGGTAGCTAGCCCAAGAGGGGGGTGAATTGGATTTTAAAATTTTTTCGCAATACTTCAAATAATGTGCCAATTCAAAGCATGTGTTTGTGAGCAAGATAATAATGTACAGCAAAAATAAAAAAATTAATGCAAGAATAAAAGCAATAATAAGTACATGAAGATTTATAGTGGTTCGGTGCACTTTGAGGTACCTACATCCACTCCCCAAGTTTTCCTTGGAAATTCACTATAATCACCAAGATTATAGCCAACTTATTTTCCGGGCTCACAAGTCAAAACCCCTTGGTTTTCACGGGCTAACCAAAAACCCTTTGGTTTTCACAGGCTCACCAAAAATTCCTTGGTTTTCACGGGCTAACCAAAAGTCCCTTAGTTTTCACGGGCTCAACAAAAATCTCTTGGTTTTGCGGGCTAACCAAGAACCTAGTTGGTTTTACGGGCTCACAAACAACCTTGATGGTTTTCCGGGCTAACCAACAACCTAACTTGTTTTCATGGGCTCACAAGTCAAAACCCTTGTTGATTTTCATCACATAGGCTCACCAACAACCTAGATACTAGTTTCAATTTTATTGAAACAAGTAAGCAATACAAGTACAAGAATAACAATGAAAATATAAAAGCTTTCTTACAAAAAGCGGATTTGTCTTTGAGGCACTTGATTGTTGTGTTGAGCTTGTCTCCATGTTGTAGAAGCTTCAATGGATACTTGAATATGCCACTCTTGGAATCTCCCTCTTCATTTTGAATCCTTGGAGGCTCAATACTTTTAATATTGAATCCTTAAAAATCATTTATATATTTTTTCTTGTAAACCAAAGGATTTATCATTTAAACCATGGATTCTCTTCTTTTCCAAGAGCTTAGTGGTGTATAAATAGACCTCCATACCTTTTTGACTGTTTGTGACCGTTGAAGGAGAAATTATAGCCGTTGGAGCCAAGTTGGAAAAGTTCTGCACTTTAGAAAAACTAGTCGTTACAGTCCAAGTATCGACAATTGATCTTTATAAGTCGACACCTTGAATCGATACTTGATTTTCATGAGTCGACACTTGACCAAAAATATCTTCTGAAGTCTTCTACTCTGCACTGATAAGTCGACACTTCATCTGGTGAGTCGATACCTTGAGTCGACACTTCAATTCCATGAGTCGACCCTAGACCAAATTCCTGAAATCACCATATTCTGTATCCTGTTTGGTCTCGGACCTTGAGTTGACACTTCACTGTTCATGAGTCGACACTTTGAGTTGACACTTGAATTTCATGAGTCGACACTTGGCTGCACTGGTATTGAAACTTCTTTAAATTCAAATCTTGAGTACCTATAACTGATTAACATACTTAATGCACAATTAGTACTCAACTATACTTAAGTGTTTTGTCATAATCAAAACCATAGTCAACACTCCTCCCTTTTTGAAAATGACAAAACCTTTAAGTATATAAACAAGGTAAGCTCAAAAATAAATATAACATGCTCCAAAAGATTAATAATAAGAATAGAGCAATGTAGCAATGAAAAACATTGAGCTCCCCCTCAAAATATGATCTAAAAATAATTTTTCAAAAGCTCCCCCTCAACATATGATTTATAAATTCTTTTCAAAGTTTTTCAAAAATTTTAAACTTTTTCAAAAATTTCAAACTTTCAAATTTTCAAACTTGGGCTTCCATAATATTTAACTCAAAACTGTTAGATTTTCAAAAAGAGTACCGAGCTCTGATACCAATTGTTGGCCAAGGTAGGTAGTCCAAGAGGGGGGTGAATTTGGCTTTAAAACTTTTTCGTAATACTTCAAATAATGTGCCAATTCAAAGCATGTGTTTGTGAGCAAGATAAAATGTATAGCGGAAAAAAAAAATAAATGCAAAAATAAAAGCAATCACAAATACATGAAGATTTATAGTGGTTTGGTATACTTCAAGGCACCTACATCCACTTCCCAGTTTTCCTTTGAAATTCACTATAATCACCAAGATTACAGCCAACTTGTTTTCCGGGCTCACAAGTCCAAATCCTCTGGTTTTCACGGGCTAACAAAAAATTTCTTGGTTTTCACAGGCTCACCAAAAACTCAGTTTTCACGGGCTAACCAAAAATTCCTTGATTTTCATGGGCTCACCAAAAATCCATTGGTTTTGCTGGCTAACTAAGAACCTAGTTCATTTTACGGGCTCACCAACAATCTTGATGGTTTTCCGGGCTAACCAACAACCCAACTTGTTTTCACGGGCTCACAAGTCAAAATCCTTGTTATTTTTCATCACATAGGCTTACCAACAACCTAGATACTAGTTTCAATTTCATTGAAACTAGTAAGCAATACAAGTACAAGAATAACAATAAAAATATAAAAGCTTTCTTACAAAAAGTGGATTTGTCTTTGAGGCACTTGATTATTATGTTGAGCTTGTCTCCATGTTATGAAAGCTTCAATGGATGCTTGAAGATGCTACTCTTGGAAGCTCCCTCTTTACTTTGAATCCTTTGAGGCTCAATACTTTCAATATTGAATCCTTAAAAATTCTTTACATATTTTTTTTGTAAACCAAGAGATTTATCATTCAAACCATGGATTCTCTTCTTTCCCAAGAGCTTAGTGGTGTATAAATAGCCCTCCATACCTTTTTGACCATTTGTGACCGTTGGAGGAAAAATTATAGCCATTGGAGCAAAGTTGGGAAAGTTTTGCACTTCAGAAAAACTAGTCATTACAGCCCAAGTGTCGACACTTGATCTTCATGAGTCAACATCTTGAGTCGATACTTGATTTTTATGAGTCGACACTTGACCAAAAATATCTTCTGAAATCTTCTGCTCTGCATTGGTGAGTCGACACTTCATCTGGTGAGTCGACACATTGAGTCGATACTTGACCAAACTTCTGAAATCACCAAATTCTGTATCCTGTTTGGTCTCAGGCCTTGAGTCGATACTTCACTGTTCATGAGTCGACACTTTGAGTCGACACTTGGATTTCATGAGTTGACACTTGCTGCACCAGTGCTGAAACTTCTATACATTTAAATCTTGAGTACCTATAACTGATTAACACACTTAACCACAATTAGTACTCAAATATACTTAAGTGTTTTGTCATAATCAAAACCAGAGTCAATAAGAATAGCAAAGGATGGCATGGTAATACATGCCATGATCCGAGAAATCTAGTCATGATGAAAGCAAAGTCCTCTATAGCACTCTCCGAAAAACTCCAATGCATCTGATCATAAGCCCTTTCCATGTCAAGCTTGATAGCCATCAGACTACGAGTAACAGGGGCTCTCCACAAATCAGTCATGAACTCCCGTGCTATAAGAATATTATCAGAGATGCAACGATCCTAATAAAAGCACCCTGCTCAGGAGAAATAAGATTAGGGAGAATATGCCTCATCTTGTTAACCATAAGTTTTGCACAAAGCTTATAAAGAGTATTGCACAGACTGATAGGCCTATAATAACTCAGCTCAGAAGCATCAGAATGCTTGGAAACAAGAGCAACAAAAGTCTGCTTCCAAGTATTGGGCATCTGACTAGTAACAAAAAATTCATGCATAGCTAATATCACATCCCTCTAAATAATAGACCAATATTTTCTAAAAAATATTGAGAGAAATCCATCAGGGCCCAGGGCTTTATCCTTAGCCAATGACTAGATGACTGAACAAATCACATCAACAGAAACTAGAGAAAGAAGCCTACAATTATCATCAGATGAAACCTGAACCTGAGGTAATAAGAATTGAAGGGAGGGGGCCGCCCAACGGTCATGCCCATCTAGCTCGAAAGAAAGAAGTAATCTCCCACCTAATATCGTCGGCATCCTCCATCCAAATCCCCTTAGAAGGCCATAACACCCTGATCCGGTTTCTATGTCTCCGAACAATAGTAGCCCGATAAAAGAAAGAAGAATTCCTGTCCCCCTCCTTCAACTACTGACTAAGAAGAGCATGATGCATAGATAGGTTCGTTCATAGCTTAGCTAAATCAGAAGCTCACAGACCACCCTCAGCCTCCTCCTTAAGCTGAAGCTCCTTGATAGTATCCTTGATAGTACTTTCCATAGTATTCCGCTTAGAGAAAATATTACTAACTTCTTCCTTATTCCACCTGAGAAGTCGCCTCTTAACCAAGGATAACCTGTGGGAAATCCGATACCTCGCATCCCCCGGATCGGCAACCTTCACACTTCCCTAACTATATTCTAAGATTTAGGATAAGTTAGCCAAAATTTCTCAAACCTGGATGGTGCATGATAGGGGGCCAACACTGAGGTAGTAAGGAGGAGAGTATAATAATTTGAAGCAATCCTGGCCAAATGTCAGACCTGATATTCAGGATTCAGTTGGAGCCAATTCGGAGTAGCAAAAATCCTGTCAATCCGCTCCCAAACCTTAGTCCCACCTGAACGATTATTATATCAAGTGAAGCAAGGGCCCACAAAACCTAAATCCACCAAACCATTGACTTGTATGAAGTGGGCATACTCACTAGAAGCAACATCCTCCACAAAGGGTCTTCCACCTTTTTTATCCTTCGCACCAAGAATATAATTAAAGTCCGGAGCCACCATCGAAGGAATGCCCTGATTAATCAAGGTAAAGACCTCCCACCACACTACCCTCCTTTCTCTATAACTATTGCTTTCATAGACACCAGAAAGTAACCAAGTAGGACCAAGATTTTTAGTGATAACAATGGCCACCTACTAATTGCTACAATTAAAAACATCTACTTTACCAACACCCTTATACCGGGCCACTATGATGCCACTCGACAATCCCTGAGACTCAATAGCATACAACTCCTAATTCCCCGGAAAGGCAGGTGCCTATGAAAACAATCCAAAGCATGACCACACAATCTGGTTTCCAATAAAATACAGAAGTCAGGGTTATACAACTGACCCCATCTACAGAAGGTAGAGTAAAAGGCAGGTTTCCCCGCTCCCCTAACATTCCACACCATAATTTTCATTGATAAAAAAACACAGTCACTTGGAGATGGTGTCCCCCACCTGAGCACCGACTGACTCTTCCCTTCTGGATCCCCCTCCCTCTTTTGATGATCCGATGCCAATTAGAGCCTGCTTCAATTTGCCCACCAGCACCTCATTGCCCTGACCACCATCTGTTCTTCCTATGGAGCCCTGAGAGGGGCCTTTAGATCTTGTAGTGCAACCTTCCTTGGATTGAGGTGAGCAGGACGCATCCGGCTTCACCACATAATCTTAAAAAGCAGCAATTCCACCAGTGCCCTGCACCTTTCCTTGGCAAATTGGATCCTCCACCCCTACTCCTTTGGAACTTCTTACAGATTCCCCAGTCCATGTGGCTTGGAGAAAGTGGTTCCCTATAATTCTCCTTGAGGCTTGACCTGAGCAACAAGGATTGAGCCAGTAGAAACCCCCCTAGTCATTGCCTCACTAGGCCTTCCAGGCCTCCCAGCAGGAGGCTTCACCAACTCGTCCCCTACACCCAAGTCAGCCTTACCTCTTCCCTTTTTAACTTCACCGTGCACCCTTTTCCTTGTTGAGGCTAGAAGCTCCTTAAAGTCCAGAGAAGAAGTGATGGGTAAAGTTATCCCAGCAACTACAGGGCCCTTGTGTAGGCTCATGTGTGGCGCACCCAAAGCCCAGGGGACCCACACAGGTTTGGAGGCTTAGGCTTATAAGTCCCCAGGGTCCCAGAGTCATGTTTGGGTCAAGGAGATTTGATCCAAGGATTAGGATTTTCATATGTGACTTGTTGGGGGGAGTTTTTTAGAGATTGTATCATAACCCAGTTGGGTTATAGGGTTTTATTTTAGGTCCAGAGGTGTAGCCTATTTCTCTTGATTGGTGAAAGAGGCTAATTAGTTAATTCGTTAGGTAGTTAGCCCAACTATCTAGGATTGTAACTAATTATATTGGACCAAGACCAAGATCAAGAAAGCCTATGTGAGGAAAGACCGCATCCCATGTGGAAGACTACATTTCTTGAGAACTGCGTGCATGAAAAGAGTCTCTCACGAATGTGAGAGGGGGCAGAGAGCGTATCTTCCGATTGGGCATTCTTGGATTAAGGAAAGGAGCGGTTTCCAGAGTCTGTAACAGAGGCTAGGGCTTCTTCTTCAAGTAATAAAGAACGATATCTCTTTTCTCCTGAAGTTATTTTTTTTCTCTATTTCTGTATGGTTTTGATTCTTGATTCCAAGAAATAGTTTGTGCCAATTATTTTTTCCATATTTATTCAAGAAGTCGGTTACTCTCTATTTATCTTACGAAGAGTTAAGATCCCAACAAGTAGTATCAGAGCGGGGTTAGTCCGTAAGAAGGATTCAAGGAGGCGTCTCTCTGGTTCATTTCCAAGAGGGGTTTCATCCCAATATCCCTTTAGGGTATTTCTCAATCTTGAGTTTGATTGGTTTTCACATGGTATTTAGGGTTTCATCCCAGGATCCCTTTAGGGTATTTCTCAATCTTGATTTTGAGTTGGTTTTTGTGGCCTGATCAACAATGAGTACCAGCAACAAGGTGGAGTTTGAGAAGTTCAGTGGAAAGGAAAGTTTCACCATGTGGAAGGTTAGGGTTGAGGATCTGTTAGTGCAAAATTCCCTGAATTTGGCTTTGGAGGAAAGGCCTGAAGAGATGGCGGAACGGGAGTGGCTGTCATTACAGAAGAAGGCATGTGCAGCCATCAGAGGATGTTTGGCTGATGTGGCACTATACAGCGTCTTGGAGGAGAAGACACCAAAGGGTCTTTGGTCAAAGTTGCACGCCCTGTACATGGGGAAGAGCATGTGCAACAAGCTGATGTTGAAGAAGCAGTTATATAGCCTTCGGATGCAGGAAGGTGGAGATGTACTTCTTCATATTCAGAGATATGACCAGGTCTGCAATGACTTACTGACCCTTGGAGTGAAGATGGAGGAAGAGGATAGGTCTCTACTCTTGCTATGCTCATTGCCGAGTTCATTCGACTCACTTGTCACCACTTTGCTATATAGGAAGGAGACACTGGTTTATGAAGAAATTGTATCAGTGCTTAGGTCCAATGAGCAAAGAGAAAAGATGACAACGGATGGAGCACCTCAGGAGGGACTCTCAGTTGGAGAGAGGACCAGGAGAGGGAGGGATGGCAGCAGGTGCAGGGGGCGGTCAAAGTCCCGGAAAGGCAAGAGAGAGTTCAGATGCTTCAAGTGCAATCAGGTTGGGCACATAAAGAGGAACTGTCCTCTTTGGAAGAAGCAACAAGGGAAGAAGATTGATAAGGAATCAGTGAGCACAGTGGCTGATTTGGGATATGAGGAGGACCTCATGGTTGTTTCGGATCTGCACCAGAAGGTGGTAGATAGTTGGATCCTTGATTCTGCATGCTCACATCACTACACGCCGCATCGGTCTTGGTTCGTTGACTATGCCAAAATCGATGAGGGGACTGTGACACTTGGGAACAACCATCTTTGCAAGGTGGCTGGAGTCGGTACAGTTAGAGTAAGGATGTTTGATGGGGTTGTGCGGACACTCATACATGTGAAGCACGTCCCATAGTTGAAGAAGAACCTGATGTCACTGGGGTACCTGGAGAGGAGCGGTTTCAGCTTCAGTTGCCGTTCCGGGAGTGGTGTCCTGAATATCATGAGAGGTTCCATGGTAGTGATGAGAGGGAAAAGGATGGATAATAATTTATATCAGCTTGAAGGGTCCGTAGAGAGTGATGGATCTAACACAGCAGCAGCAGTACAGGATCAGCAGGGTTTGTACCGATTGTAGCATTATCGCCTTGGCCACATGGGAGAATGCAGTATGAAGGAGTTGATGAAGGATGCACGGATTCCAGACCTGGATACAGGTGTTGCAGAGGTATGTGAGCCATGCCAGATGGGGAAGCAATACAGGGTGAAGTTCTCCATAAGTTCAGGGCGCAGCGGAGGGCCCCTAGACCTAGTGCACATGGATGTTTGGGGTCTGACTCTGGTTTCGGGGAGAAACGGAGCTAAGTATTTCATGTCGCTGATTGATGACTTTTTGAGAAGAGTGTGGGTATTTTTCTTGAAGGAGAAGTCAGAAGTCTTCACCAAGTTCAAAGCTTGGTTGGTAGAGGTGGAGAAGGAGAAGGGGCGACATGTGAAGGTTGTGCGGTCAGATAATGGTGGGATGGTGGGATCAGGAGGCAATTTTTGGTAGCCAGGACTCCTCAGCAGAATGGAGTGGCCGAGCGGATGAACTGGACTCTCATGAAGAAAGCGAGGTATATGAGGTTGCAGGTAGGATTACCCAAGGTATTTTGGGTGGATACAGTTGACACAGCAGTCTACTTGGTGAATCGGTCTCCTCATACAAAACTTAATTGGAGGGTTCCAGAGTAGTTATGGTCTAGAAGAAATGTGGAGCTTGGTCATCTCAGAGTATTTGGGTGCACTGCATTTGTGCA
This sequence comes from Areca catechu, assembly GCA_021397845.1. Lineage (NCBI taxonomy): Eukaryota > Viridiplantae > Streptophyta > Magnoliopsida > Arecales > Arecaceae > Areca > Areca catechu. Next base: position 17,129,838 of record CM038049.1, on the reverse strand, counting down.
CATTGATCCCAGTCAGCGAAGCAAGTTGGACGCCAAGGCCCGGAAGATGGTGTTCATTGGATATCCGTGAGGAGTCAAAGGATACAGGCTATAGGATCCTTTGGAGAAGAAGGCCACGATCAGCTGAGATGTGGTCTTTGATTAAGAATCAGTCCTTAGGAGGCAGAAGGAGGTGGAGGTTCAGCAGGAGGTCTAATCGGACGCGGTTGGGCAGGATGCAGCTCAGTAGGGTACAGCTGAGCAATAATTGACATCATATACAATTTTACCTTTTGCAGATATATCAGGAGGATCTCAGATTCAGGTGGAGCACTCTTCAGTGGTGCCTCCACGTGTAGAGAGCAGCGAGACGCATGCTCATGGCCCAGATGAGCAGGGAGAGGAGCCACCTTTCAGTCCAGGCATCGGAATCGCATTGCATAAGCCTAGGCGGATCGTGAGGCAGCCAGTACGATATCATTTTGCTGAAACCATGTCGTATGCTTTGATGGCTGCTAGTGGTGGACCGGAGACCTATGAGGAGGTGGTGGCAAGCCAGGATCGTGATAGGTGGGTCCAAGCCATGGCAGAGGAGATGCAGCCTCTACATAAAAATACGACTTGGCAGTTGGTGGCACCGCCAAGTGGAAAGAAACCCATTGGTTGCAAATGGGTGTATCAGTACAAGGAAGGAATCTCAGAGAAGGAAGGGCCAAGGTACAAGACCAAGTTGGTGGCCAAAGGATACTCCCAGAAGGAAGGCATTAACTACAATGAGGTGTTCTCACTTGTGGTTCGACATACATCTATCAGATTGTTGTTGAGTGTTGTAGCGGTGCAGGACTTGGAGCTTGAGCAAATGGATGTCAGGACAGCCTTCCTCCATGGGGATTTGGAGGAGAAAATATATATGGAGCAGCTACAGGGGTTCGAGGAGCCAGGATCAGAAGGAAAGGTATGTCTTTTGCAAAGATCATTGTATGGATTGAAGCAGTCGCCGAGGCAGTGGTACCTACAGTTTGATGCATATGTGAGGAGCATTGGCATGACCAGATATGAGTATGATCCCTGTGTGTATGTTAGAATTCTTGAAGATAACTCTAGATTGTACCTACTTTTGTATGTGGATGATATGTTAATAGCATGCAAAAGTAGAGGAGTTGTAGAGGACCTAAAGGCAGCTTTGTCACATGAATTTGAAATGAAGGATTTGGGTCCTGCTACAAGGATACTAGGGATGGAGATCTTGAGGGATAGAGCCAGGAGGATGCTTTATTTGTCTCAGGGGAATTACATCAAGAGAGTCTTAGAGAGATTCAACATGGATGGTGTGAAACCGGTAGCATTGCCTCTTGCCGGTCATATTAAGCTCTCTAAGTTGATGTCACCTAGGACTGAGGTGGAGGCCGAGGAGATGACGAGTGTTACGGCCGTAACGATGACGTGGCCGGGCTCAGATACCGCCAAATATGATCGAGCCACGTGGAGGTTTCTCCGGCCGAGTCAGCGCCACATTGCCAAGGCCGAGCTCGGCAAGGCTACTCCGCCAGACGACTTCCTAAGACAAACTGCTCTCGCCGAAGTCGAGCTCGGTTCGGGGCTCCTCTACCACCTCGCCTGGCGCTCATCCAGGAGGGGTCCGCCTAGGCCGAGGTCGGCCGATCCTTCACTCCTTCGCCAGGTGGCCCCCGGAGACGGGCCCACCTCGGCCGAAGCCAGGCGACCTCCTGCCACCTCGCCAGGTGTCCACCCAGAGGGGTCCACCTAGGCCGAGGTCGGTCGATCCTTCGCTCCTTCGCCAGGTGGCCCCCGGAGACGGGCCCACCTCGGCCGAAGCCAGGCAACCTCCTGCCACCTCGCCAGGTGTCCACCCAGGAGGGGTCCGCCTAGGCTGAGGTCGGCCGATCCTTTGCTCCTTCGCCAGGTGGCCCCCGGAGACGGGCCCACCTCGGCAGAAGCCAGGCGACCTCCTGCCACCTCGCCAAGTGTCCACCCAGGAGGGGTCCACCTAGGTTGAGGTCGGCCGATCCTTCGCTCCTTCGCCAGGTGGCCCCCGGAGACGGGCCCACCTCGGCCGAAGCCAGGCGACCTCCTGCCACCTCGCCAGGTGTCCACCCAGGAGGGGTCCACCTAGGCTGAGGTCGGCCGGTCCTTCGCTCCTTCGCCAGGTGGCCCGTGGAGACGGGCCCACCTCGGCCGAAGCCAGGCGACCTCCTGCCACCTCGCCAGGTGTCCACCCAGGAGGGGTCCACGTAGGCCGAGGTCGGCCGATCCTTCGCTCTTCCGACAGGTGGCCCCCAGGGACGGGTCCGCCTCGGCCGAGGTCAGGCCGCCCGTACGGAGAAGGTCCCAGGGAAGGAGGCGCAGGCCCCAAGGTCATCCCTCGGGCCGTACGCATCACAGACGGCACCCCATACGGATGGCGGCGGCACGCGAAACACCATTTGCATCGGCCCGACAGGTCCCGCAGCCGAGAGGCACGATTCTGACAAAACAGGCTCCATAGACGGATGGAGCCCATACTTGGGAAAGAGAGCGCTCTCACTGGGCCCGAGGTCTGACCGGCCGCCTTACCAGCGCCGCCCCCCCCCCCTTTCTGTCTTTGCCTTTTCCCTGTTGGGCTCGGCGGACGAGGTCGGAAAGCCGCCTGGCCCTCCTCACCGAAAAGGAGAAAGAGAAAGGGACGGGGGAGGGGAGCCTCCCAGGAGGAGAAGACAGGCGAACGGCGGGAGGAGATAAAAGGAAGGAAGCTGGGGACGACAAGGTAAGCGGACAAGCCTGGGGACAAGGAAGAAGCAGCGGCAAAAAGCCTCGCTCCGAGAGTGAGATCCGAGGTCTCGAGAGGGGATCGCTTGGCGTGAGCTCGGCAAGGAGGCCTGGCCGAATTTCTGGTCCCCAGAGCACCTTTCTTACTAGTAAATTCTCTAAGTCTGGAACCCCTTAGGGGGTCCGTCTTGGAGAATATGTTCCTTCTCGTCGTCTACTGACTTGACCGTCGGAGCTCCCTCGCCGGGATCCCCGGCCAGGGTCTTCTAACCCCTTCTTGCAGGTTCGCCGCAGCCAGGGAGGCTCCCTCGCCAGGCAGTCAGGGAGGATCCACGGATCCGAGGCGCGGGCACGGCGACGAGAGCGGCAACAACGAGTGTACCATATGCTTCAGGAGTTGGGAGTCTGATATATGCAATGGTGTGTAGTAGGCCAGATCTCGGGCATGCAGTTAGCAGGTCAGCAGGTTTATGGCTAATCTAGGCAGAGAGCATTGGAGAGCACTGAAAGGTATCTTCAGATACTTAGTGGGCACAACTGGAGTTGGCATATGCTACAGGCGCCGTAGCATGGAGGACGACTCTAGGATGTTCATGGAGGCTCGGGACAGGATGCTTGGATTTGTGGATGTTGATTATAGTGGTGATTTGGACACGAGACGTTCCACTACAGGTTGTGTTTATGATGAATGGTGGTCCAATCTCGTGGAGGTCAAGTCTACAGGCGATTACAGCATTGTCTACTACAGAGTCGGAGTACATTGGTATTTCTGAGGCAGCCAAGGAAGCTATGTGGCTGAAGGGACTTGCATTGGAGATGGGTATTGCACAGGGAGCAATCAAGATTTATTTAGATAGCTAGAGTGCATTGTGTTTGGTTCAGAATCTGGTCTATCATGCTAGGACCAAACATATTGATATCAGGTACCACAGGATTCGGGAGCTGGTGGAAGATGGTGAAGTGGAGCTTGCTAAGGTATTTACTGCAGAGAACATGGCTGATGCATTTACCAAGGTTCTTCCAAGGGATAGCTTCTTCAGATGTGGAGCACAGATGGGATTGATAGATCGGGGAGAGCTTACTGGAGCTTTGGAGCGCCAAGGTGGAGAATGTAGGCTCATGTGTGGCGCACTCAAAGCCCAGGGGAGCCATACAGGTTTGGGGGCTTAGGCTTATAAGTCCCCAGGGCCCTAGAGTCATGCTTGGGTCAAGGAGATTTGATCCAAGGATTAAGATTTTCATATGTGACTTGTTGGGGAGAGTTTTTTAGAGATTGTATCATAACCCAGTTGGGTTATGGGATTTTATTTTAGGTCTAGAGGTGTAGCCTATTTCTCTTGATTGGTTAAAGGGGCTAATTAGTTAATTGGTTAGGCAGTTAGCCCAACTATCTAGGATTGTAACTAATTATATTGGACCAAGACCAAGATCAAGAAATCCTATGTGAGGAAAGACCGCACCCCACGTGGAAGACCGCATTTCTTGAGAAGTGCGTGCCTGAAAAGAGTGTCTCATGAACGTGAGAGGGGGCAGAGAGCGTATCTTCCGATTGGGCATTCTTGGATTGAAAAAAGGTGCAGTTTCCAGAGTCTGTAACAGAGGCTAGGACTTCTTCTTCAAGTAATAAAGAACGATATCTCTTTTCTCCTGAAATTATTTTTCTTCTCTATTTCTGTGTGGTTTTGGTTCTTGATTCCAAGAAATAGTTTGTGCCGATTATTTTTTCCATATTTCTTCAAGAAGTCAGTTGCTCTCTATTTATCTCACGAAGAGTTAAGATCCCAACACCTTGTCCCCCGATTCCCCTACCAAAGAGAGAAGAGAAGGATTGACCATAATAGAAGCCCCCTCCGGAGTGTCAGAGACAGCCGACGATGACGTACTCTGGCTAGCCAACGAAGCAGTGGACTTAGGTGGACTCTTGCCTCGCTTCAACGAACCTGCTTCATACTCAACCATCAGCAAATCCCTTGGGTCATCTTCAGCTGGTAAGCCCACCTCCATCTGGTCACCCAATGGGCCAAGAGCCATAAAACCTATAGATGGACCACCCTATTGAGCAGCCGTTCCCTCCTTGGAGACTTCCGGTGAACGCGTCGGACGAGCTACCTTTGTGGGTTTCTACCACCCATCGGGGTCCGGTGGTGAGCTGGGAGTCTACATGGTAGTAGTCGATGAAGTCCCCGGTGGAGAAGATGAATACAGCTCCGAAGATGAATACAGCTCCGAAGATGATGGCCCAACCCCTTCTCTTCTTCCTTTCGCCGCTGCCCTTGGAACCCTGGGTTGGCGAATTCTGGTGGTCACCAGCCAAGGCCCCAATAGAGGTTTCCCCTGCACCAGCCCCCTTATCCTCTACCACCAAGGGGACTGGGGTGTCCAAGTCAACCTCCCTACCTACTGCCACAACATTCTCGGTTGCAAAGAGAACTCAATTCCCTCAGCAACCGAGTCCCCCATCGGAACAGAATAGCTCCCCTCGGAGTGCCCCATTGTCCCACATCTATAGCAGACCTGTGGGAGATTTTGAAGATGAATTGCTGCCAGCATGAACCTTTCTTCCCTGTGATCAGGACACCCGGCTTAAGAGGCTTCCTAGCATCCAGTTCAACCCTTACTCTAGCATACCCTGTCTTCTTCAAGGAGTCCGTGAACCCATCAATGGACAATGGCCGACCCGCTTCCTCCGTTATTGCCATTATAGTCGAAGACACCCAGTATTCCAGCGGGAACCCAGGCATCCTCATCCACACAACTGCTTTCTGGATTGGCCTCCACCCTGGGTTGAGATTTGGTCCCAGTCCTCCATTACCAGTAGCTGTCCAGCGACAAACCATAGTCCTCCCATCTAGACCAAAGAACAATCCGTTTCCGACCTCAATGGCAGCACAAAATGGTCCTCCGGTAAAGCAAACACCTCAAGATCATAGTCTAGTTTAGATTTGAGCCTTACCTCCTTCGAAATCCATTCCGCAGGTACCCTCTGGCCGAGGCTCCTCACCACCAAAGCCATTCCCTCTCACCGCCGACGGGATCCATCTATCACCTCCTCTGGCAACTCCAAAGTCTTGTTGAAAAAAGTTTGCAACTTCTCAATCTTCTCCTCGGAGATCCTATGAGATATGCACCGGGGACCCCTCGGCTAGTGAATAACTCATGCCTATGAACGGTGGTCTTCTCCCTAGCTGGCTTCTCCTTTATCACCTAAGCTTCGCCCAGCTCTCCCTTCCACCACCATTGTTTAGCGCGTGTTTGACAAAAGCACACAAAGAGGGCTGGATGGCATGCAAATCAAGTCAGATCTCTGGCAACCGCACCTAGGTGCTTTTGTATTTTATCGTATGTAACTGACAAGGAAGAAAAAAAAAGTCAGCTCATCCTGGGATCCTACTAGATTTGCTTGTGATTTGTATATTTTTTGACCATGGGCCTATTCTGCTGGGCTTTGCTACCTCTCCTCTCTGAGCCCACTCCCCCCCCCCCCAACCCAACGCAGAATGATGGAAGACAACAAAAGATTGTAGAGAGTTTCATTTTTATTTTATTTTTAAAAAAATTGTTCTTGATTTTTATTTAATATTTATAATTTATTAGGATGAATATGCATGATCTCCCAATTTCACCGGAGAATGTTTCCTGCCGTGGTTCGAATTTTAGATGCGAGAAACATGTAACCAGTAGAGTTATCACCGTGATCGTATGAATTTTTAAAAAATGGCCATCTCATTTGTACGTTGGGACGGTCATCTTCTGATCTTGAACTGGTTCATCGGTGGACACGGAGTTGGCCGTCCATCATGCTCGCGAGGTCGAGGTGTAGGTGACACGGTCCCTCAACCTTTTTTTATATATATATTTGAAAAAAGAACGGCTACGAAGCGTCGCTTTCCTGCCACTGCCTCACCAGGTTAAGCTGTTTGGAGGTCGTCAATGATGCATCATTCTGGTGGTTCCCAAATCTCCAAGCATACAGCAAAAATAGGACAAAATTTGTTTTGCTTAGGAGTGGCAGTAGGATCGGGTTGGATTTATCAAACAAATTAATGCAATCCAATCCAGCCGTGTAATCCATTTACTAGCGGATCGGATTAGATTAAATGGTTTAAAAAAATAAATAAAATTTTAATAGATTAAGTGAGTTTAAATGGATTAAACAGCATTTAATGGTTGGTTAAAAAACCTAACTAAATTATTAACAAAAAAAATATATTTTTGTATCATGAAATTTTAGGGTAATAATAATTGAGTTATGTAAAATTCAAGACATGATAATTTTGTTAATAATGTGAAAAAATCTTATAAATTTAAAAAATTAGATAAAACCCAACGCCATCTACTCTTCATTGATATGCGGCCGCATGTGATAGAAATGTTTAAAAATTTTATTATTTGACAACTCTAACCACCTTGTCTTTTTATTGGAATAGACACTCCTGTTAGACCCATGGAGGCTTGTCATGATCGATACTCCATGATTGGCATCCTAATTTGCATCAATGTATGCATGTGCTAACGAGATTATTTCAATAAGTTGTGCAAGATTCCGAACATCAATTATCTAATGATAATGTTAGCATTAGAGTAACATCACTTTTATAATTATGAACCACATTATTAGTTTTTGAGTATCTAATTTATAAACTCAAGTAAGCACCTAGATATCATCTTAAATTTGAGAAAAATTATTAGTATGATTCTAAATGATCACATGATTTTACGAATCGTATGATAAATCATAATATATTTTTTCTTTATTAACATGATGCCATGATATTTTTTTTTTGATAGTATTATTTTGTATCATTTTTTTTTCATTAACATGATTCCGTATTAGCTGGTATTATTTTCTTTGTATGAGTATATGTACTAATATATATAATTCTTGAGATATATGAAATAAGATAATAAAGTCTTATTTTTCTCTATATTTTTCTATAAATATTTTAATGGTAATTATTGGGATATAAAAGATAGATCCATTTATAATGGGTCAGGGAAATCATCCATGGTTCATTAAATGATAAATTGGTCTCTCAAAATTAAAGAAGAGACAAAAGCCGATCAAGGTGCAAATCCATTCAAGGCTCAAGGCCGATCAAGGCACAAGGCCGATTTATGTTTGAGACCGATCGACGCCCAGGGTTAACATATAACCAAGGCTGATTCAAGGTAAAATTGACCTATGCACAAAGCTGATTCGGGCGTAAAGCCGATCAACCATTACGGCTGACCTGAGCATCCATTCAGTCATATAAATTCAATTGGTTTATTAAGTTAATTAAGAAATGAAAATAATAGAGAGTGAGGAAGTCACTCTAACAGAATAACTGATTACAATTATTATATGCACGTGGTAGTTTCTAACGGAACTAACCATTTCAGGCCCTTCTAACTGAATTCAATTAAGGCCCTAGCTTATAAATACTGGTAAATGGAAACCTCCGGGAGGTAAGTAAATTCGACTGGTAAGAACACTCTCTCATTTTTTCTAGCAATTTTTCTCTCAAATTCTTTATCTGTTTTACCCGAATCCTTTTGTTAACTTAAGCATCGGAGTGTCTCCCACCGGAATCCTTCCGGTGAATGGACTTATTTTGCAGGATCAGAAGGAGTCCAATTGAGCAAATTCATCGGTGCATTGGAGTTATATCGGTCCGGTAACAACGGTTATCAAGAGAAGTAGAAAAATGATCGAGCAAGGAACCATTTATGAGCTTACAATATTTTGAAAAACTTGTGGCTTAAAACCAAGGGTGCAATTTCAATTTCAATTCCAATGGCTGGTTGGCTCTTAGAAACAAACCTATTTATGTATTTAAAAATCTAAGGATGTTTCTAGCTTTACTAGCATAGCCTACTTTCATCAACATGGACTTCTAGTGTCCAGGGATGCATGCATGTTTCAGATGCCATTACTGGTGATAGAACTTGGCATCTAGATTGCTTGGCCTTTGTTTTTTTAAATTTTTTTTTTAAAGCTGATTTGATGACTCGAATATGTTCTATTCGTATTTCACAAGGATGTTAGTAAGATCAGCATGTTTGGGAAAACACTAAACTAACAAGTGGCCCTGTGTGACATGACTAGGTTGCGGTGGCAGCATCATTTGCAAAACGGCGAAGATAACCTTAACTAGATTTGGAAATTACATTATCCACCTCGTGCCAAGACCTTTTGGTGGCGTCTAAGATGGGAAATTACATCATTTGCATAATGGTGAAGCTAACTTTTACCTAATCCTTGTCCCTTTCGTCATTGCAAAAGTCAAATGTAAATTTCCAATAGCTAGGTTAGGACCAGGACAACTAATTAATAAAGTTTCCAGGTAAAAATTCCTCATAAAAACATTAACTTATCAAGTCATAAAGCATTGACTCTCCATTTATTATTTTTGGGTTTGACTTAGTGTCATCTTTATATCATTGATTCATTGAATCAGCATCCCAGCAGTAGGGAATAAAATAGCCGACTGATATGATAGAACAAGAATTAGAGTGGATCCCACAATCCATTCAGCCATCCGCAAATCAATAACGGGACTCATCTAAATTGGGTTGACGCAGGGATCTAGATTCTTTTACCTGTTAACAGCAAAATATTATTCTTTGGGTATTATATCATTGCAGCACAAAACTAGGAAATTGACATCACTGCTGTATGGTGTTCATGGTAAACAAACTAAAGAACTGGTTGCCTACTGCTGCTCACCTCCCTATCATCCTTCTCTCAATGTATATTTGGTCCATCTCCGCTGCAATGCACTCTGTTTAAGTGTCACCGTTGATCGCCAAGATGTTGGCATACATGATATATTTTGGATAGCAAAGGCTTTTCACCGAAAACAAAAGCGGGGCTATTGATTCTGATGGATCGGAGCCTGTAATTTGCGCCAAGGAGATTCTTCGCACGCAAGCGAAGGCTTGAATTGGCTGCACATGCCTTTGTGTACCGTCTAGTACACCTCGCCGTGTGTGATATTAGTCCAAATATCAAAGTCGTCCATGATTTGAGCTCGCCCATGCGTACAGCTTTCCCCACCGGCCGGCCCAGATGTCTTCCATTCCATTTTATAGTTTTTTTTTTTCTTAAATAAAGATTCTATTTTTATAGTTCGTATAGTTAGTTAACTGTCCTTTCGCTCCTTCCGTTCGGCAGAGATGGACCAGGTCCGGTAGTGGATCGGTCCAAATCCCGGGCACGTGTACGGTAGATAACGACAGGATGAATTCTCATTTTTGTTTCGATCTTGGATGGTTTGTTAGTTACGAGAAGTTAACGTGGCGAATGACTATTGGAATGGTCCACCGGACCATGTCTGATAAATAATTTTTCCTTAAAAATTAGACCGGGTCATTGGTAGGTGGTTTGAGATATGATTTCATGGATGACTCGATTAAATCCAGAATTTTTTTAAAGATCTTTAAAGTTGACGTAAATGAGAGATCAGGAACTTTTCTTTTATCCCCGATCTACTGACCGACTTCTTAGTGATGTCAGATTGACATACTCATAATAAATGAGAAAATGCTGAGCGTCTCGTATCGAACATTATCTGATGGATGGAAGTCGATGAAATAGCTCTCTTTTGCCCGATAAAAAAAAAAAAATAAAAATAATAATAATAATTAGACCTCGTCCTGCTCCCAAGGTCACGTTTATATATATAACAAGCGCTGGCATGGGGAAGGGCGGTATCCGGCGGCCGTCCAAATTAATGTCCTCCCCCGTACTATCGTTTCCTCGCCGTCCTGCCTCCGTTCCAGCAAAACTGCGTCGAGCTAGTTAACCATCTTTCTCTCCTCGATTAAGGCGGATCTTCGTGTACATATAAAGCTATAAGCTGCCGCACATCCCATCGTCCCCACTGTATAGTGCAGCGTGTATACGATGGATGCTTCCCATCTTCACTGTCTTGCGTTTCTACCTCTTATTCTCCTTCTTCTGCTACTTGTCTTTTACCAATATTGGCTGGCCAAGAAGTCCAAGTCGGCTAAGAGAAGAAACAAGGCCCCCCAACCAGCCGGCGCGTGGCCCGTCCTTGGCCACCTCAACCTCCTCGGCTCCCACAACAACATCGGCCGGGCACTGAAAGCGGTGGCCGATGCCGTCGGGCCTGTCTTTGCACTCCGGCTCGGGGCGCGCCCGGCACTGGTTGTCAGCACTTGGGAGGCAGCCAAGGAGTGCTTCACCGCCAATGACAAGGCCCTCGCCGGCCGCACCCCGTGCACTGCCAGCAAGCTAATGTGCTACAACAACGCCATGGTGGGCTTCTCCCCCTACGGGCCCTATTGGCGCCAAGTTCGCAGGATCTTTACCCTGGAGCTCCTCTCCCACGCCCGGCTCGCCTCCCACGCTCACGTCCGGGCCTCGGAGGTCGGTGCATTCTCCAAGGCCCTCTACGGACTATGTCGAAGGGTCGACGGCGGCCCTGCGAGGGTGGAGATGAGCAAGTGGTTCCAGGAGCTGACGTTCAACGTGGTAGTAAGGATGGTGGCGGGGAAGAGGTGCTTCGTCTATGGCGCCGTCGATGACGGCGGCAGCAGGGAGGCTCGGAGGTTCACCGGTGCGATGCACCGGATGATGGAGCTCTTGGGAGCATTTGTGGTCTCCGACGTGGTGCCGTTTCTCAAATGGATGGACCTGGGCGGCTACGAGAGGGCAATGAAGCGCACCGCGGCGGAGATGGACGGTATCATCGGAGGGTGGTTAAGGGATCACCGGGAGAGAAGGTCAGAATGGCGGGGTGATGGCAAGGAGGACTTCATGGATGTGATGCTGTCGACAATGGAGAAGGAAGGGGAGCTGTTTTCCGACCATGATCCGGATACGGTCATCAAGGCGAATTCCCTGGTACGTTATCAAACTTCTTCTTCTTGCATATAGTTATTAGAAGAGTTTCCTCCTATCATCTATTATTCTACGTACAAGAGCTGGGATCCTTTACAGTGCACCGTATGGTATGATACATCGATCCATCGCTTTACAAGTGCACCATCGATCCATCGTATGATGAATGGTCACATATCGATACCGTACCGTACGGTGCATCGCCGGTACCGTAGAGGATCCGCGCTCATGTTACAAAAGAGAATATTCGGATCTAGTCGGGGTCGTTTGCGTCCGGTCATCGATCACCTGCACATTTATGTGGGTCCCACTAGCAACACACAGAAGGCAGGTAGTGGTGTCCACTCGAATAGGTGGGTGCATGGAGCCGAGAGGATCTAAAGTCAAATGGAAAATAGTGAATTAGGTATGGTATTAATTAGAAGTCGAGAGGTTCTAGAGTCAAATGTAAAAACAGTGAATCAGGTATGGTATTAATGCATGGAGTTGAGAGGCTCCAAAGTCAAATGGAAAATGTGGGTTAATGATCGAGCATTATTAAAATTTGGTGCACTATATCAATTCTTTCTGGGTTTGAACTATTAGTCCCTGATTGCACAGGTTTGTAAACATAATTTGTCAACCTAGTGGGGCTTCATATTTAGCCACCGCCGTGATGGAATGGGCGTGTTGACAATTTTAGGTTAATCTGCCTTTCAAGTGATATATTATTAAAAGTAACCAATTGTGACGAACAGAAATTGCCAAAAGGTTTTTTTGCATATTGGTGATAATTGATACCTATCAAAAAACCACATTCCTCGTTCTTCAACACGCAAAACGAGCTTAAATGATTCTTATATATGATTCGAGCTTTAAATAATCTAATCAGGAATAAGTAATAATTATTCTTAAGAATCTTGCTAAATTGCACGCAGGCTCTCGTTATAGCTGGAACGGACACCACAAGCGTGACCATGATCTGGGCCCTGGCCCTACTGCTGAACCATCCAAACGTCCTAAGGACGGCCCAAGAAGAGCTGGACAGCCATGTGGGCAAGGACCGTAACGTTACCGAGTCGGACGTGGAGAAGCTGGTCTACCTCCAAGCCATCGTCAAGGAAACACTCCGCCTATACCCGCCTGGTCCGGTCCTGATCCCCCACCAGACCATGGAGGACTGCCAGGTGAGCGGCTTCGACGTGCCGGCCGGAACGCAAGTGCTGGTTAATGCATGGGCAATCCAGCATGATCCAGGGGTGTGGCCGGACCCATCGGCCTTCCGGCCGGAGAGGTTTCTGACGAGCCACAAGGACGTCGACGTCCGGGGCCGGCACTTCGAGCTCCTGCCATTCGGGTCGGGCCGGCGGGCATGCCCGGGGGCGTCCTTTGCGCTGCAGGTCGTGCACCAGTCCCTCGCTCGCATAATTCATGGTTTCGATTTGAGGACGCCAGCAGGTGGGCCTGTGGACATGACCGAGGGCAAAGGTGCTACCCTGCCCAAGGCCACTCCATTGCAAGTCCTCGTCACCCCTCGGTTACCTCCTGGGCTCTACCAATAACATTAACCGGGCGAGTGGAATATAAATGAATAGAGTTTGCCAGATCAATTTGAAGTGCGTTCACTACTTCAAAAGTCCTCGATGATTTGTTATCGTTCTGATTGCTAGGTTGTATATTCTCAAGATGTAGATAAAAATCTATATCCTATATATCTAAAAATCTAGGTGTCTAGATAAATTGTTTCTGTACAAGCACTACAAGAGTTTTTAAATTATCCAATATGAAACTGTTATTCCTGAACAAATTAATTTCTACTCCATCTGTTGCTATCAGTTACAATCGGCCATTGTTGGTTAATGGGATCCAAAGGGATGGATGATATAGCAGATATATAAAGTAATTGGAGAGGATCCGAAGTGAAAAAAAAAAAAACAAATACAGCGAAGAGTCAACGCAACAAGATCAATTATTGCATGCAAGATTTGTCATACTGATCGATGGTATTGTGTCGTACCGGCCAGATGCATTATATCGTATGGATATTTAGTACGTCGTTTTATCTTATACCATATCACATAAGACTACTGAAATAAAATGGCGTCAGGGATCCGGTAGCTAAAGACGAAATTTAATTGCATATTCATATTTCTTTTTTAATTTTTGAGTAGCGTCGATTACGTACCTAAAAGAAGAACTTTGACTGCATGTATATTTATCCCCCAGAAAAAAGGTATTTTATATTTTTTAGTAAGGTAATTGATAATTAGTTACGAGGGTAAAGAGAAATAGATAAAACATGATTATACCTTAATATTTTATTTTGTCGAGTAGCACTGTCTCTCATGAGCAAGACTAAATATATATATATTTAGCCTTCGCAATGATGGAATGGACGAACCGGACAATCGGAATTAATTTTAGCTCTGCCCAGAGTCTGGCGGTGCCGTACGTCCACTTGTCCGATAAACACAACGCATGCAGGTAAAGAATTATACCATTGGGGCCATATATGTATCTACTTGAGAGGACAAAGTCAAGGTACCACGGTGTCACTCGAACACCCAAGGGGAAAATTTTGATATTTGGAGCCACAGCGGTCCTACACTTCGCGCAAAGTGCCCGTAGGCGGAGACCTTGTCTCCTAAATGAAGCCCCTAATCATGGATTAATTGCTGAAAAAAAAAAAAAAAGTCGAATTAAGAAGAAGAGGCAGCAGCGTCTGACTTAAGATAGATTTATTTTTATTCTCCTGAAGTCCATATATTCCACTAAAAAACGAGAGTTTTCAAAGCGAGAGAAGTTAAGCCGTGGTCGGCAAATAAAAAACATGGAAACCAATAGTCCTTCCCGACTTTTCGTTTTCTCTTCCTTTCTAGCAATTAACATAAAACCCGGGAATTCTGATGCCGATTGTCAAGGCATATTATAATCACTCTCGAATCTAGGAGGATCCCGGGAGAAACCGTCCAATTCCTCGTCATTAAGTCTTTGAAGGCGTCACCAACTAAAAGAATAAGTTTGCATGATTACTATCATTTCAAATCGAAACAATGTAGTACGAATATGCATTAATTACGCTTAACAATCGTGCTTACTTTGTTTCCATTCGTGACCAGGCTTCATCATAGCTGACATTGACACCACAAGCGTGACCATGACTTGGGTCCTGGCCATGATGCTGAACCATCCCCACATTCTACGGACGGCGGCCCAAGAAGAGCTGGACAGCCGTGGATATCAATGGTGTGCAACTCTACTCAAGGCCACTCCATCCTAAGTCCTGATCACCCAACGTTTACCTCCTATGCTCTACTGGTGAGTGGATATATAAACCGAGAGAGTTGGTGATCAACTTGATGAAATGCATTAGTTGCTCGGTTATAAGCTGACGTGGCTGGTCCTTCTTCTTCCAGTACTTGAACAGATTTCAGTGCATGTATATTCCAACCGAATTTACCATTAATTAAATATGCTAACTCTGTCTAGAAAAATCATCCTTTCAAACTTCTGCGCTGGCCTCTAATTCCAATTCTTTTATTAATATTATAATCGTAAATCAAAATTCAAAATTCAACAAGCACCGATAACAATTCAACAACCCTATCAATTGCCAGAATCCCAGGCAGGCTGCAAGAAAGAATGAGAAGGGCCCGGATTAAAAGAAGCAGGGCCATGGCCATCATAACGACTGTGTACGTAGCAGTCTGCCTGCCACCTTAAATTTTTAAGTATTGATTCTCAACTTTATATCATATCTTAAACTGCGATAATGATAGAAGTTAGAGCAAGCACGGTGAATAATAAAAAAAAAGAAGTGTCCACTTTATGGTTTTGTTCCAGCTTCCAGCGCTCCCTCATCTTTAGGGATCTAACGGTCTAGAACAACCGTATCAGATTAGAAATGACACTCTTTTAAAATACCAAAACATCCATAGCAAATCTTCGGGGATCACGCATCCAGTGTGCATGATTGGTTTTAAGTATTAATTCTCAACTTTATATAATATCTTAAACTGATCTAATGATAGAAGTTAGAGCAAGCACGGTGAATAATTTAAAAAAGAAGTGTCCTCTTTATGGTTTTTTTCAGCTTCCAGCGCTCCCTCATCTTTTGGGATCTAAAGGTCTAAAACAACCGTGTCAGATTAGAAATGACACTCTTTTAAAATATCAAAACATCCATAGCAAATCTTCGAGGATCACGCATCCAGTGTCCATGATTGGACGTTTTTTTTTTTTTTTTGCCGATAAAATTTAAAGTTATAATATGTTGGCACTGGGCTCAGATGATCAATTTTCACCGTCAAGATCTATTCGCTAATTATCCTGGACACCTATAAAACAAATTCTAGACGGAAAGTCCTGGTAAGGTAGAGACTATTCACCTAACAGTTCCCTCAATAAAGGAACATTGACTTCGAAAGCAAGGTTGGCTATTCACCTAACAGTTCCTTCAACGAAAGAAACCTCAATTTCAGAAGCAGGATTTTCATTCATAAATGATAGGTGGAAGACTCATAATAAATTTCTGATCATGATAGAACCAATGACCCACCATCCTTGATCATAGAAATCTATTCCTTTATAAATTACAACAAGCTTGAATTAAAAAAAAATGGATCGAGCTGATTTAATTTAGCTCCCGCCATCTTCTTGGAGGATCTGGATGTTGAGGCAGCTCTCAAGCTCATTAATGAAGTCTAAATGGGAACAAATAACAATAAGATATGAAGGAAGGCTAAGTGAAGGGTGGTCCGGAAAAAGAATCCCATCTTCATCACACTCGGTGATATTTATAGGTCACGAACCTAACCACTTACAGCTGTCATCCAGCTATTAAACAGTTAAACTAAGACATGAGCACGTGCAACAAAAGGCTATTCATAGTTGATCAGGCCTTTTCCAGATGTTGAATGATCTCTGCATTATTTGAACATTGATCAGCTTTATCTCTCTCGAAAGTTAGTCAATCTTATGACTGTCGAGAGTTGATCGGTCTCGTGGTTCTTGGGCATTGATCTGCTTTACGTCTCTTAGGCGTTGATCAAACTTGTCGTATCCCAACACTAGTCTCCCCTGGTACGCCAATCTGTTGCGTTCAAACAAATTACAACAAGCTTGAATTAAAAGAGAAATGGATCGAGCTGATTTGATCTAGCTCCCCGCCATCTTCTTGGAGGATCTGGGTATTGAGGCAGCTCTCAAGCTCGTTAATGGAGTCTGAACAGGAATAGATAAGATCTGAAGGAAGGCTAAGTGAAGGGTGGTCCAGAAAAAGAATCCCATCTTCATCGCACTCGGTGGTATTTATAGGCCACGAACCTAACCGCTTACAGCTGTCATCCAGCTGTTAAACAGTTAAACCAAGACATGAGCACATGCAACAAAAGGCTATCCATAGTTGATCAGGCATTTTCCAGATGTTGAATGATCTTTGCATTATTTGAACATTGATCAGCTTTATTTCTCTCGGAAGTTAGTCAATCTTATGCCTGTCGAGAGTTGATTGGCCTCGTGGTTCCTGGGCATTGATCTGTGTTACGCCTCTTAGGTATTGATCAAACTTGTATCCCAACAGGAACAGAAGATGGAAGTCCAAGTTTGATCTGAAGATCGTAACATAGTACGATGAAAGCATAGATTATTCGAATACTATTCGAAATCAATTGCACAGGAACTATTTGATATAAATTAAGGAGTCGGATAATGAAAGGATAAAGAGAAAAACCAAGGCTTGCCCTAAAATGTTCTTCATATACAACTATACTGCCGGGAATGTGAAACCCGGGCTTTTTGGGCCGAAGTTGGCCGACTTCAACCCAAAACATGGAAAAAAAGAGAGGATGAAAGACGGGAATAGAGGATCTCATTCCCCTCTTATTAGAGTGATGATTTCGTCAGATTTCATGGACGGATCATGGTGGCGGGGAGGGAGAGTCCGGTGGCGTTAGGGGTTTGGACGGAGGAGGGGCTCGATCAAATTTCTTCTCCAAACGATAAGAAATCCTTCCATTTGCCTATAAATTTTTCCCTCTCATCGCCTCCAAGCCAGCACGAATCGAGTTCTTTTCTTTCCTCTTCCTCCTCTCCGGCGAGCAACCGTGAGCCCACGATGCCGGTAAGTTATTTTTTTTCCATGTATTTCTGTTGAAGGAATGGTAATCGAGGGAACTCTTTTGGTTTTTCTCTCTCTTGACCTTCCCGAACCAGGTGGATGCCAGTGATTGCCACCCGATCACCCTCCATCTGGCGAGCCTCCTTCCCTGTCCATCAACTCCCATGGCTGTCGAGGACCATGGGAGGATTTCTCGGGCCAAACCAGGGAGGAAGCAGGGGAGTCGAGGAAGAAGAAGAAAGAAAGAAGAGAAAAAGAAAAGAGAAGAAGAGGGGAGGAAGGAGAGGAAGAAGAAAGGAGAGGGAGAGGAGAAGAGAAAAAGTGGGAAAAGGAAAGAAGAAAAAAAAAGAGGGGAGTCACTGTTCGGTGGAGATGAAGGAGAAGAGAGGGGAAGGGAAAAAGAAGAAGAAGAAGAAAAAAAGAAAAAGAAAAATAAAAATAAAAAAAAAAAAGAAAAAAAAAAGAAAAAAAGAAAGAGGAGAGAAAAAATATAAATATTGAAGGGGGAAGATCGAAAAGCTTTCTTTTTTGAAATTCATAAAGTCAGAATTTTATATGTAAAAGATTTTGGTTTACAAATTATCCTAGAATTATTTATATTAAAATTATTATTGCAGGGGGCAACCTTCTGAGTAGAAGAATATTGAGTGAGTTCCGGGTACAAATTGATATCGTGTACTTTTGGATTAGCTCTTAAAGGTAAGGATTTCTAGATTTGATCACCAGTTGTATGTATGTATCTTACGTGACATAATTTGATTCATGCATATGAGCATTGGCATGCATGATTATTTTTGCATAGTATAGTTAGTATGATTATTGCTATTATTATTTATATTATTGTATACCATGTTTTATCAAGTAAAGTTATTTTTGAATGGGTTGGACCATGATGCTGGTTATTGAAAAACTGTAAATGATATGTATTGGTGTAGAATCCCCTTTGATCGGGCGGAACTGCTAGATCACAGGTTCGCTCCTCTGTTTCACCTGCAAAACAGGTCCCTGGCCGGATGTTCTCCGGTAGGGGATACTCCGATGCCTAAGTCAGAGATGGGTTCCAGCAACATAATGGGGAGTATTCTGAAAAGGAGGGAGATGGCGAGGAAAGGGACTCCTCTTTTTCCAGGGCCTCACTGTGCTTACCTTGAGTGTCCTCTCTTACCAGTATTTATAATGGCTGGTCCAGCGCACGATTTTGTCTCCCATCCTACGGTTAAGACAGGGGCTAATCGACTCCCCTCCATCCGTAACTGTGGGCGGTTGTCGAGAGGTACCGGTTAGGCTGAAGGCATTATGGTTGGGGTTAAAGGCCACGTGGCCATTTCAATATAGTTATGATTCAGAGGTGATAGACAGGCAATTGATCATAACCGTCGCACCCACGTTCGCGTGGGTTTGAGGTTGGTCGGAGATTTGCCTTCGGGCCTCTTCTTCAGGAGGGGTCGTTGCTAGACTAGAGAGGTATCTTTATCCTGTTTTTCCTAGGATAGTCCGAAGACACCTCTACTATTCATGGCAGAGCTATTCTTTTCAGGGTGAATCGTAGGGTGGAGTCGGCGTCATCTTCGGACCGTTCTCCTTCGGGCCGGTGTCTTCGGCTAAGGCCGAAGACCGTGTCTTCGAGAAGACCATGTCGTCACTTTGCCCACTCACTCAGCTTTCTCTGGGCGCTCCGATTCGAAATGTCTAGTTCGGGAGGGATTGCGTTAGCGGTCGAACCGGCGACTGATTCATGCTCGAACTGACATATCTTAACAATATGATTTGACATGATGATGTGAAAGGATAAAGTGTTAATCAAGTGAACACAGTGTTTGTACTAACCATGCCATAGGATTGTGGTTACTTAGATTGCCTGAGCCACGGGCTTAGTACATGGAATAGCCGGCTATGGATGGATAGTACGTTGGATAGCCTGAGCCATGGGCTTAGTACGTGGACTAGCCTGCCCACGGACAGATAGTACATGGTCGATTATAAGGTTGCCAGTCATGGACTGGTGCATGACCGTGGTTAGTCCAGAATCCAAAAGAAGAAGGATAACTAATAGAAACATAAAAAGAAAATATAATATTATCAAAGGTTTTGTTATACTTGATATTTAAGTTATTTTGGTTGCATGATTTGATAAACTATTATTTTCCAGTATTTTCAAATTATACTATTAATGGTGTGACTGTTTGGAGACCTTACTTGGCTGTGAAGCTCACTCCTTACTCTTCTATTTTTTTCTTTCAGATATGCAGGATGCATAGTAAGGGTCAAGCCGGGCATGAAATCAAATACCAGGATTGTAGATTTTTAATTAGTTTTGTTTAGTTAATTCGATTGCTGATATTTATGTAATAAGTCAGTGGACCATTTAGTGATTTTGACTTGAATAAATGGATTGTTTAGTTATTATTCAATTATTTAAATAATATTGGTTTATTTGAAGTGATTTTTAAATAAAGTAATTTTTGTGTACCTAGGCCTTGCATGATCTTTAGGATAAAATCTAAAGTTGTGCGGCCAGTCACGTAGCCAATTTCGGTGCTAGATTCGGCCGGTCACCGTATCGAGGGACAAATACTAGAAAATCCTATGGAATCGTATAGTAATCTCGCAAGATGACTATCCTAGACTCGCTAAGGAAACTCTTAACTATATCAGGATGTAGATCTTTCTGTTTGGACCTCTTGTCCTCGAGGGATTGGAACTACTAGAGGATTGCTATTCAGCCTCTTCTCTGTGGATGGAGGATCTATTCATGGTATGGACCTCTAAGAACCTAACCATGATAGAAGAAAGAAGGAAAAGAAGAAAAAGAAGATGGAAGCTGACCTGTAGAAAGCTTGAAGTAAAAGAGGACATGGGAAGGACGAAGACACGAAAGAAAGAACATCCAGAATGGAAAAAGCTCACGACCGGGGAAGGAAGAAAACTCTTTATATCAAAAATATCAATGGCTATGATTTTGTCCTTAAATGGAATGAGATGCCCTTGATCGTGCCACGCACCTGGATCGCGACCAAAGAAAATACGCATCCACCATAAGAGATACCAATGTGACGCCTTGATCCGTGAGAACACCCTCATCGGTAATAAGAATTTGATACTTGGCAATGACGAAATACTTAAAAAAAACAAATCAATTTTGCTGGCTGCCTTCAGGATTTATCATCATTAGAAGATGTCTCTTCGACGATGATTTTAACAACGAAGCGACCCACCATGAAGCATTAAATAACTGGCATAGAAAGGAAGAACTCGAAATGATAAAAAAAAATCATCATTACAACTCCCCTTTTTTCAAGACGATAACATGCCTTGAAATCGGGAGTGGAAGGCAACTGTTATAACAGAACAGTCGGACTACTGATTGGCAAAAGGCAGTCCTTAGAGATGAGTCTTTTTGAATTGAGTTGGTCGGACTTTATATCATTTCTTAGAGATGAGATGATCGGATCGTTGTACTTCAAAAATGAGTCTCTTTGAATTTTATATCATTGGTTGTTAATTTTTTTGATCTTTTGTTCTTTTACCGATCAATCCGACTATTTTATTATAATATAATACTACTGACTAACAGTCAAGAGATAATGCAAAATGAGCCATCTTAGAGCTAACTCTAGCGCTACCCAACAAAGAAAGGGGTGCAAACAACCATCTGTTACAAGTGACAGAAGTGAAACGGGAAATTGAAATAGATGTCCAAAACATGATTGGAAGTTTAACATGACGGAGGATACCTTTCTTTTTTGACTTGGATTCCTTTTCTATGTACGTTCTCACCGTACCAGCAGGCGCATAAGTGGATAACTTTTTAGGGTCTTTTTTAAAATAATATTTTTTAAAATTTTATTTTTTATATTGATACCGGTCGAAATATATTTATGGATCCAGGTATATTTTTTTTTTTTAAAAAAAAAAAATCACAAATTGAATCTACGATTTCAAAAATAATAATAATAATAAAATAATAAAAATTGCTTGAAAATCATAGATTGATCTGCTATTTCAAGAAAACGCAGGTCCAACCTGCAATTTCAAGAAAATGCAGATTCAACCTACGATTTCTCCTCCATATTTTTTTATTTCAAATTTTAATAAAAATAAAAAATTAATAAAAATTAATAAAAATTTTTAAAATAAAAAATAATAATATGATACTGTAATAATTTTTTTAATTATTATAACCTGCGATTTCGCAGTCCGGTCGCCGATCCGGCCACCGGTCTGATAGCCAGTCCGGTTCCGGCCATTGATCCAATAGCTAGTTCGGCTGCTAGGTCGGTGCCAGTCCGATCGCCGGTTTAGCTGTCAGTCCGACCACTGGTTTGACTGTCGGTCACCGGTCTGACGATCAATCCGGTCGCCAGGATCCAGCCACCGGTTCGACCGTCGGTCCGGCCACCATGATCCAACCACCGGTCAGGTCGTTGGTCTTGCTACCAATATGGTCACCGGTCTAGTCGCCAGGGTCCGGCCACCGATCCGGCCCCTGTCCGACCGCCGGCGATCGAACCGGTGGCCAGACCCTGACGACTAGACCGATGACCTATGGGTGGCAGGACCCTGACGACTAGACCGATGACCTATGGGTGGCAGGACCGGTGGCCGGATCCTGACGACTGAATCGACCGTCAAGCCGGTGACCGACTGTCAAATCAATGGCCGGACTGGCATCGATCTAGCAGCCAAACTGGCTATCGTATCAATGACGGGAGCTGGACTGGCTATCAGACCGGTGGCCGGATCGGCGACCGAACTACGAATCACAGGTTATAATAATTTTAAAAAATATTTATAGTATATTATTATTATTTTTATTTTATTTTTACTTTTTAATTTTTTATTAAAATTTAAAATAAAAAAAGGTGAAGGGGAAATCGTAGATTCCATCTGAGTTTTCAAGCAATTTTTATTTTTTTATTTTTTTTGAAATTACAAGTTCAGCCCGTGATTTTATTTATTTATTTATTTATTTAGATCGTATACCTAAATTCGTAAATATATTTCGATCAGCATTAATTTGAGAAATAAAATTTTAAAAAACATTATTTTTTAAAAAAAAAACCCGTAACTTTGTGCCTAGTTTAACCGGGAGAAACGTTGTGAGGTTTGAAAATTTTCTCCTACCATGTGTCGTAGACAAATTAGCGTTTCTCGCATAAACTAGCACATATATGGTCGTTTGAATTCGGAATTATCGGGGCGGTATCAGCGCGTCTGGACAAATTTCTTGTATGGACGAAACAATTAAGTGCTTAAAATCATTCTTTTGGAATAAAATTATATATGTCATCTCAACTATCATTTGATGAGATCCAAAAAAACAATGAGCAACAATAGTAATATGACACTGCTAATTGGTAAAGTATGCATTTATATAATAAGTTTTTTGAAAATTGACCTTTTTGAATATATAGTAACAAATACGAGATTTTAAAATTTCAAATACGAGTTAAATCAAATAAAAATGCAAATGCTAATTAATGGTTATCATTTTTGTTACCATGAAGAGTTTATCATGAGCCGGGTCTAAATTTTGTTCATTGTAATGAGCGGGCTTTGAATCGAGCTTCGAGCTGGACCTATTTAAAATTTGACAAAATTTTGGCCCGTTCCGTGCCCAAGCCCGGCCATGATCAGCCCTACTCATATATCAGCTATTATTTGGGATATTAGGTGAATAAAAATCCGTGACCATGGTCCATGTATCTCATTAGTCATTAATAATAGCCCTTAATTATGGGATGCGGGTTGTAATCTTTTGGTGGGCGAATGAATGATCGATCTTCTTTCGGACGGCAATGGCACAAAAATTGCATTAAAAACGGTGAATGTAAGAAGGTTTTCAATGTTCGAGCCGTACATTCATCCGGAGTAATGCGAGATGCTATTCAATGAAACGGTTGCTCGATCATTCGCGCGAGAGACACAACCCGCTCCCTTAACCATGTGCTCTCCCCAGCTCCTCCCGGCCAAAAATTCAGAAGAAGTTTGAATCGCCGGAAGTCAGGAACTATCTAGTATCGTCGTATTGAAGTGGAAATGGGAATGGGAGCAGCCGAACACTGCTAACAGGGAAGGGAAGTGGGAACGACATGGAAGATTGAAATAAAAAATCAAAATATCTTTCCGTTTTAAGTTTAAAGTTTTAAACTTTTAATTTAACGTGGACCATGGTTTACTCTGGTAAGTTGACTTGGTAACACATAACCTGTTTGTCATTTTTCGTTTTGAATCTTTTAATTTTAATAGATTTTTTTTAAAAAAAAATTCCTGGTCCATGGGCTGGCCCGGTCCTAACCCTGTTGAGCCCATGGGCTACAAGGGCCGGGCCAAAAAGCCCACTTACATAAATGGGCCAAATTTTTTCAGCCTGGTCCGGCCCATTTATAGGGCCAAATGGGCTGGCGCATGGGCTCTGGCCCATTTTGACAGGTCTAGGTAGTTATGGTGGCAAGAAAAGTCTCCTCTGGGGAGGTGAAATATCACGGGGATCTTGCAAAATGTCAAGGGTCAATCAAAATAGCAAGTAAGAAAAAGAAAGGGAACTAGGTTTAGAAGGAATCATGTTAGGATTTAGAAGCTGGGCTGTTTGAAACTTGATGAAGATCTCCTTACTTGGCGGCCTAGGCACTCCTTCTTGGACGTGTGAAGGCTTGGATGGCAGTGAGTTAGGGCGTGGAAGGATGCTAGGGCAGCAAGGAATTTGGCCAAGCAAGAGAACACAAACACAAACCAAAGAACAAAAGCAAAATAACATAAGCTCGCAAGCTCAAATAAATTTACCAGGATTTTGATATCATGAATAAAAATTGATTACAAGAGAGGGAGGGGTGGGGTATTTATAGAGTTCCCATGTCTTCTAACTAGGGTTACACACTTGGGTTACAAGTCCTCTCTTAGCTATGTTAGAAAAACAAATCTTAAAACAATTAGGTGCATAAGTCCCAACTAGGTTAAGATTTGACCTAGTCTTCTCCTTCTCCCTTCATGCTTTGACTATTCCACTCAAGGACACCTCTTGGACTTGGTCAACACTTCAAGGATGCCTAGGAGGGCGTGTTGGGCTTCTAGGGGCAGCAAGGGCCGGCCCAAAGGGGCTTGGTGCATGGGCTTGGGCCTCCTGAAAGCTGGGGTGGCCTGGTAGCAAAAATATTCCATGGAATCTTGCTTCTTTAGGGCTTGGGCTTGGCGCCTGGGCTTGATTTCTTTGGGCTAGGATACAGGTGGATCTCTGAAATCATGGATGCCCTGATTTAGGAATATGCTCTGACATCTGGGGAGGAATCTGGATATTTGGAAGATATCTGGAAAGAATCAGGATTTCTGGAAGCATCTTGGATCTTGGGTTGTCACACAAAATCCAATGGACTGATATAGTGGCCTCTGACTCCTGGATGTGGCCTGGTGGAACTCCAAAATAGGATAACCTCCTCTCTTGTACAAAAATTGGGCTCATACTAGACTCATAACTAATGTACATGACTCAAAACTGGACTAAGATTGAGGGTTGAGACAAATCAACTAACCTCAACTTATTACAGGACTCAATTACAAAACTTTTAAAACTTTGACACATGACTAAGTAAAACATCTGGGATCCAGTGATCTGTGTCTGATCCTGGTGTCCCCACCATGCCCCATCGATGAGCCACCTGTTATGAGAGAATGCTGGAGAGAAGGACTCTGCCTTTGATGTTCATGTGAGCATCTTTCTACAGGTTTTGGGATTAATAGCGAATACAGGTATGTATTGTAAATCCCTTTTAACATATCTTGATAATAGATATAATAAATAGTATGAGATATGTTATCAAATAGATCAAATCTAAATATTATGTTTTCCAATCTTCTATTTATGATCCATGAGAATTAATGAAAGTTTTTTCTACATAACTCCTTTCTTGACTTCAAGTGGCTTTGATTACCATGCACTATGCTACCCAATAGTTTTATTGGACTCTATCTCATCCATTGTGTGTTATCATTTTGGAGTTTCAAAACTCCATGCACGATGCATGCGTTACCCGAAAAAAGCGAAGATGCACAAAGCGAGCGGACGGCTATTCCGTGCTTTGTGCATGGCCATTCGACCTTTTTTTAATTTTTTTTAATTAATTTGTTTAAATGCCTTCAAACAATTTTTTTCGGGGGCATTTTGGTTTTTGTTAGGTTTTGGGGGTTTATATAAAGGCCCTTCTACCAAGCTTAGGCTATATGAAAAAAAAATCATTTCCCTTCTCTAAAGCTTTCTACTTCTGATTTCCTTTTATTCTATTTCTTTTCAATTTTTTCAAAGTTACTCTTAAATCTAGTTTGGGCTGAAGACAAATTGATCGGCGTTCTTTCGAGATTGTACCACCGATAAACTTGGAGTGTTGGTTTTCAGATTGTACCTTAGAGAAGAGTGAGAGATCCAGTTATCCTTCGCATGAGAAGGATGACCGAATCTTCTTTATAATAGTAGTTTCATCCATCTCTCAGGCTAGAGTTTCAATCTTTATTTGTTTCATAAATTCTACTTTATTTTATCACACCAAGATATGTTATTGTAAACATCACAAAAATTAATTTTCAAACATTTTTAAAATTTATTAATGCATATATTCATATATTATAACCAATAATTTAAAAGAAATATGATAAATATTTATGTAGTGCATGCTTATAGTTCTATATTAATATAATTATTTATACATAATTATAATTTATGTGCTTTGCATATTTATATTTATATATAAATTATATTTTAATCAATTAATCGTAGCATCTTTTTTATAATTTTGTATTGTACAAAATTAATCAAAGATCCCGTATAAAACCTATACTACATTATACAAATTATTTTTTTAAAAGATAATGCAAATAAATTAATCAAGTCTTTTAGGGTTTAGAGATAAATAAATTAAATAAAAATTTAACAAACCATAGGTCTGATCATTTTGATGATCATTTTAATAGAACTTTAATTTTTTAAAAAATAATTGACATGACATTTTAGAAAATATATAATATATAAATAAATAAAATAATAAAATAAGTATTTAAAATTATTTAAATAAATATTTAATAAAATTATTTCTATTTTCCATTTTTTTTTTTTGAAAATTGACTTGGACCTAATGGTAATTCTTAAGAATGATACCATTAGTCTAAAATCAGAAAAGTTTGATGGATCCCATTTTAGGAGGTGACAAAGTTAAATAAAATTTTGGCTAACCACTTTAGATCTTTGATCAGTGATTTATCAGTCTATTAGTTCTTCTAGTTCAACCATCTCTATTATCTCATAAGAAGATTACTTGTGTAAAGGCATAATCTTTAGTACCCATTCTGACTCACTCTATGATATTTACTTGTCAGCTAAGAGTATGAAAAAATTATGTGATATCCTAAAATCTGAGTATGACCTTCATGATGCTAGGGTTGAATGATTTAATACTACATCATTTCTTAGGTATAATATAGTAGAAGATAAATCTATAAACGACCAGCTTCATCAATTCCAAGAGTATCTTAGAAATCTTCAAGTCAATGAGGATAAATTCTCTAAAGTATTTAAGGTCTCTAGCCTTTCAGACAAGATGACTCATTTCTAGAATGGCTTTATCAAAGGTCAGCTCCAAAAGTAAGGAGAGATAATCCTAGCCCAACTTCTGAACTCAATCAGGATAGAAGACTAACACAAGTCTAAAACCTGATAAACCAGAATTGAAAGGGTCCAATCTAACTTGATCCAACAATACCAGACCAACAGCAATACCAAATCAAAATCAAAATCTAGATTTCAACCAAACTAATAATATCAATCAAACCAACCTAACCTCCTAATCCAAATAAATTCAAACCTAAGGGTAAAACCTTTAAAGCCAATAACTTTAGATCCAACAAGCTAGTTTAAGGTCCAAGTAAAAGGTTTGCTTTATATACAAAAGGATAAACTATCTTGTGAGAAACTACTTTTACCTGAAGAAGGAGCCTTTTCATAAAC
Source organism: Areca catechu (assembly GCA_021397845.1). Taxonomy (NCBI): domain Eukaryota; kingdom Viridiplantae; phylum Streptophyta; class Magnoliopsida; order Arecales; family Arecaceae; genus Areca; species Areca catechu. Next base: position 17,102,160 of record CM038049.1, on the reverse strand, counting down.
CTTCTACTTTCTCTGGATCCTAAGCTCATATAATTGAAGGTCCATAAGACTCTATCTTTAAGTAAGTAAGCTTAAACTCTGAAGTTAATGTTACTTCTTCTAAACTTGAATGGTGGTTGGATTTAAGAGCCAATATTCATGTTTATTTTGATCATTCCTAGTTCACTACTTTTCAAGACTCAAGTGAAGAAGGTGTAATCCTAGGGAACAACACAGCTATCAAGATCATTGGATAAGGTTGAGTCAACTTAAAGATGACATCAAGAAAAGTTCTCATTTTGACAGATGTGCTATATATTTTAGACCTTAGGAAGAACCTTGTTAGTGGATCACAGCTGGTTTAGAGGGGATATAAAATTATCCTTGATTGTAATAAAATTATGATAACTAATAATAATGCCTTCATAGAAAAAAGATATGTTAGTGAAGGCTTATTCAAATTAAATGTAATAAATTCTTTTATTAATAAAGCTGAGAATCAAGTTTATTTTATAAATGAATTCAAATAAAATGTGGCATGATAGGTTGGGTCATGTATACTTTAAAAAAGTTAAACATATGATAGAGTTAAAAGTAATTTCCAAATCAAACTTAAATATATCTAAGAATGAAATATATACTAAATCTAAATAATAAAAAAAATTATTCAAATTAGTTAAAAGAAATTTTTTAATCTTAGAATTGATACATAGTGATGTATGTGACTCTACCAAGACTAAAACCTATGGTAGCAATAGATATATAGTGACCTTTATAAATGACTTTTCTGGATACTGCTATTGTTACCTAATTAAATCTATGGATAAAACTTTCAATAAGTTTAAAATTTATAAGAGTGAAGTAAAAAATCAACAAAAAAAAAAGATTGAGATTCCTAGAAATGATATAGGAGAGTATATCTCAAATAAAATTTTTAAGTTCTATCAAGAATATGGTATAATTCATTAAGTGACTACTCCTTACTCTCTATAGTCCAACAGTATAGCTAAGCATAAAAATTATACCCTCTTGGATAAGGTAAATACTATGCTTATCAGTTTTAGCTTACTGGAAGCTTTTCTATCTTCTTGCTTTATCTTAAATATAATACTTATTAAGAATAGCGGCAAGACTCCTTATAAATCTTAGAAAGAAAGGACTCATAACCTAAATTTCTTTAAAGTATGGGGGTGCCTAGTCAAGATTAATATCCATGAATCTAAAAAGAGAAAACTAGAATCTAAGACTATAGATGTTATATTTATAGACTATAACAAAAATAGCAATGCTTATAGATTCTTAGTAATAAAATCATAGGTTAATGATGTAGCAAATAACATAATCTTAGAAACTAGAAATACCTCTTTCTTATAGGATATATTTTTTAAAGACTAAATTCTTAGTAAGATACATTTAAAACCTTTAGAGTCTAAATCAATAAAATCTTAACTTGAACCTAAAATTGAATCTGAATTAAGAAGAAGTAAAAAAAAATGAAAAAGATTTTGGAGAAGGCTTTTTCATATTTTAATAGAAAATGATCCTTTTATATATGATAAGGTGATGTCATCATCAGAATCATCATATTGGAAGGAAACTATAAATAATGAAGTTCAATCAATCATAAAAAATAAAACTTAGATTTTAGTTGATTTACCTCCAAAAAATAATCTATATGAACAAAATAGATTTTTTTTAAAAAAAATAAGGCTAAATAGAATAATAAAAGATATAAAGCTAGATTAGTAGTAAAAGGATTTAGTTAAAAGAAAGAGATAGATTATTTTGACACCTATGCTCATGTAGCTAGGATAATAATTCTAAAAACGTTAGTAACTTTAAGTTTAATTCATAAATTAATAATCAATCAAATGGATGTAAAACCTGCATTCTTAAATGGAGAATTAGAAGAAGAAATCTATATAAACTAATATCAAGAATTTGAAGTAAAAGGACAAGAACATAATATATGTAAACTAATTAAATTATTTTATGATTTAAAACAAGCTTCTAGATAATGGTATATTAAGTTTGATAAAATTATTTTATGAAATAACTTTGAAATAAATGAATATAATAATATGTATATTGTAAAAGATATGATACATACTTTATAATATTATGTTTGTATATAGAAAATATTTTATTATTTGGAACATCAATAAAAGTAATTCAAGAAACTAAAAGTTATCTATCAAATAATTTTGATATGAAAAATTTAAGAGAAGCTGATATAATTTGAAGCTTAAAAGAATAGATAGTGGAATAGCAATAAGCCTAGCATATTCAATAGAAAAAAATATTTAAAAAATTTAGATACATTGATCTAAAATCTTTATCCATATCTTTTGATTATAGTTCTCACTTGATTAAAAATTTAAAAGAACCTGTTAAATTATTAGAATATTTTTAAAGGATAAAATCCCTACTATATATTTTAAATAGAATCCATCTAGATATAGCTTATACTGTAGGTAGATTGAATATGTATACTAGTAATCCTAGTAAAGAATATTAAAAAGCTCTAGAAATAATCTTTAGATATCTTAAGAAAATCTTAAAGTACTTTCTAGTATACTTAGGTTATCTAGAAATACTTGAGGGTTATAGTGATACTAATCGGATAACAAATAGCTTAGATGTTAAGTCGACTATTGGATATCTCTTATTATTAAAAGAGCTGTAGTATTTTGGAATTATTGTAAATAAATAATAATTACTAGAATATATTAGAATTTGAGTTGACTGCTCTTGACACTACATGCTCTAAAGCATAATAGTTAAAAGATCTAATAAATGATATAGAAATTTTTACACTAAAAAAATTAAAAATTTTATTAAATTATGATTGTAGAGTTCTAATTGATCTGTTAAATCAACAAACAACTAATAAGAAGATGAACAATCATATCCTGATTAGGTATAAAGTAATAAGAAATAAAATAAAAGATATGATATCACTTTAATTTATAAGATCAAAAAATAACTTAGCTGATCTTTTAATAAAAGACCTTTCAAAGGTTGCGGTATTTGAGAAATCGAGAAAGATAGAGCTTAAGCTCATACATTAGTCACCAGATCGGACCCCTACCATTGTGGCAATCCCATGGTTAAGGTTCGAAGGGAAACGACCTTTGAGGTGATATTTGAAAGCACTGATTTAAAGTCTGTCTTCGTCCCATCTCTATAGTACGGTACTCTATTATGACGGTTAGGTTGAGTATAACTTTTAATAGATCCAAGGCTGGAAGTTCAGCAAAATATGATTCATTGCATGTACCCTTAGAGGATCTACTTTAGTGAGAGTAGTCATAAGACCGCGACTATGGGACTATGACGAATTCTTAGCAACTCTCATGAAAATTAAAGCATGCGCATGATCTAGATAGTGCTACTCCATATTATGATCAACTCATCTTCATACTATGTATATTTTATACTAAATGCAAGTTCAAACCTATAAGGTACTTGTACTAAGCACAGTAAAAACTCAAAATTTTATTATTTAAATTATTTACTAAATTTAAATATTTTATAAATTTTGAAACTTATAGAGGATTGTTGTTATTTTGGAGTTTCAAAACTCCATGCATGGTGTGTGCATTACGCGGAGAGAGTAGGTGCGGTGGAGCAAGCAGATGACCGTTTCATGCTTTGCATGCAATTGTTCGACCTTTTTTAAATGTATTTTAATTAATTTGTTTAAATATCTTCAAATGGCTCTTTTAGAGTATTTGGATTTTATTAGATTTTGGGGACCTATATAAAGGCTCCTCTACCAAGCTAATGCTGTATGAAAAAGTCATTTTCCTTCTCTTCTAAAGCTGTCTACTTCCAATTCATTATTATTTCTATTTCTTTTCAATTTTTCTAAAATCTCTTAAATCGGTTTTGGACTGAAGATAAATTAATCAGTGTTCGTTCGAGATCGTACCTTAGAGAAGAGTAAGAAATCCAGTTATCCTTCGCACGAGAAGGAGAGTCAAATTTCTTTTACAACAGTGGTTTCATTAGCCTCTCAAGTCAAGATTCCAAATTTTTATTTATTTTATAAATTCTATTTTATTTTGTCACACCAAAATATTCTATTATATATACCATAAAAAATTAATTTTTAAATATTTTAAATATATATATATTATATGTTATAACTAATATTGTATCCTTAGTCTTTGTTTCCTACTTGTAGAACATCTTTACTAATAGTATCTGATCGCTATCATAGGTGGTCAAAAATAAAAACCTACTCGATAATATAGCTAGCGGTGAGTCGGGATCGTATCTTCAAAGACCAAGGGCAATTATTTCATAAAAAAAATAAAAAATATTATAGAAAATTATATTAAGAGGAGTAGTTATTAAGAGAAAATAATAATTAATTAATTAATAAAATCAAGTCAGTAGGAGAAGTAACCTAGGAATCTGAATCCATCATGCAAACAGGTTTTATCTTCTTTTTTTATGTTGCAATATCAATAATTCTTGTAGTTTTAGGATTAGAATAATTTATCTCTTGTTAGGCATGGGTCATATCCGGAGATCACGATGCATCCGCTTAAGTATAAACATCTAATTGATTTGAAAGGTTAAGAACCTAATCTACTATACTACGATCTATCTCTCTTAGGCATGTACCGTATCTGGAGATCATGGCATGTCTATAGAGGGTGTAGGCCATGTATGCCAGATCAAATCAACGATTAGAGAAATAACTCAAATGATAGAGAGAAGAAGAACATGAATTTTATTGCATAGAATAAATACAAAAAGAGAGATAGAACCCGATTACTGGCTTCATCTTCATCCCAGGTTGAAGGAGTCTAGCCACGCATCGCTGTCGCCAGCATCCCTCCATAATTCTTCTTTTTTCTAAGCCTAACTACAATGATCTAAAATAAGAAAAAAATAAATTAATATAAAATTTGCTAAAGAAACTGATGCATGGGTTGTTGCATGGGTTCCTCCTTTTATAGAGCTCATCTAAGGCTTTCTTCCGATCAAATTTGGAGTCAATCGGGCTCAAGATTGGCTAGATATCATGCGAGAAATTCTTAGCCATCCATTTTACATCACAAGACTTAGACTCTTTTCTCCCGATCCAGCACGACGATGAGAGGCGACAGAAGATGGTGGTGGTGGGAAAATGGTGGCCGACTGTGATGGTGGCTGAACAGAGAACAAAGAGGACATGGGCTTGGGAATGATCGAATCATGGCTTTTCTAGTTGGCAGTAGGTTCTCGGCATCTCCTCTAGCCACGAGCGGCTGCGTACGGCGACGGGAGGTGAACAGTGGCATGAGGAGGTGGCTGACGAGAAGAAGTTTGGATTGAGAAGGTCTCTGGCAATTTTTCTAGCAACGGATGGTGTGCGGCGGGTTTTTCGACCAGGGGTGGCTTCTTGATGGCGAGGGAAGCTCCCTAGCAGCTTCTTCGATGAGAACAATGCCCGGGAAGGACAATGGTCCATGGACGAGCTCATGGACCGGCAGTAATGGTTGTTGGTGGACCAATCCCTGTTTTGTAAATCCAGCAGCCAGTCCATGATGGACCGACTGCTTTAAAAATTGTGCAATCTATTAATAAACTTTAAACTTGAATTTCAGGCTCATTCGAACTCCTATTTGAGTACCGTCTGCACCGTTAGACTTAAAAAAATCTAGCTTTTTTAATTTATGAGCTCCTTTTCTGCAAAACATTAATAAAAATATCAATTCTTAATAATAATTAATTAATTAATATTTATTTTAATGGTTAAATTGGGATAATTAATAGAATTATCATGCCACCAACTTAATCATTGCTAGTCCCTTAGCAATGAAATTAAAATAGAATCATGTGTCACTAAGATCCTCCTTTATAAAATTAGATCTAGGTTGAAAGTTAAAAGAAGTTAGCTAGTATCACTAACTAAGTATTGAGTTTCCAAAATAAATTTCGCAATCAGAACTATTAGAAACTTTCTTAGAGTTCATCCAAAGATCAACAGCACTTATGCTTGTGATGGCTAACTTAATACTAGCTTGTAAGGAACAATGGTATCTTCGTCTATGACCTACTTTGGTCAATTTTTTATACATCCCCAAATGAAGTACATGAGCTGAGATAGCTTTCATATTATATAATTTCTTTTCTGGTAATATCTTTGCACTACCCACTTTTTGATGTGAACAACAATGCTTATTTAGGCAAAGGTACCCAGTCACTCGGTGAGAAACAAATGTTAGAACTTGCCTTTTTTTTTTTTTTCCTTTTTTTCAAGCAGGTTGCTCTTTCCTCAACTCCAAGTTTTTCTTAATGGGATGTATATCAATTACCAATTTTCAATAATAATTGAATCTCCAATTGACTTTATAATTAATAGCTAGTTTACCTCATCAGTGTGCATACCTTTAGGTGACCTAAGTATGCTGCTAAAAATTTGACTAGCTAGTTTACTTCTTGGCTCGCTACAGTAATTAGCTGATACTTTCTGACTCTATTACCTTATCCTAGTCTATTTTGCTCAAGAATCTCTTTCATGACACATGGTTTAAAAAATTTTTCAAAGATTGCTAAGGTACTTTAAAATATTTTTTTTTCAAAAAGGTTTCCTTACCCCTCAACTTAATTTTTATTATCCTCAATGGAGTAAGGAAGAATAAAACAAGAAGAGATACCACTTGGATGAAATATGCCTCGTATAATGCCAGGAGTGACCATGTGGCAATCTCTTATTCCTAGAAATAAGAATCACTAAAATAGATGTCAGAAAATAAAAATTTGGGTTGCCTCCCAAAAAGTACTAAGTTTAACGTCTTCAGCCATACCTCTTAGGATTCTTATCAAATCCCTGCTTGAATCTTGATGTAGGTTTGTAATTCCCTACATGATTCGGGTTCAGCTTCAGAATATTTCCTGTATGAGACCATTAGGTAGCTCGTTCCCCTTATAGCTAACAATTCTTTGTTATAATTAGATTTAAGTATAACTTAAGATTTAGTCAGGGTTCCAATGGATCTAGATCTATGTAGTTGATATGCCAAGAGAGTACCTCAGGGTCCCCGTGTGATGCCTCTTCCTTTCTAGGCAAAGGTTCATATAGAGTTAGAAAGGGGTTCAACTAATAGTTTAGATCTTGGCACAAGCCCTTTCTGATCTATAATTTGATACTTTTTTCAAATCAATATCAACTCTATCTCCATACATCATTTTAATATATAGATAAATTTTGGAAGCAGTTCTTAAAAGTAATACCAAATATAAAGAAGTCAGATAGAAAAGTTTTAACTTCATTATCCCCTATATGTATAATGCCCCATCCGATAGCTTCTTTATATATTTTTAGAACATCTACAATTTAGGATTCCCTAGTGTGTATTATTGGTAAGGTATCGTGGATGCATGAGAAAGTGGCTTCAATTCTGGATCGGGTAGTGATTCTAACAAGGAAGCTATTGGGGATCTGGATGATGGCTCATATTTCTCGCTTCAAAGTGGGGTGGTCTCAGGGTAGGGTGTTTCTACTAAGTCACTCATCTCTAGGGTTCACCCCTCTTATCAAGATCATCCATCTCACAGTGAGCCAAACTAGGGTTTAATGAATCGTAGCAGGAACTTTCATGCTTGGCTTCCTTTATTACATTATATATTTGTGATCTTTGGGAAGTCTTAATTGATTCCACCATTATACCTATTTCTTTTTCCTTCCCATTGAAAGTAAATGATGATTCTAGGGTTCTTAGGATTGGAATAATAGGTAAGTTGGATGATGATGGAAGTGGTTTGTCCCTCCATTTTGATTTCTCTTCAAATATTTTTGTCATAGTCAAATTATCTAGGTTAGTCTCTTTAATTATGCAAGGTTGTTCTGTGACTGATTCATTCCCACGAGTCATAATCGATTGGTTAGGGATAGTCACACCGATATTAAAATTTTCAGTTAGGTATTATCCTTCAGGATAACTTTCGAGTTGACTAAGCATCCCTTCTCTACTTATAGCTATGGCTAATGGTTCCAATTTCATCTCCAAATGGGTACAAGGCTGGGTGTTGGGCATTATACATTGGCCCGTGGTATGCATGAAACTATTTAAGATGGTATTAGTGCTCTTAATTGTAGCTTCGAGATTAGTATAGGATTTAGCCAAAGCTTCCGGGGCTTTTTCTGAGGGCTGGGTTCTTCCTTAAGATCTAATCATGGTTGATTATTTAGTATTTGGCTAGGCCTAGGATAGAGCTGGTCAAAATTAGGGGCTCCTAGTGTCACATTTTGTGACCACATTGAATTGGGATGATGATCCCATCATGGGTTATAGGTTGGGATATAAGGTTCAGTCATATATATGTTATTAGCTACAGTCCCTTATATAAATCCATTTTGAATTGGGTGCATCAAGTAAGGACATTCTTCCACAACATGGTCTGGTGTATCACATGTCGTGCAAATAGATGTTGGTACATGATAAAATTGGATATATCCTTTAAGTTCTAGGACTTCCTCAATCCTATGGAACAATGATGCCATGTAGTTCCTACAGGTTCTTGTGCATGATTGTAAATATCTTTGAATCTTGTGAATTTATGAAATATATCAATCAGTTGTGGTCGACACATAGAATTGTTAGCTTAGGCTCTCATTCTAGACGGTTGGTTAGAGTCAATCTTATACCAATACTCTTGTAAGGTTTGAGGTCATTCAATGGGATCAAAATAACAATACTCCATTAGGCTTTTTGGTTGCTCAATGGACTGTATGACATTTTAATCTTGTATGGTTTAGATTGTCTCTAACCAATCATCTTTTTGTCTTAGCAGGAATTTTTTTTTTATTAACCTTTTTTTATTATATGGAGAGAGAGGAGAAAAAGAAGGAAGAAAGAGAGAAGAAATCTATAGGTGAGAGCTTGAGGAGTCCTAAATCTACATATGATAGAGGAGGATGGTTTAATTAGGTTAAAATTACTGTTAGAAAAATAAGTTATCAAGTAATGGACTTTCTATCCTAGGGTTATCCTATATCTAGACACTTCCAACTGCCAAGGTTGCCTTTGAGCCTTTGAAGTCAGATACCAACTAGCAACTGGTTAGATAAGGGTAAGGTTGATAGGGGTCCCCCCGTTGCTTTCTTTAAATACCAAATAAATTAGCCAGGTCAGATAACGAAACTAATTAAAGAACCACCTTCCTTCAGGACTATATCATCCTTGAATCCCTTTTTTAGATACCAGTTGACCAGTTAATTCTAAGCTAGTCCCACTCTCAGGGTCGCTATCCTAGTGAGCTCGAAAATCCTTAGGGGCCAACGTCTAATTGATTTTAAATTAAGGTTTCGGTCAATACAATATACAGGATGGTGATTTGTGGGCCAAGAAAGGATAATGAAATTTTCACCTTATGTTGTTTGGGATTATGCCTTTAAAGTATTTTATGAAAAATGTAGTGCAAGTCAAACAATGTGTCCAAACAAGTTAGATAGTTTTCAAAGTTTATTATTTATTTCTTTAAATTAATTAAATTTTATGGAAGGTGTCTTAGGATTTTCTTTTAGGGTTATTTAAGTAGTTTAATTAAAAGAAAAGGTTAATTAAGTTAGGAGTTGGTTTGTAAAAAGAAGGAAAAAATTTTTTATGTTAAAAAATAAGAAAATCTAATAATTATGGCAACTAAAAAAATAATGATCTAAAGAGAGAAATAAATATATACAAAAAAAAATTTACTTTTTTTTCATGAAACAATTGTGCCTGGATTCCGACAACGATGCCAAAATTTGATCGCTATCGTAGGCGATCAAAAATAAAAATCTACTCACTATTATAGCTAGCGATAAATCGAGACTGTATCCTCGGGGATCAAGGATAATTATTTCATAAAAAAAATAAAAAAAATATTATAGTGAATTATATTAAGAGTAGTTATTAAAAGAAAATAAAATTAATTAATTAATGAAATCAAATCAGAAAGATAAGTAACTTAGAAATCCGAATCTACCATGCAAACAGGTTTTATCTTCTTCTCTTTAAGTTGCAATATTAATAATTTTTGCAATTTCAAGGTTAGGATAATTTATCTTTTGTTGGGCATAGGCCATATCCGGAGGTCACGATACGTCCACTAGAGTATAAACTATCTAATTGATTTGCAAAGTTAGAGACCTAATCTACCATACTACGATCTACCTCTCTTAGGCACGTACCATATTGGTGTGGGCACCAGAATCAGGAAGAGACTCCAACCAATTCAAGTCAAATCCGAGTCCTTATGGTTGGATGAGTAAAAGAAAGTCCTGTAATTTTTTTCTTTCTTTAATTTTGAGTCCAAATAATTATGTAATTCGAGTCCATTTCAATTTTATGTTGGAACTAGTCCAGCCTGATTAATCTTGTATTTGAGAGTTGGGTCCAAATGAGTCAAGTCCAATCCATGAAGAATCAAACCAAACCTCCATGAAGAATCAAACCAAACCACATTTGAAGACTAAAGAAGACTCAAGACTTATACTCCAAAGCAAGACCAAAGCCACCTCAAGTGGGGACCACATGCCACCTCATCATCCAAGGTTGCTGCCACATCACACATACCACCTCACCATCCAAGGTTGCTGCCACATCACACATGCCACCTCACCATCCAAGGTTGCCACCCAAGAGAAGAAAAGGGGAATTTGAATTTGAATTAGCTACAACCTCCTCCACAACTTCCTCCACTACTCATGGGATGCCCCATATTTTTCTCCACAAATTTTTCTCCATGATATTTGGTGTAGTTTGAATTCAAAATGGCTTAATAGTCTATAAAAGACTCTTAGTCTTCTTGTAAAGAAAGGATGGAAAAGAAAAAATAAAAGTTTTCTTCTATGTGAGTTCTATGTGCCTAAGTGGTAGTTCTAAATTCCTCTCCCTATCCCACGCCAACCCTACTTTCTCCTCCTCCATCTCCAACGCCTAAGACACTCTTCTTCTTCTCCAATCTTAAGCTAGCTCTTCAATATCTAAGGTTGATCAAGAAGACCATCACAAGGAGGCCGGCCAAATCCATTTCAAGTGATCTACCATGGCGCCAAGATTATTCTTCAACACTGCTTCCTCGACTCTTCTTTAGTTTCTCCATTTCATGACTAACGTATTTTACCAAGTTCCTAATCTCAAGGTTTCTTTGTTGTAGGGTTCTCCGGGATTCCGAACTCAAGAGGAAGGAATTATTTGCCATAATCCAGAAAACAAGAAGGGCCCTCAATTTGTAGTATGGTCTTGTCATTTGGGAGGTCTCTTCATGAGTGATCTTGATCTACTTGAAAGATTAATGCTAGGTATGTTCTAGTATCGATTAGGTCTGAAATATTAAATTTGCCTAGCTTAACTTGTGTGGTTCGAATCTTATTCCTATTTCTTTGTTATTTTGATAGTCTTATTAATTAGGTTTACGTTTGATCGTTCGAGTTCTCTTTATTAGACCTCCTTTGATACTATATGCTGAACTAATCATATGCAAATAAGAAATTGCTAAGTTAATCTTTGCTAATCTCCTTTAGGGTTGCATAGTTGCATTCTCATCTTGCATGTCCCCACCAATCTTGGTATCAGAGCATGGTAGAATAAGTTCCTGATTGCATAGCATTAAGTCCTTGAAGTACTTGGATCGGGGGCGTTACCAGGCCGTCCGGTCTTAGGAGAAAGTAGGGTTTAAACACCCTCTCTTCCCATTCCACGGGGATCTCCTAAGGCGTGTCGGGGTGCCATTGTGATTGACCCGTGAAAAAGAAAGCCAAAGGACTTTTTAGATTTCATTTGTGAATTTTGTATTGGTCACGTTCTGTTTTTCTGCTTGCTGTATTTTCTGTAGGCTGACTGTAATCCGCCTGCAACTCCAAAGGCAAGTATCACATTCCTCGTTGGAATATTTTTTTTCCTATTCCATTTTAAGTTTTTTATCACCGTTTTAAATTTCAATCTGAGAAAAAAATTACAAAAAAAATGAAAATTCCTGCAGTCCATCAGTGTAATTAAGGTTTCTGTTCTGTTCTGTTCCTTTTCATTATCTTCATTTCAGAATCTGCCTAGAATAGTACAGATTTTATTTTGAAATTCTGTTTCATCTGGTATGTCATCTATAAGTTAGGAGTTTTCTGTAATTTTTTTAGATTTTTCTGATATTTTTTTCTGCACTTATCAATACCACATTTAAACTGCAACACACTACTTCTGCACCTGAAATTTGAAATTTGCATGCATCTCATGACAAATCAAATTAAGGGCATGAAATTGACATAGGGTCAGGATTTCATCACCTGTCCCTAGCCCAAAAATCACCAAATTGCATATCGATCCAATCCCTAACTAAAATTGATTAGACATTAATTGCCCTAGTGGGTTAGGGACATCAATTTGGTCGAGCCCAGGTTATTGTCAACTCATTGTGTCAACTAGTCTTGTGTGTGCCCTATTACTTGGTGTCTAGAATTGGGACTAAGGGCTTGGGTGCTGATCCGTCTATCGGGCCAATTCCACCGGGCCTAGGTAGGCCAGAGACAGGATCTCACACTCCCCTTGTTCTAAAACCTGGCCAAGTATAGAGTTACTACAATCTAGCTTGTCACCTTGATTAGGCAACTAGCTTGGAACTCTAGGTCCAGTTCAATTCAATTGGGAAAGCTTGTGCAACCCATTTCTTCATCTATTATTGGAAGCTGGTGTCAAGGATAGAGGTTAAGTGGCTCAAGCCTAAGCGGTTCTTGTGGTTTTTAATTAGGACCCAGTGAAAGCTGGGGGAACCTCCCACAGACCCACCTCCTGACTGGCCAGTGGAAGAGAGTAGCTGTTGATTTGATTGTATCTAGTCAACTCAGTTTATTTGGACTAACCGGTTTAGAAAACTCATAGTTCGGGTCTGAGTCTAATTGTTTGCATGACAACTAGGTCAGGCACACCTTACCACCCTTCACAAGCCCAACCTAGTTCATCCATGGATACTAGTATGGAAAGCCTTATGAGATCTATGATCGAGAAGATGGACCGTTTGGATGCTAGGTTTGACCAGTTCGAGGAAAGGATAGGAACCCTAGAGGAATCTAGGTTGACCCCAACTGAACCACCTTCACCCAGATTACCTTCAGTTCACCCTAGAGCCCAACGACAGGAACATACACCTGATCCAATTCATAGAAGGCCACATCAGGATTATATTGATCACACTCCGGAGCCAAATCCTAGAAGACCTCGCCATGATACTTTTGATCAGGATGATCGGGCCTTAAGGAATATACGTCTAGATGCACCAACCTTTGAGGGAAGCCTAGATCCTAAGGTGTACATAGACTGGGAAGCTGACATGGACCAATATTTTGACTGGTATGATATGTCTGAAGAGAGAAGATTCAAGTTTGCCAAAATCAGACTAGTCCGTCAGGCTAGGTTGTATTGGGGAAATGTCGAACGCATAGCTAGGCAGAGGGGAGACTTACCTATAGTGACCTGGAGAGACATGAAGAGAAAGCTTAGAGAGAAATATTTGCCTATGTCTTATCAGCAAAGGTTGTTAGATCAGTGGCAACGATTGACACAAGGAAATAAGACCGTTTCTGAGTACGTTGCTAAATTTGATGAGTTTGTAATGCGATGCAACGTAGTCGAGTCTGAGGCAGCCACATTGTCGAGGTTTAGATCAGGATTGAATGAAGATATAAAAGGGGAACTGTTTTTAAGGGAAGTCCATGATTTAGATCAGGCATACCAAGTTGCCACGGACTATGAGAGGTTTCAAAGGAGAGCTACATTTAGACGACCTGAATCTAGTAGGTTTAACCCTCCTATCAGCAGGCCTAGCTCAGTCCCTAGTCCCACCAATAGAACAAGGTCCAGCCCGAATCCAACCCTTAGACCCAATCCGACCACCCCCTTAATTCCTAGAGAAGACAAAGGAAAGAGCCCTGAAGTTCGAGGTGAGAGGGAGCGAGTCTGCTATAAGTGTCGTAAACCAGGTCATTTCGTGAGCCAATGTCCCTCTAGAGCTTTACATATAGGAGAGGCAGAAGAAGGTGAATTAGAACCCCTGGAGAATGATGAAGAGGAGGTTTATGAAGCAGGGGATTGCTTGGCTGATGAGTATGAAGGAGATGAAGAAAATGTAGACTCATCAGATGTGTTAGGAGTTGTGAGATGTATCATGACACAGACCAAGGAGCAGGAAGACTGGCGTAGGACTAGCATCCTACACACATTTGTCAAAATAGGAGAAAAGGTCTGTAAGATTGTGATCGATAGTGGAAGCTGTGTCAATGCCATTTCCACTAGTGCAGCCAAGAGTCTAGGATTACCCACTGAACCACATCCCAATCCATATAAGGTATCCTGGATCGATTCCACTTCTATCCCAATCAAACAGAGATGTCAGGTCCGAATCCAACTTCAGTCCTATCAGGAACGAATCTGGTGTGATGTACTCCCTATGGGAGTAAGTAGCATCATCCTAGGTAGGCCATGGCTGTTTGACCATGATGTGACAATTTTTGGTCGATCAAATTCCTGTGCTTTCAATTTCAATGGCAAGAAAATTGTCATTCATTCAACCCAACCTAAGGACAACACCAAAAGAGGAGTTAGCAGCCTGAAAGAAAAAAGGACTGGATTAAATTTGATAGGTGCAAGAGAATTAGAAAAAGACATTAATGAGGGAGCACCTATTTGGATGGTAGCTGCTAAGGAAACTATGGACCACACCCCTGTAGAACACCCTCAAGAGGTGGTCCAATTATTGAAAGACTTTGAAGACGTGTTTCCCGAGGATCTTCCCGACAATCTTCCACCTTTAAGGGACATACAACATGCCATAGATTTAGTTCCTGGCGCGACTTTACCTAATTTGCCTCATTATAGGATGAATCCAACTGAACATCAAGAGTTACAAAGGCAAGTTAGTGAACTTCTTAGAAAGGGGTTTGTTAGAGAAAGTTTAAGCCCTTGTGCAGTCCCTGCCTTGTTAACCCCTAAAAAAGATGGTACCTGGAGGATGTGTGTAGACAGCCGTGCCATCAACAAGATTACTGTCAAATATAGGTTTCCAATCCCAAGACTGGACGATATGTTAGATATGATAGCCGGATCAACAATTTTCTCCAAGATAGACTTAAAGAGTGGCTATCACCAGGTTAGGGTTAGGCCTGGAGATGAATGGAAGACCGCTTTTAAGACTAAAGATGGATTATATGAGTGGTTAGTCATGCCGTTCGGTCTGTCCAATGCACCCAGCACCTTTATGAGAATTATGAATCAGGTGTTGAAAACTTTCATCGGGAAATTTGTGGTGGTCTACTTTGATGACATTCTTATTTATAGCAAGACTAAGGCAGACCATTTAACCCACCTAAGACAAGTTTGCCAAGTCCTTAGAAAGGATAGCCTCTATGCCAATATCAAGAAGTGTGATTTCTTAACACATAGAGTTATCTTTCTAGGATTCGTAGTAACATCTGAAGGAGTGTCCGCTGACCCTGCGAAAATTAAATCAATAGTAGAGTGGCCTGTACCCAAGAGTATCCATGATGTCCGTAGTTTTCACGGTTTAGCCACCTTCTATAGAAGATTCATTAGAGGGTTCAGTACGATAGTGGCTCCAATCACTGATTGTATTAGGAAGGGAACTTTTGAATGGACTAAAGCAGCAGACAAAGCCTTCCTAACAATTAAGGAAAAAATGACACATGCACCCATCTTGAGGTTACCCGATTTTACCAAAGTGTTCGAGGTTGCGTGTGATGCTTCTGGGGTAGGAATTGGAGGTGTCTTGAGTCAAGAGAATCACCCAGTAGCATATTTCAGTGAGAAGTTAAATGAAGCGAGACTAAGGTATTCCACCTATGATAGGGAGCTGTATGCGGTAGTTCAGGCATTACGTTATTGGAGGCATTATCTTCTACCACAAGAGTTTGTCCTATTTTCTGACCATGAAGCTCTTAGGTTCCTTAGTTCTCAGAAGAAATTGAACCCTAGGCACGGGAAATGGGTAGAGTTCATACAAGCTTATACGTTCGTACTAAAACATCGTGCCGGAACTGAAAATAGGGTTGCTGATGCATTGAGTCGTCGTTCAATGTTGTTGAATTCTGTGAGCACTGAGGTAGTAGGGTTTGAAAGATTAAAAGAGGAATATCCTACATGCCCTGATTTTGGTGACATCTATCGATCCCTTCAACAAGGACCATCTAGTGAGCATAGTGATTATACCATTTTAGATGGATACCTTTTCAGAGGAAATCAGTTGTGTATTCCCAAGACCTCTGTTAGGGAATTTCTGATCTGGGAAGTTCATGCTGGGGGCTTAGCAGGACATTTTGGTAGGAATAAGACCATCTTAGCAATAGAAGACCAATTCTTTTGGCCTGGTCTCAAAAGAAATGTGGCCCAGATTGTAGCTCAGTGCCGTATCTGTGCTGTTGCAAAACAGCAAAGACAGAACACCGGTCTGTACACACCCTTACCTGTCCCTGATTGTCCATGGCAGGATATCAGCATGGATTTTGTAGTAGGCCTCCCTAAGACGTCTAGGAAGTATGATTCTGTCTTTGTTGTTGTCGATCGTTTCTCCAAGATGGCTCACTTCATTCCTTGTTCTCAAACTTTAGATGCTTCGAAGGTGGCCAAGCTTTTTCTCGATCAGGTCGTTAGGCTTCATGGTTTACCCAAAACCATTGTGTCCGATAGAGATGTCAAATTTACTAGCTATTTCTGGAAAACCCTCTGGCACATGCTCGGTACCAAGCTGAAATTCTCTACTGCCTATCATCCTCAAACCAATGGCCAGACTGAGGTAGTAAACCGAAGCTTAGGAAATCTGTTGAGATGCTTAGTTGGTGACAACCTAGGAAACTGGGACCTATTACTTCCTCGTGCTGAATTTGCCTATAACAGCTCAGTTAATAGGTCTATTGGGAAAAGTCCATTCGAAGTGGTCCATGGATACAGACCTAGGAAGCCTTTAGACCTAGCTCCTTTACCCACACATGCACGGGTGTCCGAGTCTGCCGAGTCATATGCACAGCATATTAGGGAATTGCATAAGGAGATTAGCCAAAAGATTCAAATGAGCAATGAACTCTATCAGCATATGACTAATTCACATAAACGATTAAAAGAATTTAATGAAGGGGACTCCGTCATGATCAAACTTAAACCTGAAAGGTTTCCGCCGGGAACTATGAAGAAACTCCATGCCCGGGGAGCCGGACCTTTCAAAATAATAAAGAAAATTGGACCAAATGCTTATGTATTAGAATTACCACCAAGTTATGGCATTAGTTCAACATTTAATGTTTCAGACTTAAAAGAATACAAAGAACCTGCATTGATACCTAGTGAGCTTTTTGGTCCTAATGTTTCTTTTGAGAGTGAAACACCAAATGAGTGTCCACCACCAAGTGTTCCTGAGAGAAAGGAGAGAATTGAAAGGATCTTGGATGACCAGATCATTACTACTAAAAATAAAGGCTACCAACGTTATCTGGTTAGATGGCAAGGATGTCCTGAATCTGAAGACTCCTGGATTTCCCGAGAGGACCTACAACAAATCGACCCGGATGCATTAGAAACATATCAAGCCAACCCTCACTCGATAGGGTCGAGTTCCTCCCACCCCGGGAGAATTGGTGTGGGCACCAGAATCAGGAAGAGACTCCAACCAATTCAAGTCAAATCCGAGTCCTTATGGTTGGATGAGTAAAAGAAAGTCCTGTAATTTTTTTCTTTCTTTAATTTTGAGTCCAAATAATTATGTAATTCGAGTCCATTTCAATTTTATGTTGGAACTAGTCCAGCCTGATTAATCTTGTATTTGAGAGTTGGGTCCAAATGAGTCAAGTCCAATCCATGAAGAATCAAACCAAACCTCCATGAAGAATCAAACCAAACCACATTTGAAGACTAAAGAAGACTCAAGACTTATACTCCAAAGCAAGACCAAAGCCACCTCAAGTGGGGACCACATGCCACCTCATCATCCAAGGTTGCTGCCACATCACACATACCACCTCACCATCCAAGGTTGCTGCCACATCACACATGCCACCTCACCATCCAAGGTTGCCACCCAAGAGAAGAAAAGGGGAATTTGAATTTGAATTAGCTACAACCTCCTCCACAACTTCCTCCACTACTCATGGGATGCCCCATATTTTTCTCCACAAATTTTTCTCCATGATATTTGGTGTAGTTTGAATTCAAAATGGCTTAATAGTCTATAAAAGACTCTTAGTCTTCTTGTAAAGAAAGGATGGAAAAGAAAAAATAAAAGTTTTCTTCTATGTGAGTTCTATGTGCCTAAGTGGTAGTTCTAAATTCCTCTCCCTATCCCACGCCAACCCTACTTTCTCCTCCTCCATCTCCAACGCCTAAGACACTCTTCTTCTTCTCCAATCTCAAGCTAGCTCTTCAATATCTAAGGTTGATCAAGAAGACCATCACAAGGAGGCCGGCCAAATCCATTTCAAGTGATCTACCATGGCGCCAAGATTATTCTTCAACACTGCTTCCTCGACTCTTCTTTAGTTTCTCCATTTCATGACTAATGTATTTTACCAAGTTCCTAATCTCAAGGTTTCTTTGTTGTAGGGTTCTCCGGGATTCCGAACTCAAGAGGAAGGAATTATTTGCCATAATCCAGAAAACAAGAAGGGCCCTCAATTTGTAGTATGGTCTTGTCATTTGGGAGGTCTCTTCATGAGTGATCTTGATCTACTTGAAAGATTAATGCTAGGTATGTTCTAGTATCGATTAGGTCTGAAATATTAAATTTGCCTAGCTTAACTTGTGTGGTTCGAATCTTATTCCTATTTCTTTGTTATTTTGATAGTCTTATTAATTAGGTTTACGTTTGATCGTTCGAGTTCTCTTTATTAGACCTCCTTTGATACTATATGCTGAACTAATCATATGCAAATAAGAAATTGCTAAGTTAATCTTTGCTAATCTCCTTTAGGGTTGCATAGTTGCATTCTCATCTTGCATGTCCCCACCACATATCCGGAAATCATGGCATGTCGATAGAGGGTGTATGCCATGTATGCCAGATCAAATCAACGATCAGAGAAATAACTCAAAAGATAGAGAGAAGAAAAATATGAGTTTTATTGTATAGCAATTAAGTATAAAAAGAGAGATAGAATCTGGTTACAGGCTTCATCTTCATTCCAGATTGAAGGAGTTTAGCCGTGCATCGTTGCTGCCAGCATCCTCTTTATAATTCTTTTCTTTCCTAAGCCTAACTACAATGATCTAAAGTAATAAAAATAAAATAAATTAATACAAAAATTACTAAAGAAACTGATGCTTGGACTGCTACATGTGTTCCTCCTTTTATAGAGCTCATTTAGGGCTTCCTCCTAGTCAAATTTGGAGTCAATCGAGCTCAAGATCGGCCAGATATTGTACGGAAAATTTCAAGCCATCCATTCTACATCACAAGCCTCAGGTTGCACCAAAAATTGTGCAAGATCTACCCTTCCTTCTCGGTGAGCAGAGTCTGATTCAGACTCGTTGAACCCGAATCCCTTCTCCCAATCGAATTTGGACTCTCTTCTCCCAATCCAGTGTGACGACAAGAGGCAACGAAAGATGGTGGTGGTGGAAAAATGGTGGCCGGCGATGATGGTGGCCAGAGAATAGAGAGGATATGGGCTTGGGAATGGCCGAATCGTGGCTTTTTCGACCGGCAGTAGGTTCTCAGCATCTCCTCTAGCTACGGGCGACGATGGGTGACTGTGCACGGCGACGGGAGGGGAACGGTGGCATGAGGCGATGGCCGATAGGAAGAAGATTGGACTGAGAGGGTCTCTTGCAGTTTTCTGGCAATGGATGGTGTGCGGCGAGTTTTCCAACCGAGGGCGGCTTCTCGGCGACGAGGGGAAGCTCTTTGGCAGCTTTTTTGGTGAGAACAGTGCTCGGGAAGAACAATGGTCCTCGAACAGGTTCATGAACCGGCAGCAATGGGTGCCGGTGGACCAATCCCTATTTCGTAGACCCAGCAGCTGGTCCATCATGGATCAGCTGCTTTAAAAATCATGCAATCTATTAATAAACTTCAAACTTGAGTTCTGGACTTGTTCGAACTCCAATTTGAGTACCGCCTGCGGTATTGGACTCCAAAAATCAAACTCTTTCAATCAATGAACTCCTTTGCTGCAAGACATTAATAAAATATATCAATTATTAATAATTATTAATTAATTAATATTTATTTTAATTATTAAATTGAAATAATAAATAAACTTATCATTATCTTCTTCAACACAGGCAACTACAGCCATGACGGATTCAAGCATTTGTTTAGCTGTTATGTTTTCTACCATAATGCCAGTTCTTACGCTTTCAACCGTAGCACCAGATGTTGGGTTGTTAATCATCCGTTTGTCTTGTTTCATCATTTTTTTTTTTTGTACTTCTGTGTAAAATGGAAACCTTGTGCTTTTATTTTGGGCTCCTTTGTTTAAAATATATATATATATATATATATATATATATAACAGAGCACAAGTTCGAGATTTTTTAAATTGAAGGGGTCTAAGTTAATCAGTCAAAGGAGTGAGGGCAACGGTATTTTTTTATTAAATTAAAAAAAAAAAAAGGCTTACAATTGAATCTTTTTTTAAAAATCACTTAATGGCGTAAGCTATGGAGCTTTCTCTAACAACAGGGGAGGTGTAATGGAAGAGGGGGATAACAAGGAGGAAATTGGAAAGATAGCATCGGCCAAAGAGGGCGCTGATGAGGAGGACGATTGCTATGAGATCGATCCCGTCGATTTTGCCCGTAAGCTCACCATAAATGATTCTGACGACATAGCTATCGTCGCCGAGAAGGGACCCGTAAGTGCTTTCTGTTTCTGTCTCATAATTATGTACATAATAGCTCAGTTCTTCTCGTTGTTTTAATCGACGGATTGCGATCGAGCAGATATACATATACATATCTATTAGGAAAGGCTTAGGATATATGAAAGGATTTGGGTCTTGTGATTATGTGATGCTTAAATAGGTAGCTCTGAAGGATTTCCCCCATCCGAGGCATCTCTGTGGAAACTTCCCCTTTCAAAGCACCTCCCATGAGAGCCACTGCGACAAGGTGAGTCATATCTCCGAAAGCACGATTCCTTGTCCTTTTTCTTTTTTCCGTTCCTTTAATTGTTCAGAAAGATTAAATATAAATGAAGCAATCTGATATACGTATATTTTGCTGCTTTGAAGCAATGGATTCAAGATCTGTTTAAAAAATATTATAATTGGATATCAAAATTCAAAACTGAAGGCAATTTGTCGGATCGCACCTTCAGAATAGATGAACAGGTGACTCATCTTTCAAAAAAAAAAAAAAAAAAAAAAAGAGAGAATTAAAAAAAAAAAGAATGAAATGAAAAAAAAGGAATAAAATCAAAGTCCGACAACAGCTATTTTTTATTGGAAGCGTCGGTTCCGAGTTCTAGCCGAGGATGCAGGAAAACCCATCAGGGAAGGGGAAATATAAGAAGATGGTGACCGCTGACCGCCCTCTTCGGTGAGAGTATTTGGAGCCCTACCTATCATCCAATTGCTTCGTCCCAATACCCTCCCCGTATATATTTATCGATACAGAGTAGTCTTGCAGGCTTCTGGAGCGAAAAGCCATATATAGTCGACAAGAAATTATGGTGCAAGATTTGCCTTCGAGGTGGTTTGAGTGATAAATCGTTTTTCATGAGATTCAGGGGCAAACTTGGATCACCAAAGTTCCTCGAATTTTTACCATACACTGCTTATCCTTCGGTTACCAAGTGCTAAGAGCTGTCTGTCTCATTTTATGCAGTGCTTCTGTTATGTATGTGAAATATCCGCCCCCTGTCGGCACTGGAGGGGATCCGATGGGCATTGCCACGTCACCAAGAAGCATGAAGAATTACAAGAATTAGGTGCCCCTATCGAAGCTGTTAAGGCTGCCCCCCCCTGCGTGAAAGAAGAAGGAAGCCACGCTTCTTATTCTTAATTTTGTACACTTCTTAATGCATCCTTCTATTGTATATTTTAAAAACCATAACAATAATGTTAATGATTATATTTGAGACTTTTAGTATGTTAACAGCTTTTGATGCCCCGCTGAATTAGAATAGCAGAAATTTTCCTCGCTTGAGAAAATATTCCATCGTACGAGTGCAATGGAAGCCTAGCACGAACCTCTCATGTTTGATGACCAGGATGACTTTTCCCTTCATACAAATTTGTTCAATAACAGCTCCGTATAATCATCACATCATCCGCAAAAACGTAAATATATTTTGGCACCAAGTAACGTGGAAGAACATCAGGATCTTGAGAGTATTGAAAGGTTGGTTGATAATTCGGGGCAGACAAGATAATAGGCAAGGAGGATAGATGACAATTTTACATTGAAAGTTAAGAGAAAGATCAATCATCATCATAGGAAATATGGAAATCGGTAGCGCAGCCCAACGCATCTGGGTCTTCCGCTCCACAGCAATCATAAAATTTGGCAGCATAGGGTGGGTCATCAGGACCAAGTTCATAATACCTGCAACAAAAAACATCGAAAAAAACAAAGGAACAAAAAAAACAATTAACCTCAACCATTTATTGAAAACTGTTTTCCCCCTTTTGAATTGATTATTATCATGAGAATTCAAATATGATGACATTTTGACTTTTCTATAGGGTGTGAAGCAATGTGTTGATACTAAAAAATACAATAATTTGTGAAAAATATTGCAGCATGGTCAACCAACAAAGTACAAAGTCAAGATGCCATAAAATAATGGAGGTAACTACATATGATACAGACAAACTACCTTCTAAACAGGAAAAACTAGGTCATGCTCAGCCAAAATACAAATATTATTAGCAATAAAGTTCCGCATATGAAATTAAGCCAGTGCGAATTAAGAATGTTAATCACACCAATCTAGAGTGACTTGCAACAAAAAACAGAGCTGTTATATATCATCCTGTCGAGGAGGAAAAGTAGCTAATATTGCAAAAATAAACAGGACTAAATTCTTCCAATGTTTGTTTCAACATCTACAAGGAGGCGAACAATGAAAGAAGATGCATCTATCATATTTTTTTAACTTACTAAATCATGTGGAAAGAGTGATTTTTATTGTCTTGCTGTATTTAAGCAGTGCAAAACCAGAGTTAAATCAATTTCACTTTGCAGGTTAAAGCTAAAACCATTCGGAAGAAGCAGCCTGCAAGGTAGTTTTTCTTTTAATCCACTATATGCAATTGACTCTCGACAACCATAAACCTCTATCATCAACATGACCGCCTTCATTCATGTGTTTATACTAGATTCACATTGAACTGATAAAGGGTACAATAGATGAGAGAGATGCACACTTCCTGACAGTTCTGATAGTACATAAACAAGATGCAAGGAATGATAGAGAAACATAGGATGTGAACTAGGCATGATAATAACGTTTTCATGTCTTTAATATCCTTTTCATATATTCAAGAAAAAACCTATCATACATTCCAAATATATCACATAAAAATGGCAGCGATTTTTTTTGCAATCTCATACAAAATAATCACGATCAAGAATTAATGCTTGCACCCACTTCTTGATCTGCTGTAGTGAAACGTGAACATGTTATTCAGGATATGGGGAAAAAAATGCCAGGATTACTCTCTAATGGAACTTCTGATAGTTTCTGCTAAGGTCTATGTTATAGATGGAAAGAAAAGGGGAAATGAACCATGAGCATGCCGGTAACATAGTAACAGTTACTCTCCTATTCAAAATTCGAAACAAGGAATTAAGCATGTGTACGTCTAATAGTTTCATTTCATAAGTCTATATTGTCTTAGATCAACATATGGTGCTGGCAGCACATGGAGAACTTTTCCCACTCCGCTTGCTATGTAACATTTAACATATAAAATAATCTTATAACACCCCTAGTTGCATCTTTTGTTCACATCCTCAGCCAGATAACCTTCAAGATCTCTTGGCATCCACAGTCAGAGAGCTACCTTTCAATATCTCCTCGGTTAACACAATCCTTTAAGGTTTCTGAAAACATGGCTGAGTCTGTAACAGAAGGTAAACAATTCACAAAGAAATAGCATTAGGTATTTTGTACCACGCAATGTCTGTAGCATCTTTATTCTTGAAATCCACATAACACTGAAGTCATTCAACATGGTATCTTTTGAAGCTACAGATGAATCTGTTAACCTAATAGCGAGACAATGAATAAAATATTCCCCCCAGATGATAAGAAAATAATTATAATCAAATACAAGGTGGGACATGACTTTCTAATATAAAATAGGTGGGGCTCCTCTAGTTATCCATGTAACTAACATATGACTTACCTAATTTTGTGATGACTTGCTTTACCATCACCTAGATTTCTGTATTTGCTAAGATGCGAAAAGCTAACTATTAATATGGATGCTGCATCACCTGCTGGCCTAGAAGAACATATTGAGACTGAGAGAACTGAAAAACAAGTTTGCTACATCTGCAAATTTTATTCCAGTTAAGCAAGATATTTCCTGCATGATAATCAAACCTTCAAGTCAAGCAATATACATTTTGAAGTTACAGATGAATCTTTTACCATAATACAGAAACAACAAACAAAAATATTTTTGTTCCCGGATGACAAGAGCAAGATTTTAATCAAGGAAAGGTGGGACATAGACTTCAAATAGAAAATAGGTAGGATTCATGTAATTATCCATATAAATAGCATATGACTTACCGAATTTTGTGATAGTTTGGTTAAACTAAAACATGGTTAGACTTCTTAAAATTAAAAATGGTCAAGTCCTTTTCTAAAGTTGGCCATCCAAGATTATTATCCATTTAGACTTCCCTTGCCAGTATCATGCATAGTTTACTAGATTTCTAAATTTCCTAAGATGTGAAAATTAGTAATAAGGATGCTGCATCACATGCTGGCCTAGAAGAACATACTGCAGCTGAGAGAAATGAAAAACAGGTTTGCCGTACCTGCAAATTTTATTCAACTTAAGCAACATGTTTGCTGCAGGAGAATCAACCTTTCAAGGATTGGAAATTGATAGTTATGTCAACCCATAAAACAATTGTGCTTACATCATCTCATAATATCACCAATGTTGGGTCAATATACAAAGAGGACTATACAGCAGAAGCAATAAGCGCAACATACCCTACAAATATGAAGCTTACAGATTAAAGAAAATTCTGAAGATGAGGAAGTGTTAGGAATGTGACCAGAGACAAGTTTCTGCATGGATTTTTAAGATAAAGAAGCAACAATCATGCAAAGGCATGATTAGGCAAGCTTGACTCAACTGTTGACGAGCTGGTAACCAATAAATTGAGCCAGCTTATGTTGCCTTCCAGTTTGGCTTGTTGTGACCACACCTGAGCTCAGATTTTTGGGTGGCTAGCAGAGACAAATCCTTGTAAAGGTTTTTTTTAATAAAATAAGAGCCCAAATAGTTGGCCAGACTGTCTAAATACATTCTCACTCTCTCTATATATGTACAAGACACACACACGTGTGTGTGTTGTGTGTGTGTGTGCAGGTATGTATGAATGTATGTGGCTTCTCTCTCTCTCTCTCTCTCTCTCTGAGAGAAAGAGAGAGTCAAAATATCCTAGATTGTAAAATATTTGGGGGAAAATCTTCAAATCTGATATTCTATTGTTATCATGTTAAGTTTTTCCTTGTCCCATATTCCTCACCCGATGCAAGTGATCCATTTGTCATCTTTTTCTTAACCTAGAGAGAGAGGGAGGGGGAGAGAAGGATAGATAAATAGATGTAGAGAGAGAGAGTCAAAATATGCTAGATTATAAAATATTTGGGGAAATCTTTTAATCTGATATTCTATTGTTATCATGTTAAGTTTTTCCATCCTATGTTCCCTCACCCAATGCAAGTGATCCACTTGTCATCTTTTTCTCAACCCCCTCACATTGCTTTGGCCATGACGTGGTGCCTATCCTAGCCAAAAATACCCTCCTCCAAGCTCTCCATTCACCATGTCAATTGTACAACACTCTCCTTCCTGCCAAGTATGGCCTCTCATTTACTCCACCTAAACCCACCTCAGCAAATGCATGGCCTTACCTTGAGACCATCAATGCCCTCCTCTTCACCCCACACCTTCCCTACTACCCATTCCATCACCCTCTAGGTGTTTGTCCTCTATTCCCTCCATCAATTTGCTCTCCTCAGCAAAAGAACTCCTCTAGCCCGGGGAAGCAGGGGGGGCCAGTCATGGGGGGTGGCCCTCCAGCGGCCATGGTGATTGGAGGAAGATAAGTGAGGAAATGGAGTCAAAGGACAGTAGTAGTCAATAGGTGGTGGAGATTAATGAAGAAGGAGAGATGGAGGTGGAAACTGGAAATGGGATAGTAGTCAATGTGATATCTTGGGTCAGATTTAGTTATAATCATCTATTTTAACCATGTAGCTCAAAATTTGAAAATATTTCTCCCATTTTCATAGCAGCCTAGGTCATGTACCTACTCTGAATATGTGTATGCATAAGCCAAAGATCTAAAGATACTAGTAACACATGGGTTTTACTTGGCATGGGAGTTAATTTAGTTATTTTACTTTTATGTGCAGTTATGCTGGAATTTTTCTTAGTATTATAGTAATATTAGGCCATGAGCAAAAGGATGGATAAAGAATATTGTCATGTAGGCTGGTATCAATTGTTTGAGCCAGTTTACATCTAAACAAGCTTCAGCCTGGGACATACCATAAGAGCTAAGTGTGAGAGTAACATAGTTAGTGGGGCTTTAAGATTAAGCTAAGCTGGGAAAACAACTTCACTTGTTGACATCCACATGAGGAATTACAGAGCAACATTAAGTTCAATGAATCAAGGTGATCTATAAATAGTCAATGCATCAGTCAAGAAGAGGGTTTGTACTATAACACTTGGAGGTTGTTTGGTTGTCCAGTTTTAAAAAAATAAATTTATACAAAATATTAAATGATTAAGCTTTACAAAAATGCCTATTCAGTTACTTTTCATAAATTAATATTGTAAAAAATTGGCAGGTTATATAACCTAAAATGAGTTTTATGAAAACAGTTGTCCTCCTGTTTTTCAGAAAATCTTTATTTAACATAAAAATTGATGCAACATCTTTCTTTCTTCTTTTCTTTCTTTTCTTTTCTGCTTTTCCCCTTTTCTGTGAGTCTTGGAAGCTCAAAGTGGCAGTTTCATATAATTTGTGTGGAACCTCTAAAAGAAAATTTCTTGTATTTGATTTCACTTGAATGTTACCTGTCACACTTGGTGTGACAGCAAGAAAGTTTTTTCCACAAGGTTTCTCCATGTATCCTATAATAGTTGATTACCATAGGTTTGTTAGGCATATTTGACTTTTTTTTTTTCATTCATGTGATTTATTTAGGATGTGTCTTGCAAGGGGAGGAGCTAATCAAAAAATATTATGGGTCAGAGTAAGTTTCCATTTACTGTGGCCCCGATTCTTTGAACAATCAAAATAGATATAAAGAGACTGCTTTTTGATGAAAAAGCTCTCCTCTCTTCTAAAGACCAGATCAGCTGTACTCTGTCTATCCTGGATCCAATGTAATGCATCTGTGTGCAGACATTTTCATCTAAAATGTGATAGCCCATGCATAACAAGTACTTGAAATCTGTATGGTGTGGCTAAAACTACAAGATCCCAGGACTAGAGAGAGTGTGTATGTGAGTCATGACATTTCGAATAAAATAATCCTGCTCAAAAAGTTAACATAAAACATCACAAAAGAAATGTCTTCTAGAGGTTCTTAAGCTGCTAGATCCTTCTTTTAGTTTGATCCATCTCCACTTAGCTCTTAAATACCATGTAGTCGCACACACTGCTGGTCCTGACTGCCAGCTATCATAGATTAGATATCGAGAAAACCAGAATAATAATATCTTTCGCATATCGTAATGCTGAAAAAAAACTTCAAAAATTCCTATATGCACCCAAAATACTCCAGTAGAGATCTTTAAAAAACTTAAACACCACTACGATCGAATAATAAAATCGCCGCAGCATCAATCCCAAAACATAAAAAGGATCATAGCTGCCGTTCCACCATAACATGTAACGATAACGGAAAAGATGTAAAATTTGTGCTCAAAAAATTCTGATCAACCGTCTTAGGAAATAGGTGTGGGATATTTGGTTTCGAAGGCAATCCGAAAAAAAAAAAAAAGCACTGAAGCAAGAATTTGCTTCAACATCATGGTCGCGAGCACCAACGCATGGCGCCCAGCTAAAATCCAACAAATTTGTTAAAGCAAAAAAAAAAAAAAAAAAAAAAATAGAAAAAATGTCCACACACGGTAAAAACAGAACCTATGCACTAGGAAAATAACAAGGGCAAGCTTTGTACCGACTCAAATTGAAAGAGCTGCCGCTTATAACACATAGAAATCATGGAGAAATAAGCAAGAATAAACAACTAGAGGCATCATCGATTCAGAAATGGAGGAGTCGGGGGGTTTACTTACCTCTTTTGGTCGTCGTGCCTTCGGCAGACGAAGAAGGACGGATGAAACCTGCAAGAGGATCGGGTGTTGGTGGAGGTGTCGAACGTCACCTTGCACCGCCTGCACACCTTCTCTGCAGCGGCCTTCTCCTCCTCCTTCGCTACTCCACCTTCTTGCACCCTCTCCATCCCTGACAATCCTCTCCCCATCTTGTCCTCTCGACGCACCCACGCACGCCGGTGCTCTTGGTTTCGATATATGCATTCCCACTATCGGATTGCGAATCTTGGACGCGACTGCCGATAGGGCCCAATCGGCCCCAAAAAAGGAAAAAAAAAAAAATACAGCGCCTGCGGATGATCAAGGGCTCAATGTACGGCCGTGGTTTTACTTCATCTAGAAAGAAAATGAAAATAAAATGGTAAACATTAAAGCCTTGCTGTGCTGATCATTTTCCAAAAAGTAAATAGATAGAGTTCGACGCCAATCCGGGCGGAAGATGATTGGCCTGCACGATGCAACGCCAGCCTAACGTTCCCTTCAATATTTGGTTGCATCACCGGACTTGTTCTGAAAATTGCTACCAACGAGAGATGTAGAATGATTTAATAACAAAGATCTTACAACTTTAGCAGAATTTCTTGAACACTTCAAGTTGGATTTTGCTATTGATACGCGATTCCCTAAGTTCCATATCACAACTTCCACTAACAATGCACAGGATTGGAAGGAATAAAAAAGAAAAAAAAAAAAATAACGAGGCACAGGAAGACTCAGGCAACCCCTTTCAAGCTCTTTCTTCTCACTTTGTTCGCTAACACGCGCATCATATCAGCAAATACGGGGCCAGAAACCTGCAGCAGAGGTTACATAGTGTAACGACCCAAAAAAAATTTGTCGGCCAGCCCCAGACCCACGCTTGGGTGGGCCATCACGCGGGCCAGGTGTGACGCAGAGGGACCGCGCGGGGCGCATGCATGCGGGCGAGCGAGCGCGCGGGCGATGCGCGGGCCGGCCCGTCGCGGGCCCGCGCGATGCACGGCCCAGGCCCATGCGCACGGCACGCACGGGTGCGTGGGCTCGGCCCAGCCTGAGCCGGTCATCGCGTGGGCATTTCTCACGCATTTTTCGGGCGTTTCCCAGTCTATTTCGCAAGGTTCACGGAGGTCCATGGGGTTTCTGAGCGATGGACCGTCCAATCGTCCGATTGAATGGCTGAGATTAATCCGAGAGAGTTTATGCTTGATTAGGTACTTTTGGATTCGGATTTGGACGTGGTTTGAGACGTAGATCACAAATCAGACGGCCAAGAAGATATTTTGATGGTTTTGGACTTTTCAGGTTACGTTTGAGGTGATTTTGGATTGATTTTTTTTCTCTTTTTTTAAACAGGACGTCGATAGAAGCAGGGAAGAGCATGCAGAGAGCCAGAAGAGAGAGAAAGAGAAGGGAAAAGAGGAGAGAAGAAGGAAGAAAGAGAAAGAGGAGAAGAGAGAGAAGGGGTAAGGGAAGGGATTTTGGTTTGGAAGATGACGAAAGAGAAAATCATGGATAATCTTCTTTCTCAAAATTTGTGAAACTAGGATTTGATTTGAATGAATTTATTTATTATTATAGGAGATCAATTTTTTGAGCAAAAAGGATTTGGACGAATTTCGGGTATAGATTGATACCGGATATTTGGGATTAGCGGTTGAAGGTAAGGATTCTGGACGTGATCACCAGTCTATATATATTTTACAAGGCATGATTTCGATTCGAGTACATGAGCATTGACATGCATGATTTATTGTTGCATAGTGTAGTTAGATTTTTATGAAGAACAATATGACTATGGTTGTTATTATTTTATATTTTTTTGATATTGTGTTTATCAGACAAAAATTACTTTTGATGGATTGGACCGTGATGCCGGTCATCAAAAGATTTGAGATTTCATGGTTGACATCATGATGTGGTGTTGACATCATGATGTGGTGTGACATCATGATATGATTTGACATGATGATGTGAGAAGATAAAGTGTTAACAGTATTTGGACTAGCCATGCCACGGGATCGTGGTTATATAGCGAGAGCGGGCTTAGTACGTGAGCCTGGCCATGGGCAGGTTGTACATGATCAATTATATAGCCAGAGCGGGCTTAGTACGTGAGCCTGGCCATGGGCAGGTTGTACATGGTCAATTACACAGCCAGAGTGGGCTTAGTACGTGGGCCTGGCCATGGGCAGGTTGTACATGGTCAATTATGAGATTGCCAGTCACAGGCTGGAGTGTGATCGTGGCTAGTCCATAACCCTAAAGATAAAGATTGATTAATGGAAATTGGTAAAAAAAAATGGTTTTTCATGGTATTGCTGTACATGATATTTGGGCTATTTGACTGCATGATATAATAATCTAATATGTTTTGCTATTTTTAGAATTTTACAATGACTACTCTATGAATCATCTTCTTATTTTCTACCCTATTCCTATACTTTGTTGAGGTAAACATATTGCATTAATCCTTTGAGCACGTTAGATTTGCTACCTATTTCTGAAAGACCTTATGGCATTTAGTAGGATTCCATGTAAAATTTTCATCTGCATGTCACCCACCAACCAAGGGTCAAGCACGAAGTTGTAGTTAAAGATTTAATAAATTTCTTTCGATAGGAATGCATAGTCGAACCTATAATTTATTAGGTGTTGGTACGAGTCATATGCACATCATGTTAGAAATTTGCATCCAAGCAACAAAACTTAAATACTTATGGCTAATTCTCGAAAAATGAATTAAAGAATTTACCGAGGGAGATCACGTGATGATTAGGCTTAGACCTGAATGGTTTCCTCCAGGAACCGTGAAAAAGTTACATGCCCGTGGAGCTGGATCTTTCAAGGTTACACAGGCTTGGACCTAATGCCCGTGTTCGAATTCCCACCCGAATTTGGCATTAGCCCAACGTTCAACATTTCAGATATAGTTGAGTATAGGGAGCCAACAATGATACCTAGTGAGCCGTTTGGACCTGACTCAATTCTTGAGAGAGACCTTCACCCGAGTGTCCACCAATCAATTTACCTGAGCGGCGAGAACAGATTGAGCATAATCTGGATGACCAGGTTGTTACTACCCGGAACAGAGGCTACCAGCATTATTTGATTCGTTGGCAAGGTCGACTAGATCTGAGGACTCGTGGATCACTCGAGAGGATCTGCAACACATCGACCCAGACCTATTAGAGCAGTACGAGAGTCAGACTAATGCTTACTCGATAAGGTCGAGTTCCTTCCATTCCGAAAGAATTGGTGCGGGCACCAGAATCTGAAAGAGGCTATACTCAATTCAGACAAACCCAACCTCTTTATGGATTATAGATAATTAACTCTTGTCAGTCCTGTAATTGAGTCAAGCTATTTTCTTAAGTTTATGTCATTAAGTCAATATCCTGTAATTTATTTGAGTCAAGTTTAACTCAAGAGGACCACCAACATAAACCCAAGACAGAACCTTGAAGCATGACCACAGGAAAGGTGAAGCCACATCAATCTTCATACAAGAATTGATCCCAAAAGAGGACTCACTCATGACGCCACCTCATCTTCCACAAAAAGCAGGGTCCCACCACATCTCCACGCCAAACAAGGAAGATCCCAAGCATGAAATTCAAATGGGCACCCCACTTTCTTCTCCCACCAACTTGGAAGTTTTTCAAAATTCAAAAGAGGCACCCCACTAGAAGATCTTTAACCCAGCATGAAAGGAAATCCATTCAATTCAAGAGAGGTGCCCCACTTGAAAATCCTTGACTGCCCAAGCATGAAAGACGTTCCTTTTTTTCTCTCCTTGTTTTAAACATGTATTCAAATTTCAAAAGAATCTCAGGTGAATGATAAGTACCCCCTTCCTCTTGTAAGGATGAATTATGATGAATGAATGAAAGAGTTTTCTTATATTTCCTTTGCTATTGGCATTGATGCTCCATGAGGGAGAGGGTGTGAGATCCAAACCAACCTAGTTCTCTAAGTCCCAAACCTTAATCTCTCCTCCAAGCCCTAGCCACCAAGACCCCCTCCTCCAAGCCCTAACCGTCAAGCATTCTCCTTCAAGTCTTCAGGCGACAAGCTTCCTCCTCACCAAGACTCTTCCATGCCAAGCCTCATCCACGCCAAGATCCATCTTCCATCGCCATCCCCTACCCCCTCTCTACTAAAAGTTTTTTTTCCATATCTTTCTCTGCTTTAATAGATCTCTAACTTTGTTGCTTGCAGGATCTCCTGGGTATCTCAATCTGTAGAAGAGGTCCTCATTGCCTTGGAACCCCTGATTTGAAAGCCGACAAATCCGCAAGAGTAAAGCCTCCTCATCCAGGAGCTGACCCCACGGGTGTTGAAAGATCCAACTATGAAAAAGAGATCATTGCATGGTACAAAACCCCTAATCTTAGATCTGACGAAGAAGGCACTA
This sequence comes from Areca catechu, assembly GCA_021397845.1. NCBI lineage: Eukaryota > Viridiplantae > Streptophyta > Magnoliopsida > Arecales > Arecaceae > Areca > Areca catechu. Next base: position 17,069,266 of record CM038049.1, on the reverse strand, counting down.
GTCCTAATCGTAAGTGGTTTCTTAACCTTTAAAATATTTCTTTTTTATTACTTGATTAACTTTAATCCATGGGATCGCAATCTTTAATCCTCCTGTAATTATTCTTAGTATATTCTTTACTCTATTTCGGGAAGAAAAGGCTACACAAATCTGAATCGTTATTCATCTAAGTTTGCCTTCCTTTATGTTGATGTCTTCATGCATATCATCCCGCATCACATATTTACTTCTTTTTTACTCTCTAAATGTATGATGATATATAATTTTATAGTAAGAGGGAGCATTTATACCTTTTGTTGATGACAAAAAGGGGGAGTTATATAATGTAATGCATGGAAAATAATAATATCATGTGATGCATGGAAAATATGAGATGCATGAAATGTGTGATGCAAGGAAAATTATAATGAGCAATGTGTGTGCAAAATGCTTGAGCAAGGGGGGTATATCTCAAAAAATTACAATGAGCCTTGGAATATTTCTAAAAATTAGCTAGAATGTATTAACAGCCTTAACATTTCACTCAACAGCTCTGACATCTCAGTTAACTTGTAAATAAACTTTTATGTCTTCTTACAATAGACCAAACATTAGATTGAATATAAATCATAACTTGAATTGCTTGGTATGACATACTGTATAGCATATTCTAAACTCATTCACTCTAATACAGTTGCAAATGTAAAGGTACTTATTCTTTCCATGCCCAATATTTTGTCATCATCAAAAAGGGAAGATTGTTGATCCTGAAATGATTCTGATGATTACAAAACATTGGAGCATGTTTTGATACTGATACTTTTTAAGTGTTTAAGAAGTTTTTGTAGGGCATTTCTAATAGACAATCATCAATCCTATGTTTCTCAAAATCATTGGATGTATCCATGTATTCAAGAAGTTTCATGTAATTTTCGATCATTTAAAAATCCTAAGTAAATTCAATTGTATATTCATGAAAAAGAGTCAAATCAATGAAATTTTAAGTATAAATACTTTAAAATATGTTTAGAATGTGTTTGGAAGAAGTTTGAAGCTATTTGGAAGCTTTTGGAGAAGTTTCAACTCGAGCCGACTGTAATGGATAGAGTTGATACATTTCTTGGCACGGTACAAAACTTTTATGATACAGAACATCCGAACCGACTCCAAGAAGATCAGAGCCGACTCTCATAGAGTGGCAGAAAATTGCTTCTGAGATTTCAGTCATCCAAGCCGACTCTAATTTGACACGAGCTGACTCTCATAGACTGCATAATTACTTCACTGACAATCCGAACCGACTCAAGCTCTGCGAGCCGACTCGCTTCCAAGGATTTCAACAGTAACGGCTAGTTCCAGAATTCAATTTTTTTTAATTAGCCTCCCAACGACAAGTTTTCGATTTTCAAGAAATTTCAACGGTCATATTTATCTGGAAACACTACAAGAAGCTATAAATGAAGGATCTAAGAGAAGAAAAAGAACTTTTATGAATCTTTGATGAGAGTATTGAATATTCTAAGAGCTTTCAAGTAGAAACTCAAGTTCTCCAATAACTTCCAACTAATTTTTTGAGTTAATCTTTGAAAGGTTAAGAGAGCCTTGAATAGCATTGAAAAAGCATTCAAGAAGGCCTCATTAAGAGCTTCAACTGCAACCACTCAATACATTGGATTTGTTTTAGTATTGCTTCTTTTGTTAACTCTATTTTTGAGTTGCTACAAGTACAGCAGGTGGCTGTAGCTTGTAAGTTGTTTTTAGGTTGTTGGTTAGCCTTGAAAACCAAGTTGGGTTGTTTGTGAGCCCAGAAAAACTAACTTTGTATTGGATTTTAGATTGTGAGCCTGTAAAAAAATAATCCGACTGTATTCGGAATGAATATAGTGAAAATCCCAAGAGTGCACCTTGGGTAGTGGATGTAGAAGCTGTGTTGCTTCGAACCACTCTAAATCTTATGGTATTTATATTTGCCCTTGCTTTTACATTCTTATTATTGCCGATCTCGCCGCCGTGCCTGTGGCTTCGGAGCAGCCGGTCCAACTAGATCGTCTCGCCCCTGGGGTCTCCTGGCTCTATTGAACCTGCAAGGCAAGGTCAGAAACCCTGGCCGGGGATCCCGGCGAGGGAGCTCCGACGGTCAAGTTAGTGGACGGCGAGAGGGAACAGAGTCTCTGAGACGGGCCCCTAGAGGAGTCCCAGACTCAGAGATCAAGCTAGCAAGAAAGGTCCTAGAAAGAAAAGAAACCCGGCCAGGTCCCTTCGCCAAGCTCACGCCAAAGGTCCCCTCTCGGGATCTCGGATCTTGTTCTTGGAACCCAGTCTCCAGCCTTTGTTTCTTGCTTATCTTGTCGTCTATTCTCTCCTTTCTTTTATCTCCTCCTGTTACCTTCTCGTTCTTTGCCCCCGGGAGGCTCCGTTGTCTCTTTTGCCTTCCTCCGTTTCTCTCCCTTTCCCCTTCTGGATCAAAGAGCCAGGCGGCTTCCCGGCCTTGCTTGCCGAGCCCAGCGAGGAAAGAGTAGGGGAGGGGGGCGCCGGTCAGACCGCCGACCAGACCTCGGGCCGAGCGTGAGTGCTCTCTTTCCCAGGCATCGACATGTCCGTTATCGGGCCCTGTCCTGTCAGGGCCTCGCTTCTCGACTACGGAGCCTGTCGGGCCGATGTAAGCGATGTTCCGCGTGTCGCCGCCGACCGTACGGGCGCTGTCTTCGGGGTGCGGCGCGCGCGGCTCGAGGGGGCAATCTTGGAGCTCGTGCTCTTGTCCTTGGAAGCTTCTCCGCGCAGGTTGGCCGGCCTCGGCCGAGGCGGGACCATCCCAGGGTGCCACCTGGCGAGGGAGCGGGGAGGCCGCCGGCTTCGGCCGAGGTGGACCCCTCCTAGGTGGACACCTAGCGGAGTGGCAGAGGGGCGCTCGACTTTGGCCGAGGTGGTCCCGTCTCCGGGCGACACCTGGCGAAGGGGCGAGGGGCCCGGCTCGACCTCGGCCTAGGTGGGACTGTTTCAGGATACCACCTGGCGAGGGAGAGGGGAGGCCGCCGGCTTCGACCGAGGTGGACCCCTCCTGGGTGGACACCTGGCGGAGCAGCAGAGGGGCGCTCGACTTCGGCCGAGGTGGTCCCGTCTCCGGGCGACACCTGGCGAAGGGGCGAGGGGCCCGGCTCAACCTCGGCCTAGGTGGGACTGTCTCAGGGTGCCACCTGGCGAGGGAGCGGGAAGGCCGCCGGCCTCGGCCGAGGTGGACCCCTCCTGGGTGGACACCTGGCGGAGCGGCAGAGGGGTGCTCGACTTCGACCGAGGTGGTCTCGTCTCTGGGCGACACCTGGCGAAGGGGCGAGGGGCCCGGCTCGACCTCGGCCTAGGTGGGACTGTCTCAGGATGCCACCTGGCGAGGGAGCGGGGAGGCCGTCGGCTTCGACCGAGGTGGACCCCTTCTGGGTGGACACCTGGCGGAAAGGCAGAGGGGTGCTCGACTTCGGCCGATGTGGTCCTGTCTCCGGGTGACACCTGGCGAAGGAGTGAGGGGCCCGGCTCGACCTCGGCCTAGGCGGGACCGTCTAGGGGTGCCACATGGCGAGGGAGCGGGGAGGCCGCCGGCTTCGGCCGAGGTGGACCCCTCCCGGGTGGACACCTGGCGGAGCGGTAGAGGGGCACTCGACTTCGGCCGAGGTGGTCCCGTCTCCGGGTGACACCTGGCGAAGGAGCGAGGGGCCCGGCTCGACCTCGGCCTAGGCGGGACCGTCTAAGGGTGCCACCTGGCGAGGGAGCAGGGAGGCCGCCGGCTTCGACCGAGGTGGACCCCTCCTGGGTGGACACCTGGCGGAGCGGCAGAGGGGCGCTCGACTTCGGTCGAGGTGGTCCCATCTCCGGGTGACACCTGGCGAAGGAACGAGGGGCCCGGCTCGACCTCGGCCTAGGCGGGACCGTCTAAGGGTGCCACCTGGCGAGGGAGCGGGGAGGCCGCCAGCCTCGGCCGAGGTGGACACCTCCTGGGTGGACACCAGAGCGGCAAGAAGGCCCAGACCGACCTCGACTTCGACCGAGGCGGAGTCGCGCCTGATTTTGCCGAGAAACTCCACGTGGCTCGAATCACGCCCAGCGAAATCTGAGACATGCCATGTCATCGTTATGGCCATAACAGTTGCCCCCCATCCCCCCATTCCGTTAAGGCATCGTGGGACGGGACGTGGGGATTTAATGCGGAGATGACGTGGGGAGGCGAAGATCTTGCATCATAATTGCCACGATCCTCGTCGTCGTTCCTCGGTGCGCCCAAAGCCCTATAAGAGGCTACCACGTGTCGCCTATTCGGCCGCAATTAATGCGTCACTTCGAAACAGAGGCCGTTTCCTTGCTAACGAGGCGTTGGTGTCGGGCGTGCGTCCACGCGGCATCCATCCGATGGCCCGGAGCGAAATGACGGGTACGGTTGCTGTTGATTGAGTTTGAAAAGGAGGGGACTTTCCGGAACAAGGCCCTTTCCCTTGCTCCGTCGGCGATTTGCAGCAAGCTATCTCCCACTCCCCCGCGTTGCAAAGTGCATTTCGGTGAGTGCCTCTGTTTCCTTCTTCGCTCCACCCCTTTCCTCTAGTGTCCTTTCCTCACCATCTTCTTTCCCATGGCGCGCCAGCGTCATGTTTCTTCTAACCCGGACGAGGCCGGTCCGTCCCGGCCGAGGACTCCATCGTCTTCCTCCTCGGAAGAGGAAGTGATCCCGGAGGAGACCCGCAGGCGACTGCAGCCTGGGGGTATCGCCATAGGCATCCCTAGGGGTGTTAGGTCTCCTCCCGTCGTGTTTGCCCTTCCTATTTCTTCTCTTCCTCCTCCGACCCTTCCTTCTGTCGGTCCCTCCAGTCACGTTTCGACGATGACCAAAGGTGACCTTTCCTTGCTCCGGGAGGTCTATGGCATCCCGGGGTCAATCCGTCTCTCTCTTCCACGGCCCGGGGATCGCGTCACCTCAAGTGGCCCCAGCCGCATAGCTTTCTACGAGGACTTCCTCCTTGGGGGTCTTCGTTTTCCTCTGCACCCCTTCTTCCTTTCTTTCCTCAACCATTTTCGTCTGGTCCCGGCCCAGTTGGCTCCCAATGCCATCCGGGTCATCTTCTCCTTCATCGTTTTCTGTCACTTCCACAGGTTTGTTGCCCGTTTCTCCCTCTTCAGGGCTCTGTTCACCCTGAAGAGGTACTCCACTGATGACGGCTGGTGGTACATCTCGCCCCGGCCCAGGTGTCTCCGGTTCGACCTCCCTTCTTCCATCAAGGGTTGGAAGAACCGGTTCTTCTTTGTCTCGGTCGAGGACGTCGACTGGGCCTGGAGCGAACCGGATCGGTCTCCGAACCGGAACTCCCAGGTCGAACCGACGGACCAGGAGGCTTACTCCCAGCTACTGAGCGATGTGGTCCCCTCACTCGATGTTCTGCTCTCGGAGCAGAACTTGTTCGAGGCGGGGATCAGTCCCATCCGGGAGCCGGGTGAGGCTCAGCTTTCCTCTTACTCCGCCTTTCTGCCCTTCTTTTCTTCTTCTTTTAGTCGAGCTGACCGACTTTCTTTCTGTCGTAGGCATGAAGTTTTCTCTGGAGAACCTTTTGGAGGGCGCGGCTCAGAGCAACACCGCCGAGGTAGACGAGCCTGTGGCGAAGAGGGCCCGTACCGAGGCGAGCCAGGAGGTCGTGCCGGTGCCTGCGCCTGGTCCATCAGTTGCAGCTTCCCTGCCCAGGCCGCCTCGGGCCCGGGCCACCGATGCCCCAGTCGTCCGCCCTGACGGGGCCATCGAGGAGGGAGGCTCATCGACAGCGGTTCCCCTCCAGGCAGGCCCCGTCATCACTGCAGTCCCGACGGCGCCGCCCGCGACTCCAACTCCCCCGCCAGCGATAGTTCCCCCGGGGGGTCAGTCGCCGCTGCCGCCGATCTGACAGCCCTACCGCCGACAATTACCAACCGGTGCTCCGTGATCCATGACCAGGGGCTCGCGGAGAAGGTGATGGAGTTTGCCTGCACCTCCCGGGACCGCCGACTTCGGGGCGGCCGGGACTATGCCGATGCTCTGCTCGGGATCCTCCCGCAGCTCTTCACGGTAAGTCCGAGCTCGAATCCCTCTCCTTTCCGATTCCAGTTAATTCTTTGCTAACCCGTTCTCCTTTTCGTGCAGATCGGGACCGACGTGCTCCTGTTGAGGAATTTCCTCGCAGGGTTCGCCAAGAAGGACGCCGAGAAGGAGGAGAAGCTCGGCAAGCTCACGGCCAACGTGAAGGACCTCATGGAGAAGGGGGTCGAGCTGCGGGAGAGCAACCAGGCCCTTTAGTCGGACCTGGCACGCGCCGAGGGGCGCGTCAAGGACCTGGAGTCCTCTCTGTCCGAGGAGAGGATCTCCAACCAGCGGCGCACGGAGGAGGACGCGGTGGAGAGGGCTCGCCTCCGAGCTCATTTCCAGATGCTGGAGCGCCAGCTGGAGGAGGCCCGGCGGGAGGCGAGCGCGGCCAAGGAACGGAGTGTCTACATCAATGGGCTCCTGGAGGCCTCGAAGCGGGAGGCGCAGGAGGCTGTCCCAAGATTCCGGGCTTCCGATGAGTACGTCTCGGAGGTCCGGGAGATCGTCGTGGACTCCTTTCTGAAGGGGTTCCAGGTGTGCCGGGAGAAGGTGGGCTCCTTCTACTCCGGGCTCGACCTCAGTCGGGTGGTGCTCGGGGGTAGAAGGCAGAAGCCCACCAGCGAGGCTCCAGCTGCGGCAGGCAATGCGGCTGCAGCTCTAGAGCGGCCCTCCGAGCAACCAGTCGCCGACGGCGAGGAGGGAGAGCGCGCGCGCCAACCTGAAGATCCCGCCACCGCGCCGAACTAGGCCTTCCGTTGTACTCTCTTTTCCTTCTCTTCTTTTTCTTTTTTTTTTTCTTTTTTTTTTTTTTAAGGTCTCCCGGCCTGTCGAGACTCCTTTGTTGTAGACCCTTTTCAATGCAATGAAAGCCTTCATTTTGCTAAGTCCCGACCTTGTCTTTCTCTCTTCTTTTTTTTTTGTGCCTTGTCGAAGTGTTGTCGTCGAGTATCGAGACGAGGTCTTGCGGTTCGATCTGGGCTGAGTCCGCGGGTGGACTAGGTCCCATCCAGCGTTCAGACCAAAGCCAGAGCTTCCAGATTGGGCGGCAGCAGAGGAGACCTCTCGCACGCCGTCCGGGCTTGCCGGGCCGTCCTTCGTGGCCGCACGGGCGATCTGGGCTCCGCCCTGCCTTCCAGACCGAAGTCCGGGACTTCCGGACTGAACCCCAAGGCCGCAGGCTTTGTTCAAGCCTTGCGCAGCTTGTCGAGCTGTTCTCCGTGATCGCGTGGGTGAGCTGGGCTCTGCCCCGCCTTCCAGACCGAAGTCCGGGACTTCCGGACTGAACCCCGGGGCCGCAGGCTTTGTTCAAGCCTTGCGCGGCTTGCCGAGCTGTTCTCCGTAATCGCGTGGGCGAGCTGGGCTCTGCCCAGCCTTCCAGACCGAAGTCCGAGACTTCCGGACTGAACCCCGGGGCCGCAGGCTTTGTTCAAGCCTTGCACGGCTTGCCGAGCTGTTCTCCGTGATCGCGTGGGCGAGCTGGGCTCTGCCCCGCCTTCCAGACCGAAGTCCGGGACTTTCGGACTGAACCCCAGGGCCGCAGGCTTTGTTCAAGCCTTGCGCGGCTTGCCGAGCTGTTCTCTGTGATCGCATGGGCGAGCTGGGCTCTGCCCCACCTTCCAGACCGAAGTCCGAGACTTCTCGCTTTCTCAGGTCTCCAGTCATAGCCTTGTATGCCGAACTCAGAGCCAGGCGCCGATTTTCCTACGAGGCGAGAAGAAGCGTTTGAAGTAAAGGAATTTTATTGCAGGGATTGGAGGAACCTTACATTACTGATAATACATCCTTAAGTTTGAGGCGTTCCAAGTCTGAGGGAATCTGGAGCCTCCTAACTCCTCCAGGTAATAGGCCCCTTGAGGGAGGACTTCCGCCACCCTATACGGGCCTTCCCAGTTTGGGGAGAGTTTCCCGCACTCCCGTGGCTGAGAAGATTCAGCGCGCCGGAGCACCAGATCTCCGGGGCGAAAAGACTTTGGTCGCACCCGGGAATTGTAGTATCTGGCCACTCACTGCCTGTACGCCGCCATCCGGACTCGAGCCTTGTCCCTTGTCTCTTCAAGAAGGTCCAGGTTGAGCATCATCCTGGCGGGATTCTCTGCTTCGTCGTACTGCTCCACACGCAAGGTGGGTAGACTGAGCTCAATCGGGATAACTGCTTCGGCTCCGAAGACGAGATTGAAGGGGGTCTCGTCGGTGGCCATTCTCGGGATGGTGTGGTATGCCCACAGGACGCTTGGGAGCTCTTCTGCCCACCTGCCCTTGGCCTGATCCAGCCTCGTTCGGAGGCCTTGCAGAATGGTCCTATTCATGACCTTGGCTTCTCCATTCGTCTATGGGTGAGCCACCGAGGTGAAGTGATGTTGGATGCCGAGGTCGCTGCAGAATTCTTTGAACTCCCGGCAGTCGAACTGACGCCCGTTATCGGTGATCACGGTGTGGGGGAGGCCAAAACGGCAGATGATTGACTTCCAAAAGAAACTGGCGACGTTTGCCTCGATGATCCGTGCCAAGGGTTCGGCCTCAACCCACTTCGTGAAGTAGTCGATGGCCACGATCAGGAACTTTCGCTGTCCGGATGCCGACGGAAATGGTCCTAGGAGGTCCATTCCCCATTGGGCGAACGGCCACGGAGCTGAGAGCTGGGAGATTGGAGTAGAGGGCTGCCGTTGCACCACGGCGTGCTGTTGGCACCGATCATACTTCTTCACGAAATCGGTGGCATCCTCCTTCATCGTCTCCCAGAAATAGTCTTGATGGAGAGCCTTGTAGGCTAGCATTCTGCCCCCCACGTGGTTCCCGCAGATGCCCTTATGAATCTCCTGGAGCACGAGTGCGGCCTCCGCGGGTCTCAAGCACTTGAGAAGGGGATAGGAGTAAGACCTCCGATACAGTTGCCCATCCATTAGGACGAACCGTGCGGCCTTCTTTTTGATAAGGCGGGCCGCTGCACGGTCCTCCGACAAGGTACCGTCGGTTATGTACTTGGCGTACTTGTCCATCCAGCTGGGCTCACGGCTGACCTGTTGGACCTCCACCGGGATCTCGTAGCTCGGAGCCTTGAGGCGCTCTACATGAGCGCGACCCAGCATCGAGTCCGATAGGGTCGCCAGCCGGGAGAGAGTGTCCGCACGGGCATTTTCCCCATGGGGGATATGGAAGATGCTGAAGCGCCGGAATCCGGCTGTGCTCGCTTTGACAAGCTCCAAATACTTTGCCATTTGAGGATCGTGCGCAGCATACTCTTCGGAGATCTGTCCGGCCACCAACTGAGAGTCAGTGAAGGCTTTGAGGTTGGCCACGCCCAGCTCGTAGGAGACTCTCAGCCCGGCGAGGAGCGCCTCGTATTCTGCCTGATTGTTGGTTGCAGCGAACAGGAAACGGAGTGCGCATTCGGCGACGACCCCACTGCCATTGGCGAGAATGAGTCCGGCTCCGCTCCCGCCGGAGTTTGAGGCTCCATCTACATGAAGGATCCACGCGTCCTCTCCGGGCTCCTCAGGGCCCGGTTTCAACTGCTGGTGCGAGGAGTCCTCCTCGGACTCCTTGCCTAGGCCCGCGCACTCGACCAGGAAGTCGGCCAGTACTTGTGCTTTCATGGCCGACCTCGGCCTGTAAGCGGTGTCGAATTCGCTGAGCTTGAGTGTCCACTTCGCCAATCGCCCCGACGTGTCGGGTCGGCTGAGGATCGCTTTCAGTGGCTGATCCGTCAGGATGGCAATGTGATGCACTTGAAAATAGGGCCTGAGACACTGAGCAGACACTATTAATGCCAAAACGAGCTTTTCGGGCCGGGAATACCTGAGCTCCGCATCATGGAGAAGTTTGCTGGTGTAGTACATCGGCCACTGGACTCCCTGGTCGTCGATCCGAACTAGGACCAAGCTGACGGCCTCCGAGGTGACCGCCAGGTAGAGGATGAGTTCCTCTCCCTCTTCGGGCCTGGAAAGTTGTAGGGGCGATGCAAGCATCTTCTCGACTCTTTAAAGGCCTCTTTATCTCCTCGGCTGGCATCTTCGACCAGGCAAAGTCGTTCATCTTCCTCAGCGGTCGGCCGAAAAGGGTCGGCAGCGGTCGGCCGACCTGGAGATGAACCGGCTCAGGGTGGCTATCCGGCCGGTGAGTCACTGCACCTGCTTCTTGGAGGTGGGCTGCTCCATGTCCAGGATGGCTTGGACCTTCTCTGGGTTGGCTTCAATCCCTCTCCGGGTTACCATGAACCCCAGGAACTTCCCGGTGGAGACGCCGAAAGCGCACTTCTCCGGGTTCAGCTTCATCTGATGAAGTCGGAGGTTGCCGAAGGTCTCCGCCAGGTCAGCCACGTGATCCGAGTGGGGCTTGCTCATTACCAGAATATCATCCACGTACACCTGCATGTTACGGCCGATCTAGTCCTTAAAGACTTTGTTGACCAGTCGCTGGTACGTGGCCCCGGCATTCTTGAGGCCAAATGGTATCATCCTGTAACAGAAAGTTCCGCGGTCGGTGACGAAGGCAGTGTGCTCTTCGTCCTTCGGGTTTATTCGGATCTGGTTGTACCCAGAGAAAGAGTCCATGAAAGACAGGAGTCGATGCCCCGAGGTGGTGTCGACCAACTGGTCAATCTTTGGAAGAGGGAAGCTGTCCTTTGAGCAGGCTCGGTTGAGATCGGTGTAGTCTACACAGATCCTCCACTTACCACTGCTCTTCTTCACCATGACCACATTCGCCAGCTAGCTGGGATACTGAACTTCCTGCACAAAGCCGGCGACGAGGAGTTTCTCCACCTCTTCGTTGATGGCCCTCTGCCTCTCCGCGACGAAGCTCCTCTTCTTCTGGCGGACTGGGCGGCACCTCGGGTCCATGTTCAGCCTGTGTGTAATGACCTCGGGGGGAATGCCCGGCATGTCGGCAGCGGACCAGGCAAACACGTCCATGTTTGATCGGAGGAATTCCAGCAGGCAGGTTCGTTCCTCCTCCGGGAGTTGGGCCCCCACCTACACCGTCTTCAGAGGGTCCGAACCGAGGGGATAAGTCAACAGGCGCTCTACGGGCCCTCCCCTGGATTCCTTCTCCCTTAGGTCGAGGTCGTCGATGTCGGGGGCGAGCTCGGCACCTCGGGCACCTGGGACCATCTGAAGGCAATGCGGGACTGGCTGGGTCGTCCTCCTCATCACCCCAAGTCCGGAGGCTGTGGAGAATTGTACTAGCAACCGCTTCGTAGAAATCATGGCGTCCAGTTGGTTGAGCCCCGGATGCCTGAGGATCGCGTTGTAAGGCGAAGGAAGCTTGATGACGGTAAACGTCATCAAGACTGTAGTCTGCCGAGATGGGGATCCAGCGGTGACCGGGAGAGTGATCTCCCCTTCGACCCCCACCGAATCCCCGGTAAAGCCTACCAGGGGGGTGTGCACCGGCCTTAGCCGATCATAGGACAGATTCAATCGGGAGAAAGCATCATAAAAAAGCACGTCAGCCGAGCTCCCACTATCTACCATAATTCGGTATACAGGATGCTTCGCGATGGTCATCTCGACCATCACGGCATCATTATTTACATTCTTATTTTCACTCCCCTTCTCAGAAAGGGGTACATCCTCTGGGTTCCCGACCTCCCGGGCTCTCTTTGCCGCCCGCCCGATCCCACATGAGATCATGCCCACTGGCTTCTCCGGTGGGCGGTTGTCGATTACGGGAACTGGGGGTAAGGCCGCGAGCGGCTGTCCTTCCGCCGAGACCTCGTTCCTCACGAACTTCCTGAGGTAGCCTCTTTTGATCAGCTCCTCGATTTCCCGCTTCAGATTACGACACTCCTCCATGTCATGGCCGTGCTCGCGGTGGAACTGGCAGTACTTCGACTTGTCTGGGGTACCTCTTGGGTTCTGAGGAGGAGGTCGGCGGAGGTAGTACTCGCCCTCAATTTCCATGAGGATCTTCGTTCGGGGAGCGAGGAGAGGGATGAACCTTCGCTCCGGGGTGGCCTCGTCCTTTAACCTCGGATTTGGGCGAGGGTCGGCAGATGGCCCGGGCCTCCGGGCTCCTGGTCCTGCTGGCAGATAGAGAAGAGGCTATCCACCTCTCTCGGCACCTTCCGACAAGTGTCGAAGTGCGCCACAAACTTTCCTTCCAACTGATGGAAGGAGCAAATAGATCCGGGCTCGAGGCGGGTAAACCAGACTCGAGCGGCCTTCCGGAGGGTAGCGGGGAAGGCAATGCACAAAAGAGCGTCCGTGGCCCCCTGGACCCTCATGAGGGCCTTGTAGCTCTCCAGATGGTTCAGAGGGTCGGTGGTCCCGTCGTAGGGGTCCACCTGTAGCATGCGGAACCGGCTCGAAATCGGCTCCGCCTGGATTTCTTTAGAAAAGGGTGGACGGGAGTCGTAGCCCGCCGGGTCCGCCGAGGAGTTCTGCAGGTCGGCAAATCGGTGGGCGAACTCTGTCAATTTGCGCTCGTGCTCCTCCAGACGCCTCTCGGCCTGGCGCCTGATGGCCTCGTCGGTGGAATCTTCCACCGAGGCTGCTGGTGAAGGGGGCGCCGATCGGTCTCGGCACAGGGTCTTGCCACGGCGTCGCTTGCTGCGACGCGCTGTCTCGGCTTCATCGACCGGGGATCGACTCTCGTGATCCACCGAACCGAAGTAGTTTTTTTTTGCGGGTGTTTGATGGCTCCCGTGGGGATTGGAGACTGCTCGCGGTTGGGACGGCCTGCCTTGGGTGGATCGCAGGCTTCCGCGCGGCCCCGCAGCCCGAGCTGCGGGGGTCCCTGGCTGAGGCTGCATGGCCAGGGAGCGCTGCTGATGTTGTAGCTGCCAAACTGCCATAGTCAAGGTCTGTAGCTGCTGGATGACGGCCGCGAGAGGTCCGTCCGCCGAGGTCGGCTGTGGTGGAAGAGGAGGGGGAGCAGGAAGCTCCCTCTCCGGGCTGGGGGGCCCCTGAGGGGAGGGAATCTCCCCTACTCGGCTGGTGGATGCTTCGCGTCCACGAGTGACCACCATGGTCGGAGCGCGCTTCGTTCACAGAAAGCTAGCTCCCCTCGGGGGTGTTGTCCTGCCCCCCTACCTGGTGCGTCAATCTGTTGCCGATCTCGCCGCCGCGATTGTGGCTTCGGAGCCGCCGGTCCGACTAGATCGTCTCGCCCCTGGGGTCTCCTGGCTCGATTGAACCTGCAAGGCAAGGTCAGAAACCCTGGCCGGGGATCCCGGCGAGGGAGCTCCGACGATCAAGTTAGTGGACGGCGAGAGGGAACAGAGTCTCTGAGACGGGCCCCGGAGGAGTCCCAGACTCAGAGATCAAGCTAGCAAAAAAGGCCCTAGAAAGAAAAGAAACCCGGCCGGGTCCCTTCGCCAAGCTCACGCCAAAGGTCCCCACTCGGGATCTCGGATCTTGTTCTTGGAACCCAGTCTCCAGCCTTTATTTCTTGCTTACCTTGTCATCTATTCTCTCCTTTCTTTTATCTCCTCCTGTTACCTTCTCGTTCTTTACCCTCGGGAGGCTCCATTGCCTCTTTTGCCTTCCTCCGTTTCTCTCCCTTTCCCCTTCCGGATCAAAGAGCCAGGCGGCTTCCCGGCCTTGCTTGCCGAGCCCAGCGAGGAAAGAGTAGGGGAGGGGGGCGCTGGTCAGACCGCCGACCAGACCTCTGGCCGAGTGTGAGCGCTCTCTTTTCCAAGCACCGACGCTGTCCGTTATCGGGCCCTGTCCTGTCAGGGCCTCACTTCTCGACTATGAAGCCTGTCGGGCCAATGTAAGCGATGTTCCGCGTGTCGCCGCCGACCGTACGGGTGCTGTCTTCGGGGTGCAGCGTGCGCGGCTCGAGGGGCAATCTTGGAGCTCGTGCTCTTGTCCTTGGAAGCTTCTCCGCGCAGGTTGGCCGGCCTCGACCGAGGCGGGACCATCCCAGGGTGCCACCTGGCGAGGGAGCGGGGAGGCCGCCGGCTTCGGCCGAGGTGGACCCCTCTTGGGTGGACACCTGGCGGAGCGGCAGAGGGGCGCTCGACTTCGGCCAAGGTGGTCCCGTCTCCGGGTGACACCTGGCGAAGGAGTGAGGGGCCCGGCTCGACCTCGGCCTTGGCGGGACCGTCTAAGGGTGCCACCTGGCGAGGGAGCGGGGAGGCCGCCGGCTTCGGCCGAGGTGGACCCCTCCCGGGTGGACACCTGGCGGAGCGGCAGAGGGGCGCTCGACTTCGGCCGAGGTGGTCCCGTCTCCGGGTGACACCTGGCGAAGGAGCGAGGGGCCCGGCTCGACCTCGACCTAGGCGGGACCGTCTAATGGTGCCACCTGGCGAGGGAGCAGGGAGGCCGCCGGCCTCGGCCGAGGTGGACCCCTCCTGGGTGGACACCTGGCGGAGCGACAGGAAGGCCCGGACCGACATCGACTTCGGCCGAGGTGGAGTCGCGCCTGATTTTGTCGAGAAACTCCACGTGGCTCGAATCACATCCAGCAAAATCTGAGACATGCCACATCATCGTTACGGCCGTAACACTTATTTACTTCCGCATGTAATATTTTATCTACTTCACTCACCGTACAAGATTTCAAAAGGTACATACTTGCTAAATTTTTTCAAACTCAATTCATCTTCCCTCTTGAGTTTGCCAACTGGGTAACAAGGTGAATGTTCTCAAAAGCTTAGCAGTGGATAAGCACTGCACAATTTGTCAGTTTCAGGTCCTTAGGATAATTAAGTAGCACAAGACATGAGGATGCAAACCAATACCTCAGGGCGAGGCATCATATTACATTTTATTTTACCGCAAAATAACATTATCATAGCTCCTTTTTTTCCTTTTTTTTATCATCGTGGTGCAAAACTTTTTCAAGTCCATGCCACACATAAAACGTGCTATGCAAGGGATGGTTATAGCATGAGATGTGGAAAGAATGTAACTGTCAGATCATACCTTCTATGCCACAAGCAAAACGGCACCTGCTACCAAATGGGCAATACCCAACCATCTTCCATTTGTTACATATCCTTGTCTTCCAATTTGAAGGTTTCCATTTTGACCCATTCGCTCCACCCCCGTATCCACCGCCCCCAACTGCCAGTGACAAACTAATGGCCGCACCCTCCTCAGCCTTCAGTTGCTCATCATGAATGAAAATGCAATTATCACTGTATGGGCACCCCTTTCAGCCTCCACACCAATAATCAAAGGAGCCAATGTGGGTATTTGGTCTTTCTTTCAGGGCTCCAAGCAATCGATCTTAGCTGCCACAATCTCCTCTCAATTGGGAGGAGGCTTGCGGAGTTCTTTCAATCCTGTAAGCAAAATGCCAATTTTTTACATACAGCCAAGTCCCAGCCTGGAACCTGCAGCATGGTTTTTGTCTTGAAGAACAACTTTCCTACGGCTTTGGACCTAGCGGACCAATCTCCTTGAGAATCCCCATTGGAGTTCCGAGATTTCTTGTTCGGAGGCAGCTTGCTCCTGGCCGGGGATTGGAGACTGGATGGCACTGGAGACAGCATATGCGAAGGCCATTCCAAATATGGTAATCATCCTCGGTCATCCATGATGCTTGATCCTTCTGTCCGAGGCCTGACGATTCTGGTGTGGTCGCAATAGCACTACTGCCCGTAATCCCAGCTCCCTCGTCGCCATAAGTCATGCTTTAGAATGTAAAATACCAAAATGATGGATCAAAATCTTAACTTTCTATGATCGGGGAAACCCAACCGTTGATTGGCATCAGTAGAATCCTCCAGCAAATACTTCTAACCGAAAAATGTTTATTAGAGCTACCGGATATTGAAGGTGAATAAGGATATTTATCAACAAAAGTGATATTGGCGAGGACGAATGGTAGGCTTAGAATAAAATAATAATATATTTTTGGAGGTATTCAAAAATTCAAAATGGTCATGGTTGCATTGTAAATTGATCACATAGGTATTTATAATCTCTAGGGAAGCTTAAAAGACACAATATATCACTAAACAAGAAATCAAAAACATAATTACTCATACATTTGTTTCTAGGTAATGGGAGTTTCTATGTGATTCTTAGGCTCCCTCAACCTTTAGACTACCAACAAAGACTCTTAGACTTCTAACAATAATGAAGTTACAATTAAGTTTATTTACCAACACCCCCTTTAAACTTAATTGTGTTCCATCCTTCATTCCAAGCAAATTTTTGAGCTTGTGAAATGGATCTCTTACAAGTGGTTTGGTGATGATATCCGTCACTTGATTTTGAGACTTGACATAAATTAGCTCCACATCCTTCTCCTTCACATGATTTCGAACAAAATGATACCGGATGTTAATATGTTTACTCCTTTCATGATGTACTGGATTTTTAGCCAAATTAATTGTATATTTGCAATCAACACCAATTTGTGTAGCTTCAACTTGTAGAAAATATATCTCCTTAAGCAAACTTTTTAGCCAAATTGCATGACATACACAAGATGATACTGCCACATACTCAGCTTAACATATGGAGAAGGTAACAATTGGCTACTTTTTGGAAATTCAAGTAAATGCTGTATTATCCATATAAAAAATAAATCCAGTAATGCTTTTTGTATCATCAAAGTCTCCTCCCCAATCGTTATCAGAAAAATCATAAAGTTGAAAATTGTTAGAAGATGAATATAATAGACCATGAGAGATGGTACCTTGAATATAGTGAAGAATTCTCTTTGTGGCCTTCCATGTGTAGACTTTGGATTTTCATATATCTACTGACCAATCCAACTCCATAAAGTATGTCTGATCTTGTGCAAGTTAAGTATCTCAAACTTCCAACCATGCTTTTGTAGAGAGTAGGGTCTACCACTTTGCCTTCATCATATTTAAATAGCTTCATTCCACAATCAACAAGAGTATTTTTTGACTTACAGTCTTCCATGTTGAATTTCTTTAAAATCTCCTTTGCATAAGCTTCTTGTGATACAAATATGCCTTCTTTTGTTTGCTTTACTTCCAAGCCAAGGAAGTAGGTCATGAGTCCCATGTCTGTCATCTCAAACTCCCGAATCATGATTTGTTTGAATTCCTCGAATACTTATAGATTATTTCCTGTGAAAATAAGATCATCCACGTACAAAACAACAAACAAAATATCTCCATTTTATTTTTTTTACATATAAGGCATGCTCATAAGGACATTGCACAAAATCATTAGTCTTAAAGTAGGTATCAATACGACTATTCCAAGCTCTTGGAGCTTGTTTCAAACCATACAATGCCTTCTTTAACTTCAAGACTTGTCCTTCATATCCCTTCTTCACAAAATCCATAGGTTGCTCCACATAAACTTCCTCATCAAGAAATCCATTTAAAAATGCTGATTTGACATCCATTTATAAAATTTTCCATTGATTTGAGCAGCAAAAGAAAATAATAATCTAATAGTCTCAATACGAGCAACTGGTATAAACACCTCATCATAGTCGATGCCAGCTTGTTGCTTGTATCCTTTTGCTACCAATCTTGCTTTGTATTTTTTAAGTTCTCCTTGAGCATTCTTCTTAATTTTATAAACCCATTTCATACCAATAGGTTCATGTCCTTTAGGAAGATTGACATACTCCCATCTGTCATTCCTTTTTATGGCTTCGATTTCCTCATCCATGGCTCTCCTCCATCTTTCATCTTCTTTTGCTTCTTCATAAGAAATAGCTTCTTGATTGGTAAGCAAACATATAAGATTAAGCTCATCCGTTACCTCATAGAGCTCTTTAATGGATCTTGTCTTTGATATTCTTGGAGAGACTTCCTTGGATGGTGATATTGTTGATGTTGTAGAAGATAATGGTGGCGAAGTGATCTTCTCTTGCTCCTCTTTTTCTTCTCCATAAATATACATTTCTTTATGTTCTTCCCAATTCCAAGCTCCTTCTTCATGGAACTGCACATCTCGGCTTATAATTAGCTTCTTGGTTGTTGGGTTTAGAAGCTTGTAAGCTTTTATTCTTGCATCATAGCTAATAAAAATATATTTGGCACTCTTATCATCTAGTTTTATCCTTTTTTGATCTGGTACATGTGCATAAGCAAGACAACCGAAGACTCTCAAGTGTGAAACATTTGGCCTTCTACCATTCCATGCTTCTTGTGGAGTCATGTCTTCTAAACTTTTCATTGGACATCTATTAAGTAAATAGATGGCACAATCTGCGACTTCTGCTCAAAACTCCTTGAGTAGATTTTTACTTTTCAACATGCTGCGGATTATATCAAGGATGGTTCGATTTTTTCTCTCCACCATGCCATTTTGTTGAGGTGAATATGGTGCCGTCAGTAGCCGCCAAATGCCATGCTCTACACAATAATCTTCAAAATCTTTAGAAGTGTATTCCCCACCACGGTCTGATCGAAGTGCCTTGATATGATAGCCACTTTGATTTTCCACCATAATTTTGAACTTCTTGAAGACTTCAAATGCATCAGACTTCTCCTTCAAGAAATAGATCCATGTCTTCCTGCTATAATCATTAATAAATATTAGAAAATATCGATTACCTCCAAATGATATTTGAGTGATTGGCCCACAAATGTCGGTGTGGATGAGCTCAAGGGGCATCTTTGCATAATATGATGTCTTTTTCGGAAAACTCATTCTTCATTATTTGCTAAGCACACATCCTTCACAAAATTGGTTGGGAGAATTAATATGGGGCAACCCGTTCACCATCTTCTTTGTAGAGAGTTGTTTAAAACCATCAAAATGAAGATGTCTATATCTCAAATGCCATAGCCATGAAATATCTTTCATACAAGCATTTAAACATGTGGAAGAGACATGCTTGATATTCAATAAAAATATTCTATTATTGGTCATTTGAATATGAGCAAGCAATTTATTGTTTTGATTTCTTAAGAGAAGACTTCTATCATTCATATGTATGGTATAGCCTTTCTCCAAAAGTTGTTCATACTTAAAATATTATTTGTCATACTTGACACATAATAAACTTCATAAATGAATTGATGACTTCCATTTTTTAATTCAATAAGAATTTTACCTTTTCCTTTCATTGATACTTTAGAAGAATCTCCAAAAGAGACATGACCATCCACTAGTTTATCTAGCTCCACAAACATATCTTTGTATCCACACATATGATTGATTGCTCCAGTATCCAAATACCATAAGCTTTGATTGTTGATGTCATCTCCCTTGTGTGCTAATAGAAGAACCGAATCTCATTCCTCCTCTTATTTCTTTGCAACATAGGTCTTCTCTTGCACTTGATTAGAATCATTATATTAACATTCTGAAGCATAATGTTCAATCATCTTACAAATATAGCACCAAACTTTAGATTTGCCATACCTTTGGCTTCTTGATGAGTCTCCTTGTCCTTCTCCTTTTGGGCTTTGACTTCTCTCTTCATCTCTATTTGTTCTTCCTCATCCACGATCGCGGCCTCTCCACAAGCCACGACCTCTCTAAGAGCCATGGCCTCTCAAAGAGCCACGGCCTCATCCTCTTTGGCTTTGTCTTGACTCATTCCTTGAGTCTTCTTTGTTCTCCTTCAAAGAAAACTTCAATTGAAGAACTTACTCCAAAGGCTCTTGTCTCCTCTTATTGAGCCTTTCTTCATGAGCTTGTAAGGAACCCAAAAATTCATCTATTGTCATCTCCTCCAAAGTCTTTGACTCCTTGATGACAACCACGATATAGTCGAATTTGACATCCAATGAGCATAGGATTTTTTCTACTATTATGGTGTCAATCATAGTTTCACCATTCCTCCTCAATTGATTGACGACGGCTAAAACTCTTGTAAAATAATCCGAAACACATTTGGATTCCTTCATTTGTAGAGCTTCAAATTCGTCTCGTAGAGTTTGGAGACGAACTTTCTTCACCTTCTCAATTCCTCTATAAGAATTTTTGAGAATCTCCCATGCTTCATTTGAGATGGTTGCCGTCGCGATCTTTTCAAAGACTGATTCATCTATAGATTGATAGATAAAATATAAAGCTTTCTTATCCTTTCTCCTAGACTCTCTTTGCTGATTAGTGAGAGCCTCTCCTTTCCTTGGTTCTTGATAACCTTCTTCTACTAAATCCCAAAGATCTTGGGATCCAAGTAGAGCTTTCATTTGCAAGCACCAATTTTCATAGTTTGTTTTGGTGAGACGAGGAAAGGAGGGTTGTAGGAGACTATTGGTGGACATCATTGGCTCTGATACCACTTTGATATTGGCAAGGAAGAATGGTAGGCTCGGAATAAATTAATAATATATTTTTGG
This sequence comes from Areca catechu, assembly GCA_021397845.1. Classification (NCBI taxonomy): domain Eukaryota; kingdom Viridiplantae; phylum Streptophyta; class Magnoliopsida; order Arecales; family Arecaceae; genus Areca; species Areca catechu. The sequence continues at coordinate 17,049,017 of CM038049.1, read as the reverse complement.
AGGTACTCAAAGACTCAAAATAGTCATGATTTCATTACAAATTGATCCCATGGGTATTTATAACCTCTAGGAAAGCTTAAAGGATATAATATATCACTAAACAAGAAATCAAAAACACAATTACTCATGCATTTGTTTCTAGGTAATGGGAGTTTCTATGTGACTCTTAGGCTCCCTCAACCTTTAGACTACCAACAAAGCCTCTTAGACCTCTAACAACAATGAAGTTACAATTAAGTTTATTTGCCAACAAAAACACATGTTCAAATCAGCTTATTCCATTAAGAATCTTAGGGTTTTTCATTGGATTGCTATGGAATGAGAGAGAATTCATCTCAAACAGTAACTTCAAAACCCTAGCAATTTAAGATTGGGAGAAAATGAACCAAGTTGCCATTAACGCGGGCGCCTCAAGCGAAGGAGCTCGTAAAGGAGCAAAAATCTTAGAGGTTTAATGTGACAATCGAAATAGGACTGAGAAAAATTACTAGATCAACATGCTTGAAATCTTCCACTTATTTTTGAAAACACAAAATTTGACCAGCCAAAAACTACACGAGCCTGTGCAATTTTTGGTAAGAGTAAACTCAAATTGTGATACAAGACCGTAAGGGTCGATTGCATTTTGCCCTTATATAATATATGTTGATGCCAAACTCCAGACCTTTGAACAATTTCTAGTGAGCTATTTAAATTGGATGACTAATTGATAAATTGATTCCTTGTTACTCCGTATATCTTCTCACCTACAAAACAAGTCTTAAATTGAAGAGAGATTTTTTTAGTAAAGAACCCTCTAATACTTAAGTCAATAAGGAAAGTCATACAAATAGAAAACTTAAAGAGTTAAATGATAGTTTCTTGTACTATGTACAACTTTAGCTTAATCCCTGAAAGTCCTTTCTTACTGGGTTTTTATAGATATTTATGATAACTAGATTATGTTGGAAGATAACTTCTTTCTATTAGTTATAATAGTATTTTGTTGAGGCTAATTTTTTTTGTTGAGGCAAACAGCCGGCGCAACTATTTTTTGTTTGGACAACTGTTCCTTTGATCATTTGATCAAACATTCCATAATGACCAGTTTTCTTGTATCCTCGAATGGAGAACATGTTTGTCTTGGTTATCGAGAATATGCAAACGGTGTGTTGATCAACCATCAAACTTCTCGCCTGGTTATTTTATTATTCCAACTGTAGGGATTGTATGTCTGATCAACTTTAGAAGATATGGTTGTTCGGACCTTAGCAAAGTTGGTTGGACCATAGCAAAGTTGATTGGATCTTAGCAGGGTTGGTCGGACCGTAGTAGAGTTGATCAGACCTTAGCAGGTTGGTCAGAACATAGCAGAGTTGATCAAACCTCATCGAATTGCACAACTATTATGAATTTGCTTCAACTTGGTTAATCATCTCATACATTCCATCTTAATCAATCAATCCGATCAATTAATATGACAGTTTCCCCTCGCTCGCAATTTTCAAAATAGTGGGGCTATTTTGGAAGATGGGAATACAGTGCTTTTGATTTGTATCACCTTGAGCTCCACCATTTTCTTTTTTCATGTAGGTCATTTATATCTCATTAATAAGAGCAAGGAAGGAGGTGTTTTGTCATTTCGGTATCAAGAATGACTATGGCAAGTCATCATTTTACGAAAAGGCGATTTCTGATAATGGAGGTGATCAATGATTCGAGAGATTTGGTTTTTCTTTTGCTATTTCCATTCTGGCATGTGTCAATTTATGATTGGAGACCTCGCCCTCCCATAGATCAAAGGGATGTGTTGATATTGTAGAGGACACTTGGGAAAAAGAGCTAGCACATCCTTTGTATGTGATCATCCCAAGTGGCAAGATTCAATAGATCTCTCATCATTCGAGATTTTAATCATCATCATTATTTTCTTTTACCTATATAAAGAAGCTTTCTCCTTCCTTTAAGAGCTCTCTGAACTTGTTTCCATCTTGAGAGCTCCTTCCTTCTTAAGGTCTCTTCGCTTTCGAGTTTTTTTCTTCTCTTCGAGACCTTCAAAGATTAAGTCTCTTCTCTGGTTCCCCCATCTATATTTTTTTTAACTATTTTCTTTTTAGAAGCCCAAAAAACTTCTACAACCTCCTGTCTGTAAGTCCTTCCTTTATGACTTCTAAAGCTTTTCCAAATGCTAAGTTCTTTAGATATCCCCACTACTGCTTGGGTTTCTACCTCTGAGGGGAATGCTTCGTAGGAATATCATGAGAATCTTGAGCCTAGACGGAAGAAGGATATTAAATACCTTCATCTAGATCAGGTTAAAGTACACTCATTGAGTCCAAAGTAGCCTACTGGAAGAACTATTATAAGATTTTCCAAGATTTTCAAGTATATATTCCTAGTCCCGACGACCGAGTAGATAGGGCTCCTCCTGACTCTATAGCCATATATATGGAGAATCTTAAGATGGGGCTTCGATTTGGTCTTTACCCATTCATCATTAAAATCTTGGACTTGTATAAAGTCATTCCGAGATAGCTGACTCTGAATACTTTTCATATTATCTATTTCTTTTTGGTCTTATGCCATGATATTGGGATCAAGCTTAAAATCTCTTTATTTTGTAGCCTCTTTATGATTAAGAGGCATCCTTATGGCCGAGGGTGGTGGTTCATTGGCTCGTGCCATGGTCGGAAGTTCATCAAGGATCTTCCAACCACTATCCATGATGGAAACTTTACTTTTTCTTTTTATTTTCTAGTCAACATTAGAGCTTCAGCATTGAGTGAAGGGAGCCCTGACTAGCTCCCAATGGCAGCAAGAAAATTTTTAATGTTGATAAAGAGCATTTCGAGAGATTGTTGAAAATGCAAGTCCCTCTATTGAAGGAGCTAATATATGAGCAAAATCATTTCCATGTCGGAGTTAGTATAGTGACTAGATAGGTATAGCATGAGCAATTAGTTGTAGCTTTAGATTTTTGTCACTTTAGATCATGGCTCAAATAATTTAACTACTTTCATTTTCTTTGTAGAGGGGATGAGGCCTGATGCCAAGGAAGTCAACAAGCCACTTGAAAGAGACCTGCTGAAAAGCTAGCAACGGGCTCTCAAGCCTCGAAGAAGCCATGTCCTTCTCTAAGTTTGTCGATGCGAGGGGCTTCATCGGCTCCCATTTCTTCCATCTCGACTACCATAGATACAGAGACAGTGGTGGTCACCTCCAATGATGATGTTGCTATTGTTGAACCTCCACCAACAACAACAAGATCATCTATAGCTTTTTCTCCAAGGCAGTCAATTAGTTCGCCGATTGGTTGTCCTACTCCTCACACTCGTGCTAATCAAGGAAAAGTACCACAGAGTTTCTCTGGGTTTGGAAGAGCTACTCGGGCTATTGAAGAGCCTGAGGCCTTTATAGACATGAACATCTATTTCGACGATTCAGGATTTCAAAGTCTTGAACTAGCTCGTCAATTGATGAAAATTGTCATCCTTCCAAGAGACTGGGAGGTCATTAAATTTTGTCAGTTGGACGAGATCATCCCTTTATTTTATCCGAGTCTTCTCAAGGTAACATCTTTTTCTTGATTTTACTTTTGTTCGATTTTTTAGGTGTTGTCAGATATCTTCTAACTCTTTTCCTTCTCTCTTTCTTTTTCTTCTTCTTTCTTTCTTTCTTTTCTTTTTTTAGTTCGTTCAAGAGGTGGCTATCATTGAAGAAAGTTTTTAGAGCTTCATAGAGCTTAGTCAAAGCTTGAAGATCAACTTGAATCTGTCAAGGTCCAGAAAGAAGTAGCCGAAGAACTTAAACAAGGTTTCGAGACCAAGTTGCAAAAGAATGCTGAGAAAAATACTCAATTGAGAAAAGATTTTTGCTCGGCGAAGGCTCACTCGGTCAGCTTGGAGACCAAGCCGAAGAAGAAGAAAATGAAGCATCTTTCTAATAAGGTGACCATCAAAGACTTGAAACAAAAACTCAATGAAATGGCAGCCCAGGCGAAAACGATCGAAGAAACTACCTGATTAATAGAGGTCGAGTCTTTGAAGGCTGTAGACAGGTATAAAAGTTTGGTCACCTTCAGGAAGGAGGTGACTAAGGCATCTTCGTATTGTTATGAATATGGCTTTGATGACTACAAGCCAAGGTCAAAGAGCTATTCCCAACTCTTGATCTTAAAAAGGTCATTCTTTAAGGGGAAGAAGAAGAAGAAGAAGGAAACGCTGCCGAAAAAGGCAAGATCCATGAAGGGCTTGCTGAAGGAGAAGCCATAGCTGAGGGAGTGGTTCCCCGTGTGATTCCTGAAGATGCTCTAGTTGAGGAGGCAATTCTTCCAATCCTCGGAGAGATTCGACAGACAGTTTGAGGAAGATGTTTAAAATATCTTTCAGTCTTTGACTTCATTTTTTTTGTTTTGTAACTTCTATTGTCTTTTTTGTTAGTCAACTTTGCCCCAACCTCTGTACATATATTTTTTGTAAGAAACTTTATTCTTAATATCAATGAAGGATGCTTCTTTTAGTATTTCTTGTATATTTGTTTAGAATGGTTAAAAATTTTCTAAGTATGGAACTTCGGTCTACAACATGTCATGTATTAACAATTTCCTTCTGGTCAACTAATCAGCATTAGCCGATTATCTGGAACGTGCCAACCATTCTTAGTCAGACTGATTGATTAGACAATTAAGCCAATCATTATACTGATTAATTGGACAATCAAGTCGATCAATTTATTTGTCAGTCATATCGATTAATTGGACAATCAAGCCAATCAATTTTTTATCAGACATATCGATTAATTGGACAACCAAGCTAATCAATTTATTTATCGGATGATCAATAAATTAGAAAATCAAGCCAATCAATTTATTTATCAGACATATCAATTAATTAGATAATTAAGCTAATCAAATGACATCATTGGATGTACCGATTAATTCTAAATAGTTGGGTGTTAGTCAACTATTCATTTATCATTAAATGATGCTCTTGTTATATGTAGAAAGCAACTTTGTTAACTCATTAGTAATACATGCATAGATTCTCAACATTCCAGGACTGCGTAATTTGTACACCATCCAAGCTTTCAATTTTGTAAGTTCCGAGACATACTACTTCGGTAACTTTGTATGGACCTTCCCAATTTAAAGAGAGTTTATTTTGTTTAGTGGACTTAGAAACTTTGGCTTTCCATAATACGAGATCACCTGGCCAAAATGTCTTTAGGTTAACCCTAGAATTGTAATATCAAACGATCCTTTGCCTATAGAAAGCTATCCTTAAGTGAACTTGTAGTCTTGTTCCTTCTAACAAGTTTAAGTTGGACTATTTGTCGCTTTGAATTTCTCGGCTCTTTGTATCTCTCCATTCTTATAGAGGGTAAGCCAATTTCTATCGGAATCACTGCTTTAGTGCCAAACGTCAAATTGAATAAAGGCTCTCCAATGGGTATTCAGAGAATTGTTCGATAGGCTTAGAGCACATAACTTAGTTCTTCAATCCAAAGTCCTCTAGCTTTGTTCAATCTTATTTTCAAACCATTCAGGATTGTCCAATTTGTTACTTCTACTTTTTCATTAGATTGAGGATGTCCGATAGATGTCAATCTATGATTGATATGATATCAGATATAAAAATCTCTAAATTTTTTATTATCAAACTATCTCTCATTATCAATAATGATGGTATGAGGAATCTCACATTGGTAAATGATACTATTCCTGATAAATCCTTCAATCTTTCCTTCAATTATATGTGCTAGAGGTTTTGCCTCTATCTACTTGATAAAGTAGTCAATCGTTACAACAATAAATTTTCTCTTATCAGAAGCAGGAGAGAAAGGGTTGAGTATATCAATTCCTTATTAAGCGAATGGCCACAAAACCACTAGCTATGTTATTTGACTTGCCAGTCATCACTGGATATTTGAATTTCTATGGCAATTATCATACATTTTAATAAAATCGGTCTCATCTTTCTGGATAGTTGGCCAATAATATCCTTGCCTTAGAATTTTATAGTCTAGAAATCTACCTCCAAGATGGTCCTTACATATGCCTTTATGCACTTCTCTGGGTATATAATCGGCATCAGTTGGGTGTAAGCATTTCAATAAAGGCAAGGTGAATGACCTCTTATAGAGGATTCCATCCATGAGTATATACTGAGAAACCATCCACCTAATTCATTTGGCTTCTACGGGATCATCGGGCAAGACTTCGTCGGTCAAGTATTTGATGATTGGTCCTTCCAGTTGGCTTCATGATTTATTTGATGCACTCCTATACTTTTATTAATGCTAGGTGGTTCGAGATGTTCGATATATGTTCTTCGAAGAGAATCAATAGTCGATGTCACTAGCTGAGAAAGTAAGTTGGCTTGAGTATTTTTGATTTGAGGGATATAAGATATCTCAAAAGATAGAAAATTCGATATTAGAGTTTGCACTTTTTTCAAATACTTTGTCATAGTCGGATCCCAGGCTTCGAATTCTTTCTTTGTCTGATTAACTACTAGTTGAGAGTCCATGAAGGTTTTCAACTCTTTAACTCCAAGCTCTTTTGCAATTCTTACTCTTTAACTTCAAGCTCTTTTGCAATTCTTAATCCAGCCAAAAGTACTTCATACTCAGCTTGATTATTAGATGTTTGAAAGGCAAACTGAGGAGCATACTTAATGACAAATCCATCGGGGCTCGTCAGGATTAATCCTGCTCCACTTCAAGATGAATTAGATGCTCCATCCACATGCATTATCCAAGTTGATTTGGAACAATATTGTTTATATATTTTTGGTTGGTTTCTTCATCAGCTCCCTTTCGTCTGATTTCTTCATCGGTCCAAGTGCATTTAGCAATAAAATCTATTAAGATTTGAGCTTTCATTGCTAGACAAAGATAGTAGGATATATCAAACTTATTTAACCTAACTGCCCATCTTGCCATGCTTCATGACATATCAGGGCATTGCAGTATATCTTTTAAGGGCCGGTGACCATTGAATGAGCTTGAAAGCATGGCCTCAGACATTTTGTTGTAACTATTAGTGCATAGACCAATTTTTTACCTTCGAATACCTTGTCTCGACATCATGCAATACTGGGCTGCAATAGTAAATCAACTTTTGCATTCTTCCTCCTCTAATTAGTACTAAACTTATCGCCTCATGTAAAGCAGATAAGTACAAGTACATGACCTCTCCCCCTTCGAGTTTTGAAAGTAATGGTGGAGATCCAAGATATTTTTTAATTCTTCAAAGGCTTGTCGATAATTGTAGATCCATTCGAAGTTCTTAATTTGCCTCAAAACCTTGAAAAAGGATAGACATCTTTCAACCGATCAAGAAATGAATCGGCTTAGTACAGCTATGCATCCAGTTAGCTGTTGGACTTCTTTTTTGATAGAAGGATGCTTCATATCAAGGATCACCTTTATTTTCTTGGGATTGGCCTATATTTCTCTATTTATGACAAGAAGTCTGAGAAGTTTTTTAAATGTTATACCAAAGATATACTTTATCAAGTTGAGCTTTATTTAATGTTGTTGTAGGGCATCGAAAGTCTCTTTTGAATCCTTGACATGGTTTGCCACTTGGATATTTTTTACTAAAATATCATTGACATAGACTTTCATGTTTCTTTCAAGTTATTTATTGAAGACCTTATTTATTAATCGTTGGTAAGTTTCTCTTTCATTCTTTAATTCGAATAGCATCAATTCATAACAATAAAATCCTTTTTCGGTTACAAATGTTGTTTTGTCTTCATCTTCAGGATCTATTCGAATTTGATTGTAATCAAAAAATGCATCCATGAAGCTCAAAAGTTTATGTCCAGTAATTGCATCAACCAACTGATCTATCTTTGATAGGAGAAAGTTATTTTTTGGACAAGTTTTGTTGAAGTCTGTATAATCAATACAAATTCTTCATTTTCCATTTGCTTTCCTCATCATTACCACGTGGCTAGCCAATCAAAGTAATGAGTTTCTCTGATGAAATTGGTATCGAGGAGTTTGCCGACTTCTTCGTCGATGATCCTTTATCATTCATGAGCAAATTTCTCTTTTTCTATCAAACAAGCTTATACCCTAGATCGATCTTTAGTTTGTGAATGATTATTTTTGGAGGGATTCCAAGCATATCTATGGTTAACCAAGTGAATACGTCGATGTTGAGTCATAAAAAATTGATAAGTTGAGACTTTGTTTCTTCGTCTATGAGACTTCCAATTTGGATAGTCTTTGTCGAGTCTTCTTTAATTAATGGAATTGAGATGGTCTTCTCAGCTGGTTCCCCATATTTCTCGGGTTATCTTTGATTCAACTAGTCAAGGGACAAATCACTTTTTGATTGCCTGTCTTGAATCATCAAGCACTATTGAGTAAGCTATTGGTCTCCTCATATTTCTCCAACTCTCTTCTTTATTAGAAAGCTCACAAGGAGATGATAGGTCGAGACAATTGCTTGAAATTTATTCAAGGCTGACCATCTAAGAATTGCATTGTAGAGCAATAGGGTTTCGATGACTATAAAGTTAACACAAAGGGTTCTTTGTTGAGGATCTATTTCTATAGTTACAGGAAGACTAATTTTTCCTTCAACCCCAACTAGATTGCCACCAAATGTATACAATGGGTTTGATACTCTTCTTAGTTGGTCATAAGAGATATTCATCTTAACAAGCGCGTCATAAAATAATATATCGACGAAACTTTCATTATCTATCAAGATCCTCCTTATATCATAGTTGGCTACTATTGCTGAGATAATAATAGCATCATCGTGAGAAGTTTGAACTCCCACAAGATTATCATTAGAAAAACTAATTACATTATTGCTTCGATATCTTTTTGGAAAATCTTTCTCATTGCTTGTCCCTCTTGGCCTTGCTCCCTAGTACATCATGCTGACTAACCCATCAGTGGATTTTTGGTAGGCCATTTCTGGTTCATCGGTCATCTTCTTGGTAGCAGCAGCTTCAATCCAACGATCTTTAGATGATATATATTTTTTCAAGTAACCTCGGTGGATCAGGTCTATAATCTCATCCTTCAGCTGGATGCATTCTTCAGTGGTGTGACCATGCTCATGGTGAAATCAGCAATACTTGTTCTTGTTACACGATATGGATGGAGTGTGCATAGGCCGAGGTCTTTACAAAATGTTTTCTCCTTCTATCTCCATTAAGATTTTTTTTTCGGGAAAGAGAAAGGGGAGTATAGTTATCAAACTTGTAAGTCAGGTTCTTTGTTGGCTTCAGGCTTTGTCATCGAGTCTGGGAGTCTTTTTCGCTGTGATGCTGAGAATCATTACTTTTTTGAGTCTTTTTCTTCTTTGGCATCTATTTTCCTTCAACTTGGCATCGACTCATAACTTGTTTCTCTACTAGTGTATATTTTTGAGCACGTGCCAGGAGTTCAGAATAACTCTTTGAAAACTTCTTATCTAAGAAAAAAATAATCCTGGATGATCGAAGTCCCTTTTTCATTGTAGATAGCTCCAAATTTGTTAAAATCTAAGATTTCGATCATGGCTACGTTGAAGAAAGCTACATATTCTCTCAAAGTCTCACCTTCTTTCTACTGAATGAAGAAGAAGCTATCTGAGTTTCACAACATCATCCAACTTATTTGGAAATATACCATGAATAACTCCTCCAACTGGCTAAAGGAATGAATGCTTCTAGGTTTCATGCTTGAGTACTACACGCAGGTAACTTTTTTCAGGGTCACTAGGAAGGCAAGGCAATGAAGAGCATCACTAGCACCTTGGATCATCATAAGGGCCTTGTAGCTATCCAGATGATCAAGCAGATCAGAAGTCCCATCATAAGATTTCAGTTAAGACATTTTAAAATATGGTGGAATTACTTCTTCCATGATTCATCGAGAGAATGGAGGCTGAGAATGATAACCGAGAGAGTCATCAATTCTTTGATTGTCGGCTTTGAGTTCCACAAGTCAATTTAAATTCTTGGAATTTCTTCTCGTAGCCATCGTGTCGGTGGGTTTCCTGGCCTTACCTAGTGACTTCAGAAGTGAAAGAATCTTCCCTTGAAGATTCTAAGAAAGATCATGGATGCTTCTCTCTACACCAAGTGCCTTCTTGTCGATCATGTTCAAGGCATCATAAAGGACTTCATCGACCTGGAGATCGTCAATTCAGAGAGCATCAATAAAAAAAGTGTCAAGCGATTTACTAACGCCGAGATTCTCTTAGAGGAGATCGTCAGCTATGTTTAGAGGTGATTGTCGGAGCAACTGGTTCTCTAGGTCATTATTGATTATTGATCACAGCTTCTTGAAGACTTTGAATAGTAGCATCAAGGCTTCTACCTTGTTCAAAAGAATGGCAAACTGTTGTTGCTCCATCACCATCCTTGAAGGCATATTATTGGCCTCCAATGGTGGGTTGAGTGGATCGTTTCTCCAAGATGATTGATGGCCCCTACTAGCTAAAGCATTTTGTGCTTTTTCTTTTACCATTATTTATCTTCTCTAGATTCTCCATCGTAGTTAGGAGATGGGTGATTGACTACACATGATTTTTACTACTTTGTGTGCCAATTTATTGATGCCAAACTCCAAATCCTCAAACAATTTCTGGTGAGCTACTTGAATTGGGCGACGGTGTAAATGCCTAATTGGTCCTTTGTTGCTGCAAATGTCTTTTCACTTACAAAATAAGTCTTGAATCAAAGGGAGATTCTCCGGTGGACGATCCTTCGATACCTAAGTCAATGAAAAAGTTTATCATGCAAATGAAAAACTTAAAGAGTTAAATAGTAGTTTCTTGCACTATGCACATTTTAGCTTATTCCTTGAACACCCTCTCTTATCGATATTTATAGATGTTTATGATAACTGAACTCTATTGGAAGATAACTTCTTTCTGTTTGTTATAATAGCATTTGTTGAGGCTAACCTTCTTCTGTTGAGACAAATAGTTGGCACAACTACTTTTTGTTGGGATAGCTATTCCTTTGTTCATTTGATCAGACATTTCGGAATGACCAATTTTTTTGCATCCTCGAATGGAGAACATGTTTGTCTCGGTCATTGAGAATATGCAAACGGCATGTTGATCAGCCATCAAACTTTTCGCCTGGTTATTTTATTATTCTAATTGTAGGGGTTGTATGTCCGATTAACTTTAGAAAACATGGTTGATTGGACCTTAGCAAACTTGATCGAACTTTAGCAAAGTTGGTTGGACCGTAGTAGAGTTGATCGGAACTTAGTAAAGTTGGTCAAACCTCAGCAAAGTTGGTTGAACCTCATCGAATTGCATAGCTAAGTTGAATTTGGTTCAACTTGGTTAATCATCTCACACCTTCCACCTTGATCAATCAATATGATCAATTAGTACACCAATATACAATCAAAGTTTACCAAATTAACAGTGTTGCCCTCCTCATGTCGTGCACGCCACTTCTTCCTTATTATAGCTACGCTGTTTTTCTAAAAAAAATCAAATTTATTGTACTACTCCATTAGAAATACAAGTTAAAAAATAAAATATTTTCAAATTTAGAAGAATTCACCATTAGAGTAGTTTGCAAAGTAGTTGCTGTACGATTGACTGTATATTATCATAATATTAGCCTTGCATTATGCATAGATTATGGTACCTATTTTACTGCTTGCCATGCGAAGCGATAAGAAAGCCTGCAATGCACTGGCTTGTAAGAAAGCACTGGTTTTATAATATAATTTGCCCAAATTTGGTTAGATGATCATTACAATGGTGCAGAACGGAGTCAATTCCATCTTTCGGCACCAGCATCAGGCTTGAAGCTACCCAAAACGTGCAGTTGTTGCCCTGTTCTTGTAAGACAAATCCTGCCAAAACTGAACCAAAATGGTCTGGCACCAAGCATGACCACATTGTGCAGGCCCCTGCAGCTGACACGCTAATCAATTGGATCAGAATCGTCCAATTTTGGACTTGCCAACAAAACGTCTACAAACCTTGAGCACTGTTCACAAATAGACCGTGTTAACTTACTCTGGTCCAGGACGTAAAACCAACTACCTGCTCCAACCAGAGCCCCATGAATCTGCTAAGTTTTTGGATTTTATTATTCACCCTTTCCAAGGGAAATGCGAGGTAAAATTTGCTCAAGAACACATATAAAGGAATGCATACCATATTAAACTGAATCCACAATCTTTAGATCGTACAGATAAATAGTACAAGATACAGCTTAGCCGTTCAACAATGTCATAATTATTGGCTAACCTGTTGGCTTTCCTTTTCTTTTTCTTTAATGAGTTTTGAGAAAAAAATGATAGCAGATGAATGAGCAGGGATGGAATTCAAAGCAAATTCTCACCCAGCAGCCTTTAAATAAGTCTAAATGTACCTTTGCAGCTTTAACAATAAAGCTGCTCTGAATAAATCAGAAGTTAAGTCTGGCACCATTAATTATAGGAGTATTTCCTCTGGTCATCTTGACATGGGTGGCATAGTCGCTGTAGTGCATGGTGTACAGGGTGCTCTGATAGCGCGTGACATGGAGTCGCCTGCGAAGTGACTCGGTTATGACTCCATTATAACCAGCCTTCCTCATCAGTGAGTCGATGGTTTCTGTCTTCGTCCAACCTGTTTCAGAAGGGTTAAAGAAAAGGGGTCCATAACACTGATATAAAACATATTCTGCATCCAGATGAAAACACCGTGACCTTTTTTCTTATCATTTTAAGCCCTCCGAGTGAAAAATTATGTTCAAAGGATGGAAAACTATATGCAACTTAAAGCAAGGATATTGGATATTGGATATCAAATAATGAATCAGTGAGCATCTTGTATCTCCGTGCTTGGAAAAGCAATTTTCATGTAATCTTTCAATTCCATGGTTCCAGAGAGTCACCTAGGTCAGCATTTATTCTGGTACTCAACCACAATTCATGGACTGACAAACACTAGAACTGGAAACTGACGTACGGGTCGTGCAAACTTGAACTGATTTCAGATGCTCCCAACTTTTAGAGAGCACTGTTGCAATACTTCATCATTTACTAGAAATGCAAAGAAAGGAAAAAAAAAAAGAGAAAGCAAATAATAATACACAATGTACCTTCATGCGCAGCAACCTCAGGCAAGTACGTTGCACTACACCTTGTGTTGTAATCAGGGTCAGTAAATTCAATAATTAAACCATGCTTTCCAATCTGCAAAATAGAAATACACAGTTGTAAGTATTAGAAATACTCAAACTACTTTAGATAGTTATTTGTGTGAACATTGGAACACTTCTGTCGATGGAGAAGGAAGAAAAAGAAAAGAAAAAATCAGTAGCGATTTGTTTAAACAAGTAATACAGCATTCAGGAATGCAACCTCTAAAATGCACAGAGATCAGACAACTACTGAATTTGCCTCTTGCTAAAACAATAAGCACTATTCTCTTAACTTAAAGTTAGTTTTATAAATCCTACCATTTATCAATGGTCAATCCTCTAAAAAGAAAATCTTTTGCTACCATGTATCTAACCATGTTTCAACCAGATATCATTTTTTATCATGTTCACCCCATCTTCGGTAATTCCATTCAGTAGCATTCCCACTTAAGTCTTGAGGGCATTTCAGTGCCTCAGAGTACAGCAGAACAATTAGCAACCCGGGGCATTAGAATCTAGCTGGAAACTAGCAGTTGATATAGTTTAGAGAGACAAAAGATAAATAATGGGTTACCATAAATAACTGTTCAAAATGATTTTGACATCTCATTGAAAGATGGAAGTCTAAGATTCCCGTTCCATACAAACAGCCTAAACCTTCCACCCATGCCCCTAGCTAGTACGCTGTGCATTATCCAGTGCCCATGCAAAATTTATAAAAATTACCGCATCAAATACAAGAGAAGCAGCAAACCTCCCAATCAAGGTAATGGAGAGCAGATTCATAATCAGTCAGTATAGATACGGTGCATTCCAAATATGGCAATTCTTTAGCTTGTATAGGTGGAAAGCGCCGGTCCCTCAGAGCACTACAGCAAGACAGAAAACCCATGAACTTAAAGAATTACACTTCATATTATACATATAATCTTATTCCCTGTGACCACCTCAGAGATACAGAACCTCAAATACGGGAAAAGTAATAACAAGAACAAATTTTAAGAGATCAACGATGGAAGGAAATTCAGGATTTAGAGCAGGAAGAAAAACTAAAATATGGTTACAGTCATGCAAGATTATGCACATGACAGAACTTATTAGTTAACTTCAAAAAGGAGTTACCCAAATAAAACTATCTGCTTACTTTGAAAGTCCAGAATCTTCCAATTAATATATTAAAGTAATGATATTCTTTTTGCAATGAAAAGGTGGCAGTAACAAAACAAAAACTTGCAGAATTAGGACTATATCATTACTTACCTGACCTGTTACCATCACAATTCATCATGAAGCAGCACAAGTCACTAGCAGTGGCTCAGTCATCCTATAGAAGTGAGTCTTGCTCAAACAAAATGGAATGAGCAATAACAAGACACTGGTCAATTATGCCATCTAAACCATCATTGTCATCCAAGCATTGAGGCATCAAAGCAAAGTCAGCTATGGAGCACGAATATGAGTTGAACACTCAGTAGATTTTTACAGTTATTTGTCAATGAGTTGGAAAACATATAGGAAATTCGATCAAATTGTTGGCCAGATAACTTTCGGATAAGAAGAACTTGCCACGACTCTATAAGTCTACTGGGCAGGTAGCACAGAGGTCCTTTCTCACAAATCCCATCTATGTTTTGTTCTCTCCCCCAAAATTCTTTTTTCAACCATCAATTCCCCTCTCCTTACAAACCCTGATGCCGTACGACCTCAATTACATCTTCCTCATTATCCTGTACTAGTGTACCCAAAACTTCCAGTAGTAATATCGATTTCAAAAATTCCCTTAACTTAGCACAAAATCATGCAATCACTTTCATTGTCATCTACATTCAGTAAACGTGCATGCACCCACTTTACTGTTGATAATGAGGTTCAAACAGTATTGGTCAAAACACTATAACATACAAACATCATTGGACACATAAAAAGAGCATCTACACATCAATATTTTCTTCCAATATGACAGGCAAAGCAGCAACTATCTCTAATTATAGAAGATCAAATATCATAATCATAATCAACCAACCATTTCCGAACTACTTGGGGTCAGCTTATCATGGTAGATCCAACACAACAAAAAAAATCAAAGGCAAAAATTTTGATCAGAAACTTCCAAAAATATATATATTTGTTATCACTAGTTTTGATCTTTGCAACACCATTAGGGATATATACCAGGCCTGGCCAACCCATAGCCCGCCTGATCCAGTCCACCTTATAAAAAGATTGGGGCCAATGATTCTAAGGGTTTCGCAAAGCCCGAGCCATTAAATTTTCACTCAACATTAAATCAGGCAACCTAGGGCCAATGATTTATGAGCCCAATAATCAAACCCAACCCGGCCCAATACTTATGCAGCATGTAAATATATTTGGTATATATTAAACAAATATAGTTAAAATATAATACAAAAAATTGACCATCATATGGGTAAAGATACTAGTCATTTAGACAGTGTTTGGATGCCCTATTCCTGGCTGGAATAGGGCCTTATTCCATGCCCCAAACAGGCAAAAAATAATCGGTGGGCCCAAGCGGAATCGATATTCCAGTCAACGGCGGCTATTTTGGAATTTGTATTCCATGGTCCCCCATGGAATAGCCGTATTCTTGGTTTCTTTATTCCAAGGGCAGTGGTGAAAAAATTTTTCGCTTTAATCCTCTCTCCGATTCAACCCATCGCGACCAAAGCTGACCGTCCTCCTGCTAATCGCCCTCATCTTCTTTGACGTCTCCGACAGTCCATTCGGCGTGGACTCCGTCGGCTCCGATGGCGGACCGCTCCTCTCCCTCGGCTTCCTCGTCCTCTCCCTCCTCTGGTCCATCTCGGAGGCCCTCATCACCGCGGAGCTCGCCACCGGCTTCCCGACGAACGGCAACTATGTTCTTTGGATCTCCTCTGCCTTTTGCCCCTTTTGGGGATTCCAGGAGGGCCTCTGGAAGTGGGCCAGCGGCAACCTTAACAATGCCCTGTACCCTGTCCCCTTCCTCGACTATCTTTGCCCCTCCCTCTCTCCTGCCACCCGCGCTGCCACCCTCACCGCCATCACCGCCGCCCTTCCTTAACTACCGCGGCCTCCACATCCTCAGCCTCTCCACCATCCTCACCACCTTCTCCTTCTCCCCCTTCGTCGCCCTCGCCCTCCTTGCCCTTCCCAAGATCTAGCCTCGTAGCTGGCTTGACCTCGATCTCGGCCGCATCTACTGGCGCACGCTCGTCAACGAGTTCGAGGACCCTACCCGGACCTTCCCCGGGTACTCTACGACATAGTGGTCCTCGTTGTGGCCTCCTATTTGATCCTATTGCTCGCCAACACAGGAGATATGGATGGGTCAATGACAGGGGAGTGGACTGATGGCTACATTGCTCAGGTCGGGATGGTGATCAGGGGACCCTAGCTCAAATGGTGGATCTAGGCCGCCGCTACTTCAACAGCATGTTTTGAAATGAACAATTTTTCATGAATGAATATTTGAACAAAATATTATTAATATTAATTAATTTATTTTTTTTATAACTTGCAACATCCTTTCATCTTCATATTCTTATTTCAATGGTTCTAATATAATATATTTGTTTGTATATCGAACTTATTGTACTTGTGTTTGATTTATAAGGGATCGAATAATTTATTGTAATAGGTTTTCTTGTATTTATTATATATGGAATTGTGCTCTATTTGTACTGTCATCCGAAAATTGGTAACGGTGTAATCATTTTTTTCCTGCTATCTTTACTAACGTATGTGCATACCATACAAAATTATACTAGATCATCATAATAAATTACTAAATAAATAAATAAATCCATAATTAATAAATTGATAAATCAATTTTTTTATTATCTTTATTCAGGGATATTTTTGGGTTTTTATAAAATTCTTCATCTATTTCAAATGGAATACAGGCTTATTCTTATGTCATCCAAATACCATTTGAAATAACACTGCATTAATTACACTAGAATAAAGTAAAATACCATATTTCAAACCAAACAGAAATATGGAACAACGAGGAGAAGAAGCTATTCTTCGAGAATTTGTATTCCTATTCCTGGAATAAATTTTAGACATCCAAACACTACCTTAAGGAATTATTCTTCTAATTAGAGATTGTACAAAAATTACTGGCATAGATTTGGAATTATAAATATGACTATAGGGAGGGAATGAGATTGTTATTTTTTGAATTTTGATTAGTTACTGATTTGGCTGAGCTTGGGCCCATACACATTGAGTATGATGCAGAGGGAAGGATGAAGAGTGATTTGATTGTCAGGATTACATTTGAAGATCAACACACAAATAGAAGCAAACTAGACCGGAAAACCCTTTGTTTGGTGAAGAAAATTCTTTCAAAAAAAATTTATTAATATGCCAAAAGGCTATCCAATACAACGTATAAGACGCATACATATAGGACATGACCCCTAATCCTAATTCAAGCATTAACCCCAATGAAAAATTAGAGTCAAAGTAGGACTCAATAATAAGGAAATATGTTAGAATTATTTTACAACAAATATAGAAACTTGGTTAAAATTCAATACTATCTCCAATGGAAAATTTATAGGAAGTCTTCATCCACGAATCCACTAGCTCCTGCGAAGCTTAATATAGCCCAATTGGTCAAAGTAACTACTGGCTATATCTTGTATTGCATCAAAGTACAAGCCAGGCTAAGATTGGGCTAGCTATCTAGGAACCCAACATAAGCCTGAGACATGTAGCCTAATCCAACCTGCTCAATGTGCATCCCTATACACCATCCCTAAACCTCACAATTTGGTTTATAAGTTTAGATTTAAGGTACAGCTTACATGTTTACTAAAATGGAGAGTATTGTTTACCAAAAATCATGAAGTACGAAATGAAAGCCACTAATCTTTTCCACACAACCCTTACCTAAAACCTCATAATTTGTGCATCCTCGTAAGTGATTGACATTGAGGCTTATTTTAACACATAGATTTTCGTCAAGAACTACAATGTTCAGATCATAAGGCCTTTATAAACAACGCTTTATTAGCCAACAAAGCAATGGGTACAAGTACTTATATGTTATTGAGGGAAAAGTAAAAAATAAGAACTAATAAATCCACGATGGCATAATAAGGAAATATGAGAGTGATGGCATAACCCACTAGAACTAGCAAATGGCATGGTTAGATAATTAGATATTTAAAACCAAAGAATGCCAAACAGCCGGTTCGGTATGTACTAACTTGGACCGGTCAGGGATGAGCACAACTCAGGCCTTTAAAACAAAACAAGGCTGGTTTGCATAAACCACCCCTCTCTCTGCTATTAAACGTGGTTTGGTCTCAATTCTTCCCCTCTACATGGCTCGGAATACCCAAGAGAGGCCCCTCATTGCTCGGAAAAATGCCCTGGTTGTAAACATCGCCTGGCACACCACCCCACCCCTAGTTCGGGAGCTCGCAATGGTCCACACCTTGCTGCCAAGTCACTACATTCTACCTTCTCCCTCCCTCCCTCCCTCTCTCGGTTAGGTTAAGATCAGGATTTCCCTTGCCCTCCCCTTTCATCCCTCCCTCCCTCCCCCCTTTCTCCTTTTCTCCCCTTCTCTCTCCAGGTCTTCCAGTGTTGGGATTCTTTTTATTTTCCTTTTTGAACTTTTTTTTAAAAATTCAAATTTTGAACTGAAGTTGGCAAATCATATGCCAACTTTAGTTCAAAATTTGAAAATAAGTTGCCCGAAACAAACTGGAATGGCATAGTATCATTACTATGTTGTACTACCCGGCAACCAGTATGAGTCCCGATATTAGTATGGCTAACCTTGTTTAAAACAATATCATTTTATCCACCAAAGTTGAAAACTTCCTATCAAATGGAACATTTTTTTCAAAATTATGATGTATCTATTAGTATGGTTTGATGAAATCACAGTTCTACTGCCATAGGTAAATTTTGACCATGGAACCATACAAGTTTTACATTATTCATCAGTAGGAAACTATCAGAATTTTATAGAATAGCCAATTTCTTCTCTTGCTCATAAACAGTTTATATGGTTTTTCATCAATTTGAAAATTTGCAGAAAAAAAAAACAATCATACAGTTCTGAAGGAAATATTAAAATTTATAAGAATATCATTTTTTGATAATGAATAATATAAATATTTCATCTGATATGGCACATATTGTTGACCCAAAAATATGTGTAAAGCAGGTTCTTCATCAATCAATTCATGCATCACAAGTCATGTAATCATTAATGTATTAAAATGACATGTACTAGTGCAGTATAAGCATAGACGCATAAACAATAGTCATGATTTCATATGCAAAACCTGCCAATAAAAATATTCAAATTTACAACTGACCAGTCCAGGCTTTTGCATTATATCAAATCTATATTCCTTCCTATAAGAATCTTCCATTTTATCAGTACTGCCTACAATCTCACTACCAGTTTACATATTTTATCGAGTTAGACATAAACCCACACAAACACACAAATGCAAAACATAATGCATGTCAAAGTACCAACAGAATGACAGTGGCTTATATTTAAAAAAAGTAATAATATTGTACATCAAGAAGTATATCTCATTCATAGATTGTCTATCAGAAGATGATTATGTTGATGGTGCTAGTTTGGAATAATTAATTGAGAGGTCATCAGTTATTTCTTTGAAGAAAATTGACAGGCTTCTTGTTAAATGCTAAGATTTACAGAGTCATAGCAAGCTTATCATCCTTCCAACATAACCATGCAACAAGTCACTAATTTCCAGATATATCAGCGCAAAACAAAATACCTAGTCAATGCATAATCCCTGAAACCATTGATCAAGCAACGAGCTTCTAAAGTTCCAATACATCCACGCAGACGTGGCTCCCCACCATTGACAGCTTTCTTCCAAGTAACAAACAATGGGCTGAAATCAGAAATACACCAATGTGAGTGCAGAACAATATACCAGCTCTATATCCATGGAGGACTACAAAATAAAAATAACTTTGATGATTGCCACATAGTGTAACTGCAATTTCAGAGAAAGACACGTCACATCATTATTGAATGAATGAAAATCATAATATGCCTTAAATACCTGCAGCTGATGACATCTCCAAAGGGGAAAAAACAGTTACAACAATCATTAAATAACACATTATTAAAGTAGTCATGATCAGGCCAAATTTGATGAAAGTTTTTCACGTTCATATCTGATGTTAGAACTAGAAAAAAAAAAAAAAAAATCATCAAAAGTGAAATTATTGTAAATCCAAAAAAGAAGAATTGAGGGGGTAAAGATGAAGAAGAAGAAGAAGAACACATAAGCAGGCATAAGATACAAACTTACAATAGAAAGAGGGATCTAGAATGAAGAAGCCAATCCAAAAAAAAAAGAAAAGAAAAAATTCCTTATCAGCAATACTCTTGAGCTCAAACTTCACAGATCGAATTGCTGGGGAGAAGCTTCAAGTTCAACCCTTTTTACTGGTTTAGCATCACTTTATTCATGTATATTGCCACTAATTTTATTCATGATCAAGTATTCTCCGAAACTGCAAAATGGTGTCTTCATATCAATTAAGTTTTAATAGGTCATTCCTTAGCTTCCCCTCTTTTCCAGAAGGGGAGGTAGAGAATATGCTCTTTTGCATGGAAGAGCTTCTTATGTAGTACTAACTCCTTTTCCAAACCTTCAACCAATACTTGAAGTCCCCTCCTATGCCGGGTCTCCAGGCCTATTTTGCAAATGCCCAAACAATCTCACATAATTTTCCTTCACGCAATACTGCATGGCTTGTTTCCACAATTTCTTCTGAACTAAAACAGATATTTATCACCCAAAAATAAAAATAGTTATGACACAAATGCACGACTATGATGGATCAGGGTTTTTTGTTTTTTTTGGGTACAAAAAGTTATATGCTTTGCAATGGTCAGTTAGGTAAGAAGAAACTTCCTTGTACATCACAGATTTGATGGCATTCAATCAACATGACCATAACCATGAAAGACATTTCGGTATTTGTAAGCAAACGGCCACAATCCAATCGGTACAAATAAAACAGAAATTAAAGCCACAATATCACAGGTAAGATAATAAATAAGGGTCCCATGATTTGTGAACATTAACCACCGTCGCAACAGAGAACCCAAAAAGATTTTTTTAGAAACATAGGTAAAAGTATGAAAACATCAAGAAAGATAATCAGTACCCATAGCCACATAATAAGAGAACAAGAACCACGTGGCAGTGTCTAATTTTAAGAACAAAAGGAGACATAGATAAATATATTACTACAAACTTTGAAAAAATTTATCTAAAATTTAAAGAAAGTGAATATGGCGTATAATTCTAAAGTAAAACCTTAAAAAAAAAAAAAAAGGAGCTCAAAATACCACCTCCTTCATTCAAAGGAACACACAAACAAAATTCTAAGCCTCACATCCATACAAGAGAACCTAAAACCAATGAAATTTACAAATTGAGAATCGACAAAAGAAAGCGATCCTGTAATGCATAAGCAATAAGAGCATAATCCAGCTATCATCAATCCTCTATTATTGCTTTAAACCATCAAAAGCTCTTTTTTCCTCATGTTTTATGGCTCGATTGAAGTCCATCATGCAATCAGAACACCAGAATACCAGAAAATCCGAAGTTTGAGAAGAAAAGAAGCAAATATTACTCCAAAGTCCAAACTTCCTTTTTTTCACAGGGGACGGGTAAAACCCCATAAACTCCATAACAACCCAAGAAACAATTATCGGAACCAAGGAGAGACAAATCCTAGGAGAGCGATCCTTACTGCTGGCCTTCTTCGAAAGCCGGGGGAGGCGCCTGCTCGCTGTTGTAGTGGGCGACGAGCGTGTCGAAGCAATACACCGCCATTTCCCGATTCGCTGACACCATCTTGAAGCGCGATAAACCGGGCCTTTTATAAGGATCGGAGACCGGCGCCGGAGAGAGGCGATCTCTGAAGATCGAATCGAGGAATGGAGAAAAGAAGAGATGGCCGTCTCCCTCTCTCTCTAGGGCTCGTAGAAGACAAAAAGGAGGGGGAGAAGAAACGCCACGCCTGGGTTTTATAATATCCGAGTTTTGTCGCTGCGGAGGGGAATAATTGAGAGAGAGAGAGAGAGTACGGTAGAGAAGGAAAGGATTGAAGAATTCGATAAGGACACCAAAAGGAGCTCCCATGGCTCAACGGACGGTGAAAAATTTAAAAAGATAATTAATTTTTTAACCTAAAATACCCTCTATTTTGTTTTTTTAAGTTGATGCCCAAGATATTCCGCTCGTCTGAAACACGAATCGAACCGATCTTTTTCGAGTACCGGCTGGTCCCGGTTCGGAGAAAAATATTGCTATTCGGGACTTTTAGACACCTATCTTTCAAAGACTAATTAATAAAGAAATTAATATCTAGCTTTATCACCAAGATATTGATTTTTTTTATTTTTTTAATAAATCTAAAAAAAAAAATTTGCTAAAATAAAAGGAATGGGAGGAGGGTAAATCCTGATGTAGCTAGGCTACTCCTATTGGATCCCATCGTGCCAAATCATGTTCGATATGGATAGCAATTTTTACATAACAATTTCCATCCGAAGATGAGTACATTAGCCTGATCCCACTAAGTTGTCAGGGTGGAGTGCTCCATCGTCTCCAATCACATGTCCCAGAAAAATTTCTGGATTTAATCAAATAATCCACGGGCTTCGAGTTTCAAACCGATAATCGGGGAACGGGAGCAAAGCGTCCATCAACTGCGCTACCATCTTAGCAGTAAATCAAAATTATTAAATCGAGTTGTTTGGCACTTCACCTCCTTTACAAAGTTTTCCCTTTTAATCTTTTGTAACGTTAAAAAAAAAAGAAATTATGTAACTGAATAAATTGATTATGTAAAGTTTTGTTCAAGTTTAATCAAAGTTATGAAAGGGGTTGATCGTTGATGGGGTTAGACGAAGGGCGGTACCGCAAATTAAATTTGGGATCGGGGAGGATGTTTGGGTGAGTTGAGCTAAATAGCCGTACACTGTCCTGCAGCCGGTGGCAAAGCGAGGCGCAGCCACTCTCGTCGGTAATCTCGGCATTGGCGCAAAGGATATATTGCCGAATTTCGCACAGATGGCGCTGCTAAACTCCACCACGGCGTCGGCGCGGGAGCGTGTGGTGGGATGCCTAAAATTTAGGCCCATCTAGTGCGACAACGCGTTCATATGGTTAGCTGATAAATCTATTGTTTACCGGCTGACCCTCCTAGCTTTCCCTTTAAGATTGTTTTCTTTAACTAAAGCAAGAAGCCTAATAATGACATAATCAAGATTGGACTTTGTTACTGACCAAAAAAGTACTTCTAAAGATTTCTTAAAATTGATGTGATAGAGAGGGGGAGCTGGAGTTTTACCAAGAAAAAAACAAAAAAGGGTAGGAGTTAACCTACCCTTTTAAATTCGAAAATAAGCGATTTTTATGATAAATTGACAAAATAGGATAAGACCGTAGTTTGTAAGCGTTTCCCTTTCCAAAAAAAAAAAAAAAGGCGCTTAGAGTCTGTCGCACTTTCCACAAATCGGGTTTAGCTAAGCAATTGCACCCGTCTTCATATCAAAAGATTTGCGTTGTTCCCAAATATCTGACGAAAGAAATTCAGTTGGTAACACCGCCACCATTATTTTGGAAAGTAAATTTTGCTTCTTTTTTGTCCTTCAAATGAAAAATCTTCACCCCACGGTACCGGTGATTAAAGCTCAATGCTATTGGATCCGTTTTCCATCTTCATTAACAATATTAATTTTGAATACACAAACATACATATACACATACATGTATATATAAATATATAGAAGATTTGGATATACTCGAATAAATCTTCACTCAAATCCGAACGAATCTGTTTTATACAATAAAAATCATATATGAATGATTCAAGTTATTGGACAATCTACTATCTTTAAATTATTTACATGCCAAAAATCATATGATTTTGAAAAACCCATAGCTTGTATATCAATCAATTAAAAAATTTGTTTGTCTAAATAAAATTAAATAATATATTGTTGATCACTTGATACAGAGATTTTCAAATTATATAATTTTTGTGTGAGCAATTTTGAGATAGTAGATCTCATCCAATAATTTAATCATTAATATGAGACATATATTATCCGGTATTGACCTAATCTAAGTTGAATGGAAGTCCACTTAAATATAACCAATTCCAGCTCTCTCTATATATATACATGTATACATACATATGAGTGTATATATGTATGCACACATGCGCACATGCATGCTCATGTCTAGATATATCCAGCAACTCAATAGCAATAGGAAACTTTCCCATCGATGGATTTGATCCAATGGTTAGAGAGAAAATAAACTAAGTTTCTAATCTGCTGAACAAATATACATACAAATGTATATACATATATAATTGTATGCATGCATATACACATACATAGGTGTTATACCTAATCAGCTTTATCCTAAACCAGACCAAAGACTCGACCGGCTCAAGGTCCGTCCGATCCATGTCGGCAGAGGTCCGTCCGACCTACTTTAACAGAGGTTTGTCCGACCCACGTCAGCAGAGGTCCGTCCGACCCACTTCAACAGAGGCCCATCCAGGGATGGCAATAAAACCCAAATCCATGGGTATCCGACCCGACCCAACCCGATTAGGCCAGGTAGTCAACGCTTTGACTGGGTTCGGACCGGGTTTGGATAAAATCCGAATGTTTAACTTTGGATTTAGGCCGGGACTGGGTAGATATACACCCGACCCGAACCCGACCGAATTATTTTAATATTTAAATATATATAATCAATATATATTTTATTAATTATAATTATTAGTTATTAAATTTTAAAATACTTGAACCCTATACCCTAATCATTATATATATATATTAGAAAAAAAATTTTCATCCTATTCTATTCAGGATGAATTCAAAACAAGATCATAATTAATTGTTTACCAACTTCATAATATAAATTTTGATTGAATATGAAATTAACTGCTATTAAACTAAAAATGTAGTTAAATTTTATTTGTTTAATGTATGTATAATTTATAAAATTGTAGATGATTTTCAAGTTGATAAAAATAAAAAAAATATTAAATATGACTCAGTTGGGTTCGGGCCGGGTAAACCCGATTATCCGATACCTAATTGAGATGGGTTTGGGTAAAAAAAATCCAATTCCGATAGTATTTGGGCCGGGTTTGGATAGTGTATTGAATATTTTGGTTTGGGTTTGGATAGTTATGCACCCGGCCCAAACCTGGCCCATTGCCATCCCTAGGTCCGTCCGACACACTTCAGTAGAGGTTCATCTGACCCACGTCAGCAGAGATCCATTTGACCCACTTCAGTAGAGGTATGTCCGACCTGCTATAGCAAAGGTCCGAACGATCCGCTGTAGCAGAAGTCTATCCGACCTTCTCCATCAAAAATTCGACTGATCTATTTCAACCTAATTCATACCAATCGGAAGGTTCTAGAAGCCCTTTCCAGCTGATACCATAATTATGTTACAATAGATCTCACGACGTGGCCATGTCCTGGTACCACCTAGCCACCACCCTGATTCTTCTAGGGTCAAATCGGACATTTCCAGCCTAGTCCTTAACAGAATCTGGTAGTTTTTCGTACCTATATAAGGTAAAAGGGGGAACCCCAGGGGTAAGGTCTCTTTCACTCTCCGTAAGCTCTTCTTCTTCGATTCCTCCATTCTGTTACCCATAAATTCCCGCTAACTTAAGCATCGGAGTATCCCCGCCAAAACACCACCAGCCCGTAGAACTTTTTTGCAGGAACCGAGAGAGGAGCGCTCTAGCTAAGCGACTGAACCTGGTCCGGGAGAATCTGCAGCAACAATAGATATAAATATAATATATACAAAATGTAAAGAGAAGATTTCAAACGCGCACATATCAAATTCAAGATTTGCACGTATGCCAAATTCAAGATTTTGCTTGCATGTGTGTATATATACACACATATAGACATATACACACATATATACATATATATGTACACATATACATATGTATACATATATATATGTATTATATATATACATAAAGCTAAATTTAGCTTTGTTGTGGAATCTGGTTTAATATAAAATAATTACTGGTCTATAATTAAGCTAATTTCAATTTTTTGTATATCGGCTAGATCAGTGCTCCTGAAACCTGGTTTGAAGAAAACGCCTTCGAATTATGTTATCATTATTTCCTTCGGCTTCATATCTTCAACCTGGTCCGAAGAGAACGCCTTCGAAATATATTATTATTATTTCCTTCGACTTCATGTCTTCAGCCTGGTCTGAAAAGATCAATGGTTTCGGGAGATGACTCAAAACCCCTCTTTCTAACAGGAGCTCCACCCCCGGAAGGTTCACCTCCTGATGAACCCCTACTAACAGTTGGGTTACCTAGCGACTCAGACATTGTAGGAAGGAGAGAAAAAGAAAGGGAAAGACTTCTACCTCCAAGGAAAAACGAAGCAGCTTGTTGAAAGAATAATGATGTGGAGCAGGAGGAAGAAGAAGGAGGTTTCTGATAGAAAAGTGCCCTAAGAGCCAATATTTATAAGGGCCTTTTTGTAAACTTCCAGCTCATGTATGACATATTTTTCATATTAATAAAGGCATTTGATTCATCATATACTGTTGTGTCATGTTTTTGTTGATTATGATGAACCCCATAGAGTAGGGCAATGGAATTAGAGTTATGATAAAATAATAGTGAGACCTAATTCCTATAAACCCTAATCTAGATTGTTCTAGTCATTGGACCATCGATTCGGGGATCGATAAATCTGGAAAGACTAGCTTATCCTATGTATGCTCAGTTGATGAGGGTGGTTGATCTCACAACCACTTGTGTAGAGACACTAATACAAGGATAAGAGTGCTCATCAGGGTATGAGTACACTGGACTGATCCGCACCGGGACTATCTTATGGAAGTCTTACTACTTAGCAAAAGATAGATCCTAGAGTAGAAGTTGTGCATGTGATCTTTAGACCTGAGGTCACCATGGTTCCTTGTGCATACTAAGCCATACTTGGTTCATACTCATTCATGCCATTGCGATATGTACGGGGTGTTCTGGGTATGGTGGAAGGTGTACGAAGGATGTGAGTGGACCAACAAGGAATCGATCTTTCCTAGTAAAGAGGAATTGTTATCCTATGCAATCTCTTCGATGAGTGACTCAAAGAGCCTTTGATCAAAGCAGGATGAGATTAGAATTGGTTTCTAATCAGTCATCAGCTAAGTCCTCATGATTGAGATGAGATTCGATATGATTAAGTGTTAGGGTTTGACATATATCCATACCTATCACTTAATCGGGATAATAGAAAATCGAAAGATTGAATTGCACGGTAACTTACTACTAAAGGATACTTTGATAATTTTTATCAAATTTCTCATCTTCCAGGTAGGCATGACACGTTGCTAGACGTCAATCTTGTCTTGTAGGTTTTCATGAACCAATTGATTTGGTTTCATGAGTCAATTCGATATGTGATTCGAATTGAACAATTTGGTGAGCCAATTTGACCTAATTAGATCAATCGAGTTTGATCGGATCGAATCGACTCAAACCTAAACCTACTGCTAGCTAGATGTGGAACCCAATGGGTCACACACATTAGGGAGTCGCCTAGGAACTCAATTGATATTTAAGTAGGGTCAAGGGATCTTAATTGGTTAGCTAGATTGCACACTTGTATGTGTAGGCTGACATAATCTCCTAACCCAATTGGATTGGGTCTGAAAGGTTGCTAAATGGACTAACCAATTTATGGAAGACCTAGATTGGGTTGAGTCCTAAGTGGGACGAATTTATCAGATTTTATCTAATATTTTTTGGGCATTTTATGCGCCATATATGAAGAGCCCAAAAGGCATGGGACTCATGATGCCCAAGTGACATCTCTGCATTCAAAAGGGCACACAAGGACCAATTGACCTCCAATCTGAAAACAAATTATATGGTTGGAAAGTATACTTAATGCCCTTTCATATGACACCCATATTGCATATACTTTGACTAGGTCAAAGGTGTCATATGGCATAGAGAAGTTAGTGCCAAGTGAAGAGTCGAGTCTCTTCACTTTGGTGCTAATTCAAGTAAGCAGAGTCCTTCTGCTTTAAGTCCTTTTGAATCATCGATGCTTCTCATTCATAAGTCATGTCCCTTGGCTTTATTTTAACCAGTAATGCCAAGTGGCAAAGGGAGAAGTCGGATAAAAAATTGAAGGGACTTGAATTAGGCGGTTGGCGCATAAAGGGACATGGTGTTTCAAGATAAGACTCCTTCTTAGTGAAGGGTCTTATTTGATCTATGTTTGGACAGATCAAAGGTTGACGAAAAGGCTTATCTAGCGCCTCCCACTCTCCTATAAATAGCCATCGGTATTTGTTCCGATGGGATGATTTTTTTTGGTTTCTTTCTTACACTCTTACATCTATCCACCTTGTCTCTTCCTTTCCTTGTTAGGACATAGGTCTTCTTTTAAGACAAGTCCACCATTTTAAGACAAGGATTTAGGAAGAGAATTAGGAAGTGATAGAAAGAGAGAAGAGAGATTTTGGAGAGGGCTTAGAGTGCTCTACTGGAGGGCAAAGGTCTAAGCAAGGAAGGAGAGGCTGCCGAAGGAAGAAAGTCCATCGGAAGAGTCCCAATTGATCAAGCAACCAACAAGGGAGAGGTTTTTAGGTTTGATTCCTGTGTGGATCACCGTTGGAGGGCTTGCACTTATGAGCCTCGTGGAAAGGATTGGATTTCAGCGATCCAGGTATGTTTTTCTGACTCTATTTGTGTTTCATTAATTGGTATTGCATAAGGGATTCCTGAGAATTAGGATTTTCTAGCCAATTAGGGTTTCATGCTTTGAATTTTTGTTTTGAAATTCACTTCTGCATGCTACATGATTCCCGGCACCCTGGGAGAATTCCCATCAGTTTCAAAGTGCAGAAGTCTTTCTATGAAGTCCCTCTCTTATATGTGCAGGACGATGGGGTTATTCTAGGGATTTGATTATCATGGATCCAATTTTTGAAGGGGCGTTCATTAGCGGATTGTCAATTACGATCCACGACAAATGCCTTGAATGGCCAAGATGAACTTCCAGCATATTGATCAATGCTCAAGATCATGTCGGGTGTACTTTCCTTGATTAAATGAAAGTCCCGTAAAGGCCCTTTTTAATGAAAAGATTGGCTTGATTTTTTAAGTCTGCGCCATCTTTCTGATGCGTCAATAGGAAATTGACACCTGTCCTTAGCACGATCTCCATGCCATAAGTCAGTTATTATAGGCGACAAAATCGGAAATCTGTCATCATTGATTATTTACTTTTCATTCATATGCGACAAATTTTGATTACTCCCATTTTTCGAAATAAAGATATTTCGAAATTGGGAGTGGGGAGCAGCTGTTGTGAAATATGGTTTAATATAAAATAATTACCGGTCCATTAATTGAGCCAATTTTATTTTTTTGTATATCGACTAGATCAGTGCTCCTGAAACCTGGTCTGAAGAGAACACCTTCGAATTATGTTATCATTATTTCCTTTAGCTTCATGCTTCAGCCTGGTCCGAAAAGAACGCCTTCGAAATATGTTATTATTATTTCCTTCGGCTTCATGTCTTCAACATGGTCTGAAGAGAATGCCTTCGAAATATGTTATTATTATTTTCTTCGGCTTCATGTCTTCAGCCTGGTCCAAAGAGAACGCCTCCGAAATATATTATCATTGCTTCTTTCGACTTCATGTCTTCAGCCTGATCCGAAGAAAACATCTCTAAAATATATTATTATTATTATCTCAATCAGCTTCATGTCTTCAGCTTGGTCCGAAGAAGATACCTCTGAAATACGTTATTCATCCATTCAATACCATAGTAAGTAGCTATTTATTTTTTAATTCACTCCAAAGGGATAGATTCGAAGCATATAACTAACATCCCTTTGGACCATTCCAAGGCAATCCTAAGAGGCAGTTAGGCTCGCTTCGAATCCTCCCTTAGATAGTGCATCTGAAGCATATGAACAATCCTTCAATCCAAAATAGTTAAAGGTTGTTCTGGTTGTTATAACTACTCACATGGTCAATAGCTCTAGCTTGGATAACCATGAGATAACTAATTTTCCGACCGCCACTACTTATTGTTATATGGAAGTTTCGTTAACTAACTCCCATAACCATAAGTAGTTACAGTCATGCCTATAAATATTGATAAGAGGGTGACACTCGAGATAAGCTAACAACATGCAAGTTAAAGCTAGTTTACAATCAGCTCTTTCAAAGCCACATTCTTCCTTTCCATTTTTCTCTCATCTCACTCTGCTCTCAAGTTTTCCATTCTACTACCTAAATTCTTGCTAACTTTGACATCGGAGTATCCCTCACCGAAGAAATTCCGGTTAGCAGATTTGTTTTGCAGGCTCCCATCAACGCGAACTAGCAGGCAGGCCATTCCATCCAGTCAGCGAGGATTTAGCATCAACAAGCTCCTTTCAAAAGATTTTGAAATCAAATATGATCAAGTCTCTAACTATCTGATTTGCACGGATCCTTTTATAATAAAACTAAAAAGTTAATGATATAAAATAAATAGAAATATAAATAAATAAAAATACTCCATAATAAATATAAACTTTTTCGAATAAATATAAGCTTTTACATTTGCATTAATGGTATATTAATGATTACTAGAAAGTTTGGTTATTATAAAGTTCCAACAATCATTAATACATCATTAATGCGAGTAGAAAAGTTTATGTTTATTCTGGAAAGATTGTCTTTCTTCTTAAATATTTTTATTTATATTTATTTATATTTATTCTACACCATTTTTACTAAATGTAGATCCGTGCAATTAGACGGTGAAAGACTTGACTGGATTTGGCTCAAATCTTTTTGAAAGGATCCAAGTCCAATTATATAGACATGGACTTGATTACATTTGAATGGATTTGGAGTCAAATTCGGTCAAGTCCCTCACTATTTGATTTGTAAAGATCTCCATGTAAAAAAAAATAAAAGTTAATGGTGTATAATAAACATAAATAGAAATAAAAAAATGCTTCATAATAAATACTAACACTCTAGAATAAACACAAACATTTTTAGAATAAACTCAGACACTTTAAAATAAGTAGTAACACTTCTATCTATTTGAGATTTTGTTTATTCTTAAATATTTTTATTTATTTTAAAAAAAATTATTTTTATTCTGGAATTTTTTTGTTTATTCTTAAAAATCGAACTATCCATTATTAATAGTTCCAACAACTACCAGTAACCATTAATATACCATTAATGCAAGTAAAAAAGTTTATATTTATTCTAAAATATTTTGTTTATTTCTATTTTTATTGATTTTACACCATTAATACACTATTAATTTTTTGACTTTTGTTGCGTAAAGATCTATGCAAATCAAATAGTAGGGGACTTGACTGAATTTGGCTTTAAATTCCTTCAAATATAGCCAAGTCTATATATATGTATATATATACATGCATATGTATATATGTATATTTATATGTATATATATATATATATATATATATATATAGACAAAGATAGACTTAGCTATACTCAAGTGAATTTAGAATCAAATTTGGTCAAATCCGCCACTGTCTAATTTACACAAATTTTCATGTAAAAAAATAAAAAATTAATATTGTATTAATGGTATAGAGTAAACATAAATAGAAATAAATAAAAATATTTCAGAATAAATACAAACGCTTTCCAAAATAAATATAATTTTTTTTAGAATAAATAAAAACACTTCAAAATAAATACAAATACTTATATATATATACATGTATACGTATATATGTATATATATATATGTATATATATATGTATACGTATATATGTATATATGTATATATACATGTATAGTATATACGTATATATATATATATATATATATATATATATATATATATATATATATATATACATAGAGAGATAGACTTGGCTACGCTCAATTTTTATTTGGAGCCAAATCTGATGAAGTCCACCACCTGATTTGCATAGATCCCGATGCAAAAAAAAAAGATAAAAAGTTAATACTATATTAATGGTATAGAACAAACATAAACATAAATTAACAAAGGCATTCTAGAATAAATACAAATACTCTAAAATAAATACAATTAGTTTCGGAATAAACACAAATACTTCAAGAATTAACACAAACCAAGTATTTATATTTATCCTTAAATATTTCTATTTATTTTAAAAATGTTTGTATTTATTCTGCAAAACGTTTGTATTTATTCTAAAAATATGGACTATCTCATCATTAATCGTTCTAATAACCACCAACAACTACTAATATATAATTAATTCAGTAAAATGTTTATATTTATTCAGGAAAGTTTAAGTTTATTCTAAGTATTTTTGTTTATTTCTGTTTATATTTATTCTGCACCATAAATATACTATTAATTGTTTGTGCTACATTTAGATTTGTGCAAATCAGATAGTAAGATACTTAACCGGATTTGACTTCTAATTTATTTAAATATAATCAAGTCTATCTCTCTCTCTCTATATATAGGTATGTATATAGGTATTTATATGTATTCATAGAATTTCAACAATTTCTCCCACTCAAAAGCCCGAAGGAACGGATATTAAGATACTTAACCGGATTTGACTTCTAATTTATTTAAATATAACCAAGTCTATCTCTCTCTCTCTATATATATATAGGTATGTATATAGGTATTTATATGTATTCATAGAATTTCAACAATTTCTCCCACTCCTCAAAAGCCCGAAGGAACGGAGTTGATGCTCCCACATCAATAGCATGAGTAATTGAAGCAAGTAAATGATTTGAAATTCGAGTTATATATATGTATGTATGTATAAACATTGTATCTGGTAGTTGGTGTTGAGTTCCGGATGTATATTTTAATCGCACCCATATATAAACATCAACAAAGCTAGCTCAACTTGCTCTGCAGAAAATATGACACGCTTCAGAAGGGATTAGATGCAACCGTGATCATCATCATTTATAAAACAAAGGTGTACTTAAGAAGGTGCGAAGAGGAAAACACAAACTTCAGATTTTAACTTCACACCTAGAGTACAGGAACTTCACATAGAGTCAACTGATTGCAAGAGGCGATAGAAGAGCAATTTGTATATAAAATCCCTGATTCACGCTTTGTATTGGAAGATAAATGCAGGCAAAAAAGCGTACATGTTTATATTTACTTCGTGCATAAACATCAGAATCAAATGACTAGAAATTTCAGTCAATTGTAGTTATATGACTTGACCTACAATGAAATTTATATCAAAAGCAGGAAATATGATCTGATCCCACATCTGAGCAAACCTTCGAGCTCTCAACATGGAAGGCAAACAACTCTGTTAGTCTGCAGGCATCTTGAACCCCAAGGCGAGTACCCTGCCGTCCAACGACAACAGCTGCCACCTGAGATGCCAGCATGCCCATGCCTTTTAAGTCTGATGCCCCTCTAAGAATACCGTATAAGATACCTGAAGCATATGCATCACCAGCCCCACATGTGTCCACCGGAATACATGGAGGTGGAGGTATATATATTGCTTCACCTTTTATGCCTATATAAGAACCTCGCGGCCCATCTGTAACAGAGACAAGAGGTACAAAATGGCTCAAGTACCTAGCAGCAGACATGGGGCTATCCTTTGAGGATAAGTCACAGAAGGCTCTTGCTTCGTTACTGTTGGCAAACACAATGTCCGCAAAGTTTCCTATAACTTCCCTGTGGACATGATTCACATAGAGTGTTAAGTTTAGATGATAACCACATTTCTTTCGCAAATGACAGAACTCAGAAGCCCTTATATTATCACGGAAATCAGTCCATGCATAAATTAGAACCAATTTAGATGATAACCATATTTCTTTCACAAATGTCAGAACTAAGAAGCCCGAATATCATTACAGAAATCAGTCTGCATGCATAGAAACAGAACCAAGAACAAACAATACAGGAAATTTGTTTCAAGGTAGACATGGTTGCTTCTTGATAAAAGTTGTTAGATATAAGGAGAAACATTCTACTCAGACAAAAAGATCCAAAGTTTGGTTAATGGTGGTTCATGTGTTACTTAAAATGGAAATGTCTTGAATCTAAAGTCTCACAATGAGATTCCTGAGATAGGTTGAACTGGAGGAAGGGGTTTGCTACAAAATACAGTAGAAGTTGAGGACCAGGGACATGATTCCTGATAATGGAAAGCACCTAGAATGATTGGAGGACCTTGAGAAACTAACTTTATATAGTAAATTGTTTCTAGAACAGCATCAGACAACTAAGAAAGTTTCATCTTCCTTTCAAGTGCACATCTGACTCAAGCACATCAATGCACATTCTCCCAGCTAGGTGTTTCATTTAGTAGCTAAATATACAAAGACACATATTATCTGTATAACCTCTACCGTGGAAAAGGAGGAAGCAAACCCCAAAGAACATGGCTTGCACGAATGAATTATCTGAACAGAAACAACAGACTACCAAGTGCTTTACCTTCAGATCAAAACTGTATAACAAGCAATGCTACAGCAAAATTTAATGCCAAGGAACAGCAAGAATAGCATTTGCTACTTGACTTCTGAAAGAGACATGCACAAAAAACTAAAGTTAAAAAGCTTACCAGAAATCATCATAACATCTCTCGATGCATGACACATCAGATGCAGTAACAGCAATAAGCACACCATTTCTGCGAGCATCCTCACAGGCTTTCAGGATAGTTTCAATTGTACGAGGTAGTTCAAACAAATAACCTTCTATGACAAGGACATTTGTCTTTGAGATTATGCTAGCTAAGTATGGATCATAGTCAACAGTTGATGAAGTGCCCTGAGAAAGCAGCAAAATAAGAGCATTAGTGGGGGTCAATAAATGAAGGTCAATAATCAGCATGTTTGTGGAGACTACTACTAGTTGACATGTAACAAACACTTAAGAAGCAACTAATAAGAATAACAGGAACCATGACCCAACGAATCCATAAAATGATTTAATACGACCAATTAATCAAGAATAATATCAGTAATTAACAAAAACTTCCTTATCTATTGCAGCTAGCCAGCTATAACGTTGCAGAGCTGGATATTAGCTCATCTCCATTACTTAGCATATTACTTCACTTTTGTTGCATTAATATCTTATGGTGATGACAAATCTTGATGACTTGCCCTTCTATTTGGAAAGAGCTACAGTAATGAAGATTTTTGATGCTTGAGCTAAAAGGTCATGGTTGTAATTATCTCTACATTAACCATGGTAGTAGTTGTTATAATGTAATTTGTACATCATCACACAAATGATATGAGGAAATGTTATCAAGCATATCTCAACTGAAAGTTGATTAAGAGATTATCCATCTGCAACTATCATTATGTTGGTTATCAAGTACTGCATGCACTCAGGATTAGTGGGTGGCACAAATGCTGATCTCAACACTACTTATTGATGGGATGGAAGAAGGTTTGCTCCTTATTCTAATTAATCGTGGTTTAGTTTATTCATGTTACTCGTAGTACATATAAAGTTTGGGCTCATGTTAGAGCAAATACTAAGATCTCACCTTCCTATGATCAACAAGGGTCAGGTTTTGATGTTAGTTATGGATCATGTTGTTTAGGTTAGGCACGCATTAACAAATAGCATCTGAACATTACATAACAAACTTTCCTAAATTTTATTGGAAAAAAGAAACATTAAAAACCACTTCATATTTTACTTTTTCATCTGTAACTATTCCATCTAAAAAACCACTTATTCATCAGTATATAAGCTAAGCCCTCTCTTCCCACACAACATTTGAGAAATTTTTTAAAGAGGTTATCCCCTATATGATAAAAGTTAATGTGACCACAGAAGTAATTGAGCACCAATAGATTCTCTGTCAGGTCTCCCATTTTCATTTACCTAAATATACTTACTTTGCCCACATTATTAGCACGCTGCCACTGCCAATGCCAGCTGATATGGAGATGCCTGTTAGTTCCTAACAAGTATACAGCATCTAGAAAGCACATGCATACACTCTAAAGAAAGAAATTCAAGACAAGAAAATAAAGGCTTGCAATCAAAACTCAAAATGGCATGCTGACTAGATAATATTTATTTTTCCATATCAAAATAAAATGAATGTGTCATCTCCTTTACCATGCTTACAAGATCCATACATATGGATATGTGAAATAGTCGAGAAATGCCCTCATACTCGAGATTCATAGATATGGATATGCCAGTTAGCAGATGAGCACTCTCAACCTCAAGACATTATTCTTATTCCATGATACCTTTTCTTTGATTTCAGATGGATATTTTGGAAAGGGAGGAAGACTTTCTTTAATAAAGGCTAACAACGTATTGGCATTGCAAACATTTAAACAAAATTCCACACGTCTGATGGTTAAATTATAATATGGAATATGTTCATATTAAAAAGAAAGAATTCAATATTATAATTTCCAACATTACAGAGCTTCAATTCACAAGTATCAAGTTTGCATCATCTACATAAGAATTCATCTCACAAGGACGCTGGAGCCATAATTACTGAAAGATGAAATGTACAAGAAAAACCAAAGACTCTAAAAATTATAGTCACTTATGATATAAAAGCCAGAAAGGAGATAACCTGACATGCAAGCATAGTGCGCTGGGAATCTGGAGTAGTGAGAACAATCACTGTCCCGGTCGTTCCATCCTTGACAGGTTTAGAGAGAAAATTGACACTTGCCCTATGCAATTTTGCCCTGAGTACAAGACCACTGAATCAATCTATATCCCATGCACTACAGTAGATATATGTGAAATGCAAATAATTGATTACTCTTCAATCATCTTTTCACTAAACCACTAGTAAAAATGACAGGTTGATGAAGAGAATATAGGGATAACTTTCGGTAGTCATTCAATAATTCTGTAAAACAGTACAAAGAGCAGAAGATGATTTGTTTCCCAATTCAGGTTCACTACTATTAAATGTCATCTGAACTTATCGTGGCAATTAGGGTCTTAAGTCTAGCTAATTTCATTCAGTATTTACAAAATGAGATAAATAATTCAGATATAAATAATTTTTAAATAACTTATGATAATCTTTTTTCAGACACAAAAAGGGACATTACATTTGAGTCGTATCAGTGACAACAACTCATATTCATAACCAGGAAGTTAGGCCATCCCAAGTCCATGCATCTAAACGGTTCGTTATGCAGTCTTTTGATGACATGGGATAAAAGGTATGTTAATCTTTCGTTTGAACTTTAAAAAAGTAAAATCTCCAGCCAAACAATTTCATAGAATAAAACAATGACTTCTCTTCAAAAGAATATATAAGATATCTGATACAAATATTGTGAAACCAATAAACGAAAAATCAGAAATCACAGATCCACCACACAACAGGTTATTCCTCATAACCACAAAACTTGACATTAAACAACGACAATATCTCCATATTCATCAAAAACCATGGTCACTATCTTGTAGACCTTGACAAGTATCAGCGCATGGTCTTTGCATTACCTGTAAAAACCACCCAGTGGATCACTGCCCACACTGCCAGCCATAGCAACCTTTAAGACAGGGCCACCAACAGACCATCCACCAAGTCTCGCCAAAGCCACCAACGTATTCGAGAGAGAACCTCCAGCAGCAGCCTTATAGCAGCAGCCATCCATAGCCCGTAACACCCTACCCCTCTCCTCATGATTAACAACTTTCCTCGTGCCCTTTTCTATCCCCAATCTCTTTAGGAACTCATCATCAACCATGCCAGAAAAATCCACCTAGCAGAGTTAAAGACTAAAAATGTAAACCAGAAAAAGAAAGAAAGAAAGAAAGAAACCTTCAGCATTAACAAATTCGACTCAGGACATGAGGAGAACATGAGAACATAAAATTTATCGACCCAAGCTGGTGAAAGGTAGCATGTTTACCAACAAACAAACACTTTTTCATCAAAATTAAAATTAAAACTTTCTAGTAGCAAAAGAATTTCAGTAAAATCCATTTCACATAACCAAAGCCAAAAGATGGGTAAAAGATTAACAAATTTCAGGATTAAAAAGAAATAAAGAGAGAAACTTCAGGATTAACAAATTAGACTCAGAGAACAGAAGTTCTCCTTTCAGTTCTCTGTGAAAATAGAAACATAAATATCCGAACAAGTCACATTTTCCCATTAAAATTGAAATTGAATTCATAATTGACAAATTAATTCCTCTAGAAATTAAATATTTCCATAAAGCGTTCAGTCTGTAGTGTTCCACAACCATAATCAAGACCAAAAGATGTGCAAAAGATTAATACACATTGAAAACCAAAGAAAGGAAAGAGTCGGAGAAGCCATTACCATGGCCTGCCCAAGGCCCAGTACATCCCATCTCTCAGGCGCAACGGAAGCCATCATCTCCTCCTCGTCTTCCACCCCAACTTGCTCCTCTTCTCCTTCGCTCTCGCTATACGGATCCCTCTCCGCTTCGCTGCCCCCAACAACGCAAAAAACACGAGACAATCCAAGCCTTCCGCTCTCCAAAACCATAGAATCTCTTTCCCTTCGGCATTCCAGGCCGAAGATATCGCTCCTCCGCCCAGGGCGGCCGCTCCGGTGGAGCCTTACGAGGACAGAGCAGTCGAGGAGAGGGGATTTCGGGGGAAGGAGGGCTTCGGAGAGAGAGGGGAAGCGGGCGGCGCGGGCGTAGGGGCGGAGAAAATATGAAGGGAGCGCCATGGTCGCCGACCGCGTTAGCGTCTCAGGAGAGGTGGAGAGAAGGTTCCATCGAAGGCAACCTCGTGGAGAGCCGCCGGCCTATCACCAAACGGGTGGTATAACCGTACAAGGGAACGTTTTGCTCAGAGTTTCTTATAGAGACGGCATGTGAAAGGCCGCTATTATGTCTACATTAGGAGCGGAAACGTTATGAGGCGGTGCACATGACTACATGAAGAGCCATTATGAATCTTGTAGATGCGGCAAAAGCAGGGCCGAAGTAGAGATGCAAACAAGTAAACCGTCCCACAGCTCGACTCATGCTCAATTATTATCATGCACGGGTCGAATTCAAATAGTATGAATATTTTTTTAAGTTAAGCTCAAATAATAAAATACTTGATTCAAAAATTTATAAATCTAAAATCCGTAAATCCTCTAATTTTAATTCTGATCCACTATATATTAAAAAAATATTTTTAGTCCTTCTCAAATACTTAAAAATATTTTTCATAGCTTTCCAATGATCTTCCTCTGGAACTTGCTTACTATGCCCAAGATATAAGCAACATCAGGCCTAGTACATAACAGGGTATACGTAATTGATCCTACAGCCGAAGTATAAGAAATCAAACTCATCCTCTCTCTCTTATAGTGTTTTAGGAGATATCTTCTTGGAGAGATGTATGCTTGGACTCATGGACAAATAACCTCTCTTACTTCCTTTCATGTTGAATCTCTTCAACACTAAGTCAATATACCTGGATTGGGATAAGCTGAGTATCCTCTTAGATCTATCTTTGTAGATCTTTATACCTAGTATATAGGATGCATCTTCCAAATCTTTCATGGATAATTACTTTGATAGACAAGACTTGACCAATTACAACATTGGTATATCATTCCCAATAATGAGTATGTCATCAACATACAAAACCAAAAAAACAAGAACACTCCTACTTGTCTTCTTATACACACGGTTCATCTACATTCTTGATGAAACTAAACTCTTTGAACGTCTCATCAAAGCGGATGTTCCAACTCCTCGATGGTTGTTTCAATCCATAAATGGATTTCTTAAACCTGCATACTTTGTTTGGTCTCTCACTTGAAACAAACCCCTCTGGCTATGATATATAGATTTCTTCCCCAAGATATCAATTAAGAAAAGCAGTCTTTACATCCATCTGCCAAATCTTATAGTCATAGTATGCAGCTATGACAAGCAATATCCGAATGGACTTGAGCATGGCTACTAGAGAAAAAGTTTCATCATAGCCAATACCATGTCTTTGTTTGAAACCTTTTACCATCAGCCTGGCCTTGTAGGTTTCTACTTGACCATCTACTCCTATCTTCTTCTTGAAGACCCATTTACACCCAATTGGGTTTACTCCCTTAGGTGGATCAACTAATGTCCAAACCTGATTAGAGTACAAGGAGTCCATCTTAGATTTCATGATTTCCAGTCATTTGTCAGAGTCTACTTGTGACAAGTTCCATATAAGTCACATGATCATCATCCTGTATGATACTGGTTTCATTGTTATTTCCAATGACAAAGCCATATCTGAGAGGTGCACTTTGTACTCTCTTTGACCTACGAAGAGGAGGTGTGTGTTGTGGTTGTTTATGAACCTTAGGAACATTTGGTGGAGGAATTGCTTTAGGTGTAGGTTGAACTTCTTCAAGTTCAAATATCCTCCCACTGCCCCCTTCTTGGATAAACTCCTTTTTCAAGAATGTGGCATGCCTACTGGCAAAGACCTTTTGCTCAGTAGGGTGGTAGAAAATGTATCATATACCTTCTTTAGGATATCCTACAAACTTGCATTTATCAATTCTAGCACTTAGCTTATATCCAAAAATATTCCTGACATAAGCAGGGCAATCCTAAATCTTAAAATACTTAAGACTTGGCATTTTTCCTTTCCATAATTGATATGGAGTGCTTTTAACTACCTTTGATGGCACCTTATTTAGTATGTAGGTAGCAATCTCTAGGGCATAACCCCAGAAGGATATTGGAAGATCCATGAAGCACATCATGGACTGTACTATGTCCAACAAGATACGATTCCTCCTTTCTACTACATCATTTAACTATGGTGTGTATGGAGAGGTCCATTCAGAGAGAATATCTTTATCTTTAAGATGATCAAAAAATTTACTAGGCAAGTATTCTCCTCCTCGATCAGATCGAAGGATTTTAATACTATGCCCAATTTGTTTCTCAACCTCACTTTGATACTCTTTGAATTTATCAAAGGCTTCGGACTTGTGTTTCATAAGATACATATATCCAAACCTTGATAAATCATCAGTAAAACTAATGAAATAAGAGTATCCTCCTCCGGCTTGGATTGTCATAGGACCACACACATTTATGTGTACTAGACCTAACAACTCAGTTGCCCTTTCTCCATGTCCAGTGAATGGAGACTTGTCATCTTATCCATGAAACAGGACTCACAAGTTCCTAATAACTCACAATCAAAAGGTTCAAAAAAATAATCTTTGTACAACTTGTTTATCTTGGACTCACTGATATGACCTAAATGGTGATGCCAGAGATAAGTGATATTCATAACATCTCTCTTTCTTTTCTTGTTCTCAACAAGCATAACCTCATCATTGAGTGACAAAATCAAAAGACCATTAGAGAATGTACCATAACCAAAGAATTTCTTTGAAAAGAAAATCGAGCACCCATAGCTCATCAAATTTATTTCATAACCTTGTTTCAACAACAAAGGTATAAAAATGATATTTCTTATAATGTCGGATACATAATAACAATCTTTTAATTCAAGAATATTGCCCGATGGTAATAACAATAGATAGGTGCCAATAGCTTCAGCCTGAATGGGTTCACCACTTACACCGAATAGCTCGAAATCACCCTTCTTCAAGCTTCTAGATCTCTATAACCCTTGCAATGACTTGCAGATATGAGCTCCATATACGGTATCTAATACACATGTATCAAAAACTGGAGAACTCAATGACAGGTTTGCTTGTATCATGTACAAACCTTTAGTTGCTACACCATATCATGCTGACTTGCAAGATATAGCTTGCAGTTTTTCTTCCAATGCCCTTGCTTCTCATAATGATAGCATGTCCCATCAATAGAGGGCTTTCTCGCCTTCTTTCTCTTTTGGAAGCTACTCTTAGGGTTCCTCTTTATCTTCGAATCCTTTTTCATTGCCTGCTTCTTCTTTTCATCAACCAGAAGAAACTGAGCCTTATCACCTTTGAAGTGGCTCTCAACTATCTTGAGCATATTTGCAGCTCAGGCAATGACAAATTCAGTTTGTTCATATGGTAATTCATGACAAACTGTGAGAAGAAATCCTGGAGTGACTACAGGACCAAGTCATGATTAAGCTCTCCATCCATCACAAATCCTAATTGACCTAATCGAGTGATCAAGTCAATCATCTTGAGGACATGTACCTAAATGGAAGAGCTCTCACTCATGCGTGCTCGAAACAACTGCTTTGATATCTCATATCGAGCAGTCCGACTATGCTTTCTATAAAGCTCTTTAAGATTAAGCAATATGGACTAAG
Organism: Areca catechu; assembly: GCA_021397845.1. Taxonomy (NCBI): domain Eukaryota; kingdom Viridiplantae; phylum Streptophyta; class Magnoliopsida; order Arecales; family Arecaceae; genus Areca; species Areca catechu. The sequence goes on along the minus strand of CM038049.1, from coordinate 17,006,571 downwards.
GTTCTATTTTCTCATGTTGTCTCTGTAACTCATTGCTCATAGAGGCCAACATGAGGTACTTGATAGTCATGCTATTATTCTGCCATATTTTATATATAGCCATTTCCTCCTCAGTAGCATCCTCTCCTACTGGATCTGGATTAGACGAATTGAGGATATAAGCAAGCTTTTCTTGAGCTTATACAATCCTCAGGTTTCTCAACCAGTCCACATAATTCGAACCGGTCAACTTATTGGCATCCAAGATGCCCTACAGTGAAAGAGTAGAAGCCATAATATAAAATCTACATTGATTAAAGAACAACTATAGGTAAACCACTCATGATGATATTCACAATTAGATAAGGACTTTTGGATCTAATTGTGCCTCCCACTATTTTCTTTCAAATACCATAACCCTCAACTATGGTAAGCGGGAAAAACCCTCCCAGGGCTTTGTTAATAGGGTTGAGATCCCAATTCCTCAATAATGCCTTGTGTTAATCATAACAAACACCCATGAGTTCAAGGATAGGAAAATCCCTTTCCAATTGCAATCCATGCAACTCTCAACATTACATTTATCTCAAGACACTTATAGCATTATATCAATCACAACAAACTATAATATTTTAGTTTAGTTAGCCCTTCATTTTCATATAGCCATGTTTGACAAATGTTGTCCTTGTGTCAATCACAACAAGACAACACCACCTATCATGCCATAAAGCATAAAATACACCAAGACAAATATCATATCAAATCCTAGAGTAGGCCTTGTGTTAATCACAACAAACTTACTATAATTTTTTGACCTGGATTTGGCTTAGCATGAAGGAAGGCAATTTGTAGTATGCTTAATCAATTAGCATTTCCAATTTAAGATCTAAATATAACCAAATTGGCCAGGTAAGTAGGAGAGATGAGAGGGTCCCCCCGTTGCTTTCCTTAGATACCAAATAAGTTGGTCAGGTCAGACAACGGAACCAATTAAAAACTTCATTCTCTTTACCTTCCCAGAACCACTTGTCTAGACACCAATTGGCTAATCAAATCCTAAATAGATTTGCATCGTGATTAACTTATACTATGATTAAATATAATTTTTATGATGGCTTTGATAGTCTCAAACACATCCTAATTAAACATGTCAACATGATACATATTTTAGCAAATAAGCATATTAACTCTAATATGTATAACCAAAACATGATTAAAATAATTATCCATTCACCTCACTTGTTCATGGGATAAGGCCACAACGGCACCCCAACATGTCATAGAAGATCCCATTGAATGGAAAGAGAGGGCTTTTAAACCCTACTTAGCTCCTATGACTAGACGACCATGGTGACTAACCCAATCCGAAGCAGTTATTAGGGTCATAACATATCACATATGTAACATGAACTAATCATGCAAAAGTCATAGCAAAGATAGTAATTAATACTAAAAATGACTACTAATTGCATGAATCAAGCTTGCTCTGATACCACTGTTGGGTTCAGGCTGACACAGCGGAAGACTAGATTTCAAAATTATCATTATTGAAACCCTGATCGACCGAAATCCTAAATCCTAAAACCACTTGACTATGATAATATCATAACTTTAGGCTTATAGAGGAATACCTAGAGTGCTATACTCCTTAATTTTTACAAGACACACAAGTATATGCCCTCCAGAGATGATCCACACAGGAACCTGACCAAGGAAGCACTTCTATCAAGCTTGCTTATTTGACTAAGACTCTTCCTGATAGCCTTTCTTCCTTTCCCTTTGCTAGAACCCTACCCTCCTGTAGGGTACTTAGAGACCTCTCTAAATCCTCTTTCAAAATTCGATTATCCTTCCTATATCTTTTCCTAAGCTCTTGTCTTAAAATGATAAGTTTTATCTTAAAAGAACAAGCCTTGTCTTAAAAGAGACCTTTGTCTTAAGAGAAAGAAGAGAAAATAGAAAGGACTTCTTTCGGATATTTTTGGATACTCTGGCATCAGATTACCGATGCCTATTTATAAAGAGTGAGGGGGTGCTTGATAAATCTTTTCTTCAATCCTTGATAAGACCCTTCAAACAGGAGTCCCTTAGGTGAAAAGTTTTAACTTGACATGTCATCTCATGCGCCAAGATATATATATATATATATATGTTTTTTTTTATTTTTTCAATTTATTCCCACTTGTCATGTGGCATGTAACCAGTCATAAATTGGCTAAGGGGCATGGGATTTCAAGGGATGTATCGAAGAAAATAGAAGCCTTCAAACAGAAGGACTTCTGGATTTTAAATCTATGCCAAATATGAAGGGACATGTCCCTTCATTATGCGCGCCATCCAATTCCATGCCAAATCCTTCTTTTGACTAGTCAAGCCCAATCCATATGGGCATGGGGATAAGGGAGAGGATCCTTGTGTTTATCTGGAATAGGTGATTAAGTGGTAAAAAGATTTTTGATCCTTCTATGCACCTTAATCTTGGCGCATGCCAAGCATGGTGCCAAGAGTGTAATCCCACTTGGACTCTTCCATAATTCAAGGATAAAGCTCTAAATAATTCTAGATAAATGCAGATAATTGCTACCCAAATTAGAACTCAACTTAATATAAGTCTTACTTAAATTGGTTAGCCCAAATAGTAAGCTAATTAACCCAATCCAATTAGATTAAGAGTTAGGCTAGCCAATACATGATAGTATGTTAATTAGTTAGTCAATTAGGATCCAATGACCCTAAATAAAATTCAATTGACTTCCTTGGCCAATTTCCTAGCATGTGCGACCTTTTGAGCTCTACATCTAGCTAGCAGTAGGTCCAGGTCCAAGCTGTTTCGATCCAATCAAAATTGATTGATCTAATTAGGTCAAATCGAGCTGATTCAAGTTAGCCAATTCGAATCACTTTCCAAATTGACTCATGAATCCTTCCAATTTGATTCATAAAAACCTACAAGACATGATTAACATCTAGTAACGTGTCATGCCTACTTAGAAGATGAAGAATTTAGTTAAAATTATCAAAATATCCTTCAGTAAAAAGTTACCGTGCAATTCAATCTTTCGATCTTCCTTTATCCTGAATAAGTGATGGGTATGGTGAATTGTCAAACCCTAGCACTTAATCCTTTCGAATCTCAATTCGATAATGAAGACTCGATCAATGAAAGATTAAAAATTCTATCTAATCTCATCCTACTTTGATTAAAAACTTTTTGAGTCAACAATCGAAGAGATTACATGGGATAAGTCTTCCTCTTATTAGGAGTGATCGATTTCTTGTTGATCCACTCACATCCTTTATGCACAATCCACCATATCCGAGAATATCCCGTACATGACTTTTTGTCATGAATGAGTACGAACCAAAACATAGCTTTATGTGCATGAGAAACCATGGTGATCTCAGTTCTAAGGATCACTTGCACAACTTCCACTATGAGAACCATCTTTTGACAAGTAGTAAGACCTCCATAAGACATTCTCAAGGAAGATCAGTTCAGTAAACTCATATCCTAATGAGCATCCACAACCTTATATTAGTATCTCTATACAAGTGGCTGTGAGACTAACCACCCTCTTCATCGAGCATACATAGGATGTGCTAGTCTTTCCGGAAACATCGATCCCCAAATTGATGATCTAACAACTAGGAATATTTTATATTAGGATTTATAGGAACTTAGGTCTCACCATTATGATCTCCATCATAACCCTAATTCCATTGTCCTAACCTATGAGGTTCATTATAATCTTGATAAGGTGCAACAGTATGATAAATCAATAATTATCTTTTATTAATAATATCATATATGAGTTGAAAGATTATAGGAATGCATGTATAAAGATTGGCTTTTAGGATATAATTCTTTCATGATCGCATCGCAGATCGCATGAATCAAGCCAAATCATGTCGGACACGTCCCTGCACCATCTGATTGTGTGCCCATCAATCGCGTGAATTGCATGCATGAATTGCAACACAAAGTCCATGGACCGTGCTAAACAATGCATAGACTGTGCCTCCCATTCGATGGATCAAGCGATCCACCGTGGATCATGATAGCAAAGGGGGAAATCACCTAGACCGACCGTGCATCCGCGAGTTTGCATGTGCTAGGTTGCATGCTCACCCTCGCATCCTCTGCTGGCTTGCATACATGGGTCAAATCAAGGTGCACCCAATAGTGTTGACCACTAGACTCTGGAACCTTGGTCTAGTATTGGAGATTTGACTATTTCCTTTATACATTCCTTTGCAAAGAAATCATATATCTTTCAAAATTTTAAAATAATTATAAAAATTAAAAAAATAATAAGACTTTATTATCTCTTTTTCCATCACTTAATTTTAAGGATTATATATACTAGTACACATACTCATATAAGGAAATTAATATTAGCTGATACAGAATCATGCCAATTAAAAAATAATATAGAGTAATATTAACAAGAAAAAAATATTATGGATTATCTTAATAAAAAAATACTATAGATTATCATGTGATCATCTAGAATTATATAATCATCTAAAATCATGCTAATACTCCCCTTCAAATTCAAGATGGTACTGTAGTGTTAACTTGAGTTTAGAAACTAAATCACGAATGCACTTATAATTTAGCATGAAAAGTTTACATTTGTTAGTGTGATTATTTAGACGATGTGATTGTGAGAAGACATAAAAGATAGTGGTGACAACAGGGGTCGGAGTTCAAAGAGAAGATAACCAAAGGTCGATGATCTTCACAGATAAAAATATCATAGAAGAGATACCATGAGTCAAAAAGAAGGTAGTCGAAGATTGATAATCCTTGCAGGATAAAAATGCTATAAAAAAGAAAACTGGCAATCAAAAAAAAAAACTGTTGAAGGCCAATGATCCTTGTAGATAAAAATACTATAGAAAAAAGAGCCTAATGCTCCAAGAGAAGATAGCCAAAAATTGATAATCCTTACAAACAAAAATGCCATAAAAGAGAAGATTGATGCTCAAAAAGAAGACATATAAGGCCAAAAATAGAGATATATAAATTAATCTAGTGATAATAAAAAGGGATAATCAAAGATTTGAAGATAAGGAGAAAATGTAGGATTTTGTGGTACTCCCAAGCCTTGGAAAGACTTGGAAAGCCATGGCAAGGATGTTCGAGGATCCCTGGGCTTGGGGGCGTGTCCTGGAGATGTTCTAAGGGATACTCTGAGTCTGAGGTTGAGAGAACATGTGAGTCAGTTGGATCAGGGGGCTTGACCCAGGTTTGAGTGTTTTCTCATATATGTGACTTAGGGAGGAGTTTTTGAAAGATTGTAACATAACCCGATTTGTGGGTTATGGAATTTTAGGTCCAGAGGTATAGTCGGTTCCCTTTTGGTTTAAGAGGGATGTACGTGATCTCTCTTTCTCACCGTGAGGAATCAGTGTGAGGGTTACATCATGCGAAAGAAGGGCTTGGGATGTGGGTGTTCCACAGGCTTGGAGAAGGAAACTGAGCATGAGGGAGTTCGCAAGTTTAGGAGTTTCTTCCTGGGTTTCAGAGAGGAGGCTGGTGTCTTGTGTCCTATATTAAGATCTTCTCCAAGGATAATAATACAATCTCTTTTCTCCTAATCTCTTCTGTATATTTTCTCCTGCTTCTTTGTGGATCAAGAAGGCTAACATCATCTCATCAGGATCTCTCTCATGGTGCTTCCATGGCATATACTTTGATCTGGAAATTTTTTTACAAGTGGTATCAGAGCGGGTTCGAGCGTGGAGAGAGAAATTTTCTATCCCAGGATCCCATTGAGGTGTTCTTGATCAAGGTATTTTTTGGATCAGGTTTCTCCAGGATTTTGGAAAAGGGTTTAGATCTAAGATTTCCTCAAGGTGTTGAGATGAAGGATAAGATCTGGGGCTGCTGTCTACACTCTCTTTACATCAAATATCTTCTTCAAGGTTTATGTCAATCTTTCGCTGTTTGTGATTGTTTTGGATCATGGAAGGCAGCAGGGTGAAGATTGATGTGGAGAAGTTTGATGGAAAAGGAAGTTCACTATGTAGAAGGTTAGGGTGGAAGACTTGCTGGTTTAAATGGGATTAAATCTGGCTTTGAAAGATACGCCAGGGGATATGAATGACAAGGAGTGGATGTCCTTGGAGAAAAGGGCATGTGCCACGATTAGGACTTGTCTGGTGGATAAGGTTTTGTATGGCGTCTTAGAGAAGAAAATATCCAAGGGATCGTGATCGAGGTTGCACATCATGTACATGGGAAAGAATATGTACAACAAATTGGTGCTGAAGAAGTAACTGTATAGCCTTCAGATGCAAGAGGGTGAGGATGTTGCGGGACACATTCAGCGATTCGACTGGATGAGCATGGATTTGCTCAACATTGGGATGGATTTAGAAGAGGAAGATAAGAGTCTGCTACTTTTATGTTCACTACCCGGGAACTTCGATCCGTTGGTAACTACACTGCTATATGGAAAGGAGACGCTGGTGTATGAGGAGATCATATCAATGCGAAGGTCCAATGAGCAGCAGGAATGGATGACGAAGAGGGAGATCTTCTAGGAGGGTTTGGCTGTGTCAGGGAGGCCAAGAAAATGGAAGAAGAAAGGTAAATAGGTGGGACGTGTATAGTCCAGGAAAGGCAGCATGGCTGGCAAGTGCTACAGGTGTAGTATAGCAGGGCACTTTAAGCGAGAGTGTCCGCTTAGGAAGAAGTGCAAGGATGGAGAAAAGGAAAGTCTAGATTTCTCAGGTTCAATAGTTGGGTCAAAGGAAGAGTCGGATGAGCTCTTCATTTTGGAGGAGCCTGCAGGAGACAGTGTATCTGAAACGGTCTCGGAGGGGTCCACGGGATGCGGAGGGTCCGAGGAGGCAGCGATGGGGTTCAAGGTGCAGGGGCAGGCTCAGCAGGGCAACGTTGAGTTGCTGGCCTCGAGATTTCATTCTATGGCATCAGGTGGACTTCAGTTTCAAGTAGAGCACCGGGGAGAGGTGGCTTCACAGGTGGAGTAGGTTTCGACATGAGGTCAGAGCGGAGGGGTGCACGGGAAGGAGTCATATCCCAGCACCAGCGTCAGGGGTGCACCGAGGCAGGTGGAGCAGCATGCACAGGTAGTGAGGCGTGGCTCTGAGAAGATGGTGTCAAGTAGAGCTCCAGTTACAGCGAGTGCCGATTCAGATTCGCTGGGTTCTCTCCAGGGAAGTCCAACAAAAAGTCTGATGCAGCTGCCAAGCAGGAGGAAGGCTACAATGGTGGTGCCAGGGTGCAAGCAAGGGTCTTCAGCTGTAGAGGCGGTCATCCCAAAGGCCTCTAAGGGCATGCAGTAGCTGAAGGGTGTTGGCAGAGACAAGGAAATCCGCACAAGAGGCTGTCATGACATGTAGTTACAGCGGGGATGTGTAGGAGGACATTGCCGGGTTTGCCAAGGCTTGGGGGCACCAAGGTAAAGATTGTAGGATTTTGTGGTGCTCCCAAGCCTTGAAGAGACTTGGAAAGCTATGGCAAGGATGTTCGAGGATCCCTGGGCTTGAGGGCGTATCCCAAGCAGGTCCTGAAGGTGTTCCAAGGGATACTCTGAGTCTGAGGTTGAGAGAGCATGTGAGTCAGTTGGGTCAAGGGGCTTGACCCATGTTTGAGTATTTTTTCATGTATGTGACTTAGGAGAGAGTTTTTGAGAGATTGTAACATAACCCGATTTGTGGGTTATGGGATTTTAGGTCCAGAGGTGTAGTCAGTTCTCTTTTGGTTTAAGAGAGGTGTGCGTGATCTCTCTTTTTCACCGTGAAGAATCAGCGTGAGGGTTACATCACGCAGAAGAAGGGCTTGGGACGTGGGTGTTCCACGGGCTTGGAGAAGGAAACCGAGCATGAGGGAGTCTGCAGGTTTGGGAGTTTCTTTCTAGGTTTCAGAGAGGAGGCTGGTGTCTTGTGTCCTGTAACAAGATCTTCTTCAAGGATAATAATACAATTTCTTTTCTTCTAATCTCTTCTATATATTTTCTCCTGCTTCTTTGTGAATCAAGAAGGCTGCCATCATCTCGTTAGGATCTTTCTCACGGTGCTTCCGCAGCATATATCCTGATCCGGGGATTTTTTTACATAAAAGCAATGGAAAGAAGTTATAAATATATCTGAAAATAAGAGATCTTTGGATATTGATCTAGTTAAAAATAGAGAATCTATAGATTTACTAAAAAACATAGAATCTGGAGAGAAATAGAGATTGATGGATTGATAATAAGGACCTTCAAGACTTGTAGATATCGCAATGAAGTCATAGCAAAGGTGAAAAGATGACGACTTCATATTAGGTGATCAATGGCATTGATATTATATTAAAATAATTACAGAAGAAGGGAAAATCAAAAGAGAAAGATAGTGAAATAGAGTTTTATTATCTTTGTTTCAATCGCCACATTTCAAAGGTTATATATACTAATGCACGGATTCCATGTAAGAAAAATAATATTAATTGATACCGAATCGTATTAATAAAAATAAATATAGAATAATATTAATAAAAGAAAATATTATGGGGTTATGCTAATAAAAAAATATTATGGGTTATCATATAATTTCTAAATTCATGTGATCATCTACAATTATGAAGCTTTTGGCCTTTCGATAACACCTGAACTTTTTTTCTTTCATTCTTTTTCTCTCTGGCAGGGGAGCAAATTCTAAGAACAAATAAAAACAAAACATATAGCTAAATAACTACTTTGCAGAAGAAACAAAAATTAAACCGTGTAGCTACCTCCTAGAAACTATAATCAAAAGCCTTTGCAGCCAATTAAGCCCAGGAGGGATGAATAATTCTTCTCGGCAGGTTGATTACTTTCATGAAAGACATGAGATGGTTAGTGACTAGGGATAAATTACTCTTCTTCAGAAACCTGTGTTTTATGCAATTCTGCTAAACAGCCTGTTTATCATTTATTTTTTACTTCTTTGCTCAAAATTGGATATTAACTTGAGGGCTACATCTCTGCAACAAGTGTGGACTGATTGGAGGAAGCTGGCATTGCTAAAAAAATTCAGAAATGGTCGGGACATGATCATGCTTGGTATATGGTGGCTTGTTTGGAAGGAAAGCAATCATAGAAGTTTTAGAGGATCTTCCGAAATTGTGGCTGATATGATTCCCGAAGCCAAGTCCTAATTGTGCGGAATGGATTCCTTGTTGGAAAGTACATATTGAAAATATATATTTTATAATAATTGATTGTGATTCAATTAATCTAACAATAAAATCAATTATTATATAAATATAAAAATTTACAGAATACAAGAAAAGAAATTTATCCGAAGGCGTGCTGCGTGCTATCCTAAAATGATTCTTGATCTAGTGAAAGTAGTATTGAAATGAAATGATTAAGAAAAAAAACTTGATAAAAAAAAATGAGAGATAAGCTAAAAGAGTAGGCTGATTGGAAAGAAGTAGATAACAGATTAGGAGAAGAAAGAACATAAATTTTTCTTATATCCCTTCTCAGCCTCTACCGGTCTTTATATAGACCTAGAGACTAGCTATTTGGGCTGGCCCAAAAGCTAGTACAATTAAGTAATTAATTGGCTGGTTAATGGACGAAGTTAAAACAAAGTTAACATTAAAAAACGGTGAGTATTAAATAGATTTAATGTTAAATAATGGCTAGTGAACTAATCGGGTCTAACGGTAAGCAATGAAATTGCTAATTCTTTTTTTGATGTTAATCAATGAAAAAAATATATAATCAGTGAAAAAAAAGATCATCCCATGTCGTAGCCATCACACGTGCAAGTCAGATCGGGCTCCATATGCACATGGAGATTGGCCAAAATAAAATAAAGCCATCAGAAGAGTTTTTAATATAAACAACATTGCCAAATTTTTCCTTTTCCATGTGGAACTAAAATAAATAAATTTATGGAAAATTTTTTGAAAGAACTTGAAAGAACAAATTTTGAATTTCTCTCTAAGACTCTAATATTTTGTTGCTTCATCTACCTATCTATTAATATTCGGCCTATCATGAATTGAACTAGTATTTTGTCTGACTGTTATCTTTATAATGTTTTAATTCCAGTTCTCATGAAATGAATTAACAGGTTTTCCCATCTTTTTTCTCAAAATAGGACGTCCATGGAGATTGATAAGAAGAATGTTATAGTCTCATTGGCATTTACCAGGGGTACAAGTACTGCAAGGAGCTCCATTCATGTCGGAAAGACTGAATAGCTTAAACAGCCGAACTAAACTAACCAGGTAGAGTTTTTTCTTTTTTAATAATATTTTTTAAAATATTTTAATTATTTTTCATTAAATTTTGAAGTGGAAAAACGATGTTGTATCTGTGATCTCCTGAAATATATCCACGTAAAACCCCTTTCCTTTTCACGTATTCAACATCACCTACTACAAAAAAATATATTAGATAAGACACCTCTTTGATAAATATTTAATAAAAAAATATTTTTAAAAAAAAACCAACTGCTATTTGGAAACACCCTGAAGTAGTGCGGCTCACGTGCAATTGGAGACGTGTTGCCCCACCCGTCTTATACTTTAAACCTTATTACCGCACCTGCCACTTTCTGCAAGCTTCCACATGGCTCAGATATTGCAACATCTAAAGCCCCCACAGCACCAGCGCGGACTGGAAACCATGCCAACACCATCAAAACCCACGCAACGGGGAGGGGTATCACCGTCAAGGGTGTCCAGGCTTGACCAAGGAATATTTCCAAAGAGAAGAAAAAAGCCGACAACTGTTCTCGCCATGAATTATGATGAATGTCTTCTATGTTAAAAGATTTATAATAAATCACAGAAATTTGAAATCACTCGATACTATAATTGCATCGGTACACTCCAAAATTAAAAAAAGTCAGCAACGAGTATCTAGATATATAATTATATTCCACTTAAAAAAGGAGCATCAAGATATATCAAGTTCGACACACCTTGAATCACAAAATACCCAATTGAGGTACATATCAGAACTACACTTGCATGATCTAGTGCACTAGATGTGCTTTATTTGATGATCCTTTGGTTTTTTTTTTAACATATATATATATACATACAGTCAAATGCAGAACACCAACATTAAAGTGCAAATATTTTAACCTGTATTTGGCCCTTCATCGTTCTTGGTGGCTGCAGACTTGTAGAAGCTCATAAACTTTGCAGTAAATTCTGTTAAAAAGGAACACATTGGATCCATTTACAAGAATTCACACTAGTACATAATAGGGAAAAAGGGCATGAGACTGATTAAAAGAGACTCTTAGCATATTTTAACACACTTACCTTCAATTCTCATGAAACGATGAACATTCTTTTTTGGATCGTTTAACTTACTGCTAGACTCAAATTTATCATGTCCGAAAGTTGGGGATTTGGCAGCATCCAGCATTAGCCCATTATCCCGCTGCATAGCATCATTAAATTGATTGTCATCAAGGTAGTCTACAAAAAACATAAAAATGATTATCACGGTTGAGAAATCCAGGTAGTGGCTCACATTGTTAAAATCTCGATACAAGGCATCAATTTTGGCCTGACACCGGTCATCCACATGCTTCTTCAGTTCTGTTTTCAGCGTCTGTTTTTAGCAATACCAACTGCTAGGTCACAGGCATCTCTGATTCGGGCATCATGTAGAATTTGGGTAAAGAGAACTTACACTGAAAATAAAATCTGGTGATACATCATGCTCAATTAGGTTCTTGAGCTTCCCACGGATGATGTATAGTCTGTGTACCAAAGATCACCATCAATATCCTTTTCTCACTCTAAGGCCATGGTTGTCTCCATTCATAATGTAGCTACCGACAATTTCATAAGCAATAGAGCATACAAATATTGATCAATGCATAAAATACCAGAATGATTAGGCAAACCAGTCAAGCATGCGCATTCTCATATCACCACAATTATTGGATCAATTTCCATACTCATGTTCTCTACAGCCAAGGGATTCCTTTCGCATATCTTTATCAGGCAACCTAGCCGAGCACGTTCACTCCCATCTCTCTATAATCATTGGGATCCATTTGAATACTTGCGCTCTCCACATTTCACAATTTTTTTCTCCTTATATTTTTCTTACAATTTTATTGCTGAATTTGTATTTCTAGCTGCCCCAGAATTTATGTGATGTGTATTTTATGAAAGAATATATTCAAGGAAATACAATAAAGAAGATCATGCCATTCTTCCCAACCAATTTTCTCACATAATACTTACTGCTTTGGGCTTTGCTCTTCAACAATATTTTTGGCTATCTTAGCAATATCTTCCTCCCATCCAGTTAGGATCTCCTGATTTTCTTTAAATGAATAGCTGCAGTTCAAGTAAACCATGACAAAGTTTAGGTAACAAGTCAGCTTCTTGTTGCAATTCAACAGATTAAAATCTAGATTTACATTAGGAATTTACTCTCACAAGTTTCATTATGAGATATGCTACTATGATGGCTGAAGAAACCCATGTATTCATTGAATGTTCATATAGTGCATACTGAAGAAAACCAATTCACATACAACATTGCAATGAGAACAAAGCCTTATTTGTCCAAATCATGGCAATAAAGCCATGAAAAGTTGAGAAGAAAAGCCGATCAGGTTGGTAGGTGGGCTATAAATAGGACACTTGGTCATGATATGATCAAAATGGAAAAGAAAATAATAGGCAATTCTGACAAAGCCATCATGTCAATACATTATATTGAAGCATATCAGGCTTCAAATCCCAACGAAATCTGAAGATCAGACTTCAAACCCAACTGAAAATCAGGAGGAAGAAGAGGAGGAAAGAGATAAAACAGTTGTCTCAGGCTTCCATTTGCCATACAAATTTTTGTTTCTACAAGTAAACTGGAATTTTAGATGGTAAGATAATGGAAAACAAGTTGACTTTCATAGAAGAAACTGAAAGTACTTCACAGTAATTTTGTCAGAGATGACAAGCATGCTATTTCATGGAGGGATAAACATCCCTGGTCCTAAACAGACGCCCAAAAAACATTCAAACTTTGTACACAATTTTGTTAAAATGAGCTGAACTTCCTACTGTATGAAGCTGTGTATTTTATATTCGAACTTTTTCCTTGAAAACTGGCATCATTACTAATTTAACCTTTCAACGTGAAGACTTTCAAGTGAAGAAGAAAAAGAGAAATATTAAAGGTGGTATTAGGTTTCTTACACTTTCTGTTTTTTCCTTCCCTTCCTTTTATCAAAGGTTAAAAATGATCAATATAATTTGAACATCTTCAATATTTCTCTTTTAATCTGAAAAATGAATAAAAAATGAGCACTTTACATTTTCTCGCTATAATGCTGATTCAATATTAAAAAATTTTTTGCAGGGCCAAAATTCATGATATTTGAATATTTGATGACGGCACATATTTGAAATCAAACAGTCACTCACGTTTAACTAAACTACTGTCAAATTTCTTTATGTTCATGACCCTTCTAATGCTTTGACATAATGATTGAAAGACTTGCAGAAAAGAATTACTTGCATCTGTTTCAGAAAAAGATATATTCAATATATCTGAAACAGATAAATAATAGACAAGTTTATAATGATTCATCATCATGAGTACAGGCAAACTGCCTGCTTACTTTCCCTTCCAGGAGGCTTCAAATGAACGAATTGCCTGTCGAAGATTATGCTTTGAGTTCTCTGCAATTCTCTTTGCCAGGGCATGGAGTAAATCTATGCGTTCTTGCTTGGCGATGAACTCCAAAACTTCAACAATCTGAAGATGAGCTTCAATAAAATATACCGAACTAAAACCCCTAAGCTAAAAGCTCACAAATTTGACTTGTCTGTTTCTATAAGAAAATAGATACAGTAGATCACCTCACTATCTGAAGGTGGAGGAAGTTTTACAATCTTGCAACGATGCCTGATGATTTGAAGCTTTGAGGCATCAGAGCAGCAGAAGAAGATCTTGTTACAATTTTGTACTTCTCCATGAGCCAAAGAAGATAATGTTGAGCATCTGTTGATAGCTTGTCAGCCTCATGGATAACAATTGCTGCAAAAAAAAAGGGCCAAAAAAGATATATATATATATATATATATCAAGCGAAAACTTAGACAAGATAGATCAACAGGCACAAGCCTTATCCACATATTTCAGTCACCTCAAGAAACTGTTTAATTTATTAGTTTCACATATAGAATGCACCTAGTTACCATGTATTGGAAATTAGGTAGTACCAGAAATACCATATACCTCTGCAATTAGCATGATCACAATGTGCAGCTTTGTTTGATGGCATATGGAGGTCATTAATAAAAGACGCTATCACAGGAATCTCGTACCCATGCAAATCAGACAGATTTACCTCAACATGTTGAGAAGATATCCTCACATTTATGTTAATGCTGGAGACAAATTCGCCCTGAAGGATATATCAGCAGCTAATTATTTAACTGATGACTTCATTTCTCAAAGTTCATTAGTTTATGATTTCACCCTCTAAATTATGAATAATAAACATTCGAGCCAATGCATTTGAAAACCTTCTACAATTGGCAAATGAGCTATAATCATGAAAAGGTGTTAAGTAGTAATAAAAAAGAGAAATACCTTCAGCTCAATTTTCTTCAACTCATTATTTGTCTGTAAAGCAGAATTGCAAGATTCCATGAGGAACTATGGTAGAGTAATGAAATTTTACATGATTATTGTATCAGCAATAAATAAATACCTCCAAATTCTCAGGTCCAAAGACAGCTCTTAGATATGCCAAAACCATAGTTTTCTTCCCCGCTCCTGCAGGGCCTTCAAATATAAAATGACTGCATGGCTGCTTAGCTGCCTAAGAAGCCCAAAATAGAAAAGATAAACATAACAGATAGCTCAAGGAAAACATTAAAAGAAAAAAGGCAAAAAAAGACATAAAAAGAAGAGAGAGCAACGAAAAAAACAAACATGGTGAAGACCCAAAAACAGTAAAGGAAGATCTATACCATGCCCCAAACTAAGTGACAGGAGCACATGCGTGCACAATATATTGTGCAATATTGTTGTCAGATACTAATTTAACCACCGAGATTATATATAATCCAGTTGATTGATGTTCTCCCAAACTCTTAAAGATGGAAAGTTGTGTGGTAACTTGGGTGATTAATATTAGAAAATTTCATTGACAAATAATAGAGATTCAGCTCCAGTTTAAGCAAATAAATTATATTAGACTAAGAAAAACAGTTTTTGAAGTTGATTTTGAGGTTATACACTTGACCATCTTGTACTTGGACGATCAAAAGTTAGACTTATGTTATCAGGTTGCTTTGTCTTTTCAAAGAAGAGAGGAGAACCGTACGGCATTAATTCACAAGATACTAGGAAGATCAAAGACTTGATTTTCAATCATGTCTATAACCACAACCATCAACCTTGTCCCTACCATGTCAGGGTGCCAGGGGAAGTTTCATCAAGACTGCATTTTCTTTTATTCAATAAAAAAACACTGTTATAAATTAAGTGAAGTCAAACCATTACATAGCTCTTGAGCAAATGGTAGGAACCAATATTTATTTATTTTTGAATGGAAAGTGGAGGAAGTAAAAAACTTCCCCCAATTTATTATAAAAGTATTAAAAAATTACAATGATGTTTTACAAGGGAATATGGGAAAAGGAAGCATAAAATGAGAAAGTATAGAATGGAAGACAATTTGATAGAAAGGGCCTTGTGGCTTTGAGATGATTTAGCCGAATATAAGTTATGCCACATTGAGAAGGATTGAAGGGTTTTAAAAAGAATAGAACAGGTTGAAGACTTTTGCTTATGAAAGTTCTTGGAATTCCTTTCATGCCAAATATGCCACATTAGAGCCATGAACAGTTGATCTCATCCTTTCCTAATGGTAGACTTTACTTTTCTTCTCCATGATGGCCATAAAATCTGAAAATTATAAGACAACCCCAAACATGGAGACATTATACAATAGGCAACCAAATAGCATGAGTAAATGGGCAACTGATGAAGAGATGTGAAGCTGTCTCTAAACGTGCACCACATAATTTTAATTTCAATTAGGGATTTATAATTGTAGGACTATATCAAAATGCATTTTTACCATGAATCATCATGATAAAGCCCTTGTACGAATTTTAAGGTTAATAGAATCTCCTAGGGTTGGGGTATCAATTTGTAATGATACCATTCACGTGGGGATCACTTGTACGAAATACGGATTCCTGTTTCTAGGATCATGATCGTCAATGTCGATGCTGCAGGAGAAAGAAGAAGAGAAATAAAATATAAGACATGATTAATTGACCATGCAAGATTTTACTATGAAAAAAAAAAATTTACAAGATTGAAAACTTTCACTCTCAATAAGAAATCCCAAAATTCCTTATACACGCTCTCAAGTAGAGATTCCTCACCACTCTTTTGATCCTCACACCTAGCCTAATCCTCTACTTATATTTGTATAGCCTTTGATGCAATAAGCGTCTCACCAGGAATCCAACAGTCCAAACCGTATCCAAATCAGAGTCCTGTAGCTCTTCCAATACTAGTCTGACTGCAGAACCACTCATAATCATCGGATCGTACTCCATCGTGCCAAAAATCATGTTTACACAATCTCAATCCATCTTGGATCATGTCTAGGCCATCGGATTCTCGTCCAAATGCGCAAAGTCATTGATCTGGGGGATCATGCGAAAGGTGCGCGTACACCACAAAATGACATGGGTTCTTTGTGGACGATCACTTTTGACCGCATTAATGGGCACCATGCATGTTAAGTTTTATGCGGACTACCCTCCCTCCTCAATTTGGCATTAAATGCTTCTATTGTATATTAAAGGACCCTCTGGGAGAAAAGGATGGGTTGAACCATCATGCAAAGCCAATGCTCTTGCCTAAAAAAAGACTTGAGCCAACCGCTGGATTGTGCATGAAAGAAAGGTGGGCCGTGAGTCGAGGAGCAGCCCAATAATCTCCACCTTGACTCGACACTCAGCCTCCATCCGATTTTGAGAGCTCTTGAAAGATTCCGTCCCTATGCCCGGGGACAAATGCCTGATCATATATGGACAAACATTAAAGTCAAGCCAGGTCGTTCGATTCCATCTTCATCACTTACTATGCTTACCTCAACCTGAGACCTGCTTGGAAAAGCTTCATGCATCAATAGGAATTTCACCTTGCAACACCACTTGTCCTCTCGAGACTCTTGTCTTGTACCCGATCCACCTCCTTCCGGAGCTCCATCTTGTACTGAACTCCTGTCTGTACTAGGGACTCCATCTCAAACTAGACTTCCTGTCAATAAATTGTGACCTCGATACTTCTTCCTCTGCAAAATGATCCTATTACCGTGCAAAATCTTCAAGACTCCATCACCGGCTCTCCATATATAGCTGTTTGAGTCCAGTTTACTAAGACAAATTAGATTTCTACGAAAACTGGATATTACATTGGACCTCGTCCAATTTCTTTACCATCCCATCATGCACCTCCAAGCTGATTGTCCCGACATCCGCGATCACACAGCTCGATCTGTCTGGTAAGTGAACAGCATCCTCTCTACTTTCCAGAGAGTCGAATAGCTCCTTTCTGTAACATATGTGTTTGGACGTGCAGAATCTAAAATCCACTAAAAAGAAGGGAATATCTCGTTGGATACTATAAGTGCATCACTGATGTATCCATTATTGCTAACATCGGCCACCGCCGTAGCAGCCCTCGTTCGAACTTTGAGCTGCGGGATATCTTTGACACGATGCCCTGCCATCGCATTGAAAGTATTTGATCTTGCTTGCATCCTTCGACTAGATCGCTAGCCTTGCAATCTTCTGTCGCTTCGCCTTCTACCGCCTGCAAGGTTGGAGTTTGCTTTACACTTCGCATTTCAGTTAATAACCAAGCAGAATATGAAGCCCTCCTTGCAAGACTGAAAATAGCCAATGAGCTAAGCATCAATCGGATCAGGATTTTCTCCGACTCCCAGCTGGTGGTGAACCAGGTGAAGGGCGAATTCGAGGCAAGAGATCTGACCCTGTCTAAGTACTTGAGCAAGGTACAAAGCCTCGTGTCTCGGCTTAAATTTTTCAAAATTCTTCATATACCTCGATTGCAGAACTCTCGGGCGGACGCTTTGCGCGATTGGCTATGCAATTACCAACACCTCCGACCGGACCTTTGCGGAGTATCTGCAGCGCCCAAACATTGCTGAAGAGCCGACAGAGGTTCACCAAGTGGAGCAAGAAGCCTCTTGGATGGACCCTATTTTTGCATTCCTTGTCAAAGGGACTCTACCGGAAGATACGACCGAAGCCAATCGTATATGCTGGACGGCTTCAAAGTACGTCATCCTCAACAACACCCTTTACAAGCGGTCGTTCTCACAGCCATTGCTGAAGTGCTTGGGGCCAACTGACGCCGACTACGCACTCAGAGAAGTGCACGAAGGCATCTATGGCGACCACCTGGGAGGGAGGTCTCTGGCTTACAAGATCATCTGACAGGGATAATACTGGCCGACCATCCAAAGGGACACGTCGGACTTCGTCAGAAGGTGTGACGCGTGCCAAAGATACTCCAACATTCAAAGAAGGCCGGCCAATCAGCTAACCCCACTCATCGCACCTTGGCCATTCGCGCAGTGGGGAATGGACATCTTATGGCGACCACCTGGGAGGGAGGTCTCTGGCTTACAAGATCATCCGACAGGGATAATACTGGCCGACCATCCAAAGGGACACGTCGGACTTCGTCAGAAGGTGTGACGCGTGCCAAAGATACTCCAACATTCAAAGAAGGCCGGCCAATCAGCTAACCCCACTCATCGCACCTTGGCCATTTGCGCAGTGGGGAATGGACATCTTAGGGCCGTTTCCCCCAGCATCCGGCCAGCGAAAATTCTTGATTGTGGCGATTGATTACTTTACCAAGTGGGTGGAGGCCGAACCACTAGCACAGATTACAGAAGCTAAAGTGGAGAATTTTGTTCGTAACTGCATCATCTTTCGATTCGGCATACCGAAGACGATTATCACCGACAACGGAAGGCAGTTCGACAATCCCAATTTTCGGAAATTCTGTCAACAATATCACATCTCCCATCGGCTAACATCAGTCGATCATTCTCAATCCAACGGAGAAGCCGAAATCACCAATCAGACGATCCTGCACGGACTAAAGACCCGACTGAATGACGCCAAAGGACTTTGGGCAGAAGAACTTCACTCGGTGCTATGGGCTTATCGGATGACCTCCCGAACGGCGACTGGGGAGATTCCATTCAATCTGACCTATGAAAGTGAAGCAGTCATCCCTGTGAAAATTTCCTTACAATCCCTGTGAATTGATCATTTCGCCGAACTGACCAATTCAGAGCAAAGGAGGGCTGACTTAGACCTGCTTGATGAAACCAGGCTCTAAGCGGGCTTGAAGATGGCGACTTACCGTCAGAAGATGACCAGATACTACAACTCTCGAGTCAAGGCTCGAACTTTCCGGGTCGGAGATCTGGTTTTGCGGAGAACAGAAATTTCAAGACCGACCGAGCAAGGGAAACTCCCCTCCAATTGGGAAGGCCCTTATTGAGTTGTTGAAGTAATTCGAGCCGGAACTTACCGACTCGAGCATTTGGACGGACGGCAAGTGGCGCGTCCGTGGAATGTAGACAACCTTCGCAAATACTATCAATAAAGGCCATCACTTCTTCTATGAAGCACTTCCGAAAGTCCGACTCCGGTCGGCAGAGACTCTAAGGCAGCCCACTCCCGAAAGTCCGATTCCGGTCGGCAGAGGCTCTAGGGTAGCCCACTCCCGAAAGTCTGACTCCGATCGGTAGAAGCTCTAGGGCAGCCCACTCCCGAAAGTCCGACTCCGGTCGGCAGAGGCTCTAGGGCAGCCCACTCCCGAAAGTCCGACTCCAGCCGGCAGAGATTCTAGGGCAGCCAATTCCTGAAAGTCTGACTCTGGTCGACAGAGGCTCTAGGGCAGCCCACTGCCGAAAGTCCGACTCCGATCGGCAAAGGTTCTAGGGCAGCCCACTCCCGAAAGTCTGACTCCGGTCGGCAGAGGCTCTAGGACAGTCCATTTCTGAAAGTCCGATTCTGGTTAGCAGAGGCTTCAGAATAGCCCCCTTGAAGATCCGACCTCGCATTCGGACGAGCCGAGGGACCAACACTTAGAAAAATTTCCAAGTGATTGGGTTCAAACTGAGCCACCGTTCAGCAACCACTTCGGAATATCCGATCTCACGAGCCGACGGACCAACACTTAAAAAATTTCTAAGTGATTGGGTTCAGACTGAGCCACCGTTCAGCAGCCACTTCGGAAGATCCGACCTCGCGAGCCGACGGACCAACACCTAGAAAAATTTCTAAATGATTGGGTTCAAACTGAGCCACCATTCAGCAGCCATTTCGGAAGATCCGACCTCGTGTTCGGACAAGCCGACGGACCAACACTTAGAAAAATTTCTAAGTAATTGGGTTCGGATTTAGCCACTGTTCAACATCTATTTCTGAGAACCTGCGGCTCAGCTAAACCGATCGTCAGCACCTAAAAACATTTTGAAGGAAAAAGGTTTCGGTCAATCCTTACCACATTCGCAGATACACACAACAGATGTATCAAAAGAAAGAAAAAGATGGGTTCGGACGAAGTCGACCACTGACATCCAAATAAGCATACATCAAAGACGCATACAGAGGAAAGAAAAACTTTATTAGTTAAACAAAAAGTTTTATACAAAAGGGGGCAGGCTGCTATAATCAGTCAGTCTTGCCTGGTGGGTACAAAGAGAAGTTGGACAAAAGGGCTTCGGCTTCGGCTTTCCCTGCCGTGTCCGAAGTCTCAATCGGAACCCCTGACGGACCTGCTTCAGAAGGAACTTGCACATCGGCCCCACCATCGATCGGATGCTCCGCTCCCTCGGCTGACCGACTCTGCTGCGCACCAGATAGATCAAGTTATGGGAAGAGCTCGGCTACCTTCTTTAAGCTGTCGTCGTAGCCGCTCATATAGAACTCCGACGCGGCCTCTTCCACCTCGTCAGTGAAGTCCGTGGAAGCCTTATACTCACGAACCCGTTCCGCTGCCAGCACCTCGGCCTTGCTCAGCTGACTCGCCCACTTCGTTGTCGCCGCCTGGTCGACCTAAGCCCTCTTGTCGGCTTCGGCGGACCGCTCTTCCTCTTTCCTCAGCCGACGAACGAGGGAGCTGACCTTCGCCTTCTTCTTCTTCAGCCTAGCCTCCCGATCGGCTAGCCGAGCCCGCAGGTCCCTCGCCTCCTCCTTCGACGACTCGGCTTCAGCCAGGCCAGCCGACAGCCTCTCCTCCATTGCCTTCAGCGACGCCTCCATCGCCGCTCAGGTCGCCTCCGACTCCTGGACCTTTTTGGCCGTGGCTTTGGTCGCAAAGAGTAGCTAACCAAGGCTGTTGTCCATCAAGGAGATCCCATGAAGAAGCTGCAAGCAAGAGGCTGAGTCAGTCATATACAAGACAAGTAAGAAGGAAGGGATGAGGGAGCGGAATTGGTGTCCTACCCTCATGAGGTCATGGTAAGAATCCTTCGCCATGTCGCTCAGGTTCCGCTGGATCGACTCCTCCCAGTCGGCATCTGTCATTGCTCCTCTGAGCAGGCCCTGCGCCAGTGTTGCATCGCTCAGGGCGTGCCAGTACTGATGTGCCTCTTGGTGGACTTCTTTGGCCGCCTCTCCTTCGGCCACCCCCTTTCCCTTGTCTACAGGGGGGACCGCATCCGCCGACTCGACGGGTGGTGGGGCTGGAGCCGTCACCGCATCGGACAGCTCCGGCTGCTCCTGCTCTAGTCGGGGGGCCGACGGCCCAACGAGAGTTGAAGACCTCGATGCCTTCGCTGCCAATCACTCCGATAGAGGGACGTCGTCCTCGTTGAAGTCCACGGTTACGACAAGTGCGGGTTGCTCCTCCGCCTACCTCCTCTTTGGCCCTTCTGCAGTCGGTTCCGCATTCTGGGCGGCCCTCTTCCTTACCGCCCGTTGAACCACCCTGGCTCTGTCAATCTTCATCCTCTCCTGTTTCAAGGAAAGATTAGGGTGAACGAAGAGAAGGAAAGTAGCAAAATCAATATAATAAATGTAAGGGGAAAGGTCGGTCAACGGTGGCGGCCCCCTGTCCTACCTAGGAGCGTGTGGCCGCTGACCCCTGCCTGATGAAGGGCATCTTCTCGAAGCAATTCAAGCACCATGGTAGGGCCGACCCCTTCCATATCGTTAAAGCTGGCCTGGTCGGCCATCAGTATTGCCCTTCCCTCATGGAGCCTCGGCCTTGGTTCCCTCCACAGCGGCTCAAAACCCCAAGACTGGAGACTATCTACGAAGAAGAACTTAGCCTTCCACCCATGGATGGCCGATGGGAGGCCCCCTAATATCCTTCGGCCAGGGCGGGGACTAAACATCCACCACTCCTAGCTCTTAAAATCCTTCTTCAAAATGAAAAAGTTGGCGAAGAGAAAAATCCTGGGTTCTGTCTCGGCTCTGTAACACAGGACCATGAAGCAGCTGATTGCCTGAATGCTGTTCGGGGTCAGCTGCACGGGGGTCACCCTATAAGTATTGAAGACCTCTACGAAGAAATTGCACAACGGGAACCTAAGGCCAGCCTTAAGGTGGTCTTCGTACATCGGAAGGTTTCCCAGCCCAAGAGGATTGTTCACTCTCCCCTCTCGGTCCGGGACTGTAAGATGTAGGGTCGAAGGTATGTTATACCTTACCCTGAGATTTTCAACCCGTTCCCGAGTCATCTCTGATCGGATCTCGCTCGGGCCCGGTTCCTTATTTCTATGAATGGGACCACGGCTGCCGGAAGCCATTAACATGAAGATGGAGAAAGGAAGGGAAGAACTAACCTGGGACTGGTTTCCTAGAAGGTTGAAGGCAATGGAAGGGGGAGTTGCTCTCTTTCTCTCGTCGAACGTGATTACAGCAAGAAGTTCCTCCCAGGTACCCCGTATCTTCTTTTATAGACCTTCGAAGAGGCGCCTTCCCCCATCCCTCGGGCATCGCGACCTTTCCATCAGACGGTACGACTCTCCACGTTGCGGAAGTCGATGCGACAAATTGATGGGAGCAAGCAGATGGCGATTCGCATGGATGCCAAATCAACGAGGGGATCGCCCTCGGCGCGGCGCCAGCTGCTCAGATGCTATCACGTTACACGGCTCGTCTCCAGAGTCCAACGGCCGAGCAGGCCAGGCTGGCCCTTCATCATTGCGCCCCTTTTGCATTAACTGCAACTTCCTCGCCCCCAACGCGGGGTCGACACCTATCCCAGACGCTGATCCTGGGAGATTCGGAGTGACTAAACGCGACGTGCCCAATCAAATTCACGGTCATTTCAAAGACAGGCGCAGTCTGCACAAGGATGGTGCTCTTGCCCTTCGAAGCCACATGTGCTCTTAAAGGCCAAGAGCAAGGAGGCAACTGTTATACCCAACCGACTTTTTCTTGAACCGGACCAGAGCCGACGGTCTTTCGGACGAGGCAGATCAAGGGTCCGGCTGACCCACTCCTGCTGAGGTCCAGCTAACCCACTCCTGCTGAGGTCCGGCTGACCCACTCTTGCTGAGGTTCGGCTGACCATCTTCATTAGAGGTCCGGTCGGCCTTCTCTCATCATGATCCGACCAACCCTCTCTAGCTGAAGTCCAACCGACCCACTCCAACGGCAGAAGTCTACATTAAGCTCTGGAGAACAACTCCAGGGGTAGCTCAAAGGCTCTAGAAGCCCCTTCCAGCTGGTACCAGAATTTTGTTACAACAGGCCTCACGATGTGGCCACGTTCTAGTGCCACCTGGCCATCACCCTGATTCTCCTAGAGGCAAATCGGACATTCCCAGCCTGGCCCCTAATAAAATTTAACAATATTCCACGCCTATATGAGGAAAACGGGGGACTTCAAATAAGGGCCAAGAATTCTTTTCCTGCTCCATAAGCTTATCTCGTTGATTCCTCCATTCTGTTGCCCTCAAGCTCCTACTAACTTAAGCATTGGAGTGTTCCCCGCCGGAACACCACCGGCCCTTGGGGACCTTTTTTGCAGGAACCGGGAGAAGAGCGCTCCAGCCAAGCCTGCCTGAACCTGGTCCGGGAGAAGCTGCAGCAACACCCTTGCTATAAGCTTCCTTATCCAATGCTGAAGCCTCCTACCCAACACAAAACCCTAGCCATAAGCTTTCCTATCCAATCGCTCAAGCTCCCACCCCACCCGATTGAGACTCCTGAGAATGGATAAAACAAAATAAAAAATTAAAAGGTATGACTTATTCCCATGAATTATCATTTCTTGCTTTTATTATCTTTTCATTTCACTCTCTTTTCGAGGAATAGATAGCTCGAGAGATCGGGGTTTTTTTTTGAAGTTCCCATGAGTTTTTTTTGCGATATGACCCTTTATCTATAGAAAAGGAGAGATCAGGTGGTTTCATAGGTTTTTTTTTTTTATGGTGTGACCGAAAGGAATTTTAGAATATTTTACAGTGTGACCCTTTATCTATGGGAAGGAGAGATCGGAGGGGTTTTATATATTTTTTTACTGTGCAACCCTTGATTTGCATAGAGATCGCAGTTGTCCAGTCGAGTTCATCTAACTTTTCCATGATATTTACACTCACGAGAACTTAAAAAACCCCTGATCTCTAAGGTGCTCTCCATTCCTCAAAAAGAGAGTGAAATGAAAAGATAATAAAAGTAAAAAAAAATGATAATCCATGGGAAAAGGTCATTTGAGTGGAAGCTTGAGTAGCTAGATTGGAAGCCTATAGCTAGGACCGAAACTGGGCCGGGTCGGCTCGATGGGCTTTGGGCTGGCCCGAAATCAGGTCGGGCTTTGGACCATATTTTAAACAAATCGGGCCCGGCTTTGGGCCTTAAAATAGAGCCCATTTAATTTTCGGGTCGGGCTCAGTTACCCCTTTGGCCCGGCCCGAACTGGCCCGAACTTGGCCTGAAAATAAGCCCGATCCAGGCCCAGACTATTTCTTTCTCCCGTCTCCCTCTCTCTCTGTTCTCTCTCTTAGTCTCTCTCTCGTTTCTTATTTCCATCTCCCTCCCCCGGCCAGCCCCCGACGGCCGACGCCCCTAGTCGGCCCCTTCCTCGCACTCGACGGCTGACGCTTCCTCGCACTCGACGGCTGACGCAGCGACACCCCTCGCACCCGACGCTCCCTCTTCGACATCTTCGTTTCCAAGTCACCCCACCCGACGCCGCCGATGGCCCTGAAGCTCGCCCTCGCCCTCGGCCCCTTGTGCGACCTCACGGCCCCCCTCCCTGGCTCCTATCTACCTCCTCTGACCCCGACGCCCGCACCCGACGACCCGCCCCCGTGCAATGCCGTGGCCCGTCTCCAGCTTCGAACTGCCTCTCCCGGCCCCGGCACCCCACCCGACGCCCACTACCCCTGGCGCGACCTCGCGGCTCTCCCTTCCCGACTGTGATCTGCCTCCTCCGACCGGCGGCTAGTCGGTAAACCCTTTTATTTTTTTATTGATGGGCTTGCATTCGGGCTGGCCCGACAGTCGGTGAATTTTTTTTTTGATGGGCTTGTATTCAAGCCAGCCTAATCAGGCTCATGCCTGGCTCGGGTAAGGCTCGGGCATAATGTTTTAAAAAAATTTCAGATCTAAGCCCTGCCCAAGCCTGAAAATGTTTTTCGGACCCGGCTCGGGTAGAAGTGTGGCCCAATCTGGCCAGGCCCACTTCCCGCCCTACCTACAGCAAGGGTTTTGTGTTGGGTATGCATAGATATGAAAGGGAAGCTTCGACGGTGGCGAGGGAAAATTATTAGTTGGACCAGGTCCGCACCAGTTCAACCTATAACCGACACGTGCAAGAGTTAAAATGGTCAATGTAAAAAGTATTTCTCAAACCTCACCATGCTGCAATCACATGACATCTCCAATGGGCATTTTAGCCAAGAGTTATTTTAACCACATATCGAGGTCGGCACGGGATCGGGTGTTTTCACGTATAATCAATGGCTTTTCCATAATTAACCAAGAGTTAAGGTCCTCATACGAAATAATGATGTTGATGATGAAGGTGATTTATTTAAATTTTTATACTATTAGGATAATCCCCTGTATTAAGAATTTAACAAAATGTTAAGCTTACCATCCGGAGGAGCTCCTCGGCCCCGTCTCTGTTGCAGATGAACTCCTTCAAAGCTTTCGGCCGGTACTTTTGCGCCCAAACGAACCTGTCCTCATTCGGCGACGAGGCGCTGGTTACAACCCTCGATTCTCGATCCTTCCTTGATCCAATGGAGCCAATCGCGTCATCAGCGACCGGAGTCGGCCGGCCGATCCTAGTAATAGCCGGCGCCGGCAGGTCCGGGGCCGGTTCACTCTCCCTCAAAGGCTTCTCCATTGGGTAGACCGCGGACGGAGGGCTGGAACTCCTTCTCGGCATCCATTCTTCGCGTCGCGACGAGAATTGGGGATCCCAAGGCTCGCGGCGGCGATAGGGCGGCGAGGTCGTCGGCGGGGCCGGAGCGGAGGCGGCGGAACGGCGGAGTCCGCGGTAGTGGAGTTCGCGGCTGCAGAAGCAGGAGGTGCCCCACAGGTGGAACTTGTGGAGAAGGAAGGAGGAAGAAGAGGAGGAGCGGGTGGAGGAGGCAACGCTCTCGTGGCCGGGGCTAGGGGCGAGGCCCCTGTTCCAGGAGGTGCAGCAGGTGTGGTCACGGAGGCGCTCCTTGTTCAGGGCTGAGGAGAGGGTCGTGGAGGAGGGCTTGGGGGCCTGGAGTCGGTGCATCAGCCGGGCGGCGGCGGAGGAGGGGACGGAGGGCTCGGTGGAGGAGCGCCGGAGGGGGTCGGGGATCGCCATGGTGGGAGGGTTTTGGGGGGCAGAGATAGAAGGGACGAGGCATGGCGCCCGTCGGGTATTTTGTCGTCGAGGCGGCTGATAAATTCGAGGTGGCGACGGTCACCGCAAGGAAATCGAGTTGTAACTCGGGAGGCATTCTTGGGGGAACAAGGAGACATAGACATCTTCACTCCGAGAAGTTTAGTGTGCGTTAAGATAATGTTTGATATATATATATATATTAAAAAATATTTATTTATTTTATTATACTGTATTTTTATTTAATTAAGAATTTAGAATAATAATTTTATTTTAATATAGTTATTATAATAAAACTCAACATATAAAAAATAATTTAAAATAAATTATTTTATTATCTATTACAAAATAATTATTTTATTATATTAAAAAATTAATTAAAATAATTTATTCTAGGTGATCCATCTTAATTACTATAGTCACTTGAAAAATAATCAAAAATAAAAATTTATTCTAAATAAAAATATGCCATCCAAATACAATCTAAATATATTATTATACTATGTATATAAAAAAATATCACAATAATACTTTAAGTAGTTAAATATAAATTTTTTTATCATAATCATCCTGATCATGTAATAAAAAATTAATATATTATTTATTAATAAAAATATTATTATTTAAATTTGGTTGAAAAATTTAAATAAAAATATTTACTGTTAATCATGATTAGCTAGCTAATATTTTTTTTTACCGTTTTGAATTAAAAAAATATAAGGAAAAATCTTGGTGTAACTATTCCTGCAGGCCTCCATCCCGCCAGGTAATATCCGATGCGAGATGTTCAGATTCGCGCAGTCTCTCACTCTAATTGTCACAAGCAAGTAAAATGGCGGCTCAAGGAAAATCATCCTAGGTTTAATCTATCACCGGCAAGTAGAAAGTGTATCACTAGCAATATGGATGATAATTTTTATCGATCGATGGATATCCGACTCGATCCTAATGGGATGGGTAAAACTCGACTCGTCTAATTTATAAACGGATATGGGTTATATAAAAAAAACCCGACTCGGATTCGGGTCGGGTACGGGTAGTAGTACGCCCCGATCAGAACCCGATCCGTTTATATATAAAAAAAATTATGTTTATAAAATATTTAAGTAAATTGGATATGGGACGGATATATCCGATCCGACCCTACTCGACCCGACCCGTTTAGCTTTTAAATAAACTAAGTTTTATGAGATCGGGTATACTCGACCCGACCCGATCCACACGTGATTTTTTTATATCCGACCCGATCCAAGACGGGTATGGGACGGATAATTTTTTAACGGGATGGGTATGGGTTTTGGGTGACCCGATCCAAACATGACCTGTTGCCATCCCTACCGGCAAGTAGAACGGCGGCTCCAAGAAAATTATCCTGGATTTAATCGAGTCATGTATGGTAAGGCCTCTACCAACCAGACTACCATCTTAGTATTTAAAATGAAGCATATATGTTTAAATGGTTGTATAAAATACAACCCGATTCCAATCAATAAAATTATGAGCACGAGAGGGCCTGCTGGACTGGATCAACCTGCTCACGAGTCGAAACCCATCTAATAACAAGAGCAAATTGCAAACAAAAGATTAAAGCATATATAGTTGGGTTAGATGGAACTCAGCGAGGGGATCCTGATATATATATATATCAAATAAGTGATTGATTTTCACATAAATAAAATGTCTATTTTTTAAAAAATCATCTTAGCATTAATATGCTAAAATATCATATTTACTTGTCATTCCAATAAAAGTAATATATTTTTATAGATATTTATAATGAAAAAAAAGCAAGGATGATGACAATAGCAAAATAATGCATGCTTTTTGTGGAATCATGGAGGCTCTACTAAATGATAAAAAGGTTATTAATATTTCAATAATTTGTTCAACAATATTTGTGAAATTAAAATTAAGCTCAAAGAAGGAAAAAATGTTAAAAAATATTTTACTTCTGATGAAGATAAACTTCTTAGACACGGCTTTTAAATGGGGTAGCAATCTAGGCATGCAAATTAGATACGGGTAAGATCAAAAATTTGTTAATCCAAGTATAACTTGTTTATTAAACAAAATAAAACTTTAAATTTCTTTTTGAGCTATTTTATTAATATGTTTCACAACTCAATCCCATAACTTGTTAATTATATATATATATATAGGTTAAATTGATTAAACATGTTGGATAGAGTTTTAATAAATTAAATAAATTCAAATGGGTTAAACATGTTCGACAAGTTATGTTAAACAAGATGGAAATAGATTAAATAGATTTTAAATAGCTTAAATAATTTTAAAAATAGATTGAACAGATCTTAAATGGATTAAAAGGTTCAAATTATGACCTAATCATATTATTAAAATCAAAAGAGATTAAATAGGCCAAAAATCCAAACCTAAATCTAATCTATTGAATAAATAGATTTAAGCAAGTTGATCGATTTATGATCCAAATTTATTTATATTCAACTCAAACATATTTTAGATAAGTTGTTTGTGAATTGGATTAATGGGCCAAGTCAAAATTACCGATCCTTACTTTCCAACCATTTTAATAGATTGCTCGACAATTTGAAAAATACCTTTATAGTATCAAACATTTAAACCTATGATTTTTTTTTTTTTTTTTTTGGTTCGGGAAATATGGCGGGAATGCCATTTTACTTTTGAATATACGTTCTCGTCTCACGCTGCGAGGTGAGAGAGGTGACGTCAATTGAAGTATTTCTTGTTAAAATTCAAATAACCTTGCACAAATATATGCCGGCACAACCTCTTGGTATCAAGTACTTAACATGGCAGGGCGCCATAAATACTTAAAATGGCCATATGAGAACGTACTAAATGGGTTGGTGATCAATTTACCAGGCCTTGGTACCAGTGGTTTGGAATTTGAATGTACCTCTACCTAAGTGACGGATGACAAACCCTTTACCATTTTCTTAAAAGAAAAAGACATACTAACAGTGTTTGGTAAACCCCTTCCAATTTTCTCAAAAAGAAAGAAGAAATAAAATTTATGGAATATTGGAGAATTGTAAAGAGTTGATCCTCCACAAAAATATTCAATATATGATCTATTTAACTTGTTTGGCACGTTCATGTTTTTTTGACAGTCTAAAAACATGCCAAGCCAACAAAAGGGTGCATGTAGAAAGCGAGATGGAGTTGACCATACGAATTGCGGAAGTTTCATCCTAAACGGCAGGTCTAAGTGGATGCTATATCAGAATTACGATACCGTGCAATTATTGATGAATATGTCAACCTAGCCCCACAACGATGCTAGAGTTCCGGTCGCTCTGCCTCCGATCACGTATTCCCAGAATTAAACTGTCCATAGGTTCATTTCTCGAATCCATGACCAGCAAAACTATTCACAAAAGAAGAGGCTACCACCACAGTGGTCCATACCCCCACTCATCGAGGACACAGTAGTCCATGGAGGCCATGATTATTGAATATCTTCCATTCTCCATTTTCTTTCTGCAATTTTGTATCATCTCTAATACAATTATGTGATGACATTAGATAGAACTTTTTGCATTCCATCTTTTATTATTATGAAGCTATACAATGAAAGAACTTGTTGCATATAAACATGACATGCTACCAGTGGTGACCAGTGAGTCTACGGAGCATTCTCAATCAACAATTTTACCCCCCCCCCAACTTTTTTTCCCTTACAAACGAGCCAAATAGATTAATCGATTCGAACCGAACCATAGATGACCAGGCTTAGGCTAGGAGTGGTTGCAAACCAAACAAGCGAACATCTTTCGAGCAAATGATTTCTTCTTCTGTACCACTGGCTCCACTGCAGGCTTCACGACTACAAAATGTGAATCTCCTTCCCCCTTCTTCCTACAATTCTCGCATTCCTCTAAGAATGTCTTGAAGGCATCGCTGACATATCGAGCACCCTCTGCGACTGTCATGCCCTCCACCAGTTTGTGGGGATAAATATCTTTCGTGCAATCACCATTTAGTGTGGCTCCCAGCTGCACCAACTCTTGCTGAAAATCCGACAGTTTTCCATGCTCTGCAGCTTCGGTCGGTCTCATCTTCTTGGGTTCGGGCAAGACTTCTGGGATCCATAAACAAAAACATGTTATAGGCTCGCTGCTACATGGTTTAACTCGGTGACAACTCAATCTAACTCGACAATGACTCGAATTAACTTAATCAAATTAATGCCTTAAATAAACAGAAAAATAAAAACACGGTTGGCTGATTTAATTCATCTTTTTTGACTCGGCAGCCTTATTTTTTCGAGTCAACTTGACCAAGTCATGGAATGACTCGCTGAAATTTCTAAATTCCTCTCTCCCAAAAAAATCGCTTTTTGGATATAAATCAACTGACCATATAAAATCAAATACACGTATGATAAAATTTTCCAACCTAATTAGCAAACATACTTTAATCAAGGAAAAAGAAAAAAGAAAAAAAAAGAATACTGATGTGTTAACCTGGGCAATCTGTTCTTGGGGTCGTCCGTGCGAGAACCGTTTGGAATGTGCCAGCCCATGCATCACGCTTGGTCAAGAACTCCTTCAGATTGAAAATTTTCTTCACCGTTGCAGGAATGGAAGAATGCTCAAACTCCGATGTAGGGTACGGCCCTGATGGCCTATGAACAACTGCAGCCAGAATAACAACTAGAAATTAGTAGTATGGTTTTGGTTAAACGTAAATCTAGTTTTCAATCGTCCGCTGGCAGTCTTTTCTTTCCCATTTTTTGAAGGAAAAAAAATACGGTTCTATTGATCGGAAAGGTTGAACGGCATGGAATCATAAAGTAGGACTGCCTAAAAAGGAGAAACTTAATTACTGTAAAATTTATTGTCCAGGTGAAAAAAATATTTCACTAAATTATATATCATTTTAGCACTTCCACATAAAAATTTAACGAAATTCACATCAAGAAAAAGAATATTTAACCAAGTTGTTTACCATTCTAGCACTTCTATATAAAAATCTAGTGAAATCCCCTCCAAAAAAAAAAAAAAAATCATGAAATCAGACCATGCTTGTTTACTTACAAACCACAAACGGATACATGTATTATGCATCATTTAGTTTACCTTCGTGTCATGTAAAACTAATTGTTTGGTATGTGTGTAATAATTTCTCTTTTAGCTTGAATTATCAAGCTTATCAGGGTATGATGGTAAGAGTTGGAATAGCATGCCATGGTCTATAACTCAGGATGAAATCAGCTTTTGTTTACCTGTTCCGGGTTCAATCCATGGGGAAATAAATATGGCCGGGACACGGACCCCAAGGCGATCAAACTTGAAGTGGTACGGTTCAGGACCCACGATGTCATCAGGGCTCGGAACCCCGAGAGGGGTTGGGACGTGGTCATAGAAGCCTCCATGCTCATCATAGGTTATGATGAACAATATTTCTTTCCATTGGGGACTGGATCTTAATGCCTCGTAGACCTCCTTCACCAACTTCTGCCCCTCCGAGACATCATGGGAGGGGTGATCGTCATTCCCGGGCAGGATTTTGAGGTCGAAGTAGCGTTGCTCGATGACGACATAGTTGGGCAGCTTCCCTTCCTTGCAGTGCCTCTTGAAGTCCAGATCAAATTGATGGAAGTTGCCAATGTATTTTAATTGCCTCAGGTTCCTGCCACCAACAAAATTCCAGTTAGCGAGGAATAAAACTACTTCGTGGTTTCAAGTGAGTTGAGTAATGAATTGATGCATGGTTGAGTTAATTCTGATCAACCAATTCTACCTTACTATGTAATGAATGATTCCTTCCATTCATGTTACCTGCGGACTGACTTGGTCATGGAACCAAGTTTGAAACAAGTTTGAGATTCTCCAAAGGAAGATGGATTAGAAAAGTTTGAAGACTCTTATAAAAGTGATCATCTATCCCATGGCTGTTATGTTTGATGGTTAGCACCACAAATTGCAACATATAAAAAGGGTTAACATTTGCCCCGACGCAACGGATCATTTCATCAAGTAAATAAACTGTCCGGGTTGTATCTTTTCTACGAATGAAAATGATCGATCTTCTTCGGTAATATTAACCATTGGATGGTGCAAAAGCTACTTTAAAAGAGCTGTGCAAGTAGAGGGATGGAAAATCATTAGGCATGCTTTGAAAGCGATGTCCCTACTTTGAAAGTAGTACAAGATGCAATCCAATAATCGTGAAAGAAGATTGATCGATCGAAAGATACAACCGGAATGCAGTAAAGTTACTAAAATCCACCTATGAACCGAAGTGGTATGGACATTGGCCTTCCTCGAGGAAAATATATTGCATAAGGGTGGAATTGGAGCATGCTGGCCTTACCCTAATCCAAGCCTGGCCCGATTTATTTTGAAAAAAAAGCTGGTCCAAGCATAGCCCGAGCCTGATTGGGCTAGGCCGATTCAAAGCCCAAATCGAGGTCCATTGGTGGGAGCAGGACAAACGTGTGGTGAAGGCTAAAAGAGTGTTTTGATACCCCAAGATTGGGGCATGGATTCTTGCAAAGCTGATGCTGCCAGTTCATACCGATCAAAATGTGAAGCTCAACTTATTTTGGACCATTTGGTCTGAAGTCGGCAATCTTTGTTGACTTCAATTTGAATCCATAAAAATAAAAAAAAAAGAGACAGAGCCCTTGTTTTATCCAACCACCGAAACTATCGAAAAACCTGGAAGGGAGGCCGTGGAGGGGCTGGGGTCAACCAGTGAAGAGTCGTGGAGGGGTAGGAAGTCCGATCAATCGAGTTTTTTTTCCTGTACAGCAAGGAGATCCCATCGATTTTCTCTTTAAAAACCCCCTTCTACTGTCACTAAGGATGCATAATCGACCCCGTTCAGTCATTTTCCTCCTCTCTGGTGAGCGGTCATGAGTCTCTCGATGCCAATGAGCCTTCCTTCCATATTTTTTTCTTGAAAGACACGGTAGAAAAGGAATTTTTATTCATTTTTTTCTTTTTTTTTTCTTGATCTTCCCGAACCGAATGGAATATTGGTGATCATCGCCCAATCACCCTTCCGTCCGGCAATGTTCCGCGAGCCCCTCCCCTATCCATCACCTTTCATGATTTCCAAGAGCCATGGAGGGCCTGTTTGGCTGAGCTAAGAATGGGAGCGAGGGAGGAAGAGAAGGAAAAAAAGAAAGAAGGAAAAAACAAAGAAAGAAAAAATGAAGAAAAGAAAAAAGAAAAAGAAAAGAGGGGAGAGAGAAAGAAGGGAGAGACGGAGAGAGAGAGAGGAGAGTGAAAGAGGAGAGAGAAAGAAAAGAAAGGAAGAGAGAGAAAGAAAAGAAAGGAAGAGGAGAGAGGAGGAAAGAGAAAAAATAATATAAAAAATGTAAAAAATAATAATAAAATTTGAATTGATTCTTTAGTGATTTAGATCGCGATCCAAACTGAACTAAAAGTCATTCTTTCTATATTAATTTATTTTAGATAGAAAACTAATTACATGATTAATTTTGCCAATATTTTTATCTTCTTATCGATAGAGCAGTATCAGAGTTTGAAATTCAAATAGGCTAAAATATTGATAGAGTTCTGACCTCTACTATTAGATACCAGAATATGTGAGTGTTATAAATGTTAAATATGTATAGCATAAATTAATCTATATTGAATTATATAAATTATTATGTGTGTTAGATGTTATTGTTCTCTAGTTCAACTATGTATGATTTCTCGTATGCTATCAAAGCAAGTTTCTTTTCGGGCCTACAATGGGGTGATTATTGGCACATGATCGGTGGATAAGATCTAATCTCTTTTGAGGTTAGCCACGGACCGATGGTAACCATAATCATAGTGAATATGAGAGTAAGGTAGAAATGATTGGTCATCCATAGTTGTGTTATTTGTTAATTGAATGTGCATATTAACATGATGTTATATTTTATTTTGTCATGACTTGATTATTCTATGATGAATGATTTATATATGTTTGTAAATTATTGTTGATATATTTATGGATGATAACTTACCGAATGTGTAAAGCTCATTTTCTACCTTTTATATTTTTGTTATGTATCCGAAAGAACAATCAAGTTTTGGAACCCCGTCAATGAGAAGTTAGAATTTAGGTATTAGGTTCTTAATTCATATTTTATTTTGAATTCTAGTTACATTTTACTTATATTATATATTAGATTTTTAGTAAAACTTCGTTCATTTGTTAGTTTAGATTAAAAAATTTTAAAATTAATAAAAATTTAATAAATTTATTTTTTATTATTGTCTTAATATTAATTTAAAAAATAAATCGTTGAAATTCTAAGGACATGGAGCCATCCGATGCATTGCGACGCGTGCGTCGGCATCAGCAGGCACCAAGGAACGGCTCGACGGCGGATGACAAGTGGTACCAGATAATCCGGTTGCTTAGGGGTTGGGGGGCGGCTTCAAGGTCTGGCGTTTCCTGGACAATCTCCGGTTTATAATATAAGAAGTGGGATCGAGGTGGTGGACAAGATCCAAGCGGCGATAGGATGCAACGAGAGATCTTTATCCCATTTTTGGCAATCAAACTCCCTGGTGCTGCTTCTGCGACGAAGCAGGGGCTTTGGCAGTCGCCACAAAAGAGGGTGTAAAAAAGACGAAGGGGCGGAGATGGATGAAACAAATAGGCGATGGGGTTTAGCAATAAGGGATTCCGGATTCACTCGTCTCTTAATACCGGGCTTGGGCCAGCTTTTCGGGCTATCTTAGGCCCTGTTTGGTTGCGGAATACAGTGGAGAAGAAAGGGAGGTTGAGAGGCAACGCACCTGTAGAAGAGAGTGGAGGGCGGATACTGGTAGTAGATGCCGAAGGAGTAGCCGGCCTCGTGGAGCGAGTCGAAGATGGTCTTCTGGGGCAAACCCTCCACCAGCTTCTTCGTGTCGTTGCTCGTCAGCCCGTGCGACGTCGCCGAGTGCACGTACAGCCGGTTCGGCTGCGTCGACGCCGGCATCGATGCGAACCAGCGGTCGCACACCGCGAACTCCCGCACCAGAGCCTCGTAAACCGGCACCGCCCCAGGCCGGAACCCGTTCATCACCGTTTCCGACATCCCCTTCTTCTCCCTCTCCGCCTCCTGCGCGAACCCGTTCATGGGCGGCGCCGCCACCCCCGGCGCCGTGATGGGGGTCTTGCCGGCGGAGAAAGGGATCCCGTAGACCTGCTCGTAGATGGCCTGGATGGAGTGGCCCGGGTCCGGGTCGACGTACTCGGACCGGTCGCCGAAGTGGATGACGGGGGAGTTGGGGTCGGTGGTGGAGAGGGGGTTGGACTCTTGGCCGGTAACGCCATCGATCTCCGGGTTGAGGGACTTCATCCAGCCCAGCATGTGGTCGAAAGACCGGTTCTCCTGGACCAGTACCACCACCGTCTTGATCTGGCCCTCCTGGGCCGAGCTCTCCGCCGGCATTCTTCGGCTTTCGTTATTTCCCTTCCGTTTTTCTTTTGTTTTAGGAAGAGGAGATTGGTGGGAGGAAGGGAGAGTGGGTTGTGAGTTTTTTAAAGCTGGGGAGAGAGGAGGAGGTTTCGTGGATTGGGAAAGGAGGGAGGGATATTCGCGGATAAACCTTTTAAGGGAAGAAGAGATGGGCAAGAAAGCAAGCACGGCGTAGGCGTTGGTGGGGAACTGGCCGGGAACTTAGATATGGGAAGCCTATGGTTGGTGCTCCTCATCGTATTCGTGGTCAGGTTACCGTCTGATTGTAAGCAACGCGATACTCCTCGAAAACTTGAGACAACGAAAACGGTGGGTCCGATGTCTCGTGCCCTACGAAATTCCTATCAACATGTCAACGAGGTTGAGTGCACGTCCAACAACACTACTTAAGGTAGAGTCTGGAAATGCTGATAGGTGGTGACCAGAACGAAGGGGGAAGTAGTGATGGAAATTTTTTTTTTTTTTTTTTTTTTTTTTTTTTTTTTTTTTTTTTTTTTTTTTAAGATAAGACGGAAATGACAAAGCATCGACGCGGAGGTTGAAAACTTTGGGGTTTCCGCGCGAAAAACATGCGGGTGCGATACGGAGGAAGAAATCCCAACAGAATTTGTTGGAAATGTTAGATTTCCGGATTCACCCTCGATGCAAATGCATGGAAATTTTTGTAAGGTTGATAAAAAAAAAATTAGACACGCTTGCAGATCGAACTTTAGAAGAAGAGAGGGATGTCATATAGAAGATTGCCTGCCAATACCATGGTGGTATCTAATATATATCTTTCTTGTTTAGATCAAATTCTCTAACTAAGGTAATGTGTAATGTGTGCACGTCAGTTTTCGTCAAGAGAGACAAGAAACTTGGGTAGAAAAAACGCCATCCAAATCTGGACCACATAACTTTTTTTATTTTCCAGTAATGATTTTTTTTTTCCCGCACGTTTAGGACATAGACATGCCGTTGCTACCTTTTAATATCATGTCAAAGGCTTCCGGGTCTAACTCTCGAGTTATTGATATTATATATGGTAGTTCAATAGATATGGAGCATCCAACTCAGGAACAAGAAGAAAAAAATTTCACGAGAACGGCAAGAAAAGAAAATTATCTTCAAAGTTTGAGTTCTTTTAAAATTGAATTACATTACATGCACCTAGGGCAGCAATTCAAAATGTCACTACACTTTCTAAACTAGTTGCAATAATGTATGTATTGGCTCCATTCAAAACGTGTTTGCTAAAGCAGGGATGAAAACAATGGTTAGCAACATATATTTCAGGAGACGCGTCAAAACTTGAGACCTTCCCATCCTAAAATGAGAGCAATTACAAGGTGGTAGCATGGTTTACAACGCAATTAAATCACCTGTAGCCTTTACCAATATTTGGAAACTTCGGTTCATCTTTATCAATTGTACAAACTCCTCCTGAATCCGTACTCCCCTCGTCTCTTCTCGCTGTCAAGAGGTATGGCAAGGATATCAAGATTTATACCCCTAAGATGATGTATAAAATTGATGTTCTGCTACGGTGACACCATACAGCTGCTATGTATAGATAGGAGGTCCTGGACTTTTGGTTAAGATGAATTCAAAGAAGCTTTTCCTCGTAATCCCAAGTTCTAACTTTGCACATTGTTAGTTGGGTCCTTGTGCAGTATATTGAGGGCTGATGTGTCTTCCTTGATTTAAGTTACCACATGCAATCGAAACAGTCTAGATAATGGTTAAGTCAGCGTCTTGGACAAAATTTTTTTCGAGCAAGTAGTGTTTTTTGATACTAGTTTAAATTATTTTAATAAGTAACCGGTAAGAACTATAAATATTAGGCCGGCCGGATAAATAATTAGCATATATTTATTAGGGACTGAGTTTTATAAAATCGATTAAGCCAGGGTCGCATGCATGTATTGAATTAATTGACCGGTGGACGGGGTATTTGTCATGGGATTTTGACCCGATCGATGTTGCATCGAATTGGGCATGGATCAAGATTTTTTTTATATGTTCTTGTCCTCGCCTAACTCATCAAGAACCTGACCTCCTCTTTGATCGAGAATGGCCGATGGCGCAGCTCACCTCCTAAAGAATGGTCTTTCCGTGCATCATAAGCGAAACCAGACGATTGGAACGATTGAAACCAATGCGCATGGCCAAGACTTCACTTAAACCGATAATAATTATCCTAATTAACACTCTTCCTCTACTTCCATGGGTAATTTTAGAGATTTTCTTCTTCAGGTGATCCAATAATATTCTCAAGCATATGCTTTCGTGACCGACCGGCGCTCATCTCACTTATGCTTGCTTTTACTTCAAGAAATGTACTTATTTGTTATTTTCTTGTAGCAGGCTCAAGAGATGCAACTATTTGCACTGCTACTATTAAAGATGCTTAAATTGGGAAGGTGATCCAAAACTAAGCAATTTCATGTAGTTAAACCATTCATTATACAAGGATGCGATAAATTATTATATCAGCTAGATCTCGTAAATTGACAAGTCCAATAGCCACTCGCCATATTATTTTGTTTTGTTTTGTTTTTAAATAATTCAAGATCAAAACATGAGTGAGAATTCTCGATTCACTCCGGTTTAATTTTGATCTTGGATTGTCTAAATACAAAAAGAGATAATATAGCCGGTGATTATTAGACCGGTCGATGCATGGCATGGGACTTTCCCGTATATTAATTTAATAATTATCATGTTTTCATCGTACAATCACCTTCTTGTCAAACATATCAAATGCAATCCCTAAGAGCTCCTCCAACTCATGCACGTTACGTCGTAAAGGTGATTCTAGATTGTATTCGAACCCTGAGTTCCTTCAAGTAAAACAAAATATATTTGCTTACAAAAAACTGAAAGAAAATATAAAATGATTAATTGGCTAGGACTGGTAGATGGCCCCGAGGCTAGAAAGATCAATGTTATGGGAAAATTTCCCTTTAAAACTATTAAGAGCATAAACTTTCGAAAGTTAAAGATGGTCATCCTCACGGGCAAATTGGAAAACAACTACATGCTTCAGCTTAGACATGACTAAAGTGACGAGGTCTCATGAAATGGTTTAACCGGAGGTGGATGTCGATCACACATTGGGAAGTGCTGGTAGGTTCGAGATGATACGTTTGACAAACAACCAAGATAAAAAAAAAAATTATTAGGTCCAGTTGGTGAGAGCCATCGTGGTCGTGGTTCCATGTAGTTCTAATCAGGTATCTTCATCCCTGTTCATTACTAAAATCTCACCAGAACTCGATGGACTGCAAGGATCCAGGCCAATTCCTTGTGGCTGCTCTTGGTTTTGGATCTTGACATGATGTGGTGCATCTCTACCAATGGAACCCAGGTAATTACAGTATAGATAAATCTTGCTCATTTCGTTTCAAAATAATAGTGAGAACACGGTTTTGCTATTGATTTGCTATAGAATTTACTTAGCTATATATCTTGCATCATACGAGATAAAACATTACAAAATAAATTAGATCTCGGATTAGTCTAGGGTAAGCATCGATATCCATGTAATTAAATGATAGTTTCACTTCTAAAATATCTGATGACCATTGAGGTCTCAAAAATGCACGTGCGTTGAAATCATTCTTGCTTATCATAACGATTACAACTGTTATTATTTACAATAAAAAAATAGTATGTCAAACAAATTATTAAGATGATTATTGTTATAGCAATTGTTGGGATATCCCGGTTCAGCTATAAATCAAACTCCCGTTTGACTGGTCGAAGCCCGTTTCCTCGGACTATGGACTTTGGACCAAGCAAGGGACAGGCCGACTGCAAGCAATCCAAGGCTTCATACCGAATCACAACATCCGGAGGCTGGTCCTTCAGGTAACATTTTCGACCCCGGCCGAAGACCGAACTACTCATCGACTTCCGAAGGCATGTACTTTGGTCCCCGCCGTGGACACGATCTCCGGTCTCAAGGAAATACCAAGTCTTTGGCCCACGCAAGGAAAAATTTGAAGCTTGCACTACAATCTGTTCCAGAAAGGTAACTGTAACCAACGGTTACAATCGACACTCATCATGCCATGATCATGGCGCGCAACTCCTGCTGCCACACCTCCGATCTGGCTGGAACCGCTCAATGACAACCCACGATCGCCAATCATGGAAGAGATTGACTCCCCATGATCACTGAAAAAAGAGCGGGACGCAGGCCGGAGGCCTTCTTTAAATAAGGGTAAGAAGGATTACTCGGGAGATGCGAACATCCTCGCTCACATACGTTTACAATCTCCAAAAGCCCTTTTTCTCTTCCACTCTCGATACCTTCCCCATTCTGTGGCTGGGATCTGTCACTAACTTAGGCATCGGAGTGTCCTCTGCTGGAACAACTCCGGCAAGGGACCTGTTTTGCAGGTGAACCAGGGAGCGGTCCTGCGATGCAGCGGCTCCGACCGGCCGATCCAGGGATTCCACGCCAACAGATTGGTGCGCCAGGTAGGGGGGCGTTAATATTTTTTAAGCTCCCTCCCAAACAAGGAAAAGAAAAAAAAGTTGTTGATGACAAGAGGAAAAGCTCCAATCGCTTCTACAAGTCGGAGTTGTGCTCCGTCTCAGAGGGGTGCACCCCCGGAGGAGAACGATGCTCCACCTCTTACAGTTGCTGTAGGAGTACAGCAGTTTGAAGTTCTTATGAACCAGGTCGCCAACCTTACGGTCATGGTTCAAGAATTCCAAAACATAGCCTTTCCGGTGGGAGACCCACCAGCTGTTTCTAAATATAGCTCTCGATCTCGAAGAAGGAGAGCTCCACGGGAGGACTCTGTGCATCCCTCCCCCATTCTCGGTCCTCTCCTGAAGGCCGAACTTCGAGATTGCCCAGGTCCGCCAATTTTCCACACAAAGGGAAAAGGCCTAAGCAAACTCCCTCACCCTCCTCCGGAGACTCCACTTCCATGGAGAGAGCATCGAAGCAGACTCCCGATTATGACG
The DNA here is from genome assembly GCA_021397845.1 of Areca catechu. NCBI lineage: Eukaryota > Viridiplantae > Streptophyta > Magnoliopsida > Arecales > Arecaceae > Areca > Areca catechu. The sequence continues at coordinate 16,965,351 of CM038049.1, read as the reverse complement.
GGAGGTTCAGAGCCATCGAATCAGAGATGGCGAAGGCGTGAGAGCACAGGATGCGGAATCTTAAGGATCCCGATGACCTGATTGTGGATGACTTACGCCCACCTCTCCCTCGGCACTTCAGGGTTCCCCAGATAGAGCCCTACGACGGCACCACTAACACCCTCGATCATTTGAGCAGCTTCAAGGCCCATATGATGATTCAAGGAGCTTCGGACGCGATGTACTGCTTGGCATTCCCGACTACCTTGAAGAAGTCCGCTGGAATGTGGTACTCGAGCTTGCGCCCAGGTACCATCGATTCCTTTTTCGAGTTAGAAAAACTGTTTGTCTTGCATTTCAGGACCTACCGCAAGACTCCTTGGAATACGGATACACTGTTCCTCCTTCACCAGAACGAAGGAGAAAGCCTGCGAGATTACATCTCCAGGTTCAATGCGGCCACGCTTGAGATCCCAGATCTCAACGAACACGTGGCCATGTTAGCACTGAAGAAGAGGCTTCGTACCTCCAGGCTTACTTTCTTCCTGGATAAGAAGTTCCCTAAAAGCTACGCTGTGCTCCTGTCAAGGGCTCATAAATACGTCGATGCTGAAGAGCAGGCGGCAAATCGACGATTGATTGAAGGGAAACCCCTTTCAAAAAAGAAGAATAACATGGGACAAGGTCCCCAAACTTATAATAACAACGGTGGCAGATATGCAGACCGTCGAAGAAGTCCTTCCAAGCCCAGAGCATTGGAAGGAAGATTCGACTCCTACACCCCCCTCAACCTCCCTTGAGAGAAGATCCTCATGGAGATGGAAAAAGAAAACTATCTCCAACGGCCCCGTCCCATGAGGCCTCCTCTTCCGTCAGGAACAGGAACAAATACTGTCGATTCCACCGGGACCACGGCCACAACATAGAAGAATGCATCCAGCTAAAGGATGCAATTGAGGATCTCATCAAGAAAGGGTACCTGGGACGGTATATCGGTCGCCAAGGCCCCCGGTCGGAAGTAATTGTTCCCCAGCCACCTCCTGAAGAGATCGAATTGCCAAATCAAAGGCCCACCAACGGAGGTGTAGGGATGATACACCGACCCACCAACTGGAGAAGGGATGAGGACGATGCTCCAAAGCGACTTAAAAACAACAACGCCATCCTCTTCTCCAACAACGACCTTGCGGGAGTTCGGCTCCCACATGATGATCCTCTTGTAATTTTGACCGTAGTGGCCAATTATGATGTACATCGGATCCTTGTAGATATTGGAAGTTCGACAGATGTCTTGATGTATGATGCATTCTCTAAAATGTATTTATCTAGACATCAACTGCAAAGGTCCCCCATACTGCTCTCTGGTTTTGGGGGCAACCAAGTTTATGCCGAGGGAGAAATAGTGCTGCCTGTAACCCTCGGCACCGAACCTTGACAAAAGACACTGCCGATCAACTTCACGGTAGTCCGGATCCCCTCAGCATATAATATTATTCTAGGGTGGCCTGCCTTGAACAAGTTCCAGACCGTGATCTCCTCTCACTACCTTTTAGTACACTTCCCCACCAGGAACGGTGTTGGAGAAGTTAGAGAAAACCAGAGGATGGCACGGTAGTGTCTGATGATTGAAGACAGGCATTTCAAGGATTCGACGACTCTGGATCGGCTAGATCCGAGGGATGTAATTACAAATCTTGGTGAGCCCATGGAGAGAACCATTCCAATGCCTTTGAAAGAAGAAGATCCCTCCAGAGTTGTGCAGATCGGGAGCGCACTTGATGAGAAAACCAGAACGGAGTTGATCCGTTTCCTCAGGGACAATGCCGATGTCTTCGCCTAGTCGGCTTCGGACATGCCCGGGATTCCTGCCGAAGTAATTACTCATCGGCTGGAAGTAACCCCTAGGTACAAGCCGGTGCGACAGAAGAAGAAGAGCTTCGCCCCCGAAAGACAGCAAGCTGTAGACGAAGAGGTTGGCAAGCTCCTCAAAGCAGGGTTCATCAGAGAGGCCCAATACCCCGAGTGGTTGGCCAATGTGGTGATGGTAAAGAAAGCTAGTGGCAAGTGGAGGATTTGCATCGACTATACAGACCTCAACAAAAGCTTGCCTAAAAGATAGCTTTCCTCTCCTAAAGATTGATCTACTGGTCGACGCTACCGCCGGCCACCAGTTGCTAAGCTTCATGGATGCCTTCTCCAGCTACAATCAAATTAGAATGGATCCACAAGATGAGGAGAAGATGGCATTCATCACTGATAAGGGCCTCTACTGCTACAAGATGATGCCGTTTGGCCTCAAGAATGTCAGAGCGATATTTCAGAGGCTGATCAACAAGATGTTCGTAAAGCAACTGGGAAGAAATATGGAGGCCTATGTTGATGACATGATTGTCAAGAGCCTCCACCGGAGAAATCACATCGACGACTTGGAGGAATCATTCAGCGCTCTCTGGTGCTACCATATGAAGCAAAACCCGGCAAAGTATGCCTTTGGGATCACTACGGGCAAATTCCTGGGCTTCCTTGTCACCAAACGAGGGATTGAGACGAACCCTGAGAAGATTCAAGCCTTGAAAGACTGAGACATCCCTCTTGCAAAAAGGAAGTCCAGCAGTTGACAAGGAGGATTGCCTCCCTAAGCAGATTTATCTCTCGGTCAGTCGAGAAATGTCTTTTGTTCTTCAAGGTACTCCGACAATCAAAGAGCTTCGAATGACCCAAAGACTGTCGTGCTGCCTTCGAGGAACCGAAGAAGTATCTGGAGACCCTGCCATTGCTTTCCAAACCATAGGAAGGCGAGGGCCTCTACCTATACCTCTCTGCTTCAGATGAAGTAGTAAGTTCAGTTCTTGTCCAGAAAGAGGAAGACGGGTCTCACAAGCCGATCTACTACATCAACAAGGTCCTATATGACACAGAAATGTGATATGCAAGGATGCAGAAGCTGATCTACTCCTTAGTGATTGCGGCAAAGCGACTACGGCCATACTTTCAGGCCCACACCATCGTGGTGCTAACTGATCAACCTCTCAAGGCCGTTCTTCGATCTCTGGACACCTCTTGAAGGATAGCCAAGTAGGCTGTGAAGCTAAGTGAATTTGACATCAGCTGCCAACCCCAAGCGGCTATGAAGGCCCAGGTGCTCTTCAATTTTTTGGCTGAGTGTACCTGGAAGTTCGAAGATGAAACATCTTTGGTAGAAGAAGCCTCGAAGGAGACGAAGTCCATTTGGGTGCTTCATGTGGACGGAGCTTCTAATGATACTGGGTGCGGGGCTGGACTCATGTTGGCCAAACCTGATGGCCATACCATAGAGTACGAACTCCGTTTCTCCTTCCATGCCTCCAATAATCAGGCTGAATATGAATCCCTACTTGCCGGACTCCGGATCACCAAGGATCTGGGAGTCCGGCAACTTCGAGCCTTCTTAGATTCCCAACTGGTTGTGAATCAAGTCAACGGAGAATATGTAGCCAAAGATCCAACCATGGTGCAATACCTGGAGAAGGTGCGGGCTTTATCTTCCCAACTGGAATATTTTGAGATTATCCATGTTCCATGATCAGAGAACTCCCGGGCGGATGCTCTGTCTCGACTGGCAACTACAGCACCGGAGTCCCTCGGACGCACCTTTATTGAACATCTTGAGACTCTTAGCATAGCCGAAGAGGCTGCAGAGGTGCGCCAGATCAACATTGAGCCAAGCTGGATGGATCCCATCATCAGATTCCTGAATGAGGGAGAACTATCGGAAGATAACACAGAGGCCAAGAAGATCCGCTGGATGGCGTCCCAGTACGTCATCTTAGATGGAACCCTCTACAAGAGATCGTTCTCCCAGCCATTGCTAAAATGCTTAGGGCCCACCAATGCAGATTATGCTTTGAAAGAGGTCCACAAGGGCATATGCGGTGATCACTTGGGAGGCAGATCTCTGGCGTACAAGATCATTCGACAGGGATATTATTAGCCCTCCATCCAGAAGGACTCAGCTGATTTCATGCGAAAGTACGACCAATGCCAGAGGTATGCCAATGTACAGAGATAACCTGCGAGTCACCTGACTCAACTAGCAGCCCCATGGCCTTTTGCCCAGGGGGGATGGACATTCTTGGCCCATTTCCACCAGCATCAAGGCAAAGGAAGTTTCTCCTAGTGGCCATCGACTATTTCACGAAGTGAGTAGAAGCCAAACCATTGGCCCATATCACAAAAGGCAAGGTGAAAAATTTTGTAAAAAATTTCATCATATTCAGGTTCGGCATCCCACATGTCATCATTACGGACAATGGGAGACAGTTCGACAATCCGAAGTTCAAGGACTTCTGTGCTCGGTACTATATCCAGCATCGACTGACATCCGTTGCTTATCCACAGTCCAATAGGGAAGCCGAAGTAACCAACCGGACCATCCTCCATGGTCTGAAGACAAGGTTGAACGCCGCCAAAGGGCTTTGGATCGAAGAATTGACCTCCATTCTTTGGGTGTACCGAACTACCCTGAGATCGGCCATCGACGAATCTCCGTTCAACCTGGCCTACGGTACCAAAACCGTACTACCTATCGAAGTCTCCTTACAGTCCCTGAGAATTGATAACTATGAAGAGCCTGAGAATTCCGATCGCAGAAGGATTGATCCGGATTTGCTATCAAGCACTAGGCCACAGGCCTAGATAAGGATGGCGACATACCAGCAAAAGGTCGCCAAGTATTACAACTCAAGGATGAAGGAGCAAACTTTCCGCACGGGGGACATGGTATTACGAAGAGCATAAGTGTCCAGGCCAATGGAACAGGATAAACTTTTTCCCAACTGGGAAGATCCATATCAGGTCGAGGAAGTCATTCGACCAGGGACATATCAACTCAAGACCCTGGAGGGGAAGGCATTATCCCGGCCATGGAATGTACAAAACCTTCGCAAATACTATCAATAAAAGAGTTCCTGAAATTCATGTACAAAGCTTCTCAACCTTATTCAACTCAGAATGACTAGTTGCATCGACTGAACGGCAACAGCCTGAGTGACCCGATCTGAAAAATCGGTCAACTACGCAAAGGAGAGTCTGATCCACTCACCTTATCGGTATGCCCGACAAGCGCAATGGATGGTCTAACCAGGCCACCAAAAATATCAAAGGCGCAGGGATGGTTCTCGTAACCTACCCTACGGTGAATTCGAACACGCGCCGAGGCGAGCCTGAACAGCCTACCTTAATCACAACATAAAGTGCACAGGGACGGTGTAAACACCTTACCCTACAGAAAACCCGAACACATGCCTAAAAGGATCACTGTCGTCCTTTATGTCAACAATAGACATTCTCAGAACGGTCCAGTTGACCTCACTTCTTTCCTATAGACCGAAAGTGGTCTGCAGAGTCTACACTACAGACAAATCATGATGTGACACATCGCAAAGAGTACACGAGAAGAGGTAACGGAAAAGATTTTTCATTCCTTTTAAATTTTTACACACAAAAAAAGAAGAAAGGAAGAAACTCTCATAAGGAGAGACAAAAAAAAAAAAATAGCAGCAGCAGAGAAATATGGAAAATTTTCAATAACTCCTCGCCAGGTTTTTCTCGTATCGGCGGGGAGAGATCTGGTGGGACGATGAAGGGCCCCTGGGGTTCCCGTCCGAACCCGAATCCGATCCTTCATCGGAGTCGGAATCGAATTCGTGGCCAGGAAAGGGAATGGAGGGCTTGATGTTGTCCAGGCCCTTCAAGTTATAAAACTTGGAGGCCTTTCTCCGACATTCCCAAAACCCCTGGTGGAAGGAGTCCAGAGCCACCCCGGTGAGTTCGTCCTTGAAGGCGGCAGAAGCTTTGAAGTTTGAGACGGCGTCCGCCGCCTCCCTCCTCGCTTCCTTCGCCATCGTGGTTGCCACTATGACTTGGGCCCAAGCTTCCCTCAGCCGAGCCTCCAGCAAGCGGACCTTCTTCTCGAGGCGGTCCATGAGAGGCTCTTCTTCATCGTCCTCTAGCCCAGGTGACTCCGGACTTCGCTTCCTTTTCGGGTCGATAGCCCTCCTCTTCGCTGTACGGCGGAGCTCAGAAGTGCTGAACCTCATTGTTAATGGAGGGAAGAAGCCTACAGAAATGATGGCCTTTGACAGCGGAGGGCAGGATCCTATTTATAGAAACCATGCACCCACGACCGACTGCGGGGAGGCGTGCCCCACGTCCTTCCCAACCACATCCGAAAGTGCCACGTGTCCGGGTGATGCTTCGAGAACCAGAAAATCACTCAGAGCCATCCCCAGGACAACAACCGCCATCGCTTCGAATCTGGAGAAATCCTCATCATGCGACGGCATCATTAATGGCTCCTTTTTGGAAAAGGGAGACCGGCGGCTCGCAAGGCGCAAAAAATTATGACTGTACAAATATCGACGTGCCATATGGGCAACAATAATCACAATCAAATCTCCCTAATCATGGATTGGTGGGAGAATGACTCTTGCCTGCCCCAACGGACAAACTTAACATCCGAAGGAAGGTGACGGTCTTCAGCAACGGAGTTCTGGTCCGTTCCGGAGTTCGTCCTCATCGATTGAATGGCCTTCGGCTACGACTGCTCAACCAAACAGGAAAGAGAATGGTAAAACTGGTTCTTGTCGACTGAACGGCCTTCGGACGTGACTGGTCGGCTAATCAAAAGAAAGAACGGTAAAATCGTTTTGAGCCATACTTGGAGTACAACATAGTGTATGTAAAGGAAGGAAAATTCATTCCAAAACCTAGAAAAGCCGTCATACAAAGTTCATTGATAAAACAAAGGAAATAAGGAAAATACATCCAGAGCGACCCAAGTCACTCAATATCAGTAGGAGAAGGCTCCACACCACAGGACTGGAGCACCTTATCAATTTGCTCTGAGAGGACCTCGTCAATCTAGGCCAGGACAGGAGGAGAACCTTCAGCTTGGACTCCTCCAGCCTAAGTTTCCTCCTGAACCGGGGTCAGAGTCGGGGTCACCTCCGGATTTTCGACTGAGGTAGCGGCCTCCTCCTCCGGACATGGCGCCTCCTCGGCCTCTACCACGGCTTCGGCCCCCTCCACTTCCTCTTCTTCTCCAGCTATATCGAAGGGTGGAATGCTGGAAAAGTCGAGGTGAGGGAAGGCCCCCTTCACCCTAGAGAGTCCGTCGTTGAAGCCGTGCTGGTAGCCATACAAAGTTACTTCATTGATCTCCGCCTGGAACTGCGGAGACGTCTTGAAGTTCACCACGGCATCGTCTACCTGCTTCTTCGAAGATGCAGACTCACTCATAGCAGCTTCGGACTCCATGATCGCCTCTTCGGCCCTCCTGGAAGCCTCCTCCACCGCCTTGGTCAGGCTCTCTATCTTCTCCTGATCCTCCCTGGCAGCCTGCTCTAGGGATTCGACTTGCTTCCTGCTCCTCCTCCACCCTGCCTCTTGCCCCGTCATTGTTACATGAGCACTTTTCAATTCGCCCTTCAGTTCGCGAACTTCATCATTCATCCGGGCAAGACAGTCCTCCATGGATTGCTTCAGCTCCTCGACTACTTCCTTCGCAGCCCTAGCAGTCTGAAGCTCCTCCTTAAGGTCATGGATGAGTCTGTCTACATTTCCCAGGCCCTCCTCCATGAAGGTGAGGTCGTAGACCAACTACAGCAAAAGAAAGAGATCATGAATCGAACAATTCTCAAGACAAAGAGAAGTGGCAGGATCATACCTGTTGCAGAGCGGAGAAGGCAGAATCGGACACCCTAGGAAGGCTTCGGTTCCGAAAAATAGCCAAGTTGTGAGGCAGGAGCATACCCTTCAACGCCTGCCTGGCTACGACCGGGACTAGCAGTCCCCCCGTAGGCAAAAGCTCCGAGAAGTTCATCGAACGGACTTCGGCTGAGGAGGCCCCGTAGGCGAACTCTCCTTTGACTTGCCGCGCTTCGCCCCTATCAGTAGCAGGGGGCAAAACGGCGGCACATCCGGTCCCTGAGGCGGGCTCCCCGCTGTGCGGACTGGGAAAACGGCCGCCGGCGGAGCTTCGACTGGATGGGGTCTTAACGGAGCCCCTTCCGCAGTTACTACATCTTCCCCTGAGGTCCCTTGGGAAGACGAAGTGCTTTGGTCCCCTTCGGGACCATCCCTCTGAGCTCTCTTCCGAACCGCAGACCTGGTAGGAGGGGCCTATGCCACCCTCTTCTCCGAAGTCTGACGGAGCCAGCTCAAGCCGGCCTTCATCCCGCCACCTGCAAGCAAAGGATTTTACTTCAATTGATTGGGCTACAATAAATCCAAAAAAGAGGGGCATAAATTCCTATAGTTATACCTAATGAGGGGAATCTGCTAATTCTCGCTCGGTGGAGATTTCTCTCCTCCAACAATTCCCGGATGGAGGCAACTTTGGAGTTGACTAGGAGGTCGTAGTCCGACTGATCGATCGCCAAGACCTTCTTCCTGTCATTGGCGGTCAGGCGAGGCTTCTTCCACACCGTATCGAAGCCCCATGAATTAAGAGACAACACAAACACAAAAATGGGTTTTCACCCGTGGATGGCACTGGGCATATCCTTGATAACCCTACGGCCTGATCTAAGGCCAATCACCCACCATCCGTTGCTGTGGAAATTCCTCTTGAGGATGAAAAGGGCCGTGAACAAATTGGTCCTAGGCTCTATGTTCGCGGTGCTGCACATAACCAGGAACCCGCAGATATTCCTGATATTGTTCGGGGTCAACCGCACTGGCACTACTTGGTACAAGCGGAAGATCTTGACGAAGAAAGGATGCAGGGGAAACCGAAGACCAGCTTTCAGGTGATCTTCGTATATGGCTGGCACCCAGGGGGAGGTTCGTTCACCCGCTCCTCGGGCGCGGGGAGGACGAAGGAAAACTCCTCAGGAATGCGGTAGCATTCCCAAAGGAGAGCTGCCTTGCCCTAAGAAACCGAGTTGGGGACCGACTCCGGACCTACTATGTCTCCGGCCCCCGAGGGCCCAACATTTTTCCCTTGACTCCCTACGGTTTCTTTCATGACAAAGGAATGAAGCAAGGGAGCAGAAAGAAGATTCTACCTGAGGAATAGACGGGTAGTTTAGAATAATTTGGGCAGAGGATGAGACGAGGTTGAAGAAGCTTCCTTGGCCGGACCTTCGCCCTTCCCCAAAAGAAAAGTAGGGGTCTCTAGAGCCCCGCCGGAGTTAAATTAACTCAAAGTTCCCCTGGGAGGTAACCCACCTGCAACTGACCGCCATGATAAGGTATACCCTTCATCCAGCGGACGGAGGATAGCCACCACAACTATCCAAATCCCAACAAAAGATTGCCTCAACCACCGTGCAACAGGAAAAGAAAAGATGGCCCCAGGGCCACCCACTTTTTCTTTCTTCCCCAATCCGGGAGTGACACCTGTCCACCATCTGATTATCAGATCGAGATGGATAGTCCAATCAAGGATCCCGTAATCATCCACTGCACCGTCTCTCATGAGGAAAACGACAAGGCATTAATACTCTCACTTCTCGAGGCAAATCTCCGTTTCGAAAATTGAGAGTAGGGGGCAAATGTTGGGATATCCCGGTTCAGCTATAAACCAAACTCCGGTTCGACTGGTCGAAGCCCGTTTCCCCGGACTACGGACTTCGGACCAAGCAAGGAACATGCCAACTGCAGGCAACCCAAGGCTTCATACCGAACCACAACATCCGGAGGCTGGTCCTTCGGGTAACGTCTTCGGCCCCAGTCGAAGACTGAACTACTCATTGACTTTCGAAGGCACGTACTTCAGTCCCCGCCGTGGACACGATCTTTGACCTCGGGAAAATACCAAGTCTTCTACCCATGCAAGGGAAAATCCGAAGCTTGGACTACAATCTGTTCCAGAAAGGCAACTGTAACCAACGGTTACAATCGACACTCATCCTGCCATGATCATGGCGCGCAACTCCTGCTGCCACACCTCCGATCAGGCTGGAACCGCTTAATGACAACCCACGATCGCCAATCATGGGAGAGATTGACTCCCCATGATTACCGGAAAAAGAGCGGGACGCAGGCCGGAGGCCTTCTTTAAATAAGGGTAAGAAGGATTGCTCGGAAGACGCGAACATCCTCGCTCACGTACGCTTACAATCTCCAAAAGTCCTTTTTTTTTTCCAATCTCGATACCTTTCCCTTTCTGTGGCTGCGATCTGTCACTGACTTAGGCATCGGAGTGTCCTCCGCCGGAACAACTCCGACAAGGAATCTATTTTGCAGGTGAATCAGGAAGTGGTCCTGCGATGCAGCGGCTCCGATCGGCCGATCCAGAGATTCCATGCCAACAATAATGTTATAACAAAACTTAACAGGCTATATGGAAATAACTATATTATTTATCCATCGATCATTGGCTTTATAAAATATCATATCGTAGACACTAAAATCTCTTTTCATAGGAGTTTGCTGAAAATAAAATCAAAAGTAGTATTTTGTTAGACAAACATATAGATCAAAATAGTATTCATTATTTATGTCATGATGGATAATTATAATGCTAAATAATACGTTGTAATGGCTGTTGCCTTCCTCTATTATTATATATTTAGTTGTAATAAGGGGCGTGGTAATCATTGTAATGGGTCGCAATGCCGTTATTTAAATCTTGGTCACTATCGTGGACAGAGTTTTTATTTCTAGCTTGAGTGGGTACAACATGCAATTTAATATAATAGTGCTATTACTTTTAATTCACACATGGTACATTCCTCGAAAAGCTGAGATGAAAAAAAGTAGTGGGAAGAAAGATTTTAATGATTACTGATTATTATATTATTATAGACCTTTAATGTGTTATCATTGACTAGTCATGATGTGTCCAATCCTCTGAGGCTTAAAATTATGTAATATTAAAATAACAACGATTACGTTGATCATGAAACTGAAAATAACCAAAAAAAAAAAAAACAATGTTCCTTACCAAATTATCATGTACTGCTTAAAAAATGATTTGTTCATACAAAAAACAGTCTAAATGCCTCGTAAGGGTAGTTACAATGCAAAATTTATATTTCACTATGGTAAAAGGATGAAATACCGATCCTTTTTTTTGACATTTTAGGTAAACATCAGGAGATATCGCAAATCCATTGTTATTTTTGAAAAGCGTCATTACCCTCCGTCGCTTATAAGCATCGCTAAATTTATTGTTTTCCAACGCTTTTAAGCATCGTCAGATTTTCAATAAACGTCGGGAGCTCCATCACAGTACCTACGCTTTGGAAAAGCATCGACAAAAGTGTAGGGATTTTGTGATGCTCTCAAGTCTTGGAGAGACTTGGAAGGCCATGGCACGGATGTTCGAGGATCCCTGGAGCTTGGAGACGTGTCCCAAGCGGGTCCTGGATATATTCCAGGGATTTCCTGGAGGTGTTCCAGGGATGCACTAAGTTTCAGTTTTATCTAGAGAGAGTTTTTGAGAGACTGTAACATAACCCGGTTTGTGGATTATGGAGTTTTAGTCCAAGTATTAGTTGGTTGGTTGCAACCAACTTAGAAAGTCCCAAATCGCCTATGTGATTATATATAGGGAGCATCGGTTTAGAGAGGTATGAGAGAGGAATCAGCATGAGAGTTACATCACGCGGAACAAGTGAGCGTGGTGGTCTTCCACGGGTTTTGGAGAAGGGGATCTTGCGTGAGGGAGTCCGCAAGGTGGAGTTGCTTCTCGGGTGTCAGAGAGGCGCTGATTCTTGATTGTAATCAAGGTTTCTTCTCCAAAGTTTAATAAAGACCAGTCTCTCTTTCTCCTAATCTCTTCTATTACTTCTCCTACTTCTTGGTTTAGAAAGAAGACTGCCATCATCACGTCAGGGTCTCTCCCACGGTGCTTCCACGGCATATACTCTAATCCAGGATTTTCTAACAAGTGGTGTCGGAGCGGGTTCGAGAGTAGAGAGAGGGGTTTTCTATCCCAGGATCCCATTGAGGTTTCTCTAAGATTTTGGAGAAGGATTCAGATCTGAGGTTCGGATTTGGGGCTGCTGTCTACACCCTCTTTACATCAGGTATCTTCTTCAAGGTTTTTGTCAATCTTTCATTGTTTATGATTGTTCTGGATCATGGAAGGCAGCGGGATGAAGATTGGTGTGGAGAAGTTTGATGGAAAAGGGAGTTTCACAATGTGGAAGGTTAGGGTGGAAGACTTGCTAGTTCAGATGGGATTAGATCTGGCTTTGGAAGATAGGCCAGGGGGTATGAATGACAAGGAGTGGATGTCTTTGGAGAAAAGGGCATGTGCCACGATTAGGGCTTGTCTGGCGGATGAGATTTTGTATGGCATGTTAGAGGAGAAGACACCCAAGGGATTGTGGTCGAGGTTGCACACCATGTATATGAGGAAGAATATGTGCAATAAGTTGGTATTGAAGAAGCAACTGTACAACCTTTGGATGCAAGAGGGTGAGGATGTTACGGAACACATTCAGCGGTTCGACCAGATGAGCATTGATTTGCTCAAAATTGGGGTAGATTTAGAAGAGGAAGATAAAAGTCTGTTGCTTTTATGTTCACTACTCGGGAACTTCGATCCGTTGGTGACTACATTGCTGTATGGAAAGGAGACGCTAGTGTATGAGGAGATCATATCAGTGCTAAGGTCCAATGAGCAGCGAGAACGGATGACGAAGAGGGAAGTCTTCCAGGAGGGTTTGGCTGTATCAAAGAGGCCAAGAAAATGGAAGAAGGGTGAATAGGTGGGATGGGTACAGTCTAGGAAAGGCAGCATGGCTGGCAAGTGCTACAGGTGTGATGTAACAGGGCACTTTAAGCGGGAGTGTCCGCTTAAGAAGAAGTGCAAGGATGGAGAAAATGAAAGCCCAAATTTCTCAGGTTCAGTCGCTGGGTCAAAGGAAGAGTCGGATGAGCTCTTGGTTTTGGAGGAGCCTGCGGGAGGCAGTGTATCTGAAATGGTCTCGGAGGGGTCCGCGGGATGTGGAGGGTCCGAGGCAGCGACTGGGCACGAGGTTCAGGTACAAGCTCAGCAGGGCAGCGTTGAGTTGCTGACCTCGGGGTTTCATTCCATGGCATCAGGTGGATTTCAGTTTCAGGTGGAGCACCAGGGAGAGGTGGCTTCACGGGTGGAGCGGTTTCGACACGAGGTCAGAGCGAAAGGGTGCGCAGGGAGGAGTCATATCCCAGTACCAGCACTAGGGGTGCACCGAAGCAGGTCGAGCTGCATGCACAGGTAGTGAAACGTGGCTCTAAGGAGATGGTGTCAGGTAGAGCTCCAGATATAGCGAGTGCCGGTTCAGGTTCACTGGGTTCTTTTCAGGGAAGTCTAAGAAAAAGTCTGATGCAGTTGCCAGGAAAAATGAAGGCTACAATGGTGATGCCAAGGTACAAGCAAGGGTCTTTAACTATGGAGGCAGTCACCCCAAATGCCTTCAAGGGTGCACAGCAGCTAAAGGATGTTGGCAAAGGCAAGGAGATCTGTACAAGAGGCTATCAGGACACGCAGTTACAGCGGGGTTTTGCAGGAGGACATTGCCGTGTTTGCCAAGGCTTTGGGGCACCAAGGTGGAGATTGTAGGGATTTTGTAGTGCTCCCAAGCCTTGGGGAGACTTGGAAGGCCATGGCAGGGATGTTTGAGGATCCCTAGGGCTTGGGGGCGTGTCCCAAGTGGGTCTTGGATATATTCCAGGGATTTTCTGGAGGTGTTCTAGGAATGCTCTAAGTTTTAGTTTTATCTCATTTGACTTAGGGGGGAGTTTTTGAGAGACTGTAACATAACCCGGTTTGTGGGTTATGGGATTTAAGTCCAAGTATTAGTTGGTTGGTTGCAACCAACTTAGGAAGCCCCAAACCGCCTATGTGATTATATATAGGGAGCGTCGGTTTAGATGGATATGAGAGAGGAATCAGCGTGAGGGTTACATCACGCGGAACAAGGGCTTGAGCATGGTGGTCTTCCATGGGGTTTGGAGAAGGGGATCTTGCATGAGGGAGTCTACAATGTGGAGTCAGCACATCACGATCCTCCTACGGATCATCCAGATGATAAGCCTATCATCGATGACATATAGATACAGGATAATTTAATAATTTCATCTCATTTCAATTCATACATATGCAATAGTTTTGATATATAATTTTCTGTATTTTTTTTATAGATGGATCCGGGAGACTTAGGCGGGGACGAGGACCCACACTAGTCCGTGATGTGTGGCAGTTACCTAAGGGCGAAAGGATAGTCATAGAGTGCAACAAGCTAGGCCAGCCTATTAAGAAAGCTGCTAGCTTGTTGACTAGTTTTTTGGAGACAGTAGCATGCCGGGGTCAGCTATGTCCTCTAAATTATCCGAAGTGGAACGACATGCTTCCTACCTATAAAGTAGAGATGCTACGAGTTGTACAGGTAAAAAAATTGATATATTTCTTTATATCTTAGGTTTTTAATAAATGCATTGCTTATTTCATTTAATACTTATTTTATTGTTTATTTATATTATAAAGCAAGTTCGTTCTCCCTTCAGATTAGTCTGATTTTGTGCTTAAGTCTCTCAATCGCAAGTGGAAAGAGTATAGGGCGAAGTTGAAGGAAGACTACAAGAGAGAGGTTAGAACAGAGGAGCAGGTTGCAGCTACCTGTCCTCCTGATGTTCACCCTCATCAATGGAGGAAGCTGGTGCACTATTGGTTCTCCGAGAGGGCACAGGTTGTGTAGCATCATCAAACATATAAATTTTTAATTTTTAATATAAATTATATTTATACAATATATAACATAGTTTTTTTTATTTTGTAGACATATTTTGCTATTGATAGAGCTGCACAAGCAGCTCAGTATGTTCCTCATACAGCGGGGTCCAAGAGTTTTATGCACGGCTCAGGCATGAGTTTGTATGTTTCTCATCCTATAATACTTTTAGTACATTTTTAGTTTTAACATCATGTATCATCATGTATCATGCATGTGCCATGTATCATGGTACAGGGTATAAGATATATCATTTATAATTTTTTGTAATATTTATTCTTTCTATAGGCTGATCAGTAGGGGAGGGAGCCTGGTGAGGTGGAGTTCTATCGGATGACTCACGTTCACCAGGATGGCAGTTTCGTTCGGGAGGAGTCAAGAGATATATTTATATTTTTTAATTTATATTATATCATGATTTATAATTTTATTTTTATTAAATATTAATATATAATTCTTTTAATAAAATATAGGAGAGGGCTACCTCTATGATCGCCGAGCGTGGTGGCGAGGCTACATTATCTACTCAAAGCAGTCGCATCGAGGTCGAGGTATTCTCAGAGTTGATGGGACCAGAGCGTCCTGGACGAGTGAGGGATTATGGGATTGGAGATACCCCTACTCAGTTATCTAAGATGAGTAGATTTACTCGGGATGCTAGAGATAGTCATGATTATTCATGTGTTCGTCAACTGGAGGATAAGATAGCAGAGCTCAGATAGACACGTGATGCAGACAGAGCAGAGATGCAGACTATGAGGGCTCAGCTTGAGCATGTTACATCTGCTCTACATATGTTCATGTCATCAGGTAAGTAATTATTTATAACTACATATATAATGTATGTAATAATTTAGAATATATATAATGTATGTATTGTAACTATATATATGTATATCTTGTAGGTTCCTAATGCATCTGCCAGTCGCAGACAGGACGACGACCAGCCTCTCGTGGATCATTGATGCCATTGATGCTGGTTGATTTTTTTTAAAAATTTTTGTATGTCTTTTTATATATTTAAACTTGGATCGAGTTTGAGTATCTGTTGATACTTTATATATATATATAACACTCTTTATATTGACTTCATGTATATTTGGTGTTTGGAGTATGAAAGTTGTATTTGTGTGATACAATTTTCATTTAAATGATGTTTGATTCCAATTTGTATGTCTTTGGCTATGTGTGATACAGGTTGGTTTGAATGAAATGATATTTCATTTTGGTGATAATGTATACATGTTTGTGTTGGTGTATATATTTGATGTATACAGGTTCTAAAATATACAGTTATATTTTTTAAAAAAATTAATAAATAAATTTATCGATGTTTTAAAGTGTCGCTATCCTAATAAATAGCGACGCTTTAAAGCGTCGCTATATTGAAACCTACCGACGCTTTAAAGTGTCGCTATATTTAAAGTTACCGACGTTTTAAAGCATCACTAGGTTTTAAATCCAGCGATAATTTAAAGCGTCAATAACTTTAAATATCACGATGCTTTAAAGCGTCAGCATGTTGCTTCTCCATGCTTATATAAACGATATTTTTGCGATGCTTTAAAAAGCATCAAGAAATTTCTTACCTACATTTAAAAATGTCGGCAAATATATCTAAAAGTGTTGGTACAGGCTCTTCTTATTGTAGTGAATTTACAAGCGGCTGCTACCATTTTTCCTGCTAATATATATTTAATTTGTCACTCAGCATCCTGGAACCCTTATAACGGGAAGCCCACGTTATTATCGTTTGAAACAACCAGCTGAGAGTCTAGCTATTCATCCATTGCTGTCACGCCAATCAACATAAGGAACATGGACTCTTTTCAAATACTTATAACGTACATGAAGATAATTTGGATTTAATCGAATGAAGTTAAGCAAACAATTAAGATCCTCTACGGTGCAATCTGGAGTGCCATGCTTTTTTTTTTTAATACACGCATCAAAATATGGACAGGCATCAAAATAACGTGCACCGTGTTAAGATGACAAATGTTTGTAAATTACCTTGTTGGATGGCATCCATTTATTGATGATAGCAATTAAGTAGGGCTGGAACTGGGCCGGACCGGGCTGAGCCAGGCCAGGCCAGGCCATGTCGCTACTTGAACCCGGCCCGAAAAAAAATTTGGGCTTCGGGCTGGGCTTAGGCCCAATTTTTTTTTAAAACATCATGCCCGAACCCAATCCAAGCCCAAATCCGATGGGCCGACTTGAACCAAACTGGCCCACGATCATCAAAACACTCTCCCTCCCAAAAAAAACTTTGGGCAACTGGGCATGATCGAGCATCGGGTGCGGTCATCGGAGCCTGGAGAAGTATATCGGAGCCAGGAAGGGGTGTCCCGCATCGGGTGGGGTGCTGGGACCGGGGAGGGAGATCGGAATCGATGAGGGGTTGCGGGGTTGCACGAGGGTGGAAGGGGCATCAGGTGCATGCGTCGGGGTTGAGGAGGGAGATTGGAGCCAGGAAGGGCTGCGGGGTCATGCGGGGGGGGGGGGGGGGGGGGGGGAAGGGTTGTCGGGTGCCGGGGTGTGTGCACCAAGACTGGGGAGGGAGATCGAAGCTGGACTGCGGAGGGCTACAAGGTAGTGCGGGCAGAGAGGGCATCGGGCCCGTGCGCCGAGGCTGAGGGAGGGTGATCAGAGCTCGAGGTGGCAGTGGGATCGCATGGAATCGAGGGTGGCATGGTTGTACAGATATATGTGCAAGGCTAGCAGGAGAGATGCCTATAATATTGCCAGACCATTGATATTGCTACAGCTCTGGGCATAGGATAGATTTTCGAGTGTGGCACTACGTAAATTATTCCGACCGATTGCAAATCTTATGATTGATTTAGATAATAGTGAAGCTGGATTACCACAGGATCCCTTAGGGATGAGGTAAGCATCAAAATTTATTATTATTTTTTTGTCAAAATTTATTTGTAATGTTAACCATGTACTCCTTATTATCTACAGAAGGAAAGATCAATTTTCGGTTAAAGGGATACCAACATATATTGCCTCTTCATACAGACTATATCTTGATTACCTGAGATCGGAGCAAGTAATAAATAAAATTAAACATTTTTATTATTATTATCTTTAACATCTTATTATTTAAAATTATGATTTACAGGTGATATGGTAGCCATATACTCTTGACGTTCTTGCCCATCTACTCGATTATTGTCTACACAATCAGGATATATGATGTACCTGAGTGCCACTTATTTATTTTCATATTATAGAGTGGCACTTCGCTGATAGAGTGTTACGACAGTTTGGGATCTGCCAGTCCATACTAGATCGGTGTGATACATGCTGCACTACATCATATCGATCTTAGAGGACGAGCCGATTAGGATTAGTCCTTCACTCATTAGCATTTTATATAGCTATGGGAGAGCTGTAGAGATCATATTTTAGATGGACCTCCTGTTGCTGGTATCATGATTATCATGATCCATACATGTAGTGGTACCGTCCATCATTAGGCGGTTCATTAGTCATATTGGTGCGATGCATGTTACTTGGTAAGCATTTAATTTATTTTTTAAAACATTCTTCATAGTTGAATATAATGTTTTATATACCTAATTACATGTATATTTTAGAGCCACGGGATGGTCATGATTTGACAGCTTGCTTAGCCAGGTTCTATATCCACGTCATCCCAGTCCATCATAGATATATGTGATATGATCCTTTATACTGTCCATAAGCAAGCTTGTATCCAGTTACAAGGATTTGCTCACGACGATGATAGAGAGGATGAGACTCTTACACATTTCTCTTATACAACATCATCACGAGCAGCTCCTGTACCTTAGCATTCATAACGTACTCCCGATGCAGTATTTCTCTATTTTTGATGCCTGAGTTCACTCCATACTTATCTAAGAGTAGTTATCTATACAGGAATGTCAGACATTTCATATATGTGAAGGATGTTGTAGTGCATTTCGACTATACTATCGCACCGGAGTACATGATCTATCAGGGATACTCAGTCCATGGAGAAGAATTTATCGATAAAGGATCGATACATGAGGGTGCTACACAGGAGCCAGATCACATTGAGGTAGAGTTTCCGATAGGGTATCAGGGACTGAGTGAATCAAAATCTTCACATCATCGGAAGCAATTTCCACGTAGGAGGAGACGACCACCTTGTGGGACTTGGAATATATTTTTTACTTTCATTTATGTATTACATTTATGTATGAACCATATTATTTAAAGGTTCTAGCATTACAATGAATTTTAAATTTATGTATTATATTTATCAATGAATGTTAAATACTAAGTTCATGTATTATCACAAATTTAATTGTTAGATTTTTATTTAAATGTTGGGCATACACTCTGGTACATGCAACTAAGTATTCGTCTACAACATTACATTATTATTTAATTTAAACATTATAAAATATTTCATAATTTAATATATTAGTATTTTTCAGTAATATTAATTTTTTATATTTTTAAATATTAGTATTTATTTAAATTATTTTTATGTTAAACATAACCAAGTGAATTTATATTATACTATTACTTAATCATGCTCATATTAAAATTTATAAATTTTACTTATATTTTTATCAATTTTTTATAAAAAAATGATGTATTATATTTAAAAGTTGATGTGGCAAGACCGCTGACGTGGAGTAGCTGTCAGACGCTACGTCAAAGAAAGCCGCCGTGCCAGGTGCCACGTCAGATTCCTTGCTCGGACTCCTTCGCCGGGTTGAGCTCCCCCGGGATAATGGGATCGTCCGTCGAAGCCGAGCTCTGTCCTCCATCAGGTCGGACCCACGAGCCCGGGATGCCTAGGCCAGAGCCGAGTGGCGCCCTCCAGAGCGAGCCCCTCAGAGATCGAGCCCCATGGTCGGAGTCGAGCTCAGCCCTTCTCCGCCACGTGGAGCCTCTCTGAGGTCGAGCCCTCTGGACCGGGCCCGTGCTCTGCCCTCCAGAGCGAGCCCCTCGAAGATCGAGTCCCGTGGTCGGAGTCGAGCTCAGCCCTCCTCTGCCACATGGAGCCTCTTCGAGGTCGAGCCCTCTGGACCGGGCCCGCGCTCTGCCCTCTAGAGCGAGCCCCTTGAAGATCGAGCCCAATGGTCGGAGTCGAGCTCAGCCCTCCTCCGCCACGTGGAGCCTCTCCGGGGTCGAGCCCTCTGGACCGGGCCCATGCTCTGCCTTCCTCTGCCGAGGCGAGCCCGCGAGCTCGGGACGCTTAGGTCGGAGTCAAGCCCTACCTTTCTAGCTCAGCCCCCAGCTCAGGCGTAAGCATCAGCGAACAAAGGGATAGTACCGCCATCCCAGGACACCAGCGAGCCGCCCGAGGATTGCACTGACACATCCACCAGGCCGCAATGACCACCTGCGGCCGCCGGTTACACCAGAAAGGGGAGAGGCCCACTGATCGAGATGCCACGCTTCTCACCAACCACCTGAACCACCCGAAAAAGGAAGTCAACCAAGAGATTCGAATCCCGGGGACGACGAGCCCCCGATCGAGGTACTGCCAGGTTTCCTGGAATGAGGCGACCAGAAGGAATGCCAGAACATATGATAGCTTCCCTTATCACGAATTGGAAAAGCCACCTCAGGACACTGCCGCACGTGCCTGACAGCCCGGTGAAGATCCCAAGACAGGTGCCCAATGGTAACCTAGACTACAAAGCCCGAAAGAAGCGAGGCAAATGAGGTAAGGGGGCAATACCATTCAAATATAAGTGCAAGCTCAACCAGAGAGCACGGTACCACAAGCAAATCCAAGCAAGGGCGGGCGGAAAGGTTACACAAAGAATCCCTCTAGCTAGGCCGCTCTTCCCCCGACATACTTGCATCCCACTCTCATACCATTCACTCCTCCTAGCGTGGAGTCCATCAAGAGAGGCTCGACCAGGAGGATCTGTTCCCCTGGATCATCACTGACTTGACGGTCGGAGTGCCCCCGTCGGAAATCCCGGCCCGGATCACTAACCCCTGTTTTGCAGGTCCAAAATCACCGGACGGCTAGACAGCGAAAGGAGCGCACTCCGGCGCCGACAGCAGCTACAAGCCACGATGATCTTGGCGGCAACAAAAGTTCATGTGATTACTGTTGCCGGCTATATCGCTGTGGCCTATACCTTCGATGGGGTCCAGTTGAAACTGCCATCCCCAAGAGATGTCGGGCTCTTGCCGGAGATGCAGGCGGCGTGCTCAAATCCTAGAGCCCTGATGGAGCACTTCTATTGCAGGAGATACAAGCAGCGTGCTATAGGGCCTGGAGTCTTGGTGGAACACTCCTCTTGCAAAAGATGCAGATGACGTGCTATAGGGCTTGGAGTCCTAGTGAAGCACGTGCCTTGCAGAAGGTGCATGCTGCAGGGCCTGGAGCCCCGGTGGAGCATGCATCCCTCGAGAGTTTTGGTCGGTCCGATAGAGATGGTAATGTCACGCCCCGGTGTTACCATCCGGGCCTCCATCATGTCTACCCTCCGAGAGTTGCATTTTGCCTTCTATTGTTTCTCCTGTCATAATCGGGAAAATGTCTTCTTGCCTTCGGGGACTTGGATTGGCTAAGGACTTAACTGGTCCAAAGCTCTTTTCGGCTAGGAGCTCATCTCGAACGGGAGCTCGACCTCGATTGTGAGCTCACCTCGAATGGGAGCTCGACCTCGGACGGGAGTTCGACCTCGGCAGGAAGCTCACCTCGAATAGGAGCTCGACCTCGGACGGGAGTTCGACCTCGGCAGGAAGCTCACCTCTACCACCTATATTATTATTAAATCATAAAATTTTAAAAAATATTATATTTTATTATTATTACAAATATTTTAAATTCATAATATATTCTTAATTTTTAAAATATATTTATTTAAATAATTTTTACAATATTATTATTAATTTTTCTTTATTTTAGTTATTTTTTAAATTTTTTAATCTTCAGATTTTATAATTTTTTTAATTTTTGGCCAATTAACTTGAATTAGATTTTTTTTTTTTTTTATTCCGCCCGCTCCCTTTCATTACAGCATAACGGCGGTGGGGAAGATAATGCACAATCCGGTTCATCACCTGCACTGCTTCTTCACGAACGCCAGGATCAATGCTTATGCCATGCTGAGGAATGATTTCGGTTATTTTATCACTACGGCCCACTTCTTCTATCAAATATGGTATGCATTTCAGCACAGCCTGAAGGGAGAGCCTTGAGATTTTTCCTTTGTTCCAGTATCTGGCAATTTTTTTTTCCAATTTTGAAAACGCGGATTCTAACTGCATCTTCAAACAATTTTTTTTGAATTTTGAAGACAGATTCCACCTGCATCTTAAGATATTTTTTTTTTTTTCTGATTTTGAAGATGCAGGTGGAACCTGTATTTTTTTTTTTTTCTTCCAGCTTTGAAGATGCAGGTTCCGCTTGCATTTTTCCTGAAAAATGTAGGTAATATCTGCATCTTCTCCACGTGGCAAAAAAAAAAAAAAACACGTGACCCAAAAAATGATAGTTTGATAAAATTATTTAGAAATCCCTATTTTGATAATTTTTTTTAAAAAAACATTATTAAAAAAAAACTCCCCAAAAGTCGCGTGGCTCACGTAGATGTGTTGCCCCACCCGTCTTATACTTTAAACCTTGTTACTGCAACTGCCACGTTCTGCAAGCTTCCACATGGCTCAGATATTGCTACATCTAAGTCCCACAGCACCAGCGCGGACTGGAAACTATGCCAACACCATCAAAACCCCCCCCCATAAATTATGATGAATGTTTTCTGGTGTTTAAAGATTTACAATAAATCACAGAAATTTGAAATCACTCGATACTATAATTGCATCGATACACTCCAAAAATTAAAAAAGTCAGCAATAAGTATCTAGATATATTCCACTTAAAAAAGGAGCATCAAGATATATCAGGTTCGACACACCTTGAATCACAAGATACCCAATGAGGTACATATCAGAACTACAATTGCATGATCTGGTGCACTAGATGTGCTTTATTTGATGACCCCTTTTTTTTTTTTTTTTAACCTTCTCCTTTGTCCTTGCAAGTTACAACATATATATATATATATATATATACAGTCAAACGCAAAACACCAACATAAAGTGCAAATATTTTAACCTGTATTTGGCCTTCCATTGTTCTTGGTGGCTGCAGACTTGCAGAGGCTCATAAACTTTGCGGTAAATTCTGTTAAAAAGGAACACATTCGATCCATTTACAAGAATTCACACTAGTATTGTAGTACATAACAGGGCAAAAGGGCATGAGACTGAATAATAGAGACTCCTAGCATATTTTAACACACTTACCTTCAATTGTCATGAAACGATGAACATTCTTCTCTGGATCGTTTAACTTACTGCTAGACTCCATTTTATCATGACCAAAAGTTGGGGATTTGGCAGCATCCAGCATCAGCCCATTATCCCGCTGCATAGCATCAGTAAATTGATTGTCATTAAAGTAGTCTACAAAAAACATAAAATAATTATCACGGTGGAGAAATCCAAGTAGCGGCTCACATAGTTAAAATCTCGATACAAGGCATCAATTTTGGCTTGACAATGGTCATCCGCATGCTTCTTCAGTTCTGTTTTCAGAGTCTGTTTTCAACAATACCAACTGTTAGATCACAGGCATCTCTGATTGGGGTATCATGTAGAATTTGGGTAAAGAGAACTTACACTGAAAATAAAATCTGGTGATACATCATGCTCGATTAGATTCTTGAGCTTCCCACGGATGATGAATAGTCTGTGTACCAAAGAGCACCATCAATATCCTTTTCTCACTCTAAGGCCATGGCTGTCTCCATTCATAATGTAGCTACTGACGATTTCACAAGCAATACAGCATACAAATATTGATCAATGCACAAAAAACCAGAATGATATTAGGCAAACCAGTCAAGCGTGTGCATTCTCATCTCTCCACAATTATTGGTTCTATTTCCACACTCATGTTCTCTACAACCAAGGGATTCCTTTCACACATATTTATTAGGCAACCTAGTCAAGCATGTTCACTCCCATTTCTCTATAATCATTGGGATCCATTGGAATACTTGTGCTCTTCACATTTCACAAATTTTTTTTCCTTATATTTTTCTTACAATTTTATTGCTGAATTTGTATTTCTAGCTGCCCCAGAATTTATGTGATGTGTATTTTATGAAAGAATATATTCAAGGAAATACAATAAAGAAGATCACGTCATTCTTCCCAACCAATTTTCTCAAATAATACTTACTGCTTTGGGCTTTGCTCTTCAACAATATTTTTGGCTATCTTAGCAATATCTTCTTCCCATCCAGTTAAGATCTCCTGATTTTCTTTAAATGAATAGCTGCAGTTCAAGTAAACCATGACCAAGTTTAGGTAACAAGTCAGCTTCTTGTTGCAATACAACAGATTAAAATCTAGATTTATATTAGGAATTTACTCTCACAAGTTTCATTACGAGATATGCTACAATGATGGCTGAAGAAACCCTTGTATTCATAGAAAGTTCATATAGTGCATGCTGAAGAAGAAAACCAATTCACATACAAAATTGCAATGAGAACAAAGCCAGAAACATGCTTGTACTCAAACAAAATCATTATTTGTCCAAATCATGGCAATAAGGCCACGAAAAGCTGAGAAGAAAAGCTGATCAGGTTGGTAGGTGGGCTATAAATAGGACATGGTCATGATATGATCAAAATGAAAAAGAAAATAATAGGCAATTCTGACAAAGTCATCATGTCAATACATTATATTGAAGCATATCAGACTTCAAAACCCAACGGAATCCAAAGATCAGACTTCAAACCCAACTGAAAATCAGGAGGAACAAGAGGAGGAAAGAGATAAAACGTTTGTCTCAGGCTTCCATTTGCTATACAACATTTGGTTTGCATACGTAAAACTTGAATCTTAGACAGTAAGATAATGGAAAACATGTAGACTTTCTTAGAAGAAACTGAAAGTACTTCACAGTAATTTTATCAGAGATGACAAGCATGCTACTTCATGAAGGGATAAACATCCCTGGTCCTAAACAGACACCCAATAAACATTCAAACTTTGCACACAATTTTGTTTAAATGAACTGAACTTTTCCTACTTTATGAAGCTGTGCATTTTATATTAAAACTTTTTCCTCAAAAACTGGCATCATTACTAATTTAACCTTTCAACATGAAGACTTTCAAGTGAAGAGGAAAAAGAGAAATATTAAAGTAGGTATTAGGCTTCGTACTCTCTTTCTGTTTTTTCCTTCCCTTCCTTTTATCAAAGGTTAAAAACGATCAATATAATTTGAAAATCTTCAATATTTCCCTTTTACTCTAAAAAATGAATAAAAAATGAGCATTTTACGTTTTCTCTCTATAATGCTGATTCAACATTAAAACATTTTTTGCAGGGCCAAAATTCATGATATTTGAATATTTGATAATGGCACATATTTGAAATCCAATAGTAGCTCACGTTTAACTAAACTACTGTCAAATTTCTTTATGTTCATGACCCTTCTAATGCTTTGGCATAATGATTGAAAGACTAGCAGAAAAGAATTACTTGCATCTGTTTCAGGAAATGATTTATTCAATATATCTGAAACAGATAAATAATAGACAAGTTTATAATAATTTATCATTGTGAGTACAGGTAAACTGCCTGCTTACTTTGACTTCCAGGAGGCTTCAAATGAACGAAGTGCCTGTTGAAGATTATGCTTTGAGTTCTCTGCAATTCTCTTTGCCAGGGCAGGGGGTAAATCTATGCATTCTTGCGTGGCAATGAACTCCAATACTTCAACAATCTGAAGATGAGCTTCAATAAAATATACTGAACTAAAATCCCTAAGCTCAAAGCTCACAAATATGACTTGTCTGTTTCTATAAGACAATAGATACAGTAGATCACCTCACTATCTGAAGGTGGCGGAAGTTTTACAATCTTGCATAGATGCCTGATGATTTGAAGCTTTGAGGCATCAGAGCAGCAGAAGAAGATCTTGTTACAATTTTTGTATTTCTCCATGAGCCAAAGAAGATAATGTTGAGCATCTGTTGATAGCTTGTCAGCCTCATGGATAACAATTGCTGCAAAGAAAAGGGCCAAAAAGATATATATTTCAAGCGAAAACTTAGACAAGATAGATCAACGGGCACAAGCCTTATCCATATATTTCAGTCAACCTCAAGAAACTGTTTAATTTATTTTATTGACCTCAGTTTCACATATAGAATGCACATAGTTACCATGTATTGGAAGTTAGGTAGTACCAGAAATACCCTGTACCTCTGCAATTAGTCTGATCACAAGGTGCAGCTTCGTTTGATGGCGTATGGGGGTCATTAATAAAAGATGCTATGACATGAATCTCATACCCATGTAAATCAGACAGATTTACCTCAACATGTTGAGAAGATATCCTCGCATTTATGTTAATGCTTGAGACAAATTCGCCCTGAAGGATTTATCAGCAGCTAATTATTTAACTGAAGACTTCATTTCTCAAAGTTCATTAGTTTATGATTTCCCCCTCTAAATTATGAATAATAAACATTCGAGCCAATGCATTTGAAAACCTTCTACAATTGGCAAATGAGCTATAATCATGAAAAGGTGTTTAGTAATAAAAAAGAGAAATACCTTCAGATCAATTTTCTTCAACTCCTTATTTGTCTGTAAAGCAGAATTCCAAGATGCCATGAGGAACTATGGTAGAGTGATGAAGTTTTACATGCTTATTGTATCAGCAATAAATAAATACCTTCAACTTCTCCGGTCCAAAGACAGCTCTTAGATATGCCAAAACCATAGTTTTCTTCCCCACTCCTGCAGGGCCTTCAAATATAAAATGACTGCATGGCTGCTTAGCAGCCTAAGAAGCCCAAAATAGAAAAGATAAACATAACAGATGGCTCAAGGACAACATTAAAAAAAAAAAACAAAAAATGATATAAAAAGAAGAGAGATCAATGGGAAAAACAAACATGGTGTAGACCAAAATACAGTAAAGGAAGATCTCTACGATGCCCCAAACTAAGTGACAGGAGCATATGTGTGCACATATATTGTGCAATATTGTTGTCAGATACTAATTTAACCACTGAGATTATATATAATCCAACTGATTGATGTTCTCCCAAACTCTTAAAGATGGAAAGTGTGTGGTAACTTGGGTGATTAATATTAGAAAATCTCATTGACAAATAATAGACATTCAGCTCCAGTTTAAGCAAATAAATTATATTAGACTAAGCAAACAGTTTTTGAAGTTGATTTTGAGGTTATACACTTGACCATCTTGTACTCGGATGATCAAAAGTTAGGCTTATGTTATCAGGTTGCTTTATCTTTTCAAAGAAGAGAGGAGAACCGTATGACATTTATTCACAAGATACTAGGAAGATCAAAGACTTGATTTTCAATCATATCTATAACCATAACCATCAACCTTGTCCCTACCATGTCAGGGTGCTAAGAGAAGTCAATTTTCATCAAGGCTGCATTTTCTTTTATCCAATAAAAAAACAGACTGTTATAAATTAAGTGAAGTCAAACCATTACATAGATCTTGAGCAAATATGCAAGGAACCAATATTTCTTTTTTTTTGAAAAGAAAGTGGATGAAGTAAGAAACTTCCCCCAATTTATTATAAAAGTATTAAAAAATCACAATGATGTTTTTACAAGGGAATATGGGAAAAGAAAACATAAAGCGAGAATGTAGAGGAGGGAAGACAATTTGATAGAAAGGGCCTTGTGGCTTTGAGATGATTTAGCCGAATATAAGTTATGCCACATTGAGAAGGATTGAAGGGTTTTATAAAGAATAGAACAGGTTGAAAACTTTTGCTTATGAAAGATCTTGGAATTCCTTTCATGCCAAATATGCCACATTAGAGCCATGAACAGTTGATCTCATCCTTTCCTTGTAGTAGACTTTGCTTTTCTTCTCCATGATGACCATAAAATCTGAAAATTATAAGACAACCCCAAACACGTAGACATGATAAAATAGGCGACCAAATAGCATGAGTAAATGGGCATCTGATGAAGAGATGTGAAGCTGTCTCTGAACGTGCACCACATAATTTTAATTTCGATTAGGGATTTATAATTGCAGGACTATATCAAAATGCATTTTAACCATGAATCACCATGATAAAGCCCTTGTACAAATTTCAAGTTTAATAGAATTGCGCATGCACAGAGACACAGACAACAAATGCAAGCACGCACTCATGCACAGTAGATTCTTGGCTCTACATCATAATACACCTTAGCACTATAATATTTGATCCATTTATCTTATGCGCATGTGATCATTCCATATCTTAACATGCATATACATTTCCCTAACCTCATGATTACTTATAATAAAGGTTTTTCTCAAACCTCACCATGATGCAATCACATGACATCTCCAATGGGCATTTTAACCCAGAGTTATTTTAACCACATATCGAGGTCGGCATGGGATCGGGTGTTTTCACGCATAGTCAATGGCTTTTCCATAATTAACCAAAGTTAAGGTCCTCATATGAAAATAATGATGTTGATGATGAAGGTGACTTATTTTTTTTAAGGTCCTCATATGAAAATAATGATGTTGATGATGAAGGTGACTTATATTTTTTTTAGTAACATGGAGGTGATTTACTTTAATTTTTATATTATTAGGATAATCCCCTGTATTAACAATTTAAGAAAATGTTAAGCTTACCAGCCGGAGGAGCTCCTCGGCCCCGTCCCTGTTGCAGATGAACTCCTTCAAAGCTTTTGGCCTGTACTTTTGCGCCCACATGAACCCGTCCTCCTTCGGCGACGAGGCGCTGATTACAACCCTCGATTCTCGATCCTTCCTCGACCCAATGGAGCCAATCGCATCATCAGCAACCGGAACCGGCCGGGCGATCCTACTAATAGCCGGCGCCGGCAGGGCCGGGGCCGGTTCACTCTCCCTCTTCTTCATTGGGTAGATCGCGGGCGGAGGGTTGGAACTCCTGCTCGGCATCCATTCTTCGCGTCGCGACGACAATCCGGGATCCCAGGGCTCGCGGCGACGATAGGGCTTCGAGGTCTTCGGCGGGGCCGGAGCCGATGCGACGGAACGGCAGAGTCCGCGCCTGAAGAAGCAGGAGGTGCCCAACACGTGGATCTTGTGGAGAAGCAAGGAGGAAGAGGAGGAAGAGCAGGTGGAGGAGGCAACGCTCTTGCGGCCGGGCCTGAGGGCGAGGCCCCTGTTCCAGGAGGTGCGGCAGGTGTGGTCACGGAGGCGCTCCTTGTTCAGGGAGGAGGAGAGGCTCGTGGAGAAAGGCTTGGGGGCCTGGAATCGGTGCATCAGCCGGGCGGCGGCGGAGGAGGGGACGGAGGGCTCTGTGGAGGAGCAGCGGAGGGGTTCGTGGATCACCATGGTGGGAGGGTTTTTGGGGGCAGAGATGGAAGGGACGAGGTATGGCGCCAGCCGGGTATGTTGTGGTCGTCGAGGCGGTGGATGAATTCGAGGTGGCGACGATCACAGCGAGGAGATCGAGTCGCACTCGGGAGGCATTCTTCGGGACGGGAGACAGGGACATCTTCACTTCCGAGAAGTCCAGCGTTCGAAATAAAAGCGCTTCATGAACACCGAGCAGGCATATAAAAAAAAAAAAAAAAAAATCACAATAATACTTTAAGCAGTTAAACATGAAAAATTTTTTATTAGGCCCATTCTATATCATCTAATTAATTAATTCATTTTAGCGGTGCTTATCCTGTTCCCGTGCTAGATTACGTTTTTATCGTACCATCACCTTCTTGCCAAACATACCAAATGCAGTCCCCAAGAGGTCCTACTAATTCAAACGTGCGAGCCTCTCATTCATGCACGTTACGTTGTAAAGGTGCTTCTGGATTGTGGCTGAACCATGAGTTCCTTCAAGTGAACTAGGATTGCAAATAGATTGGGTCAAGCCAAGTTATGCTTGATCCCAACCCGATTCGGTTGGGTCTTGTTATGCGAGCCTTGATAACCCGATTCGGTTCTTGATCGACCTTGATATTGGACCCAAATCCAATCTAATAAAAGATCGGATCGGGTCCATAATCAAATTTATTGATCCAATGAATCATTCGGGTCGGGTCGGATCCATATATAATCCAACCCAATCCATAACATACAGGTCTGGTTCGGGTCCAGTTCGGATCGGGTTGGGTCACGGTTTCATTCACAAAACCACAAGAAAGATTTATACACAGATTTAAGTGAATTAAGATTTGGCATGACATTACACCACCTCTATTTTACGGTAGAATTTCTACCCGCATGCAATATGCTTGGTTGCCATAACATGTGCTACGGGCCACTACAATGAAGAGTAATGATTTGATAAGAGATAATTATAAGATAGTGTATTAACTAGATTCTACCGGGTACAATGCATCATTAGAAGCTTCGTAGCAATATAGTTGGCTTCATTCAATGCTCACACATGCATGACACAACTTTCCTGGATCTACCAACCGGCAGCCCAGGTTTCGGATTGTGTGATGCATTTTTACTTTCACCACGTCACTGAACTGCAACAAGCTTGCAGAAATTAGCCGACCTATGATGAAATGCCCTTCATCAGAAAGATCAGGTTCGATGGGATGCCTTTTGTCTGATGGTGTAGCAGGTATAATGAGCCCTTCAACTATCTAGTAATTTACAAGTTGATCTTTTTTGATAGAGCCATGGTCTGGGAAGAGAGTGAAGTATAGGAAGCATTGCTGCAACGTGTGGTCAAGCTTGTCATAGCTGTATTTTAATTGAGCAAACATATCATCAACACCAGGAAGCTGTGATGGATATGCCTTCATTATTTCTTTCTCTGCATGTCTCCACTCCCTGGGGTCCTTTAAGCCTGCCACAGCCCTTCCAACGACATTGAGAGCAAGTGGCAGGCCCTCGCAACTATTGAGGACAACCTCCGCATGCTCTCTTATATCATTGTTTTCGTCGATCTCTTTCTTAGCTCTACTAGTCAAATTGCTGCAGAACAGCTCCCATGCCGCTATCTCCTTCAAGCATGGCATCTTGATCAAGCATTGATGGGCACCTATTTTGATGCACACATCCTCGGACCACGAGGCGATGATCAGCTTGCAACGATTCTCACTATTGGGGGTGGGGATTCCCACGGCCTCCAGGCAAAATTGCTTCCACACGTCGTCCAAGAGGAGCACAAACCTCATCTCTTTCAAGGCCCTCAGCAGTACCTTAGCTTGTAAAATCTCGCTATCATTGTCATTCCTTGGAAGACCCAACCTATCAACGATCGTCTGCTGGATATCCACCACATTCAGTGTCTCGGATTTGGACACTTCAATGTTAATCACCACACGGTAATCAACTTTTTTCTTCTCCAATGCATTGTTAAATTCGTTGAGAAGTGTCGTCTTCCCAACTCCCCCTAGCCCCCAGATGCCATTGATGCTGTTATCCTCATTGTCAAAGTCGGTCCAGAGCTGCTCCAGAATCGAAGCCAGATTAATCCTTACGCGGAGTCGGGGTGGGCCATGGGCGGTGGGTTTGGCCCAAGCCGGAAACCAGTAACCATTAGCCCATTATGATTTACTGTTAAGCATTTAACTAGGCAATATATTATAAATAATATATTTAAAAAAGATTCGGGTCCTATATCTGGGTTCGGGTCGGGTCGGGTTGGATCGGGTCATGTATCTGAGACCCAAATTAACCCAAAAAATATTTATGGATCGGGTTGGATCGGGTCGGGTCCAAATTTAGTAAATCCAGACCCGATCCAAAAAATGAACGTGTTAATTTTTAAATCCAATCCAAATCCATGAGCCTTTTAAATGGATCTGGATCGGATCTAACCAGGTCGGGTCGGGTAGGGTCACGGATCAATCCGACCCATTTGCAGTCTTGAGTAAAACAAAACATATTTACTCACAAAAAAGTAAAAGAAAATATAAAATGATTGGCTAGGACTGGTAGATGGCCCCAACGCTAGAAAGATCAATCTTATGGGAAAATTTCCCCTTGAGACTATTAAGAGCCTAAACTTTCAAATGTTAAAGATGGTTATCCTCACTAGCAACTTGGAAAACAACTACATGCTTCAGCTTAGACATGACTATATTGACAAGGTCTCATGAAATGGTTTAACCGGAGGTGGATGTCGATCACACATTCGGAAGACCGGTAGGCTTGAGATGATACGTTTGACGAACAACCAAGATAAAAAAAATTATTGGATCTTGTTGGTGAGAGCCATCGTGGTCGTCGTTCCTAGTAGTTCTAATCAGGTATCTTTATCCCTGTTCATTACTAAAATCTCATCAAAATTCAATGGACTACAAGGATCCAGGCCAATTCCTTGTGGCTGCTCTTGGTTTGGATCTTGATATAGTGCATCCCCATCATTGGAACCTAGGTAATTATAGTATAGATATTATGAAAAATCTTAATATTTTATATCTAATAATGCTTTTATGTCATGCAAAATCATAAATTATGGAAGACATATCTTGCATCATTGTTCCTACTTGCAAATCGTGCAGTCCTTGAGATATTCAGTTGAGTTTGGTAGACAGTAATCTATCCAGATTATCGAAAATTTTAAACTGTGCCTACCATATGATCCTTGTTGCTGCCAAGACCATCGTGGCTCGTAGCTGCTGCCGGCGCCGGAGTGCGCTCCTGTCGCTGCCTGCCGGTCCTCTGCTCCTGGACCTGCGAAACAGGGGTTAGTGACCCGGCCGGGGTTTCCGGCGGGGGCACTCCGACGATCAAGTCAGTGACGATCCAGGAGAACAGATCCTCCTGGTCGGGCCCCTCTTGATGGACTCTGCACTAGGAGGAGTGGAATATGTGTCGGTGAAGGAGAAACGCAACAGGGGGAGAGTGATAGCGGAGACAGAGGGGTTCCCTATCCCTCCGTTTCTCCTTGTTTCCCGGTGGTTTTCCCTCAATCATGGTATTGATGGTGGCGCTTCGCCCTCTTGGTTGAGCTTGCACTTTGTGTTTGTGGTGGATTGTTGTTCCTGCGTTACTGGTGTGTTACCTCCCCTTTATTGGGGGTGCCGGCTATTTTTTGTAGTTGAAAATCGGCCGTTGGGAGTCTGCCTCGGGATCCTCGCTAGGTTGGCAGGCGCGTGCGGCAGGGTCCGTGCTATGGACAGGACGCCTTTCCTGACAGGTGAGGGAAACTTCCATTCCTTCTGACATCCTCTCCTGTCGCTCCATCCCGAGAAGCCTGATAGGGCCTCGATCCGAGGGCCGCTGTCCTAGGGATGCGTGCTCTATGGCTGTCCCATCCCCTGGAAGTACAGCCGGACAGGTAGTTATGGCGGCATGGGGGGCGCCGTTTCGTGGTCCTCGGGCGACTCGCCGGTGTCCTGGGACGATAGGGTCTGCTTCGGTCTGGGCACTCCAAGCTCGCGTGGTCACCTTGGTGGAGGAGGGAAGAGTGCGGGCCTGGTCCAGAGGGCGCGCACTCGGAGAGGCTCCACATCGGTGGGCGAGCTCTTGGCTCGATCTCGATCGCAGGGCTCTAGCCTCCGAGGGTCTCGCTCTGGAGGGCGGAGGACGGACCCGGTCCAAAGGGCGCGCGCTCAGAGAGGCTCCACATCGACGGGCGAGCTCTTGGCTCGACCTCAACCGCAGGGCACTAGCCTCCGAGGGTCTCGCTCTGGAGGGCGGAGGAAGGACCCCATCCAGAGGGCGCGCGCTCGGAGAGGCTCTACATCAGCGTGCGAGCTCTTGGCTCGACCTTAATCGCAGTGCACTAGCTTTCGAGGGTCTCGCTCTGGAGGGCGGAGGACAGACCCAGTCCAGAGGGCGCGCGCTCGAAGAGGCTCCATATCGGCGGGCAAGCTCTTGGCTCGACTTCGATCGCAGGGCTCTAGCCATCGAGGGTCTCGCTCTGGAGGGCGAAGGACGACTCCGACCTTGGCGTCGAGCTCATGAGCTCAACCCGGCGGAGGACTGAGCTCGACTTGCTGTCCTGAGAGAGCTCAGCCCAGCTCGGTAGTGGGATTCGAGCTAGAGAGTCGACGTGGCATCTTCCGTGGTGGCCTCCCTCAATGTGGCGCCCGTCAGCTATCCACATCAGCGATCTCGCCACATCATTTGCCCCCCACTCCCGAGGCTCGTTAGTGCGCGGTGCTCGGGGGGCGAAGGGAGTAACAGCAATGCTGACATGGAGAGGCGGAAATCTGGCATAATGATGGCCGCGATCGCTGGCGCTTCGAGGGACGGCCCCACCGACCAGTGCAGGGGTGCTGCGTGGCCACGTCCGAGGAGCAGTTAATGCTGGCACAGAATCCTGAGTGGCTGGGACTCTTTTTTCGTCGATGGGCAGCACATGGCGCAGATCCATTGGCGAGGGGGTTACAACAGCGTGGATTCGATGGGGTCTTTCGAAGTGAAAAGAAAAAAAATTTCTCATCCAAAATCTTCTTTTTTCAAATCTTTTGCGCTCGTTGCAGTGTCCAGACCTCTCTTCTTCCGCGACCTACATCCGTTCTTTCCTTCTCTAGGGGTAGGCTTCTTCCTTCTCATTTCAGCATGTCCCGCCCCGAGTCTTTTGCCCGAAGAGTGGTGCTTTCCTCCTCCGACGAGGAGTCGGAGGGGGAGCAGTTTAGGATCAGCATGAGACCGGCCCTTCCTGCCCCATCTGTGTCCGTTAGGGAGCTAGAAGCCATTCCTTCCCTTCCTACATATTCCCCTCTTTTGCTTGAACCAGCCCCTGAGTCTGTCCGGTCAACAGGTCGGGCGGGGTCGCTTTGACGATTTCCGCCGTGGAGCTGGAGGCCATCCGGGATACCTATGGGATCCCGACTTCTGTCCGACTCATGGTCCCCCGTCCTGGAGAGCGGGTCACTTCCAATGGCCCGGGCGTCTCGCCTTCTATGAGGGGACCTTCTCCGGGGGTCTCCATTCCCCATTCATCCTTTCTTCTTGTCTGTTCTGAGCAACTATCGTCTGGTCCCCG
This sequence comes from Areca catechu, assembly GCA_021397845.1. Taxonomy (NCBI): domain Eukaryota; kingdom Viridiplantae; phylum Streptophyta; class Magnoliopsida; order Arecales; family Arecaceae; genus Areca; species Areca catechu. Next base: position 16,930,685 of record CM038049.1, on the reverse strand, counting down.
CCCAGTTGGTCCCAAATTCCTTAGGGTCATCTTCTCCTTCCTCATACTCTGTCATGTTCACGGGTTCGTCGCCCGGTTCTCCCTGTTCAGGGCGTTCTTCATCCTGAAACGCCACCCGATTGAGGACGGGTGGTGATCTCTGTCTTCTCGCTTGAAGGGGATCAAGTTCGAACTTCCCTCTTCATCAAGGATGGAAGAGCAAGTTCTTCTTTGCAGACGTCGAGGGGATCGACTGGGCCTGGAGCGAGCCGGACCGATCCCCAAACCGGATCTCTGCGGTCGAAGCAGTCGATCAGGATGACTACGATCAGCTTCGCACCACTCAGATCCCTTCTTTGGAGGTCCTACTATCGGAGCATAACCTTCTTGATGCCAGGGTCGACTCATCGGTGGGGCCAGGTAGGTTCAGCTCTTTCTTCCATATGCATCTTCCCTTTCCTCCATTTTAGGCTGACTCTCCAAGCTCCTGTGTGCAGGGTTGATCCTTCCAGAGGGCAAGCCATCGCCGGTCTGCAAGAAGAGGCCGCCCATTGGGGTGGTCGCCGAGCCCCCTTCGAGGCAGGCCCGAATTGAGGGATTGCCGATGTCTGCTCCTGCCGTGCTGACTGCCTTGAAAGGAAAGGAGGTTGTGGGAGCCCCTGTGCGACGGGCAGAGCCACAGGCGGAACTCCCTGCCTTGGAGCCCGCAACGGCCGTCTGGGCCGATGCTGTTGCTGCCGCTACTCTGCCCTGCCCTCCGTGTTTGGAGATGGCCGAAGTTGAGGGAGGAGAGTTTTGCCCTAGAGATCCTCTGGTGACGGGGGTTCCGGTCACGACGGTGCTGGATCCTTGGTCGGTTCTTGGGGGTCTTGCCACTGGAGGGGCGGGTGCATCTACCCCTCTGGAGAGTAGGAGGGACGAGGCGAGGCGCCGCCTCCCGTTCAAACTGGGGTCGGAGAGCTCCTTGGTCGACAACTATGCCCTGGCATATCGCATGATGGACTTCTCCATCCAGCGATGCGACCGGGAGGAGATGGATGGACTGCCGGTCGGAGCCTTGATCGACAGTATTTTTTCCATCTCTACATGGTAAGCAACTTCATCCTCTCTCTCTTCTTTTTCTTCTTCTTTTTTTTTTGACTTCCCATGTAATGCAGATGGGTGTCGAGGCCCTCTTCATAAGAGCTGCTATCGAAACTGGGAGCAGGCTGCGCAGCAGCAGGCGGTCGAGATCGCGTCGTTGAAGGCCGATCTGGAGAGGAGGGCAAACTCTGAAGGGGTGCTTGGCCAGCAGGTCAAGGACCTCGAGAAGCAGCTCACCGATTCTGAGGGATGAGCGAAGGAGCTCCAAGAGAATCTCGATCGCAAGCAGGAGGAGTCGAGGAAGAAGACTTGGGAGCTAGTCGACTCCGAGAAGAGGTTGGGCATGGTCATCGCTGAGGCGGCTCGACAGAAGAGGACTGCCCAGTCCCTCCAAGCCCGACTGACGGCAGAGGAGGAGAAGTCCATCACGGCTTGGAGAGCAGCAGACGGGGTGGCCAAGTCGGTCGCAGATGCCAGGCATGAGGCGGCCGCAGCAAGGAAGGATGCTGGGGAGGCGGTGGAAAGGTATAGGGCCTCGGAGGAGTTCCTCACCGAGATCCAGCAGATGACGTCGGACTCCTTCTTTAAAGGCTTCATGTACCTGCACCGCCTGGTCGATGAGTTCGTCTCGGCCGAAGGTCGTAGCCATCTTAACTATCCCGGCACTTCATACCAGGAGGCGGGCACCGAGGAGGCCGAGCCAGCTGAGCCTGAAGCCGCGCGGCAGAAGCCCATGCTGATGGAGACTCCCGGCCTGATGACCTGGCTAGCAGATAGTCGCTTTTTGCTTCTTCTTCTATATTTAGTAGGGCCACTCGGCATGTCGGGGGCCCATAGGATACTTGTAGTTGACACTTAATGGAATGCGAATTTTCTTGCAATTTTTTCTCATCTGGCTCCTCCCCTCTACTCCCTTTCCTCTTTTGTCTTTCTTTTTAATGTATGGGGAGATTAGAGAGGGTACCTGAGAGCTGCTGAGCTCGGTGGTCTTTAGGCCGGAGATCTGAGCTCCGATCTTGAGCTAGCATCCTGGAGCTGGGCTCGAGGACGTGGATGGTTGTAACTTCGATGATGTTGTATTCTCCTCTTGTTCTCTCTTTTTTTTTTTAGTGGGGAGATTAAAGGAGGGGATGCTGGCCGTACCCCCACTTTGTTCTCTTTCTTTCTTTCCCCTCTCATCTTCTTTTCGAGTGGGGAGATCAGAGAAGGGGGTTGCCGGCTTTCCCCTTTGTTCTCTTTCTTTCCTTCCCCTCTCGTCTTCTTTTCGAGTGGGGAGATCCGGTCTTGATTGCCTTAGAGCTAGGCTCGAGGCCCTTCCTGGACGGGAGCTAGGCTCAGGCCCGAGGGTTGCCTGAGATCTTGGCTCAGGTCTTTGGCGCCTTGGAGCTCGGCTCGAGACGTTGATAGGAGCTACGTGGCCCCATGATCTCTTGGCATCTCGGAGCTGGGCTTGGAGATGTTTGAGATAGAGAGTTGCTTTGCTTGGCTCGGAGATTCTCCGACGTCCTGGAGCCGGGCTCGGGATGCTTGGAGTTGGGGAGCTGCATGGCTCAAATTTCCTCTGACGTCCTGGAGCTGGGCTCGGGGACGTCGGGAGTCGGGGAGCTACGTGGCTCGATGATCCTTTGACATCCCAGAGCTGGGCCCGGGGATGCCTTGGATTGGGAGCTACATGGTCGATGATCCTTTGACATCCTGGAGCTGGGCCCGGGGACGCCTTGGATTGGGAGCTATGTGGCTCGATGATCCTTTGACGTCCTGGAGCTGGGCTCGAAGACGTCGGGAGTCGGGGAGCTACGTGGCTCGATTGGGAGCAGCGTGGCCCCTTGGTTCCTTCGACGTCCTGGAGTTGGGCTCGGGGACGCCGTTGGCATTCTCCTACAAGACAAATAGACACTTGCATGAAAAAAACCATTGTTATTCATTGTTGGGAAACCTTACATCATTGATAGTATTCTGCAAGTTGCAGGCATCCATGTCCTGGGAAACCTGATGCCATCAAGATCCTCGAGGTAATAGGCCCCTTGCGAAAGGGCTTTAGCTACTTTGTAGCGGCCCTCCCAGTTTGGGGAGAGCTTGCCGCACTCCCTAGGCTAGGACACCTCCGCCCCGCCGCAGCACCAGGTCTCCGGGCTTGAAAGCTTTTATCCGGACGCGGGCGTTGTAGTACCGGGCCACTCTTTGTCGATAGGCCGCCATCCGTAGGCGGGCTTTGTCCCTTGCTTCTTCAAGAGATCCAGGTTGAGCAGGAGGTGTGCCGAGTTCCGCGCTTCATCGTAATGCTGCACCCGCAATGTAGGCATGCTAAGCTCGACGGGGACGACTGCTTCGACATCGAAGACGAGGCTGAAGGGCATTTCATTGGTCGCCGTCCTGGGTATTGTGTGTAGGCCCACAGGATGCTCGGGAGCTCTTCTGCCCACATGCCCTTAGCTTGGTCCAGTCTAGTCCGGAGCCCTTGGAGGATGGTCCGGTTGGTTGTCTCAGCTTCCCCGTTTGTTGGGGGTGAGCTACCGAGGTGAACCGGTGTTGGATGCCATGGGCTACACAGAATCCTTCGAACTCGCGATTGTCGAACTGTCGCCCGTTGTCGGTGATGATGCAACGGGGGAGCCTGAAGCGGCAGATGATTGACTTCCAAAAGAACAGGCAGACACTAGCTTTCGCGATCTGAGCTAGCGACTCTGCCTCGACCCACTTGGTGAAGTAGTCGATCGCCACTAGCAAAAACTTTCGTTGCCCTGATGCAGGGGGGAACGGTCCCAAGATGTCCATTCCCCACTAGCAAAGGGCCAAGGGGCTGAGAGCTGGGAGATCGACGCCGCCGGCTAATGCTTTATGTTGGCGTGGCGCTGGCACTTGTCACACCTTTTGGTGAAGTCGGTTGCGTCTTCCTCTCATGATCTCCCAAAGTACCCCTAGCGGAGAGCTTTGTAAGCCAGTGTTCTCCATCCCACGTGGTTCCCCGCAGAGGCCTTCATGTATTTCTTGGAGCACAAAGGCCGCCTTGGCGGCCTTGAGGCATCTCAGGAGTGGGTAGGAGTAAGATCGACGGTAGAGTTGGCCCTCCATCAGGACGAACCGAGAGGCTTTCTTCCTAACGAGGGTAGCTTCTGTGCGGTCTTCTGCAGGGTGCCGTCAGTGATGTACCGGATATACTTGTCCATCCAGCTCGGCTCGGGGGAGACTTGATGTACCTCCGTCGGGTTCTCGTAGCTGGGACTTTCAGGTGCTCCATGTAGGCGTGCCCTAGTGACGAGTCCGGCAGGGTCGCGAGTCTGGACAACGCATCCGTGCGTGCATTCTCTCCTCGGGGGATGTGAAAAATGCTGAAGCGTCGGAGGCCTGCCGTGCTCGCGCGGACTCATTCCAGGTACTTCATCATCTGGGCGTCCCATGCTTCATACTCCCCGGATACTTGTCCGGCGACCAGTTGGGAGTCGGTGAAGACTTTCAAGTCCTGCACTCCAGCTCGCGGGAGACTCTTAGGCCCGCGAAGAGTGCCTCATACTCCGCCTGGTTATTGGTTGCGGCGAACTTGAAGCGAGGGCGCATTCCGCCACAACCCCATCATAATTGGTCAAGATGAGGCCTGCTCCGCTCCCGCCGAAATTGGATGCTTCATCTACGTGAAGAATCCATGGCTCTTCTCCTGGCCCAAGCTCCGTTGCTGTCTGCTCTAGCTCCTCGGCGAACCCGGTGCACTCGACCACGAAGTCAGCCAGGACTTGGGCCTTTTGTGACGACCTCGATTGGTACACTATGTCGAATTCGCTGAGCAGCAAGGACCACTTAGCCAACCTCCCGAATGTCTCGGGTTGGGTGAGAATAGTCCTCAGCGGCTGGTCTGTCACCACCACTATTAGGTGTGCTTGGAAATAGGGCCTGAGGCACTTAGCAGATATTATTAATGCAAAAATGAGTTTTTCGGAGCGAGTGTACCTGATCTTACATCACGGAGGATTTTGCTGATGTAGTACACCGGCATCTGAGATTTGTCCTCGTCTGTGCGGACGAGAACTGAGCTGACCGCTCCCAGTGTCACCGCCAGGTACAGCAAGAGCTCCTCCCCCTCCTCCGGCCTAGAGAGCAATGGAGGGGAGGCGAGAAAATTCTTCAGCTCCTCGAAGGCTGTCCTGCACTCCATGGTCCAGGTGAAGTCGTGCATCTTGCGTAGTGCCTTGAAAAATGGCTGACAACGGTCGGCCGACCTCGAGATGAATCTACTGAGGGTGGCGACACGTCCCGTCAGGCGCTGGACCTTCTCCGGGTTCGCTTCAATGCCCCTTTAGATGACCATGAAGCCGAGGAATTTTCCCGCGGCCACCCTGAAGGCGCACTTCGCTGGGTTCAGCTTCATCTAATACTGCCGTAAGTTGTGGAATGACTCAAAGAGGTCAGCTACGTGGCTCGAACCCGCTTGCTCATGACAAGCATGTCGTCCACATACACCTGCATGTTGCGGCCACTTTGGCTCTCAAAGACCTTGCTGACCAGTGCTGATAGGTGGCCCCCACATTCTTCAGGCCAAAGGGCATCATCCTGTAATAGTATGTCCCATGGTCGGTGATGAAGGCAGTGTGCTCCTCGTAGTCTGGGTGCATGCGAATTTGATTGTACATGGAAAACGCATCCATGAAGGAGAGCAACCGGTGGCCCGAAGTGGCATCCACCAGCTGGTCGATCTTCGGGAGAGGAAAGCTGTCCTTCGGGCAGGCTTTATTGAGGTCGGTGTAGTCCACACAGATCTTCCATTTGCCGTTATTCTTCTTGACCATCACCACATTCGCCAGCCAGCTCGGATACTGGACCTCTTGAACGAAACTAGCAGCCAGGAGTTTATCTACCTCTTCTTTGATGGCTGCCTATCTCTCTGGGGAAAAACTTTTTTTCTTCTGCCGAACTGGCTTGTGCTTTGGGTCGACACTCAATTTATGAGTAATGATGTCAGGAGGAATACCTGGCATGTCTGCTACCGTCCAGGCGAACACATCCATGTTCGCCCACAGGAATCCCAACAGTTGGGCCCTCTCCCCCTTGGATAGCTGGGCTCCGATCTGCACCATCTTTAAGGGATCGTCTTTAAGCGGATAGGAAAGTAGACGCTCGACTGGGCCCCTCTGGGATCTTGGGCCCTTTGGTCGAGGTCGTCCGTGCTGGGGTCGTCCTAAGGGACCTTGGCTCCAAGGAGAGTTTAGAAGCAATGTTGCACCCGCTGGGGCGCTCCTCTCATCTCCCCGACACCGTAGAGAGTTGGGAACTATAACAAGTAGCCTCTTGGTAGAGACAACGGCGTCAAGCAAGTTAAGCCTGGGTCGACCCAATATCACGTTGTAGGCGGAGGGGAACCTTACAACCGTGAAAGTCATCATGACGGTGCTCTGCTGAGGTGGGGTTCTGGCATTGACCGGGAGAGTGATTTCTCCTTCTACTCTCATGGAATCGCCCGTGAAACTGATAAGGGGTATTGCACTGGCCTAAGTTGATTGGGGGAGATTCATCCTGGAGAAGGCATCGTAAAAAAGCACATCTGTGGAGCTTCACTATCAACATGATGCACTTTACAGGATGCTTTGCGATCGTCATTTCGACGACCAAGGCATCATTATTTACATTTTTCTCCCCGTCTTCCCCCTCCCTCATAAGGGGAGTACATTTTCAGAGTCCCCTGCCCCCCGGGCCTTCTTGGACGCGCGCGCCGCTCCCCAGGAGATCATGCCCCACCCGGCTTCTTGGTGGGGCGGCGGTTGTCGATGGCTGGAGCTGGCGGGAGAACGACGAGCCCCTATAACTCCGCTTGAGGTCTGCCCCCCACGAACCTCTTGAGGTAGCCTCTCTTGATGAGTTCCTCAATCTCCCACCTGAGGTTGCGGCATTCCTCAGTGTCGTGGCTGTGGTCATGGTGGAAGCGGTAGTACTTCATCTTATCACGACCAACAGTGGTCCTCAGCGGAGGCGGGCGCCTCAAGTAGTCCTCGCCCTCAATATCCATAAAGATTTTTGTCCTCGGGGCGAGGAGAGGGGTGTAGCTTTCCGCTCCTCAGGGACAGGTGTCCCTCTTGGCCTTGGCCGGTCCCTCCGGGAGCTCTGAGCCTGGGGTGCTGGCTTCCGGGTCTCGGACATTTCATCAGGGACCGACTTCTTCAGGGATCCTCCATCGAGCTTCCTTCTCGTACGATCCACCTCCTTGACGCGGATGTACTTCTGGGCCCGGAGAAGGAGCTCGGAGTAGGTTTTGGGGGCTTCTTGTCCAGCGAGTAGGTCAGGCGGGAGGTCCTGAGCCCTCGCTTCAGTGCCAGCATGGCCACTGGCTCTTCAAGATTGTAGATCTCCAACGCGGCAACCTTGAAGTGGGCCACGTAGTCACGTAGGGGCTCGCAGTCCTGCTGCCGGATGGAGAAGAGGCTGTCTGACTCCCGTAGCAACTTTCTGCAAGCATCGAAGTGAGCTACGAACTTCTGCCCTAGCTGGGCAAAGGAAGTGATGCTCTCCGGCTCCAGATGGGTGAACCACACCCGGGCTGCCTTCCGGAGAGTAGCAGGAAAAGCGATGCAGAGAAGAGCGTCGGTGGCCTCCTAGACCTTCATGAGGGTCCGGTAACTTTCCAGGTGGTCCAGGGGGTCGGTGGTCCTATCGTAAGAATCCACCTGCAGTATTCGAAACCGGTGCGGATCGGCTTCGCTTGGATTCTTGGGAGAATGAGGGACGGGCATCGTAGCCCGCTGGCTCACTAGCGGAGCCCGGCATGCTGGCGAACGTTGGGCAAACTTTGCCGGCTTGCGTTCATGTTCCACCAGGCGCCTGTCCGTCGCGCGCGCCTACGCCTGACGGCTTCATCAGTGAACCCCTCCGTCGAAGGAGACGGAGAAGGTGACATGGGTGCATGGCACCCGTGACGGGGGGTCCTGCTTTTCTTGCCTCGGTGGAGTCTGGGCACCTCCCGCCCGAGGTTTGGTGAGCGACTCTCTCTATCAGCAGAGCTGGCTCGTTGTCTTTTCGCTAGAGCTTGATGGCTCCCCCGGTTGTCGGTGGTGGCCTGTGGCTGCGATGGCCTTCCTTGGAAGGAGTGCAGGCTGTCGGGGGGAGCTGCAACATGGGCCGCCGGGGTCCCTGGCTACTGGTGGGTAGCCACGGACCGGTGCTGGTGCTGAAGCTGGCGCACTGCCGTGGCGAGGACTTACATCTGCTGGGCAACTATGGCCAGTTGGGCTTCTGGTGGAGGTGGCTGGACCGGAGCGGGCGGCTTCGCTTCTTGGCGGTGCGGGTTTCCCTGGGAGGGGAAGTCCCCCGCATGACTGGTGGAGGCCTCCCTTGCCCTTGTCGTCACCATCCTCCTGCCTGGCTTGTCTGTGAAGAGATGGAGGGTTTATTCGCCCCCCATACCTGGCACGCCAATCTGTTGCCGCCAAGACCGTCGTGGCCTATAGTTGCTGCCGACGCCAGAGTACACTCCAGTCGCTGCCTGCCGCTCCTTTGCTCCTGGACCTGTGAAATAGGTGTTAGTGACCTGTGCTGGGGTTTCCGGCCCATATCGACAGAGAGGCTCCACATCGACGGGCGAGCTCTTGGCTCGACCTTAACTGCAGGGCACTAGCCTCCAAGGGTCTCGCTCTGGAGGGCGGAGGATGGACCCGGTCCAGAGGGTGCGCACTCAGAGAGGCTCCACATCGGCGAGCGAGCTCTTGGCTCGACCTCGATCGCAGGGCTCTAGCCTCCGAGGGTCTCGCTCTGGAGGGCGGAGGACGGATCCGGTCCAAAGAGCGAACGCTTGGAGAGGCTCCAAATCGATGGGCAAGCTCTTGGCTTGACCTCAATCGCAGGGTACTAACCTCCGAGGGTCTCGCTCTGGAGGGTGGAGGACGGCTCCAACCTTGGCATCGAGCTCATGAGCTCGACCCGACGGAGGACTGAGCTCGACTTGCTGTCCTGAGGGAGCTCAGCCCAGCTCGGTAGTGGGATCCAAGCTGGAGAGTCGATGTGGCATCTTCCGTGGCGGCCTCCCTCAATGTGGCGCCCGTCAGCTACCCACGTCAGCGGTCTCGCCACATTAATCCTATTTGGTATTTTTAAAACTAGTAATTTATGTTGTAGTGGTAATCTAGATTACCTTCATGTGACAATCCAAATTATCTCAGAAATAGATAACTATCCAAATTATAAAAGATGTGGTAATCTGATATTTTTTATTTTATAAAAATTATTCCATCCTTCGCTTGCGTGAGAATGAAATTATCCTCTCCTCCCTCTCGTTTGCAAGTTCATCGGGATCTCGCCTTAATCCCGCGATAGGTGATACCTTGGAGATAGGGTAAGGCAGCTGTCGAACATCGTGGGCTGGCAGCGGATCCATCGCTTGCTCTGCCGGTCGACCAAGCTGGATGAAAGAGAAGGGGTCGGGGTCGATCCCTCTGACTGGTCCACACCAAGGTTTCTGAGGATGATGTGGCCGAATTCGGAGAGCTTTCTTGCTTGCAATCACCCTTGCCGGAATCGGAGAATTCTAGTCGGAGATCCGTATGTTAGGAATTATCCCCTTGTTGGGAATTATCCTGAAGCCTATTTGAAAGCAAATCCCAAAAATAAACATGTGATATCATTGAGAATGACCAAACAATAACCAGAAGCGTACCTGAAGCCATATTTGAAGGCCAATCCCTGTGTGTCGCATGGCTAGCCTTCTAGATTCACACGGGCTTCCTAAAGAGCTTTTCTTTCTTCTCTAGGGTTTCTTCTTCGATGATGGGATATCGGGGAGAAAGGAATAACACCATGTGATTTGGGGACCATAACCGCTTTTATATGAAAACAACATTATTATGATTTCTATTTTTGCCCATCATAAAAATAGAAATTATCCTTAAGTCTCTACACATTAAAGGCCCACACCCTATTAGATACATTAAGACCCCAAATAGCTCAAAACTTAATGATCATTTTTAAATGGGCCAAACCTTAAATGACAGCCCATAAAGTATTATTATTTACATATAAGCCTAATGTTGGATTAAGGATCCATCAATCTCCCACTTGGGCTATATGTATAACCTTATAACATGCTTTACGAAAATAACGAATGAGCTCAACTTTACTTTGCTATCATTATTAAAATGTATTTATAACCAATCCGGTCCATCAACCAACATAGGATCAAAGCGGCTTTTGTTACAATTATCGTGACTCAACCCATCAATGGTCATGTATATCAATGCAATTGAATGACATAGATTATGATGTGATGTGTAGCATAAAAATTTCATGAATGTGACCTTAACATGCCTATTTCCAACTGGTCCACCCTTAAACCTCAATGAGATTAAACCAAACAAAAAATAAAGTGTAAACAAGCCAAAACTTTATTTTGCAGAAAACTGAAATACTGAAAAATGTCTGTATTACAAGAGCATCTAATATATACAAACTCCCACTAAAATCAAATATCCTCGCTGACATGACACCCATATGAGCAGTGTGCTCATGAAATATCTTGGGTGGCACTCCTTTAGTAAGCGGATCCGTAACCATGGAGTTGGTACCTATGTACTCAATAGACAACTTTCCACTATAAACTCTTTCTTTAAAAATCAGGAACTTGATATCTATATGCTTTGATTTCGTTGAGCTCCTGTTGTTATTAGAATATAAAACTGCTGACTTATTGTCACAAAATAACTTGAGTGGCCTTTCAATACTGTCCACTATACGCAACCTCGTGACAAAGTTCCGAAGCCATATTCCATGATTGGATGCCTCATAGCATGCTAAAAACTCTGCTACTATGGTAGAAGAGGCTATAAGCGACTATTTAGCACTCTTCCAAGAGATAGCACCTCCGGCAAGCAAGTAGATATAGCCCGATATATATTTCATACTATCTTAGCATCCAACAAAATCGGAGTCAGTATAACAATGATCTCAAGCTGATTCGACCTCCGATACATGAGCATATAGTCTTTTGTTCTCTGTAAGTACTGCAAGACCCGTTTAGCTGCTTTCCAATGCTCAACTCCTAGATTGCTCAAATATCTACCCAACGTCCCAGTGATGTACGCAATATCGGATGCGTACAAACTTGAGCATACATTAGACTCCCTACTACTGATGCATAGGGAATCTTCTACATTTCCTCTTTCTCCAAGTTATTCTTAGGGCACTGATATATACCAAATTTGTTCCCTTAGCCACAGGGGTATCTCATGGTTTGCAATTTTGCATGCCATACCTTTTAGAACCTTCTCGATATAGCTCTTTTATGATAATCCTAGAATAACCCGAGAATAATCTCGGTGTTCTGTATGCCTAATACAAAAGAGACGTCACCAAGATCTTTCATCTTAAAATTCTTAGCTAGAAATCTCTTGGTTTCGTGCATTAAGCCTATATCGCTGCTAGCAAGCAAGATATCATCGACATATAAAATCAAAAAAATATATTTACTCCCACAGAATTTATGTATATACAATCATCGACCAAATTCATCTCAAAACTGAACGAGATTATCATCTGATGAAATTTGAAATACCATTGTCGATGCCTGTTTGAGTCAGTAGATGGATTTCTTAAATTTGCAAACCATGTTTTTTAGATCTCCCGACATAAAGTTTTCTAGTTGCACCATATAAATTGTTCCATCAATATCACCATTGAAAAACGCTGTCTTCACATCCATCTGTTGTAACTCAAGATTGAAATGCTCACCAATGCCATTATAATCCTAAAAGAGTCTTTCGAAGAAACCGGAGATAAAGTCTCTTTATAATCGATGCCTTCTTCTGTGTAAAGCCCTTACGACAAGACGAGCCTTGTACCTCTCCATATTACCTTTCGAATCCTTTTAGTTTTAAATATCCATTTACAACCAATGGGTTTCGCACCTTCTAGCAATGAGATAAGATTCCATATGTCATTATCTTTCATGGACTTTATCTCCTCATTCATGGCATCAATCTACTTTTGAGAGTCAAAACTTTCAATGGCTTGATGAAAGTTGACTGGATCATCTTCCATCACTCCAATGTCTACCTCATGTTCTGGAGAACTACAATGTAATCATCTGGCACTGTACTTCTCCTCTCTCTAGTAGATCTTCTTAATGGCATAGATTCTTGAGGTACTAAAGTTTGTTCTTCTAGAATAATTTCTTGAATGGGAGGTTCTCCGACATTGTCTTGATTTGTTGTATCTTGAACAATGTCAGAAATAAAATCTTGACCAATGCCAATGATGCTAGTGGGAATATTAACATATTCCTCTTCAAAGACAAAGTCCTTAGCTATATCTCCCCCGCAAACTCAACATCCTCAAAGAACCATGCATTTCCCGACTCGAAAATTGACTTAGTCGTGGGATCAAAAAACTTATACCCTCTGGATCTTTCAGAGTATCTAATAAAATAACAACTCACCGTCTTTGAGTCCAGTTTCTTTTCATTAGGCCTATAAGGCCTTGCCTCAGCTAAACATCCCCAAACATGTAAGTGATTTACACTGGGTTTCCTGCTCGTCCAAAGTTCATAACAGGTTTTGGTAGTTGCTTTAGTTGGAATTCTGTTAAGGACATATGCTGTAGTCTTAAGTGCTTCTCCCCAGAGTGAGTCAGGTAATGTTAAATGACTAATCATACTTCTTACCATGTCTTTAAGCATTCTGTTTCGTCTTTCAGCAACACCATTCATAGTGGGCGAACTTGGCAGTGTACTGTGGAACGATACCGCATTCCTCTAGAAATTTAGCAAAAGGTCCTGGACGTTGTTCACCTGAACGTCATATCTGCCATAGTATTCACCACCACGGTCAAAAATGATGCTTTTAATCCTTTTGTTGAGTTGGTTCTCAGCTTCAACCTTATAATTTTTGAACATATCCAGTGACTGTGACTTTTCATGAATGAGATATATGTAGCCATATATGGAAAAATCATCTATGAACGTTATAAAGTATTGTTTACCATTCCAAGCAACCGTAAGGAATAGTCCACAAATATCTATATATATAAGTTCTAAGATGTCCGAAGTCCTGTTGGCTTCAAATCTCCTTTGATTGGTTTGTTTTCCCTTTATGCAATTAACACAAACATCAAAATTTGCAAAATCTAAGGAATTCAAGATTCCGTCTGACACAAGTCTCTCCATTCTTCTTCTGGAGATGTGACCTAATCTCTTGTGCCATAACAAAGCCGAAATCTCAATGGTTAATTTTCTCTTTACATCTCGTGTACTTAATTGTAATGATTCATTAAATGAAGCAATTGAATCAATTAAATAAAGATTATCGTAGCCTGATAAAAAATCGAAACCATCCACTTTTGAATTATGAAGCAAACTAAATTTTCATTTTCAAATGAACAAAAATAACCTGATTTGTCCAAAGCAGAAATAGAAATCAAATTCCATCTAAATGATGGTACAATAAAAGTTTCATCAAGATCCAAATAAAATCCAGTCTTTAACAATAATATAAATTTTCTTATTGCTTTAACTTGAACTGCTAGGCCATTGCCCACATAGTTGTATCTTTCAGCATCACTTGGCTTTCGGCAACTCAGGCAACCCTGCATAGACACACTGATATGAGTTGTTGCACCAGAATCTATCCACCACGTGTATCTAGATACTGAAATTAAATTAACCTCAGAATAAACCAAGATAAGAAGCATACCTTTCTTAGCACGCCAGGCATGATAATTAGTGCACTGCTTCTTCGATGCCCTTCAGCCCTACAAAAGAAACAACCTTATCATATGAGTCAGTGGTTTTCTTTTATTGTTTCTTAGGAGATACTGTATCTGCAGCTCCTTTATCCTTCTTCATTTTCTTTCCCTTGCCCTTTTTCTTAGAGGTTGAGGCGAGATGAGCACTTTCTGCCTTTTCTTGCTTAAACTTTTCTCTTCTTGAACACAATGAGAGATGAGCTCATTCAAAGACCAAGTCTCTTTCTGACAGTTATAGCTCACCTTAAACTGTTGAACTGGATCGAAAGAGATATCAAAACCAAAGCACTAGCAAGTTCTCAGAGAGTTCAAGCTTAAGTACTTTTAATCTAAAGGCAAGATGAGACATCTCCATGATGTACTCCCTGATGTTGCCTTTACCCATATACCTCATTGAAATTAGGTTTGTCAAGAGTATACCAATTTCAGCCTTTTCACTTTTGACTAATCTCTTTTCAATTTTGGCTAGGAAGTCTTTAGCCGTAATAACTGTTTCAGATATTATCCCTCTGAATGCTTCTGGAATCGACTTTTCATGATCATCATGCACATGCGATTTAATCTCTCCCACCTCTCAAACTCTTTCTTTTCATCAGAGGTACTCTTATCCGTAAGAGGTGCAGGAACATTTTTCCTTATCGCAAGGTTAAGATCCATGAATCCAAGAACTATTAAAAGGTTCTCTTGCCATGACTTGAAGTTAGAGCCATTCAACATAGGAATTGAATTGATGTTGGCAGTTATATTAGCAGGAGTCATATCTAACAGAGAACAACAAAAAAAGAAGCTTACATCAGTATCACAACAAAAATAAATTCAAATTAAGGCAAATCCCATCTCAAGATATCATGCACTCCATTAATAGTTTATCTTTGTATAAAATATTAACTTGTAAGTGATATCTTGGTGCAGTAATCAAACATTGATAATAAGAACATGTCAAACAATAAAACTTCCTTTGGGCCGATTTACTATTCACATACAGAACCAAATAATCATCATACATTATTACCATAAGTACACATGTAATTTTATTAAATATTTACCATTCTTTGGGCTGACAAATATTCGCAAATTATGTCTATACAGCCGTTTATATTTCAAAACAATTAATTTTCATAAGAAAGGTCACTTTGGCGACATATTGCTTCAATAATTTATTTCAAAATATATTAAAAAAATATCAATATTTGAATTTAAAATTGTACCCAAAATAAATAATATTAAAAATAACCACAAGGGTTACTATCTTAATCGCAGCAAGCGGCTGCCTGCTGCATTTCCTTCCATTGAACACCGCTGCCATAGCCAACCAGACCACAACGTCCCTGTGGCGTGGCCAAGCTGGCCACGCCTATCTTTTCCGACACCGGCAATCGTGAAAAAATCATAGATATCCAAAATAAAATACCAAAACAAAATATTAAACATAAAATATAATTTATTCTCAATGATTCAACATGAATAGGCTCTGATACCACTTGTTAGGAATTATCCCCTTGTTGGAAATTATCTTGAAGCCTATTTGAAAACAAATCCCAAAAATAAACATATGATATTATTGAGAATAACCAAATAATAAGCAGAATCTTACATGAAGCCATATTTGAAGGCCAATCCCTGTGTCGCACAGCTAGCCTTCCAGATTCATACGAGTTTCTAAATAGCCTTTTTTTTCTTCTCTAGAATTTTCTTCTTTGATGATGGGATATCGGGAAGAAAAGAAAAACACCATGAGCTGGAGACCATCACCACTTTTATATGAAAATATCATAAAAATAAAAATTATTCTTAAATATCTATACATTAAAAAGCTCAAATTTTATTGGATACATTAAGGCTCCAAATAATTTAAAATTAATTAATCATCTTTAAATAAATTAAATCTTAAATGATAGTTTAAAAATATTATTATTTATATATAAGTCAAATGTTGGACCAAGGACGTGCTCAAAAGAGATGAGTTACTTGAACCGGGTTTGGATGACGGCGAGTGCGGCGGTGGTGCAGGGTCACACCCACAGGGACGGGGGCACCAGGTGGACCGCCAGCAAGTGTGGGGCGGCCCCGCCCGGGCTCGTGCCGACCACCGGGTTTGGCTCCGGCCGGTCCCAGCTCGGCGACGGGAGCGGGGAGGAGCGCCGGAAGCAGGCGGACGACTCCCTCCACACGGTCATGTATATAAGCTGCCTGGGCCCGAGGTAGATTCTCTCCCTCGGCTGGGCTAGGTGCGTTCTTTCACTGTTTGAGGACAATGGATGAGGGACTGCGGCAGCCGGCCGGGATCGGCGGCATGCCGGAGAGGGGGCGAGGATATGGTGAATTCTTAAGAGGGAAAAAGGCTAGTAGACGGTGCGGGTTGTAAATAAGCTTCGAAAAAAAGGGGCTGTAAATGAGCTTACCGTGTAATTATGCTTTCTGGTTACAAAATATTATAAAGGGATAAATAGTGCTTAGTTTTGTTATTTCTCCGCCTCTCGTTTAGTATACTTCTTGCATGAAAATTGGACCGTGATTACCATGCTATAGTTCATTGTTTGTGGATGAGAGTTAAAAAATCATGTCTTGCAAATTAGAGCACGACATGGGCTCCATCAAACTCGATAGTACAGTCATTGTCGGTCCATAAAAGAGAGTATTCCAGGGCAGGAGCATCCAGGTCATTAGAAATATTTTAGAAATTTGATATTAGATTATTGATAATCTATTTATCATATTAAATACAGTAATCAATCTTATTGATAGATTATCTGTGTATACTAAACACAGTAATTAACATTACTAGTAATCTATCCAGTAGTAAACTATCTTGCAGGTAATCAAGATTACTATTGAGGATTTCCTGGCGATCCACTAAATGCAACCTTCATTCTTTATCGTGAAGTGACTAATCTTCTTTCTCTTCATCCTCTTCTTTCTTATATGAACGATCGATGGAAACCATTCATCGCTATTATAAGAATTAAGAAAAAGATCAGGTTATTTCTATATTTATACCTACACATGTTCCCTCCCATTATAAGACTAAAATCTTAATTAAAGTTTAACTCCAGTTCTCTTTGATCTAAAGAAGATCAGTTTGATTAGAAATAGATTTTCTTAATCAATTGAGCTCTCTGTAATTGATTTAGTATATATGGTTGACTCAAGAAATTGAACCTATCTAAATAGTAATTATGCCACATTAAATGTCAAATCTAATATTTTTTCACTTGGCCTATATATCATTTAAAAATTAACTCTTTAGTTCTATCAAAATATTTTATTTTAAAATAAAATATTTTAATTTTAAAAATAAAATAATAGTATTAATCAATATTTTGAAATGACTCGACGAGTGTATTCATTAAAATTTTTTTGTCCAATTATCTATTCCTTGACAAATCTTTTATACTTTGATTAAGTATAAAACCATTGATGTAAATCATGGTGGTCATACATCTTAATTGACATACTCCTTTCCATGCATCATGACATCAACAATTCTCACTTAATCCAGTGTTATATACCGAAGTATATAAGCTTTCAAACTATACTACCTATCATAATGTTTTCACTATAATATCATATAAATGATCATTCTGTTACTTTAATTTGATAAAAGTCAACCATAATGTATACATATTGATGTGGCAAGATCGCTGACGTGGAGTAGTTGTCAGATGTCACATCAAAGATGCCCGCCGTGCCAGGTGCCGTGTCAGATTTCCTGCTCGGACTCCTTCGCCGGGCTGAGCTCCCCGGGATAACGGGACCGCCCGTCGAAGTCGAGCTCTGTCCTTCGCCAGGTCGAACCCGCGAGCCCGGGACGCCTAGGCCGAAGCCGAGCGACGCCCCCCAGATTGAGCCCCTTTGAGGTTGAGCCATCTGGTCCGGACCCGCGCTCCGTCCTCCAGAGCGAGCCCCTCGGAGATCGAGCCTTGTGGTCGGAGTCGAGCTCAGCCCTCCTCCGCCACGTGGAGACTCTCCGAGGTCGAGCCCTCTGGATCGGGCCCGCGCTCCGCCCTCCAGAGCGAGCCCCTCGGAGATCGAGCCCCGTGGTCAGAGTCGAGCTCAGCCCTCCTCCGCCACGTGGAGCGTCTCCGAGGTCGAGCCCTCTGGACCGGGCCTGCGCTTCATCCTCCAAAATGAGCCCCTCGGAGATTGAGCCCCATGGTTGGAGTCGAGCTCAGCCCTCCTCTGCCACGTGGAGCCTCTACGAGGTCGAGCCCTCTGGGCCAGGCCCATGCTCCGCCCTTCAGAGCGAGCCCCTCGGAGATTAAGCCTCATGGTCGGAGTCGAGCTCAGCCCTCCTCCGCCACGTGGAGCCTCTTCGAGGTCGTGCCCTCTGAACTGGGCCCACGCTCTGCCCTCCAGAACAAGCCCCTCGAGGATCGAGCCCCGTGGTCGGAGTCGAACTCAGCCCTCCTCTGCCATGTGGAGCCTCTCCGAGGTCGAGCCCTCTAGACCGGGCCCGCGCTCTGCCCTCCTCCGCCAAGGCAACCCCACGAGCTCGGGATGCTTAGGTCGGAGTCGAGCCGTGCCTTTCCTGATGCGGGACAGGGATTGGACTGGATCGCTGGTGAGCATGAAAGTCACCAGGGATTAGGATTTGCAAAGGAGAAAGAAGAGGGTGCAGGGTTAAGATAAAATACTGGGGTTCACATAGATTCCCCAAGGAGAACAAGCACATAGCAAAGGGGCTCACACAGATGCCCTAGAAGAACAAGCACATAGCAAAGGGGCTCACATAGATGCCCTGGGCTCACACAGATGCCCAAAATCAGGGATCACACAGAAACCCTAGGAAGATGGAGAAGGGATCATATAGATACCCTAGGAGCACACAGATCCTTCACACAGAACAATAGAAATTTATTCATCCATCCTCCTATTACAAAAGGCTGAGGGTGGTATTTATAGATTTTCCAACCCTCATTTGAATTTGAATACAAGATAAAAAGATAAGAACGAATCAAATTCAAATATAAGATAGGATAAGATAAGCCTATCCATATATCAATCCTAACCAACCAAATCCTAAATCAAATTCAAATATAAGATAGGATAAGATAAGCCTATCCATATATCAATCCTAACCAACCAAATCCTAATTCAAATTTTAAACAAAAGATAAATCCTAAATAAATTTATTCCAAAATGCTTCAAGATCTGTGCCACTCCAAGAATATGCTTGCTTCAAGATCCGTGCTTGAGATGTCCCCATCATTCTCCTACGGTGGGGTGAACTCGACTCCATCGAATCAGGCTGAGCGAGGTTGATGGAACTGAAACCAATCAAAAAGGACTCCGATGCTGAGCGAGGTTGATGACGGTGGCGGCCATGGCGGAGGAATGCAGCTAGCCAACGGAGAGCACTGAGGTGATCTGGTGGAGCATTCGATCTGAAGCTTGAGGGCGACGATGAATCAGGTGTTGGGGTCGCCGGCTGTAGGTAGGGGAGATGTCGTTGACGGAGAGAAGAAGATGACCGCCGGTGGGCTCGGAGGTGATCTCTCCGGTGAGGTCGGCGGACCAGTCTTTCACGGAGCGGCTGGGAGCTGGGGTTGAGGACGGCTGGGGGGAGAATGGTCCGACATCGATGTTGGGGAAGGATCCGTGGACGAGATTTGAAACAGGGAAGAAAGAGAACAGTGGGCCGGTGATGAAGAAGAAAAATCCTAATCCTTTAGCTCTGATACCACTTGATGCGGGACAGGGATTGGACTGGATCGCTGGTGAGCATGAAGTCACCAGGGATTAGGATTTGCAAAGGAGGAAAGAAGAGGGTGCAGGGTTAAGATAAAATACTGGGGTTCACATAGATTCCCCAAGGAGAACAAGCACATAGCAAAGGGGCTCACACAGATGCCCTAGAAGACAAGCACATAGCAAAGGGGCTCACATAGATGCCCTGGGCTCACACAGATGCCCAAAATCAGGGATCACACAGAAACCCTGGGAAGATGGAGAAGGGATCATACAGATACCCTAGGAGCACACAGATCCTTCACACAGAACAATAGAAATTTTATTCATCCATCCTCCTATTACAAAAGGCTGAGGGTGGTATTTATAGATTTTCCAACCCTCATTTGAATTGAATACAAGATAAAAAGATAAGAACGAATCAAATTCAAATATAAGATAGGATAAGATAAGCCTATCCATATATCAATCCTAACCAACCAAATCCTAAATCAAATTCAAATATAAGATAGGATAAGATAAGCCTATCCATATATCAATCCTAACCAACCAAATCCTAATTCAAATTTTAAACAAAAGATAAATCCTAAATAAATTTATTCCAAAAATGCTTCAAGATTTGTGCCACTCCAAGAATTATGCTTGCTTCAAGATCCGTGCTTGAGATGTCCCCATCATTTCCATCTCAGCCCCTAGCTCAGGTGTAAGCATCGACAAACAAAGGACAGCACCACCGTCCCACGACATCGATGAGCCGCCCGAGGATTGAACTGAGATATCCATCAGGCTGCAATGACCATCTGCAGCCACTGGTTACACTAGAAAGGGGAGAGGCCCACTGATCGAGATGCCACGCTCCTTACCAACCACCTGAACCACCCGAAAGAGGAAGTCAACCAGGAGATTCGAATCCTGGGGATGGTGGCCCCCGATCGAGGTACTGCCAGGTTTCCCGAAATGAGGCAACCAGAAGGAATGTCAGAATATATGACAACTTCCCTTATCATGAATCGGAAAAGGTACATCGGGACACTACTGCACGTGCCTGACAGCCCGACGGAGATCCTAAGACAGGCACCCAATGGTAACCTAGACTACAAAGCCTGAAAGAAGCGAGGCAAATGAAGTAATGCAATGCAATACCATTCCAACACAGGTGCAAGCTCAACCAGAGAGCACCGCACCACAAGCAAATCCAAGCAAGGGCGGGTGAAAAGGCCACACAGAGAATCCCTCTAGCTAGGCCGATCTTTCCCCGACACACTTGCATCCCACTCTCACACTATTCACTCCTTTTAGCATGGAGTCCATCAAGAGGGGCTCGACCAGGAGGATCTATTCCCTGGATTGTCATTGACTTGACCGTCGAAGTGCCCCCACCGGAAATCCCGGCCCGGGTCACTAACCACTATTTTGCAGGTCCAGGACCATCGGACGGCCAGACAACGAAAGAGTGCACTCCGGCGCCAACATCAGCTACGGCCATGATGATTTTGGCGGCAACAATTGGCGCACCAGGTAGGGGGGCGCATGTGAACAGTCTTTGATCTAGTTCAAGCACCCCCTTTTTACAAGCAAGTTCCACGAAAGGATGGTGACGACACGGGCACGAGAGGCCTCCACAGTCGTGCAAGGGACTCCCCCTCCCGGGGGAACCCGCGCGACCCAGAGACGGGGCCATCCACTCTGGTTCAACCACCTCTAACGGAGTCTCAGCTGGCTGCACTCGCCCAGCAAATGCAGATCTTTGCCATAGCAGTGCGCCAGCTTCAGCACCAGCATCGATCCTTGGCTACCTACCAGCAGCCAGGGACTCCCGCGGCCCATGCCGCGACCCCCCGCGATAGCCTGCATTCCTTCCAAGGAAGGCCTTCACAGCCACGGGCCGTCACTGACAACCGGGGTAGCCATCAAACTCCGGCGAAAAGACAACGAGCGGGGTCTGCCGACAAGGAGAGCCGCTCACCAAATCTTGGGCAGGCAGTATCCAAGCCCCATCGAGATAGGAA
Organism: Areca catechu; assembly: GCA_021397845.1. Taxonomy (NCBI): domain Eukaryota; kingdom Viridiplantae; phylum Streptophyta; class Magnoliopsida; order Arecales; family Arecaceae; genus Areca; species Areca catechu. The sequence continues at coordinate 16,909,221 of CM038049.1, read as the reverse complement.
AGGTAAGACCCCCGCTACGGGTGCCATACACCCATGTCACCTTCTCCATCTCCTTCGATGGAGGGGTCCACTGACGAAGCCATCAGGCGCGCGACGGAGAAGTGCCTGGAGGAGCATGACCGCAAGTTGGCGGAGTTATCCCACTGATTTGCCAAACTACCAGGCTCAGCTAGCGAGCCAGCGAGCTACGACGCCCATCCCCCTTTCTTCCAATAAATCCAAGGGAAGCCAATTCCCAGTCGGTTTTGTATGCTGCAGGTGGATCCCTACGATGGGACCACCGACCTCCTGGACCACCTGGAAAGCTACCGGGCCCTCATGAGGGTCCAAGGGGCAACCGACGCCCTCCTCTGCGTCTCCTTTCCTGCTACTCTCCGGAAGGCAGCCCGGGTTTGGTTCACCCGCTTAGAGCCGGAGAGCATCAACTCTTTCGTCCAGTTAGAGCAGAAGTTCATGGTCCATTTCGATGCCTGTCGAAAATTGTCAAGAGAGGCAGATAGCGTCTTCTCCATCCGGCAGCAAGACCGCGAGCCACTGCGGGACTACGTGGCCACTTCAAGGCTACCGCATTGGAGATCTACAACCTTGATGAGCCAGTTACCATGCTGGCACTAAAGCGAGGGCTCAGGACCTCCCGCCCGACCTACTCGCTCGACAAGAAGCCCCCCAAGACTTATTCCGAGCTCCTCCTCCGAGCCCAAAAGTACATCCATGCCGAGGGAGATAGTACGAGGCGGGAGCTTGACGGGAAGCCACTGAAGAAGCCAACCCCCACGGAGACGCCCCGAAGCCAGAAGCCAGGACCTCAGGCTCCGAACTCCCGGAGGGGGCCAAGACTGAAAGGCGCTTCCATTCCCGAGGAGAGTTACACCCCCCTTCTCGCCCCGAGGAGGAGAGGGCTCAAATGCTGGAGTTCCTGTGGGCAAGCATGGATGTATTCTCCTGGACAGCGGCGGACATGCCAGGTATCCCTCCTGACATCTTACTCACAAACTGAGCGTTGACTTGAAGCATAGGCCAGTTTGGCAAAGAAGAGAAGCTTCGCCCCGGAGAGGCAGGCGGCTATCGACGAAGGAAGTGGAGGCAAAGGGAACTACGAACAGGTTTCATGGGAATCCATATTCGAGGGGCTGGCGAGTCGATGAACGTGATGATGGTAATGAAGAACAATGGCAAGTGGAGGATCTGTATAGACTACACCGACCTCAACAAGGCATGCTCGAAGGATAGCTTCCCCCTACCGAAGATTGACCAGCTGGTGGATGCCACCTCTGGGCATAGGCTGCTCTCCTTCATGGATGTATTCTCTGGATATAATCAGATCCGTATGCACCCGGGGGACGAGGAGCACACGCCTTCATCACCGACCAAGGGACATACTTCTACAGGATGATGCCCTTCGGTTTGAAGAATGCAGGAGCCACGTACCAGCGTCTGGTCAATAAGATCTTCAAGGACCAAATTGGCCGGAACATGCAAGTGTATGTGGATGACATGCTTGTCATGAGCAAGCCGAGCTCGAATCATATTGCTGACCTCATCGAGTCAATCCACAATCTACGGTAACATCAGATGAAGCTGAATCCAGTGAAGTGCGCCTTCGGAGTGGTGGCAGGAAAGTTCCTCGGCTTCATGGTCACCTAAAGAGGTATCGAAGCAAATCCAAAGAAGGTCCAGGCGATCATTGACATGGAGTACCCGACCTCCAAGAAGCAGGTCCAGCACCTAACGGGACGTATTGCCGCCCTGAGCCGATTCATCTCGAGGTCGGTCGACCGTTGCCTTCCCTTCTTCAAGGCGCTGTGCAAGATGCACGACTTCATCTGGATGGAGAGTGCAGGATGGCCTTCGAGGAGCTGAAAAATTTCGCCTCTCCCCCGTTGCTCTCCAGGTCGGAAGAGGGGGGGAGCTCCTGCTCTATCTGGCAGTTACACCCAGAGCCGTCAGCTCGGTTCTTGTCGTGTAGACGAGGACAAATCTCAGAAGCGTATACTATACCAGCAAAATCTCCGTGATGCGGAGATCAGGTATACTCGCTCCGAGAAACTCATTTTTGCACTAATAATGTCTGCTAAGCATCTCAAGCCCTACTTTCAAGCGTACCCGATAGTGGTCCTGACGGACCAGCAGTTGAGGACCATACTTAGCCACCTCGAGACTTCCGGAAGATCGGCCAAGTGGTCCCTGCTGCTCAGCGAGTTTGACATAGTGTACTGGCCGAGGTCCTCGCAGAAGGCCCAAGTCCTAGCTGACTTCGTAGTCAAGTGCACCGGGCTTGCCGAGGAGCTAGAGCAGACAATAACGGAGCCCGAACCAGGGGAGGAGCCTTGGATCCTCCACGTGGATGGCACATCCAATTCCAGTGGGAGTGGAGCAGGCCTTATCCTCGCCAACAGCGATGGGGTTATGACAGAATGCGTCCTCCGCTTCAATTCGTCGCGACAAACAACCAGGTGGAGTACGAGGCACTCCTCGCGGGTTTAAGAGTCTCCCATGAGTTGGATGTGTATAATTTGAAAGTCTTCACCGACTCCCAACTGATTGCCGAACAAGTCTCTGGAGAGTATGAAGCCAGGGATGCCAAGATGATGAAGTACCTGGAGCGGGTCTGCTCGAACACGATAGGCTTCCAGTGCTTCAGCATCTTCCACATCCCCCATGGGGAGAATGCACGCGCGGATGCATTATCTAGACTCGCGACCTTGCCGGACTCATCGCTGGGATGCGCCTACATCGAGTACCTCGAAAATCCAAGCTACGAAGGCTCAGAGGAGGTGCATCAAGTCACCCCCGAGCCAAGCTGGATGGATAGGTATGTCAGATACATCACCGATGGCTCCCTACTCGAGGACCGCGTAGAAGCAGGCCTTGTCAAGAAGAAGGCCTCCCGGTTCGTTTTGATGGAGGGCCAGCTCTACCGCCGATCTTACTCCTACCCACTCCTGAAGTGCCTCAGGCCCGCAGAGGCAACCTTCGTGCTCCAGGAGATACACGAAGGCCTCTGCGGGAACCACGTGGGAGGGAGAACACTGGCCTATAAAGCACTTCACCAGGGATACTTCTGGGAGACTATAAGGGAAGACACAGTCGACTTCTTCAGAAAGTGTGGCAAATACTAGCGCCACGCCCACATACAGGCAGACGGCCCAGTGCAATCTCCCAGCTCTCATCTCCTTGACCTTTTGCTCAGTGGGGAATGGATATCTTAGGACCGTTTCTCCTGCACCAGGGCAGCGAAGATTCCTGCTGGTGGCGATCGACTACTTCACCAAGTGGGTCGAGGCAGAGCCACTAGCCCGGATTGCGGAAGCCAATGTCCACTAATTCTTCTGGAAGTCAATTATTTGCCGCTTCAGACTCCCCCGTTGTGTCATCATTGACAACGGGCGATAATTCGACAATCGGGAGTTCAAGGGGTTCAGCGCCGGACACGACATCCAACACCGATTCACCTCGGTAGCTCATCGAACAAACAGGGAAAAGGGAACGAGGTGACTAATCGGACCATCCTTCAAGGGCTCAGAACCAGGCTGGACCAAGCCAAGGACAGATGGGCGGAAGAACTCCCAAGTGTTTGTGGGCCTACCAACAACGCCCAGAACGATAACTGACGAGATGCCCTTCAACCTTGTTTTCGGCATCGAGGCGGTCATCCCGGTTGAGCTCGGCGTGCCCATGCTACGAGTGCAGCAATAGATGAAGCACGAAACTCGGCACATCTCCTACTCAACCTAGACCTCCTCGAAGAATCAAGGGACAAAGCCCGGCTCCGGTGGCGACATACCGGCAACGAGTGGCCCGGTACTACAATAACGGGTGAGGCCGAAGGTCTTCAGACCTAGGGATTTGGTGCTGCACCGAGCCGATGCGTTTTAACCTCGGGGAGTGCGGCAAACTCTCGCCAAACTGGGAAGGCCCCTACAAGGTGGCCGAGGTCCTCTCACATGGGGCCTACTACCCGAGGATCTCGATGGCGTCAGATTCCCTCGAACGTGGGATGCCTGCAATCTGAGAAGATACTATCAATAATGTAATACTTTCTTCCAGTAATAATAAAGATTTTCTTTTGCATGAATAGCTATCTTCCTTGCAGGAAAATCTCAAAGATGTCTTCGAGCCCAGCTCCAAGACACCGACAACCTCGGAGCCCAGCTCTCCGGCCAAGATGTCTCCGAGCCTAGCTCCGAGACACCAACAACTCCGGAGCCCAACTCTCCGGCAAGATGTCTTCGAGCCCAGCTCTGAGACACCAACAACTCCGAAGCCCAGCTCTCCGGCCAAAATGTCTTCGAGCCCAACTCTGAGACACCAACAACCCCAGAGCCCAGCTCTCCAGCCAAGATATCTTCGAGCCCAGCTTCGAGACACCAACAACCCGGAGCCCAGCTCTCCGGCCAAGATGTCTTCGAGCCCAGCTCCAAGACACCGACAACCCCGGAGCCCAGCTCTCCAACCAAGATGTCTTCGAGCCCAGCTCCGAGACACTGACAACTCCGGAGCCCAGCTCTCCGGACAAGATGTCTTCGAGCCCAGCTCCGAGACACCAACAACTCCAGAGCCCAGCTCTCCGGACAAGATATCTTCGAGCCTAGCTCTCTGGCCAAGATGTCTTCGAGCCCAGCTCCAAGACACCAACAACTCCGGAGCCTAGCTCTCTGACCAAGATGTCTTCGAGCCCAGCTCCGAGACACCGACAACCCTGGAGCCCAGCTCTCCGGCCAAGATGTCTTCAAGCCCAGCTCCGAGACACCAACAACTTCGGAGCCTAGCTCTCTGGCCAAGATATCTTCGAGCCCAGCTCTAAGACACCGACAACTTCGAAGCCCAGCTCTCCGGTGTCAAGATCATCGAGCCCAGCTCCGAGACACCAACTCTGGAGCCCAGCTCTCTGGCCAAGATTTCTTCGAGCCCAGCTCCGAGACAACAACAACCCCGGAGCCCAGCTCTCTGGCCAAGATGTCTTCGAGCCCAGCCGAGACACCAACAACCTCGGAGCCCAGCTCTCTGGCCAAGATGTCTTCGAGCCCATCTCCGAGACACCAACAATCCCGGAGCCCAGCTCTCGGGCCAAGATGTCTTCGAGCCCAGCTCCAAGACACCGACAACCCCAGAGCCCAGCTCTCTGGCAAGATGTCTTCAAGCCCAGCTCTGAGACACCAAACTCCGGAGCCCAGCTCTTCGGACAAGATGTCTTCGAGCCCATCTCTAAGACACCAACAACTCCGGAGCCCAGCTCTCCGGCCAAGATGTCTTCAAGCCCAGCTCAGAGACACCAACAACTCCGGAGCCTAGCTCTCTGGCCAAGATATCTTCGAGCCCAGCTCCGAGACACCAACAACTTCGGAGCCCAGCTCTCTGGCCAAGATGTCTTCGAGCCCAGATCTAAGACACCGACAACCTGGGGCACAGCTCTCCGGCCAAGATGTCTTTGAGCCCAGCTCCGAGACACCAACAACTCTGGAGCCTAGCTCTCTGGACAAGATATCTTCGAGCCTAGCTCCAAGACACCAACAACTCCGGAGCCCAACTCTCTGGATAAGATGTCTTCGAGCCCAGCTCCAAGACACCAACAACCCCGGAGCCCAGCTCTCCGGCCAAGAGGTCTTCGACCCTAGCACCAAGACAAGACCTGAGCCCAGCTCTCAGGAAACCCTTGGATCGAGGCCTTGCTCTCCGGCCAAGAAGGTCTTCGAGCCTAGCTCCAAGACACCATGACCTGAGCCCAGCTCTTAGGCAACCCTTGGATCGGGGCCCAGCTCTATGGCCAAGGAGGTCTTCGAGCCTAGCTCTAAGAGACCAAAACCTGAGCCCAGCTCTCAAGCAAACCTTGGATCGGGGCCCAGCTCTCCGGCCAAGAAGTCTTCGAGCCTAGCTCCAAAACACCAAGACCGGGGTCCAGCTCTCCGGCCAACAAATCTTGGAGCCCAGCTGCTCCCAAACCGCTAGAGTCCTGAGCACCTCACCAACACCGGAGCTTGAAGATCAAGCCCTAGACAAGACAAAACTTTTCTCTCTGATCTTGCTGCAAACTCTAAAAAAAAAGAGAGAGAAAAGAGAAAAGAAAAGAGAGAAGAGTCAAAGCTCAGGGACAGATGGCAAGAAAATTTTTACTTCATTTACAGAAGGTGTTTACAAGCATCTTTCGGCCCCCGACATGCCGGGCGACCCAGACCAAATACAAAAATAGATGGAAGGTTACTCCGCTCCGGTCGGCCCCCCAGCAGGGCTATGAGGCTGTGAGGTCCCATTCTCAAGGACCCCAGTGGGGCAGCTCCAGCCTCAGGTAGCCCGGCTCTGGCTTCGGCTACGGAGAAGAAGCTTCGGGAGCAGCCGCTTCCTTGATGACCGCCTCCGGGTCCGACTCCATGTCCGAGGCTTATGGGTAACTAAGGCGGCTGCGGCCCTCGTCGGGAATGAACCCCTCAATTCGGCCGCGTAGGTACATGAAGCCTTTGAAAAAGGAGTCCGATGTCGTTTGATGAATCTCGGCGATGAACTCTTCCGAGGCTCTGTACCTAGCCACTACCTCCTCAGCATCCTTCCTTGCCTCAGTGGCTTCCCCCTGGCCGCCTCCATCGACTTGGCCGACTTCTCTGCCACCCTCTCAGCCATGGCCAACTTCTCCTTCTCTGCCGCCAGCTCGGCCTGGACAGAGTGAGCGGTCTCCTTGTACCGAACGGCCTCGGCATTGTACCACTTCAGCCTCTTCTCAGCAAGGGCGAGCTCCTCAGCACTCTTCTTCGAGCTGGCCTTCAGTGACTCGATCTCAGCCGCCCGCTGCTGTTCACTATGCTGCCAGTTTCGACAACAATCCCTAATGAAGAGGGTCTCAACACCGATCTGTACCATGTAAAAGGTTAGTAAAAAAAAAGAAAGAAGAGAAGAAGAAAGAAAAGAGAGAAAGAGAAGTGGAGCCACTTACTGAGAAGAGTTGGGGGAAGATGGCGCTAAGCACATCCCCCAGCCGAAATCCGGCCATCTCCTGTCGATCGTATGGCTGAATTGAAAAATCCATCATGAGGCGGTCAGTGTGGGGCTCTGGAGCAAGGAGCTCTCTGGCCCCAGCTTGAATGGAAGTCATCACCGCGCCTTCTCCCTCCTGCTCTCTCGGGGGTAGGTGCCCTTGCCCCACTAGTAGCAGGGCCCCCGGGGACAGGCCGAGGACCTGGCACCCTTGCAGGTGGCGTCTCGGTCACGAGCTCGGCCCAGCTCGGACCTCCCCATCCCCAACCTCGATCATAGCCGGGCTCGGGGAACTAGGGGATGCAGCGGCAGCAGCTGCGACCCTTGCCCAGACAACCATCTCAGGCTCCGTGGTGGGGGTTGTTCCATGTCGACCGTGCGCTCTGGAACTTCCGGACTACCCGCTGGATTGGCCCCGGCATCGCAGACGTCGCCCTCTCCACTAGTGTAGGAGCAATTCGGTCGTCCCCGAATTCGGCTAGTCGGTGCAGCAGGAGCAGCTTCAGTCGCCACCCGACTCGGGCTGACCACCGCGACGGGAGCAGCCGCAGACGCGCTCTCACCCCGGACTCGTCTCGACAGAGGCTCATCGACTAGCCCGGTTGACAGCCTCGCCGGGGTGATCACCAGCAAGTCGCTTTCCATGAAGATCATGCTTGCATACAAGCCATACAATTATCAGAGCCCACAGAAAGCAATGTGAGGAGCACACAAAATAAAAAATAGAAGAAAGGCTCAGGTCAAACTCACCCAACCCATTCGTTGGGTCGAACCCGGCTTCGGAGAGATTCTTCTATGACAACAAACCTCGAGAGAAGGGATCTAGGCGGTGTGAAGCTCCTCGTAGTCATCCCAGTTAGCTGCATCGATCACAGAGTTGTGGTTGGGGGACTGGTCCGGGTCACTCCAGACCCAATCGACCCCCTAAACCATAGCTAAAAAGAACTTGCTCTTCCATCCCTTGACGAAAGAGGGAAGCTCAAACTTAATGCCCTTTGGACGGGAAGACAAGGACCACCACCCATCCTCAGTCAGGTGGCACTTCAGGGCAAAGAAAGTCCTGAACAGAGAAAACCGGGCAACAAACCCATGAAGGTGACAAAGCACAACAAAAGAAAAGATGATCCTAATGGCATTTAGTACTAGCTGAGCAGGGACCAAGCGATAGTTATTCAACACTGACATGAAGAATGGATGGAAGGGAAAGCGGAGACCCCAGAAAAGGTCTCCTCATAAAAGGCAATATAGCTCAGGCCACTGGAAGTAACCCGTTCCCCCGGACGAGGAATTAAAAGCCGGATAGAGTGCGGGATGCCGTAGACATCCCGGATGGTCCCCAGTTCCTCGACGATGATCATCGAGGCGACCCCGCCAGGACCTGCGGACCAGACAGACTTAGGAACAAGTTCAGAAGGAGGAGAATGAGAAGGATGGGAAGGGCCGGACCCCGATCCCCTGATGAGTACTGGATCAGGAGGGTGCCTCCTACTAAATTCGAAATGAGCCATATCCTCCTCCTTACCGGAAGAAGAAGGAGATGCTGGCCTTTGCTCAAAAGGCCCAGCCTCGCCCTGGTTGGTGGTAGGGTGGAAGTTTGGGCCAAAGTGAAACATCCCCAAAGAAGGAAGAAGCAAAGGACTCGAAGAAGGAGATGAAGGGATAGACTCGATCCAAAGGAAACCCTAGACTTAGAGAAAAAGCCTTACTCTGATAAAGGAGGAAGAAAGAAGAAACTAACCTGGTTCCTTAGAAGATCTGAGGCAACTGGGAGGAAGGAGAAGACTCGGGTATTGCAGTGGGCGCGGAGAATTCAAAAGAATAGATATTTTGGGCAAGAACTTCTTTTCATTTCGAAGTGACCCAGCGCATCCGTACCGTTATGACCACTCCGCCAATGGATTCACGCCACGTTTCGCCCATCAGTGAAAAAGGCATCCCGGTCGCTCTGAATTCTACACCAGCATTAACTGCTCCTCGGACGTGGCCACGTGGCACCCCCGCACTGGCCTGAAGGACCATTCCACGGAGCGCCAGCAATCATGGCCATCATTATGCCAGATCTTCACCTTTCTATGTCAGCATCACAATTACTCCCTTCGGCCCGAGCGTCGTGCACTAACGAGCCTCGAGAGTGGGGTGCAAATGATGTGGCAAGACTGCTGACATGGAGTAGCTGTCAAATTCCATGTCAAAGATACCCGCCACGCCAGGCACCACGTCAGATTCCCTGCTTTGACTCCTTCATCGGCTGAGCTCCCCGGGACAACGGGATCGCCTGTCGAAGCCGAGCTCTATCCTCTGCCAGGTCGGACTCGCGAGCCCGGGACACCTAGGCCGGAGCCGAGCGGTGCCCCCCAGATCGAGCCCCTCTTCGAGGTTGAGCCATCTGGTCCAGACCCGCACTTTGCCCTCCAGAGCGAGCCCCTCGGAGATTGAGCCCCGTGGTCGAGTCGAGCTCAGCCCTCCTCCGCCACGTGAGCCTCTCCGAGGTCGAGCCCTCTGGATCGGCCCACGCTCCGCCCTCCAGAGCGAGCCCCGTGGTCGGAGTCGAGCTCAGCCCTCCTCCGCCACGTGGAGCCTCTCCGAGGTCGAGCCCTCTTGATCGGGCCCACGCTCCGCCCTCCAAAACGAGCCCCTCGGAGATCGAGCCCCGTGGTCGGAGTCGAGCTCAGCCCTCCTCTGCCACGTGGAGCCTCTTCGAGGTCGAGCTCTCTGGACCGGACCTGTGCTCCGCCCTCCAGAGTGAGCCCCTCGGAGATCGAGCCCCATGGTCGGAGTCGAGCTTAGCCCTCCTCCTTCACGTGGAGCCTCTCCGAGGTCGAGCCTTCTGGACCGGGCCCGCGCTTTGCCCTCCAGAGAGAGCCCCTCGAGGATCGAGCCCCGTGGTCGGAGTCGAACTCAGCCCTACTCCGCCACATGGAGCCTCTCCGAGGTCGAGCCCTATGGACCCGGCCCGCGCTTTGCCCTCCAGAGAGAGCTCCTCGAGGATCGAGCCCCGTGGTCGGAGTCGAACTCAGCCCTACTCCGCCACGTGGAGCCTCTCCAAGGTCGAGCCCTCTGGACCGGGTTCGCGCTCTGCCCTCCTCCGTCAAGGCAACCCCGCGAGCTCGGACGCTTAGGTTGAGTCGAGCCCTGCCTTTCCAGCTCAGCCCCCAGCTCAAGCGTAAGCACCGACGAATAAAGTGACAGCACTGCCGTCCCACAACATCGATGAGCCGCCCGAGGATTGCAGTGAGACATCCAGCAAGCTGCAATGACCACCTGCAGCCACTGGTTACACCAGAAAGGGGAGAGGTCCATTGATCGAGATGCCACGCTCCTCACCAACCACCTGAACCACCCGAAAGAGGAAGTCAACCAGGAGATTCAAATCCTGGGGGCGGCGGCCCCTCGATCGAGGTACTACTAGGTTTCTCGAAATGAGGCGACCAGAAGGAATGTCATAACATATGATAGCTTCCCTTATCATGAATCGAGAAAGGTGCCTCGGGACACTGCTGCACGCACCAACAGCCCGGCGGAGATCCTAAGACAGGCGCCCAACGGTAACCTAGACTACAAAACCCAAAAGAAGCGAGGCAAATGAGGTAATGCAATGCAATACCATTCTAACACAGGTGCAAGCTCACCAGAGAGCACACACCACAAGCAAATCAAAGCAAGGGCAGACGAAAAGGCCACATAGAGAATCCCTCTAGCTAGGCCGCTCTTCCCCCGACATACTTACATCCCACTCTCATACCATTCACTCCTCCTAGCATGGAGTCCATCAAGAGGGGCTTGATCAGGAGGATCTGTTCCACTGGATCGTCATTGACTTGACCGTCGAAGTGCCCCCACTGGAAAACCCCGGCCCGGGTCACTAACCCCTGTTTTATAGGTCCAGGACCACCGGATGGCCAGACAGCGAAAGGGCGCACTCCGGCACCAACAGTAGCTACAGGTTATGACAATCTTGGCAGCAACATATATAATAATTAAATAGAAGTAATAGTAGTCATTAAACTATTAAGAGATCTCTAAATAAGTATCTATTATAAATTAAGTATTTCAATGATAAGCATCTAAATTTTATATGCTCTTTAAAAATTTTGGATACTAAATATTTAGTCAAAAAATCAACTATCATATAAACAATACCAATAAGATCAATAGATACCTAATGATTACTAATTTTTTATTTACTATAAAAAACTTTACGTTAATGTTCTATTTGCATTGATAATCTTGCCACTATTGGAAAAGAAAATAGTAGCAAAATTATCACAATAAATTTTTAGTGATTTGAAAATAAAATCTATAATCCTAAGCCCTGATATGAACCACTAATATAATCTATATCTGAATAGCCGATCACCTCCAACTGATCGATTATCCTATAAGTAAGCATATAGTCCTTAGTTTCCTGAAAATAGTGCATCACCTTCTTGGCAGCCTTCTAGTGGTCCATACCTGGATCACTCTAATATCTATTAAGTATTTTCAAAACAAAACTAATATCAGGATGAGTACATATTTGAGCATTAGTCAGACTACCTACACAGATGCACATGATATATCCTTCATCTGATTTCTCTTAATCTCATTCTTGGGATACTGAATTTACTGAATTTATCATCCTTAATAATTGGCACTTCACTTAATGAGCAACTTGACATTCCAAACTTTTCTAGGATCCTAGTAATATAGTTTTTCTGAGATAAATTAAGTAATCTCTTACTTTTATTATGATGAATTTTAATACCAAGAATAAAAGAAGTGTCTTTTATATCTCTTATGTCAAAATATTTTTAAAAAAATCTTTAGTTTCATACAAGAGATCCAAATTATTGCTGGCTCGTAAAATATCATCGACATATAGAACCAAAATATAAACTTATTTCCACTTACCTTTAGATATATACATTGATTAGTAATATTTTTCTTTAATTCAAAGAAAGCAATGATATTATTAAACTTTAAGTACCATTGCCTGGAAACTTGTTTAAGTTTATATATAGATCTTTTAATTCACATGCCAACCTTTTATTTTCTTGTATTGAAAATCCTTCTAGCTTTTCCATATATATCTCTTCTTATAAATCCCCATTTAAGAATACAGTCTTGATATCTATTTGATGTAGCTCTAAATCAAAACAAGCTATTAATATCGTAATGATTCTGATAAATCTTTTTCAGAAATAGAAAAAGAATATTTAAAATAATCAATGCACTTATTTTGAATAAATTCATTTGCTACAAGTCTAGCCTTATCTGTCAATATTATCTTTGGAGTCTCGTTTGGTTCAAAAATCTACTTACAACCAATAAGTTTGAACTTTTTAGGTTATTCGTCAAGTTCCTAGACTTGATTTTTACTTATAAATTTTATCTCATCTTTCATGTCATCTAACCAAAGTTCAAAATTATCGCTATTCATAATATTTTTAAATAAAACTGGATCATCCTTAATCCTAATATCATAATCACATTCTTGTAAGTAAATAATATAATCATATAGAATAGCCAATCTCCTAATCTTAATAGATCTCCGTGATACTCTAAATTCAATATTATTATGATTATTTTCAATGGGTTAGGTTCATTGATAGGCTATTTGAAAGGTGGAGTATCAACCTCCTATTAATGTTCCATAGCTTTAGCATAAATAGTTTCATGTGGAACATCTCTAGGGTTATTGTAAAAGAATATGATTCTCTGATATTTCTAACACCATATCATGTAGTTCACCACTTTCACTATTATCATCATCCTCAATAAACCTAGCAGTTCTGGTTTCAATAATTATATGATGTGCGATGGATAATAAATTTAAAATTCTTTGACCTTTTTGGATGTCTAATAAAATAATAATAGTTCTGGGATCTAATTTCTTTTCTTGTGGGTTATGTAATCAAGTTTCTGTAGGATAATTTCAAACATATAGATGTGCTAAATGTGATTTCCTATCCATCCATAACTCAGAAAGAGTTTTAGAAATGGCCTTACTAAGAACATGATTTGGGATATAAATGATATTTTTTAAGGTTTCTTTTCATAAATATAAAGAAATGAGAAATTACTAAGCATACTCCTCAACATGTCCATCAAGATGTGATTACACTTTTCAGCTACATCATTTTGTTGAAGATTTCTTGGCATAGTATACTATGCTATAATACCACACTATTTAAATAATTTGACAAAAGGTCCGGGATTATGGTCAGATTCATCATATCTATCATAATATTCATTATCTCCATCAGATCTTACAACCTTAATTTTCCTATCTGGTTAATTATTTATTTCAGCATTGTACACCTTAAATGCTTCCAAAGCTTCAGACTTTTCATGTAATAGGAAAGCATAATTAAATATAAGAAATCATCAATAAATATGATGAAATACCTTTACCCTTCAAAGCAAGATGAAAAAATATTCATAAATATCAATATGTATCAATTCTAAGAGCCTTTAACTTTTAGTAGCATACATTTTATGACTTTTAATTTATTTTTTCTTTAATGCAATCGATAAACATACCAAAATTACTAAAATTTAGATTTGGCAAAATACTTAACCAATCTAGTTATCCTTTCTTTTATTATATGATATAATCGCTTATGCCATAGCATCGAAAAACTCTCATTTATAATATTATATTTTATTCTGATATTGACATTCAAATAAGTAAAGATTATGTAAAAGAAGAATCTAAATTTATTTTATATAATATATTACCCAATGTTCTAGTATCAACTAATTTTTTTATTAATTCAAAACTTAATTTATAAAAATAAATTAAAACCTTCTAAGTCAAGTTTTGCTAAAGAAATTAAATTCCTAGATACCGAAGGAACATAAAGAACATTATATAGATCTAAATGAAAATCGATATCTATAATAAGTCTGTAAATCCTAACTGAAATAACCTTAGATTTTATTTGATTTTTTATAAAGATCCACCGCTCTCTATCATTTGGTTTCTGGCTTAAAAGGAATCCTTTTTTCGAACCATTTCTTCTTCTTTCGCAATCCTTTTTGATATGTTCCTTTTTGTTATAAAGAAAACATTTCAATTTGTATAAACCTTTCTTTAATGGATTGCTCGGTCCTTTATTTTTTTCTTCACTTCTTTTTTTTTAAAAAAGCTTTTCTGAAACCATGTGAACATCTGAGATCCCTTCATGTCTCAATCTCTCTTCCTCTTGCACTTATTGGGAGATGACTTCATTCATTGACCATGATCCTTTACGTGAGTTATAGTAAATTTTAAATTGAGTAAACTATAATGAAAGAGAATCAAAAATAAATTGGATAAGAAAGTTTTTAGATACTATCTTTCTCAGGTCATTTAATTTTTTAGATATATCATGTATTTTTATAATATGCTTTTGCACTTCAAAAATTTTATCATATTTTATAGAGGTTAATTTGTTCATTAGAATACTAGCTAAGGCTTTATTTGACTTCGTAAACTATTACTCTACAAAGAAAATGTATCCAAAAGTTAATTTATTATCAGAAATAGATCCTCTAATATCACTTGCTACAGAGCTCTTAATGATTATGAGAGATAATCTATCAGAACACTCTTACTTTTCATATAATTTCTTTGATCAGGAGGACTAATAGGAGTTAGTGGATCAAGCTGAGATTTACGAAGAACCAAATCTAAATTTAGGTATCCTAGAATAATGAGAAGCTGCTAGTGCTAATCAAAAAATTTGATACATTTAGTATAAAAATATTAGCTAGATGCGATGAGAGTCAAGCAATGATCATAGCTATAAATAAAAAATATCCTTACAGTTACTATCATGATGCAGATTCCAAAAAGGATAATTTTACTAATAACACTTATTATACAACTATAAAATATATTTAGGCAAGATTATAGCATATAATAAGTATTATAATTAATTTAACCATAAATTTAAATCTAACAATACCAAACATGCATTACATAAATTACAGATATAAAAAATCTCATAATCAATAATCATATGAAATATATAAAAAAGAACAGTAATTATGACATAAATATATAATTTATGTTTACATTGTAATCCATTATATTAGTTTCACTTCCAGTGATTTAACCAACTATGATTACAAAAATCCAAGATTATTCCTATCTTTGGATATAGAACTTCTGTCTTTATTTAATTCAATATATACCTGTCAATTTTGTATCTAATTATAATTACCTTTGGATCAACTATAATAGACAAACCTTTATATAATTCTAAAATATAATAAAAGAAAAAACTATTAGCTTTCAATAACTCAGCTACTTAAAATTCATAGAGTGCTTCAGATCCTTTGGAATTATGCAAAAATATACTTGAACAATGTAATAATGAGCAAATTTATATATAAATAATTTTAAAATATTTAAATATTTTATCATATATGAAGAATGCAAGCAAAATGTTTTTCATACTATTACGATTCCAATAATTTAAAATCGCTCAAATCGGATATAAAACGAGCAAGTTATAGCAATTTTAACAACATTCAATAATAAAGGACTAAACTGTAAATAGTAGATAATATAGGGACTTTCTATTAAATAGAATCTTTAAAAATAAATTCATAGGGACCTAAATATATTTAATTTGGACCTATATATAATCTAAAACTTATAGGGGCTAAATTATAAAATTCTCTTTAATCTAAATTAAAACCAACCTAGTGTAATTGGGTTCAATCAACTTATCGATTTGGGCATATGTACAAGATTAAATTTTAAATAGATTAAAATATGAAAACCCAAACTCCAAAACCCATCAACATTTCATCTCCTTCCTCCCTTCTTATTTCCTTTTTTCCAAAACAAAGAACCCAAAACTCCATTAATGGCATCCCAAGCTTGACATCTCCCCCCGCCAGTGGATCACCGGCCAATTCGAAACTTTGGCGGCCATCTCCTAGCCATTGGCGACCTTTTCACTAGCCACATGAGATCTAGGAGCCGCTAAAGAAGGAAGAGCCAAAAACACCATAGCCAATGCCCCGGTCCTCTTCTGACTTTGTGGTTGACCCATCCCGATCATCGACGGCCTTCTCCCGATCGCTAGTAAGCCCAAACCAAAGGCCAAACCTCTATTCCTTTTGCTGATCACCCATGGGAGACCATAACCTCCATGGCCAATGACCACATTCACCTGCTAAGCCTCTCTGGCATGTCGTCGATCATTTCTAATTCTTGAACGATAGAAAAAAAAACCAATCAACCCCTCTCCACCCACCAACCGCCTCCTATCACCAAATCCCACGGCCGGGTTGCCTGCGATTGAGAAGACATAACTCCATAAATGCTAGATGCTATATTACTAACTGAAATCAATCATCGCCAGTCTTCTCCATTGATGGAATGAGTGGCCAGGGGAGAGAGATTGGCATGGTGGCATGGTGATGGACCACCCGGTAGTGAGTGGTCGGATAGGAGAGGGAACTGGTGTCCTTCCCCATAAGAAGAGGAATGGAAAGATTTTTTTTAAGAAATCAAAATAATTTATCCAAAATATTTTGCATGAATACAAAGCATGAAACCATGCTCTGATACCATATGTTATGAGAAACCTTAATCTTTTATACCTGGATCATGCTTTTGTATTCATGCAAAATTATAAATTATGGAAGACATACCTTGTGCCATTATTCCTGCCTGTAGATCGTGCAGTCCTTGATATGTCCATTCTTCATTGTGGGTGACCAATTTCCTCTCTCCTCACTCTCTTCTTTCTTATGTGAACGATCAATGAAAAACCATTCATTGCTATTATGAGAGTTGGAGAAAGAGATCAGCTTATCTCTATATTTATACCTACACGTGTCTCTCTCATTATAAGACTAAAACCTTAATTAAAGTTTGACTCCAGTTCTATGTGATCCAAAGAAGATCAATCTGATCAGGAATAGATTTTCTTAATCAATTGGACTCTCTATAATTGATTCAACACATATAGTTGATTTAAGAAGTTAAACTTGATTAAGTGATAATTAGACCATATTGATATCAAATCTAATAATAGATAGATATTGACTCTGATTTTGATTATGATAAAATACTTAGGTATATTTAAGTACTAAGTATGTGTTAAGTGTGTTAATTAGTTACAGGTACTCAATATTTGAATTTAGAGAAGTTTCAGTACTAGTACAGTCAAGTGTCGACTCATGAAATCCAAGTATCGACTCAAAGTTGACTCATGAATAGTGAAGTGTTGACTCAAGGCCTGAGACCAAACAGAAGATAGAATGAGCAGATTTCAGGAGTTTGGTCAAGTATCGATTCATGGATTGAAGTGTCGACTCAAGATGTTGACTCACCAGATGAAGTATCGACACGCCAGTGCATTTCAGAGAGCTTCAGAAAATATTTTTGTCCTGGTGCCGACTCATGGAACTGAAGTATCGACTTATGGAGCTGAAGTGTCGACACTTGAAGTAACAGCTAGTTTTTTTTGAAGCACAGAAATTTTCCAACTTGGCTCAAACGGCTAGATTTTCTTCTCCAACGGTCATAAACGGTCAATTAAGGTTTGGAGGGCTATTTAAACACTACCAAGCTCAAGGAAAAAAAGAAATGAATTGATTGAGAGAATCATTTAAAGATCTAATTAAAAATACTTTAAGGATTCAAAATATTGAGAGTTGAGCCTCCAAGGATTGAAAAGTGAGAAGAAGCTTCCAAGTCCTCATCTTCAAGTATCCTTTGAAGCTTTAACAACAACATGGAGATAAGCTCAACAACATCAATCAAGTACCTCAACGAAATATCTATTTTTTATAAGAAAGCTTCTATATTTTTATTATCATACTTGTACTTGTATTGCTTACTAGTTTCAATAGAATTGAAACTAGTATCTAGGTTGTTGGTGAGCCTATGTGATAAAAACTAACAAGGATTTTGACTTATGATCCCGTGAAAATAAGTTGGATTATTGGTTAGCTCGGAAAACCATCAAGGTTGTTGGTGAGCTCATAAAACCAACTAGGTTGTTGGTCATCCCGTAAAACCAACTAGGTTGTTGGTGAGCCCGCAAAACCAACAAGGTTTTTTGGTTAGCCTAGAAAACCAAGGGTTTGACTTGTGAGCCCAGTAAAAATAAATTGGATTTTGATTAATGAGCCCAGAAAACTAATCAACTATAACCTTGGTGATTATAGTAAAATTTTCAAGAAAAACTTGGGGAGTGGATGTAGGTGCCTTGGAGTGCACCGAACCACTATAAATTTATTATGTTTGTAATTGCTTGCTTCTCTTTGTTATTTACTTTACATTTACATTATTATTTCCACTGCATACTATCAATGCTCACAAACACTTGTTTTAAATTGGCACATACCTTGTCAAAAAAAATTTTAAAACCCAATTCACCCCCCTCTTGGGCTAGCCTCTCTGGGCAACAAGTAGTATCAGAGCCTGGTACTCTGTGCCACCATATCAAAGCTTGGTACTCAGCGAAGAAATTCAATGATTTTGAGTTAAAGATCATGGCAGTCCAAGTTTGAAAGTTTGAAATTTTTGAAAAACTTTTGAAAAGTATTTACAAATCATATGTTAAGGATGAGCTTTTGAAAAATTATTTTAGATCATATGGCGGGCAGTCCAAGGAACACACTCCGACGCTGACAACAGCTACGGACCACGACGATCTTGATGGTAACAGGTACATACCTTGTTAAAAGTTTTTTTAGAACTCAATTCACCACCCCCCACCCCCCCGCCCGACTAGCCTCTTTGGGCAACAATTGATCTTCCTCATTTTGTTTCAAAATAATAATGAGAGTATGGTTTTACTATAAATTTATTCTAGAATTTTCTTAGCTATGCTGCACCAAACGAGATAAAACATTATAAAATAAATTAAATCTTGGATTAGTCTAGAGTAAGCTTCCATTATAAAAATTCTGTTTACCATTAAGGTCTCAATAATGCACATGCATCGAAATCATTATTGCTTATCATAATAACTATAATTGCTATTATTTACAATAAAAAGTAGTATGTCAAACAAATTATTAAGATGATTATTGTTATTATAGCAATGTTGTAACAAGACTTAATAGGCTATAAGGAAATAACTATTATTCATTCACCGTTCATTGGCTTTATAAATATCATGTTTTAGACATTAAAATCTCTTTTGATGGAAAAAAAATTTCTGAAAAACAATCAAAAGTAGTATTTTGTTAGACAAACATATAGATCAAAATAGTAGTCATTGTTTATGTTATGATGGATAGTTATAATGCAAAACAATACGTTGTAATGGCTGTTGCCTTCCCTATTATTATATATATAGATGTAATAAGGGGCGTGGAAACCATTGTTGTCGCTTACAATGCTATCATCTAAACCATGGTCACTATCATGTAAAGAAAGTTTTCTAGCTAGAATGGGTACTATTTCCATCTAGGTCATCATGGCCTATAACTCTGATGGGATCCGATTGAACTGGCCTCTTTAAGTGTCAGGCTCTTCATCCTTGCACCTTCGTTGGTGTTCGGTCCTGCAAAAAAAAGGAGATCCGGACCGGGGATACTTCGACGGTCAAGTCAGTAAGGCGACCAAGGAAAACAAATCTTCTATGACGGAGGCTTAGGATGCCACCGCATAGAGGGAGATTAAAGAGAATAGAAAAGCATGAGTTTTTGAGAAGCTAAGGGATTGCTCGCTGTTCAACTCTTTGCCTTTGCTCTCTTATCATCTCTCTCTTGGTTTGCCCCCCGTCCTGGAGATCTCTCTTATCATTATATAGGAATTGATTCACAACCAAACCAGGTCTGGAGCCTTGGTTGGGTGTCTCTCCTAAAATGTTTCCTACAGAAGGGGTACAAGCTCTTTAGAGTCTCCTTGGACAATGTCCGAGGTTTCCGGGAGAAAGTCTTCTTATAGAGGGTGTAGCTAGCATATTGCAAAGCCTGCCTCCTTGGTGGGGCGATCCCCTGTGGAAGGTTCAGGTGGCGTGCCACAAGATTTAGGGCCATGATTAAGTACTTCCACTTACAGGAGGTGCAGATGGTGCAGTACAGGGCCTAGCTCTGGAAAGCATTCCTCTTGCAAGAGGTACAGATGGCGTGCTACGGGACCTGAAGTCTCGGTGGAGCATCCCTCTTGCAGGAGATGTAGGCGACGTGCTACAGGGCCTAAAGCCCCGGTGGAGCACTTGCCTTACAGGAGATGTAGGCGGCATGCTACAAGGCCTAGAGCCCTGGTGGGGTACTTGCCTTGCAAGAGAATTGCGACTGGTCTGGTAGAGACGGCGACGTCGCACTCAGGTGTCACCATCTAGGCCTCCCTTGTGTCTATCCTGTGGGAGTCACATTTTGCCTGCCGCCACTCCTGCCACGGTCGGGGGAATGTCTTCCTGTCTCTTGGGACTTGGTACGGTCGGGAGCTCGACTGGCCTGAAGCTCTCTTTGGTTAGGAGCTCATCTCAAACGGGAGCTCGACCTCGATCAGGAGCTCATCTCAGTCGAGAGCTTGACCTCGGCCAGGAGCTCAGCCTCAGATGGGAGCTCGATCTCAGTCAGGAGCTTGGCTTCGGACGGGAGCTCGATCTCAGTTGGGAGCTCAACTTCGAATGAGAGCTCGACCTTGATCGGGAACTCACCTCGGATGGGAGCTCGATCTTGGTCGGGAGCTCGACTTCGAACGAGAGCTCGATCTCAGTCGGGAGCTTGACTCGTACGAAAGCTCGAGCTCGACCGAGAGCTTGACTTCAACGAGAGCTCGACCGAGAGCTTGACTTCAACGAGAGCTCGACCTTGGCTGGGAGCTCAACTTCGGACGGGAGCTCGATCTTGGCTGGGCCAAGTGGCCTTTTTGCCACCTCATTAGCCAATTGTGTCGGACATGAACGCCACATCAGGTACAGAATGTAATTTTATATTTTATTACTTTTATTTTTAAATCATATATGATACATGCACGGAAGAAAACAATCGAAGCAAGGTTTCAATAATAACAGCATCATTATGTTATGATGGATCTTTACTAATTATTATTGACTAGCCATCACGTGTCCAATGCTATGTGACTTAAAATTATGCAATATTAAAATGATAACTATTATGCTTTTCAAAAAATAATATTATTAATATTATATTGATCATGAAAATAAAAATAATGAAAAATAGCCAAAAATAATAATATTTTTGTCCAAATTATCATGTACGGCTTAAAAAATAATTTATTCTAGTAGCAGCTACTTTTAGAGAGAGAAAATTAAAAAACATGAATTTAAAAAAATATTTAATAAAAAATAGTTTAAGACTGCGTTTGGTAGCTGGCGATCTTAAAATAGGCTCACAAATTGTAGTGTTTGGTTTTTATGTGGCAATCCAAATTACTGTCCATAAGACAATCTAGATAGCCTTAGGTTGCATTTGGTTCATCGCAGTCAATCCTGAATTACCAATAATATGGATTACTAGTAATATTGATTATTATAGTCCATATGCACATGTAATATTGCAGTAAAATTACTAAAAATTTTGATTGATTTGTTTGGTATGACAATCAGATTACTGGTAATATGAAATCAAATTTTCAAAATACTCCTAAATCAAATCTGTTAAAAATTCATAAGAAGTCATCAATAATACCATCTATATCATTCCACAAAATAATGTTAATTATTAGAAAGAGAAATAAGTATAGTTAAAAAAAAAATCAAGCATTATAAAAATAATAAATCCATGAGGATGTGGTGCACCCCCCCCCCCCCCCACTCATGATCTTGTATGTTGTGACCCCGCTCTACCTTTCCCCTTCTCTCCACAAGTTATTGAGCAAGAATTGGAAAAAAATGGACATGAGAAACAACTTATTAGCCACATTAGAGATATTGCCTGCATGACTAAAATGGCAGTGAGAATGACTAGTATGAGAGGCGGAGTCTCTTGGCTAGAATTTGTTAGGTGAGAGAAGAAGAAAAGGTAGCTTAGAGGGCTTATATAAGATTTTTTTGAATGGGTAGTTCAGTGTAAAATTTTAATTACAAAATTATCAAAGATGTGGTTATCTGGATAGTTATCCCTTCCCAAGGTTATCGAGATTATCTCTGGAAAGATAATTCAGGTTGTTTTGATAATTTAGATTACCATCCAAAATATCTTACCAAATAGAATATTATGGTGGGGCTCCTTTAAATTGCTAGCAATCTCGATAGATTGCTAGCTACCAAATGCCCCCTTAGGAAGAGGTGGCTATCGAGATTACAACATCTTTGTCAATGTTGCGATAAAAAATTTTGAATAAAATTATCCCTCAAATAATTACACAAAATCTATTTCTTTTTCTTCTCGTAAAGCTGCTCTTATTTCTCCCTTTACCCTCTTACATCACAAATCCTAACCATCCAATCTTTGCCTCTCACATTGCCTTCTATCGAATCCTCGTGATTCTAGTCGTTGCCGGTAACTACTCTTCTCATCTTGCAATAATTTAATTTAATATAAAATTTTAATAGATTTGTTTTAGGAGTATTTTAAGAATTTGATTTCATATTATGGATAATCTAATTATCATATTAAACATACCAATCAAGATTTCCAGTAATTTTATTATAATATTATCCGTGTGTATCAAATATAGTAATCAACATTACTGATATTTAATTAATGGTAATCTATCTTAAAAATAATTCATATTACTTTCTAAGATTACTCGCGGATGCACCAAATGCAACCTAAATATCTGGTAATGATAGTCACAATGCAAAATTTATATTTACAAGCTGTCTGCTACTATTTTTCCTACTATTATATATTTAATTTTGTAATTCAGTATCCTGTAATGGGAAGCCCATGTTATCATTGTCTGAAAACTAGATGGAGTAGCTTTTCATCCATTGTTGTTACGCCAATCAGCATAGGGAACGCAATGGCCGGGATGGGGTAGGGCCCGTTTCAAATACTCGTAACATGAAGATAACTTGGATTTAGTCAGATGAACCATGCTTATTTTGAATTTTGAATGCCTGCATTAGAAGATGGACAGCCATCAAAACAACGCGCACCATGTTTAGGATCACTTGTGCTTATAAATTACCTTGTTTGATGGCTTCCATCTATTGATGATGGCCATTAATGGAGCACTTGGGAGGATCCATGCTCTAAGTTAAAGAGGACCAGCTTCTTCCAGAAGTACTCTCCCAATGACCAAACCTCTTAGAGGATGAGAAAGAAAAAAAAAAAATAGAGGAGCCAACCAGGTGGGAAATTAACAAAAAAACGGAGAACCTTTAAGGTCATACCATTCACAGAATTGGAGACACCGGACTCCTGCTAAGATGTGATTTTGGTGTCCCCATGTTTTCAGGGAATCTACAGGAAAATTTCTAAAATCACAAATCTTTTCTCTCTCCTGTGCTAATCTCTAACATCCGAGGGAAAAAAGTCCTCTTTTTCTCTCCAAGTTGGTTTACAAAAACTCAAGGTTGGTTCCGTTAAAGTGGAGAGAGAACTCGCACAACGTTCCAGTCATCTTGGGTTGGGCTGGGCTGGGCCACAGAGCGTGGTACGGGGATTAGTGGATCGGGTTTCCGACCCTTGAACCCGATTTGTTTGGGCCGTCTAGCAGGCTAGGGCACGATCCAAAAATCCAGTTTCCCGTCCTTTCTTCTCTCTCGGGCGGGGGCTTATCAAGGCACAACCCCAATTCGAATATCTGTTGTGTCTAATAATTTGTTTCCTTCTTGCAATTTTTATCTCTATATTTTGGTATCATGTCACCATTCAAAATTTTAGATACCAGTTTGCAAATTAGAAAGAATATGACAGCTATCCTGCATCTATCTGCTGGTCTAATAATTTATATCGTATCATTTCACTGCAGCACTTGTCAATTAGATGATGAATGAATTCCTGTGTGTATGGTTAATGGATACCATGAAAGCACGAGATATGCTATCGAATCTGATTTATGTGAGGATCTGATAATATGTTCTAACTGAAAATTATCATCCCGACCCAAAGTAACTCTTGATCATATGTTCACAAAAATATCAACAGAAATGGAAATCTAAATGAAGCCAAGATCCAAAAATATGGCCAGTATGCCATGATATACATCATCAGTTATTCTGTTGGATCTATCATTGAGGATAATATAGAGACAGATAGGGATAGATGAAGTTTTGTTGGGGGGGGAGTTGGGTTTAGGTGTTTTGTGGTGGTCACGGGGACAAAATTTATGAAACATACTGCAGGAAATTTGGATGGTTCGTAAAGTTGCAGAATGGTGAAGGCTTGAGAAAATGAAGTGGCTGTGGCAACAATGAGAATGATGTGATGGTTTTGGGTAATACTAGAAAGGATAAAGTAAGGATTACGGAATGTGAGAGAAGTGTGTCAATTGCCCTGGTTGGTGACACATGAAGGGAGAACCGATAAAGATGGATGTATAAGCAAGCAGAATAAAGGGGTCCTGGTAAAAAGGAATACTTCAAGTCTTGTCAGGTTGTCTTGGTGGTAGCACTTACTTACTGGTCTGATACTGAAATATCAGCTCTTATTAACTATGCTTTTCTAAGCTGATATAAATGATTTATCCTTCATTGGTATATTCTCCTACTGAATAGTAGTATCCTTTTTACTTCAGTCTGTCAGGTGTTTGGTGGTAGGCACTTACTGGTCTGATACTGAAATATCAGCTCTTATTAACTATGCTTTTCTAAGTGATATACATTGATTTATCCTTCATTGGTATATTCTATACTGAATAGTAGTATGGTGGCAAATGCCTCCTTTATCATAAAAAAGAACAATTGATATCTAGGATATCAATGAATATGATTTTCTGTCATCTATGGCTTTTTAATCTCTTTTTAGCTATGGTTTTATGGATTTCTAACTGCTAATATAACAAGGTGCCAACCAGTACAGTTGGTGAAATAAAAGTCATTGGGGCTTGGTATACCAATACCTGGGTTGTTTCGAAGATAGTCCTTAATTGTGAACTCTATAATCTTATAAACTAGTTTCTTGAAATAGGATGTTTATTGAGGAGTTTTACTTTTACCATGATCAAGAGCTTGAAGGCAAAGTAGCCTAACATAAAGGTTCCTATTCAGTGCACATATCGGTATTCATTTATCTAATGGTCGTCCTTTTCTGTTCAATAATTTAGTTTGTTGTTTCATGCACTTCTAAACATGCAGGGAGATGGTTTTTTATTGGATAAACCCAAATGCTCAAATTAGGTCTGTTCAATATTTTTCGTCTGTCTTGTCGACGTACAATAATAGAAGATTTTTGCCTGGCCTGGTTGATATGTGTTTCCAAATGTAATCAGTAGAAAGGAAATGTTGGCCTAGAAAATATGCTACCTTGAGGTGAGAAAAACAGTCTCAAGTCACATGAACAGTAAATATATGCATAAAATTAAATCTTTATTATATCAAGCAAGCATGTAATCTTTAAGGAGAAAATCATGTATTAAGTGTAGAAGTATGAACTGAAAAGGAAAATCATTTTTATAGCTTGCAGCTACAAAATTGTAATTCTCAACAACCATAATCCTCTTTGTTAGTAATCCAATCACAGATTATTTTATCAGAGATTAAGTTTCCTCCCCCCGCGCCCAACACCCACCCCCAACAGTCTTTTTTTTATTATTAATACTGTTTTCATGCATCTTTTGGTGCTGAAGCTTTCAGTATCCTTCTGTATTCCAAGACATGTCCTCCTTCATTTGCATAAAAAATGTTGAGTTCCTCAATCTGCAATGCTCGTGCTTTCAGTGTTCATTCACAATTTGGGTCAACATGCCTCCTTTCACTGACATTTGTGGCCAGTTGCAATAAGTAATAATGACAGCACATAAGAGTTGAATACAGAATAAAGTGTAATAACTACAGGTTATCGAAGAAAATATACACTGAATTAACAATGTCATACGTTATATTTTTGCTTCACTTCTTTAGGTGCAGATAAAGTTTAAAGTCAGTTCACAAGGTATTGTTTTTACCACCAGGACCTGTGCTGCTTGATTCGAGCTTAGTGACTTTTCCCCCACCATCCTTTCCTGCTGACTGCAACTCCATCAGGTAGGCTTTCTGAAGTCCTTTTTTCCACTACTTCTACCCAAAGTTATTAGAGAAATGCCTCTGTCAGTGAATATATGCCTAAATGTTTCGGTTGTTCAGAAACTTCAAGTGGGGGAAAGTTAAAGAGTTTCCCTACGTGCTTCTCAAAATAAGTCTGACGTCAAAGACATTTATAAGAACTAATTAGTTGCGCACAGATATTGAAAAAAATGGATGCTATTTCTTTCTTTTTAATGTAGTAAATATGATTATTTGTATTCAAGTGAACATGATAATTAAAGGAGGAGGGGGGGTCTATTATTCTGAAGGCCAGGGATATCCCACTAATCCTAGAAATGCCAGATCTAACACAAAGTCTGCTTATAGTAGCAACTGTACCCTTTAAGGATGAGGTTTATGATCCCCACCTCATGAAGAAGAACATAGAAAATTTTGTAGCATATATAAGGATGGGGTTGATGATCCCACCTAATTCAGAAGAAGGATGCGTCTGGGACAAGTATCAATTTTTTGTGGAAATCTGATGTGCCGACCATGCTATTCATGAATCGATTGTCCTGTATCCAATTGAAAGAGAAAGTTGCATCTTAGCTCAACCTGTAATACTACTCTACAGCGAAGGTTGTGTAATTAATGTTGTTTTGGGCGGGTGAGGTGTACAACAGTGAAGCTATGCAGCCTAGGAATCTTGCATCAAAAAAAAAAAAAAAAAAAAAACCGTAAAGAATCTGGCACCTATTTTAATATTTGTTTGGTGCTTTTCTTATGGTGAGTGACATTCCCATTGCCTAATAGGCTGGCTGATGTGATCTAGGAAGTGAACGGTGACAATCGTAAAATGCAACAAGTTCAGGGCTAAAAGTATCTAGATTTTGGACGGAGACCAATGGATGGTTTCTTCCATGCGGATCGTACCAAATTTTTCAAAAAATCAAAAAATCAAAAAATAAAAAATATAATAAATAATTAAAATTAATTTAAATATTATTTTATAAATATTATTTGAATTGTATTCGATATTATTTTATATGGTCGAATTCATCAATATAAAATTTATTGTAAAATTTCAACTATTTTCTTATCGATGTAAACAGGGACGGACCGCACCAACTTTCCCTAGAAGGACCAAAAAAATATAAAAAAAAAAATTAATATAATAATAAAATTATTTTAATATATTTTTTATAATATTATTTAAATTATATTTATCTTGTTTCATAAGATTAAATTCATTAATAATTGAAAGTATCATAAAATTTTCAGCTATCTTCTTATCGATATAAATGACTAAATAATCAATAAAAAAATTATCTTCTATTTGTTGCATAATCTGGTCTTGACAATCTTCATTTTTGAAAATATTTTCTCTATAGTAGTAGTTGAAACCTGAAAAGTAATAAGCGTCATGGACTCGTAGAGGATGCGCGTGCACCGGCCATAATAGTGGCAGCGTCACGCCGAGTACCGTTGGCGCTGCACAAGATGATGGTGCCGAAGATGATGGGGTGTGTGCAGTAGCATTGGTGGAAGCCTAAGGCATGACGGGCGCCCACCCGCTCGTGCCCTTCAAGATCCAATTATGCTACGCGATGGATCCGTCGCTAAGATGGTACGCGGCTTCACCGCACGCAATGTTCGTCAGTGCAGCGAGACTAACGAAAGCTACCGAGATGGCAATCATAGGCCAGTGCATCGGTGGTATCCGGTCTTGTATATGCGCAATCGCCTGGTCTCGTCATGAGAGCGTTCTGTTGATGGCATCACATGACAAGTTCGGCCACCATTTTATCCATCGTCTGTGGCGAATGGAATGGTGCTGATTGCGTGCAGTGGCTTCGACCATAGCGAATTCTGGAGACGGATGCTGGTTGAATAACAAAAAGAAAATTCTTTGTCTTCTCCTAAAAATTATGAAAAAAATTTAATGAAAATGAAAAAAAATTGGTAGTGATCCAACTTTCAAGTAGAAAAAGCTTGATTTATAGTATTTATTTCATTTGAATTTTTTTAAAAAGATTTTTTAAATTATATTTAATATCTCCAAATTTAGAAAGGCCAAATATATAAATATATATATATATATATATTTAAAAGTTTACATAAAATATTAATTTATAAAAAAATTAAAAAAAATAGAGGGGGCCGAGGGGCCTCCTTGCCCTCCCACGGTCCATTCTTGTATATATTTAAAAATTTATAAAAAAAATAGCTTATAAAAAAATTAAAAAAATTTAAGGGGGGCCAAGGCCCTCCCTGCCCTCCCGGTGGTCCGCCCCTAGATGTAAGTGACTAAATAATTAACAAGATAGTCGTCTTTGTCTTGTTTTATAATTTGGTCTTGATAATCTTTATTATCAAAAATTTTTTTTTTATCGTAGTAATTGAAATTAGAAGAGCCATAAGTGCCACGGATTTGTGAAGGATGCACGAGCACCGATCGCGGTAGCTGCAACATCACATCGAATGCCATTGGTGCATCACGATAGGATGAGACGTCCATCGAGTGATGGGGCCAAAGGTGATGGGATGCGAGTATGGTGGTGTCGATGCGAGCTTAGGACTTGATGAGCACCCACCTGCTTGTGCCTCCCAAGATCCAATCATGTTACACTATGGGTTCGACTGTCAGGATGGTGCGCTGCTTCATCGCACTCCGTATCCGTTGATACGGTGAGGCTGACAGAAGCCACCGAGATGGCAATCACAGGTTAGCACGTCATTGGTATCCGACCTTGTACGCGTGCAATCGCTTGATCTCGTCATGAAGGCATTCCCATCGATCGCACCACATGATAGGTTCGGTTACTATCTTATCTATCGGTGCAGCAATAGATGGTGCTAGCTGCATGTGGTCGCTTCGGTCATGATGAGTTTGGGAGACGTGTCCTGTTCTGTTCGAACGATAATTTTTTTTTATCTTTTTTTAAATATTATGAAAAAAAGTAAAAAAAGATGAGATAAATTGGAAATAATCTAATTTCAAAAAAAAAAATGATTTATGATATTTATTTCATTTTAATTTTTTATTTTTTTAAAAAAATATATTTAATATGAATCAATTTTTAAAAAAAATCAAATAAATAAATAATTTTATATAAAAAACTAATTTATAAATAAAAGATTGAAAAAATTAAGACCCTTGCCTGAAGTGCAGGGGCCTTGATACCAGCCAATTTAGGCGGTCCGCCCCTGCCCGAAGTGCAGGATTGCCATTGCCAAGATATTCTTATTATCTTGACTGGATGGTGCCATGCGGGTTTCTCGATCATTTCGTCGAAGGGCCAAAAAAAAAAAAAAAAAAGAGAGAGAGAGAGAGAGAGAGAGCCCGTGAATGGCATCATAGAAATCCGTAGGTTGATGTGATTTTTTTTGGGCCAATACCTACTCATGAGAGGAATCATGACATGAAAGGCCTCTTACGTGTATCGATAGAATATCAAAACCACTGGACGTACCATCGAAGTCCATCAATTTTCGCAACCAAAACAAAAAGGTCCATCCAAACTAAAGACATGCAAAAGGTCTTAATTGCAGCATAACTTAGACAAGGGGCCCTCTATTGGGTAAGGGTGCCCATAAGTGTACCCAGATTTCTTAGTTAGTACTCACACGTGAAGTGAAACCGTCGTGGTGGTGCAAGCATTGGAAATCCAGGGCGCCCATGGTATGAGGCTCCGTTACCGGATAGCAGAAAGTGGTTATGCACCCCTCCACCGGACTACCATTGCGGCCAACGAACGTCACTCTTTATACTATCACGCACATAACGTCCAAATTTCTCTTCATAGGATGAGGTGGTGGTACGATTCCATTGCCTGCATCTCTTTCTTTACCTCCCTCCCTCCCTCCGCTCTTCGGCTATGGTCCACTGGGCAAGTTTCCATCCACGGCGTACACCGCACATGTATCTTCTCTTGCTGGTTTTGTGGGTCTCCGACCTATCAACCATTTAATTTGTTGCTTCATAGAGCCGATGGTAACAGTATTCTCCTAATTATCAAAAAGTTTCTTCATCTTTAATTAATTATCGGTTGCTGAATCGTTTTTTTTTAATTGTTCTCGGGTAAACAAATTTGTTAAGAATTATTCGATTATCCATGAAATGTATGCTTGCAAGCTGAACTCGTGCACAAATGATATATCCTCTGGTGCTGGTGATTCCTCTTTTATTTGTTGCATCGGTGTCTTCCAGATTGCTTATGTGAATGGTAGATAATATTCTGCATGTGTTAATTAGGTTCTTTTTGGTTTAGTTAATTTATTTTTTAATAACCTTTTGTGAGCGCTGTATTCTTCTCCAAGATCCTAATTATTAAATATATATATATATATTTTATCCACCTCAAAAGAGAGAATTTTTTTTTTTTTTTTAGATAAAAAAAAAAAAAAAACTTTATCATTGACGGCGGCTTTTATTTATTTATTTATCAGTCGATGCATTGTTATCTTAATTAATTGTTTCCCAGGTAAACAAATTTGTTAATAATTATTCAGTTACCCATGAAATTAATGTACGTATGATTACAAGCAAAACTATGTATAAATGATATCCTCTATTATTGATGGTGCTAGTGTTTCCTCTATTATTTGTTGCACGGGTGGCTTCCAATTTTCCTATGTGAATAGTAGAAAATATTCTGCGGGTGTCGGTATCTTCAGGTTTAGTTGATTTGTTTCTTATTAGCCTTTCGTGAGCTCTGTATTTTTCTCTAAAGTTCCCATCCTTCGTGCCTAAGAAGTTGTTTTCCAGAGTTGGCGAAGGGAATCGCAGCCTCGATCCGTGCAATGGTTTAAAATAACAGCTGCTTAAATGTTACGGTGACCGCTATAATACAACCAGAGGCCGACATTGTGTCGGTAGTACAAATGATGGCTTTAGATGACATCCACGGCGTTTCTATAAAGGCTGATAATATAATGGGAATTACGGCAGTAACTTAACATGTTCATGATAATAACTTATTAATTATCGTTGATAATTTAATAATCGTAGATGTTAGCATGAGCAGGGACTTTGCCAAAAGGCAGCAATGTTATTTTGCTGGTGTTGCTCCATATCATTTGTTATAATGAATTATGTTGCTATATTTCTCCATGCTGATCAAGCAAGTAGTGCTATAACAGATTTAGACTCTTAGAGGTCTTTAGCTCTTGGATAGATCTTCAGCTCTTGAACAGATCTTCGGCACCTGGGCAGTCTCAGTTCTTAGACAGATTTTCAGCTCTATGACTTGTAAAAGAAGCCCATAGTATTGGATAAACTAATGAGATTCTCTGATACGGGAATACTCCGATGCTTAAGTCAGCTCAAAGAATGAAAATAGTGAGAAAAAAATAGAGAAAGTGTAAGTGCTTAGAAAAATTACTCCTCGAAAGATTGCCTCGAAAGATTTTCTCAACTATCTATTTGTAGAAATAGAGGACCAAGTTAGTTAGGCGGTTATAACCATTTATAAGGTAGTTATATCGTTAAGAAAGTGATTGAGTCGGTTAGGTTATTAAGAGGATAGTTTATGAAGTGGTTTATTAAATGGTTTGTTAGACCTCTTGATAACCACTTTACCGATCTTCCAATCTTATTGTAACAGCTATAACAATCTTAAGACATGTACTTCATGTTGAATAGAAATAAAACTTTGCACCTGGCTCAAATAAGAGGTCAGATCAACATCTTGTACCTTAAGTAAGAGATCATATTGGCATTCTGTGCTTTATATAAGATATCGGATTGGCACCTTGTGCCTATATAAGATGTTGGATTGGCACCCTATGCCTTATATAAGATATCAGATTTGCACCTTATACCTCAAGCAGGAGGTCGGATTAGCATCCTATGCCTCAAACAAGAAATCAGATTGGCATCCTATGCCTTATATAAGAGATTGGATTGGTACTCCGTGCCTTATATAAAAGATCGGATTGGTACTTTGTGCCTTATATAAGATATCAGATTTGTATCATGTGCCTTAACTTAACATCTTATCAAGTCAGCTCAGCACCCTGTGCTTTAAATAATAGCTCATCAAGTTGGCTCGGTACCTTGGCCAAAATTTTTTTTTCACATACCAACAGTCACTTCTGATAGGTTACCTATCCTGTAATAGTTGCAATATGTTGATGATCTCTCCAAGCTGATCAAGCAAGTAGTATTGGAATGGATTTGGACTCTTGGAGGTCTTCAGTTCTTAAGGGTCTTCGGCTCTTGGGCAGATCTTAGCTCTTGGATAGATCTTTAGCTTTTGGATAGATTTTTAGTTCTTGAATAGATTTTTAGCTCTTGGATAGATCTTAGCTCTTGGACGGATCTTCAATTCTTGGATAGATCTTAGCTCTTAGATAGATCTTTAGCTCTTGGGCAAATTTCAACTCTAGGATAGATCTCAGCTTCATGACCTGCAAAATAAGTCCATAGCATTGAAAAATCAATGGGATTCTCCAATGCGAGAACACTCTGATGTTTAAGTCAACTTAAAGAGTGAGAATAGTGAGAAAAAAATAGAGAGAGTGTAAGTGCTTTAAAAAGTTACCCCTCAAGAGATCCCCTCAATCTCTTATTTATAGAAATAGAGGGCTAAGTTAGTTAGGTGGTTATAACCGTTTGTAAGGTGATTACAACATTAAGAAAGTGATTAAGTTGGTTAGGTTATTAAGAGATTAGTTTGTAAAGTTATACCTCCTCATAACTACTTTACCAATCTTGTTGTAACAGCATTAACGACCTTAAGATATACACTTCATGTTAAATAAAAATGAAACTTTGTACTTGACTTAAATAAGAGATCGGATCAGTACCTCGTGCCTCAAGCTAAAGGTCAGATTGGCATCTTGTATCTTATATAAGTCGGATTGGCATACCTTATATAAGAGATCGGATTGGCACCCTATGCCTTATATAAAAGATCAGATTGGTATTTCATGCCTTATATAAGAGATCGGATTAGTACCCTTTGCCTTATATAATAGATTGGATTGGCATCCTGTGCTTTAAGCAAGAGAATGGATCGGCTCCCTATGCCTCAAGCAAAAGATTGGATCGGTATCATATATCTTATATAAGAGATTGGATTGACATCTTGTGTCTTAACTTAACAATTCATCAAGTCAGCTTGGTACCCTATGCCTTAAATAATAGCTCATCAGGTCAGCTTGGTACCTTGGCCAAAAATCTTTTCACATACCAACAGTCACTTATGACAGGTTAACTATCCTGTAACAAATTATAATGGTTGCTGCAGCTGCTAATATTTTGTTCAAAGAAATTTAGTCAGTGATTGAATTTAGGAAACACTAGGCTATTTTCAGTTAAATGGTAAGTCACTTATAATCATCATCGAGAAAAAAAATTATTTTTTATGCATTATCTCAAGAATTAAACCATATAAAATATGAAACAATTCAAAGTCTCATCGAAAAAAGTAATCGAAAGGTATTATTGGATCTATAATCTTGTATAAATATCCAATATTTTCCTAGTGAATAATCAATATCGAACTAATACATGTCTGTGCATGGGTCATCACATACTTCTCTCATTTAAGCATTATATAATATTTTTAGCAGGCTAAGGATTTAAACTCATTTATTCATTCATAAGCACCATGATCTACTCATGATCAACTTTAATGAAACCAAACTATAGTATACCCTAGTCCACATAGGGTATTGACTAGGTTGGCTCTGATACCATTTGAAATAATCCAAGCTTTCATTCAAAAAAGCTAACCATAAGATATTATTTGGTTTCTTGGTCTTGTATAAGTAACCAAAATCTTTTCAGTAAATAACCGATATGACATTAATACACGCTCACACATGTCATCACATACTTCTCCTATTTAAATCTTGGTATCCTCATCGAGCTAAAGGTCTAAATTCATACATTTATTCATAAACATCACGATCAACCCGTGGTCAATTCGAATGAACCAAAATTGTAGTATTCTGATTAATTCCATGATAAGACAAAGAGATTGGTCCTTAAAATAAATAGTTAACACATCAGCATCTATTAAGGATCAACCCCGACTCGATAGGTCCAAGAGAAGGTAGTTTCTAACATATGGCCAATGATTAATCTTATTAGCTAGACCTATATCATAATCTAACTAGTGAGTTTTCTCACCTGTTTTCATAATATAATCATACTTATTTTCATAATAACCTTAAATTCAAAGCACCACCTATCTTATTTCTAAAAAGCAAAAAAGTACTTTTTATTCAAAAAACTCGTGTAAAGCTAAACATGCATAATCCCCTTTCCAAATATCATATGATATCAAAATCAAGAATTTAATTTATTTCAAATTTTCTATTTACAATAATCATATCAGTCATCTTATGCTTGATCCATAATTTTGCAAAATCATTTTCATGAGAGCACACATAATATATATACATTTTTTTAATTTCTAAATATTTTCATATATATTATTTTATAAATTCCAATTTGAAATACATGGTATATATTATGAAAAATCTCAAAGAATAAAATAATTTACAACCTTAGATCAATCGCATCTAAGTGGCACGGCCTTCGACATGCAGTTCGATTCTTAGATCTAGTACTCCTTTAGCATTAAAGATTATAGTAAAAATAATTAACAATATTAATAGCCTTCAATTGAGGAATTGATTAGACTAAAAAAAAAAGAATCCCAATCTATATCATAATTTGAGTCAGATTATGAGTCGAATTTAAATAACTCAGATTGATTTAAACCCAATCATATTGGAGTCGAATAAATGAAAGGGATTTACAAAAAGAACATATCTCTTTCTCTTTTTTTTTCCTTCTTATTTTTCTTTTCTTTTTCCTCTTCTCTTTTATTCTTCTCTTTTTTTTTCCTCTTCTTCCCAATGCCAACATCAGAGGGTTTCATGGCTTCCAAGAGAAAATGGAGGGAAAGGGGTTCAGATGGTGGCATAGCTAGGGTGGCTAAGCGGTGGTAGCGTGGCCATGACTTGGAGCTACGGCCAAGCATGGAGAAGCCAAGAGAAAAGGGAGAAAGGGGCGTTGCCTCATGCCACCTTGATGGCGGCTTCCAAGGCCAAAAAGAAACAAGAAAATGAGAGGATACTCATAATTAATATTTATTTAGAAATTTTGATTATTATTAAGTAATTATGTATTTTTTGAATTAATTATAATATATATTAGTATTATCTAAGGATTGATATGAATATGTATAAGTAAAAAGATAAGCCTTCTATGTTTAAGGGATAAAACCTCATAGATGTACGGTCATCTATCACATGCCCGACTTAGGCCATCAAATTAGGGCATAATAGATTAAAAATAATATTAGAGCTAGTTCTCTTTCGAGCCTAGCCAATGGGACCTATTACTAGCATACACCAATAGATCGTATATTTTGTATTCGATGGCTAGTCTCTTCTGGATCTTATTACATGATTGATCATAGCTGTAGTCATCAAAAACTCGGAGAAAGTTTTGTATTTTACTGTTATGCATAGCATATTTGGAAAATAAAGAAGATTAATTTGCTTCATGTATTTCATTAATATTAAATTATCATATTTTGAAAATTTAAAGTATGTTGGTGTGTATATATATATATATATATATATATATATATATATATATATATATATGTATATCTATATATGGTCCCTTAAAGATATTGATAATTTATTGAGCTCGTAAAGTTCACCTCTCTCTCTCTCTCTCTCTTCTCTCTTTAATTTATTTTGATCTAGAAAAATATATGGGACCTGGAATTGAATAATGAAGAGCTTAAGGATTAAAAGACTTGTAACTAATACTTATTTAAAAACTTTGACTATTATTAAGTAATTATAAATTATTTTTTGAATTAAATAAAATATTATCGCTGTCTAAGAATTGATGCGAATACGTGCAAGTAAAGAGATAGGCACTGCATGTTTATAAGGTGAAACATTATAGATGCATGGTACGGGGGCATGATAAAATATAAATGGTAATGGTGATATTTCCTGGTAGCAAATAAGGACTCCCCAGCTTATGGAGCCTACTACGACAGCACAACGTCATCATTCAGTTCTTGATTTATATTAAATAGGATCATCTACAGTGCGATTGTTGCACTTCAGAGCAGGGTACCATCGTAGGTAGCCATATCATGTCATCCATCTCAATTCTCAAAGGTGGATGCCTTTCCTCGATCACCTTCACATATATCATGTATGATGCTCATGAAAAGCGTATGATCAAACGTATTTTTGAGATAAATAAGAGCCCTGAGGTGCAAAAGTTGCAGTACAGTATATAGGATCATATATATATACAGCTCTCCATATGAGAAGAATCTCTCCTCTGTTCGGTCCACTTGACAAGAGAGGGCGGGCGAGCGAGAGGCAGAGCACATGGGTAAAGTGTGGGTTCTACAGTGATACCCAGGCAAATTCCAAAACAATGCATCGGTAGAATCTGTGGTGGTGTCTTGGTCTAGAGCTGCACGTTATTACGTCCATGCTACATCCCTATCAAGAGCAGCTGCGAGTCAGCTACGGACGACTGCTCGTTACCTGAATTGTCCTGCCTTCAGTACTTTCGTCGAGCTGCTTTCATGGTGTGATTGGATGCTCCTGCATGCCATACAGGGACGACAAGCTGGGCTTCGATTTCAATTTTTTTTTTTTTTTTTTTCCTACATGCACCACCCTGTTCATCATCAGTGTTGCTTGCGTTAGAGATATTGGTAAGAGCAACTTATTCCTCGAAATCCGAGAACTACTGTTCAATTTATAAAAAAAAAAAAGCTAGTTCGTTTATCATCCAACGAATGAAGCATCTTCCAAGCGCCAGGGATTGCAAATTAGAGAAAGGGAAGGGAAAAGAGAAGCGGTAGAAATCAATAAAAAGCTAATTATATTGAGTTTTCGATCTTGGATATTGATGAGATCTTCTGGAAGGTGTTTTGATGTGTCTCGCGGATTTTAGAACCACAAGATTTTAGATTTTTCTGTTCATCTTGATTTCCGGCTTCTTCATTCATGTTAATTTGTCTCTTTTATTTACTGGCATAAGAGATGCCACGAAGTAAACTGGAAGCCTCGCAGATATAATAAAATTTTATTAACAAGATTGGCGACCTGTGGCTAAAATTTGCTATGAGTTGAAACTAAATTTTGAACAGACGCTGCTCGATCAGTAAGCACCTCTCTCCTATTTGATCTAAACTTGATATGTCCTCGACCCATGAACAATATTTTTGGTAAATCTGGAGAATTATAAGGTTCTAGTATACATGTATCTCAAGGCATCGGCCATAACAAAATCCCATAGGATTGAAAAATATGACCGAACGTCATGATCGACAATGAAATCACCCATAATTACCACTAAATAGATGTAAAATCGGTTGGCCAGGAAATCGTACCAGCATGCAATACAATTCATCTGCATCCATGTACGTAATCTTATCCCTCTACTGTTAACACCGTACCCAAACCCATGCAATAGGTAGGCAGCTTCCGACAATCTACCGAATGATAACCCTCGCTTCAGGTCATTTATATAAGGAAAAGATGGATAGCTCGGATTATTGATGCACTCGGGGACTCATAATTCGGATGGCGTTCGTCAACCTTTACATTGATGATGGGAGACACCTTTTTTTTTTTTTTTTTTTTTTTTTTTTTTTTTTTTTTTTTTTTTTTTTTTTTTTTTTTTTTTTTTTTTTTTTTTTTTAAGGTAAAGTAGATTATTTAACCAACAGTTATGCTACGAATATATCCAAAAGAAACAAAAAAAAACAAAACAAAAAAAATATAGTTTCTAAAGATCAGAGAAGTGTGTAACGACCGGAAAGAAAAAAAAAAAAAAAAATTGTAGACGTGGCCTGGCCAAACCCACATGTGGGTGGGCGAGTGCACAGGTGCGGCCAAGCGAGGCCAATGGGCGAGGGCGAGCGAGCGACACGGAGGAACTGGCGGGCGAGCGACGCGGAGGCACTGGCGGGCGAGCGACACGCGGCATGCGGTGACCATGGAGCGAGCGCGAGCGGGAGCATGACGCGGGCAACACACGGGCAACACGCGGGCGGGCACGCGAGGCGCGGCCCAAGCCCATGCTCGCGGCGCGCAGGTTCGTGGGCTCGGCCCAGCCGGAAGCGACGCGCGTGGGGGCATTTCCCATGCGTTTCTCAGGCATTTTCACAAGATTTCTCGCAGCTCACAGCGGTCAACGAGATTTCTGAGTGATCTGGACCGTCCGATCGCCTGATCGAATTGCTGAGATTGATTCGAGGGAAATTACGCTTGATCTAAGGCTTTTGGATTTGAATTTGGACGTGGTTTGAGACGTTGATCTCAGATCTAACGGCCTGGAAGGTTTTTAGTGGTTTTAGGGACTTTCTGAGAGGAGTTTGATATGATTATGGACTAGTTCTTTCTCTTTTTATTATGGGATGTCGACAGAAGGCAGGGAAGAGCCTGTAGAGAGAGAAAGAGAAGGAAAAAGAGGAGAGAAGAAGGAAGAAAGAGAAAGAGGAGAAGAGAGAGAAGGGGAGAGGAAAGGGATCTTGGTTTGAAAGAAGAGGAATGCTGTCATGCTATGATGGCATGGGATAATGATCAGTTTTGGGGATATTCTGGAGTTCAAGATAGAGATAGAAAGAGGAGAGATAAAGATGAGAGAGAAGAGGAAGGAGAGAAGATGAGGAAAAGAAAAATCAGGGAAAACCTTCTTTCTCAAAATTTATGAAACTAGGATTTGATTTGAATGAATTTATTTATCATTATAGGAGATCAATCTTTTGAGTATGAAGGATTTAGACGAATTTTGGATATAGATTGATACCGGATATTTGGGATTAGAGATTGAAGGTAAGGATTCTGGACGTGATCACCAGTCTATATATTATTTTACATGGCATGGTTTTGATCCGAGTATATGAGCATGGGCATGCATGATTTATTGTTGCATGGTGTAGTTGAGTTTTTATGAAGGACAATATGATTATGGTTGTTATTATTTTATATTTCTGGATACTGTATTTATCGGATAAAAGTAACTTTTGATGATTTGGACCGTGATACCGGTCATTGAGAAGTTTGAAATTTCAGGTTTGACATCGTGATACGATCTGATAAGATAATGTGGATGGTTAAAGTGATAACGGTATTTGGACTAGCCATGGATCTGAAGTTGCCGCCATGGACGTTTAAAACATGGGACAGCCAGAGTCACGGGCTTTGTACATGAGCTAGCTTGGCATTGGCTTAGAATACATGATTGATAGTGTGGTTGCCAGTCATAGGCGTTGCATGACAATGGCTAGTCCAGAACCCTAAAGAAGAGGAAAAGTTAATGAAAACATATAAAGGAAATATAATATTATGAAAGGTTTTGATATGTGATTGATTTTTGGATTGCGTGACCGAAAAATTTATCGTTTTCCGTTCTATGATTATAATCTTGCTGCTTTCAGTTTTTTTATATTAATACTGGTGTGATTGTGAGGGAATCTTACTGGGCTGTAGAGCTCACAACCCTACTTTCTTCTTTTACAGAGTTGTGCAGATATTTGGTTTGGTGATGAATGAGGTTTTCTTGAGGTAAGTGATTCTTATGTACCCGGGCCTTGCATAATCTCTAGGGTAAAACCTAGGATTTGTGCGGCCGGTCGCGTGCTGATTCCGGTGATGGATTCGGGGCGTGACAGAGTGTCTCTGAAATAAGATCATAATACCTGACCCGAATGATTGGTAATATAGGAGACCATCCAATTAGTCGCTGTGTTACCCTCCCAATACACATGCTTGATGATAATAGAGGAGCACCCATGCAGCCAAAGAGCAATATCATGAATTAGGGGATGTGAAGGCATGGAATTGCTAGCCTCCCTAATCCAAGAGATAATAGTAGCCGAATCCCTCTCAATAATGAAATAATCATTCAGTAAAAATCGACGGGCATACCGGATACAAGTCTACGCCGCTCTAAACTCCACCGGAGGAATAGTAGAGTCAAACAGTTGAAAATCCCTAGCGGCAATAATGCCATGTTAGATCCACGAATAACAAATCCAGCATCTCCCTCTCTTCTCCTCGTACTTCCATCAAAGTTGATCTTGACGAACCTCGAAGGAGGGGACTCCCAAGAGATAAAAACCATCCAAGACGCTCGAAGAGCGGAACTGAAATTTTAGGTCTTCATGGTTACCGCAGTCATCGTATGGTACTCCTTCAACTGAGCCCGAGCTCTTTCAACAATAATCCTGGGAGAGCTCCTCAAGAAATTGAAAATCAGAGCATTCCAGAAAAGCCAGACAAGCAGTATGCGAGCCGATGAGATTGAAAAAAAAATCCATTACATCGTCAGAATGCTCAGAAAGATGATCAAACCCGGTCATGGTCCCGATGGGAGACACGTTTGCTAGTTTCTCCTCCAACTTAATTTTGTTCCTACCGTAGCCAGAGACCCAACCTTGTTAGAGCATGAAACGCATCCTTTTCTCTCCCTGGCAAGCTTCCCTCTTAAAATGGCTATACTCTCTTAACCTTACATGATGTTGCTCAAATGAGACCAAAAGCCAATCAATTTGTTGGGCAAAAGTTGCTTGCTTCTAACAATGCTCCTCCAAAGGCACATGAACAGAGTATAATGTTTTTTTTTTAATGTGAGAGAGAGAGAGAGGGGTAATGACTCCTAGTCCTGAGCGTG
The DNA here is from genome assembly GCA_021397845.1 of Areca catechu. Lineage (NCBI taxonomy): Eukaryota > Viridiplantae > Streptophyta > Magnoliopsida > Arecales > Arecaceae > Areca > Areca catechu. Next base: position 16,868,544 of record CM038049.1, on the reverse strand, counting down.
GATGATTGCCCTTCCCATTGACGTGGTTCTCGAGAGAGTGTCACATGGATTCCCTGACAAGTTGGACCATGTTCCAAGGCCTTCCCCTAGAGGTCTTATACGGGCCCTCAAACCCCCTCAGCACCAGATTTGGGAAACAGAGTCGCTCGCGTCCTATGTTTGTCATCTTTTTCACTCATCTCTATAGCCTTTCTCCTCTTGTAATCTTTGCTCTCCGAACGTTTACTAAATCTCATTATTTAATCTCTCTCTCTCTCTCTCTCTCTCTCTCTCTCTCTCTCTCTCTCTCTGTTTCTTTTCTCCTAACACACAGGCCTTGGGAACTGCTCAAGACATGATGACCTAGTTTTTGTGGAATTGGGATTCGAAAGCCTCAAAAACTCCACTTGCTGGAATGGAGAAGGGGGACGCCAGAAAGCAGCTTCTCGTGTCCAATTATTTATAATTGCATCCTCATGGTATAACTATTAGGGCTAAAGCTGGCTCGATGCTTAAACACTCGTTGTATTTGATTATGCGTGAAAGGTGTCCATTTGCTGTCTCACCCTTGTCAAGTTATCGTGGACCCCAGAGGCTTTCCGTTCGGCCTCATCAATAATCATTTTACTTAAAGCCGGACGGGGTAGTGAAATCATGACCTTTTTACCAAGACTTGTTTAAAAGTTTAAAAATAATAATCTCCCTCTCTCTCTCTCTCTCTCTCTCTCTCTCTCGTCCCAAGAAGATGGACCTACGTTGTGTTACACTATCTGCGAAAACTATAGCTGCTTCATTAAGATAATATGTTCCTATTTACTTTGCCATAAATTCATTGGAAAAGCCGAATCCCAACCATTCCGATATTTCAAAAGCTTAGCTCCATTGGCCATCCTTTGGTAGGTACCCTTTTGCTGTTGAACCTCTTCAAGTGGAAAATGGTCATGAACGCCATTATACATGGGAACTTCGGTAGTGCAATGCTCATAATATATTCATATTGATAAAAGACTGGAGTGTCAACTCACACGTTGCCTTTATTGGGGTTCCGTATGTAACCATTAGTTTCACCAATTTTGGACACAGACTTCTGCGTTTTCCACCAACAACCCTTATTTTCCTTTTTTTTTTATTTTATTTTTATAGTATATATAATAACAAAAAAATTATAATTAGCTATCACTAATAATTTTAAATTTTTTTTAAAAAAAAAAATTTGAAAAAAATTAACAACCAGAAAACTACCGTTGCTACTAATAATACTAAATTTCATATTTTTTTCCGTTGCTAATAATTTTCAAAAAATTGCTTTTGATTTTTTTTAAAAAAAATTTGAAGAAATATTTTAGCGATGGCTCACCGATATTATCAACTATTATTAGCGATGACAAAAATTACAATTGCTCATAATTTAAAAAATAAAGTTTTGAAAAAAATTTCTAAAACATAATTTAGCGATGGCATTGGGGCTTTTAGTGATGGCATATTGTCATTGCTAATATTCGTACTGGCATTTACGACGAGTATTAGCGATAGCTTTCCTTGCTGTAGCTAATAATCCTTTCCAAAACAATCCCGATGCCATATTGGCAAAAAAATATTTGCTTCCCCCCGTGCCTGCCCTTCTCGCCAATTCCCCCGTCCCTTGTTGGCATGCCTGCGCTGCCATCCCCTACCTAATTGGCCATCCTCCATGTTGGACCCTTGCTTATCCTTGCTAATTTCCTCTCCCCACCAGTTCCTCCTCTCCTGCCACAAGCTTCCTCCCGCAGTTTTCTCTCCCTACCGGTTCTCTCTTCCTTGCCATCGAGCTCTCCTTTTTTCCCCCTCCCGCCGGTCCCTACGGCTGCGTCCCCATGCCACCGTCTCTTAGCTAGTGCCACCATTTTTGAGCCAATGCCACCGGTGCCACCATTCTCAAGCTGGTGCCACTATCTCTGTCTCCTTTCGCACCTCCATTCCATACCTTATTTTTATCTTTTGCATCAGATCTGCCATCCATGGGGCCCCTTTATTGTTGATTATGTGCATATTAGTGATTGCGACGATGATAGCAATAAATCATCATCCAAGATTTATTTTTATTTAAAATATATTAATTAATTTTTTTAGTTATTTAATTAATTAACTAGTTATTTATTAATTTATTTAAGTAATTAATTAGATGTTGGTTTAATTGATTAATTAGATAATTTTAATTAATTATTTAGTTAAAATTTGCTAATTAGAGTTAATTAATTAATTATTTAAATAATTAATTAGATGTTAGTTTAATTAATTAATTAATTAATTAATTATTTAACTATGTATGTGTACTGGACGTGTGCCTTATATACATGGGACTTGAATCTTGGTATGCAGAGTGCAAGTAGGGGCACAAGTCACACTCCATACATGCTCGACCCCTCACATACATAACTAGTGACCCCACAGTCACATGCAATAGCAACCGTCTTTCAGACTTAGTGTCGTGCATGGTTGAGGACCTGTCCAGCTCACAGTACCTCCAACTCGATTGGAGGATAAAGAGTTCATCCATGTTTAGAGATGCTCATAAGTACTATATATTTATTAATATATTTAAAATTTAATAATTTTTAATGCTTATTATTAAATTTCAATTTTGTTATACATTTAGAGAACCTGAAATGTCTCGAATGGTTATTGGACTTTTTCATTGATTGATGCCAGGACCGGTGAATGAGTTCTCTAGTTTGTCGGGGCTCATGATGTAGCTTGCGAGAACTCAAATATATTTAATTTTTAAATTTATAAAATATTTATATTCTATTTATTTAATGCCAACTTACTTATACTTGCAAGAGTATTGCAGGTTCGAAACTCCTCAAATGAGGAGGTTGTGGTGGAGACACCAGGATCAGACATAGATCACTGGATTCCATATGGTTTACTTAATCATGTGTCAAAGTTTTGAAAATTTTATAATCAATTAAGATCGAATCCTGTAATAAGTTGAGGTTAGTTGATTTGTCTCAACTCTCAACCCTAGTCAGTATATTGAGTCTTGTACTTCAGTTATGAGTCTAGTAAGAGTTCAATTTTGTACAAGAGAAGAGGATTCCCTACTATGGAGTCCCACCAGGCCTCATCTAGGAGCCAGAAGACCCCACTTCAGCCAATTGGACCTTGAATGCCAACCCAGGGTTCAAGATTCCTGCAAGATGCCTAGATGCCTTCCAGATATTTTTCAGATGCCCAGATTCCCTCTAGATGCCAGAATATATTCCCAGACTAGGTCATATTATGAACCAAGAGGTCCATCTACGCCCAGCCCAGAAGAATTCCATGCCTAGGAATCAAGCCCAAGTTCATAAGAACCAAGATTCCTTTTTGATACTAGGAATATACCAGCCCAGGACACCAGGCGCCCCAGCTTTTAGGAGGCCCAAGTCCATGTGCCCTTCACCTTTTGGCCGGCCCATTTGGTGCCCTTGAAGCCCAACATGCCAAGCCTTAGGCATCCTTGAGTTGACTTGACTTGGTCCAAGCTAAGAGTTGGAATCTAAGTGGAAGGAGGAAATCAAGTCCTTATCAACTTGTATACTCCTAGTTCTAGGTTTCTTTTCTAGTCTTTATCCCACTTAAATTATGTAAACCTATTCTAACTAGGAAAATACTTGTAATCCTTTTAGGAGAGGGCATGGGACTCTATGAATACCCCACCCCTCCTCCTCTTGTACTCACTTCTCTCTTATGAAATAAAATCCTGATAAAAGTTTGTCTTCAAGTTCTAGTGTTGAGTGATTGATGTTCTTTGTTCTGAGTCCTTTTGTGCTTGGCCGAACCTTGCTGCCCTAGCCTTCTACTGCATCCCAGGAGATCAGCTATGCCCAAAGGGAAGGAACCTAGGCCGCCCAAGCAAGAATCTTCATCAAGCTTCTAGCCGCTAGCCATTCAAACCCTGATTCGGATTTCCTTCAAATCCTAATTTTCTTTACTTTTATTATTTGCTGTTTTGATTGACCTCTGATACTTGCAGGATCCCCGAGGTATTTCATCTCCCTAAAGGAGGCTTTTCTTGCCTCCAGGACCACCCAAATCAGTCATCAAATTCAAGGGAACCGAGCTTCATCATCCAAGCTCCAATCAGAATGCTGTGTGATCTCTTCATCGGAAGTTCTTCAAATCTCTGACTGGTAACATCCTTCCCTTCTCTTGATATCTGATTTGTTGAAGATAAGCTATCCTAAACTGGGAGTTTCCCAATTTTCAGGTCCTGACTTTCATTATCTTGCATGAGTTATTTTGCGATCATGGTGATTCTTTGCATTGCTACTCTTTTTACTGGTTCTTACTTTAGTTTGGGAATTTAGCCTACAAACCTAAATTATAAAAATCATAAAAAAATTAGTTTACTATTTTTCCTGCATCTTTAGCAATCTTAGAGTCATCCCGCATCAGGTTGGCAGTTCGACTTTCTTGAAGGTGGATAGTCGTAGGTTTCAGGATAGGCTGTATACTCTCAGGTAGTTTGTCATTAAGCAATTCAATTCTAAGTCACCATTAGGCTAGAAGTCTTTTAGCGATCCCTAGATATGGGTGGACGTATAAGAGATTCTCTACGACCAGTGGAGCACTGAGAAGTATTCCGGTAAATGGCAGAGGGCATGATAGAATCGGACCATCCAGCATGATTCCATTAAGGACATTGACTACTTTCTTGCTATGCATGTAATGGCAGATATATTGGTAAAAACTCTGTACTTATATTAATCTCATATTGAATTGATCACTTGTATATTTTAATTAATTTATTTTAATTATTATTTATTATAGATACGGTAGCTGAGTCATGTTTTGAGGCAGTTGTAGTTGTAGAAAGCCACATACCAATCCAGGAGGACTAGTAATTTCTTATATCCAAGATCTCGATGTATGGCGATAATAATTTTAAATATTATTTATTAATTTTTATGTATACTGATATTATTAATTGGACTAATCAATTAGTAAACTATATAGGTTGATTATGCAAAGTACATTGTGTCACGACACGATAAGTATTCATCCTCTCAACCCCTTCTTAACCTCGAGGGATTGCTTAGGATCACCGGAGGAATAAGTAGGAGCTGGGTCAAAAGATTTGGACATGGCTTCGACCCTCCGATAGCTCATTAATCTTTGGCATTCTCCTCTTAGGTCTCGATGACCTAGATATGGAGTGATGTACACATCAAGGATATCGTGACCTATTTTTTTATCCAGTAATCTCAAAGCTTCCAAGATGCTATCCACAATACGATTATGGAGATTCTCTCAAATTTATATTTGCACGATCAACTAGTCCCATTATCACAGTCATCACAACAAATAAGTCTATTAATAATTTTTTTTACTTCTTTTAAATTTTTATAGTTATAAACTTCATATATTTAGACTAGATTCAAGGAAGAGGATCTAGAGAATACAAATTTAATCTAACCATCTAATCGATGGACCGGGAATGTTCAAGTTTATTAATAATTTTTTTTACTTCTTTTTAATTTTTATAGTTAGAAACTTCATATATTTAGACTAGATTCGAGGAAGAGGATCTAGAGAATATAAATTTAATCTAACCATCTAATCGATGGACTGGGAATGTTTATAGCTCCATATCATCGAATGAAATATATAGGAATAATCTATTCGAGAATTGAAGGAGTATTAAAACATATATCTTCATATCGACATATAAATTTTCATATCGAAACTAATTAATAATATATTATTTTTATTCGTTATAGGATGTCGGGACATCCGGTTCTCATCTACCGGTTGCTAGAAAGGATGTATAGAAGTTGTAGCAGGAGAAGGACGATGACAATGAGCAGGATGTCACGTGATTTTTTTTAATGGTATTATTTATTTAATTTTGATATTTGTGAAGCAGTGTTGATTTATAAAATTATATAATTTATGCTGTTAATATAATATAATTAATTTTTTATTTATGATTGTAGCATTTGATTGTTGCATTTTATTTTTAGTTTACTATAATTGCTTGTTATTATAATTTTTAAAATAATTTTTTAAAAAATATAATTAATTTTTTTAAAAAATTAAAAAATTATTACCAATTGCATGATCAACAGTAAAATCATCGGTAATAAGTTATTAGCAATAGTAATATCAGCCACGATAATACATCGTTACTAATTATTTTTTAATTTTTTAAAAAAACTAGAAAAAAATTATTACATATGGCATTGGCCATCGCTAATATCATTGATAATACGTTATTAACAATGAAAGGTGTTGGCGATAGCAATATGTTATCGCTAAATTATTTTTAAAAAAAAAACCTGAAAAAAAGTATTGCTGTCGCTAATATCTCTTATTAGCAACTGTATTTTTTCTATCACTAATATTAAATATTAACAATAAAATTTATTTTGATGTACTTTTAGTAATTCTGTTATATCGTTAATAATATCAGTGATGATAATTTCATCATCGATGGTGGTAATTAACCGTCACTAGTAATGAAATATTTTGTAGCGATTAAAAGTTAAAAAGTTGGTCCTGCATTAGGGCTTGCATAGGTTGAGCAATATTCGTTAGTTGTTATCCCATCAAGGAAAGGCACTGCAAACATCTTAGAATTTTTTTTTTTTTTAATGAGTATAAACTTATCACTAGATCTCGGAAGCTAGAGTAGATTATCAATGTTGGTCTCGCACTGGCAACTTAAATTTCACAGTTCTTAGAGTCTTCTCATCTTGTTGGTACTATTGAAATCGGATAATCTCACGTAGTAATTAGATTAAAAGCCGAACGCAGAATGTTAAGACTTAGCCTTGCATTGCACTTGAGCAGGTAGCCACTAGTTGAAATAGAACCCAAAGGCCTCGTCCTGGGCCACAACAACAATGCGCGCTTGTTCGACAAAGCTATCATGTGATTTAAACCCCGGGTGTTGTATCATTTATTATTTCCATGCTTTTTGTGGAGATACTGATCATTTCCTTTGAGATGAAGTACAGGTTGGTATGGGGATGGTTGCGGGGCTCTTTTAAGCCAACTCGCACCAGCCATGTGCTCTCTCCCCTCTCTGTGATACCATAGTTTTGAGAAAAGAATTCACGGTGGCTATTATATGGGAAATTACCAGCTTGCTTTGTTGGTTCTGTGCGCATTATCATGTGGTTTTATGGGTCCCCCACCTCAGCTAAAGACAATGCGTTGCAGTCTCCTGACAGTATCTCCGGATTTGGGAAACCAAGGGGGGAGAGGGAAGGCTTCTCCTTTTTCTTTTTTTTTTTTCCCTCACTTTTTTGAAGCGGAAAAGCTCTTCTCCTTTTCTGACCCCTCACGTGTAATCTTTTCAACACCCCCCCCCCCCCCCCCCCCCTCCATTTCATCAACACCCCAGCCCTCTCTTCACCCTCTGAAAGAAAAGTGGGGTTTTGGTGTCAAATGTTTTGTAGTGTTATGTGATCTATGGGAGCTCTCTTGAGCTCTAGTCATGGAGGCCAAGAGGGGAATTGCTAAAAAAAATATAAAGCTAAGGTGAAAAGGGGGCGGAGACAGCACTAACAAACAATAGAGAGGACCATGACACTAGAAGCGCTGGCTTCTAATGAGCTCCCAACGTTTCTAATCTACGACACCATCTCTGCCAGCCCACTCCACCACCCCGGGGCCTCCTCAAGCTCGAGCCTCCTCTTCGACAATGGTGGCGGTGGCGATGGACTGAGTTCGTTGGGCCTCTCTCGCTCGGCGCCGGCGATGCCAGGGGGCTTGGCGGTGGCCCCGGATTCGAGGCCGGGCACGACGGCAGGACAGGGGAGGAGGAAGCGGCGGAGGCGGCCGAGGAGCTGCAAGAATAAGGAGGAGGCGGAGAGCCAGCGGATGACCCACATTGCCGTCGAGCGCAACCGGCGTCGCCAGATGAACGAGCACCTCAGCGTCCTGCGGTCCCTGATGCCGGAGTCCTACATCCAAAGGGTTTGGCCCTCACCTAACTCTTGGCCCTCTTCTTTCTTCTTCTTCTTGACCAGAATTCCAACGGATGGTATGCATGTAAATGCTTAAATGAAGGAATTAGGAAGTCACGCTTGTTGTAAACTTCCTTCTTTGGAGGTGGTTCTTCGACCTTGACGTACACTACAAGTGTTTGGTTTAATATTATATTCTTCTCCCTTCATTAATGCCTGTTCTCTTTTTTAAATGTTAAAAGAGCACCTGGTCGGAATGAACCCCTGCGCCGCCCTTGTTTCCATTAATTCTCTAAAGAAGCTCCTTGAATGCTTAGCTGAAAGGGATTGTTATCAATGGCATCCCAGGAAAAGCAATTATCTGAATAATTTTCTTCAGTGTTACCTAGAAAAAAAATTCCCTTTTTTTTAAGAGAGAGATGTTCTTTAATGATCATATGTCTTGGTTTATATGTGTAATGATGTTCTCCCATTATAACTGTTAGTTTCTAGTCCTACTATGGCTTTTCTTTCCCCTTTTCTTCTTCTTCTTCTTCTTCTTCTTCTTTTTTCCTGAAAAGTAAGTGGGGAGGAGTCCCCCTATGCTTTATTATCATTTCCCCTTTCTTCGTTCATCCCGTTTGTGTATTCTTCTCACCTGCTTAAACAAAGTATGTAGAAAGTATTCTGTGGTACGAAAGGCAGGTAAAAAGGCATATCTCCTTATAAAGATTTTATTTTACTATACGACCTTATCTGTGGGCACTTGGCTGGATATTAATATATACATTTCCCTTTGTTTAGCACCAAATTTCAATCACTAGTTTTCCTTACAAGTAATGTACTTGCTACAAAAAGCAACTGAGTTGAAAGGACTCCACTTATCAGCGGAGATGCTGGTACTGTTTTGCAGGGTGACCAAGCCTCGATCGTAGGCGGAGCCATTGATTTTGTGAAGGAGCTCGAGCAACTCCTCCAGTCTCTTGAAGCCCAGAAGAGGACACTCCAGCAGCGAAAGGGCAAGGCCGAGAAAACGCCGAAAATTGAACCAGGGAGCAGCTGCAGCGGCAACACCGACGACACCGATTCCCCTCCCTTTGCTCAGTTCTTTGCCTACCCTCAGTACATTTGGTGCCATGCACCCCGGGACTACCCCCCACCGGTGAACCACTCGGCGGTGGCCGACATCGAGGTCACCTTGATCGAAACGCATGCAAATCTTCGAATTCTCTCACCGAGGAGGCCTGGACAGCTCCTCAAGATGGTGGCCGGGCTTCAGAGCCTCAGGCTCACCATTCTTCATCTCAACGTCACCACCCTGGACTCCATGGTGCTCTACTCCCTTAGTACCAAGGTATGTATGTGCCCATACTCTTCTCACGAGCATTGTTTAATATTTTTGTCTACATACCTGTACGCTATTCTAGAACTAATTTGCAGCAAAATTCGCACCGGCATCCATGCCAAGTTGCGTGCTAACCTACGTGGGCTTCTTGTGTGGGTGATTAGGAAACCAAATCAATGTTGTCTTGACTGTTGGGAAGTGTCAGATATTCCTCTGCGGTCGCCTTTTTCTGTTCATAGGCAAATTGTTCTCGGGTGACACTAAAGTGGTCACTCACGTATTATCTTATAGGGTACGTCTTTAAAACCAAAAAGAGTGGCTAGGTGCTGCGTCCGAAGTTTACATCAATTAGAAAATAGAGAGAGGGGTGCTGTCTGTATTCTGTGGATTCCTTTGGAGTTGAAATTTCCAAGATCTTCCACTTCTCAATGTGATTTTATTTTTTTAAAATTAAAAAAAAAAAAAAAATTTAGGGACAATGATCTCAAGGTAAATTATAGCATTTATGTTCATTATTTGACAGCTAGCATCATGGCCTAGTTTATTTTGGGGACAGCGAATCAGAGGTCCAATTAGGCTATCCAATCATAAGGAATGACTAGAGTAGTTCCTATGGGCCATGGACCTACTAAATAATAGCTTGCTGAGGTCACTTTTGGTTTTGGGATACTAATGGACCCAATCATGTCATATGATCAGGATCACCCAAGGGGAGGGATCTGAGGCTGCTATTTTACCCACAGATTTTGCCCTTTTAGTCATTTGGGTCTCTCCGTCTCTCTGTAGTATACCATCCCATCATTCAAGGCTCCTCCTAGAAGGGGGATGGAGAAAAGAACGCTGCTTTCTTGTTTTGGTCCTGTTACAGGGGTCCATCCATCCGTAGATGATGCCCTGTTTCTTTTGACCAAAAAGGCTTTTATTCGATTTGATTGCCCGCTTTAGGGCCCATCTTTGATATGACGTCGATCTTAATGAGGACTAAACGGTCATGTTTTTCGGAAATATTTCATAACCATCCTCCAACCAAAGTTGTTTAGCCGGATGCTTGACATATGCCACGTGAGGAAGGGATGCATGCAACTTTATTTCAAGTTTTCAACCCAATGCCATGTTGTTTTCTCTCCCCTCTCTGGTGGAGAGTGAAACCTTGATTTGAGAAGTAATCTAAGTTGAAAAATCAACGAAAAAGGAAGAAGATTCATGCTTTGCGGATGAATTTTTGACACAAAACTCCAGAAAAAATGTCATGACAATCTAAGGCTAGGTAGCAGACACTCGGTCTAATGCAGGAAAATTATTTCTACTCTCAGACTCAGAGGATGAATAATAATTTACTTATAGGTTTGCTCGATAAGTAATTGTTGAAGTATTATTTTGCAAATTTGTTTCTACTTAATAAAATTTTATTCTTAGATAGCATATTATCTTTGCCCTTTCTCTCTCATGAATGCAAATGCATGCAGACAAGCACGGGCACGAAAGCTCATTCATATGGACCAGCACGTGTGCACGAGCAAATAAAAAATCAATAGTTCCTTGACAGTCTTTGCCACGTATATCATTAGTTATTCTTGAAAAATAAAGCTTTGATACTAACGAAGTAACGAGATTTAGTGCAATAGACATTTCATTTTTGATTTCATATCTCTGCTTTTTAATTTAGTGCAATACTTATTCATGTTATCTCTTTTCCAGTTGTTCTCAGCATCAGCCTGTGGTAATCGGAATGTCTTTACCATTCGTATGATGTGACTTAATAAATAAATATGGGAATGTGGATATAAACTGTCTTAGTTCCCAGCAACAAAAAAGAAATTCCAGTATGTTACAAACCTTAATTGCTCATACACTAGCTTATGCATCAGCCTTAAACTTGGGGTCTGGGAAATTGGGACCCAAGGTAATCGATTCCGAGAGCAGCCCCACTAGGCATTTTTTTGGGCCTGGAGAGGGCCTTCTTTGGGCTTATTTTAACCGTTTCAGCGGAGCTTGAGGGGAATCCAAAAAAGTTCTTGACTTCTACGAAGTCGGCCGGACCATGCTTTAGGTTCTGAAATTTTGGCCCTGCGCAGGCCTTTTCTTAAGTCACAGGTTTTTGGGCCGGTTGGGCTTGCTTGGTCTATTGATAACCCAACGGACAAAAAAAAAAAAAAAAAAACCTATTCCATGCATATATAACTGGAGGTTTTTTTTTTGTTTATTAATGGTGATCGATCACTAATGGCACAAGGTAGATACTTTTCTAAGGTAGGGGTAACTATTTTAATTTTCAATGTCTACATATATGTTCATAACGTATATATTGTGTATGTGTATATATTCATAAAATGAATTCTTAAATAAATAATGTACAATGATATGGTAATGATTGCAGGTCGAGGAGGGATGCAATCTTACTACAGTCGATGATATCGCCACTGCAGTTCACCACATGCTCTCCTTGATTGAAGCAGAGGTGACTGCTCTAAGCCAATAAAAGGGTGCAAAGAGTCTAGAACCACCCTGAGGTTTGAGAATTCTACAGGAACTCAATGGGCTCTCTTAGCTCCCGCTTTTGCGAACTTGCTGTTATGTCTACTATTGTCCTCTGATCTGATGGGGTCTCCTTTCTCCTGTAAAGCTGGGTAGATTTCCTACTTTGGGCCCACCCCTATGGATGGCCCAAGATCATGGAACCCCACCACCACTCTAGTGTTATTTAATGCCATCAATGTGTTATTTATTTGCTCTAAGCCAATAAGTACATCATCCTGGAATTAGATTAGGGATTTCGTTTTAGGATTTGAAGCGCTTGGATCAACTTTTTCACAGCACAGACCTGACCCATTTGACTAGCAGGTCCAAGCCGAAGGGTGTCCATGATGTCTGAATAAACTCTTGAGCCCGGCCCATAGATCGTTTTTGGTCCAGGTCCCAGGCCAGATTTAGCTGTACTTGAAACATCCACGGCACAAAGTAGAACACCTTCTCGCCAAGTAACAGGTTGGTAGAATGACGTGACCCAGCGGCTGCCTCTCCTTTCCATGCCTATGCTGATAGGGGTGTCTTACTTCGTAGTTGTTGGAAAACATTGTTCATTATTTATAAATTTTAGGCCCACGCCTCGCCCTCAAGGATCTCCAGTAGTACGTTGAGGCCCCCCCCCCCCCAACCTCCTTAAAGTGCAAGCGAGTGGCTACCATATTGTAGCATAGCTTAAACCCACACACGATCTTTGTATTCGACTCTTTTCCAGGGTGCGTGTGCTATTGATGCACTCCCAGGGACACCTTATCGAGTCATTAATCTTGGATGTGTGATTCAAGCATTATCACATACATTTGATGAGTGTGGAAAAATAGAAGAAGAATATAATGTGAATAAACAAGAAAAGGATTTAAGAACCCATCTCTGGACTCTTGGCCAGGGGACTGAACTCATCGTAGATATTATCCGTTTTTCTATAACATGTCCTTGTGTTTTCTGTTTTCACGGATTTTGAAGGTAAAAAAAATTAAAACCTATGAGCGTCCAAAAATGATTGTAATATGCAATGACTATTTCCCTATAAACGTATATATTTTTTTCTTTTGAGACACCACCATGAACAAATGATTTTAGTGGGATCAATATTATTTTTGAAATAACTATCTTTATCCGATTAAAAATTATTACTATATATATTATTGTGATAAGCACTATTTTACAAAATATTCTGCATATATGATATAATTTCTGTACAGAACTCAAGAAATAAACCAAAATCTAGAATATCATATTGAATTTTCTTTCTCCAGCATAATATTTTCTTCTGCAGTGCTGCTTAAATTGGTCATATGTGGAGTTTTTCTTTCTTTTTTATCAATAAATATGTTTCTAATCCTAGCCCTGAGGGTGAGTTCTTGAAAGTGGACTTCTAAGCTATCGGTTGTTCAGGAGTCGGAAGGGAAAGAATGCATGCCTATCTATGTAGTAACCCAGCCCATCTTGACCGAATGTTGGTTGGTGGGTCTTCAATCAAACCTTGAATGAGTTGATTCTGAATTCGCTTTTTCAGCAGGTACTAAAGTCAGAATTTCCAAGGTAACAAATTTGAGGGATGGTAAATGCACCAGAGAAGCCATAGAAAATGTTCATTTTGACCAGGCTTTCCTGCTATATTTTATGTGCCTTTAAAAAAAATTATGACCAATATTGCACACTTTTTTTTCTAGGGAAAAAAGTTTCTACTTCAGAATGGTAATCCACCTTAATATTCAAAATCCGCAACTTCATCATGCTCTGGTGCACACTCGCAATCATCCAATCAAATCAACAATTGTCTGGTTTTAAAGCAAGAGGACTTGAGCTGAGACTTCGACAAATCAATATTTTGATCATAATCTGGAAAACAAGATATGCTGGCCGCTTAACAAAGCTCAACTACAACAAGAAATCGAACCTGTCATACATAACCAAAGTATAATACAATCATTGCCAGGCAATTGATCACATGAAGGTGGAAATAAAACCAAATAAATAGACCATGCCAGACTGCTTGATGGCAATTTTTATTAGCCCATGGATTATGATACTAAATTAACATGTATCAACTGCCGCCACAGAAGCTTAATTAATTATAAGAGTTGGTTGCCATGGAGCCGTGCTTCCGAAAGAGACTGAAAAATTAGGTCCAACTTTGAATACCTTGCCGAAACCCCTCCAGATCCTAATCCATGCTTGCAATTTAAGCATTCAAAGGAGGTCATGAAAAAGAACCAGACGCCCCTTTCTGAGCCTTTCAATATGGTGGCTCAGGATAATTGCCATGCAGAATCCGAGACTGTTGAATTAAGCTCTCAATGCTTATATTACTGACATAATAAATAACATTCTCTGATCTAAGAATTTGACAGTGAAATTATCTTTAAAAACATTAGAGAAATCTCCAATTCCGACTCGGTTTTAACCTACCAAATCATCCGCATAACTACGATATTACATTAAAAAGGAATATAATGTAAACAGGTGGGCATATGCATGCTCGAAGCAATAACAGAGGAACAGATGACAGAGAATTTAAAAAAGAAAAACACTTGATATGAGGTTTTCTAAAGCATCCCAACTCCACCAAATCCACAAACCCATATGATAGAATTTTGAATTAGTCAAGCCAAACAGAGCACTCAGGAAGCCCTTACCAAGCATTGCAATGGAGGATTCCCTCAGGAAAGAAATCCATATGTTATCATTCCAAAATCCGATTGATGCCAGGTCTTTCCTTTTTCAATTGGATAGATGAAGCATCGAGACTCTGTTCCTTTCTTTTCAACATTTCCAACGAGAAGAAGAACAGCTTGTGTGTGCGTGCTATATCCTACTCGGTATACATTCTTTTACACAGGAAGGACACAACCCCTTCCCCTTCCATTCCTGGTGAAACCGAACCTCCCACTAGAGAAAGATCTCTTCATCGGGACAGGGCTCATAACACAATGCAAGCCCCTGGTCCTGCTACTAGCCTTACCATGCTCCCCTCCCGATGAACCGATGCCAACCAAAGACCCATGATCCTTGGCAGCTAAGAATTCATCCTCCATGCTCATTTGCAAGACATCAGCAATCGAAACCCGCCCTCGATGAAAGGAGTCCATCGAGAACGATCGCCTGATTGGTTGGAAGACACCATCATCTCTAATCTCAATTATACCGTCACTCTCCACCATCCCTTCCGGATAGCAAAGGACTTGATCAGAGGGGTGTTCGATAGCAGGCACATCACCATCATTCCTCAATTGTATCTCTTCTTCTCCTCCCCTGTCCAGATCTTCCATAACCAAAATCATCTCCTCAATGCGTTCACCTTCGGCCACGGGAGGCATGCTTTCGGGCTCAGGAGGAGCTGGCAACCGTAGCGGAGGCGGGGACAATGAGTCCACCGAGAGAATATTGGCACGGCAGAGAGGGCAACTGGAGTGCGACTTCAGCCAAGTGTCGATGCATCGGACGTGGAATGCATGGCTACACTTGGGGAGCAATCGAAGGCTCTCGTCCTCCCTGAACTCGCTGAGGCACACGGAGCAGTCGGTGCCGTCGACCAGTCCATCGCCTCTCCTGTACTTGCACACCGCGATCTTATTGATCAAGGCCTCGTCGAGCCCGTTCGACGGGGAGACATGCCATGGCTCGTCGCGGCGGGATTGACCAAGGCCATCCTCGAGCTCACGGCCGTCCACACTACCGCCGTGGCCGTGGAGCCACCGGCGGAGGGAGTCGAAGCTGCCGCAGTACTTGGAGATGACGGCGTAGTAGGTGACGAGGAGGAAAGCACTGGCGAGGATGCCGATGATGGCGATCACGAGGGGGGAGAAGGTCGGGCCGGAGGTGTCGTCGGAGAGCTCGAAGGGGGGAGGTGGTGGGAAGAATATGTAGCACCACTGTGGGCAGTAGATGCTGCATAAGCCCTGAGTGCAGTCTTTAGTTGGTTCATAGGGAACCCAGGTTTGCTGGTTGTCGGCGTTGGCCATGGCCAAAAGGCCAATCTGAGAGCAAAGGGGAGGGGGGGGCTCAGAGTGGGTGTCTTCTCTCAAGTAGTACCATTAGGATCTTTGCGAGTTTCTGGATTATAGATAGAGGGATGGTGCAAGTTTTTATTTTTTTTATTTTTATTGGGAACTGGGAGATTGTTATGTGATGGCAACGAAAGGAGAACAGAGTGAGTGAGGATGGTAAGAGACCAGGAGCTTCTGCTTAAAGGGAAGGGTATCTTTCGGAGAATGGTGAAGGAACCAAAGTGCTCGACTCCAAAGAAAAGTATTGAGGAAGACAGACGGTTGGTTTGCTTTTGTTTTGCTCTTCTTTTTCTCTCCCCTTCCATGCATATTTCTTCTTTTTCCTCGACCCCTTTGCGATGTAGATGGGAAGATAGGGAGTTGGAGGGGTCGACATGGATAGAGTTGGTGGCTGGTCGACCAAGAATTGGGGGCTGGAAGCAAGTTTTCCATTAAAAAAAAAAAAAAGATTATTTAATTTTCTTTAATATAAGAAAAAAATAAAAACTTAAAACTGATGTTTGGAAGAAAAATCTGAAAATTATGGAAACAAACTCTAGCTATATGCAGTCGAAAATATTTATCAAAATGATTCTCAATCTTAACCTACATGGTTTGGATTGCACCAATCTTGCCATACCGTATCAGTTTAGGCACCATCTGGTATCCATGTTGGGCCACATAGCGATATTGAAAGCGCATCCCCTCGGGATATGGAAACTTTTCGATTCAAAGTGGGTGACTACTGGTGGGGTTAATGTGGCAAGCACCAGTAAGTGCTAAGGTTTCTCCAACTCCAATATTATTGCTATGCTTTACTCTAACAGTTTCTAATGGGCTTGTCAATCAAATTGTTAAAGAAAGATGAGGTGGGATGTTTCTCATTATATGGTGGCTTTCTATTCAACAAATATAAGAATATAGAGTTGCTGAATTAGCAATCAAAAGGACTTTTTTTTTTTTTTGGGGGGGGGGGGGGGGGGAGTATACAAGTAATTAGAAGCTTTTTTTTTAGTAAAAATTAAGTAATCAGAAGCTAACCTCTCACTTTCCCATCTTTTTACTGTATGATGGCTCTTCTTCCTCCTTTAACCTTTTCAAAATTTTTCTTGCAATATTTTCCGTGATAGTCACTCTTATTTGAATGGTCTTTTTCTGGGGTAAGTTTGAAGTGCTCTTTTGAATTAATTCAAATTCTTTTTTAGTCATGGATGATTCCAACGTTTTTTTTAGGTAAGAAAGAGACGTTCTTAGCCCGGCACGTCACGCCACACCCGTTGTCCGGTTCGTCCCACCTACTTAAGATAAGGGTTTCTTTAAATCCAACACCACGTCACGCCCTACTCCACATCATCAATTTACAAAAGCACCCCTGTTCTCTTCCTAAAATAGTTAGTGCCGCATCTAGAAGTGAAAAGGATAATGCTTGTTAGCGCAACGACCAGGGTGAAGCATGGATCATGTCATAATTGAAGCAAGCGTAGAGGTATTTCAACGGATAACTTATAACTACGGTTATGCTTTGAGATTTTTATTATAGTTTTTTACCATTGATAGCTGGTGATTTTTTTTTTTATGAAACGGTATATTTATTACACAGAACGAGAGTGAATACAACCTAAAAAGTCAGACAAAATATATCCCTAAGCTGTACAGGAGAGGTCCGCACTCTGACCACAATACCGGGACCGAATGACGAGCAACGTGGGAGGCAACCCAGTCTGTAACTGAGTTAGCCTCCCGAAATATATGATAGATCTGAACAAATACACAACATTGTAGAAGAAGAGCAATGTCTTGAATAACAGGATGGGTAGAAGGAGTTTCCAAGGCCCGACGCATCCAAAAATGACCGTCAGTGAATCTCCCTGGATGATGAGATGCTCCAGATGATGCAGCAGGCATATCTGATGCCGGCCCATGCAGCACACAATTTCGTCGCAGGGACGGAGGAGTCAAACAAAGGGATCCCACCAGTAGCCAGGAAACCTAATCTGGAATCCCGGATGACAAAATCCGCATCTCCCAACTTATGGCGAAGACTTCCATCAAAATTGACTGTGAAGAAAGGAGGAGGGGGTTCCCAAGAGATGTGAGTAGAGGGCGCTTGGAGAGCAAGACGGGAATCCCAGATCTCCAAATGTCTGCCAGTCGATTTATGGAACTCAACAACCGCATCAGTAGCTCAGTGGATAAGAAGCCAATGAGAGCATCTGATCGAGCTGAAGACAATCATTCCTGGATAGCCAGATATAATAGGCGATATAAGCCAGGAGGGCAGCAACAGGGATGACAGCAGCTGATCGCAGAATTCGAACGAAGGAAGCATGTCTGTTAGAGTCCTGAAGAAAGAGATGATCCAAGCCAGCCATCTGCCACACACGCCAAGCTCGACGATAAGAGAAGAGGGCATGATCCTGGGTCTCGTGACTATCGCCACACATAGGGCACTCGGAAGATAGATGAATCCCATGAGAGGCCAAGAAATGTCTAATAGGAAGGCAAAGGCGAGCCACCTTTGTATGAACAGAGAGACTCTCGGGTGTACCAGAATGGACCAGATCTAACCTAGAGGGGTAGGGATCGGAGGCTCAGGGGAGAAGATGGTCATGAGATCCAACATCGGAGCCATAGGGGATGCTGAGTGCCTCCGAACTCTAACATCCGGACCAAGAACAGTGGGCAGGATAATAGAGCAGACTCGGAGCCCAAGAATATCACCGAAGGTAGCCATAACAAGTCGATGATCCCATAGCTGCTGGCTAGGAACAATGAGATCAGAGATGGATAAAGAGTCAGGGATGTCAGTCGAGATGAAGGTAAGCCATCTGGTAAGAGGAAGATCCAAAATCCAAGGGTCCTGCATGAATCGAATGGATCTACCATCACCAATAACCTAGGAGATATGAGGAGCGATGAGAGAACTCTGGTCAGCATATCCCTCCAAATGGCCAAGGAGCGTCTGGTAGGATGCACAGTGTCATCAATGAGGGAATAATGGTCAACATAGCGAGCTCCCATCATAGTCGACCACATGCTATTAGGACACAGAAAAAATCTATTGACATGCCTCCTAAGAAGGGCTTATCTCCTGGATAGAAGAGAAGGGATCCCGAGCCCACCAAGATGAGTGGGTTGGCAAACTGTTTGCCAACTAACAAGATGTATCCTCCGGCAAGATGGGGAAGAGTCCCATAAGAAAGCCCTGATCATCTGCTCCAATCTGAGAATAATAGTCCTCGGAATAATAGCATTAGACATCAGGTAGATCGGTAGAGACGAGAGCACCGATCAGATAAGGGTAACCCTGCCCATAGAGGATAGGGATCTACCCTGCCAACCGTCAATCCTCTCGCGAAGAGCCAGAATCATCGGGGAGCACTCCGCTCTGGAGAGCCTGGATCCAGAGATAGGAACACCCAAATAATTAAGAGGACCAAGTCGCACCAAAATCCCAGGATGTCCGCAATGCGATGACGGGTTCTGGAGGGGGTCTTTGGACTGAAGTAGAGGCCAGATTTATGAAAATTGACTCTCTGGCTCAAAGCCGAGCAAGAGTGCTCCATAATTTATCAAAATCCATGGGCACTGGATACGGAGGCCTTGCTGAGGAGAAGACAATCATCTGCAAATAAAAGATGTGAGATGAAGGAGCACCATGAGCAGGTGAAAATGGCTGGATAACCGATTCCTGCATCACTGCTCGCAACATTCTCGACAAGTAGTCAGCACAAATGATAAAGAGGGAAGGAGAGAGGGGCAACCTTGGCGAAGGCCAACAGTGGAGGTGAAATAATCCATAAGAGAGCCATTTATCAGAAGAGAGAAGGAAGGCCCGGTAACACAGAAGAGGATCCTGGAGATCCAAGTTGGATGTAAACCAAAGTCATGAAGGGCCCTGCAGAGGAAATCCCAATTGACTCTATCAAATGCTCTCTCCATATCCAGCTTAATGGCCATAAGGCTGTGACGAGAAGAGGCATGATAAAGGTCCGACATAAACTCCTGGGCAATCAAAAACATTATCAGAGATACAGCGCCGAGTAACGAAAGCTCCCTGCTCTGGGCAAACCAGAAGCGGAAGAATAGCCTTCATCCTGGAAACCATCAGTCTGGCACATACCTTATACAAAGTATTGCATAAGCTGATAGGTCTGTAGTGGGCAGGCTCAGATGTATCAGGGCGCTTGGGATGAGAGTAATAAAGGTCCGCTTCCAGGAATTTGGCATGATACCTGAAACAAAAATAATCGGACAGCAGTAATAAAAACCAGAGCAATGATATCCCAGTGTCTCTGAAAGAAGAAGGGAGGAAAGCCATCGGAGCCTGGGCTTTATCCTCCCCCAAGGACCACAATGCCGATCGACCTCGTCCTCAAGAATCAGAGCCAAAAAAGATAATTATGATAAGAAGAAATCATCATGGCCGGAGGAAAAGAGTATGACGGAAAGATATGAACAGGCTTTGTCCAGCGAGAAGTAAAGAAAGCCGAGATCTCCTATCTAATGGCATGGTCATCCTCAAACCAGTGGCCATCAGAAGATAAAATAGAACGAATAGAGTTCTTGTGCCTGCGGATGAGAGTGGCTAGGTGAAAGAAATGAGTGTTTCTGTCACCTGCCCACAACCACTGAACTCTGACTTCTATCGCCAGAATGTCTCCTGATGAAGTAGAGAGTGGTGCAAGGAAAGCTGAGAATGAAGAGTCTCTATATCCGACTGCGAGAGGCCACCCATCCTGTCTTCTTTCTCCTACAGATCAGAAATAATAGTCTCGACAAAGTTGAGCTTGGTCAACATATTACCAAGCTCAACCCTGTTCCACCTGAGTAATCGCCTTTTGAGCAGCTCCAGACGGCGAGAAATCTGGTAGGACGCATCATCCCTAATAGGGATCCGCCACACATTTCTGACAAATCTTTGGACTTCGAATATGAAAGCCAGATCTTCTCATATCTGAAAGAAGTGGGACCCCAGGTATAAACATCCATAGTCAAGAGAAGAGGACAGTGATCAGAAGCAATCCTGCTGAGGTGGCGCAGTAGATGAACCAAGTAAAGCGAGAGCCAGGAGGGAGTGGCATAGCATCTATCCAATCTCTCCCAAACTTTGGCAGCACCGGAACGGTTATTGCACCAGGTGAAGCGAGGACCCGCAAATCCTAAGTTGACTAACCTGGTCCCCTGAATAAAACTGGTGAATTCAGAGGAAACAGAGTCTTCGACAAAGGGTCTAACCCCCTTTTATCCTCAGCCCAATCAATGACATTGAAGTCCTCGACAACCACAGTGGGAATGCCCTGAGCAATCAAAATCGAAGCCTCAGCCCAAATAATCCTCATGTCCCTGTAAGATGTGCTAGCATACATGCCGCATAGGAGCCAGGAGGGACGATTAGGTTCCGTGATAACAATAGCCACCATTTGGGACGAGCGGTGAAAGACATCAATTTTGGCAGCCTGGAGATCCCACATAACAATAATTCCGCCAGCCATGCCCTGGGCATCAATAGCATAAAAGCCCCAGTTCCGGGAGAATCTACATCGCATCCGCTCCAAAGAAGGACCCGATAATCTCGTCTCTAGCAGAATAGATAATTGAGGATTATATAACTGCAAAATCTACCATAAGAAGATATGAAGGCGGGTTTCCCCGCCCTCCGTACATTCTAAACAAGAGTTTTCATGACAATAAGCAAGATTAGGATGATTCGGCCTCCTGACCGGAAACATCCCCAAAGAAGGCAGAACCGGGGGGGACAATCCCTTGGTCTAACATAAGGGCATGGGTATCACCCTTAACAGCAATCACAGGACCCCTCCCCACCGAACCTAGCACCTCCTTCAGCTTCTGAGACACCTGCTCGTGGCTTAGAGTCACATTCTTAGAGACAACAGACGACATAGGGAGAGAGGTGACATGGACCCCCTGGAAGCTCTTATGAGCCAAATTCTGAGACAGAGGGATACCACCAAGCACAGCAGTAGGCTTCATCACCGAGCCTCCATCCACATTACCAGGGGTCACAAACAAGTTGGCCGAAGGGACAGCCCCAGAGACCCCAACACGACCATGGCCTTTGGAGCCTTTTTTTGGCAGCCTTAGCCCTCCTAGAGCCCCCCACCCGAGCCTGAGAATCAGTCCTGCATGGCCCAACCATACCACTAGATAGCGCAACCTTGGTAGGGCCATCCCCCCCTCAACAACAGAGCCACCCGAAACAGTCCTAGAGGAGCCGTTCCTTCCCGATAGAGCAATACCCACCATGTCAGACACTGCCAACCCCCCTTCCCCTTCCCAACAGACTCCCCTCTCACAGCCTTCTCATTTGAACCCCCCATCACCCTTCCTAGCAGGACCCGCCCTGTCAACCACCATAGAACTCACCCTCTCAACCCCGAGAACCTCCGTACCCTCCACAGGAATAGGCCCCCCCTCCCTTGGAAGCTCGAGTCGTTGACTCGAGTGGCCAGAAAGAAGCTCAAAGGGGGGAACATCAAAAGGGGTCATACACGGCACAGAGGTACTTACCCGGAAAGAAGATTCTGGGGCTGCCTTGGGTGATGGAGGGGTCGGGGATGCAGGAGGGCTTCGACCACACTTCAGGGAGACAGCTCCGTATTCGAGCATGCACAGTTCCCGTGGGCCGATGATGACCGGAACCAACTCCATGCGGTCCGCCAAGGGGCCGAAAGACCCCTTAGACCTACTCCCACCATTTGAAAAAATCCGACAACCCAGTTTCAGGGGAACGGCAGTGCGCCACCTTAGATGGCTTTTGCCAGCCATTAGAGTTAGGTGGAGAATTCAGAGAAGTTGAAATTGACATGGGCGAGGACCGGGGAGGTGAAGAAGAAGGAGGGTCGGAGGAAGAGGCCAGAGTCTTGCCCTTGTGTGGCTCACCGGAAGCCTTCAGAGGGACACCCACCGGGCGCGATTGTTGGACACGGGTCGTGACCAACCACAGTCCGAACTTTAGGTGACCAGCAACAACAGTGGGAACAGCAGAAACCGAGGGCCCTTCTTCCCCCAAAGGGCCTTGTTTCCGTGGCTTCTCATCCATAGCTTCCACCAGGTTATCGGGTCCCAGGGAATAATTGACAGAGGACCGCTCCGCCTCATCCAGATAGCAACAAGCTTCCACTATGTGGCCTATCCGCCCACAGTTGAAGCACAATGATGGCAAGTTTTCATAGATGAACTGTTGCTAGAAAATTTTTTGTTGACTCTGAATCAGAACACCAGGCAGCAGCGGCCTCGCAGCATCCAACTCCATGCGGATGCAAGCGTAACCGATCTTCTTCAACAGGTTAGAGACATTGTCGATAGACAAAGGGCCCCTAGCTTCTCCTACGACGGCTATGATCGCTGAAGGGAGCCAATACTCTAGGGGGAGGTCAGGGAGATGCATCCAGACAATCGTTTTAGTGACCGGTTGTCGCGTCGACAGGAAGTCAAGAACCCACAAGTCCAAAGCCAATAGTTGGCCACTCACAAACCAGGGCCCTTCTCCTTTAACCTTAGCACAATCTTGTACAGAGCTCAGCCGGACAACAAAATGGTCATCTCCAATAGGAAAAATTTCTGGATCATAGGCCAGCTTAAGCTTCAACCGAACCTCTCTAGACAGCCCCAAGGGTGAAATCCAGCGACCCAAACTCCGGAAGATCACAGCATAGCCCTCCTACTGCCGGTGCGAGTCTTATAGCAGCTCACCCGGCAAGTGCAGCACCTTGGAGAAGCACTGTTGCAGGTGATCAATGCCCTCCTCAAAAATCTTGTACGATGACCAAACTGGAGGACGAGAGGTGCCCTGCACCACTTTGGCCCAAGATCGCTCACCCTCCGCCCGTTCCCCAGAGCTGGGATTGGCCGGGGCCTTAATCTTGTCCTCGTTCACCATGGCCGGTGGAGAGGCAAAAGCCCACGGGAGGAGCCAGGGAGCGCAGGGACCAAACCACCAAGAGCACAAACCCTAGAGCAGGAAAACAAAGCACAAAGAAGAGAGCTCAAACCATAGACAGTTGCGATCCCATGAAAGAAGAAGCAAGAAAACTGTGGAAGAAGAGAGCTCTAACCATAGACAGTGGCGATCCCTCGGAAGAAGAAGCAAAAAAACCCGCAGAAGAACCAGAGAAACCCATGGACAAAGGCAAAGGAGAACGAAGGAGCCAGCGAGCACACTTCCCAAGTCACTATGCAAATTCAGACCGCACTTAGTGAGCAACAACTAATAGCTGGTGATTGGCAAGGTGGTTGAGTGCAGCGTCACTAGCAAGGATAGCCAGTACCTCAGTGAACCATCCAAGACCCTTGAAAATGGGGACCAAGCCAGAATCAAGCTGGAAAAGGATGGTGCAAGGGCGATCAGTTTGGGTTTCGCCATAACTGTCCCTGAAAGAGATGGACAACCTCATCAAATGGTACCTGGAGGTCATCAAGTTTCTGGAAAAGGATTTGAGAATTGAATCAGAGGTTGGGTGGCCTCGATAATGGTGGTGAGAAGTCTGGGAAGGAAGGTGTCAGTGGATTTGATGGCCAAGGAGTTCTAGTTGCGTGTCGAATTAAAAGAGGAGGTGGTCGACTTTGGTTTGAAAATAGTTTGAAAAGGGGTTTCTCTTTCTTCCGCTTCAAAGAAGCTGCTGAGAGGGAACTGGTGCTCCACTAGTGATAGGCCGTTGCAGGCTAAGTTCTGGCAGTGGAGCCCTCACGGTCAAGTTTCTTCCTTGATGTGAATGTCATCCAGTCAGCCCTGGTTTGTGTTTGGCTTCCCCGACTTTTTATGGAATACTACGGGGAGGCGGCAATACAAGGGGTGCTTCGATTGGTCAGTGATCTTATGTTTGTAGATGATTGCACTATAGAACGGAGGAGAATCGGCTTAGCATGTGCTTGTGTGAGGTTTGATCTCTCCCGACCACTAAGAGCATGCAGGGATTCAAATCAAAGGACCGAAGGGACCCTTCTAGCAGGGGTTCATTTATGAAAACCTCGATGTTGTCTATCTTCGGTGCGGGTGTTTCCACTTCCTAGATGGGGCATGCTTGATCAAAGGTGGAGGAGGTCATGG
Source organism: Areca catechu (assembly GCA_021397845.1). Classification (NCBI taxonomy): domain Eukaryota; kingdom Viridiplantae; phylum Streptophyta; class Magnoliopsida; order Arecales; family Arecaceae; genus Areca; species Areca catechu. The sequence continues at coordinate 16,843,722 of CM038049.1, read as the reverse complement.
GTGTTGTGAATCCCGGATCAGAGTATATACCACGGAAGCAATGTGGGAGAGTTCTTGACATGATGATGACAACTTTCTTTATAAACCAAGAAGTAGGAGAAGATATAGAAGAGATATTAGGAGAAAAGAGAGACTGTATAATTAATCCTTGGAGAAAAACAACAAGAGATACCGGCCTCCTCTCACAAACCTAAGAAGATGCTCCAACCTGTGAACTCCCTCACGCATGGCTTCCCTTCTCCAAGTCCCGTGAAAATACCTCACAGTTCCAAGCCCTCACGGTTCCAAGAGGCTCCACGCATAAGAAAACACCTCTGTGTGCCCTCTCTCTGATTTCTCACTTCCGGTCCAAGACCTCAAAATGTCGGCCCCCCTTCTTTATAGCATGTCGGCGGTTGTCTTGGTCTTGGGCGATTTGGACTCCAAAAGAGGTTGGACTTCCTAGTTGGTTACAACCAACTAACTAATTCTTGGACTTGGACACTAGGTTCAAGGTGGTTAGGACCCCTAGGTAGTTAGGATCCTTAGTTGGTTGGGCTAACCAACTAACTAACTAACTACTAAGCCTCAAACCTCTTTCACATCAAAGGAAACCGACTACACATCTAGATCTAAATCCCATAACACAACTGGATTATGTTACAATCTCTCAAAAACTCTTCCCAACAAGTCAATTGAGAAAACCATCAACCCTGGGTCAAGCCCCCTGACTCAACATGATTCTCCAGGACCCTTTGGAACACCTCCAGAAATTGCTTGCACGCCTTCAAGCTCCCAGGGATCGTCTCGAATATTCCTGCCATGGCCTTCCAAGTCTCTCCAAGGCTTGAGAGCACCACACAAATGATGGGGACATCAGAGGTCCTGGACTTTGGCAGAGGCATCTCAATCCTCTGTGGTTATCAAATTAGAGTTTAAGATTTAAGTCCAATTTGTAATTAGGGTTTAGTTAATTTGAGTAAGTTCATTTGAGTTTTGTGGGTTAGTCCATATGAGTCTTTGTATGGCTCTGAATCTTGTTTTGGGCCTTTCAATATTTGAGTCATGTATTTGAATTTTGATCCATACTATTAGGGTTTGAGATCAGTTTTTGGATTATGTCAAGTCAGTTAAGTCTGGTCAAGTTTTGAGTCATGTAAATTTTAAAGTTAAATTATGTAAGTGTGAGTCCAGTCTATTGAGTCCAATCTAGTCCTGTAAAAAGAAGAAGACTCAAATCATTTTGAAGCCTGTCAGCATAACACTCCAGTCATCTACCAGTTAAGCCATTTAGGAGCATGAAGCCATCAAGGTAGACCTGGAGGACATGTGATCCAACCCGCCAAAGAGGAGAATAGTTGAAGAAGCCCTGAAGCCTGCCCAGCATTGAAGTGGGCCTCCCAGGGCCTAAGAGCAACCAAGAAGGTACCAACACTTAGGGTTACCACCCCTTGGTCGGCCACCCTTAGGGTCACCACCCCTTGGCCGACCAAGAGAAGGAGAGGGAGAGAGAGAGGCTCAGTCAAAAGTGGAGAGAACTTGAGGGAGAGTTTGTATAGGTTAGGGTTTACTGTGAGATTACTTGTATACCCTTTCTTAAGCTCCAAGTTTGTAAACCTATATAAAGGCTTCCCCTCATGTAATTGAAGATGAATTAATGAATTAAATTGAGTTTTCTCTCTTTGTTGTGTGTGTGCTATGTGCGAGCTGTGTGCAAATTATTTTTTTCTTGTTCCTGCACCCTGCCTCCATCCCCAACATCAAAACCCTAGCCGCCCTCCTTCCAAGCCTTGGCCGCCCAACACAAAACACTCTTCCCCTTGCTATTTTTGATTTATTCCTTCATGCCTACACCGTTTTCTAACCCACAGATGGTGATTTGCAAGTCTCTCAGTTCTCGTGAATCCGAGGATACCTTTTGATCAGCCTTCGGATTATCGAGTAGAAAGTCGTGAATCTGCAGGATTAGAAGCTTGCTTTTCCAGGCTGCATCGGGGAGCGAGAGTGATCTCTTCGAGCACGATCTTCATCAGGCGCTTCAACCATTGCCAGGTATGCCTCCTTGACTCCCCAGTAGTGGTCTTGCAAAAGAGCAGCCTTTCCAGGGTTTGCTTAAACCTGGCGATCATGTTTTCTCTAACTTTTAGGGTTTATTTCTGCATGCATGACTTCTAAAATTTTTTTAGAATCCTTTACTTTGAATTTTGGCTTGAAATTTGGGATTTAAAATCCTAACTCCTTAGTTAATCACAAAAAAATACTTTGCATGCATAAATCATCCCGTATCATTTGGTATCAGAGCTAGGTTAAGGGCTAAATTATGCATCCCATAATTCTCATATATAGTATATTATTTTTATGTTTTTTGCCTGTAAAAATATCAAAAAATTCTAATTTTTATTTTTCTAGATTCCTTGTAATTGATCATATTTTTCAAGATTTTTTCATAATTTATTTCAGTCTGTGAATTTTCTGCACGCCGGAATACTGCCTGAGAATAAATCTACCCTATTTTTCAGCAAGACAAATTTTAGTATGTTTAGGATTCTTCTTGCATAATTTTGGTATATTTTAATTTTTTGCATATTTCCTGCATATTAGATACTTTTCTACATATTTTATTTCCTGCCAAAAATAAATACAAAAAAAAAATATTCAAAATCAAAAATACCAAAACTACAAAATCCTAATTTGCATTTCATATGTGTGACATCATCTACATAACTTACCTTAAGGGCACTTTTACTATGTCAGATGGGGGAAGGATTTGATCACCTCTCCTTAGTCCAAAACCACAATCCTTGCATCTAAACCCAACCCAAACTAAAATTGATTAGACCTAATTTGCTATAGAGAGTTAGGGATATCAACAGGTTGGGTTCAATCATTGTGGGAAGACTAGTGCACCCAATTCATCTCCTATTACTAGAAGCTGGTGTCTAGGCTAGAGGTACAGTGTCAAACGATCTAAATGGATCGGTGGTTCCTTAATTGGGTCCTGCATTAAGCAGGGGGGCCTCTCACCATCCCACCTCTTACCTAGCCAGTAGAAGGATTAGGAGTTGAGTTGTGTGTAAGTTGAGTCGACCCATTCTGTTTGAGCTATAGGTCTAGGTACCCGTAGTCGATTTATTTGAGTCTTGCATGTGTACTAGATCAAAAGCTTCATATCATCCACCACCTCCACAATCGGTTGAACCCATGGAATCCCATCTTGATGCTATCCTAAAAACCTTGAGTGACCAGATGGCCCGATTAAACACCCGATTAGACCAAATGGATGACCAGATGACCTAATCGAATGCCCAACTGACTCAGATTTGACCAAGTAAATGTTCGGCTAGGAATCCTAGAGAAAACCCATAGGACCCAGACTAGATCCAAACTTGAGCCACCTTTACCCACACTACCCGGGTCTTATGAACCTAGAACCTATGAACCTATAACCTATGAACCTAGATCCTATGACTTTAGATCCCATGACCATAGATCCTATGCATCCAGATCCTACACACCCACAACCTATAAGCCCAGTAGACCCATGACCTATGGATCTGAATCCATGACCAATGAGTAGAATGAACCCATAGGCCCTCGACCTGAATCCCATATGACTAGTATCCCTAGATATGAGCCCAGTATTAGTCCCCTTCCCCGTAGTCAACTTGAACCCACTAGGATCAGTGCCCATAGTCAGAACCTAGATACTGGTCAGGTACCCCTTAGTCAACCCACTCCAGCTACCCCAGTCACTAGCTAGTATTCCCTTAACCAAACCCCTCCTACCAAAACCCCTTCTACCACCCCACTGGTTCACCAGAATGACATTAAAGTGGAAGTGTATGAAGCTGATGTGAGCTTAGTAGATGAGTACGAGGGAGAAGAAGAGAAGACATTTTTAGAAGACCTAGAATTAGTTGACCCCATAGGTACCCAGGTAGAAGCCAATCTAGAGGTAGCTGACCTTGACCACATCCAAACCGAAACCATCTTGGAAGAATAGTTAGAGAAAGAGGACCATGAGGAACCTGATCCTACTATTAGAATTATGCCTGAGGAGCCACTAGAGGAATGCCTAATTATAGAGCCCAGTCCTAAAATTCAAGATCCCAAGGAATTTATTGAGGACATGATCTCTTTAATTCAGTACCCTCAAGATGAATCCCCTCCCATAGTTTTCATTGAGGACCTCTTCCTAGAAATTGTTGACCCATCCTTCCATAGCATGGACTATTTCTTGCCTAGAGACATAACCCAATGTTCATACATTAAGGTCAGTCTCTATAGTCCAGAACTAATCCCAGAATCCCCTTCTTATTTCCTGCCCTTCCCTGAGTCGTCTCATGTATCTAAAAATATTAGGTCACATTTTGTTGAGATTATCAGGTTGCATGAATCCTTAGAGCCCATCCCATTTGCTCCCTACTTTTGGAAGACCCTCTGGCATCTATTAGGAGTTCCTAGCAAATTTTTATCTGCATGTCACCCATCAACGATGACTCATGCCCCATGTCCAAGTTGTAGTTAAGACCTAATAAACCTCTTTCGATAGGAATGCATAGTCGAGTCTATTAGGTATTAGTATGAGTCTTTTGTATCACCTGTTAGGAGTCTATAAATCTAGTTCAACTGTCTACACCTGCACTGAACACTGCACAGCATATGCATCAGAATATTAGCCATAAGAGTAATTTAAGTAATGAAACATCTAACAAACTGGCTAATTCCCAAATAAGAGCCAATGGATTCAATGTAGGGAATTCTATCTTGGTTAGGCTTAGGCCTAAGAAGAAGTCTCATGCTCGCATAGCTGGATCCTTAGAAGTGATAGAGAGGGTAGGACCCCATGTGCACGAGTTGCCCTCGGATTTTGGCTTTAGCTCTACCTTCAATACCACATACTTGGTTGAGTCTAGGGAACCAGCAGTAATTTCTAGTAAGGCCTTTGAACCTACCCCATCCATTGAGAATAAGCCTGACCCTGAGTGTCCACTTATATTTTGGCATGAGAGAGGAAAACAGATCAAGCATGTCCTGGACGATCGAGCTACCTTGACCCGGGATAGCGGTTTTCAGTGCCACCCCATTCATTGGCAAGGTCAACCAGGATTCGATGCTTCATGGGTTACTCGAGAGGACTTGTTGCACCTCTACTTAGACCCTCCAGAGAGACACCAGATTCAGTGTGACCCTTACTCGACAGGATCAAGTTCCTCCCACCTCAAGAGAATTGAAGGGGACATCAGAGGTCCCAGACTTTGGTAGAGGCATCTCAATCCTCTGTTGTTATCAAATTAGAGTTTAGGATTTGAGTCCAATTTGTAATTAGGATTTAGTTAATTTGAGTAAGTTCATTTGAGTTTTGTGGGTTAGTCCATATGAGTCTTTGTATGGTCCTGAGTCCTGTTTTGGGCCTTTCAATATTTGAGTCATGTATTTGGGTTTTGATCCATACTATTAGGGTTTGAGATTAGTTTTTGGATTATGTCAAGTCAGTTAAATCAGGTCAAGTTTTGAGTCATGTAAATTTTGAAGTTAAATTATGTAAGTATGAGTCCAGTCTATTGAGTCCAATCTAGTCCTGTAAAAATAAAAAGACTCAAATCATTTTGAAGCCTGTCAGCATAACACTCCAGTCATCCACCCAGTTGAGCCATTTAGGAGCATGAAGCCATCAAGGGAGACCTGGAGGATATGTGATCCAGCCCACCAGAGAGGAGAATAGCTGAAGAAGCCTTGAAGCCTGCCCAGCATTGAAGTGGGCCTCCTAGGGCCCAATAGTAACCAACAAGGCACCAACCCTTAAGGTTACCATCCCTTTGTCGGCCACCTTTAGGGTCACCACCGTTTGGCCGACCAAGAGAATGAGAGGGAGAGAGAGAGGCTCAGTCAAAAGTGGAGAGAACTTGTGGGAGAGTTTATATATGTTAGAGTTTACTATGAGATTATTTGTATACCCTTTCTTAAGCCCCAAGTTTGTAAGCCTATATAAAAGCCACCCCTCATGTAATCGGAGATGAATTGATGAATTAAATTGAGTTTTCTCTCTTTGCTGTGTACGTGCTGTGTACGAGCTGTGTGCGAATTATTTTCTCCTTGTTCCTGCGCCCTGCCTCCATCCTTAACATCAAAACCCTAGCCGCCCTCCTTCCAAGCCTTGGCCGCCCAACACAAAACACTCTTCTCCTTGCTGTATTTGATTTATTCCTTCATCCCTACATTGTTTTCTAACCCGCAGATGGTGATTTGCAGGTCCCTCAATTCCCGCAAATTCGAGGATAGCTTCTGATCAGCCTTCGGATCATCGAGCAGAAAGTCACGAATTTGCAGGGTCAGAAGCTTGCTTTTTCAGGCCGCATCCGGGAGCGAGAGTGATCTTTTTGGGTATGATCTTCATCAAGCACTTCAACCATTGCTAGGTACACCCCCTTGACTCCCCAGTAGTGGTCTTACAGAAGAGCAGCCTTACCAGGGTTTTCTTAAACCTTGGCGATCATGTTTTCTCTAACTTTTAGGGTTTATTTTTGCATGCATGACTTCTAAAAATTTCCTAGAATTCTTTACTTTGAATTTTGGCTTGAAATTCGGGATCTAAAACCCTAACTCCTTAGTTAATCACGGAAAAATACTTTGCATACATAAATCATCCCGCATCAACAAAACCCTACAATCTCCACCTTGGTTCCCTCAAGCCGTTGCAAGCCTAGCAATGTCCTCTTGCATAACCCCGCTGTAACTGTGTATCCTGACAGCTTCTTGTACGGATCTCCTTGCCTCTGCCAATACCCTTAGTTGCTGTGCACCCTTGGAGGCCTTTGGGATGACCGCCTCCATAGCTGAAGATCCTTGCTTGTACCTTGGCACCACCATTATAGCCTTCCTTCTACCTGGTAGCTGCATCAGTCTTTTCCTCGAACTTGCCTGGAGAGAACACAGCGAACCTGAGCCGGCACTTGCTATAACTGGAGCTCTACCTGACACCACCTCCTTAGAGCCATGCCTGACTACTTGTGCACGCTACTCCACCTGCCTCGATGCACCCCTAGCGCTGGTGCTGGGATGTGACTCCTTCCCGTGCACTCCTTCGCTCTGACATTGTATCAAATCCTGCTCCACCCGTGAAGCTATCTCTTCCCGATGCTCAACATGAGACTGAAGTCTCCCCGATGCCACAGAATGAAATTCCAAGGCCAGCCACTCAATGCTGCCCTGTTGAGCCTGCCATTGAATCTTGTACCTCGTTGCTACCTTCTCGGATCCTTCACATCCTGCGAACCCCTCCGAGATGGTTTCAGATACACTGCCTCCCGTAGGCTCTTTTGAAATAACTAAGAACTCATCCGACTCTTCTTGTGACCAAGCGATCGAACATGAGAAATCTGGACTTTTCTTTTCTCCATCCTTGCACTTCTTCCTAAGCGGATACTCTCGCTTAAAGTGCCATGCTACACCACACCTATAGCACTTGCCCGCCATGCTGCCTTTTTTAGACTGTACCCATCCTACCTGTTCACCTTTGTTCTTCCATTTTCTTGGCCTCTCTGACATAGCCAAACCCTCCTGGAAGACCTCCCTCTTCGTCATCCATTCCTGCTGCTCATTGGACCTTAGCACTGATATGATCTCCTCATACACCAATGTCTTCTTTCCATACAGTAGTGTAGTCACCAACAGATCGAAGCTCCCGGGTAGTGAACATAAAAGTAGCAAACACTTATCTTCCTCTTCAAAATCCATCCCAATGTTGAGCAAATCCATGCTCATCCGGTCGAACCGCTGAATGTGTCCCGCAACATCCTCACCCTCTTGCATCCGACGGCTATACAGTTGCTTCTTCAGCACCAACTTTTTGTACATATTCCTCTCCATGTACATGATATGCAACCTCGACACAATCCCTTGGATGTCTTCTCCTCTAACACGCCATACAAAACTTCATCCACCATATAAGCCCTAATCGTGGCACATGCCCTTTTCTCTAAGGACATCCACTCCTTATCATTCATATCCCCTGGCCTATCTTCTAAAGCTAGATCTAATCCCATCTAAACCAGCAAGTCTTCTATCCAAACCTTCTACATAGTGAAACTCTCTTTCCCATTAAGATTTTTCACACCAATCTTCATCCCGCTGCCTTCCATGATCCAAAACAATCACAAAACAGCGAAAGATTAAAAACCTTGAAAAGATACCTGATGTAAAGCGGGTGGACAGCAATCCCAAATCTTATCCTTTCTTCTAACACCTTGAGAAAATCATAGATTTGAATCCTTCTCCAAAATCCTGGAGAAATCTCGAAGGGATCCTAGGATAGAAACCTCCTCTCCCCATGCTCGAACCCGCTCTGATACCACTTGTTGTGAATCCCGGATCAGAGTATATACCACGAAAGTAACATGGGAGAGTTCCTGACAGGATGATGACAACCTTCTTTATAAACTAAGAAGTAGGAGAAGATATAGAAGAGAGATTAGGAGAAAAGAGAGATTGTATTATTAATCCTTGGAGAAGAATAATAAGAGAGCCTCCTCTCACAAATCCAAGAAGATGCTCCAACCTGCGGACTCCCTCACGCACGCCCTCTTATTTTCTCTCCCTTCAAACCATCGGCCGCTCCCAATGTTAAATGGATGGGGCGGTGGTTCTGGGTGTCTTGGACTTGGACGGTTAGGACTCCAAAAGAGGTTAGGCTTCCTGGTTGGTTACAACCAACCAACTAATTCTTGGGCTTGGACACTAGGTTCAAGGTGGTTAGGAACCCTAGATAGTTAGGATCCTTAGTTGATTGGGCTAACTAACTAATCAACTAACTACCTAGCCTCAAACCCCTTTCACACCAAAGGGAACCAACTACACCTCTAGACCTATACCCCATAACCCGACTAGGTTATATTACAATCTCTCAAAAACTCCCCCCAACAAGTCAATTGAAAAATCCTCAACCTTGGATCAAGCCCCCTGACCCAACATGATTCTTAGGGACCCTCTAGAACACCTCTAGAAGCTGCTTGGCATGCCTCCAAGCTCTCAGGGATCGTCTCGAACATCCCTGTCATGACCTTCCAAGTCTCTCCAAGGCTTGGGAGCACTACACAAAACCCTACAGTGGGAGCTTTGGCTTGAGTCTTAAGAATGTTGTTCTGGCCAAACGGGAGGGAAAGGAAGAGATGGAAGGCGAATGGCATCTGGGACCATGGCTGGTGGTCATCCAGCAATGGCTGCCAAGGCAGGAGGATCCTGTTGACAAGGGGAGGAAGAAGACTGAGCCAACTCGATCTCGATTTGGCTTGGTAAGGAGCCAACTCGGGCAAGCCCAAGCCGAGTTGACTCATAGCCGGGATTCGATGACTGGATCAAGCTGGCAAAGATCACACGATGTTGATCTCTTGGACCCAGATCAATGATTGGATATGGTTTGGATCATTAGGAGATTGGTGTGAGTGCTTTGGGCTCAGGGCTGGGGTGCAGATCGACCCACCAATTGATTTGGCCTACTGGACTCGGGCCGGGATGAGGATGACATCCCACTAGGCAATCCACTAGCACGCGGGAGTAGGCTAGTGGGCCTATTGGGCATAGACTTAGCCCAGCCCAAGCATGCCCGACTAGTGGACTTTGACATTGACTGGGCTCCACTGAAGCCTACTACTTTTGGAGCAGATAGGGTCCAGCAAGGGTCTAGGAAGAAAAAGTAAGGAGAAAAAGAAGGTTTATGCCCCTCTTAGGGCTTAGGGGGATCTCGTAAAGGGGGAGGATGGCCAAAGGGTCTTCTTCTCAACTTGGACCCCAAGGGAGAAGGGAAAGGAGCTACTTCAGGTCAGGGAGCCGATAATTGACCCAGGGGCATCAGGAAAGGAGGGGTCTACGGACCAGGAGTTGGAGAATATGAAGGAGGATCAAGGGATGGATCATGAAAGTGCAGTGGATTGGTTGAAACAGGCCATTCAAGGGATGGAGGAGAAACCATCCAATATGGGCAAGTTAGAAATAAGGATTGAAGTGGATACGGTGGATGGGGGGTGCACAGGAGTGGATCCCCTTGTCAATCTTTCACTATGAGGCTACTAATATGGAACACCTGGAAGGCTGGAAAACCCTCATTCCGGACATCCTTTGGTAGAATCATTCAACAACACAGTCTTGACATCTATATCTTTCTATAGACCCAGCTATCGAGGATGAGTCTTGCCGATGTTAGAAGATGAATCCATTTGGCATGGAGTACCTATATAGTGGAGTCTACTAGCCTGTCAGGGAAGATTTTAGTGATGTGGAGATGTGGCTTGATGAGGGTAGATGCTTTTCATAAGTATGACCAACAGGTGGCTTTGGTTATTAGGGATGGCAATTTTTACTGACCCAGTGGATACCCGACCTGACCTGACTCTAATGGGATGGGTAAAACCTGACCTGCTTAATGTATAAATGGATACGGGTTATATAAAAAAAATTCGACTCAAATTCGGATTAGGTACAAATAGTAGTATGCTCCAACCCAAACCTGACCCGTTTATATATAAAAAAGCTATGTTTATAAAATATTTAAGTAATATGGATATGGGACGGATATACTTGACTCGACCCGACTTGACTCGATCCATTTAGGTTTTAAGTAAACTAGGTTTTATGAGACCAAGTATACCCGATCCGACTCGATCCAAACATGATTTTTTTTCTATCCAACCCGACCTGACCCGAGATGGGTATGGGGCAGAGAATTTTTTTAACAGGACGGGTATAGATTTTGGATGACCCGATCCAAATTCGACTCGTTGCCATCCCTACTGGTTATCTCTAAGTATACCGTTGGCTCTTAGCTTGTATCTGGCATGTATGCAAGTACAGAGCACCGAGAGCGAAGGGTGCTATGGTCTAAGATCTCCAGGATGGTGTCCCAAGGTCTACCTTCCCTCGTTGCCAGGAATTTCAACTGCCTTGTGGGTTCCCATGAGAAGATAGAGACAGACAGTTTATTGACAGCATTGATTTAAGAAAATCCAGGGAGTTTGTTGGCGATGCATGACTAATTGATCTTAGCTACTCAAGGACTAAATTTACCTGGTGTAATAACTGGCTCGAGGTAGCTAGTATCTGGAAAAGGACTGACAGAGTGCTTGCCACCATAGACTGACTCCATCGCTTTCCAAGGTACCAGGTTCAGCACCTATCGAGGATTGCTTCAATCATTACTCAATCCTTCTTACCACCAATGGTCCATGCATGCCCTGACCTTCGTTCAGGTTTGAGAAGTTCTAAACATTGTATCCCATGTCCTAAGATCTTATTAGAGAGGTTTGAAGGATGCCGATACGAGGGGATGAGAGGTATCGAATGACTCAGAGATTGGAGCTTGCTAGGTGTAAACTTCTTTGGTGGAACCATCTTGAAGTTAGTGACGGCGGATCTAGAAGGTGGAGGTGAAGATTGCAGATATGCAAATAAGACAGGATCAGGAGGGGGGTTTCCAGGAGTCTGATTTAAGGGAATTCCATCACAAACTCTCGACCCACCACTCATTACTAACACAGTAGGAGACTTTGTAGAGATAAAAGTCCAAAATCTAGTGGATCAAGGAGGGTGACTGGAACACTAGGTTCTTCTACTAGTCTACTATGATCCGAAGGTCTGCAAATAGCATCAGGTAGCTGAGGGAGAGCGATGGTAGAGTGGTGACTAATATTGATTAGATTAGGAGACAAATCTTTTACTTCTTCAAATCTCAGTGGACCTTGCCTCTTGGCAGGGATCTTTCCCTTCATGGGGCCCAAACGGTGGTATACATGTGTTGCCGCCTATACCACCGTGGCTTGTAGCTCGGGGGTGGTGCCGGATACCAACCTCATAGCCTGGAACCCAACTCACATGCCCGGACATCCAAAAAAGAGGAAACCCGGGCCGAGGATCATGGTGGGAGAACTCCGACGATCAAGTCAATGGCGATCTAGGAGAATAGATCCTCCCCGTGGGTTCCTTGGTCGGACTCCACACTTAGAGGAGGAGACTTTGCTTTAGAAGAAAAGAGTTGGGTGAGAATGACAGCGGTGGAGGATAGCTCGAGCTATGGTGGCTAAGTCCGTCGAGACTCTTCCGGTGAGTTCTCCGGTAGCCTCAGAGCACTTTATTCCTTGTTGACCCCACTTTTGCTTGCCTTTTTTTGCTTACCTCATTCGAAGACCTTTTGAACCTCCTTTTAGGCTATGGGTCCTTCCAACTACCTACCTCGGGTTCCTCCCTCTCTGCAGGTGCCAGAAGTTCAACGATCAGTAGTGCTCCGTGCGGCGCATCCCGATGCCTTCCCCTTCATGATAGGGAGTTATGTCATAGGCTCTGAATTCTCAATTGGTTGCCACACTTTGAAAAATTTGGTAGGGCCTCAATTTGGGAGCAGTCGTCCCCTGATTTAAATCCCCTGGCATGGTTTCTTCTTTTGGGTGGTGCAAATGATTGACTGGGGAGTGTAGTGCCTTGGTCATGGCACCTTTTCCTATCTGGTGTAAACAGTGGCGGGAGATATCATGGTACCCTGGGGGGTGTCCTTCCATGGTCCTTGGGTGGCGCATTGCCGCCCCAAAGGAGGTGGTGACATCCCCTTCTTTCTGCTTCCGAATCCCTCGAAGCGCTGTGGACTTTGGCCATGGGGACGGCCTCCGGCAACCGGACCTCTCGACCAAAGAGCGCTTGGCTCAAGGAAAAAGAGCTCAACTTCAACCGAGGCGAGCTCGACTTCGAGGGAGCCGCCCGGCGAAGGAGCTTGAGGAGAGCGGGGACTCGACTTTGGCCGAGGTGGGCTCGATCTCGAGGGAGCTGCCCGGCGAAGGAGCTTGAGGAGAGTGGGAGCTCGACTTCGGCCGAGGTGGGCTCAACCTTGAAGGAGCCGCCCGGCGAAGGAGCTCGAAGAGAGCGGGAGCTCGACTTCAACCGAGGTGGGCTCCACCTCGAGGGAGCCACCCGGCGAAGGAGCTCGAAGAGAGCGGAAGCTCGAAGAGAGCGGAAGCTCGACTTCGACCAAGGTCGGCTCGACCTCGAGGGGGCTGCCCGGCGAAGGAGCTTGACTTCGACCAAGGTGAGCTCGACCTCGAGGGAGCTGCCCGACGAAGGAGCTCGAAGACGGGGTCTGACATGGCAACTTCAGCCAGTGTGGGATCCGGCTAGATCCGAAAGGGACCCACATAAGTGATTTTGCCACATCATTTGCCCTCCACTCCCAAGTCCTGGCGGGGCGCTGTGTTCGGGGTGAAGGGAGTAAATACAGAGCTGACATGGAAAGGTGAAAATCTGGTGCCATTAATACCACGATCGTCGTTGCTTCGCGAAATGGGCCCTGAGACCAATGCGGGGGTGACATGTCAATGAGTCTGAGGAAGCATAATGACCGATGCAGGGCTCGAGGCGGTTTGTAGTGAACCGACGCATCGCTCCCGACTGATCTCGACACGTGGCACCAATCTGACGGAGGAAGTCCTGAGAGGGCATACGGTTGCTGCCTGGCTACTTCGAAAAGAAAGAAAACTTTCCTGAAACACCATTTCTTTCGAATTCTTCGCGCCCGTCGACGGACCAGAGTCTTCTTCCTCCTCTCTCCCGATCATCCTTTTCCTTCAAGGCCACCAGGTTCGTCTTCCTTAGTCTTTTCTCTTCCTTGGCTAGGCTGAGTTCATCCTTAGGGCCTCCCCGGATCCCATTTTCCTTCTTTCCTTTCTTTCTTAGTCGTTCTGTCCCGTGATGGCCCCCTCGAGTTGGAGCCATCAACCTTCCAGTAACCCCGACGAGGCAGGGCCCTCTCGGCCAAGGACTCCCTCTTTCGATGAGGAGGATGAAGTCCCTCTTCATGTTCACAGAGGTCTTCGCCCAACCGGGATAGTGATAGGAGAGCCCAGGGCTCGCCTTCCCGCCTCCTCTGCTCCCGAAGCCCCTTCCGTCCCTTCTTGTTCGACTGGGCTTTCCTGTGTCGCTTCGATAATGACCAGAAAGGACCTCTCTATGATATTAAGATTATTTTAAGATGGCGTATTGATTTAATTTTTGAATCCACTAAATATTAATTCAAAATTCAACCAAGTTTAAATCAAGTTTTAATCCAAGCTTGGATTTATAGTTAAAGCTTGAATTGATTTCTAGCTCGATTTAAGATTTTCAAATTCATCAATTAGACTAATATTCAACTTGTGTCGAAAATAAGCTTGAATCAAGTTTAAAATAGTGAAAGCAAGCTTGATCTCAAACTCAAAATTAGTTTCAAATCACGCTTGACGAGGCCTAGCCCCATCAAGTTCTGCTTGTTTTCCTCTCTGACCTCATCCACACTAATCCTAGTCAACTATGAGATCCTTGACGTCTCTCTATTCTCATGCTGGCGATACCAACCATGGTCAAATGATTGAACAAGTGGATTGTTTGTGAATAACAATAAATCCCTCTCTCACACATAGAAATGATAATTACAATGGTGGATCAATCGAATGACCATGATACTACTAGCTAAAAGATTACACCACATTACACGTAATCAACCCAAAACCCTAAAATAAATTCTTATCAACTAGATCGGACTTCAGAATCCCGAGCCAACACTGCATTTTGTTTCTAATTTCGTTGACAAGACCATCCTACTGTATGATTTTCTTAGTAAATAAAAATAGCCAGCATTCATTACATCTCGCTAATAGGCTTATAGTATTTTAACGTCAATCAATGGATTTCTACTGACAATCCAAATCTTGTATAAGAAAATCTTATTACCGTCTTTGCTCAAACTTGCCGATCCTTGCATTTGTCCTTTATATATCTCTAATATCAAGATAATTAAGAACTACCGGATGTTGTATAAAGAGATCCACCTAGATTAGCATAACATATAAACTCAACTAATGCAGTTGATAAAATCATTGAGAATTGGTATGAATACAGATACGAGTTTCATCTTCACCCAATTTTGAACAGTAGAGTAAGATCAAAAAATAAGGGGGGAAAAAAAAAAAAACTATAAATCTAAAGGACTAGATTGATAAATAACGCCCATAATCATTATATCGGTTAAAAATAGTTATGAGAGGAACTTATTATTGCAGGATTACAGCTTCGTGGAGGCCTATGTTTGCATTTTTTTTTAAAAAAAAAAAAATTCCCGTGAGAATCGACGTATGGACGGGAAAAAAAAAAAAAAAAAAGCAGACGGGATGGGAAATCTGAAAGCGCCGTGATGTCGACGCGTGATTCGTCGCGACCGAGATTAGCCGGGTTGGGGTGGTTGGGTTGCCGTATCACAATTTTCCTGGAAACGACGTGCACGAAGGGGAGATTAGACCCTGGGAGGTCGACGGCGAGTTCCATTCGCGGAACCACAAACCAACAACCTTTTATTATTATTATTATTATTATTTTATTTTTATATTTTTAAATGTGTAGTTTGGTTTAGTATAAATAAAAAGTTCAAATAAGTTACTTAAAAAATGGTTTTGGTTAACTATAATACATTACATTTATTATGATAATCATTACTCACAAATTTGTACCCAAAAAAACATTACTGTCAACGACGATTGTTAAAATAAACAAAGATCAGAAGATCGAGAGATGATAGGCTTGGTCTTTTGGTCGCTTTTAAGAGCCACCTCTTTTACGGTCCCGCTTCCCCACCCCGCCTTTTTTTTTTTTTTTATAATTATTATCGATCTTTCCGACTCTTAGAGGCGACTATCGAAGAGGTGGCCCAACCTGGTTGTGCGCTGGCTTCGAAGCTAAAACAGATGAGGACGACATTGACTCTCCCTGTTTCAGTGGGCCCCCATCAAGTTGACCGCGTGTCGTATGTTCATTTGTTGCCAAGCGTGTCTTTCTGGTCCAGTCTGACAATAGGGAATCCACATAGCACGTGGCCGAAACAAGCTTCGCAGAGAAGGTCCACTGCATGGAATAAAGGTCATAAATCCAATGGAGAACCCGTCTCCCTCGTCTTTTTTAAAAGAAGAAGCATCACTCACTGGATCCAGAAGGGAGTAGCCGCCAATGATTCCTCATCTGGAAGGGATCAGAAAGTTTGGCATGCCGGTCTCGGTGAGAAAAAGATGAGACGTCTGACCTTGCCCTAGTGATTTAAAGCGTCACATAAGGCTAGACCTCCCTTCTGCTGACGTTTGTACGATTAGATATATAGTTTCTTAAATTTCAATATTCATTGTATATTGACCGCTGCTCCTTCCCAGCACCACTCCATTCCAGCCCCAAATCAGTCAGCCGTGCTAAACTCTAAACAGGGATTGGTGGTGCAGTACGTGGGGCCACGTAGGTAACAAGCAGGCCACATGTAGCGGTCGATCGGGGAGCGGGTGCGGGCTGGGTCTGGTTAGTGCCGAGAAGCTTTTTTTCCTTTATTAAAAGACACTGAATCGATGTTTTCAAGGCATATGCTATTATAGTGGAAGGTTGCAGTAGTATATAGTTCGACAAATTTTGGAATCCTACGATTTTATTCAGAAATCTTTCGTGCTAACAAAATCAACAAATACAAAAAACAGAATACATCACAAAGGTGAATGATGTGAGGTAACGGGATACTTCATGGAGATGGTGATTTCAGGGGGGAAATGTTGCTGCGTTGGTTGTTTAGTGGAAAATGAGATGATTGGTGGGTACTAAAACTACATAAAATGACCATTTAACCATGTTGTTTTATAGAATAAATAAATATGCTAACCGTCTTTTATTGATTGTCACAACCTGCTAAAATTTGAGAGATTTTGTGACGGAAAGATGTGAGATCCGTTTGGTGTCCAGCAACAACAAAGATCTTCTCACCAACCTAGCTGATTTCTATCACGATTTTGCAAGTGAATTCATGCAAATAAAGCAACCTCAACCATCCAAGCAAGCAAAAAATCGATTACCTATAGAGGCTAAATGAACATTATCATGTCTATCATCATCCGGGGAGATGCAAAATGTTCAGCATGTAAACTACTACGGAGCATGATATATATGTTATTCAAACTAATAATGAACCAGTGGCAAGTAAATTTTTGGCCTTATCTTTCCCTGAAAACGCATTACTTTTGCAACATTGTACAAGTCGTGCTACTCTAAGCTGTGTTAATCAAAATCAGTAGACACACCAAAAGGAAAATGACAAATTAAGAACTCTAATTCATAGGCTCCTCCTGGTGAAATCCAACATGAACGATGTAGATGACATGTTTATAGATGTTTCCAAGTGATATTTTGGCAGAAATGAGCAGAAAAAAGTGTGGATTTGTGCACTCTGTCTGAGCTGTTGGATTGTCCATCGGTATTGCATGACTCTGCTGGCTCACCTCCAAATTCATCATCCTTCTTTTGATGTAGCATGAAAAACAGGTCTTCTCATTAATTAATTCCTGTAACATGTATGCCAAAACAATATAATAACTCCACTTACCTTCACATAAACATCATAATATATATCAATGTCAAAGCGGAAATGCACTGTAAAAATAAGATAATTTTAATAATAATAATTTAAAAAAAAAAAAAAAAACTGAACTTTGTCCGTAGACAGCATACCGTCCACTCATCAATAGTAAACTAACTGTGGTAATCATGTTTTATTTAGCATTTGGTGTAATTTTTCTATAGAATTTTTGAGTAAAAAGGAGACTGTTGTGTATTAGCCACAGTAGTCACCCGTCTTTATTATGTTGAGGAAAGTTCGACATAATTTGCTTTTCCATGGAATGATTAGAAAAAATACAAAGAAATAACATATTGTTGGCAAAGATTCAAGGTTTGACTGGACGAGTGGATGGGAAATATTCTCTATACAAATCCAAGTTTATCAGAATCAGCTTTCTGCTCTTGGCATTCATGTTGAATACCATTAATATAATATTTAAGTGCATTGCTTTTTTTCTTTTTTTTTTTTATTCAAAAAAGGGATGGGGGGAGGGGGGGGGGGTAAATCCCGATGTAGCTATCCCCGCAGGCCCCCGTCCCACCAGGTAATGCATTGATTCTTTTGACTCAACATTTAATACATCAGCCTTTAATTTGATGAGCATCCAAAAAATTGTCAAACTCTATCTAAACCGCGCATGTTCAACCTTTGGACATCTAAATAGTGGTGTAGTTTCGTTTCTTTGAAGAACATTATATATATATATATATATTCATTGTTTCAATAGTACTAGACTGCCCTTGTTATAGTTAACATTCAATCTACCTAGGACAATCTACTTTGACATCCATTTCTGAACATGCAGCTCTGCCTTCTATTAAATAATGTGACATCGATTCATTTATTTTATCTATTTATTTAAGGATCCATCAAAACCAGATTCTTTGTCAACTAGGATAATGATAATTTCAGATGTATTTCAAGTATCATGTATTGCCCCGATAAAATATAAAAGGGGGCAATTCTGGTATGCAATGTTGATACCAGTTTTCTGAGATACTGAACAGAAAATAATGTTAAGTCCCAGCCCAGCCCAACCCAACCTCGCCACCATACGGAGAATAGGAAAAATATTTTCTCGGATTACCTTCTTTCTGTCTACCCAGTTATCATGACCCAACTATTCATGAGCTAAAGGCATATTAAATCAATTGCCATTTTCTAGCATATTCACATATTGCATGACTAACATAATAAAAATAATCCTTGAAAAAAATATCAGGGGTCTGTTTGCATAGTTGGGCCCAAAATTTCTATGAAATTCAAAAGTTGGGCCATTACAATCTCCAAAAGCATTAAAAAAATTATATACCGGTCTAGACCTATATTTACAATTGCCCATGATTACCTTTTGAGTGGGATAGTCCAAATCTCACAGAAAGAAAAAAATGAACTAAGCTCATTTTTTTCTTCCTATGAAATATAGGCCAATCAAAAAATAGTCCATGGTACTTGTAAACATACACCTACTTAACTTAATTCAATGCTTTTAGTGGTTGTACTGGACTAAACCATAAATACCATGAAAATTTTGATCTAACCATCCAAACAGCCCTAAGCAGATTGGAATATATATCTTGCCTTCAACATGGCTGGCTCCTGAGTTTCAACCCATGGAGAAGTTGCTGAGAACAAGCATCTTCCTAAGAGCGCACTTTTTATATAAATATACTTCAAGCTCAATGAAATAGGCAGGGAGAAAATGTCAGTGTCCATGTGGGCAGTGAATTTGACTGCCTCATTTGTAGGGGTTTATTCCAATATATCTTACTTTAAAGTATCATCATATAGCTTCCCAGGGTTTTAGGTTGGGAAGAGATACATGTTTTAAATCAGAACCAGAGTAAATTACCAGAGAGGATATTTCCTCTAATAATAAAATTGATTTTATCCACAACAACGAAATTCGAGTAAACATCACCAAAGTAAGAAGAGAATACCGCCCAAGTTGTTCCATCCCAAATTTTTGATGTATAAGAAATCCAAGAAAATGAAAAGAAATGGAACAAAAAATTTCTTTAATACGATCGCTATTAATATGGCCAAGCATGCAGTTGCGATATAATCAACAAGAAATAAATAAATAAACAGAAAAATACAAGAAACAAGAATCAAAACCAGCGAGAGACGGGAATTTTACGTGGTTCACCCAAACTGGGCTACGTCCACAGCGGCACAGGATCTGCAAGGCTTCACTAAGAGTTGAATCAGGTACAAGCCCTCAAAACACTCTCTCTCAGAAACTCTTTTAATCCCCTTAAAAGATTTCAAGATTTCTCTCAAATGCACCCGGAGGTACTCACAAAACCTCTCAGATATTCTCTCTGAAATCTCACTTACAAACCTCTCGAAAAATCCTATTTTTTCATCAATAATCATAAACCCTCACAGCCTTTGTTTATATAGAGTACAAGAAACATGGCTCGTAGGCATCCAAGAACCCAAAAAAATACAAAACTCTAGACTCCCAATTTCCATAGAAGACTTCTGGGCAGTTGGATCGAGACAAACAAGTGCCTCATATGAAGCCACGTCACCGCGCCAAAATCCGTGCACGTAAAAACGGAACGCACGCCCAGCACCCGACCACCTGGGCCTGGGCCGCACAATGCACACCCGCGCGCGTGGGTTGGTGAACGTGGATCGGGGCTTTCAGGATGGAAATTAATCTCCATCTACAACAATCTCCCACTTGGAGATTAATTGACATCAACCTTTGATCCGCCTTCTTTCTCTGTGCCGCACTCTCCTGATCTATCTCTTGGAAAGGTTCACCAAGTTGCAACAGAAACTCAACTTGTCTCTACTCACAACCTTGGTGAACATATCTGCAAGGTTCTTGGCACCATCAATCTTCTCCAGCTTCAGCCACTCCTCATCCAACGCACTGCGTATGAAATGATACATAAGCTGAATGTGCTTGGTTCTTGCATGAAATGCTGGATTCCTGGTCAAATGAACTGCGCTCTAGCTGTCGCTCCATAGCGTATTACAATTGTGCTTCTTGCCGAGCTCCTCCATCAACCTCTATAACCAGATCATCTCTTTACTAGCTTCAGTGATTGCCACATACTCAGCTTCCGTAGTTGACAAAGCCACTATCTTCTGCAACTGAGATACCCAGCTCATTGCTGTATTACCGACAGTAAAAACATAACCAGTGGTGCTCCTCCCACTGTCTCTGTCACCAGAGTGATCTGCATCTACAAATCCCTGTATTGGAAGACTGTTACCTTCATAGCACAAACTGTAAGTTGATGTACCCCTAAGATATCTCAATATCCACTTCACTGCATTACAGTGTTCCTTGCCTGGATTCTGCATGTATCTGCTGACTGCTCCCACTGCTTGTGCGATGTCCGGTCTTGTGCAAACCATTGCATACATCAGACTTCCCACGGCTGAGACATATGGAACTCTAATCATCTCATCCCTTGCCTCCTGAGTTGTTGGACACAACTGCTTGCTAAGCTTGAAGTGTGCTGCCAAAGGTGTTGACACTGCCTTTACGTTCTCCATATTGAACCTCTTTAGCACCTTCTCTACATAGTCCTCCTGAGATAGCCATAGCTTCCGTTGCTTCCTATCTCTCTTGATCCTCATGCCAAGAATCTGCTTCGCCTTTCCCAAATCCTTCATTGAGAACTTCTTTGCCATCAATTTCTTGAGCTCTTCAATCTTCCTCATACTAGAACCTGCAACAAGTATATTGTTCACATACAAGGATAAAACAATAAACTCATTATTTACGAACCTCTGGTAGTACATGCAGTGATCTGACTGGCATCTGGTGAAGCCCTTCTCTAGCATGAAACTGTCAAACTTGAGGTACCACTGCCGCAGAGCCTGCTTCAGACCATACAAGCTTTTCTTCAGTCTGCAGACCATGTCTTCCTTTCCCTTGACCTGGAAACCTTCTGGCTGGTGCATGTACAGCTCCTCCTCCAAATCTCCATGAAGAAATGCTGTCTTCACATCTAGCTACTCTAGATGAAGATCCTCCACTGCTACCATGCTCAGAATCACCCTGATGGATGTCATCTTGACTACTGGGGAAAAAACCTCCTGAAAGTCAATTCCCTCTTTCTGTGCATAACCTTTGACAACTAACCTTGCCTTGTATCTTTTGGTACCATCGGCCTCATTCTTCATCTTGTACACCCATTTGTTGAACAGAGCTTTCTTGCCAGTGGGTAACTTCCCAAGATCCCAAGTCTTGTTATGCTTCAAAGAGTCCATCTCCTCTTTCATAGCCAACTCCTACTTGACCTTAGCTTCATCCTGCATGGCTTCAACAAAATACTCTGGTTATCCAGAATCTGTGTACAAAACATAATCATTAGCAGAATACCTCTGTGATGGCCTGGTAACCCTCGTGGACCTCCTCAACTGTGGGGACACCGATTGAGGTACCGGTGTATGCATGTGGCTGTCTGCTTCAATCACATCTTCCTCTACATCCTCAAAGTTTCCATCTTCAGTTTGCACTCGGGAAATCTCTCCATCTCTGACAGGATCGAGTTCTATAAACTCCTGTTTCTTTTCTTCCACTACATCCTTTCTGTCTTTGTAAGTATGATCTTTATCAAATACCACATTCCTGCTCCGAATGATCTTATTGTTTTGAAAATCTCAGAGCTTGTAGCCATACTCATCACCACCGTATCCAATGAAAATACACTTTGTAGACTTTGAGTTTAACTTACTCCTCTTCTCTTTCTCAATCAGAGAATAAGCAATGCAGCCATACACTTTAAGAAAAGAAAGTTTTACAGGTTTTCTTGTCCAAACCTCCTCTGGAATCTCACCATCCAATGCACTTGATGGACTCCTGTTGATCAAATACACTGTGGTGTCCAGTGCTGCCGCCCAAAAATATGTAGGTAAACCCGAGTCAAACCTCATACTCCTCTCTCTCTCAATAATGATCCTGTTCATTCTTTCTGCCACACCATTCTGCTCTGGTGTCCTTGGGACGGTCTTGATCCTTCTGATTCTATGCTCTGCGCAGTAAACATCAAACTCTCTGCTGCAGTATTCACCATCGTTATCTGTCTTGAGACACTTGAGGCTTGCTCCAGTCTGGTTTTCACACATGACTCTCCATCTCTTGAAGATGCCAAAAACCTTAAACTTTTCCTTCATAGCAAACACCCAGACTTTCTTGCTGAAATCATCTATAAACGTGACAAAATACTTATTGCCCGCATATGATGCCACTGGTGTTGGATCCCAGACATCTGAATGAACCAACTCCAGCATTTCAGTCTTCTTCTGAGTTCTTGCTAATTGAAAACTTACAGCTTTCTGCTTACCATCACAAAACTCTAGATTCACCTTCTTTAGCCCAGGTAGAAGCTCTCTCCTATGTAGAATACTCAAGTTCTTCTCACTAAGATGATCGAGCCTCTTGTGCCATAATGTAGTCACTGTACCCGTGTCTCCTATTGCCACTGAAACTGAACTCCCACTATATGCCAAGAAGTAGAGAGTGCTAGTCCGCTTTCCTTTGACAACAACCATAGATCCTTTAGTAATCTTCCACTGAGAATTATCAAAGACGGATACATAATCCTCATCATCAAGCTGACTGGTAGAAATTAGGTTTTTCCTTAAATCTAGAATGTATCTGGCTTGTGCAAGTCTCAATTCTCCGTCGGTCACTGACTTCACTACAATTGTTCCTCTACTAACAATTCTGCACTGCTATCCATTGCCAACTATGACATGACCAAAATCTTCTTGGACAAAATCTGAAAATAGGTCTCTTAGAGATGCAATGGTAAGAAGCGCCTGAGTCTATAAACCACAAATCTGAGTTTGCCCCATCGCCGGTTGACAGGCACACATCCTCAAACTCCTGCCGTATAGTACTCACAACATTTGCTTCCTGACCTTCTGACTTGCTCTCTGCACCTTTTTCTTTCTTCTTACCTCAACAATCCTTGCTCATGTGACCTTTCTTCCCGCAGTTCCAACACTTCATGGAAAATCTCCCTTTGGACTTTTCTCTACTCTTGGACCAGCCTTTCTCTGACTTCTTCCTTTCCTGTGATCTTCCTCTGGTATCCACCATGAGTGCAATACTTGTAGAAGTCCCACCCACAGTTTTTCTTCTTATCTTATCATTCAATATACAACTAACTGCATCATTGAATGTAAGGACACCTGATACTGAGTTGCTGATTGTCATTATAAGATCGTCCCAGCTCTCTGGCAAGGAATACAAGAAAAGAAGAGCCCTGAAAGAATCATCAAAAGTGACAGAGATCGACTCCAATTGATTGATCATCGTATTGAACTCGTTCAGATGCTCCGTCACTGAACCATTCTCAGCCATCTTCAAATTGAAGAGCTTTTTCATGAGAAATATCTTGTTTGAGGTGAAAGGTTTTTCATACAGCTTTGTTAAAGCGGTCATCAAATCCACGGTGGTCTTTTTATTTGCAATATTATATGCCACTTGAGGTGTCAATGACAATCTGATCGTGGCCAGGGCTTTCCTATCCAGAATCATCCAATTTGAGTCGCTCATTGAATCCGGCTTCTCCCCCTCCAATGGAAGGTAAAGATCCTTTTGATATAGGTAGTCCGCAATTTGCATCCTTCACCATCCGAAATTGTGACTATTAAATTTCTCGATTTTGATCTTGTCTTCTGCTATCTCTTTGTTGATTTATCCGACCGTAATAATAGAAAGGAACCTGGCTCTGATACCAATTTAAAAGAAATGGAACAAAAAATTTCTCTAATAGGATTGCTATTAATACGACCAAGCACGCAGTTGCGATATAATCAACAAGAAATAAATAAATAACTACAAGAAACAAGAATCAAAACCAGCGAGAGATGGGAATTTTACGTGGTTCATCCAAACTGGGCTACGTCCACGGCGGCACAAGATCTGCAAGGCTTCACTAAGAGTTGAATCAAGTACAAGCCCTCAAAATACACTCTCTCAGAAACTCTTTTAATCCCTTTAAAAGATTTCAGGATTTCTCTCAAATGCACCCGAATGTACTCTCAAAACCTCTCAGATACTCTCTCTGAAATCTCACTTACAAACTTCTCAAAAAATCCTATTTTTTTATCAATAATCATAAACCCTCACAGCCTCTGTTTATATAGAGTACAAGAAATAGGGCTCATAGGCATCCAAGAATCCAAAAAAATACAAAACTCTAGACTTCCAAACTCCATAAAAGATTTCTGGACAGTTGGATCGAGATAAACAAGTGCCTCATATGAAGCCACGTCACCGTGCCAAACTTCGTGCATGTAAAAACGGAACGCATGCCCAGTGCCCGACCACTTGGGCCTGGGTCGCGCGATGCACACCCGCGCGCGTGGATTGGTGAACGTGGATCGAGACTTTCGGGATGGAAATTAGTCTCCATCTATAACCAAAAATACATTAAAGAAAAAAAAAATCAAGAATTCAAATCCATCCAGATCAAACCAAACCATAGTTTAACAAAAACCCATCAACTAAACTAATAAAGAGGCAAGAAATAAAAAGTAACTAAAATTTAGAACAAGGATCCAAATTTCCTTACATCAGAATCAAGCTTATTGATGGCTGCGACCGCGTCCTCCTCCTCCGAAGCAAAGGTGATGAAGGCGAAGCCTCTGCTCTTCTCATTCTATTGCTTAACGATTTATAACTAGCCAAGACCCAAAAGCTGGGGGGGAAAACAAACAACAAATGAAAAGAAAAAACCATAGTGGTTAGGGTTACGTCTACATTTTTGACAGTGCCGCACGGGCCAATGAGGTTCTCTGGATCGGAGCCCGGAAGTTACGGGGGAAGTTCACCATGTAGAGCTTCTGCAGCCACGCTTCTTCTCGGCTCCCTTTCCCTCCTCCTCCACTGCCAGAAGCAGAGGGCCTTCTCGGTGACCCATAGGTGGGTGGGAGTACGGGTGCCGACCAGCCGAGTCGAGTCAAGTATCTACAAGTTCCACCCGACTCGACTCAAAATAATCGGCACCAAAACTTGGCTCGAGAACGATCAGATCATAATATTTTAAACTTGGCAAAGAAAAAATAATATTTAAGTTAGGCTTGGCTTGACTCAGATATTAATTAAATTTATTTAAATTTAAATTTAAATTCAAGCTAAAATAGAAAAAAAAAATAAAAGAAAAAAAGAGAGATCCCATAATGAATAGCTTTATGGAAGTAATCGAACCAAGTCGAGTCAAATAATTAGAATTATGAGTGCAGCTTAATTAAAAATTTTAGATTCAAAACTTGACTTAAAATTGTTTGAGCCTTGAGCCTTAATATTTAAAACTTGAATTCATCTCGATGATGATGATGATACTCAAGTTAGATTCAACTTAGCTCTGATATCAATTGAATCATATTTAAACTCGTATTAAACTTTAATATATTTATAATATATATTAATATATAAAATAAAATAAAATAAATTTATCAAAATATATAAATTCTAGTAAATTCATGAGCTTTCAAGTTGTGTATATTATTACTCAAACTTAATTCGAAAAACTATGTAAACTACTTGAACTCGATTTAAGATCGACAGTAACTAAGCCAAGTCGAGCATGAACTCGAGCCAAGCTCGAATAGCTCGCGCGTAGTTACAATCGTTTGCACTCCTAAATAGTTCCCTCTTCTTCCACCTCCCCTTACTTGAAACCATGTTTTTTGGAATTTAAAAAAAAGTAGAAGATTGCAGAGAAAGAAAACTATTACCAATATATTCATCTCCCCTCATTATCTCTCAACTATAAATGGATAATAGCAACTAGGTTAGCATTTTATTTGTCTACTTCAAGTCAATGATGATCCTCGCCACCTACAACAAGAACCGCCTCACCCGGCTATGGCAACGCCTCCAACAACGGTAGGTATCAATGAGTCGGCAAGTTGCAGCACCTTCAGAAGGCTAGCTTGGCCAACACCACCTGCAGCTCCACCATCAAGATAAATGCTATCTTTGTTAAACACCCGCTACACCTCCCTCATGTCTTGCTCCTCCTTTGCCACTGCCCTGGCCATTTCATTGTCAGAGGCATTGTCATTGAGGGAGTGATGGAGGGCTTTGAAATCATCGAAGGCAAGCCTGGCACACAAAGAGGGGATGAAGGCAACAATGGTGGACGCGAGCTCATCACAGTCGGTGTTGAGGCCTGGAGGGCGAGCCTGCCGATGATGATCTCATCATCTCCATTGTGGTCGAAAAGGTCAAAGATGTAGTGGAGGCGAATAATGTTGAGGCGGGGGCTTTGAAGCCGAAAAGAGAGACAACAAGGACGACCAGGGTTTGAGCATAAGGAGAGATGAGATGGTAAGGTTGTTTGGACTTGAGAGCGGCGAGAAGGAACCCTAATTAAGGAATTGAGAGAGAAGGGGACTCGAGTGGGAAGGGAAGCGAGAAGGACCGACCAAGGACTTGGGATAGGGCAGGGAACTCAATTTGGTTAGTTAGATTTTAGTACCAAGTAGTTATGTAGTTAAACTTAGTTACTTAATAAATTAAAATTTAAAAATAATATATATTATAATTTAAAATATTAAATTAATAAAATATATAAATATTCGATTAAGATTGTACAACGGAACAGGGCAATTGCAACCGATTTTCGCCGATGCTTTAGGGTAGCATCGTGAATTCCCGAAGCTTGCCGACGTTTTTTGGAATGAATGGGATTTAACGATGCTTTTAAGCGTCGGGAGGATCTGATATTTCCCCCGAATCTCATTCGCTTGCACTGCACCACCTCTAGCAACCCTCTGCCTCCCTTCTCCTCCATCTCCTCTTCCTCCTCCTCCTCCTTTGTTCGCACAGGCATCGCTATCTCCGAGACTTCTTCGGTCCTCGGTTCTCCATCTATCCCCTCAACGACGGTCGGCGGCGAGGGCAGCGAGAGGGAGAGAGAGGATGTGGTGCTAGTCGTGCCGGGAGGAGTACGAGGAGGGAGATGCTGGGACGTGCTAGGAGTGCTACGAGGAAACAAGCGAGACGGAGGAGGAGCTCAAGCGGGAGATCGAGGATTTCAAGGCCAAGATCACCTTCCTCCGCATCTGCTCCCCACTCGACGACGCCAACGCCTCCTCCTTGTCCACTGACCTCCTCCTCCTCGCTGCCGCCCCCCTCGAGGGTTCCACGGCTACCTTGTGCCCTTCACCCACTGTCCTCGCCCACCGCGCCGTTCTCGTAACTAATCTCTTTCCCATTCCGTTCTTGCTTTTCTTTCTTTTCTTTTTTTTTTGGCTTTCCTGACTGATAATTAACCAGAGCTAGAGCAGGAGATGATGCTTTTAAAATATGATTTGTTTTCTTTTTTAAAAAAAAAATTATGCCAGTTTATTTGATTTGCGCTAGAAAGTTTTGGTTTCTTGCATTCTTGAGCGGCAATCGGTTTCTGGGTTTTTTTTAAATTTTTTTTCTTTTGTTGCTTCCGTGAAAATGGATCAGTTTGCTGCCTGGAAATTTTATCCCCGTTTAGTGTATTCCAGGTGAAATTTGTGCTCATTCTCTGGTTTTTGTTTCAAATTGCTTTGCTTTCATTGGGGTCGGGGTGGGGAGTTTGAAGTCCGGTTGATGTCATAACCGAGAAGAACATTTATGAATGATGGGCATGGAATTGAGTAATTGTTTGCCATTGTAATTGCAGATCAACTGCTCCTATCTTTAAGGGATTCAGGAACATATTTGCTGGTACTAGTCTCTAGTCTAGATTCAGATGTTGCAATTTTTTGGAGGATGGTATGGCAAAGGGGACATCCTACCCTTAGGCGCTTGCCGATATCGGCTGTCTTTGTTCTTTGCGCTGCGATCGATCTCCATATCCACTTCCCTCGTGAATCACTGTAAGTGGTTTTTCTCTGGCATAGGATTTGACCCTGTTATGGGTGTAGGTGGTTTCCCTAGCGTATCCATGATATTTCTCTTTTTTACGGATATCCCCCTTCATATATTTCAAAGCATGTATCAGCACAATTAGGTCAGGGCCAACTCGTTGAACCCCTTCATGGAAGCAGTCATTTTTGGCACTCCCAAGGAGAAACATCGGTATTTGATCATGAGACCTGTTAAGCCTGTAATAACGTTGCATTAGCTTGTTTTTCTTTGATAGCCATGCACAGTCGATAGAAACTCAGAGCTATTGATAGTGTGAGAATAATTGCAGATGAAATTTAACTGTTGAAATGTTCTATATACAGCACAAATTCAGATTCTGGCATTGATTGCAACATATTAAAATGCTACTCTGCTTTACTCAAATAAAAAACAAAAGAAAAGAAAATGCAACATCCTGTCCTGTCCTAGAAATTGTGGACAAGTAAACCCACCATGCTGGATTTTCAAACCACACGAGGACAGGATTTAAATAATGAACTCAGCAAAATGGAAATGACATTTCTGATAAACAGACCAATCCATTGTACAGCACAAACAATGAACGCAACAAGCAACAAACCAAAAGATCAGTTTTTGGATCGTGTTTCCATTTAGCTTTTATTTTTGAGGAATTGCATTTTGACCATATATTTTGCCAAACTGGAAACTATATGTACATGCATGAAAATAGTATGTGCTTCATTTATTGATAATTGCATACCACTAAGAAAAATATGATCTACTTGTTTTGTTGTCTTTTGGTTATCAGGTGCTTGATTGCTTTGAGGGTAAAGAAGCTTTCTAACCTATTTTGAAATTGGTTTAAGGTTTGTATATGGAGGCTATGATGATTTTGGGATGTATGTTTTGCTGTTTCAACTGTTTCTAATGGCAGCAATCTTGGATGGCCTTCTTTTGTAGGAAACCGATTGTAGTCGTTTTGATTTAGTTGTAAATTAAACAGTAGATTTGAGCCTCCTCGTTCTTTTCCTTCATCTATTGTTCTAATTTTTTGGGTTGGGTTAATAGTTTATTTATATAGTAAACATGTTAAACGTGTTGGGTCGGTTCGAGTTGTATTATTAGGTTATTTGTTCATTAAACAGGTTAAATATGTCGGGTTAAGTGGGTTAGCAGATTACCTATTTAATAAACAGGTTAAATGGGTCGGGTTGGGTAACATGTTTATTAAATAGGTCAGGTTCAGGTTTTAAAAATGACTTCTTGTTTCTCTTAGTGACATGACCAAATTGTTATGCTTTAATATTTGTTCAATATTGCAAATCTTTCATTTCAATACCATATATAGTTTTGCTATAATCAATAATGGCTTTTTAAATATTTCTATTAAATAATTTATTGAAAGCTTAAATTTTAACCAAAAGGATCACGTTTGGGTTACGTCATTTGTATCTCTTTTGCTTAACAATGCTGAGATGGAGCATATACATGACGGGAATTGGAATTCTATCAATGATAATCCTTGTTTTTCGATTCCGAGTTCACTATTTCTACTTCTTATGGTTTTGAGTTCAGTACCTTAGCTAATTATATTTTTTTAGACCTTTTGCTATCGCTATTCTCTAACTTTGATGGACATCCGAAACCTTCATGCATGCTTTATTTCTACATATTCATTGGAAATTGGATGTCATTGTATCGTTATTTCCTCTTATTCTAGCAAGGACACATTATTAATTATGAATTTTCATCAGAACACTAAGTATCTATATCTATCTATTTTTTTTTCTTCTACCTGCTATGCTTGGAATGCCGAATTGTGCCAATACATGCTCTTATGAACTAATTAGCAACATACTCTATGAAAAAGCTTCATTCTCAGGTTATTCTAGGAGCTTTGTTCAAGTTACTACATGAGTGTTGTCTTTGTTTCTACAAGCATGGGTTCTCTATTTTATAATCAAGCACCAGAATTCACCCGGTCTCCGAAGTTCCGGTCCAAAAGACAAAGCAAGATTTTTTTGCTGAATAATGATGAGATGGAGCATATACATGATGGAAATTGGAATTCTATCAATCGTAATCCTTGCTTCAATTCTGAGTTTAGTACTTCTGCTCCTTATGGTTTTGAGTTCAGTACTTCAGCTCCTTATATTTTTCAAACCTTTTGCTATGGATATTTTCAAGTTTTCATAGACATCCGGATCTTTATGCATGCATTATTTCTATAGATTCATTGGAAATTGGATGTCATTGTATCTTTATTTTCTCTTATCTGGCAAGGACACATTACTAATTATGAATTTTCATCAGAACACTAAGTATCTATATCTATATGTTATTTTTTCTTCTACCTGCTATGCTCGGAATGCTGAATTGTGCCAATACATGCTCTTATGAACTAATTAGCAACATACTCTATGAAAAAGCTTCATTCTCAGGTTATTCTAGGAGCTTTGTTCAAGTTACTACATGAGTGTTGTCTTTGTTTCTACAAGCATGGGTTCTCTATTTTATAATCAAGCACCAGAATTCACCCGGTCTCCGAAGTTCCGGTCCAAAAGACAGAGCAAGATTTTTTTGCTGAACAATGATAAGATGGAGCATATACATGATGGGAATTGGAATTCTATCAATCATAATCCTTGCTTCAATTCTAAGTTTAGTACTTCTACTCCTTACGGTTTTGAGTTCAGTTTTTCGGCTCCTTATATTTTTCAAACCTTTTGCTATGTGTATTCTCAAATTTTCATGGACATCTGGATCTTCATGCATGCCTTATTTATACAGATTCATTGGAAATTAGATGTTATTGTATCTTTATTTTCTCTTATTCTAGCAAGGACAAGTTACTAATTATGAATTTTCATCAGAACACTAAGTATCTATATCTATCTTTTTTTTTTCTTCTACCTGCTATGCTTGGAATGCCGAATTGTGCCAATACATGCTCGTATGAACTAATTAGCAACATACTCTATGAAAAAGCTTCATTCTCAGGTTATTTTAGGAGCTTTGTTCAAGTTACTACATGAGTGTTGTCTTTGTTTCTACAAGAATGGGTTCTCTATGTTATAATCAAGCACCAGAATTCACCTAGTCTCCGAAATTCCAGTCCAAAAGATAGAGCGAGATTTTTTTACTGAACAATGATGAGATGGAGCATATACATGATAGGAATTGGAATTCTATTAATCATAATCCTTGCTTCAATTCTGAGTTTAGTACTTCTGCTCTTTACGGTTCTGAGTTCAGTACTTTGGCTCCTTATATTTTTCAAACCTTTTGCTATGGGTATTCTCAAATTTTCATGGACATCCGAATCTTCATGCATGCCTTATTTCTACAGATTTATTGGAAATTGGATGTCATTGTATCTTTATTTTCTCTTATTCTGGCAAGGACACATTACTAATTATGAATTTTCATCAGAATACTAAGTATCTATATCTATCTGTCTTTTTTTTTTCCTTTTACCTGCTATGCTTGGAATGCCGAATTGTGCCAATACATGCTCTTATGAAATTTGGCAGACTTCACCATTTATCCACTTTGTAGAGAGTACCTAAGCCTGGTTAGCTTATTCTATTATAATGTTTAACTGTTTTTCTTCCATCATATGGAGGTGGCGAAGTGCTCTTCTTTGGAGAACATTTTTCATAATTGTTGTCACATTGAGAGCTTTCATAGAATACTGCCGGAGTGGGAGATGTGGGCTCTTTGGGGAAGGAGGATTAATAATGTTTGATCTAAGTTCAACTGTTACCTCATATAGTAATGCTGAACATTTGATTAAAACCTTAGTAACTAAAAATATTATGCTTTCTTATTAATGCATTTAGTTGACTCCAAGTTACTTGTCTTGCCTCGAAGAAGTTTAGACTTATTCTGGGATTTGAAAGATTTTGAATTCCTCCGTTATTGTGTTTTCCATGACCTTCAACTCAATTTTTTTTCAACTCGTTGATTTCCTTGTCATGGTTTTCATTCCAATTTATTACAGGTCGGAAAGTTCATTCAGCTGGTATCGTCATTTATAAGAGGGTTTATAGTAGCATTTTTAAAAGGTTGGTATCTGTTCATATGGCTTCGGTGTATGGTTTGGATCTGAGATGATACAGAAGAAAGGTTATACTGGTGGAGATGTTATTAACATGATTTTTGCGGTTGTTACTAGTTCCATGCAAACTTCAATTACCCAATATGCACTGTGTGATATATATATTTGCAGTCCAATTTAAAAATAAAATCTGCAATCCTGTCTATTTTATTAACTTATGAACTACTTATTAGCAGCAAGATCCTTTTGAATCCTATCTAGTGCTGCTTGATGTAAGTTACATACTGCAAATTGTTAGAACTTTCAGAGGTTTGAAGCACACTGTTTGTCCGAACCAAAAAAAAATATATAGGCTCACTGTTTGTCCCTTACAAAATGACATTAATATTTAATCTCTAGATATCTGTGATCCGATGGCAAATCATAATTTTTCAACTTATTAATATTTTGATGTTATCAAATAAGCATTTCTAGCATGCATTTGTATATGGTGTCGAGTAAGCATAAGCAACTTTAGTAGCAGTTTTATGTATAATTTCTGGGCGATGCTGATAATTCTTGATGACATTGGCAATGATCACTGAATATATTCAATCTTTTCTCCAGCTTTGTTATATATAAAAGTTTATAATGTTACTTGACCTCTAATCACTTGTAGTTTAAACCTAAGAATTACTAAATATGCATATCAAAAACTTGTGGATTAGAAAAAGTATGTATCGGCCTTGCGGGAGAAAGTCGTTTTAAGAATGAGTGAAAAATCTTTTCAGATCATCTAAAAGCCCGTGACACTGCTCCTTTCCATTTCATATTTTTTTTCTTATAAGAACCCTTCATGTGATAAATGGGGTTGATTTATAATAAGTTCCTATGACCAATGCTAGTTTCAAGCCAATCATGTGTTATGATTAGGCTCACTTGTCCAGGTAGGTATCTTTCCCAGCACAGTTTCTTCTACCTTTGTAGAAGAAGCCAACCACCTGCCTTACTGGATTATGAACGTTCTATTATGAAATATCCGAGTCAGACACTAATTTCATAAAAGAATCTGCTTATGTTGATGTATTAATGGGCCTTCTTTTGTTTTGCTTTCTCTCCCTAAAACATTGTTTGCAAAAATTAACGTGGCAAATCCATGAAAGGTGTGTACGTGGTGGTTGAGCTGGAGAGCAAGTAATGGTTTCATTGTTGATCATAATTCGAAGTAGCATCTGGAAGAGAACAAGAGAGGGACCAGGAGCATGGATTTGGGAATAGGCAAACCTAACAACCCTGCTTCTCTTGGGAATCGTTGCTTCTGTCCAATGCACGGTAAAAAATCCCAACTTTCCGGTAAGTACAACTTGGAGGCTTTGACTGATGAAGGTCATAGTATTTGTCCGGATCTTATCTTGTTTATGCATCACTGCAACTTCATGATGTAACTCATTTTCTGTGGCAAAAGGCTGAATGGTAAAAGGGCCATGAATCTTGGATTTCCTTTCTTTTGGAGATTTAAGCAGTAATGGTGTTTGATGAATAAACATCAGCTAACCATGCCTGTTAATACTTTAAAGTGTTAATTAATTAACATTTGCATGGGAATAACAGATATTTAAATTTAAAGATAAATAATTAATTTTTTTTAAAAAAAAATCTAGAATTCTCGATGTTTTAAAGTATCAAGAATAATTTTATCCCGGGCTTATTCCTGATATCTTAAAGCATTGGAAATAAAGTTATTCTCGATGTTATTTAAAAGTATCTGGAATAAAGTTATTCCTGATACTTTTAAGCATCGAGAAAAATAGCCGACGTTTCCAAAAAGCGTCGAAAAAAATTTCTCTCCACTCTTGCTCTTGCAACGCTCGTGGAAGCATGGGAAGGATTTTTAGCAACGCTTTAAAACGTCTAAAAGGTCAAAAATAGCATCGAAAAAAGCCTGTTTTACCGTAGTGAAGCTTAGCTCGAAAACTTATTCGAGCTGCTCGAGCTCAAGTTCGATCGAGTTGAGTCAAGCCTAAACTCGAGTCTAGTTTAAGTAGCTCATGAGTGTGTTGACTTGTTTGCATCCCTAAATGCAGGTGTGGGAAAGAACCGGAGATTGAAGGAAAGGCCAAGGGTACAAAGGGAAATAGAGGGTTTTATGACGGGAGAGGGGGTTTCACCATTCCGGTCTAGAATTGTGGTTGGGCAAACCACGATGGCTGTCTTAGAGTTGGCAATGGACTGTGGCCAATCCAAGGTTCATCAGGCCCAGCTAATACAGGATTGGATTACGGGCTAGGTCCACAATTAGTGGAACTGGATTTAGACTTAAATATAGAAGCCATTTACTGTTCAGACTAGGCTCGGATGTATCATTGGTCTAACCAGAGACTATAATTGGCCTGGGATGCAAGAAGGACCAACTGACCATAATTCAATTATAGGGGTTTGTTTCGCCATCCTTCACAGCTTCTCAAATCAGCAATCATAAAAACCAATCTCTCCAATTCAAGGGCTCCACCCTAAGACTCGTCTCGAGAATCTCGATTATCGCCAATCTTGCTCATCGCGTTACAGTAGCCTTGGTAGGCCATGCTATAAAACAATGCTAATGAAAGGAGGTTTATAATACTTACCAGAAAAAAAAGTTTATGTGTAAGTTTTTATTACTTTTTTTTTCCGTCGATCTTGTCCTTCCATTTTGCCCAAAGTGCTGGAAATCTTTGCCAAGGTGGGGACGTAGCAGTCCTGCATGATATTTGGGGAAAGAGGAGAAGCGAAATCACCTTCCATAAGAGCCGATCGGTAAACGTCTATGTGAAGCTGCTAGAATCGGGAGTCTTCTTCTTCCATGAGTTAGGAAAGGAGATGAATTTCTAGGACTAGCAAAATCCTAGGAGGTCTCCTATAAATCATACTTCCTCCCCTCCACCAACCTTCTCCATGAGCACTGGATTTCTTTCCCTCTCTTTCTCCCTCTTGAGTTCATTGCTTCCTGTCACCGTGCCCATTGGAAGTCGGAGCCGGAGATGCCACTGGAGTTGAGGTAAGGCCCTGATCCCACTCTCTCCCTATACCCCTTCTTTCCGTGTCCTCAAACCCATTGCCGGCCATCGATTTCGCTAAAAAATCTTGCAAATAAAATCTTTTGTTTTCCCCCTATTTTTTTCTCTCTTTGTTTTCTTGTTTTCGGCACCGCCTATCGCTGTTGATCACCGGATGGGAGGTTGGTGACCATGCTATCACGAGCCATAGCCATGGCCACATCTCCCAGAGAGATGGCTCGAGATCTGGGAAAGAAGGGGGACTCTGAGTCCCCTGTTTTAGGTCGAGGAGAAGAATAAGAGAAGAAGAAGAAGAAAAAAAGAAAAGAAAAAGAAAAAGAAAAAGAAAAAGGAAAGGAAGAGAAGAAAAGAAAGGCAAAAAGAAAAAAAATATAAGTAGAAAAAAATAAATTTTCTTTCTCTCTTCACCTTTTCTCTAGTTTTTCTCTCTATTTTCTCTCTCTATAATTTTTTCTTTTTAAAGATTTCTCTTCTAAGGATTGAAAAAGTTATGAAGTTAGAATTAGAAACCAGTGGATGGATAGTTGATGAAACTTGGGTAAAAGATTCTAGGCCTATAACAACCATATCATAGAATTATTTATTAAAAATAAGATTATTATTGTAGAAGGACAATTTTCAAGGTATGAGGGTGTTGAGTGAGTTTCGTAGCACTTAGATCGAGGATCCAGGTATAGACTGATATCGGGCATGATAAATCTATCATAAATAGAGGTAAGGTCCTTAGACATTGTTGCCGCCAAGACCGTCGTGGCCCGTAGCTGCTGCTGGCGCCAGAGTGCGCTCCCTTCGCGGTCTATCGATCCTCTGCTCATGGACCTGCGAAACAGGGGTTAGTGACCCGAGCCGGGATTTTCGACAGGGCACTCCGACGGTCAAGTTAATGACGATCCAGGGGAACAGATCCTCCTGGCCGGGCCCCTTTTGATGGACTCTGCATGAGGAGGAGTGAAAGATGTGTGTGGAGGCGAAAATGTAGCAGGGGGAGACTAATAGCGGGGATAGAGGGGTTCCCTGTTACTCTGCTTCTCCTTGTTTCCCTCATTTTTTCTTAGCTGTGATTTTGGTGGTGGCGCTTCACCCTCTTGGTCGAGCTTGCGCTTGTATTGGTGGTGGATTGTTGTTGTTACCTCTCCCCCTTTTTGGGGGTGTCGACTGTTCTTTGTAGTTGAAAATTGGTCATTTGGAGCTTGCCTCGGGATTCTCGCTGGGTTGGCAGGCGCGTGCGGCAGGATTCCGTGCCGTAGACGAGATGCCTTTCCTGACAGGTGATAGGGAAAACTTTCGTTCATTCTGACATCTTCTCTGGTCGCCCCATTCCGGGAAGCTTGCCAGAGCCTCGATCTGAGGGTCGCCGCCCTAGGGGTTCGTGCTTTCTGGCTGGCCCATCCCCCTGGAAGTACGGCCGGGCAGGTAGTGATGGCGGCATGGGGGGCGCCGTTCCATGGTCCTCGGGTGGCCCGCCGGTGTCCCGGGATGGCAAGGCTTGCTCTGGGCTGGATGCTTCGAGCTTGTGCAGTCACCTTGATGGAGAGTGTGGGCCCGGTCCAGAGGGCGCGCGCTCGGAGAGGCTCCACATTGGCGGGTGAGCGCTGAGCTCGACCTCGACCACATGGCTCTAACCTCCGAGGGTCTCGCTTTGGAGGGCGGAGGACGGACCCGGTCCAGAGGGCGCGCGCTCGGAGAGGCTCTACATTGGCGGGTGAGTGTTGAGCTCAACCTCGACCACAGGGCTCTAACCTCCGAGGTTCTCGCTCTGGAGGGCGGAGGACGGACCCGGTCCAGAGGGCACGCGCTCGGAGAGGCTCCACATTGGCGGGTGAGTGCTGAGCTCGACCTCGACCACAGGGCTCTAACCTCCGAGAGTCTCGTTCTGGAGGGCGGAGGATGGACTCGGTCCAGAGGGCATGCGCTTGGAGAGGCTCCACATTGGCGGGTGAGCGCTGAGCTCGACCTCGACCACATGGCTCTAACCTCAGAGGGTCTCGCTCTGGACGGCGGAGGACGGACCCGGTCCAGAGGGCACACGCTCGGAGAGGCTCCACATTGGCGGGTGAGCGCTGAGCTTGACCTCGACCACAGGACTCTAACCTCCGAGGGTCTCGCTCTGGAGGGTGGAGGACGGACCTGGTCCAGAGGGCGCATGCTCGGAGAGGCTCCACATTGGCGGGTGAACGCTGAGCTCGACCTCGATCACAGGGCTCTAACCTCCGATGGTCTCGCTCTGGAGGGCGGAGAACGGCTTTGGCCTAGGCGTCCCGAGCTCACGGGCGTGACCTGGTGGAGGACGGAGCTCGGCTCGTTGCCTTGTAGGAGCTCAGCTCAGCTCGGCAGAATGGTCTGGGCTGAGGTGTTGCCTTGGCGTCCGACGTGGCGGTCTCCTTTAATGTGGCTCCTGCTAGCTACCCATGTCAGCGGTCTCGCCACATCAGACACGATCATCATTTTATATATTTATTTTTACATTACATAATTTGATCATTGGATACGATTATTGGCATACATGATTATTTATGTATTGCATGACTTCAGTTTCTTATGATATATATTTGTTTTATGAATTGCCGATATGATTATTTATAGTTTTTATATAGTATATTTGTATTAACATGATTATTTTTTGAATGATTTAGATCATAATATCGATTATTGAAAGTCTTAAAAAAGAATATAATTTGATAATATGTTAAGAATTAATTTAATTGATAATTAAGAAAAGGGTACTTGGACTAGTCATATTAAATAGAGAATAGCCGAGTCATAGGGGATAATATGTGAAATAGCCAAGCCATGAATGGATAGTACGTAGAATAACCAGTCACAGGCATATAGTATATGGGACAGTCGAGCCACGTGCTGATAGTATGTAGAATAATCGATTAGGATGGATAGTACATGAGATAGCGAAGTCACGAGCTGATAGTACGTAGAATAGGCAAGCCACAGGCAAATAGTACATGAAATATCATAGCCATAGATGAATAGTACATGATCGATCTTGAGATTGCTAGTCATAGGCTAGAGTATGACTGTGATTAGTCTAAAATCCTAAAAGATAACAGTAGTTTCCAAATGATGTCAATGAGATGCAGGGAATAAGAGGTACAACAATAATTAAGTAAAAAAATATTTTATTTAATGATATATATGGTGTATTACTTTTGAATGAGATGGATATTTGATATTAATTAATGCATATTTTTGCATATATCGATAATGAGTTATCTTAATTTCTTGATATGGGATTTTGATATTTATGTTTTATTTGATATTGTTTATTAATATTATTTGAATTATATTGTGTTATACTGGTATGAATATGTGTAAATTTATACTGGGTTGTAAAGCTTATACCCCTACTTTCTTTTTCCTAGAGTGGCAGGATGTTTAATGTTTCATAAATAAAATGATGAAAATATAAAGAGCCATTGATACTGATCGGACGGTTGAAAAATGACCAAATTCATAATTATATGAGTTGTATTATTTTCTTTGTATTAGGAATTACTTTATGAATCATGATCATTAGTATTTTTAGAAATTGAAGTTGAAATAAATTTTTTTAAGATCTTGCATGACTGCTAGGATATATTTTAGGATTCATATAGTAGATTATGTGGCTGACTCGAGTGCAGGATTCGGGGCATAACAAGCATGGCCATAGATCTTATAGGCTTTTGCTAAGTCCTTTGCTTTTTAGCGAGTGGCATTGAGAAGAAAACCTTGTTATAGTGATGGGCTTTAACGAGGAACACCAAGGTAGTGTT
This sequence comes from Areca catechu, assembly GCA_021397845.1. Lineage (NCBI taxonomy): Eukaryota > Viridiplantae > Streptophyta > Magnoliopsida > Arecales > Arecaceae > Areca > Areca catechu. The sequence goes on along the minus strand of CM038049.1, from coordinate 16,804,625 downwards.
TGGATACACCAGATTTGGAATAACACTGTATTAATTATATTAAAATAAGATATAATACTATATTTTGATCAAACAGAAATTAAAAATAATAATAATAATAAACTATTCTTACAGAATACCATTTTTTTATTTTAAAAATAATTTTTTGCTATCCAATCACTACCCAAGGGATAGTGTGGTTGAGGACCTTGATGAAGCCGTGCCCACTTCACACCTCACCGATGAGTTGAGAGGCCTCAGCCTCGATGGCGGGGTAACCGGAGTGGAAGTCACCGAGGTAAATCAAGGGGATGGAGAACTCCTTAGCGGCGTCTTGGTTGGGCCTGTCCTCCTCCGGCAAGATGAACCGGACTGAAATGTCCGGTTGCCGGTTGACGGCAACATCAAAGACCAGCGATGATGGTTGCCAGGCGGCAGCGGCCATCGGCTATGGGGCCCTCACATCTCGGTTGGCCTTTGACGGGATGAGAGAGCGGAGTACATGGATGGACAAAGAAAGAGTAAGCATTACTCTCTCCATCTGAACCATGAAGTTAAACACCAGCAGGGCGAAAAGCGGTGGAAGACAAATTATCTTAACTGGATTGGTCCAATTAGGTCCAAGTTAGGCTTGGACCTGGCCCGATGCCTAAAAATATTTTAGGCTTAGCTCGATAGGAATATGGCCCAACCTAGTCTATTTCCAATACTACTTACCGTCCTCGTTCACAGGGAGGAGGTGCTTCGATAAAATTGAACATCTCCGGTCTAACCCATAACCATGAAAGATCCAAAGTCATGGTAGATGCACTTCCGTGAATTTTATTGAAAGAAAGGTGCATAGATTGTAGAGTGCTTTAGTAGATTGGAAATAGTATTTCTGCACGGATGATGACTTGAAAGAAAGAATCATTTGAGAAAATCTTAGGGTGCTTGTGCCGTAATGATAATAGGTTTTTAGATTCTAAACCTAATTCTCCAGTGCTTGTGAATTTCAAATGACCTCTCCTGTTATCCAAAAAAAAAAAAAAAAAAGAGCTCCTCTCCCCTGCTACACCACATATTGGAACTACACGTATTTGACCTCCTCTCACCTATTAGACCTTCTCAAAGGGTTGATGCTCTTGCATCGAAGCTCACCCAAAATAATTCTTTTATTGTGAATTCATATTGCAAATTCATCAATAGGTGGTCCCCTTTACTTTTTTTTTTAAAAAAAAGTTACAAAGTACCTTGGAAAATACTGATATCCGGGAAGGTCAAAGTTTTCATTTAGCTTATCTTAGAAAACAAACTTCACGGACACCAAAAAATAATAATAATAATAAAAGGTATTTGCTATGAAAGAACGGTTGGTTTGAGTGCAGAGTGCCAACTTTGCATAAGTAATATTTAATCAGTCATCTATCTCTTTCTTAGATGTTCTTTTGCAAGAAGTATCTCGCCCATATTCAAGACTTGTTTGTATAAGAGTTTTTTTATTAATTTGGATTGATATTAATTATCATTTTATAGTTTATTAAAATCAGATTGATTTGATGATCATGTTGATAGGCATATGATGAACCCAATATTATATGATCATTGTTTGGACTAGAAGTATCTCATGTGGATTGATGTGGCTGAGGTAGTACAGTGTAGACTTTGATCCAACTGCCTGTTAGGGTATAAATAATAGACTAGGTTCCCTCTCCACTCCTTATTAATATATCATATTATGCATGAGTTTTGTTCTCATGGCTTGCCCTATCGATGAGCTACCTATCATGAGGATGCTGGAGAGAAGGACTCTACCTTCGATATTCATATGAACATCTCTTCTAGGTTTGGGATTAATGAAGAATACAGGTATGTATCACAAAACCCTTTTTAACCGATCTTGATAATGAATGTGATAGATAATATAAGATCTATTATCAAATAGATCATATCTTAATATTTTGTATTTCAATCTTCTATCCATGATCCATGGGGTCTAAAGAAAAAATTTTCTTACGTGTGGCATCAGAGCCATAGTATTTTTGATAGAAGATTGGAATCATTTATTTTTTCTATTCATTTTTAGATGATTAGTTTGGAAAAACCTGATGATCTATTTTATTGATATTATTCGTCATTGATATGGCTACATCGCTGACATGGAACGTGCGCCAGATCTAGCTGGATGCCGCCGGTGCCGCATGGATTTTTCTTTCAAAATTCCCCACTCACAAAATGGCGTTCCTGCTCCTTCGCCAGGTGGCACCCCAAGATGGGTCCAACTCTGCCGAGGTCGAGCCGGGCTCTACTGCTCCTTCGCCAGGTGGCACCCCAAGGCGGGTCCACCTCGGCCGAAGTCGAGCCTCTCTCTGCCACTTCGCCAGGTGTCCATCCAAGAGGGGTCCACCTCGGTCAAAGCTGGCGGCCCCCTGCTCCCTCGCTAGGTGGCACCCCAAGACAGGTCCACATCTGCCGAGGTCGAGCCGGGCTCTTCTGCTCCTTCGCCAGGTGGTACCCCAAGACGGGTCCACATCTGTCGAAGTTGAGTTTCTCTCTGCCACTTCGCCAGGTGTCCACCCAGGAGGGGTCCACCTCTGTCGAGGTCGAGCTGGGCTTTCCTGCTCCTTCGCCGGGTGGCATCCCAAGACGGGTCCACCTCTGCCGAGGTCGAGCTGGGCTTTCCTGCTCCTTCGCCAGGTGGCATCCCAAGACGGGTCCACCTCGACCGAAGTCGAGCTTCTCTCTGCCACATCGCCAGGTGTCTACCCAGGAGGGGTCCACCTCGGCCAAAGCTGGTGGCCCCCTGCTCCCTCACCAGGTGGCACCCCAAGACGGGTCCACCTCTGTCGAGGTTGAGCCGGGCTCTCCTGCTCCTTCGCCAGGTGGCACCCCAAGATGGGTCCACCTCGGCCGAAGTCGAGCCTCTCTTTGCCACATCGCCAGGTGTCCACCCAGGAGGGGTCCATCTCGGTCGAAGCTGGCGGCCCCCTGCTCCCTCGCCAGGTGGCATCCCAAGAGGGGTCCACCTCTGCCGAGGTCGAGTTGGGCTCTCCTGCTCCTTCGCCAGGTGGCACCCCAAGACGGGTCCACCTCGGCTGAAGTCGAGCCTCTTTCTGCCACTTTGCAAGGTGTCCACCCAAGAGGGATCCACCTCGGCCGAAGCTGGCGGCCCCCTGCTCTCTCGCCAGGTGGCACCCCAAGACGGGTCCACCTCTACCGAGGTCGAGCCGGGCTCTCCTGCTCCTTCGCCAGGTGGCACCCCAAGACGGTTTCACCTCTGTCGAAGTCGAGCCTCTCTCTCTGCCACTTTGCCAGGTGTCCACCCAGGAGGGATCCACCTCGGCCGATGCTGGCAGCCCCTCCGCCAGGTGGCACCCCCTGATGGGTCCACCTTGACTGAAGTCAGCCTTACTCTGCAAAGCCTCGGGGAGGCAGAGGCACGAGTCACGAGGTCGCCACCAGGATCGGCATGCGCCGTGTCCCATGCAGGGTGCCAGTACTGCCTGCAGCGATACGCGAAACCTCGTTTACATCAGATTAGCAGGGCCCCGCGATCGAGAAATAAAATCTTTTCGGGCAGAGGCCTGAAACACTATAAGCCCACCGTCAATGCCCCGAAAGGAGGGCTCCCGCGTTCGGCTCGAGGTCTCGCCAGTTTTCCCCCTTTCGTAACACACGGCGGACGAGACGTGTCAGCCACTTAACTCCCGGACTTGAAGGAGAAGTGGGAGGATGATCTAGAGATCTCCGGGAGCCTCCGGGAAGGGACGGGGGCTAAAGGCGGTCTGATGGTATAAAAGGGACAGCAAAAGCGGACGGAAAGGTAAGTTGACAAAAGGAAAAGTATCGAGAGAACAATCCTAGGACCTCCAAGAAGTCTTCAGGCGCAAGCTCGATGAACCCAGTGCAGGAAGTCGGGTTTCAACCCTTCTCTTCCTCACATTGCTTTCATCCAAATCTCCTCTAAGTACGGGAATCCTTAGGGAACCCGCCTTAGAGAACCTGTTCCATCTGGCCGCTCCCTAACTTGATCGTCGGAGTACCCCCGCCGGAATCCCCGGCCCGGGTCTCTGACATTGTTTTGCAGGACCGGAAGCAACTCACAAGCTATAGGCCACCGTGGTTAGATCCGCAACAGCCATGTTTCATATCCGATAAAATAAATATATTATAATTTTCAAGAAAGGCATTTTCTTCGTGATTTATTTATTTATTTATTATTTTATTGTTCTTAAAACCCTCTTTTAACCTTCCAACCTGCCGATCTTCACCGGTCTGATCCGCTTGTGCCCGTCTTCGTTCGCATCGCACTGGGTAGCCAGCGGTGGCAGGGAGAGCCCATGGAAGCCGACGGTGGCTGCGGTGATCTGGTTTCAGATCATGAATAAACAAAAAAAATGGTAAAACGATGAGAGGCCGCAATCGGCTATCCCTGGCCCGGTCTTGATGACCAGGCAAGCCCCTAGCGACGGTGACGACCCCGGCCGGCAGTGAGGAGCCTGTGATCGAGGGGTCTTGGCTAAGATCACAACATAAAAAAAACTTGCTGCATGGACCGCCGTTAGGCACGTTTTCGTCATCGGCGCACTGCCGGAGGCGGCGACCCGCCATCCTTGGTTGATCAGTGTGCCTATCTCGTCGATTTTTTGGGTCGGCGGGGAGGTTTTGTCTAAGGGCGGCTGCGCTCGGTGGTTTCCAAGCTCCCAGTTTTAGGGTGGTCGTGGGGAAGGAGACTGGAAATCCATCGCCCAAGAAGTAGTCTTTTGGCCGTCGATGACGGAGAGAGGTGGCGATCCGGTGAGCGGTTCAGCCGGTGGACCTCTACAGTGGAGATCCCAACCTTCAAAACTCTATTAATGGAGTTTGTGGGAAGGAACGGGAGAAAGAGAAAGGGAGGAAGGAGATGAAGCTTATTGGATTAATGGGTTTGGGTTTTATCCTTTAACCTGTTACACTCGATCCATTAAGTAAATTAGTCTGAGCTCAATTCAAGAACTCGCTGAACCCAATTACATTGGGTCAATTTCAATTTAAATAAAGAAGAATTTTACAATTAAACCCCTATAAAATAATAATTACAAATGGATCCATATAAAATTATATGTATTCTTCTAATATTTTGAAAATTATAAATGAGTCCTAAAAGTTTTATGGTCAAGATCCTATTTTCCTGAAAATATATTTTATAGAAAAGTTACTATACTTTTTATAATTCATAGTTCGGTCTTTTATCATTATTTTTTATTAAAATTACTGAAACTTGATCATTTTATATCCGATTTGAATGATTGTTAAACCGTTGGACTCGTAATAACTTGAAGAATATTTTGATTGAGTTCTTTATACATGATAAAATATATAAATAATTTAAAAATTATTTATATATAATTTTATTTACTATTATATAATTTGAGTGAGTTTTCATCTAGCCTCAAAAGGTCCGGAGCACTCTATGAATTTTGAATAGTTGAGTTATTGAGGATTAATTATTCATCTTTTATTATATTTTGGAATTGCATATTGATATCTCTATTACTGTTGATCCAAAATTGACTGTAATTGATTATGATATTTATTATATACTATAATTCTTATCCAAAGGTATTTTATAGTTGTATGGTAAGTCTCATTGATAGAAGTGGAAGTTAGAATGTATTATTATGATATGATCAGTGGGGTGTATATTATTGAGTTTTCCATTTTGGACCAATCTTTTGTGGCATACATGTCGTTAAAGTATGTCATTTTGTGTTTGTTTGGACATTTGTCTTCCCTATATGAATAAATTCATGGGTTGACATAAATATTTATCACCAAAATTGTTTATTTATGTTGTCCATAAGTTTTTCATCATGTAAGAAATATTTTTTAGTTATTGCATACAACTGCCTGTCCAAAGGGGATTATTGTATGTTTTAATCGGGAAAGGTTGCATGGGGCATTATATTGCAATGGTGCTCTAGCTTTCATGCATTTGTCTGTCCAAAGGGGATAGGTTCGTAACTGTTAGGGTATTTCATTTTTTTGTAGCTTCATGTGAAAAGTACTTATACATATTACATGTTCTGTCCAAAGAAAAATATGTGATATTGTATTTGGACTCTTATATATCATTTATGTACATACCCATAGACTAATATTTTGCATTCCTACCATCTTTGATTATACAGTTCTTTTTATGTTAAAAATAATAATACTGTTATTGAGATTTTGACTGGGTCAAAATATCAAAAATAGAGATATATTGGTCTTAAAAAATTTGCATGTCCAAAGAGGATAGATTTTGAATGTCTTATATCTTCATTGTGTTAACCTTTGTTTTTTTGAAAAGAGATATATATTGGGCCTGATAAATTTGTTTATCCAAAGAAGATATATTTTCAAAATTTTATACTTTTATTATATTGACCTTATTATTAGTGCTCAAAAATATGTCATACTCTCTGTTTAAAGGAGAGTTTTATAATGATGCACATTGTACACTTGTTGAAAATGAATTATTATATTTAAAGACTTTATTTAATTATTGTTTATCCCTCAAACATATTGCATCATACATAAGCTTGATTGATGTTTTACATATTTTATGCTGTCCTAGAGGTCATGACTTGGTGATCCTTCATTGAAAGGATTGTGAATTTCGATAGATGGTGACCACCAAAGTGAACTGTTCATTGAGATTCACAAGATCCTTCTGTAAGCTATTTAGAAGGGATTGTATAGTATTATATGTTAAAGAGAGAATCCTTATTTAGATCATTTTCTTTCTAAAGAAAGCTTATAACATTAGACCAAGGACTCTTATTAAAATAATACTTATAAATTAGGTTTTGGAATATATTGTAAATATTGTTTAGCTGTTAGTATATTTGTATTTCATAGAGTTAATACTCCCATTATGATGACTCTGATTGAAATGAAATATAAAAAATAAAATTGTGCTAGCACTAAGTATGATAGAATATAGATATTACATTATATAATGATCTTCCATCTTGGTTAACTTATTAAAATACTGTGAAATAAAGCTACCTTAAAAGTGATGACGAGTAAATTATTTTATTTAAAATATATATATATTGATTCCATTCTTATTATTATATTTAAGAATAGTAATCTAATATAATTTTTGATCTCATTTATGAAAGATATGTAGAATCTAATAAAAGAAAGTCTGGACAGCTGATGAATAGATAAATTAATATATGATAAATGATATGATGGTGTTAGGGTCTATATCTTGAATCTAGAAAGTATTGCACCTAAAATTAGTATTATGAGATTTTTATCTCTAATACATTGTTATTCATCATATTTTAGTCTTGCTGTTATGTGGTTTAGTGAATTTAAAATCATATATGTGAAATAATTAATAATCATATCCTATTTTGTTTCAAAAGTTTTTGATTTTTTTGAAAATTAGATCAAGGTATTAATAAAGTATATCAATCATATTTTAGGACCCCATACATAATAAACAAATAGTATTATTGAATATTTTTATAAATATGGGACAGTTACTTAATACACCATGTCTCAAATTTCTATGCAAAATGATGTGGCTGAGTAGCAAAGCATACTTTGAAAGACATGGTGTGAAGTATGATGAGTGAGTGTAATTTATCATGATATTTTTAGTATAAGATTCTAAAGAACTATAATATGTATTTGGATGAAATTCTTGGTAAAATTGTTATACAAGATAGTTTTGAGTTGAAGGTTAGTAGGAAGCCCAATATTATTTAATTTTATATTTAAAGTTATTCTACAACACTTGATCATTGATAATCCATCAGCAAATAAATCTTTATTTTATAATAATATATATTTTTTGGTTATCCAGATAATTTATAAATGAATACAGATTTTAATATCTTAATAGAGATATAAAGAATATTGAGTCAAATTATGCCATGTTTATAGATTCTGATTTGCATAATTTTAGATGCTCATATATTAGAAAAATAATATTGGAAAAAACATAAGTTATTACTCTTTTTTTATTTATGTAAATATTATATTTCATCTTACTAGAGAATTGTCGGAGAACAATATTAAATATACAAACTAATGATTGTACATCAATTACTAGTTGATGTAGCACTAGTAAAGAAATCATATGATAAGAAAATAGATACATGTCATTTCTTATGATAATTTGATTTCTCAATATGTAAATGGCTGGAGGGTTTGTTTTATAGAATGACAAAAGTATAAAAATAGGAGTCTAGTGGCATTATTTGGATATATAGGCAAAGTATGTGGTATATTGCAAAGTCATAATTCATATTATTTTTATTATAAAACTTTATCCCGGGTCTTATAATTATTGATTCTATCTTAAAACCACTTAACATTTATATTATAATCATAGGTAGCTATGTTCTTTAAAGAAACAATGAAAGTTTTCATTATATCTATTTATGTGAAGATAGAATATTTGCCAGTCAGAGATTTTAGTTGAAAGGAAAATATTCTATAAAATATATTTGTTCAAAGTCAATATTTGTTGGTCTCCTAATCAAGAATAAGATCCATAGTTTTTATGAAATATGTCAAGAATATGGATATTTTAAATTTTTTTAATTATCTAGATTAGTAGAAGTTTGATGTATTTATATATATTGACTTCATTAACAAAATTTTATTTATCAATGATTACTGGATTGTAATACCAGAACACATAAATGTCGAGTATATATGTATAAAGTCTGCATTGGCTGACCCTTTGATCAAGGATTTGAAGCCCATATGCTTTATTAAGTATGTTGAAAATATAGGCATATTGAATTCTTTTATTGTGCTTGGTTAGTGGGAGTGACTTTATATTTATATTTTATTATTATAAAACTTAGTTTTATTTGATATTTTTATCATATGTATTAATATACATTGTTGACATATTAGGTGATGGATTACATTCCTATATATTTTATGTGTACATGTGTAATAATAAAATATAACATAGTATCTCAAGCATGTGTTTTGTCTTGAGAATGACAGTTGTGTAGATTTGTCTCATTTGATAATTACGAGATCTCATTATGTTTGGAGATATGCAGATTTTTTTTGAAGTCATGAAAATTTTCTAGCTTATAATAAAGTATATGGTTATAGAAAAATCATGATTAGAGATATATTTATAATTTATTTTGATTTTGTTTAATGCCATTGAAATTTATCTTGTTTATTTTGTTTTTCTAAATATGTTGAAGAGAAATTGGAGAATTGACAATGTAAAATAGTATGTTTATTTTTTGATCACCTTGATACTATTTTCTTGCTACATTACCATACCAAGATTCATATCGATAGTATTTATGATGTTTGTAACCATGGATAAGTCACGTATTGGATAAGTAGTACAATGACCCCATGATTCGACATCATGGATATTATTGGACCGAGTTATTTATAGGTGCTGTCTATGGATTATATGGTGGCCATATTTATTTTCAACACGAGAGTTATTTTTAAAATAAAATATTTTTAAAATTATAATTAATATAGCATTAGTGGGAGAATGCAAGAATTTTTCTTAATTTAGGCTGATATTAATTATTGTTTTATAGTTTATTAAAACTGTGTTGATTTTATTGTCCATATTGATAGACGTATAATGAGCCCAATATTATGTGATCATTATTTGGACTAGGAGCACCTCATGTAAATTGGTATGGTTGAGGTGGCATGGTATAGGCCTTGACCCAACTGGTCCATGATGGAAGGGCCTGTTAGGATTTGCTTATAAATAATAGAATAGGTCCCTTCTCCACTCCTTATTAATATATCATATTCTGCATGAGTCTTATTCTCACGACTTGCCCATTGATGAGCCGCCTACCATAATACTGGAGAGGACTCTACCTTCGATGTTCACGTGAGCATCTCTTTCAGATTTGAGATTAATGGCAAATACATGTATGTATCGCAAAATCTCTTTTAACCGATCTTGATAATGGATGCGATAGATAGTATGAGATCTGTTATCAAACAGATCAGATCTTAATATTTTATATTTTAATCTTCTACCCATGGTCCATGGGATTTAAAGGAAGATTTTTTCTACAGTTTGAACATGAGAGGCTGGTCTTCTAATCTTTATTCTCTTTAGATTTTGTGGAGGTATAAAAAAAAATCGAAAAAAAAGCTTGAGATCAACTTTTGATGACATTGCTTTTGTATGTTTAGCATGAGAGGAATACAAGAAACTTTTTTAAAACTAGGAAAAGCTCCATCTTCATTGCTATTCAGAAGACGCTTCAAATCTTTCTTCTTTGGAAGAATATTTGCTCCAAAAAGACAATTGAAGATCATCAGCAAACATCATCAAAAGAAATTAAAAAAAAAAAAAGGTTATCGGCATATTTGAAATTCCTAATCTATCTTGGTTCCCCCACCAAGGTCCTGGTGCTGGATTGAAAACTGTTTGGGATCTCAATATAGTACCTACTTCTTTCATTCATTGTAAATTTTTCTTTTTAATTAATAAATCGACACTCAAAAAAGGTGGATGGCCATGATTCTGTGGTTGAGGTTACGCGGACTAGCTATTCGACCATCATCACTCATCCGGAAAATCCCAACAACAATGATGTTGAACAGTAAAACAGATAATGAAAAATTGCTTGTCTACAGGTGGAATCGCAAGGGAGCATGCAAAATCCACCTTCTGCATGCATCCCCTTTACGTGCGGAAATAGCTGGATTGTGCGTCCTCAAAGTGGCATCTTTCATTGAAGAAGGGTCATCCATTTACAAAGAACATATATATATATATATATATATATATATATATATATATATATATATATATATATATATATATATATATATATATATATATATATATATATATATATATATATATATATTATGATATGTGAGACTCGCTCACCTGGATGGTAAGGTTTTCTTTAAAAAAATAATATAAAAAAATATTTACGAAAATAAGGTCTTTTATAATATATTTATGGATTTAGATGATTTTTTGTCACGTGTCTCCCAAGCTTGGACACATGGCCAGATGAGGGACAGGTGGCCAGAAGACTTGGACACGTGATGAAAACACGGGTCAAATCTACGATTTCGCTGTGAAAATGCGGGTTGAACCTACAATTTCACTGTGAAATCACGGGTTGAACCCGTGATTTCTCAGCCGAACCCATTTAGCTTTTTAGGTGTTGGTTCTACTGTTCGTTAGCATCCTCCCAGCCCCATCTCGGTGTCTCCCGGTCCCAGTGTCTCCCGGCCCCATCTCAGTGTGTTGATTGTTTGGATTCTAAGCGACCCCAGGTGTCTCCCACCCAATCTTTCCTGGTAATTTTTGTTTTTTTAGTTGTTTAAGGTCAAATCGGGATTTGGTCTCCCGGCCCCAGTTTTGCAGTCTAAATTTTGGTTTTTGTTTTATGTTTAGAATCAAGTCGGCCCTAGCTCTCTCGGCCTGTCGTTCTCCCTATCCCACCGTCGGTGTCCCAGCTTGTGGAGTTTTTGTGGGCTTTTGAGTGCTATTGATCCCCATTTTGGTATCCAGATCCAGTCCGAGCACAGCTTGATCCGGTATTCTCTTCCTTGCAGGTATATTTTATAATATTTTTATAATTATATTTTTGTTATATTATATTTGTATTTATACATTTAAATTTTAGAATTTAATATTATGATGTCATGTTAGTTTTATTTTTTTGTAATGCAATTATATGTTATTGTTTGATATTTAGATAATTTAATTATTTATGATGTTTATTTTATGTTGTAATATTACATGAAATTATCTCCTTTAGAGATAAATTTAGATTTTCATTGAATATTTATCTCTCTTTGATATTGAAAAGAAATTAATAATATTAAGGTTTGAAATATTCTTAAGATAAATCTATATTTATAAATTTTTTAATCAGATTTTAAAAAAGATAATTTACAGTCTTCATTATTAAAAAATAATTATTTTTAATTTTTAAATATACATGAAAATATAATGATAGATAAAATCAGCTAGTAAATATAAATATGTATGGAATTGTTAAAATTATTTTATTATAAATTAATATATAAAATTATTTCATTATTGTATAATTTAAATAATTAATTAATTATGAATATATAATTATATAAGAATAATATATTAATATTGATATAATTAATTAATATAGGTATACAAATAATTGATATGTTTATTATAAAAAATTATGATGTTAATAATAAATAATTAAAATATATAAACTTTTAGAACATGTATAGAATTAATTAAATAAAAAAGTTTATCATGCTATATAAGTTTATTGTATGTTTGTTAAATCTTATAATATATGAATATTTATAGTTTGTAAATAAATTTTAATTAAATATAAGTATATTGTGGTACAAAATTAATATATTATATTATAAATAAAGTTAGTAATGTACATGCAGTATTAAAATAAATTTAAAAATCATGTAGTACAAATTTATTTAACTAAAATATAGTATGAATAATATTTATTTAAAATTTATAAATATTTAGAACATATAAATAATTATTAAGTTACAAATAAAGTTGTTAATTTATAATATAAATAAATAGTATTTAAAATTTATAAATATTTATAATATATAAATAAATTATTAAGTTACAAATAAATTTGTTAATTTATATGCTACATTAATCATATTATAAATTTATTAATTGAGAAATGTAATCATAGTGTACAATAAATTAAGTTGAGCATTAAAGTTTGGATATTTGTAGTCTGCATATTTATAATTTTATTTATTTAAATCTTTTTTAGATGTGCAGCATGAATATCTACAGTATGTAATATGTAGAAATGTTAGCATTGAAAAAATTATATGTCAAAATTATTTATTAAGTTAATTATTTGATTTTTTATATATATTAATATAAAATTTATATTACAGTGAACCGTAGACCCGTCAATTGATTAATATACATATTCTGTAGTATCCATATATTTATTTAAATTTATACGGATCTGAGAACTATACATATTAATCAATTGATTATCCAATTTGGATAGTTGGGAAATTACAAATAATTTTATAGGTCAGTTTATAGTAATCAAATGATGTGCAATGAAGACTGAATAAAATCTCGAACATCATTTTTCTTTTGTTCTCTGCATACATAAATATTTGTACGTGGAGAACTAAGAAAAAATATTGCCGAAATTTTATTCAGTCTTCATTGCACACTATTTGATTAGAAATAAGCTGACCTGTAAAATTAATACAATTCTTGAATGGAATAGGACCTATCTTTACCCAGTAGTTGGTGATATGATGTATTTATCATTTAAATCATTATAAATTTTGTACGTATATATTAAATTTAAAATATATTAAAATTTATATGTATGTATTTAAGAAAATAATTATGTTTGTAATTTTATCGTCATATTATTTATTTTATTTAATTAAATTTTAATGATAGCATTATATATTTTGAGAAAGTTATCTCTAAATATTATTTTATTTATTAAACATGTAGGGCATAATAGAAAAAATAATCATAGCCTTATGTTATATTAATGGTTCTATAAATAATAGTAAATATGATATTGAGTACAATCAGGGACCGAAAAAGGTAATTAGAATTAAATATGGTATGACATTCGAAGAGTTGGAGAACAAAATATGTAGAGTCTTCTATATAGATTGACGTGGAAAAAAAATATTGATCATTTATAGATATCCACAAGTTGTACCGTCGATATTTGTAAAGTATGAACCTGTTCCACTAACTGATGATGAAGACATGAATATAATATTTTCAATGATCAGTTCACATCCTTGTATATCAGGTACAGAGTTGTACATAGATATCCAAACTGTTGAAGCTCCTGAACCTGTTTACGAACAGGATGATAATGAAATAGCTGCTCAAAATACAGCAAGAACTCATGTAAGTGAACATGTTATGTCATACTATTGTCCAAAAATCATAGATAATATTTTGAAAAATACTGGTTCAAGATTTATATAAGACTCTTTACATACAATGGACAGTAATATGTCAGAAAATAATATTAGACAAGCATCGGTATATACAGCTACTAATGATACAGTGCATCTAGATAATCAACTTTTTAATGAAAATGATGAACAAAGTGAAGATGATGTGGTCGATAAATGTAATGAAGCTGGTACATCAGAACCTGTACGAAGTCTACATGATATCCCTGTTCCAAATAAACATGTATTTGAAGCCCCCTCCAAAATATTCAATCGGGTTGATTAGATTGCTACTAATATGTCCATGTACTCTACATTACAAGAACATCTGTTGTATGGCAAAGATATGGGGAATTATGTAAAGGCCTTCACTTTATAGATAAGACAGAATTACAAACAGCAGTAAAGCAATATTCTGTTGAAAGACATCACGAGTTTAGGGTGATTGAGTCTAATCCTAATTTATGGCTTCTGAAATATAAGAATAGAGAGTCATAATGTCAATGGATGTTGAGAGCTATTAAATGGCATGGTTATTTTGAGATCACACGATATATTGGTCTCCATACATGTATATCCTCAATGATGTCTCAGGATCATTCTGGGCTGGATTCAACACTAATTGCAAATAAAATTTGGGACATGATCAAAGAAATTCCTTCAATTGCTATTTCTGGACTTGGTGCACTGATAAAAAATAAATATAATTATACACCCAGTTATAGAAAATTATGGGAAGCCAAGTAAAAAGTAATATCCATGCTATTCGGGGATTGGGATATTTTATATTATTTGTTGCCAAAATGGTAGCATGTTGTTGAAAAATTTAATCCTAGCTCTTGGATGAAATTCATCAGCACTCCTACTAGTGTTCCATCTTGTGCTCAATTTGATCATATTTTCTGGACCTTTGCACCCTCGATTGAAGGGTTTAAGTATTATCGACCAGTCATAAGTGTTGATGCTATATTCCTATATGGAAAGTATAAGGAGAAGTTGATGATTGCAACTACTGTTGATGGGAATAACCAGATATTTTCACTTGCATTTGGTATTGTTGATGAAAAATCAGCTGATACATGGGGTTGGTTCTTAGCTTGCATTAGAAATTTTATTATATCATGTCAGGATATCTATATAATTTTTGATTGACATGCTGGTATACTATCTGCAATGCAAAATGAGTATCTAGGTTGGCAACCATCGAAATGCTTATCATGTTTATTGCCTTCGTCACGTGGCTAGCAATTTCAATTCAAGATTTCGTGATCCAAAATTAAGAGATATGGTAAAAAAAGCTAGAATACAAACATAGCCTAGAAAATTTTATAAATATATGAGGAACATTGAAAAACTTAATCCAGAAGCTGTTCAATGGCTGAATGATATCCCTTTAGATAAATGGATACTTGCACATGATGACGGTCGATATTATGGAATGATGACAATAAATTTATCTGAGTGTTTCAATAGAGTTTTGAAAAATGCTAGATTCCTACCAATAACTGTTTTGGTGCAGTTGACTTTCTTTCGACTTATATCATATTTTGATGGTCGATGTGCCCAGGCAAATGATGCACTTGACAGGAATTAAAGATTTACTCCTTTTGTTAGAAGATACATAATCTCCAAGCAAGCGAAAGCTACATCACATATAATTACAAGATTCGATAGAGAAAGTGGTTTATTTCAAGTCCAGACCACGAAGTGTTGACCAAACATGAACATAGGCGATAACACACAGGTGACTGTATATTCTTATTTTTTTAAAAAAATAATTATTGTATGTTGTTTACATATTGACTTATATTAAATTATAGTAGTGCAACTTTCGTAGCGGACATGTACATGCCAGAAATGGCAGTGTTATCATTTATCCTGCTCTCATGTGAGGCTGTATGTGCATATATTGCAATTAATTTTTATAGATATGTTGATCGATGCTATACATTACATGACTATTATCAATTATATGCACCACAATTTCAACCAATTCCATACTAAGAATATTGGTCTCAACAAGATCAAGATAGTTTTATTATACCCGATATAACTAGGTTAAGATAGAAGGATAGGCCCTGTTCCACCAGAATTAGGAACGACATGGATATCCGAGAATTTGGAAACAAACAAAGGTGTGCCATCTGTAAGAAGGAAGGGCATGTTAGATAGTCTTGTCCAAGAACTTTACATGCGGATTAGGATACTCTTACAAATGACATTACATAGGTATTTTTATATACGTCAACTTATTCTCTTTTATAAGCAAGATTTTTTATAGATTGTGACATGTACCATACTGATATTTTTTTAATATTTCATTGATATGTCAGGATAGATAATGGTTGGAGCTTGGGAAAAGCTTGCATGTACAATTGGGTTTTGACATGACTATGTATTATTTTTGCATTGATTGTTGACATGTACCATACTATTTAATTATTTGTTATTTACATTTATATTGCATACTATAGTTTTGGATCCCGGACCATTAAATCGTTCTGTATTATATGATCAGGATACATAGATCTTGTGTAGCATGGGAGGGGCAGGAGACTGCTGTACTCTATTGCGACGTAGAGAGTTAGTTATGTGCAGGTCCATATATCTCGATAGGTGCATATTATCTTTATTGATACAGTCAGGATTTTACGGTCTTGCATGAGTAGGATATACACAGTTGGACTGGTACTTAATTACAGCTTTTGTAGAGCGTTGGCGTCTAGAGACACATACATTTCATTTACCATTTGGAGAGTGTACCATCACCCTACAGGATATTGCTATCTAGTTAGGTTTGTCTGTTGATGGTCTACTGGTGATAGGTATTACTCGGATAGATTGGAGATAGGTTTGTTAAGATTTGTTAGGGATTATCCCACCACAGGGTAGACTCTAAGGATCATGGTTGAGCATGGTGTGGCTAGCGGATCAGTTTCATGAGCTAGCTATTAATGCTGACGAGATACAGATTCAGCGCTATGCTCGAGCATATATTTTATAGATGATGGGTGGGTATTTATTTATGGATAATATGGTGATAAGATGCATCTCATATTCCTATCCTTATTAGTGGATTTCAAGAGTGCTAAACATTATAGTTGGAGTAGTGCAGGGCTCGCTTGGTTGTATAGAGAGTTGTGTAGGATGAGCAGGAGAGATGCCATTGAGATAGCTGGTCCATTGTTGCTTCTATAGTTATGGACATGAGATAGATTTCTGATCATGGCGCCATGCAGATTACTTCACCTGGCTCCAGATCCTATGATCGATTTAGATGATGGTGGAGCTGGTTTACCACAGGATCCACTAGGGATGTGGTAAGTTATAAATTTACATAAATTTAATGATTAATTATATTTATTGATACATGTAACTTAATCTATTTAATGTGCAGATGAAGAGATGATTTTGCTGTTACGGAGGTACCTACACATGTTCTCTTTTCGTATTGATATTTGATAGATTACCTAAGTCCAGATCAGGTGACGACTAGCGCTTATCTTTGTTAATGGTTAATAATTTTATATTACTTATTTAATACAAATGCTTGGTATTGTTCATTAATAGGTGATATGGTAGCCATATACGGGCGACAAACTTGTACAACTACGAGAGTACTACCTCCACGGTCAGGATATTTGGTGTAGTCGAGTGCCACTCATATATTTTTATGCATAGAGTGGCATTAGTACTTTTCTGATAGAGTGATGCGACAGTTCAATTTTTGACAGGTCGTACCCGATCAATGTGTTACAGATCCTGCACTACATCCTATCGATCTCATGAATGAGTTGAGCAGGATTAGAGTATCACTCATCAGTCTTATATTTAGTTATGGGTGAGCCGACATGATTATGTTGTAGATGGTGCTCTTGCTGATGGTGCTATGGATTATCATGATCCATACATGCAGTGGTATCGCGGCATTACTCGGCGATTTCTCAATCATGATGGTGCGATGCATGATTATCTGGTAAGAAGTTTTATTTATGCTATTTAACATCGTTATCATATATTTCATGTGTATAACTCATTAAATGTTTATAACTTTCAGAATAGTGGCATTGTGACGATATATCAGCTTGCTCAACCAGGTTCCATAACAACGTCCTCACAGAATATACAAGACATACGTCAATCAGCTTTTACTGTTGTTGGTGAGCATGCACGTGTCCAGTTACGGGGATTTGCTCGGGAGGATGAGAGAGAGGACAAGACTCTAGGCCATATCCATGTGCATCTACATCGACAGCACCTCCACCTACTCAGCACAGACGAGGTACTCGATGATTCTATACATCTCCCTTTTCGATGCCGGAGTATGATCCATATATGTTCGCAAGTAGTTTTGTTCATGAGAATGTGAGACAGTTCACATCTACGGAGGATGCTACTGTACATTTTGAGTACACTACTGAATCGAACTATCCGATGCATCATGATTACTCAATACATGGAGGAGGACAGCATATAGGTGAGAGATCGTCACATCATGTATATGCACCGCATGATTTCCTAATATACAGGATCCGAATTGCATTGGGGACCGAGTGACGTGGAGCAAGTGCATCATCGACAGCAGCCTTCACGTAGGAGGAGACGGCTACCATGTGGGACTTAGGATTTTTATATTTTATTTTTTCATTGTTTATACTTATTATATTGTATTCTCAAATTTTTTAGGAGAAATGGAAATGTCCTGGTCTTCCAAAATCTTATATTTCAATTCTGATTCTGATTTCAATTACAGACCGAATGCTTTAAAATTTGGGAGAAGGTATAGAAATTATAAGATTCAGTAACCAAGCGAGAACTTTTGGCCATACCTGCAATTTATGATAATACTTTAAATTGCCGTTCTGTGATATCCATGGCCGGAAATAATTTCTTCATTTTGTTCTTGTTAGGGTATGCCACAAAACCGTCCAATCTATGTGGCTTCCACCAGCAATTTTTCCTCCTCTTTTTTATTTTAAATTTTAATAAAAAGTAAGAAACAAAAAAAGTAATAAAAATCTTAAAAATTAATAAAAAGTCTTTAAAAATTAGAATTTTTTTAAATTAATAAAAATAATAATATGATATTATAATAATATATTATTATATATTTTATATTATAATAAATATTTTATATATTACAATAAAATATTTAATTTTATTAATTATAATTTATTAAATTCAAAATATAAATTTACATTAATTATATAACAAATATTTACAAAGTTTTTAATCTATATTTTCTAAAAAAAATAAATTTTAAATCTATAGTGATTTTTTTAAAATAATTAAATAATTAGCCAACCATGACATGCATCAAAATCCTACAGGTGTGCAGGCATCGGGCACACAGCACGGTCAGGCACGGAGTAAAGTACGGCCGGGTGAGGGACATCATGTCCAAATGCAACGTGCAGGCCACGCGAGGGTGCGGGCGCATACCATAGGTGATGTGTATGGCCGGATGATGGGCATCGCACGTGGAGATGCATGACGCGTCTGGACTCGGATTATTATATAAGTATAACCCTAAACCTTAAATCCTAAGACATAAATCCTAATTTCTTAAACCTAAAACCTAAACCCTAAATCCTAAATCATATTTTCTTTTATTTGAAATTAACAAAATCAAAAATTATAAACTCTTTATTCAATAAAAAATAAATTTTATATAATTTTTAATATTTAACTAGTAAATTAAAAATATATTTATATAAATTTTTAAAAAATTGGGGTTGAACTGAAATCGCGGGAACCCATTCTACTAAAAGTAAACTAAGAGAACAATACAAGGATAAAAGAGGTGAAAGTTGTAAGGACAATCAAAGAAGATCTTCTAACATTTCATTAAAAAAAAATATGCATGTTAGAACCTGTTTGACAAATTCAAAAGAATTGGACAAGATATTTTATTAGAAATCAAATCTGTTAGCCCGTTCAAGTAGTTTTCTTCTAAAGATCCATCTTAGTTTTGACCTAAATTTCATCTATGGGCATGTCGGATTGCAAAATTTTTTTAAAAAAAGATATATGAAGATTTTTTTTTCTCTCATAGAATTTGTGCTGAAGAGGAATTTGGGTGATATGGACTTAATTATTTCTTAAATAGACCGTATAATTTATGATTGAAAATCCAACCTAAGCTTACTGCATTTTTCAAATAGACCATAAAGAGTAAAGAGTGGAGATTTTGAGTCCTACTTGTTTCGGTCCAATAGCCCTTTTCAACCTAGAAATGGAAGCTATACTTTTCTCAGCCAAAAGAACGAGAAAGGTCACTACTTTAGAGGTCAGCTGGCCGAGTAGGTTCTATCCCAAGTAGTCCCTATCCATGATGGCATGGATATCAGAGTATAGCAGTCATCATGCACATGCATCGAGTGTAGCAGCAAGGGATTTGTATGACCTTTTCAAAAGAGAGATGACTAGGAGGCTAGATGGTGCTTAGATTTGGAGGCTCGAGATTCATTCGAGAGGAAGCTTGCTCCTTTGGAATGTCGTTTGGAGCCATCTTTCCACTACGGCATTGCTGATAGCTCGGGGGATGGACATTCCATCCCCTATCCTGATTGTGGACTGATCATGAGAAGGTGGAGCATGCCTTGTTTTTTTATCCGAGAGCTGTGCATGTCTGGTGGTTAATTATCCATCTTTCTTTCTGTGATAGTTTGGTCAGCAGGGCCAGTTTTGGCTTTTCTTGAGGTACTGAGATAGAGCATCGAGGCAGAGAACTCCAAATTATCCAGCATCAGGACCGCTTATATTGTTGTCTATCACATCTAGCAGGCTCGGAACAGCAACATCCTTAAAGTGAGATGATAACTGGCGAGGTTTGTTCTTGGAAAGAGTCTTGATCCAAGCTGTAGAGATCGCTAACATATCATCCACCGGTTCATGCCTGTTGACATAGGACACTGGGGACTCCCCCCACATTCATGTAGCATCTTGTCGAGACTTTAATTATCATCCAAGAACCCTTATTGAGTTGTCTAAAAGTCAACTTCAATGATAGTATTGCCAACAGTAATAGTGAAGCCAAATTTATAATTCGTGATCTTGATTCCAGGTTTATTGCTGCTAGTGAGACCCATCTTTTTGAGACCATCTTGGAGTAGAGCTATGGGCAACATAGGAGGATATCATGCCTGCAAGGCTGGTCCTAAAAGTAAACCAATTGATTATCGAGAGAATTTCTGCCACAATGGTGGGTTGGATGTGGAAACAAGTCATTATAGGTACCGTGCATATCCACTTATTTTGTAACGTTTAGATGTTTTTGGAGGATGGATCTGTACATATCTACCATAAGATAAATAGTACATATTGTGGGGTGGATTGCTGCTATATTGTCAAACACTCAGAAGAAACTCTTTCGGCCACTGTTTTCATTTTACAGCGGTTCTTTCGAGCTTTTTTTTTTTATTTTAATATATATTTTTTGATAATATTGGTAGACTGCTTTTATTTATTTATTATTATTATTAAAAAATTGTTATGGAGGCGGTGGTTGGGACATGCAGGACGTGTGCTTTTTGTAAGCAATAATGTGCTGTAAGAAAGGATTTCCGCCAAGGCGTGACCGAGCTAACGAGAATCTCACTTTGCCGGTGCATGTAGCACAGATTTTATGATGAAAATTTCATGCACTGATTTTATTTAGTGGGAGATCCGGATCAGTGCCTATATACAATGAATGCAACATGAAAGGACATGGTCCAATAACATGTTCTTGGATTCAGAGATCTGGATCAGCGTCTATATGCAATGAATGCAACATGAAAGGACACGGTCCAATAACATGTTCTTGGATTCAATATCATGCAACAATGGAGATATAAATGTAGGAGAGAACGAGAGATTGCTTTATTTTTTTGAAGAAGAACCTTGTTATAACAAATAAGACAATACTCGATAACCTTTCTAAAAATCTAGAAGCTTCTCACCGTCCCGTACGTCTTCTCTCTTGTAGACTCATGCCCCAAGAACCCACATACACCACACACGAAGAATACCTCAACGTGCATCCCTTCTCCAAATCCGTGGAATACCCCACGGCACCAAGCCCTTCATGTGATATCTCCCTCACATGCGCTTCTCTACAGCCCATCACCGTGGCCTCCTTGAAACCCTGAAGGTCTTCCCACGATCCCTATCCCAAGGGGCGGCCCTTAAGCCCTCACGGTCCAAGACCATGACTGTGAGAAGTCCTTTTGGACTCCACACCGTGAGACATCCAAACCGCAGGCCCCCTCCTCACATTAAATAGCACATCGGGCGTCAATCACTTCTTGATTAGTTGGATGTCTAATCTTGGACTTCTTGTTGGACTGCAACAACTTCTTGAATATTGTTAGGACTCAATACATGGACGGTTAGGATTTGGATTCTTAGGCCAATAACAAACTGGTTAGAACTTTCTAGGTAGTTAGACTTCCAATTGGTTACAACCAACCAATTCGGTTAGGATCCTGGATGGTTGGCTAACCAACCAGCCAACTAACCATCTAACCAACTAAGATAACCTCCTAACCAATTTAACAAACATAGACCCAACCCCATAACCCAATCAGGTTATGTTACAATCTCTCAAAAAAACTCCTCCATAAGTCAAATGACAAAACACTCAAACTTAAAACATCCTTGGAACACCTCCAGGAATTCGCTTGGGACACACCCCCAAGCTCTAGGGATTGCCTCGAGCATCCCTGCCAAGGCCTCCCAAGTCTCTCCAAGGCTTGGGAGCATTATGCAAAACCCTACAATCTCTATCTTTGTGCTCCAAGCCTCAGCAAACCTGGCAATGTCCTCCTGCCCAACCCCGCTATAACTGCATGTCCTCACAGCCTCTTATGTGGACCTCCTTGTCTCTGCCAATATCCTTCAGCTGCTACACGCCCTTGGAGGCCTTTGGAATGATCGCCTCCCAGCTAAAGATCCTTGCTTGTATCCTTGTACCATGATTGTAGCCTTCCTTCTGCCTGGCAGCTACATCAGACTTTTTCTTGGAATTTTCTGGAGAGAACATAGCAAACCTAAACCAACACTCGTTGTAATTGGAGCTCTACCTAACACCATCTCCACAGAGCCATGCTAATCTCTGCACACTCTGCTCTACCTGGCTAAGTGCACCCCTGGCACTCATGGTAGGACCTGGCCAGTCTCCTTGCACTTTTCGCTCTAAACTCGTATCGAATCCTGCTCCACCCGTGAAGCCACCTCTCACTGGTGCTCCATCAGAGACTGAAGTCCCACTGATGCCACAAAAAGAAATCCCGAGGCCAGCCACTCAACGATGCCCTACTGAGCTTGTCGCTGCACCTCGAACACCGTCGCTGCCTCCTCGGATCCTCCGCATCATGCGGACCCCTCCGAGACCATTTCGGATACACTACATCTCGCAGGCTCCTCCAAAACCAAGAGCTCATCCTAACTCTTCTGCTAACCCAGTGACTGAACCCAGTAACCATCTCCACCTGGCTGCTCCATCATATCCCAGCCTGTCTCCCGGTTGCATGATATTCCTGGCGCTCCCTGAGACCTGTCCTCGGTCTCCCTGAGCTGCCATCTCCATCAGCTCTAGTCTCCGTTCCTAGGCCAATGTCGCCATACCGGGACACTCCAGACTGCCCGATACCCCCGGCGCTTCCTGAGACTGTCTCTTGTCTCCCTGAGCTGTCCTTGGCATCGTCTCTACTGATGTACTCCAGTGAACTTGAGAAATCCAGACTTTTCCTTTCTCCATCCATGCGAGATACCATACCCACGTACAACTCCACCTGCCTTGATGCACTCCTTGAATCCTCCTCTTCCATCTTCAAACCAGCGGCTTTGAAACCACTCCGCTTGCGCTCGAACAATGGCTCAAACCAAGCTTTGATACCGGTTGTTGTGAGAATTCCAGGCACTGATCCCACTTGGTGGGAGATCCAGAGCAGCGCCTATACGCAGCGGATGCAACGTGGAAGGACACAACCTAACAACCTGTTCTTGGATTCAATATCATGCAACAATGGAGATATAAATATATGAGAAAAAGAGAGATTGCTTTATTCTTTTGGAGAAGAACCTTGTTACAACAAACAAGACAACACTAGACAACACTCGACAACCCTTCTAAAAACCTAGAAGCTTCTTGCTGTCCCGCATGTCTTCTCTCTTGCAGGCACATGCTCCAAGAACCCACGTACGCCATGCAAGAAGAATACCTCAACGTGCATCCCTTCTTTAAATCCCGTGAAATATCCCACAGCACCAAGCCCTCCACGTGATATCTTCCTTACGTGCGCCTCTCTGCAGTCCATCACCGTGGCCTCCTTGAAACCCAGGAGGTCTCCCCACGGTCCCTGCCCCAAGGGGCGGCCCTCAAGCCCTCACGGTCCAAGACCAGGATCGTGAGAAGTCCTCATGGACTCCACACCTTGAGACATCCAAACTGCATGCCCCCTCCTCACATTAAATAGCACATAGGGTGTCAACCACTTCTTGATTTGTTAGATGTCTAATCTTAGACTTCTTGTTGGACTGCAACAACTTCTTGAATCTTGTTAGGACTCAATCAGATGGACGTTTAGGACTTGGATTCTGTAGGGATTTTGTGGTGCTCCAAAGCCTTGAAGAGACTTAGGAGGCCATGGCAGGGATGTTCGAGGATCCCTGGGGAGTGGGGGCGTGTCCCAAGCGGGTCCTGGATGTATTCTAGGAGTTTCCTGGTGGTGTTTTAGGGATGCTCTAAGTTTCAGTTTTTTCTCATATGATTCGGGGGGGAGTTTTTGAGAGACTGTAACATAACCCGGTTTGTGGGTTATGGGATTTAAGTCCAAGTATTAGTTGGTTGGTTGCAACCAACTTAGGAAGCCCCAAACCGCCTATGTGATTATATATAGGGAGTGTCGGTTTATAGGGGTATGAGAGAGGAATCAACGTGAGGGTTACATCACGCGGAACAAGGGCTTGAGCGTGGTGGTCTTCCATGGGTTTTGGAGAAGGGGATCTTGCGTGAGGGAGTCCGTAAGGCGAAGTTGCTTCTCGGGTGTCAGAGAGGCGCTGGTTCTTGATTGTAATCAAGATTTCTTCTCCAAGGATTAATAAAAATCAGTATCTCTTTTTTTCTAATCTCTTCTATTACTTCTCCTACTTCTTGGTTTAAAAAGAAGGCTGCTATCATTACGTCAGGGTCTCTCCCATGGTGCTTCTGCGATATATACTCTGATCCAGGATTTTCTAACAAGTGGTATCAGAGCGGGTTCGAGCGTAGAGAGAGGAGTTTTCTATCCCATGATTCCATTAAGGTTTCTCCAGGATTTTGGAGAAGGATTTAGATCTAGGGTTCAGATCTAGGGTTCATATTTGGGGCTGCTGTCTACACCCTCTTTACATCAGGTATCTTCTTCAAGATTTTTATTAATCTTTCGCTATTTGTGATTGTTCTGGATCATGGAAGGCAGCGGGATGAAGATTGGTGTGGAGAAGTTTGATGGGAAATGGAGTTTCACTATGTGGAAGGTTATGGTGGAAGACTTGCTAGTTTAGATGGGATTAGATCTGGTTTTGGAAGATAGGCCATGGGGTATGAATGACAAGGAGTGGATGTCCTTGGAGAAAAGGGCATGTGCCACAATTAGGGCTTGTCTGACAGATGAGATTTTGTATGGCATGTTAGAGGTGAAGACATCCAATAGATTGTGGTCGAGATTGCACACCTGTATATGGGGAAGAATATGTGCAACAAGTTGGTGCTGAAGAAGCAACTGTACAGCCTTCGAATGCAAGAGGGTGAGGATGTTGCGATACACATTCAGCGGTTCAACTGGATGAGCATGGATTTGCTCAACATTCGGGTGGATTTAGAAGAGGAAGATAAAAGTCTGCTGCTTTTATATTCACTATTTGGGAGCTTCGATCCGTTGGTGACTACACTGCTATATGGAAAGGAGATGCTGGTGTATGAGGAGATCATATCAGTGCTAAGGTCCAATAAGCAGCGGGAACGGATGACGAAGAGGGAGATCTTCCAGGAGGGTTTGGCTATATCAGAGAGGCCAAGAAAATGGAAGAAGGGTGAACAGGTGGGACGGGTACAGTCCAGGAAAGGCGGCATGGCTGGCAAGTGCTACATGTGTGGTGTAGCGGGGCACTTTAAGCGGGAGTGTCCGCTTAAGAAGAAGTGCAAGGATGGAGAAAAGGAAAGCCCAGATTTCTCAAGTTCAGTTGCTGGGTCAAAGGAAGAGTCGGATGAGCTCTTAGTTTTGGAGGAGCCTGCGGGAGGTAGTGTATCTGAAACGGTCTCGGAGGGATCCGTGGGATGCGGAGGGTCCGAGGAGGCAGTGACTAGGTACAAGGTTCAGGTACAAGCTCAACAGGGCAGCGTTGAGTTGTTGACCTCGGGTTTTGTGGCATCAGGTGGATTTCAATTTCAGGTGGAGCACCGGGGAGAGGTGGCTTCACGAGTGGAGCAGAATTCGACGCGAGATCAGAGTGAAAGGGTGCACGGGGAGGAGTCATATCCTAGCACCAGCACCAGGGGTGCTCCGAGGCAAGTGGAGCAGTGTGCACAGGTAGTGAGGCATGGCTCTGAGGAGATGGTGTCAGGTAGAGCTCCAGTTACAGCCAGTGCCGGTTCAGGTTCATTGGGTTCTCTCTAAGGAAGTCTAAGAAAAAGTCTGATGCAGTTGTCAAGTAGAAAGAAGGCTACAATGGTGGTGCCAAGGTACAAGCAAGGATCTTTAGCTGTGGAGGCGGTCATCCCAAATGCCTCCAAGGGTGCACAGCAGCTGAAGGGTGTTGGCAGAGCCAAGGAGATCCGCATAAGAGGCTGTCAGGACACGCAGTTACAGTGGGGTTGTGCAGGAGGACATTGCCGAGTTTGCCAAGGCTTGGGGGCACCAAGATGGAGATTGTAGGGATTTTGTGGTGCTCCCAAGCCTTGGAGAGACTTGGGAGGCCATGGCAGGGATGTTCGAGGATCCCTGGGACTTGGGGGCGAGTCCCAAGCGGGTCCCAGATATATTCTAGGGGTTTCTTGGTGGTGTTTCAGGGATGCTCTAAGTTTCAGTTTTATCTCATGTGACTTAGGGGGGAGTTTTTGAGAGACTGTAACGTAACCCGATTTGTGGGTTATTGGGCTTAAGTCCAGGTATTAGTTGGTTGGTTGCAACCAACTTAGGAAGCCCCAAACCGCCTATGTGATTATATATAGGGAGTGTCGGTCTAGAGGGGTATGAGAGAGGAATCAGCGTGAGGGTGTTTTTGAGAGACTGTAATGTAACCCGATTTGTGGGTTATTGGGCTTAAGTCCAGGTATTAGTTGGTTGGTTGCAACCAACTTAGGAAGCCCCAAACGCCTATGTGATTATATATAGGGAGCGTCGGTCTAGAGGGGTATGAGAGAGGAATCAGCGTGAGGGTTACATCACGCGGAACAAGGACTTGAGCATGGTGGTCTTCCACGGGTTTTGGAGAAGGGGATCTTACATGAGGGAGTCCGCAAGGTGGAGTTGCTTCTCGGGTGTCAGAGAGGTGCTGGTTCTTGATTGTAATCAAGGTTTCGTCTCCAAGGATTACTAAAGATCAATATCTCTTTTCTCCTAATCTCTTCTATTACTTCTCATACTTCTTGGTTTAGAAAGAAGGCCGCCATCATCACGTCAGGGTCTCTCCCATGGTGCTTCCATGGCATATACTATGATCCAGAATTTTCTAACAGATTATTGGGTCAATAACAAACTGGTTAGAACTTCCTAGGTAGTTAAGCTTCTAATTGGTTACAACCAACCAATTCGGTTAGGATCCTAGATGGTTGAGCTAACCAACCAACCAACTAACTATCTAACCAACTAAGTTAACCTCCTAACAAATTTAACAAACATGGACCCAATCCCATAACTCAATCGGGTGATGTTACAATCTCTCAAAAAAACTCCCTCTCAAGTCACATGAGAAAATACTCAAACTTAGAGCATCCCTAAAACACCTCCAGGAATCTACTTGGGACACGCTCTCAAGTTCTAGGGGTTGCCTCCAGCATCCCTGCCAAGGCCTCCAAAGTCTCTCCAAGACTTAGAAGCACCATGCAAAATCCTACAGATTTTGAATAAATCGCATTAAATTCATATATGTGATGCATATTTACTTCTCTATTATTTTTTTCTATTATCTTGTTCAACTAATTTTGGATTGTAACAGCGTAGGCAAATATTATGTTACGAGTATAGCCAGGCTTCCATATATTTCCATCTTGCTTTTACCATTACTATTTCAGAATCTTAACCTTACCTCGTCCCATGATTCATCCAAGCTTTTATACTTGAGACTCTTAAATTAACCCCATCTCATCCAAGCTAACTACTAGACAAAAACAAGGGCCTGTTTGTACCATATCCAACGCTCCGAATCCCCACATTTCTTCATGGAGTTCAGACCTATTGATTCTCCTTGTCTTACACGTACGCGCGCGTGCGCGCGCACACACGCACACAGAATTAAGAGTGGTATATCCATCAATTGAGAGATTCTATCTCACTCATAAATCCATGGATTATAGGATACGAGTTGGGGATTTGAGAGTCATGAAATCTTATCAGATGGTTTTCGTGATACATGCATTCTCAATAACAAGACTGTTCTAATGCTCATGTAAGTCTCAACAAAAGGACATTGGATCATTATCATCATCCATGTATCCCTGGTAGACAAAAGGACAAACAGTATCCTGTCATCCTCCTCGCATGGTGGATAAATAGCCGGAGGCTAAGCTAAAATAGAGAGATCCCCAAGAGAAGTGCATGTTCAAAATGATAAACATTGCTCTATCATACTAGACCGATCAGTGGTAACTAATTGATCGATTGATTGATCAAGATGGTACAAACAAGAGGCAATGAAGACGAGAAATCTTCAATATGGATGGGTAGGAAGGAGGATTAATTATTTCATAAGACCCGGAGGAAAAGACAACAGGCAATTTTGATTATTTCTTGCGAGAAGGAAATTAGAAATGAAGACTGCATGTACAAAACTTTAAAAGTTGTCCACAAATACTTGTACAAGGCATTGTCAACACTACAATGAAATAGGCCATTAGCGATATTTTTTTAGATCTTTCCCGATATTTTTAAGCATCAGCAAGAAACCTTCCGACACTTCTCAAAGCATCGCAAAAACATCGACAATGTAAGCATGGAAATGCCACCTACCGATGCTTTTTAAAAGTATCGGCATTAAAGCGTCGTTAGATTTAACATTAATGATGCTTTAAAGCATCGCTAAGTTTAAAATTAGCGACGCTTTTTAAAAGTGTCGGCATATGCCGACACTTTAAAACGTCGCTACATTTAAAATTCAGCGACGCTTTAAAGCATCGATATTTGTTAGGATAGCGATACTTCAAAGCATCAGCAAATTTATTTATTTATTTTTTAAAAAATATAGCTGTATGTTACAAACCTGTATACATCAAATACATACATCACATACCACCAATACAAACTTGTATACATGATCACCAAAATGAAATATCTAAACATTCAAACATGTATCACACCCAAAGACACACAAACACAAATATAAAGAGTTATATATATATAGTTACGATACATACATTATATATATTCTAAATTATTAGATACATACAAAAAATATATATATATATAGTTATAAATAATTACTTATCTGAGATGACATGAACATATACAGCATAGATGTAACATGCTCAAGCTGAGTCCTAATAGTCTGCATCTCTGCTCTGTCTGCATCACGTGTCTGTCTGAGCTCTGCTATCTCATCCTTGAGTCGACGAACATGTGAATGATCATGACTATCTCTAGCATCCTGAGTAAATCTACTCACCTTAGATAATTGAGTATGGGTAACTCCAATCCCATAACCCCTCTCTCGTCCAGGATGCTCTGGTCCCATCAACTCCGAGAATACCTTGCCTCGATGCGACTGCTCTGAGTAGATGATGTAGCCTCACCACCACGCTCGACGATCATAAAGTAGCCCTCTCCTATGTTTTATAAAAAACTCATGTATCAATACTTAATAAAAATAAAATTATAAATTATGATATAATATAAAAAATACATATATATCTCTAGACTCCTCCCGAACAAAATTGTCATCCTGGTGAACGTGAGTTATCCGATAGATTTCTACCTCACTAGGCTCTCTCCCCTGCTGATCAGCCTATATAAAGAATAAATATTACAAAAAATTTTAAAATGACACATCTTATACCCCCGTGCCATGATACATGGCACATACATGATACATGATGATACATGATGTTAAAACTAAAAATGTACTAAAAGTATTATAGGATGAGAAACATATAAACTCATGCCTGAGTCGTGCATAACTCTTGGACCCCGCTGTACGAGGAACAGACTGAGATGCTCGTGTAGCTCTACCAATAGCAGAATATATCTACAAAATAAAAGTTAAAACTATGTTATATATTGTATAAATATAATTACAATGAGTAAAAAATAATAAATTTATATGTTTGATGATGCTACACAACCTGTGCCCTCATGGAGAACCAATAGTGCACCAGCTCCCTCCATTGATGAGGGTGAACATCAGGAGGACAGGTAGCTGCAACCTGCTCCTCTGTCCTACCCTCTAGCTTGTAGTCTCCCTTCAACTTCGTCCTATATTCTTTCCACTTGCGATTGAGAGACTTCAGCACAAAATCAGAACAATCTAGAGGGAGAACAAACTTGCTCTACAATTTAAATAAATAATAAAATAAGTATTAAATGAAATAAGCAATTCAATTGTTAAAAACCTAAGATATAAAATAATATATCAATTTTTTTACCTTCACAACTCGTAGCATCTCTACTTTATAGGCAGGAAGCATGTCGTTCCACTTCGAATAATTTAGGAGACATAGCTGACCCCAGCATGCTACTGTCCCCAAAAAACTAGTCAACAAGCTAGCAGCTTTCTTAATAGGCTGGCCTAGCTTGTTACACTCTATGACTATCCTCTCACCCTTAGGTAACTGCCACATATCACGGACTAGTGTGACTCCTCGCCTCGCCTAAGTCTCCCAGATCCATCTACAAAAAAAATACAAAAAATTATATATCAAAACTATTGCATATGTATGAATTGAAATATGATGAAATTATTAAATTATCCTGTATCTGTATGTCATCGATAATAGGCTCATCATCAGGATTATCCATAGGAGGATCGTAATATGCTGACTTATAGGGAATGGCGTCGTCCTGAGGTGGAGAGGTACTGGCCTCCACAGAATGTACAAAAATGGATGGACTGGCATCAGATCGATGTGAAACTGATCGACGCTCGTCGGGCTGCTGTGACGAAGTACCAGCCTCGATCTGATAAAAATAAAATTGTACATCTGATAGGCACTTTCTTCGAGGCATGGTGTACCTAACATGCATTATTTAAAATCAAGTCAGTCAACATTATAATCAAATTATAACGGAAATGAATTGCAATTTAAAAGATAACATAATCATTCATGCAAAAATGTAAACCATCTTATAAACTACTTACTTGTATAATCAACCAGTTATACCTTCTTCGGAACCCAACCTAACCAAAATAGTTATATCATTTATATGATCATCCGGCATAATATTATAAGGCATACACTGAGTATAAGTATCATCATCATCTTCTTCTATCCTTTTTTTCCATGTCATACAAGTCTCTGGGTTTTGTCTTAATAGCAGTAGCCCGGTCTTTATCTTTCGAGTCTTGTACATAAAAAACTTGTCGAGCTTGAGATGAAAAGATAAATGGATCATCCTTCAATAACACACACGTATGTATCAATCTTGAAAAATTGACAAGTATAAATCCATTTGAGTCATTTTTCAAACCTCTTAGTATATTTATATCCACCCAATCGCATCGAAATAATACAACTTTAAAATTTCCACAATAATCCAACTCAAAAATATCGTTAAGTATACCATAATAAGATTTTCAATCTGCTTCTACCATAACACCACTGTTCTGAGTTTTTCTAAATTTCTCTTACTCCTTGGTATGAAATTTAAAGCCATTAATAATAAAACCATTATATTTGTTCACAATATAATTAGGACCTCTAGCAAATGCTATTAGTTATGCTAAGCAATTTTTCTCTTTCAGTACCGATACATAGAAAATATTATATCAATTATCGATCACTTATTCAATGTTAGATATGTAAAAATATTATATGACTTATATATACTAACCTGATTGGCAAGCCAATTAGGGAATAACTCAACAAACCATCTTTGTTCAATCCTTGGATTAGGACGAGAGGAATGATTGGCTTGTCGTTGTACAGCTAAAAATTCACTACATGATAATCAAATATAAGTTTGATAACAATATATCTAATATTTGTATTATCCATGTGTAGATAGACTAACCTGTGATAGTCGGATATTATGTCACTATGTAGCAATACATAACGATGTGCTTGTGACAAGGATTTATGGTCAAGAACAATTCTTTCAGCTTTTCCTATAAATCTTTCAGAAAATGCAAATTTGTATAGATCTGTATTCTTCATAGTATCACCATGACGTTGAGATCGATTGAATACAATCTCTACACCTTCGAGATATCTTAAATAAAATGTTAAACATTCTTCAGCAATATATCTCTCTACTATTGAGCTCTCAGGATGGGCTTTGTTTCGTAAATAATCCTTCAAACATACAAGATACTTTCAAAAAGTATGATATTTATTAAAATTTTAATATTAATATCATATTAAATAATGAAAAAGATATCTAAATTATGAAATTTTAGTTTTACAGCATTACCTCTCGATAGGGTACATCTATATGTACTGTACCAGTCCACCAAGTTTAGCTTCCGAAGCTAGGTGAATGAGTGGATGAACCATAATCATAAAAAATCCAGGAGGAAAAATCTTTTTCATCTGACAGAACGTAAGTATGACTTGAGATTGCAACTGATCAAGCTCCTAACGATCAAGAATCTTAGAACATAAAGCCTTGAAGAATGATGATAACTGAAAAATAACCATAATAACTTGTTTCGGCATTGACGACCTTAAAGCCAATGGAAGAATATCTTGCATTAGTATATGTCCATCATGACTTTTAAGATTTAAAATTTTTTGCTCTTTCAGATTTACACATCATGAAATATTTGATGCATATCCATCAGGAACTTTGATATTCTTTAAAACTGTCAGGAAGTGATCTTTTTCTCGACTAGACATTGTATAACATGCATGAGGGATATAGGTTCTATCATTTGCAAGTACTTGTGGATGATCTTCATGTCAGATGCCCATTTCTTTTAAATCAAGACGTGCATTCATGTTATCTTTAGTTTTTCCATCAAGATTTAATATTGCTCCAATCAAATTATCACAAATATTATTTTCTATATGCATAACATCAAGATTATGCCGGAGTATATTATGCTCCCAATAAGGTAAGTCAAAGAATATACTTCTTTTCTTCCATAATTGTTTAGTAAGATGATAGGTAGATGCTGTCATTATATCATCATCATGTTCAACTTCAAATAAATTATTCGGATCCTCGAACACTGCTGTATCTAAGGTGCAAGTATTGACTTTCTCAGATACTTCTCTTGTGCTGAAGTCTCAACATCATCTCTTCCTCGCTTTTTAAAGAACTTTATCATCTTACCATAACTGTATATAATAACAAGCATTTATCTACGAATATCAGAACCAAAAGGTATAATTGGAGCAGATCCCAACTTTATAGTACCGTCAAATAAATCTTTCTGAAATCGAAATGGATGATTTGCCTTGTTGACCCCTGAAGTGATTTTGATGATAACAAAATATTGGAGCATGTATTTGGTTATCTAACAACTCTTCAAATGGTTGACAAGTTTTTGTAAGATGACTACTTTTACATATTTTTTAAACCCTACAACCTTTATTTCTTTATATTAAGTTGTAAGTAATTAGAATCTTGTAAAGAAGAACCCAACAAAAAATTTTCTATTTAAATCACAGATGAAGGGTTGCTTCTACTAGTTTTCAAGCTTTAATTTCTCTTGATATTGTTGTAAGAAGATCTTAAAGAAGTCTTCAAAGCTTGGCATGTGAGTCCTGGAGAATAGAAATTGGTCTGGCTGAAGAACCAATCTCGAGCCAACTGGATGGAGGAACCAGCCGACTCTGGCACTGGCACAAGAAAGAAAATCTCTGGCATGCAGACCCAGCCGACTGGCACCAAGTCCCAGCTGACTCGTCCAGAACTTGGTTAAAAATGTTCTGAAAACCTCAGGGATCCGAGCCGACTGGATTTTATCCGAGCCGACTGGATTTTATCCTAGCCAACTTGTCCAAAGTGAGCTATTTTCTCGACTGTAGAACCTAGCCGACTGGATTTCAATCCAGCCGACCCGAATCTGATTCGAGCCAACTCGAAGATATCCGAGCCGACTGGAATGTCGAGGTCTCTTTCCAATGGCTAGTTCCAGATTTCTGCTTTTGAATTCCAAAAGTGCTCCAACAGTAACATGTCACTTTCCAACGATCTACAACATTCAAAATCAAGGGAAGGCAGTTGAAGTCTCTATAAATGAGGTATGAGAATATCCTTAGAGAGACTAATGAGTTGTTGAATATTTATTGAATATTTATTGAAGTAAGAAGTGAGAGCACTTGAGCTTTGAAGTCAACCTTCAAGCTTTGAAGTCAACCTTCAAGCCTTCACCAACTCTTATCAAAAGCCTGAAGCAACTTTTGAGGAAAGCAAGGAAGCCATTGAAGTGCATTGAAGGGCGTTCAATTGAGCTTCACTAGAGCTGCATTGGCAACCACCAAACAACTTAGTTTGTCATTTCTATTGCTTTTCTTTCTACTCTTAGAATACTTGGATTATTGGTGAACCCGGTTGTAAAAACCAAATAGGTTTCTTTGGTGAGCCCACTTAAAACCAAAGTGTAGAGGTTCTAGGTGAGCCTGTGAAAACCTAGTGTTGGGTTTCTTTGGTGATCCCTTTCAAAACCAAAGTGTAGAGGTTGGGATTGTGAGCCTGAAAATCAATCCGACTGTATTCCGGTTTGAGGGATATAGTGAAAATCCCGAGTGGTGAACTTGGATAGTGGATGTAGGAGCTGGGTTGCTCCAAACCACTCTAAACTTGTTTTGTTTGTGTTATGCTTTACTTACTTTTCAACTTCCGCACTTAATTCTAACTAACACAACACTCAACCACTAAAAAGAATTACTTGTGCACATATTTGCAAGAAATTTTGTAATTCCCAATTCACCCCCTCTTGGAAAAAGCCACCTGGGCAACAGCTGGTATCAGAGCAGTGTCTCTGATTACTCGAGTAAAGATTGATGGCTCATCCCATGAGTACATCCTTGGCCGAAGGCCAGTCAACAAAT
This sequence comes from Areca catechu, assembly GCA_021397845.1. NCBI lineage: Eukaryota > Viridiplantae > Streptophyta > Magnoliopsida > Arecales > Arecaceae > Areca > Areca catechu. The sequence continues at coordinate 16,769,326 of CM038049.1, read as the reverse complement.
AGACCTCCACTATTCACAAGCACTAATTATTCTTATTGGAAAGCACGAATGAAAATTTATATTCAAGCTGTTGATTTTCAATTATTGAAGGTCATCTTAAAAGGGCCACACATTTCCACGATCAAAGTTGATGGCATGGACATACCTAAGCCTGAAAAGGACTGGGATGATCATGACATGAAAATGGAAGAATTGAATGCCAAAGCAATGAACTTACTATACTGTGCTTTGGATGCAAATGAGTTCAACTGAATTTTCACTTGCTCTTCAGCAAAGAAAATCTAGAACAAACTCGAAGTGACCCATGAGGAAACTTTCCAAGTGAAAACCTCAAAAATAAATCTTTTAGTTCATAACTATGAACTGTTTAAAATGGAACCTTCTGAAATAATTTCTACCATGTTCTCTAGATTTATAGATATTATTAATAGTTTGAAGAGTCTTGGCAGGGTATACTCAAATGCTGATTTAGTTTAGAAGATACTCCGAACTTTACCTGACAAGTGGGATCCCAAAGTGACAGCAATCCATGAGGCCAAAGACCTCAACACATTACTACTGGATGAATTACTAGGATCACTCATCACCCACAAGCTGACTATGCAGCACAGAACTGAAGATGAATAGAAAAAAAAAAACTATAGCCTTCAGAGCTGCTACCGAATCAAAGAGGGATGATGAAGAGTCTGAAGAAGAAAGCACCTCCTCCAATGATGACCTAGAAGACGATGATATCGCAATGGTTGTGAAGAGATTCAGAAAGTTCATGGGAAGAAAGAAAGGAATATTCAACCAAAAATTTCATAGGAAGGATTACGGAAAAGAAAAAGAAAAGGACAGAGAGAAAGATAAAGAAGTAGTCTCCACATGCTATGAATGCAAGAAGCCGGGGTACATTCTCCAGATTGTCCTCTATTGAAGAAATCCTTCAGACAGAAAAAGAAGAAGAAAGCCATGGTTGCCACATGGACCGATAGTGAAGAATCATCTTCATCTGAAGAAGAAGAGACCACCAAGGCTGCAAATCTATGTTTAATGGGTCTCGAAGATGAGGTAACATCCCCTAGCAATTGCACTGAATTTATATTTGACAATTTAAATTCTGTATTTCATGATCTATTATATGAATTTAAGAAAGCTGGAGTAAAGATAAAATCATTGAAAAATATGAATGACTCTTTACTCAAACAGAAAAATGAAATTTCAGAAAAGAACCTTTTATTGCAAAAAAAACTGCATGACTTTTCTGAAAGAAATAAAAAACTGAAAAATGAAAATCTTTGATGTGAAAGGAAAAATAATGATTTAATTACTAAAAATATTGAACTGAAAAAGGAGGTTAAAAAACTCAAGCCATTAGTTGAAAAACTTACTTTGTCTTCAAATAAGCTTGAGTTAATTTTAAAAGAACAACAAATTTCAGGAAATAAAGTTGGAATTGATTTTAAAACTTTTAGTATGAATGGAATTTTAGCAACTACCTTTGTAAAATCTAAACTACCTGTTCAAAACACATTATCACTAAATGCTTTGGCTACACCAAAAACTGTTTCAACTTCAAAATCTTTATTGTATGTTCCTAAGAACTTGAGCAAAAATGTTTATATTTCAAAAGGTTCAAAATCTACATAAATTGCATTAACTTTTAGAACTTCTAATTTGCTCTTATTAAAAACTCTACAGTTGTATGTCATGTTTTCAAAAGAATAGGACAAAGCTTTTGACTGCAGTAATTCTAAAAATGTCCATAAGAATGTAAAAAAAATTTGGGTTCCCCAAGGAACCATCCTTGCTAACCTGCAAGGACCCAAGGTAGCTTGGGTACCTAAAAGAATTCATTGATTATTTTGCAGGAATGTCTTGCAGCCCAAAAATTGAAGAAAAGGTGGTACTTAGACAATGGCTGCTCAAGACATATGACAGATGACAAGGACCAGTTTATCACCCTTGAAATGAAATAAGGAGGCATGGTCACCTTTGGAGATAATGGCAAAGGAAGAATAATCGGTATTGGCAAGATCAAAATAACTCCCTTTACTTTTATTGAAAATGTTTTGCTAGTAGACAAGTTGAAGCATAATCTTTTAAGCATAAGTCAATTATGTGATAAAGGCTTCAAGGTTGTCTTTGAATCTTCTATTTGTATAGTGACTAACTCTTTAGATTCTAGCAATAAGTTCATTGGACATAGACTTGGGAATATCTATGTGGTAGATCTTAATGATCTTGCCATGTCAAGCCACCCCAGTCTAGTTGCAATGAATGCTAAGACCAAAGAGTCGTGTTTACCATGGCATAGATGACTAGATCATGCCAGCATGCATACTATTGCCAAATTGATTTCTAAAGATCTTGTTAGAGGCATGCCTAAGTTCAAAGTTGATTTTGATCATATTTGTGATGCATGCCAAATGGATAAACAAACTAGGGGAGTTTTAAATCAAAGAATATAGTTTCTACAACAAGACCACTTGAACTACTTCACATGGACCTTTTCGGACCTATTAGGACCACAAGCCTAGTAGGTATGAAATATGCTCTTGTGATAGTAGATGATTTTTCAAGATTTACTTGGATTTTGTTTATTGCTTCAAAAGATGAAACCTTTCATATTTTCAGAAAATTCCATAAAAAGGTTTTAAATCAAAAGAACTTATCTTTAATTTCAATTAGAAGTGATTATGGAACTGAATTTGAAAATCAATTTTTTGAAAATTATTGTACTGATTTGGCATTGATCACAACTTCTCCGCTCACAGAACACCTCAACAAAATGGTGTTGTAGAGAGAAAAAATAGGACATTAGAAGAAATGGCTCACACAATGTGGTGCGAAGGCAATCTTTCAAAGTACTTTTGGGCAGAAGCGGTGAACACTGCATGCTATATTTTAAACCTCATTTTGATCCGTCATATTTTAAAGAAAACCCCCTGCGAGCTTTGGAATGATTGAAAATCCAATATCAGTTATTTTCATGTGTTTGGATGCAAATGCTTTGTGCATAACAATGGAAAAGATAATTTAGAAAATTTTGATTCTAAAGCTGATGATGCAATTTTTCTATGTTATTCATTACATAGCAAAACATATCAGGTTTTTAATAAAAGGACTCTTACTGTTGAAGAGTCAATAAATGTTGTATTTATTGAAACTAACCATATACCTTCTAGACAAGAAGAGTGCGCAGATAATGATGCAGGTACGTCGCAAAAAGAAATGGAGGACTTGAGTATTCAAGATAAAGACACTCAAGACGAAGAAGAAATGGTAAGTAAGGATCACACCGATCTATCGAAGGACTAGAGATATGTTACATCTTACCCTAAAGAATTAATCATAGGAGATCCTTCACATGGTGTTAAGACTAGGTCTGCACATAAGGATGCACATGATTACCTAGCCTTTGTATCATAAATAGAACCCCATAGCCTAGAAGAAGCTGAGACTGACCCAAACTGGATGATGGCAAGGCATGATGAATTAAACCAGTTTGAAAGGAATAGGGTATGGATACTAGTTGATAGACATACTGACCATCCAATAATAGGAACCAAATGAGTCTATAGGAATAAATTAGATGAACAAGGAAACATAATAAGAAACAAAGCTAGACTGGTGGCTAAGAGATATAACCAAGAAGAAGATATTGATTTTGATGAAACTTATGCACCTATAGCAAGACTAGAAGTCATTAGATTACTACTTGCATTTGCTTGCTACATGAATTTCAAACTTTTTCAAATGGATGTAAAGAGTGCATTTCTTAATGATTTTATCTCTGAACAAGTTTTTGTGGAACAACCACCAAGTTTTAAAAATCACACATTTTCAAATCACGTATTTAAATTAAACAAAGCATTGTATGGTTTGAAACAAGTACCTAGAGCCTGGTATGATAGACTTAGCACTTTCTTAATTGAAAATGATTTTTCAAGAGAAAATATAGATAAAATCTTATTTATCAAAAAGAAGAATAATGATATATTAGTTGTACAAATATATGTTGATGATATCATTTTTGGTGCAACTAACAAATCTCTATGTAAAGAATTTGCTAAGCTTATACAGGAAGAATTTGAAATGAGCTTAATGGATGAACTAAACTACTTTCTTAGACTTCAAGTAAAACAAACAAAGGAAGGCATCTTCATCAACCAAGCCAAATACATCAAAGAAATCATCAAAAAGTTTGGTATGGAGAGTAGCAAATCAATGAGCACACCCATGAGCCCAGCTTGCATATTGGACAAAGATGAAAATGGATCCAATATTGACCAAAAGCTATATAGAGGTATGATCGGATCCCTATTGTATTTGACTGCAAGTAGACCTGACATATTATATAATGTATGTGTATGTACTAGATTTCAATCATCACCAAAAGAAATACATATGCTTGCTGTTAAGAGAATAATTAAATACTTGAAAGCAACAAGTAATTTAGGAATTTGGTATTCTAAACATTTTACTCTGAATTTTATTGGATTCTCTGATGCTGACTATGCTGGTTGTAAAATAGATAGAAAAAGCACTAGCAGTACATGCCAATTTCTATGGTTGAATTTAATTTCATGGCATTGTAAGAAGAAAAATTCCATAGCCTTGTCCACTATTGAGGCTGAGTACGTGGCTGCTGGTAGTTGTTGTGCTCAAGTATTATGGATTAAACAATAACTAGAAAACTTTGGTGTATCACAATCTAAAATTTTAATTAAATATGATAACACAAGTGCTATCAATTTGACAAAGAATCCAATTCAACACTCTAGAACCAAGCATACTGATATTAGACATCATTTTATTAGAGATCATGTTTCAAATGGTGATATAGTGCTTGATTTTGTTCCTACTGAAGATTAATTAGCTGATATATTTACTAAGTCACTTAATCAAGACAGGTTTGAACTAATTAGAAGTGAATTAGGACTTTGTGATCCTTTTTAAATTCTCTAATCTAATTCCTTCAAATTTAATGAAATATCATCTAGAGAACCTCCTGATTTCATTCTCTATCATAGAGCCTAAATTTTTTCAGAAATTTTTTCCAAAAATCTCTCAGGTTTGTGATTGAATTTTCCAAAACCTGATTCCCTGTTCGAGTCGACAAGTTCTTAAACCGAGTCGACTGGATTCTCTGTGTATTTTGGGCGAGTTCTGGCCTAGCCGGCTCGAGCCCTTCTAGGGTTTTTCGAGTCGACTGGATTATCGCGCCTGAGTTTTTTATTTTGGGATATAAATCCCATTCCCAGCTTTTTAACCTCCATCTCATCTTTCTAACCGTCCGTTCCTCTCCTAATCCTATTCCAAATATTCCTCTCTCCCTTCTAAGCTCTCCATTCTCTCATCTCTTCATCTTTTCTAGCAATGGCTCCTAAACGTGCTACCAGGAAATGCTCTTTACGGGCCGCTCCATCCATGGAAAGGGAAAGAAGAATGAAGAGGCGTCAAGAAGAGCCGACTGCCACTGTTCATCGTGAAGAACTTGTGGAAAAACCTGCAAGGGATGCTCCAATTGCTCCAAGTCAAATCCCTTCAATGTTTACAAGACCGGTAACTTCTGGCCATCGTATCATCTTTGAATTTATTAAGAAAATAGGGTTGAAGATTGGTGATTTGATTGAGGATCAGGGCTGGAGGAAATTTTGCTCTCTAAATGAGAAAATCTACCCCTCACTTGTTAAGAAATTTTATGAAAATTTGAGAGTAGGTACAAATCATGTAGAGTCTACAATTAAAGGAAGAAGAGTTTTTATCAATGAAGAAGTTCTGCACAATCTACTGGATTTACCTATTGATGGGGTGAAATACCTAGTAATTGGGATAGAGAAAAGGCCTTGAGAACTATCCTAAACAAGGAAGATGTCAGTGGGATTGGAACTATCTTTGCCAATACTTGATCACTTGAAATGAGATTATTTCATAATTTCATTAGTAGGATCTTTTTGCAAAGGACTGGAAGGTTTGATTGGGTAAGTGAGAAGGACCTGTGCCTTATGGAAACATATCATGGAAAAGACTCCTATGAATTTATCTCATATTATCATTATGCAAATGAAGGAGACTATCAGAAAGGCTAAGGCTTGCTTACCTTATGGAATGATGTTAACCCTGCTATTCAAGTCCCAAAGAGTGAATTTGGAAGGTGAGGATGGAGTTGATTTGCACCATACTGACATCTACACCTCCAAGTCACCAGAAAGAATGGGTTACTTTCAAGTTGAAGGTGTTTGGAGAAAGAAAGGAACTAATATCATGGCAATTGGTAGTTTAAGCAGTGAAGAAGAAGAAGAAGAAAATGAAGAAACTGCTGGTACTGCTACTGCTGAAGCTGGAACCTCTACTGCAGCTGCACCTAAACCAGAATCTCTCATTCCTGAATCTGCTGCCACTTTTGAAGAGACTGATGCACCTTTTCCTGAATTTGATATGCCTGTACCTGAGTTCATGACAGCTGATATACCTTTACCAGACATCACTCGTGTAGCTTCACATCCTCCAAATATCCAAAAGTCAAATTGAAGATCAGATGAAGACTTTGACTGATTCACTGAAAGGGACTATCACTTCACTTTTTGGTGATCTAAAATAGTCAGTGGATAGTAGACTATCTTAACTAGAAGAACATGTTACAAGTTTGCAAGGAAAAGTTGAAGCAATAGAAATTTCAAGATCTGCACCTCAAGTGGAACTTCAACCTATCCTAGACCGTATTTCTTCTAGTTCTGAAGCCATAAAGAAATCAGTTGATGCAACCTTAAATGAGTACAGAACTGAGTTGAATGAAGTCAGGTGCACTATGAAAACAATTGCAGAAACAAGACAAATGGCAGATGACTACACACAAGGCATTGGAATTATCATATCAGAACTTGGAAGACTAAGAGGATCTGCTGAAGCTTTTGCTAATGTCCAAGCTTCTGAACTTTTATCAATGCAAAAGGAAATTGGTGAAGCCAAAGAGGCTGTGAACAAGGTACCTACAAGCCTCAAGGACATGGAAAATCAACTTGGTGCAATCTAGATGGAGATGGTTTCACTCTGTGGCACTGTTAGGTCTTTGGAGATCACTGCTAGAACTAGACCTTTATATGATCCTCCTCCTATTTTCTCTAGGGGTCCTACCACTTCTCACCATCCTAGAGCACCTCCACCTCATTCATCTTCCAGTAGACCTCCTAGACCTGCTTCTTGGTATGGTGCAAGTATGCCTATCAATGTACCTATAAATGAGGTATGAGAACATCCTTAGAGAGACTAATGAGTTGTTGAACATTTATTGAATATTTATTGAAGTAAGAAGTGAGAGCACTTGAGCTTTGAAGTCAGCCTTCAAGCCTTTACCAACTCTTATCAAAAGCTTGAAGCAACTTTTGAGGAAAGCAAGGAAGCCATTGAAGTGCATTGAAGGGCATTCAATTGAGCTTCACTAGAGCTGCATTGGCAACCACCAGACAACTTAGTTTGTCATTTCTGTTGCTTTTCTTTCTACACTTAGAATACTTGGATTATTGATGAACCCGGTTGTAAAAACCAAATAGGTTTCTTTGGTGAGCATACTTAAAACCAAAGTATAGATGTTGGGATTGTGAGCCTGAAAAATAATATGACTGTATTCCGATTTGGGGGATATAGTGGAAATCCCGAGTGGTGAACTTGGGTAGTGGATATAGGAGCTGGGTTGCTCCGAACCACTCTAAACTTATTTTGTTTATGTTGTGCTTTACTTACTTTTTAGCTTCCGCACTTAATTATGACTAACACAACACTCAACCACTAAAAGGAATTACTTGTGCACATATTTGCAAGAAATTTTGTAATTCCCAATTCACCCCCCTCTTGGAAAAAACCACCTGGGCAATATGTCTCCAACCATCAACGATGTCCCATATAACAAAACTTTCCTCTATGTTTTACTCAAATTGAATGGGTTGATTCACCACAAGAAGGACATGCAACTCGTCCCTTAGTGCTCCAGCCAGATTAATTAGCATATGCAAGAAAATCATTGACAGTCCATAATAAAGTTGCTCGCAGATTGAATGTTTGGCCATTCGAAACATCAATTGCACTAATACCCTTCCATAGTTGTTTTAATTTATCTATTAAATGTTGTTAGAAAACATCAATATCATTGCTTGGACCCTTATCACCTGGAATGACCATTGATAAAATAAGTGAAAACTGTTTCATGCATATCCATGATGGCAAATTATCAGGAATCAGAATAACTGGCCAGGTGCTATAGACAGAACTTAAGGTCCGAAATAGATTGAACCCATCACTGGCTAAACCCAGCCTGATATTACGAGCATTAGATGCAAAATCAGGATGTCTGTCATCAAATGCTTTTTATGCTAAACTATCCGCTGGATATCTCAGCATTCCATCTTTTGTACATATTTCATCATGCCATCTCATTAACGAAGCTGTCTTTGATGATGCATAGATCCTTTTTAATCTAGGTATAAGAGAAAAATAACGTAATACCTTCACCGGCTTTTGTTTAATTTGTGTTGCATCCAATTCATCTAATCCTTCACTATCATTTTCTTTTTACTTCATCCATCGTGAACATCCACATACATGGCACAACTCTTGATCGGCATGTTCTTCCCGATATAATATACAATCATTTGGACAGCTATGAATCTTTTCATATCCAAGATCCAATTCGTTTACTAATTTTTTGGCTTCATAACATGATGTTGGTAAACAAATACCTTTAGGAAATGCATCCTTTAACAACTTAAGCAACATAGTAAAACTCTCGCCAGACCATCCATTCAAGTATTTTATATGAAATAAATGTACAAGAAAAGAAATTTTTGAAAAATTCTTGCAACAGGCATATAATTCTTGATCTGCATCTCTTATCAGATTTTGATAACGATCTGTTCCAACATTTGTTGGAGGTATCGGCTCCTCATTATATATAGATTCAGTAAATATAGGGCCATCAGGTAACCGATCTGCTACTTGTCCTTCATTGAAATTTCCAGGATTTTGAGCACCATATTCAAAAGCATCTCTGAACAAATCCCTGACATCATCATCTCTTGCAAGATTTTTCTGTTGGTTTCTGGATCCAAAATCAGGTGTATGTTCCATGTTAGAGGTTTGGTTACATGTAGATGGTAACCTTGACTCTCCATGAAAAAACTACTCTACATAACCTCTTAAAAAACTATTCCATACCAAATGTTCTTCAACGGTATTTAGATATAGAGAACTAGAATTTATAAATTTTTGGCATGGACATAAAATCATCCCATTGATACTACTCTCCATACCAAATTTAATGAAATTCTGAACTCCATCCAGATATTCTTTGCTATTCCTTGGTTTAGTTATCTAACTCTTATCATTGTAAGATAAAACTAACCGAAATAAATAAATATTTATAAGAACAGAATAAATTTAAAATAAGTTTATTCAATATATCAATTACAGTATTATTAAATGCACCCTATCACCAACTAATAGGTAAAGAGGTCCTATCCCATTCAAGAATTGCATTAATTTTATAGGTCATTTACAGTAACCAAAGGATACGCAATAGAAATTCCAGAAAAATTTTGGCAGTATTTTTTCTTAGTTCTCCCCATACAAATAAATATGTATGAGGAGAACTAAAAGAAATGCTATCCGAAATAAATCTGGAACTATATTCATATCGTTTGATTACTGTAAGCACCTATAAAATTATTTGCAATTCTCAAATTATCCAAACTGGACAATCAATTACCACTGTACATATTTCTTCCATCCGTACAAAAATAAAATAATTGCACGGATGCTGTAGAATATGTACTTTAATCAATTGACGGGTCTATGTTTCTATGCAATGCAAGTTTTTTAAAAAATATTTTAAAAATCATAATTGATCATAATAAAGCTATAGATGGTATTGAAATAAAATTTACAATAATGAAACTAACCTTAAAGCATAACATGTTCAGTAAGATGCATGCATATACCATGAAATTTATAAAGAAACAGAAATCATCTACTAATAAAAAGAATAATAAATAATAAAAAATAAGGAGGAGGCGCAGTTATATACTATTTAATCTGCAACTAAATCAAAACCACTACAATCAGTTGCCTACAAAAGAAGGCCATCCAAGATTGTTGCCATTAGAAATAGTTGAATCAACCAAACATACATCGCATAATTATCATAGCCTCCATATACAAACCTTAAACCAATTTTAAAATTGGTTACAGAGCTTCTTTACTCTCCAAGCAAACACCTGATAAGAAAATGGCAACAAAACAGGTAGTTCTACATGACATAAAAACTACCAACATTAACAAGATCATGAATCATAGATAGGGTTAACTTAGAACCCTAAATAAAATATTAGTTTACTGAATTTATTTGTCTCATTCAAGACTACGTTTCAAGTTAATTCTACATAGGGTTAGTAGGTTATACATAAATTTCTAATATAGCCATCCATTCTAAGGTTATTAATTACGACCACCTTAGAAGATAGCCATCCATTCTAAGATTGTTAATGATCATTATATTTCTAATATAGCCATCCATTCTAAGGTTATTAATTACGACCACCATCGGCCACTACTATTATCATTTTTACTTTATAAAAAATACTTTCATGCACATGCAGTGGAGCATGGGTGGGCCTAGCCAATCAAGTGGACTAGGCCAATCTGGGCCATAACATGATTTGTTGCTAACCTAAAATCATGACTTTTCTCATCCTTTGTCATTTTATTTTTTTCCTACATATCCACTATTAATCCTTTTCTTTGATCTTTTGTTTAAATATATTTATATCTGAAAATCCTGCTCCATTAAAGTTTCGATGAATTTATTCATTCTCTATTCATACATTTAAAGAGACTCTTAATTAGGGATAAGTTGCTTAGATCTTTAGATTCCTCAATGGTAGCAATAACAAAATAAAATTTAAGGGATAAACTTTTTAAAATTCTTCTACAGCTATTTGATCTTTCATATGATCACCGGGGGACTTATTTTTTCTTTACTACTTTTTAAGTTCCATTTGCAACCTTGAAGGAAAGTAGCTCAACAAATTTTAATCTAGGGGATATGGGTGGTGATCGTGTGGCTGATTATATGCTAGCTTTATTCATTCACTAGATTAATTTTATGTTTAGTTTTACTATTTAGGACTGAAAGTATTTTAGGACTCGTTACCAACCCAAACCCTAGTTAAAATTTGAATCCAACTTGGAACACTTCCATTGATGATTGTGCTTGGGTTTTGCAAAAAATTTACTTCCTCCTATAGACGGTGCTCTTTTTTTTTTTTTTTGGTAAAAAAGACAATAGCCATATCAGTATTAGTATATATTAAAGAAAGATTACAACACTACATTAGAAAGAACGCAAACAAAGAACAAAATAAAACCTGAACTTAGAATCCAAAAATAAATATAAGACAGTGACCACAGACTAGATACACCAGATGCAACCCATACATAAAGTTTAACTCTGGATACAGACCAATAGGCCAACTACACAGTGCTCTTTACCATCTTGAGAAATATTAAGGTATCATCTTTATATTGTAGAATCTTAGTGTCGATATATCCATAGGATTTCTAAGCCCTCAAAGATTCTCTTGAGCATTTTACATAGAGGAATAATAGACAAAAAAATACAAAACAAAACAAGTAATAATAGACAAAAAAAATAAAACAAAATAAATACAGATCATATGAGAGCAAACTTATGCTTACTGATGAATAGAGGGATCGAAGGATAAAACGGAAGAGGTGGCCGGTGCGCGAGGAGTTGACGGAAGAGACGAAGGAGGGAGGGATCGTCGGAGGAGCTACCGGCCGATCGAGTAAGAGGAGGAGGTTGTGCCGGTGGATCGAGCATGGGATCTAGGACACGGATCGGAGGAGGAGGAGGAGGAGCTAGGTCGACGGATCGATCGAGCAAATGGGATCTAGGGTTCGGGGTTGGGGAAAAGGAAATTTTAGAAATCCGGCGATGCTTAGAAGCATCGGTAATTCCATAATTTTAACAACGCTTTTAGAAAGTCCGGCGATGCTTAAAAGCATCGGTAAACATTGAATACTTGGCGACGCTTTAAAGTATCGGAGAATACCGATGCTTTTTAAAAACGTCGATGGATTTCAAATTCTTTCGACACTCCACCAAAGCATCGGAAGAAAACTATCGCCGTTTGCCCTTTTTACTGTAGTGCGATTATGGTCAGAATATTCAAGGCCAAACGATGGATAGAGGGAGAGAGACATTTGGTGCCCGTGAGTGAGTCATAGAAAGGTCTCATAGCTATCATGCGTGTATGAGATATCTGCATGACTCCAGAAACATCGAACTTCAACTTAACCTAATATTCTTGCCGTGTCATAAGTTCATCATCCAATCCGAAAAGGGATCATTGGGATAGCATAACCCCAAGAGACAACCTCACTTTTCCTAAAGGATCATAGCTATAATTATATATATATATATATCAAATTAAAGTGTAATTAATTAAGCAACTCATCAAATGCAAAAGTATCTCTTTTCTTTTCCAACAATGTCCACCATATCAAAAAAGAGAGAACAAGAGTACAGCTGATAGCTATGCTGCACCCCCAAGCTATCCTCTTCTCTTCATTCCCAAGCAATCACTTCCATAACAAACCATCCTCCATCTATCCTCCTCACCCAGACGCCAGACCTCCTCGAAATGGCTCTCAACAGCACCGTCATTGCTGCGATTAACTTTGTTGCCATGCTGCTCTCCATCCCGGTTATTGCAGCCGGCATCTGGCTCTCCATGCAAACCGATAACTCCTGCGTCGATCTCCTCCAATGGCCGGTCATCGTGCTGGGCATCGTTATTCTTATCGTGGCCTTCGCAGGCTTCGTCGGTGCCTTCTGGCGCATCCCGTGGCTCCTCCTCTTCTACCTCGTCGCCATGTTCGTCCTCATTCTTCTGCTCGCGAGCTTGGTGATATTTATCTTCGCTGTTACCAACCGTGGGGGAGCCCACCTTGCCCCAAGCAGGGCCTACTTGGAGTATCGGCTTGAGGACTACTCAGGATGGCTTCGACGAAGAGTCGAGGCCTCCTACAAGTGGGATCGGATCGACAAGTGTCTTAGCACGACATCTACGTGTGCTGAATTGAACCAAACTTATAGAGAGGCCCAGGATTTCTTCAATGCAAGGATCAATCCCCTGGAGGTGAGTAGTGTAAAGCTGAGCAGTTGTTTTGTGGAATGCTTTATAAGTCTGTCTTATAGCAATGAATTAATTAATCCTAGTTAGATTTTGAATTAATTCTGAGCATATATAAGATAACCTCATTTCAGACATAATCTGATCAATATCTGTCTCCAGAAAGTGGACCATCTATTACTGCAATCGATATACATGATTTTCTTTTACTTCTTCCAATATTAATACGAGAATTTAATTATGACAATATCTCAAAAAATAAAAATAGAAAAAAGAAATGGTATGATCATGATATAATAATAATTATATGTTCTTATAATGCGAAAGTTCTACACGAATTTTAACAGCTTCCTTGCCTCTCATTATTTTGTTTCTATCTTGGGTACATTCACACCAGCAATAGAGCATTGGATACTATCAATTTTTTCCCTCTCCCTTATATATATATATATATATATATATACTCCAAATAAAATATAGCATGCTTTTCTAAAATTTTCCTTTCTAATAGAATCTCATTAGTATGACATGCATCAGTCGATATGGGAGCACAAGCCTAATAGGCCGAACATAGGCCGAACTAATAAGCTCAGAATCTAGATCACTTGTTGATGAGTGCGTTGTCAGAAACAATGACAAACCCAATATATAGATGATTCTATAAACGATTTAAGAGCGGCCTATTAAAAGCCCAATGTTAAAGCCCATAATGTACATCAAACTGCAAGCAAGGGATCTTGGATTCTTGGTCATTCTTTCCATCCATACTGATTACTTTCTTTGTTGCACTCCGGGCCAGTCAGGATGCTGCAAGCCACCAACCCAATGCGGGTATACATTCGTGAACCCGACATATTGGATCAGCCCAATTAGCATTACATCCGACATGGACTGCGTGCTATGGAGTAACAATCAGACACAGCTCTGCTACTCGTGCTCCTCATGCAAGGCAGGCCTCCTTGCAAACCTTAGGAAGGAATGGAGGAGGGCAGATCTGATCCTGGTGGTCACTCTACTGGCCCTCGTTTGTGTTTACGTGATGGGCTGCTATGCCTTACGGACTGCCAAGACCGATGAGCTCTTCAGGAGATACAAGCAAGGTTACACCTAGTATGATGCATCGTAGGCCTATACACAAAGTACTAAAACGTGGAAGAGAGATTTTTGTGGGACAAAAGTTAATGTCTGGCGACTGTGATGCCATGGATTGGTTGTGGTGGGAAGGGAATAAAGGCGAAGTTCAGATGAGAGATAAGGACAGGAGATTCCCTGGCCTGAGGTCACCGAAATGTTGCCGAAATGAAGGTTGTGGATGTACGTAAAGCAGTCGAGAATAATATATGGAACATCGAATATTTGCTTCAGTTTGTTTAATTATGGCTCGGTGCTATAACTGGTGATCTTTGATCCATGAAGTTAACATTAATGTTTTCAATTGCTCTTGCCATATGACATGTAGTTAGACCAAGTCTCTGATCCATATTTCATTCATTTGATGAAAACTTTAATATTTGCACCCTCTGGCTGTTAGATTCTCAGGGGCAACAAGTCACTTTCAATTTTTTAAAATGAGAATAAATTAATTCCAGTGTTTATAACAAATTAGCCCAGGAATTAGTTCTCGATGTTCCGTAATCTTAAAGTCACCTAGAACTTCCACCACCGTGGAGAGCATTTCAATGGATTCTTTTGTTAATGTTTTTATTTTTTCGATCTGGACATTTGGTGAACCCTCTATAGAAGCCCATGCATGGGCTCCTGACTGTACGTTAAATGTATCTTAAGACCGACCATCTAATTACGACCGTCCACCAACCATCCAACGTGCCATGTCTCACATGCTTGCGAGAAATTATTATATAGGCTTGAAGTCCGCCTTCTGTGGTGGACCATGATCACCATATGTTGTGAATTGCACGGATCTTTTCATGACACACGCCATTCAAGCAGTGCATATACTTGCACTATATGGTACAGAGCAAATTGGGGTCCGGTGGTTCAGAGCATCCACTCAACGCAAAGGCCGGAGAAAGCTTCTAGATTCGGATCTTTTGTTTTATTTTTATTATTATTTGAATCCATGTTAGGGTTTTGGCGAAGCCTCTAACGCTGGAGAGGAAGCTAGGTTTCTTTAATCTAGATGGAAACGTTCCAACAATGTTTCCAGTATAAAATGTGAACGGAAACTTCGGGAAATGATAGAATTACAGTTCGACACGACGAACGCTTCCAGCCATCCATCACTTGGAATCTTGAAAGTTGTGATACGTGCAATTAATGGGATTGTTGGATCTTTATCAAGCGGACAATGAGATGGGAGGAGTTTGTAGACGCAAATAAGGGAACAAACTATCTTACACTTAGAAAAGATAGGATTTGGGCGCTTACGTTTAAGAACTTACTAAGGTCATAACTTAATTAATATAAATTAATGTTACCTTTCAAACGGGTTCAAGCTGTATCACCATGACATTTATGGTTGTATCACATAATGATCCCTTCAAGATTTATGGGCGGATGGCGGAGAAAAAGGAAAAAAAGAAAAAAAAAATACTTTGAGATTTGTACAAGATATAATATAGTGGTTGACATAATTAAAGAAAATTAATTACTCTTCCATGCGAAAAATGCAACCCGAATCCTTCCAAACTTGCTTTCAAACAATAGAAAACAAAACAAATCACCAAATCGAATTAGAAAAGAAATTTTTTTTAAAAAAAAAGTTGGTAGGCGAACCCCGACGTAGGTTGTGCAGGTGGGTACAAACTTGGGGGGCAAGAATCGGATATCCCAAGGCTTGGTCCCAGGACATTTTCCAGGCAAGGCTGTACTAATTCTACGAACAAACGCTGTATTTGGAGCCATTCAAATGGCGCACCCGAAAAAGTCATGGTCTATGATTTTGACTTCTTTGACAAAATATAATTTAGACTTGGGACTAAACAAACGAGGATTAAAGACCCGTGACTCGGCAAGCTTTCCTGGCGATATTTCCATGGCGTGACGCACCAGTGGAGGGCCCCTCATAGAATTTTTATTCCCACCTAGCCTTGGCGTGACTAACCTACGGAGGGCCCCCTCCATAGAATTTTTATTCCTATCAAAGTTACCTAGAAAAAAGTTGCTCCTGGAACCAGGGCTTGAACCTCCTGCGGTCTGTTTTCAACCGTATTCATATTATATCTTTTACATTAAAAAAATAATTAATAATATCAATCATTGAATCATATATTACACATCTTTCAAAATATAACATAATTTGTATTGCAGATGAAAGAAACAAATTTAAGTGGTTTCAAAGATATACGATGCATGGCCTAATAATTGGTGTTGCCAAAAAAAAAAAAAAGAAGTAATTATTATTTTTTTATGTGAAAGATACGACCCAAATTCATTTAATCGGTCGTGTTCACTCGTCAGAGCCTACAATAGAAAAAAAAAAAAAAAAAAAAAAAAAAAAAAAAAAACAAGTTGGCATCGGGTAGCAGTTTTTGGTACAAAGTCTGTAGGATAGTTTAGAGGACAAAAATTTGCGACGACAGACAAACTTCGACAGATGGAACGCGCGAGTAGACCAAAGTCGTGAAAAGAACCCATGAACTAACCTAACCGATTTATCAAGTCGCTTAGCCTACTAGCTCATTAAAAGACTCCTAATCCCACCAAATTGTGAATCTTTCAAACGTGTTATGATTCATGGTAAAAGGTTCCATCAATCCACACAGTTTTTATTTATGCACTGTAAATAAAAAAAATAGAAAATAGTGTTTGTATAGAAAGACAAATGGCCACGTCTGGGATTTGAGCATATTCGATGATGACTTGGTCCATTGCATAATTTTCTCCGAAACTTATGAAAAAAAAAAAAAAAGTCATTTTCGTTGCTATTGAAAATTTTGTCGAACAATTATATTCCTGTTCTAACTCACCACCAATTATTCATATTCTGCAATTGCATATTTATTGCAAGTTTATTCGCATCGTGCATTCATTTAGAGGACACGGCCGGGCATGATAATCCAAAGTTCATCCTTTTTATTTTTTTTTTGAAAAAGATAGTTTTGTTTTTTTTATATATATATATACAAAAATTGATTGTTTGATAAAGTTTACTGAAAACAAATAATTTCCGGAACAACAACTATATGGTTTTTTTGGGCAAAAAATAATTACAATATTCCACATCATGCTAATAACGTTCCTGACAAACGCTGAAACAGCCATTTAGTTCAAGGGTGTACCGGTGCATGTGCATGTAGGTCCCACGTACTCACGGGCGCTATAAAGATTCGCACAGCTGCTGTCAAAAAAGGACTCACAAATTATTATCAAAAAAAAAAAAACTCATAACCTGTGGTGCGGGGCGCACAAGATGCACGAGTCTTGTACGCACCTGTACATGGAGCTGGTAGACCTAATTACAAATTACAATCAAAATAAAGAAATAAAATAGAAATAAAAATGTATAAAGAATTTGTTAATAAAATCTATATCAAGGATTGATAAACTGCATCAATAATTGACGCTGCTAAAATTTATTATTATTGTTTTGATGATCATTGGCCCAAACAATTTTATAATAATAATTTTAAATTAATATAGACTATAGAATGTTGATTTGTAACTGTTAATATTATTATATTTTGTGCCAAGATCGTCGGCGATGTCCGGATAGAAAAGGGGGAAACCCCGAGGCGAAGTGGCTTGCAATCATGGTTGCTACCAAAGAAAAGATTGACATCGAAGGTTGTGTCTGTTCCCCCCTCAAAACTTGGGTCACGTGCGTGAAAATTAACTACTAAACTCCTGTACCATGCATCGGGGTTTCAAGTTTGCGGGATAAGTATGGCCAGAGAGTACTGCCCGCATCGAGACTCATTATTTCATTTTATTTTATTTTAACGGACGGGCGGTCACCTTAGATCATGAGGCTCATTTCCAGCATATAAAATTTTATATAAAATTTATTGGACTCGTGCTACGAGAAACGGTGATTTTTTTTGGGTCCCAACCGGCAACCGCCATGTGGTCCAACCCAGAGCTCCCGCCATGAGAAGTATTTAAAATTTTTTGCTTTTTACGATATGATTGTAGTTTGATGATACAGTTTAAGGAGCTTATAACTTATTTGGATCAATAATATATAATAAAAATTAATATCTAGAAAAATAATTTTAATATGTCTAATTGATTATAAAAAAGATGTAGTTGATGTCGGAGCGATCCCTTCGTATCATCAGATTTGCCAATTAATTCTTTTGAGGCTCCTGCAAAACAAATCTACTCACCGGAAGATTTTCAGTGGAGGACATTTCGATGTTTAAGTCAACAAGAGTTCGATCAATAAATATAAAATCATGGAGAAGCTAAAGTAGAGTCAGGAATACTTCAGCCAGTATCTATTCCTTACCTTGGAAATCATCTCTTACCAGTACTTATAGATATTTGCCTTGACAAAATTCAGTTGGAAAAGATTTGTTCCAACGTTATACCGTTGAAACTGACTGGGTCTATTATAACAGTTAGTTGTTATCCCTTTAGGATAATGACTCCTTTTCTTGCCAACCTTATTTTTCTTGAATCGATCAGCGAATCGAGTTGCTAACTCATCATTCTATCTTTATGTTGATCGGACTTTATGAGTAGATTGGACTATTCAAGTAGGTTGGGTTGCTGAGTTCTAGTCAGTTAATGGTTATCTCGTCGGCTGGTCAGCTTTTAGGCTTTAAGATGAGCCTTTTTAACCAGTCCGCCCAATCCATTATAACACTTACCCCCCACTCCCAATTTCAAGGTATATTTAAGGTCTTGAAATATGAGAGTTAATGATGATCAAAAATTTTCTTTTCTCTTCTTTTTTTATCTTTTTTTTTTTTTACCCACGTCCTCCATCAAGAAGAAAGAAGATATTTTTTCACTTGAGCTGTCTTCAACTCTTTCTCTAATGAAAGATTGTTGGCGATGCTCTGTTCCAACTTGCCTTCCAGATCCTGTTTAAGCCCCTTGACAACCTCTTTCTCTATTTTTGCTGACTGCAGTTGACCCCGGAGGTTACGACTGAGGTCGGCAAATCTAGAAATCTTCTCTTCAATCAGAGAGGTTTCATGGATAAATTGCAATGCAATAATAAACGAGTCAACTATATTCATTGTATCATTACAAGAAAATAAAGAGTATACTTTATCTTAAGAAAACTCGGGTATATGGAAGGAACAACATCCTCCAATCACCGAGCTTTAGTCGCCACCCAATCCTTTGGGAGGATGACGGCCTTCAACAGCCGTCGAGCCAAGTCGGGATTGTCCAACCCCGTTTCGTCAGCATAGACGTTGAAGTCTATGACTTGGTCCTCTTCAGCTGGTTGGCCCCTTTCTTCTACTTTCACTTGAGGAGCCTTGTCTTTGTCAGATTGGCAAGTTTGAGATGATGATGGGCCGACGTCAGAAATTATTGTCGGCTACTCCACGAACTGCACAGTAGGAAAACCCTTGGGTGGATCTCAGTCAGGGGTTTGTTGTCGTCATTTGAAGTACTCCTCACCACTATCAGAGTACTCATCCTGGCTGGAACCTCTGTAGGAGCATTAGCCACCCTGGTCCTCTTCGCTCCCTCCAACTCGGCTGAAGGAGCTATCGCTTGCCTCTTTCTGACAGCTTTGTAGAGTTTTCTGACGTCGGGTCTCATCTTCATATCTGCAAAGAAAAGAAGATGTTGGTTATTCCACCAAAAAAATGACAAAAAGAAAGCAAAGTAATGGTTCAACGACATGTACCTAAAGAAGGAGACATGCTAATTCGAGCCAAATATAGGCTCTACTCGTTTAGCAGCTCCTTCATCGAAGGGACTTCAACTCCGAGGAGCTTCCTGTTGCGCAAAGATGAAGTCCAAGAGGGGGGGTGAGTTGGATATTAAAAAATTTAAGCAAGTATGTGTACTTCTTAGTGAGTTTGTGTAACAAAATGATAGTGCTCAATGAATTATGCAACAGAAGCAATAAATAAAATGCAAGGTAATAAAGAGCAAGTAGAGAAGGAATCAAGCAACCACAAACACCAAGATGTATAGTGGTTCAGTGCACCCTAGCACCTACATCCACTTCCCAAGCTTCTCTTTAGGAATTTCCACTATAATCTATCCAAGATTACAGCCGACTTATTTTCCAAGGCTCACAAGTCAAAACTTATATTAGTTTTATCACCTAGGCTCATCAACAACCTTTACAACTAGTTTTATCTAGTCTCACAAGTCAAACCCAAGTTAGTTTTATCTTTTAGGCTCACCAATAACCTTTAACACTAGTTTCAATACCTTTGAAACTATCAACAACAAAAAAAATCAAGTATACAATAAATGAGCACAAGAAATAGCTTCTAAAATGAGCAAAAATTAAAGTCGATGTAGCTCTTCTTGAATGCTTGAGTTGCCATCATCTTGGAATCTTTCACTACAAGAAAAAGCAGTTTTAGCAACCGATTTTGCAACTGATCTTTTTGGTTATATTTGTGATCGATTTTGCAAACGATTTAGCAACCGATATTTTTTCTGAATAATTTAGCAACAGATTTAAATCGGTTGCTAATTCAATTGTAAAAATTTCATTTTGCAACCGATTTTGCAACCGAAACAGAAATTTTTTTTAATTATTATTTAAAAATTTAGCAACCAAAAAATTCCTTTGCAAAATTCAAAAATAAAAAAATTAAATTTAAATAAAATTTTGTAACCAATTTTTCGGTTGCTAAATTTTATTTAAATTTAATTTTTTTATTTTTGAATTTTGCAACCGAATTTTTTGGTTGCTAATTTTTTTTAAAAATAAATTTTATTATTTTTCAAATTTGCAATCGATTTTTTTGGTTGCAAAAAAATTTAAAATATATAAATTTTTAAATTTTTTTAAAAAAATTATTTTAAATTTTGCAACCGATTTTTCAGTTGCAAAATTTTATTTAAATTTAAACTTTTTATTTTTAAAATTTGCAACCGAATTTTTTGGTTGCTAAATTTTTTTAAAAATAAATTTTATTATTTTTGAAATTTACAACCGATTTTTTTGGTTGCAAAAAAAATTATAAATACATAAATTTTCAAATTTTTATTTAAATTTTATTTAAAATTTTGTAACTGATTTTTTGGTTGCAAAATTTTATTTAAATTTAATTTTTTTTGTTTTTGAAATTTGCAACCGAATATTTCGGTTGCTATGTTTTTTTAAAAAATAAATTTTATTATTTTTAAAATTTGCAACCGATTTTTTCAGTTGCAAAATAAATTATAAATATATAAAATTTCAATTTTTTTTAAAAAAAAATATTTAAAATTTTGCAACCGATTTTTCGGTTGCAAAATTTTTTTAAATTTTATTTTATTTTATTTTTGAAATTTGCAACCGAATTTTTTGATTGTTAATTTTTTTTAAAATAAAATTTATTATTATTGAAATTTGCAACCGATTTTTTTGATTACAAAAAATATTATTAATTTATAAATTTTCAATTTTAATTTTTAAATTTTATTTAAAATTTTATTTTTAAATTTTTTTTAAAAAATAAAATTTATTATTATTGAAATTTGCAACCGATTTTTTCGATTGCAAAAAAAATTATAAATATATAAATTTTTAATTTTTTTAATTTTATTTAAAATTTTGCGGTTGCAAAATTTTATGTAAATTTAATTTTTTTTATTTTTGAAATTTGTAACTGAATTTTTTGGTTGCTAAATTTTTTTAAAAAATAAATTTATTTTTTAAAAACTAATAACCAAAAAATCGGTTGTTAAAAAATATTAATTATTATATTTTTAAAATTATTTTTAAAATTTTGCAACCAATTTTTTGGTTGCAAAATTTAATTTAAATTTAATTTAAAAATTTTGAATTTTTGCAACCGAAAAAATCAGATGCAAAACTTTGAAAAAATACCAAAGAAGTGTGCCCTAGCCCCAGCCGACTCTCGTTCGCACCCCACACCCCCCCCCCCGGCGCTCCCCCTCTCCTTCACCCCCCCCCCTCCGGCGCTCCTCCCTCCGGCCCTCCCCTTCGACGGCCTGCAGTGCCTCGTTCGGGTGTCCTAGTCTCCTTCTCCCGTCCATCCGCCTCTTCTTCGCCCCCCCTCCGGCGCTCCCCCCTCCGATGCTTCCCCCTTCGGTCCTCCCCATCGACGACCTGTGGTGCCTCGTTCGGGTGCCCTAGCCACCTTCTCCCGTCGCTTGCCCGATCACTTGGTTCGCTTCGTTCCCTCCCCTCCCCTCCCCGCTCTCTCTCTCTCTTTTTAATTTCTTTCCCCTCCCCCTTTCTCTCTCCAAAACCCGCTTTCTTTCTTTCTTTCTTTCTTTCTTCGCGTTTCTTGGATAAATAGTTCTTTGGGTTTTGGCAGCCGGCTGATATGCGATTGCGAGCTCGGGTTCCTGGAGGAGCTGCGGAGCCCGCGGGCGAGGAGGGAGTTCGAGGAGCAGGCCGAGAGGCTCGAGGAGTTCTTGCGGGATCCATGGGTCGTGAGGGACGGCGACGGCGGTGGAGGGGGGACCGTCCAGGTTCTTGTACCGAGTGTCGTGCCCACACCGGTGCCTCCACCGCCGTTGGCGGACGTGGCGGACCATGGCGGAGGCGGGGAGGATGCGTTGTCTTCCGTGCAGGCCCGGCGGGTCGCGCTGCAGCGCCAGGCGGCGGCCGCGTCGATGGCCGCCGAGGATTATGTCTGGCTGCTGGAGACCGGCGGGGCCGCGGTGTGTTGTTCTTTTTCGTTCTCTTGGTCTTGGCCCTCTTGATTATTAATCTGGGGGTTCTTTGTTTGATCGGGGTTTGGTTTTGTAGGTTGTTCTGGGTTTTGGGAAATTTTGTGGTTTTAAATGAATTTTATGGGGGAAAGATTTGATCATGTTTCTAATTTTCATGATTTTAAAGTACACTTCTCTGTGATTAATCTTGCTTTAATTTGATCGAGAAATACAGCCCTTAATCTCTTGTGATTTCTATTGCTTCGCTTTCAAGGGAGTCTACATTGCCTGATTTTTTTCACTCTCCTGTACTTAAAGCGAGTAATGCAATCTCTTCCTAGTTTTTTTTTGTTTTGTTTTTTTGGTCGTTAAATCGAACAGACAGGAGTTAGATTTGAGAAGAAAGCAATGCGTATAGTCTCCATATCCATGGAGTCATGGAAATTTGTATGTATTAATCGCAATTTTTGCTGGATACAGTGTTTGCTAACATTCATTTCCTTGTGAATGACTTTTATTGTAATCTCTTCTTTTCGATTGCTCGAATATCCATTTCCTTAAGACGTTGAGTTTGTCCTAAAGCCAAGGCATAGGTATTCTCTTATGATGCTCAAATTATTAAAGATGTCATGTACCAGAGACTGGTGCACACGAATGTAAAGATACGCTGTTCTGTCAAAGGATGCACTAAAGATATCGTTTTTAATCAAACCTAGAATTCAAGGATTCCCTTCTTCCATGATGATGATAGATGTTTTCAAGGATTCCCTTCTTTGAATTCAAGAATTCAAAGAAGCGTGCACACACATTAAACTCATGCATCACAGCCTCTATCCCTAGTATCTTGCTTGTCTTGCACCACCCTTCCTTGCCTATTTAGGATAACAGATCCCCATTTGCCACTTTCTTGTCATATTATATTAACTCTTGGTTGAGTTATTTGTAAAATGCAGCTCTCCATCTGCAAAAGGGCAGGATTTATTTGATCTTCTTGCGAACCTTTATGTCAAAAGGGACTTGTTGCTAACACAGGTTTCCAGCCTATATTATGTGTTGAATGAGGACATGATGGACATGAAATGACACATTGTTCACATTGTTCTACTGTTCTAGTATGACGTGACAGTGTTACTCATATGATTTAGTAAAGGTTGGTTCTGTTGTATTAGTGCTAGTTGACAGTTAAAATTATAAATATTGCATTCATCTTTAGGATGAAACATCAATGTATCTTTATAGTAGGTTGGCCCTGGTTTTTAAAATAGACAGATAGTGCTGAATTCGGCTCAATAGGTTCTATTTTTGTGGCCTTTAAGATATTTTATGTTTGTTATGCCCTTTCTTGTAGTAAACCTGGTATGCCTAATATGTCTGGCTGGTTTAGAAGGATTATCTGATGGAGAACTACAACCTAGTGAAATTTTATGAAGATACATGGTTAAGACACCTTTGCACCCAACTTGCATGTTAGTTGCAGCCTCCATGTGCTGCTTCCTCATTTTTTTTCTTTCTCGTGTCCTACCAGGCTCCCTATCTTTTTAGCAAATTCATTAGTCATATTTTTTTTTAAATATTCAATTTTAGCAATCGATTTACCAACCGATTTTTTTTTTATTTTTCAGAAATATTTTTTTAGTAACCGATTTAGCAACCGATTTTTTTTTTCTGAATTTTTTTTAGCAATCGATTTAGCAACCGATTTTTTTTATTTTTTGATTTTTTTTTTATCAACCGATTTAGCAACCAATTTTTTTATTTTTCATGATTTTTTTTTTAGCAACTGATTTTTTTTTATTTTTCAGGATATTTTTTTAGCAACCAATTTAGCAACCGATTTTTTTTTATTTTTTTGATTTTTTTTTAGCAACCAATTTTTTTATATTTTTCAGGATTTTTTTTAGCAACCGATTTAGAAACCAATTTTTTTTTATTTTTCTGAATTTTTTTTAGCAACCGATTTAGCAATCAATATTTTTTTTAGTTTTCAGGATTTTTTTTAGCAACCGATTTAGTAACCGATTTTTTTTTATTTTTCAGAATTTTTTTTAGCAACCGATTTAGCAACCAATTTTTTTAATTTTTTAGAATTTTTTTTTAACAACCAATTTAGTGACCGATTTTTTTTTATTTTTCTAAATTTTTTTTTAAAAAAATATGTCAAATTTGGTTGCTAAATCGGTTGCTAAATTTTGCAACCGAAAAAAATCGGCCACAAATTTTAGCAACCTATACTTTTGCAACCGACTAATTTCGGTTGCAAAATCGGTTGCAAACTAATTTAGCAATCGATTTTCAATTATTAGCAACCGAAAAATCGGTTGCTAAATCTGATTTTTCTTGTAGTGTTTGAATGCACACTTATGGCCAAACACTTGAATGCTCAACAACTCAAAAATGGGAGCCTTTTATTAAAGGAATCTCTCAAAAGCTCTCTTCTTGTTTTCAAAAAATTGGAGTTTGTCTCATATGATTCTTGTCTTTCTTGTTGACTTGAAAAGTTTGGTGAGTGTTAAATATCTCAAAACCACTCAAAGATTGTTGAAGATCGTTGGAATTGAAAAAGTAGCCGTTTGGAGCCGTTTGAAGACAATTCTGAAATTCTAAAAAACTAGCCATTATAGCATGAGTCGACCTCTTGAGTCGACACTTGGAGCATGAGTTAACCTCTTAAGTCGACACTTCAGGCTGAATACAGAAAACTTGATGTTTTGCCCCAAAACTTGTCTCAGGCGATGAGTCGATCTCTTGTGTCGATACTTGAAGTGTGAGTCGACCTTTTGAGTCGACACTTAGGCGTGCCAGTTGAAAATTTACATCTTGTGGAACTTCTGAATTTTTTCATGAGTCGATCTTGTGAGTTGATACTTGGCCTGTGAGTCGATCTCTTGAGTCGATACTTGATCTGTGCCATCCAAAAATGCATGCCAAATTCTGAATTTCTTAAAGATTTGTTCATTAATCCTTTAGATACTTCTTCAACAAGAGCTAAAGTGGTTGTTTTGACAATATTCTAAGATTAGAAGATCAATTAAACATGAAAAGTCTTTTGCATTCAAATTAGTACACTTGATACTTCATTGATATACCTAAGATCTGAAATTCATACTTCAATTGAGATATTAGTCCAAATAAATACTCAATATTTTGTTATTCATCAAAATCAAGGAGCCAAAGCCAACAATCTCCCCTTTTTAATGATAATAAAATTTTGGGTATATAAGAAATTGAGTTCAAAAAGAAATTGATCATCGTAAGTAAGACCATTGTAATTTAATAAATCAAACATTCTTCATACTGAAATTCAAAAAAGGTATCTGATCAATGATTTATAAAGCAATGTTTCAATATTTGTAAACTTGAAAAATTGTTGCTTTGCTTATATATATACTTTCTACTCCCCCTTTTTGTCAACATAAAAAAAAGGTTGCTTCCCCTGAATTAGTGCATTTTATCATAAAGCATACAAAGATGGTTGGGGGTCGATCTTATAGCTGGTATCAAAGTAATTTGACAGAAAGAAGAGTAAGCATTAAACAAAAGTGAACATTCACATATATAAGAGAGTTTCATTATAATAGCACAACCAAAGTCTGATACATGACTAAAAGACTAATACATAGCAGAAAAGAAACTGATGCATAATCATAAATTACATG
Source organism: Areca catechu (assembly GCA_021397845.1). NCBI lineage: Eukaryota > Viridiplantae > Streptophyta > Magnoliopsida > Arecales > Arecaceae > Areca > Areca catechu. The sequence goes on along the minus strand of CM038049.1, from coordinate 16,742,760 downwards.
ATAAACATCTGAGAGGCTAGTCCTCATCAGACGGAAGCTCAAAATAGATAGGAGCTCTAATCCTAGTCCTAGAAGCAAGGGGTCTAGGGGTCTTATGGGTTTCATGGCTCCTAGTCTTAAGAGCTAGTTCAGAGCGGGGAATGACCCTAGAGGACCTAGTAGAAGGTGGAGGTAAGGTCTCTGCTGGTGTCAAGAATGCTGGGGCAGTGGCAATCTGAGTGTCTCTGGGAGCATCAATAGTAGCATCTGGAGTCCGAGTCTCCCTGCTGATAATCTCATAATCTCCTGTTCTATTATCAATGCCATCACTATCATCACCACAATCATCACCATCACCATCATCACCACCATCGGGAGTGTCATCATGTCTCTCATTGTGGTTATCATCGTCTGCTGGCGGAGGAGGAGGTGGACCTGAAGGTGCAGCAGGAGGCAAGAGAGATCTCAGAAGATCTCGTATCTCAGTAAAACCATCCTCCATCATCTGCCTGATGCCTGAGAGCTGATCATCAGTGTGTGCTCTCAATCCCCCGACCTCTATCCGGAGCTGTGTAGTCCTGACTCCCGACCTCTATCCGGTGCTAGAGTGGCTGGCACAGACTCAGAAGCTAGCACAGGTGCAGGTCTCAGAGGTGTAATGTGCTCAGTAGGCCCAGATGGCCCTGCCTCAGCTGCTCAAATGTCATCCTCCTCGTCGGCTCCTGACCAGACTCCCTGTGAACTCATCAACCTCCAATACATTGAAATCCCATCCGGTGCAAAGATTTCTCCCCATACGTGTCCGTGTGGAGAATCTCATTGGAGGGCTCTCCCTCCAGTGGGACTTCGAACTCTCGAAATATCTTCTTAAGGCCTATGCCATAAGGCAAACACAGACAATGCTGAGTGGCCGCCTCTCCCATCTGATGAACTATGATGATGGGAAGGTTGATGGGAGTCTGTTGCCTCAATGCAACCATCAGTACTAGCCTCTCTGTGATGAAGTCAAATCTACCTGTCTTCGAAATCAGAATCTGAGCTATGATATGATGTAGGACTCTCATCTCAAGGGATAACTGGTTTGCTGAAACCACAGACACACCTCTGATATCCTCGCGCTCTAGAATGCACCGAAATGCTGCCTTACGGTTCCCAACATAGTTCACTGCCCTGACGTGGAGAGGAATATGCCAGACTTTACTAATCACCTTAGGTGTCACAGGAATCTCAATACCTCTGACAGTAGCAGTCCATCTAAGGCCATCAGTGGCCATGCTCCCGTAGAACTCTCTCATCAACTGAGGATAATACCTCTCAATCATGGTACAGAAGGGTACTAGCCCAGCTGTTCTCAGCAAATCACCAATAATAAAACTCTGAGAGTCCCAAAACTGAATGTCTACTCTCCTGCCACTGGCTATGGTCTTCCCCACTACTCTTGCTGCACCGGAGATGCGAGTGGAGGCTACTCCTGGGTATCCTGCTCAAGCTGCTCAACCGGGTCCTGACGAGCCTTAGTCCTTTCCTGGCTTGACTCACCATGCTCAGACCTCCTCTTACGGTGTGCCAACTACTTTTGGGGAGCCATACCACACAGAGACAACGCAAAGAAGAGTAGGAAGAAGGAGTGAACTGGAGAAGCTAAGAGGGAAGAGAGGAAGTGTCGGCCAAGAAGAGGTGTGGACAAAGAATGGAAGAGAATAAACAACGTACCGAGAGAGGACCAAAAAAAAGAAAAGAATCGAGCAAAAATGGTGAAATGAGGGAGAATGTGGGAAGAATCGGACCAAATCCGAAGAGAAACAAGGAAATCGGGCCGAAACACAATGAAATCAAGGAAAAAATGTGGACTGACCGGAAGCAAAAACGAGAAGAGAAAGGAGAAAACACAATCCGATCGAAAAAGATCAAGAGAAAAAGAAGGAAATTACCTAAAATCGAAAGGTTAGAGATGGGATTCCACTATTCTTGAGCTTAGGAGGACTTTCGGGGACCACACGGCGCTAAGGAAGAAAGAAAAGATGGGTTAAAAAGTGTTTACAGGATGCCCTAAAATCTCAGACCCGATGGTCATGAGTCAGCACTTCAAACTTGCTCAAGTGTCGACACTTCAGGTGAGTCGACACTTGGCAATTTTTCAAGTGTCGACACTTGACCCCAGGCAAGTAAAATAAACTTTAATAAATTCCAGGAAAAATCTAGGAGACATCCTAAGTGATATTTGAAGGATTTTGAATCAATGTAGAAGATTTCAATAAGAATTTGAAAAGTTTAGACAAAAGGATCAATGATTTCTTAATTCTCTTCTAATCATGCAAAATCTATCTTTGCTAAGAGGTTTTGTGAAAATATCAGCAAGTTGATTATCAGTACATACAAAGTCAAGCATTACATCACCATTTTACAAATGATCTCTTATGAAGTGATACATTATTTTAATAAGTTTGCTTCTTGAATGTCGTACAGGATTTTTAGTTAGATTTATTGCACTTGTATTATCACATCTTATGAAAGTTTTTCTTAATTTTATGACAAAATCCTCGAGTTATTTAATCCATAGGATTTGAGCACAACAACTTCCAACTGCTATATATTCGGCTTTCACCATAGATAGAGCAACTGAATTTTATTTCTTTCTAAACCAGGAAATCAAATTCACACCAAGAAATTGATAGGTTCCACTAGTACTTTTTCTATCTAGCCCATATCCAGCAAAATCAGCATCAGAATATGCAATCAATTCAATAGATGAATCTCTAGAGTACCAAAGTCCAATATCAATAGTGCTAGAAAGATATCTTAGTATACGTTTAACAGCCAATAAATGAGACTCTTTAGAAGAAGATTGATATCTAGCACACATACATACACTGAACATTATATCTGGCCTACTTTGCAATTAAGTATAACAAGGAACCAATGATACCTCAATATAATTTTTGATCAACATTCTTACCTGAATCATCTTTGTCAAGTTTACAAGAAGGGCTCATAGGAGTACCTAATGATTTGGTGCTCTCCATCCCAAATTTTTTTAAAATTTCTTTTGTGTACTTAGCTTGGTTTATGAAAATCCCTTCTTTAGTTTGCTTGATTTGGAGTCTGAGAAAAAAGTTTAGCTCTCCCATCATGCTCATCTTGAACTCTCCCAGTATAAGCTTGGCAAACTCTTGGTAAAGAACTTCATTAGTAGCACCGAAAATAATATCATCGACATACACTTGTACTACTAATAAGTTATTATTATTTTTTTTTCAAAAATAGTGTAGTGTCAGCGGTGCCTCTTGAAAAATCATTCTCAAGCAAAAATCTACTTAATCTTGTTAGATGTATGCCCTGAAAGCCAAATTGGCACATATTTTTATAAATATTGTAGATTCATTTGATGCATGTGTCTTTCCATAGAGTTAATGTATTCTCAAAAGCTCCCGATTGTTGGAATATCACGAGGACGGTGATTGATTCATTAAAATCGGTGCACAGATCACTTCCCTTTTAGGGTAGATGAGTCTCTGACCTACAGTGTGGTGACATTAGAGTGAGAGTGCAGGTAGTTGATAGAGATCAACAGTACTGAGCATGATCAAATACAAAAAGTTATACAGATGACTACTCACTCGTCAATAACTTCCTGATGCTGTAGTCGTGTGAATAGTTCTTTGACCTAGAGTGTCTCAGCTACTCACAATAAGGTTGTTGTAGTTTGACAGTATAATCACATGGTTTCTATCCATTCGGGATCTTGCGGTGTTCGTTGGCTGCAGTAAGTTTATTGTAGAAGTAGGGTGTTTACTTGTAAGGATCTATCAGTCTTAGTAGTAAGGTATAATCCTATGCAGCTTAATATGACCAAGTCTAGAAGACTATGGCCATAGCAGGGTGATAATGAAAAGATGTTTTTATTGGTATCACAAATGGACTTGAGTCAATTAAGTTAAGCATATAATTGATGGATTTGACGAGTTTCCGTAATCAATATCATGTCGTGATTTTTGATAGAGGAATCGAATCACATGGTAACCATACTTAGGGATTCCAATCTTATTCTGCTAGATTGCCACTACATATTGCTAGGTGTTACTGGTGGATTATGAGAGCCTATTAGGATTATTTTTGGATCGATGATCCTGATTAGGGTTAAGCTGAAATTATTTATATCCATCAAAAGGAGTTCGATGATGTATAATGAAAATTATAGCATGTCTCATTACCAGACAGGATAGGACCTAAGGGGTCACACACATTAGGAGCTCAAGTAACCAATCAACAAATCAAAATATTACTAAAATTATGAATTTTAGTACATTTGGACCTAATTATAAGTATTACAATTAAGATTAGACATAATTATAAATGTTACAATTAATTAATTATGGATTAATTGTTAATTAAGTTAAATTAGATTTAACTTAATTGAGTTAGACTCAATTAATTAATCCTAATTGAGTTGGATCAATGTCCTAATTAAGTTAAATTAAATTTATTTATGACTTGCATGATTAGATATAAATTAGTTTTTATATCTGCTTTCGTTGTGACAGGCTGTTGATGCCTGATCGTTTGCAATTTATTGTTCCTGGGAGAACTCCAACAGTGGTATCAGAGCCATGGTTCTCTTTTTAACATGCATGGATGAGAATCAGATTTGAAAAATATTCAAATCAAGATAGATAGATTATGATTTTTCAGATCTATGTTGAACATGAGATTGTTCTAGCATAGAATTTCATGTTTTGAAAATTTGTTTTCAAAATTAAAATCATAATTTTCAGATTAAAATTAAATTTAATAATCTGAAGTTTAATTGATCAAGGGTTGCACAAAGTGACATAAGGTTGTCTTGTTATAGGGTTTTCTCCCTATAATGCAAAGGTTGTCCTACTTTGATGTATACCTGGTTTTGAAAAAGGGTTTTCAAAAGGATTTTGATCAATTTATGATTATGTATGTTGATGTATGTGATGTACCAGATTAGGGTTTAGATCTTAAATATGATTCATGATCATAAGCCATTAATGTCATGCACTTGAACCAATTTTAAAAATTGATTTGATCTGGAAAATCAAATAAGGTACATGAGTTTGGGTTGAACAAATTAGGTATAGACATTGGACTGCGGTAATTAGGGCTTGATTAGATCAACTAGTAAACCTAATTTAATTTTGAGCAAGTGACTTACCCTAATCGGATGATGATTAGGGCTAGGTCAAGTGTGCTCAAAATTGATTTTAGATGTAGTCTGGTCAGATCGATTCATTTGATAGTGAATTGATAAGTTAAGACCTTATTTGTCTTAGAGATGAGCCCAGATCGTTAGATGACCTGATTGAATATTGTTAGTCAATTGGTGTCTAAGGAAGGTTTCGATCATGGTTTTTAATTGGGACTAACTCTTTTCAACCAACTAGTTTGGTGGAAAGAGGGTATATTGGCAGAACCCTCCCATGGATCAAACTAACCTGACCAATTTGGTTGATTAATTTTTCGAAAGGGTCATTTTTTATTTGAGTTCACCTATGCCAGTTATTTTAGTCAGACAAGAGATTCTGTTGACTGAATGTAATTAGTCAGACATGAGATTATACTGACTCAATGTTATTGGTTAATCATGATTTGGATGATCAATTAGAAGAGACCTGAACCTAAGCTCCTAATAAATATTAAGTCATAGGTCTTCCATCATTGTAGGTATGCGGGTGTCCTACTAGTGTTGATTATTCTCAGCTGGTTACAGAGGTCTAGTTGCATTGGAAAGACACAACCATCCTATTAGGCATGAGATGTTGCTAGGCACTGATGGGTTGGGCCCAATAAATAGGCACGTTGAGAGACTCAATGATGGCTTTGTCTAGCAGGAATGGTGGGTTTGACTTAACTAATGATTGGATCAATAAATGGGCACATTGAGGTTCCATGATTTAGAGACCAAGTTGCTACAACTTGTATTAGATATATTGGACAAAGTTGGCCACTTATTGGTGTAGCGTGTTACCAATAATCGGGTATGGTGAGGTGCCGCACATCGATGGGACCGTAGAACCCACTAGAAACTAAGAGTCGCAGGATTTCTGCATCTCCACGGGGAGTGTGAGAGATCCGAGAAAATAGTGAAGTTCTAAAATTATTTCTTAAAGATCCTAGAATAATTTTTATAATTAAGTATAAAGTATCTAATTCGAGTTTTCTACTTTTGCAGTTAACCATGTTTGCTTCAAATCTCTTAGCTCGTATTCTAGAGACAAACCGATTTGTAGGCCTTAATTTCAAAGATTGGTTGATAAACATCAAAATTGTTTCGAGTTCTGAGAAGTTGGGTTATGTGCTTGACCAGGAACCCCCTATCTTACCTGACCATCCAAATGCTCGTCAAACGACTGCATATGAAAAATGGATGGAAGATGATAATAAGGTTAAGTGTTACATGTTGGCCTCAATGTCAAATGAATTGCAATGCCAATTTGAGGATATGCCAACTGCTAAATTTTATAAGGTGAACAAAGTCGGATTGCATGCTTCGAGGTGTCGAAAAGACTTTTTAACAACAAGATGCTGAAGGGCAGTCAATCCACGATCATTATTTGACAATGATCAAGGACATCGAACATCTTGAGAAGCTGGGCATTCCTATTCATAAGGAGCTTCAGGTGGATTTGATTCTCCAGTCCTTGACTCGTTCATATGCTCGGTTTGTAATGAACTATAATATGAACAAGTTAAATTATACTTTACCTAAATTATTGAACATGCTGGTAAGTAATGAGGGGATCCTGAAGAGTTCAAGGGGCTCTATTTTCTTTGTGGAGCAGTCTTCCACTAAAAAAAAGTCTACTTGGAAGAAGAAGAAATCTGCAAAGAAGCAGAAGAAGGAAAGCAAACAGAAGAAGGATACTTCCAAGAAAGCCAAGGTTAGCAAAAGAAAATATTTTCACTGTAATATAGATTGCCACTGGAAAAGGAATTGTCCTCTCTACCTGGAAAGCCTAAAGAAATAGAAGAATGATGCACCTTCTGAAGGTAAGTCTATACTTGTTATTGAATCTAACCTAACCGTTTCATCTACTTCTAGTTGGATTTTAGACTCTGGCTCTAGTGCTTATATATGCATTTCAATGCAGGGCCTAGAAAGAAGTAGAATGCTGAGAGAAGGTGAGATGGTCCTACATGTCGGAAATGGAGCAAAAGTTGCTGCTCAAGCCGTTGGATCATATTCTCTGGTATTACCTTTAGGGTTTAGATTAGTACTTAGTGACTGTTTTTTGTACCTGGAGCTAATAAAAATTGGATTTGTCTCTGTGCTAGCACAGGAAGGATTTGAGTTTATATTCAATTAAGACTTTTGTAGTATTTATTTGAAAAATAAATTAATTGCAAAAGCTATTTTAATTAACAGTCTATATCATTTGCATGTCAATGCATCTTTGAATATTAATGAGAAAATTAAAGTGAACGCCATAGGACATAAACATGCTAGAGATGACCTAAATGATAAATATTTGTGGCATCTAAAGCTCGGTCATATAAGTGAGAATAGAATAAACAAACTGAAAAAGGATGGGATCCTAGATTCAGTTAATCTGAATCATACCCACCTTGTGAGTCATATCTTTAAGAAAAAATGACCAAGTTATCTTTTATAGGACATGAAAAAAGGGCCAAAGAATTACTTATCATGGTACACATTGATGTGTGTTGTCCATTTGATGTGCAATTCAATGATGGTTTTTACTACTTCATAATCTTTACTGATGATTATTCATGGTATAGTTAAATCTGAAGCTTTTGAAAAGTTCAAAGAATTCAAACATGTGGTAGAGAAATAAACAGATAAAACTTTTAAGATTCTTTAATCGGATCGAGAGGTGCATACCATAGTAGAAAGTTTTTAGGTTATTCTAAGGATAATGGCATAATCTCACAATGGACTCCACCAGGTATGCCTCAGCTTAACAAGGTGTCTGAAAGGAGAAACATGACACTATTAGATATAGTCCGATCCATGATGAGCTTCACTAACTTGCCTTTATTTCTTTAGGGATATGCCCTATAAATTTTAATTTATATTTTAAATAAGGTTCCATCTAAATCTATTCCTACCACACCATATGAGATTTGGCATGGTAAGAAACAAAGTCTTGTCCATTTCAAGATTTGGCGATGTCCAGCCTATGTCAAAAGACTAATGACGGATAAGTTAGAATCTAAATCTGTGAAAGCTCAGTTTATATGGTATCCTAAAGAAACTTTAGAATATTACTTTTACCTTCCAGAAGATCATAATGTGATTGCGAGCAGACATGTCATATTTCTTAAAAAATAATTTATTTAGGAAGGTGGTAGTGGAGGTTAATTGAGCTCGATGAGAAAGTCTCTGAAGAGCAACCAAAAGAAGATTAGATCGAACCCAATCAATCAATTCACATAAATGCTCTTCCATCTCGTAGGTCTATTAGAGTCTCCAAACCTCATGAAAGGTACTTAGGTATGCTTGCAGAGAAAATAAAGGAAATGTTTCTTATTGGGGACAAGGATAAATAGATTGATCCTCAGACTTATGATGAGGCGATGTCAGACGTCGACTCCGAGAAATGGTTGAATGCTATGAAGTCAGAAATTGAATCAATGCATTCTAACCTAGTACGGTCCTTAGTGGATCCACCAGAGGGTATTGTACCTATTGGTTATAAATGGATCTACAAAAGAAAAATAGGTGCAGATGGTAAGGTAAAGACCTTTAAAGCTAGGTTGGTGGTGAAAGGGTATAGTCAACGTGAAACATTGACTATCATGATACCTTTTTACCAGTAGCTATACTAAAATCCATCCGTATATTGCTTGCAATTGCAGCATATTATGATTATGAGATATGGCAAATGGATGTGAAAATTGCATTCCTGAATGGATATCTTGAGGAAGACATCTATATGGAGCAGTCATTGAGTTTCACTTCCAATGATGAAGATCGTAAGGTCTGCAAGCTGCATAGATCAATCTACGGATTGAAGCAAGCTTCTCGGAGTTGGAATACTCATTTTGATGATGCAATCAAATTATTTGATTTTATCAAGAATGAGAATGAGTCGTGTATTTACAGGAAGGCCAGTGGGAGGGCAATGACATTCCCCGTATTGTACATGGATGACATCCTTCTTATAGGGAATGATATTGTTATGTTGACTTCGATCAAAGTTGGTTATCTAAGGAATTCTCTATGAAAGACTTAGATGAAGCATCTTATATTTTGGGAATTAAGGTCTATAGAGATAAATCTAATCGGATGCTTGGTCTTTCACAAAAATTGTACATAGAAAAAGTGCTGAAAAGGTTCAACATTGAGAACTCTAAAAGAAGATTGTTATCTCTTCGGCATGGCATTAATCTCTCAAAGAAAATGTGTCCAAACACACCTAAAGAGATTCAACGCATGAACAAGATTCTATATGCTTTGGCAATTGGAAGCTTTATGTATGTCATGTTGTGTACTCAACCTGATATAGCTCTTGCTGTGAGTGTCACGAGCATATATTAGTCGAATCCATGTGAAGAACATTGTATAGCTGTGAAGAAATTCTTAAGTACTTGAGAAGGACTAAAGATTTGTTCTTAGTCTTTGGAGGGAGTTTAGAATTAGGGATAAATGGATATACAGACTCAGACTTTATGTCTGATCCTGATGATAGAAAGTCTAGATCAGGATTTGTGTTTTTGTGCAATTGTGGGGCAACTAGTTGAAAAAGTTCCAAGCAGCCCATCATAGCAGATTCAGCAATGGAAGCAGAATATATCGTTGCCTCTGAAGCTGCAAAAGAAGCGTTCTAGTACAAAAGGTTCATTATGGAGCTTGGAGTGATGCCATCTGATGCCATCCCCATATATTATGATAATAATGGTGCAAAGCTCTTGCTAAGGAGCCCAGGTCCCACCAGAGGTCTAAGCATATTGAGCAGCGATTTCATATCATACGTGACTACCTCGAGAAGAAGTATGTTGAGGTACGAAGAGTAGACTCCACGGACAACATGACAGACCCGCTGACTAAGACTCTTAGCCAGCAGAAGGTTGAAGTCCACTTTGAGAAAATGGGACTTAGATATGTAGCCAATTGGCTTTAGTGCAGGTGAGAGATTGTTAGATGTATGTCCTGAAAACCAAGTTAGCTTGATACATTTTAATTTTTAGGGCATGAACTTTGTACTTAAGTTTCTTTATTAATAAAAGGATATTATTTTTATTCATATTGATATGTCTATGAATCGTCCATGGAGTTAATGGACAATGACACATTCTCAAGAGTTGAGAATATGAGGCATATGTCTTTATAGATTAACTCCTAAAAGCTCCCGATTGTTGGAATATCACGAGGACGGTGATTGATCCATTAAAATCGATGCACATATCACTTCCCTTTTAAGGTAGATAGTCTTTGACCTACAGTGTAGTGACATTGGAGTGAGAGTGCAGGTAGTTGATAGAGATCAACAGTACTGAGCATTATCAAGTACAGGAAGTTATATGGATGACTACTCATTCGTTGATAATTTCTTGATGCTGCAGTCATGTGAATAGTTCTTTGACCTAGAGTGTCTCAGCTTCTCACAATAAGGTTGCTGTAGTTTGACAGCACAATCACATGGTTCCTATCCATTCGGGACCTTGCGGTGTTCGTTGGCCGCAGTAAGTTTATTGCAGGAGTAGGGTGTTCACTTGTAGGGATCTATCAGCCTTAGTAGTAAGGTATAATCCTATGTAACTTAATGTGACTAAGTCCATAAGTCTATGGCCATTGCAGGGTGATAATGAAAAGGTGTTTTCATTAGTATCACAAATGGACTTGAGCCAATTAAGTTAAGCATATGACCGATGGGTTTGACGAGTTTCCATAACCAACATCATGTCGGAATTTTTGATAGAGGACCCGAATCACATGGTAACTACACCTAGGGGTTCCAACCTTATTCTGTTGGGTTGCCACTACATACTGCTAGGTGCCACTGGTGGATTATGAGAGCCCATTAGGATCATTTTTGGATCGATGATCTTGATTAGGGATGTACTGAAATTATTTCTGTCCATCGAAATGAGCTTCGATGATGTATAATGGAGATTATAGCATGTCTCATTACCGAATAGGATAGGACCTGAGGGGTTACACATATTAGGAGGTCAAGTAACCAATCAGCAAATCAAAATGTTACTAAAATTGAGAATTTTAGTACATTTGGACATAATTATAAGTGTTACAATTAAGATTTGATCTAATTATAAATGTTACAATTAATTAATTATAGATTAATTATTAATTAAATTAAATTAGATTTAATTTAATTGAGTTAGACTCAATTAATTAATCATAATTGAGTTGGGTCAATGTCCTCTTCGAAATGGTTCGATCGGATTTAAAATCGACTTCAATTCGATTGTCAAATCACTTTATTTGGACCATGACCTAGAGTCCAGTTGGACTGGGACTCTCTTTCCTTGTCTCCCCTTGCCTCCACATGCCTAAGTGAGTCCATTTATTTTGTGCGACAGAACAAAGTGGGCATGAAATCTAGATGGGTGCTAAAAGGGAATTGGCGTGAAGAGAAAGAGAGGAGGAGTCCTCTTTTACTCCTCTTAATTTTCAACCATTGAAATAAAACACCGGTGTTTTGGCATGGAGAAATAAAAAAGGAGGGGATTTACCATGAAAAATAAATAGGGAGAGAGTGGTGGCCGACTAAGAAGCTTTTTGGCATGAAAAATATATTTAGGCATCATCTTTTTTGGGCATCAATACCAGAGAGTCTCACTCCTGGCTTTAAGTTGTTCTCTCCCTTTTATTTATCTTCTCTTTTCTTGAGTGAGATCTAGAGAGAACTCTACTAGAGAAAAAAGAGAGAAGGAGGTCCAAAGGTCTTGCATAGTCTGATTTGCAAGATAGAAGTCAGAAGCCGGTCCAATTATGGATCGGCATGGTTTTTAAAGCGGGTGATTTGCTGAAAGAGGAGAGGGCTGCAAGGATCTAGCAGTCCGGTGCTCTCTACGACTCGGCTACAAGAGCTTCATGTAGATACCAGCAAAGGCCAGGCGATTGCACGGCTCCGATAAAATCCTGGTTTCAAAAGCGGATCGGCATGCTTTTCAAGCATGCCAAGATAGTGATCCAGGTAAGTATTTCATGCTTAAAATAATTTTTATTTTAGATCTGATATTTTTTTTTATATATTTCAGCATGTTAGGAATTTATGATAAATAAATTGGATTTATTTAAGAATTGCATGATTAGATATAACTTAGTTTTTATATCTGCTTTCGCTACGATAGACTGTTGATGCATGATCGTTTGCAATTTATTGTTCCTGGGAGAACTCCAACAAATCTATCATACCAAGCCCTTGGGGCCTGTTTCAAATCATACAAAGCTTTATGAAGTTTAAAGACATGATCAGGGCATTCATGATTTTCAAAACCAGGGGACTGTTCAACATAAACTTCTTCTTTGATAAAGCCATTCAAAAAGGCACTTTTGACATCCATTTAAAATAACTTAAAATGTATAAAACAAGCAAAAGCAAGTAGTAATCTAATTGCTTCTAATCTAGCAACATGTGCAAATGTTTCATCAAAATCGATACCTTCTTCTTGGTTATAATATTTTACAACTAGTCTAGCTTTATTTCTTGTTACTAAACCTTGTTCATCAAGTTTATTTCTGAAAACCCATTTTGTTCCTATTATTGAAATATTTGAAGGTCTTTCAACTAAAGTCCAAACATTATTTCTTTTAAATTGATTTAATTCATCTTGCATAACATTTAACTAATTAGAATCTTTTTCTGCTTTTTCAATTGATTTAGGTTCTACTTGAGATACAAATGCTAAGTAATCACAAACATTTCTCAAAGAGGAACGGGTACTTACTCCTTTTGATGGATCACCAATTATAAGCTCTTTAGGTTGTCCAGAGGCATACCTCCAGTCTTTAGGTAGTGGATTGGGTGTAGATGAGGCTCCTACTTCTTGTACTTGTTCTTCTTCATTATTTTGATCACTTCCTTGTTCCTTAAAAGTTTCTTCATTGATTGTCATTCTTCCCAGCTTTTGAATACATGTCTCATCATCAACAGTATCTTCTTTTCTAGAAGATTTATCATTAGATTCATCAAAGACTACATGGATGGTTTCTTTAACTAGAAGAGTTCTTCTATTTATCTTTACCATTGTTTAGAGTATCCTAAGAAAATACCCTTATCTGACTTGGCATCAAATTTACTGAGATTATCTTTACCATTGTTTAGAATAAAAAATAGCATCCAAAAATATGAAAATATTTTATAGTAGGTTTTCTACTTTTTCAAAGTTCATATGGTATTTTTTTCATAATAGGTCAGATTAAAACACGATTTAAAACATAACATGCGATGTTTATGGCTTTTGCCCAAAAATATCTAGGTAAATTGTTTTCACAAAGAATTGTACATGTCATTTCTTCGAGAGTCCTATTCTTTCTCTCTACCATCCCATTTTGTTGAGATATCCTAGATACAGAAAAATATGATTAATATCATTTTCATTGCAAAAAGTTTCAAAATCATGATTTTCAAACTCAGTACCGCGATCACTACGTAAAGAAATGATTGAAACATCTTTTTCATTTGAAACCTTTTTATGAAATTTAATGAATGCTGAAAAAATTTCATCTTTGTGTGCCATAAATATTATCCAAGTAAAACGTGAATAGTTATCCACAATCACTAAACCATACTTTTTACTTTTCAATCTAGTTATTCTAGTTGGTCCAAAGATGTCCATATGAAGTAATTCTAAGGGTCTAGTAGTAGATACTACTTCTTTAGGTTTGAAAGAAGATTTTGTTTGTTTTCCAAGTTGACATGCACTACAAATCTTATCTTTTTTAAAAGTGAGTTTTGGCAAATCTTTTACAAGATTTTTTTTGTTTAATTTTGAAATCAAATACATGCTTGCATGTCCTAGTCTACGATGCCAAAGCTAACTAGTTTCATTGATCTTGGCTTCCATTGCCACTAGACATTGATCATTTTTCATGGGTAGATCATCAAGATCAATCATGTAAATGTTTCCATGCCTATGACCTGCAAACCTGATGCCATTGTCATCTAGACTAGCGACAATGCACATAGAAGATTCGAAAATTACTTTAAATCCTCTATCACAAAATTGACTTATACTAGATAAATTATGCTTTAAACCATCAACTAACAAAACATTATCAACAAAAGTAGTAGGGATGATATGGATTTTATCGATACCGATAATTGTGCCCTTTCCATTATCATCAAAAGTCACGTTTCCATCATTCAAAGCTTCTAGAGACAAGAATTATCTCATATCCCCAGTTATGTGTCTTGAGCAACCGCTGTCAAGATACCACATTCTTCTTTTATCCTTGGTTGCAAGACACACCTCTTCTTCATCGACCATAAAGCAAAGGTTGGCCACTTCTAGTCATTCTTCGTTGAAGCTCGAATCTTCACTTTTACTCCACGTTGCCATCATAGCCTTTTTTCTAAATTTCTTCTTGCTTTTCTTGAGAATGGGGCAATCCAACTTGTAGTGACCTGGCTTCTTACATTCGAAACATATTTGTTGCTCCCTTTCCTTTTCTTTTTCTTTCTCCTTACTATGATCACCCTTTTGTGGCTTTTTCTTGTAGAAATTTTTCTTCCTCCTCATAAATCTTTTGAACTTTCTTGTAATGAGGGCTGTTTCATCTTCTTCATCGTCTTCATCGGATTCGTCCCTTGATTCTTCCTTGGAAAAGTATTAACATCTTTGGCTTCTTCAATGGCTGTGACCTTTGGATCGCAAGAAGCTGAAAGAGACCTAAAAATTTTATTAACAAGTTCAGCATTAGAAATCACTTTACCCAAGCTCCTCATGCCATTTACAATATTAGTGAATGTAGTATACATTTCACTAATAGTTTTAGTTGGTTCCATCCTAAACATCTCATAAGTGTGAATGAGCATGTTTAATTTGGTGGTCTTTACTTGATGTGTACCCTCATGGATAACTTCAAGTGTGTCATAAATCTCTTTGGCTGAAATATAATTTGATATTCTGTTGAATTCACTTGAGTCAAGTGCCCAAAATAACAAATTCATGGCCTTAGCATTAAGCTCAGCTTGCTTAATATCATTTTCATCCACATCTTCTTCTAATTTGGAGTGAGAATACCATCAACCAAAAGAGGGCTGATGAGGGTCTTTAACTATAATTCTTCATATATTATAATCAATAGCTTAAATGTAAATGCGCATGCGTGTCTTCCAATATGTGTAGTTCGTGCCCTTAAACAAAGGTGGACGGCTAGAGGCTTGTCCTTCTACAATACCAATACCTATTTGGGCTGCCCTGATCTTTAACTTAAGATCGTTGGACCTACAAGCAGAGTACAGGCTCTGATACCACTTGTTGCACAAAGATGGAGCCTAAGAGGAGGGGTGAATTGGGTACTAAGAAATTTAAGCAAGTATGTGCACTTTTTAGTGAGTTTGTGTAACAAAGTGATAGTGCTCAATGAATTATACAGCAAAAGTAATAAATAAAATACAAGGTAATAAAGAGCAAGTAGAGAAGGAACTAAGCAACCACAAATACCAAGATGTATGTGGTTCGATGCACCCTAGCACCTACATCCACACCCCAAGCTTTCTCTTGAAAACTTTCACTATAATCTATCCAAGATTACAGCCGACCTATTTTCCAAGGCTCACAAGTCAAAGTCTATGTTAGTTTTATCATCTAGGCTCACCAACAACCTTTACAACTTATTTTATCTGGGCTCACAAGTCAAACCCAAGTTGGTTTTATCTCTTAGAATTTTATCTCTTAGGCTCATCAACAATCTTTAACACTAGTTTCAATACCTTTGAAACTAGCAACAACAAAAGAAATCAAGTATACAATAAATGAGCAAAAGAAATAGCTCCTAAAATGAGCGGAAATTAAAATTGATGTAGCTCTTCTTGAATGCTTGAGATGTCTTCTTCTTGAAATCTTTGAATGCACACTTATGGCCAAATACTTGAATGCTCAACAACTCAAAAATGGAAGTCTTTTATCAAAGGAATCTCTCAAAAGCTCTCTTCTTGTCTTTTCAAATGATTGGAGTTTGTCTCATATGATTCTTGTCTTTCTTGTTGACTTGAAGAGATTTGGTTAGTGTTAAATACCTCAAAACCACTCAAAAGACCGTTGAAAATCATTGAAATTGAAAAAGTAGCCTTTTGAAGATAATTCTAAAATTCTGAAAAACTAGCCGTTACATCATGAGTCGACCTCTTGAGTCGGCACTTGGAGCGTGAGTCGACCTCTTGAGTCGACATTTCAGGATGAATACAGAAAACTTGATGTTCTGTCTCAAAACTTGTCTCAAGCGATGAGTCGATCTTTTGAGTCGACGCTTAAAGTGTGAGTCGACACTAGGGTGTGCAGTTAAAAATTTGCGTGCCGGTCTTCTGGAACTTCTAAATTTTTTTCATGAGTCACCTTGTAAGTCGACATTTGGCCTGTAAGTCGATCTCTTGAGTCGATGCTTGATCTGTGCCATCCAAAAATGCATGCCAAACTCTGAATTTCTTAAAGATTTGTCCATTAATCCTTTAGATACTTCTTCACAAGAGCCAAAATGGTTGTTTTGACAATATTCCATGATTAGAAGATCAATTAAACATGAAAAGTTCCTTGCTTTCAAATTAGTATATTTGATACTCCATTGATGTACCTAAGGTCTGAAATTTATACTTCAATTGAAACATTAGTCCAAACATATACTCAACATTTTGTTATTTATCAAAATCAAGAAACCAAAGCTAACACTTCCTTTAGTCCTCTTGGTCGACTGCTATGACCTTCTTACCATTGTTCGAGATTAGACGAGGCTCCTTCCACTCAGTACTGAAGCCCCACGAGTGGTCGAACACAAAGTAGAAGAAGTAAGGCTTCCAACCATGAATGGCCAACAGAAGCCCTACAACAAATTTTAGCCCGAAACGGGGGCCAATGACCCACCACCCTCAATCGTGGAAATCCTTCTTCAAGACAAAGAAAGCATTAAAAAGGGAGGTCCTAGGCTCTATTTGGAGATCATGATAGAGGACTAGGAAAGCACAAATGATCCGAATACTATTCGGAGTAAGTTGTGCGGGGACTATATGATATAAATTAAAAATCCTAACAAAGAAAGGGTAAAGTGGAAAACGAAGACCAGCCTTCAAGTGGTCTTCGTTCACCGCTATACTACCAAACGGCGATCGATCTATCTTCTCACTGGAGTTAGGGACGACCACAATGAAATCCTATGGAATTTTATAATAACTCTGCAAGATAGAGACTCTAGACTCACTAAGGGTACTCTAAATGGACTCTTATCCTAGTTCTTCTCTATAAGGACCCCTTCCTCTTGGTGGACTAGGGCTATCGGAAGACCCATCTCCTCCCCTACTGGTAGCCGACCTACTGGCGGTAGGAACTTTTAAGGTCCTAACCATGATGGAGGGAAAGAGTCTAACTTGGAAAAAGTCTTAGGAGGAAGGAGATACTCCTGATTGTGCCACGTATACATATCTCAACCAAAAAGATACGATGCCGACGAAAAAGAAGTTGATACGATGGAAGGAAAACCAATGTGTCAGTATTGATCTGCGAGAGTTCGGATGGTAGAAATAAAAGATGACAACGGTTGCGATTGCATCTTCGTGCAACATCAACGACCTTGATTGTGCCATGAGCCCGACCATTTATCAAATGCCAACGAAAGGAATATTGACACGATCCCTGGATCGAGGGATAATCCTTCTACCAATGAAAGTCTGACACCTGGCAAAGGTGTTATGCCCAAAATAGCAAATTAATGTTGCCAATTGATTCCTAAATTTGCCATCATTGAAGGATATCTTCTCTCTTCTCGGTGGAGGACATGGATAAAAAAAAGAGAAAAGAAAAGAAAATTTTTTATCATTATTAACTCCTATCTTTCAAGGCCTTAAATATACCTTGAAATTGGGAGTGGGGGCAAGTATTATGATAGATCGGGTGGACTGGTTAAAAATGCTCATCTTAAAGCCCAAAAACTGATCAATCGATGAGATAACCATTGGCCGACTAGAACTCAGCAACCTGGCCTATTTGAAAGTCCAACTGATTCATAAAGTCCGACCAATATAAGGATATAATGATGAGTCAGTAACTTGATTCGCCGACCGATTCAAGAAAAATAAGATTGATAAAAAAAGGATTCGTTATCCTAACAGGATAACAACTAACTGTTATAATAGATCCAACCTGGCCTATTTGAAAGTCCAACTGATTCATAAAGTCCGACCAATATAAGGATATAATGATGAGTCAGTAACTTGATTCGTCGACCGATTCAAGAAAAATAAGATTGATAAAAAAAGGATTCGTTATCCTAACAGGATAACAACTAACTGTTATAATAGATCCAAGTCAGTTTCAATGGTATAATGTTGGAACTAACCTTTTTCAACTGAATTATGTTAAGGAAAATGCCTATATATAAATACCAGTAAGAGGGGATCTCCGAGATAAGTAAGAAAAAAATACTGGCTAAATATTCCCGACTCTACTTTAGCTTTTCCAAGATTCTATATCTGTTGATCGAGTCCTTGCTGACTTAAGCATCGGAGTGTCCTCCACCAAAAATTCTCCGGTGAGTGAGTTTGTTTTGCAGGAGCCTAGGGAGAATTGGCTAGCAAATCTAATGGTATGAAGGGACCGCTCAGGTTCGACATCAACGGGTACATTATAAAGTGACAAAATTTAATAAAATATATTTTTTTAAAAAATATATATTAAATATTCAATAAAGAAAAGATTTTATCTCATCCTATTTAAAAGTTTAAAGATATTTTTTGAAAGAAAATTGTACTAATTTCAATCAATGGGAATTGGGCTTTTTAATATCTTGCAAAAAAAAAAATTAAAATATAAAAATTTTATTTTCATGAAAAAGATACTTTATTATCCCTCTTCTTTAAAAGTTTCAACCAAATGTGAGATAATTTTTTAATTTTTTATTGACCTTGCTTTCCCCCTTCACTTTTTTTGGGCCAAATAAGTTCTTAGGATTACTGGTTTTATGCCTCTTTTATCTATCATGGATTTGGATTTTACATGAACATAATCACCAATATGTATGTTATAAAATATATGTCTAGTAGCATGTTGACTATCAACAAAAGCATATCTTTCTAGCTAATGAGCTAAATGATTACTATCAGAATAGAAATACACTTCTATAAATCTTGGAATGGTCAATTGTTAAATATTTTGAATTAAGTGGGCTAGCACAATCATCTATTTTGCCATCTATAACGAGGGAAAAAAAGTGAATTCCTTACTCATCTATGCTTGAAACTAGGGCCAAAAATTTAGTAATTTTTTTTCAAACTGAGCCAGTATTTCTGTTTAAAATATTCTTAAAATTGAATATTTGGCTAAACAAAATTGGTTTCTTTGATTTGGTTTTGTAAGGTTCCCTCTGTTTATATAGCTTTTCCAAGCATTTGAATGATTTTCTAGTTTAAATAAATTGAATAGTTTGATTTCTATTTCTTTTGTTCCTTTATATAGATCCATAATCAAGTTAAATTTGGTTCATATTAGATTGAAATATGGCTAAATCAACATTTCAGATTCTTAAATTTTTTTAAATTTTAATTTGATTTGGTTTCAGCCGGTTATATAAATCAATAAATCGATAATCGAACCAGAATATTAATTTTCTTTTTTATTCAACTGTATAGAATGAAACTGCTACATTATCATATTTTATTTTATTTAGATTGGATTGAATGGTTTGGATAATTTGAATGAAATTTTTTACATCTCTATTTGAAACTTTGACCACAGATCTTAGACCTCAAGCATTAGGGGGCAAGTCTGTAGTTTAGCAATTGAACCCTATATAAGATGCAAAAAAATCAAATTTGATGAGAGATAATTTAATTAATTTATTATTAATTAAAATTTTTTAATATATTTTAAAATAAGAAATAAAATTTTAAAATATAAAGTATCAACCAGATACTACTACATGCATTAAAAAAAACAAGAAGAAGAAGCATACATTGGACCATGCAATAGACCACTGCACAAATGCTTGGAAGATTTATATCTTTATAAATAATAATAATAATATATAATATATATATATAAAAGGTATCTTGCATGCCATAAATAGTTCTTTGTTGGATGTTCAACGATAATTTTATTATTTAAAATACCAAAAAAATTATTATTTATGAAGTTTTTAATTTTTAATATTTTAAACTAAAAAAAGCTATCTAGATGTTTGGTATGCAGTGATGGTTTCAAGATTGAAGATGATCCATGTAAATAATGCCATGATTAAAAATCCGCTAATGCTATTAATATATTAAACAAAATATTCTTCACAACTATAAATTAAATAAAATATATTAACCAAAATATTTTTCATAATCATAAATTTAGAATTTTTTTATATTGATTTTTTATATAATGATATTTAGTGGGGATGCCATCTCTATGATTTGGATTATTTGTGATCTCTGATTATCTTGGTAATTTCATCAGGATTACCAAACGTCCCTGGAAGATTGATCAAGTCAGGGGCCCACCAAAAATTTTGGAGTTATACCAAACTGAAAACTAAAACGTGCCGTACGTGCAACGAAAGTAAATGCGTGTTTTTTAGAAAAAAATAGTGAGAGGGTCTCATCACCGTTAAATGGCAAAATTAGTGAGAGGGTCCCATCATCGTAAATGACTCCACTAACTGACCTCTCTTTAGATATGCTTTATGACTTAAAGACTCCACTAACTAGGCATTTCTCGGAATCTTCTTGGATCATGCTGATCCATCGTGTCAAAAGAGAATATCAGTCAGTGCCTAATAAAAGAGAAATTTTATTATTGTTATTATTTTTCGATAGGTAGGGATCAAAGTTTTATTAATTTTTTAATGATTAAAATTAAGTACAATATTCATATATCTTAGAAAGAGTATTTATATTCATGTATCTTAGAAAGGATATTTATATTGATATATCTTACAATGTTGGAGATATTTAGGTTTTCCTGAGCTACAAAATGACAAAAAAAATAACTTCTCAGTTAACCAAACTAAGCTATATCTCGTTACTTTCAATATTTTAAAATAAAATTGATTTTAATAACTAATAAATTAAAAAAAATATTTGCCTATTATCCTTGAGAAAAAAATACTATTTCACCGTTGATGGATTGGACGGTATATCATAATTAATAATAAAATTATATCGATTTCAATGCCACATATATTTAATACAGTTTATCTTTTTAATAAAAATATTTTTTTTTAATTTATGTTTATATTTTGATATCTTGTGTTTCTATTATAATATCTTATGTCTATATCATGACATCCTGTGCCTGTATAATGGCATATGATGCCATGATATAAACTTGAAATATCATAATATGGATATTGGAAAAGAAGATATTTTATCCAGAAATTATAAAAAAATAAAATGCATCAAATATTTATGGTATCGAAAATTGATATGATTTTATTATTAATTATCATATGTGATCCAATCTGATAATATTTTTTTTTTCACCAGGGAGGGTAAGGGTGGACAAAAAAATTTTCCATGAACTAAGCTATCTAATTGCCTCCTGACACCAGTTATGGCAACATCAGATGGTTCGACGATGAATGGCATAATTGCCAATTTCTTGGGACTCGGAATCTATTTAATAAGGTTTGAAATCCTCGAGCTATGGATAACTACCATCATAAGACTTTTTGGCAGTGGGTAGTGCACCGTGAGTTTGATTTATGTTTTGCATCATTTACTCCAAATTGATCCTTGGGCTCCAATGATTCGTTTTTGAGGCTAGCTTGATCTTGGCCTACAACAGGGTTAAGATTTATCAAAATATTACGATATAACCTAAAGATGTTAAGTCCATTTTCAGTTGAAATCATGTGACATGTTTTTTTTTTTTTCCCCTTTTTATACTAAAAATGTCAAAAATGCAACCAAGGCACCGCGAGAAGATTGCTTGATTGATGGTGACGCCTGACGCTGTAAGGTTCCCTTCTACAGAGGACAAGTTCCGATAGAACTCTCCAACCTTTTTCTTTTTTTTTGTTTTTTTTTTAATTTTTTTTTTTTTTTTAAGGGCGGGGTGGCGTGCGTATGTGTGGTAAAACTCTCTTTAACCTTGGAGGCACAATTTTTTCCGTTTACATGGTATAATAATATAAGAGGCAATATCAGGATATATATATATATAAAAAGGGCTAGATAGAGCCTTTGTATCCTCTCTATAGCTTCAATTTTTTCATGCTTTACATTGCAGCATCTTATGAGATTTGTTCCGATCATTTCCCGATCCTCCTATCCATTGAATAGTACAGGGAAAACGAATATTCCTTTCAGATTTGAAAAAATATAGATGCAATGTTAGGGTATCCATCGTACCATATAGCGAACTTGGACTGTGGATGTTAGCAGCTCTCCTCCGGTAAGATTATCTAAGCTTTTGTTTAAAACTAAGGTTACTTTAAAAAAATAGAAGAAATATTTGAACAACATTTTTTGGCAAGGTAAAAAATTGTAACATACCATTTCTGATCTGCAATTAAAGGAATCTCAATCTAACACCTTTTTTGATGCTCATGACAGGAACTTCCTGGACCTTATTCATCAATTCAATGCCAATCTTCAAATCCAGGAAACGTTTTGGCGTCAAAGATCTCGAGTTACGTGGCTTAATGAGGGGGATCGAAACACTAAGTTTTTTCATCACTCAACAATAATGCGCCGAAGACAGAATAATAATCACTCCCTGAAGGATCAGCAAGGACGTCTGATTATGAAAAATGAAAGAATTCAGGAGTTGATCTGTGCCAATTTCAAACAAAGATGGCATAGGGAGGGACCGGAAGATAACGAACCCTTGTTCACGATGAATTCTACGGTTACGGTAGCCCAAAATGAAATGCTAATCGAACCTGTTTCGGTACAGGAAATCTGGGATGTTATCAAGCAGATGCTATCGGACAAGGCGCCTGGGCTGGATGGGTTTCCTCCTCTGTTCTTTCAAAATTTTTGGTATATCGTCCATAAGGAGGTCACTCAAGCTATTACTTATATTTTCCAGGAGCGTAAAATGACGACGACCTGGAAAAGGACATTTATCACTCTCATTCCTAAGAAACCTCAGCCTAAGGACATCACTGATTATAGACCGATTAGTCTTCATAACACTATCTATAAGATTCTGGCTAAAATTCTGGCTAATCAGTTGCAAACTGTCCTTCCTTCTATTATATCGGAGGAACAGGGGGCTTTTATTTTGGGTGGGAATATTACTGATAACATTCTTCTTGCCTAGGAAATTATGCACTCTGTGCATAGGGCGCCTAAGAAAAGGCTATGATGCTCGTCAAAGTAGATATGGAGAAAGCTTACGACAAAATGTTGTGATACTTTCTTGAAAAGGTTATGCAGCAATTAGGCATTCATCAGTATTTTATGTAAATGATCATGCAATGTGTCACTGGGTATGAATATGCTATCCTTCTGAATGGAACCCCTACGGAGTGGATGAAACCAGCTAAAGGTTTTCGTCAGGGATGTCCCTTATCCCCTTCTCTTTTCATTTTATGTTCTAATGCTTTCTTAACATGCTAAATTATGCTGTTAGCCACCATTTGCTCATACCACTTAAAGTGGGGAACGAAGGTCCACATATTTCGCATTTAATGTTCGTGGATGATATGCTTCTTCTTGGCCGAGCTACTCTAACTGATGCTGTGTTCTTAAAAACCATTCTTCAAACCTACAATGATCTCTCGGGTCAAGCAATCAATCTCGCGAAATCGCACATCTCTTTTAGCCCTTCAACGGATCTTAATATCAAAAACCGTATCATTTCTGTTTTTAATATAAGAGAAAAAACGAGAACCATGAAATATTTGGGCATTCCCATGTTTGGTTCTAAACTTCAGTCTAATGAATTTGATTTTTTGGTGGATGCAGTGCTTGCCAGAACGGAAGCTTGGAAAGGGAAGACTTTATCCTTTGCAGGGCGTTTGATGCTGGTTACTTCGATTTTAGCTTCCTTGTTCAACTACATTATGGCTGCTCTATACATCCCGCATGGAGTTATAAAGAAAATCGAAAGAATCGTTAAGGCCTTCCTTTGGAGTCATCCCAATGATACCAAAGGTCTTCACTTGGTTGCTTGGGACAAGGTGTGTAAACCAAAGGAGGAGGGGGGTCTTGGTATTGTTTCTCTGCTTCCTAAGCAAAGGGCGTCCTTTGCTAAGCAGGCTGCCCAACTTTATTTGAAGCCTAATACTCTGTGGGCCCAAACTGTTCGAGCCAAGTACCGTCTTCTTCCTTGTTCGGTTGCTTATAGAAGACCTCGCAACTGTACGCACACATGGGCCTGTATAGCGGACTTGGAAAACTTATTGGGTCCTAACATTATTTACAATATAGGATCGGGCGATGCCATTACTATCCTAAATGATCCTTGGATCTCCACAACTCCTTTATCTCATTGGCCGACGACTATAAATATGGACATCGATGTCCAGGATGGAAAGTGTCGCACCTTATCATGCCGGACAGAGATTGAGACCTATCCATCCTGAGTAGGCTTTTCTCTAAGGACCTTGTGGACAGCATAAGTCACATCCTCATTCCTATGGGAAAATGGTCGAATAGAATTGTTTGGGAGCCTACTGCAGCTCAGAAGGTCACACAGAAGGATATGTACCACGCATTAGCCAACCTACACAGGTATGTACCTTTGCTCATCACTGGATCTGGAAACTTCAGACTCCTAAACGGGTAAGAACTTTTTGGTGGAAGTTAGTCAACTTCAAAGTACTGACTAAGCAATTTTTGAGTAATAAAGGTATTTTATATGCTGATTCCATTTATTGTGATATATGCCATGACCAGGAGGAGGATATGGATCACATCTTTATTCATTGCCCGTTTATTAAGGATTGTTGGGGCCTCATCAACATTATCTATAAGTTTAAATTTCAAGCTAATTCTATCCCTGAACTTTTAACATTGATGATGTCTACATAGTCCGACAATTCCACTAACTCTATAATTGCTTATACTATCTAGCAGGTGTGGAAGGCGCAAAATGAAAGGTTATTCCAGGACAAATTTTGGATTCATAATCAACTCGTTCGTATAGTTCTCACGTTTATTTCCATCAACCGGCATTTCGAGCAAGTACAGGCTATTAACCCCCCAAGGCACTGGGAAAAACCGTTACCCATCTTTTTATAGGTAGGGGACCCAAATCGGTTTGTTGGTTTTCCCCCGCTGCAGGGGTTATCAAGATAAACTTTGATGCCTCGGTTAAGCTAGGCATTGCCACTGTGGCTTATGTTATCAGAAATTATGCGGGTATTATGCTAAAAGCTGCTGGTAAACAAATCCAGACCACTTCGGTCTTCAATGCAGAGTTGGCTACTGCCCGGTACGGTATTAAAGATTCCTTAGGGGGCATTCATCAACATCTGATCCTTGAAGTAGATAGCCGGTTGGTAAGTAATCTCATAAATAAGCACTATCAAAGCCGGCTTAATCTCCAGCCGATGTTCTTGGATATCCTGACTTGGAAGAACTTAATTCCTAACTTTGTTGCCATCCATGTTGCGCGCCAGGCTAATCAAGCTGCCCACAAACTGTTTAAGCATGCACGCCGGGGGAATTTTGTCTATTACCAAGGCAACGACATTCCTAATGACTTGCTCTCAATTCTTGGGAGGGATAGAAGGGGACTTCATTCTTAGCCAAATGAACTTTATAATGTATCCCAGTCTGCTTTTTAAAGGTTATCATGGCAGGACCTCAAAGTGGGGAAAGCATATCAAGCAAGAGCACCATAATTTAGCTCTTTATGTCCATCTCGGTTGCAGCTGTTCATTGTTTTATAATTGGCTGAACAATTCTCAAATCACCTTTCAGTATTTCAGTCTATCTTTTGTGCTGATGTTCATTCCACTGACCTATTCTTGAAAGTTCGAGTGAAAAAAATATATATATACATACATGATAAAAAAAAAAAAAAAAAAAAGGAAAAAAGGAGAAAGGAAAAATTACATAAACAAAAAAAAGAAAAAAATGAAAAAAATACAGGGTTGAACCCTTTTCTAACAATTTTGTTCTTCTTGCAGGGCTCATTTCGCTACGCCAACATCAGTTTCTTTGGATGGGATTCGTATGACGGGGATGCAATTTTTCTTTCACCTTATTTCCATTTCATCCATTACACAGCAGTTACCTTCTGGTATTCTAAATCCTCTTATACTCATGCTGTACCTGGTTGTAATATCTGTTGGGAGCCATGTTCTTTGAAGTCTACTTCTAATGCTGCTATCTTTGTTTCAAACTAGAACTTTCACATTGCCCTGCTTCATAACAGTTTAATTCATATGATACGAACCCTAAAGGGCTGCCATTTCTCTATCCTTACTACTATCACTTAAGTGTGGACTGCCTATGCATTATGAATTACTATATTCAACTCAACAAGGCTTGCCTCATGTAGGATGCATTCAATTTCAGTTTCAGATTTGTGTATACTGATGCTTATATGAATACGTGGCACAAGCTTTCAACAGGTGTTCATTTCAGTTCCATATTTGATGGTTCAATGTGGCATCCTTCTTTTATTATGTCTTCATTGTTTACTTCTTCAAAGCCTGCCTTATTGATCTGGAAGACTATGCTAACAGGAGCTCCTGTAACGGGAGCTTTTGTACCTGCCGGCTGGACCTTCAATTTCATAATGCCATTATATTCCGGCAGCTTCGTTTGTACCGGCTTCTACTCCAACGGAGGTGTGTCATCGATTTTCTTTAGCTCCAGGTTTACCTATTACAACATGGTACAAAGTGTTCGACTTCTTCATCAACGTATCGATTCATGTTACATTTTCATCTATGTTGGGCCAATATTAAATGCCATCTGTAGGAAATCCACTTATCTATTTAACAGGTGCAGAAGGTTTCATGTCACAGCACGGGCCAACGTTATATGTTTCTTCAATAAACTAGTGATCCATGCCTTTATGCTCTTCAACATATCATGTTCAGGGAGGCTTATATGTTTAAGATTCATCGATTATCAGGTTTCTCATTTTCTTTTGTTTCACTGCTTCTTATATTCTACTCCAATGACAAAGCCACAACTTCAAAATGAATTCTAATGCTTCATCACAATGCTCTATTCAGCTAAACCACTGTAATGTTGGACTGTCAAATCGATTAATGCAGCTCATACACTGCTCTTGATCCTTCGAAGACGACTTCCTGCCCAATCTAAGCATCAGGACTCGAGCCCTCTGTTATCTTGTTTCTATTCCGTTCTTTCTGCAACGAAGCTATTATGTATCTATATTTTGTTAGCCTATGTACTGCTTGTTTGGAGAATGTGTAAGGCCTGTGTCAGAATTTTGTTAACAGTTTATTAATATATGGAGTCCTGCTACTCTTCCTATCAAAAAAAAAAAAAAAAAACTTTCAAGGCACGAGACATGGCGCGCATCTTAAAGAAGCTCTCAAAGTCATGATTTATGATGGGTAGTTGGTCGTAGCACTCCAAAATTGTCAAAATAAAAAAAAGGCGAAACAGTTTAGCTACCTCCTTTTGAACACATGGGCAAAAGAAGGGTAAGTGAGGGCTACAAATATATCACCCAAAAGCCGGAGCCATTGGCACAAAGAGGTCCTTCTAGTGCCAGAAGAAGCATCCAAATATCCTAATAATCATGCAATGTAAACGTGTTTCTAGTAACTTGCTATCCCTTCCTCGCCGGGTCTCTACCTTAAAATTAAATTTTCTTTATTTCCTTTGTTCTCATTTATCTATTTATTTATCTCCTCTCTCTTCGTCCTATTATTTAAGAACAAAAGCAAGATGACCCCACGAGAGAGGAGGGTCACGACAATTCAAACACCTGGCTTTCTATAATTCAACATGACGTTCTCATGGCCACCATCCCTTATCACTTCTCAATCGGTTGGTTCTCGTCAACCTCCACCCACCCTCCATCTCCTGGTACAAAGCCACCAAGTAAAGAAGAAAAGTAGCTGGCCTAAACCATGTCCTACCATCGTATAAAGCAAGAACAAGTACACTGGACCATTTGCTTTCACATTAAAATATCCAATTAAGTTTGCCAAGATCTGGTTTGCCATTTTAATCAAAAACCTAACCCCTGACATACGTCGTCCGTAACGACGGGGTGGTGGAGGCACGGACCCAATCCATCCGCATTACAACCCATGCCCGTCGATGCTTCTGACCCAACGAAGGACGGGCCCACCGCCCGGGAAGGGAGGGCATGATCTTGGTTTGCCACGAAGGTTTAGTGAGAAAATGACATCACGGCTGAGGCCAATCCGTGAAATAGAGGGCCGGGGGTGGGGCCCAGTCCCTCCCAACCCAAACCAACTTTAACGACCCACAGGCCGGGCTTTAGGGGTTGCCAGTGGGTGGAGCACAAGGAGCCGAATCTAATAAATTAAGGGGGTGTGTCAGGCAGAGAACACGCTTGGATTAGAGCTGTTTGTGCTTAACGGGAGAGGCAAGGAAAAAAAAAGCTTTTGGTGAGATCTACTACATCTCCACCCACTTCCACCCTCCATCCGAGTGAGTACTCGTGGTGGGGAACGCATCAACCGGAAACACGTCCTCCCGTTGCGAGTTAAAATCAACATGATTAGTTTTCCGAGTTTTTCTTTTTTCTTAAAAAAAAAAGATTTTATCCCGTATAGCTTTTAGTAACAGATCCCAATTGCTAATCATGTTTGATTTGGATCTCAATTTTTTCGTGAGCCCTTCCCGTTCAACTGAACGAGTACGTCAGCCTAATCCCACTATGATACCGACGTTACGATCGCTCAGCTTTCAGTATTTCCAATTTAAAATTATTATTTGAATTTATGATCAGTAAATTATATATAAAATTTGAGCTGTGCCTTAATCGATCATGCTATCATCGTAGTGATTTTTCCTTAATTTTTTTGACAACCGAATCGACGGACGGGGGGAGTGCATCAAAGAATTTTCCGTGGAGAGTGAAAAGAGCCGGGAAGCCCTTAGGGCGGCGGAGAGTCGAGCGCGGAGAATTATTTTACAGCCCGCGTTAGCCACGTGGCATTATTACGCTGGACCTAGGCTTTAACAAGCGGAGCCACGATAGAGATGGTGTTCCCGTCAATCGTCAGCAGCGCGTCGCCAGTCGCAGCGGAGAGCCGCTCTAAGCAGTCATCTGCTGCCACGTGGCTTCCTCTCCTCATCTTTGCACAAAGCGCCAAGCTAAAAGATGGTCAGTAAAATACTGGATCACCGGAACGGCCTCCGGCTAGTGGCAAAGTTCCGTGTGGAACGAACCTTCTGGCCAACATTTCCACACATGTCGTGGCTCACACCAAACCAACTCACAATCATCGAATTCTGATCACGCGGCGGTCATCCATTAGGGACCACCTACGCATCAAAACGAAGGACAGGTGCCGCTTTCCGAGAGCGGGTCACGAAAGGATGCGGTATGGGGCACCCCTCCGATTTCCAACCAAGAACAGCCACGTCTTCATCATGACAGACCACGCAAGCAAGACGCGGACCAAAACAACTCGGCCGCCGGTGCGGGACCCACAAGCGAGCATGTAGAACCGCCCACCAGAGCTCGCGCTGCGAAATAAACGGGCAGGGTATCTTCTGCGCGAGAGGTTTAACCATCCACCGCGCGAATCCACCATCGGATCGCGCAACGATAGCTTCAGGATCTACGCAGATGGGTGGATGAAGCAGTTCGGAGCGCTTTGAGAGCTGTGCACGATGCGATCCAACGGTCGACGTCGAATGATACAACCCGAACCGGAAATAAACTAGCCAGATTGGAAAACGAAAACGCTTACACGTACACCCACTGCAGAACAAGGAGCAATTTATTATATTCCCCATCTTATGGACATTGTCTCCTTTCCCTCGCTACAACAAACCCTCTCTTTTAACATTCTTCTGTCTTTCCTTGCTATATACATTTAACAAAAGGCTAAACCAACCTATTATCACAAAACTTAGGTATAAGGAGAGTAGTAAACGCATACCTCCATTTATATCATCTAACACCATAACCTATGATATCACCCCTTTCACTTCGATCTTTAGCTACAGTTTTCAAGCCAAATTAAACATTGAGCTGTCTGAGGTCTTTTGCATCTGGTCTTCCGTTTCTCTGTGCGTGGATGTGAGTTCCCAGCACCGGCCTCCCCATCAAGAAGCACAGAGTGCTGTGGATGATCCCCATGTAGCTATGAACTACACGACATCAAGAGAGAGTTGGGTTGGTGGTTCTTATCTTCTCTTACATACGTATATATTACGTCTATACTAGTATGCATTCCGTGGTAGCATCGGAGCAGTCTAGAACTCCAGGATGAGGCTACCAAAGGGGGCCCTGTGAGGAATGCCCTTTCGCCTCTTGGCGGTCCGGTAGCTCAGGACAGTCGGCGGTGGGGTCGACGGGGTGAAGCTTTGTATTGCATTGCTCTTCTCGCTCCCGCGGCTGGTGCTGGTGTACGACTCCTCGGAGTCGGAGGCCGATGAAGCCGCTGCTTTCTTTTTCTTCTTCTTCTTGTGATCATTGGAGGTGCCGACAATCTGGACATTTCATCGAGCAATACGTTCAATTAAAAGACTAGAATTTGAATCTACGCTGTAAGACAATAGACATTGTTCCAAGCGAAGATAAGGGAATAATTAACGAGGGAGTAAAGGAGGGGATGGATACCTTGCAGCCGAGGGAGCAGAAGCGGAAGGAATCGAGAAGGCTCCTCTCGCAGACCTCGCAGGTGTTGGTGACGCCTTTGCCAGGCCTCGGCTGGGGGCGCTCGTTGAGGAACACCACGCGGGCGCTGTTGATGATATAAGTCTGGACGCCGCTGATGTCCAGCACCTTCTGTATCTCCGACACTCTGATCACATCATGGTAGGATGACCTCCTTATCTGTAGTAAATTTACCACAGAAATTATATATCATCAGAAGCAGAAATAATTAGAAGCCCCAAATATTGTCGCATCGGTGAGAGATAACACAGAAATCCGGGAAACGTAGGATTACGAAACTGAGAAACAAGAAAACCGATAGCTAATATATATATATATATATTTTTAAAAAAAAAACAGAGAGAACTGGATTCTTGATTGATAAGAGCAACGATTTAGCATTTACTGGAAAAAAAAAACACGAATTGAAAGAAAAGAGGAAATTTGTCGGAAGAAAAATGTGCAGATGAAGTATTTAGATTGAAGGAAACGAAAATACCTGAATGGCGCGGTGGTCGCGGTGGTGGGCGAGACAGAGCGAGCAGAGGGCACCACTCATGCAGTCAAGGCAGTACATGTTGCACTCGCTTTTGTGGGAGTCGGCATGGTGCTTGCATTGCACAAAAAAGCTGGTCGACAGCAGCGGCCGGAGCCATGGCGGCCACCGGTTGTCGTCGTCCGGCCTTCCTCCTCCCTGTTCCAAAGCCAATTAATCCCCATTCCACAAAACAACTGACAACTTATCGATCATTAAAGCAAAAACAAATAAACTCAAAAAACAACATCCGAACAAGCCAGCCCAAGAAAAAGAAAGAAACTATGAAGAACAGTAATCTCACCATGGCCCTCCTGTTCTTGAGTTTGAGCTCCTTGAAGGGGGATTCGTGATCGATTGCCAGTTTGTTGAGCGAAATGTTCTCGTTTGTTCGATCTCGCGTTCTCTTTCAAGGATAAGAGAGGCGCACTCGGCTGAAGGGAGGGGAAGGTTGGGGGAGTGGAGGGGCAGAGATGGAGATGAGAAAGCTTAGAGAGAAGGGGTTTGAAGGGGGTTGTGGGGGATGGGGTTGAGGTCTTT
Source organism: Areca catechu (assembly GCA_021397845.1). Classification (NCBI taxonomy): domain Eukaryota; kingdom Viridiplantae; phylum Streptophyta; class Magnoliopsida; order Arecales; family Arecaceae; genus Areca; species Areca catechu. Next base: position 16,710,815 of record CM038049.1, on the reverse strand, counting down.
GTAGACTGAGTGGGGGTGGGTGGGGCCCGGGGGGCGGAGGGGGTGAGGGGCTGGGTTGTTCTTATCCGCTCAAAGTCTATTCTCCTCCCAGTCTCCCACCGAGGCTAAGCAGCTTTGGTTGCAAGGAACCCTGCTTTGCATACCCCCAACCCCATTAAGCCCAATTGTTTATTTCTGATGCCACTTTTTAAATTAGGTCTACGTTGTTTTCTTTCCTCATTTCATATTTAATTAGGAATAGGTTTGGGGACCAATTACAATGGTGCCGAAACCATTAGAGGTAAAAGTAATAATAATTATTATTATCAAGTTACAATCATAAATTAGGTCATGGACCACATTATTGGCAATCGGATCAAAGCATATACCTTGCCATTTATAGGTGAGACACATTCTAGCAGTGCTTGAAATCGTGGGTACATGACTAGCATGCATGAGGATCCGTATTACCCGTCTGGTTGATTCTAATATTTTCTTGTACGCCTGGTATGTAGCGGTTGGCGGTTTGACGGTTGAAGAGTTTGCATCGGTGTTTTTGTACATGTACATCATTAATGAGGTACTAGTTATGCAGTAAGAGCGAAATTATACTAGTCAAAGATGCAAAATAATTTTGACGGTTGAAGAGTTTGCATCGGTGTTTTTGTACATGTACATCATTAATGAGGTACTAGTTATGCAGTAAGAGCGAAATTATACTAGTCAAAGATGCAAAATAATTTAGGAAGTTTCACAGAAAGAAGCCGGAAAATGAATGTTACTTGAATAGTTTTTCATTTGGTAATAAATAGGCTTCAAGAAAATTGCCTCACCAAATAAAGCATGTACTCGTGCCTAATCTTTTTGAGTCACGAGTCACGAGCTCTTGATCCGCATCTCTTACGATCCTGCCAATAAAAACTACAACGACATAATCACGGCTAACAATTCATTTATATCATGTAGAAGAGCGGATTTCACGCACAATCCACTTGCTCACATGTTGTTTCCTCTTCCAGCCAATTAAGTATGAGAGAGTATCCAAGCCAAACTGACCTCCACCACAAAAGAAAATCTAACCACATGAAACACTTCACATCATCCACTAACTGCCTCTCTTAATTACGGATGCTCCTAGTTAAGGCCAATCCGGTCATTTTATAAGCCTCCAGAAAGATCAGCCAGCACAACAACGGATTGGGCGTATGTATGGTCCATGGGAAGGTCTATTGCAAGAGATGGGACACTTGTTTGTAATGCAAGGCTATCATCCCTTGTTTCCCGAGAAAAGTCCGATTTATGCGCGATTCGGCGAATGTGGACGGAAGCATCGGAGAATTTTCTAGTGGAGGGTGGATAGGATTATTAAATTCTAGCACTGTTGCTACCATGGGAAAACCTCGACCTGTGGTTAAGGGAAACCCTGGTTTTAGATTGACGAAGTTGACTCCTCGAAATTTCTCGCTGTTGCTACCATGGAAAAACCTCGACCTGTGGTTAAGGGAAACCCTGGTTTTAGATTGACGAAGTTGACTCCTGGAAATTTCTCACCGGGGGGAGGGGGCGGGGAAGAGGAGGGGATGATATCATGCTTAATTAATGGAATGGTTGCCACAGGTGTTGGGTTAGTGGATACGTAGAAAAATTGTCTTTCTTTTAGCCATGTCTTGTATGCTCCTCATTTTCGGAAAGGCAGGGTGAACTTTAGTGTGGCTGGAGTAGCATCGGCTAGCTCCCATGGTAGTTTGCTTGTAAGGTTACTATTTTATGAAAGTTTTTGATGGTCCATCTTTCTTTCTTCTGCAGCATGTGGTCTTCCAAGGTGATCCGGTGAAGGTATGGTCATGGTGGTACGGCCATTTTTTTTAAAATTTATTTTTTTTTTTTATTTTTTATAGATAGATAAATTCGGTTGCCTTCCAATTTCTATACGGGGCTGTGAAATATAAATATTGGAGGGCCTTTACTAATATTTTGTTCGAAATAGATAAAGACGGTTTTTTTTTCTTTTTTTTTCCTTGTTTTTTTGTTTTTTTTTTTTGACCCTTGCGGTAAGATTTTTTTTTAAAAAAATATTGTTTATCCTAATATTTTTTATTTTTGCTTGTGGAAAAATAAATCTATACAGCAGTTTAGGCCGATTGATGCACCATTTCTTATATGCTGTTTCTATACATAATTTTCCTGGCAATATTGTGGCATGAGTAGAAGCAATTTACCTGGCAGGATGAGAGATCAAGGTTCTTACTTCTTCCTGCTCTAATTATCTTGCATCATAGGTGAAAAAAGATTACAAAAATTTAATTATTTTATATCAAATATTATCGGATGGGATGGGAACATGCAGAATGGTATGTATCTTCCTCTTTCCTTTTTCTGTATAAAAACAAAGTAATTTTACCATACAATTTTAATCATCTCTCATAAAAATAGCTAAATGTTACATAAAGTGGCAATCTCATTTTAACTTTAAATGTATTATATCTTCCTGTCCCATGGTTCCTCTCCCGCGTTCCTTCAAAACATCGATATATATTAAAATCTTAAACCAAGAAGAGGAAGCAACCCCGATCGTTAATTTGCACGTTTAATTTATTTAGAATAAACATACTTAAAAATGTAGATGAAAAGTAAACCAGCCATATCAAGAAATCATTAAAAAAAAAAATTCAGGTTAAAATGTATGCGCGAAAATTCATCGGGCCCATGGAATGCTACGATGACGACGAATGATTCAACCAAGTTACCATGCAACGCAGCGGTCGGTCCAAGTCATGCTAACATGCCCGTGCTGCAAGGCAGATTAATTTTTTTCATGGCTGCGAAGTTTAGTTCACCTGGTGGGCCCATTTAGCTTCTCTCCATCACTCTTAAATTAAATAATTCTCACAAGTCTCCGCTTGTCGGCCAGGATGACCGCATGTTTGATGGGCAAGTACAACGCCCCATCAGACCATGCCATCCCAAGTTGTTCATCGTCCAGGGTTGCCTTCTTCCACTTCACACCCACCTACGTGTTCAAGTCTCAGCCACAAGATCCCTATCGACGATAAAGCAATCAACAATGATCACGACTGCCATGTATCTCGATTGCGTCTGGTATATCATTGATTCAATGACTCGTAGGCATGCTGTGCCGAAAAAAATCTGAAAAAAAATAATTAAAAAAAAGCATAATATTTATTCTAATTTGATATATAATTTTTATAGGAGCTTTTATAAAAACTAAGAAAAGGAGACGTATCTGATAATCGGGTTTGGGTGTTGACCAGAAGCGGAGGGGGAGGGACGGCACCAGGGGTCAAGGCAGTGGGCGGTGGAAGCCGCCACCCACGGCACGCCAGGAAGGACCAGGGAAAGGAGAGCCAGAGCCAGCCAGCCGGCCATCGCGTCACTCTCGCAGCACGCGCACGCACCACGGGACTCCCCCTGGTCCCACCACTAGCCGACTAGGTGGACTGAACTCCCTGTTCTCACGTGTGCCAGATTGCCCACGTGTACATTGGCTCTTTTTTTAAAAAAATTATTTTTATTTTTATTTTTATTTTTATTTTTTTATAAAAGGGTAAGAAAGATAAATTTTTAATGTAACGTCCCACTCATGTTCCAATCCATTAAATGATTATTCGATTCGGACCGTAATTTTTCATGTATCCTCTCTATTAATTGATGAGTACGTTAGCCTAATCCTACTACGACGTCGGAGTAGCAGCTGCTCCATTCCAGTCATGTATATCCAGAAATTTAAAATTTAATCGAGTCATCCACGAAATCATATTTCAAATTCGTGATCGAAAAGAGATGAGATCGTATTTCTACTGACCGCTTTATCATCATAGTTGTTATCTTGGCTTCCCTTTTGCTAGCTCATGGTTTCTTCTCTTTTGTAACAATAATAATTAATTAGGGTGGAGTCCCACCTGGGGCCGTGAGGGCATGAATTGCCACAACATTAGTCCTTCGTTAAACCGCATGACATGGGATGGGCAACATGGGTCGTGTATATTTCATCTATTTTGATGCTGTTGATGCGGGACAAGTATTCATCGACCTGTATTTTGCCTGATTGATTTGATCGGTAACATATTAATAAAATGCACCCATCTTTGACTTGGTTAAATTAGTAAAGGAACTCGAATATAGAAATCAGATTACATACAAAACCACCAATTATTATAAGGTTAATTATCATAATCATCTGCTTTGGATTAATCTCAATTAGTCGAATCATGACGATTCTTTGATTATACTATTTCGAATGGTTGCATGACATAGGTTATATAAGTAACTTGTATTTTAGATGGAATTTTTTTTTTTTTTTAATGTTAGAGTGACGCTTCATAGGATCAATTAAAATCCTATTTTCTAATTATCTAACAAAAAAAAACATGGTTGGCCTAATTTAGCTTCAATTTCCAATCCAATTTGTTAACGACCCGGAACAATCAGATGATTTAAATTATGGACCCAACTTGTATTGAACTAATCTAATTCCAAGAGACTGTTGGATGCTTGATTTCCCTTGATGTCTCTCAGCATTTGTGAGTTGATAAAACGAGGGCATAAGAGAATGACAAGGGTGGAGGTATTTGATGAAGTAATCACCAAAAAAAGAGGAGGAAGGAACAGGCGTGCGGAATCATCCAGAGAGAGCAGCTCTAAAAGGGCCTAAATAAAATAAGGCACCCAAAACGTAAAAAAAAGAAAATTCTTTTCTAATACTGCAGCTGCGAGTGAGATGACTTGGGCTCTTATAAGATTCGGAGGCGCTTTCTTCCTACCCAACATATGTGAATTCCTCCAAACCTGAATACCGGTCAATTTGGGCATGAATCATGCCCCCACTACTACGCTGCTCCACCTCGATGATAAAATAAAATCTTGGTGGAGAGAATGCATCGTTTATTGCTGGTGGGTGCAAAAGGTTTCCAATCACTGCTCGCCATGGTGGCGTCAACTGCCACAATGTTGGGAGACTTGGGTCAAACGTCATGGCCTCGAAAGTCTATGGAAATATCCTCAAACAAGACTTGAATCGAAGACTTCTTTTATAATGCATCTTTCCTACTGATTGCATAAAATCTTGACTACGAAGAAGTTAAACAGAGCGAAGGAGAAGAAGGTTCATGTGAAGTTTCCGAATAAATTCGGCTGAGAAAAGTTAATAGCAGTATTAGAAAACTAGTATTTGCTTGCAAACGAACAGTTCGGAACGTCAGGAGACGGTTCATATGAGGCATTCTATATGGACCATTGATGGTGATACGGGTGGGACAATATCTAATCTATATGAAGCACTGTAGATCCACCCATACATGTGGCAGCCGCGGGTTGGCAGTTCTTGTCTCGAGGATAAACTTGGCCCGGGCCATGGTTTCGTCCATGTCTTCTAGCAATCATTTCTGGTCCTATTCCACGCGTTTCTTTAGTGAAGCAAAACGGGCTTTATGCCTTGTGGTTGGAAGAGCTTGGCTTTTAGTGCTTGCTTCGCGGCTAAGGCTTAGGTCATCCAAGGTTGGGGAAAGAACAAAGTAGTGCGTGGAAAGTTGGGACTTAGAGGCGGTTCCAGAGTTGGCCCTGTATCAGATGAGCATAAAAATTAATAATGTTTTATTCGGGTTTCAAAAGCAGAGCCTAATGGAGCAGAAATGTTACGGTCGAGTACGGTCCATGGCTCCTACTTTGCAATTTTGCATGCCGAGGATCTCCGCTTTACTCAAGAAATTCGGTAAAAGGAGGCTGCAATAATCTTATATTCATATAGGATTTCCATGTGAAACTCAAGGCTTTAAGTCACTGGATAAAAATTGGCAAAAGGCCTTGCTTTAATATATTGTGATACATTTTGAAAAATGTAAAGCAAGCAATTGATCCTGGAGCCAATATCAGTCTCATGCGAATGTTGGATGCCTGTCAATCAAAATGGTAACCCACATGGATGATGTCTGTGAGCAATTCTTGGCCATGTAACGTAGGTTTAGCCCTGCCTTTGGTACTCATGAGATCCCCAGATCCTTACCAAGAAAAATTATGATCCTTGATATTGAACGACAACACCAGCCCCACCCTACGCAGGATTGAGCGTTGTCAATCTATTTATGTTTCTAAACGAAACAGAGTTTATCTTTATTTAGTGTTCGGTTTGTGTGTTTTATTTAAACTATGAGTTTGTTAGTGTTTGTCTTTATCTAGATTCTGGTATTCAAGTTTAGTTAGGAGTCTATCTTAGAATTTCTATGTTGTTTAAAGTCTTGAAATAAAAATGGAAGAACGTGAGGGTTGCGGTGGTCGCAGCAGCGTTTTGTTCCAGAAACTAAAAACACCGTCTGCTCTGTTTTCTGGTTATTTTGTTTTCTTCGTCTGAATTTTATCTTCCAGAAACTGCTGGGTGTATGAGAGCTTGTGAGTGTTTGTTTGTTCTACAATCTTGGTATCAGAGCCAGTGTTCAAGGGAGCTCCATAACCAGCGATCAAGGGCGTTCTATATCAATCTGCCATGGGTGATCTTCAAGTTGTTGGCGGCATCAAAAAGCTCAACAATCAGAACTACAACTCCTGGTCAACCTGCATGATCTCGTATATGCAAAGCCAGGATTTGTGGGAGGTTGTAAACGGCAACGAAACACGGCAACCTGATGAAGACACGAACGGGACGCTGCGGAAGTGGAAGATCAAGGCGGGCAAGGCGATGTTTGTCCTGAAGACGACGGTCGAAGAAGACGTGCTGGATCATATCCGTGAGTTGAAGATCCCCAACGAAGCATGGAATACTCTTACTACGTTGTTCTCCAAGAAGAATGATACCAGGCTTCAACTTCTGGAGAGCGAACTGCTATCGATGGCGCAGCATGATCAAATGATCGCCTAGTATTTCCACAAAGTGAAGTCCTTGTGTCGAGAAATTTTCGAGTTGGATCCGGAAGCTCCAATCGGCGATACCAGGATGAAGCGAATCATCATCCATGATTTGAAGCCTGAATTTAGGAGCTTTGTTGCTGCTATATAGGGATGGCAAAATCAGCCATCGCTTATAGAGTTTGAAAATCTGTTAGCCGGCCAAGAAGCCCTAGCCAAGCAGATGGGAGGAGTCTCGTTAAAAGGTGAAGAAGAGGCACTCTATGCCAATAAAGGCAAGAAGAACTCTAAGCAGCATGTTGCCAAAAGATCTAAGAAGAAGGATGATGAGGTGGAAAATCATCGAGGCGAAGAAAACTCTCGTGCAGGGGACAGATCAAGGAACTCTGGCAATGGTCAAAGGTTTGAAGGAAAATGCTACAATTACAAGAAGAAGGGTCATATGGCAAAGGATTGCTGGTTCAAGAAGAAGGAGGTAGAAAGCAATGTTGCAACCTCAAAAATCGAGGATGAATGGGATACTGAGACACTTTTCGCTACAGCCGAGGTTGAGGAAGCCTTCACGATAACAACAGTCACCGAAGTTGATTATGAAAATGACTGGATTGTTGATTCTGGGTGTTCAAATCACATGACCGGTGACAAGGAGAAGCTACAGAATCTGTCTGAATATAAGGAAAGCCGGGTGGTGGTGACAGCAAATAATTCAAAGCTACCGATTGCTCACACTGGGAAAACAACAGTTGCTCTTCCTTGCAATAACAGTGAGGTGACGCTCCATAATGTCTACCATGTTCCAGGGATGAAGAAGAATCTCCTCTTTGTGGCACTGTTGACATCCTCTGGCCATGTTGTTGTGTTTGGCCTACAAGATATCAAGGTGTATCAGGATCTTCAGATTGTCCAAGAACCAGTGATGAAGGGACGGAAACTGGATTCAATTTATGTGATGTCTGCCCAAACCGCCTATGTAGACAAAACCCGGAAAAATGAAATAGCTGATCTATGGCATATACGGCTAGGACATGTCAGCTACTCCAAGCTCGATGTGATGATGAAGAAGGCGATGCTGAGGGGCCCTCCATAGCTTGAAGTAAGGACTGATACGGTTTGTGCAGGATGCCAATATGGGAAAGCACATCAGCTACCTTATGAGGTGTCCAACTTTCAAGCAAAGGAGCCCCTACAACTGATTCATTCGGATGTGTTTGGACCAGTCAAGCAGGCTTCCATCAGTGAAATGAAATACCTGGTGACCTTCATTGATGACTTCTCAAGGTATGTTTTGATTTATTGCATGAAGGAGAAGTCTGAAACCTTCTCAAAATTTTGGGAGTTCAAGGAAACCACAGAAGCAGAAACTGGAAGAATTGTTCGCTGTTTACGGACAGATAACGGGGGAGAGTACACTTCAAAGGAGTTCATGGATTTTCTTCAGAAGAGCAGAATTTGCCATCAATTCACTTGCGTCAATACTCCACAACAAAATGGCGTGTCAGAAAGGAAGAACAGGCATCTAGCTGAAATCTGTCGGAGCTTGCTTCACGCGAAGAATGTACCGGGTCGGTTTTGGGCTGAAGCAATGAAGACAACAGTCTTTGTGATCAACCGGTTATCTCAAAAAAGGTTATCCTTTCTTTCGTCCTTTGAAAAATTATGGAATTCAAAACCTGCAGTTGGACATTTTCGCATTTTTGGATCTGTGTGCTGTGTTTGTACCTGACCATCTATGCAGCAAAATGGAGAAGAAGGCTGTCAGATGTATTTTTATAGGTTTTGATAGTCAAAGAAAAGGGTGGCGGTGCTATGATCCAGTTACAGGAAGATGCTACACATCGCAGAATGTGGTGTTTGATAAGGTGTCTTCATGGTGGTCGGCGGACAAGAAGGAACTGCCAAGTCCGATGCCTTCAAAGAAGATCTGGAACCCTCACGTGTTCAGCTCAGTTCACAGCAATTTGAAGTTGCAGAAAGCAGCTGTAATAGCGAGAAAAGAGCTGTTCAACACCCGTGGCAGATAGGTGTTTATCAGAGAGTAGAAGAGGAGGACGAGCCATTACAGTAAAATATGCCGACTGCACTTAGAAGATCAACCAGGATTAGAAAAACAAATCCTAAATATGCTAATGCTGCAATAGTGGAGGATCTGGATACAAGGGAACCAGAGACATTTGAAAAGGCTTCACAGCACCCGGAATGGTTCAACACAATAAAGGAAGAGATTGCTGCACTTGACCGAAATCAGACCTGGGAGCTGACGGCCAAGCCAAAGGATGTGAGCCCATCTCGTGCAAGTGGGTGTACAAAGTCAAGCACCGTGCTGATGGATCAATTGAGAGATACAAAGCTCGTCTTGTAGTTCGAGGGTTCTCCCAACAGTACGGGTTAGACTATGATAAGATCTTTAGTCTTGTTGCAAAGCTCGCAACAGTAAGAGTTCTCCTGGCTTTAGCAGCAAGCAGAGGGTGGAATTTATAGCAAATGGATGTAAGGAATGCTTTCTTACATGGAGAGCTAGACCGGGAAATTTACATGGAACAGTCGCTGGGATTTCAGAGTGTTGAGCATCCTGAATATGTGTGGAAACTTCAGAAGGCGCTCTATGGTTTAAAGCAGGCGCCGAGGGCCTGGTACGGGAAGATTACTGAATTTCTTATTCACTCTGGATACCAGGTAACTTCTGCAGACTCAAGCCTGTTTCTCAAAGCTAGTGAAAGGAAAATGCTGCCGTACTGGTGTACGTGGATGATCTAATTATCACCGGAGATTTTGAGGAGGAGATAATTCGAACCAAGAAAAACCTGTCGATCCATTTTCAGATGAAGGAACTCGGACGGCTGATGCGTTTTTTGGGTTTAGAAGTTGATCATTCAGATGAGGGGCTGTTTCTACATCAAAGGAAGTACTCCAAGGATTTGTTGAAGAGATTCGGGATGCTCAATTGCAAACCGAGCACAACACCAATGGAACCTAATGTCAAAATCTACTTTCAGGAAGGCAGAAGTCTTACAGATATTACTATGTATCGGCAACTGGTGGGCAGCCTTATTTACCTCAGTGTCAATAGGCCGAATATTTCATTTGCTGTTGGGGTGATGAGCCGATTCATGCACAACCCAACGAACCTTCATCTGGAAGCAGCTCGGCGAATCTTGAGGTACGTGTAAGGGACGCTTGGTCATGGCATCCTGTACAAAAAGAACAGCAGCTGCAGATTGGAAGGTTACTATGATGCCGACTACGCAGGTGATCTTGATACTCGGCGGTCGACTACTGGGTATGTGTTTAAGCTTGGATCTGGAGCAAATACATAGTGCAGTAAGAGACAGCCCACTGTTTCTTTGTCAACCACAGAAGCTGAATACCGAGCTGCTGCAATGGCATCTCAAGAAATTGCCTGGCTAAGGCAATTGCTGGAAGATCTGTATCAGTTGGAAGAGGATGGAGTTTTCTTACAATGTGACAATCTGTCTACAATAAAGCTGGCAGAAAATCCAGTTTTTCATGCTAGGACAAAGCATGTGGAAGTTCATTATCATTTCATAAGAAAAAAAGTACTGCAGGGGGAGGTTGAGCTGACGTATATTCGAACGGAAGATCAAGCTGCAGACCTGTTTACCAAGAGCTTGTCCGGGAACAAAGTCGAAGATCATTGTCATCAACTCGATGTGGTAAAGGGATTAGGTGCTGGCGTTGAGGGGGAGTATTGAACGATAACACCAGCCCCACCCCACGCAGGATTGAGCGTTGTCAATCTATTTCTGTTTCTAAACGAAACAGAGTTTATCTTTATTTGGTATTCGATTTGTGTGTTTTATTTAAACTATGAGTTTGTTAGTATTTATTTTTATCTACATTATGGTATTCAAGTTTAGTTAGGAGTCTATCTTGGAATTTCTACAGTATACGTTGTTTAAAGTCTTGGAATAAAAACGGAAGAACGTGAGAGTTGCAGTGGTTGCAGCAGCGTTTTGTTCCATAAACTAAAAACATCGTCTGCTCTGTTTTCTGATTGTTTTATTTTCTTCGTCTGGATTTTATCTTCCAGATATCGCCGATTGTGTGAGAGCTTGTGCGTGTTTGTTTATTCTACACTTGGTACTCCGTGATAACACTGCTGAGAGACTTTACCAACAAACTGGTAGGCGTCCTCCATGGTTGCCCAAATTTAGCGTGAAGGCATGTGGGCTACATTTGTGGCCATTGAGAGCAGATTGTTTCTTTTGGTTGAAATTTAACTTGTTGAAATGTTGACCACACCGAGTCCGAAGTTGGATTTCAATTTAGGTTATTTGACTTCTGGAAGAGTTTTGGCTTGAAGTGGGTCACAAGCATGGTGATGGACTAAAGCGTCCGAAACAGGATGCAGCAAACACCAACCATTGCATTGATTGATGGTCCACAAGAAAAGTAAAAACAGCGTTAAACTTGTCAGGCATCATTTTCATTTTTTATTTTTAAAGATAAAATTACACAAATCGATACAAAATATATATATTAGATGTCATGATTTTTATTTTTTTTATCTTCAAAAATCTTTTCATTATTCTAGAAAAATGAAAGTAAAAAAAATATTATTTTCATTATTTTTAAAAAATTTCTATTTTTATCATCATTACTTGCATTGTTTTCATCGCCATTTCTATTATTATTATTGGCACCTTCATCGTTGCTATTCTTTTTATTACTATCATTATTATCATTATTATTTTCATCATTATGATTATCATGTTATTATTATCTCTATCATTATCCTAATTACTATTACTGTCATTCCACCAATATTTTAATATATTATTATTATTATAGCTAAAATGTAGTCGGGCTAAAGCAAGGCTGGCATTCGAGATGGATCAAGCTGGATACGGATCAAATTGGATTCAATGATCATGTATTATTATTAAATTGGCAATCATAATCCATATAATTTATTTATTAAATAAATTAAATTAGTTAAATAGAAAAAGTGAATTTATAATAGATTAAATAAATTTAAATGAATTAAATAGATTAGATTTAATTTTAAAAATTAGTTAAGTAAATTTTAAATAAATTAAATAGATCTCAAATATATTAAGTAGATTGGGGTCATCTTTTATTTTAATTATTAAATAAATTAAATAGGTCGGACGGATTTAAAATGCAAACGAGAATCACATCTATTTCATAAACAAACGTGGACGGATTGCACGTTGCTCGGGACAAAAAAGGCAGGTATGATTATTCAGCGTGCAAGGGAGGGAAAACAAAAAAAAATCAAGATATCCAGAGGAAGGCTGGAAGGATATGAATTTTAAAACGTTGCAGCTGGTGTTATTCCCATCGTGCCATCCGGCGGCATTCCGGTGACGAGAGAGGTTCAGGAGGCAGCAAAATGTTATATTTCTCCACGGTCTTCCTTGTCGTATTCTACTCCTCAGCGTCAATGATCAATATGGTGGTCTCAGTCTCACCAATCCTCTCTCGGGCAACCCCGGGTTAGGACATAAATGTGGCTGATGGTCAATAATTAATGGTGCATTAATGGTTCACTAACTATGGGAGAGAAAAAAAAAAGAAAACAAAAAGAAATCACTGAAGACCAGATGGCAGGGGAGCAACACACCGTGCCTGGCATGGAATATGTCTTGAAATGATTCTCTTGCGTCTTGGAGGTATAAACAATTTCTCCAGTTGCATGACAGCAATTGGCTGGAAAGGGAGGCTGCGATCTTTTAAGAGTGGTTGAAGGGATAGACTGCAGAGGAGACGGGTGGGTCATTTTTATGGGTACGAAACTGACAACAGGCTGATAGTATTTAAGCCCGGATGGCCGGCCCGTTCTTATGTCCTGAGATACGATTCTGGCGTTGCCCGAGAAGTAAACGAGTGAAAAAGACGCGGATCATCGAAGTTTTTCGCACCGCTGCGAGGAATTGCTATTCCTGCTACCATGACCTCAGTATAACGTGATCAGGAATGTAGGGATTGTGATTTAACAAAGATTCGGACCGTATAAAGTTTTGAAGTCTATGGCCCTGTTCAAAACACTGTAAATGGGCCTAGGGTCTTAAGGTCCATCTCAGTAAATGGGCTAGTGTAGAGAAGCCGACTTAAGCTTTTTCAATAGAAAAAAAGAAAAAATAGATAATCCGACCTTAACCCCTAAATGAGTCGGCCAACATGTGAGATTGTGAGCTGAGAGCCCAAATGCAAAGCAAGCCACGAACAAAGGGAAGCAACGAATATATCGGCTGTAATATGTCCAACTTTCATCAGCCATTCGGACCAAAATATGCTGGTTGAAGTCGAGATCTGAATCCCAAATCTACAAGCAATACAAGACAAAGATCACTCCGATAATGTTTTTCCGTAACAACCGAACTGAAGCGTTACCGAATGAGATGTTCAGACAATCTCTACAATTCATCCTTCTTCTCCATACGTTAAGCTATTAGCTACCATTGCTTTTGAGTTCTTGCAATTGAGCAGAAACAAAGAAAAGTGATGGTCCATTAACCGATTACATTTCAGCAAAGCAGCAAACATTATCGACAAGAGAACCTAACCAAATGACCACATATAGGAAGAAATTTAGCAAGTAGCAAATTCCACCGTGAACGCAAACTCCTCGGTCATTTCTATAGCATCTATAAAATCTTAAAGCAGAAGAATCCCCAAAAGCTTCAGTGAGAGGAGTAACTCTCACTTTCCCTGCAATTATATGGTGCTTCGATTAGGATGTCTCCATGCTTATCACTTCCCTGGTTCTCTGCACTTGCTCTTGTATTCTGGCAAGTCTCGAAACAAGTAGGCCAACCAAAGAGCATACAAAATAATGGCCAAAACACGGTGCGCAGTGCGAACAACATGGCCGAAACAAAGCCACCAACTTGAGCAACAGCAGCAAAGAGAACCCATATTGCAGTATTGGCCTCGAGGTTTTCGCAGTAGCTTGGAGCACACACCGTGAAGTAGTCTGTCCAATTGAAGCTCATGGCCACAATGTAATCGAATTTATTGTCACCACTGGTCAAGTCAATATTGTCCAATTTGGGATCTCTGATAGATTCCGCTAAATATATGGCACCGTCTGGAGGAGGCCAGCTAGCATATTTGGCACATATCTCGAGTGAACTTCTAATGGCTTGTAAGAATGTGCCAAGACGCAGGTCTTCCTCTTCTCTCATTCCCCCGTTTGAGATGAGGAAGAATGAAACAGCTTGTGAGAGACCCCCTGGAAAAGTTAGAAGAGAGAATTTTCTAGAGATGCCAATGCTTATCATAAGTTATGGCAGTGTTTCATCAAGAAATGGTTTTCAAGCGTAAAGAGAATTGCATCATATGAAATATCTAGTTTTATCAGAAACTATAATGCTAACCAAAATTAGTGGAATATACGGAGATTAATGATCATATAAATCCTCAAGGACACCAAGTATCCTTATAAAATTGATTCGCACTTGCATATTTTAAACAAATAATAAAACACATATTCACAACTGAAAAAAGCAAACTCCAGAAACCATTTACCACTTTGCTGTCATGTAAATGGTATTGGAAGCATGATGGACACGTTCATAAGCTCTGATATCATTGATAGAAGTTTGGATAGTTCTGGTATCAATATGATGAAAATTTGGAAAGCTTTGATACATATAATAATTATAATGCTCAAAGTAATACTTGAAGAGTGGAGGAAGATAACCCTTATATTATAAATTCATAAAACACTCCATTCATAATTAAGGTTGCAAATAGATCGGGTTGACTCGTGACCCGACCCGATCCGATCCATTTAGATCTGATCCAACCCATTTTTAGAGACCCGTGGATCCGGGTCGGGTCCTAAAATTATACACATTCTATTTTCTGGGTCGGATTTGGGTTTACTGAATTTGGATCTGACCTAACTCAACCCGACTCAAACATACTAATAATATTAGGATGTATCTATTTGGATCTTTAAATTATAATTTAAAACTTGTATGAAATTTATTTTTAACATAAAGATAAAGTTATAATTATTTTTATATCTTAATTTATTTTGAAAATAATATTATTTGTTATTTATTTTATAGTTAATAATAGTTGACTATGTAATAATTAAATATAATTATCTATATTTAATCTGGATCATATATAGGTCTAAATTTTTTAGATTAGAATCGAGTTATTTATGGACCTGATCCAACCCGAATGACCCGTTGGGTTGAAAGTTTTGATAGTGGACCCGACCCGACCCAATCTGATTTTCTAGTGGGTTGGGTCTGGGTCTAATATTAGGATCCGATCAAAGAATCGGGTCAGATCAGAGTCACCCATGACCCGGTCCGATCCGACCCATTTGCACCCCTACTCACAATGGACTCAATATATTAAGTCCTATTTATAGATATATAAAGGTGACTTTCTCTCTACCCTCATGAATACAAGCAATTCTTGATATTTTAAATGACTTTTAGTTTTTCTAGTTAACTCTTAGACTCCATAACTTTTAACTCTTAGACTTTCTAATTAACTATTTGGTATAAGAGTTAATTAATACTTTGGTTATCACAACTATTAAATACTGATTCTTTGACTCCAATAATAACTTTTACTCTTTACCTTCGTGACTCTCAGACTCTTTAATATGATTATTATTAATTATAAATTACTTCCAACATTATCCCTCCTTAATTTATATTTTTCTTAACATTTTTAATCACTGACTTGGATCACAACCGAGAGATAAATCCCATGTAGCGCAAGCTCTTCTTTTTAATATATAAGAATGAGTCCTACATCTTCTTGGATCACTCTTTCTGTATCTTCTATGATCACTCTTTTTTCATCTTTAACTTTAATTTATTTAACTCTTTGATTATACCTTTATATCTGTTCTTCATATTTTTATAGTTTTCATACAGATCTTGTATAAAGATCTTGACTTCTTCTATTTTCTAAAAATGAATATCTTTAACAATAATATTATTGATGTGAAGGAATCGTTGACGTGGAGGAATAGGCAGGCGCCACGTCAAGAAAAGATGCCACATCGATTCTCCAGCCCGGATCCTACTACCGAGCTGAGCTGAGCTCCCTCAGAACAACAAGCCGAGCTCAGTCCTCCGCCAGGCCGTGCCTGCAAGCTCGGGATGCCTAGGTCGGAGCCGTCTTCTGCCCTCCAGAGCGAGACCCTCGGAGGCTAGTGCCCTGCGGTCGAGGTAGAGCCAAGAGCTCACCCGTCGATGTGGAGCCTTTCCGAGCGCGCGCCCTCTGGACCGGGTCCACCTTCCGCCCTCCAGAGCGAGACCCTCGGAGGCTAGTGCCCTGCGGTCAGGGTCGAGCCAAGAGCTCACCCGTCGATGTGGAGCCTCTCCGAGCACGCGCCCTCTGGACCAGGTCCGCCTTCCGCCCTCCAAAGCGAGAACCTTGGAGGCTAGTGCCCTGCGATCGAGGTCGAGCCAAGAACTCACCCGCCGATGTGGAGCCTCTCCGAGCGTGCGCCCTCTGAACCGGGTTCGCCTTCTGCCCTCCAGAGCGAGACCCTCGGAGGCTAGTGCCCTGCAGTCGAGGTCGAGCCAAGAGCTCACCCGCTGATGTAGAGCCTCTCCGAGCACGTGCCCTCTGGACCGGGTCCGCCTTCCGCCCTCCGAAGTGAGACCCTCGGAGGTTAGTACCCTGCGATCGAGGTCGAGCCCAGCGCTCACCCGCCGATGTGGAGCCTCTCCGAGCACGCGCCCTCCGGACCGGGCCCGCACTCTGCCCTCCTCCACCAAGGCACCCCCGCAAGCTTGGAGCATTTAGGTCGGAGCGAGTCCTGCCATCCCAGCTCGGCCCCAGCCCGGACGAGGTCCTCACCAGCCTAGAACACCGGCGAGCCGCCCGAGGACTGCACCAAAGCGCCTTTCAGGCCGTACTAACCACCTACGATCGTCAATTACACCAGAAAGGCAAGCATCACGTTGATCGAGATGCCACACTCCTCACCAACCACTCAAATCATCCAAAAAAAGAAGCCACCCGGAAGATTCGAATTTCGTGGGCGGTGGCCCGCCGTTCAAGGCACTGCCAAATTTCCCGGAATGAGACAACCAAGAGGAGTGCCAGAGCGCCTGACAACTCTCCTTATCATGAATCAGGGAAGACTCCTCGGGACACCACCGCATGCGCCTGACAGCCTGACGGGGGTCCCGAGACAAGCGCCCAATGGTAACCTAGTTTGCAACAAATTCGGAGGTAACACAACAACTCTAAGACACAGGCAAAAAAAGAATACAAGCCAGCAAAAAGGGCATGGCACCACCACCACCACGAGCACAAGCGCAAGCTCCACCAAGAAGGCGAAGTGCCACTACCACAGTAGTTGAAAAAAAATGAGGGACATAAGGAGAGGCGGAGGAACAAGGCACCCCTCTGTCCCCGCTATCACTCTCCCCCTGCAACATTTTCACCTTCGCACACATTTTCCACTTCTCCTAGTGCGGAGTCCATCAAGAGGGGCCCGACCAGGAGGATCTGTTCTCCTGGATCGTCACTGACTTGATTGTCGGAGTGCCCCCGTCGGAAATCGCGGTCCGGATCTCTAACCCCTGTCTCGCAGGTCAGGGAGCGGAAGACCGCTGAGCAACGAGACGACCACACCCATCACGGAGGTCCGGGACCCGAGGACGGCGGGCGGCAGGAGGAGCGCACTCCGGCACCGACAGCAGCTACGGGCCATGACGATCTTGGCGGCAACAAATTGGCATGCCAGGTAAGGGAAGAACTGTGATGAACGGTGACGACACAAGCTAGAAAGGTCAACAGATCGATGATCTTCTCTAGGCCTCTCCAGGACGTCACCCCCTCCGTCCCATTCGACGGGGAATCCGCTGACGAAACCATCAGGCACACAGTGAAAGTGCACCTAGAGAAGCATGAGCGCAAGACGGCGGGATTCTTCCGCCGGTTCATCAGCATGCGAGGCTCAGTCGGCGAGGCACTAGACTACAACGCCCACCACCGGTGAAGCCCTTCACCGGTTGCGGCGAGGCGAAGTATCATTGCTTCCACCGCGATCATGACCATGGCATCGAAAAATGTCGCAACCATGAGCAAGAGATCGAGAAGCTCATCAAGGAGGCTCTCCTTCGAAGGTTTGCGGGAGGGGGGACAGGCCTCAAGCAGGGTCCCAAGCGCACGCCGCTCTCCCATCAGCTTTGACCACCGACAATCACCCCACCACGAAACTGGTGGGCGTGATTGCCTGGAGAATCACGTGTGCGTCTAAGAAGACTCGGGGAGCAGGGGACCCCGAGAGTAATCGCCCCACCATGAGGGGAGAAGAGAGTGAAGGAGAAAGGTAAATAAAGATGCCATGGACACCAGGACGATGGTCGCGAGCCACCATGGGAAGGTCCCCACGAGGCGATCGAAGCTCCATCACGAGGGGTCCATTACTTCGAGGAACTCGACGGCATCAGGCTCCCCCGAGGGAAGAGGGCCTGCAGCTTATAAAGACACCCCCAACAAGGTAAGTTCCCTTACCAACAATCATAATAACAATTTTTTCCTTGCATAGGTATCCGCATGTCTTGCAGGAAAGAATCGACGATGCCCCCGAGCCTAGCTCCAGGGCGTCAAAGAATCTTCGAGCTACGTAGCTCCCAATCCCAGGCATCCCCGAGCCCAGCTCCAAGACGTCAAAGAATCTTCGAGCCACGGAGCTCCCAATCCCAGGCATCCCCGAGACCAGCTCCAGGATGTCAAGAATCTTCGAGCCACATAGCTCCCGATTCCAGGCATCCCCGAGCCCAGCTCTAGGACATCAAGAATCTTTGAGCCACGTAGCTCCCCCAATTCAAGGCATCCCTGAGTCCAGCTCCAGGATGTCAAAGAATCTTCGAGCCACGTATTTCTCAATCCCAGGCATCCCCGAGCCCAGCTCCAGGATATCAAGAATCTTCGAGCCACGTAGCTCCCAATTCCAAGCATCCCCGAGCCCAGCTCCAGGACATCAAGAATCTTCGAGCCACGTTGCTCTCCCAATTCAAAGCATCCCCGAGCCCAGTTCCAGGACGTCAAAGAATCTTCGAGCTACGTAGCTCCCCAATTCAAAGCATCCCTGAGCCCAGCTCCAGGACGTCAAAGAATCTTCGAGCCACGCAGCTCTCATTCAACAACATCCACGAGCCTAGCTCCAAGACACCGGCTCAAGACTGGAGCTCAGATCTTTGGCCAAGAAAACTTCGAGCCAAGCCGCTCTCCATCTCAAACGTCTCCGAGCCTAGCTCCAAGATGGCAAGAGACATGGGGCCACGTAGCTCCCATCAATGCCTCGAGCCTAGCTCCAAGGCACCAAAGACCTGAGCCAAGATCTCAGGCAACCCCTGGGCCCGAGCCTAGCTCCACGTCTAAGTAGGCCTCGAGCCTAGCTCCAAGGCAATCAAGACCGGTCTGATCTCCCTACTTGAAAAGAAGACGAGAGGGAAAGGAAAGAAAGAGAACAAAGGGAGGAGCCCGGCAACCCCCTTCTCTGATCTTCCCACTCGAAAAGAAGACGAGAGGGGAAGGAAAGAAAGAGAACAAAATGGGGGCACAACCAGCATCCTCTTCTCTGATCTCCCCACTCTAAAAAAAAAAAAAAGAAAAAGAAAAAGAAAAAAGAGAGAGAAAAGAGAGAAAGAAAGAAGAGAGGGAAAGGAAAGGAAGAGAGAACAAGAGGAAAATACAGCATCATCGAAGCTACCACTCTCCCTTCTCAAGATCGGAGCTCAGATCTCCGGCCAAGAGAATCTCGAGCCACGCAGCTCTCAGTCATCAACATCCCCGAGCCCAGCTCCAGGACGCCTTCTCAAGACCGGAGCTCAGATCCCCAGCTAAGAGAACTTCGAGCCAAGCAGCTCTCAGTCATCAACGTCCCCGAGCCCAGCTCCAGGATGCCATCTCAAGACCAGAGCTCAGATTCCCGGCCAAGAGAACTTCGAGCCAAGCAGCTCTCAGTCATCAACATCCCCGAGCCCAGCTCCAGGACGCCTTCTCAAGACCGAAGCTCAGATCTCCGGCCAAGAGAACCTCGAGCCATGCAACTCTCAGTCATTAACATCCCCAAGCCCAGCTCCAGGACGCCTTCTCAATATCGAAGCTCAGATCTCCGGCCAAGAGAACTTTGAGCCAAGCAGCTCTCAGTCATCGACGTCCCCAAGCCCAGCTCCAGGATGCCTTCTCAAGACTGGAGCTCAGATCTCCGGCCAAGAGAACTTCGAGCCACGCAGCTCTCAGACATCAACGTCCCCGAGCCCAGCTCCAGGATGCCCACACAAGATCGGAGCTCAGATCTCCAGCCAAGGGACCTCCAAGTCACATGGCTCTCGGTCAACAACACCTTCGAACTCAGCAGCTCTCAAGTGTCATAACTTGGCCCCAAGTAAGGTGCAGCCCTTCTCTCTGATCTCCCCATAAAAAAAATGGGGGGGGGGGGAGAGAGAGGAAAGGGAGTGAAAGAAAATAGATGGCAAAGAAACTTAAGCTTCATTGATTGAACAGTAATTACAAGTGTTTCCTGGATCCCTAACATGCCGGGTGACCCTTGCTGAAAGCAAGAAACAAAAGTACAACGCAAGGCAAGGAAGAAAAGGGTCACTCCTCGTCGGTCGGTTTCTCTGCTGGATCCTGAGGTCGAGAAGTGTCCGGCTGAGCTGCCCTAACTCCGGGGGGATCACCCTCAGCTGGTTTCGAAGGCCCTTGGCCTGAAGGCTGCTGCCGCTACACCTTGCGACAACCTCCTTGTCAGCCTCCGCCTCCGAGGTTGAAGGATACCTGAGGTAGCCACGGTCCTTGACAGGAATAAGTGCCTCCACCCGACCGCGCAGGTACATGAAACCCTTAAAAAAGAAATCCGATGCCATTTGCTGGACTTCAGTGACGAACTCCTCCGAAGCCTTGAAGTTGGCAACAGCATCCTCAGCCCCCTTCATGGCCTCAGCGGCCACCCTCTTCGACTCGGTGGCCTCCGACCTGGCTACCTCCGTCGAGTTGGCTACCGTCTCTGCCACCTTCTCAGCCATGGCAAGTCTCTCCTTCACAGCTGCCAGCTTTGTCTGGGCAGCTTAGGCGATCTCCTTATATCGATCAGTCTCGGCACTGTACCAGTTAAGCTTTTTCTCCACGACAGAGAGGTTGTCGATCGCCTTCTTCGAACGGCTTCGCTCCAGGTCGCGAGCTTTCAAGAGTGCCTTCGCTCGCCTCTCAGCATCGACGAGCTCTTTCTCAAGGTCCTTGACCTTCGACTCAAGGAACCCATTTGCCCCGACCTTCCCCTTCAGGTCGGCCTTCAAAGACTCGATCTTGGCTGCCTGCTGCCGCTAGAGACGCTCCCAGCTCTGGTGGCGGTCCTTGATGTAGAGGGCCTCGGCTCCAATCTGCACCATGAAACGAGGTCAGCTAAAAAAAAAAGAAAAAAAAAGAAAGAAAAAAGGAGAAAGAAGAAGAAAAGAAAGAAGGGGATAACTCACCGAGTACAGTTGGGGAAAGATGTTGCTGATAACATCGGCCAGTCGCATCCCGGCCATCTCTTGCCGGTCGCATAGCTGGATTGAGAAATCCATCATACGCTCGACCAATTTGGGGCTCCGGAGGAAAGAGCTCTCCGACCCCATCTTGAAGGGGAGGCGACATCGTGCCTCCTCCCTCTTGCCCTCTCCGGGGGCGAGCAGCCTCGCCCCGCTGGCTGAAGGACCCTGGGGGGCAGACTGAGAAGCTGGTGCAGGCGGCACCTCCGTCGTGACCCTGGGCGCAGCCCGGATCTCCTCACCCTAGATGTCGACGATGGGCGGACTCAGAGGACGGCAAGGTACAGCGACAGCAGCCGTGGCCCTCGCCCGGACAACTACATCAGGCTCTGCAGCGGGGGCCTGCTGGGCCGACCTTGGTGCCGCAGAAGCTGCCCTCTCCACCGGCACAAGAGCAGCGCGGGACACCTCTGAACTTGGACCCGCTGGAGCTGCCGAGCTCAGACTGATCACCACCGTGGGGGCGGCCGTAGGGGCGCTCTCACTCCGCGCCCGCCTCGACGAAGGCTCCCCGGCCAGCCCGGTCGACGGCCTCTTCTTGGTGATTGCCAGGAGGTCATTGTTGGAGAAGATCACTCCTGCATGCAGATCGCACAACAGTTAGAATCTGTGGGGAATAGTGCAAAGTGCAAGAAGTGCAAGGAAAGAGGAAAAGAAAAGTTCAGGTCGAACTCACCCAACCCATTCATTGGGTTGACCCTGGAGTCGGCGAGATTCTGCTCAGACAACAGGACCTCCAGAGGAGGAATCTGGGTGGTGCGGAGCTGTTCGTAATCATCCCGGTCAGCCGCATCGACCACAGAATTTTGGTTAGGGGACTTGTCTGGATCGCTCCAGACCCAGTCGACTCCCTCAACCTCAACAAAGAAAAACTTTCTCTTCCATCTCCTGATGGAAGAGGGAAGCTCGAACTTGATGCACTTCGGGCGGGAGGACAAGGACCACCACCCATCCTCGGTTGGGTGTCGCTTCAAGGCAAAGAAAGCCTTGAACAAGGAAAAGCGGGCAACGAACCCGTGGAGGTGACAAAGCACAATGAAGGAAAAAATGACCCTAATGGTGTTTGGCACTAGCTGTGCAGGGACCAGACAATAATTGTCCAAGACGGACAGGAAAAAAGGATAGAAGGGAAATCAGAGAACCCCAGAGAAAGTCCCCTCATAAAATGCAAGATGGCCCGGGCCACTAGAAGTGACCCGTTTCCCCGGTTGGGGGATTGTGAGCCGAATGGAAGCCGGGATGCCATAGACATCCTGGACGGTCCTCAGTTCCCCGGCAGTGATCGTCAAGGCGACCCCACCAGGACCTGTGGACCGGATTGACTCAGAGACAGAAGGAGAAGGAGGAGGCAAAGAAGGGTCAGATTCCGGTTCCCTGATGAGCACCGGACCGGGAGGATGCCTCCTACTGAGCTCAAAGCGAGTTACATCTTCCTCTCTGTCAGAAAAAGAAGAAGAAGATGCCGACCTCTGCTCGGAGGGACCGGCCTTGTCCTAATCAGTGGAGGGGTGGAAGCCCGGACCAAAACGGGACATCCTCGAGAACGAGGGGAAAGAAGGACTTGGAGTAGAGGACGGAAGAGAAGACTTAACCTAAAGAAGACTCCAGACCCTGGAAAAGAACCCTATTCTAGCGGGGGAAGGAGGGAGAAGAAGCTGACCTGTTGCCTTAGAAAATTTGGGGTGACTGGAAGGAGGAAGAAGCTTGGGCGTGATAGCAGCAGGCACGGAGAATTCAAAAAGAATGGATGGTTCGGGTAAGGCTCTCCTTTCATTTCAAAATGATCCAAGGGATTCGTATCGATTCAACCCTTCCGTCAACGGATCTATGCCACGTGCTGTCCATTAGTGAGAATAGCGTCCTGGCCGCTCTACATTCTGCGCCAACATTAACTGCTCCTCGGATGTGGCCACATGGCATCCTCGCATTGGTCCGCAGGGTCGGTCCCCGAAGTGCCAGCAATCATGGCCATCATCATGCCAGATTTTTGCCTTTCCATGTCAGCACTGCAATTACTCCCTTCGACCTGAGTGTCGCGCACTAACTGGCCTCGGGAGTGGGGGGCAAATGATGTGAAGGGATCGCTGACATGGAGGAACCGACAGACGCCATGTCAAGAAAAGATGCCACATCGATTCTCCAGCCCGGATCCCACTACCAAGCTGAGCTGAGGTCCCTCAGAACAACAAGCCGAGCTCAGTCCTCCACCAGGTCGTGCCCACAAGCTCGGGATGCCTAGGTCGGAGCTGTCTTCTGCCCTCCAGAGCGAAACCCTCGGAGGCTAGTGCCCTGTGGTCGAGGTCAAGCCAATAGCTCACCCGCCGATGTGGAGCCTCTCCGAGCGAGCGCCCTCTTGACCAGGTCCGCCTTCTGCCCTCCAGAGCGAGACCCTCGGAGGCTAGTGCCTTGCGGTCGAGGTCGAGCCAAGAGCTCACCCGTCGATGTGGAGCCTCTTCGAGCACGCGCCCTCTAGACTGGGTCCGCCATCCACCCTCCAGAGCGAGACCCTCTGAGGCTAGTGCCCTGCGGTCGAGGTCGAGCCAAGAGCTCACCCGTCGATGTGGAGCCTCTCCGAGCACGCATCCTCTGGACCGGGTCTGCCTTCCACCCTTCAGAGCGAGAACCTCGGAGGCTAGTGCCCTGCGGTCGAGGTCGAGCCAAGAGCTCACCCACCGATGTGGAGCCTCTCCGAGCGTGCCCCCTCTGGACCGGGTCCACCTTCCGCCCTCCGGAGTTAGACCCTCGGAGGTTAGTGCCCTGCGGTCGAGGTCGAGCCCAGCGCCCACCCGTCGATGTGGAGCCTCTCCGAGCGCGCGCCCTCCGGACCGGGCCCGCACTCTGCCCTCCTCCACCAAGGCGCCCCCGCAAGCTCGGAGCATCTTGGTCGGAGCGAGTCCTGCCGTCCCAGCTCGGCCCCAGCCCGGAGGAGGTCCTCACCAGCCCAGAACACCGACGAGCCGCCCAAGGACTGCACCGAAGTGCCTTCCAGGCAGTACTGACCACCTGCGACCGCCAATTATACCAGAAAGGCAAGCAGCACGTGATCAAGACGCCACACTCCTCACCAACCACTCAAATCACCCAAGAGAAGAAGCCAACCGGAAGATTCGAATCCCGCGAGCGGCGGCCCACCGTTCAAGGCACTGCCAAATTTTTCGAAATGAGACGACCAAGAGGAGTGCCAGAGTGCCTGACAACTCTCCTTATCATGAATCAGGAAAGACTCCTCGGGACACCGCCGCATGTGCCTGACAGCCTGGCGGGGATCCCGAGACAAGTGCCCAACGGTAACCTAGTTTGCAACAAACTCGGAGGTAACACAACAACTCCAAGACACAGGCAACAAAAGAACACAGGCCAGCAAGAAGGGCATGGCACCACCACCACCACGAGCACAAGCGCAAGCTCCACCAAGAGGGAGAAGCGCCACTACCACGGTAGTTGAAGGAAAATGAGGGATTCAAGGAGAGGCGAAGGAACAAGGCACCCTTCTGTCCCTGCTATCACTCTTCCCCTGCAACGTTTTCACCTTCGCACACATTTTCCACTCCTCCTAGTGCGGAGTCCATCAAGAGGGGCCTGACCAAGAGGATCTGTTTTCCTGGATCGTCACTGACTTGATCATCGGAGTGCCCCCGTCGAAAACCCCGGCCCGAGTCTCTAACCCCTGTCTCACAGGTCAGGGAGCGGAGGACCGCCGAGCGGCGAGACGACCACACCCAGCGCGGAGGTCCAGGACCCGAGGACGGCGGGCAACAGGAGGAGCGCACTCCGGCGCCGACAGCAGCTACGGGCCACGACAATCTTGGCGGCAACAATTATAAATACCTTTTAAATAATTAATTACTTACAATACTACATCATTTTCAGCTTTTTTTTCTTTGTAACAGTTGCATGACCTTCAATCATCAGCCTCTTACTTGTATATTCAAAGTCAACTATTGCCACAAAGATTGGTGAGTGATCTAGTCTAGATTTTTCATAAGTATACCTAGAAAAATCTAATTTTTCAAGTATTTCTTTGAACATTAATTTGAATGGTACAACCACTACTATAGCATTTTCATCCTTCATTTTGCATAATTTGTATTGTTAACGAGGTCTCTTATTTTTAACCTCTGAAGACTGCACTTGTCTTCTTTTTCTTTCGCAAATTTTTTTTCTTAGACTTGCACACTGTCTCTTTTCTTTAATCTCTGAAGACTGCTCTTGTCTTCTTTTTTTTTTTTTGCAGAGTCTCTTTTCTTAAACTTGCATACTTCTTTACGGGTTTTTTCTGATCCAGAGACTTAACATCTTGATGGAGGATATATTTCACGACTTCACAAGCAACTTCTTTACAAGCAACTTCTATACCTAGAGCTTTCTCTAGCTTTGAAGCTACTCACTGACTTTGAAAGTTACTTTAAGATCAATCTGGCTTCGACAATTCTTCAATATTGACTTGGCTTTGATATTTGCTTTAGGATCGACCAAGCTTTGATAGTTACTTTAGAATCGATCTAGCTCTGATACCACTTATTGGAAGGGTGATGGGTACATTCATAAGCTCTGATACCACCAATAGAAGTTTGGATAGCTCTAGGGTCCAAAATTGGATCAGGTTTTGGACCATATTTTAAGAATTTTTGAATCGAATCTAGGCATTCCTTTGGCCCAAAAATTAAATGGACTCTATTTTACAGCCCGAAGTCTAGCCCGATATGCTTAAAATTTGGTCCGAAATCCGAACCGATTTCGGGCCGGCCCGAAGTTTATTGAGCTGGCCCAGCCCAGTTCCAGGCAATGGGCTTTGAGCCAGCCCAGTTCCAGTCCTAATTAGCTCTGATACAAATCTGATGAAAATTTGAAAAGTTTTAACACATATGAGATTATAATACTCAAAATAATACTTGAAAAGTGAATGAAAATAATCCTTATATTATAAATTCATAAAATACTCCACTTACAATGAACTCAATACATTAAGCCCTATTTATAGATACATAAAATTGACTTTCTATCTACCCTCATGAATATAAGAAATCCTTAATCTTATAAATAACTTTTAATTTTTCTAGTTAATTCTTAGACATCCGTAACTTTTAATTCTTAAATTTTTTAATTAACTCTTTGATATAAGAGTCATTAATATTTTAGTTACCACAATTATTAAATACTGACTCTTTGACTCCAACAATAATTTTGACTCTTTATCTTCATGGCTCTTAGATTTTTTAACCTGCATTATTATTAATTATAAATTACTTTTAACAAATAGAAGGGTGGTTTACCTTTATTTTGCTATTTATATTGTTCCAAATAAGTCAAATAAAATTTAAATGAAATGCTTCGCTAAGCGAGACAAATGGATGGAGTTCTCTTTGGTTTAATATGGATTGGAAGAAATTAATGTCAGCTGTTTAACTATGTTGCAATACTTTATTCTGGGAATTGCTTTGATGTGCTCCATGCTACAAGTACTTTTAAACATGAGCGATTATACAAATTCTAAAAAGCGGACTTAATTCAAAAAAGGTTAAGGTACAATGCATAGGGGATTTAATTGATCATTGTTAATAAACTACTAAACTATAGTGATTTACACAATACTACATAACATGCAAGGAGAGAATTAATAGACAAAAAAAATTGTGCATCAGAGATGTGTAATCTCATAATCAGATGGAAATCTTCGCACCTGCCCAAGAGTTGCAGACATCAAACATGAAAGCAATTGGATTCAAGCTCCCCATCTTTAAGGAATTCATGTAGAGGTTCGAGCTTCTCACCATAAAATCCCACCCACTCAACCTGAAACTTTCTTTCAAAATCTTGTTGCATGTTGTGTTAAAGCCCTTGAAATATTCAATGCCACTAACTACGGTGCAGAACTGCTCAATGGAGTTGACATGAATAACGTTCTCCGGATCATTGACATCGATTAGAAAGAATTCAACAAGACGAGCATCACTCTTGGGGGCCGTGACCACATCCATTGATTTGCATGGGCACTGCCACTCTATAGAATTCAACTGTAAAGCCATGCGATCAAAGAACCGAGACGCGTTATTTAAGTCTTCTTTCTTCAACCACACCCTTTGAGATCTCTTTGGTGGTTGGTTCAAAAGAGAGATTGTCAAAATGGCTGTCAATCCACTAATAGCAACTATACAGAGAAGCAAACGGCAGAGCCGTCGAGGATTCGAAGTGTCCATCTCCTTTGGCCTATCCAAAAATCAACATGGAATAAAGAGATTATGATATCCTATCAGTATCCCATCCATGAAATAATACATTAATTATATTCATATAGACAAGAAGATAGCATGTTTATGATGGGCTGGATTTTATTTCCTTCTAATATGGTAGTACTGCGATGCCCCACTTCCCTCAGAAGCAAAATGGGAATACAATTATTTAGATTTAACTTTGTTGCTTACTGTTTGGGATCTGCCAGTTAGCTGTTCATGTGAAACACATCAGATAGTGTAACTCCATTTAGAAAATCATTGCAGATGCATGCGAGCAGCCCACGCCTGATTCATAACAAAAGTTCGCATTGGGAACAAAATTTCATTAGAAATCATTATTTTGAGTTCACAATTGCCTTTTGAATTTTCCAGATGGCATTTGTTTTTCAACAAATGTTATCAAGAAATACACCAACAGAAGTTTCTTAGACATCTAGAAATCCCCACACTTTTATGTAAATAGAAGCATGTGCCCGATCAGAAAAGGTAAGAAATAAGTAATTGGAGGAAATGAGTGAATGATTAACTAGACCAGGGGTAAGTGCTGAAGCCTAGGAGGAAAGCTTTAGATGATGTTGGTGCCGTTTTCGGTCTCATCGCCGGATTGTGCTGGAGTAGGAGTGCTCACGGACTGCACCTACAGAAAAGCCTCATCGGAGGTAGCTTTAGCGAAGGTACTTCGATGCTTAAGTCCGTCAACACTCAACAGGCAACAAGTAAGAAAAAATGGAGCAGAATAATATAATAATGTATACCTTGGGGATTTCTAAGGAATCCCCTTTTATAAAAAAAGGAGGAGTGCATTTCTGGAATGCTAAAACTTTTATTGGATTTAATGGGAAGTGATAGGGTTGCAGGCCCTGTCAGAATGTCCGTCTTCCTTTAAATGAGATCTTGTCTCTTTTACCTGAAACTTTGTCTCTTCCATGTTACCAGTTGCACCATTTAATAGTGACAGGGACTATGGCCTAAAACAGATCACGCTCCTCTTAACGGAGGGAATTTGGTAGAAATTACGAGAGATGGCCTCCTAAGCATATCACCGTGTATATGGAAATGAGCATCGACTATTTTACTATGGAATTTTTCTCTTTTTGGATGCAAGGGTCTTTGGTCGGACCTGGTCCCCCTGTCGAGATCGAGGGTTAATTATGACTGAGAATCTCGGGATGCTATTCTAGTATGCCTCAGAGCGGCTAGAGCTAGACCGCTGACGATGGGATGAATCTTCGTCATGGCTGAAAGCTAACCAAGTTGAAGGTGAATTAGGCTGAGGGTGAACCAATCTAGAAATTAGTCAAATTGAGGATCAACCAAGATGAGATTCTTCCAAGCCAAGGCCAAGGGAGAGCCAGGATGAAAATCAATTGGACTAAGCGAATGAATTAGGTCGAGGCCGAGGGTTAGCCAGGATAAAGTTCAATTGGGCCGAGTAGACAAACCAGGTCAAGGTTGAGTGTTAGCTAGGATAAAGATCAATTGGGCTGAGCAGATGAATCAAGCCAAGATCGAGGGTTAGCCAAGATGAAGATCAATATGACTGAGCAAATGAATCAGGCCGAGGCCAAGGGTCAGCCAGCATGAAGATCAACTGGGTTAAGCGGATGAACTAAGCCAAGGCTGAGGGTCAGCCGGGATAAAGATCAACTCGGCTGAGTAGATGAATCATATGAAGGCTAAGGGTCAACCATGATGAAGATCAACTGGGCTGAGTAGATGAACCAGGCCGAGATTGAGGGTCAACCAATAAAGATCAACTGGGTTGAGTAGATGAATTAGGCCGAGGCCGAGTGTCAGTCAGGATGAAGATCAACTAGGCCGAGAACAACTAGACTGAGGTTGACTCATTCAAAAGGGGCTATCTTGGATGTCAAAGGAGTGAAGGTCCCTTATCAAAACCGAAAGAATTCGATGGCACAGCTCCACCTTTGGATGACAGGGATAAACCTCAGATAAGGCTATCTAAAGAGTTATCATACATGGATGGTATGTAACTAGTATTGTTCCATCAGCTGTTCATCGGATAACTTTGCTGATCCTTCTTCCTTGTGGTAAACATTTTGTTGATGTTCTATTCGAGAAAATGCTTCAATATAAACCTTTTAAGGGTGAAGGACCTGATGCTGAGGGTTGGTGATTCCGGAAGAGGCTTGAATTTAGCCTTGGTTCATCTGGAAAATGGCCCATAATTGCTTGTGCCTTCATCCTTTACGGGAATCCTCAGAAATTCGAAGGTGGGGGGTTTACCCCCATATCATGTACCCCCCATTCTTTAGTGTGAGCACGAAGCATCTTGGGCTGAAGAATAAATCTAGCTACATGCCCGAGAAATGCCGAAGGTTGTCATAGTTAGCTATCTCGACTATTTATTAGAGAGTAAAAATGCAACAGCCTTCCTTGGTGCCCCTTGATAAGAGACCAAGATTTCAGGATTAATCACAACTCGTCATATTATCAAGTAGTAATATTTCAAAATTTAAATTTTATTGGACTGACCAAAGGTCCTTGAGATTTTGGCCAATCAAAGATCATTGAAAAACCTTATGACCATACGATCACTGTCTGTTTGGAGTCATAGCATGCTGATCAAAGGTGCCTTTTTCAGGCTATTGGTGGGTTGCTGAGGCTCGGGCCGATCAAAGACCATTTTAGAGCCATTCTACTTTATTACTGGTAATATATTTGGATGAGGGTTTTGTAAGTTAGCCCTTGCATAGCAACAAACGGACAAGGGTGTAGAACTATCAACGAGTTGGGTCCACACCCGAGACCCATGGGTATTTACTCAACGGGTGTGGATATGATGCTAAATTTTGACCCTTTTACCATAAACCCGAACCTGGACCCGACAGACCCGGTATCCAATTATATAATATAGTATTATATATTTATATATATTAATATTGTTATGAATCATTAGTTCAAAGATCTAATGGTTCAAAATCAATGGTAGTTTTTAAGATAAAATGCCTTCGATTGATCGATTCAGCCCCAATCCTTTTCCATTCACCTGAATCCCTAATCCTCCTTACCTTAATGGTGCCGACTATCAATGCCTCCCTCCTCTCCACCCACCTCCAAAGTCCAGATCGGTGTCCGTCACCGACCATCTCCTCCCCGTCATCGGTGGTCCGGTGCCACTCCATCATGCCTCTCCTCATTCGGCCATCTACAACTCCATCTATTAGTGCTCATCATATCTGTGCCCCGCCATCACCTGATATCGTCCCCCACTGACCGTCATTACTCCAACATCATCCCCACCATTTGCCAGTACTCTGGATATCGTCTCCTGCTAGTCATCGCTGCTCCGACATCATCCCCTATCTCTCTTACTCTCCCTTTCTCAAATCCGAGCCCAACCGGCCATTGCTGCTTCGACTTCGTCCCCCGTCGGCTACCATTGCTCTGACATCGTCCCCCGCCGGTCACCGTTGCTCCAACATCATCCCCCACCTCTCCCTCCCTCATATCCGAGCCCCGTCGGCTGCCATTGCTCTGACTTCATCCCCCAGCTTTGCCTTCCTCAGACGGAGCCCTGTTGGTTGCCGCTACTCCAACATCATCTTCCAAAGTTGCCTTTCTTGGATCCGAGGCGTGCTAGCCATCAACATCATCCCCTGCCAGCTTCCGCTGCCCCAACATCATCTCCCATCTTTGCGGCTTTGCCTTCCTCGAATCCAAGCCCCTGCTACAAAACTGATGAGATACTTATTCTTGTTTCATATTAATATATAGCTATCATCAGAGCATCAAAAGCTTTCTGAATTCTCAGTTAGGCCAGTAAGAAGGCAATATTGGACTTCATTTGCCATGGTACTATCCATTCGGGCCTAGATATCTGGGTTATGATCCAAACCCGATCCATTGATAGCTCTACGAGGGTGGACCCGCATCATCATTGAGCTAGATCTAAGGCTTTCCGACCTTCATCTTCATTAAGTCGGGTCCTATTGGTTAACCCAATGTACTAGCAGATGATTCCTTTTGGTTACCTCTCATCATTGAGCCGGGACCTTTTGGTTAGCCCAACGTGTAGACGAACGAGGGTCTTTTTGGTCATCCCTTGTCATTGAACTGGAACATTTTAGTTAGCCCAACATATTAACGGACGAGGGTCCTTTTAGTTATTCCTCATTATTGAGCTATGACCTTTTGGTTAGCCCAACGTATAGATAGATGAGGGTCCTTTTAGTTATCCCTCGTCATTGAGCCGGGACCTTTTAGTTAGCCCGATATGTAGATGGATGAGGGTCCTTTTGGTTACCCCTCATCGTTGAGCCGGGACCTTTTGGTTAACCCGAAGTGTAGATGGATGAGGGTCCTTTAGATTATCTCTCATTATTAAGCCAGGACCTTTTGGTTAGCCTAAAATATTAGCAGACGAGGGTCCTTTTAGTTACCCCTCATCATTGAGTTGAGACCTTTTGGTTAGCCCGATGTGATGGCGAACAAGGATCCTTTTGATTACTCTTTATCATTGAGTCGAGACCTTTTAGTTAACCCAAGATGTAGATGAAGGTCCTTTTGGTTATCCCTTATCATTGAACTGGGATCTTTTGCTTAGCCCGACATGTAGATGAATGAGGGTCCTTTTAGTTATCCCTCATCATTGAACCGGGACCTTTTGGGTAACTCGACGTGTAGATGGATGAGGGTCCTTTTGGTTAATTACCCATCATCATTGAGCCGGGACCTTTTGGTTAGCTCAACGTGCTAGCATATGAGGATCCTTTTGGTTACCCATTATCGTTGAACCTATTGGGAATTGTGTCCCAAAGCCAATCGTCTAGGCTGTAGACGGTTGTGCTATCTTTGTATTTGTATATGAATTCTTTTTAATAAATAAAAGTTTTTTTATTTTGGCTGTTCATCATGTTTAACATTTTCCTGAAATGAACTCTTGTATGATGGAGTCCTTGGAACTACATTATTTGATATAGAGATGATATATCAAGTAGTTCTTAAACTGGTTCACAACCAAATGATACATTATTATAGGACGACAATATGTCAAGTGTAGGTTATTGTATATCACATTTGTTGGTTGTCCTCTTAACCAAGGAGTGTGGAGACATTGGTGTGACATGGACATGCAAGTGAAATGTATGACATTTCACTGAATGTGACCATCTGCGGAGCTCCCTTCTACCAAAGGGTTGCTCACGAAGGGATATGGGTATATGTATCCTTCGGACCTGAGGTCACCATAGCAACTTGCAAGCAACTCACCGTACTTTGATACCAAACTACCTGGATTTCTAATCCAGTGATGGAAGGTTTCTGGATGCAGTCAAGTACTTGTGGAGCGGTGGTGGATCAAGATGGAATTGACCTCTCCAAATAGTTTGGAGTGAATGACTCACTATGTCTCAATTTAGCAAAACCTTGGCTAGGGTAGTTCTTGTAAGGAGTCACAGAACTTGTGAGGTTGAGACATGATCAGGATAAACCAAATTAGGGTTGGCAGTCGAACCCTAAGTCATCCTGAGCATTATGAGGTCAAAGGGATGAATTATACGGCAACCATATGCCAGAGATTCTTGTGAGGTGCTCTGCATCTTTGACCTATCTAGACGTCGAGTATCATTGCTAAATGAGGACTTTGACTGGTACTGAAAATATTCCAGTGCTACCGGCTTAGTGTTCGAACCTATGGAGTCATATACCATAGAGGATTTCTATCTGATCTTGTGGCTAATCGATGATTGAGAATCATTTGCTATCACTGACGGTCAATGTGATTGACGATGTGTCGATACTTGAGGGGTCAACACTTGGTAGTGACAAGAAGTATTTCTGGAAGACTTTTTTGGACGAGCCGACTTGACCCCTGCTCGAGCTGACTCGTTCTATGTTCTGGTCGAGCCGACTCGACCCTTGCTCGAGCCGACTCGATTGAACAGTATGACTGTTCTGTGTCCTGGACTAGCTGACTCGAATCTATTCGAGTCGACTCGTCTCTGCTTGACAAGAAATTCCTGGACTATTTTCTGGGAAGATTTTTTGGAAGGATTTTGGGCAAGTTTTGATCTGGTTTGAATTTCGAATTCAAACCGATTTTGGCTCCAAGGTTATATGGTATGAAGGTCATACTTGCCTTTTTGGATTGGACTCATTTGGTATGGCCTTGATCCTCTCCCCCATTCTCTCCCCTCATCTTCCTTCCTTCATCTTTCTCCCTCTCATGGCTGCCCCTATAAATGAAGGTCATTGTAGTGGCTGCAAATGGTTACCAGAGAGACAACAGTAAGAGAAAAGAAAGAGAAGGGTTTGTGAGATTCTAGGGATTGGGTGTGAGAATCCTAGCTTTCTAGTTAGGTCTTGGGAAGAGAGTCTTTGGGAAGGGATTCCTGCTCTCCTCCTAGTCTTCTTGGAAGAAGAAGATCGGCCAAGGATCCCGAAGAGATAGCACTCCGAGGGAGTTTATCAAAGTCGAGCCCATGTGTGGATTTCCTGTAGAGGCCATATACTTGTGTGGCTCGAGCACCCTCCTCCTCACAGCTTCTCTCCAGCATTCTCAGTGATATAAAGGTATAGTACTTTTGTATTTCTTGCTTTTGTTGTTATATACATGCTAGATCTTTATACTAGTTCCTGTTGCGGGTAGATCGGTAGATCATTTAGATCTATCTATCGAGCCTTCCGCTGTGCATGCCTTAAAAATATTTTAAAATGCATATCTTTCTGTCCTATTTTCTTGTATATTGTATGCTAGGTGTATATGTTTTTCACCTTCAATGGTATCAGAGCAATAGGTTCCTTTTTGTAATATAATGATGCTAGCACACTATTAACATCTCCTTTCTTTCTTAAGTACTTGGATTGAGTGCTTCACCATGGCCGTCCGGTCATAGGAGAGAAGTAAGGCTGCAAGACCCTCTCTTTCCATTCAATGGGGTCTCCTATGGCGTTTAGGGGTGCCGCTGTGATTGACTCTTGAAAAGAAAAGTAAGAAGAAAGAAATTTGTAGATTAAAAATGTTTTAATCTAACGTTATGATCATAAAACAAATTTAGATTAGATCTAAGAGTTTTGTTTTGATCATGTATAATCTCTAAATTTGAATTATTCAAATTAGTTGCATGTATTTTAAAGTCACTATTTTCTGCCCCCGCAGACGAGCCGACTCGACCCCAGCTCGAGCTGACTCGTTAATGCAGACAAAACAATCTATCTATTTTTTATTCTGGACGAGCCGACTCGCATTTTACACGAGTTGACTCGACCAGAATGCCCTGAAACAGTGAATTCAAAATATGCTTATAAATTTTTTTTTACATTCTTAATTGAAATTATTTCAATTAATTTAAGGTTATTGAACTTAATTGAGAATTAAGAATGACTAAAAACTCTAGGAATGTGATTCAAAGATTTTAAGTCATTTCAATAAGCCTTAAGGATCATGGGTTAGCTTCTATTAGGTCCTTGATTATGTTAGACCTAAGTTTAGATGCATTGGACTAATAAGAGAACTAATCTAATCAAATGTTGAGTTAGGATTTTTTCTCTAGATCTCTATAATAGTTAGATTAATTAGTCCATAATCTAAATGGACCTAATTTGTGGCTCAGTGGAAAGCCCGAGTCTTTAGGCTAGTCTAATCGAGTCTGATGAACCGATTGGTATCGAGATAAGTTTGTCATTATGATCATGGTTCTTTGGGGCTACCTCTTACCTGGCCAACTCTGTTGGTATCTAAGGCAAGACGGTTAATGGTGGAACCCAATCCATGATCTCACTTACCTTGCCAATGTGGTTGATCTAGATTGATTAGATAGCTCATTGACTCGTGTTAACCCTTGTCACCCAAGGTTAATCAGTCTTAACTGATTTTAGATGCCCATGGATCATTTGTTATGTGTAACCCTCCTAGATTACTAATATGGTTTATGGGAGGTTGATCCATGTCTTCTCATCTCTTCATCTGTCACATTAATTTAAAAACCCTCTAAACTTGGTCATATGAGTTTCATCTTGATAAACTTGGTCATACCTAGACTCAGAAAATTGGTACATGGCTAGGCACTCACTTACAAAGTGAGTTGGACTCGGATATGTGAAGCATGCCTATTATGCAGGAAAAAAGGATTGAGTAGAAGAGTGTCTAATAGTTTATAGAAGATCGAGTTTATAGGATATGGTATCGGGGGCATGGGACAACTTATCCACCCTACTATTGAGATATATGTTTTTAGCACTGCTCCAATTCATCGGATTGTTCTAATGACTTCAGAATATTTAATCAAAGATCCTAAATCAGAGGGCGGTGCCTGTCCCAGCCACTTCCGAAGTTCGGAAGAAAAAGAGAGTCGAAGAAGGCTCAAGTACTCCAAGAAGACCCATACCAGATGAAGAGACGTCCGAAGTAGCCCCCTCTGTACCAGGCATTCCTGAACCTGCTAGGAGCCCTTCCTCGAAGAAGCCTACTCCTCCTTCAATGCCGTCTTCAGGTCAGCACGACATTGCCTTTAACAAACAAACATTGATCGCACCTCCGAAAGGAAAGGATAAAGAAAGGGCCAAATATAGATCCGAAGAGGATCCTAGGTGGAATGCATCCTCAGAAGGAGGATGTAATGTAGATTTCATCATTTTTTCAGATAGGGAGGGCCTGGAGAGCCACGAACTGGCCAGGGAGCTATTGAAACGTACGCTTCTTCCCAAGGATTGGGAAAACACTAAGTCCCGATGTATCGAAGATGTCTCCGATTCAGTGTTCTCATCGGCACTGAAGGTAAGCTCTAGGTTATGTATTTTCAAATTATAAATTTGTTGTTGCTAACACTTCATTTTGTCAATGCAAATGATGCACGATATCACCCTGATGGAGGAAAGCATCTTCGATTATAGGGACAATTATAAGAAGTTGAAGGAACAAATAAAGGTGGCTGAACTCGAAAAAGCGGTAGCTGAAGAGCAGAGGCAGGCCATGGAAGAAAAGCTTGCCCAGAGTGATGCCTTAGCTCAAAGCTTAAAAGCTGAAATAGAGAAAATCCAATCAAAGCATTCTGAGTAAGAGGCAAGATTTAAGAAAAGAAAAACCAAGATCCGGTCCTTGGAAGCTCTGCTTAAGGAATCTAAGCAACTTTCCGAAGAAGCTTCCAAAAGAAGTGGAGAAGCTACCGAAGAGATCCGATCTTTAAAGGATCAACTAGGGAGGGCAATAGAGGACTACAAAGCATCTCCAGCTTTTGAAGCTGAAATGACCAAAGCCGGGACTTACAACTATAAAGGAGGTTTCAACGACGGAGTGGAGGAGGTGCAGAAGTTTTATCCTGACTTGGACATTTCAAGGATTCAACTGTTTGACCTTGAAAATCCAAATGAGCCCGAACCCCAGAAGGACTCTGAAGCACCGATAACGATCGAAGAGGTGGTGAGTCCAATTGATCTCACCGACGATGTTATCGATGATGCCCCAGGAGCAGATAACTTGTAATTTTTTCGTCTCCTTTTGGAAAGATGTAAAAAAAAAGTTATCAATGAAAACCTTTCAGAATCTTTTGACTGCACGTGTATGGATAAGAATTCTTAAGTATAAAGTCTTCGGACTTTGAATAAAATAATTCTAGATAAAAATCAAGTCTTCGGACTTGAGAATAAGCTAAGCCTTCGGACTTAGAATAAAAGAATTCCAGATAAGAATCAAGTCTTCGGACTTGAATTTATACTAAGTCTTTGGACTTAGGAATTCCAGAAGAATTCCAGATAAGAATCAAGTCTTCGGACTTGAGTCTTCGGAATAAAAGAATTCCAGATAAGAATCAAGTCTTCGGACTTGAGACTTACATTCCAGATAAGAATCAAGTCTTCGGACTTGAACTTACACTAAGGGATTAGGATAAAAGAATTTCTTGAATCATTTGGAAATTAAGATAGGCTGATCGGGCCTACCTCGGCACTTCGTGAAGTAGATCCGGAGATCATCCTCATACCTTTTTGCATTGAGACTAAGACAGGCTGATCATGCCCATGTCGGCACTTCGTAAAGTAGATCCGGAGATCATCTTCATGCCTTTTAAATTAAGATAGACTATTTTGAGCCCAACTCGATACTTCGTGAGGTAGATCCGAAGATCATCCTCATGCCTTTTAGATTAAGATGGACTATTTTGAGTCCAACTCGGCACTTCGTGAGGTAGATCCAAAGATCATCCTCATGCCTTTAAGAGAAATAAGATAGACTAGGTATGCTTACCTCGGCATTTCATATAGTAGATCACAGAAATTATCATAATGCCTTTAAGAAATAAAATGAAGATAAATAGATTAAATCTGTATTGACGACCCTGAATGAAACCTTTATTGATAATATTTATGGAGGTTTTGTACATTCCATGGTCGAGGTAATAGAACACCTTCCAAAGTTTCTAACCAATAAGTTCCGGGTCGAAGAACCTCTTTGATCCGGTACGGCCCTTCCCATGTAGGAGAAAGTTTACCTTGCTCAGTTGGTTTGGATACCTCAGACTTCCATAAAACTAGATCTTCAGGACGAAAGGTTCGTTCCTTTATGCGAGAGTTGTAGTATCTCACCATTTTCTGTTGATATGCAGCCATATTCAACTGTGCCTGAAGTCGTGTGCCTTGTAATAAATCCAAGTCGACTCTTCGGCGTTCAGAATTTTTGGGTTCCTCATAGTAATCAATCTGAAGAGAATGCAAAGAGACTTCTACAGGAAGTACTGCTTCAGTACCATAAGAAAGATGAAACGGAGATTCACCAGTGGCAGTTCTGGGAGTAGTTTGATATGCCCAAAGAACTGAGTTTAACTCATCGGTCCATGAACCCTTAGCATCAATTAATCTGGTTTTAAGGCCATGAAGAATAGTTCTGTTTGTCACTTCAGCTTCTCCATTACACTGAGGATGTGCTACTGAAGTAAGTTTGTGAAGAATGTGGTATTGAGTGCAGAAGCTCCTGAATTTCAGATTGTCAAATTGTCTTCCGTTGTCAGTTATTATAGAACAGAAAATTCCGAAATGGAAGATAATGAAATTCCTCACAAAAGTTTCAACTTTTGCTTCAGTAATCTGTGCTAATGCTTCAGCCTCGACCCATTTTGTAAAGTAATCAATAGCCACTATAAGGAACTTTCGCTGCCCAGAAGCTGAAGGAAACGGATCAAGAATGTCCATTCTCCATTGTGCAAAAGGCCAAGGTGCTGTCAACGGAGTTAAATGATTAGCATGCCGTCTTTGTACATTGGCATATCTCTGACAATGATCACATTTTTGAACAAATTCCGCAGAATCCTTCTGGATGGTTGGCCAATAATAACCTTGACGGATTATCTTGTATGCCAAAGATCTATCTTGTATGCCAAAGATCTGCCCCTCAAATGGTCTCCGCATATCCCTTCATGCACTTTCCTGAGTACGTAATCTGCATCGAATGGATTTAAACATTTCAACAAAGGTTGTGTGAAAGACCTCTTATACAATGCTTCATCCAAGATGACATATTGAGAGGCTATCCATCGAAGCCGTTTAGCTTCCAGTTTGTCTTCGGGCAAGATGCCATCTTTTAAGAACTTGATAATTGAATCCATCCATGAAGGTTCGTGTTCAACCTGATATATTTCAGCTGGGGATTCTGATATGCTGACTTCAAGATATTCCATGTATGTTCTTCCAAGAGAATCTGGTGCGGTGGTTGCAAGTCTTGAGAAAGCATCTGTCCAAGAATTCTCTGTTCTTGGCACATGAACAATCTCAAAATATTCCAACCCATATGCTAGACTTCGGACCCTTTCTAGGTACCAGATCATATTTGGATTTCGAGCTTCAAAATCACCTCTCACTTGATTCACTACCAGCTATGAATCGGAAAAAACTTTGACCCTTTTGATCTCCAACTTCTGGGAGATTCTAAGTCCAGCAATGAGTGCTTCATACTCTGCCTAATTGTTTGATATTTGAAAAGAAAACCAAAGAGCATATTCAATAACCTGCCCATTTGGTCCTGCAAGAATTAAACCTGCACCATAGCCATTGGCGTTCGAAGCACCATCAACATACAACATCCAAATAAACTCTGAATTTTCTTCGGTTCTTTCCTCTTCGGCCCTTGGTTGGCCCTCTTCAGATTCCCATGTGCACTCAGCTACAAAATCAGCCAAAATTTGTACTTTTATTGATGATCTGGGCTGATATTCAATATCAAATTCTCCTAATTTAACAGCCCACTTAGCTATTCTCCCTGAAGTATCAGGATAATGAAGTATGGCCTTTAAGAGTTGATCTGTTAGAACCACAATAGAATGGGCTTGGAAGTAAGGCCGAAGCCGTCTCGCCGCAACCACTAGAGAGAAGATAATCTTTTGCACTCTAGGATATCGGACTTTAGCTTCATGCAATACCTTACTAGTATAGTAGACCGATTTCTGTGAATGATTGGCATCTCTTCGTACCAGAACCGAACTGACCGCTTCATTTGTGGCTGACAGATATAGATAAAGTGTTTCTCCTTCACAGGGTTTGGAGAGCAATGGTGGGTTTTCCAAATATTCCTTCAACTTGTCAAAGGCGATTCGGCAATCTTCTGTCCATTCCAAATTTTGAGTCTGACGAAGAACCTTGAAGAAGGGTAAACATCTTTCTGCAGAGCGAAAAATGAAACGGCTCAAAGAGGCTATTCTCCCTGTTAGCCTTTGCACTTCTTTCTTGCTAGTAAGGTGCCTCATAATCCGAAGAGCCTGTATTTTTTCCGGATTAGCCTCTATTCCCCGCTTGCTAACCAAGTATCCCAGGAACTTCCCAGAAGTTATGCCGAAGATGCACTTGGTTGGGTTCAGCCTCATCTGATGGCATCTGAGAGCATCAAAAGACTCCTTTAGATTTGAGATGTGATCAGACTTATGAAGACTTTTCATAATCATATCGTCAACATAAGCTTCCATATTTCTCCCAATTTGGTTTTTGAAGACTTTGTTGATGAGCCTTTTAAAAGTTGCCCCAGCATTCTTTAACCCAAACGGCATCACCTTGTAACAGTAGAGTCATTTCTCTATAATAAAAGCAGTCTTCTCTTCATCTTCAGGATCCATTCGGATCTGATTATAGCCTGAGAAGGCATCCATAAAGCTCAGCATTTGATGACCAGCCGTAGCATCAACCAATTGATCAATCTTTGGCAAAGGAAAACTGTCTTTTGGGTATGCTTTATTGAGATCCGTATAATCTATACAAATCCTCCACTTGCCATTTGATTTCTTTACCATGACTACATTTGCTAGCCAATTCAGATATTGGACCTCTCTTATGAAGTTTGCTTCAAGGAGTTTATAAACTTCTTCATCAATTACCTTTTGCCATTCTAGAGCAAAATTTCTCTTCTTCTGCCATACTGGCTTATAATTGGGATATACTTCCAAGCGATGAGTAACCACTTCAGACGGAATTCCAGGCATGTCTGAAACTGTCCAAGCAAAAATATCAGCATTATCTTGAAGAAAGAAAATTAATTTTACCTTTGTCTCCTCATCTAGTAAGCTGCTAATTTGTAGAAGTTTGGTTGGCTCATCTTCAGATAATGGTATGAAAAGTGTCTTTTCCACTGGCTCTCCAGAGTCTTCGGATTCATCTCTTGAGTCCAGCTGGTCAAGTGCCAAGGACTTGGATATTTGTTTATTTTGAATCATGAGACACTGGTGAGCGATCCTTTGATTTCCTCTTACTTCCCCAATGCCTGTCCTGGTAGGAAACCGAACCAACAGATGGTATGTTGAAACTATAGCTCTGAATTTATTCAATGCTGGACACCCCAAGATTGCATTATAAGCTGAAAAAGTTCTGGCCACAATAAAATTGATTGGAAGGGTCCTTTGAAATGGTTCGGACCCAAAAGTTATGGGCAAGACCATTTCACCCTCAACTCCAACTTGATTTCCACCAAAACCAGTTATTGAAATAAGGGATCTTCGCAATTCATGTCCAGACAATCTCATCCGAAGAAAGGTATCATACAGCAACACATCAACTGAGCTTCCATTATCAATCAATATTCTTTTTACATCAAATTTGGCAATTACTGCCGAGACCACTACAAGATCATCATGTGGAAGTTGTACATCCTGAATATCCTTATCGGTAAAAGTGATAGAATTTTTTCCTTTAAACCTCTTCGGGACATTTTCTTCAGCTTCTACGTCCCATGCCGATGATCGATGAAGCATCCCAACATCTCCACCGGTTGGCTTCTAGTGAGGTAAATCAGCTTCTTCGGATATTCTTGGAAGGACAGTTGCTTTGGCTTGAGACTCTAGGCGGTTGATATACTTTCCCAGATATCCTCTTTTTATCAAATCCTCGATGGCATCCCGAAGCTGGAAGCATTCTTCAGTGTTATGGCCATGATCTCGATGATATTGGCAATATTTGCTTTTGTCCCTTGCTTTTGCCGGTGTCTTCAGGGGACGTGGCCTTTGGAAATAGTTTTCTTTTTCAATTTCCAACAGAATCTTCTCCCTAGACAAGTTAAGGGGTGTATAAATGTCGAATCGATTGTTCTATTGTCTGGACCTGGGGCTGCACCTAGAAACCGAAGCGTTGTTAGAAGATGGTGCATTCGGTTCTTTGATACTTTTCTTCTTAGGAGGGAATCTCCCTTCCGCCAGTCTTCGGCTTGCCGCTTGCTCCTCAGCGGCAGCATACTTCTGAGCTCTTGCCAACAGCTCGGCATAGCTCGTTGGGAATCGCTTGTCCACGAAAAAAGTGAACCTGGACGATTTTAAGCCCTTCTTCAAGGCAGACATGGCTACGTGCTCATTCAAGTTCGGAATTCCCAAAGTGACCGAATTGAAACGATGGACAAATCCTTTCAAACTTTCTCCTTCTTGTTACTAGAGAAGAAACAAACTGTCAGTGTTGCATGGCATCTTCTGGTATGTCCTGAAGTACAAGATAAATTACCGCTCTAACTCAGCAAAGAAATAAATTGAGTTCGGAGGCAGGCTCGAATACCACATTCGAGCAGATTTCTTCAAAGTGGCAGGAAAGGCAATGCAATAGAGAGCGTCAGTTGCTCCCTGCACCATCATATGTGCCTTGTAACTCCCCAGATGGTCAAGACGGTATGAAGTCCCATCGTAGGTCTCTAATTGTGGGATCTTGAAATGCCTAGGGATAACTTCATCCATAATCTCATCAGAAAAAGGAGGCTGAGAGTTGAAGGTCACAACCTCATCATTTCTTCTCAGTTCTGAAATTCTTGCTATCTGTGCTTGCATAGCCTTAAATTTCTCCTGCACCTCATGATTGATCTCTTTCTGCCTTGAATTTTCTGGCCCACAGCTTCTAGAAGAAACAGAGGGAGATCGCCGGACCTTCTTCTTTTCAGCATGATCCTCCTCTTGTCGATCCGGCAGAGAGGTGTAGCGGCCACGAGATGACTGGATCTGTGAAAAGCTGGGGGTGATCTCTTGGCGTTGATCTCTCTCCCTCTCACATGGACAGCCAGCTTGTGGAACAAGGGGGTATTGTTTTTGAGCTGCAGCTTCATGCAGGTGCTGCACCAACACCGTCAAGGTTTCTACCTTGTTCATCAGATTTTCGAATTGTTGCTTTTCCACCATTATCAAAGGAGGCGATGAACCCTGAACAACCGGACGATTGCTGACCAGAGATCCATTTGATGGAGGAGCCTGCTGCTCCTGACTCGTAGAAGCATTCTTGTTTTTACCTTTCATCATTCTCGCCCAGCAGAAACTCTCCTTTAAAACAGAGGAATCAAATTTCTTCCCCTACCTGGCCCGCCAATCTGTTGATGCTGAATCTTTGTTGACCGGATGGAGTAGTTCTTCCGCCGGATCGCCGTCGATCGGTACCTACAAAAGAAGTCCCTGACCGAAAGATTTCCGGCGGGGGACACTCCGATGCCTAAGTCAGAAAGAGCCCAGGCAACAGTAGAATGGAGAGTTTTGAGAGCAAGGAGGAAAAGAAAAATTCGCAAAATGCCAAAAAGAAGAGAGCCCAAAAAGATCCCCTGAGTGTCCCCTCCCACCAGTATTTATAGGCTTCCAATGTAACTACTTATGGTTATGGAGGTTGATGAACGCAACCACTTCATAACTGTAAGTAGTGGTTGTCGGAAAAGCCATTACACCCGAAATTTGTTCAAACTGAGGTTTCGAACCATGTAGGTGGTTGCAACAACCCAAACAGATTTCAACTGTTTGTCCAAGAAACCCACATGCTCCAGAATCTTCTTTCTTTAAGCATAGATCCGAAGTGAGCTTTACATTCTCTTTAGTAGCACTCCTAAAGGGAACGTTAGCTTAACATTTCAGATTCTTTCGGATGTAACAAAAAAATAAAAAATAAACACTTACAGTCCCCGGATCATATTGAGGGAATAAAGCCGAAGAATGCCTGGGGGGTCAGGTCTTCGGATCAAGGTAATTGTACGAAGTCGATGATATGGAGTAAATAAACCTTAGGCTAAGTCTTCGGATCAAGGTAACTGTACGAAGCCGAAGACATTAAGCATGATCCTCGGACCGAGATAATAATACGAAGCCGAAGATCCAGTGAAGACAAAAACTTTAGGCTGTCTCCGGATCAAAGTGATAATATGAAGCCGAAGACCCTTTGCCAGCTGATTTGACCAATAAATCAAAAGAAAAAAAATTGAAACTGGCTCAGAAAACGGTCCAATAATTAATTAAAATAAAAATCGAGATATTATAACACAAGGCATGCATAATCGGCTATTAATTAAGAATGGGACGTCCGAGTCTACCTCTCTGTATCACC
The DNA here is from genome assembly GCA_021397845.1 of Areca catechu. Taxonomy (NCBI): domain Eukaryota; kingdom Viridiplantae; phylum Streptophyta; class Magnoliopsida; order Arecales; family Arecaceae; genus Areca; species Areca catechu. The sequence continues at coordinate 16,666,474 of CM038049.1, read as the reverse complement.
CATTATCTGTGCAGTCCAGAAGTTCAGAGTGTTCCACGCCATGTTAGTGCTGCTACCCATCATTTCTAGAAAAATATGAAGGAGAAGCTACGCTGCTGGGCCTCAGTTCCTTCTCCTCCTCTTTCCAGTTGGAGGCTTGAGACAGACTAGGGATGTTGGCCCCTTTATATATCTACGCGCCCCCATGGGAGTGCCATCGCCAGTTGGGAACCACGCGAGCCTGGGCCGCGCATATGGATGTCTCACGGGAGTCGGACGGCCTTGCTATCACGAGCCTCATCCTAGCACCAACCAGCAACGCCCAGAACTGGCCGTCCTGCCATTGGACCGCTTTTCCACGTGACTTCCTCCTTTTTCTCTCTTCTTCACGGCCCCATCTCTATTTTTCTCTCGGTGACGTCTATGTTCTTATGCTTCAACCTACTGATTCCCGGTCCACTCACCTTTTTTTTTTTTTTTTTTCCCGAGATAAGGAAAAAGCAAATACTAGGACTCTTTTTTTAGGTGTTTTATGGGAATGGTAGTTTTCTTCTATCTTCATATGACAGTCCGCTATATTAGAGATTAGATTTCAATCACTAGGCATCACTCAGCGCGAGTCTTTTCGTATTCCATAAGAGGAGATAGTTAAAAATAATTCCCTTCATTTATAGGTGAAAAGTGCTGCTTCGAAATTGTTTAGAAAGCTATTTAGAGCAGAGACTCGGTCGGTTTCCTTCCGAATTACTTATGCAAGTCTTCGTTAGCTGGCACCTCTCTTGTTTTAAGGATAATGTTAAATATATGTAGATATACATATATATATATATATATATATATATATATATATATATATATATATATATATATATATATATATATATATATATATATGTGTATATATATATATGTATATATAACAAAGAGTAGGACCCTAGACAAACGTGCCAATAGAGATTAAAGGCTGGTACCTACAAAACCGTCCCCGTCTAAAACGCAACAGCCAAACGTCCCACATGGAAGAGGGAGCGATGGATAGTTTGTGAATTGTGATGGTCAGAGACTTATTTAATAGGTGCGCTTCGGGCGAGAGGCTTGCGCTCTATCCTGATTTCCATGCCTTCTCCCAAGCTCACTTAGGTCTTTCAACAAACAGCTTCTTGGCATATGGCAACCGAAGAAGATAGTCACCGTGCAGCTGACCATCAGCCATCTGAAGCTAGGGAAGGCGACCGTTCTTGGACAAATATTGTCCAAGGTGCACCTTGAGGTCCCACATGAACTCATCACAAGATCTCGGAGGGCGAGATCGGCCAACTTCAGACCTTTTTCTCAAGGGTTCTCGAATTACCGAAATCAACCATGGAGGATTCACAGCGGCAATGGAAGAATCTAGCAATTATTGTGTGAAGTCTTGGTTGAAGAGTACCAGTGGACTAGATCGCCAAGGAGGTCCGGTTGAAGGGTAAACTGGATTACAATCCGGAGACCTATCCTATTGCCGAAGAGTACCTGATATTGCGATTCAAAGCTGAGAGGAACTATGCTATGGCTCTCAAAGGTAGTCCCTAGTTCGTGGCGGGACATCTCCTCGCCATGGAGAGCTAGGAGCCGGACTATGCTCCAAGTCGGAGGCCCATTCGGAAGACAACAGTATGGATGCGACTGTCGGACCTTCCCCTTGAGTGCTGGTTGTCTTCCATGATTCTGGCTATTGCGTCGGAGGCCAACAAGTTGATAGCTGTGGATGACTTCACCAACCATCCAAGGAAAACAGGCTTCGCCCGAGTCAAGGTGGAGATCAACGCAAGTAATCCCCTGAAACCGGGGGTCGTGATCAAAGGGGAAAACTTCTGACAACAGTTTGTTTATGAAAACCTCCTGTGATTTGTTACCGCTGTGGGAGAATGGGGCACACCGACGACACCTGCCGCTTCCCGGAAGTCGATCTCTTCTCCAACAATAGTGACTGCTTACTATAACCGCAGAACTTTGTGGATGATCGGGGTGAGGCTACACCGGAGAACCCATCGCCGATGGTAGCAGAGGACAAGTTGGGCGGAGGGAGTAGCTAGCCCAGGTTAGGGCCCTGGCTTGTTACTTCTCGAATTCGGCAGTCCCGAGTGCCCAGAGTAGCTGCGAAGGGGAGAAAGGACTCGGCAACAGAGAAATCATCCGGTCCTGAATCGTCCAATCCCACTTCTTCTTCCCCGCCCCGCAGCTCGCCAAGAACTACCTCGTCTTCCCCAAGCTCTCCTCTGGACTCCAATGGCTGGCAAAAATCATCCAAGGTGGCTCGCCACCGGTCACTGGGGAAGGTCAACCGGAATCCTCAGCCGAGGGCTCTGCTGTTGCTTCGGCCTTCGGAGTTCCTGGGCCTTTGAGTGAAGTTATGGACCTTGCTCCCGTGGAGATGCCTGGACTGCATGATTCTATGATGAGTAATTCTACTGCTGTGTCCCTGAAAAGAGCACGAAGCCCTCAAAAATCTAGACACCATACTCCGGTTTCTCCCTCCTCTCCTGTTGCTCCAACTACGGACCAGGTCAATCCTTCCTTATCTTGTATGGATAGGGGTGCAGCAGGTGACTCCTTGGGTACGGCAACTAATTAGCCAGACTTAGTCTGTCCTACTTCAGGCTTGCAATTTCATCGCCAGGGTGGCCTTCTGGATCCGGGATGCTCTTGGGCGAGGGGGGAAAGAGGGTGACAATCGAGTGCCTAAACTTGTAACGGACAAGGGATTCACTGTAGAAAGTTCCATCTCTTCTTCCAAAGTTGGGGGATTGTTAGGAGTGCTTGGTGAAGAGTGTTGAAAATTATAGTATTTCAACAATATAAAAAATTTCTTTTTTCTTTCCAAAATAAATTTTTTTTTCCTTCTCTTGAATTGATACAAATAAAACATCTTTAGTTCCGTATCGGATAATTTATTTTCCATACTCCTCTTTATATAGAATGTCATTCTTTTGAATTGTTGAGTGATTCTAAGAGACTCTCTCGCACGCACGAGCCGAGTCAAAATCAGTGCAATCTGATTTAGCTCGATTTTAGAACCCTTTAACCGGGCGCGTATGTTTTTGGATACCGTGATACGTCGTCTCTCTTTTGCACCGTTGATTGGGATACCGTATCATTGTTTTTGTTTTTGGATACCGTGATACGTCGTCTCTCTTTTGCACCGTTGATTGGGACACCGTATCATTGTTTTGATACGTCGTCTCTTTCTTTTTTACCGTTGATTGATACGCCGTATCATTGTTTTGATACGTCGTCTCTTTCTTTTTGCACCGTTGATTGATACGGTGGTGTTGGGGCTGAATACGACGTTCCAATACATCGCGTCCGCGTCCTTTTATGTTTTATAAATACTTCCGAAGATGCGGTGATAAAAAATAATCATATCATTCATTCCTCTTCCTTCTCCTCTCTCGCTACTCTCCTTCAGGAACGGACGGATCTCTCTCGGTTGTTCATCGGGCTTCTACATTGGTGTGTGCACATCGGATTGAAGCCTTCTTGCTGTTGAATCCTGGAGGGTAGCCGTGTTGGGATCTTCTGCACCGAGACATTGTCTCAGAGAGGCACGGATCTACTCTTAAGGACAGTGCTGTGATCGTCTGCACGCCTCAGCAACATATATCTGTCCAAGTTCTCCACATTAAATTCCTAAATCGGGTACCATCTAATCCAAATTTTTCCTACAGAGAGAAGATTAATAGGCAGAGGTTTGTGGGAAGCAGAGTGGGTGATAAACCCACTGTGGATTCCTCTCCCATTTCTCTGTCTTCATCCACTGAAGGCCCCTCCAAAATTCAACCTGCAGCTGGGAAGGGAAGAAGTCCTGATGACAAGGAACTAAAGGTCATCTAAGGGAGTGATCTTCATGGCACTGGGGGTGTGCTTCAGCCTCATAAAGTGGTGGCAGGACAGTTGAGGGATGCCTTGTTACCGAACCGAATGGATTTACTTGGCTCTTATCGAGGGTATATACCATCATTGATTATAGGAAGCGGAGATTGTTATGACAGGAGGTTACTACTCTGGTGGACCAGGGTATGCCTATTGTTATGGTGGGGGCTTCAATTGTATCTTGCGACCTGAGGAAAAGAGAGGAGGGAGATCTTATACTAAAGACATTGGTTGTAGGGAATGCAGTCAGTTCCTGCAAACTAATGGCTTGATTGATCTTGGATTTGTGGGTCCACGCTATACTTGGTATAATAACCGCTCCAGAGGAGCCAGGGTTTAGGAGAGAATTGATAAGGTCTTTGTTATGCCAAGCTGGATTCAGAAGCACCCAGCACACCTTGTGAGGCACCTTGCGATGATAGCTTTTGACCATCGCTCAATACTGCTCTCCACTGATACATCCATGTCTTATCACCCTCCATTCAGATTTGAAAAATTTTGACCGGCTTATCCCCGTGCTTGGAAGATTGTGAGGGATGTGTGGAGAACCCCGGTCCGTGGTGACACCAGATACCAGATCTCCCAAGACTGGAGCTGCTTAGGAGGCGTTTTCTCTGGTGGAATAGAGAAAAGGTGGGTAATATTTTCTCTCGTCTGGAATCTATGGAGAATGATATTATGTACCTTCAGGATAGGGAGGAGAGGGATGGAGGCTTGACGGATCATGACATGTCCACCCTACGTCAACGCCTATCCTTGCATAATTCCCTTCTCCTTCAGTAGGAAATCTTTTGGAGACAGAAATTTAAGGTACAATGGATCAGGGTAGGGGATAGGAATACTTGGATTTTTCACCAAGCTACCGTTATTTGCAGACAAAGGAATCGGATCCGAGCTTTACGCTCCTCTGAGGGAGGTTGAATTGAGGAGGAAGGCGACATTAGACAAGAGTTGACTATCTTCTTTGGGTCCAGATTGATGGCTTCCCCCATTGACCCTACCACCTTCAACTTCCCTCCGCCTCCCCACTTGGTGTCTGTCCCTCACAACTACCATCTTACAAAGTCCATCTTAGATGAAGAGGTTTGGAGTGTTCTATGGTCACTGGCTGAAGACAAAGCCTCGAGTCCTGATAGATTCTCTCCTGTCTTCTTTAGGCACTTCTGGTATACCATTCGGGCGGATGTTATTGCGGCGGTGCAGGAGTTTTTTGCTTCTGCTCAAATGCTTGATTCCTGGAAACAGCTTTTATCACTCTTATCCCTAAGAGGCAGAATGCTTATGAGCCTACCCACTTTAGGCCAATCAGCTTGTGCAACACTTTATACAAAATCTGTGCCAAGCTCATGGTCAACAGAATGAAGCCTTTTCCCCCTTGTATTATTTCTTTGGAACAGGGTGCCTTTGTGGGGGGCGATCCATTTCTGATAATGTTCTTATTGCATGGGAGTTTATGCATGATCTTCGGAAAGCTTCTATCCAACACAGTCTGATGGCTATCAAATTGAATATGGAGCGGGCTTATGATTGTATGTAGTGGTCCTCTTGGAGAAGACCTTAAAGGATTTTGACTTTCACCCTTGATGGATTTCTCGGATCTTGGCCTATATGGTTATGCCCTCCTACGCAATTCTTATCAATGGCACGCCTTCAGAGTTCTTCTACTCTAATATTAGCCTTCGTCAAGGTTGCCCTCTCTCCCCTTGTTTATTATTTGTGCTGATATTTTGTCTCATGAGTTACGGGTTGCAGCTCAAGGGACAGAGATTATTCCATACATCCCTGCTCTTGGAGCCCCCTATCTCACATCTATTATTTGTAGACGATTATTTGCTCATGAGGAGAACCACTACTGCTACTGCCCTGAGATTCAGAAGGATTTCAGAGGTATACTGCTTATCTTCAGGCCAAAGAGTCAAACTTCTTTAAATCAGAGGTTCATTTCAGTCCGAAGACTCTAGCCCGGCTCCGGCACCTTACCCAGGATATCCTTGGCTTCGTAGAGCATGGAGGTGCTCTTCAATATTTGGGAGTTCCAAATACGGGAGGCAGGATGGTCAATGTAATTGGATGGTTCATTCTATGCAGGAGAGGATTGAGGGATGGCAGGGAAGAGCCCTCTCCCTTATGGGAAGGGTCACTCTGATAAGGTTGATCCTTTCATCCTTACCGATCTACATGCTCTCTAATACAATCATTCCTATATCTGTGGTTCGCAAGCTAAACCAAATTATTCATGCCTTCCTTTAGGGATCTACCTATGGAGCTCGGGGAGTTCACCTCCTCCATTGGCCAGCCAGTTGGAGATAGAGGTCTTGGCATCCACTCTCTAGTTGTTAGGCGGGAGGCTATGCTCACCAAACATGTTGCCATATACCTTCTATGTCCCGATAGCTTATGATCTTCTATGTCCCGATAGCTTATGGCCCGATTGCTCATGGAGAGGTCATGCGGGCTGGACGGTACTGTTTCGCTATGTGGAGAGAGATAGTGGCCAGAGTCCCTAATGTCCTTCCATACTTGAGATGGTTACTGGGTGACGGCTGATCTATCAGCTTCATGTCGGATCCCTGGATCGCTAATCTTCCTTTGGCCAAATGGCCAACTTTCGTCTCCACCGACATTCCAGACTCTCACTATTCCTGATCTTCTTACTTTCACTGGCTCCAGGTGGAACCGGGATTTGGTTGCTCATTATTTTGGAGATGTTCTTGGTGCACGGTGTTGTCTATTCTGCTTCCGGCTCATGCCTCTGCTGATATCAGAGTTTGGAGATCCTCTTCCATTCCTAGAGTAATTATGTTCGATCTCTATCTCCTATACACTCCAACTTCTCATAGGACTCTTGACTTGGGGTGGCTTTGGAGGTTGGAGGTCCATCCAAGAGTCACCTTATTCCTGTGAAAATTGGCCCAGAGATGATTGCCCACCAAATCTGTTCTCATCTCTAGAGAAGTGCAGGTGCCTTCTGTCTGCCCAGTGTGTGTGGAGAAGGGTGAGATGATAGAGCATGCTCTATTTTCATGTTATCGAGCATCTCAGGTCTGGAGGCTAGCTGGTTTGGATATCCTTTTCACTCATGTGGTAGGTTATGTTGATGCTTTTCTTGACCTTATTCGGTCGGCTTCTGCTCATCTCTGACATACCTTCATTGCATGCTTAGCATATCATTTATGGCTTACCAGGAATACCTTTGCATTTGACTCTAGTAGACCTTCAACTAGACTTGTTCTACAAAGGGCACGTATCCACTCTCAGAACTTTCTCTCGTTAATTGCGATCATCTCTGAGACCTAGGATTTCTATTCTGCTCCTTGAACGTCCCGATGAGTTTTCATCTCTTAGAAGTCCCCATCTCCGAGATTTTTCAAAATCAACTTTGATGGAAGTGTCATAGACGACCATGATGAAGCCAGCTTCGTTATTCGATACCCGGGCCTTCATTTGGTGGCGCCAGGACGTTGCCATCTTTTCGCGCCATCTATGCCAGCTATGGAGCTTCAAGGAGCATGAGCTAGAATTTTATATACCAAGACAATCTTATGGACGGAGCACCTTATCATTAAGAACGATTCTGCTACTGTCATCTCTTGGATTCACGAGACCTTGAATTTTATATATACTTTATCATTAAGGACGATTCTGCTACTGTCATCTCTTGGATTCACAAGACCTTGAATTTTATATACCAAGACAATCTTACGGACGGAGCACCTTATCATTAAGGACGATTCTGCTAATGTCATCTCTTGGATTCACGAGACCTTCAAGATATCCCCGACGCATTCTTTTCTGCATGATATTATCTTTCTTTTACAGGGATGCTTAATCTTAATGATTGGACATGTCTATCGAAAGACTAACTCAATGGCTGATAAGGTTGCCTTCGTTATTGCTCATCATTCGAGTGAGATCTTTTACTCCCAGCTGGGGATGCCCCGGAACCTTTTCAAGATATTTTACTTTATGATTTTTTTTGGACTATATTCATTCCAGATTTGTTTGTTGAATACACCGTCCTACCAAAAAAAAAAAAAAATCCCCCATGGATCATCGAAATGCATAACCAGCATCCTGGATAAAATAATGCCAAAATAAAGCAAATAACCTTTTCATGTATATACCACTTCTTGGCCTGGATGTTTCATCATATACCATGTTATAAAGAACTGTTAAAAATTATCAAACCAAAAGTTTGCCTATCAAATCTTTACAAGGAACCGTAATGACAAAATTGCAATCCAAAATATACATTTATTGAATACAAAAGATCAAACAATTGTCACTATTAAGATACAAGCTCATGATACATTACAGGAGTTCTTAGGAGAACTCATTCTCGGAATTATTGTTTTGATTTACAATACTAACAATGAGAGAATATTTATTTACATGTTTGCATCATTGCAATATTTCAGACGTCTTTTGTGATTAAAATATCTATAAAAAATCACTAAACTTCTCCAAAAATTTCAAAAATGATAATGATGCCTAAATCTTGCCCTTCTTTTTACCGTCTAAAGCCTGCACGAAACCCAATCAGAATCGATTAATTTTGCTGGCCAACAAAGAATATTATCTTAAGATATAATGAGTAGAAAATCCTACTCTCCAGTTCTATGGTTGGTTAAAGCTTGTAAGTTTTATCTCGCTTCAGTTGTACAGACACAAAATGGGGTTTTACTTTTAGTTTAACTTTTTTTTTTTTTTGGAGCAATATGGTGGCTATTTACCATAATCTGGGACCGAACCCAGAACCTCCCAGGAAAGTTGGGTGCCAACCGAGGTAGGAGCTATTGGCACAGAAAAGTAATTTTCAATATGTCAAATAGGTAGCGAATGCTTCCACGAATTTAAAGATGGGATGAATTGTTATACTTCTACAGTTTCCACCTGGACTCCAGTTCTGTGAGGAAAGTAATGACGAGCTGTGCTGTAGACATTGGTGTAGCAGCCAAGTACAATCAACTTCACAACTCACCATTTTTTTTTTTTTTTTTTTTGAGCCATCTCAAAGAAAAAAAATGAACTTTATGACCAAAATATTGCACAAAAGAAACTGAACTTTAGGTACTTAGAAAACGATACTTTTGAATGACAAAGCACTAAAATAGTTCAGAAGTGACATTCATTTCTTAAGACTATAATACCTGAACTTGAACTTAATTTGCACGTGTTTTGTTCCTAAAGCATTCAGTAAATATGTTCTCTGAAATTGCACAGATAACAAAATCATGATCCATCAAGTCTGTTCATGAATTTGGAAAAGTCCAACTGGAAACTTGTTTTGTTTATCTATTGTGAACACTAGGATAATTAAGATTGCTGAATAAGCATAATCTTCGGGTTCATTTGGTTAAGGTATGTCAGATTACCCTTTCTGGGAATCATTTGACTGGAGAAATAATTATGCAGAAAATTAAATTTTATCATGTTTGGTTGGAGAAAAAATTACTCCGAAAAATGACACCAGAAAAATATATGTTTATTTGGAGATAATTTTATATACAAATATTTCCAAATTTTCAAAAAAGTCTTGAATTAACAATTAAAGTAATGACTTGTATTTTTTGTTCAGTCCATGTTTTGGTCCTTTAGGGGAGCCACTAACATGAAAAATAACATAAATCATTTCAAATATTAAAATATATTTATAAGAATTAATAAATATATTTAAAATTAATTATACATATATTAGAAAATATATTTCTTATTTTAAATAAATTTTAGTATTTTCAAGTTCTTATTAAGTAAATATATTTAAATGCAACCGTGTAATTGATTAATTTGAAAAAAAAATTAAAACATTAAATCAGCCTGTGTTATATTTTGAGTTGGGATTGTTGTGGGACTGACAATATTAAAAGGTGGCATTTGTGGGTTTCAATGTAAAAAAATAGGAGAATTTTTGTCAAGCAATAATAATTTTAGATTACCTCCACTCAATAATCTGGTGCATGAAAAAAAAATACCATCCTCCTAGAGGTATTTGTTTTACCTTCTCTTTCAGTAAAATAAGTGTGGTCCATTTATTTTACCATCTCTCATCTTCTTTTTTGTACCAAACATGGTAATTTAACTTGGAATTTATTTTTCCATACTAAATTACCCCCACCAAACAAACCCTTCTAGCCTAAGGCCCATGGGGGCAGTAAATCTCTGAAAAGAAACTCCAATGTACTTAATCCTATTTTGCTCATACCAGTTACTCTGGTCCACTTACCACCATGCACCCTTGAAGTTAAAAATCTCTCTTTTTGTTTAGGATTGCCTGGCTACCCATCCTACTTGGCTCATATCTGGTCATGGATTGCAAAAACTTTCCTGTATTCTGGCAAGAGTCTGCATAATCAAGCACATGTTGTATCCATGGAAGATAAATTTATGGCTAGACTACAAGCCACTACCTAATGCCTTCTGAATTACTTGGATTCCGAATTCCACCCTCCAAGAACCAGCCCATATAAACACCACTAAATGGAAAATTAAAGTTCAATTAAGGTGAACATTGCTATAAAGGTAGAACCAATCAAAACTCAACAAAAAGATGAAAGAAACAATGTTCCTTCAGATTGAAAGGAAAAGAGAAGTTTGACAGTACTTTCATTTACTAATTCCACGAATCTGGAATCTACATTGATCAGAGAACAGTCAAGGTCGCATGCCCCATCGATATTATTGCTCAGGTTGTCATCTTTGCCTAAATCTACTTTTCCATCATACCCTAGACTAAAACCATATATATGACAACAACTTTGTATTTCCATACCAAAAAGTACCTATTTCTCCCAAAAAAATTAATGCCGCATGCCATCAATGAAAGTTATAAAGAATCAAGTGTAATAAGAGGTCCCTAGTAAGTGCACAACTATCCAACCAGACCTGGGCACTTTAGGAGAGCAATTTGGGTGTTAGGTGGATCACGTAGACAGGTTATGAGCGTTCCACTCCCCAGTCCCTCGCACCTTAAAGTCTATCCAAATATCTAAAACAGACAAAAAAGATGCCCGTTTTATGCAACATATGGAAGATATATAGTTGCTTGATGCATTCAAGAGTTTGTTTCATGTAAAAACCTTCGTTGCTTAATACAAATATCATAGCAGGTTTAGCTAAAAGGAGGCATACCTTGGACTGGAAATATCTCATGGTCAACACGATAATGTCCCGCAACCTACAATATCAATTCAGATAATATTTGGTTATACTCTACAGGATAGTAACTGACAGATTATTAATCAAGCTCATTAGAATCTTATTTTGGTTGCCTATATAAATGTCTCGATATAAATTTCATGAAGTTATGAAAAATCAACCAAGTATTATATCAGACTGAACCTCAGACCTAGATATAACATGAAATCTGTACGAAGATGGTGCCAGCATGAACATTTCACCACTTCAGAAGAAAAATCAATTAAGAGCATGCTATTCACAGCTGTAAAGAGTATTATTTTTAACAGTTCTCTGCATAATTAACCTGATTTGATTTGCACTTTTAGGTTAATTTTCTTTCAAGTAAAAAAATTTCAACTAGTGGATCCTTACTCCCAACTTTCATACAAATAAGCACTGTAGCAAATAAATTTGATTGCCAATCGGATTTAGCAAGAATTGTCATCTTTGTTGTGTTATGAATATCTGAACAATTTCATACATTTAATGGTGCGGAGAACAACATTATGCTAGTAAAAACCATTCTCTTTCCTGAGATGCATAGTGTATTTGCAGAAGAAAAGCATAATTTTTTTGAATATTATCAACTAACTAGATGTAATCCAATACTAAGAAATGTGCCTCAAAATGATTTAAAAGAAACTCGCATGAAATGAATTACCGAACATCATCTTCAACGTTATACTGAGACATCCCATCCGTGCAGAAGGGTAGGTTAGTTCCATCAGAAGAAATTAACACAAACTGGGCTGAGCGTCCACAAGGAACTTTGATCTGTAAAAATCACAAAGTCACAAAAAACGGCTTATCTTGACAAGAATCTGCAAATTGACAGGACAAATGAACATTGCAGGTAAAGAAAAACTTACATAAAAGCTAGGTGAATATTTTTCTTCCACTACCACTTCTTCTGTACGAGATACTTTAATCTGATAGCTTGATCTTTTCAAAGTCAAAACTGTTGGCTCCCATTCCTCGGACGTAACCATCTAAAGAATGATCAATGTAACAATTCAAGGAATGTAAAGAATAAATGTTGAACATGACAAAATTCTATACAATCTTTATTTTTTTTTAAATTTAAAAAATGTCAGATGAACACCAGGAACATGATGTGCATATAAAGTCTTGCAAGCACAAGGGCAAATATTTGCGATGATGATAGATATCTACATTTAGTGTCCATAAAAATGATGTTATTGTATGTGAGTTATAAAACTACTTTTGCAATCTTTGGTCTTTTGTGGCATGCTAATTACCTTGTGACTATTGGATCTTGTACAAAACATATTAAATTACTTCCCTCAATTGCAGGTCAATGCAATTCTTTTGGATTTTGTCCCTACAAAAGCAGAAATTAGAGCCCAAGTTGATCATAATACAGAAGGGTTCTCATGGTGATTGGAGGTGATTGGCTATACAACATCTCCATTTGAGGTTTGAAGCCATGCATCTTCCATAATCTCCTCAAACAACCAGACAAAAATGTTTCTGGAGAAGTGTCAGATTTTGATGGAGTGTCTTGAGCTGTTGGATGCTAGAAGGTTTGTTTTTTTCTTGCAAAAGGAATTCCTAAAGGATACAACTTCTACAATTTCTATATCAATGGCACGCGAAAATCAAAAAAAAATTGCTCCCACTCCCACTCTCACAACCATACACCTTTTAGGTTTCTCAAGTCTGTACTAGTAGCTATAGATATTCAACTCAATGTGAATGACTTCCTGGCTTCCAGCTAAACAGGCCCTCAGCAATATACAATTTATCATTGATTAAGGCACATTATCTTAAGTACAATGACGTCTTATGGAACTACTCCTACGATAGCTATGATGGCTATTTCTCACTGCTGCGTATAAATCAAATCCCATTTTTATTCCTACCTATATGACAAAATGGCCAGGTGAACGGCGAAGATAATTATTGTCAACATGGTGCTTCCTGAGATGTCAAGTTTCGGCAAATTTTGCTTTCTCCATCTTCAAGTGGACATGCTTCCAATTGCTGTGAAGAATGACGATAGCAACCACTTTTAGTATTCTACTATTACATGATTGAATCAACTCAACATGGTACAATTGGGCTCCAATCCAAGCATCAAAAATTCAAGTTTAATGTTCTTCCATTTGTGCTCATTGTCATACATATCTGCATGTTTTATACTTGACTGAGGTTCAAAATTATGCAAACCATCAACATATTCAAGGACATACTTTCCTTATTGTTGATCAGCATATTGAAAAGTCCCCTCTTATAGTTTGAATTTGCATGGCATCAGTCCAATTTTAAAGCCATGTTACAAGGTAGTGATTCCAGCATGATTTGAAGTTTCAGCTGAAACTGGGGTCCATTTCAGATTTTCAGCTAAAAACAGCTTATTGGCCAAATTTATTGCAGGTACTACAAGCTAACATTTTCTCATTTCCTCATTTTTGCCAAGTATGGGAAGCTTTTTCCCAAAATTAAGCTAGTAACTTTGCAATTGAAATGAATATTTGGAAGCTTCATGATATTGGGTCCCAAAGAAATTTAGAGAAAGTAACTTGACATAACTTGGCTTAGCTAAACCTTATGCAAGATAGAAATCTATTTTTTGTACTCAATTGTCATCCTTTTCTTCTGAGAGAGAGAGAGGAAAATCCGCCCTCATTACAATTATCCAAGCCCAGATTTTAGGAAAAGCACCACCCAAGAATTGAACCTCGGGTTGCACCAATTCACATCATTTAATAAATCAATGTATTAGAAAATAAAGGATAATGAAGCATGATAATAAACCCTTTTCTTCTTAAAAAATGTTGTATGCATGCATCTCATACATATATGCATAAAATTTTCCAGCATGAAACCACTAAGCAACATTAAGGACAACCCTAAAGGGCCTAAAAAATATAATATAATTTAAAAGATTTCTAACTTGTTTTCTCAACTTATTTATTTTTCATTATCTTATATTTTCCTAATTTGTTGATTTTTCAGCGACTTTTTGTTCTTTTTTTGACTGAAACTGCCAAAGAACCAGAACAAGCCAAAACTCCTGAAAAATAAAACCAAGCTTCTGAACATTGCTTCCACAAGTTCATTTTAACAACAGAGGAGCAAATACAAGCAAAGTGCATCAACTTGATAGGTTCAATAGTTGAGTGGAGACTAGATATATTAAGCAAATGCAAATCCACTAATATATGCCTAGTTATCCCATTATTAAAGAAAAGAAGCCTTTTGGCTCTCAGGGGATGGTTAGTTAGCAGACAAGATTTTATAAGAAGTCAAACCATGGTGAAAGATTTTAAAGATCTTATGGAAGGTTTCATATATACAAACCAGAGCAAACAATGAAGACATGAGGACATGAGAGAGAGGAAGTAATGGAGGGAGGGAAAAAGAAGAGAGAGAGTGCATTGTCTAATATCTGTTCTTGTAGTTCCACAATTTCCACTTTAAAAATAACAGAGCCAAATGGTCTCTTAAAGGAAAGAATAACCATCATACGTGATCAACCATAAGTAATGTGTATCATCATCCTTGTTTGGACCTTTTCGTGCAGGTCTAGCTAAAATCAAAAAGTAGAGGAAGAACCCCAACAACATGCTTCTTCAAACTAAGTAATCATCTGAAACATATATTATGTTTCTATGGCACCTTAGCTATTATAAGGTATGCAACTATAGAGTTTCCACCAAATCACTGTTTAAAATAAATACCAAGGCCATGACATGTACAGCATGGGTTTAGGAACATTCTTGTGCAGCACAACCTAGCATCACATCAATCTCATATTATTGACAGCATCAATGCTAATAAGCTACTCTTTGACCACGTGCAAAATTGTATGCCTTGGCAATGAGCAAACATGCAAGATGTACCTTAGAGCACTTCTCCAGCCTTTGTCACGCTTTTGGCAAATAGAGTAGCATCCAGACCAACAACGTCTTATTAAAGAATACCAGTTTACAGTTTATACATATCCTTAATGTACTTAGTTGTGAAACTAAATGGCGATCTTTTAATCCTCAAAAATCAAGGGGCAGTATCAGATGATAGTACTGTTTACTAAAAGTTTGAGATTCAGCCTTATCAGACCATTATGCCATGCGGTGAGTATGACCATGCAAACACAAAAAAAAACACAACAAATAAAAGGAACTTGCACTACTTTCATATTTCAGCACTTAAATATTGCTGCATGGTGTCCAAGCTACTTTGCACATGGCATCCAAAGCAAAAGAACAAACTAAATTGATCAAATATAAAAACAGGATTCTATATTTGATTCTATATTTGACCCACCAACAGCAACACGTTAAATAGAGCCCTCCCTGCAGACATATAGCCTTCAATCTCTTGCTGCATGTCTTGATCTGCAAAATATCAGTCAGATTTAGATGACCATTTCTAAGTAAACAGGAGCAAAAGATTAGGATGCTAAGATAGGCTTGTGGCTTAATTTTATATCTTAGTGCATATTTCAAGTATGTAAAATAACTGGTATATGTGATTATCTATTTACCTATGATGTTGACTTTTGGCTAGTTCGTATGTGGTTTGTATAATGGTCTGATTATGTTGACCCCTGGAATGATTTTGATGATTACAAAACATTGGAGCATCATTTGATACTGATACTATTCAAATATTTAAGAAGTTTTTGTAGGATGTTTTTAATAGACAATCATCAATCTTATGTTTCTCAAGATCATTGGAATGTATCAATGTATTCAAGAAAAAATTTCATGTATATTTGAATCATTTAAAAGCCCTAAGTAAATTCAATTGTATATTCATAAAAAAGGGCCAAATTAATGTAATTTTAAGCGTAGATATCTTAGATTATGTTTAAAATGTCTTTGGAAGATGTTTGGAAGAAGTTTGAAGCTGTTTGGTAGCATTTGGAGAACTTTTACTCGAGCCGACTCCAATATTAAAATTGATACATTTCTTGGCATGGCACGGAAATTTTATGATACACAACATTCGAGCTGACTCAATCAAGATTAGAGCTGACTCTCACAGAGTGACAGAATGTAGCTTCTGAGACTTCAGTCAATTGAGCTGACTCTAAATTGAAATGAGCCGACTCTCACAGATTGCAGTTTTACTTCACTGACAATCCGAGCCGACTCGAGCTCTGCGAGCCGACTCAAATCCCAGAATTTCAATAGTAACGGTTAGTTCCATAATTTGAATTTCTTTGATTCTAAAGCCTCCCAACGGCTAGTTTTTGACTTCCAAGGAAATTTAACGGCCATATTCATCTGGAAATACTTCAAAAAGCTATAAATAAAGGATTTAAATGAAGGAAAAAGAACTTTGATGGAACTTTAATGAAAGTTTTGAATATTCTAAGAGCTTTCAAGCAAAAACTCAAGTTTTTCAACAACTTCCAACCAACATTCTTGAATTATTCTTTGACGAGTAAAGAAAGCCTTGAAGAGTATTGCAGAAACATTCAAGAATGCCTCATTAAGAGCTTCAACTACAACCATTCAACAACTTTGGGTTTGTTTTAATGTTGCTTCTTTTATTAACTCTGATTTTGAGTTGTTACAAGTACAGCAGGTGGCTGTAGCTTGTGTGTTGGTTTTGGATTATTGATTAGCCTTGAAAATCAAGTTGGGTTGTTAGTGAGCCCGGGAAAACTTTGTATTGAATTTTGGATTGTGAGCCTGTAGGAAAACAATCCGGCTATATTCAGGATGAATATAGTAAAAATTTCAAGTGTGCACCTTCGGTAGTGGACGTAGGAGCTGAGTTGCTCCGAACCACTCTAAATCTTATGGTGTTTGTGTTTGTTCTTGCTTTTGCATACTTATTTACTTCCGCTTGCAATACTCTATCTACTTCACTCACCACACAATTTTTAAAAGACACATGCTTGCTAAATTTTTTACAAACCTAATTCACCCCTCTTGGATTGGCCAACTGGACAACAAGTGATATCAGAGCCACGTCTCAGTGCCATTAATCTAACGATTAACAAAAAAATTTTATGGCAACCCAAATGAGCACATCTTTGACCGAAGGTCAATCAAGTAATAGACCTCCACTGTTCACCGGCACCAATTACACCTATTGGAAAGCTATGATGAAAATTTATATACAAGCTGTTGATTTTCAATTATGAAAGATAATCTTGAAAGGAACTTACATACCCATTAAGAAAGTATATGGAATAGACATCCATACACTGGAAAAGGAATGAGATGAATATGACATGAAAATGGATGAATTTAATGCCAAAGCCATGAATTTTCTTTGTTGTGCTTTGGATGCAAATGAGTTTAACCGGATTTTCACTTGCACTTCGACAAAGAAAATTTGAAATAAACTACAAGTTACACATGAAGGCACTACACAAGGATCTCCAAAATTAATATACTTGTGCACAATTATGAACTGTTTAAAATGAAACCAAATGAAACAATATCTGAAATATTTGCTAGATTTACAAAAATTATTAATGATTTAAAAAGTCTGATGAACTTCTTGGTTCTTTAATTATTCATGAACTAACAATGTAGCGCCGCAGCGAAAATGACAATAAGAAGAAATCTATAGCATGCATCCAAGATTGCAGCTAAGATTAAGAAGCAAGAAGAAAAAGAAGAAGAAAGCCCCTCCTCGGATGAAGAACTAGGAGATGATATCGCTATAGTTATGAGAAGATTCCGAAGATTTATGGGCAAAGGAAAGTCAAGATATTGAAGGAAGCACCTTAGTAAAGGTGAACAAAACAAAGAAAATGATAAAGGCAAAGAAAATGAGCAACAACCAATTTGTTATGAATGTAAGAAACCGGGACACTACCGTTCTGAATGTCCTACATTGAAAAAAGAATACAAGAAGAAAAAGAAAACCATGATGGCTACATGAAACGACAGCAATGAATCTACTTCAAATGAAGAGGAAGAAACATCAAAATCTGCAAATATATGTTTGATGGGTCTAGAAGATGAGGAATGTCTTGCAGCCTAAAATTCAAAAAGAGATGGTATCTACATAGCAGCTGTTCAAAACATATGACGGGTGACAAAGATCAATTCATCACCCTTGAAATGAAAGATGATGGAATGATTACATTTGATGATAATGACAAAGAAAAAATCATTGAAATTGGTAATATCAAAATTATCTTCTACTTATATTAAAAATGCATTGCTAGTAGACAAATTGAAGCATAATCTATTAAGCATAAGTCAATTATATGATAAAGGCTTCAAAGTTGTATTTAAATCTTCAATGTGCATAGTAATTAGCTCTCTTGATTCTAGCATTAGGTTTATTGATCATAGACTTGGAAATATTTATACTGTAGACTTAAATAATCTAGCAATATCAAATTGTACAAGTCTAATGGCTATGAATGCTAAAACCAAGAAATCTAGTTTATTTTGGCATAGAAGATTGAGTCATGCTAGCATTACAGCAAAATTAATTTCCAAAGACTTATAGAGGTTACCAAAGTTTAAAGTTGATTTTGATTATGTTTATGATGCATTCAATATGGTAAATAAACTAGGCAGAATTTTAAATCTAAAAATATTGCTTCAACATAAGACCCTTAGAACTTTTGACTTATTTGGACCAAGACCACAAGCCTAGGAGGTATATATGGACTTGTGATAGTAGATGATTGTTCACAATTCACTTGGATTATGTTTCTTGCACACAAAGATAAAGCTTTTAAAGTTTTTCAAAATTTCACAAAAATGTTTCAAATCAGAAAAATCTTTCAATTGTTTCAATTAGAAGTGATCACGGAACTGAATTCAAAAATCAATATTTTGAAGAATTTTACACGGAACATGGCATTAATCACAACTTTTCAATCCCTAGAACACCACAACAAAATGGAGTTGTGAAAAGGAAAAATAGAACATTGAAAGAGATGGCCTAAACCATTTTGTGTGAAGGCAATCTTCCAAGATATTTTTGGGCAAAAGCTGTGAACACCGCTTGTTATATATTAAAACCCAATTCACCCCCCTCTTGGGTTGCTTCGCTGGATAACAGAACTTAATCTCATGGCACAGCAAGAAGCAAAACTCCATGGCACTATCTACTGCTGAGGCAGTGTATATGGCTGCAGGGAGTTGTTGTGCTCAAGTGTTATGGATTAAGCAATAACTAGAAAATTATGATGTTATTCAATCTAAAATTCCAATCAAACATGATAACACAAGTGCTATCAACTTAACAAAAAATCTTATTCAGCACTCAAGAACTAAGCATATTGAAATTAGATATCACTTCATTAGGGATCATTTACAAAATGGTGATATTGAACTTAAATTTGTTTGTACTGAAAAACAATTGACTGACATCTTTACTAAAACCTATAGTGAGGATAGATTTCAGATGATTAGAGGAGAATTAGACTTTTATGATCCTTTTTAGAATTTTGATCTAATTTCTTTAAAAATTAAGAAAAATTTATCTAAAGAACCTCCATCACCTATTTTAGCCAGATACACACCTTTTCTAATGTTTTTCTAAGAGTAAAAACATTTCCCCTAAATTTTTGAACATTTTTCCTTAGTTTTGCTCGAGTCGACTCGAGCAAAAAGAGCAGTCTGGATGAGTCAACTCGGATGGTGGACCTATTTAAGAACCACAAATCCTCAAAATTTATTTTCACCTTACCGTTTCCTGTTGAACCCAAGCCTGAGGGAATACTTTCCACTTTAGCCCTAAGGACCACACAAAACCTTCCAAATCCCTTAGATTCTTGATCAATGGCACCCAAGAAAGTTGTGGCAAAGAGATTTAAGCGGACGGCTCCAAGCACTGTTCAAGCGAAAAGAAGATCCAAAAGAAGACAAGATGAGCCGACTCCACAAGATACTCAAGTTCCACCTCATCCACAGCGGCAAATCATTCAGATGGGCAACAGTCCAGTAACTTCAGATAGAAGAGTGGATTTTACTTTTTAAGAACAATAAAGCTTTTGCATTGATGATTGGATTAGAGCTCAAGATTGGAAATTCTTTTGCTCTTTGGATGTCCCTACATATCCTACTTTGGTTAGAACTTTCTTTGAGCATCTGTCTTTTGGAGCACACCAAATTCTCTCTATAGTGAAAAGAGTCACTATTTATATGGATGAAGTGAGGTTAAGCAGAGTTCTACAAATGCCAAAGACTGGAAAATGCTATTTGAATATCAAAGACAGACAATACTTTGAGAGCTGTTCTAGAGAGAAGAAATGTGGAAGGAATTTCAAATGTTCAAGCAAACAGATTATCACTTGAGATGAGATTGCTCCACAATATCATTAGCAGAGTGTTCTTGCCCAGGACAGGGAGATTTGACTGGATGAGCGAACGTGACCTTATGTTCATGAGAAATTTGATTGAGGGGTTGGCCCTCAATCTACCATTCATTATGATGGCTCGGATCATAGATGCAGCTCGCAAGACCAGAGCATATCTACCCTACGAGATGGCCTTCACTCTTCTATTTCTGGATTGTGGCATTGACCTATCATGGGAGGACAGTAGATCCCTATTATCCACTGATAGATATTCAGAGAAATCACTTCACAGGATGGGATACCACAGAGTTGGAGTATGGATGAAGGTATCTGGACAAAGAGCAGCTATTCTGATGATGATGAGGATAATATTCCAGCTGATGCAAATACTGCAGAGCAGACTGATGATGAGGACAAGCCAGATGATGAGGCTGGACCCTCAGAGCCAGCACCTACCACACCTCCATCAGTTCCTTTTGAGCCCAGCACTAATGGGCTATAGGATTCTGAGCACTTGAGGGTACTTCGAGATGACATTTCTGCCCTTAAATCAGACCTTCAAATTGTTCGGGCAGAGTTACATTCTAGGATCTACTGTAGACTGAGGTGAGAGATAGATTCAATCAGATTTTAGCAGCTCTACATCAGACTACCTCAGCTGGATCCTCTAGATCACCTTCACCACCAAATGATAGATAGGATTTCCATACTTCGAATCAGCAAGCTGATGAGCATGTCATGGACAAACTTGTAGCAGAGGCAGGGCAGCCAGAGCAGAGCATTCTTGATACACCTACTACTCATATCCTCTCTGGCACCAGCACTCTTGCATTATCTGATGCTTTGACTGATCAAAGGACTCCATTGATCTCAACTTCTGAGCCAGAGCCTACTCTGCCAGCACCTACTAGAGATATACCTAGACAGTATCATAGATCTAAAGTACCTAAAGCTGGCCCTTCTCTTAGGACTAGGAACATGACTCATCAGACTCTTAGACCTGCACATAGGGTTAAGGCTACTGTTGTATTAGATCTTCCATCTGATAAGGACTAGCCTCACAGATGTCTTATGTTGTGTTTCATGTATGTTATTATGCTACATGTACTAAAATGAAAGTTCACTATTTATGAAAACCACAATTACTTCCTTTTTACTCTCTCAATGTGTGATGATATAGTATTTTATAATTTACCTTTTGTTGATGACAAAAAGGGGAAAAAATATGTGAAGCATGAAAAATTCATATAATGTGATGCATAGATGCATAAAAAAATATATGAAAAAAATATAAAATTACAATGAAAAATTAGATGAGAAATTATATATGCAATGTGTGTGCAAAATGTTTAAGGGAGAGTATATTTCCTAAAACTGAGTATATTTCATAAAATTACAATAAGCCTTGACATTTCACTCAACAACTCTGACATCTCTGTTATCTCGTAAAGTTCCGATACTTAACTTGTAAAGCTCTGATAATTCAGTTAACTTGTAAAATGAACTCTTATGCAAAGATCTGATACTTCAGTCAATTTGTAAAATAAATGTTCAACAGCTCTGATACTTTAGTCAAATTGTAAAATGAACTTCTATACTAGATCATAATTTGAATTGATAATTTGAATTGCTTGATACACTATATAGCACATTTTAAACTCATTTACTCTGATACAGTTGAAAATGTAAAGGTACTTATTCTTTCCATGCCTACTTATTCTTTCAATGCCCAATGTTTTGTCATCATTAAAAAAGAAAAGATTGTTGACCTGTGAAATAATTTTGATGATTACAAAATTTTAGAGCATACATTTGATACTGATACTTTTCAAATGTTTAAGAAGTTTTTGTAGGATATTTCTAATAGACAATCATCAATCCTATAGTTCTCAAGATCATTGGAATGTATCAATGTATTCAAGAAAAGTTTCATGTATATTTGAATCATTTAAGAGCCCTAAATAAATTCAATTGTATATTCATGAAAAGGGCCAAATTAATGTAATTTTAATTGTAGATATCTTAGATTAGGTTTAAAATGTCTTTAGAAGATGTTTGGAAGAAGTTTGAAGCTGTTTGGAAGCATTTAGAGAAGTTTCACTCGAGCCGACTCCAATATTAGAGCTGATACATTTCTTGGCACGGCATAGAAATTTTTTGATGCACAACATTCGAGCCGACTCAATGAAGATTAAAGTCGACTCTCATAGAGTGACAGAATGTAACTTTTGAGACTTCAGTCAATTGAGCCGACTCTAAATTGAAATGAGCCGACTCTCACAGACTGCAGTTTTACTTCACTGACAATCCGAGCCGATTCGAGCTTTGCGAGCCGACTCAAATCCCAAAATTTCAACAATAACGGCTAGTTCCAGAATTTGAAATTTCTTTGATTCTAAAGCCTCCCAACGGCTGGTTTTTGACTTTCAAGGAATTTTAATGGCCATATTCATCCCGGAACACTTCAAGAAGATATAAATGAAGGATTTAAGTAAAGGAAAAAGAACTTTGATGGAACTTCAATGAAAGTTTTGAATATTTAAAGAGCTTTCAAGCAAAAACTCAAGTTCTTCAACAACTTCTGACCAACATTCTTGAGTTAATCTTTGAAGAGTTAAGAGAGCTTTGAAAAACATTGAAGAAGCATTCAAGAAGGCTTCATTAAGAGCTTCAACTGCAAGCATTCAACAACTTTGGATTTATTTTAGTATTGCTTCTTTTATTAACTCTGTTTTTGAGTTGTTACAAGACAGCAAGTAGCTATAGCTTGTGTGTTAGTTTTGGGTTATTGGTTAGCCTTGAAAATCATGTTGGGTTGTTAGTGAGCCCGGGAAAACTAACTTTGTATTGAATTTTGGATTGTGAGCCCGTAAGAAAACATTCGATTGTATTCGGGGTGAATATAGTGAAAATCCCAAGTGTGCACCTTGGGTAGTGGACGTAGAAGCTGGATTGCTCCGAACCACTCGAAATCTTATGGTGTTTGTGTTTGTTCTTGCTTTTGCATACTTATTTACTTTCGCTTGCAATACTCTATCTACTTCACTCACCACAGTTTTTAAAAGGCACATACTTGCTAAATTTTTTACAAACCCAATTCATCTCCTTCTTGGGTTGGCCAACTGGGCAACAGATTATTTACTTTGTTTCAAGATTTCAAAGTGTACTGAAAGACAACTAGACAAGGTCAAGCAAGAGAAATGATCAGTACATGGAACTCAAATTCAAAAAACAATATAATGTCCATTGAAGTGAAGAATGAGTTAAACATTGTCAAACATCCATGATGTTGTCTTGAATGTGGAATGCTTTAAGCTTCATCCATAATAAAATACATTACTCTAAAATAAAAAAATATATGGAACTATATTTCAGAAAACATAATGTCCATTAAAGTGATGAATGTGTTAAATTTTATCAAGCACCCATGATGCTGCCTCGAATGTATAACGCTTTAAGCTTCATCCTTAATAAAATACATTACTCTAAAATAAAATAAGAAACATCATGCCTTATAAAATGTTGCAGTTAGCATTGCACCGGCATGAAAACAAACAATAATATTTTGATAATAATACAACATTAATGTCCAACACCATTAT
The DNA here is from genome assembly GCA_021397845.1 of Areca catechu. Classification (NCBI taxonomy): domain Eukaryota; kingdom Viridiplantae; phylum Streptophyta; class Magnoliopsida; order Arecales; family Arecaceae; genus Areca; species Areca catechu. Next base: position 16,642,552 of record CM038049.1, on the reverse strand, counting down.
GAGGTGTTTGAATAACCATAAATCCAAAAAAAGGATATAACACTCTGTGTAAATATTTTGATTTTCTGCATGCATTTATGTGCATCTTCTGAATCTATAATAACAAGCAAAGTAAAAATTCAACATACTTATTGCAGATTGAAATAATTAAGTAAAAATCACACAAAACAGTAATCATCTTGGACTTAGGCTGCACACTTAAAGAGATAAACATTTGATAAAAGAGATGATGATTCAAAATCAATGATAAGGCATCCAACTTGGAGATGCATACCATAGATCGTGATGTACATCACTAAAAAGCCTAGAAAACAAAAGTTACATGTTATTGGTATCTAACCTATGCTTCAACTAAGTGCAAAACTGAACAATTTTAATGACATGAAATCATGTTTGGCTATGATCCAAACATCAAAAACTATTTAATCTATACATGTTTCAAAATGTACAGATCATAATCAATATAGTGTATTCTCAATTTAAACATGATATCATGTGCCTGAGCACACTACTGCAATAGACACTGTCCATTTTTGCACTCACTTGGCGCATGGTTGGAGATTTCCATACAATTTTTACTTCAAGATGCTTTTATAAGTGTAGATCATAACCAACAGTATGGATCTTTTGTATTGCCCACCACTGATTTTGGAACCATCAAGTCTTTTATCAAAAGTTTAATGCTAAATGTGTAATCCAACAAATAATCTGTAATTAATTATGCAAAAAAAATTAGAGAGCAATCTTATATTAGCAGCATGTTTTGTACACATACAACATTAATCTAGTAAAATTTTCATATGTTAGGAGGAAGCAACCTGCTTGCATATTGCAAGTGCAACCCCAAAATTCTTAATATGTTTTATACTTCTTCCCTTTGTTAAGGTAGAAAAGAGCACCAAAGATACTGGATTTGTTGGGATTTCTTATCTCAAAAATTGAATTATTTGAAATTTCCTATAGTTGGTTATTTTCTTGTAAATTAGGATCCTTCAACTCAGTTCTTCATTCAAATGCAATGGGTAGAATCCTGGAAGAGCAAATGTTATAAATCTACTGAACAAAGATTGCGGAAGCATCCAAAATCGCCCGATTCAGGAAGTACCGAGCCATTCCAATGGCGGATCAAGATAGTTCTCGCATTAGAAACGAGAAATCGTTGGAGGGAGAGAGGGAGAAAGAGAGGAAGAAAGAGAGAAGGGACAGGGAGCCTCTCTCCCTCTCCCATTCCCTCTCTCTGTTTTCCGGTCTCCCATTCTCCCTCTCCCCTGCCCTCTCTGCTGTGTTGATTCGGGCCCAGTACCAGCATAGCAAACCTTGGTGCCGAAGCTTATAATACACAAGTACCACAAATAGGTAGAAATACAAGCAAGTATATAATAGGGAAAACCACAATCTAAAATTTCCAAGTCTAGAATAGCTTCATAACAGCACATAAAGATTTATGAAGTCCAAGCACAACAGTAACATACCACATGTTATTTTGTTTTGATTGTTGGCAAACTGCTTCACCAATTCCCCCTATATAAAGGATATAATTGACTCAGGATATGATGAAACATTTCATAACGTGCTTTTGAAGATAATTCAAAATGTAATACTGTAGGAAAGAAACATAGCTGGAGGAAAAAATGCAAAAAAAAAAAAAAAAGGTTTGGTTAAACAAGAAGAGATTAAGCATATCATGGCAACCTGATGCATTTCATTGCAAACGCAAGCAAAGACAAAACTAGTTTTACAGCTGGAAGAAGTGACTGCCTTACCATGGTACAAACAAATTTGTTTGAAAGATATATTCTCGAAGACCTGTTTGATCAATTTACTACAGCTAGTATTGTTTTATGGCATGTGCATTTGAAACTTCAGTCACTTCATAGCACCCTTTGTCTTATTTTCTCTGTGCATACATTTTCTTGCATTTCTGAATGAGGGCATGGCTGCAAACAAATCAAGCTGTTCATGAACAGCTCAAAGTCAATTAATGACAAGCTGTGAACTTATTCAGCTAAGAAAAAACCCTAGCTTGAACAATTTTTCGAAGCTAGATCCCTAAGCCAATCAAACGTGGACACTTCAGGCTTGCAAAAGTAAATAGAAGCTTAAAAATCCTTTTTTTATATGAGCGGAACCTGAGATGTCTACTGCTAGGCTTCGTTCATTTGCATTCTTAAGGAAGAAGAAGATTTTCTGCTTCATTAATAGGTTCTTGACTGCCCCTAGGTTTTCCAACTCACTATTTCTCTGTGCTCTGAGATTTACACGAGTACTGCCACTTAGGCATATGATTACTGAAGGATTTAGTATAACGTGCCAATTGTGTGTCACCCTAGAACTGATATGCAGTGCCTTGTCATGCCATTCCATGACAGTTTAGACTTCTGAGTGCTTGGCATGCAATGGCAGGGCAGGATGCCAAGAAATGGCACACAGCTCCAGTGTCAGTGGAGGCACTGCATGGCACATATCATCCCATGCTGCATTGTGCTCATTAGCACTAAAATCCATGAAATTACCATGATATATTGAATGTAAAAAACAACAATAGGACATTGGATAGTACAACCAACTCAGAGCAACATATGAGCATACAAAGATGATTACAAAACCCATAAATTGTGCCAATGGTAGTACATGATGGAGGATTTTACCACATTCAACTCCTAATCTCAGTGCATAACCATACTGTCTACTGTCTATATAGAGGATAAATCGTCTTATGATGGTGCTAAAAAAGAGAAAAATATTGAGGTGTAAGCAAACATTTCGATACCCTCTTAAATGTTTTTTTTTAAAAAAAGGAAAAGAAAAGAAAAGAAAGAAAGATATATTTCCCATAATGGGTTGCAGTGGGCAAAAATAGCATGCTAGGTCAGTGGAACCAAAATTTGTCAAATCCAGCTCTAACCTGGCAGAAGTCTAGTTTGTGGAACCACAAATTTGTTGTTGTTGTTGAACCATTGGGATACAGTACATGAAAGCCAACAGCTCATAGAATGACATGCAGTATAACCAGATGTCTATGATACTGATATTTCAAGTGGGAAGAGTGACATGCATTATTACATTAACAACCACTCACTGAAGAAGAAAAAACTAGAAAAGCACACCATTAACTGGCCTCTTTCTTTTATTCTTTACAAAGGACATATTATTGATATCCTGTCAAAAAAGCCTCAAATTAAATTATGAAAATAAGATTATACTTGTTTCATAATTACCCTATTCATCAACCCCATAAACATACACATAAAATTTCCTCAAATAATGCAGTGCCTTGCCTTTTAAGTATTTCCACTAACCCCAACTAAAAAAGCCCTCTAACTGAATCACTTTAAAAACCTATAATAAAGCTTCTTATTTCTAAAGCTTTCCTTTTTCACAAACTGATGCCATTCCATATAAGACCACTTGATCTCTCTTTATTACAAACTCTTTGGCTCATGACTCTTAAGTGCTCAACCAAAAGACTCATCTCTCAAGCTCCAAATATTACTAAATATACTTTCATGGACTGAGAGCCCAATTAACCTTGCTATTTACCTTGGTGCATACCATCTATATAAAATCCCTCCAATGAGGCAAATCATTTGCAATCTTTTTCAAACATGCTTTTGTCATCTTTTTGTTTTTTGGGTACAAATATGTTTATCTGAAGCATTGGTCTTATCACAATCATCCTTTATTTGTTTCTAACCTTTTTAATTTTCTTGAGGAAAATATTTACTTCTTTCCATCTAAACTTTCAAGGATGATTATAGGGTGCTTAAAATGTAACGTCCACATCTAGTTTATAAAAATAGGGGAGGTAACTCTGTGTATGCATACTCAAAACTTTTAGTTCCCTTTTTCCTATTTTTCATTTTCCTCTGTTGTTACCTCTTGGATGCAATAAACAAAAGCTCTTTCCGTACTTCACTACAAAGAAAACAACAGCATTTTTATAAATATAATTGGAGAATAGCATTTTATAAATATAATTGGAGATATATTTTTTATAGTATATTTGGTAGTGTTGCATTGGTTCATCACAAAATTTAAATTCCAAAACAGACAGGACACACTAAACTGTGACTGTCTTCAACAATCATAGTAATACTGAATTTGGATTGCACCACAACGTCTATCTTATTTATCAAAAAGTAATGTAAAGTAATGTAAACATACAGGAGCAGCACCCCAACCCCCTCCCTTTAAATCCCCAAGCCTCACCCTGCCTACATAACCACCTCAATGGAAAATAATGACTTAATCCAAGTGGAACAATTTTTTAAAAAAAAAAAGAATCGCACAGGTCGCAGGGCATTTCAATAATAACAAAAACAAACAAAGAAGTTTCAAAGATATAAGAATTTAAATTTTTAGTACGATAGTAGAGAAGACTACTACAGAGAACAATATGCAGCCAATTTATGTAGTAATGGTAGGAGCTTAAAAATAGATCAGATACAATCCATCTGGATCCTTTTCCATATCTGAATCTATCCGTGTAGTGCCACAAACTAAAGCATCTGACAAACATCCATATCCGCAGTTGAAACAACCAAAGAGATATGTATAAGGATAAATTAATATCCGGTCTGGATCCAAATATCCAATTCCATTTGCAACTATTTAGTTTCTATAGCACTCATAAACTCAAAAAAAAAAAAAAAAATGATAACATCATATCTTTGGTTTAGTCTTCTTTCCAACTGTGACATCTTTGATTTGGTGGATTGCATCCTTAGTAATCAGTCTTTTAATCCAAAGTATGCAACTTAATTAGAATTATTAGGATCTACTAAAAAAAGTCGGCTGATTAATTGGAGAGAGCATTTTTATCTTCACTACTTGTATGATCATGTGTTTGTTTTAGGAAAAAAAAAACAGGTTATGAGGCTTTTATAATTGGAATGAGTTAAAAATAAAGAGTGAAATAATATTTTACCCATAAAATTTAACTGCCCAATTTCCATCTGCATTAATATCCATATTTGTGAATACTTGGTTTGTATCTGAACCTGTTTAACACAAATCTGAATACGAAGTTCAGCATCTGATTAGTATTCTTGCCAGATTCGTATTTCCCAAATAGGATATGGATATTAGATATGGCAACAATAGACATCCGATCCATTTTCACGTATCAAGGGCACAATATTAAATTACATTAAGTCTTTATACACTTGAAATAACAGAAAATGAAGACACCAGATTAAAAAGATGACGCATCCCATGCTCTTGTATTAGAATTCCATCCATCTTGCATGAATGCCATCACATACAATCAAGATAGGGACAACAAACATAACTGAATCATAATAAGAATCATAATAAGAATCAAAGCAATAAAATGAAAAAGTATGTAGAGTAATTATAAAAATCAACCATGCATTCCTAGAATAGCAGAGAATGATGATAGTAGGACACCTGACGGCCATTGTCATCCATGGGTGTGCAGTCTACAGCAAGAAGTGTGTCAACATCATCAGCAGTTACCACATATTCCGGTACAGTGGCTCCTGAATTAGATGGTATAGAAAGATGATTAGAGTAAATTGAGACATTAATTTGTTATGCAACAACATAAATCTAATGCACAAAATACATTGAAGTACCCCAATGCCTTACCTTCAATATACTGCCTAGTACCATCTTGAAGATTACGAACCCACTAAAAAGCAATATATATCTTATTAAAATCCAAAGATAAAATTAAGAAAAAGGAGTTGAACATCCTATACCCATGATAACAAGTGAAAAACAAAAATTAGGAAGCCAAGTACCTGAAAGATACAAAGAGTAGTACCGTTTGTTGGAAAACCACATGCCCTTAATGTGTTTCCTGGTTTTGCCTCACCAACAATTTGAAATGCTTCTATACCAGGCGGAGATGCCTCGCCTGCTAGAAAAAATTATTATAAATCAAGAATAAATTATAATCATCCGCCGTTATGTTAATTTAAACTTTCCATTACCTTCTGAAACAGAGGCATGATTGTCATGTGTGGGAGGCATATAAATCTGGGAATCAGCCATCAATTTCCCGTATAACTCACCAGCATTATCTTTGAAAAAATTAGGAGCAGAAGTACCTCCAACCTCCCTGCATGAAATAGCTCATAAGTATATAAAGGATATCAACCAAACTAGAGGAAATCCTCATAAAGTTAGCCAATGAAAAGGTGTTTCATAGAAATAAATTATCCTCTACCATAGCCTATGAAGACAAGTTCTTATTCATATTTGTCATATAGAGGGAAAAAAATCAATGAGATCTGAAGCCGGAGTAGGCCCTTTTAGGCACTTCGAAGATTGATCTCTTGATATAGGCACAATAACTGAATGTTAAGGCAACAAATCGGGAAAGGAGGCTAGGTCTTCCAGTTGAGAGGTCTATTTATGAGAGTTTGTGTTCAGCTTGATTTACCTCAGGTACTTGATAATCCCATGAACATCACCCATGATCACCTCAATTCTGGCTTGAATGAATACATATGGTCCTGAACTTAGGAAATAGGCTCGATAAAGTAATCAAGCAGCCCATGAAATGTCTGGTAAGCTTGAAATGGCTCGCTCACCTGAATCCATTACACATCGAGTCTATGCATGAAAATTGCATAAAGATTATCTTTTAGGACAAGAGGATTGAAGACAAGATCAACCAAAGAGCATATCCGAGAAGGTCATGCGATCACACACAAATATCTAAATAGTATCTGTGCTGTTTTCAGCCTTTGTGTACAAGGTTGAGAGTATAAACATAGAAAGAAGGAATGCCTACAAAAACCTAAAAAGATGTATGGTTGATGAGATATCTATCAAACAACCTCTGCCAAAAATTAGTAAGAAAGCAGGGAGAAGAAAAGCAATGACTATATAAATACCTACGGTCAACAGCTTCATTCTACTAATGCTTAGCAAAGAAGACTGGAAAGAAGAAGCCAAGTTCCCATATAAGAAAGAATATAAGCCAAAAGACAAGTTGTTGCATCCAAAATTTAGACTAGAGGCCTTGAAAAATTGAAAGAGAGATGTAGAAAGATTGGCAGCCAATGTCTCATAGAGAAGACACGCCTGATACTTGAATTAATAAGAAGTGTTTTCATTCAAAAACAAGAATGAGGTTTTATGGCCACCTTTACAAGAAATAGGAGACGTCCAAGCATCATTCTATGCTAATAAAAAATGTATCAGGAATGGAACCACTTAAAAAGTGCATGAGGCCAAAGTAGACAAAGATACAGGAACAAAGGAACCAGCACAGGAGGCAATGCCTCAGGTTGGGTTTGTGTCAAGTTAGGACAACATACAAGACCTAGACCATACCCAGCCCAAATTGACATTGAGTCGAGACTCTTCTAGCCATACCCACCCATGGTCGATCCTCATGACCCAAATTTGACCCATTTGACCTGTAATATAGTCTAAAAAAAGAGCTACTACCAAACAAATACCAACCAGTCATAAGATTCTTACACAGGGTAATCCTACTCAACTTAAAACAGTCTCAACCCAAATAGAACTACAACCTTATGACCCGAGTCAGGTAGCTCTGACACATACTTGAACCACTTAAAATTCTGGTCAAAAATTTTGACTTATACCCAATCAAAACCGAAAAACTTTTAAGGGGGCCCATAGAGGGTTAAGGTTGAGTCACATTATTACGTGGGTTCAACTTTCACCAACCATAAGCACCACCAATTCCTAGTTAACCGAGGCAAATAGATGAGTTCTAAGAGTCAGAAGATGGCAACTGCAGCATGCAAGAGTAGGGATGGTAGGTTAAAGAGAGGCCCAACAACAAATTTAATAATGAGCCTTCCCAGTGCAGTGGGGAAAACACGAGGCAAAATCTTCTCCAGTGGTTTGGAGCAACAGAGAAGCAAAAGTATGGGAACATAATCATATGTCTCACATACAATAGTAGTGTGTAAGGATGCTAGAGCTAATAAATCACACTGATGATATTGCTACTTAACTCTTTCAAATCACCTAATGATTCTTATTAAGCTTTAACCCCCCCCCAAATATATATATATATATATATATTTATTACAATGATATAAATGCTGCAAAAAAATTGATACATTTGATGCACCATTAATTACACTAGCCAAACCTTATTCCTCTTTGACAATGTAATTTGTGAATTTGCAAGGTCCTGATACCAATCAATATGAGCAAAATTGAATAATTGTGTTTGCAAATATTCAGGATTTGGTTACAACACTTGTAGAAGGTTGGAGCTTGCAAATTTTGTTCACTAAATTGATCTTGCAAGGCAGAATAGACCAAAAGAATCTTATACAAAATGTTGAAACTGGATATCTTATTCAAGTTTGTTTGGTGTTTTATGTGTTCCAAAACTATTGCTATTGAACAATTTTTTTAAAAAAAAATAGAAATGTAGTAAAACTATGTAAAATATTTAGATGCGCTGCTATGGACTTGCTCCAAATTGAGATTCATGCCGAATGTTCCATAGTACCCAAAGCATTGTTGAAAGGGCATAACCTATTTATTGAGCATTTGAAGTCCAGGCCAAGCAAATGTCACATATATATCCCTATTCCAGACCATCAAATGTACACATGACTACATGTATTTATAATTTTTTCATATGTATGCAAGCACTCAAACACACATATATGTATCAATACAGGTGTAGTTGTGTCATTGTATGCATCAGCATGTTTTCAGGTGGGCATGCATGTCAATTTATACACAGAAAGAAGGGTAACATGAAGGGGCACCCACGGTAAAGCAACTTAGTGTATGGTAAATAAATGAAGATGCATCACAGTATTTTTAAAGCTCAGTGATCACCTTAATAATTAAAAACAAAAGAAGAAGAAGAAGAAGAAGAAGTAAATAAGCATCATAAACATTAAATTTAGAAAAGAAGAAAAGTAAATAAGTATCATAAGCATTAAATTTTCCATTTATGGAAGGCATGCTAAATCTGAATAACACTATAATACTAACTGGTAAACTGGCAACTCCCTTGGCTTGTCATTATTGGATAATGGCACATCATGCTCTCGAATGAATCTTGACTGGTTAGATGTTGCTTCAACATGCATGTCCATTGGATAGCGATTGTATTGAGGAAAATCATTCACTTTTGATCCCTATCATAGAATATCACTTTGTTATGTTTGCAAGTGTACAAGAGAATTTGTCAGCAACAATACAGTACACCACAAAGACCCACACCATGAATGGTTGAGAAAGTTGACTTTTTGAAGAACTTGAAGGCTGATGACCATAACTGGTTGGCAGACTACTAGGTTGATTTCCTACCAGGTGGTTTATATCATAAAACCCAGGCTGCATGAAAAAGGGCAGTTGATTCAATTGATTGAAAATATTCTAACATCTATCAATTACAAATTTACAATACGAGAGTAACTAGTCAATGATTTAACAATTTGCAATAAAAGTAGCAGCAAACCAGCATACAAAGAAATGCAATAGCCCTTGCACATCCATAACATATATTATTATATATCTAACATAAATTATACTTTAAGACCATCTTGCTTGATGACAACGTTTCATCTTGTCATTATATTATATTCTCCAAATTCAAACTTTAAATATTCTATTGAAAAGCAAGGTGCAGACTATTAATTTCATAATACACCTTACATTTTCACAAAGGGAATAAGCAATTCATTAATTTTTTCCGTCTTTTTTAAATTTTACCAACCTTATAGTGTAAATCCATGTTAGCATATGTGACCCGTATACTAGAGAACTCTGGTGGTTGCTGTGGCATTTCAGCGCTCCTCTGTCATGTCATGGACCTTGGCCACCTGCTATGGTGTCTGGAATTATTCTTTAATTTTTAACAGTATTTAGTGTACAGTATATTTCAATGTATGGTCTTTGTATAGTATGTTACTACTTTGTAGGGTATTATCACCAATTAGAAGAGAACCTCATGCACTCATGCAAATGCATACATATATACATAAAAAAGACAAACACATACTTTCTACATGGTATCCAATACATCATTTTTAGCTAGGTGAGATTACCATGCAGTAATATAACAAATATGAAGACAAATACACAAAATACACTATATATAACATAGGCATCTAGAATCCCTCAAGTATGTGCATATGTCTGTATATTCATGCAAATATAAACAGATGTTACACAGATAAGCAGATACTTTCTTGTGGGCAAGCTGGAACAAGTTTTAGCCTGGCGTCAACAAATACACTATATATACACATCTGACCCACTCAGATACTCTTAGAATCTTGACACATCACGATGTGTATGTAAAACTACTCAAGAATGTCCAATTACTCGCTAACAGAAAAAGAAACCCACCAGGAAAGATTAAAGTTAACTACATGAAACCGTAGACCAAACTGCATTTGAACAAAAGCACCTTAAATAGTAAGGTACAAGCTACAAATTCCTGAACGCTCAATGACATATGAACCCATAATAATCAATTTCCTGGTATGTAGACACTCCATATTTATTTCACAACTGTGATCTTGTTTAATAATGACTTTGAGGACATTACAAGATGGCTGGACTTACATTAGCAGATCTTATCTTCCAATGCATATGGTGGTATAAACGCTGCAAACATCAACCAAAAAAGATGTCAAATATCTAAGTGTAACAATCTTCATCAATTATTGTGCTAATAATACAATACAAAAGACTGAAACCAAGAATTATTAAAACAAAATTTAGTCTCACAAACAATTGGATCAAAAAATTGACAAGTCAGTTATTTGAACTGTGGAAAGATATAGCTACACCAAATTGTAGAAGAAAGTAATAAAGATTAAAATGGGTATTCCTAGTTTAAAGGAGACACAATGCATGCAATCAGCAGTCCTATTTAAGGATTGAACTAGGACTAGCAAAACACCCAAATATGCAGGGAGGCGACTGACTAGTTGAGACAGAATGGATAGAAATGTAAAAAGAGCAAGAGAAAAAGGTCAGTTCAAATGGGAAAAGCAATCCTTTATCTCAAGAGTAAGGGTTGACTGTATCACAGTAGTATGTAATTTCCATAAAAACATTTCATACAATGACTGCATGTTAATGTTACATAAAACATAATCCAACTATGTGTAAATTTAAAAGAATGGAAGCAAATACAAAGCATAATTTTCCAGCAGGTGCAGCAACGACAAGCTGGGGCACCTTTACTGGTGTATGGTAAGGACCAAAGAAAGCACTGTATGTTAACAAATAAGGGCATGCCCACATTTCCCATTTTTGTGAGTGTGTTGCCCCGGAGGAGGGGGGGTGAAGAGCTGAACATAGAAGATTAGCAACCAAATGATCTTTACCTTAGCACCACTGCCAATTGTGGAAGCATTTATCATTGGGGGTCGAATATTGAATTCAGCTAATAAGTTTAGCAACGATGAAGTGAATATATATAGCTCCTCCTCTACAACCTAAACAAATTAGCCATTATAAAAAAACGTACAAAACTAACAAAAGAATCTTGTGATCCAACAAATGCATTTTGGATAAGAATAACAAGAAGTGCAAGAAAAATAACAAGGGTACACATTTCTCAGTAAAAAAAAAAAAAAGCATAGATATCAGTCATATGGTTTTGATTTAACAACTTTGTAAGCTTCGTAGATAAAGAATGAGTTCAGGTTCTAAATTTGAACTATTCTGAATTATTGAAAGTACAAAATTTTTTGCTTCCTTTGTTCAAGAGTTGTTCACTAAAATCATTTCATAATTCCAAGTCAAATCAATGGTTTCTAAATCCTTTTTAATTTACATAGGCAAAATTTGCATTATCTGGTATAAAAGAAGTTTTTTTTAAATCCAAAGATTTCAAACTAGTGGGTTGATGTGCTAAGGAGTTCTAAAGACATGATCTTGTGAATCCATACCAATGTGAACAAACCATGAGAAAGAGGGTGTAGGACAAGTAACCAATATCACTGCATGAAGTGTCTCAGCTAATGAACTGAGAAGGTTAAAAGCAAGGTAGTGTTTGGTAGGGGCACATGACTTTGTAGCATAAAATATTATCATTTTTGGGTATTATAACAAAATTATTAATTATTTGTATTGCATGATAATATATAATATGTAGTAAGTTATTGTATTGTATGATAATGTATAATAAATAATATATTAATGTATCACGATGTGTTATAATAATTATTATGATATTATCAATAATATAATAATCTATAAAATTATTGTATTATTATAGTAAGTATTTGATATTCTGTATACAATTATAAAATCAGTATTATAGTAAAAAAAAAAGTTTTAATATTACATAATATTGAATTGTATCATAATATTATACTATCATATTTTTTTAATATAATATTTTATTAATGCAATAGAATTAATATAACTACTAAATAATTATATTTCTCTAATAATTTTATATATTAGACAATATTATATTATATTATATTGATATAATATTATTGTAATATATTATTGCTTTTTTATGTTTCGAACTAGTTACAATAATGCGTTAAGACTAATGTCAAAATATCATTATATAAAATTCAAATATTGTATTATAGTGTTATATGTATACCATGTTGATAAATATTATTATAGTATAATTATTATTATATTATTATTATTATCAATAGTATTTAAAATACTAATATTATAACACCATATGACATATTTTATCTATTTTGCATTCACTAAATAATACAATATACTGTAACATTATAATATGTAATATAAAATATTACTCCTTAATAGGGATATTATATTTAAGATATTAATATTAATATTGTGTTTAAAATAATATTATTATTGTGTGAAATATCTATAACAGGCCAAGGATAGCTTTGCATTTCAGAAAAATTGGACAGTTTATTCCAATTTTCAGCTCATTGCAAAAATTTTGGAGAACCAAAAGGCATCTGACATAAACACTTAGCATAACTTTCCTTATCCCATTTTTCTAACACTCCTATCAAACAACACCAGACAGTATTAGACAGCCATCCACACACTGAGTCCAAAGTCAAGATAACAATATCAACTGAAGGGAAGAAAATCATTTCCCTTAAGAAGAGCATGATTATTTCAATGCCAGTTAAGTGGCTCCAAACCTCATAGCCAAATTACCCATGATTTATTGAAATGGATGGATGCGGATAAATATGGATAACCACTTGTAACTGGAACCACAAAATCAGCACAAGTCGATCGGGGTGTAATATCTCTTATTACCAATTTTAGATGCTGGATACAGTGTTTATGGATTACATAGAAACATCATAGATGTTCAACATTATAGATGTTCGGTAATTGTAGAAACATGTAGCATAATTGCAACACCAAAAGCTAACTCATAATGATACAATTTTGGCAAAAGAATTCATTTCCCTGAGAGATCTCAATTAATGGCACAGTGTCATTCTGGGTGGAACATCTATTATTGACAATTTACTGATGCCGGGTGAAAAAATCATTTCCCCAAGAGATCTCAACTAAAACAACAACCTAGTCGAACCAATCAACCAAGAGACAGAGATGCTATTCAGAACATATTAAGATTTTTTTTTCTTTTGGTAGACTAGGCCATATAAAGATTATCTACTGTGAGAGCAACAGAACCTTGAAAAGTAGGACAATAACCAAAAATTCTATAGGGAGAATCACTATATTCACAAAAAGCTAGATTAGTCAGATTGCTGACTTGAACATGTAAAGATGTTCAAAAGAATCCAATGATTTCTATGTTTCAGAAAGGGCAAAAGCTGATTATTCTAGAACATCACAAGCTTACCAGGCATTCTGGAAGACTACTATAAAGCTTAGCACATCTTTAAGCTATAATTTGCAACCAGGAACAGGATAAATACTAACTACATCAAGTTGGTTGTCAGTTTTAAGGCATATGGTTTACCAAGTTCTTTGCATCCTAGTTTCAGAAATTAAATGAGTTTTTGAATGGAATGGAAGAGATTTTTTATTCTTTCATACTTATAGTCTCCCTTAGCAAAAATTATGGGATTTTTCTCCTGCATTCCTTAATGTAATATCAGATTTTGTTGCAATGTTTAATGATGTTTCCAGAGTGAGTGTTGCACTGGAAATATGCAAGTTCACCATGCACCCAATGAAGTAAAACACTCCTCAAACAGTTGCCAGATGAGGAGGATAAGATTATCCATGTTTTAGAAAGCCAAGCCAAACACTAGAGTTCTGACTCCATCCAGACCAGACAAGATATGAGTGGGCCAAGCAACACAAGCTACGAAAAGAAACAATGTATGCTACAACCAACAAAGTGCATACTCCGATAATGTATGAAATTAACAATAAACACACCAACAGTCAAATGCATCAAACTTTTTCATCAATAAACCCAAGCTCAGCAGAATGGTGAGAGAAAAGCTTTATGAAAGGAGAGGTTCCTTATTCTTGTATGTATAGTGGATGGCCAAACCAAGTCAAAACCTCTACTAAACTAATTTTCGTCCTTTCTTGGTTTATAAATTTGATTTAAGAATCTCAAATCATCAATTTCAACTCAAAGAAGCTTGCTCAACCAAAATGTGCTCAAGAAAGTGGATAAAAGAAGAGTTTTCTCTTATCATGTCAATGCTCCCCTCCCAAGTCACCATTATTATATATTCTAACTATATGAACCCAAAATTAGTATATTGTCATCTAATTGACGATTAGTATCTTCAGAATATTTAGAACAGTCTCATCGAATCTCATGGTTCATTAAATGCAATGTTTTGGGGGATAAATAAATGTAACTTTTAAGTCCTTGGATCATACAAAAGGTTATGCATTAGAAATGTTCTAGCACTTAATTATGTTTCCACAAGTCACTAACTCTACCAGAATTCTTCTTGTCAAATGATTCAGTAATTTAAGCCCCCAATTCATCAAAGAGATGTGTCTTCCAATACTACATGAAAAAGCTTGCAAAACAAATTCACTGAAGATCTGATAAAATCAAGTAATAGTAAACCAGTACCAAGTCCCATACCGATCACCAACCAGTATGGTACGGTACCATACCGTACCATACAAGCTCCGTACCATATCAATGAAATTAAAAAAAAATCCCCTCCCCAATTCAACCCATATCACTGTAGCAGGAAAAAAATTGAACCCGTCCAAACCAGTCCCGAACCGACCAGTTCGAGGCAGTTCGAGCTGGTTCATTATCTTTTTTTATAAAAGGGGAAGAACCGAATTTATAGGCTGAACCGTGCTGATTGGACATCCAATCCAGTTCGGTTCACCGTGGATAAAATAGAACCATATTTTTCAATTCCTTATGCATAGTTATCATAAAATCCTGATGTACTGTCATATCTGGCATACTTCAATTGCCCATATGTCAATAACAAGATGCCTTGTGGCAGACTTGCAAAATTAATTTAAAGAAGAAATAGGTCCAAAACTACTTATTCGATTATTCGGTAAACATCTATTAGTTTAACAAACAATAATTGATCAAAAAAAGTTACAAGTAACAATTGAAACTTAAAACAAACAACTTTTTATTGAATGAAAGAGATAAAACATTGCAAAAGATATTTGTGTTACAGTTCAGAATGGTTCACCAAACCAGATGGACCGCAAGGTTCAAGGCATGCCGAACCATACCAGCAGCCGAGTAAAAAGACAGTTCAGCTTGCAAAACAGGACACCAATGAGGATGAGGGGAGGGAGAAGGAAAGAGAGGAAAAGAAAGAGAAGGGGGAGGAGGGAAGGAGAGGGAAAGGCTACCCGAGCTCCACCCTCCTCTAGTGAGGGCACAGAAAGAGAGAGGGAAGGAGAGGGAGGGAAAGGGAGGGGTGGGGTGGCCAGCGCCATCCACTGAATAAACTTTTCAATCGAAATAGGGGCGAGCACCCCTATTTCAATCTGCAGGAGGTCAGGAAAGGAGGCTCAACCATCCACAACCCACCGGCGGCCATCACCGACTTCCCTGCCCTCTCCCTCTCCTTCCCTCCTCCCCTCCTTTCTGTCTCTCTCCTTTCCTCTCTCGGTTCTTACTCTTTCCTGCTCCTTTGGTCATTCAAGGGCCTCTGTAGCCCTTTGGCAGCCACCGCCAACCTCCCCAAGCTTCTTTCTCTCTTCCTCTCTCCTATTCTCCCTCTCCCCTTCTCTCTCTCAGCTGTGTTGGTTTGGTTCGAACATGGGGGCATATGGCTAACCAGTATGGGCTCTAATACCAGTACAGCGAACCTTGGCTCAAATCACATATATGTATTTGCTTGAAATGTACTAAGATACAATACTTTTAGATCATTTGCTAGACTTAAATTCTCTTGAAGACAATTTTTCTTCTTAGTCAGCTCCTTCACAGTACTTGATATGGAATCATCCTGTTTCTCATCAAGTTCCTGTTGCACAATGTATATATGTTAGTTCCACACAAGAAACATACATAACTGACTTCCCAACAAAGATATATCAATTCAACGAGTACAAACCATCCGCAACTCAGATAGCTTTCTCTCTAAAATGTGCTTCTCATTCAGTAACTGAAGTTCCTGAAAGCCACAAGAATCACATAGTTTAGTTGAACAATTAACATTAGAAGAAACTGGACCATATTCATGGTCCAATCATCATACCAAAGGGTTATGAGATCTATTAACTTCATACTTTTACAAAGGCATCAGCAACTTGCTTGCGAAGTAGTAGGATCTCTTCTTCCTGTGATTGGGATCTATAGTAAAGTTCCTGCAGAAAAATTGAATTAAACAAATCATTTTGAAGTGCTAGTTATTCAAGAATAAATTACAATATTATAGAATAACCTAAGATAGTCTTCAAATACAATTTTCTAGCATCATTACCATGATCTCTGGGTCCAATAAATGCTTATTAAATTCATCTCCTCTTGAATTCCCAGTACCAGAAGCTCTTTGGAATTGATGCCTATGAAAAAACCAGTTGTTTGGTAAAACAATAATATGCCTGATATTTGGTTAATCATATAGATCTTGTATACAGGGCCAAATTGAGCAAAAATAGTTTTAATTTATTAAAAAAAAAAAACTTAGACTCTTAAGTGAGTATGACCTGATTAAAGAATCAGAGGTTGGAGTCCAAAATCTAGCATCACCATTTCCAAGCACATAGCCAGTACCAGATGGCATCATATCAGGTGACATAAGTTCATTTGGTGCTTGTTGGTCTGCATTAACTGCAGTTGGTTGCACTTCAAAAGGGTCACGCATATTCCCTTAAATTATTTAACTGAAAGACATGTTATTTCTGTCAGACGATATCAGTAAAAAGTGGAGGATCAATAGAACAATAAAGAAACCATGCTCTTTCTTTTAAAGTATTGTAAAATCGTTGACCACTAATAACAAAACCTTTTATAATCTGAATAAAAATCATAACATTTTCAACTTTGTCAAGCACAGATACATGCCCAAAATATTGGACTTTTGCATTGCTAATGCGTCATATCATAGTTTCAGTGAGACTTAGGATAGTGTTTACATCCATTTTCGATTGAAGCATGGACGAACATCTATCATATGGTACACACTATACCCAATGCCTAGGGGTGCAATTGAGATAGAGTTGAGTAGCTAGAGGCTTGAGCTCAACTCGATTCAAAATACTTGAGCTCAAGTTAAGTAGCTGGAGGCTTGATCTCGAGTTGAGTAGCTGAAGGCTTGATCTCGAGTTGAGTAGCTAGAGGCTTGATTTCAACTCAATTCAAAATTTTGAGCTCAAAACTCAACTCAAAATCGATCGGAACTTAATATCCAAGCTCAAAGTCAACTAGATCAAAAAGAAAAAGAGCAATACTCGAGATCAACTTGACTCGACTCCAATATCAACAAAGCTATACTCGAGCTCGAATTCAAGCGTTGATCATATTAAAAAAATATGGTTAAAACAAAACATAAAAGGCAAGGAGCAATCTATATATTATATTTCAAAAATATAATTACATGTTATATTTTTAAATATTAAATTAATAATATATTATAAATATAATATAATATTATTAAAAATATAGATACTTGACTATGCTAGCGATCCTTCGAGCCAAGTATTTTGCTACTCGAGCTCAACTCAACAAATTGTTCGAGCTACTTGAACCTGAATCGAGCTCAGTAATAGTCAAGTCGGGTCAAGCTTGAGCAACTCCAATATCATACCATGTGTTAATAGGGGAAAATTAGCATACCAAATTATACTAGTAAGATTACCAATGCAAGGCCCAATACCAAGAGTTGAAATACTGCTCCAAAAACCATGAACTTCGAGCTAACTACAAGAAAGATAAACTTATTAGCTCAATTTTTAAGAAGTAAACAAGTAACAACTAATCTATGATCAAAATAATTTCCAGCTTAAAAATAAAATATAGAATTGGATAGTACAAGGTAAAATGACATACATATTACTTGATCCATTGGTATGGATTAATCATTGGGTAAAGTACTTAAAGTAACACCCTAAGTAATTACCCGCCTTCCAAGTTAATAAGGTCAGTGCTGTGTATACTCTTAATATTTCCCCAAAGAGTAAATATTCTTCTAACTTCTAATATGATTTTCTTATACATTTAAATGTAATTAGGGGTTGCCATTTTGACCTAGACCCCTTTACCAAATATGACCCAAGTCGTAGCCGACCAACATAACATGACCCATTCATTCGATGAGTTGGGTATGGATTGGTCTTGCCTAACCAACCAATGAGTTAGGTTAGGTTCAAGTTAATGGGCCCTAAACCTTTAAGTCATTGTGCCTAGCTCAGATATGTGGTTCACCTATTACTATGTCTAAGAAGAAATTAGCTGAAGACAAGTCATTCTAATTATCTAAGAATCATGAAAAAGATTGAGAAGGAAAAAGAACAGACTGAGATAAGCAGCATTCCTACTCATTTAGGAAGACGGTTTTGCTCCAACCTGCATAGCAGCATAATTAATAAAAAATCACATGACCTTTTTTATTTTTACAATATAAAAATAGAAAATTTAAAAATCTGGATATTTTGAGATTTTCTGGCATTCCATCCACATTTGGTTCCAAAACCCAAACATCTACACCTACCCGAGTTGGACCTTAACACTGAACTTATGACTATGAACTAAGCCCAACTGTACAAACAAGACCATAGACTGAAGGTAGTCAACCACCACACAATAAGACCTCTTGCCTCGTTGGTGCAGTACCAACAAATGTTTACATTGATCAAGGGAATGAAGGAGAACTGCATACACCATCCCCTAAAATCCTACTTTATCAAGCATCTATCAAATGTATAAGCCCAACTACCACTTTTCAATGGTTTGATAAGTATCAAAACAACCCAAGACAGTAGAACAAGTGTTACAGGTCAATG
Organism: Areca catechu; assembly: GCA_021397845.1. Classification (NCBI taxonomy): domain Eukaryota; kingdom Viridiplantae; phylum Streptophyta; class Magnoliopsida; order Arecales; family Arecaceae; genus Areca; species Areca catechu. The sequence goes on along the minus strand of CM038049.1, from coordinate 16,623,214 downwards.
CAACTAGTGAGCAATATTTCATCACAGAATTTTAACTACTAATTCAATAAAGAAAAAGAATCCAATTATAAATAAAAGAAAAGTACAGCGAAACATTTAGTGTTTTAGCCTAGCAAGTCCGATACATCATAAATTCAACTATTAAAAAAAAAGGAAAGCAGCATAAAAGGTATGATGTTTTAACCTAGCAAATCCGGTATATATCAAAATTCAGTTTCAACTCTGCGGTCAAAGCACACCATGTTCCTTTAATCCTTTCCTGCAGTTCAGAAGTAGTGTAGAATCAGTTTATAAGAGAACGATAAATTCATAAGTTCAACTTGGAAACCAATAAATGAACAGATCCAGTCATTTAATAAACTAAGAACACCCAGACTATGAGGACTTGTTGTCAATGAATTCTTGGTGGGTCCACCATCCTTCCATCAAAACAGAAAAAAAAAAAAAGGAAAGAAACTTCTGGTTGCACTGATGTTGGAAAATGCTAAAGAAACCCCATTCAATAGCTCGTTACTAAAATCAACAAATCAATCAAGGTACCTGAGAAATCAACAATTACACATTATACCCTAAGAGGTGAAACTGGTACAGCCTTTGAAACAACTAAAGAAAACCAAGATTTGATATTAACTAATCAATAACGATCTCATTCCGGGCGCCGTAAAACTCGAAACTACAAAAAGAAACCCTGATTCACGCCTCATTATTAAAATCAAGAACCCTTAGAAGAACCAAAGCTGGAAGCCCAATCTTTAATTCATTACAGAAAGAATCCAAGATGTGGCATACAGATCAACCACAAACCATATGGACAAGGTAAAAGAAAGCGAAATATCTAAATTCTCCAAAACAAAACGAAGAGGCAAACTAACCCCTCCAAGAAAACGGCGCCAGAGAAGCCAATTTTTTTAAAGAAAAAGCAGCAACGAGAACCCTAGATTTCAGAAAAGATGAAAGAGAGAGGAGATATCGCAGACAAAGGTCCTTCCAAGGATGTTTTAACCGTACCTCTTTTCAGGGATCGGAGCTTCGTTGGCAGAAGGGAAGATCGAGAAGAAAATAAACGGAGAGAGAAGAATAAGAAAAAAAGAGGGTGGATTCGCTCCGATCGTCAAAGTCGTTGGAGGCTACGGTGACGGGAAACTTTCTTGTATGCATAGGATTTCCACTTATTCCCACCCTGGGAGAGAAGCATACCCCCGGGGGTGCAAATGGATCATGTCAGACTACCGGATCTCGTGAGTTATCCCGATTCAATTCAATTTTTTTTTTATCAAATTTTAATATTAAATCTAGATTCAATTTATTAAAAAATTAATTTAGATGGGATTAGATTTATTATTAAAATTTTTAATTTAATAAATCGTTCAAATTTATTCGGCTCATAAATAATCTAATTTAATTTTTAAAAAACTTAAATTTAAATATGATCTTAATAAAAGGTAGATAATTATATTTTAATTATTATATAATTAATTATTTATTAATTATAAAATAAATAATAAATAATATTATTTTTAAAATAAATTTAAATATAAAAATAATTATAAGTTTATTTTTATGTTAAAAAATAGTTCCATATAAGTTAAATTATAATTTAAAGATAAAATAGTATTAGTTGTTCGAGTGAGATCGATCCGAGTCAGATTTAAATTTAATAAATTTAGATTTATTTAAAAAATAAAATGAATCTAATTTTAAAATCTAATTTAGATTTATAAATTTTTAAAAATAAATTAAATTAAATTTAAATAGATTAAATTTGATGGAATCACCGGTCTATTTGCAGGTTTATATATGTACACCATCTTAATTTGCAAGGCACAACGACCGCGAGTTATCATATCCCACGGAGCGGTATTATCCATCTACCGCCACTGGGGCGGCATGTGATGTGGCACCATTTCGTTAGCTTACCTTCCCCGCGCTTGTACCGCTCGCCAGATATGTTTCATATCATTGGGCGATCCATGGGCGGGGCCCATGGCTTGGTTTTGTTTTCAGCTCGGAAGAATTGAAAATAAATAAATAAATAATTATTAAAAAAAAAAAAAAAAGGGAGGGGGAATTCCTGCCGGCCGCGTGCCTTCCATGGTCAACATTTATCATGACTTTCTAAATTCCCGTTCCCATTGGGGTTGTCCATAACTTGCATGTCAGTAAATAAAATCGATACCGTCGACAATCTGGAACAAGTTTACCTCGTTAGTGGAAACGAGAACAATGGTACACCGACCATGACTGTAAGGACCGTCCATATCTTCCATCTTCCAAATGGGAACAGGAGAAGAAAATGGTCGTCACCCATCTTATTAGAATTAATGTATCGGCGATCTTTTCCGATACCTTATGACGATGATATTGATGATCGATTAAGTTAGAGTTTATATCATCTGGTTTAGCTATTAAGATGCCTGTTTTGTATGAATATTATTTTGCATTTAGAGATTGCAGGTCCATCCCGGGATCATTTTATTTTTATAAAAATTAGCATGGAATCAGCTTCCATGTAGAGCTTGTTTTATATCAACGGGGTCTTCACGTTTTACCTTTAATTTTTGTGATATGTGCCTAGAGAAATCCATAACTCATGTTATACTACAACATATGGTAGCATCTTATCACTGCTAAATGTGTCTTCGCTTTCATCTCCAACCATGCATGCGTTTCTACAAATTATCAAAGCGGATATTTTCCGCAATAATAAGATGGAGGAAGCAATTTTGTTTTATTATATTGCATATAATATTTAGTTGGCAAGGAATAAGTATATTTTCGGGATGAAAAGCATGATGCGAGATAAAATTTTTTACAGACTTTCGCTCATGCACACAATTTTATTCAAATGATTACTTCCAATGATTATTTGACAACGAGGATAATCCGTGGCTTTTCTTTTACAGTGACCTCGTATAACTTATTTTTCCTGAAAGCTGCTATCTCCTTGTTTTCTCAAGATCAATTTTTAGGGAAGTACACAGGACTCGGGTATTTTAGGTGGAGCAGGTTTTATTGTCAAAGGTGCTGATGGTGGTTTTATTGCAGTAGATAGAGTTAGACTCCATGATACCATAGTTTCAATGATAAAATTATATACGGCCTATGAAGGATTAACCTATATTATAAATATATATATATTGAGAACTACATATATTATATGACAACGATTTGTTGGCTGATCAACCTATTATAGACGAAGGTTTGCGTCATTTACGATATGATCATCGGGTGATGTTACACTCTTTTATCTTGCATGCTACTAATTCACATATTTATAGAAAGGCTAATAGTGATGTTGATTGAATAGCATCTTATATTATGATTGTATGGGATCAATTTTTTGAACTTTTTTGTAGCTGATTTTCCATTTCAATTTTTAAATATTTTATTTTTAGATTTTAATGGATGTATTTATTTATATTTAATTTAACTTAATGCATCTGTTTTACTCTCCCCCCACCCCCCTCCAAAAAAAAAAAAAAAAAGTAGAAGATAGAAAATTTTGTTAAAATAAAAGATTAGTCGACACAACAATTCAATTTAATGATGATGCTAGTTATTTTACAAGAAGGGATTTTATGAATTATGAGGGTGATTATGAGATAAATGGTAATTTAAGATATTGTTGAACTCAAGTGGATCTTCTCTAAAAAAAAATCTGCATAAAAATTGATTTTGCAAAATAAGGCAACATTATTTGATTTTGTAATTCAATTTACATTTAGCCTCTCCTGAATCAAATTATTTATAAATATAAATAATTATATATTTTTTAGTACGATGCATAATATATGTATGATGCTCTCGGTGTGATGCAAGAGGATGCCCAAGATGGTAAAAGGAGTAGCAACAATATTATCATGCTGTCGCCATAACGAAAGAGGATGCCTAGGATTAGGAGAGCAAATAAATTGCCCATGAGCTGCTCAAGCTTGGCTCGAATTCAAGCTCAACTCAGCTCAATAACTATCAAGCTCAAGTAGCTTGATTAGATTTTCAAATCAAATTTGAGTAACATGATATTTGGCTCGAAATTTATGAATCTATTCAAATTTATATATATTTTTTAAAAATTTATTTTTAAATATATATGAATATATAATATAAGTAGGTTAAAATTTGATTTTGAATTTCAACTTGAGTTCAGATATAGCTAGGCTAATATTTGAGCCAAGTTGAGCACGATATTATCTTTTTTTTTTTTTTCTTTTTTTTTATCGAGTCAAGCTTAAACCTGATATACTAAAACTCGATCAATTTCGAATCAAAATTTGAATTCGAGTATTTTGAGTCAAGACAAACTCAAACTTTTAACTACCTGACTTGCCTTGACTCAAGTCAATTGCACCCTATATGGAATGATACAGGAGCAGCAAATGTCCGAGAAGTCAAGAATGGTGTTCGTCAACGTCGTTATGTGGTTAACAAAAGGGGGTGGACGAGGATGGTGACGTGGACGTGGGCATGGAGAAGAATAGCGATGTCCAGGGAGGCGACAAATATATTTTTGATGTGTAAAGAGCAATTACAAGAGTCCTCGTAGTCAATTTGTAAACATCCAACAAGGGAACTGAAATGTTTTTCTTTTGATGTAACGGAGGCCGAGAACGCTGGAATATAGCAAATGACCGCAAGGTAGCTCAAGTAGGCACATGAAAGAAAGCAAATACAGAATAAAGTACATGAGAGAGAGGAAAGAAGGTATTAAAAAAAAATATAAAATAAGCAGCGATAATAATAGATAACCCAGGCGTAAGAGACCAAGAGATCACAGACACACAAAACACAATAGCCAGAAAAGAGAAACAGCCATGCCAACATATATGAACCATAGACAAGCTCGGATAAATAATAATTGTTGTTCTTCACAGAGAGGTTTACAGAAGCCATCTCCAACAACCAAATAGCAATGTAACGACATGAGGATGAAAGAAGTATTGCAAACCCCAGATGATAACAAGTTTATGCAAATGTTCTCCTGAGAGAGTGAAATCTTAGAACCATGCAAGCAGCTGTGACAAATAGAAACCACAGAAAATTAAGGTATATCTGCGGCCACAATTGATGAGCACCATCAGCTTCCCCTTGAGCGATGTACAGTAAACCAAAATTTATGGCAGGACCGTATACCGCATGAAACTTGAGACTGAAGTATTGGCATGGAGTTCCTGGATCGGTCGATCGGAACCACTGCATCGCATGACCGCTTCCTGGTTCACCTGCAAAACAGATTTCTTGCCGGAAGTGTTCTAGCGGGGACACTCCGATATCTAAATCAGTGGCAGATCCCAGTCATAGAATGAGGAAGGATGTCGAGAATGTGAGAGGAAAGCTGTTTGAAAATGTATGAGTGTATGTGAGCGTGAGTGTTCGTTTACCTCTCGAGCTATCCCTCTTACCATTATTTAAAAAAAGGTTCCCGGCCTGCGGTCCACTCTTTTTCCGGTGATCATGGGGAGCCAATTTCTTCCATGATTGGCGATCGTGGGTTGTTATTGAACGGTTCCAGCCAATGATCATGACATGATAAATGTCGATTGTAACCGTTGGTTACGGTTGTCTTTCTGGACCAGATTATGGTCCAAGCTTCGGATTTTTCCTTGCATGGATCGAAGTCTTGCTATTTGCCCCGGAACCGGAGATCGGGTCTACGGCGGGAACCAAAATACGTGCCTTCGGAAATTGATGAGAAGTTCGGTCTTCGATCAAAATCGAAGACGTTATCCGAAGGATTGGCCTCCGGATGTCGTGGTCCGGAGTGAAGTCTTGGATCACCCACAGTTGATCTGTTCTTTGTTTGATCCGAAATTCATGATTCAAAAAAGAAAGATTTCGACTAGTCGATCCAAAATTTGGACCGTAGCTGAACCGAAATATTTCAACACGAAGGATGTAATAAATGGACCGAAAAAAAAATGATATCCAAGGCATGGGTCCCAAAACAGCAAAACTTTTTGAGGTCCAAGACTAAGTGCTGGTGTGATGGAGTGCACGGGGGCAGGGGAGGAAGTTGGTGTTCCCGAGGGATAGCTGACCTCAATGGAGGGAGGAGGTTTGCCAGTCTGGGAGGAAATGAATTGTGCCGGCTACTTTCCTCGTGGTCTGGTTCTTGTTCTCGACGGCTTTTCTCAAATTTATTTGGGGTTGATTCTTTTATTTCTAGCGCGAAGGAAAATTCTGGAGGAATTGTTATCCGTGCATCCCTGTTCCCTGATCTTGTTGGAGAAACCACCGGTGGATTTTAGAGTTATCGGTCCAGCATTCACTCGTTTCGAGATGCTTAAAATCAGAGGTGGCATTGTAACATTAGTGGTATTTAAAAGGTGAATGTCTACTTAATTTGACCATACATAACGAATATATATACTTGTAACTACATGTGTACGTAGCCCAAACTGTCCTGTATATGCTTCGGAGGACCGGACAATAAAAATAATTGTGTATGAAGAAAAGGTATTTGTATCAAGTAAATAGTAAGCGTGCACCGAGGATTGGACTCAATGTGGCAAAAAATATAAGCGTGCATTGAGTAGCATATCGTATGTACGGAATACTAAGTATCCATCGGACTGTCTTTTTGATAAAGAAACTTCTATCAATAAATATTATGAGTATATCATACCACAAAATGTGGGTACGGCCCAAAAACAAGTCCATGAGTGCTCATATCAGCCTCTAAGCGAGTCGAATAAAAAGTTACATCCTTGGAAAAGACTTATATCTCATTATTTGCTACATATGCATCACCTGCGTAACAAGAAATCTTAAAATTGGTAAGAATTTTTATCACGTCCGGACCCGATGCCTGAGCCAGATATATAACAGACGGTCGCATATCCTTGAATTCAATTTCATCGAATATGCAAGACCTATCTTTCAAATTAACATCCAGACAATGATTGAAAATAAATTTGCTAAATTTTTATTTATTCTTGAAATTTTTTAATCCAAACTAACAAATGAACCAGGTTTCACTAAAAATTTAAGATACATTGTAAGCAAAATTTAACTAGAATTTAAACTAAAAATGAACTATAAAACTAACACCTATACCCTAGCTCATCACTGACTAGTCCCAAAGCCCGATCGATCTTCCGGATCTGTAACAAAAATATAAAAAATAGGGATGAGCTTTACAAGCTCAGTAAATTATCATCACCTCTAATAAATATATAAATATATCAACAATAATTTACAAACATAAACAAATCATACATAATAGAATAACTAGCTCATTGCAAAATAAAATGCAACATGATATTAATATATACATTCAGTTAACAAATAATACAATCATGGACCAACCATTTCTACTTTATTCTCCTAATCTCTCTGATCACGATCGGTTTACAACTAATCTCGAAAGAGACTAGATCTTTGACTATCATACCAGCCATCGGCCATGTGCTAATAATCGTCCTATTAGAAGTCCTGAAGGAAACTAGCTCCGATATCACATGAGAAATCATGCATCGACGGTATATGCCATGGCAAAATTCAAAAGGAAACTAGCTGCTGACTACACATACCGTCCATCGGTCATATACTAATGATCGTCCTACTAGAGGCTCGGAATGAGTCTAGATCCTCGTATGATCATAGTCAGGCTAGAGAGCGTTAACATAAAAAATATAACAATTTATACAATTAAATACAACTCAATTTATGCTTGATATATTTAATATTTCATAACATTCACAACATACCATATGACATATTTAGCATTTAATACTAGAGGTTAAGATAACTTACTTGAAAGAACTCTATTAATATATTGCCTATTTGAGTCTCAACTTTGATATTACTCTATCAACAAGAAGGATGAAAATCCTGGTAAGATTAATCATATAATTAATTTTTTATCTAAAATAAACTTACATAAAAAATGGCTCTAGTTCAGTTTGGATCTCGACCTAAATCACTAAAAGAATTGATTCAAATTTTATTATTATCTTTGATATGTTATTTTTTTATTTTTTTCTTTCTCATTTTTATGACCTCCTTCTCTCTCCTCTCTCTATCTTCTTTCTCTCTCATCTTTCTCTCTCCTTTTCCTCTCCTTCTTATTTCTTTCTCCTCTCTCTCTTTTCTTTTTTTCTTTTTTCCTTCTGATCTTCTTTTTTCCTTTTCTTCTTTTTTTTCTTTTCTTCTTCTTCCTTTTCTTCCCCAGCCCCCCTCCTTGTTTGGCCTAAGCATGCCTCCCAAGGTTCTCAGAAGTCATGGAAGGTGGTGGATGGGGAAAGGGACTTGTCGGACATCGCCGGACGGAGGGTGATCGGGCGGCGGTCACTAGTGTCCGTCTGGTTCGAGAAGATTGAGAGAAAGAAATCGAAGAAAATCTCTTATTTACCATGTATCTCAAGAAAAACTCTATGGAAAGGGAGCTTATTAATATCGGAAAACTTGTGGCCACTCATCAAAGGGGAGGAAGACGGTCGAACACGGGTTGATCGTACATCCTTAGAGATGGTGGAGGGAGATTTTTAAAAAGAAGATCTGTAGAATTTCCTCATCATTCAAAGAAGAAACTCCACCTCTATCCAAACTCCTCATGCTACCGGACTCTTCCTTCCATCCACGTAGTCCAATCGAGGAAATACGGTGAGTTTCTCACTTAGATAAGAGAGGAACGAGATCTCCTGTTTCATTGCAATTTTTTTTTTCCGTTTCTCGAATTGAAGTCGACAGCCTCTATCGACTTCAGTCCACGTAGCCCAAATGTAAGTTAGGGTTCACAATTTTATAACAACAATAAAAAAAATTCTTTGCATAAGATGGCATCTATGGAAAATTCACAATTAAGTTATTACCAAATATATATTTGAGAGTCAATTTTTTTGACAATGACACAACAACTTTCTATACTAATAATTACACATTCAAACATGAACATTGCATGTCCTTTTGAAAATAGTGACTTTAAACAATAATATTTTATATCCTCATCAAATATAATAGTTTTTAGATCAGGATATTACATATCCTTGTCGAAACCAGCGATCGTAAACAAAGGCATTTTTATGTTTTATTTTCCAGAATATTTGATATCTGAGAACTTTGGCACCAATTTTCTTTAAGATTTTTTAAAATTGTGAAACAATATAAAACTTTTCATTATACTAGCACAATTATGCTTAATTATTTTATTAATTAGCAACAAATCATTTCATCAGTCTAATTCTTCAATTACCTATATATATATATATATATAAACAGCATTGATTGTTGTTTAAGAATGTATTATTATTGTAAGCAATGTGTATGTATTGATTTGTGTCTACTAGACTAGTGAGATCAGCTCGAATGCCCAAGCAAGAAGTTCACCACAAAATTCCTCCTATGTGACTCACCACCACCTCGATATCTTCTTCCTCTTCCCCTCCCCTCCCCTCCCCTCCCAACCTATAGAAACATGCAACTCCTCGTAGGCACAGCCACCCTCTCCAGTAGCGATGGTGCGCACTCCATCTTTGTCACCAACCCTGCCACCATCCCCATCCTCTGCCTGCCCTCACTCACCATCCCATCATTCTCCTCCTGACCTCCTCCCCTTCGGCTTCCGAGGTTGACGACCTTCATCATGTTCAAAGAACACTACCTGCCCCCTTGTCCGCCACCAAGGGAATCTTCATGAATGCCATCGTCGTCCTCCGCAGGTCTCGATATTGCTGTGGTCCTTCGCACCCGCCTCTCTCTCTCCACCATCATCTTGTAGGCAATGCTAGCCCACTAGCCTCATTGCAGCTTTCCGAACAACATTTCTTTCTTGTCTCGGCACGGGATAGGTTAATAAGTATGGATTGGACCATAAAATTCACTGCAGCTACATTTACATGCTCAACAAAATTATTGAAGCCTTTAAATAGTAATGAAAGCATTGTTACATTGCCAAAAAATTAAGTGACAGAAAAATAGGAATGATGATGATCAATTTATGCTAGGCAGCATCCAATAAAATCCTCACTTCAAAGGAATTCTTGCTTGCTTTTTTTTTTATTTCTTTTTTTTTTTTTTTTTTTTGCTTCCATTCTCCTAGACATACATGCTGTTATTTACAACACTATATTGCAGCTCCGGCAATCTTTATACATCTCACGATACCACAGATCGACCCCTTCCATCCTTCGACGACGCTACGTATCCCGAATCAAGCGAAGGCATCCAAACCACCTTTAAGCTGGGGATGAAAATTACTCTAGGTTAGCCCATGGGCTTCGCAATGCTACTTCGTGCTTTGGACTTGGGCTGAGTCCAAGCTTCGGACTATGACCCCACTCAAACACTTAAACTCATGCCTTTTAAGTCAAGACATAAGCAACATAAGCGGCGCTCATTTTCTTTCATAACCTGTAAATAATCTTGCACGTCACTAATTAGCAATTTCCATTGACTTGATGAGTTCTCTTATAAATTGTATTTATTTTCTGCCAGTCTAACAATGAATTAGAGAAGCCAAAACCAAATTTAAGCCAGCTTATTTGTTCAAGCCAAAAAGAATAGCTTTGATTATATTGAATCGTGCTAGGTTGGTCAAGATTTTATCATATGAATATCTTTGACATTTTGTCATTGATAGGCTAGAGTTGATTGGGTTAGGATAGGTTGGGGCCCCTATCAATTTAAGTTCGACTACAAACTGTAGGCAAGTCATGTAATCATGGAATTTGGTTGGATTGAGAATCACCCAAGCCTTTTATTCAAACTAGACCTAACTCAAAAGAGGTTCATATTTTTTTTAAAATTTTTTGACACTATGGCTAATTTAAGATATATTGTCCAAGAAACACCCTATCTTTTTCAGCGTTGGAGCATATCAATGGAAATTATATAATTGGCCATCCATATTGACCTATCAATTGTGAGCGCATGTCCTATGACACTAAACTCATTCCCTTGAATCTATTTACACATATGAGCTCAAGTGCAATTCTTGCTTGTATTCACAGATTATGGGTTTTAGTAACCGGTTGCATGTTTAATAGTGATAAAATTCAAGATTGATGGCATGCTAAACCATGTTCTGCACATAATTTCAACTTGACATTTATATATAGATATAGAGATCAATTTGTATTAATACCAAAGATATGGTATATAGTAGATCTTAATTTCCAAAATCTCACCAGTATGATATAAACATTGTTGCCGCTGGATCTCCCGGACCGGGCTCTCTCAACCGGGCTGGCTGGAGTGCGCGTCTCCCGATTCCTGCAAAAAAGATCCCACGGGTCGGTGGTATTCCGGCAGGAGACACTCTGATGGCTAAGTCAGTGAGAGACTTGGAGCAACAGAATGGATGGATCGCAAAGAGATAGCTCGTGGGGAAGGAAGAGCCTGCTTACCTCGGGTCCCCCTTTTACCTTATATAGGCACGGAACTTTACCGGGATCTGTTAGGGACTAGGCTGGAAATGATCGATTTGCCATTAGAGGAATCTTGGTAGTGGCCAGGTGGCATCAGGATGGAGTGGCGTTGTGAGATCTGCAGAGTAGTGGCGCTGAGATGTCAGGAATCTATTGTAACAGAATTCTGGTACCAGCTGGAAGGGGCCTTTGGGGCCTCCGGACCATCCTTGGAACGGCTCATTTTAGACCGATATGGGCCTGGCTGAAGTGGATCGGTCAGACCTGGCTGAAGGGCCGTCGGCTCTGGTTTGGTTCAAAGGGAGGCCGGTTGTGTATAAAAGTTGTCCCCTTACTCTTGGCCTTTGGGAGGGCCTGTAGCTTCGAAGGGCGAGGCATCATTCTCGTATTGAATGCATTCATCCTTGAGGGGATTACGGATCTGATCAGGTATGCTGCGTCTGGTCATTCTCCACTCCAGAAGCTCGCACCTAGGACAGGTGTCGACCCTGCATTGGAAGCAGAGGGAGCGATAGTTAATGCAGAAGGGGTGCAATGATGAGCGGCCAACCCGGCCTGCTCGGCCGTCGAGCTTCAGAGGTGATTTGAGTGATGTGGCAACATCTGGGCGGTTGGTGCCATGCTGGGGGTGACCCATTCATCGCTAATCCGGCGATCACGTGGATCATGGCCAGACTGTGCTTCCTTCTGTCGCATCAACATCCGCTGCGTGAGGAGTTGTACCGCCTGATGTCTAGGTCACGGTGCTCGAGGAATGATGACAACCGCTTCTTTCAAGGGCTATAAAAGGGGACGTTGAGACTGTGGGCGAAGCTTTTGCCGCATTCATCCTTGAAGAGAGATTTTGGCTCGCTCCAACGTCTTCAACCTTTTAAGAAACCCAGTCCTCAGGTCAGTTCTTCTTCCCTCCAAGCCTCGTAGCAATGGCCTCTGGTAGCCGGAGTTCTAGCCATAGGATAGAGGGACCAGGTCCAAGCCAGGTCCAATCTGAGCTAGTACGGGATCGGGTAGAGGCCCCTAGAGTTAGGTTCAATATCCCTTCCACCCTGCACCTCACCATCCTGGACCGGGAAGGGAGGGTGACCCGACTGCCAAGCCCAAGAGCCCTCCCGGTGTATGAGGATCACTTGAAGGCCAACCTTCAATTTCCCCTGTGCGACTTCTTCATCCAGGTCTTCAATCTGTATCGAGTCACCCCTGTGCAGCTAACCTTGAATAGTATTCCGGCCATCAGCAGCTTCGTGGTCTTGTGCTAGAGGGTTGGAGTAGAACCTAGGACTTCTCTCTTTGCAAACTTTTTTATCTTGAAGAAAGACTTCCAGAGCAAGGAGTGGTGGGTGTTCAACCCCCATCCCGGGCGGAAGATAATTGGAGGTCTTCCGTCGGCCATTCATGGGTGGAAGTCAAAGTTCTTCTTCATACACAGTCTTTAGCCTTGGGGCTTCAACCTATTATGGGGAGAACCGAGGCCGACAGCTAACGGAGGGAGGGTGGTCTTAATGGTCGACCAAGCCGACTTCAACAAGTTAGAGGCAGTCGGTATCACAATGATGAAGGAGCTGCTTCGGGAGGACAGCCTTCGCTCGGTCGGAGTTAGCTGTCATGAACACTTAGGTAGGGTAGAAATCACTGCTGTCGAACTTTTTGTTCCGTCAGCTATATTCTTTCCTTCCTTACTCTGATTTTGTTCTTGTAACAGGAGGAAAAATGAAGCCCAACCATGCGAGGATAGCACAACGGGCAGCAAGGAAGAGGGCCGCCCAATCCACGGAGCCGACCGCGGGCAAGTAAAAGAAACAGCGGATAGAAGAATAGCCCGTGATCATCGTGGCATCGAGCTCCGATGAGGACAATATGCCCTTGTCGGAGCGGTTAGCGGCAAAAATGTCGGGATCTCTACCTACAGTCAGGGAGTCAGCCGTCCGATCGGAGCCAGACCCATCGAAGCCGACCAAGGTGGGGATGGCCCCAGCCTCGCCATCGACCGAGCAGACGGAGGTGGCCCGCCTCGCAGATGAGAAAAAAGGGGTGGCTTGAGGGGTAGAGGTTGAAGAAGTCAGCTACGACACCTTCTAGCGTTAGCATGCTCTTCACAACCCATGGCAGGCCAAAGACCTACTAAAGGGGGCCATCACCTTGGCCGACTGGGAGGAGTCGAGCAAGCGCAAGTTGCACGAGGTGGCGAGAGACACCTACCTCAGTCTGATGAAGGTACTTTTGTCGTCCCTTCATTTCCTTCTTCCTTCTTTTCTTTTCTTGTGCATGACTAATATGTTCCATTGCTTGTAGCTCCTTCATGAGATCTCGATGATGGATGAAGGCCTCAGCGAGATGGCCCACGCGACAGAGGCCTCGATTGGGGAGGCTGAAGGACTGAAGGCAGCCAAGGTGGTGGCAGTGGCATCGCAGAAGGTCGCAGAGGAGAGGCTTTCGGCCAGTTTGGCTAAAGTCAAATCTTTGAAGAAGCAGGTAGAGGGCCTGCAGACCCAGCTAGTCGAGCAGGAGACCAAGTTGAAGAAGAAGAAGGAAAAGGTTAGGTCTTTGACCCGTCGGTTGTCTGACGAGGTGGAGCGGTCCGTCGATGTCGAAAGGAGCGCACGATCCCACAAGGCATTGATGGGGAGGTACCTGACCGAACTAAAAGAGGCGAAGGAGATGGTGGCGGAGCAAGTCCGCGATGCCGTGGCAGAATACAAGGCTTCAACTGACTTCAACGATGATATGGAGGAGGCTGGGATGGCGAGCTATGAATAAGGCTTCGACAACAGCCTGAAAAAAGTGGCCGAAGCTTTCCCGGAGCTCGACATGTTCTCAATACAGCTGATGCACCTATCAGAAGAAAAAGAGGGCCTGTCTGACACCGGGGTCGACGCGCAAACCACTGCCGATGAGGGACCAGCGGAAACCTTGGTCGAGGCTTCGGATGCTGCGCGAGAGGCCGAAGCCGAAGCTCCTTCGATAAATGGGAAGGATCTCCCTCTTTTGTAAATACTTGGCAAGACTTAAGATCAACTGTAAAAGTCTGTCCATATCTTGTACAAAATTTTTTGGTTAATGAAATGACATCTTGATATTCATCTTTTGTTTTGTCTTGTTTTTTTTTTTCAATGGGCTATTCTTGCCTCTTGTCGCCGACCAACAACCCTTTCTGGGATTGCCAAGTGTCCTATTGACTTTTAACTTAGTCATTTATAAGAAATATTTCTAAGTGTCGAGAGATCGGCTTAGTCCGAACTCATCTTCTTTAAAAATATTTCTAAGGTATCTTCGAACTAGCTATTTATAGGGAAATACCTTAAGTGTTTAAGGATCCCATAAAGTGCTTTCCGATCGAGGTTGGATTTGAGTTGGTTGCGCTAGAGCCTTTATCGATCGAGGTCGGACTTGAGTGGGCTGCACTAGAGTCTTTGCCGATCGATGTCGGACTTGAGTAGGCTGCACTAGAGCCTTTGTCAATCGAGATTGGATTTGAGTGGGCTGCACTAGAGCCTTTGCCGATCGAGGTCGGACTTGAGTGGGCTGCACTAGAGCCTTTGTCGATCGAGGTCAAATTTGAGTGGGCTGCACTAGAGCCTTTGCCAGTCGGACTTGAGTAGGCTGCACTAAAGCCTTTGCCGATCGAGGTTGGACTTGAGTGGGCTGCACTAGAGCCTTTGCCAATCGAGGTCAGATTTGAGTGGGCTGCACTAGAGCCTTTGCCGATCGAGGTCTGACTTCTTTATAAAGTAAATTACTGTCTTTATTGATAATATTTACGGAGGTTATCTACATTCCAAGGACGTGCCACTTATCATCTATCTAAATGCTAGAGTCGCTAAGTTCCGGCCCGGATCACTTCGACTACCTGATAGGGGCCTTCCCAGTTGGGGAAGAGCTTTTCTTGTTCAGTTGGCTTGGACATCTTTGACCTCCGCAGAACCAGGTCTCTGACCCGGAAGTTTCGAGCCTTGACTCAACAATTATAATATCTGACCATTCTTTGAGGATAGGTCGCCATCCTTAGGTCCGCTTGGAGTTGGGTCTCCTCGAGCAAGTCGAGGCTAGTCCTTCTCTGCTCAAAATTGGCTGGTTTGGTGAAATGATCAATCCGGAAGGACTGCAAGGAGGCTTTCACTGGTATGACCGTCTCACTCCCGTAGGTGAGATTGAATGGAGTTTCCTCAATCACTGTACAAAAGGTAGTCCTGTAGGCCCAGAGTTTCGAGTGGAGTTCTTCGGCCCAGAGTCCTTTAGCATCATTCAGTCGGATCTTCAGGCCATGTAGGATCGTCCGATTGGTGACTTCGGCCTCCCCGTTGGATTGGGGGTGTCCAACTGAAGTCAACCGGTGGGAGATATGATATTGCTGGCATAAATCTTGGAACTTCGTGTTGTTGAATTGTCTCCCATTATCGATGTGACTGCTTACGGTATGCCAAACCGATAAATGATGCAGTTTCAGACGAAGGTCTCCACCTTGGTTTCGGTAATATGTGCCAGCGGTTCAGCTTCCACCCACTTGATGAAGTAGTCGATGGCTACGATTAGGAACTTCTGTTATCTGGATACTGGAAGAAATGGCTAGAGGATGTCCATTCCCCATTGTGCGAATGGCCAGGGGGTGGTCAGCGGGATTAGCTGACTAGCTGGTCACCTTTGAACATTGGAGTACCTCTGGCATGTGTCGCACCTTTTAACAAAGTTAGCAGCGTCCTTCTGGATGATTGGCCAATAATAGCCCTGTTGGATAATCTTGTAGGCCAAGAATCTACCTCCCAAGTGGTCGTCGTATATGCCTTCATGCACTTCTCTGAGTGCGTAATCGATGTCCGACGGTCCTAGGCACTTGAGCAGTGGTTGCATAAACGATCAATTGTAGAGGGTCCTGCTGAGGACGATATACTTCGAGACCATCCAACGCACACGTTTGGCTTCGGCCCTATCTTTTGGCAGGGTTCCTTCATTGAGGAACGCAAGGATGGGGTCCATCCAACAAGCCTCTCGTTCCACTTGATGGATTCTCGATGTATCTTCAGCAATGCTTGAGCTTTGTAGGTGCTCCACGAAAGCCCAGTCAGAGGGATCAATGACGGCAATGGCCAGCTTGACAAGCCATTTGTCCCAGAATTTTGCACATGGGGTATGTGGATGATCTCTGATGCGGAACTAAAATTGCATGCAAATTATTTTTGTAATTTTTTTGATTAAGTTGTGTGTTTAATTCCGGAAGAATAGATCAAGAACCTAAGTAGAGAATTTTGTGCAAGTAAGAAACTAAAGCATGCAAAGTAGAACCTAAAAGTAATAGAAAAAGTGGATCGCTGAGGCTGAGAAGTCTCGGTTGGGCTAGTTCAACTCCAATAAAGTGACTGGCAGGCAGAAGGGGTGTACCTGACAATGGTTGATGCATCCGGTGCATATTGCAAATGAAGGGATCGCTCTCGCTCTCGGATGCAGCCTGGAAAATCAAGCCAGAGACTGGCGGATTCTTGACTTTCTATCCGATGACCCGATTGTTGCTCGGTTGGAGTCGTTGGATTCATAGAAGCCGAGGGACCTGCAAATAGCTATTCTAGGATTAAAAAACAAAGTAAAGATGGAGGATTAATCAAAAAAATAGCAAGGGGAAGGAAGGTTTGAGGGTGGGCGGCCAGGGCTTGGAGAGATGGATGGCGGCTGGAGACTGGGCGCAGGACACCAGGAAGAAGGAGGGGCTCACATAGAATCCCCATAGCACACAGCAGGTAGCACACAGCAATTGGAAGAACTCAATTATATTTCATGAATAAAAGTGTCTTGATACAAAAGAGTAGAGTATCTTAAATAGACTCTTAAACTTGGCCCCCAAGTAAGGTTGTAATAGACTTTTTCTAGGTATTTGAATCCCACCCAAACCCTAGCTAGAATACATGGTAGGACTAGGATTTAAAATCCCTCAAATCACTCTCCTCTCTCTTGCCTTGGTCGGCTAAGGGAGGTGACCCTAGGGCCAACTAAGGGGTGGTGACTATAGGGTGGATGGCGCCCTAGCTCCCCTCCTAGGCCTTGGTTGGCCCAATCTGCTTTAGGCTGCGGTTCAGGACTTCAGGGCTTCCGACTTGACTTCAGGGCTTCTGATTTTTTCTACTAAGCCTTCCATGATCTTCATAACTTCAGGCTGGGTTGATCTTCACTTGTACTTGGGCTGACATGTCTTTACTTGTACTTGGATTGACATGTATAGGACTCAGGAAGAAGACTAGCTCAACATGAGCTGACTGCTACAGGACTCAAATAATAAAAGACAACTTAAATAGGCTAGGCCTTTATTATAAATGAACTCGAATGCTACTAAGTAATCCACAGAGGGTTGAGAAGCCTTTGTCTTATTCTGGTGGCTCTGGTGTCTGCACCAATCTCAAAAAATTTGAGTCGAGCCACAAGGCTCTGCACTTCACTCAAGTACTTAGCCAGGGTCGGATCTCTTGCCTCAAATTCGCATCTCACCTGGTTGACCACCAGTTGGGAACCCAAGAAGGCTTTGATCCGTTCGATGCCTAGTTCATCAGCTATCCTCGGTCTCGTGAGGAGGGCTTCATACTCCACCTCGTTATTTGATACTTGGAATGTGAAATGCAGGGCATAATCCAGGCTCTATCCATTGAGGTCAGCCAGGATCAATCTTGCTCCGCAACCAGCAAGGTTAGACGCCCCGTCCATATGGAGTATCCAGGTGGGATTTGACCCTTCAGTAATATCATCCTCAGGTATGTCGACCATTTGTAGGGGTGTCTCCTATCTCCAGGTACACTCTGTTATGAAGTCGGCGATTGCTTGAGCCTTCATGGCCAACCGAGGCTGGAAGGAGATGTCAAATTCACCAAGCTTGACGGTCCACTTGGCGAGCCATCCCGAGGTATTGGGACTCCTGAGGATTGCCTTGAGAGATTGATCGGTTAGGACGATGATTGGATGCACCTGAAAGTAGGGCCGCAATCGCTTGGCCGCTATAATTAGGGAGTAGACAAGCTTCTGCATCTTAGGATACCTTGTTTCGGCATTGTGGAGTACTTTGCTGATGTAATAGACCGACCTTTGCTGGTTGTTCTCCCCAATCCGGACAAAGACGGAGCTCACAGCCTCATTTAATGCTGATAGGTGCAAATACAGGGACTCTCCTTCCATAGGCTTAGCAAGTAAGGGGGAGTCTTCAGATATGTCTTCAGTGCTTCGAAGGCCGACCGACATTCGTCGGTCCAATGGAAGTGATCCAACTGCCGTAGTGTTTTAAAGAAAGAGAGACACCTTTCAACTGACCTAGAAATGAAGCGATTGAGAGATGCTATCCGACCTATGAGTTCTTGCACTTGCTTCTTGTTGGTTGGATGCCCCATGTCGATGACAGCCTTGATTTTATTCGGATTGACCATAATTCCTTGCTAGGTGACCAAAAAGCCGAGGAATCTTCTAGAGGTTACCCCGAAGGCACACTTGGCTGGGTTCAGTTTCATCTGGTGGTGCCTCAGGGTATCGAAAGATTCTTTCAGATCCTTGATGTGATCAGCTCTCCGAAGGCTCTTGACTATCATGTCGTCAACATATACCTCAATGTTTCTTCCAAGTTGCCCTTTGAAGACCCTGTTGATCAGCCTCTAGAAAGTGGCTCCGGTGTTTTTTAGGTCGAAAGGCATCATTTTATAGTAGTACAGCCCTTTATCAGTAACGAAGGCTATCTTCTCCTTGTCTTCTGGGTCCATGCTGATCTGGTTGTGCCCGGAGAAGGCATCCATTAAGCTCAGAAGCTGGTAACCAGCAGTGGCGTCCACCAGTTGGTCGATCTTTGATAAGGAAAAGCTGTCCTTCGGGCAAGCTTTGTTGAGGTCAGTGTAGTCCATATATATCCTCCACTTTTTGCTGGCTCTCCTTACCATCATGACATTTGCCAGCCAGTTGGGGTAGTGGGCTTCTCTGATGAAGCTAGCTTCGAAGAGCTTCTTGACCTCCTTATCAATCGCCCTCTGTCTCTCAGGGATAAAGTTCCTCTTCTTCTGTCGGACAGGCTTGCAGGTAGGATCCAGCTTAAGCCGATGGGTTATGACTTCCGACGGGATGCCTGGCATGTCTGACATCGACCAGGCGAAGACATCGACATTATCTTATAGAAAGCCGACTAGCTTCGATTTGGCCTCCTCGCTGAGCATGCTCCCGATCTGCAGGATCCTAGTGGGATCGTCCTCCCTAAAGGGTACGAATAGAATTCTCTCGACCGGTTCTCTGCAGCAGTCGATTTCAGCCCTGAGATCAAGTTGTTCCAAGCTAGAATGGCCTCTCGATTGCCTGTCCTGAATGGTCAAACACTGTTTGGCCATCCCGCGATCCCCTCTCATCTCTCCGACCCTATTTCAAGTTGAGGATTTCTCTAACAAGTGGTAAGTAGACACAATGGCTCGGAATTTGTTCAAGACCGGTCATCCCAAAATGGCATTGTAAGTAGATATCGTCCGGACGACCACAAAATTGATAGGGAGGGTCTTTTGATAAGGCTCTGATTCGATGGTTACGGGCAGAGTTATTTCTCCTTCTATGCCAATGGAGTTTCTTCCGAATCCAGTTAACGGTATTAAAAATTCTTGCAACCTGGTTCTAGGCAGGTTCATTCTAACAAAGGCATCATATAGCAAAACTTCAGTAGAGCTTCCATTATCAATAAGGATCCTCCTTACATCATAGTTGGCAATTACTGCCGACACAATAACAGGATCATTCTCAGAGACTTGGATCTCTCGGAGGTCTTCGTTGGAGAAACTAATTACATTAGAACCCCGAAGTCTCTTCAAGATATCCTAACCTTTTTCATCCATCCAGTCCAACCGGTGGTGGATCATGCCAACATTTCCATCGGTGGGCCATTGGTTGGGCAGCTCTGTTTCCTCAGGAGGGTTTCTGGTGATGGAAGTTTCAGCCCGGTTCCTCTGGGGTTGGATGTACTTGTGCAGATATCCCAGCCTGATCAAGTCTTCGATCGCGTCCTTCAGCTGGAGGCAATCCTCTATACTATGCTCGTGGTCACGGTGGAATCGGCAGTACTTATCATTGTTTCTTGATGTGGAGGGGCTCCTCATCGGGCTAGGCCTTTGTAGGAAGGTCTCCTTATCTATCTCCATAAGGATTTTCTTCCTCAGGAGGGAGAGAGGTGTGTAAGTCTCAAATCTCCTGGGGAAGTTCTTCAACTTAGGGCTGCTGTGTCGGGCCGAGTTGGTGCCATCGCTGGGAAGTCGAACTTCGAGAGCCCTATCACTCCGCTTCTTGGGAGCCGACCTCCCTTCAGCCTGGCATCGGCTTGCCGCTTGTTCTTCTGCCATGACATATTTTTTAGCACGGGCCAGTAGTTTGGAGTAGCTTGTTGGAAACTTTTTATCCAGTGAGAAAATGAGCCTGGACGATCGCAGCCCCCTCTTGAAGGCCGACATAGCTACATGCTCGTTGAGGTCCAGGATCTCCATGGTCGCTAAATTAAATTGGGCCATGTAATCTTGGAGGGTTTCTCCTTCCTTCTGCTATACGAGGAAGAGGCAATCCGTGTTCCTCGATGTCCGGCTACAAGTCCTGAAATGGAATAAAAAAAGTTTTTCCAACCGGAAGAAAGAATGGATCGTACCGGTCGGATAGCGGAGAACCACAACCGAGCGCCTTCTTGAGTGTCACGGGGAAGGCGAGGCAGTGAAGGGCGTCGGAGGTGCCCTGTATCATCATGTGGGCCTTATAAGTGACCAGATGATCCAGAGGGTCGGTGGTGCCATCGTAGGCGTCCACCTGGGAGATCTTGAAGTGATGGGGGATAGATTCCCCCATAATTCTGGCAAAGAATGGCGGGCGAGAGTCGTATGCCAACGCTTCTTCTCCTTTTTACCGATCGACCAGTTCAGTAATTTGCTCCTCCATGCATTGGAGCTTGCTGGTGTAGTCCCTCGGGTCTCCATCGCATCACTGGTCATCGTTGGAGACCGAATTTGCTGAAGAGTGCAAGATGGACCTCACTCTCTTTCCATCGGCATGAGTCCTCTACGACCTCCGGGGCTTCAGGATTGTGTGGGAGCGAAGTCGAGGGACTTCTTGCTGTCGACTTCTCTTAGCAGCAAGTCGATGACTGGTTTTGGACACCGTGAGCGGCCACTGTCCGTTGTTGGCCGCGTCTTGGAGGTTCTGAACCGTGGTGGCAAGAGTGTCGATGCGGTTCAGAAGGGTCTGGAACTGCTGTTGTCTCAGGATAATGGTAGGATGGGCGGTGGCGTTCTCCCTAAGAGGTTCTCCCGAGCTTGTTTGGGAGCAGCTTTTCCTATTGGAGGTATTCTGAGCTCTTCCTTTCACTATCATTTTGTCTAGCGATGGATCCCTCCTTTTGAAGAAAGAACACAAGGGTGGAGGTTGTGGCCCTTCCTCTAGTGCCAATCTGTTATCGCTGGATCTCCCGAACCGGGCTCTCTCGATCGGGCTGGCTGAAGTGCGCGTCTCCCGATTCCTGTAAAAAGGTTCCATGGGTCAGTGGTGTTCCGACGAGGGACACTCTGATGGATAAGTCAATGGGAGACTTGGAGCAACATAATGGAGGGATCGCAAAGAGATAGCTCGTGATGAAGGAAGAGCCTGCTTACCTCGTGGTGCGAGCACCAGGGTCAAAAGAAGTCGACAGGTTGAACCCACATCCCTGTGGATCACCTGTGTATAAAACCCTGAACCCAACCCTATTATCTATGTAAATAATTTATTTTAATTTTGTTATTTTGGTTTAGTTAGGTAAACCCCTTTTACCAGCTGAAATTAGGGTTTTGTTATTTTGGGATAAAACTCTTTTTACCTAGTTGAGTTGAAACCCCAATTGAGTCAAACCCTAATTACCCAATTGGGATTTTATGGTCCAGTTTGAGTTAGCCCTTTTTACCAACTTTAATTGGGTTTTTATTTTGAAAGCCTAATTGAGTATGGTTGGTTTAATTAGTTAGTTAAATCATGTGTTTAGTCATTTGTTGTTGAGTCTTGTATTACAAGGGAGACCCAATTGAAGACCATGTACAACCATGTGCATCTACTTGAAGACCCATGTGCTAGTCCAAGCCACAAGCTCTTCTTGGCGCCACCCTTTTGGAAGATCTGGACATCATCACATGGCTATCTGGACTACACCACATGACATTTGGACAACTACTGCCACATCATCAGGGGGACAATAACACATAATCTACCACTTGTGTTCGGACATTATGACAACACCACATGTTTCCACCTTTGGTCGGCCCATGAAGAAAGATAATTGGCGTACAAAATTTTTAAGAGGAGTAATTATGAAGGACTCCTAAGTTGATGCCTCTCCATCCAAGTTTTTCCACGCCAAAGTGAGAAGTCGGCCAAGCATTCAAAGGAGTTTGGAAATTTTTTCTCACATAGTGTTGGAGGTCCAAGGGTTCCTAGCATTCCATTCAAATAAGCTGCTAACTGTTCAAGCTTCAAGGATTCTAGAATTTCAGCAGTATTCTGGAGTTCTCTCCAATCTAGACCAAAGAGTCCAAGCAGCTGTAGAAGAATACATTATCAAGATACTGGAGTCCAATCATCATGACCAACCCAGAAGTGATCATGACCCTCCATCAAAGTCTCATCTTGGCGCTAACTATGGATAGAGTCCTTATTTTTTCATCCAGCAGGAGTCCAGGTAATGTAAACTTGAAGTCTAGAGTTGTAATGAAACTCTTGTATTTGAGTCTCTTACTTCTATAGGTTAGGGATCTATAAATACCCCTACAACCCCCATTGTAATTCATGAATTAATAGAAAAATCCAACAAAATTTTGCTGAATTTTTCCTTTGCTGTGTGTATCGTGGGGTGTGAGGTCCTTTTCCTTTGTTCTACGGAACATCGTGGGGTGCGAGGCCCTAGTTATCCTAACTATCAATCCGACACGAAGATCCCTTCTTTGCTTCTTTACCTTTCCTTTCTTTTCTTTTCCTTCTCCTATTGTTTTAACCTTAGTTTCTTTGCTGAGTGTTTTGCAAGTGGCCAACAATCCAGATCAGTTATTCTTGCCTTGGAACCGGCATTGCATGGAAAATCTGAGCCCGAAAGCAAAATCTTGAAGTCCAAACTCTTCGATCTTGAGAGTCCTGCCGGATCTGCACCAAAAGAGAGATCTACGTTGGTAACACTAATCCTTTTCCCTTTCGGTAAATTCTGATTCGTTGAAAACCTAGTTTACGGTGGTTTTTCAACCACCAGGTTCTGCTGTTTTAATTGCTTTTAGGTTTACTTGTGCGGGCAATAGGCCTACTAGTTTTCTTTATTATTTTCTGTGAGCTCTCCTTCTAAAATATGAATAATATTTTTTTAAAAAAATTATGATTTAATTATCCCGCATCACCTCGGGGTCCCCATTTTACCTTATATAGGCACAGAACTTTATCGAAATATGTTAGGGACTAGGCTGAAAATGATCGATTTGCCCTTAGAGGAATCTTAGTAGTGGCCAGGTGGCATTAGGATGGAGTGGCATCATGGGATCTGCAGAGTAGTGGCGCTGAGATGTCATGAATCTGTTATAACAGAATTTTGGTACCAGCTGGAAGGGGCCTCTGGGACCTCCGGGCCATCCTTGGAGCAGCCCATTTTGGACCGATATGGGCCTGGCTGAAGTGGGTCGGTTGGACCCATGGTGGGTCGGTCGGATCTCTGATGGGTCGGTCGGACCTCTGGTGGGTCGGTCAGATCTGGCTGAAGGGCCGTCGGCTTCGATTTGGCTCGGAGGGATGCCGGTTATGTATAACAAACATCTTGGCCTTTTTTTTTCTAGGTAGGATTCGCTTTTTTCCAATCATCTATTCTCTTATATAAAATTAGGTTTTGATGTGGTGAATACTTGCTTGCCTAACCTTGGGATAAGTCGAACCCCGAAGATACTTGGCCTCATTTATTGTGGATCATGATTAGCTAAAGGACACTGCCACATCAACACCATGATCTCGATGACAGTTGTCACAACTTAGCCATGAGCATATAATTCGAGTGATTATATCATGATGTAATGCGGGAATTCATTACTGAACGGTGGTTATCATATGATGCAGGTCATTCTAGGTAAATGACCGATTTCCTGCTTATCTCAGTAATGATTACCAACCTTTCTTTGTTTTTTTTTTTGATAAGATGGATGCTTCAACCAATAGACCTGGTATGAATGTATCCAAAAAAGTCAGAAAGTATACAATCTCGGAACCCCATAGGAGAGTCCACCAGGCCAGTCCACAACACCTGTCCAGAATGAGCATCAACAGAGGAGGCCATCCAGTCCGTAGCCGTATTAGCCTCCCTTTGCCTAAAAAGAATCGAGGAACAACCCTGCAACCATAGCATCATATCGTGAATCAAAGGATGCAAGAAGCATAATCCATCGCCCCTTTGATCCATGAAATCACCATAGTTGAGTCTCCCTCGATGATCAAACGATCAGCCCTGAGACAACAACAAGCATACTGGATTCCAGCCCATGCTGCCATAAGCTCTGCCCGAGGAACTGAACATTGAAGAGATGGCACCCCCTAGTGGCTATAATGTCAAGACTATGACTCCGAATCATATAAGCAGTACCACCATCAGGACCTCTCACACTCCCATCAAAATTGACTTTGACATACCTCGAAGGAGGGGGTTCCTAAGAAAAAAATGCCCTCCGGGCCGCTCGATGAGCAATGCCAGAACCCCAGATCACCAAGGATGTCATAGTCACTCTGTGGAACTCCTCCATATGCACCCGAGCTCTCTCAACCAGAACTCTAGTGGAACATCTCGTAGAGTTGAAGACAAAAGTATTCCGAAAAAGCCAAATGTGATAAGCCATATATGCAGGAAGGGCAGAGCCAGGGGGAACAGCAGGAGAACTCAAAAGATCCATAAAGGCATTAACCAACTCCTCGGACTGAGCACTCATAAAGTCCATCGCCACTGCTACCCAGACATGCTTAGCCCTCAGACAGGTGAAAAGCACATGCTCCAAGGACTCTGTATGAAAGTCACAAGCATAACAAGAAAGAGGAATGTCCATCCCTCTAGCCTGGAGAAAAACCTTGGTAGGGAGCCCATGCCAGGCAACCTTCCACAGGGAGAAGGCTACCCTGGGATGCACGCCTAAAGACCAAATCCATCCAATCTGAGAGCTCCTGCAAGGCTCCTCCTAGAATAGATGGACCAGGTCAGACATAGGGGCATGGCTCAACACTGAAGACCTCCACACTCGGATATCGATACAAGGATGTGTTGGCAGAGCAATAGAGATGACCCACTCACCCAAGATAACCCCGAAGGTCTGAAGAACCAAAGTATAACTCCAATAGGATCCATCAGGAAATAAGAGATCTGCAACAGTCATCAACACCGGACCATCCATCACCACAAAGGTAGGTCACCGGGCTAAAGGGAACTCAAATATCCACGACTCATCCATAAAGTTAATCAAAGTACCATCCCCTATAACCCACCTCACCTGTGGGATGATAGCAGGGGCTATCCGGTTCATCTCTCTCCAAATAACAGAACCCTGTCAAGGTGTACCACTATCTGCATCCCTAACTAGTGTCAAGGAACCATACCGAGTCCTCATCATAGAAGTCCACATCATCTTTGGACCCAGCAAAAATCTATAAACATGCCTCGCAATGCTGGCCTCCCTCGAAACTTCCAATGAATGAATACCCTGACCACTAATCCGAGTCGGCTTGCAAACCACACTCAATCCCAATAAGTGAACCCCCCGATGAGTACTCGAAGAAGACCATAGAAAGGAACAAATAGTTTGCTCCACCTTGTAAATGATAGACTTGGGAATGACAACATTGGAGAGTAAGAACACCAGGAAAAAAGTAAGAACATACCTAATCAGAGTTAATCAACCCATAGAAGAAAGGACCCTACTCTGCCAATCGTCCACCCTCTCCTGAACAGCAACAACCACTCTCTGACACTCGGAGCCCTGCAACCTCACACCCGAGATAGGGACCCCCAGGTACTGCAAGCAACCCTCCTGAACAACAATGCCCAATATCTCCTGAATCGAACGGCGAAACCTGATAGGGGTCTTCGGGCTAAAACGGATCTTAGACTTTTGCAAATTCACCCGCTGGCCCGAAGACCCACAGTAATGCTCAAGTACGATCCTGAAACCCACCGCCGATGCCACAGAAGCCTGGCCCAATAGGAGGCAATCATCTGCAAAAAAACAAATGCGAGATCGGGGGAGCACCAGGAGTAGGGCAATATGGCCGAACCACAGACTCCCATACTGTCACCCGTAGAGCTTGTGAGAGAGAATCAGCGCAAAGGATAAACAAGAAAGGAAAGAGAGGGCAACCTTGGCAAAGACCGACCGTAGAGTAAAAGAAATTTGATAGAGTCCCATTAATAAGAATAGCATAGGCAGGATGCATAACACATGCCATAATCCAGTCTATCCAGCATTGATGAAATCCAAAATCATGCAAAACCTCCTCCAAGAAGCTCCATCGCATCCGATCATAGGCCCTCTCCATGTCCAGCTTGATCGTCATCAATGCCCGCCTAGCAGGGGCTCTCCTCATATCATGCATAAACTCCTGAGCAATAAGAATATAATCAGAAATACATCTGCCCCAAACAAAAGCCCTTGCTCTGGAGAAATGAGTCTAGGAAGAATCGGCTTCATTTTGTCAGCCAAGCATTTGGCACATAACTTATACGGGGCATTGCATAAACTAATAAGCTTGAAATGACCCGACTCAAAAGCATCAGTCCGCTTCGGAACTAAAGTAACAAAGGTCTGCTTCCAGGGATTAGCCAAATGGCCCATGACAAAGAAATCTTGTACAGCAGAAATAACTTTCTTCCAAATAATGCACCAATACCTCCTAAAGAATAAAGGAGGAAAACCATCTGGCTCCGATGCTTTATCCTCCTCCATAAACCATAGCACACCATGGATCTCCTCAGCAGAAATGGGATTAAGCAGACGGTCGTTCTCCTCCTCTGAGACATTGGAGTTAGGACGAGGGGAATGACAAGCAGGGAGAACCTCTTGGGGCCCTGCCCATCTGGAATAGAAAAAGGAGAAAATCTCTCGCCTGATGTCATCACCATCCTCCAACCAAGTCCCCTTCGAGGATCGAAGAGCCCTAACACGGTTCCTGTGCCTGCGCACACCACAATAGCATGATGAAAGAACATGGTATTCCTATCCCCCTCCTTCAACCACTGAACTTTGGATTTTTGTCTCCACATGATCTTTTGCTGACTCAAAAGGGAATGGTGCTTAGACATGAATTACCGAAGGGCTACCAAATCATCCTCACCCAGCCCACCTTCCCTCTCCTCCTTCTTCTGAAGAGCAATGATAGAGGACTCCATAGAAGTCAAAGAAGAAGCTAAATTACCAACATCCACCTTATTACACCTGAGGAGGCGACGCTTCAACAAAGCCAGCCGACGAAAAATTCGATACTGCACCTCCCCCCGGATCGAAAGCCTTCAAACCTCCCTAATAATATCCCAAGAACCTGGATACTCTAGCCAAAATTTCTCAAATCTGAAAGGAGCACAACAAGGCATCGACACAGAGGTAGACAGAAGAACCAAACAATGGTCAGAAGCAATCCTCGAGAGATATTGAACCTGGTGGTTAGGATGCAAAAGAAGTCAATCTGGAGTAGCAAACACCCTATCAATGCATTCCCATACTCTGGCTACCCCTATCTTATTATTGCACCAAGTAAATATGCAGCCCACATACCCCATATCCACCAGACAATTAGAGTGTAAAAATCGAGCAAATTCCCTAGAAACAATGTCCTCCACAAATGGCTGACCTCATCTCTTATCCTCCGTAGCAAGAATGCAATTAAAATCCCCTGCAACTACTGTAGGAATATCCTGATCCACCAATACCGAAACTTCCTGCCAAACGGCTCTCCTGTCCCTATAATTGGTACTAGCATACACAGCAGACAAAAGCTATGTAGGTCCCCCATTCTCCGATATTACAATGGACACCTGTAGTGAACACCGGTTAAATGTGTCCACCCTAGCCACCTCCTTATGCCACATAACAATAATGCCTCCTGAGAGATCCTGGGATTCAATCACATAACAATTCCAATCCCCTTGAATCCGGTGCTAAAATCTTTCCAATGCCGGCCCAGAATGCCTGGTTTCTAACAAGATACACATATGAGGATTATACAGCTATCCAAAGTGCATGAAGGTAGAATAAAATGAGGGCTTTCCCTCCCCCCTTACATTCCACACCATAACCTTCCTTGACAAGAAGAAGATAAAGTAAAAGAAAACCACTAATCTTCCTTCGCCAAGGGCTTAGAGCCCTCCAAATCTCCTGCAAATAGAGCACTTCTTAATTGCTTGGCAATGTTCTCATGATTATAATCCTTATCCTCCTCCTTCTCAACACCTTTCTCAGTGGCCTTCCCCTGGTTGGAATGAGCCTTCTTCCCATGAGCCGGATCGTCCCCTTCAGGAAGCAGAACAACCGCACTCTCAGCATACTCCAACTCCTTCCGGACAGGATCAAGAAATACCACACCCACCAGAACCTTCCTAACAAAATCTTCTTGCTCCAAACCCGGATACCCCCCTATAACTCCCTGCTTCGACAATAAGGACAAGCACCCCACCCCCCAACCCAATGTCTGGACTCCTGATCACCGAAGGCAGACCCTCAGTCATAGGAACACCTAGAATAGGGGGGCAGCAGGGCTAGCAACAATCAAATTCCCCTCAACCCGGTCCCCACCCAGGCTAGAAGAAGTAGCACTAACCTTGATGGTGGCCGGAGCCATCGGGCTGATCGACGGGGATGAAAACTGGTGCCTGCCCAAAGCTGGAATAGCAGAGCAGCCTGGAATAGATGCAGCGGAAGAGGGGGAGATGGCCTTCGACATGCTCCTAGCGCTCTTCAAAGACCCCACAGTAGGGTCCACCATCAGCATGTCCTGATGATCGGAGTCATCACCACCACTGATCTCCATTCTGTCCCCAAGAAAGCCAAGTGCAGAGAAATCCCTTCCAGCAGCCAACTCCTTCTGAGAAGGCTCCTCACCCGTGCTTCCGGGAGACCGGCGCCGAGCCACCTTCGACAGTTTTTGCCACCCATCAGAGTTTGGTGGAGAGTTCGTCAGAGAGGAGGCAGTCCGCGAGGAGCCTAGAGGAGTGAATAAAGAAGCCGGATCCGATGACTCTGGGCAGCACTCCCTGGTCTTCAGCTGATCCCTCATACCACGAACAGGAGCCCTAAGGGCCCGAGGTTGCCGGATCCATGAGGTAACCAGCCACGGCCCAACTTTAGGCCGCTCCACCCCAGCCGACCTCACAGACTCCTGCGACAAGGGAGATTGATGGGACTTGGACGGCGCCCCCTCATCCATAGCAACACAGTCAGGGATCACTCCTGCTCCCCCACCATCACGGCCGGACAAAGCATCACCCAAGCCGCACCTCTCTTCCTCATGGCCCAGCCTTCCACATCAGAAGTACACTTCTGGCAAGTTTTCATACTGAAAAGGCTGCTAGAACAAACCTTCCCTCCCCCGTAGCCTCACCCCCGGCAGCAAAGGTTTACTCGAGTCAAGTTCAACCTTCACCCTCGCATAACCAAGCTTTTTGAGATTCTCAGTAAACTCGTCGATGAGAAGGGGGTGCCGGCCTCCGCAGTGATCGTCTTCAGAGCATTCGATGACCAGAACTCCACCGGCAGCTCCAGGAGACGCAGCCACACAACAGTCCTCGGCACTGGACAATGGCTCGGAGCGAAGTCCGGATGCCAGGCTTCAACTGCCAGAAGCTACCCATTGATGAACCACGGGCCACCCACCCTTGCCCGAGAGCACTCATTCTTGTCCTTGAACTGAACCATCAAGTGATCGGCAGTCAAAGCAAACACCTCCGGTTCCTTCTCCAACTTAAGTTTCAATTTAAAATCCCTCGCCACCAAACCTGCTGATGCCCTCCATCCCAGAGTCCGAACGAAGAGAGTTCGGTTCTCCCACAGCCTCCGGGAGTCCTCAATCTCCGAAGCAGGGAGCTCCAGCAACTTTGAAAAGAACCCCTACAACTCCTCGATCTCAGCCTCGGAAATATGGTGAGCTGTCCATGAAGCCCCCCCGAGGAACACCCTGAATGACATTGGACCAACCTTCCTTTATAAATGATGAGAATGATGGACTCTCAAATAAATCTCTACACAAGATATCCACCACACTTTCTCACTTCATTTTCTCTCTCATCTATTGTTTTTTAGAATTCAACTAATTTCAAAGACTTTCTCATCGAAAAATTTTTGGCTAGTAAATTTATATTTTAAATTGATGTTGTGTAAGAAAAATTTTATTATTCCAAGATCCTATTCAAAATTTCTAGCATACCAAAATGATATTATTTCCAAGAATAGATTTGAGCAAACCATAAATCCATCTAAAGATTTGGGATGTATATGTGCATTTGCCATTAATCTATCAAACCTATAATAAATACACATATAAACATAAAAAACCATGCCCTCTCCAGTATCCTCTCTCAATAAGTGACTATTCGATGGGATAAGTCATGAGAACAAATCTTACGTAGAATAATAATAATATATGAGGAGTGGAGAGGGGACCTAGCTTATTTATAAGTAAATCCTAACAGGTGCTCTCATCATGGGCCAATTGGATAAGGCCTACACTATGTCACCTCAACTACACCAACCAACATAAGGCACTCCAAGCCTAAATACAAAGATCACATAATATTAGGCTAAACACATATCTATCAACATGGATCATAAAATCAACCTATTTTTAACAAATCAAAAATAAAATAATAATTAATAGTAGTCTAAAATTAAGAAAAAAATTCTTATATTTTTTCACTTGGATAATATCAATTATAATTTTAAAAATATTTTATTTCAAAATGATTTTCGGACTGAATATAATATGTGGCCATGAAAATATTTAATCTATAGATAGTACCTATAAAATAACTCGATCTAATAGTATCAATCATGTCGAATCATGGAAGTCATTGCATTCCTTATTTGCACAAGACTTATCCATAGTTACAAGCATCAGTAATATTATCGACATGAGTCTTGGTATGGTAGTATAGCAAGAAAATAGTATCCAAAGTGATCCAAATAAAATATACTATTTTTATTATCGATCCATCAATTTCTCTTCAACATGCTTGAAAATAAAATAAGCAAAAAAAATTTTAAATGGCTTCAACAACAACAAGCCATTCTATCTCATATATTCAACATGGTATCAATGATGAAACAGCATGGCATATCTAAGACTCGATACCTAATCTTAGTTTTTATACAATAAATACATTAACAAGAGATATATGCACATAACAAAAGAAATATATAAATGCACCATCAATCATGATTTCTTTTTAACGACATGCTTTATTACAAACTAGAAAAATTTCACGACTTCAAAAGAAGCCATTATACCTCTAAATAAATAAATCGAGATCTCTTAACTAATAAATAAAACATACACATACAACTGTCATTCTCAAGATAAATACATATTTTTGAGATATTATATTATATTTTATTTTACATGCATATATAAATAATATAGGAATGTAATCCATCAACTATCATGTCAACAATATATACAAATATTCATGATAGATATATTAAAATGAAATAAGCTTTGTAATAATAAAATATAAATATAAAGTCATTCTTACTAACTAAGTATAATAAAAGAATTCAATATGCCCATATTTTAAACATGTTTTGTAAAGCATATGGATCTCAAATCATTGGTCAAAGGATCAACCAACATGAACTTTATATATATACAATTAACAGTTATGTATCCTTGGATTATAATCCATCAAGAAAGTAATCAAAGATAAATAAAATTTGTCTATCAAGTCAATGCATAAATATATCAAAATACGTTAAACTTCCACCAATCCAAAAAATCAAAAGATTCTAAAATGTTCATATTCTTGATAAATTTTATAGAAACTCTAGATTTTATTTATTTGATTAGGAGATCGATAAACATTGACTTTATATAAATGAACTTTATAAAATATCTTCCTTTAAACTAAAATCTTTAACTATCAAATATTCTATCTTTACATAGATAGAGATAATGAAAACTTTTATTGTTCCTTTAAAGAATATAGTTGCACTATTATTATAATAAATGTTAAGTAATTTTATGATAGAATCAATAGTTATAAGATCCGGGACAAAGTTTCATATAAAAGTAATATGAATTATGACTTTGTAACATGCCATAAACTTTGCCTGTATATCCAAATAATGCCATTAAATTTTATTTTCATGTCTTTTTACAAAACAAATCTTCCAACCATTCATATATTAAGAAATCAAATTATCATAAAAATGATATATATTTTATTTCTTATTATGTGATTTCTTCACTAGTAATATATCAACTAGTAATAGAGATACTATAATTAGTTTATATATATGATGTTACCCTTCCACTGTCCTCTAATACGATGAAATATAATATTTTTCTAAAAAAATAAAAATAACAACTTATTTTTTTTTCAATATCATATTTCTAGTATAAGAACATCTAACATCATACAAATTAAAATCTACAAACATGACATGAGTTGACTCAATATTCTTTATACTCCTATTATCATACTAAAATCTATATTGATTTAGAATTATCTAGATAACCATTTGAATAATATATTATTTTAAATCTAAAATTTATTTATTGATAGATTATTAATGTTTAAGTATTATAGGACAGCCCCAAATATAAAACTAAATAATATTGGACTTCCTACCAATCTTTAACTCAAAATAAATCTTCTATAACCATTTTATTAAAAATCTTATCCAAAATATAGATGTCAATTTTTAGGATCTCATACTAGGGATATCATAAAAAAATTGCGCATACTCATCACATATCA
This sequence comes from Areca catechu, assembly GCA_021397845.1. Classification (NCBI taxonomy): domain Eukaryota; kingdom Viridiplantae; phylum Streptophyta; class Magnoliopsida; order Arecales; family Arecaceae; genus Areca; species Areca catechu. The sequence continues at coordinate 16,589,902 of CM038049.1, read as the reverse complement.
AATCATATTTTTAAAGTATAATTTTGCCTCTTAGTCATACTTTTTATTCAGAAGTTTCAAGTATGGTGTTTTAAACAACTATCCCATATTTATACAAATATTCAGTAATACTATTTATTTATTATGTATGGGATTCTAGAATGTGATTGATACACCATATCAATACTCTTCTCCTTTTTTAAAAAGTATTAAAACTTTTGAACAAAATAAGATAAGATTACTAATTATTTTTATATGGTTTTAAGTTTATTAAACCGCACTACAATAAATTAAAATTATGATGAGTAACCAACGTATTAGAGATAGAGATCTTATAATACTTAATTTAGGTGTAATACTTTATAATTTTATAATGTAAGCCCTAATACCATCATGCCATCATATTTCATATTGATTTATCTATCCATCAGCTATCCATACTCTTTTATTAGATTTTATATATCTTTTATTAATAAGGTCATAAATCATATTAGATAACTATTCTTAGATATAACACTGAGAATAGAATTATATATATTTTATAGGCAAAATGATTCACTCTTTACCATTTTTATAGGTAACTTTATTCTAGAGTACCTTTATAAGTCATTCAAGATGAAAGATCATTCAATAATATAATATCCATGATCCATCATACTTAGTACTAGCACAATTTTAGTTTTCATATTTTATAATTATTCCAGTCAGAGTCATCATAATAAAAGTATTGGCTCTACCGAATATAAATATACTGACTGCTAAATAATCGTTATGAAGTTAATCAATAGAGACACATAGATAATATATATACTAGATAATCTTTATAAGCATTATTTTAATGAGAGCCCTTGATCCAATGTTACAATAATTTTTTTAAAAAGAAAGTAACTCATATAAGAAAACTTTCTTCAACATATAATGCTATGCAATTCCTTCTAAATATCTTATAGAAGGATTTCATAAATCTCAGTAAATGGGTTACTTTAGTAATCACCATCCATCAAAATTTATAAACTTTCTAATCAAGGATGATCAAGTCATGATTTCTAAATGGCATAAGATCATAAATGATCAATCAAGATCATACACAGATACAACATATTAGATATATAAATAATAAATAAATAAGGATTTTAAATATAATAAGTCATTTTCAATAAAAGTATCATCATCATAAAACTCTTCTTTAAGTAAAGAATAGACATACTTTTGAGCTCCAATCATGAGATTAACATAATGAGAATATAAAATATTTAAAAATTTATCCTCTTGGAAGACAAACTTTCTAGGCCAAATATATATCTCTTATTAAAGAAAATAAATATTAACATAATGAGGATATAAGACATTAAAAAATCTATCCCTTTTGGGCAGATAAGTTTTTTAAGCCCAATATACTTTCACTTTTAATAATTTGATCTAGTTAAGACCTCAACAATAATAATAATATTATTAACATAAAAAAAATGACTATATAATCAAAGATAGCAACAATGTAAAATATTAATCAATGGACATATATATAAATGATATACAAGAATCTAAATACAATATTACATATTTTTCTTCGACCAAAATATGTAATATACATAAATACTCTTCACATGAAGTCATAAGTATAAATACCCTAACATTCTTGAACCTATCTCCTTTGGATGGATAGATTCATGAAAATTAGAGCACCCTTGCAATATAATGCCCCATGCAACCTTTTTCAATTAAAACATGTAACAACCCTTTTTAGACAGGTGGTTGTACGCGATAACCAGAAAATATTCCTCTTCTAATAAAAAATCTCATGGATAATATAAATAAATCACTTTAGTGATAAATATTTATGCCAACCCATAAAATTATTTATACAAAAAAATAAATGCCCAATCAAATATAAAACAATATGCTTTAATCATATACATGCCATAAAAGATCAGTCCAGAATAGGATATTTAAGAACATGCACCCTACTGATCAAAAAATAATATAATATTATATTCAAACCATTACTTCTATCAATAATACTTACTACATAACTATAAAATATCTTTGGATAATAATTATAGTATATAATAAGTGTCACAACTAATTACTATCATTTTTGGATCAACTGTAACAAATACATCAATATATAATTTTAAAATATGATAAAAGATAAAATAATTAGTTCTCAATGACTCAGTTATTCAAAATTTATAGAGTACTTCGGATCTTTTGGAGCTTCACAAAAATATACTTAAATTATACAATAGTAAGTGAAATTATATATAAATAATTTATAAATTATTTAAATATTTTATCATGTATGAAGAACTCAATTAAAATATTTTTTAAATTATTACGAGTTCAATGATCTAAAAGTTATTCAAATCAGATATAAAATAAGCAAGTCATAGCGATTTTATCAAAAAATAATAATGGATACTAAATCATAAATTACAAAAATATAGAAACTTTTCTATAAAATATATTTTCAGAAAATCATTGGGACATACATATAAAATTTTAAGGACTAATTTATAATATTTAAAACTTTTAGGGACCTATTTGTAATTTTATATGGACCCATTTGTAATTTGTAATTTCATAGGAAATTAATTGAAAATTTCTCCTTAACTCAAATTAAAGCTGATCCAATGAGATTGGGTTTAGATTATTTTTAATTGGGCTAAAGCTAATTTACTTAATGGATTAGTTTTAATGGGTTAAAGTCTAAAATCCAAACCCATTAACCCATTAAGCTTCATCTTCTTCCTCCTTTTCTCTTCTTTCATTCCTTTCCAAAAACTCCATTAATGAAGTTTTGAAGCTTGGGATCTTTACCGCGGAGAGCCACTGACCGAACCCAACCACTGGTGGCCTTCCTCCAATCGCCGGTGACCCTATCACCAGCCACTAAAAGGGTAAAAGAGGCCCATCTTTGTGGGAGACCGAGGAGCCAAAAAATGTTACTTCCATTGCCACCAATGGGTCTCCGTCCCATCCAAAATGATGACGGCCATCTCCCGACCGCCGGCAAGCCGAACCGGCTACTTGTTTTCTCCCTGAATGTATTCTTTTTACGGTGAGGGTAGCTGGTCCTCCATGGCCATGACTGCCAGCCAAAGCCTATCGCCAACCAATGGGAGAGGTAGATGAGGAGATCCGGTAATGGATCTTCTCTTTTCGCCGAGTCTAAGAGAGAGGAAGGAGGAGAGGAATTGTTGGCCATCAACTCCAAATTTCTGACCGTCCACCATTGGTGAGGTTCATCCATGGTGAAGTCCCAACTCCAGCGATCTCCGCATGATCAACCATGTCCTCTCTCACAACCAGATCTTTGGCCTGATTTGCTCCAAGGCTCATCCCTCCATGAGCCTATTACCATGGCCCCATCACTGATCAACGTACACGATAGGAGGAGGGCACGGTGGCACGAACACCAGCCCTATTTTTTTTATCACCGGTCATGGGATTTCAATCTACTTCCTCTCCATCGACAAGCAGTAGAAAGTACAGGCCGAGGAAGCCCAGGGGAGGGTTCAAGAAGAGCAAGGATCCCGCCTCCGCTGCTATAGATTTTATGGCTACCTTCGTCGGCATGAGTCGGCAAGAGTGGACTCATAGCACAGCAAGAGAGCAAGAGGGGAGCCATGGCTTCAGGTTTTATAATGGTAGCATCAATCAACCATGATCAAAAGCTTGATAATAGTACTAAAAACTTTCGATAATGAATTCGAAGTATGTCGACACAGAGGAGAAGGGCACGATCTCCATATGGGAGAAGGAAACTAGGAAAATAAATTAAAAATAAAAACTTCAACGATTCACGGTGTGATGGCTAGAGAAAGAAACCGAGGAAATAAATTAAAAACAAAATCTAGAAGGAAATCAAGATCCTTTCCATCAAACAAATTAAAAATAAAAGAGGTTTTAGATCATGCATAGAAGCTCTGATATCAATTATAAGAAAATTTTTATTATTCCAAGATCTTATATATGATTTCTAGAATACCAAAATAATATTATTTTCAAGAATTGATTTAAGCAAACCATAGATACGTAAACCTCATAGAACAAGTAATATCTAAAAATTTGGGATGCATACCTATATTTGTCATTAATCTATCAAACCTATAATAGATGCACACATGAACATCAAAGATCAAGCCCTTCTCTTCAGCATACTCTCTTAACACGTGACTATTCGATGGGACAAGTCATGAAAACAAATCTCATATAACAAAATAATAATATATAAGTAGAGAGGGGACCTAGTCTATTTATAATAAATCCTAATAGGCCCTTCCATCATGGGTCAGTTGAGCTAAGGCCTATACTGTGCCGCCTTAACCACACCAACCAACATAAGGTGCTCCAAGTCTAAGCACAAATATCACATAACATTGGACTAAACACATATCTATCAACATAGATCATAAAGTAAACTCATTTTTAATAAATTAAAAATATAATAAAATAATAATTAATTGTAGTCCAAAATTAAGAAAAATCTCTTACATGCTGTACCAAAAAAATCTAGATAGCGACACCTCTCAAACCTCTACCTCATCATTCTTCCTTGTTGTTTTGGTGGGAGGGCATCATCAGTCCCACATTGGTTGTGAGTAAAAAAAAGACTCGAGCTTATAAGAAAGAAATCATTTTTTTTATGCAAGATACCTTTTAAATTGAAATCTAAAAGACAAAATCATGAGGTCTCTGAACCAGAATAGATAATATCCCGTCCATACATAAAGTCTCCCTTGATTAGAAGGTTATATTATGGTGGAAGAGTACCATTAGTCACACATCAGTTGTGTCAATTTATAAGAAAGAAATCATTTTTTTATATGAGATGTTTTTTGGACTATATTATGGTGAAAGATATTCCGATAAAAAAGTATCATTAGTAGCACATTAGTTGTATCAAGAACAGGTAATACCTCATCTATAACATTTATCATACTAGAATAAAACTACCGACCACACTGCCATAACATTTAGTATACTAGAATTAAACTACCGGTCACACCGACACCTGGCACATCATCTGATCTCAGCAGATCTCAGATTCTAGTGGGGACTTGTTCGAATTCAAAATAAACATCTTAATCAAATTATTAATTTCGAACTAGCTTGTCTGCCATGTTTTGGTATTTAGCTTTTAAAATATCTGTCTAGATTTTGAAAAACCTGGGTTAGTTCTAAATTTTTAATTTATCCATCTTATTCGTCCAGTTAAAATAAGAACTTAGGCCATCCATTGAGATGACCGAGATGACTTGTGGAGCCCATATCGAAGTGAAACCGGCTCTGACCCATGGTGCAGTGCAGCTCCTTCCTTGGAGAGAGTTTTCTTCTAGCAGAAGGCTGTAGATGAGTGGCACCTGATAACGAGAGCAGGCAGCATTAATTTCAGGATCCATTATGTCAACAAACCAATCATTTGCGTGCACGCACCGCGGACCGTCGAGAGGGCGACGTATCTGCACGCAAATATGTTAGCTAGCCTACAACGAGGCGACCGTACCACTTGGGATGGGTGGAGTCACGTCCTCGCGACCGATGCTTCTCCAACCAACGAAAAGGAGAATGCCATCGGATGGAATGGTCGAGTTGACGTATCGTCCACCTCCTTTGAATTTTAATGCTCGGCAGTCTCCTCCAAACGAGATTTCGACGTTACTTCCCCATGCGCCTCGCGATTATTTTGCTCTTGCCCACCCCCACCTTCATTGGCGGAATGATTCCAGGGGTGAATGGCATCGGACCGCAATTGCATCCTTTGTCGCTGAATCTTACGGATCGAATTTTTGTTATTGTATTTATCAATTTGCGAGCAATTATATTCTTTGTCGCTGAATTTTTTGGATCGGATTTTATTTTATTAAATTTATTGAAACGTATATTTCTTGATATTTATAAAAAAGAAAAAAATAAAAATTTATGGATCGTGATATTTTAGCGGGACATTTCGATAGAAAAGTCGGTAGAAGAATTGGAGTAATTGAATGAAGAAATCGTAAAGAAGATAGCTCGTAGAAAAGAAAGAGCCTGCTTATCTCGGAATTCCTCATTTATCTTATATAAGTACGGAACTTTACCGGAATCTATTATAGGCTAGACTGGAAATGATCGATTTAATTATCTTTAGAGGAATCTCGGTAGTGGCACTTGGCATCAGGAGGGAATGGTGCCATGGAATCTGCAGAGTAATGGCGCCGAGATGTCAGGAATCTATTATAACATAATTCTGGTACTAGCTGGAAGGGCCTCGAGACCTCCGGGCCATCCTTGGAGTGGTCCGTTTTGGATCGATATGGACTTGGCTGAAGTGGGTTAATCAGACCTAGCTGAAGGATCGATCAGATCTCTGGTAGATCGGTCGAATCTCTGACGGGTCGGTCGGATCGCTGGCAGGTCGACGGATCCGATCTAGTTCGGAGGAAGGCCGATTATGTATAACACATCCTTTCATCACAAGGAAGAGCTTGATGAAGAGCTATAAAGCTCACGATGCGAGCTTGAAACTCTACGTTGTTGGAGCTCCAAAGTCTCGCGGATTCGTACCAAAAGTTTGCTAATCCAGGGAGTCTCATAGATATCGTGCCGAAAGTAGCACGGAAGTCATACATTTATTTTATACGAGATTTTGGCAAGTGTTGTTCACATAAGAAAAAAAAAATGATATCAATGATATATTTCAAGATGATGTTACCCCCTTTTTTTTTTATCTTAATAGTTTATAAAAATTATAGTAGTTTAGCACAGATATATTTAATAAAATCAAAAAAAAATATAATTAAAAAATTAATCCATGTATGCTATTCAAAATATTCAACAATAAATGAAGCAACTCAATTTACCATAACTTTGTTCATCTCCTGGTAGACAACGATGACCCGAAATATGGTACAATCACTCATTACCCATGGATGCTCATTTTTCCCTTCATCATAAAAAGTTAAAAAAAAGAAAAAGCTAAGGCTAAGCATTGGTAGTCGTATGCATATTAGTTAGAACCCATTTACAGCAATATACTAGGTTCTCTCATTTTGAATTTGATAAATTCAATCTACCAGTATTGGTTCTAATTTTGTTCGGAACAAATAACATGTACGATAAATGCATGCACAAATACATTTGTAAAGAAAAAATGATAACCTATATATGACCCTTGTAATAAGATAAATGGCCGGACTCATATAAACTCCAAAGGAATTCATATCAACTTAAACTAATTAAGAATATATTCAAACACTGACAAACATGATGCGAGATACGTTAGGCCCACTCAATTAACTTTTTACGGCATCACTTGAACAAGATGAACAAAAGTAACCATAATAATTAATAAATCACAAACTATATTTTGCTTAGCCACGAGACATGGAGTCATGTTATGAAACTTGAGCACCGAGCTTAGCCACAGAAAGTTGATCTACAGGGAATGTAATTTAGAATCACAAAGTAAAAAAAAAAAAGTTTTTTTTAAAAAAAAAAATCAAAAAAAATAAGAGAGATCTAGCTTATTATTAATTATTCTACATATCTTTGTAACTTAAATTAACCCTTCATTAGTGCAAGGTTGGCAATTTATTCCACGCATAACGGACAAGAATATTGCATCCAGATCTTTTGCACAGTTATTTGTTTTTTTCCCTATATATTAAATTTTATATGTTTAACGTTAAAGGTTAGGAAACCCTCATGCTCGCATACCTCCGTGCCAACCCTACCGAGTAAGAGGCGTTTCATGGTATAATTGTATAGAGATATTTTTTCATGGAATCGTTGTGAAAGAATTATTTAAACCAATGCAGTTGTAACATGGAACCAAAATGTCTTTCCGAGGATATGGTTGAGAATCAGTCTTCAATAGACTAAACCTGATTCATGGGGCCTACCATGATGAAAACTATTAATACGTACGACATTATAAAAAGAAAAAAAAGTTCATGTGCTAGACAGTATTCTAACTGCCCATTCTTGGTTTCTTTTTTTGAGAACACCGGTGGTCGTTGAGACTTGGGACTCCGGGAATAAATACCAGCGTGAACATATATAAGAGAATCCATATCAGGTCAAACTGTACATCAAAAGCCGAGGAAAACGATCGTGAGAAGGAATTTAAAAAACATGCACCATCTCCTTATAACCGTCATCGCTGGTCTGTAGCATCTCAACGGTCTAAACATTAACTATATAAAATTTTATTTTCTTTTAATAACATTAGACGGCATAAATGGATCCATCTCCTTTAAAGGCCGAAGAGAGTTGGACTTTGGAATGAGAATGAAAATAGTAATTTCTATACATCTATTTTACCAAAAAAAAAAAAAAAAAGTAATTTTCATTTGTTGCCATGAAATTTTGATAATTTGCAAGTCTGTAGGACTCTGAGAAGAGAGTAGCCACACCGGAGGATCGGTAAACTTGTAAAAAGTATCCACTTATCGGGGAATGTCGATGGAGCATCCTCTAAAGTTTAAGTTAATCAAAGTTTAGGTAATAGTAAAAAGAGACAACCAATAAAACAATTTTTTTTTTTTTCCTGATGCAGTTCAAAGAGAACTTATCCACCTCTCCTTTTTTTGCTTATATAGATGGAACCCAAGAATCGTTCGTTACCCGCGCACATTTCGACCTCCGTGGATCCAAAACGTGAGAATTATTAAATTAACAAAAATCTCAGTGGATGGTTATTGCACCCGCAATGCAAGCTGGACAGTTGTTATGCTCTTTGTGGGTCATGATCGCATCCACATTCCCCAACATCTTGGATCCCATTGTAGTGTGCAGAGCGCGGTTATGCTGGCTAATTTTTGAGCCCTTTGGTCAGTTAATTCTTGATCTCGATAGTAGCTTTGGCCCATCACGGTTGCTGGCATAGAGTGGCTTCATCTTCGAGTTATAACGTGCTCGAGTTGTTGGTTAGCACTCATAAAACTTCCATACTCATACAAGAATTCTTGGCAGCTTCCAAAAATACTTCTTAATTAACAATCATCTGGGGTCGAGGAATCAGGCAAGTGCCTCGACACCATTCGAACTGTTTGATTGGGAGAAGTTCTAATTTTATTTTCCATTCTAAAAAGAAATCGAGAACGTTCCAATCCCAACAATCCAATCCTGACTCTTCTCCAACATTCAAATCCCATTCCAATTTTGATTACGAACCAAATATATCAAGAAATACGATCACTCCACTTCCCGATCCGATGCATTTCCAATAATGATTTCAGTTGCCAACCAAATACACCCTAAATTAAATCATAAATGTGGATGCCATGTGTGCACAGAATAGAAATAGATTAACATCCTTGCGGACCTAAAGATTGTCGGCCCTGTGCACTAACTAACGAGCGTCCCCTGATGCCCGGCTCGGATAAAATAATGCAGGGATGGAGGATCGAATGTGGACTAAATAATAGGCCATGCTTTGGCAAATTAGGAAACATCACGTTGTTATATTGAAGTTGGACCCTCTCATTATGGGAAGACATTTGTCTATACTTGAACGAAATTTGGATGGAGAAATTGGGGTCCAATTGCTATTAAAATCCAGTTGGATGGATTCCGCGACAACCAATGGCAACGTTTGCTTGTTCCAATGATTGACATATAGCGAGATGTCTCACCATCATTTTGTCAGTTAAACTACGAAACATTAATAAAACATTAACAAGTTTATCGATGTATCTATGTTTAACTTGGAATGACCACCGAGAACAATAATTTAGAGTATAAAGAAATGTCAAGTAACGCATTTTGAAGTGTGTATAAGTTATTCGAACAGGTCGTCCACGGTGAATGAGAAAAATTAAATATTAACCATACACGAGACCTGGTAAAAAGAAAGAAGTTTCCAGTTAGAGTCGTCAGACTCAGAGGGTCTCATGGAGGTCCAGCGGGTTAATGAATTATGAAATGCCAGTTTGTGAGGACCGGTCCTTTTGGGCTGGATTTGGGCTGAAGTCGGCAGCCCTTGCCGACTTCAGTTCAAAATCCCTATGGTTCGGAAGGTCGGATTCTCCGGCGAGAAATCCGGACAAATCCGACGCCGCCGCCGGAGAGGGGGGGGAGATAAGGTTTCTCCTCGGGTTTAAGGCTCTGGGGATTACCTCTGTTGATCCGAGAGCTTCTCCCTGTGGGTGGAGCATCGACGGTTCCTCGAGTGCCCTGCCCTCGCCGGAACGCCCTTCGCCGGAGGTCGTGAGATCGGAGACGCCTCTCGCCGGTAAGTCCTCTCTCTCCCTGGTATGGGCGTAGCGGGCTTGTGCGGCTCGACGGAGGGGAGAATCCGGTTGATTTTCCTCTCCGTTGAAGCCTTGGGCGGTGGCCGGCAGTGAGGAAGCCGCCGCCGGACTCCTCCTCTCCGGCAACCGACTTTGGGCGGCCGATCGCGGGGATTGCCGCCGTCCCATCGCTTGCTCGGAGAGGGGGGGGAATGGAGGAGGGAGAGACAGTTGGTCGGCCGAGAGGGACTGTTGCAAGCGACATCTCCGGCTCGGTGCTCGCCGGCCGTCGGTCGGACGGCCACCGTAAGGGTCGCCGGACTCTCTTCCTTCTCCGGCGTGGTCGTCGTGGTGGTCGGACGGGAGGATCGCCGTCGATCCTCCCTGCTTCTCTCGTGAGGTCGGGCGAATGCCTGGCCGAAGGGGGACGGGAGCTCGGTTTGATCAGGCTTGGCTGGGCCAAGCCTGTTTTGGGCCGGGCTTGGCTGGGCCGGGCCAGGCTGGGCTGGGCTTGGCTGGGCCGGGCCAGGCTGGGCTGGGCTTGGCTGGGCCGGGCCTCGTTGGGCCAGACTTGGTTGAGCCATGCCCTGTTGGGCTAGGTCTACTTCTTGGTTGGGCCGGTCCAGTAAAAACCCCATTGGGAAAAAATAAATAAATAAATAAATAAATAAATAAATAAATAATAATAATAATGATTATATTAATAATATTAAATAAAGGGGAAGAAGGGGAAAAGATCTGTTGGACAAGGTTGTTCCAAGAAAATTTAGTTTATATATAATTTCTTTTTAATTTGTGATTCAGGATCGTCGTTGTCTCTGGAAGATCGGATCTAGGGAATTGAACTGCACGTTGTTGGTGGATGCTCTTGAGTAAGTTATCTTGACCTCTGATATGTATGCCAATATATATATATATATTTATAACTTAGTAGATATATGTAATATATCTGCATTGGATTGCGTGCATCATTGCTGGTGTGGGTGCTGTGATGGCATGAGTACATTGTGTTGGTGCGGGTATATTGCGGGATTGCCTTGGATTGCGTGCGTCGTGTTGATGTGGATGCATAGTACTGGTGTTGAGTGGTGCAGTTGGTTGTGAGTGCTCTCTAGTTTGACTATGATCATACGAGAACCTAGTCTCCTTTTGGGCCTCCAGCAGGGCTATTGCTGGCACATGACCGTTGAGCGGTATGTGACACAGGAGCTAGATGTCTTATTTTAGCCATGCGTGGCGGGCACATGCAGAGGATGCATGTTTCTCGTATGATACTCAGAGCTAGTTTTCCTTTTGGGCCTCCAGCAGGGCTATTGCTGGCACATGACTGTTGAGCAGTATGTGACACAGGATCTAGTCTCTTTCGGGGCGAGCCATGGGCCGATCGTGGCCATAGTCTGAGGGACTAGGAGAGTTAAGTAAATGGTTGGCCATCCATAGTCGTGTCGTGTCTGTGTCGGTCGCATTAAGTGTACGTATTTGCATCAGGTCGCGGGTTATTATTATTATATTGTTGGACATCTTGTTGTATGATGTATTATGCTTGTTGTTATTAGATGCATATTGGTGTATGTATATTGAAGGTGTTGATAACTTACTGAGCCTGTGTAGCTCACCCATGTTTTCTTATATTTTTGTTTCAGATATCGAAGATCATTTGGGCTTTGGGACCAGTCAGTGAGGAGCTAGGATTTAGGTGTTAATCCCTGAGTTTATATTTTATTTGTATTTTATTTTCTGTTAATCATTATGGAAAGTTGTTCCCTATCATTGTTTGGATGTTGAATTGAAAGTTAGGCCTGGCATGATCTCTAGGGGATACCTAGGATTGTGCGGCCGGTCACGTAGCCGATCCTTGATCTGGATTCGGGACGTGACACAGTTGGACGGCAATAACACAAAAAAATTGCAGGCAAAAATAATACAGGATGTAATCAATTCTGGCACGAGGTATTATTATCACCGGAAAGGGAGATCTGGACTGATAGAACGCATGGATAGGAGAAATCCGTTGGAGAATAGAAAATCGCGAGCTTTTATGTTTCCTTATCTCGGGAGGGAAAGAAATCTTTAATGGACTCCATTAAATATTAAGTATTAAGGCGAATCGTTAACGTAATAGACATTACTATAACAAATTAACTGGGGTTTGTTTAGTTTTAACTTCTAAGGAACATCTGCGGCCTGTATTTGTTATGCAAGGCAAGTGGCATGGCATGGCATGGCTGCAAGAATGCACGAGCTGGGGGATCTGCAACCAAGACCACTGTAAAATCTAGAAATGCCAGTCTTTTTAGTGATTACATCTTGGAGTATCTCTCCCTAAATGTTTGAAAAAGAAAAGTATTGTGGCTGGCACATCAATCAAACATTGAGCATACTAAACAATTTGTAACAATGAAAATTCTTAACAGAACAAATTCCAAACATTTCATTGTTGTGGGATTTCAGCCATTGATCAGTTGCACCGTTCTCTTGGATCAGTCACAGACATTTGCAATGCCGAGCATGTATTAACCTAAAAGACAAATATCACAATCACAATTTCAAATTAGTATTTCACTTAATTAATGCATAATTCAAACCCTAGAGACCATGATAAAACTTCTTCAATTAATCTTCTAAGTTGACACTTACAATCACTGCATGGATAGAGAGTGGAACTGGTCCAAATTTGACTTGGAATAATATGCAATGGTGGTAAAGTTTGTTTTGAATGTTGAAGTTATTTAAAGTCTGAAATTACTAATAGTTTATGTTAGAACAAAGTTTATAAAATTTCAGATATAGTTTAAAAAAAAATCTAAAAAATTGTCATAGAAAAATTATAATGTTCTGTTAAAGATCACAAAATAAAAGTTGACTAATCTGGAAGCATGTGTAATACTCCTACCATAAGGCATATTTCTATCCCTATCGAGACCCTTTGCCTATGGGTATAATCATGAAAAAAATTTGATGGAGATCTTTTCGCTCTTACCTGGTTTAGTTCAATTTATGTGCATGTTAAAGCTTTTTCTTTAAACCATCTCAAACATTCTAAGAGACTTAGATAAACCCTTTCTCATATAAATGGTTTCAAAAATCCTTTCACTTCCGATATAGAATTAAAGATCTCAACAAGGATTGTTAAAAGGAAAATCATTTTGAGATATTTTTTTAAAAAAAACTTAAGTTTCCCATTTAGGATTCCCTCCAACAATAGGTCAAAAGGCACTCCAATGTCACGATCCACGAGCTAGGCCCCCTACATGCCTCAATTGCTTGAAGCACACACAATTTCCTATGATCATAATTTTTACCCTTACAATCGTTGCATGCAACCTAGTTTTAGCTTAGATTTGTTACCAAATAGTTTCTCGTAGTTAACGGTCTATTACATACATGAAACTTCTAAGTCTATCAAGAATCATGAATATCCATTACAATCTTCATTTATCTATGTAAAATTGTCTTACAGTGTATGAAAAAAGTATTACCTTTTCATCTTGGAGCATTGTAAATAATTCGATTTATGAATTTGTGACTAAATAAGAAAAAAATAATTTTAATTAGAGTAAGGAAGGACTTTCTTGTTTCTTTCTTTTTGTGTTTTTAATGTATGTGGTTCTCTTGATGAGTCATTTGACAGACTTTACAAATATTAACGGTCCTCATGATTGCTTATTTTGGGGGTTTAATTAACTCTAACAAACAGGGAGAAGTTTAATAATTTATAAAAATGCAACTAAAATTCCTAGATGATGGCCAAAAAAAAAAAAAATCATCCTAAAACTTCATAAATAATTTAATCAAAACAATATTTTAAACACAACACTAATAGCCAATGTTTTTTGAATAGCAATGATGAACATCTAAAGGATATCTAAGGTCGTGACAAATATTTGGTTTTAAAAGAGTGAGATTTTATTTTACTTTATTAATTTAATTTAATTTAATTTATTTTTTGAAGAGGGGGGGGGGGGGGATAAACCGGAAAGATGTCCATTAAAAATATCCATGGATGAGCAACTTGACCTAATAGGTAACCTCAAGAACACCATGAAGCATACCTCCAGGTAATTTACTGGGCTCGTGACAAGGATTTGATTCGCTTGAGGGTCCGTCCTCGCCAGCTACAACGAACAGCAAAAAGGAAACCAGAAAGTGTAACACCTCCCTTCCTTCCCTGCAGGCCCACCTTGCTCCAATTAGAAGTGTTGGGTATCCCTTTGGGTAACCGTGTCTTGGGTCCGTCCATAATCTCGTTCAAGTGCAAAGAATGTTCCGCCCTCCTCGAATGAAGCGCGACCACCCGCGCCCCTCGGCCGATCGTCGGTTACATCAAACCAGACAATTGGTAGCAGTCCCATCAGACGGACGCGAAAGCCCGGATGGGGAAACGTGTGTTCAGTGATCGCCAGCCCAAACGTGACATGACCTGTCCGCCATCGGCCCCGATCCCAGCCCCATATTCCATAGGCCCTGGCGTCTACCGGGGTTCCAACAGTGTACGCGACCATCCGGAAAACGGATTACACGAAATCTCAGGCGTCCGATGTTGATAAGACAGCCCATCACTGTCAAATCGTGCCGTACGTCGAACCCGATTCCCAGAGATTAACTCGAGGGTATTTCGATAAATAAGGCAAAAGTCCGTGGCGTTTGCGGTGGCCCGGAGCCGCCGGTCCGGCTCCCTTAACCGACGTCACCTGAGCCCGCGGTTAATTTTAACTCCGTCACCGGCCATCTCTATATATAGCCGTTTGGAGTCCCAGCAGCCAGACCAAGGTGCTCCCTACTACTTTCCTTAAAGAGCTTTGTTCGGGGGAGAGGGGAGGAGGGAGCGGACGGCGGCGGAGAAACGGGATCTGACATCGTCGATGGAGGAGGTTGCTCTATGGGAGGAGGAGGAGGAGGGATGGAAATGCCGAAAGCATCGGTCGCAACCCCGTTACGGCGTGTGCCCCGTCTGCCTGCGGGACCGGCTCCTTCTCCTCTGCCCGGACTGCGCTAACGTGCGCCCCTGCGGGTGCTTCCCCCCGCCGTTGTCATCCTCGTCGTCGGCGTCATCGTTCTCCTCCCTCTCCGCTGATTTCTCGAGATCTGCCGGCGGCGGCGCCGGAATCGGGGCCGTGGGGCGGGTGGCGCACCTCATCGAGAGCGAGCCGGCCTTTCGCCGGTCCAGATCCGTGGGGTTCCAGCTCCTGCGATCGAGATCGGTCGCCGCCAGGGGCGGCGAGACCGGCAACGGCGCGCGGCCGCGTGCTCGTGGGAGGTGGGGTTGGGTGGCGTTCTGGCTGTTCTCGAGCAGGAAAGAGGAACGAGGGGAGGAGTCGAGGAGCGCGGCGCCGGTGAAGCTATCGAGATCGGCATCGGTCGGTGTGGTGGCTTACGCGGATTCTGGCGTCGGCGGCGGCGGCGGCGGCGGCGGGGGGGGGAGATCGAAAGGGTGGGGATGGCATTTTCCGAGTCCAATGAAGGCTTTCCGGTACCGGAAGCCGACGAAGGTCGTCCAGCAGCGATCGCCGCTCTGCCGGGGCTAAAAGCCGCGCCGGCTATAAAGGTAGATAGAAGGCTGAGAAGTAAGAAAAAAAATATTTTCTTAAAATTTTATCTGGTATTTTTGCTTTGTATATATTTGCTAAATCTAATCCAAAAATTTTGGTTTAATCCGAAAATATTTTCATTCAATAGCATTTCAAAACTTCCTTGTTACCGTTTCGAAATGGGTAAAAAATTAGTGTTCCCGTCTGATTTGAGGAATCTTCAACCGTCTGATGTTGATCAGAAAGTGACAAATAGATCTTCGTTTCTGGTTGTTACTGTGGTACATGGATATTGGTACCAATTATTGTTGGGTCACGTCATTAAATCTGGACCATAGGATACGAAAGCGATGCGGGGAAAAGTTGAGGTGGGGCCGGAGAGAGCGGCATTGACGCTTCGATCGTCTCACGTGCCGGGTGCGTCCGTCGTACACGTGATGGTGTCGTTTTCCACTTTGGTCGTGCCCTCGTATTAAATGATGCTGCTGGGGACCCTCATGGCTCTATCAGTTAAGAAGCCCCCGTCCTTGATCAGAATCACGATAATGCCACGACACCTCGTGGACCTCGCTGTGGAGGAAAAGTTGCGTGAACATTGCACGCCGTTACGGTGGACGAAGTTTCATGAAATTTATCATGGAGACTAATATAGTTTCCATTAATATATATATATATATATATATGTATTTATACTTTCCCTTGTGCGGTTTTTTTTTTTTTCGTGCTTGCATGCCCGCCCTTTTGGCTATATGTATATTTCAATTTATTCAAAAGCGGAAGTGTAACTATTAAAATAGATTGCAGGAGTTATACTTTAAAATATGAATAAAAATGTATGATTTTTTTATTTGCACATGTTTCGCTGAGAGAAATCTCACTTCCATCTCATTAAAAAAAAAAAAAAAGCGAACATTCCAATTCTCTAAAATTCAATTTATACTTTTGATATTTAAATTTTATTTCAATTCTAATGATGAACCAAATATGTTAAGAAATATAGTTATATCTGTTATTGCCAAAACCTGGTTTGATATTGAGGGTATCCTCTAAAAATGAAGATATAGTTATATCTGTTATTGCCAAAATCTGGTTTGATATTGAGGGTATCCTCTAAAAATGAAGATAAAGGTGCCTGCGAGTTGCGTTGGAAAGTGTTTTTAGTAGAAATCCTCTGACTCAAGGCATCTAAGAATCGAAGAACATGGAGAGAAAGCAAGCGTTGGTGGAGTGGAGTAGAGTAGAGAGTAGAGAGAGGGTATGGATCCAGGACTTGAGAGTCGTGGCTATATATGCTAGAGAGTGTTGATCATTATTGGAAGCTATGCGATGATCATATTAGCGGGTGTGCCTTCATCATATTAGTGGGTGTGCCTCAAGTCCTGGCTATATATGCTAGAGGGTGTTGATCATTATTGGAAGCTATGCGTTGCTCATATTAGCGGGTGTGCCCTAGATACAGGACATGGAATCACTTGGAAGTTGCCTTAACCATCGGTTTTTTGTATTTGGATTGAAAATGGGACCAAGGTTGTTAAGGCTGGAGTTGATTCGAGTAAAACCAAGGATGTGCTCATTGAGGTAGTTGAAGTCATTGAAGCTCCCCCCCATCTCTAGCTATAGCCATGCTGACTGAGTTCGCTACCCAGCCAAGGAGACTGCTTTGCCTATCGATGTCTAGGCCATACAAGCTTTTATCATTTCCTTTTGTATTCATGCTTGACTAAAGTAGAGCAAATATTGTATCTAGATCAGCACTTTCTTTTTTCCCTCTTCTGTATAGATGCTTGATCTTTGCCGAGCATATTTTGTGATCGGGCTAGCCAACCAAATGTAGATCCTTTTTTTTTAATCAACGAAAAGATTCTTTCATCCCATCGTATTGGCTTTTGGTAGTTTAATGAATGTATTTCTCACAATATGCCATTATCAAACCGTGGTTGGCTAGTAGCTGACAAGGTCGGCCTATGGTTAGATCTGGCCTTAACCATGAGTGAACCAACATACATAGGGCTCGTATTTTAGATGGAGACAATCACTCAACTTGTTGAGGTAAGCTTCCACTTTACTTATCCATAGATGAGGAACGTCATTTGGCTTAACTTAGGGATCCTTGAAGAGTTATGCCATTCATCTAGCACTTATCATCATCTTGACATATTTAGAAATAATTCTTTAAAAAAAGTTTTCTTTATTATGATTGAAAATTGTATCATTGATGATTTTACCCTTAGGAGGTCGGCATCGAAGAGAGTTATTAGATCTTCTATTCTTTGCTTCTATAGGGCACCTGTCCCCCCCACTTTAGCTAAGATCTCTAGCTAGGTCATCGATCTACCTCCCATGGATAGTGTAGAGATGACATAAGCCATGGGCTTGTTTTGTTTTCCTTCAAGTTGATAGGGTTCGGCTTGGGCATCATTCTGATTTGGTTATCCATCAACATAATATCTAAGCCATCCATGCCTGATGAGTATCTTGATCTCATCTTAGAGCTGCATACAGTTTTTAGTGTCATGGCTATGATTATGGTAGTATTGACAATAGTTCCTTACATCACACCTATAGGATGGGATCACCATCCTCTTAGGCCAGGATAAATCTTCTTGGCTTTCGATCTCTATGAATATCTAGGCCCATGATGCATTAACCGAGGTGTAATTCCCAAACCTCTAAAGGTGGGGTTTGAGATTGGCGATTCTAGGGTGGGGTCCTTATTCGATTGTGACAGGAGTTTGAGATCAGCATGACCTTTTGTTGCCTTGGTGACCTTCACACTTCTACCCCTTGCTTTTATCTCCAACACTTTTATCTCTTGAGGTTGACCATCTGGTAATTTTCTATACAAGGCCCTTGCCTTCTTAATATCCATGTATTTCTCTGCTCAGGGCGAACATCTCAACAAAGTCCTTAGGGTACCTCTTCTCGAGGGAGAATAGGAAATAATTCTTATGGATCTCAATTTTGAGAGTGGACATGATGATTGATTAATCTAGGTTGTAGTTCTCGAGAGTGGTGGTGTTGAAGCAGCTAATGAATTCCCCAAAAAACTTGCCTTCCTTCTATTTCATATCAATGAGTGAGTCCAAGCCATGGTGTTGCCTTGTGCTATTGATGAAGTAGGCGGCGAATAGCTAGTTCAATTATTTGATAGAGCTAATCGAGCCAGGTTGAAGGCTCGAGTAGGGATGGCAATTTTTATCGACCCGATGGATATCCGACTCGACCCGACCCTAATAGGGCAGGTAAAACCCGACCCGTTTAATTTATAAATGGATGTGGGTTATATAAAAAAAAACTTGACTCGGGTTCAGGTTGGGTACGGGTAGTAGTACGCCCCGACTCGAACACGCTCCGTTTATATATATAAAAAATTATGTTTATAAAATATTTAAGTAAATTGGATATGGGACGGATATACCCGACCCGACCCGTTTAGGTTTTAAATAAATTAGATTTTATGAGACCGGGTATACCCGACCTGACCCGATCCAAATGTGAATTTTTTATACCCAACCCAACCCGAGATGGGTATGGGATGGAGAATTTTTTAGTGGGACGGATATGGGTTTTGAGTGACCTGACCCAAACCTGACCCGTTGCCATCCCTAGGCTCGAGTACTAATATCGGGCCACCTTCGATAGAGTTGATGGAAACACACAATAGAGGATACCATTATTAACTTTATGAAAGAGCATTAAAGCTTTGAAGCTCTTTAAGTGATCGATGGGGTTGGTAGTCCTACTATAGGGCTCCAATTGCAGTATCTTGATATGAGGTGAGATCGGTTTGTCCATAATTCTTCTAAAAAATGGGGCTTGACATTGAAGTCAAGCTCTCCATTTTGTTGCTGAGCTCGATCTTTCTGCATTTTAATATGTCATTGCATCTCCTAAAATCTCCTATCAACCTTAGCATCTCGAATAGTGTGATAGTCCGAACACTATGGTGGGGAACCTCCCAGGGTAGAGCTTTTTCCCAATAGTGGGGTTGGAGAGTGCTTAAGACGACCCTGGTCAAGACTCCCAAGTTAGTTGTGTTAGTTGTACTCTTGGCTCAAGCCACGAGGAGGAGACCATCGATATCGGGGCCAGACTTCCTGGCATGCTGTGCTAAATGATGGCTGAGTTGCGGTGCTTAGAGTTTGAACTATACTAGGCCATGCCCCTACCCAAGCTTGACCCGATAAAAATCTTTAGATTTCAGGTCGGACTTAGGCTTGAAATATTTTGAAAATATCAGACCTGAGATCGGCTCGAGCTCGATTGGGCTGGCTCGAATAAAAACCCAAATGATAAAATAAAATTATCTGGCTAGAGCCGGCGGGTTTGAGGGTGTCGGAACCGGGAGAGTGTGATCGGAGTCAGGGAGGGGGGGCCGCGATGTCATGCAAGGGGCAGGGGGCATCGGGTGGGGCACCGGGGCCGAGGAAGAGAGATTGGAGCCCGAGGGGGGCCACGGGGTCGCTTGGGGGGTGGGGCCATCTGGTGCAGGCGTTAGGATTGGGGGAGGGAGATCGGAGCTGGAGAGGTGTCGGATCGATGCCCTTAACCATTCTTACAAAAGGAACGCCCATGTTATAAGAGGCAGGTTTATCTCTCTTAAACAGGCAGCGCAGCAACCTCGGGGCACTCGAGTCGACTCTCCGTCGATCCCCGCAAGAGCTACACAGGGTACTAAATCTCGAGTCGGCTCGCTAGAGACGAGTACCGTAGCACTAACCAAGGGACGTTGAGTGGCACCAGACCTGCCTTACCGGTGGCATCCACATCTTTGTGGGCCCAGACCCTACATCCGGATGAATCACGAGGGTGCGAGCTGGCCCAGCCAACAATCCCCCTCCCAGTGAAATGATCGAGTTTTTCCCCCTGCGGAGACTCGAACCCGAGACCTCGGCTCTGATACTAGTTGTCGGATCGATGCCCCTAACCATTCTTACAAAAGAAACATCCCTGTTATAAGAGGTATGTTTATCTCTCTTAAACAGGCAGCGTAGCAATCCCGGGGCACTCGAGTCGACTCTTCATCGACCCCCGCAAGAGCTACCTAGGATACTAAACCTCGAGTCGGCTCGCTGGAGACGATCACCGCAGCACCAACCAAGGGACGTTGAGTGGCATCATACCCGCCTTACCAATGGCACCCACATCCCTGTGGGCCCAGACCTTACATCCGGACGAACCATGAGGGTGTGAGCTGGCCCAGCCAACAAGGGGGACCGTAGGGTTGCATAGGGGGCTAGGCTGTCGGGTACGAGCGCTGGGGTCGAGGGAGAGAGATCGGAGCCAGGGGAGGGAGATTGGAGCCAGAAGGGGGCCACGAGGTCACATAGGGGGTAGGGGTGTTGGGTGCGGGCACTAGTACTAGAGTAGGAAAATCGGAGCCGAAGGAGGGCCATGGGGTCACATGGGGGCATTGGATACGGGCATCAAGACTAGGGAAGGGAGATCGCAGTCGGAGGAGCGAGATTGGAGCTGAGGGGGGCCACGGGATCACATAGGAGACGGTGGCATGGGGTGCGAGCGCTGATCGGGAAGGTCGAGAGGGGATCAGAGCTGGGGGGTAGCATCGAGTGGCAGGGGTGATGCCATGATGGACTCTTGGAAACAAGAGAGAGAATGGAGAGGGAGACTAAATGGAAGAGAAAAAAATTCGAGAACCTTGGACTTGGGCTGAGTTCGGGTTGGGCTTATTCTGGATCGATTTCGGGTCAGTCTAGGCCGGGCCAAAGGGGTGCCCGAGCTCGGCCCGAAAATTGAATGGTCTATATTATAAGACCCGAAGTCTAGTCCAATTTATTTGAAACCTGACCCGAAACCCGACCCAATTTCTGGTCGGCCTAGCCCAGTTCTAGCCTTAGCGGTGCCTTGCACTACAATAGTCAAGGCTTGCATTTGCTAGACGAGATGGTCAAATTAGTCATTGGTGAGCACCGATGTTAGTTGAGGACAACGCGATACCTTGATAGGTGGTGTAGGGGGCATCCGGTTGTGCATTGTTCTGTTGGGTTCCATTGAATTGACGGGAAGCATTTGAAGCTCCTTTTCATAGCCTCATGGTGATAAGGTGAACCCTCTTTCTCCCCCTCAAAATAGGCTTCGATCCTTCCTTTAGCGCAAATCTATTACTACTAAATTTTGGGTTGATGCTGAGGTTGATCGGGTATCCTTGAAAAATGATGAAAAGAAAGTGCCTCTAAGTCCTGGAAGCCGTGTCCTATAAAAAGTCCCTAGCCAAAATGTTTTTTAATAAGGATTCTTCGATGCTCAAGTCAGCTAGAAATTGAAGAATAATGAGAGAGAAAGAGCTAAGTATAATAGAGAGGGGATATGGATCTGGAACTTGAGACTTGCTTAGGGTTCCCCTTTCTTCCTCTATTTATAAGGAGAGAGAGTCATGGCTGTATGCATTAGATGGCATTGGTAGTTATCGAAAGGTGCGCATAAATCATACTAGCATGAATTATGCACTATGTATAGGACATGGAGTTGCCTAGAAGTTACCTTAATGATCTATCTATCATATTTGGGCAAGTGCAATTACCTTATATAGTTGCTTTATAATCAGAAGAAAGAAGATATTTTTCAAAATATGCTAGTTGCTAGATTTCAAACTTTTTTCTCCTTATCCTTGGTTGGGACCATATCAGTGTTGCTCGACCACAAGTGATCTTGATCCAAGCCAAGGTTAGGGCTAACCAAGGTCAGGATCTTGAGACCTTTATCAATACTAATTCTTATTCTAATTTCAATTGTAATTCCGAGTTGCCCAAATAATTTTATTTTATTTTGTTTTTGATAGAAAAAAAGGGACGGGGATAAATCCCTGACATAGCTCCTTTATCGGATCCCATCTCCAGGAGGTTATTCGATTCGGATCGCAAGTTTTACGCGTGCCCTCCTCATTAACCAGTGAGTATGTTAGCCTGGCACCGCTACAATACCAGAATAACAGTCATCCCGTTTTCAAATCATGTACTTCCAAAAATTTAAAATTTAATCGAGTCATTCATGAATTCATGTATCAAATCCATGATCGAAACCATCATGATTATAAATAATAATTTTACTTTTACTTCTACCGATGGACTCGGAGAGCGGGGGATCCATGTACCTCACCCACCTCGAGTGTTAGAAGGCGGCAGACACGCTATAATACGGGGCATGACCATGGTATGGTTTGTAAAAAATAGATAAATCTTCATGATATATGGCATTAGGGGGATTGGTCGTAATCAGAACTCGTTGAGGTATGCGTGACATTCAGGGATACAGCTTCATAGGTAATTCCCAACACATTGCGTCAATTCGAATAATGGATTATCATTTTAAAGTTGCATTCATAACCGTTGACAAATGCGCCCGAGCCCAGCCACTGAGGAAGGAAACAAAACGCAGTGAAGGGTGAAAGTGGAAGCTTTATGATACCTGACATCGTTGCCGGAAGGGGCTTTTCAAGTGTGGTGGGCCCGGACGCGACACATATGCATGATGTCGGTCCCACATGACGCGAACAAATGCAGAAAGCTGTGTGGGCGTCATCAGTCATGGGGCCCGCATCAGGCACAAAGCTGGTCTTGCTCTATGTGCAACCGACCAGAAATTGAACCCATTGGGTTAATTTTTTGCAATCTGGCCCCCGATTCTTGCCATACAAACTTTATTCTGGATGTATGAAACGGTCTGATACTTCCATTCCGGATTTCGGGGATGGGTTCCGGTTGCATCTTTCGCGCTAGAATGGGTCGCCTTAAAAGGAAGGGAGAGGAATTAAAAAAAAAAAAAAAAAAAAAAGCTTTGAGATTTGTAGAATGCTGCTTTGAGAGGTGTGCAGAAGGTTGGAAGAAAGATTGAGTGCATTGAGAATTGTGCAACGTCCAACGGTTGACGCCGTGAAAGAAGGTGCAATCATTCTTTTGTGCCAAAAATACAAGCCGAAACCCTTCGAGGGCTTAAGCTTCTAACTTCCTCCTGTTTCCAACTTTCCACCATCTAATCCTTGTAGTGAAATGACCCACGTACCGCTGAATTATTGAGCGTTCCACCGATCAACTGCAGTTGGAACATGTAAATAGTGCAGCCAGTTCTGATTTCTGTCATGCCCTTTTAAATTCAACTGTTGCGACCTAGATAGACCGTAGAGGGTGACAAGATTGAAGGACAAGATGACAAATTATCGAAGATGTTAGCAAAAAGAGAGGGAGGGGGGGGGGGGGTGTCAAGGATCTGGTCCCTGGCGAGGTGGTTCATTTTTACTATAAGCTGTATTTCAGGTGTTTTTGTTGTTATCACAATCTTGGTCTGCAAGGTCACCAAATTGCATGATCGTTTCACTATTATGGAGCCCCTTGGTTTGCCAACTGGGCTGGATGTTGCTAGTTTTGGTTGTTTCTCTTCACATGTTGCTTCCAGGTTCAAATCTATATTATTTAATCTTCAGATTCCCAGGCCATGGAGTGGACGTAGGTCTTGTATTTTACTTTTATCAAGAGGGGGATCTGCTTACATTTTGGACTACTCTTTCCTGCTATTGTAATTTGTTGGTTAGGAAAAGTTGCTTATGTTTGTATGGTGGATGCTTTAGATGATGTAACTTTAAGACTCTGTATTATCTTTTATATTAAGTTATAAGAAGCTACCAACCGAGATTTTCCCTTTTGTATAGACTTTAGCGACCATGCTTCATAATTTATATATATATTGGAATTTTATTTTCTGATTAGTTCGTGAAGTTTCATTTAACCCACTAACTTTTTGGATGCTTTAAGAATACTATAAGCAGGATATTCAATGCTAGACTTTTATGGTAGACTAAATATTTCACTTTTAGAGTGCTATATATCCATGGCATTGCATCATGGAATCTGAAAATTGTTATCTTTATCTTTCGCCCCTTGTCCACTGGAATTTGGAGTGCTGTTTTCCCCGGGGAAGATCTTGGGAGTATCTACATAAAATGAAGAAAATCTCAATTTTTTAAAGTTTTGCATCAAACAGTTTTCATGCTGATTGCAATAATTGTATGGACTTACTGGTAGGTGTGAAATGATCAATTTTTTTTTTTTTTTAAACAATAAAATGTCTTTATAGCAGCCTTTATTTACAAAATTATATATTTTTTTGAATAATTGGTCATTCTTGTGCGATCAAAAGCAGCTCCTTGCTTTTATAAAGAGGCGGGCCAAATTGAAATCCCTCCTCTCTGTTGTTAATAGTACTTCGATAGAAGCATTAAACCATCTGGATTGAATTGATTAAGTTGACTATTTTATTTTTTATTGTTTTTGGTTTTCTTTTTTGATATTTGATAAGAATCTAGTAGTTAATGTCTTCTCTTTTCAACTTCTTCGTTCTATAAAATTTTCATATCTTCTTCTATAATTACTATTTTTTCTAATACATTGGTGGCAATGGTATATTCCCATCACCTCCTCTTTTTTTTTTTTATTTTTTTCCCCTTTAAAAAAAGATTGAAATGATAATCTTGTTAATCCCAGAAATGATTTTGATGATTACAAAATATTGGAACATAAAAATTATACTTATATTTTTCAATTTATTCTAAAATATTTTTGTAGAGAGCATATTCATAGCTATAAATCATTAGAAGTTATTAAAAAATTATTGGAAAGTTTAGTAAACTCATACAAATTATTAGAAGTTTTTATGAATTATTAGAAAGTTTTGAGAGTTCAATTGAATACTATTTGATGAGAAAGAGAAGTTAAAATCTATGTTTAAAATAAAGAGTTGATCCACGTAAGTTAGAACCGACTCTAGAGCTGACTCTGGCACAATCTAAAAATGTTACAAATGACTGGCATGCAGACGGGCCAACTCATGTGAAAGGCTAGCTGACTCTCTTAATAAAAATAGAGGAAAGATTTTCTATCTCAGGTTGGTGAGCCGACTCATGTGAGCAAGAGTCAAATCTTTTAGAAAAAATAGAAGGCTGAATTTTCAGAACACTCAGATGAATTGACTTCTGGACTGGCAAGTCGACTCTTTCAGTGATACAGAAAGATAGTTTTTTTTAGAATAGACAGAAAAGTCAACTCATAAAGTAGAAGAGTCGACTCTCTCAGAGATACAAAAACTAAATTTTTCGAATTTTTTCAGGCGAGCCGACTCATGGTCCTTTGACAGTACTTCAACGGCTAGTTTTGTAGATTTCTAGAATTCTTAGAAAAATGATCCTATGGTTATTTTTTAATTTCTTAAGGCTAGAAGAGATTCTAAACCAATGAAAATTTATGGAAAGAGATATAAAAACAAGGATTAAGCTTAGAAATTAATATATCATTAAATTACAAGAGAATATTATAAAAGTGAGAGAGCATTGATTGAAAATTCAAGAGATTTTAACTACTTCCCAACCAACTTTTTTGAAGCAATTAATGAGAAAACTAAAAGAACATTGAAGAGCAATTATTGAAACAATCAAATGACTTCAAGTCAAGCTTCAAGGGCAACAACCCACTCTTTTGGGAGTTTGTTTTTATTGCATTTTTCTGTTTCTATTTTTTGTTATAAGTTTTAGTAGGATTTGAAACTTGAAGATTGTCTGTATAGGTTTTGATGGGTTGGCCTATAAAGCCAATTAGATTTATTTGTGAATCCATGTTAAAAAATATATATATTGGGCTTTGAATTGTGAGTTCGAAAAAATAATTTAGCTAAATTATTGAGAAAATATAGTGAAAATTCCAGATAAATGTTGGAGAGTAAATGTATGTACTGGAATTGCACCGAATCACTATAAATCTTTTATATTTGTGTGTATATATTTTATTCTCTACTCTTACATTTAGCTTAACTTATATCAACACTTGACTCGTTTTTCAAAATACACATATTTGTTGAAATTTTTTGAAAATTTAATTCACCTTCCCATTTGGATTGTTGGTCTGGGCAACAAATCCTCTCAAAAGATTAATTATGGGATAGCTAACATATAGTGCAAAAGATCATGAGAAACACAACGTTGCATGTATATTGTCATTGGGTCATGGAATAAACTGCACATTTCAACTGATTTTGACTACATTACTCTCTTTCTTAAATCCATTATAGAAATACAATAATCCAAAATTTGATATATTTGTTCATATTTTTTTGCATCCTTTTTTTCTATCGGTGAAATAATATTTGTGGTGGTATGTTTACCCAATAATTGCTTTAAAATGAGTGCAAACCTGTTTTTTTGGTGTCACGGATGGTGGATAGGCTGTTTATTGGAGGTCACATGCCAACATTTTGTCCCTGAAGGTTCAGAAAAACCAAAAGTTGATTTATGCTAATGTGTGAGAATGTATTAACAATAAAAGAGAGAAAAAGTAATTTTTAATATTTAGTCAAATTTAATTCAATCAATTGTCTCCAATACCTTAGTGTAATGTTTAAAGACGATACAAACATTATGAGATCGGCTTTTTTATTTAGATTATGATTTTTATAGTTGTGTCCTACTTTTGCTTGTGGAACGCTTGCTTTTGGAATTTGATATCTTACAAGGTATTAGATTTGTGAAATAACCAGTATTTGGATGGTTCCCATCCTCCACAAATTAAGCATATGCTATAAAACTAGCTTTGTAAATTGATTTCAGTGGATTCATGAATAAATTATAATAAAGTCAAGTCTACTCATTCATCTTTTGTAAATTAAATATTTTTTTGCTCATAAAATGGAGAAATAATAATATTATGATAATTGTTAACTTGGTCTCGAGGACTTGCAAGATCACTGATTATGTTACCAGTTATGAAAGACTGGAATATCCAACTCAGATCAGTCAAGCTACCGATTAAAAAAGAGAATAGAGTTGACCTCTTCACTGCCAGCCAAGAAGACTAGAAAGGAGAAGATAAAGCCGATCGAGTAGTTGCTTCTTCTTAGAACAAGTAACTGCTCTTTCCCGGACTAGGTGGCCGCTCTTTTCCAAGCCGAGTAGCTGCCACCTATCAAGTCTGATTGATGGCATTTTCTATGTGCATCCACTGACTATCTACTCAGGACCGACTAGTTACATGAGTAAATCAAGTGGAGCATGCTCAGGTATAGGGCCAAGCCCCTCTTTTTGGTAATGGTCAAGTTGACTACCTACTTGATCGGTGATGACCCATCCAAGTCCATGATACCTAAGTAGGTGATGATCCATCCGATCACAGTTGTTCTAGCATAAATCATGATGGATAAGATTCCAACAGATCTTGCAACCCTTATAGAAAAATGCTACTAGAGAAGATTCTGGAAGACCAAGTCCTGCAACCTTAGTATAATTTATTACGCATGTCAGAGGAGGCTATTCCACGTGGCATTCGGTTATTCAGCATAGCTTTATAAATTAGTAAGAGAAGACCCTCGATGAGATACGCTATGTTATACTATATTAACATTATACTATAGTAACTTATCTCTACCATTCATACACTCATTCAGTCACCACCATTATTCACAGCTCCGGCTATTATAGCCAATTTCTTCTATCCACTAACTTGAACATTGGAGGATCCCTCATTGAAAAACTCAATATAGGAACTATTTTTGCAGCATTCCATTCGAGAGCCACCAGGAACAGCAATTAGTTTCGTTCAAAGAAGACTGGAGTATCCTCGGTCGCTGTCGGAGTCCAACAAAGGGCGATTCAATGATAACAAATGATATAAGTATTTTTGTAACTTTAGATTAGTGAAAATTACATTTTTGATATCTAATGTTCTTTAACAGGATTTAATTTGCTCAAAATGGGATGAATCAAATTATTTTATTTGGTTGAAGAGGAATAAATACGTAAGCGAATGACTTTAATCTTATTAACATGATGTGGGAACTAAAAAGGATCTCATGTAAGAATTTTCTTAATTTGGGCTAATATTAATTGGAATTTTATTTTATTAAAACCGAGTTGATTTTATGGTCCATGTTGATAGACATAGGTTGAGCCCATTATTATGTGATCATTGATTGGGTTAGGAGCACCTCATGTGATTTGGTGTGGTTGAGGCGGCACAGTGTAGGCCTTAGCCCAACTTAACTCGTGATGGGAGGGTCAGTTAGGGTATTTCTATTTTATTGGCAAGGTCCCCTCTCCGCTTCCTCTATTTATATATCACGTATACCGTGATTTTGTGGTACGGTGATTTTTCCCATCAAGAGCTGCCTTCTTGAGGAAGACCAGAGAGAAGGACTCTGCCTGCGGTGTTCGTGTGAGCATCGAGATAAAGGATTTGTATCGGAAGATCATGACGAATCCAGGTATTTATTTATTTTTCAGATCTAATATATGATTATATTTTTGATTGATCCTAGGGATTTAGAAATTATTTTTTTCATATTTGGTATCAGAGCCTGGGATTAGAATTATGTTTTAATATTTTAGATCTGATTAAACCTTTCCCACCAATCGTCACGGATCGCATGCCATGTTTCTCGCTGTGTGGTTGACCATCCTTGCACAATGATCGACGGCCGTGTTTCCCGCCGTTGCCTGTGATGGAACCCTCCTCCTTTTCTCTTCCCTCGGCGATCCGTGGTCCTGATAACCAGTCGTGGCCGATTGAATCATTAAAAAAAAAAACAAAGGAGGAGGATGAGGGCGGCTACCGTGCGATCGGACTTCCCTGTGTTGTCACCGCCGGCCACGTATCCGGCCATTTCATGACCAGAAACCCCCCTTCCCGCCTTCTCTTGCTGGCGGTGATGACCAGTGAGCGGCTGTCTCACCGGTGGCCGACCGATCGAACAAATAAAAAAAAAAAGGATTTCGCCCAAGGGCAGCGACTGTTGGGCCATGCCTGGGCCATCCCGCCGGCCGCGTTCCGGCCGGTCTTCGGGACCGGAAATCCCCCCTCGGCTTCCCTTCCCGGGCGGCGGTGATCTGAGATCAAGATCACTGCCAATGGCGATTGTATAAAAAAAATGGCTTACCCGTCCCGCACCGCAGTTGGAGGCTTTCCGTCCTCCGGCGTGCCCACCGGACTCGACGACCGGGCTTTCCTTGTCGGCCCAGGCGGTAGTTTCGCCGGCGGCGACGTTGGTGAGGTTCAACGGTAGTTGGGTTTTGGGTGTTTTGAAAAGCCCTATTTTTTTTTTGGCACGGTGATTTGGTCTCGCAGGGAGAAAGGCCTGGCGGGTTTTGGGTTTTAACCCAAAATCCGTCAGCCCATTATCAA
Source organism: Areca catechu (assembly GCA_021397845.1). Lineage (NCBI taxonomy): Eukaryota > Viridiplantae > Streptophyta > Magnoliopsida > Arecales > Arecaceae > Areca > Areca catechu. The sequence continues at coordinate 16,560,010 of CM038049.1, read as the reverse complement.
AAAAAAAATGCCAATTTTGCATTCAGGTCTCTGTGATTTCTGGAATTAAAAATAAACCCTTTTACAGTTAGGTCCCTCCAGAATTTATAATTACCTTTTGGTCCAAACGGTATTTTGCACTTTGGCCCCTGAACTTTCTGGAATTATAAATTAGTCCTCTTATGGTTAGGACCCTGAAAAATTTATAATTATATTTTTTGGTCTAAAATAAAATGTTGGTGGGGTATGGGCGAATTCTTATGGTTGTTTTTATTGATGATGTACATTTTGGAATGCAACGAAATTTGTGAAATGGATCAGGGGATACATGTTGATAAGTATCTTATTGCGACTGATTATATTGGACATACATATATATTTAATCATATCTTTTATTTTGGCTTAGATTTTTATTCCCAGTATGAATAATTTTGTGGGTTGGCACAAACATTTATCACCAAAGTGGTTTGTTTTTGTCAGTCCATCGAATTGTTTATCATGTGAGAGATATTTTTTGGTTATGACATACAACCGCCTGCCCAAAGGGTGTTGTGTGTTTTAACTAGAAAATATGGCATGGAGCATTTTGTTGCTAAGGTACTCTAGCTTTCTTAGGCCTGTCTGCCCAAAGGGGATAGGTTCAGGAATGCCAGAATATCTGATTAGCTTGTAGCTTCATGTGAAGAGCTATAATACATATTGTATGTTCTGCCTAAAGGGGAATATATGATATTATGTTTGTACTCTTATTTGTTATTGTGATATGATATATTTGTAGTGTGTCCATTAATTGATGTTTGCAATCCTTATTTTGATTCTACAGTTATTTTTTGTATGAACAACAACAATGCCGTTATTGAGGTGTTTACTGGGTCGAACTATAAGAAATGGAGGTAAAACCTAGAGTTTGCTCTTGGAATTGCTGACATTGATCTTGCACTACGTGAGGCTAGATCCTTGATTTGAATGATCAAAGCACCATTTGTGCCTAAATCACTTGATGGACTCTTTCTTTTTTTGAGGATTCTATATTTATTTATTTAAGTAATGATTTCTCTTATGGTCACATGCATTTCTAATAGACATGAGGGCTATAATCAATTTATAAATGCATTGATTTGCCATGTTTGGTCCTTTGTCATCCCTGGCGTCATAATTATGCTCACAGGATCTTTAATATGTTAAGAATAATATTGAGGTGAAACATCCTATATCTCTGGCATATCTTCTTATTTGTTAATATTCCAGAGATCATGGAGGTCGATATTTGTCTCATTTCCTCCGTTTGATGATGGTTGATCCATCATCGAGTAGAAATGATTGTAAGAGATAAGTTTTGAGTGGACTTTGGGTTTGGATTATCAATTTTGGCCCATTTAAAATCCAAACCATTAATTGTGTTAAGCCCAAATTGATGAGTTTGCTGGATTCAATTTGATTGGGTATATTTTAGCTTTGGAATTAAGAAGATCTTTTAAGTTTAAGCCCCTATAAATTAAATATGAGTCCAAATAAATTTTTTAAAATTTACGGTTTGGTCCTCTACTATTGCTTTTGATAAAAATTGCTATAACTTGCTCATTTTATGTTCGTTTTGAACAGTTTTTTGGACCGTTGGATTCATAATAATTTGAAGAACATTTTGATAGAGTTCTTCATGTTTGATAAATTATTTAAATTATTTAAAATTATTTTTGTGCAATTCCACTCACTATCATATAGTTCAAGTGTATTTTTCTGTAGCTTCAAAGGGCTTGGAGCACTCTATGAATTTTGAATAGTTGAGTTAATGAGGATAAATGACTTATTTTTATTTGGAATTGCATATTGTTGTCTCTATTACAATTAATTCAAATTTGACTGTAATTGATTGTGACACTTATTATATACTATAATTCTTGTCCAAAGGTGTTTTATAGTTATGTAGTAAGTGTTATTGACAGATGTGGCATACATGTCGTTAAAGTATGTTATTTTGTGTTTAATGGGCATTTATCTTCTTTGTATAAATAATTTATGGGTTGGCATAAATATTTATCACCAAAGTGGTTTGTTTGTCAGTCTATTGAATTTTCTCATTATGAGAGGGTTTCTGGTTATTGCATATAACTGCCTGCCCAAAGGGGGTTGTTGTATGTTTTAATCGGAAAGGTTGCATGGGGTATTGTGTTGCAATGGTGCTCTAACTTTCATAAGCTTGTCTGCCCAAAGGGGATAGGTTCGTGATTGTTAGGGTATTTCATTTGCTTGTGGCTTCGTGTGAAGAGTACTTATGCATATTACATGTTCTGTCCAAAGGAAAATATGTGATATTATTTATGAACTCTTGTATATCATATGCCCATTGATTAGTATTTAGCATTCCTGCTATTTTTGATTATGTAATCATTTATGTTAATAATAATATTGTTATTCAGTTTTGACTGGGTCAGAATATCAGAGATTGAGGTATATTGGGCTTAGAAAATCTGTCTGCCCAAAGGGGACAGATTTTTGAATACCTTGTATCCTCATTGTGTTAACCTTCTTTTTCTTTGAAAAGAAATCATATTGGGTATAAAGAATTTGTTTATCCAAATAGAAACATTTTCAAAAATTATATTGACCTCATTTTCGTAGCTTAAATGTACATTTCATTCTTTGCCTATATGAGAGTTTTATGATGATGCACATGGTATATTTATTGAAAATGGCTTATTATATTCAAAGCCTTTATTGATTTATTATTTATACCTCAAGTATGTTGCATCATGCATGAGCTTGATTGATATTTCATGCCATCTTAGAGGTCATGACTTGATGATCCCTCTTTGGAAGGTTAGTGGTTTTCAATGGATGGTGACCACCAAGTGGCCTGTTCATTGAGATTTACTAGGTCCTTCTGTGAGTCTTTTAGAAGGGATTATGAAGCATTATATGTTGAAGAGAGATTCCTTTTGTAGGTCATTTTCTTTCTAAAGAAAGTTTTATTGCATTGGACCGAGGGCTCTCATTAAAATAATGCTTATAAAGATTTTTAGAGATATATTGTTATATTTCTCTATTGATTAACTGCATAGAGACTATTTAGCAGTTAGTATTTTTGTATTCAATAGAATTAATGCTCCCATTATGATGACTCTGACTGAAATATAGATATGAAAATTGAAATTGTGCTAGTACTAAGTATGATGGAACATAGATATTAACATTATGTTTAATGATCTTCCATCTTGTATTAAGTACTCTATAAAGCTGCATATAAAAGTAAAAGAGTAAATCATTTAAATATAATATAATTGATTCCACTCTTATTGTTATATTTCAGAATAGTAATCTAATTTTGATCTCATTTGTGATAGATATGTAGAATCTGATAAAAGAAAGTCTGGATGGTATGATGGTGTCAGGATTTATATCTTGAAACTAGAGAGAATTGAATCTAAAATTAGTATTACGAGATTTATATCTCTAATACATAGGCTACTCATCATATTTAGTTTTCCTGCTGTGCTGTTTAATGATCTTAAAATCATATATGTGAAATAATTACTAAATTATCTCTTATTATGTTTCAAAAGTTTTTTGATACTTTTGAGAAAAGGATAAGGATATTTATATGGTGTATTAGTTACATTTTCAAATCCCATATATAGTAAATAAATAGTATTATTAAATATTAGTATAAGTATGGGATAGTTGTTTAACATACCATGCCTAAAATTTTTAAGTATAAATGATATGATTGAGAGGCAATGTGTACCCTGTAAGATATGGTGTACGTATAATGAGTAGATGCAATTCACTTGGTATCTCTAGTATATAATCCTAATGATTACCATCTACATTTTGAATAAAATTCTTGATAAAAGGTTATACAAGATACCTTTTGAGTTAGAGGTTGGTGGAAGCCTAATATCTTTCATCTTTATGGTTGGAGCTGTCCTGCAACACTTAACATTGATAATCTATCAGCAAATAAATCTTGGTTTTGTAATAATATGTTGTTTATTTTGGTTATCCAGATAATTTTAAATGAATATAGATTCTACTATTTTAATAGAGAGGTATAAAGATATTGAGTTGAATCATGCCATATTTGTAGATTCTGATTTGTATAATGTCAGATGCTTCCATATATTGAAGTATGGCATTGCAAGAAAATAAGTTATTGCTCTTATCCTACCGGGAGACAGTGGGAGAGCAGTATCAAAGATATACACTAATTATAGTACCTTCATTACTAGTTGATGTAGTACTAGTAAAGAAATTATATGAAAAGAAAATAAAATATAGTGGCATTCTTGAATATACAGGCAAAGTTTGTGACATGTTATAATGTCACAATTCATATTGTTTCATTATGAAACTTTATCCTGTGTCTTATAATTATTGATTATGTCTTAAAACCACTTATTTTTTTTTTATAATCATAGGCAGCTATGTTCCTTAAAGGAACGATAAAAAATTTTATCTTTTCTATCTATGTGAAGATAGAATATTTATCAGTTAGAGGTTGTAGTTGAAAGGAAGATATTTTATACAATATACAAAGTCAATATTCGTTGATCCCCTAATCAAGATTAAGATCTATAATTTTTATAAAACATGTCAAGAATATGGACATTTTAGAATCTTTTATTTTTTGGATTAGTGGGAGTTCGATGTTTTATACATTGACTTGATTGATAAATTTTATTTATCATTGATTGCTGGACTGTAATCCAATGACACATAAGTGTCGAGTGCATGTGTATAAAGTCCATGTTGGCTGATTCTTTAACCAAGAATTTTGAAGCCCGTATGCTTTACCAAGCATGTTAAAAATATGGACATATTGAATTCTTTTATTGTGCTTGGTTAGAGGGAATGACTTTATATTTTTGCTTTATTATTATAAAGCTTGATTTCATTTGATTTTCTATCATGTGTATTTATATACATTGTTGACATGATAGTTAATGGATTGCATTCCTATATATTTTTATGTGCACATATGGAATAAAGTACAATATAGTATCTCAAGAATGTGTTTTATCTTGAGAATGAGAGTTGTATGGGTATGTCTCATTTTGATAATTATGAGAGCTCATTGTGTTTGGAGGCATAAAGATTTCTTTTGAAGTCCTGAGATTTCTCTAGTTGTGATATAGCATGTGGTTATAGAGAAATCTTGATTGAGGGTACATATATTTAATTTATTTTGATTATGAGATATCTCTTTTAGTTATGTACCTGACTGAGACCCGGTGTCGAGTTTCAGATTTGTTGTGCTGTCTCATCATTGACACCATTGTTGAGTATGTGAGACAAGATGGCTTGTTGTTTAATGCCATCACGATTTCTCTTGCTTATTTTGTTTCTAAGCATGTTGACAAGAAATTGGAGGACTGACAATGAAAAATAGCATGTTTTATTTGATCACCTTGATGCTATTTTCTTGCTACACTACCACACCAAGACTCATGTTGATGGTGTTTATGATGCTTGTAACCATGGATAAGTCTTGTATCGGTTAAGTAATACAACGACCCCATAATTCGGCATCATAGATACTATTGGACCGAGTCATTTGTAGATGCTGTCTATGGATCATATGGTGGCCACATTTTGTTTTCAACCCGAGAGCTGTTTTTAAAATAAAATGTTTTCAAAATTATAATTAATGTAGCCCAAGTGGGAGAATGTAAGAATTTCCTTAATTTGGGCTAACATTAATTGAAATTTTGTTTTATTAAAACCGGGTTGATTTTATGGTCCATGTTGATAGACATAGATTGAGCCCATTATTATGTGATCATTGATTGGGCTAGGAGCACCTCATGTGATTTGGTGTGGTTGAGGCGGCACAGTGTAGGCCTTAGCCCAACTTGACTCGTGATGGGAGGGTCAGTTAGGGTATTTCTATTTTATTGGCTAGGTCCCCTCTCCGCTTCCTCTATTTATATATCACGTATACCGTGATTTTATGGTACAGTGATTTTTTCCATCAAGAGCCACCTTCTTGAGGAAGACCGGAGAGAAGGACTCTGCCTACGGTGTTCGTGTGACATCGAGATAAAGGATTTGTATCGGAAGATCATGATGAATCCAGGTATTTATTTATTTTTCAGATCTTATATATGATTCTATTTTTGATTAATCCTAGGGATTTAGAGATTGTTTTTTCCACATCTCAAGGATGCCAAAGCCTTGCTCGCAAAGCTCGGGAAACTAAACTTTTGTGTAAAGATAAACTTTAGGCAAATAGTTATTTGCAAGTGATAATAGCCCGACTTAACCCAGTACCTCAAATCCATGGCCTGAGTCTTGATTAATGAAGCATGAATGTACTCAAAAGACAAGCGAAAGTCATCATGAGTAAAAATAGAAGTACTATATACTTAGATTGTATTTGGTGTATCACTAGACAATTTTGAATTGCTAGTAATATAGATTACCAATAATGCAGAATGTCAATAATATTGATTACCGTATTTAATATATGCAGATAATATTATAGTAAAATTATTGAAAATCTTGATTGATATGTTTGGTATAACAATAATATGAAATCAATTTTTTAAAATATTCCTAGATCAAATCTATTAAAAATTTATATATCCATAAAAAAACATCACTTACATAATTTATATTATCACATAAAATAATATTAACCATCGAAAAGAAAGGCAAGTATAGTAAAAAAAAAATAAATATTATAAAAATAATATATCCATAAATTAAATAGAATAGCTTCACTGCATTATTATACTTCTTTTATCAAAAAATATTTATAGTTCGTTGGACGAGGAAAGAAAAAAAAGAGATAGCTTAGAGAATTTACACTAGTTTTTTTTGAAAAGATACTATATTTTAAAATTTTAATTATAAAATTATCAAAAAAATAATAATGTAAATAATATTTTTTAAAAACATAAACCAAATTATCATCTAGAAAAATTTTATTAAATAAAATAATACGATAGAATTTTTTTAAACTTCTAGCTATCCACTCAAACTATCATATTAGCAACAACTATGAGTTGAAAGATACGAAGATTCCTGGCATTCCAAAAATACTGCGGTTCAACCTGTAATCAGCAACCAACTCCAAAAATGTCATCAGCACATGCAAGTGACGCGAGGCTATCAAAATGCAGAGCGACAAGTTTTCATACTTCGGCAGTTAGCAACGGCATCATCGATGAACTCAAAACAAAAATCACAATTAATCTGAAAGATCACAATTTTTAAAATGAATTGAAATTTCACCAGCACTGAATAATAAAAAAATGCACGTGCTGTTAGAGATGGAGGAGTTGACAAATAAATTGAAATATTTTAAGTATAAATCCGTTATAATTGATTAGAGCAATTAATATTATGGACAAAAATTCAGATTTTTTAAGGGAGTTTTTCTTTGTTTCCCATTCTACGACCATCTCAGTAATTAAAAAAAAAAAACTGAAGCTGCAGGGGGTAAGTTTTCACCATCATCTGTCTGTTAACAAGAGAAAAATTGGAAAAAAATTTGAGCATGCACCTCGTCTCATTATCAATAAATCACGGATTCGAGGCATGATCCCGCGGATGATTCGATTAAATTCAAAATTTTTCTGCGATCCGTGATGGTAGATATGTGTAAAAAGTCAGGATCTCCCTCTTTATCTCCGATCTACTGGTCGGCATTTTAGTAGTATTAGGTTGACGAACTCATCATTAGATGGGGACAGGCTGCGTGTATCGAATATTATCTTGTGGGATGGGATATGCGGGATAGCTACACCAGGATTTATCCTCTTTATTCTTTTGCCTTAAAAAAAAAAAAAAAAAAAAAAAAAAACCCGGAGAAAAACTGAGAGAATTGATGCAGCTTTTTTTCTTTTCCGGTAAATTAACATCACTATATTTTAATTTTATCTTACAGTCCTGTGGGTGTCCAAGATCAGGTTAATCTCTCCATATCAGTTTTACAAAATTGTAGAGTATCGTCTGTATGTAGTTTTATTGTCTCGCAATTTCTGGATCAAATTTTCTGTTTCTGCCAGGAGAGAACCATCTGGCACCAAGACAAAAAGGGGAGAGGGAATTGGATCTCCTTGGCAAAGACCTCCACTCAAGTGAATTCGTTTTCCCTGAGTTCCATTAAGAAGGATTATTGATTTCCAGGATGCAAAAATTTAAATCTATCCATCTAATCCACTTGATTCCAAATCCTTGGGCTTCTAACAACTGAAGGAGAAAGGACCAGCTGTCACCATCATATTCTTCCCTCAAAGTCCAACGTATAGTTCCTTCTTCAAAATCTTGCAATGATACATGATTTCAGCAGCATGGGCAAAGTTATTTTGAATATATTATCATTTTTTTTTCCTGAGTAAACGGAGGCTAATGGATGCGAATCCATTAGTTAAGCAGGATGTACAGTGTTTAGCATAAGAAAACTATACAAGAGAAATATATAGTATGAAAAAAATGTGCATCCATTTCAAACAAAAGGGAACAGATCCTGCTGAAGGATTGAATTGAACCAAAAATGAGACTCTGGAAAAAGATAGAGAATAGATAGAATGCAGCAATTAGAGATCTCGTTAAGCTCGCAGTGCTGCCAATTTCTCCATTGTCTCACATACAAGACCGAAGGCACATAAAAGCAACTCCAAAAAGAAATCCAAAATCAAGTGATTAGTGTAGTATCTGGGCATCAGAAGACGAAAAAATTCTGCGAGAGCTACCAGCGACGGTGCTCACAGATGGCTTGCAAAACAAGGAGTAGAATTAGAAGGGTGGGGTCTGGTTCATGACCGGAATTAAAATTAGAATTAGAATGGGTTGGAATAAGGATCAAAATAACAATATCACTTTAGTTCGTGACCGAAATTGAAAGTTATTTCAAAATCAAAATGGATATTCGAGGAGAATAGGGATTAAATTTTAGAAGGCTTAGGCCATTCTCATTTTTTCCTGGAATTGGAATAGAATTTTTCCTAACTAAATAATTAGAATGCTAGTCATCCATCCATATTTCGATTCCAGGTCCGGGCTCTCCCCCAACCAAATGCCCCACAAATATATTCCTGGACTCTTCTTTGCTACCATCTCAACTGGTTAGGAGATTCAATGTGAATTCGTTTACTTAGCAAGGAAAGATTGTACTCTCGTCACAAAGTGTTATCCCCACACAACATAGACCGACTATGATAAAAATTGACAATTTTTCATAATGTTGTTTGGATAACATATATATTTTTAGATTCTATCCATTGATAAATAGATACATGCTGATATAATCAAAAATTGGTGCAATATCGATATAAACCAACATATTTTAAAAATATAAAATAGAAATTTAGTATATTAATGTTTGCAAATAAACTAAATCACAACTCACGTATTCATATCAATTTTTTGAATTATTTTAATTTTTTTACCTTCTATCTCAATGCAAAATAATAATAATAATAAAATCAAAGTTTATCCATGTATAAATCATGATTCAAGACCGGCGATAACTCAATATTTAAGAAATGTTGATTATAATGTACCTTTTTTTTTTTTTTTTTTGATGCTTTTCAGTTTAATGAATCATGACTTTTGATTCGAAATATGATGAATAGATGAATTATTAAGAGCAAAAAAAAAAAAAAAAATCTTTGATAATTTAAACATCGAATTAAACAAGTTTAGAGAAAGCACTAATTAAAAAAAATTAAAGGGAATCACCATTAATCTCAAGGGCAATCCCATGCATTATTTACTAACTGTCCATCATGTAATAGATGATAGTACATGATGCCATGCATATAAATGCATTGGATGGCTATGGATCTATGCATGTCACACATAACCGTGTGTAGTCGTGCAATGAACGGTATGTTAATATGTATGATGTATTGCACTGTATGATATGAGAACCACAGAGAATCCGTGCTCAATGCGAAAGCCCTATCCTTTCCATAAAAGCACCCTCCTCCCCTTCCCCCTATCAATAACTCGAAACCAAAACTCCAGATCATTTCTCTAAAATCATCATCATCATGGGAGCGGAGGCGAAGGGGATGATGGATTGGACGCTGGTGTTCGCGTATGGAATGCTGAAGCGGGGTTTCTCCAACACAGCCTGATCCAGCACATGATCTGGAGCGGCGACGCGGCCTTCGTCGGCATCGCATGCATCGCCGGCAACCTCCCCATCGTTTGCATGCCCTACCACGTCCTCTTCCTCAACCTCCCCGGCACCGGCGAGAGCGTTCGCAGCGAGGTCTACGCTGTCTCACCCCGCGGCATCGCCCGCATGGATGACCTCGAGGGCACCTCTCGCGGCCACTACAAGCGCCTCCCCATCTCTGTCGTCATCTCCCCCCCCCCCCCCCCCCCCCCCCGTCGATCCGAAGGTGACGAAGAGGTGGATGTGGAGGCGGACTACGCGCACCAGAGTTAGGCACGAGTTGTAGCCGCGGTCTGCCGTCATTTCAAATATAAAAAATAATTTTTTTAATTTTTTTATTTTTAAAAAAATTTATATATTTTTTATCTGAAAAAATATTTTTTTTAAATAAAAAAAAAATCTAGAAACAAAGCGACATCCTAGAGCTCCTTTCATTTATTTTTGCCTACCTACCGATATCAGATGGAAACCCCTACTTTTTTCTTAATTTTTTTTATTTTTTCTTTTCTCTTTGGTGGTCGAGTAGTCACTGATGAGTTGAAAGTTCTCGAGCAAAAGATATGCCTTCGAAATCTTGAGTTAATGAAAAAAATAGTTTCATCTTTCAATACAGACAACGAACACAAAAACACTGCAAGAAGAAAATACAGATGGCGAAAGGAAGTACTATACTTGTTGTTTATTTAGGAAAGGATGAGACCCCCTTAAAAACCATCCCAAAAGAAACTACAGAACTAGAAATAGATAAGAAAATTATATATTTTAATACAAAATTTTAAAATTTATTTCTACATAGGAATGTCATGATATATTTTTAAAAATATTAAATTTTCATAGTACAAAATTATGATACCATGCATAGTTTTATGACACCGTAGTTTAGAATTTATTACGTCTAAGTTCAAAAACTACGACATCCTAGTTAAAAAACTACGATATCTATGCAAAAATTATAAAATAAAAGTTTCTAATCCCTTCTACTTCTAACACATGTTATCCGTGACTTGGTTTATGACTCTCAGAGTGTCATAAAATTATCACGAATGTTATAAGATTACTCAAAATGACTGAAACAGTTTTACGACATCCCAATTTAAAAACTACAATACCTTAATTAAAAAACTATGACATTCATGCATAAATTATAAAATAAAAGCTTGTAACCCCTTCTACCTATAATACATATCATCTGTGACTTGGTTTATGATTTCTAGAATGCCAAAAATTACCACGGATGCTATAAGATTAATTAAAATGATCGAAATAGTATTACGGCAACCCAGTATAAAAACTATGATATCCTAGTTAAAAAAACTAGGATATCCTTATAGAAAATATAAAATATAAGTTTCTAATCCCTTGTACATGCAATACATATCATCCGTGACTTGGTTTATGACTCCTAGAGTATCATAAAATCACTAGGGATGCTATAAGATTACTCAAAATGACCGAAATAATTTAATGATATTCTAGTTTAAAAACTACGACATCCTAGTAAAAAAATTATAACACCCATGCAGAAATTATAAAATAAAAGTTTGTAACATTTTTTACTTCTAATACATATCATTCGTAGCTTGGTTTATGACTTCCAGAGTATCAAAAATTACCACAGATGCTATAAGATTAATCAAAATGATCAAAGTAGTATTACGATATCCTAATATAAAATCTACGATATCTTAGTTAAAAAACTATGATACCTTTGTAGAAATTGTAAAATAAAAATTTCTAACCCCTTCTATTTCTAATACATGTCATTTATGACTTGATTTATGACTCTCAAAGTATCATAAAATTGTCATGGATGCTATAAGATTACTCAAAATGGTTGAAATAGTTTTACGATATTCCAGTTTAAAAACTATGATACCCTAGTAAAAAAAGTACGACAGCCATGCAGAAATTATAAAATAAAAGTTGTAATCCCTTCCACTTCTAATACATGTCATCCTGGCTTTGTTTATGACTTCTATAGTATCAAAAATTATCACGGATGCTATAAGATTAATCAAAATAGCCAAAACAGTATTATGATACTTTAGTATAAAAACTATGATATCCTAGTTAAAAAACTATGACACCATTGTAGAAAGTGTAAAATATAAGTTTCTAATCCCTTATACATGAATACATGTTATCTATGGCTTGGTTTATGACTTCTAGAATATCATAAAATTATCATAGATGCTATAAGATTACTCAAAATGGCCGAAACAATATCTTGACACCATAGTATTAAAACTACGATATCCTAGTTAAAACACCACAACATCCTTGCAGAAAGTGTAAAATCAAAGTTCTAACCTCTTCTGCCTATAATACATTTTACCTGTGGTCTGAATTAAAACTCTTACAATCTTATGATACCACCTCCCATGTCATAACAAGCCTGTGTGAAAAGAATAAAAAGTAATTAAGTCCGAAACATGATTATGACATCCTAGTTCAGGATTCATGATATCCTACTTCAAATATGTTGACACCTTGTATATTTTTATGCTGGGATGACTTACACTTTTTATAATAGTTAGTTAGAATTTATCGTTTAATAACTTACATTTATTTTTTACTTATATTTCAGGTGATCTTGTAATGTTTGGCTGTCTAGAGTGAAGGTTTTGTAACTGTTTAAAAACAATTGCAAGCTAGCAGTGTACATCAAAAAAGCATGAAAGATGGATTTTTTTAGTTTTCATTTAGAAATCATCCGGAAGACTCCATTCGGTGCATTCGTCGACATGCAGCCGTTCGTAGTCGATGGGCGACTCCTAGCTGAAATTATTAGATGTTACAAGGAAAGTGACAAGTTTATTTTTTATGGCAATGACCTTTATTCAGTATCGAAGACGTGGCCCTGATTTTGGATCTGTCATGCCATGGAAACAAGATTGCAATAGAAGGCCAAGATAAAAAGGAAAGGTTATTTCAAAAACTTGGTAGGGAATTAAATCTTCAAAATAAGGGGCTGGAGAAGTTGATAGCATAATTTCATTCATCAAACATACAAGAGAATGTCGAGGACACTGTAAGACTTTGGATCGCATACATATTTGCACTGTTCATGTCTCCAAAGTCAAATCAAGCTTGTCCAAGATATATCATCCCTTACTTGGATGATTTATCTCAGCTAGGACAAATCGACTGGGTTCCCACAATAAAGAAGTTGATTATTATGGCTCTCCAAGATTTGCTTATTGCTTAAGATCTGAGTAGACAGTCCAAACCAAGAGAAGTGACAAGGTTAGGAGGTATCTAACCTTGTATAGATGTTCAACTATTCTAGTGGTAAGGATCATTACTATGCAGTAAAAGTATAATTACATTTATTTTGAATCTTCCATATCTTTAAAGTACATAATTATTATATACATGTTTGGTTCCTTGAGCATAGTACCTTAAGAGCCCCAACACATCCAAATAAACTATTTAGGCTGTTAAAATAGTATAATAGCCAGTTGAAGACATAGAATGTTCAGCTTGCAAACTTGCAGCCTCATGAGTTGGTAAGATAATCTATTATTTCATAAATATAATAAATAATATAATATTATCATTAATATAAAGTTATTTTGTTATTGTTCTTGGCTTGCAGGTGGAGGGAGCTATTGAGCCTATGATAATAGAATGATGGCTTATCATTAAAAAAATATTAGCATCCCTGAAACCCGAAAAAGATAGATGTACAAGATGTGTACAATTGAAGAATGAAGTAGAAGATATAAAGAAGAGGCTTGCCATAGTTGAAACCTCCTTAATTTATTGGTAAAAAAAGATAGCAATGCCAATAAAGAAGGCACAAATGGGTGGAGGGAGATAATATTGAGGATGAGGTGAAAGTCATGGGGCATGATCAACCTATGATGGAAGAAAAAGTTTATGACACCCCTGTGACCGAGGTTGACCATAGGATAGAGGAAAAGTTGAAGGACACCTCTGTGAGTGAGGATGCTAAGGGAGAGAAAAAAAATTCTGATTCTTTTACTTATTAAGAGGGTGAAAAATCAATCTAGGCTACGGAAGGTCTCACAAATGACAGCAAATTCTGCTTTTGAAATAGGCCAATCCAAAAAAAAGATAAAAATAGTGGGCACATCTCAATCTGATGAATCAAATTTGAATCTTCAAGTTGAAAATGATGAAAATTTGATCAAAACCTTTTTGAAAGAAAAGATCAACTCATAAGTTATATCTATTTTTTCTATTATGTATGCCACTTTATGATCGAAAATGTATAATATCTTTTATGTTTATTAATTTCAGAAAGGTTATCTACATCAATAAATTTGGAGGCACCATCACAAAAAAAATATTTGTCATATGCTAAATAATAACATGATAGTTGATGATGTAACTAATGGAGTATTACTTTGTTTTGTTCTAATTCTTTATGTATGTTATGATATATTTTTTAATAATTCTTATATTAATTTTTAGAATTGTATGAAATCATGTTACTTATAATTAATCAGTTTATATTGCATTGCCTGATAATTGATGCCAAGCAAGAGTTCATTAAAAATAACTGGATAGAGTATCTGGATAGATATCATAAATATATAATTGTATCTATGATGATATCCGGCATATACCTGACGTTAGTATCACCGTTTTAATAACTTGCTGGAATAGCTAGGACTATGATGTTTGATGGAGTCAGTGGTTAAGATAAGAAGGAATTTCAATTTCTGTTCACCATCATCAACTCAGACAATTTTTACTGACACCTGGTTATAATTGACATGTAAACAAAGGTATTGATGTATCTGAATTCAATAAAATACAATTCCAGGTACAAAGCAAATGCAAGGAAGTGGCACAAGATACTCAGGTCAATATTTTATATATTCTGTGATAATATTGAGATGAAGAATTGGTCCATACTAGAGATTCTCGAATACCCTTCCCAATCTACAGGATCACTAAATTATAGATTGTATTGCTTGAAATACATGGAATTCCTTGCTTGCAGGGATAAACTTGATAGTTGGGATTTCATAAAAAAAGAAATAAGTATCTACTGATGCTAGTTGGTAGCAAGATTATTAAAGAGAGCATGAATCAGAAAATTTATAATGCTATTAAAATTTAGCATGTAAAAGTAAATTTTGTTTAATGTACTTATTCTCTTCGATTCATACACTTTTATAATATGTTATAGAAATTTGTAAGTCAATTAATGTTTATATTTTAAACATCATTCCTAAAAAAAAATTCTATAATTCATTCAAATAGTAATGTTTTAAATATCATTTTCTCATTATATGAAATTTTTGTATTTTAGATGTTATGTTTACTTACAGAATGTCAAATTTTTTCATTGATATGATGATGTTATTATGTTTCTTGATAGGGTATCATAGTTTTCTAATTTGAATGTCATAACTATAGATCTAGGATGTCGTAATCATGTTTTAATATTTACTTAAACTTTATGTATTAAAAGTCTATTATGACATTGTAAGAATTTTAATTCAGACCACAGGTGACATGTATTACAGGTAAAAGAAGTTAGAAAATTTGACTTTACATTTTCTACAAGGGTATCATAGTTTTTTAACCAGGATGTCATAATTTTTAAATTGGGATGTTATAATACTGTTTCGGGTTATTTAATTGATTTATATGATTCATGGTATTTTATGACATCCTAAAAGTCATAAATCAAGCCACGAATGATATGTATTACTGATAAAAGGGGTTAGAAACTTTTATTTTATATTTTATACATGAATGTCGTAGTTTTTTAATTAGGATGTCGTAGGTTTTAAATTGTGATGTCGTAATACTATTTCAGGTTATTTGATTAATCTTATAGGATCCGTGGTATTTTATGACATCCTGCAAGTCATAAACCAAGCCACGGATGACATGTATTACTGGTAGAAGGAGCTAGAAAATTTTATTTTATATTTTATGCATGGATATCGTAATTTTTTAACTAGGATATCGTAGCTTTTAAGTTAGGATGTTGTAATATTGTTTCGGGCTATTTGTTTAATCTTATAGGATCCGTAGCATTTTATAATATCCTGAAAGTCATAAACTAAGCTATAGATGTCATGTATTACTGGTGGAAGGGATTGGAAACTTTTATTTTATATTTTATGCATGGGTGTCGTATTTTTTTATGATATCCTGGAAGTCATAAACTAAGCTATGGATGAAATGTATTACTGGTAGAAGGGATTAGAAACTTTTATTTTATATTTTATGCATGGGTGTCATATTTTTTTAACTAGGATATCATAGCTTTTAAACTGGGATGTTATAATACTGTTTCGGGCTATTTGATTAATCTTATAGCATCCGTGATAATTTTTGATACTCTGAAAGTCATAAACCAAGCTACGGAGAATATGTATTACAGGTAGAAGGGATTAAAAAAGTTTTTTTTTTACATTTTGTGCATGGATATCATATTTTTTTAACTAGGGTATCGTAACTTTTAAACTGTGATGTCGTAATACTGTTTCGATCAATTTGAATAATCTTTTAGCATCCGTGGCAATTCTTGATACTCTAGGAGTCATTATTCAGAACATGAATGATGGAAGGTCCTATTAGGAGCAATTATTTCCTTCACTTTCTTGTTTCATGCTGGGATATTCTAATTTTATAATTGAATGTCATCCATTATATCAAGGGATGTCATAATTATGTTATCTCTGTTTTACTCTTTGGATACATAGAGTAGTCCAAAAATTTATATTTGAAATAAACATATTCAATCATATATCCAATACATCCTGTTTTAAATTTTTTTGGATAATATAAATATATACAAGACTATGAAAATTCAGCATTTTATATCCTCTCATGTGTTAGTTGACTGCATACATAAGCATCAAATTTGTCTAAAAAAGGATCGGAAGATAGTATAGTGGGTTTAATTACTTGTTTGGATACTTTCACTACATTATGGAAAGTCTGCCTCTTGCTTTACTAGCTCTTCTTTTATTTTGTACAGAGTATTAACGGAAGTCTTATCCATCATTTTTCTTTATCTCTTTGACTTCTTCTCAACTTTACTCTTAATTCTATTATCTCTTAGATGACTTTTCGTAGTAACTTGGTTAGGATATTGGATTAAAAATCATGTACTTTGGTTAGCTACACAGTTAGCATCTACAGCTCTTCTGAATAATGGTGTAAGATCTTCCATCACTAAATTAAATGCATCTTCAGACATAGAGGCTATTTCTGCAAGCTTCATCATCCGATGACTCGTCAAAGCATATCTACAATCAATAAAATATAGCATTAGTATTAGGATTTCACGACATATAATAGATTTATATAAACATAAAATAAGATATATGAATTTAAATAATTCATTGACTACGTACCGTGATTTGTGTGTGCTTTTATCATAAAATTGAATATTGCATTTGAAATCGTCGAATTAGTATTTCATGTCATTGCACCATCTATTTATGAAGTACTTATCTGGGATACGAAATACGTCGCTTTGATGAAGAACCAATAAGGCATGCCTGCACAGGTTACCCTTATATTGAAAGGATTCACATCGGCATTGAACATCTTTCAAAATTTTGTCATATGAAATCACATAATTTTTTATAATCTACTTCATTCCATCAACTTCAATTCTTTCAAATGATTTAACGGAATATACATCACAGTTGTCAACTTTTTAACTAATTTAGCATTTGATGCAGCCATTTCAAGGACCAATTCTAAAATTTTTTGAATATGTATCTTGTATATTTTCCTGCTGCTTACCTCTCAAAAAGGAGAGGATGTTTTTAGAAAAGCATTTATTTACAACATTTTATCGTCTTCCTCATTCTCTACTTCATATCTTTTCTCCAAGACATCTTCGTACTTATTGATAAATTTCTTGAGTGTAGTCTTCGAGTTTATAAACCCATCAAAGAAGTGATTGATGCTCTCACTCCTTTGTAAAGCTGACATCCCTATTCATAATTATTTAAAAAAAAGTATTAAATACATAAAGTTTATTAGAAATTTACAAACATGAACATTGATCAATCATAATGACTTACAAACTTGTGAAGAATGTATCATTAAGATAAACTGGAACCCATTTATCTCGACATTGATAAATGTCATTTAACCAATCTATAGCCTTACATTCTTTATACTTCTCCATTAAATGTGCCCACCTTTCATCGAAAGATACTATAGTAATTGAATCATATATCGTCTCTTCAAACTCAACCATAAATTTGAGATTTGCAGTATACATATGGTCAATCTTTTCAGGAATCTTCTTCAATATATGCCAAAGATAAAATTAGGGATGGCAACGGGTCAGGTTTGGGTCAGGTCATCCAAAATCCATACCCATTCCGCTAAAAAATTCTCTGCCCCATGCCCGTCTCAGGTCGGGTTGGGTATAAAAAAATCACATTTGGATCGGGTCGGGTCGGGTACACCCGGTCTCATAAAACCTAATTTACTTAAAACCTAAATGGGTCGGGTCGGATATATCCATCATATATCTAATTTACTTAAATATTTTATAAACATAGCTTTTTTTATATATAAACAGGTCGGGTTTGGATTGGGCATACTATTACTCGTGCCCGACCCGAACTCGATCAGGTTTTTTTATATAATCCATATCCGTTTATAAATTAGGCGGGTCGGGTATCCACCGGGTCGGTAAAAATTGTCATCCCTAGACAAAATCTATGTTGTGCATTGAAAAAATATCCCTAACAGCAGCTTCAATTGCCTTATCTTAGTCAGTTACGATGGCATTAGATGGTTGACCACCATTTGCATCCAGCCATGATTGGAATACCCATTTAGATGTCTCAGTCCTCTCATATGATAATAATGCGCAACCAAGTAATGTAGATTGTTCATGATGGTTAACTCCGATAAATAGACAAAAAGATATTTGATATGTTTTGTCAAATAGGTTAAGTCAAAGGTCAGTACATCACTAAAGTAAATGCTTGCTAATCTTGACCAAGGATGTGTTGGCTTTAGCCCCTGATTTTGATGACTAACAAAACGTTGAGTATATATTTTATACTAATGTTTCAATTATAGTTATGAGTTTCAGAATAAAGGCACATCAAATTCTCAATATAAAAGGATCATGGCATTCATTGGAAGCTGAGTAATTTCCATATCTTAAGAAGTCTTCTCAACTGAAAAAGGCCTCAAAATAGATCAATCGGAGCTTTGCAGAAAGTGTATTGAAGTTTTATTAAAGAACTTTTTGAATTTTAAAGGTTGGCAAAAATTTTTGACAAGTTGTAGAGTCAAGTATCGACTCATGGCATACTAAGTGTTGATACTTCAGAAACTGGCATGCAGAAAATTCCTTTGGCTTGCCAAGTATCGATTCATAGGAATCAAGTATCGACTCACGAAAGTCAGGTATCGACTCACAGAAACGAAGTATCGACTCATGGCCTAAGATTTTTGAAAATACATAACTATGCCATTTGGAGGATTTTGAATGCAAGTGTCGACTCAGGAGATTCAAGTGTCGACTCACATGGTTCAAGTGTCGACTCATAGCTTGGAACAAAAAAAGGACATAACCCTATTTTTACAAGTATTTATACCTTGAGTTGACTCATATTAACCCAAGTGTCGACTCATGAAGACTCAAGTATCGACTTACAAAAGTCAAGTATCAACTCACGGGTTCTGACAACTATAACGGCTATATTTTCTGAAAGACAGAATTGATCCCTACAAGCTCCCAACGGCTAGTTTTGCTTTATCAACAGTCTTAAACTATTTTTTAAAAGTTTTTGAAGTATTTAAGCATCACCAAACTTATTCATGAAGTATTGAATACACAAGAGACAAGACATTCCTTGAGAACTTCACTTCCAAAGTCAAAAAGAGAAGATTCCACTAAAAAAGCTTACAAGCCTCCATTTTAGCATTACAAAAGTGTCTTTGAATGATTCCAAAGAGAAGACAAGTCAAGCAATCATAAAGAGCCTCAAAGCTTCCATATTCCACTCTATAAGAGAGTTTGATTATGCTTTTATTCTTGTATCTTTGACTTTGTTTTTTGTTGACCTAGCTTTTAAGGTTTTTGAAACTAGGTTGTAAAGGTTGTTGGTGAGCCAAAGGGATAAAACCAACTAGGATTTGACTTGTGAGCCCGAAGACAAAACAAGTTGTAAAGGTTGTTGGTGAGTCTAAATAACAAAACCAACTTAGATTTTGACTTGTGAGCCTTGGAAAACAAGTCGACTGTAATCTTGAAGAGATTATAGTGAAATTTCCAAGAGAGGCTTGGGAAGTGGATGTAGGTGCTTGGATTGCACCGAACCACTATAAAACTTTTTGTTTGTATGTGATTACTCACTCTATTATTTGCTCTTTATTCCTTGCATTTAATTTGCTGTAATCCGCAGCATATCTTTTAGAGGTAAATCACTTTGTTTCACAAACACTTCAAGTCCAGCACATAATTGTTTAAATTTTTTGAAAGACCCAATTCACCCCTCCTCTTGGGCTCCATTTTTGGGCAAGTGGTATCAGAGCACCGGTACACTACTTGTAGGTCTAACGATCTTGAGTAAAAGATCATGGCAACCCCAATTGGTATGGACGTTGTGGAAGGACAAGTCTCTAACCGTCCCCCATTGTTTAATGGCATAAATTATACATACTGGAAGACACGCATTCGTATTTACATTCAAGCCATTGACTATAACATTTGGAGGACTATTGTTAAAGGTCCTCATCAGCCTACTATCTTGATTAATGGCATTTCCACTCCTAAAATGGAAGATGATTGAGATGAGAATGACATTAAGCAAATATAGCTTAATGCAAAGGCTATGAATATATTGTTTTGTGCTTTAGATCCAAGCGAATTCAATAGAATTTCAAATTATCTCTCCGTAAAGAAAATATGAGACACACTTGAAGTTATCCATGAAGGTACTCATCAAGTGAAAACTACTAAAGTTAACATGTTCATTCATATATATAAATATTTAAAATGGAACCATCTGAATCTATTAATGAAATGTACACTAGATTAACTAATATTATGAATGTCATGAGAAGCTTAGGTAAAGTTATTTCTAATAGTGAACTTGTTAATAAACTTCTCAGGTATCTTCCAGCTTCTTGGGATGCTAAAGTCACCGCTATAGAAGAAGCCAAAGATGTAAATACACTTCTACTTGAGCAGCTTTTGGGCTCATTGATGACTTATGAGCTCTCCTTAAAACAAAAGATAGTGGACAATGAAAAAAAGAAGAAAGTGATTGCCATCAAGTCCACTACTAAAGAAGAATCAAGTGATGATTCTGATGAGAAAGATGATAAAGATGAAATAGCTCTCATTGCAAGGAAGTTTATGAGGTTTATGAGAAAAAAGAAATACAATTTTAAGAAGAAGCCTCAAAAGGAAAAGCCTAGTAAAGAGAAAGAAAAAGAGAAAGGGAACAACCCACTTGTATTGAGTGCAAGAAACCTGATCGCTTCAAGTTGGACTGCCCCTTACTCAAGAAGAGCAGAAGGAAATTAAGAAAGAAAGCCATGATGGCCACCTAGAGCGAGAGCGAGGACTCAAGCTCAAATGAAGAGCAGTAAGAGATTGCAAATTTCTGTTTAATGGCAAACAATGATGAGATAATGCCTGAATCTGAAAATGAGTTTATCTTTGAAGAATTGTATGAAATTTTTGATGAATTAGTAGTTGAATTTCAAAAACTTAAAATGAAACACAAAGAACTAAAGAAGCAAATTTTGGAATTGGTTAAAACAAATGATTGGTCTTTGATTGAAAATTATTGTTTGCTTCAAAAAAATAAGTTAACTGATAAAATTATCTTTTTGGAAAAAGAAAAGGAAAATTTGAAAAAAGAAAAATCGTTTGTAACAACTAAAAATTTTGCTAAACAAAACAAAGAACTTTTACAAGAAAAAAGAAGTATAAGGATGAGCTTGAAAAATTAAAATCATTTATTGAAAAGTTTACTTATAGTTCTGAAAAACTCAATATGCTTTTAAATAATTAAAGAGCTATTTTCAACAAAGCAGGATTATATTTTAAACCTAGGAAACAACAAATTTTTTTTAAGAATTTCTTTGTGTTTGCTTCATCTTCGATTACTTTTATTCTTGTGGCAATATGGGACATAAATCATATTTGTACAATAAAAGGAAATTGAACAAAGTTAGAAAAGTTTGAGTTCCAAAAAGAACCATCACTACTAACCCTAAAGGACCTAAGATTACTTGGATACCTAAAGTCTCCACCTGATTTATTATTGTAGGTGTGCCTTGTAACCAACAAAACAAGATTGTGGTACCTCGACAGCGATTGATCAAGGCACATGACTGAAGATGTAGAGCAGTTCTCCTCACTTGAATATCAAAATGGTGGAAATATGACCTTCGATGATGATGAAAAGGGCAAGATTGTTGGCATTGGTAAAGTCCATATCATCCCCTTTACTTATATAGATAATGTTCTTTATGTTGATGGTTTAAAGTATAATTTTTTTAGTATTAGCCAGTTTTGTGATAAAGATTTTAAAGTTATTTTCGAATCTTCCATGTGCATTATTTCTAGTCTTGATGACAATGACATCAAGTTTATTGGTCATAGGCATGGCAATATTTATATGGTTGATCTTGATGATCTTCCTATTTAAAATGGTTAATGCCTAATGGCAATGGAAGCCAAGATCAATAAAACTAGTTGGCTTTGGCATCATAGACTAGGACATGCTAGTATGCATTTGCTTTCAAAACTTTGCAAAAAGAATTTAATAAAAGACTTGCCAAAACTTAGTTTTGAAAAGGATAAGATTTGTAATGCTTGCCAACTTAGAAAACAAATTAAATATTTTAAACCTAAAGGAGTAGTCTCTACGTCTAGATCCCTAGAATTACTTAAAATGGACCTCTTTGGACTTACTAGAATATCTAGTTTGGGAGGTAAGAAGTATGATCTAGTTATTATAGATAATTTTTTACATTTTATATGGATCATGTTCTTAGCTCACAAAGATGAAACTTTTTCTACATTCATTAAATTTTATAAAAACCTCAAATGAAAAAGGTGTTTCAATTGTTTCTTTAAGGAGTGATCATGGTACGGAATTTAAAAATCATGATTTTGAAAAGTTATGTAGTGAAAATGGTATTCATCATAATTTCTCTGTACCTAGGACACTTCAACAAAATGGGTGATAAAAAGAAAAAATATAACTCTTGAGAAAATCGCACGCACTATGCTTTGCAAAAATAATTTGCCTAGATATTTTTAAGCAAAAGCCATAAATACTGCTTGCTATGTTTTAAATCATGTTTTAATCTAACCTATTTTAAAGAAAATATCTTATGAGCTTTGGAAAGGTAGGAAACCTTCAATTAAGTATTTTTGTGTTTTTTGATGCTGTTGTTTTATTTTAAATAATGGCAAGAATAATCTAAGAAAATTTGATACCAAGTCAGATGAGGGTATCTTTTTAGGTTACTCTACATCTAGCAAGGCATATAAAGTCTTCAATAGAAGGATACTTCTTATTGAATAATCCATCCATGTTGTGTTTGATGAGACTGATAACAAATCTTCTAAAAAAGAAGATGTTCTTGATGATGAAACAAGTATCCAAAGAATTGAAGAAGTGAACAACAATGAAGAGCCCTCCAAGGAGCAAGATGATAATCAAAACAATGAAAGAGAACAAGTACAAGGAGTTGGCAACACATCAATACCTAATCCACTGCCTAAAGAATGGAGGTATGCTCATGGACATCCCAAAGAACTTATAATTGGTGATCCATCAAAAGAGGTAAGCACTCGTTTATCATTAAGAAATGTATATGATTATTTAGCTTTTGTTTCTCAAGTAGAACCTAAATCTATTGAGGAAGCTGAAAATGACTGTAATTAGATAAATGCTATGCAAAATGAACTAAGTTAATTTAAAAGAAATAATGTTTGGACTTTAGTTAAAAGACATACTAATATTTCAATAATTGGTACAAAATAAGTTTTCAGAAATAAGCTTGATAAAAATGGAATAGTTACTAGGAATAAAGCTAGGCTAGTTGCCAAATGAATACAATCAGGAGGAAGGAATTGACTTTGATAAAATCTTTGCTCCTGTTGCTAGACTTGAGACAATTAGGCTATTATTGATATTTGCATATTTTATGGATTTTAAACTATTTCAAATGGATGTTAAAAGTATCTTTTTGAATGGATTTATTGAAGAAGTTTATGTTGAACAATCCCTTGATTTTGAAAATCATGAATTTCCAAATCATATTTTTAAACTTCATAAAGCTTTGTGTGATTTGGTATGATAGATTGAGTTCTTTTTTAAAAATAATTTCTCTAGAGGAAATATAGACAGTACATTATTTCTGAAAAAAAAGAATGATGAACTCCTAGTAGTACAAGTTTATGTGGATGATATCATATTCGGTGCTACTAACGAATGTGTAAGTCAAGAGTTTGCAAAGTTAATGTAGGAAGAGTTCGAGATGAGCATGATGGGAGAGCTTAACTTCTTCCTTGGACTCCAGATCAAGCAAATAAAAAAGGGAATCTTCATCAACCAAGCTAAGTATACAAAAAAAATATTAAAAAAGTTTGGGATGGAGAGCATCAAGCCATTAGGTACGCCTATGAGCTCCTCTTGTAAACTTGACAAAGATGAATAAGATAAAACTGTAGACCAAAAACTATATAAAGAATGATTGGTCATTACTATATCTAACTGTTAGTAGGTCAGATATTATGCTTAGCATTTGTATGTGTGCAAGATATCAGTCTGCCCCTAAAGAGTTTTATCTTTTGGTTGTTAAACGTATACTTAGATACCTATCTAGCACTGTAGACATTGGACTTTGGTACTCTAGAGATTCATCATTTGAATTAATTGCATATTTTGATGCTGATTTTGCTGTGTATAAACTTGATAGAAAAAGTACCAGTGGAACTTGTCAATTTCTTGGAGTTAATCTGATTTCATGGAGTAGCAAGAAACAAAATTCAGTTACTCTATCTATGGTGGAAGCCGAATATATAGCAGTTGGAAGTTGCTGTGCTCAAATCCTATGGATCAAACAATAACTCGAGGATTTTGGCATCAAATTAACTAAGACACCCATAAGACGTGACAATACTAGTGCAATCAATTTAACTAAGAATCCTGTGCAACATTCAAGAAGCAAACACATTGAAATAAGACATCACTTCATAAGAGATCATGTGCAAAACTCTAATGTGATGCTTGAATTTATTTGTATTGATAATCAATTAGCTGATATTTTTATTAAACCCTTGAATGAAAAAAGATTTTGCATGTTTAGAAGAGAGTTAGGTATTATAAATCCCTTTGTGTAGGACTCCTTCAAATCTTATTCTTGTGCTCTAAGTCATCTCTTTTATGTCTTAAACCCCTCTCTAGAAACCCCCCTTGATTTTGAAAATTTTATTGAATCTTTTATTTTTCTTGGGATTTCTTGGCCAAGTGTCGACACTTGATTTTTGGCCAAGTATCGACTCATGGGCGGAAATCCAATATTTCTAGGGCATCATCTGTTTAATCCAAGCCATTTGTTTCTTGTTTCCCCTTTGCCCTAGTGGTCCCCAAGCTCTCCATTATCCTCGGAATAGTGTTCTTCCATCCGTGCCCTTCGAAATTCTGGTAAAATCCACTCCTTTTCTCTCATTTAGACCGTTCCTCACTATGTTGTCCGAGTTTTCCTTTTGATTTGGTCCGATTCTTCATAGTTTTCATTGCATTTCTCGTTATTTCGGTCGAACTCCTCTTACCGATCTCTTCGGCCGGTTTTTTCTTTTGATTTCTTGTGAATCACCAAACCATCGCCTTCCCCCCCACATTTCTTCCCTCTTTTCCATTCCCTTAACCATTTTTTTTGCTTGCCCTCACTATTTTATTCCCGTCGACCTCCTCTTTCCCTTTTTGGTCATTCCTTCTTTTGGCCATTCCTAGTTCACCTTTTTCTTCCCTTTTTTCTTCTAACTATTTGGTGAACATGGGTCCCTGCAAGCAAGTAGTCTCCAAAAAAAGATTGAGTCAGGGTTCAACTGAAAGAAGAACCAAGGCTCGAAGTGATAGAGGACAACAGTATGAGAGTGTGGCACCCCCTCATTCTCCCACAGTTGACAGAGTATCAGAAAATATTATTGTTGCCGGTCGACGAGTTGACTTAGCATTCTGTGACCACGAGGGTTTTGGTCTGGGTCAGATTCTTGAGGCAACTAGTTTGATCTCCTTCTGTACCATGAAGGAGAAATATTATCCGCATCTTATCCGGGAGTTCTATGGGAGTTTAGCTTGTGGAGGATTGCTTTGGAGTGCCATAGTCCGAGGCATTGAGATTCCTGTTTCTGAGAAGATTTTGAGCATAGTTTGGGATATACCCCATCGTGGGATTGTTGCACCAGTGTTGGAGACAGAGATGAGGCATTTCGATGTATCTTGGAGCGAGACGATGTTCGCGGTGTAACCACAGCCACAGCGAATCAGCTATCTGTAGCGATGCGGCTTCTTCACCACTTTATAGCGAGGATTTTGCTATCGAAGACAGGTCACTTCGATTTCATCACTGAGAGAGAGCTGGTATTGATGGTTTGCCTCACACAGAGGAGGGCCATCGACCTCCCAACTTTGATATTGAGCCAGATGAGAGAGGCTGCAACCCAGCATCAACTATGCCTTCCATACGTGATGGGGCTAACTCGTCTCTTCAGAGCTTATCATGTACTTTGGAGGAGGAGGCCTCCAAAGATATTCTACACACTGATGTGTACGACGAGTGTTCTCTATATCGTATGGGATATCGGAGGATGGTTGGGAGATGGGTGCGTCAGGAGTCTGGTTAGGAGCCAGACGAGGAGGATGAGATTAGAGCCGCTAAGGCAGGACCTTCTGAGTCTACTGAGCAGTTGACACCTCCTAGACCCACACCTGTTGTAGCTTCTAAATCTGAGCCTGTCACACCAGCACCAATTTCTTCACCCGCTGCCGCTCCTCGTACATCTACTGAGTTATCCTTTGAGGAGCATGTCAGACATGAGTTTACTGAGATCAGGAGCGAGATGATTGGACTAGGGGTCAGGACTACCCAGCTCCGGTTTGAGATTGAGGGACTGAGAGATTATACTGATAGTCAGCTTTCAGGGATCAAACAGTTTATGGAGGTGAGCTTTATCGAGATTCGTGATCTTTTGAGATCCTTGTTGCCTCCGAGTGCACCATCAGATCCACCTCCTCCTCCACCGGCTGATGATGACAATGATGACCTAGGTAGACATAATGACACTCATGATGGTGGTGATGGACATGGAGGTGATGGCGGTGATGGTGATGGTTGTGGTGGTGATGATACAAATGTCCTTGGTGATGACAGCGACGACAGTGATGACAGAGCAGGAGACTACGAGATTGTCAGCAGAGAGGCTCACACTCCAGTTGCTCCTACAATTCCTCCTAGAGATGATCAGCTTGTCACTGCACCTGTGTTTCTGACACCAACCGAGACTCTACCTCCTCCATCTACTAGATCTTCCAGGGTTGAACCCCATTTTGGTCCTTCCACTAGGACTAGGAGCCATAGCACTCTTAAGACCCCTAGATCCCTTACTTCTAGGACCAAGATTAGTGCTCCTATTTATTTTGAGCTTCCATCCGATGAGGAGTAGCCTCACAGATGTTTACCATGCTGTTTATGTTTATACTTTTAGCTTACTATGTATCAGGTTATGTTTACCTTTACCTTGTATCAGTTTTAGTCATGTATCAGTTTATGCTATGCAAGCAATGTTGTATTGAAATTCTCATTGAATATATGAAAGCTGAAAGCTTGTGTTTATCTCATGACTACTCAACTTTTTGTCCATAGGCTATGATACCAACTGATATTTATTAATTTTCGGATCATAACCTCTAACCAACCTTGTATACATTAATTCAGGGGGAGTTTACTCCTTTTTTATATTTAATGTTGACAAAAAGGGAAGTAAGATACATATATAAGCATTTTCTATAAATTTTGAAATGTTTCAGAACTTATCAAACATGGGGGAAGAGAAAATAATCTTTCAACCTTGTTTGGTACTTCTTCATGAAACTGTGTTTTATAAATCTTGATATGTTGAATTTAAAGTGTATGCTCTCTTGAATAAGTGTTCAGTATCTTTAATTAAATTTAAATGCTTATATACTCAAGATTTTATCATCATCAAAAAGAGAGATTGTTGGTTTTAGCCCTTGATTTTTATGACTAACAAAACGTTAAGTATATGTTTTATATTAATGTTTCAATTGTAGTTATGAGTTTCAGGATATAGGCACCTCAAATTCTTAATATAAAAGTATCATGGCACTCATTTGAAACTGAGCAATTTTCATATCTTAAAAAGTCTTCTCAACTGAAAAAGGCCTCAAAATAGATCAATCGGAGCTTTATAGAAAGTGTATTAAAGTTTTATTGAAGAACTTTTTGAATTTTGAAGGTTGGCACAAGTTTTTGACAAGTTGCAGGGTCAAGTATCGACTCATGGCACACTAAGTATTGACACTTCAAAAACTGGCACGTAGAAAATCCCTTTGGCATGCCAAGTGTCGACTCAAGGATCAAGTGTCGACTCACGAAAGTTAGGTGTCGACTTACAAAAATGAAGTGTCGACTCATGGCCTAAAATTTTTGAAGATACAGAACTATGCTATATGGAGGTTTTTGTATCAAGTGTCGACTCAGGAAATGTAAGTGTCGACTCAGGAGATTCAAGTATCGACTCACATGGTTCAAGTATCGACTCATAGCCTGAGAACAAAAAAAATGATAGAACCCTATTTGTTTAAGTGTTTATACATTGAGTCGACTCATATTAACCCAAGTGTCGACTCATGAAGACTCAAGTGTCAACTCACAGAAGTGAAGTATCGACTCACGGGTTCTGACAGCTATAACGGCTATATTTTTTGAGAGGCAGAATTGATCCCTACAAGCTCCAAACGGCTAGTTTTGCTCCACTAATAGTCTCAAACCATTTTTTGAAAATTTTTGAAATATTTAAGCTTCACCAAACTCATTCTTGAAGTATTGAACACACAAGAGACAAGACATTCATTGAAAACTTCACTTCCAAAATCAAAAAGAGAAGATTCTACTGAAAAAGCTTACAAGCCTTCATTTCAGCATTCTAAAAGTATCTTTGAAGTGATTCCAAAGATGAGACAAGTCAAGCAATCATCAAGAGCTTCAAAGCTTTCATATTCTACTTTATGAGAGAGTTTGATTGTGCTTTTATTCTTGTATCTTTGACTTTGTTCTTTATTGACCTAGCTTTCAAGATTTTTGAAACTAGGTTGTAAAGGTTGTTGGTGAGCCAAAGGGATAAAACCAACTAGGGTTTAACTTGTGAGCCCGAAGAAAAAATAAGTTGTAAAGGTTGTTGGTGATTCTGGGTGACAAAACCAACTTAGGTTTTGACTTGTGAGCCTTGGAAAACAAGTCGGTTATAATCTTGAAGAGATTATAATGAAATTTTCAAGGAAGGCTGGGAGAGTGGATGTAGGTGCTTGGATTGCACCGAACCACTATTGTTGCCGACCTTACCGTTGTGGCCTGTAGCTGTAGGTTGGCACCGGAGGTCTGCCCCTTTACTTTGGAATCCTGGGGTCCTCGGATCTGCAAAATAAGGTTAGAGATCCGGGCCGGGATTCCCGACGGGGGCACTCTGACGATCAAGTCAGCGAGTGGCAAAGTGGAACAGATCCACTAAGGCGGATCCCAATCGGGTCTCTGTGCTTAGAGGAATCCTAGATGAAGAGAAAAAAATGAGAGAGAATGAGAGGGGATTGGTGCTCAAATTGCTGCGACTGGGCTCGTAGGACTCACTCCTGGGAGTCCTTTGGGGAGCCTTCGCCTTTGAGTCACCCGTCTCCTTACTTCGCGTGTCTGCCCTCTTGATCGCTTATCTTGCTCCTCGCTTGTGGGTGCCTTTTAGATTGTCGGTTGCTTCGATGCCTCGATTCTCTCCCTCTGGGGGCTTAGAGGTCAACGATGTTCCTTGGTCGCCCTCCCGAGGTTACTTCCTCCCACAGTTAGGAGTTAAGTTGCAAGCTTGTTTCGTCCGTCGTGCTGTCACGAAGGGGGGAATTAGGCGGGACCTCGATCTAGGCACGGCCGCCCTTGGGTTTGGGACGTTAAACACGGCCCTCCCCTTCGGGGGGTTCCAGGTGATCGGTCACAGGATCTGATACCTCGATCAGGGTGTCCCTCCTAAACTAGTGCAAACGAGGTTACACGCACTGTTACAGATCTGGGGGCGCCATACTGGACATGCTGCACTGCGCGCGCCGACCTCAACAGCATCCTCGGGGCTGGCACCCTCGGTCCTCCTGATGCTTCTATGGAGAAGGTGCAACTTCTGTCGAGGTGGGCTCGACCCTTGGGCAGCCACCAGGCGAAGGAGCAGAGGCAGGCTCGACTTCGGCCGAGGTGGACCCATCTGGGAGTGCCACCTGGCAAAGGAGAAGGGACAACGCTCGACTTCGATCGAGGTGGACCCCACCTGGAGGCACCACCTGGCGAAGGAGCAGGAGTGCCTGGCTCGACTTCGATCGAGGTGGACCCATCTGGGGGTGCCACCTAGCGAAGGAGTAGGGATAGCGCTCGACTTCGACCGAGGTGGATCCCACCTGGAGGCGCCACCTGGCGAAGGAGCAGGAGTGCCTAGCTCGACTTTGGCTGAGGTGGACCCATATGGGGATGCCATCTGGTGAAGGAGCAGAGAGGCTTGACTTCGATCGAGGTGTACCCCACCTGGGGGTGCCACCTGGTGAAGGAGTAGGAATGCTTGGCTTAACTTCGATCGAGGTGGACCCATCTAGGGGTGCCACCTGATGAAGGAGCAGGACAATGCTCGACTTCGACCGAGGTGTACCCCACCTGGGGGCACCCCTGGTGAAGGAGCAGGAGTGCTTAGCTCGACTTCGACCGAGGTGGACCCATATGGGGGTGCCACCTAGTGAAGGATCAGAGACAAGCTCGACTTTGATCGAGGTGGACCCCACTTGGATGTGCCACCTGGCGAAGGAGTAGAAGCAGGCTCAACTTCGACTGAGGTGGACCCCACCTAGGGGCGCCACCTGGCGAAGGAGCAAAGGCAAGCTCGACTTTGGTCCCCCACCTGGGGGCGCCACGTGGTGAAGGAGCAGCGGCAAGCTCGACTTCGACCGAGGTGGACCCTACCTGGGGGCGCCACCTGGCGAAGAAGCAAAGGCAAGCTCGACTTTGGTCCCCCACTTGGGGGTGCCACCTGGTGAAGGAGCAGCGGCAAGCTCAACTTCGACCGAGGTGGACCCCACCTGGGGGCGCCACCTGGCGAAAAAGCAGAGGCAAGCTCGACTTCGGTCGAGGTGGACCCCACCTGGGAGCACCACCTGGTGAAGGAACAGGGGTGCCAAGCTCAACTCAAGGTGGGCGTGACCGTTGATCAGGCCACCTGGCAGGGGAGCTCGGAAGGGAACATGACATGGCGCTATTTTCCTGCTTGGCTGCCAGCTGGGTCCAACGCGCGCTCCATGTCAGCGATCTTGCCATATCAACTATAAAACTTTGTGTTTGTGTATAATTACTCACTCTATTACTTGCTTTTTATTCCTTGCATTTAATTTGCTATTATCCGCTGCATATCTTTTAGAGCTAAATCACTTTGTTTCACAAACACTTCAAGTCCAGTACAAGATTGTTTAAATTTTTGAAAGATCCAATTCATCCTCCTTCTTGGGCTCCATTTCTAGGTAACAGGATGGATCCAAAAAACAAACCTAAGATGTCCATTATTATTTAGATCCAAAGTATAAAAGAGATTTATAATTTTTTACTTGCATTTATGTGAAATGGATTATCATTGATTATGCATCTCCTTTTTTTAGCTCACTCCGACGTTCTCGATAGATGAAATTATGAGCATCCTTCTTTGTAAAATCTAATTATCTTTTACCCCCTTTCTTTCTAGTCATGGCAGAGTATATTTGAGTTGTGAAAATATTCATGGCATGTAAATTACTGATCTCTGCCTTTTCTGGTATGCTGATCCTTTTATGGGACCGTAGATAACCAGCGATGATATGGATAGCTCATGGTTATGTTCTTGAAAAACATCATCTAATATTCACTTACCATTTTTAGAATTTAATCTTGCTTTTATCGAAGGCTTACAATCAATTTTGCTAGTATTCCTAGGATTCATAGAGTTATCAATTTTTCTAGATTTTCCTTGCCTCTAATATGTCAGGTGCTTGAAGCATATTTCTTTGTTGTTGTTGGACCTACTACACACTATTATGATTTCAAAACCTACTCTCCTTATATATTCATTATAGAAATTATATACATCATTTGCAGAATTGAGCTCCATTTTAATTTAATGATCAATAGATTCATTCTCTGCATTCGAGGTGATAAAAGAAGGTGCATTCTTGTGAACAACACCAGCAACCCCATCCAAGTAATCATGTTCAATTTTTTTCATATCTATAATTTCAACACCATATATAGAAATATCTGTAAAAAGTCATAAACATTGATAATAATAGTTTTATGTGGCAATTTTATGTAGAGCATAATAATTATTGTGTTATGCATTGGATAGAATATGATACGACAGTGTGATAATACAAGCATAAAATCAAATATTTCGAAAAGAATATATTTGAACTTACGATATCTTAGTTCAGAAGTTACGTCACTCTAGTTAAAAGATTATGATACCGACCATAAAACATGAAACTAAATATATTAACCCCTCCTACTAGGAGAATCTATCACTTTTGAACTGAGTTATGACTCCTAGGATGTCATAATATGCTACGGATGGTAAAGGATCATAAATATATATTGAAATACCATCACGACATCCCAGTTCAAAAACTACGATATCCTAGTTAAAAAACTATAACATTCCTGTACAAAATCATAAATCGAATGTTTTGATTCTCTGTAATAGAAATATTTCAGTATGCATTACTGATATATGATACCCATATTATAATAAAATGTTTTTAAGAAAATTTCAGTATCAAAAACTTCGAAACATGAACAACTCGGTACAAAACAGAAAATGAAGACTTTTATGCTCTATCATAGGACATTTCAACCATGCATTGGCTTGAATAAGATTGTTAGATTGTGATAAAAAAAGACCAGATAGATAAAAAAATTTCTAAAAAAAGAATTTTCAAGGAACGACATCCTAGTTCAGAATGAATAACATCCTAGTTAAAAGATTATGGCAATCGATCATAAAACATGAAACTAAATATATTAACCTCCTACTAGGAGAACCTATTATTTATGGACTTAGTTATGACTCCTAGGATGTCATAACATGCTACAGATACTAAAAGATCACAAATATATGTTGAAATACTATTACGATGCTCCAGTTTAAAAACTACGATATTCTAGTTAAAAAACTATAACATCCATGTACAAAATAATAAACCAAATATTTTGATCCTCTGTAACAGAAGCGTTTCAGTATACATTTCTGATATATGACATCCACGTTGTAAATAAAATACCTTTGAGAAAACTTCAGTATTAAAAATTTTGAAACAGAATAACTCGGTACAAAACAGAAAATGGAAGCTTTTATCCTCCGTTATAGGACATTTCAATCATACATTGACTTGAATAAGATTGTTAGATTGTGATAAAAAGACCAGAAGGATAAAATATTTCTTAAAAAAGAGTTTTTAAGAAACGATATCCTAGTTCAGAAGTTACGATATCCTAGTTAAAAGGTTGTGATACCCGATCATAAAATATGAAACTAAATATATTAACCCCTTCTACCAGGAGAACCTATTACTTGTGGACTGAGTTATGACTCATAAGATGTTGTAATATGCTATGGATACTAAATGATCATAAATATATGCTGAAATAGTATCACGATATTCCAATTCAAAAACTACGACATCCTAGTTAAAAAAACTACATCCTTGTATAAAATTATAAATCATATATTTTGATCATCCACAACAGAAGTGTTTTAGTATGCATTGCTGATATATGATACCCATATTATAATAAAATGCTTTTAAAAAAAACTCAGTACCAAAAATTTTGAAACATGAACAACTCGATACAAAACAGAAAATGAAGGCTTTTGTCTTCTGTCATAGGACATTTTAACAATGCATTAGTTTGAATAATATCATTAGATTGTGATAAAAAGATCAGGAGAAAAAATATTTCTAAAAAAAGAATTTTCAAGGAACGACATCCTAGTTCTGAAATTATAACATCATAGTTAAAAGATTATGATACCCGATCATAAAATATGAAACTAAATATATTAATCCCTACTACCAAGAGAACCTATCACTTGTGAACTGAGTTATGCCTCCTAGGATGTTATAACATGCTTCGGATGCTAAAGAATGACAATAATATGCTGAAAAGTATTACGACATTCTAGTTCAAAAATTATGATGCTCTAATTATAAAACTATGATATATATGCAGAAAATATAAAATTATATTTATTATCCCCTCCTACCAGGAATACTTATCGCCTGTAGACTGAGTTATGACTCCTAGAATGTCATAAAATTCCATGGATGCTAATGGAGTATTATATGATTTCTTACATCATTAACTTTTTCTAATTACCAAAACAGTTGGTGTAATAAAGAAACTATAAAAAGAAAACTAAACAGATTCTATGAAAGCTTAATTTATTTCTTGTTGGAGATGACATTTTGTCTTGAAGTTATAGAAAAAATCTTCGATGATTTATTACAACCTCGAACTAAAACAGAGCACTTTTTTAGAGCGAGAAAAAAGCTTATATTAATATTCGAAAGTTGATTCATATGACAAGACTCTCAGAACATATTTCAGAACGAGGAAGATTCTTCCTTCAACCTTTGACTGATTCCTTAGACCAAAGCCGGAGCATGTTTCAGACCGAAACATTTAGCTAAAAGTACTAAGAAACAATGTTTTAGATTCACTAAAATCCAAGCAAGATGATGAAATAAACTAGGCTAGAGGGAAAAGGTATTTTGGTCTGCACAAACAATTCAAAAAAAACTAAATGATAATTAATGAACGTCATGCTCAATTTTAGCTTGTTATACCTGCCAGTGATACGAATTTTCATCCTGTCTAACTAGTTATGATATACATGGATCAATAAAAAATAATGATGCGGGCTATGTTGGATTTCCTGTACTGCATGCGGTGCACAAAGACTTGCTCATTCAAAAATAGTTCGGATCCACTTTTGCCGTTTGATTAATTATTTTTTTATTTTTATTTTTTTTACCCTCGGATCTCTTGGATCTGCTGTTTAGCGGATGTAAAATCGAAGATGGATGAAAACATGGTAGCTGGTATTGTTTATGAGACATAATGTCACGCCCCAGATCCAGCACCGGAGCCGGCTACGTAACCGGCCGCACAAATCCTAGGTTTTACCCTAGAGTTCATGCAAGGCCAGGTACACATGAGTCATTCACATCAAAATTTAAAACTAATATTATATAAACAATTGATTAACAATTGAACAATCCATTTATTAAATCAATATCACTAATTGGTCTACTGATTCACAGCAAGCATTAGTAACCGAAACTAACTCTAACTAACTCAACATTAATGAAGTTCTGTCTCACGCCTAGCCCAAATCCTGTCACGTATCCTGAGTCTCTAAAAAATTAAAAAGTAGGAAGTGAGCTCTACAGCCCAGTAAGCTTCCATTACAATCACACCAGTATTAATATAAAACTGAAAGCAGCAATATCACAATAATATAACAGGAAATCGATAAATTCTAAGTCACACAACCAAAACCAATCACATATATCAAAACCTTTCATTATATTTCCTTTGTATGTTTTTTATTAGTTTTCCTTATTTTTTAGGGTTCTGGACTAGCCACGGTCACACTCCAGCCTATGACTGGCACATTGTTGTCACACTCCCGCCTGTGACTAGCAATTTCATAATCGACAATATACAATCTGCCCATGGCCAGGCTCACGTACTAAGCCCGCTCTGGCTATGTAATTGACCATGTACAACCTGCCCATGGCCAGGCTCACGTACTAAGCCCGCTCTGGCATATAATTGACCAAACACCGTTAACACTTATCTTTTCACATCATCTTGTCAAAACATGTCATTTTCCAACAACCGATATCACGATCCAACCCATTTCAAAGATCACTTGATAACCATGGTATATTAAAATAAAATACAAATAATAATAATAATAAATCCATTTATATTTTGGGAAATCAATCATGCTATCCGAAAGCACCCATGCATGTAAACATATATATAATCGGATCAAATCAGGCAAATTAAAATAATAAACACACACACACACACACACATATATATATATATATATACTGGTGATCAGGTCCAGAATCCTTACCTTTCAAAAATCAATTATCTACACCTGAACTAGTATGTACCCGAAATCTACGCAACTCCTTTCTGCTCAGGGGACTGATTCCCTACATAAATAATTTAATTAAAATCTAAATTCTCAATTTCCATAAATTTTAAGAAAATCTCCTAATTCTCTCTCTCTCTTATTTCTCTCTTCTATTTATTTATTTATTATTTATTTATTTATTTATTTTTCCTTCTTTCTCTTTCCTCCTTCTCTCCCCTGTTCTCTCTCCTCTCTCTTTCCTCATCTTCTCTTCTCTCTCCCTCTCATCATATTCTCTCTCCTCTTTTTTTCTTTTCTTTTCTTTTTTCTTTTTCCTTTTTTTTCTTTTTTTTTTCTTCCCACGGAACAGGCCCTATTCGTTCTTTTTTTCCTCTCCCGTTCTCTTCTTCTTCTTCTTCCTTTCTTCTCTTCTCTTCTTCCGAACCATCCCCCTGCTTCTCCCTCGGCTCGGCCAAATCGACCTTCCCCCCCAGTTTGCCGGCAACCAAGGAGTGGTTGTCGCAGAGGCTTCATGGACCGGCGGCGACGGCGAACAGCCCTAAAACCGAACGGAAATCCAAGAAAAAACCATCCAAAATTCTCCCAAAAAAATGAAAATAAAGGAAAAGGACTCACCGGCCTCGCTGGACTGTTGGATGCTCGCCGGAGAGAGGAGACGACAGCTTGGAGAGGAGTTGAAAGCTTGATTGGGCGACGGTGGAAAGGGATTTAAAGAAACTCTCGACGGATCTCCCTCGCCGTTTGGGAAGTAACCACCGCCCGATCGAAGTCCAAAATCATCCCAAATATGCTTCTGACAAAGCCCCTCTCTTCCACGTCTCTGCCCCCGAAATCTCTGGCGAAGATGCCGGCCGGATAAGGGTGAGGAAGCCTCCCCTGTTTCCGATTGCCCTCTCTCAGTCATGTTCATTCTCATTCATTTTTTTTTTCTTGGGCTGGGTCGAAGTTGGCTGAGCCTGCCGACTTCGGCCCAAAGTCTAAATATTACATTCTTCCACCGTTAAAAAAAAAATTCGTTCTCGAAATTAGCTTGTTTGAACTTAACCCTTGAAAGTAGCCAACCATCATATCACTCTCAAACTCTTAATTAGTCTATCCCTTAAGGTACTTACTGTCCAAGTCTTATTCAAGACTTGATCTTTTTCATTTATAATCCATATCAAATTTTTGACATCCAAATCATATCCTAATTACCAATATCATAGCTCCAAGTGGTCAAACTAAGTCCATATTATGTCTTAATAACTACCAAGTGATTTCCAAATCACAAATGTCCAGTCTCGAATAATCATGACTTGAATTCTGATATCACTCACATTTATCAAAATCACTTATACCACAGTTCCAAATCATCATAATCTAAGTTCTAACAGTACTCTTGTCATATCCTAATAATCATCATGTCATTATGATTTTAATCACTTGTATTACCGTCCCAAATGATCATAACCTACTCATACCTGTCACTACTGAATTGGATGCGTTGGCATCCTGCTGGGTGAGTGCATATACCCATCCCTGAGTTACTGATTTCTGATGTCCTTCTAGTTGCTATCTTTCATGAGGTACTTGTTGCTGTGACCCTTGACCATATGGACACACAACCACCTTATGACCTGATTTGCCACAGTTACGGTACTTCCACTCATTTGGCCATGTACAATCCCGCTTGTAGTGAGGACCACCACACTTATAACATTTAACATCACTCTTTTGTTGAATCTTGTCATTTGGAGTAGCATTATCAGGCTTCCATGTCTTTGCACTGATGTTTCCATTAGATTGTTCATGAAATTCTCCTGACTTGGATCTTTTCTTTAAAACTTTTTCTCTCTCTGCCTGAGCAGCATCCAATCCTCTTTCTATGATTAGTGACTTGTTGACGACCTCTTTATAGGTAGATAGCTTGAAGGCAGTCACCTGATGCTGAATCCGACCTCTAAGTCCATTTTCAAATTTCCTGGCCCGGATCCCTTCATCTGCTAACAGTGATGGAGCATATCTTGATAATTCTTCAAACTTTGCAGTATATTGAGAAACGGTTAAGTTACCTTGCTCCAAGCGATCAAATTCTTGAAATTTTTGTACCCGAACACTTTGAGAAAAGTACCTCTTATAGAAAACCTTTATGAATTCTGTCCAGGTAAAAGGTACATCAGTCGGTCCTTGCTTCCCAAGCTCCAACTCCCACCAAGCAGCTGCCTCGTCTTGTAACAAGAATGTAGCAAAAGTAACCTTCTCTCCTTCCGGACACCGCAAGGCTTGGAATACCTTTTCCACAGCCTTCAACCAACCCTCTGCCTCCATAGGACCAGATGTTCCCTTGAATACCGGTGGTGCATACTTCTTGAAATCTATCAAAGTGATTGGTCATTCTTATGAAATCCTAACTTCTGGCTACTGCTGCTGTAATAATAGCTGCTGCATGAACTGCTGCTGTTGCTGTTGTGCTTCCATTAATCTCAGTGTATCAGCTCTTGCAGTAGCTTGTTGCTGCACTAAGTATTGCAATAGCTGGGAAAGACCCACCTGGTCCCCAGGCTGAACTCCAGATCCTCCCGGCGTTCCCGTTTTTGCAGTCCCAGTCTCCGTGGTGTTGTCCAAAGGATTGGGTACCGGTTCCTGTGGATGTTCCCCATCATCAGTGTTGTCCATGGGCTTGGGCGTTGGTTCCTGTGGATGTTCTTCATCACCAGATAGAACCCCAGTATCATCGTGCTGCTCATAGGATTCTATGCATTTGATCCATCCGCAAATCTTGTGGGCCTCCTAGCACGTCCACGTCTACTACCACGCGCCATGAAAATCCTACACCAGTCATTATTAGTATACAACTAAACTTAGATGATCAAAAACATGCCTCATTATCTACCCTACCTATGAATCAACCCACACACTCTCTCGATGAGCTTATACCCTAAGATCCTAGAACCTGGTTTGCTCTAATATTACTCTGTCACGCCCTAAATCCAGTACCGGAACCAGCTACGTGACCGGCCGCACAAATCCTAGGTTTTATCCTAGAGTTCATGCAAGGCAAGGTACACAGGAGTCATTCATATCAAAATTTAAAACTAATATTATATAAACAATTGATTAACAATTGAACAATCAATTTATTAAATCAATATCACTAATTGGTCTACTGATTCACAGCAAGCATCAGTAACCGAAACAAACTCTAACTAACTAACTAACTCAACATTAATGAAGTTCTGTCTCACGTCCAATCCAAATCCTGTCACGCATCCTGAGTCTCTAAAAAATCAAAAAGTAGAAAGTGAGCTCTACAACCCAGTAAGGTTCCATTACAATCACACCAGTATTAATATAAAACTGAAAGCAGCAATATTACAATAATATAACAGGAAATCGATAAATTCTAAGTCACACAACCAAAACCAATCATATATCAAATATATCAAAACCTTTCATTATATTTTCTTTATATGTTTTTATTAGTTTTCCTTCTTCTTTAGGGTTCTGGACTAGCCACGGTCACACTCCAGCCTATGACTGGCACATTGTTGTCACACTCCCGCCTGTGACTGGCAATTTCATAATCGATCATGTACAATCTGTCCATGGCCAGGCTCACGTACTAAGCCCGCTCTGGCTATGTAATTGACCATGTACAACCTGCCCATTGCCAGGCTCACGTACTAAGCCCGCTCTGGCTATATAATTGACCATGTACAACCTGCCCATGGCCAGGCTCACATACTAAGCCCGCTCTAGCTATATAATTGACCAAACACCGTTAACACTTATCTTTTCACATCATCTTGTCAAAACATGTCATTTTCCAACAACCGATATCACACTCCAACCCATTTCAAAGATCACTTGATAACCATGGTATATTAAAATAAAACACAAATAACAATAATAACAAATCCATTTATATTTTGGGAAATCAATCATGCTATCCGAAAGCACCCATGCATGTAAATATATATATAATCGGATCAAATCAGGCAAACTAAAATAATAAACACACACACACACATATATATATATATATATATATACTGGTGATCAGGTCCAGAATTCTTATCTTTTAAAAATCAATTATCTATACCTGAACTAGTATGTACCCAAAATCTACGCAACTCCTTTCTGCTTAGGAGACTGATTCCCTACATAAATAATTTAATTAAAATCTAAATTCTCAATTTCCATAAATTTCAAGAAAATCTCCTGATTCTCTCTCTTATTTCTCTCTCTTCTATTTATTTATTTATTATTTATTTTTCCTTCTTTCTCTCTCCTCCTTCTCTCCCCTCGTTCTCTCTCCTCTCTCTTTCCTCATCTTCTCTTCTCTCTCTCTCTCCCTCTCATCATATTCTCTCTCCTTTTTTTTTCTTTTCTTTTCTTTTTTCTTTTTCCTTTTTCTTTTCTTTTTTTTTCTTCCCACGGAACAGGCCCTATTCTTTCTTCTTTTTTTTTCTCCCGTTCTCTTCTTCTTCTTCCTTTCTTCTCTTCTTCTGAACCATCCCCCCTGCTTCTCCCTCGGCCCGACCGAACTGGCCTTCCCCTTCCAATTTGCCGACAACCAAGGAGTGGTTGTCGCAGAGGCTTCACGGACTGGCGGCGACGACGACGAACGGCCCCAAAACCAAAAGGAAAGCCAAGAAAAAACCATCCAAAATTCTTCCAAAAAAATGAAAATAAAGGAAAAGAACTGACCAGCCTCGCTGGATTGTTGGATGCTTGCTGGAGAGAGGAGATGACAGCTTGGAGAGGAGTTAAAAGCTTGATTGGGCGACGGTGGAAAGGGATTTAAAGAAACTCTCGACGGATCTCCCTCGCCGTTTGGGAAGTAACCACCGCCCGATCGAAATCCAAAATTATCCCAAATACGCCTCCGACAAAGCCCCTCCCCTCCACGTCTCTGCCCCCGAAATCTCCGGCGAAGATGCCGGCCGGACAAGGGTGAGGAAGCCTCCCCTGTTTCCGACTGCCCTCTCTCAGTCCCGTTCGTTCTCATTTATTTTTTTTTCTTGGACTGGGTTGAAGTCGGCTGGGCCTACCGACTTCGGCCCAAAGTCTAAATATTACACATAACCCCTTCAATTTTGTCTATATTTCGATGAATATTTGTCCATTTTATAGTGTAAGTTGGGGATGTCATAATGATGTGATGGATGGATATGAGGATGCTTTGTTAATAAATTTTTTTTATAATTTTACTGGTTGATATTTTGATGATATTAATATAAAATTTATTTTAAATTTTTTTTAAAAAAATTTAATATCTTGAACCGAATATTTAATAAAAATCTATAGAATATTTATACCGAACTTATCCATTCATGTTCCTTTATATATATATATATATATATATATATAAAGTATTCTCGTGAAAGTTGCATTTGCATTATCCGTACATGATGTTACCGTAGTGGCAGTGGTGTCATTAAAGCTTAGGTATCGTAATTTTTTGATGTAAAATGCTCAGGTACTGTTAAAACCTAGAACAAGCTATGGTCTTAGCTCATCAGGGGAAAAGTTTCTGGATCTGAATTCAGATGATGAAATAATCTATATGCTTCTCTAGAAAGATGTGGTTTGAGTTTTCCTTCTTGATAAGACCGCATACGTTACGGACATAGAGTTTACATGGTATGGACACAAGTTGACCACACAATTCATGAAGGCGTTCCATTAGGCTTCAAACCTGTGGCGTGCATTGGATTGTGACAAAGTATAATTTTTTCCCTTTGATAGAAACGAAACCATTGAAGGGAAAAACAAA
Source organism: Areca catechu (assembly GCA_021397845.1). NCBI lineage: Eukaryota > Viridiplantae > Streptophyta > Magnoliopsida > Arecales > Arecaceae > Areca > Areca catechu. Next base: position 16,517,680 of record CM038049.1, on the reverse strand, counting down.
ACAAATCATGCTTACAAAAGTTTCTTGTAATGGGTTTGGACTTTGGACTATTTAATCTGTGTGGAAAGAAACAGCTTTGAAAGAACAAACCAAAAGTTTGTTTTTACTTTCTTGAAATACATTATCTCATGTACAACAAAAAAAAAAAAAAATCTGGTTTATTTGCCAAGTAATGTTTAATGTTTAATGCAAGATGCTAGTAGTTACTGCTGGGATCATGCCTCGAGCCCATGACCTTAGTAGTTACTGTTAGGATCATGCCTCGAGTCCATGATCGGTTAGTAGTGCAACAAGATTTCTACCGATCAGGTTAAGAGTAAAAAACTTTCTTTAAAAGGTTATGTGGCAAGAATTTGGATTTTAAGCTGATCTATCAATCAAGATAGAGAAAAAGAGAACAAAAATGAAAAAAAAATATTCTAATTTCACTTCTCCGAGGGATTCCTAGATTTATTTTCAAAAAAAATTTTGCAAATCATCTTATTATTGAGAATAACTCCGCTACAATTGTGACTTGGATCTAGAGTCTATGCAAAAGAAGTCTATGCATCACCTTTTTTTGTTATATCATATTTCTCTTATCTGATTATACAGTTATCACTATCTGATATGTATTTCAGATAGAGAACTCAGTAGCTGATTGAATCACTTTCTAAGTTACGGAGTACTTAGAAAATTTTCTATAAACTATCTTGAGGAAGATCCTAGGTTAGCTTCATGATATTATACTTTCTAATTTTTTGGATGTATTCATACTAAATTTTTGTAGTATGAATATTTTGATTAACTAAAAAAAAAAAAATCCTTGATGAAAGGGATAAAATCAAAATTTTTCGACGGATTTGAAAAATAACTACACATGTATCTTTTTTTACGGAAGAACCAAACAAACGAAAAAGTAGCCTCTTGAAACATTTTTATATTTGTAGATTACTTTTCCTTAACAATTACTAACTCTATAATGGTGGTGCAGAGTTGGCAGTCCCTCGCACCAACCTTAACATCCTTAGTCTAGATGGTCCTACACTCCTACCTATCACGCGAAGGATAGTTGTCTGAGCCATCACTGTTGTTATTACAATCTAATCAGCACTCCTATTCATATATGTATCCGCACTCTTTTACCCATAATTCTTTAAAAGTGCAAAAGAACCCTTCTGGCTTTTGTTTCTTGTTTTCTAACTCAGCTCCTCCAATTATACGTTGCCTACACTTTAACCGTGAAATTAAATTCCTGACCAATCTGGCCATTTATGTGGAACGCTAGGTCAATTAATATCCTAGGCGAGTTGGCGAGGAACCGTGATGGCAAAGTTGTATGGAATCAGCTGGATGGTTAACCTATACTTCCATTCAAGTTGATGGCATTGACAACTTTTCAAGCTACTAGAAATAGGGTTAGAACTGGATCGGCCCAAAGTCCACCACTAGAATTGAACTAGACCAGTTCAATAAACTTCGGGCCTGCCCAAAATCGATTCGGACTTCGAACTAAATTTTAAATATATCGGACTAGACTTCGGATGGTAAAATAGAGTCCATTTAATTTTTAGACCAAAGGAATGTCTGAATTCGATTTGAAAATTCTTAAAATCTGATCCGAAACTTGATCCAAATTTGAATTAGATCGGTCCAGTTCCAGCCCTAGCTAGAAAGGGAGAGAGAGAGAGCTGCTATCCTTTGTAGTGCACCGCATGCACCGTTCATCATGCGATGGATGGTACACATGATATACCGTACTGTGTGATACATCGCGGGTACCACAAAGGATCTACGCCCAGCTGCTAGAAAGAAAACTCCCTGCTGCAATGAACAGGATCTCATATTCTAATGTTTGCTAAGAGTCCCAAAAGAGACGGGACATCAAGTACTATCACATTGGAGGAACCGGTGCGTTCCGGTCGGAAAAAAAATTGAAAAAAAAAAAAAAACAATGGGAGCCACGGAAAAAGAAATACCTTGCTTTCCATGCATTTGCATTCCACGGTTCTCAATCCCTCTCACTTCGTGGTGGTACCTGCAATTTAAAAGATTAAAAAAGTTCTAGCTGAATTCAGCAAGGGTGTAAGGTGCCCTTAGTAATAAGCCAATTATGAAGTTCTATTTATATGAAAAAGGAGCGTCGGTACAACCAAACACAATGCTAAAAACCACAATAAGCATCGATGCTTGGTTTCAAGAGCCACGCGGATGGGCGGCGGAGCACCAAGGCAATGAGAATTTCTTTTGGTAGGAGAAATGGTCAAAAGTATATCAAAAGTTGCGGGCTTTCCGCCTCGATACTTTTAAAAATCGTTTAATAGATTTTGGACAGGTGCTAAGAAGAGGAATGATGACCTGTTTCATGATTAAAAAGTTGATGCATTATAAAAAGCATTCACCTAAAGAACGATATTAGATATCATAAGCGGATCTTCCGTGGGGGAGTCTAGATGATGCTGCTTTTTTCTTTTAAAAGGCATAAAAGAATCTGGGGTCCGTCCTTTAAATGAGGATCACGAGTATCGCTACAGCTATCTTGTGGATTAGAAAAACAACCGCATCCTCGGATACTCAATTGAACAATTCCCTGTCATTTTGCAAGTATCAGACCAGAAAATAATAATCCGTGGCAATAATTTTAAAGCAACTCAAACAAATCAACATCAACGACACTTTTTAGAAGGGGCAGATATAAATGAAAAGGAGAAACAAGAACCTGCTAAACTGAACGATTGTTTCAGTTTCCATCAGCTGTTGTGTCCCGTGAAACAGTTATGCACTTGAAGACATTTTGTAACGTGTCCTTATCATTTTATAAACTTGCTGTTCTTATAAGAATAAATTACCACAGTAATTAACAAAACAAAGAACGATTAACACCAAGACCATTTTAGGCAAGTATCATTCATTTGAACCTGGTAAGATATCCCTGAATAAGGAAAAATAACCATCAGATCCAGAAAATGTACCAATCCTAAATACGGAAAAATGATAAAAGTTAGCACAAATCAATTATCCATATCATCAATGTTTCTTGTGATTCTTGCTCTTAAAGTGTATCCATTGATCTCGTAAGTGCCAGATATATCATACTCAAGTTGCTTAGCTAGATCACTTAGAACTGCAGACAATAAATTGTAGAATTTAGCTCCACCCATTTCATAATCATAATTTCCTATGTGATTTTACGGCACCATGGTATTTCTTAAACTGATCTAACATTCTGAGTGTATGTAATCCCAAATGTATCAACCAAAGCCAGCCTTGATCCCGATATATATCCCCTGTACCACCATTTTCCGGAGGTGATTTTACAATTTCTTAGGCATTCTCCATCAAAAGAGAGGGAAACAACATTAGAAATTAATAGAAATTACCCTTGTAAGCTCCATTTATCTCCAGAAACTTTGAAGTGACAGAACTATTGCCTTTGTTCTTGTCAGGGTGCCACTTATAGTCATGGATAGAATATAAAATGCTGGGATAATTCTCCTCAGTATTTCCATAATAAGATGTTTTAAAGCAAATGATAAAATACATGAATAAAAAGCCTACAGATGACTCACTAGTGCAAGTTTTTGATAATTCAATCTAACAGTCTCATCTGTTGCATGATAATCAACCTCCAAAACTTTGCCGTAGTCCTGAAATTAAAACACCAGATCCAGTCAGAGTTTGATAAGGAATAAGACAATTTGGTCCGATATACACGGTGCTGCAAGTACAAGGTACTATGTCTATCATAACTTTGAATGATCCATTAATTTCCAAAATGTGTGATCTGTCTATCTCCTCAAACCAACATGCAAATCATAACATGCTTAACTTAAGCATAATAAAATTGTCTTTAAGATGTTTTCATGATGATACTTATAGCCTTTCAGAGTTTTCATTCCTTTTTCATCACAGCCAACAGAAGCAAATCAAATATACAAGTCCCTTCACTCCACCCCCAAAAGGGAAATGAAGAAGCACACTTCTTCCTCATTAATTAGTAATGAAATTAATATAAGTATACATTCAGACCTGACAAAGTCAACTTATTTTAGATTATACAGGAGATTGACATTAGGAATAATCAATATTCAATCCAAGAAGAAAAGAATTAAAAGCTCCCCTGAGATATAAGAAAAATTTGTCCTTCAAGAAGTTAGATGCTTATGCCTAACAGATGAATCTCTCTCTCCCCCCGTCTTTGTTCCTTTTTTTTATAATTATTTTCATTGGTTTTTCTCTGTGCATGCTATATATGGAGGTGAAATTGGGCTTGTTTAATGAGGGGAACATCTGATTCTCATATTCAGCTTGTATGTTAAACCTCTGATCATGAATATTCAGTTATTGATGACCGTTCCATCTACCAACTTACACCTTTTTATATCCAACCAAAAGGATTTTCCCCTCACTTTCAACTTTTCCAGGTGCTTCTTACCTTGTGCACCACAAAAAATTAATTATTACTCGTAGTGAAAGGATTTGGCATTTTCATGGTCCTGATAGCTTTAGGCAGCTAATTTGCATCCAAGTGTTTTGGAACTGACATTGGGCAATTTTTCATATATAATAGTTCTGATATTTGGCAATCCTTTAGCCTATTAAACAGATTTTTCCCTGTTTTGGCCTTGATGAGTCTTAGTTACAAATTTTAAGCTCCTGATAGATAATATCTTGAATGAACTTAAGCCCTCTTTTCTTTGTTTCACTAGCATTTCAAGCTATTTTACTTGACTACTAGACTTTCATGATTCATGAACAATAAAATCCCTCAGTGAACCTAAGCATCTTCTACTAAGCCTTACATTAAACACAATTTAGGTCTAATTTTTCCCTTACTCATGGTTTAGGTCTTCTTTTATTAGATTTTTGTAGGCCTTGTTTTCATGCATAACAGCCACCTCTAGGCATCGTCATTCTTTTGATGATTGTTCATCTTTGACAATCTTTCTAGGCCCCCACTAGCCTCACATCGATCCAGCAAGTTGCACAACCTGATGTTGATTCTTGGGTCAGCTTCATCCTCTCAAGTATATAATTCTAGCTAGTGGACTTTTAAAAGCTTCAATACTACCTTTTGTAGCTGCTACTCTGGTAATTGTCTTTTGCTTTTCATTTTAAAATTTTCAGGAAATTCTGTGGAATGAAGCAATCAAGCATATGTCTCCGCTGTCTTGTTTTCAATTTTCTGTGAAATCAACTGCTGTTCTTTTCCTCCCTGGATCTTTCTTTAGTAGTTACATGCTTATATTAGTCATCAAGTTGATCTCCATATTTTCACACAAATCTTGACTCCAGTCACCATTTCACTTGCAAACGACCCACTTTCTGCATTCTCTGCTTCAAGCACCTAGCACATTGTGTAGTTGTTTAGTCATGACTTCTGACTTTCAAGCTCTCATTCCTCCTCAGCTTGTCCTTACTCTTCTTCTGGGAGCTGTATTTTGCTGCTGAAATCTTCATTTTTGTGCTTCTTCATTAATCAACTTTGCCCTCAGCATTCTGTATTGAATAATCTGCATCTGCAACTTTTGTTTCAATCAGCACTCTTGCAGCTTGAAGACCAGTTATTTATGGTAATATGTGCTTCAACCTCTCACACCACAGTTTACTCCTAATATCATGATATTTTGAGAATATGGCATGTAAATTAGCTTCCCTCAACAAAGCATTCGGCCCTGGTCTTTCCTTCAATAATGCCTTCCTATCCACTATATTAATCATCAACTATATGTGTTATAACAATTGCTTACTCAGCCTCGAGGAGCAACCGGGCCATCAACTATGACACCAAGCAATGCAGAAGCCGGGCACCGACGAAGGATCCTCCCGGTAACTGAGTGGAAGCCAACTAAGTCAGCCATTACACCGAATAAGCTGCAAAACTCTACACCAGGAGATGCAAGTGGTCAGGTCCGATTGTCAACATCCTTCATATACACTTACCGAATAAATATTTGGTCCCGACTAATTGTCTAGGCATACTTAGTCGGGGATGATTGGATGCAATGTCCAAGCTCTCTCTCTCTCTCTCAGTACCAAGCAAACCATCATAATACTTGGAGATGATACCTAAGTGAGGTGGCAAAACAACTTCCAGCTATCTATGTGAATGTTGTGGCTAACAAGTTACAACCATCCTAATAAAAATAGTGGCGGATATAATCATCACATCAGCTAAGATCCCAAAAGAAAAGATTCCAGGAACAAGATTCCATATCCTATCCAAAATCTGTTACACCTGTCAGAAGATGCCAACTCTCTAACGATATTCAGTTATTCCGCATAACTCTATAAATAGGTAAGAGGAAACCTCAGTGAGAGGACGTTATGTTACACCTTTTTACTCTGTCGTGCTTATTCAGTCATCCTCCTCACCACTGCTCTTAGCTTCAGCTACTGCAGCCTACTTCACTCTTTTCTGACTTAAGCATCGGAGGGTCTCCTGCTGAAAATTCCGGTCCAGAGACTATTTTTGCAGGTCTCCGTTCGAGAGCCATCGAGAGTAACACCACTTTTTCGTCAGAATAACTAGCAGGACCCTTAAGCACTACCCGAGTTCCAGTGAAAAGTGATTTGATGGCAACAATATGGAATAGACATAGGAATGAATTTTCCTAACAATTTTTTAAAGTTTTTAAAAGAAAAGGAATCAATATTTTTGAAGAAAGTAATAAGTGAAAGACAATGCGATGCAAGATGATATTGTGAGGATTTATATGTACATCATCTCAAATTTGAAGATGTGTATTATATGAAAATATCAAGCTTAGTTCCCTTAAATGAAAATATAAGGCATAGGCAAGTGCATCACTAAACAATGACAGCTGCTTTGCCTAATCAAATAATGCTTCATAAGGGGGAGAAAGAAAATGAAGATTAGAAAGTCACAATATGCAAATGTTCTGAATAAAAGCTGTATACATTATCAAATTCTAATTAACCAACCAACTATGGTTTGCCATATCGCCCCTTACTGGTACCAAACTAGTATGCTGTCTTATACCATACTAATACATGGTATGCTATCCCGTATCATATCAAACCATATACTAACAATATAATAGGATGGTACCAATATGGGGTCCAGTATCGAGATGGCAAATTTGGTAGCCAACACTTTCTTTTTACATCTTCTAACATTGTTAGGACTCCACTTCAATTCCAATGTAGTGCAAAAAGATATAAGGGGAGAAATCAACCAATCACCTACTTTTAACAACTTCATGAAGTTTAGCTACCATCCCACCCCCACCCTAACACCTCCCCCCGCCCCCCCGCCATAAAAAAAAAAAGAAAAAGAAAAGCTAAACAAATATAGTCTTTTCAAATAAGGAAACCAACCATCTTCCCTTCTTATAGGTCTAGCATGAACATAGTCCAAAAGGATCAGAAAACAAAATAACGCAGAGCGACCTAGGAGCCACCCCTAAATCTATCCAAAGTACATCCTCAAAATGCTCCGCTACAAAAGAAGCCATCCAATCAGCCGTAGTGTTGGCCACTCGGAAGATGTGCGTGATGTCGAGGGCAGTGCTCCCCATCAGCAGCCTCAAGAATCTTCTCTCCGTTAAGAATGTTGCATGACCTTCTTGCAGTGTTTATGTGGACTCATTTACAAGTATAACCCATACTCATCTGATAGGGCAATCAACAAAATTTCAACTATGGGCCATTAGCTTATTTTTGATTCAAATTATGAATCAAAAACAAGTTCTAATGTCCACTTAATAGGAATTAAGACATAACATCAGTCACTCAAATCAAAGTTTAATTTGCATATAAGCTACAATTATCTCATAACAAAATACTTGAGCCTCGAAATTCCAGCTCACCACCCTTGGCTCAATCGATGATGTTTAACAATATTTCCATAAACTATACCAACTAAGAGGAGAACAACTTTGATAGATAGGAATTAACTTGAGAAAAAGATCACCTTAGTCTAATTATCTTCTTCCTTGACTACAGAATGATTTGTCAACCCATGAGACAAATGGCGTAAGTATTCTGTTGCATAGAATTGTATCAGCACCGTCATACATTTAAAACCAATCCAAAAGAAAATGAGATGCAGCTATAAGAATAACCCCATACTAGCAACTCATGAACAGAGATTCTGATAAGGCAATACACACATTCATGTCCTTCTATCTGACCAACATAACAAACAAATTTTGGCTATCTAGCCTTCTTTAATCGCAAACTTACCAGATTCACTAGAAATAATTGCTTCTGTATCGAATATTGATGACCATAGAACAAATTTTCCCTAAAAACAACCCCTCACACAAACAGCCCTTGATTCCAATATAAAGTGCATGTTGCTAAATTCTAATCAACTGACAAGTATGCTCCAAAACCTGCATTCCTCTTCATCATTCATCAATATGTCCTCCAAAACCTGCATTCCTCTTCATCATTCATCAATATGTCCAGCCATTCATCCTCTTGGTTGTCCTCTTTCTCTTACTCATCCAGACGTAACCACTTAGTAGTAGGATATTTGTTGGCCAAGAATTCCATATCCCAACAAAGGAAAACATTCAGACCTTTTTATTTCCTTTCTTCTCTTGGAACTATTTATTAAACTGACCTATATGCCTTAGCCATGGTAAGAATAGGAGGCTTCTAAAGACTCCCTACAATTACTAGTACAACTTGGTTACTCTCTACCCCTTCCCTCCACAACTAAAATAATTATTGATATGTTTCATCCACAGCCTAAACCCAGTCACCCCAACTCATGAGCAAGCCTGTGAACTGGCATAAAATGTTTGCTGCCATGATATTGCTGAATTCATAAGCATCAGCTTTCAAAAATGGCTTGAAAAACAGCTGCTTGACACCCTCAATCTTTTGGTACAAACTATGAAACTTTATGATGAAAGTCCATTGGCCATAATAAACCCTCCAAAAAAGCCTGCAACCCAACCAAATGTTAACAGCATATATTTGCAAGAAAGTTGATCCACTCTGTATTGCTAAATCAAATCTGATCCATGAATCTAAGAAATAGTGAAAATCCTGATCTCTTTGGGTATCTCTCAATTTGAAGATTCAGGATTTGAATTGATATCTTTTTATTGATTCCTCCTAAAGATTTATTCATGGTGTATGGTGATACTTGTTAGGCATCCATGGCTGAATGGGTAAAGCACCCAACTCATAATTGTTAAATTTGAAGGTTTTCAACTCCTGCTGAATGAATGCATGACAATGGGAACATTTAATAAGTCTACTGGAATTGGCTATGTATTAATAGCATCTCATCATCCATACGTAAGGAGTTGGCATATGAACAATAAGAACTAGAATTCTTAATGATACTGAAACTCATGGGAAAGACAATGGATTTATGGATGGAATCAAATATGCAGTATTTTTTTAAAAAAAGTATTCGGTTATTGGAAAACAATCAATACACTTCTAATTTTGAATCGGGATCAACTAGGAGAGAAATAAAGCATTCAATCGAATTCTTCTTTTGTGTCAAGGTAATAATAATTATGAATAGTCATCGATGCCCATGAAAGGTTAGATGAATCGGATCCATTCTGGGACAAACAATGCCTTATATGATGTATGATCATTACACTTCAACCGGGCTATTCTATTCCACCTCCTATAAAAAACAAGAACTTAAAACCAAATAATTAATAACACAACAATAAATTTCTACTAAATGTCTCTCCTGAGCACATGCAATGGAGCCATAAACAATCAAGTGAAATTCAGTCTATGAAATAATTTGATCTATGGACTGCATTATTTTGGTAAAGGTCATAATGCTAGAAGACTCATCACCATAGATTGGGTCGTAAGCACCTATATCATAAAATCAATTTTCAATTGAATGAAAAAGACATATCTGGTAGAATTGTAATGATAGAATTTGACCCCAATTGAAATTCATACATTTGTCTCATACACTATAGAGATGGTAAGAAAAGACATTTTATATCCTAGAAAGGCTATAATTGAAAATACCACTGTTTCTACTACAGAAGTTCCTACATCAATCAGGCATGCCCTACCTCTGAGAATTACTAATTTAGTTTCAATAGATATGTGCAGCCACCCATACTAACATCACATCAGCAAATAGCTTTCCCAATTGATGCTAATAAAGAATAATCAGTTCTTCGTCCAATCAAGAAAATAAGGTAAATATGTTCCTGTGAAAATAGTAATTCATATGAAAATAATTGTCTAGCATACAAACTTAATATCCAGGATTTCTGCAATATAGATTCCATTCTCCTTTACTTTCAAAAACCCAAATACTGATGTCCAAGAACATTGAAGCCAGTAATTATCCATGCATTACTATATAATTGAAGCCACTAATTGTATGTACATAACTATATCAACCTGCATTTTTTTTTCATCCAAGAAATGTCTCAACTGATGCTCCTATGGAAACTTGATGTTTTTTGTCAACAGTTTGTGAAAAAGCCTTGCTGTCTTTTAGATGTCACAAAGCCAATAGCATGTTATTCCATTCTTTGCATATGCTGATCGGCTTAATATTTGAACTTTTCACTTTACTTGGATTTCTCTTATCTTCTAAATAAAATGTAAATAGTGTAAAGGTATCTCATTGGGTTGCTTCATGACCTCACCAATCCATTCAATAGTGTCTTGTGATGGATTCATGTTGTTTGAGTATCCTAAGTTAACCTAGCTTGAACCAAATTAGAAGGTGACTTTTTTTTGGGGGTGGGGTGGGGGGAGGGGGGGTGTTGAAAACAAATAATTAACATTGATGGAAGTTGTGAGAAAAAAATTTGAAAAGCAGACTTTTTTAAAGAGAATTAATAACAATGATAATAAAGCCAATCCAAAATAGTTTGGAGAAACCTTGTTCTTCATGCTTATGGCCAAGGGTTTAAGGCCTCACTTACCTAAGAAGCTTCCATATCCCTTTATCATGATGCAAAACATTGATGACCCAATATAAGATTTGAGCCATCTGTGAAGATGTGGTTCACCAAATGACCTACCATCAAAGAAACCACCAAAGCCATGAAACTTGAACAAAGCTTCCCTTCTACAATCCTTGATTCATCTTTGGTGGTAAAGTTCACACCCCTAAATTTCATAAATCCAATCTGACCTTTTTCTCACATTTTTGGTTCTTCAGATTAATCAGCTAATGTCCACAAGTACAAGTGTACATGTTTTCTCATGCCAGCCTTATCATAAATCCACCATCTCTCAGGAATAACATATGAAGCTTGCCAAAATACATCAGACCAAACCTTTTCTTCTAGTAGATTCCTAACATAGGAAAGAGCAAAACATGGAGAAGCACATGGTGCCTTTTGTTGTCATCCAGTAAAAAGAGCTGAACCCATTGTTGAAACTTTGAGTTCTGTATATTATATACCAAACAGACAGTTTAGACTGATAATACGATAACTAATTTACATCCAAGATTATATTTAAAGTGAGAAACTTTGGAAGATTAGAAAATAGAAATAGCTAGAATCAACCCAAGTAGATTAAATACAGTTTTAATGGATTCAGAGGAAGATGACTTTGCTCAAACTTACAGACTCATACTACCATCATGCAGTCATTTTAATTAACCAGGACCTGCTATATAGAAAATGGTGAGACGGATGAAAACTTGAAAGCAAAATTAATAAGCATTGATAGACCAAAGAGGAGGTTCTAGGTGTTGTGTACTACATATTGGAAGACCTAAACAAAATAGTTATAGGCCATCAGCCCGGACAGAAACCAGAGTTGAGTTGAAGATGAGTGTTGTAGAGATTTAAAAAACAAAGGTGGGCGAGCAGCGATACAAGGATAGGATTAGAAAACAATATACTAATGGAAGCTAGACAAGCACAAGAAATATTGGATGGTTGGATTTCTAGCTTGATCTAGAATTTTCAAGCTAATCAATTTGGCTCATGTTTGGCTTTGTTTGAAATTAAGCTCGAATTGAACTTGAAATAATAGTAACCAAATCAAACTTGATCTCAACTTCCAAACTTGAAATTAATTTCAAACAATGTTTGACTGAACCTGGGTTAGACCAAAACCTACCTATGATGACCCTCGTGAGGACTTATCAGTGTTAAAGGTTTATGGGGTGTGGTCCTTGATTTATTAGTTGAGCTATCCTTTTAGATGACATATGGATCACCCAATCTAGTATTTCGGATCATTTTAATAGAAGTGGTTCACCAATCAGAGCTTCAAATCTCAAATTACCTGTTTCATGGTTTGAGCTTCTTTTGATCAAGTGGCTATGAACCACCAAATAAAATTAAATCCTAGACTTTATGGCCCTTTTTTTGGGAACTGAAACCTAAAGGTTGTTCAGAAAAAAATCATATCCCCAATATAAGTCTTTCATATAATTAAAAATATGATATATTATTTTATTTAAGAAAATCTGTTATCCATTTGGATAATCAATATCATTTCAAGTACAATTATTTGGTTTGATAAAGAAGTATACCATCATTAAGTCAGCTTGAGTAAAAATAACAGGTTAACTTTGCAGCTTGATCCAGCACTTCACCATCCACCACCCAACGCACATTAACTGTTAACTTATCATCTAACTTGAAACAAATAAACTTTGGCAGTGTTTCCCTATGTACTTCATAATTAAGTCTCAAGAAACGTCAACACAGTAAGCATTAAAATAACATGCACAAAAAGAAGATGGCTTTTTGCATCAGTTTAAGCATAGGGATTAAAAAAGGCATAAGATATCGAGGAAATATTGGAAGAAATATCAGAAACATTAAATTATTATTTAAAATAGGCAATGTGGGATACTTAGGCCAATTTGGATGGCCAACCAGCTAACCAACGTGATATCTCCAACATAAGTAGAAAGGTGTCAAGAAACAAAGATGAAGATTGTGAGGACCACTTTTGGAACCCAAGATGTTGGGACATTGGAAATCATCATTTTAGGTCGATTTCAAGATCTTTGAAAACTCAGGTTTGGAGAAGCAATATCCTCTATCTATTTCTATGACTTCGCAATTGATTCCTTTATTTACAACCAACAAGGGAGATATCTCATAGATAGGGTGATGAGGTGTTAGATGTGGTGCTGTATATTCTTCAGAGCTCTTTTTTTGCAGGTAAAAGATTTAGCTGGAAATATATATTTTCCTGAATAAATATTTTCTAGGCAACATTTAGATAAGAAAATGATTTACCCATATTTTTTTATACATGAAAAAGTAGTTTCAAAATTTGTTACCTAAGTTCTTTTACATTATTACTTTCCTGGATAAGTTATAAAAATTTATCCATATTTCCTATAACACCTTTTATGAAGATTAGAATTTGGAAGTAGTAGACAACTGAGTTACTGGACACTGAATAAAGAGGCATTAGAAATCAGGAGGAAGGTATTTTAAGAATAAATTGAATGTTTACTTTACTGACGGGTGGGAAAATGATTTAGCCACCATCCCAAAATAGGTAAAATTTTTTTATTAATTTATGGGTAAATGCTATCCAGGAAAAATAATTTATGCATCTTGAAAAATATAAAAATATGAATAAATTGATCAATAAAAAAGTAATTTACGCATCTTGAAAAGTAATGTACAAACTTTTCCATGACATTTACAAACAAAAGAACGGGCCCTCAAGTATGAGGAGCATTTTTTTTAAATATATATATATATATATATATTTATATCAACCTTGTTATAAAGCTCTCAAATCCTTTCACTGAACATTAGCAAGTCAAAAGCTTCAGATGACTAGATTTTCGGTACCTTTCTTGGGAAAAGATTACTGATATCTGCATAAAGCATTATGCTTTGCGTTCCAGATAACAGGATAACTACTACTTGAAGAAAGTCCAGCAAAATATCAAGGCATTCCTCAAGGAGAACAGAAGGGACAAAATCGTTCAAAGCAACAAGAAACCAAGGAATCCAAGAAAACATCGTTATCATTCATCAATCAAGTATCGATATATTTCAAGATCGTACCTTTATATTTTAAATTCCTACCACTTTACCAAAAAAAATTCCCACTTGACCCTAGCCCTCATTCAATCAAGAATTCATGCATCTATGATCCCATCTCGCTCGCGGAATCTACTCTAGATAAATGATAGAATGGGGAGAGTGAGCCCTAAAATTGAATCAGACAATCAAAATTGCTGTAAAATCTTGGAAATTTCCATCAAGAAAGTCAGTCGCCCGAGCGGATTGGTGATGCGCTTACCTTGTGGGGTCCTTCTCCGCACTCCATCCAATGAAAAGCTCCGCGGTGCAGAAAGATCCGCTCACATCCTTCATCACCGGAAATATCCGGCTCCGGTTGCGAGTGGATCGCCAAGAAGAGAAAAAAAGAAAGGAAAAAGTCTGGGAAAAGGGTACGAGACGAGGGCGGATTTCCGAATCGTCGGGAGGACGCCGAGTTGATTAGAGCGGTTCTACCGTTTGTACATCATTTTTTTTTTTTTAAATTATCAATCTTATTAAAAATTTTAAATAAAATGATTGTTAATTATAATTAGCTAATTAATATTTTTTATAATTTAAAATAAAAAATCTACTTTCATAATAATATAATATTTTTTTATTAAATGATCTAAAGAGCATGATAATATTATTTTAACCAATAATTTTTTTAAAAATAATAATAATTATAGACAAGTTGTCTGAGTTAAGCCCTTTCTTGGATAATAATGTTTTATGCATGATGCCACTCTCTCTATTAACTTGCAGATGGTCTGCAAGCATTTGATAAATATATTATATATATACAAGTATGTTTGGTTAGATCCATAAGCACATCTCACAAGAAGTTTATTTTTAGTAAATCAAAAAAATTAAATCAAAACCAACCAAAAAAAATTCTTGAATTTTGTAATATTGATCATATATAATTGATCATATAAGCCCCCATCAATCAGCTGCTGCACACATTATCCACTTTCAACTATGACAGTCTTGATGGATAGCAATGAAAGGTAGGCCGAGTCAGATACAAACATGATTAAAAATCTATCAATCTAAATCCATTTTTTATTAAAAGATCTTACTAAGATCGATATAGCTCATTTAATAAACAAATTAAATTAAATTAAATTCATTTAAATTAAATGAGTTTTAAACAGTTTAATCAGTATTAAAAGGGATCAAACCCGTTAGATCATTACTTAACCTGGTGAGCCACTATTGAAAAAGAGAATGGAAAGCATTCCATCTTAAAAGTAATCTTCCCATCACCCATATTAAAATGCAAGCTAAAGGAATTAATGCATCCATGTCTGGACTTCTGTTTTTTTTTCTTTTTCTTTTTTTTTTTGGTAAAAGACTTTGCTGTTGTACTGATCATCTTTCCCATAAATTCAATTTTCAATTTGCAAATCCTTTATCTATTTGCAAATATGTGTCTGTGTCTAAATAATTTGTTTGATGATTTTTAAAATTATCAAATCACATGGTTTGAATTTGACCACATTATTTGACTCATTGCAATGGTAGATAGTAGGAGTTGAGAAATGCCAGTCCCCTATTTCATTAAGCCAACTTAAACTATCAAGCAATGACATTGAAAAATTCTACCGTCATAATAATCTATAGTAGCAAAACTGAGGTTAAAACCTCAATGGACCAAGAGACAAATATAATCCATTACTGCTCCGGGTCTTGCAGATGCAAGAATATTCCAGAGCCTTTGGAGCGTGAACTCCAACTCTTTGCTTATCGACCATTTAAATATTTTGTTTTAAAATTTTCTTTGGCCGATGGCACAAACGGCACCAGTCTTTGATAATATATTCCTTCCACAAGAAGTTATTCAATACCTACATTGTTCAAGTTGAATGGTTATTAAATATATTCTTTCCACAACTACTGAGTTTAAGACTTTAACTCGCGGCCAAAATTCGAAGTACCCAATTTGTACCCTCTTTCTCATTATTCTCCTCCATTTCCAGACTTGCCACTCTGACAAAATATACCGCTACTATGATATATTTCCGGTTACAAACGGCACTTTGGATGGTATATCAAGTGATCAAAAAGTTAGAACCATCTTATCAATCAGAATAAAAATTAAAATAAATTTATCCCACTTTGGATGAATTAATTCCTAAGTCATAAACATCCATAAATTAATTATAAATAATTCACAAATAGAACATATATCTATGCTACCATGTAGATGAGATATTTTCGGCCGATCTCTTTTATATACAAAATTCACTTTTTTCTCCGACAGAAATTCCTTCATCTCGTTGGATAAACCCAGTAAAATCTTTCAATTGATGCGGGTATCTTTGTAAAATAATGGGGACTGCTATTAGGGGAAATGGTGATTTTTAAGGATAACGTTTGTGAGTTCGCCTAGTGCGGCCTGACCGACTCGCTGTGGCTTGGAAAGTGTGCCATCGTCTTCCTTTCTAGTCTCTTTGTGGGTTTCGTATTTCTTTATGTCTGAGCTCTCATTCTCCGTGGTTCTTAGTCTCTATTTTGGACTAAAGGGCGTTCTTCTGTGGCCTGTCCGTGGGCTTGTGCTTATCGGAGGTTTGTGTTTTCTCCGAGTGTTGTTTTCCGTGGGACGGAGCTTACCTCGGGATCGAGCTTCCTCCATGCTGATGGCGAATGAGGGCAAGGTGAAAGCCTCGGCTGGTTCTGTCGGTGACGACCGGGCTGACGGCGAGCAGACTTGTTGGCGCGGGACGGATCCCGATCATAAATTATTCTAGAAGATCGGATTGTTGGTCGTAAAGAAACAATCATAAACTAGGCTAATCCAAAACCAAATTATTTTTTCTTTTTTTTTTCATTCAAATAAACTCTCTTTTTTTTTTCCATATTTTCTTTTTTTTTCACTTTTTCTCACGGTCTTTTTTTTTTCCCCTCGGGTTTACTCTAAAGTTGGCAGAGGATGCTGGCTTTGCCTTCACGACCGTGCACCTTCACGATCGTGCAGGAGTCCAGAAACAGGAGAAGGTCTCGATTCAGGAAGACGGCGGGTTTCGCTGGTGAGCTCTCCAGCGATGGCATCAGGCATGATGGCAGCGGCTCGGAAGTTGGCGGCGCGGCCTCTCTGGCGAGTGGCAGGCGTCCTGACAACGGGGAGCCGAGCAGGCTTCGATGAGGCATCACGAGCGGAGATGGGGAACGGAGGCATCGGAGGAGGGGCTTCGGGCGGAGCGTCAACCACGATCGGCTGGTAATGGCAGAGGTGGATCTTCCGGTGGGGCACGGACGGCCGATGGTTGGGGCGGAGGAGTTCCGGCGGGAGGCTTCACGGGAGGGCCTGCGGAGGGACTTCACAGACGATGGTGCTGGGTGGAGGCGACGGACAGCCGGTTGGAGGGAAGGAGGTCCGGCTTGGTTGCTCGGATTTGGCCGTCGGGTGCTGGACGATTGCCAGCGGAAGCTGCGATCGGAGATCGATCATCGATGATGGCGAAGGATCTATGGACGGGATTTAAATAGGGGAGACTGGAGGCTTTGGAAACTTAATCCTTGAGAGTTGATTTCTCACGGGAGGAAGTAGTAACAGGGAAGAGAAAGAAGAGACGGGGGAAAGAAAAATTGAAGGAAGAGAGTCCAGGAAGAAGAAGCACCAGAGAGAGGAAAGAAAACCCAGAAAGAGAAGAAGGGGAGAACCAGAACAGAGAAGAAGAGAAGGGAGAAAGTCGGGATGCACCCAAATGATTTCTCAAATAATTTTCTTCTTCACTAATTTTTTATTCGATGAAAAAACATTCTTAAATAAACTAAAGCCTAATCGGAACTTCTTAATAGATCGAGGGATCCGAACAAATCCTAAAATAGTGGATAAGATAAATCCTAAAACAAATAATCAAACTAAACAACCGATAAGATAAGATAATATTCTTGAATTTGAATTCAAGATGGTGCTGCATCAGGATTAGTGTTGATGATGACTTCAAGATCTGTGCTCATCAACTCCAGGATCTTGGGCCCCAGGGCTTGGGCTGGGTTGGGCTTCAGGTTCTGGGCTGGGCTTCTGGGTTGGGCTGGCTTCAGATTTTGGGCTAGGCTGGGTTTTAGGTTCTGGGCTAGGCTTCATGTTTGATCTGGGCTGCTTCAGATTCTGGGTTGGCTTCAATGTCCCAATCATCTCCCCTGAGGTGGAGAGAACTCGACTCCGTCGAGTCAGGCTTCAAAAAATTGGCTTCTCGATGCATCATCTGTAGACTGAACAATTCAAAGCAGAAAGCAAATAAAAATGGAATTAATCCTAACCTAACCTTAACCTGGCTCTGATACCAAGTTGGTGTGGGACGAATCCCGATCAAGATTTATTCAAGGAAAACAGACCGTTGGTCGTTAAGAAACGACCCAAGGCTAGGTTAAACCAAAATCAATTATTTTTTCCTAATTTTTTATTCAAATGAAACTTTTTTTCATATATTTTTTTTCTTTTTTTAATAATAAACCCATACTTTTCTTTTCCTTTTTTTTTCACTCTTTTTTTTTCTCATGGTTTTTTTCTTTTTTTTTATGCTTTTTCCTAAAGTCGGTAGAGGAGGCCGCTATTGCTTTGAAAAGCGCAAGGAAGAACCCCAAAATGATGCGGGATGACTCTAAGATTGCTAAGCATGCAGGAAAAATAGTAAAATAATTTTTTTGTAATTTTTATAATTTAGTTTGTAAGCTAAATTCTAAAATAAAAGTAAGAACTAGCAAGAAGAAGAGCAATGCATAGAATCATTGTATCGCAGGCAAACTCATGCAAAATAATAAATTCCAGGACCTGAGAATTGAGAAACTCCCGGATTAGGATAGCTTATCTTCATCAAATTAGAAATTAAAATAAGGAAAGGATGTTATCAATAAGTTATTTGAAGAACGTCCGATGAAGAGATCACGCAGCACTTTGATTGGAGTCTGGATGATGAAGTTTGGTTCCCTTGATTAGATGGCTGATATGGATGGTTCTGGATGCAAGGAAAGCCTCCTTTGGGGAGGTGAAATACCTCGGGGATCCTATAAAATATCAAGGGTCAATCAAAATAGCAAGTAAGAAAAAGAAAGGGGACTAGGTTTAGAAAGAATCAGGTTAGGGTTTAGAAGCGGGGCGGCTTGAAGCTTGATGAAGATCTCCTTGCTTGGTGGCCTAGGGCACTCCTTCTTGGATGTGTGGAGGCTTGGATGGCAGTGAGTTAGGGTGTGGAAGGATGCTAGGGCAGCAAGGAAATACAAACACAAACCAAAGAATCAAAAAAACAAAGTAACACAAGCTCGCAAGCTCAAAATAAATTCACCAGGATTTTTGATATCATGAATAAAAGTTGATTACAAGAGGGGGAGGGGTGGGGTATTTATAGAGTTCCCATGCCCTCACTAACCATGGTTACACTTGGGTTACAAGTCCTCTTCCAAATTGGAATGCAAGTCATTTCCTAGCTAGGTTAGAAAAATAAATCCCCATTAGGTTAGGAATTGACTTAGTCTTCTCCTTTTTCCTTCATACTTTGACTATTCCACTCAAGGACACCTCTTGGACTTGATCAACACTTCAAGGATGCCTAGGGGGGCATGTTGGGCCTCTAGGAGCAGCAAGGGGCCGGCCCAAAGGGGCTTGGGTGCATGGGTTTGGGCCTCTGGAAGCTGGGGTGGCCTGTTAGCTTGGTAGCAGGAATATTCTCTGGAATCTTGCTTCTTAAGGGCTTGGGCTTGGCACCTGGGCTTGATTTCTTTGGGCTTAGATGCAGGTGGACCTCTAGAATCATGGGTGCCCTGTTCTGAGAATATGTTCTGGCATCTGGAAAGGAATCTGGGCATTTGGAGGGCATCTGGAAGGAATCAAGGTTTCCGGAAGCATCTTGGATCCTGGATTGTCACACAAAATTCAATGGGCTGATGTAGTGGCCTCTGACTCCTAGATGTGGCCTAGTAGAACTCCAAAATATGGTATCCTCCTCTCTTGTACAAAAATTGAGCTTATATTGGACTCATAACTGATATACATGACTCAAAATAATGACTAGGTTGAGGGTTGAGACAAATCAACTAACCTCAACTTATTACATGACTCAATCTTAATTGATTACAAAATTCTCAAAACTTTGACATATGACTAAGTAAACCATATGGGATCTAGGGATCTGTGTCTGATCCTGGTGTCCCCACCATGGATCATGTACCAGCATCTGGTCAACAGGGTCTTCAAAGACCAAATTGGTCGGAACATGCAGGTGTACGTGGATGATATGCTTGTCATGAGCAAGCCGAGCTCGGACTACATTGCCGACCTTGTCGAAGTCTTTCAAAATCTCCGAAAACACCAGATGAAGTTGAACCCAGCAAAGTACGCTTTCGGAGTGGCGACAGGAAAATTCTTTGGCTTCATGGTCACCTAGAGGGGCATTGAAGCAAACCCAAAGAAGGTCCAGGTGATCGTCGACATGGAGCACCTGACATCCAAGAAGCAGATCCAGCACCTGACGGGCCGGATTGCAGCTTTGAGTTGGTTCATCTCGAGATCGGCTGATCGCTGCCTTCCCTTCTTCAAGGTGGTGTGCAAGATGCACGACTTTACCTGGATAGAGGAGTGCAGGACAGCCTTAGAAGAATTGAAGATGTTCCTGGCATCTCTGTCACTGCTCTCAAGACCAGAGGAAGGAGAGGAGCTCCTACTCTACCTGGCGGTCACACCTAGGGCCATCAGCTCAGTCCTCGTCCGTGAAGATGAAGATGGATCCTAGAAGCCGGCATACTACACTAGTAAAATCCTTCGTGACACGGAGATCAGGTATATTTGCTCCGAGAAACTCATTTTTGCTCTAATAATGTCTGCCAAGCATCTCAAGCCATACTTTCAAGCATATCCCATTATGGTCATGACGGATCAGCTGCTAAGGACCATACTTAGCCATCCCAAAACCTCCGGGCGGCTGGCTAAGTGGTCCCTGACGCTGAGCGAGCTCGACATCGCATATCGATCGAGGTCATCATGGAAGGCCTAGATCCTAGCCGACTTCCTAGTCGAGTGCATGGGATTCGCCGAGGAGCCAGAGCAGACAACCCCGAAGCATCAAGTTGAGCCCGGAGCAGAGGAAGAGCCCTGGATCCTCCACGTCGACGGCGTGTCTAATGCCGACAGGAGCGAAGCAGGCCTTATCCTCGCCAACAGCGACAGGATCATGGTAGAATGTGCTCTTCGCTTCAAATTCACCATGATAAACAACCAGGCGGAGTACGAGGCTCTCCTCGCGGGCCTAAGGGTCTCCCGCGAGCTTGGCGTGCGAAGCCTGAAAGTCTTTACCAACTCCCAACTGGTGACCGGACAGGTCTCCAGAGAATATGAAGCAAAGATCCCCAGATGATGAAGTACCTGAAGCGAGTCCGCTCAAGCACGGCAGGTTTTCGATGCTTCAGCATCTCCCATATCCCTGGCAGAGAGAATGCTCGCATGGATACACTATCGAGACTTGCGACCTTGCCAGACTTGTCACTGGGGCATGCCTACATCGAGTACCTCGAGAATCCAAGCTACGAAGCCCTAGAGGAGGTACAGCAAGTCACCCCATGTTGACCCCTGGAATGATTTTGATGATCACAAAATATTGGAGCATGTATTTGATACTAACTCTTTTCAATCACTTGAGTAGTTTTGCAGGAAATTGGTTACCTTTTGTTTAAAATAGTCTTCAAACTGATTGAAAGGTAATTCAATTATATATAAAGTTTTATAAACTTGAACTTGTAAAAGCCCTAGTTTTATTAATCTTGTAATCTTGTAAAATGGGCTAAAAAATTGTAAAATTATAGAGTATGTAGATTAGCTTCTTTTTGATTCAATGTTGAAGATTTTTGGAGAAGCTTGAAGCATTTTTTGAAGATTTGCAAGAGTTGACTCTTGGATCAAGAGCTGACTCGTGGGGGCACAGCACGGAGGAAGTTTCAATGTTTCAGTATCAAGAGCTGACTCCTGCCCCAAGAGCCGACTCTTCCAGAGTTATGCATTTTGAAGGTCTGAGACCAAGAGCCGACTCTACCCTAAAGAGCCGACTCTAGGTATTCATGATTTTGACTTGACTGAAGGCAAAAGCCAACTCCAGCCAAAAGAGCCGGCTCCCATAGAAAATTGTTTTGGGCTGTCTGAGACTTCGAGCCAACTCTTGGACCTCGAGCTGACTCGTGGAGCCGTTTTCTGCACTCCAATGGCTAGTTGCTGAAGTTGAAACTTGAATTCCATTTCATTTCCAATAGCTATTTCACCAATCCCAAGGCCCTACAACGGCCATATCTTTTGGAAAACTATAAAAGGGATGGTTTTTGAAGGATTAAATAATTATTAAAGCATTATTATGGAATTATCTTGAGAAATTAAAGAGCTTTCAAGTTATTCAACTACCTACCTCAAAGAGCATTCAAGTTGGATTCAAAGCTTCACCAACTCTACTCCATCATTGAATCCACTCATTGAAGAAGGGAAGAAGCAGCTTGAAGAGCATTAAAGAGCATTCAAGGCTTGACTTCATCTTGATTTACATCGACAACACCTAAACAAACTTGGTTTGTTGTAGTTGCTCGTTTATTATTTCCTTATCTTTATTTTCTCTCTAATAACAACAAGGGGCTATGTCTTAATGATGGGGATCCAGGGCAGGTCCAGTTTTTTTTTTCTATTTTTTCTTATTTTCTCATATTTTTTTTATTTTTTCTATTCTAGCTATTCCACTTATTCTTGCTATTCCACCTTTATCCCAGTTTTATTCCTGATTTATTCCTACACTATTGCATCTTCTCCCGTGATTTTTTTTAAATGCCCAAACCCTAGCCGCCGTCCCCAGATCCGGGCCGCCCGACCCCCGGCCGCCCTCGCCAAGAAAATTGAAAACAAAAGAGATCAGCTGTTTTAGGGTTTTAGTTTCAATGTCACCCTAGTCCTGGGAGGCTTCTAAGCCCTCCCACGGTCCTAGTTTGTTTAGTTATTTTTCTTTTCCAAATAATATAGAGTTACATCGATTTTCGTCCCGCATCATTTGGTATCAGAGCGAGTTGTGGATTAGGGTGTGCTCCATTTTTCGAACTTGACGGAGTCGAGTTCTTTGCGATCGAGAAGAATGATGGGGATCCAGGGCAGGTCCAGGTTTTTTTTTCTATTTTTTTCTTATTTTCTCAGAATTTTTTTATTTTTTTCTATTCCCGTTATTCCACCTATTCTTGCTATTCCACCATTATCCCAATTTTATTCCTGATTTATTCCTACACTATTCCATCTTCATCTGTGACTTTTTTTAAACACCCAAACCCTAGCCGCCGCCCCCTCCAGCCCCAGATCCGGGCTGCCCGACCCCCGGCCACCCCCGCCGGACCGCACCGACGCTCGTCGGCCCCCGCCCTCGCTAGAGAAGCCATCGTCGCCGCCCACGCCCGTGGGAAGATGAATGGACGCGGAGGCATCTGCCTGCCACGGCCTACGGCCGTCGCTGTCGCCACCGCCGCCGACCTGCTACCCGCCACCTGTCGGCCCTCGCCCGGCCATCGGTGGGGTCCGCCACCGCCCACACCCATGGGAAGACGAACGGACGTGGGAGGCGTCCGTCCACCCACGTGTGCCCCGTTGCAGCCTGCCGCCACCGTTGTCGCCTGCCACCGCCGCCCGCACGTCCGCCGGCCACCATCCCGCCGGCCCCGGCCTCCCCCACCGTCCACTGGCCACGCCGGCGCTTTGAGGTCTCCCACAATCGCCTGCCGCCACCGTTGTCGCCTGCCGCCGCCGCCCGCACGTCCGCCGGCCACCATCCCGCCGGCCCCGGCCTCCCCCACCGTCCACTGGCCACGCCGGCGCTTTGAGGTCTCCCACGATTGTGGGAGACCAAATGGCATGCCCTGGGGCATGCCATCCCATTCTTGTGCCGCCTCACCCGTAGCCCGTCGCTAGCCGTCCGCCGCTCGCCGTCCGCCACCCGCGTCCCGGCCATCCGCTGGTGCCCTGCCGGAGACCATTCTTCCCTTCCACGACCGTGACATGGAGTTGCACAGATTTCAGAGCAGTCCAATTTTCAAAAGCAGCACGCTTTCTAGAGTAGATTATCAAGCCGACACACTTCTCAGAGCAGATCAGCACCATTTTTGATGCAACATAAATTTTGATGTAATTTATTTTCCTTTTTTATTTTTCTTGGAGGCTAAGAAACTGAGGGTTTTGGTTTTTCTATATAAAGGCCCCCTCTCCCCTATAATAATTAGAGATTTGATATAGATTTTTGGGTTTTCCATTGGTTTCGGTTCTGGTTCTGGGCTGAGGCCCGTTTGCCTTCGTTCCCTACTGTGTGGATAATGGGTTCGTTGGGGGGTGTGAGAGTCCTACTTTTTGGATGATGGAGTCGAGCACCCTAGTTATCCCCTATCTCGTCTTCTTTATCCCCTCGTGTCCTTTGAGAGTCACCCTAGCGCCCTTTATGAGAGCCCTACTTTATGGATGATGGGTTCGATGAAAGCTCAGGGTAGCTGTGCTTTGATCCCTCGGGAGGATAGCTATGTGCTTTGATCCCTCGGGAGGGTAGCTTTATACTTTGACCCCTGACTTTCTGTGTGTGTCTCCCCATTAGAGTGAGTCCCAGGGCCATGAGTTCCAGTTCCCAATCTCCCATCTCCATCCTTCCTTCGCCACCTCCACCAAGAAAATTGAAAACAAAAGAGATCAGTTGTTTTAGGGTTTTAGTTTCAGTGTCACCCTAGTCTCGGGAGGCTTCTTAGCCCTCCCACGGTCCTAGTTTGTTTAGTTATTTTCCTTTCCCAAATAATCCAGGGTTACATCGATTTTCATCCCGCATCACTTAAGAGAGGATTGAAGGTTTTTAGGTGAACCTTGTAAAACC
This sequence comes from Areca catechu, assembly GCA_021397845.1. Lineage (NCBI taxonomy): Eukaryota > Viridiplantae > Streptophyta > Magnoliopsida > Arecales > Arecaceae > Areca > Areca catechu. The sequence goes on along the minus strand of CM038049.1, from coordinate 16,492,881 downwards.
TAAGTTGGGTTCTTGGTGATCCCGATCTAAAACCAAGTGTTAGGGTTTTTTTTGGTGATCTTGTTTAAAACCAAAGGGAGTTAGGGTTTCTTTGATAATCCCGGTAAAACCAAAGTGTATAGGTTTGGATTGTGAGCCTGGTAAAACAATCCGACTGTATTCTGGTTGGGAGATATAGTGAAAATCCCAAGTGGTGCTTGGATAGTGGACGTAGGAGCCGGTTATTCCGAACCACTCTAAATCTCTTTGTGTTTGTGATTGTATTTTTATTGCTTAATTACTTTTACTTAATCACTTCCGCATTGCATATTGCACCACAACACTAAAAGAATTTGAAAGTGTACATACTTGAAAAAGTTTTTTTTAATCCTAATTCACCCCTCTCTTGGAAAGCCACTTGGACAATAAGTGGCATCAAAGCAGAGTCTCTGAAAGCTACTTAGAGTAAAGACATATGGCACATCCCATGAGCACTTCATTGACCGAAGGTCAATCCACCAATAGACCTCCGCTTTTCATCGGAACCAATTATATCTATTGGAAGGCAAGAATGAAAATATACATTCAAGCCATAGATTTTTATTTATGGAAGATTATTTTGAAAGGACCTCACACACCCACAATTAAAGTTAATGATATAGAGGTTCCCAAACCTGAAGAGGAATGGGACGAGAATGATATGAGATTAGCTGAGCTGAATGCCAAAGCAATGAACTTACTGTATTATGCTTTGGATCCAAATAAGTTTAACAGAATTTCAACTTGTAATTCTGCTAAAGAAATTTGGGACAAGCTAGAAATCACACACGAAGGCACATCTCAAGTTAAAACATCAAAAATCAATCTTCTTGTACATAATTATGAGCTATTTAAGATGGATCCTAGTGAGACTATATCTACAATGTACACTCGTTTTACTGGTATTATAAATGGTCTCAAGAGCCTTGGTAAAACTTATTCTAATGCTGATCTTGTCCAAAAAGTTTTAAGATCTTTGCCAGATAAGTGGAAAGTCAAAGTGACAGCAATTCAAGAAGTGAAGGACCTAAATACACTGCTTTTGAATGAACTACTTGGATCTTTGATCACACATAAATTGGCTATGCAACAAAGGACAAAGGAAGATACAAAAAGAAAGAAAGCCATTGCATTTAAAGCTACCGAAGAAGATAAGAATGAAGAATCAGACTCATCAGATAATGATGATCTTGGAAATGATGAAATTGTCCTTGTTATGAGAAAATTTAAAAGGTTTATGGGTAGAAGAAAAATAAACAGATGGAGAAAGCAATATAGAAAAAGTGATTTTGGAAAAGAAAAAGAAAGAGATAAAGAAAAAGAAAAGGATAAAGATAAAGATCAAGTACCTATCTGCTACGGATGCAAGAAGCCATGACACATCTATCTCGATTGTCCTGAAGCGAAGAAAAATATGTTCATAAAAAAGAAGAAGAAAGCAATGCTTGCTGCTTGGAGTGATAGTGACGAAACCACATCCACTGAAGAGGATGAAGAGACAACAAAAACTGCATAAATCTTTCTTATGGGTTTGGAGGACGAGGTAAATACTTCTGAACCTAATTTAGAGTTCACTTATGATGAATTGCATAATGTTTTTTATGAACTATTGGTAGAATACAAAAAAGCTGGTTTAAAAATGAGGGATCTAAAAAATCAATGTGACGTATTTGAAAAAGACAAAAATGAATTTTGTGAAAGAAACAAAATCTTGCAAAGAGAATTGAATTTGGTTTGTGAAAGACTTAAGATTGTTCAAATTGAAAAAGAAGAGATTCTCGAGAAAAATAAAGATTTGAAAAATAAAAACAATGATTTAAAGAAGGAAGTTCAAAAACTAAAACCCTTACTTGAAAAATTAACCCTAAGTTTTAACAAACTTGAATTAATTTTAAAAGATCATAAAGAAACAAATAATAAATTTGGAATTGGTTATAAAGGTTATATTTCAAACAAGTTTTCAGCTTCTACTTCATATGCTCCTAAATTCATTAGTTCAAAATAAGTTAGACCTAAATTTGCATCATCTCATGGTTATTATTCAAAATCAAAGATTGTATGCTATGCTTGTAATAACATTGGTCATAAAGCTTTTGAATATCATTTGAAACATAATGACAAAAAGAAAATTAAGAAAGTTTGGGTTTCAAAAGGAACCATTTCCACTAACATGCAAGGATCCAAGAAAGCTTGGGTACCTAAATTTGCTAAATGATTGTTTTGCAGGGATGTCTTGCAGCCATAAGTATAAAGAAAAGATGGTATCTGGATAGCGGTTGTTCAAGATACATGACGGGTGATGCTGATCAATTCTTCACCCTAGAACAAAAGGATGGTGGAATGGTAACATTTGGTGACAATCGAAAGGAAAGGATAATCGGTTTTGGTAAAATCAAAATTACTTATTTTACTTTTATTAAAAATATGTTACTTGTAGAAAAATTAAAGTATAATCTTTTGAGTATTAGTCAGCTATGTGACATTGGTTTTAATGTTTACTTCAAGTCATCAATGTGTATAGTAGTTGATCTACTTGACTTTAGTATTAAGTTTATTGGACACAGACTTGGTAACATTTATATAGTAGATTTTAATGATCTAGTTATGTCAAGTAATATAAGTCTTGTAGCAATGAATGACAAGAGCAAAAATCAAGTTTACTATGGCATAGGCGACTTGGTCATGCTAGTATGGATACAATAGCTAAACTTATTGCAAAAGATTTAGTCAAAGATTTACCAAAATTTAAAGTTAACTTTGATTATGTTTGCGATGCTTGTCAGTTAGGAAAACAAGTTAGGGGGAGTTTTAATTCTAAAAACATAGTTCTACTACTAGACCCTTAAAGCTACTTCACATGGACTTATTTAGAACTACTAGGACTACCAGCCTAGGTGATATAAAATATGGACTTGTGATTGTAGATGACTTTTCAAGATACACATGAATTTTGTTTATTGCACATAAAGATGATACTTTTAATGTATTCAAAAAGTTTTACAAAAGAGTTACATATTTGAAAAATTTATCTGTTATTTCTATTCGTAGTGATCATGGCACCAAATTTGAAAATCAGTATTTTGATCACTTTTGCACTAAGCACGATATTGATTATAACAATTCTGTGCCTAGAACACCACAGCAAAATGGTGTTGTAGAAAGAAATAAATCGTACTTTGGAAGAGATGTCCAGAACAATACTTTGTGAAGGAAATCTTCCAAAATATTTTTGGACAGAAGCTGTGATACCGCATGCTATATTTTAAATAGAGTTTTAATTAGACCTATTATTAGAAAACCCCCCTATGAGCTATGGAATAATAGAAAATCCAATATTAAGTATTTTCATATTTTTGGATGCAAATGTTTTGTTCTTAACAATGGAAAAGACAATCTTGGTAAATTTGATGCAAAATCCGATGAGGCTATTTTTCTTGGAGATTTATTAAATAGTAAAGTGATGGGGATCCAGGGTAGGTCCAGTTTTTTTTTTTCTATTTTTTCTTATTTTCTTAGATTTTTTTTAATTTTTTTCTATTCTCGATATTCCACCTATTCCTGCTATTCCACCTTTATCCCAGTTTTATTCCTGATTTATTCCTACACCATTCCATCTTCTCCTGTGATTTTTTTTTAAATGACCAAACCCTAGCCGCCGCCCCCTTCGGCCCCAGATCCGGGCCGCCCGACCCCCGGCCGCCCTTGTCGGACTGCCACCGACACTCACCAGCCCCCACCGACGCTCACAAGCCCACGCCTGTGGGAAGACGAACGGACGCGGAGGCGTCTGCCCGCCATGACCCACGATCGTCGCTGCCACCGTCGTCGCTGACTTACTGCCCACCGTCGTTCCTGCCGCCCGCCGGCCCTCGCCCGGCCGCCGGTGGGGTCCGCCATCGCCCATGCCCGTGGGAAGACGAACGGAAGCGGGAGGCGTCTGTCCGCCCACGTGTGCCCCTGCACAGCCACCGCCGTTGCCGTCTGCCACCGCCGCCCGCACGTCCGCCGGCCACCATCCCGCTGGCCCCGGCCTCCCCCGCCGTCCACCGGCCACGCCGGCGCTCTAAGTTCTCCCACGATCGTGGGAGACCAAACGACACGCCTTGGGGCGTGTCGTGCCATTTTTGTGCTGCCTCGCTCGTAGCCCGCCGCCAGCCATCCGTCGCTCGCCGTCCGCCGGCCCGTCCGTCACCCGCTTCCCGGTCGTCCGCTGGTGCCCTGCCGGAGACCGTTCTTCCCTTCCACGGTCGTGATATGGAGTTGCACATATTTCAGAGTAGTCCAATTTTCAGAGCAGCATGGTTTCTGGAGCAGATCATCAAGCCGACACGCTTCTCAGAGCAGATCAGCACCATTTTTGATGCAACATAAATTTTAATATAATTTATTTTCCTTTTTTAGTTTTCTTGGAGGCTAAGAAACTGAGGGTTTTGGTTTTTCTATATAAAGGCCCCCTCTCCCCTGTAATAGTTAGAGATTTAATATAGATTTTTGGGTTTTCCATTGGTTCCGGTTCTGGTTCTGGGTTGAGGCCCGTTTGCTTTCGTTTCCTACTGTGTGGATAATGGGTTCGTTGGGGGGAGTGAGAGTCCTACTTTGAGGATGATGGATTCGAGCAACTTAGTAATCCCCTATATCGTTTTCTTTATCCCCTCGTGTCCTTTGAGAGTCACCCTAGTGGCCTTTATGAGAGCCCTACTTTGTGGATGATGGGTTCGATGAGAGCTCAGGGTAACTGGTGCTTTAATCCCTCGGGAGGATAGCTTTATGCTTTGACTCTTGACTTTCTGTGTGCATCTCCCCGTTAGAGTGAGTCCCAGGGCCATGAGTTCCAGTTCACAATCTCTCATGTCCATCCTTCCTTCGCCACCTCCACCAAGAAAATTGAAAACAAAAGAGATCAGTTGTTTTAGGGTTTTAGTTTCAGTGTCACCCTAGTCCCGGGAGGCTTCTTAGCCCTCCCACAGTCTTAGTTTGTTTAGTTATTTTCCTTTCCCAAATAATCCAGGGTTACATCGATTTTCGTCCCGCATCATTTGGTTTCAGAGCTTAGATTAGGGTTTGTTTTCTGCATTTTTTTCAGTCCGTATATACTCTGTTATTTTAGTTATTTCTTTCTATTTAGAATTTCAAAAATTCTGAAATTTATTTTGCTGGATTCATCATAATTCAAAGTATTTTTCAAAATTTTTGTAGATTTTATTTCGGTTTGTGAATTTTATGCAAGCCGAAATACAACCTGCAAATTTTTGGCTCTGTTTTTTTTTTCAGCAAGATAAGTTTGGAAGTTTTAGGATTTTGTTTAGCATCTCTTTGCATATCTTTATTTTTAGTATGTTTCTAGCATATTAGGTCATTTGCTGAAAATCATATCTCTGCAAAAAAAAAAACCTGGACCTGCCTTGTATCCCCATCATAAAGCCTATCGAGTTTTCAATAAAAGAACTTTAACTGTTGAAGAATCTATTTATGTTATTTTCAATGAATCTGATATTACATCTTCGAGAAAGGAAGATTTTGTTGATGATAATGCAGGTACTTTACAACATGGAATGAAAGACTTGACTCTCAAAGACAAACAAACAAGTGAACCACATGAAGAAGAGGTGAGTAAAGAACATAATGATATACCTAAAGAATGGAGGTATGTACAATCGCACTCTAAAGAATTAATTATAGGAGACCCATCTCAAGGTGTTAAAACTAGATTTGTACATAGAGATGCACATGATTTAATTGCTTTTGTTTCACATGTAGAACCACACAATATAGAAGAAGCCGAAACTGATCCTAATTGGATATTAGCAATGCATGATGAATTAAATCAATTTAGGAGAAATAATGTTTGGATCCTAGTAGAAAGACCTAATGACTATCCTATTATAGGTACTAGGTGGGTTTATAGAAATAAACTAGATGAAGATGGTAATGTAATTAGAAATAAGGCTAGACTGGTTGTACAAGGATATAATCAAGAAGAGAGAATAGATTTTGATGAAACCTATGCACCAGTAGATAGACTAGAAGCTATTAGATTTTATTACCTTATGCATGCTTTATGAACTTTAAATTATTTCAAATGGATGTAAAGAGTGCTTTCTTGAATGGAATTTTATCTGAAGAAGTTTTTGTCGAGCAACCTCCTGATTTTATTGATCATACTTTTTCAAATCATGTTTTCAAACTAAATAAAGCTTTGTATGGTCTGAAAGCACCTAGAGCTTGGTATGATAGATTAAGTAAGTTTTTGATTGCAAATGAATTTGTAAGAGGTAGTGTTGACACCACATTGTTTATTCAAAGAAAGAAGAATGATATTTTAGTTATTCAAATATATGTTGATGACATTATCTTTGGATCTACTGATGAATCTTTGTATCAAGATTTTGCAAAGCTAATGCAGGGAGAATTCGAAATGAGCTTGATGGGTGAGCTGAGTTACTTTCTTGGACTTCAAATCAAACAAACTAAAGAAGGTATCTTGATCAACCAGGCCAAGTACATCAAAGAGATAATTAAGAAATTTGGCATGGAATTAAGCAAAGTATCTAGAACACCCATGAGTCCTGTATGTAGACTGGATAAAGATGAAAATGGCACAAATGTTGATCAAAAGCTGTATCGAGGTATGATCGGTTTATTACTTTATTTGATAGCTAGTAGACCTGATATATTATTTAGTGTTTGTATATGTGCACGTTTTCAATCTAATCCTAAAGAGTCACACATCATAGCTGTTAAAAGAATTATTGAATCCTGAAAGGCACATGTAATGTAGGTTTATGGTATTCTAAGCACACATCATTGAAGTTGATTAGTTATTCTGATGCTGATTATGGCAGTTGTAAAATAGATAGAAAAAGCACGAGTGGCACTTGTCAATTCCTAGATGTTAACTTGATTTCTTGGCACTGTCATAAACAGAACTCTGTAGCACTATCTACTGCTGAGGCAGAATATGTGGTTGCTGGGAGTTGTTGTACTCAAGTGTTATGGATCAAGCAACAACTAGAAGATTATGGTATTGTCCAATCTAAAATTCCTATTAAATGTGACAATACCAGTGCTATTAATTTATCTAAAAACTCAATTCAGCACTTACGAACTAAGCACACTGAAATTCGATATCATTTTATTCGTGATCATGTTTTAAACAATGTTGTTGAACTAGAATTTGTACCTACTGAAGACCAACTAGCGGACATTTTTACTAAACCATTAAGTCTGGATAGATTTGAGAAAATTAGAGGTGAATTAGGGCTATGTGATCCATTCTGAACCTTTTTGACCTAATTTTTGAAAATTAAGAAAAAATTATCTAAATATTTCAAATTTCTCTTTAAAGCATAGGACAACCTAGTTTAGGTTCAAGAAACCTTTAGAAACTGAGTTTGACCTATTTTGACCTTTAGATTGGTTTTTTGCTCGAGCTGACTCGAGTTATTTGGGCACTCGGTGAGCCGACTCGAAGGTCGGGCCGAACCTTTTTAAATAGGGTTTACGTGTTTCCTATTCATTATATTTCTAGGTTTTGGTTATTTTCCCTTAGCCGAGTCCACACTCCACTCTAGAAAACCTTTCAAAAACTCTCTCAAATCCCTTGAATCCTTTAATCCTAGCTAAATGGCACCTCGCAAGGCTATGGCCAAGAAAGCAAAGAGGGTAGTTCGGACTGTCGTGGAAGAATGGAGGACCAAGAGGCGGTTAGACACTTCGATTCTGGAAGAAGAACAACCTATTAAGCAGGAAGAAGAGCTTCAAGCACCTCGACAAGTAATTCCTATGGGAAATCATCAAGTTACCCCGGGTAGGTGCATCGATTTCAATTTCCTTGAGCAAGAACAGTTACATATAGGTGATTGGCTTGAAAAACAAGGATGGAAAGATTTTTGTTTGTTGAATGTTCCAACATATCCAAATCAAGTTCGTTAGTTTTTTGAGAACATGTCATTGGGAGCTTTTCATTTAGAAGGAACAGTAAAAGGGAAGCACATAGAGATAAGTGAACAAAAGTTGTCAAGTTTGCTAAACATATCAAAGGAAGGAGAATGTTATTTGGTTATAAAAGAGAAGATGAAGATCCTTAGACTTATATTAGAAAGATCTAATGTAAAGGGCATTATACATGTAAGTGCAAATCAGCTTTCATTGGAAATGAGACTGTTGCACAATATTATTAGCAAGATTTTCTTGCCCCGAACGGGGAGATTCGATTGGGTCAACGAGTGAGACCTTATATTTATGAGGCGACCGATTGAGGGGGAGCCCCTCAACTTGCCATTTATTATGATATCTCAGATGAGGGAGGCGGCATGTAGGGCACGGGCTTGTTTGCCTTACGGGATGGTGTTTATACTGTTATTCCAGGATGCTCATGTAGATCTGACTGGAGAGGATAGCCGTCTATTGCTGCACACTGACAGGTATACTGTGAAATCCCTTACCAGAATGGGATTTATTAAAGTTGATGGCAATTGGGTCAAGAAGTCTTCAGGTGTCCCTGTGGCACATTCAGATGACTCAGATGATGATGCTCAGGCTGCTCAGAGACTTGGTGAGGAGACTGATACACAGGCTGATGAGGCTGGACCTTCAGAGCCAGCTCCTACTACACCTCACTCACCAGTCAGGACTCCTACAACTGCTAGACATGATACAGATGACAGACTTCAGAGAGTCTTGGAGGAGATATCTTGTCTCAGGACTGACACTGACAGGAGGATTACTTTACTTCAGTCTAAGATGCAGCATGGATTTCAGGAGATCATGACCATTTTGAGATAGCTTTCTACAGCCAGCCAGCATGTACCGCCGACTTCCATAGCACCTGGCACTGGGACTGGCACTAATCATGAGCAGGGAGAGCCTACACTGTTTACTAATGTTCCTGTATATGTTGAGCCAGAGGCTGGTATGGAGCCTACAGGATCTGAGGTTGGACAGACTCCGGCTACCCAGATACTTTCGACCACCAGCACCTTGGCACTATCTTTTGATCCACCCACTGTCAGACCTACACCTATCATTATATCTTCAGAGTCCAAAGCCAAAGTTAAAGCCAAAACTAAAGTGTCTAGGACAGTCACTCCCACTAGGACTAGGATTAGGGATCTTCGACCTAGGTTCCCTAAGTTCAAACCTAGTCCAGGGATCCTAGAAGTTGGTTCCTCCTCTGACAAGGAAGAACCTGATAGTGATGATCATAGCGCATCATTTTGATGTTTAGGCTTTTATCTTATTATTTTGGGGACTCTATGTTATTATGTTTTGGTTGTTGTGATACAATTTTGTCGTGCCGTGGCATATCTGTAATGTATCACATTTGTACTGACTTATTATATATGTATCGATTACTTTTTATGCTACATTTCTATTCTTTTATGCTACACATCTTAAAGTATTATGAATGAATGTTCTCTTGTATGCTTTTTGTTGATGACAAAAAGGGAGAGAACGGAGAGTTTGCATTTCTATTCTTTTATGCTACACATCTTAAAGTATTGTGAATGAATGTTCTCTTGTATGCCTTTTGTTGATGACAAAAAGGGGGAGAACAGAGAGTTTGCATGAAAAAAGCTATAATATGAATGTTTAATGAATGTTTAATTTACAAATTTTATTGAAAATTTGAAAAGGTTATGATACTTTGGAGATTGTATGTATGAAAACGATATATGGATGTTAATTGTTATGAAAATATGAATGTAGAAATGAAAATTGGAATGATTCATGAAATTTTGATGAAATTTAGAAAGAATGATATTGCAAATAGTAAGGGAGAGCTTTACTTCAAATATTTTCATGAAATTTACTTCAAATGTTTGGTAGTTTTATAAATTTCGATACATATTGATACTCTTGAAACATTCTGTGTCGATACATCATGTTTCGATACACATTATTCATTTGATATGGAAAATTCAATGTATCGATACATATGATACTTTATAGTGTTCAGTTTTATACATATGATACATTGATACATTGTGGTACATAGTGTTGATAACACACACAAATTTGAATATACTGTAATTGTAAAGTGTTTTAATTTTTAATCATGCCCAGTGTTTTGTCATCATCAAAAAGAAGGAGATTGTTGACCCCTGGAATGATTTTGATGATTACAAAATATTGGAGCATGTATTTGATACTAACTCTTTTCAATCACTTGAGTAGTTTTGCAGGAAATTGGTTACCTTTTGTTTAAAATAGTCTTCAAATTGATTGGAAGGTAATTCAATTGTATATAAAGTTTTATAAACTTGAACTTGTAAAAGTCCTAGTTTTATTAATCTTGTAATCTTGTAAAATGGGCTGAAAAATTGTAAAATTATAGAGTATGTAGATTAGCTTCTTTTTGATTCAATGTTGAAGATTTTTGGAGAAGCTTGAAGCATTTTTTGAAGCTTTGCAAGAGCTGACTCATGGTGGCATGGCACGGAGGAAGTTTCAATGTTTCAGTATCAAGAGCCGACTCCTGCCCCAAGAGCCGACTCTTCCAGAGTTATGCATTTTGAAGGTTTGAGACCAAGAGCCGACTCTACCCTAAAGAGCCGACTCTAGGTATTCATGGTTTTGACTTGACTGAAGGCAAGAGCCGACTCCAGCCAGAAGAGCCGGCTCCTATAAAAAAATGTTTTAGGCTATCTGAGACTTCGAGCCGACTCGTGGAGCCGTTTTCTACACTCCAATGGCTAGTTGCTGAAGTTGAAATTTGAATTTCATTTCATCTCCAACAGCTATTTCACCAATCCCAAGGCCCTACAACGGCCATATCTCTTGGAAAACTATAAAAGGGATAGTTTTTGAAGGATTAAATAATTATTAGAGCATTATTATGGAATTATCTTGAGAAATAAAAGAGCTTTCAAGTTATTCAACTACCTACCTCAAAGAGCATTCAAGTTGGATTCAAAGCTTCACCAACTCTACTCTATCATTGAATCCACTCATTGAAGAAGGGAAGAAGCAGCTTGAAGAGTATTAAAGAGCATTCAAGGCTTAACTTTATCTTGATCTACATCGGCAACACATAAACAAACTTGGTTTGTTGTAGTTGCTTGTTTATTATTTCCTTATCTTTATTTTCTCTCTAAGAACAGCAAGGGGCTGTGTCTTAAGAGAGGATTGAAGGTTTTTAGGTGAACCTTGTAAAACCTAAGTTGGGTTCTTGGTGATTCCAGTCTAAAACCAAGTGTTAGGGTTTTCTTTGGTGATCCCGTTTAAAACTAAAGGGAGTTAGGATTTCTTTGGTAATCCCGATAAAACCAAAGTGTATAGATTTGGATTGTGAGCCCGATAAAACAATTCGACTGTATTCCAGTTGGGGGATATAGCGGAAATCCCAAGTGGTGCTTGGGTAGTGGACGTAGGAGCCGGTTGCTCCGAACCACTCTAAATCTCTTTGTGTTTGTGATTGTGTTTTTATTGCTTAATTGCTTTTACTTAATCACTTCCGCATTGCATATTGCACCACAACACTAAAAGAATTTGAAAGTGCACATACTTGAAAAAGTTTTTTTTAATCCCAATTCACCCCCCCTTTTGGGAAGCCACCTGGGCAACACCCCGGAACCGAGTTGGATGGATAGGTACATCATATACATCATTGATGGCACCTTACTAGAGGACCTCATGGAAGCCAGCATCATCAAGAAGAAAGCCTCCCAGTTTGTCCTGATGGAAGGGCAGCTCTACCGCCGATCCTACTCCTACCCGCTCCTGAAGTGCCTGAGGCCCGCGGAGGCAGCCTTCATACTCCATGATATACATGAAGGCCTCTGCGCGAATCATATGGGAGGAAGGATGCTAGCATATAAAGCTCTCCACCAGGGATACTTCTGGGAGACCATAAGGGAGGATGCCACCGACTTCGTGAAGAAGTGCGACAGTTGCCAGCGCCACGCTCACATACAGCGTCAACTGGCGGCGCCGCTCTCCCAGTTCTCCGTCCCTTGGCCTTTTGTCCAGTGGGGAATGGACATCTTAGGGTCATTTTCCCCTGCACCAGGGCAGTGGAGATTTGTGCTAGTGGCTATTGACTACTTCACCAAGTGGATGGAAGTAGAGCCACTAGCACGAATCACGGAAGCCAAGGTCTGCTAGTTCTTCTAGAAATCAATCATCTACTGCTTCGGACTCCCCCACTGTATCATCACCGACAACGGGCGGCAGTTTGACAACCGGAAGTTCGAAGGGTTCTGTGCCGAGCACGGCATCCAACACCGCTTCACCTCGGTAGCTCACCCCCAGACAAACGGGGAAGCTAAGGTGACCAATCGGACTATCCTTCAAGGACTCAGGACCAGGCTAGACCGGGCCAAAGGCAGGTGGGTAGAGGAACTCCCAAGTGTTCTGTGGGCCTATAACACAACGCCTAGAATGGCGACGGACAAAATGCCTTTCAACCTTATCTTCGGTGCTGAGGTCGTCGTCCTAGTTGAGCTCGGCGTGCCCACACTACGGGTACAGTAGTATGACGAAGCGGAGAATCCGGCTCGTCTTTTACTCAACCTGGACCTCCTTGAAGAAATCAGGGACAAAGCTCAGCTCCGGATGGTAGCATACTGGCAACGAGTGGCCCGATACTATAATGCACGGGTAAGGCCAAAGGTCTTCCGACCTGGTGACCTGGTGCTGCGCCAAGCTGAAGCATCTCAACCCCAAAAGTGCGGCAAGCTCTCGCTGAACTAGGAGGGCCCCTACAAGGTGGTCGAAGCTCTTCCACATAGAGCCTACTATCTCGAGGATCTAGACAGTGCCAGATTTCCACAAACATGGAATGCTTGTGACGTAAGAATATACTATCAGTAGTGGGAATCATCGCCTGGCCCTAGGTCCATCACGCGAAAGCCCGGATCCCACGTCCGTCCAGCACTAAAGACCGGACCCTGCTCCGACACCAGGAGCTTAGCTTCCTGGCACTCAAAGCCCAGATCTCACGCCCCTACGGCACCAAAGACCGGATCCTGCTCTGGCACAAGGAGCCTAACTTCCTGGCATTCAAAGCCCGGATCTCACGCCCCTCTGGCACCAAAAATCGGACCCTGCTCCGGCACTAGGAGCCTAGCTTCCTGGCACTCAAAGCTCGGATCTCATGCCCCTCCAGCACCAAAGATCGGACCCTGCTCCGGCACCAGAAGCCTAGCTTCCTGGCACTCAAAGCCCGGATCTCACGTCCCTCCGGCACCAAAGACCGGATCCTGCTACGGCACCAGGAGCCTAGCTTCCTGGCACTCAAAGCCCGGATCTCACGCCCCTCCGGCATCAGGACCCAAGCTTCCTGACGTCGAGTAGAGCGGAGGGATCTTCACAGTCACTTTGCCCCCAAGCTGGGTAGGACCAAGCAGGTCAAGAACTTCTCCCTCACCTCTTCACTTATCCGGGGATCCATGGGAAGGGTCACCCGGGCACTTGGTACTTCAGGGCCATGTGCCCACATAGGTACATGAATCCAAATGATCGAGAAGTGGAAAGGAGATACTTGCAATACAAAGAAACAAACAAAGAGAAGAACAGACAAGTCGAGTTGGATGAAAAATATTTTCATTACTACTGGGCAAAATGATACATTGATCCTGGGCCTCGATATGCCGCGCAGCCCAGGTCAAAAACAAAGAAGAAAGGAGTTACAGCTGCTATAGACCCCTACTCTACTCGGCTGGTGCCTTCCCCGGACGGTGCCCAGGTGAGGTCTCACCCTCTCTAGCCTCCGGGACCAGGGCCTCTCCTTCAGCCGCCACCATCGGTGGGGTCGGTTCAGCCATGGTTGCACGCTCCTCTGCCTCCATCGATGCGGGATTCGAAGATGTCCTTCCCATGGTGCCTGAAAGGTGGAGGCCGGCCATCTACTTGTCTGAGAGAAGGCCGCACAGCAGGGACCGGCAGTACACGAACCCCTTGAAGAAGGAGTCCGTCACCACCTCCTTGAAGTCAAGCTTGAACTCCGGGGAAGCCTTATAGTTGGCCACTACCTCGGCCGCCTCCTTCCTGGCAGCCTCTGCCCGGTGGATCGCCTCGGCCACCTCCTTTCTGGCAGCCTCAGCCCGGCGGACCGCCTTGGCTGCCTCCTTCTTCATAGCCTCTACTGAGCTGACTGCCGTGGAAACCTTCCCCTCTGCTCTAGCAGTGTTCTGCTTAGCAGCTGCAGCCTTCTTCTCAGTGGAGGCAGCCCGCTCCTTCGCCGCCTCCAACTTAGCTCCAAGCTCCTTCAGCCAGGACCCCTTGGCTTTGAGCTTCTCCTCAAGCTCCTTCGAAAGCCGCTCGGTGCTCGCCACCTCACCCCAGAGCCCTTTGATCCTCCTATTAGCCTCCCAGGCCTCGTTATTCATCCACCTCAGCTCAGCCTTCGAGGAATCGAGCTCTGCCTCTCGCTCCCTGTCCCTCCTAGCCCAAGTGTGACAGTAGTCCCTGATGAGCAAAAGCTCCGTGCCGAGCTGCATCAAGAAGGTGTCAATCGCAAAGACGAGAAAAGGAGAAAAGAGCGAGGCAAGGTAGAGAAGTGCTACCCCCTCTTGGCTTTCTATATACCCGGTCCATGTGGTGCGCCACCTTAGCAGGATTGCATCTAACCATTGCCCCCTCCTTCTGACTTTGGATGGCTATATCCGGAGTTCCATTCCTTTCAGATTTGAGAAGTTTCGGCTTTCCTATTCTAAGGCCAGAAATAATGTCACTAAGGTGAGGAGGATCCCTGTTAGGGGTGATGCTTCCTATCGGCTTTCTTGTTAGTTGGAGTTTCTTAGGAGAAGGCTCCTCTGGTGGAACAGGGTTGAGATTGGTAATATCATGACCAAGCTAAGACTTATCGAAGCCATTATCTCGGATCTGCAGGACAAGGAAGACAGAACTGGTGGCCTATCGCAGTTGGACATGGACACTCTTCGATCCCAGCTCTCTTTGCATCACTCTTTACTCCAGCATCAGGAGGTTATCTGGCGCCAGAAGTCTAGAGTTCAGTGGTTGCGGGCAGGTGACAGAAACACTCGTTTCTTTCACCTGGCTACCATTATCTACGGGCATAAGAACTCTATTCATTCTTTGCATTCTTCAGATGGTCAGTGGTTGGAGGATGATCAGGCTATTAGGTAGGAGATCTTTATTTTCTTTGCTTCCCGTTGGACGGAGGATATTCCTACTACTCCTCATCATTCTCATCCATCGACTACTATGGTGTCCTCTTTCCATAATTCTATTCTATTGGCTCCTATCCACGAGGATGAGGTTTGGACAGCCTTATGGTCTTTGGGAGAGGATAAAGCCCCTGGCCCGGATGGCTACCCACCTTTTTTTTTCCGGAGGTTCTGGGATATTTTATCTTCGGACTTTACTGCTGCCATTCGATTATTCTTTGTTTCAGGTTTAATGCCCAACTCTTGGAAACGAACTTTCATTACTCTTATTCCCAAGCACCCCGACGCCTCTAAGCCTGCCCACTTTCGCTCAATCAGTTTGTGCAATACTATATATAAAGTTTGTGCTAAGCTGATGGTCTCTAGAATGAAACCTATTCTACCCCAACTAATTTGTCTGAAGCAAGGTGCGTTCGTTGGGAGGTGCTCTATTTCTAACAATGTTCTTATCGCCCATGAGTTTATGGCGGACCTCCATCGTGCGCCCTCCCGTCGTAGCTTGATGGCCATCAAGCTCGACATAAAGAGGACCTATGATAGAGTTAGCTGGGATTTTCTCCTCAGGGCCTTACATGACTTCGGGTTCCACTCGACGTGGATTTCCAGGATCTTTGCTTGCGTCTCTAGGCCTTCAATCTCTCTACTCATTAATGGCACCCCTACGGATTACTTTACCTTGACTGTCGGCCTCCGTCAAGGTTGTCCCATATCCTCCTCCTTATTTATCATTTGCGCTGACTATCTTTCGAGGGCATTGCGAGCAGCGGTGCAGGAATCAATTGTCCAACTGTTCACCCTTGCCCCTGGTGCTTCGCCGATCTCGTATCTTTTATTTACAGATGATTGTCTTCTCCTGGGAAGGGCTTCCATCTCCTCTGCCCAGGGTTTTCGAGGGATCTTGGAGGACTATTACCTGGCATCAGGTCATAGAATCAATCTCCAGAAATTGGGCCTTTACTTTAGTCTTAAGACTCCCGCTCGCACTCACCACAGGATATCTGGTATTCTTGGGATTTCGGCACGCCCTGGTCTTCTCACTTATTTGGGAGTTCCTATATCCGGTGCTAGGTTATCCAGAGTGGAATGCTCCTCAATGCTTCAGTCTGTTCGTAAGCGGATCGACGACTGGCATGGTCGATCCCTCTCCTCGATGGGTAAGATTATCCTTATTCATTCGGTCCTCACTTCTTTGCCGGTTTACCTGCTATCCAATGCCATTATTCCCAGGACTATTGTTCTTAGACTAGAGCAGATGTTACAGGCTTTCTTGTGGGACTGTACTCCATCTAGGTGGAGGATTCATCTGGTGGCCTGGCAGACTGTCTGCCAACCTATTTGGCATGACGGGTTGGGAATTCAGTCTCTTCTCATCAGGAGGGAGGCTCTGCTTGGTAGGCATGTTGCTAGATATTTTCTCTGTTTGGAGAGTATGTGGGCGACCATGATGCGTGCTTGCTATGATGACCATCATGCCTTCATAGATGGCAATCTCCAACCTTCCAGACACACATATGCTATTTGGAGGGATATGCTTGCTAGAGTCCCTCTCATATCTCCCTACCTCTCCTGGGCGATTGGGGATGGTAGGTCTATTCGGTTCATGCTAGATCCATGGATTTTGGAGCTCCCTCTCAGTAGATGGCCCACATTCATCTCTATCGATATTCTTGACTCCATGGCCATTTCGGATCTCTTCATTCCAGGCCAGCCGCTGTGGAACCGGGATGTTGTCTAATCCATATTTGGGAACATTCTTGGCCTCCAGGTCTGCTCTATTATCTTACCCACTTCTCCTTGCCCGGATGTCCGAGTCTGGAGGCGCTCTTCTGTCCCAGGGCATCGATGTCGGATCTCCTGACCATTTTCACCCTCGAGGGTGATCCCCCTACCTCTATGGGTTGGATCTGGTCTCTCCCGGTGTATCTGAGTATCTTCGTTTATCTGGAAGGTGGCCTACTGCTGCCTTCCCACCAGATATATTCTGTCATCTAGAGGTATGCATATGCCCCCTGATTGCCCTATTTGTGACACCAGTCAGGAGACCCAAGATCACACCTTGTTCTCTTGCCCCCGGGCTAGGCATGTGTGGCACATCGTAGGACTTGCCCATCTCTTGTCCTTGGATGGTGACACTCTTGACTCATTCATTGGGATTTTGTGCTTAGTTCCTGCCACTCCTGTGACATCTCTCCTGGCCTACACTGTCTACCATATTTGGTAGGCCAGGAGCGAGTTGGTATTCAGCTCGGTAAGATGTTCTCCTTGGCTTACTATGCAGCGGGCCTCTGCTTCTACTGCTGAGTTTCTAAGATCGACTGGGAGACTTTCGGACATTTGGGGTTCCCACCTCGCTCCTCGAGCACCCGTTCGTGTATTCATCACTTGGGAACTCCCTCCTCCGTCTTTCTTTACAGTCAATTTTGATGGCAGTCTTCGCCATAGATTGGGAGATGCTGCTTTTATCATCTAGGATTTTGGCTTGGGCTTCCTGGCTACTGGCGGTGCCCCTTTCCTGGATCCTTCCATCCCTGTGATCGAATTACATGCTGCCTGGGCCGGTATCAGATATGCTCGTCAGATTCTCTACTTGGATCACCTCATCGTCGAGAGAGATTCTATGACGATCATTTCCTGGATCCGTTAGTCCCTGATCATCCCTTCGGCTCACCCTGTCATCCGAGACATTGCTCTCCTATTACATGGTTGCTCCTCGATCTTGATTCATCATATTTATCGGGAGGCAAACTCGGTTGCGGACTGGGTTGCCTCTTTTATTGCCCGTCATTTCGTCTCTGTTCTATGGTCTAACTGACGGTCTTCCCCTGTATAGCTTAGGAATATTATTATGTCTGACTTTCTGGATTGTATTCACTCTCGTTTTGTCTAATGAATACACCATTTTATCAAAAAAAATGATAACATTTGACATGTCAATATATCGAGCATTCCTACATCCCTCTTGAGTCATGAAAGCCCTCAATTTTGGGTTCAGAATTTGCGGAGAGGAATAAGAAGGTGGATTTGAGAGCAAGATCAGACCCACAGGCAGCTTTTTGGGGTGAATGAAGTAATAACCTGAGAGCCTAATGGCATTATTGGTCATTATAATAATACATGATGGATTTTATCTTAGGTAGTGTTTGGATGCTAGAATAGGGCATAGAATAGGCCCTTATTCCCAGCTATTTTGCCAAACAGGTATAAAAAAGTATGTGGGCCCCATGAGAATTCGTATGCCCATCAATGCCTCTTATTCCCATTTTGCTATTCCATGCCCCCCATGGATAGCCCTATTCTCACTTTTCTTATTCCAAGGGCAGTGGAGGGAATTAAAAATGGGTTTATACAAGCCATTGTTTGGATTGCCCGTCTTCTTCTCTCTTTTCCTCCACCGATTAGGGTTTGTTTGTAGCCGCTTCATCTTGGATTCTAGGGCTCCGACAATCCATTGCAGCATCTTCTTCGTGGTAAGTATTTCGTAGCCCTAGCCCCTCCACCATGGCCTCTTCCTCCATGCCTATTTTGCAGCCCTAGCCCCCATCCCCTCCCCCATGGCCTCTTCCTCCACCTCGACAAGCCCTAATCTCCATCCTTGTCCTCTTCCTACTCCCCTGCATGTCGTTATTCTTCTCGTACCTTCTCTCGCCACCTTCTCTCGGCAACCGATTTCTCTTTCTAACCTGCCTTCCCTCATCGCTACTGACCTCGAAAGTTAGTGTTCCTCCAACCCGCCTTCACGCCGTCGCTGCCGATTTCTATATCCAAGGCTTTGGGATAGGATTATTTCAGCCTGTGGATTTTTTTCTAAGCCTCTACAGATTTTCACTTATTATTTTTTTTAAAGTTTAAATCTTGATGTTTAAAGGAGATTCAATGAAAAGGGAAAAGGAGATTCAATGAAATCTCTCCCAAATTATTGAGTATATAATTCATTTGGGAAATATGAAGAATTTTTTTAACTTGTTTAAATAAAATCTCTCCCAAATTATTGAAAAGAGGAAAAAGATTGGCGAAAGTAGGATTTACATTCCTCTTTCTTTATTGATGATTCATAAACTAAGATATGTAGCTTTTATTTATAATAGTGAGATTTATTCTTGCACAATTCGGGTTGGATTCCTCTCTCAATTCAAGCATGATTTGTTTTTTTTCAAAATTGAAATGATTATTAGGAATAAACGTGCAAAGCTAAAACTTATATAAAGTTAAATGTCGATTCCTATATCAATCTTGCTTTCTATTATTCTATATATTTCTTTCTAAATTGAAAGACATGCTAAGTTAAAATCTTTCTAGGAAAGAAAATTTTTGATTTAACTAGTCCATTTGGATATCCAAATAATGAAATTTAGACTTTATTATTAGCTGTGCTAAGTTAAAATATTTGTAGGAAAGAAAATTTTTGATTTAATTAGTCTATTTGGATATCCAAAAATGTGTCAATTGATTGCTCTCTCAATTGGTCTCGCTAGATCACAATTTTTGGATTTTGACTGCAATATCTGAACTCATAGGGCATGTTTCTAGGTCAACGTGGAGGCATTGTTAAAGTTAATGGTTTGCTCATTTTGTTAATTTCTAACACTATTTCCTATTTCAAAAATCTTCATATGTAATATGTTCGATACTTTAATATTATGTTTTGCCAATGATGGTAGGCTACCTTAAGAATGAGCATTGCTAGGAGACAAGGGCTTAACTACATTTATATCACAGGCTGCCTTACTACGTAGTTATTTTATCTTGTAGTCACGATGCTTCAATGTATATAATGTTGCTTATTCTGAGATAGATATTTATATTTCAATTTATTAAACTACATATTACTTTTATTGCAAGTACATGTCTTGGCACTTTCATATTGTGGTAGAATTATTTCTTTGTTTTATAACATGTCATTATTTAAACATTTCATTTTGCATCATTAGGAATTAAATTGTAATAATACATATCGGTTTTTTCTTATTTGTGTTACTTATGTGATACTATAGAAACTATGCCAAAATCCAAAAAATCCAATCAATCAGTAGATCCAAGAGAAGGATCATCTCATAGTAGAGCACCTAACTGGATCGATGCTCTTGATATGATCATGCTTTCCTTAATGCGTTAAGAGAATGACGAAGGTAATTGTCACAGTGGTACTTTCATATAAGATACATGGAAGAAAATGACTACTTTATTCAATGAAAAGACAAATAAGTCCTTCAATGTTAAGAACTTGAAGAATCGGTTGAAGGTCCTTAAGAAGACCTTTAACTTGTACTATAACTTATCTAATCGATCTGGCTGGGGATGGGATCCAATACTAAAGGTTATGATATATGGTGATTGATAGATGTGGGAGGAGGTCATCTCGGTGAGTTGTTGATCGATGTGGATATCAGATGTAGCATTATTTAGACAACACTATATTAATAAGTTTTGTATTAATTGTTAATAGGTAAATAAGGAGTATGCTCACATAAAGGATAAGCCCTTTCCGGCATACGACGACATAGACATCATGTTTTCCAAGAATACGGCTATGGGTCGCCAGGAGAATACATCCTCAATTCCAGAGGGGGTATCCGACAATGATACCTCGGACGATGAAGTGGATACGATAAATTTAGAGGAGTTCAATATTGGACAACCATCACAACAAAGTGGTGGAGTCTCTAACTCATCCTTCAGTCACTTTGATATATTTGAAGATGTATCCCCCACCAGTCCAACGACATGTGCCTCGACCTTGGTGACGGAATGTCATCTGGATCCACATCTTTCCTCTAGTTTAGAAAAGAGGACAAGGTCAGCATCCATTACTCCTACAGCAAGTAGGACTAGGCTCTCTACTGGTGCAGCAGATGCCCTTCTAGATTTGGTGAAACAAGGTAAAAAGAGATTGGAAATAGCTAATGAGATTCTAAGGAGAGATCAGGTTGCCCGTTCTATGATGTATTCAATTGACGAGTATATGCAAAAATTAGAGAGTCTCTCTGGAATAACACCTGAATGTATTATTGCTGTAGGGAAGATTTTAAAAAATGAGATGAATAGATGGTTCTTTATGCATTATGAAGGGCCACTACTGTAGGCTTGGATTAATATACAAATATCTGACTTCTATCATGTACCACTTTTGATAGCAATCCCTCATGCAAGTTGTCCTCATGAGCCTAATGTTTTCATGCCTCCTGCAATGCATGGTGTTCATGAAGGTCGCCCCCGTGTATTTGTGCCTCCACCTATGCATGATGTTAATCCGGGTGGCACTATTCCATCAATGCCGCCATCATTTAGGCCAAGCAGTGATGATGTTTATTCTCAGGGTTCTACCCTTTCTCCTCGTGGAAGTCCCGAGGATGTCCTTCCTACCACAACAGTACCTCTACCAACTAGAAGTGAATTTCGTGGTCCTTGGGGGCTGTAACTTAAAATTGTCTTATTTCAGTTGACGGACTGTGTATTTTGTTATACTAAAATGCAATTATTTAATACATGTTTATGTCACACATAAACCTTTTTGTGATAAATTTTGGTGTAAATATGAATATGTATGTTAGTTTGTCGGAGTGTCATGTTAACACATCTTATGATGGTGTATTTTGTTATATTAAAATGCAATTATGTAATATATGTTTATGTCACACGTGAACCTTTCTGTGATAAATTTTGGTGTAAATATGAATATGTATGTTTTGAAAGTTGGAATGTCATGTTGACACATCTTATTATCTTTCATTATTAGTAACGTTGACACAGTAATGCATATTCTTGTATCATTAACTAGTCTCTTTTTTTTAATAGATGGATATATTGCATCATCTCATGATGTTTTTAATAGATGAGGATAACTTTTGGGATGATGTCATAACTGTACTGATAAGTAGTGGCCTTATTAATATGCAAGATTATACCGTAATTTCAAAGATGCCATGTCGAACTTGTGCATTCTCGGGGCATCAACTCGTAAAAGACATTTTGAGTGGACATTCTGATAGAGGTTATGATCACTTTAGGATAACAAACACAATGTTCTTTAAACTTGAAGAGTTCCTTGTATCACATGGCCTTTTAACAAGCACATGCAATATTACGGTACAGGTGCAACTAGCATATTTTCTTTACAGAATAGGCCATGGTGTAACGAATAGAGTTTTGGCTGAAACCTTTCAGGCTTCAGCATTCAGGAGAGACAATATCTTGACATTTTAATAATGTACTTAAAGCAATTTGTACACTGAAGCAAGAATTTATAATTCAACCAGGTGAGGATGTTGGCATGCACCCACGGATCCAAGAAAATAATCATTTTCATCCCTACTTCACGATACCTACGAATAAACTTAACATTGGTATTTAATTTTCAATTTTGTTAACATGTCTTTGATATAGTTGCTTGTATCATAGAATGCTATCAGAGCTGTCGATGGTACACGCATACCTGCTTTAATAAAAAAAATCAAACAACCTTACTTTCGTAATAGAAAAGGCAACATTTCGCAGAATGTTATGGCTACAGTTTTATTTGATCACTCTTTCCTTTTCGTGTGTACTGGGTGGGAAGGATATGCTGCCGATATAAGAGTATTGCATTGGTCTATCGAGTCAAGAGGCTTTGCTATACTAGCAGGTATTCATACGATCAGATATTTGTTTAATTATATATTATTAAACGATGTTTCGAGTTTATGACTTAGTTATTGCATTGGTTGTATACAGGGAAGTATTAACTTGTTGACTCAGGATATGCCAATACATTATTGCAGGAAATCAAGTTGCTTGCTCTTGACTTGTAGTGATGTCTACCAAAAGTTGTTACATAGTTTTCGAGGGACGTAGAAGGAGAATCTATGATACATGGCTCGAGTGTCAGCGCGAGGTTACCGGGCTCGAGCATGCCTTTTATAAGAAGTTTAACTAGACAAGAGGCATTATTTGCACTTGATAGTTATCTTCGACCTCCTGATAATTCATCTATTGCAAAAATTCATGAAAATGAATACGAAGGAGGAAAAAATGTAGTAGCCTTTGCCAGGAATGTGGGTGCACCGTATAAATCAGTTCTATTTGTTTTAGTAGCCTTCCTTGTAGGCTTGGTTGTTGGGTTTATGTGTGGACAATGTTTGTGTCAGTAGTTTAGATGGTTATGACCGTGATTTCTTGAGGAAGTGGTCACTGAAGGACTTGTAAAATCGATAATTTGTTTGGCATAACCACTTTGTTTTTGTTATTCTTATCATTTGCTGCTATTCAAGGGATATGTTGTATTAGTCCTTTGGGAGGATTTTATGGGTTAGAATGTTTATGTTATTGGTGTTTATGTGTTGTGCAATGTTCATATTCTTTATAATGTTCCAGGATACATAATGCATGTTTGGAATTGTAACATGTGCTGCATATTGTTTGAGCTATACTCGAATATAAGCCCAGATGATTTAGCAAACATTCTGTTGATTAAACATTGCTTGGAGGCAAGAGTGGAATGACACATTTGTTATTTTGCTCTTGTTGCTATGATGCTCAAGTGACATTAGCTTTGCTGTCCTGTTACATTATTTGTAGCTATGTATTTGTAATTGTAGTTAAGGCAACTGTTATGTACTATGGTTATATTATTGGCAGCCCTCAATGTTTCGTAAGTTATATATTACTTGTGTGGCAATGATCATAGGCAGCCTATTGCTTGAGCATTGCTTGGAAGAAAGAGTGGAATTACATATTTGTTGTTTTCCTCTTGTTGCCGTGATGCTCAAGTGAGATTACTAAATAATGTTATAAGCTACATTACTAAATATGGCTGCACATATGATTGTTTATATTGTTGGCAGCCCTTACTTTTTTCTTTCGTCTTATTTGCATGGCTTCATTTCTATAGTATATCTGGAAAATGTAAATTGTGCTAGATGCTGCCTATGGTTTATGATGTGTATGTATGTTTTGAAATGGCTTCATTTCTATGGTGTATCTGGAAAATATAAATTATGCTAGATGCTGCCTATGGTTCTTGTGTCCTATGATGAAATTTTTCTTGTATCCACTTATAATGTTTCTAGAGCTTGAAAATGAGACAAAGTGGTGAAGCATCACAACATGTGAAACCTTTGGAAGCATGATAACTGATTTCTTTATTTGGTCATCTTTGGTCATATTTAAAATTGTATGCTTTGTTTGGTTTTTATTTGTTTACAAAACAGGTCAAGGTGGTATACTTGCTTAGTGATATGGTTCTAATTTCACTGGTGATTGGTGCAGTGTAGATGTTTATATACGATGTTTAGGATTTTAACTGGGAATTCATGCTACTTTCATGCTTATCTCATCTGAATCAGTGGATTTTAGTCGGATTTCTTCGTTCAAAATCATCCATTCAGCATCGATGCATGTGAAAGTTGTCGCCTTGTTCATCCTGGATTTGTACATTCAAGAGATCTTGTGTTTGCAATACAGATCTATGTTTCTCTTCTAGCAGAATAAACATATTTTGGTGTCTCTGGGTGAATTTGCATAGCCGGTTGTTGTTAGTTCATGTATTTCTTAATGGATGGTGCAGGACTTGATACGGACACTGAAGTAATTGGAACATTCTAGGATTACTTCAAGATATTGATAAATTATGTTGTATTTTCTTCCACTCCCTCTATAACTTCTTTAGTATAAAATCTTAAGAACAAGATCATTGCGATTATTTTGGTCATCGCTTATAGTTTTGAAAAAGATATACTGGATTTCATATGTGGATTTTACATATATTTACCTTAACTGAGATTGGATGATATGTATGTGGTCCTCCTAATTTATAGGTTGTGATCAAGATATTGTATATAAGTTATACAGGTTGATTCACTTTTGTCTCATAAAAGTAAATATGTTGTATATGCTGTCACCGATGTCTTATAATAGTAAATTCAACATTAATGTTGTCACTGGATAGTGAAATTTTGATATGTTTGTTCTTGGTATGTTCTTTGATTAGTAGCTATTGTGTTGAGTCGAAATTCTACTGTTTCTTTTCTTTCATTTATGATTTGTGTTGTTGTTCATATGCATCAATATTAAAACCTGTTTTATGACTCTAGCGGAACACATGTTATAATTGGCTGCTCTTAAACTATTGGGGCTCTTGTGCGTTCAATTTGCATTGATGGCGGCCCTTTCAATGCTATGATATAATTCATTGCCATGTCAGGATTCATTGCAAATCAGGTATGCACTGGTCATGATTCATTCTTTGTTTCATAGTGCACAGGAAAAATAATATACTATATTCTTTGTTTTGCTTCTTGATACTATGGTTTATGATCATCATATATTTGATAATTACTACACAGGTCCAGGTATGCTTCTATAATGTTCAGGTTACTTCTCGTTACTCTTTTGATTTTGTAAGTTATTTATTACTTTTGGGGCAATGATGATAGGCAGCCTATTGATCGAGCATTGCTTGGAAGGAGGAGTGGAATTACACATTTGTTATTTTCCTTTTGTTGCCGTGATGCTCAAGTGAGATTACATTCGCTGTTCTGAATCATTTTTCCCGGTATTACATTTGTACTAGTATTAATAATGGTAATTGTTATGTGCTATGCTTATATTACTGGCAGCCCTTACTGTTTAAAGAAATTGATATCTCGTATGGATAGCAATATGAAACTGGTAATTTGTTGAGATGCCTGTATGTTGTTGTTTTTGATCTTCTAACCAGGACTATTATGTTGGCATGATATTGTTTCAGGTTAATTTAATCGATTATCATAATGAAATTTTATTGCACATGTTTGGTATTTGATATATCTGAATTTAGGTAGTCTATGTAAATTGTATATTTTGCACTACTATCAAGTATTTATTGTTAAAGATAATTGTGTATCTTTTGTTACAGGGGATATAATGCTACAAAATGGTCCAGATAGCAATTTGTACAACCACATTTATTACGAGTTGATGCTGATGATTAAGGGATGAAGTCCAGCGCGTGAAATATAAACTATTTTGTAGTCAATTATATCAATTTTTTTTAAACTTGTGGGAATCAAGTTTCATTTCTATATTGTCTGGACACGTATCTTATATTAGTGTTCTTGTAACAAGTACTCATCTTGTATGGATTTCTTATGATAACTCATATTAATAATAAAACTGGCACTATTCTTGAGATATTACAGAGTTTGCTCGTGTCATAGGATATTTTCTACTTGTGTTGTCAGGTATCTGAATTGTATATTAGCCCTTTCTTACATAATTTAATTTAAAAAAATAGGAATCAAATATTTGTTGTAGCAGGGATTCTCTTAATTCATGTATTTGTTCTGTCAATAATAAACATTTTTTTTTAACATTATCCATCGCTAAATAGTCAAATTAATCTTAATTAAATAGATTTAGTATTGGTTTTCATAGATCATAAAAATAAATCAAATAGTATAATAAAATTTTAATGGCTCATAATAATAAATTAAGTAATATACCTTAAATTATCGATATTAATTTAATAGGTTGTAATAATAAATTAATTTGTATAACATAATTTTATTACATCATAATCATAATTTAATGTCAATAATTTAATTTAATTGATTATTTAAACATACCATACTAGTAAGTTATTTATATAATTTTTTAATAGATCATAATAATAAATTAATATGAATAAAAAATTATATTTATTTAAATATATAATTAAAAAGGAATTTTATAACTCATTTTACTTTATTAATTGATCAGGGGTATTATTGAAATTTCATAAAAATTTCTTTCCTAGTCCTAGTGGAATACAAGCTTATTCCTATGTCATTCAAATATTATTTGAAATAACATCGTATTAATTGTATTGAAATAAGATGGAATACAAGATTTTGATTCAAATAGAAATTGAAAATAACAGTGAGAATAAATTATTCTTAAAAAATACATATTCCTATTTCAGGAATAACTTTTTGCTATCTATCTCAATGGACAACACCCGAAAATAATTTTGTTATTTGCTCTACTGACCTCCCAGTGGAGGATAGAATATTTTATTTGAAATATTTTTAAATAAAACAATGCTTGGTATAATGGCCATTAAATTTAGTTTTATTTTGTCGTTATTGTCCGTCCGTTTACAATAACTCACACTAACTGTTATTTATAATAGCCATTAGTTGAAACAGAACAAATAACAGTTTTCTTAATTCAAGAAAGAAATCATGATTTTAGTGAATTCTGCTATAGGGAATAGCTGCTAAAGTGCCATTGAATTCTTCAAACAAAATATATCTTCCAGGATTAGTTTATACATTAGATTTATTAAATTATTCTGTCTTGTGAATATAAATTCTCATCTAAAATGATTAAGATAATCATTCATCCAAAAAAAATCAAAATAATCTAAAAATTCTAATACCATGAAGAATCGCCGAATCATCACGCTTCCATTCTGTCAACCTTCCGTCCTCGTTTTCAGCGGTTTTCCTCGACGGCTTTTCCATCTGTCTCTCTCTCTCTCTCCCCCTTTTTCTTTTCTTTTTTTCAAATAAAAATACTTTCCCCAGCCGTCCAAGTTTCCCCCGCTCCAACTTACGGGCCGAGACATCCTACTTATTTCCCACTCAGCCCCTCGCGATCCATCCATCTCAACCGTCCATCTACCAGGCCCGCCAGCCACCTAAAAAAAGGGAAAAATGCTTACTAATAAACAGAATATCTGGCTCAGCCCATCTCCTTCGTAATCGGTCGCCGAAGTCTCGGTTCAGCAGGCAACTCTCTCCGGAGGATAGCCTCTCTTCCGGCTCCGCCCAAGATCCTAGAAACCCTAACCTAGCTCCGGCACCATGAACGGACCTTGGTCCGAGCTCGAGGATGGGTTTCCGGCGGGGCGCCTTTTCTCCCAGGGCGTCTCCTACACTTACGATGACGTGATCCTCCTCCCCCACTACATCGACTTCCCCGCTGACGCCGTCGACCTCTCTACCCGCCTCTCCCGCCGCGTCCCCCTATCCATCCCCTGTGTCGCCTCCCCCATGGATACCGTCTCAGAGGCCGCCATGGCCGTCGCCATGGCCGCCCTCGGTGGCGCCGCCATTGTCCACTGCAACGCGTCCCAGACCTACCAGGCTGCCATCGTCCGCTCAGCCAAGTCCCGCCGCGTTCCCCTCGTCACCGACCCCGCCTTCTTCTCCCCCTCCGACCGCATCGCCTATGTCACCGATTTCAACTCCGCCTCCTACGCCCTGGTTACCGAGTCTGGCACCGCCAAGTCGAGGGCGGTCGGCGTCGTCGCGCGGTCCGACTGGGAGAGCTTGGCGGACAAGAACGTGCCGGTCTCCGAGTACATGCGGCCGGCCTCTGCTTCGGCACCGGCAAGTTGCGATTTTGAGCAGGTGGCGGCGTTCTTGGCCGGCGAGGGGCTGGAGTACGCTCCGCTGGTGGCGGAGGACGGGGAGGTGGTGGATCTGGTCACCGCGGAGCAAGTGGAGAGGCTCCGGAGCTTCCCCAAGCTGGGGGTGCCGTCGGTGGGCCCGGATGGCAGGTTCTTGGTGGGGGCGGCGATAGGGACCAGGGAGGAGGACAAGGAGAGGCTGGAACATCTGGTGAAGGCTGGGGCGAACGTCGTCGTGGTGGACAGTTCCCAGGGGAATTCCACATATCAGATTGACATGATCAAGTATGCGAAGAACCTGTACCCAGGGCTGGATGTGATTGGGGGGAATGTGGTCACAATATCCCAGGCGCAGAATCTGGTCAAGGCCGGTGTTGATGGTTTGAGGGTGGGGATGGGATCGGGGTCCATCTGCACCACCCAGGAGGTCTGTGCTGTGGGTAGAGGGCAGGTACTTTCACTCTTCCTTCTGTTTTATTGCATTCCATCTTCCATAGCCGTGGGACGTAATGCTACCTGAAATACTTTGTTTTCAGAATTATTTAGAAAAGTTTGTGCAATGACGTTTCTATGTGAAAATAGTTTGAAAGTTCAATCGTATTTATTTATTATCATTGAATATTGATAATTAAACTGAGAATAACAATTGAATACCAAGTTCTGATTAATTTACATAAAGTCTGCTAACAGAAGTGGCTTTTGCATGCAACGGTGGCGTTCAAGTGTTGGTTTAAAATGTCAAAGCACTTCCTTTGTATAAATGATGCAGCTTTTGACAAGATTTTGATTGTGCTTCCATTGAGCCAACTTTCCTTGCTGTTGCTTTTGTTGCTTGTAGATTTTATTATTGTGGCTCCTCTCCAATACTACCTCTCTTTTGATTAGTATAGGCAACAGCTGTATACAAGGTTGCATCTTTTGCCAAGGATCATGATGTGCCTGTAATTGCTGATGGTGGGATTGCAAATTCCGGACATATTGTTAAAGCTTTGGTACTTGGGGCATCTACTGTTATGATGGGTAGCTTTTTAGCTGGCAGCCTTGAGGCTCCTGGAGTTTATGAGTATCAGGTATGTCTTCTAAATATGAAGATGTTGTGGAAAAGGAACGAAAAAAAGATGCTTCCTGCTTAGTATCTTCAACTATAATATCGTTTTGATACAATTTGTGGTGTAATAGAATTTGTTTTCACACGCTTCCATTTATTGCTTCATGTTGATGCATAATTATCCATTATTTGGTATTCATGTTTCTTCTAGGTGTTTTTTTGAGTTCCAAAATCTTGATTGAATACCATCCTTTCATTCCAAAGATGGTTTTTCAATTTTGTATTATATCAGTTTATGGCTTTTCTTTCTTGGTTTTTTCTTACATGACATTTATTGAAATTCTCATCTTGGTTGGTATTAACCTTCAGACATAGAAGAACATGCTTTATGCCTTCCTCTATTTCTCTTGTTCCCATCATGTTTTGCTTTAGCCTTTTACTCCTTATCAATGCTCTGTGTTCTGGATCGTAAATGCGATCACATTCTTGAGAGGGTTCTTTCTTTAGTTTCTTTATTTTCTTTCCTATCCATTTTTGTTATGAGGTATTTTGATAGAGACATCCATCATTAATTATACCTTTTTAAGTCCACTGGCATATCATCCTTCAGTGGCTATATTCTTAGGCTCCTACTATTTTCATCTCAATAGGTTTTGCAATACTCGTGTTAATCTTCTACTGATTAGGCAAACTGTGACATCTGACTAGCCTTTCAACTAAGTTATCAAGTTGATTTTGAGTTCACCTAGGACAACAGATGGTTTTTTAGGCACCAATATGATAGCAGTGAGTTCACTTATTTAGAACAGCTTATTAGTTATCAACTCACCCTTTTCTTCCAAAATTTGTCATTATGGTCTTACTTTCAGGTTGCACCCTTCAAATCAACCCACTATCAGCCCTTGTTCTACATGTTTTTAGTTTGTTGTTGCCTCATGTATAGCTGACTTATTCTTGAAGAACCTTCACTTGTTCTTTATTCTTCTCTTCATCTTCTTTGCTTGGTTGTATAGTCACCAGTTAATTTATATTTCATCACCAGCCATTTATCTTCATTGAATATTTTCTTTCCAATATGTTATAAGTAGTCTATGTCTCTTGCTCAAAAGCTACAAAGGATTGCACTACCATTATTGACACTTTATTAAGGCTGGTTTCACTGGCCTCAAAGAGACTTATTGTCATTGTAGCCATTCCAGTGTACAGAGACAACTGTATTATTATACAGATCATTAACCAAATCTACAGAGTTTTTCATCGACAAACACTGTGTACAATTCTATTACCTGGACTTTTATTGCAGTTTTCCAATTCTATTTCACCTAATTATTGTGCTCCATATCATATATCCTACCACCTTTTTTTTTGTGTACATACTGCCAATAGGCCCATCATTTTTTAGTTGACCATGAATTGGTCTATTGTCATTCTTTCTGGAGTTGAAGAAATGTTTGCTACTTTTTAACATTGTTCTCATTTGCTGTACTAAAAGTTTAAAAAGGACATAAATGGACTTGCTTGTGAATACAAATTGTGAGTCTTGTTTGTGGAGCTCTTGATTTTTACAATGCTGACCTCCCTTAGTTAGAGATTGAAGGTGTACATGGGTCAGATATCTTTGCCGGTGGAGTTTTGGAGGTTCTTGTTAGTTATATCTTCTGCCATACAAGTATATATACTGACTAAAATATCAGTTGTCTTTTCTACCAATCCATCTTTTATTAAAAGCAGATGTAACAACATAGAAGTAAGATTAGATGGGCAAAACTATCACTTTATCATTATTCACAAGTCTACTTTAATCTGTATGAAGAATCAATAAATAATACAGTATAGATATGTCTGTGCTTATGAACTGTTTGATGTTTGGATAGTCAACCTCACTGTTTCCCTTGTACCAAAATCTTGGCTACTAATGATCTTTGAATGCTTTCTTGATGTTTGTTTACATTTTCTTGATTGATGATCTCCCTTTGCACTGTGCCCTCTTTTATAATATCTTTCCATCATTGAAATTTTCCTTTAATGTTATGGTTTTTATCTTCTAATTCTGTCCTGTCTCTTCTTGTTGAATCTCGATTCTTAGATCCCTCAGCAACAAGAAGGCTGTCCATTTCATCTGATAGAAATGGCTAGTCTACAAAAACCAATCATGAAATCACCTTTGTGCACTTCTCTGAGAAAATCTTCTCCAACCACTTTTACAATTTGCAGGAAATTTCCAGCCAAGGCAGATATCAACACTTGTTCATTTTCTCTCTTTGGGTATGGATATCTATCTCTGATTTGTAGAAGTTCTTCCATGCTTATTTTTGCAACCAAGCTGGAGGTGACATGTAGGTGTCTTGCCAAACTAGAAGTTGGCAGGTTTCTTGCCCTAGGTTTCTTTTGTATAGCGATCTTGTGACTGTCTTGATTGGTTTCTCCTTATTTCCACAAAACTGAGTCTCTCGGATCACAAGGCACGGGCAATTTGATGATACGTGAAATAACTACTTTGTTTCTTGTTGAACTAGCTTATGTCAAAACTAGAATAAACCGAGAGATTTTAGGGGCATTATGCAAATAGGCAAGGCTCTGTTATTTCTGCTTATTACTTCATACTATCAAAACCTGTATTGGTCCAAATCATCCTTAACTCAGCCCGAGTATAAGTTATTTGAAAAGGAGGGCCTGATACTAACACTTCTCACATGCCCCATATTCCCTTGCTATAGTGTTGACTAGTGACAATATGGACATGTTGGAAAGCAGTCTTTTAGATCCACGAGATGTCTCCAAATAGTGGTATCAAGAAACAGATATCAGGTTATGTGCCCGTTTTCTATTCTCCATATTCCTTTAAATTGGCAGAACACATATACATTTGCTTTATCCCAACCCAATTCTTCACATTCTGTTAGATTGGCAAAACAAATTCCAATCTGCTTTAGGCTTTAGCTTTTCTAATTATTCCCATGCTGGTTCCTGCTCTCTATACTCTTTTCTCTGAAGTCTTTTTGTCAGTATCAAACTGTTCAGCTACTCTACATGCAAGTTGCTAATCACCATTTGATTCCCTGAACATCTTGTTTTTCAGCTCTTTAATTTCTGGTTTTGCTCTGAGTGTACACCTGGCGCCTCTTTTTCTCTGCTGTTTGTACATAATCACCATTTTCTGGAACCATTGATGTATACATCAAATATTTGTGACTTCTTTTACTTCTGGCTTTTCAAAATTTTCCCAAATGATTAAAAAAACTTCAAAAATATACAATGAATACAAGAGGCTCTAGTTTTTGCTGACTTGTTTATAGAATAACTTTAGGATTATTTATATGTTAGTCAGTATGTTCCTATTAATTTGCACTTTCTTTTTCGATCTTTTGGTGTAATATCTATGTTCCAGACTTCAAAATTTTTCCCATAGCTGACTTCAACACAAAAGCTGAGTTTCGACTATGCTTCTGCTTGTACAAAGTTTTCTTTTATGCTATTGAATCCAGAGGACAATCAAAAGAAAATACAAATAAACATTTCAGACTTTCCACATTAATATGGTATTAAGTATTAACTGGTGATTTTGTGTCTTATGGTATTTGCTGTTTATGTAGTGTTATTAATGAAATGGAAGCTCTTTGACTGGACCTTCACACACAGAAGTGTTATTGGGGAAACCATTTTTTTAATCTCTTTTCTCCTGCTGATTTTATTTCATCTGACAATTGGCTTTACCAGAATGGTCGCCGAGTGAAAAAATACAGAGGCATGGGCTCTCTTGAAGCTATGGCTAAGGGGAGTGATGCCCGATACTTGGGTGACACACTAAAGCTGAAGGTTGCTCAGGGAGTCGTTGGTGCAGTAGCAGACAAAGGTTCAATATTGAAGTTTATTCCTTACACGATGCAAGGTGTCAAGCAAGGATTCCAAGATCTTGGTGCATCCTCTTTGCAGTCTGCCCACAATCTTCTACGATCAGAAGTGCTAAGATTTGAGGTATGTTGGAGCTTGTGTGTTCAAATTTTGCATGTTTGAGTATGGCATGTGTTGAATATCCCAGGGGCTATGGTAGTGTTGTTGGATACAGTGTGCTACTTAATCTTATTTTTAAGAAATAGTGATTGGAAAGCCTTTGGATGTTGAATTCATTATTTTCTGGAATATGTGTTCCAACAAAGCAGGTATTATCTTGTTTCCAAAAGAGATAACTGGAGAAGTTAGCATGAAAGAAAAAAGAAAAGTTTTTGTAATCTCATTTGTATTCTGAATGATGACTCAGAAACTCATTCATATATCATGAGTGCTGCAAATTATACATCAAAACTTACCTGTCCTTAATCTTATTTGGTATCGCTTACTTTATAATACATTGTGTCCAGTAGATGCATATTAAGGAAATCTAAGTAACATTTGATTTTGGGGATTTAGGCATTTTGAAGTATGCAGATCATTGATTAATGAGTAATAGATGCAGTTGTTGGATTCTGAAATCTGAATAGCATATTATGCATTTTGATAGGTTTTTTCACATCCTATTTGTATATTTTCAGCCCCTCCCCCTTTTCAGAAAGAAATGAGGTACATACTGAAAAACTTGTTGATTCTGTCATCAAAGAGTTCAATAGGGATCCATTCACCCATTGATTTTGATATGACTTTGGTTGTTAAATCTTGCGTAGAGGTCTTATGTTGGTTTCCTCCCTTTTTTAGTAACAGTTCCCTCTCTTTTTTTGGTCAGTATGTGATTCTTTTGGAGGCATTTAGAAGAATTTCAGAGTATTGTGGTTGGCAACCTTGTTATATTCGTTTACATGGTGTGAAAGATTTGTGTTTTTTTCTTTTTTTTGTGTTGGATGGTGAACCATGCAGTTTATCAATACTAAAAGTATCTTTTTTTTTTTTTTTTTTTTGGGTATCAAACTTTCTTGAAGGAAATTTTGATCTTACTCAGAAAAAGGTCATTTTGAGAAGCCCCAAAACCAAGAAAAGATATTTTGGTTATTCTAAGTTATGTCTAGAGCATGTTGGAAGTCAACTGTTTTCCTTGCATTAAATCATAATTTAAGCTTTGCCTATGGTATCTTGTTTTTCAGGTCCGGACAGGGGCTGCACAAGTTGAGGGAGGGGTGCATGGCTTAGTTTCGTATGAGAAGAAACCCTTCTGAGGACTGACAAAATGTTTGTTTCTGATAGAGCCTTGACATTATATATAGTTCTGAAAGGTACCAGTTTGGTGAGGCTGAAGAAAGGTGAGGCTGACTTTCTTCAGCCCAAAAATCATGAAGCAGACATTCCTTTTTTATGAAGCAGACATTCCTTTCGCTTTGATATGTTGCAGATTTGCTTCAATGCCGGAATTCTCTGTAACCTTCAATGCAAATGTTGAACTCTATAAATAACAGTTGCGAACTTATTATGAGATTTAATTGAAACAATTTTTCTTGTCCATGCCCCTTTACTACCTGGAATTTTTCATGAATTTGGAAATCTGCAATATAGGAGTGTTGTATGCATCACTAAATTAGCTGGAGATCCATGCTTGGTAAATTCATTAGAAATCACTACTGAAGGTTACATCCTGCCACCATTGAAATGCAAATCTTGTGATACAAGTGATAAGCTCCTTTTTATGGGTCCTTGGTCCTGTTGGGTTGCTTAATTATAAAATAGAAAACCATTTGAATCCTCCGTTCTCTTTTCAAGTCACTGACTTGGCATCTCAGTGGCATATCGCTCTTCTGTTTGATTCATCGGGCATCCAAGAGTTCTAGCTTTCATGTTTAGCTCATCATATAGCTATATATTCGAGTCATCAAAGGTGCGATTAATGGGGACTTATGAGTGAAGATGATACTTTACTATCATGATTGATTTGAAAGTGCTGTGGGTCTTGATTAAATCGATCTTGTATTCTCAGTAGCGAGTGGCTAATATTTGTCATTTTGACGAGCATCGGTCAGTTAGACATTTCAGAAAATCATCTTATTTAAGCTATTATCTATCAATTGCATGCACACGTCAGGTTGTTATGAAAAAAAAAAAGGATGGTCATATGATGAAATGCTAAACGTCACCTGGCGGATGGTCAAGGGATCATTGTAGAAAGATTAGGCAAAGGGAACTAGATGGATGGCAGCAGCATCTTACTAGTTCACTTTCGACACTAAAGGGAAACCCACTTTCGACACTAAAATCTCCTAATGAGGGCATCTGAAACCCAAAGATGCCATCTTTCCTTGATAAAGAAACCGAAAGGGCCTCATCACGAAACTTCCCCTTAGACCGTGCCTCTCACGTTAATGGTTCGGTTCCTAAGGCTAAAATCCTGCTTCGGTCATTGATCTGGTAGTAGAATTATTTGCTATTTGACTGACACTCAGTCATCATCCATCATGAAGCCTATATGTCTGATCATCCAGTATGAAGCTTATATAAGCATGTAACTAAATAGTGTAAGCCATCTAAGTAATAAAAGCTATAGCACTATTTGTGGCCACAAGGACTTACTGGTAGCTCAATTGATCTCAAATTAACTTGTAATCTAGAGTATAGGGTCTTTGAAATAGCCCAATTGAGCTGCTGTGTTGGATTTGACATCCAAAATCAGGCTGACAACCTATTGCATTTGTTCTGCATCAGCATCGATATATGGTGGCGGGGGTGCACACGGCGTGGTATAGTAGGGGAGCGAGCAATGTTTTCTATGGTTTGATGCAATTTTGTTGCAGCTCAATGCGGTTTGGACCCACCACTGGTTCCTCTTTAAAGTATGGTTAGCGTGCAACATCTATCTAGCCTATGAGCTCCTATAGTCGGTTCAGCACATTTAGAACGTGAAAAAGTTTTTTAAAAAAATTAATTAAAACTATTATCATGGCTGCTTTCTGCCACCTATGCGATGTCTATTTCCCAGCACCACTTCATTCCTGCTGAGATCACCAATCTCTCATGGTAATCAGGGACTGATGCGGTATACGGGCGTCCGTAAGTAACGGGCAGGGTCCGTCTTCCATCTTATCAGTCACCATTCACGGGGACAGGAGCAAGATGCGTTAAAAAATTTTCTTACTCTTAGCGACTTGTTATTAAAATAAATCTTTTTTCGGTTTTATGAGTTGGAGTTAATAGATAATCATCAAAAGTAAGATACTACTTTTGTTATCCTAGGAGGACCTCCAAAATTTCAGTTTTAGTTAACTGGCATTTGTATATTATCCTAGTATGCAGCTTGTTGACAGTCTGACATCTATCTATAATCCTTTCTTGTTAAGTATGTATCATGAATGGCCACAACCTTCCTTTGAAAAGGATTACAATCTTGTATATCATGAATGGCCATAATCTTTCTTTGAGAAGGATTATAATCTTATATAAAAAGGAATGACCTTCCAAGACTTTTAAATAAAAAAAAGTAAAAATTTTCTCCCTTCTCTTCTCTTCTCTGTTCTATAGTACCAGAGCCACCAATCTATTCCTTCTTATTCCCATCTATTCCAATCATATTCTAACTTATTCTCATCTTATTCCATCCTATTCCCCTCTCCTTCCTAAGTGCCGTCGCTGAAGCCTCCCGCATCCACCGTCTTCTCCGATTCCCATATTTCTTCGGCTCCTCCGTCCTCCGGCTTCTTTGGCTCCTCCGTCCTCCATCCACCGTCTTCTTCGGCTTCTTCGGCTCCTCCGACGCGCGATCGGCCTCCCCGATGAACCCGTCGCCTTCTGCTGTTGCGCCCTGCTCCGACTCCGGGACCACGTCCGCCGAGCCCGAGCCTGCCCGTCGAGCCCTGCGACCAACGAGCCCGAGCCCGTCCGCCAAGCCCGAGCCCGGCCGCCGAGCCCGCCCGCCGAACCCTGCATCTCCGCTGCTCCCTGCTGTCGCTGTCTCCTCCGACGGCCTTCGTTGTCCTCCGCCTGGAGACGGTCCGTTGCCAAGAACTGGAGGCACCGCCCCTTCAACTCCTTCAGATCTAGGGTTCCGTTGCCACCTCTATGATGCCCTGCGACGTCGACGACCTGAGCGGCTGAATTCGATCTACTAGGTAGATCTACCTTTTCTTTGCGGTCCCGGCCCCTGCTGCCAACATCCGACGCACCTGATGCCCGCCGGCCCTGTTCTCCTCCGACTGCGAGCTCCCATGGTTTTCCGACCGCATGCTCTACATGGAAGGAGAAGGGAGGGGTGATGGCCTGGCTTTAGGCGTGCAATTTTGCTATTAGGTACAGTCTATTTCAGCACATTTGAAAAGTTTTTTCATTGATGGCTTTGAGCAGCTATTCGGTGAGGTGGTCCAAAGTGATGGATAATCCATCTCTTTTGATTAATTCTATCCGGTTAGATAGATCCCTCACTTTTCTGATATGGTCCTAGAATATATGGTTATATATTAAACCCATGGCTTTGAGGATTTTCTCATCGGGAATGCAGTTAAGCCGCAATTCGAAGATACTGGATTATTGAAATGAGAATCGGAGAATTTTCTTGTGATGGCCTGGCTTCTCAATTCTATGATACCCGTTGTTGCTTAAGGTATGTCCTTCTTTGAAATCGCCAGAAAAATTTGAGAGGCTGCTACTCAAACCTATTCACAACAGGGCAATACTGTTCAAGCTTTTGAGCTTAAATGCAAGGTGCGTACACTTAGGGCGAACTTTCTATCATTGCTTATATGGTAGAACTCCAACGGCTATGGTCCGAGCTGGATTTTTATCGTCCCTTCAAAATCTGTTGTTCGAAAGATGCTGCTGAATTCAAGAAATACATTGATGAAGAACGAATCTTTGATTTTCTTACTGGACTCAATGATGACTTTGATCCAATCAAAGTTCAAATTTTGGGTCGAAGTACGGATCTGCCCTCCCTTGAACAAATCTTCTCTCTTGTTCTGAGTGAGGAAACTCATCACCGGGTGATGATTACTCCTACAGATACTGTCCGATCTGCATTGATTGTTTAGCCTCAGTCGCATTCTTGTGGTGGCTGAGATATGCAGATATGCTCATATTGTCACAAAACTGGACATGTACGTGATGCTTGTTAGAAGCTGCATAGTCATTCCTCCGGACATGGTCGAGGTGGCCATCGAGGAGGAGGACGTTTTGGTGGAGCCACTGGTCATCCTCAGGCACATATTTCTGAACACCCATAAGGGGGTGTCTCATCTACCAAGGCCTTGCCTCTTGCTTCTTTATCTATTGATACCGGGGCTCACTCTCTACTGATGAAATGCTCCGCCGCATTATGGACCGGCTCAATGTTTCTTCCAGCAGTGCTCTATCTTCTACTAGCGGTTTGACAAGCAGTTCTTCCAGTTCTCCTCCCATTTTTCATTCTCATTTTGCCTAATCCCATATCTCTCATATCAAGTCTAGTGTAGTAAATATTGATAACTTTGACTCTTCCTTTAGTACCTCTATGTCATGGATTATTGATTTTGGTGCCATTATGCATATGATCGGTAACTCTGACATATTTCAGTCTTACTCAGTATGTTCGGATAGAGTGCGTATAGCTGATGGCTCTTTCAGGCCTATGACTGGAAAAGGATCCATCAACTATACGCCAACTATACAACTCTCTGCGGCTTTACATATCCCTAGTTTTCCTACAATCTTCTCTCTATCCATTCAATTACCAATAAACTGAAATGTAAAGTCACATTTTTTCCTACTTATTGTGTTTTTCAGAGGCTGACAATGGAGGAGATGATTGGGTATGATAAAATGCATAATGGGCTCTACTACTTGGATGAATAAGAACTAAAGACTCATTCTCCGCAAGCTGGTATGATTGTTTCATTATCTGATAATGCCCTACATGAACTTTAGTTGCAGCATCGTAGGCTTGGCCATATCTCCTTTTCTACTTTATCACGATCATTTCCCAGTTTATATCATCTTTG
The DNA here is from genome assembly GCA_021397845.1 of Areca catechu. NCBI lineage: Eukaryota > Viridiplantae > Streptophyta > Magnoliopsida > Arecales > Arecaceae > Areca > Areca catechu. Next base: position 16,453,461 of record CM038049.1, on the reverse strand, counting down.
TGCCAAAGAACCGTTAGTTTGTGATATGTGTGAGTATGCTAAGCACATGCGCACTAATTATCCAACTTCAGAAACTCGTAGTAAGAAGTCTTTTGAAATTATTCATTCTGGTATGTGGGGATCCTGTCGTGCTATTTCTATTTCTGGGCATCGTTATTTTGTTACTTTTATTGTCCGTTACAGTAGAGTAATCTGGGTATATCTTCTGTGATCTAAAGATGAAGTGGCTCTTGCTTCAAAGAATTTCATAAATTTGTGAAAATCCAATTTGGTTCCAAGATCAAAATATTGAGATCTGATAATGGCACCGAATATATGCATAAGGAGTTTCATGACTATCTCACTATTCATGATATTATCCACCAGACTAATTATGTTGATACCCCTGCCCAGAATGGTATTACTAAACATAAAAATTGACACCTTTTGGAAGTTGCTAGATCATTACTGTTTACTATGTGGGTTCCAAAAATTTTATGGAGTGAGGCGGTTCTCACCGCAGCTTATTTGATTAACAGCTTGCCTCTTCGCACTCTAGAGTAACAGGCACCTCTTGCATATCTTCAAGGGGAGCCTTCCTTTATTGTTCCCCCGAGTATTCAGATGCACATGTTTTGTCCGGGATATCGTCCTACAGTTGGCAAGCTTGATCCAAGATCTCTGAAATGTGTCTTTGTAGGCTATCCTGCTATACAAAAGGGCTATAAGTGCTATTACCCTCCTGAAAGGCGAATCTTTGTTAGTATGGATGTCACCTTTCGAGAGACTGAACCTTATTATGATGTTCCAATACTTCAGCCACCGACTCAACTACCCTTAGCCCAACACTTTATTTGCTCTCCAATATCTCTTCTGGAGCTACTGGTCGAGAGGGGGAGCTTATAGTGACTGAGGAGCAAGAGTACACTGGTGATCAATTGGATAATGACTCTAATCAATAGGGGGAGTCTATATCTGAGCCCATTATGCATCTATTACTATCCAATAGTCTTCTTCTGACTTAGCTCCTATATCTTCATGTGACAATGATAATATTTTCTCTGACCCTACTTTAAATCTACCTATTGCTCACAGAAAGGCTTCTTGCCCTCATATTATTCCTTCTCGATATCGTTACGATATTGCTAATTTTGTTTTCTATGAATCTATTTTACCTACATATAGGTCATTTATTGCATCCTTAGAATCTATCTCTATCCCTTCACATTGGAAAGATGCTATGTCAAATCCTAAGTAGAGAGGAGCAATGCTTGAAGAAATGCAAGCCTTGAAAAAAAATCATACTTGGGAACTGGTTCCCTTACCTGCTGGAAAAAATGTAGTAGATTGCAAATGGATTTATACTGTGAAGCAGATCCCTGAAGGCAAAGTTGATCGCTACAAAGCTCGTCTTGTTGCCAAATGTTATGCACAAACTTACGGCATTAACTACGAAGAGACCTTCAGGCCTGTTGCAAAGATCAATACCATTCGGACCTTCATATCTTATGCAGCAAATCTTAACCGGAGTTTGTTCTAACTAGATATAAAAAATGCCTTCTTACATGGTGATCTTCAAGAGGAGGTATATATGAAAATTTCTCCTGGATTTTCTAGTGCAGAAATCGCTGGCAAGGTCTGCTGTCTGCGCCGGTCACTCTATGGATTAAAGCAGTCACCCAGGGCATGGTTTGATTGCTTTCATCGTGCCATGATTGAAATAGGTTATCACCAAAGTAATCTGATCATACTATGTTCTACTGTCATAAAAAAGGCAAAATTGCTATCCTAATCGTTTATGTAGATGATATCATCCTTACTGGTGATGATCTTCCAGAACTGGCTCGTTTAAAGACTCAAATAGCACAGTCTTTTGAGGTCAAGGATTTGGGTAACTTACAATACTTCTTTGGAATTGAAGTGGCAAGGTCATCCTGTTACAGCAGTAACCAACCCATTCAGCCCTGACACAACGGTTGGTCCACTTGAAGAAATCAGTCTTTGTGGAGGTCAGGTCGGCAGCTCGGCCAGCCCACTTCAACCAGGTCAGGTCGGCAGATCGGCCAGCCCATTTCGATCAAGCCAGGTCGGTAATTTGGCCAGCGCTCTCGGGCTCCGCCCAGCCCAGGTCAGCTCATGACCGCGCCAGGATCACATTGTGCCCAGGTCAGCTCACGCCCAGATTCACGCCTGTGGCATGCCCGTGCCACTAGATCGAGCCCTTGCCAGGGTCATGCCCGTGTCAGTCCACCCCTCCGCCCACTCTGCTCGGGCGTCACCCATGGCACGCCAACGGCTGGTTCGCTCACTGCGGCCCCATTACGGACCAGCTCGATGCATTGGGAGACACGGGTGACTCCCACGGTGCAGCTCCGCACTGACCGCGCCCAGGCGCCCCTACGACGGCCACTTCTAGGTCGGCGTCCTCCCCGGTGCAGAAGCTCATCTCCAGCCCGTGCAAAACGTCTTCGCCCGACGCCCTGCGCTGTGGCTCCGGCACCCCGGCTCCGTGCCTGGGCCTGCCTAAAGAAGCATCCGCGGTGCCCCAGCTTGCCCGGTTGACTTTGCTCGCACGGAGTTCGACCCGCTCGTGGCGCGCTTGCCGCATGCCCGCGGCAGCCCCGCGGTCCGGCCCCTCGCGGCCCGACTCCTTCGGGTCCGGTCCGGCCAGGCCACCGCCCGCACGATGGACCGGCTCCCTTGCCGGCGCGCTCCAGCAGCAGGGGAGGAGCCTGCCTGTCCGACCTCGCCGCCGCGCCCCAGCTTCGCCAGCATCCGGTTCATCGCCTCCGAGCCAGGTGCGGCACGCCCAGGGCAGCGCGACCCCGGCTTGCTCCAGCTCTGCGCGATCCGGCCCGGATCCGCCCATGTTAGGGCATGACCTTGCTCTTCTCCGGCTCTGCCCACGTCGGCCAGCCCTGCGTGCTTCCGTCCAGTGCCCAGCTCGCCCGTGAGAGGCCTTCGCCTCACCCCAGTCCGGCTCCGCCCGGTTTGGGGAGTAGTTCGGCACGCCCACAGGTAAGGCAGCGCTCTACGTGACTCCGGCTTGGCCCGACCGGCATCCTGGCAGCGTCCCGCGCGGCTCTGCCCGACCTCGCCCACGGCGTAGCTCTCCTCGACCCTGCTCAGCCCGGCTTTGCCAGGTCCGAGCATTCCTCCCATAGCAGCTCCGGCATGCGTAACGCCCAGCTCGGCACGCCCACGTGCCCGTATGCCCAGTTCGGCACGCCCCTGCGGTGCCTGGTCCGGCACGCCTGCATGGCACCCAGTTCTGTCCGCACCCACTCCGTGCCCCAGCATGCCCACGGTCCAGCTCCACCCTCCCGCGGTCTGGTTTCGACCAGGAGTAGCGCATGGGTCCGCAACGCGTGGTTTCGCATCCACACGCATGGGGCCTTGCACCTCATCTCTGTCAATATGCATGGAGTTCCCCACGGGCCTTCTCTCGGTCCGCGTGCCCACATGGCAACCTAGAGCAGCATCTCAACCCAGCTCGGTCATCGGGTATGCCATGCAGTTCGGTATCATTCATGTGGGCCCGGTGCATTTCCCGAGGGCCCCATCCACATGGCCCCGGTGCTCTTTCCAAGGATCCCCCTCCGCGTGGGCCTTATGGCACGCCGCCTGACACGCCGTCTACAAGGAAGGTTTGCATTTAAGTTTCCTAAGCTACTGTTTACGCTAACTAGTGAATGGTGCTATGCCCAAGGTACTGTATCCCTGCACCAACTTCCTGAACCACCCAGAAGAAGAAGGTTCACCAACCCATCATGGCCTCACAGGCCACCCTAGCCTGACAAGTCTACATCAAGACCGGCACGCCTCCCCAAAAGTGACAGGAGCCATTCGTCTACATAAAAACCGGTACGAAGAGGTAAAGGGGAGGTAAGAGACAATGCACTCTCTTGATCCTTACATTCCATTTTATTATCACCCTCTGGCAGCAGAGAGTCCTCCAAGCTCTCAGCCTTAGAGGTCTCTTATTTCCTTCGATCATCCCACTGACTTGATCTTCGGAGTGCCTTTGCCGGAATCCCCGGCGCAGGTCTTCCCTGTTTTGCAGGTCCACCCGACAGAGGGACGATACGGTGAAGATTTCTCCCACCGAAGAGGTCCACAGGAAGACCACAACACAGCATCAAGCCCCTTCATCCTTACAACTACGACTATGTTCCTCTTGATCGTCTCCGATCGACGAGCTCGATGATGCTGGCAGGGAGTCCACTCACCCGGGCCACGTAAGAAGCTGCAGGCCACGGCGATCTAGGCGGTAACAGTTTGGCGTGCCAGGAAGGGGGGCAGATCCATACTGCTCAACAAGGTGGGATGACGATTTTCACCTTGGTCCTTAGTCCCCGGGGGGCAGACCGGGGGCACGGGGATGGGGGCATGAGAACTTCTCCCTCTCTCGAGGCCCCAAGGAGCGGCTTCGATCAAAAAACCTTAAGCTGTGAAGGTGCATCGCCATCCTTGACGAGGCAGCGGCAGCAAGCCAAGGATGGAGCCACCTCCCGGCGGTACCACCATCCAGGAGCCCAACCAAAAAAAAAAAAAAGAAAAAAAAAGGAAGAGAAGAAAAGGGAGAGAGAAAAGAAAAGAGAGAAGAAGGGAAAAAGAAGAGAGGGTCTGGCCATTGTGAAGAAGAAAGAAATCCATGCAACAAAGTTTGCTCCCATACAACGAAGTTTCCTCCCATGCAACGGAGCTTACTCCCTCATGCAACGGGAGTCTCTTCCTCTCCCATGCAACAGGGTTCCACCCTTCCATGTACCAGGAGCCTTTTGCTCCCATCCAACGGAGTTCCAACACTCCCATGCAACAGGGTTCCACCATCTCATGTACCAGGAGCCTTTTGCTCCCATCCAACAGAGCTCCAACTCTCCTTCATACAACAGGAGCCTCTACCCTCCCAAGCAGCGGGAGTCTTACACTTTCATGCAACGGAGCCTCCTCCCATGCAGCGGAGTCTCCCCCCCATGCCATGAAGTTCCTTCCCATGCAACGGAGTTTGCTCCCATGCAACGGAGCTTACTCCCTCATGCAACGGGAGTCTATTCCTCTCCCATGCAACATGCAACGGAGCCTCCTCCCATGCAGCAGAGTCTCCCCCCCATGCCATGAAGTTCCTTCCCATGCAACGGAGTTTGCTCCCATGCAACGGAGCTTACTCCCTCATGCAACGAGAGTCTCTTCCTCTCCCATGCAACATGCAACGGAGTTTCCTCCCATGCAACGAAGCTTACTCCCTCACGCAGCAGAAGTCTCTTCCTCCTCCATGCAACGAGGCCTTCTCCTTCCACGCGATAGAGTTATTTTCCTCATGCAATAGAGGACTTACTTCCTCCCAGGCAGTGGAGGTCCACCTTCCTATGCAACAGGGGCCCTATGCTCCCATGCAACAAAACTTCCTCCCATACAACAGGAGCCTCTTTCCTCCCAAGCGATGGGAGTCTTATACTCCCGTGCAACGGAGCTTCTCCCCAAGCCACGAAGCTCCCCATGCAACGGAGCCTTGCTCCCTCATGCAACCGAGTTGCATTCTTACGTGCAAAGGAGTCTCGCTCTCTCCCAAGATGGCGGTCGGCGAACCTAATTCCGGCCTGCACAAGGAAGAAATATATCTTTGTTTATTCATATAATCGGAGTTCAACAGGTAACTCCTTCCCCGCTACCTTTATAAAATAAAAAACTGTGTTTCAGTTTTACAGAAAGGGCTCCTGTACCATTATCAAGGGCAAGCACTACGACTTGCTAGAGCCAGTCACAGCCCGGTGCAAGAATTCTTGATCAAAGCCCGGATCCCATGCTCTTCGGCACCAAAGAGCTGAATCCCACATCTACCGCATGACTCTCAGTTTAGCTCTTACATTACTCACAGTACGGAGATATCCGCGGAGACTTAAAGAAGTCCCGCCATCTATCGAGAAAACTAACAGTTTGGCATTTGCTGTGCTCAAAGTCCGGAGATGTCCATGGGAAGCTCTGGAGCTCCAACAGTCCATGAGAAGGAGGAATACAGGAACTCATCCGCCCGACTCCAAGTCCGGCGAACTCAAATGAAGTTAAGAGCTGAAATCAAGCTCCTCAGTTCAGCCGAGCTGAACTCATTAAAGCCAAGCTACAGCTCCTCACCGAGCCCCACATCTACCGCATGACTCTTAGTTTAGCTCTTGCCTTACTCACAGTCGGAGATGTCCGCAGAGACTCAAAGAAGTCCCGCCATCTACCAAGAAAACTGACAGTTTGGCATTTGCTGTGCTCAAAGTTCGGAGATGTCCATGGGAAGCTCTGGAGCTCCAAACGTTCATGACTCGTCTCCTAGCATGGCGAACCGATGGCTCTACCATCCCATGAAGGAGGTAATGATCCCTCCTCAATAATTAAAGTTTTTCTTTGGTGCAACTTTGTCCTTCACCAACACAGGAACACATTTGCCCGACTCCAAGTCCGGCGAACTCAAATGAAGCCGAGCTGAGATCAAGCTCCTCAACTTGGCCGAGCTAAAGTCAAGCTCCTCACTGAGCCCCGCATCTACTGCATGACTCTCAGCTCAGCTCTTGCCTTACTCACAGTCCGGAGATGTCCGCGGAGACTCAAAAAGTCCCGCCATCTACCGAGAAAACTAACAGTTTGGCATTTGCTGTGCTCAAAGTCCGAAGATGTCCATGGGAAGCTCTGGAGCTTCAACCGTTTACGGCTAGCCTCCTAACATGGCAAACCAGTGGCTCTGCCATCTCAAGAAAGAGGTAAGAATCCCTCCTCGATAATTAAAGTTCCCCTGTGGTGCAACCTTGTTCTCAAAAAATCAGGAACTCATCCGAACTCCTCACTGAAGCCGAGCTGAACCCAAGCTCCTCGGTTCAGCCAAGCTGAATTTCGTAGCCCACGGTTTAGCCGAGCTGAAATCAAAATCCTCAGTCCAGTCGAGTTGAAGCCAGGCTTTTCATTGAGCCCCGCATTTACCACCAGAATCTCATTTGGAGATACCTACGGGTAGCTTTAGGGGTCCAAACATCTGTGGCTCGCCCCCCAGCATGCCAAACGAGTGGCTCTGCCACCTCATGAAGGATGTAAGAACCTCTTCCCAATAATTAAAGTTACCCTTTGGTGCAACTTTGCTCTTCATCATTACAGGAGCTCATCTGCCCAACTCCGAGTTTGGTAAAGAAAGACCGGACACCCCAGCACCTAAAGACCGGACACCCCGGCATCTAAAGCCCGAAGTCACCAGCAGACCGGACACTCCGGTACCTAAAGATCGGACACCCCGGCACCTAAAGACCGGATGCCCCGGCACCTAAAGACCGGACGCCCCGACATCTAAAGTTCGAAGTCACCGGCACCTAAAGACCGGACACCCCGGTACCTAAAGACCGGACACCCTGGCATCTAAAACCCTGGCACTTCAAGGCCAAAGATACTGGCACCTTGAAATGGGAAATGATGAAAGTCCCACGCCAAAGGCCTCATCAAAAGCTTTAAAGAATGCTTTGAGCCCAACCATGTGCCCAGTCATACATGTGTGCACCCAAGTTGTGCGCCTCACCAATTTCTTCCTCCGTGGCAATGCCTTCTACCCGATCAAGGAGAAGTCCCACTGAAGTGATAGCACCGTCATGATGCAACTAACCTTCAGTCAAGGTACCTAAGGGCAAGTGAATTTCAAAAAACACCACCTCCTATTTCTATTTTGCAGGTGTGCTACGATATAGAGCCGAATGGATAAAAAACTACTCCCTTCGCCCAAAACGAGGAGAGTAATGCCTTGGACTCAGGGATTGGGGGCATCTGTTACAGCAGTAACCAACCGATTCAGCCCTGACACAATGGTGGATCCACTTGAGGAGATCAGTCCCTGTGGAGGTCAGGTCGGCAGCATGGCCAGCCCACTTCAACCAGGTCAGGTCGCAAGATCGGCTAGCTCACTTCGATCAAGCCAGGTCGGCAACTTGGCCAGCGCTCTCGGGCTCTGCCCAGCCCAGGTCAGCTCATGATCGCGCCAGGCTCACATTGTGCCCAGGTCACCTCACGCCCAGATTCATGCCTGTGGCACACCCGCGCCACTGGACTGAGCCCTTGCCAGGGTCATGCCCGCGGCACAGGCCCGCATCAGTCCACCCCTCCGCCCACTCCACTCGTGCATCACCCACGGCACGCTAACGGCTGGTCTGCTCATCGTGGCCCCGTGACGGACCAGCTCGGTGCATTGGGAGACACGGGTGACTCCTACGGCGCAGCTCCGCACCGACTGCGCCCAGGCGCCCCTACGATGGCCACTTCCAGGTCGGCGTCCTCCCCGGTGCAGAAGCTCATCTCCAGCCTGTGCAAGATGGCTTCGCTCGAAGCCCTGCACCGTGGCTCCGGCACCCTGGCTCTGTTTCTGGGCCTACCTGAAGAAGCATCCGCGGCACCCCAGCTCGCCCGGTCGACTCCGCGCGCACGGAGTCCGACCCGCTCGCGGCATGCTCGCCGCACGCCCGCGGCGGCCCCGCGGTCTGGCCCCTGCCCGACTCCTCCGACTCTGGTCCGGCCAGGCTCCCTCGCCGGCGCGCTCCAGCAGCAGGGGAGGAGCCCTCCCGTCCGACCTCGTCGCTGTGCCCCAGCTCCGCCAGCATCCGGTTCATCACCTCCGAGCCCAGGGCGGCACGCCCAGGGCAGCGCGACCCCAGCTTGCTCCAACTCTGCGTGGTCCGGCCCGGATCCGCCCGTGCTAGGGCACGACCCTGCTCTTCTCCGGCTCCGCCCACCTCGGCCGGCTACGTGTGCTTCCATCCAGCGCCCAGCTCGCCCGTGAGAGGCCTCCGCCTCACCTTAGTCCGGCTCCGCCCAGTTTGGGGAGTAGTTCGGCACGCTCGCAGGCAAGACAGTGCTTTGCGTGGCTCCGGCTCGGCCTGACCGGCATCCTTGCAGCATCCCGTGCGGCTCCGCCCGACCTCGCCCACGGCGCAACTCGCCTCGGCCCTGCTCAGCCCGGCTTTGCCAGGTCCGGTGCTCCCACGTCCCAGGTCCGAGCATTCCTCCCACAGCAGCTCCGGCATGCGTAACGCCCAGCTCGACACGCCCATGTGCCCAGTTCGGCACGCCCCTGTGGCGCCTGGTCCGGCGCGCCCACATGGCACCCAATTCTGTCCGCACCTGCTCCGCGCCCCAACATGCCCGCGGTCTAGCTCCACCCTCCCGGGGTCTGGTTTCGACCAAGAGCAGCGCATGGGTTCGCAGCGCGTGGGTTCTCATCCACACGCTTGGGGTCTTGCACCTCGTCTCTGTCAGCATGCATGGAGGCCCCCTCGAGCCATCTCTCGGTCCGCGTGCCCGCATTGCAACTTGGAGCAGCATTCAACCCAGCTCGGTCATCGGGTATGCCGCGCAGTTCGGTCTCATTCATGTGGGCCCGATGCATTTCCCGAGGGGCCCATCCACATGACCCCGGCGCTCTTTTCTAGGATCCCCCTCCACGTGGGCCCTATGGCACGCCGCCTAACAAGCCGTCTACAAGAAAGGTTTGCATTTTAGTTTTCTAAGCTACTGTTTACGCTAACTAGTGAATGGTGCCATGCCCAAGGTACTGTACCCCAGCACCAACTTCCTGAACCACCCAGAAGAAGAAGGTTCACCAATCCATCATGGCCTCACAGGCCATCCTAGCCTGACAAGTCTACATCAAGACCGGCACGCCTCCCCAAAAGTGACAGGAGCCATTCGTCTACATAAAAACTGGTACGAAGAGGTAAAGGGGAGGTAAGAGACAACGCACTCTCTTGATCCTTACATTCCATTTTATTATCATCCTCTCGTAGCAGAGAGTCCCCCCAGCTCTCAGCCTCAAAGGTCTCTTATTTTCTTCGATCGTCCTACTGACTTGATCGTCGGAGTGTCTTTGCCGGAATCCCCGGTGCAGGTCTTCCCTGTTTTGCAGGTCCGCCCGACAGAGGGACGATACGGTGAAGATTTCTCCCACCGGAAAGGCCCACAGGAAGATCACAACATAGCATCAAGCCCCTTCATCCCTACAACTATGACTATGTTCCCCTTGATCATCTTCGACCGACGAGCCCGGTGATGCTGGCAGGGAGTCCACTCACCTGGGCCACGTAAGAAGCTGCAGGCCATGGTGATCTAGGCGGCAACACATCCCATGGCATATTTCTTTCACAACGAAAATATGTCTTGGATTTTTTGACTGAGACAAGAATGTTGGGATGTTGACCTACTACTACTCCTATTGAGTAGAATCATCATCTTACTGCTGATAGTGGTAAGTCTGTAGATCGTGAACGATATCAGTATCTTATTGGTAGACTGATATATCTCTTCCACACAAGACCAGATATAGCTTTTGCAGTCAGTGTTGTAAGTCAGTACATGCATAATCCCCGTGAGCGCCATCAAGAAGCTATGTACAGGATCCTTCGGTATCTTAAGAGCTGCCCAGGACAAAGTCTTCTTTTCTCTCGTCATGACCATCTTAGAGTTGAAGCTTATTCAGATGCTGATTGGACAGGTTCTATAGATGATCGGCGATCCACTTCGGGCTATTGTACTTTTGTTGGTGGAAATCTTGTGACTTGGCGTAATAAGAAACAGGATGTTGTCGCCCGATCTAATACAGAGGCTGAATACCGAGCTATGGTTCAAGGCATTTGTGAGATCTTATGGTTAAATGGGTTACTTGCTGAATTACATCTACTCCAATCTTCTCCTATCTCTCTGTTCTGTGATAACCATGCGGCCATTAATATTACAAATAATTCTATTCAACATGACAGAACTAAGCACATAGAGATAGACCGCCATTTTATCAAGGAGAAACTTTATCAGAAAGTTATACACTTGTCATTTATTAAATCTACAGAACAATTGACAGACATACTGACAAAGGATCTTGGTGGTTCTATGTTTTTTTCAATTTGCAGTAAGATGAGGCTTCGTGATATCTTCGCCTCATCTTGAGGGGAGTGTTGATAGTCTAACTTCCATCTATAATCCTTCCTTGTTAAGCATGTACCATGAATGGCCACAACCTTCCTTTGAGAAGGATTATAATCTTGTATACCATGAATAGCCACAACCTTTCTTTGAAAAGGATTATAATCTTGTATAAAAGGGAATGACCCCCCAAGACTTTCAAATGAAAAAAAATAAAAATTTTCGCTCTTCTCTTTCTCTGTTCCAACACAGCTAAATAAAAATGGAAGTAATGAATCTTGATATATTGCTGCAGAATAACATGGAAGAAATGAATCATGATATATTGCTGCAGAATAACATATCGGCCGTAAGTCATTAATTCATCTCTAAATACTAAACCGAAACTCAGTTTGATTTATGGGTTTCATCATTTACGAATGGGAACTTTTAAGCTGTCATTTCTTTTTCGTTCTCTTAAATTAGGAACAAGGGAGTAGAAAATTTTCCTCCCGGAGATGCACCATTTGGCATCCTCTCGAATGATCTTTTGCAGTAGAGGTTGGAAAAACTATGAGGCATCAAGAGTCCACAAATCTCGCGAAACACCTTTTTTTCTAAATGGATTGGATTATCTTTAAAATGTTCGGGATTTGGGCAGGTGGCAATGGCTTTTGCTTTTTTTTTTTGGTTCCTTTTGTCTGCGTGGCCAACCGTGATGCTGTTTACAGTAACGTCTTTTGGTAGTTTTGTTACCTCATCTCATTTCAGTTGAAAAGAACCAACATCATATTTAACAATACACCATACAATAACCGTACGCAACATCTTCCATTCAATGCATATTTTGCATTTATAATGCAGTCGATTAAGCTTGGTCTCGGCATGAAACGATCCATTCCTGGATCGCTACTGCTGATGCTCTCGACTTCCAAATAAGCACACCTACCACTGGCGCACCTTAACCACACTTATTTTATCCGGCCAAAAAAAAAAAAGAAAAAGAAAAAAGAAAACCACACTCATTTTATATTATTAATGATTGGAGAAGAGATAAGAGATGGCCCCTTCCTTCAGTACGTGATAGAGGACCGTCCTCATGGAAGGTAGCCATATTAATGCACCCCGGCATACCCACCTCCGGAGCCGCTCCCACCACCTTCACCACCTCCATACCCTCCAGCTCCTCCATAACCGCCACCTCCCCCACCACCACTCCCTCCTCCGCCACCGTACCCACCTCCATGCTCTCCTCCACCGCCATAGCCCTCGCCACCTCCGGCTCCACTACCACTCCCGTAGCCACCACCGTTGTCTCCACCGCCATTGCCAACCCCACTCCCACTTCCACCACCACCGCCATAGCCCCTGCCATGCTCTCCTCCGGCTCCATACCCTGCACCACCACCGGAGCCGCCACCTGCACCATAACCTCCACCATGTGCTCCACCACCCCCGCTACCACCACCACCGCCACCTCCATACCCACCACCGTGCTCTCCACCAGCACCATACCCACCTCCGCTGCCGCTACCACCTCCATTTCCATAGCCAACTCCATGCACTCCTCCAGCGGCACCATAACTACCGCCTCCTCCACTACCACCACCGCCGCCACCACCACCACCCTCCCCTACTCCATACCCAGCTCCGCTTCCACTTCCACTACCACTCCCATATCCAACTCCGTGCTCTCCTGCTGCACCATAGCCACCACCAGATCCACCACCTCCACCACCACCATAACCTCCAGCAACTGCAACTCCACCTCCGGCTCCGTAGCGGGCACCGCCATCAATGCCGTGGCCAGCACCATAGGTTCCTGCCTCTAGAGTCAATATGGCTCTAGTTGCTGAGCATATGGTCACCCCCATCAGCGCCAGTAGTGCAATAATAACAGCCATTCCAGTACTTAAAGCCATGATGGGACGTCTGTATCTTGTGAGATGGAGGGAAAAGAAGAGTTACGGGTGATTTATAGGGTTTGGGGGTGTCCAAAACCGCGTTCCTGATTTGGCCTTTGGCGCATGGGAGTGGTTGAAGGCACATGGGAACGGATAGGATTTGTGCCCCCATTGGGATGGCCAGGGCCCACAAATATTCTCCCACCCTATTGTTGCGCTTCCTCTGGCCTGCACATTCCTTGGAATATCATGTCTTCTCGTGACCTAAATTCCATGACCAACTTTTTCTTTAGCTGGGAGGGTGAGTCATCTGAAACTCTTTCATACCAGCAACCAAGGACCAACTAGTAAAAGCTCTGAGCATTCAGTGAGATTTTGGAAGCCTAATTTTGGATCGAACTAGGTGAGTCCTTTGCAGTTGATCAGTGTAGTTAGTGTGACAAGAAGCTGCATTAGCTCGGTTTCTATTCTAACTATATACAAGTGGTCTTTCAGTATGTGTCATAATCAAGAAGGTGGTCTAGCGCAAGCTTAATGTTCATATTGTTTTGAGAGAAGGATGGGACCCTATCCAGCTCCTTCTCAAAAAGAAGTTTAATGTTCAGATTTATACATAAATATACCACTTATCCAATAATTTTATGGACTCTGTATGGAGATGGACTTTTGAATGTCTACATAGGATCAAACATAATGATCCTGATGCTATATTGGATATAATTTTGTCACCTTTTCTACGCCCTCTAACAAAAAAAAATCCTTCTCACCTTCTCTTTTCCTTCCGATCTAACGGAGACGCTCAGTTGTCGAATATGTGTAAATTGTGATACTGTTATGCCAATCATGCATGAGGTTTCTATAATTATAAGTAGCACATCCTCTTTGCTATTCTTAGTGAAAACCATGCATCATTTGATTATCAAAGATAAGTTGAACAATAAAATTATCGGACTCTTTTGCAAATGATATGTTTTTCAAAAGGATACAGTTTGAGGACTGTTTGCTTTGTTGAATTCGTTAGACATTCTCTTTAGTTTTGATGAATTAGAAAGCACTAAACGTCCGCGAGGTCTATACGTTAGCCTCATCACCTCTACCTTTGAAAAAATATAATCAAACAACCCACTCAGCGCACTGAAAAATGCATGGTGATCATATTTTCCTTATTGGCTTCCTAATCATGCAAACGATCTGCTATCATCATCCTTATGTTTGCTAATATTTTTTTTAATGATAACTATTCCCATTTTATAATCAATAATGAAAAGGAAGTTAAAAATGGTGGCTTCCAACTAAGCACTGCGGTAGAGGATCCGTAGCAGAATCCAGTGCATACATGAGCATGAAAAAATGATGCAGCACTGGAAGTAGTGATGCTGTACGTCCCTTAAGCTGAGTTCAAAAACGCTTTACGTACATATGCTCTAGAAAAGCTTTATGATCAGCAACTCAGTTTTGAGGTCTAGTGAGTTTCATCATGTTCTTATATACCCTAAGACTATATCAAAGCATGCATCTAGCTTATTAGGCATTTTCATTGGTTGAGTGGAATATGGTCTGCTATGCAATAAACAGAAACTACCAAGGAATTTTTAGAAAATTGCTAATGATCGTGAGACTCAAAGACTCATTAAACCCAATTCAGTAATGAATGATTAGTATCTCCTGGTTCTTCAATGTTGTAACGTACTCTGTGCATTTCTGCAGATGCGACTGATGTTGCCACTACAATTTGTTATGCAAATATTCTTTCACATGCACATCCATAAAGACCTATCCTTATTTAACTTTTGATATATTGATACTTTGAGATAGCACCATATTATCCTTTTTCCAATTGTCTCTTGAGACAGTTATTATTAACATAACATACTATATAATGTTAAGTATATTTTTATCCGCATGGTATGAACCATAACCGCAAACAAGAAGCTGTAGTCTCATCAATGAATTGGTTGGGTTTGCTGAATGGCACCGGTTACAGCAAATGTTTAATACCTGTGTGAGGACCCGTGCTGTTGCAATATTATTTGTGCAGTTACTGAAACTAATAGGTCTTAAACTAGTCTCCATGAAAGGTTCTTGATTAATTTCAACAGTTTACCTTGATATAAAGGTTAGGTCTCACGCCCACCGACGCGCTAAGAACCACACGCTTGCTTTTCCTAAAGTGCCGCGTGAGTGCTAGCGAGGTGAGGATAGCTAGCTTCCTCGATCGTCTGGTTGCCGGCACATCAATATCTCACAATTTTCAACGTTCCTTTTATTTTGATGCAAAAGGTTTGCTTTAAACCCCACAATGCGTACCTCCATTTCCAGGGCTCGAAAGATTTCTAAGTTGGCCGGTGGGCTGGTTGTGGATGTCTCTCTCTTACCGTGGGACCAACCCATGTGGTTATGTTCGGAGTGCAGTTCTACGAGTGCCAGTGTGCAGTGTGCTACAGTACTGTCTGCATTCGTACGTAGAGAAGAAGACAGTACTGTTGGCTGTTTTAGAGTGGATCGCAAGGGTATGGATGATTAGACCCAAAAAGGAAGCAACTCGGAAAAGAAATTTATACCAGTCAAGTAGAAAATAGTTGAAAGCAAACATATACTTGTGCTTATTGATAGTGGAGATTGTTACATCAAGCAAGAAGAATAATGAAACAAGAAAAAAAAAAAAAAATTAATACATAATATTTATATACATGGTTCATTTTATTGATCTCCATTTACTGGTAGAGATGATGCAAAAATTTCACTTTAGATAATAAAAGATTAAAGATTTCAAGTTTTTCTCTCATAGCCTTCAATATACAAAAAAAAGAAAAAAAGAAAAAAAAAAAGAAAACTCAGTTGTTCTCTCATTTAAGGGTTACAAGAGATATGCATAATAGAGTAAGTCAATTTGGACTTAAACTGATGTTCTACATAATCATGTTAGTTCGGCTTTTGTAAATAAAATTCTGTTGGAAATATCATTATTTCCTTTTAAGCTTTTATAATTTTTTTCGTTTTCCTAGGTGAGCATGTATGTGCATGCTTTTGGCCTTTACAAATGGCTCAATGAGATTTAATTGCTAGAAGAAATAAAAAGGTTAGTGAGAAATCTCCAAGTCGAGTAAAACAATATTAGATTAGATGGGAATTAGAAAAAGCCCTAATTCGGCACCTACCTTTGATTGTTAGCACCACAACCATAATAACAAGCAAACTTGGTGTGCATGATCAGAATTTAATTATCTGCAGGATTTTGCGCATCAGCTTTCATTCTTCTTAGTTTTAGTTAGATACAGGTGCTAAAGAAGCCAGGGTGCGTACCAATGCTCAAAATATCCTACTAACTAATAGGCCTTGTATAAGTAATATCACAAGAGAGTGAATCCAAGTGAAAATAGCATATGGGAAAGTTTAGTGAGAGATTTGGTACGGTTGCTGGGAAGTTTAGACTTCTGAATCATTGCATTGGACTTACGGCATTGGTTTTTGTTCATAAGTTTTTGAGTTCTGATAATGATTTCATTTTATGCCCTGATTAAATAGCTTCTAAACTACTAATTTTTTATTAAATTTGGATTCTTTATAGTGTAACTTTTGCATGATGGTGCTATTATAGATAGCCGCTACATCATCTATCTTGGAGATGGATGGCTCTCATTTTTGAAACATGGCAAGAAATTATTGGTGTGATGAACAATGCATCAAATATAGTAACGAAGAAGAGTAGTCTCTGGTGTTGCAGCCATGCACAATGGTATAGGACTTAGTAATGCAAAAGCCATATGGAAAAGGATCTTGGTACTTTTTTTTGTTTGTAGCCTATCGGTTGAATGACAATTGGTGTAAATCTTGCCTTTTTGGCTAGCAAAGGATGGGGATCTTGGACTTAGTCATTAGGCAAGAGACCCTTATTACGAGACATGTAATGAGATTTCTTCTTTACCTTGATAACCTTTGGAGCTCACTAATGGTTGCCAAGTATGGCCCCGGAATGATGATTGTTGATATCAGACTGTCCCGAAGCAATTCTTTCACGTGGAGGGAGATATGCACTTGAATGATTGGGGTTATGACCCAGATTCATTGGATGGTTGATGATGGGCGTACTGCTAATTTCCTTTATGACCTGTGCCTCTTCGATCTCTTATTGAACAGGTGGCCCACCTTTGTCAATGTAGAGATGGGAGAGTCTATGGTGATCTCGGATCTACTACATATTGAGAGAAGTGATTGGCATCTTGATTATGTAGCCCAACTCTTCGGCCAGACTTGGCTATAAGGTTGTTCTCTATCATGGTCCCTACTCATAGAGTACAAGATATAATAGTGTGGAGATTCTTCTATGGGCAGAGGTGTTAGTATATGCCCTAGATACCAGATTGGCCGATACTTATAAATTTTTTAAAAATTATTTTATAATATTAATTTTTTATTAATAAAATTAAAATTTTTCATTCATATCTGAGTTCAAAGTGTTTATGAATTATCTATTAACTAATAATACATATTTTTAAGAGTTGAGAATTTGAGACATGTGTCATTAATAATTCATTCATTAATTGCTCCCGATCATAGGATCATCATGAAGATCATGTTTGATCCGAAAAGTTTGGTACATAATCGCTTTTCTAGGATAGATGAATCTTGAATTTATGGTGTGAAGATACTGGAATGAGAGTACAGGTGCTTGATATGAATAAGAGTACTGAATGTGACTAAACATGAACACTCACTAGGATGTCTACATTCTCATTAGTGATGTACTTGATGCTGTGATAGTGTGAATAGTTCTATGATCTGATGTGCTTCAGCTGCTCATAATGAAGGTGCTGTGATTTGACTGCACCAAAACTCGGTCTTCTAGTCAGATTGAGCCTTGAGGTATAAGTTGGTTATAGTATATTCATTATAGGAATAGGGTATAAACCAAGACAGGATCTATCGACCTTGATAGATGAGGAGTAGTCCTATGTAGCTAGATGATGAGATTAAGTCCTAAAATCCATGGTCATGGCTGTGTGAATAATAGAAAGATATTTCTATAAGGTTTCATAATGAACTCGAGTCGATTGAATCTAACATATGATAGGAGTTAGGTTTGATGAGTTATCCTTAACCTATGCCCTATTAAGTCTCATGATAGAAAAATTGAATCATATGGTAACTTTACCTATAGAAGTTCATCCATTCGATTCTGATGGGTTGCTCTACATAATACTAGGCATCACTAGTAGATTTTGGGACCGATTAGAATTATTTAGATAATTAATAATTCTAATTGGCCGAATTGAAAAGAGTTTCGATCTATCGAAAAAGGGTTTTTGATGATATTGATAAAGAAGATCATGATATATATTACTACCAAATAGCACTGAACCTATGGAATCACACAAACAAGGGTTTTGGTCTAGGATTGCTTAGTTAAGCTCGTGTAGTCTGATTGGATCTAAAGAAATTATGCTAGCATATGATTAGATCCATGTTTCTCCTTGTTTAGGTTTTTCCATTAAGATAGGATTTGACCTAATCTAATTGGGCTCACATCATCTTCTTGATTTTGATTCTTTATTAGATTGGGTTTGACCTAATCTAATTGGGCTCATTTATTCCTTAATTTGATTTTCTATTAAATTGGGTTTAACCCAAATAGATTGGGTTTGCGGGGCACCAAGAGTTGGTGCCACCTGGATCACTTAGGATAAGGATGAGGAGGTGCCAAGTGTTGGCACCTCCTCTTCTTTTCATGTGATGTTCTTCGAATGAGAAAGGGAATGAGGTGCCATATTTGGATATGGATGAGGGCAACACACTTGCACGCTTCCTTCTAGATAAGATCCAAGGGACATGCATTTCTTTTCTTGTTGTGAGAAAAAATGTGAAGAGAGAGATAGGCATGAGCCCTTCTTGAATTATGAATTCAAAGAGGGGCTACACTCAGGTGGTTTACAGGATTTTCTATGCATAAAGAAAGTGGATAAAATCATCTTTAAAATGAGGTTTTATCGAGAAGGAAATTAGTTTTTATTTTTTATGTGAAATCCCTCTCTCCTTCTAAATGCGTTCTTCTCTCATTTGAGCTTCCTTCCCTTCCCACTAATCCCATGCCCTATCTTAGCACTCGAACTAGTTGGGTGCTAACTATGAGGAGGAAAATCTATGAAATCGAGGAGTACCCGATCCTTCTTGGTGAAGACATATAAAATCCAGAAAAAAACATTCAAAATCAAACCCGAGTGGATACCTGTAGAGGCCGGATAACTATGCGGCTCAATAAAGAACCTCAAAACCATGATCATCAGATTACGAAGATCGACTATCCATGCAAAGGTGATGATATGATCATCATATTTAAATTAAATATCTAATTTGATTTTATATATTTCTTGGTTAGATCTATTATCTAATTATCTGGCAAAGATCAAGATGCGATCTTGATTTGATTGCATGTCGAATATGGATAAATTTTTTAAAAAAGATTTCACTGCATCTAGATCTAGATGATCAGGCATGTGATCATTCCTACAAGAGGATGGGGGCATGAGATCTTTATGCAATGTTTTATGGAATGCTGGCATGAAGACTTGATGCATCCTAAATCTAGAGGTTAGGGGTCCGTCCGAGGGTCGGCCTGCTTCTTTGGAAAGTGGCATGGGCTTGTCTTCCCATCATGTCACTTTAGAGAGATCAGGGTGTGTCTCTCTTGACTACTTGCCCGTGTTGTGAGGCAGGGGAGGAAATGGTGGATCATGCCCTCTTTGAATGCTCGAGAGTAATTCGGATTTGGACTTTGTCTAATTTACTACCTGGGAGTTATTTGATGGAGTATTCTACTAAGCTCTTTGTAGAAAGCCCGAAGTCCAGCATGGATTGATTCAAAGCCGGCCATAATTAATGTTGTCCGGATGGCTTAATTATATGGCATACCATATCTGGCTATCTAGGAACAATTGAGTATTTGATTCCAGGAGGCTTTCTGTGAGGTTTGTCTTAGAGCATACTTTGATTCAAATGATCGAGGTGACTCAACTGGAATCAACTATTATGACCTTAAGGATTTCAGATTCCTAGGACTCCTGTTTGGCTCATAGAGCGATCTATAAGGAGCTTATCTCTTGGAAGCCCCCACCTCTGACTTTCTTTAAGATTAACTTTGACAACAACATGATGGAGAGCGATGGAGGTGCGGGTTTTGTTGTCAGAGGCCCTGACTTAAGATTGGTAGCAGCAAGAGACAGCTGGCTTTTTGAATCCTCTATCCTGGGAGCAGAGTTGCGAGCTGCTTGGATTGGCATCGCCTATATGAGACTTACTCTTTGAGCTTAGCATCTTGTGATTGAGGATGACTCCTCTGCTATTATTGGATGGATTCAATCATATGCCAGAGAAGTTACCACTTATCCCTTGTTGCAGGACATCTTTCTTTTACCGTGGGGAGTTGCTTTGCTGATTCTTTAATATATTTATCATGAAGTAAATTCTGTTACTGATTGGGTCACCTCTTTTATAGCCCAATACTATAGGAATGTGTCGTGGACTTGCTTGTGTTCCACCCCTAGCCCACTCGGGAACATTTTGCTTTCTGATCTTTTGGATGTATTCATACTAGATTTGTGTGAGCGCTCCATCTTAATTTAAAAAAAAACTATAACTATCCAATTACAGATCATTTTAATGAAGTTCTCTCTTCAAGGAATTAGGTTAAATGGTTGTCGTATTAAGCTTATGGGCTCACTAAAACCTCATCCAGCTTTAAGTTTTTCACTAAGGTATTATTGGAAGCCTTAATGCGCGGGTTCTGTATTGCATGATACTATACAAGCATATCTCTATTTCTCCACCAGCTCCTAAACTTTGGCCTTTCCAGGCAAGGCTAGAAGATCGTCAAATCCCATTTTTTACATGGGTGGTGTTTAGGGCATCACTAAGTGGTGGTCATCCTTGTTTTGCAGCTAACATTGTTTACAGGTCTCGTCTACGTACTGGCTAGAGAGAGAGAGAGAGATCATCACAGGTGCATGCTTGTCTAAAGTTTCGGTGTTTTAAACTATCGTGATTTATGAGGAATCTGAATGCGGTAAAATTATAATTCTTTCCCTCACTTGCATAAGCTTAAGTCTAACTTCTCGACCAAATTAGCAGCTGAAGGAGGTGAACAATCTGCTGGACTCGCTTGAAAATATTATATTCCTTCCCATCCCCCCCGAAAAAAAAAAAAAAAAGGCTCTCGTAAACTATAAGCAGTAGTTTAGAGAGAGAAGAAGGGTTACTTTTACGGCGTCCGCGTTGAACGTAGCTTTCCGCGCGGTCCGAGCCGCATCATCCACGATGATGAGGATCAATGGAAGATAGACGTGATGCAACGCGTGGATCCCTTGCAATTCAAAGTGCAAGATGAAACTAAACCTGCCCAGCCCAACTTTTGCAATTCTCTACTTATTAACCATCGGTCTCCTGTTGAACTTGCAAGGCTTGCGCTTGAAATTCCAATTTGCACTGCATCCCGACCGAGTGATCTAAGCATAGGTCATGAGAAAACGATGGGTAACATGCAAAGAAGGAACATGCAGTACAGCCGAAGCGCAGAAACCAACTAGTATTTGGTGGGGACAAAAGAACATGCGCTTAGCTATGTGCCTAACCACTCCCCGGTAGCCAGCATCCGCTCTGTGGGAATCCCCTGCTTCCCGATTCTATAAATAGCCACCCTTCTTTGGTCTCATTCCATCCAAGGCAGTGTAGTCCATTGTTAACTCTTAACAAATTCCCTACATGGGTACTACTACTGGACTTGTTAGTGCTGCCCTCCTAGTGTTTCTAGGTGTGACCATTTGTTCAGCTACTAGAGCTCTTCTGACTCTAGAGACATTGCCCTATGGCGCCGGCCACGGCATTGGTGGCGGCGGAGGTGGTGGTGGTTCTGGAGGAGGATATGGTGGGGGTAACGGAGTGGGTTGGCAATTTACTCCTCGTTATGGTGCGGTAGGGGACCATGGGGTTGGCATGGGTGGTGGCTATGGCAGTGGCGGTGGAGTTGGTGCCGGCTATGGTGCTGGTGGGGAGCATGGAGGTGGCTATGGTGGTGGCGGTGCTGGTGGAGGAACTGGCGGTGGTGCTGGTTACGGTGCTGGTGGCGAGCATGGCGGTGGCTATGGAGGTGGTGGCGGAACTGGCGGCGGTGCCGGCTATGGCGCTGGTGGCCAGCATGGCGGTGGTTATGGAGGTGGTGGCGGAACTGGCGGCGGTGTTGGCTATGGCGCTGGTGGCGAACATGGCGGTGGCTATGGAGGTGGTGGCGGCACTGGCGGCGGTGCTGGCTATGGTGCTGGTGGTGAGAATGGTGGTGGCTATGGAGGTGGTGGCGGCACTGGCGGCGGTGCTGGCTATGGTGCTGGTGGGGAGCATGGCGGTGGCTATGGAAGTGGTGGCGGCACTGGTGGCGGTGCTGGCTATGGTGCTGGTGGCGAGAATGGCGGTGGCTATGGAGGTGGTGGCGGAACTGGCGGTGGTGCTGGCGGTGGTGCTGGTGGTGAGCATGGCGGTGGATATGGAGGTGGTGGCGGAACTGGCAGTGGTGCTGGCTATGGGGGTGGTGTCGGAACTGGCGGTGGTGCTGGCTACGGTGCTGGTGGTGGTTCTGGTGGCGGTGCTGGCTACGGCGCTGGTGGAGAGCATGGTGGTGGTTATGGTGGTGGGGGTGGTGCCGGTTATGGTGCTGGTGGAGAGCATGGTGCTGGCTACGGAGGTGGTGGTGGTACGGGGGGTGGTGCTGGCTATGGAGCTGGTGGCCAGAATGGTGGTGGCTTTGGAGGTGGTGGTGGGAGTGGTAGCGGCGGTGGCTATGGTGCAGGAGGCGAGCATGGTGGTGGTAGTGGAAGTGGTGGTGGTGCTGGGGAAGAACATGGTGGCGGTTATGGAAGCGGCGGAGGTGGAGGTACTGGTGGTGGAGCCGGCTATGGTGCTGAGCATGGAGGTGGATATGGTGGTGGCGGAGGAACTGGTGGTGGTTCCGGTTTTGGTGGTGCAGGTGGCTACGGAGGCGGCGCAGTTGGTGGCAGTGGTGCCGGAGGTGGGCATGGGAGTGAACACGGAGGCTACGCTCCTTGAGAAGGATTTAAAATAACAGGGTACCGCCCTGTCATCTATTTATGATAACTAGGTACTAGTAAGTTCTAGCTGCTGGTTGGGTTTAAAGCTTAATTTAGAACGTTCTGAGACCTATTTAGGTTTGAATGACGTCCAGTGTACTGATCTTTACGTGTAACTGTTAGCTCTTATTGGTACTATAAGAGCTCTTATCAGTAGTAAGAATGCAATGATGGTTTGTTCAAATGAAAGAAAGTTCTAGCGCACCATCTGCTACCGAAACGTTCAAGAAATTTTGCCATGGAACAGGTTCCGGGAAATTCTTACACCTCATGTGGCATATTTTGGTAGCCCTGAAAAAAATCTACGTCATATTCTCATTTCATTTTAAACCAAACTTAGAGACAAGCAATAAAAAATTACCAGGTTTTCCAGCTGTAAGAACATACAAGTAATTAACCTATGTGTTGCAAGAGTGCTCATGGTCAAGTAATCCGGATTTCATTTATTTGTTCGGGAAATGTTTGTCCAAGAGCCCATGAAATTTTGCCATATTTTCTTGCTTAGAAACAAAATGGTGGCATCCAGAATTGCAATGATTATTATTATTTATTTATTTTTTTAACAAAACAGAGGGCCCATACAAGTTTAGTATAAATGCAGTAAAAAAAAAAAAAGAAAAAGAAAAAGAATATCACGGAACTGCATTGGCAAAATAGTACGTGGTGGTTGTTGACCAGCAACCTCAATAGGTTGGTGGTGCCAACATGACGCTTTGAAAACGTGTCAAAGAGATCCGTCCATTCTACCTCAAATATGAAAATAAAAAATAAAAAAATAAAAAGGGGTGCAGGTTCTTTATGGTACGTGAGGCATCGCGGTGCATCACATACACCGTTCATCACATGATAAATAATTACATATGATCATGCACTCTGATGCACATCTTGCATCATCTGCACGGGCTTGTACCCGCACCCGGGTTCAATTGATGATTTCTAATTTTTGTTAGCAAAACAGTGCAGTTTTATGCGAACGCCACCCCCCCCCCCCCCCGCGATGCCTGTAATCCATCATGTCATGTAGTTTACTCTAGAATTCATTGTAACCTGGCCATTTTTTTAAAAAAAATATTTATTTTTAAAAAATGATGTTAGAAGAAAATAAAATTTATTATATTTAGTTGATAAAAAAATATTTTTAAAAATAGCATTAAAAAAAATGTTAGTATGCTTGAGTGTGTTTAGATGGTGGAATAGAAGTGGAATAAATCCGTTATGCTATCTTATTCAATCCAAACACTATTAGGTTGAGAAATTTCTTATGTTCTGAAAGGCCGCTGTCAGACGCCATAACAAATTCCAGGAGGGCCGTCTAATTGACATTCCTCCACTTTTAATGGATCACTTATCTCTCAATTACCATTCTACCCTTCTTTTCTTTAATAATAATTCCTAATAATGTTAAACTATGGGAATTAATTATTATAACTAACTATAATTAATGAATATCACTCATCATACCTGGCCATCAGTTTCGTCCAAACAAAAAAACATCATTCATGCACTTGACTTAATCCTCCAATGGTACAACCAATAATATGATATTCTAATACTCAAACTTATCCATCCAACCAAAAACATAAAATTCTTATTCCACAAAATAATTTTATTCCTCAAAACTTATATAGGTAGATTTTCTTTATCCCTCTCTAAAATTTATTTTATAACCAAATGTAGCAGTATACTCTTTCTACCCAATCGACCGGTGCCATTAGTAAAGAAGACTTGGTTTGCTTGTTGATCACATCTTAAATCAAAGTTGAAAATCCACTTTATGGATGATGATGTATATAGATGGACCTAAATTCCCTAGGTTTTGATAATTAAATCATAGCAAAACATAATATCAAGTTATTAAGACCATTTATTTTAATACATATGGATGATTAAGCTGGAGATCCTAAAATACATAAAATTTTGGTTTTTAGATTTTTTTTCTTTTAAAATGTCAATCATGTTTAATGGTTTGCAACTTGAATTTGAAAGATTTATCATTAATTTTAAAGACAAAAAGGACCTTCTCAGCTATCCGATCCCTATCTCTCTTTATGTCGAGAAAGCAAACAATCATTGGGATAGGCATTTTGCATATAACAGTAAATTTGTCATGGCAGTGGGAATCCTGGATGATGATTAATTTAATTGTCCAACAAAGAGGAGCGAAGAGATCAAAACAAACTAAAATTTTGATAATCTTAAATACGAACTAAAATGAGTTTTCAAATTCATGCTATAACTAAAATAAAAATAAATTGCCAGAAGGATGTGACTACGCTATATTGGCACATTTTGATCAATGAAATCATTATTTTAGTATTGGATAGTTAACATTGATAGATTGGTATAATTCATTAAATTTATAATTTAATACCTAAAATTATATCTTTTATTCATTACATTCTTCTTGCATCATATCAAAAGTTAATTTAAAGTCACCAAATCACTTGGATCATCAGGATACAAAGTAAGTTGATCTCATGATATTTAAGCGTGGCTCAAATGTGCTACCTACATATTACTGTTCTTTGCTAATACTAATATCCATTTCAATCTCTTTTTAAGGTTAACGTATCTTTTTTCGGGTATAGTGAATAAGAAAATAGGTGCCTCATGTAGGATATTGATAATCCAAGTAAATAGGGTTTTCAAAATTTTAAACAAAAAAAGTTAAAATGTGCCAGGTATAAATTTTCTTTTTGATCATATAATAGGAACTTTTTTAGTTCTTTTTAAGACAAACCTTTTTTATTTCTTTCTTGGTTAATTGTGAAAAATACTGGACAATATTTGCTATCTTACTCCCTATTCCACCTGCAATTCCACATAGAAGTATATTTTCAAATGTACAGGGTCACCACTATGGAGGGAGATGATGGCCAGGGCACCGATTATTACTCACTTTTCTTGGACGACAGGGGATGGTATATCGATCAGATTTATGTTGGATCCCTGGATTTTTGACGTTCCTTTGATCAAGTGGCCCACCTTCATTTTAGTGGAGATGTCGGATACAATTTCGATCTCAGATATTTTGGTTCCGGGGCAGTCCTAGTGGGACAAGGTAGGGTACGTAGCTTCGATCTTTGGAGATATCCTTGGCCATCGGGTTTTATCTATCATTTTGCCGATCTATCCTTGCCTAGATATCAGAGTTTGGAGGCATTCGACCTCTCCTCGAGTGCCGATGTCGGATTTGATGACCATGTTCGATCTGGAGCCTCCCATGTCTCGTACTTTGGGTTGGATTTGGTCTCTACCTGTTCATCCTAGGATTTTCCTATTTCTGTGGAATCTTGTCTGGCACCGTCTCCCCACCAGAGACTTCCTGTTGTCGAGAGGCCTCCACATGCCTTTTGCATGCCCTGTTTGTGGGGAGGAGTGCGAGACGCAGGTTCATGTTCTGTTTCTGTGTAGCCGGGCATGGCTGGTATGGTAGATGGCAGGATTCGAGGCTCTATTCCGTTAGGCAGAGGATACAGATGATACTTTTTTGAGCATGTTGAGTTCTGCCATAGTCTCTCTTCTGCTTCTTTTATTGCTTATCTTGCTTACCATATCTGGCTCACTAGGAATGAGCTTGTTTTCAACCCAGTCAGATGTTCTCCCAAGATGATTGTTGAGAGAGCTTGGGCCTGCGCATAGGAGTATCGAAGATCGACTATGAGGTCACCGAGGATCTAGGATTCCTTTTTCGCTCTACGAGCGCCCCACTGGGTTTTCATCTCATGGGAACTCCCTCATCCGCATTTCTTCATAGTTAATTTTGATGGGAATCTTCGGGATAGGCAGGGGGTGCTGCCTTCGTTATTCGTGATTCTTATCTCGAATTTCTTGCTGCAAGTGATTTTTCTTTCCATGACTCCTCAATCCCCGGAGTGGAGTTGTATGCTGCTTGGGCGGGTATCAGGTATGCCCGTCAGATTCTTCATTTGGACCGCTTGATCATTGATGGTGATTCAGCGACTATGGTGTCTTGGATTCGACAGACGTTGCGAGCATCATCAGCACACCCTATCATTCGGGACATTGATCTTCTTTTACAGGACTGTGCGTTTATTGCTATTCGACATATATATAGGGAGGCAAACTCTATAGCGAATTGGGTAGCCTCCTATATGGCAAATCATTTCGGTTCTATTTTATGGTCTGCTTGGCAAAACATCCCTGTATAACTTAGAGATATTATCCTATCTGACTATCTTGATTGTATTCATTCTCGAACTTTGAATTGAATATGTTGTTTTATCAAAAAAAAAATAAAAAAAAATGTACAGGGTATGCACGAGATCTCTAAGCTTAATATCAATGTGATGACATGTTGCAGTATATTTGGTAATGATTACTTGGCACTTGCCATAATGGGATAGATTTTGAGAACTTTCAATCGGTGGTCGTTGTCATCGAAACGAGAATGAGATGAGACAGAAAAAAGAGCTACATCATGATGCAAGGCGTTGTCGAGCCCTTCAATCTTTTAATTTTTTTAAATAACGAATTTAGTTGAATTTTTTTAAATAACAAATTTAGTTGAATTTTTTTAGTTATATCCAAGAAATAGAGATTCAGGAATTGTGTGGTTTCCTAATCAAGAGCCATTTAATCTGATAAGTTGCTCCCACGGTTAATATAATAAGGATATTCGTTATACAATTATGTGGGCATCTCCCAGCAGCCTCCAAAATACACAACAAGTATACATCATGTTTTGGGATGGTCTTGGTAACCACACTTGATATTTTGGAATGGTCTCATTTTGGAACAAAAATTATAGAGTAATTTTTTGTGCACCGCGTGCGGTGCAGTAAATTCAACATGACCCGCACTGTATTTTTTTATTGATCCAAATATATCCATGGTGGTATGACGGGATCGGAGCTGAGCGTGACTAATATTAACTACCGTTCAGCTTTTATTTAAAATTTTCGTCCAACCAAAATACCCTGAAATAGTATTACGACACCCTAGTTCAAAAATAATAACCATACAGAAAATATAAATTAAAACATTTCTAATTCTTTTTACCCATAGTTTATATCATCTATGGCTTGGTTTATGACTCCCAGAATATCAAAAACTGCTACAGGCGCTATAAGATCAATAAAATAATCTGAAACAGTATTACAACATCCTAGTTCAAAAGCTACGACATCCTAGTTCAAAACCTACGACACCCTAGTTCAAAAATGACCTGAAACAGTATTACGACACCCTAGTTCAAAACCTACGACATCCCAGTTCAAAACCTACGATACCCTAGTTCAAAAATGACAACAATGTAGAAAACATAAAACAGCATTACGACACCATAGTTCAAAAGTTACGACATCCTAGTTCAAGCAACATGGCGGAAAAAAAAAGGATTGGAGGGAAAGATATTTTGGTCTTAATGAAAATTTCAAATAAAAGCTGAACGGTAATTAATGCTAGTCACGCTCAGCTCCTGTCCCATCATGCCATCGCGGATATATTTGGACCAATAAAAAAATACGGTGCGGGCTATGTTGGATTTATTGCACTGCACGCGGTGCACAGACTTTTCCAAAATTATATAAGATGGGCATCGTAGAATATCATATGGGATGGACATTATAGTTTGTTATATTTCTCTTCACTAATTTTAAAAAATAAATCTAAAAATCAAACATCTTTCTACTAACACTATTATTAGTTTGCATTCTCTTTCTTCCTCTTTTTCAGCATATATTTTCTACAGATATATATTATATAGTCATTTGAGATATATTAAATAAATTAATCATCAAACAAGTCAATATAATATAGAATTTTTAGAATATAACACTTACCAATATACAGTACATGATCAAATGATATATATAGTACTTGACAGCTTAATGATACACACTATAAATTTTTTGATACACATTCAGCGATAATCTAATTATACCTATAAATAAATTGATACATAGTTTTTCAAATATAGCATTCACTAGTATATAGTATATAATCAATTGATATACATTTAAAAAAATATTTATTCAACATTCCAATAAATATTTCTAGATAAATAGATACATAATATGATCAAATGATACATATATGATGCCTTATTGATACATACTATAAGCTTTTATGATATATACCTAGTTACGACTCAATACATACCTATAAGTAAATTGATATATAATTTCTAAATATTATGTTCATTAGTGTATAGTATGTGGTAAATTGATATACTTAACAAAATATGTATCCGACATCTTAATATATACTTTTAAATTAAATAATCAAATGATATATACTAAATAGTTTATTGATATACAGTATCATTGGACCATCCATTGCTTATTTTGAGAGCTTTGCAAGCGCATGAACAACTAGTTCAAAATGCATTGTGATCTTTGCAACGAGCGATCCAACATTCACTGGCTTAGGAGGATGGCATATCCTTTTGTGCAAAGGAGACAGCCACGCTCCTTCCACGACCACATGCCTTCTAACCCACCCTGTTTGAAACTCGATACTTTATTAATATTCATCACCTCTCCTCTCCAATTTTCTTATTTGAGCTGTTCAAAACTTGATCTCTTCCTCCTCCAACACTATCATTTCTTGCCTCACATCTTCTCATTTTTTTAAAGATTTCTCTCGCACACGTACCACATGCATATCTTCTCCTCACCCATTCCTTTTCTGGTACTTGATCACTATTCCCTCAGTATCACATGTGACTAGAGATGAACATGATAAGAACAAAACTGAAAGGAAAAATAAAGAGAAAAAATACTACAGAACCCATCTCTGCCCACTCCTATGTACCATCTTCTTGCGCTCCCAATAACATAATTCTTTTCCCTTACCTTAATAACAAAGAGAAGGGCAATGATGAGGAGAGTCAGGTTGTATCTTTCACGTGAAAGAATGATTCATGAATTATTTTTTCATAACCTTAACTATTGGTTTGTGCTTTGCATACTTTCAATGTATGACAAATATCTCCCTAATGCTTTAAAAGATATAAAATGTGATCTAATAGTTGAGCTCTTTAAAGAAAAGTGACCATTCTTTTGTGCAAAGATACAACCTGAGTCCCCTCATCATTGCCTTAGTTAAGGCAAAATCAGTCTCCAAGGGCTGAAACAAAATCAAAAGCCATAGCAGAGATAATTAGTATATAAATAAAAGATCCTTAACAAAGATTTATAATATACAAAGTGCCGTCCTACTGCAGAGTTCCAGATAAACTTAGAGCATGTGTTTCCTTATTTTCTTTGTCAAAGGAAAGGGGAAAAATAGTATGTTATTAGGAGCAAGAGAAATAGGATGGAGGCACGCTTTAAAAGGCATGCAAAGCACAATCCAATGATTGACATCACGAAAAAAGACCAATCATTCTTGCCACGCCTCGGCTTGATGCCTAACCCAGGTGTACGATAGATGACCGCATCTTTTTAAACTTCAATCCCAATGAAAATGCAAGACCTATCTTATTAATTAACAATCAGGCAACGGTAGAAAGTTAGAAACTAAATTTATTATTTATTTATTTATTTCTAGAGTTTTCTATTAAAACTAACAAATGAATAGAATTTTACTCAAAATCCAAGATACAATGTAAGCATAGTTTAACTAAAACTTAAAATAAAACATGAACTAAGAAACTAACATCTAAATCCTAATTTTTTATTTATCGGTCCCAAAGCTCGATTGATCTTCCAGATCTGTAATTAAAAGATAGGAAATAGGAGGTGAGCTTTACAGGCCCAGTAAATTATCATCACCTCTAATATATGCATAAATATATCAACAACAATTTGTCAACATAAATAAATCATACATAACATAATAACTAGTTCATGACAAAATAAAATGCACCATCACGTTAATATGCACATTCAGTTAACAAAGAACAAAATCATGAATGGCCAACCATTTCAACTTTACTCTCCTAGTTTCTCTGACTATGGCCACAATCGATCCACGACTAATCCCGAAAGAGACTAGATCCTGACTACACATACCGTCCACCAGTCATGTTCTAGTGATCGTCCCACTAGAGATCTAGAAGGAAACTAGCTATGATATTACATAAGAATTCATATATACTTAGCATGTGCCATGACAAAATCCAAAAGAAAACTAACTCATGACTATATATACCGTCCATCGGTCATGTATCAATGATCGGTTCACTAGAGACTCGAAAAGAGACTAGGTCCTCATATGATCATAATCGGACTAGAGAGCATTAACATCAAAAATATCACAATTTATGCAATTAAATGCAGCTCAATTATACTAAACATATTTAACATTTCATAACATTCACAACAAATCATAGGACATATTTAGCATATAATACTAGAGATTAGGATAATTTATCTGAAAGAACTTTATCAATATATGGCATGTTCGAGTCTCAACTTTGATACTGTTCTATCAACAAAAAAGATGAAAGCCTTACAAGATTAATCATGTAATTAATTTTTTATCTAAAATAAACTAGTATAGAAAAAATATCTCTTAGTCCAGTCTGGATCTCGGCTTAAATCATTAAAAGAGTTAGTTCAAATTTTATTATTATTTTTGATATTTTATTTTTCTTCTTCCTTGTCCTTTTTCTCTCTCCTTCTCTCTCCTCTCTCTTTTCTCTATGCTCTCTCCCTCTTTCTTCCTCATCTCTCTCTTCTTTCTCTCTTTTCTTTCTCTCTCTTCTCTCTCCCTTCTCTTTTCTTTCTCTCTTTCTTTCCTCCTCTTTCTCTATCCTCTCTTCTTTATCTCTCCTCTTTCTCTATGCCCTCTTTTCTCTTTTCTTTTTCTGTCCCCTTTTTTCTCTCTCCTCTCTTTTTTTCTTTTCTTCTTTTTCTTTTTTTTCTTTCATTCTTCCCTCTTTCTTTCTTCTTCCCCTGCTTCTTCCTTGGCTCGGCCAAACAAGCCTTCCATGGTTCTCAAAAACCATGGAAGGTGGAGCGGAGGTCGTTGGCTTGGCCGGATGGTGGTTGGTCGGTAGTGCAACCACCGGTGTTCATTCGGCTCAAGAAAATTATAAAAATCCAAAATTTCTTTTGCTATTTTTTTTTAAAGAGAGACCTAAGGAATGGGAACTTACCAGCATTGACAAATCTCTCGGCCGCTCACCGGAAAGGAGGAAGACGATGAGATAGGGACTCGATTGTGCTTCCTTAGAGACGATGGAGGGTTTTAAAATGAAATAGTTTCCTCGTCGTACGGGAGATTAACTCGATCGATTGAGTCTTCCAATCCAATCTTCCATGCCATGCACCAGCCTTCTCCCTCCCAGTCATGGTGGTCCGGTCAAAGATTCCAGTGAGGTCCTTGCTCGGATAAGTAGGGGTTTCATCCTTGTTTCATAAATTTTTTTATTTTTGAACTAAAACCGATAAGCTCCGCCAACTTTAACCCACGGTGACCCGATGGGCCAGGCCTAACAATTCTTTCGTGCGAAAGAAACAACTCGAAATCTATTGCTGTATGGTGGAACGGTTCCCGAGCTAGACATCCAATGCTAATCATAACAGAGTTCTTCAAAATAAACTACTATTTAAAATTGGCCTTTTTTTATTTTCTATTCATATAAAAACTAGTCTTCCGACCATAGTGTACAACGGAACTGAACAAAGCTAGGAATTAATGGCTGTATGTGGACAAAAAGACCAGGCTGGTTTTGCTTAGATAAGGGAAAGCATGGTGAAACTGGCAGCTTAAATGATTGATCAAAACGTTGGATCCTCATTAATTTTCATGTGCTCAAGGGATTGATTATAGATCTGTAGCTAGGTGGTCATTTTGCTTCATTTCATTCTAAACATTCATAGAGTGCCGCATGCCAAGCACTTGCTCATCAAGCAGCGCCAGTATTCCCAATTTCTTGTCTACCTCTTGTTTTATGAAGGCATCCATTTACACTTTTTACTTTGCTCTACACTCTGTAATATTGTTGATATGGTTGAGGTATACAAATCTAGATTGCGCAAGATAATTTACATTTCAGAACACTTTATAAAAAATATAATCAAAAGAATTAATGATAAAATTAATGTTTAAATTAAATTTTATTTGATCATCAGTATTAATTATCATATGCTAAATATCAATTTATTGTATGATCGAGAACTTCGAATGATAATGCTATTTATATCTTTTTCGCTTTCCTCTATATTTTGTATTTATGACACACTACAACAAAAAGATGAATTCCCGACCAGTTTTTCTTGATGCTAGGGGAGAGCATCGGGAAAGCTCCACCACCTACCGACAGTTTTGAAAAGCGTCGTCCAAAAATAGAGTTTAACGGTGCTTATAAGCATCGAGAAATTCCTCCATTTCTTTCTAGCGCCGAGCCCTAATTTCATTCGATTGATCCGCCGCCGAATCCTAATCTCCTCCGTTTCCTCCTCCCTCCCTCCTTCATCTCCTTCATCTTTGCCGCATTGCCTTTGGATCCCTTCGTCACCGTCACAGGGATCGGATAGATCGAGCACCTTCACCTAGGCCCGAGCTGACCACCACCTCCTCCCTACCGGCCCACCGATCGAAGCCCCTCCCTCCCTCCTACCCGTTGTCCCTGCCAACCTAGATCCCTTGATTCCTCTGCCTTGCTTCACCGGCCGAGACCTTCATCATCCAAGTTCCAAAGCAGCAAATATTCCAGAGATTTTTTTTCTCCTTCAATTTATTTTTTTGCTGTTTTTGGTTACATTCAAGTATACTGACCATAAATTTGAGTAGATGGAGGGTTCGTCATGGATTCCGAGATGATAAACTGGGGAAAGAGATGAAATAGACGAGGGTTTGAAATTCCAGAATTTGCAAGGAACGTACCTGTATATATTCAGTCCAGATCAAGAAATTTAATTAATAATATTTTTTGACATTTTTTTTTTTTTTTTGGACGAAGCTTTTGAATCGTCGATCATATTCAAAATCGATTTAGTAACATTTTGTATGCTCTTTAGTTAACTTGAAACATATAGTGTGATCTCAGAAAGCAAATACTAGTAATCTATCTGACATGATGAGTTAATTAAACCAAGCATTTGTTCTACTAGAAAAAAAATCAAGAATGTCTTGAGCATCGGATCTGTTTGATTCCCTGGCGGTGGGCCTTTGGGGCTGGATTAAATCTAGCTCAACCTCCACCCCCTGGATCCGTGCGCACAGAACCTAAACAATTTCGTAAGTCTAACGACAGTGTCGATGGCTGTGCTTTCATGTCCAAGAGATAGCGAATATATAAACCATCAAAACCATAGTTATAAAGACAATTTTTATTTTGCCCATCCTCCTGTTATATTGCCACCCGACCTCTTGCCAAGAAATCAAGGATTTGGTTCTATTTGGAGTTGCTCCTCAACGAGAAGGGTAGAAATAAGGGTGAATAAAGGGATTGGCCCCTTCTAATGTTTTTTTTAAAAAAATTGTTAATGAAAATTTTGAAGTATGGTGATCAAATTTGATAGGATAGTCATGGCATCTTTTTATTCAAATTATAAAAAAAAAAAAAAAAAGAGAGGTTGGGAGGGTTACTCTAGTGGACAAGTACCAGGACCTCCTTTTTCATGAACTTCCTAATTGATGAAATCTAAACTTTGGATTAAACTATATATATTTTTTTTTTGGCTCTATTTAATTTCTTAATCTTGCAAGATTCCATATAAATTTCAGTAGCCCAGCTATTTCTTTCCTCGTGCTCTGTCCATAACCAGTCTTGATCAATCAAGTTCCTTTGCCCTGCTTCCTACTCCTACCTTTTCTATCCAAAAACATTTATGGTATTCCTTTCTGTCTCAATTAGTCTCAATTATTAAGCCATTTCACCCCACAAATTTTCTTCGTCTATGATTTTCAAGGCATGTTATGTCATATCCCAAATCCAGCACCGGAATCAGCTATGTGACTGGCCGCACAAATCCTAGATTTTACGCTAGAGATCATGCAAGGCCTAGGTACACAAGAGTCAAACACATCAAAATTAAAACTAGTATTATATAAACAATTGATTAACAATTTAACAATCCATTTATTAAATCAATACCACTAATTGGTCTACTGATTCACAACAAGCATCAGTAACCGAAACTAACTCTAACTAACTAACTAACTCAACATTAATGAAGCTCCGTCTCACGCCCGTCCAATCCTCGCTATGTATCCTCAGTCTCTGAAAAAAAATAGAAAATAAAGAGTGAGCTATACAGCCCAGTAAGGTTTCTTCACAATCACACCAGTATTAATATAAAAACTGAAAGCAGCAAGATTATAATCATATAACGGAAAATAATAAATCTTTCAGTCACGCAACCAAAACCAATCACATATCAAGTATATCAAAATCTTTCATAACATTATATTTCCTTTATATGTTTTTATTAACTTTTCCTCTTCTTTAGGGTACTGGACTAGCCATTGTCATGCGACGCCCATGACTGGCAACCACACTATCAACCATGTATTCTAAGCCCGTGGCCAGGCTAGTTCACGTACAAAGCCCGTGACTCTGGCTGTCCCATATTTTAAACGCCCATGGCCGGCTATTCTTCATACGAAGCTTGTGGCTCCGACAACTTCAGATCCATGACTAGTCCAGACACCGTTATCACTTTATCCATCCACATCATCTCATAGCAATCATAACATTCATAGCTTTCCAATAACTGTATCATGGTCTAATCCACACAAATAATACATCATTCATGGTCCAACCCAATAAATAACACATTATTGATAACACATGGTATATCAGAATATATCCAGTAACATCAAAAATCATGCTGTCCAACACATAAATATCAATTATTCCATGCAAATCTAGTCATGTATGCTGATGCTCATATGTCCGGATCAAATCATGTCGAAATAAACATATATATATATATACTGGTGATTAGGTCCAGAGATCCTTACCTCTCAAGAATCTACCTGAACTAGTCCGTACCCGAATTTTGCGCGACACCTTCCTGCTCAAAAGACTGATTCCCTACATTAATAAATAATTTTTATTAAAATCTAAATTCCTAATTTTCACGATCCCAAAAAAATCCTTTGATTCTCTCTCTTCCTTCTCTCTCCTCTTTCTCTCTCTTCCTTCTATTTCTTCATTTTTCTTATTTTCTTATTTTTTTTCTTTTCTTTCCATGGAACAGAGGCCCTCTCTCTTTTTTTTCTTCTTTTTCTTCCTTTCTTTCTTCTCCTCTCTTCTTCCTCTCTCCTCTTCCTTCTTTCTTTCTCTTTTCTTTTCTTCTCTCAAGAATTCCTCCCTGACGCTTCTTTGGACCAAACCAACTAGCCCTCCCCTCCACCACGGCTGCCGGTGACCAAGAGAAGTGGCCTCTGGGAAGACGAACTTGGCAGACGGGGTGGACGGCGGTGGCATTACTGACGATCCATGATCCCAAACCCAAACCGAAACTGAATTCAACCTTTTATATATATATATATAAACGAAACCTTACCTGGCTTCGCCGGTCTCTTGGATGCTCACCAACGAGGAGGAGGATGCTACGGAAAGGCTCGATAGGCTTATTTCGATGACGGTGGAGGGAATTTAAATAAACTCCCGATGGTTCCCTCACCATTTGGAAGACAAACACCATCCCATCGATATCCCAATCCTCATCGCCGATCACCTCCCACTCCCCTCACGACTCTTCCACCAAGACCCCCAGCAAAATCTCCGGCCGGATAAGGCAATCCCAACTCCTCTGTTTCCGACTCCGAGTTTCCTTTGATTTCCCTTCTCTGTTATTTTTTCGTTGGTTTGGATTGAAGTCGGCTGGGCCTGCCGACTTCAGCCCAAGCCCAATATTACATTCTACCCCCGTTAAAAAAAATTTCGTCCTCAAAATTAGCTTGTTTGAACTTAACCCTTGAAAGTAGCCAACCGTCATATCACTCTCAAGCTCTTAATTAATCTACCCCTTAAGGTACTTACTTTCCAAGTCTTATTCAAAACTTGATCTTTTTCATTTATAATCCAGATCAA
This sequence comes from Areca catechu, assembly GCA_021397845.1. Lineage (NCBI taxonomy): Eukaryota > Viridiplantae > Streptophyta > Magnoliopsida > Arecales > Arecaceae > Areca > Areca catechu. Next base: position 16,416,586 of record CM038049.1, on the reverse strand, counting down.
AATTTTGACATCCAAATCATATCCTAATCATCAATATCATAGCTCCAAGTGGTCATAAACTGAGTCCATATTATGTCTTAATAACTACCAAGTGATTTCCAAATCATAAATGTCCGGTCTCGAACAATCATGACCTAAATTCCGATATGACTCACATCTATCAAAATCACTTATACCACAGTTCCAAATCATCATAATCTAAGTTCTAACACTATTCTTGAATATCCTAATAATCATTATGTCATTATGATTCTAATCACTTGTATTACCGTCCCAAATAGTCATAACCTACTCATACCTGTCACTACTGAATTGGATAAGTTGGCATCCTGCTGCGTGAGTGCGTACACCCATCATTGGGTGTTCAGGTTTTGCTGCCCTCCTCCTGGTTGCTGTCTTCCTTGAGGTGGTCGATACAGTGATCCCTTTTGCTTATAGCACATAATCGCCTTGTGACCCTCCCTTCCGCAGTTATAGCACTTCCCTCTTGGACAAGTACAGTCTCGCTTAAGATGCGGCCCACCACACTTGTAACATTGGATCTTCTCCTTTTGTTGAGTCTCGTCATCTAGAGCAGCATTATCAGGCTTCCATGTCTTTGCACTGATGTTTTCATTAGGTTGGTCCTGAAATCCTCCTGATCTAGATCTTTTCTTTAAAGCTTTTTCTCTTTTAGCTTGAGCCACATCCAATCCCCTTTCTATAATCAGTGCCTTGTTAATAACCTCCTTATAAGTTGTAGCTCGAAGGCAGTCACCTGATGCTGAATCCGACCTCTAAGTCCATTTTCAAATTTCTTGGCCCGGATCCCTTCATCTGCTAACAGTGATGGAGCATATCTCGATAATTCTTCGAATTTTGCAGGATACTGAGAAACGGTTAAGTTACCCTGCTCCAAGCGATCAAATTCTCGAAATTTTTATACCCGAACACTTTAAGGAAAGTACCTCTCATAGAGAAATTTTTTGAAATCTGTCCAGATAAAAGGTGCATCGTTTGGTCCTTGCTTCCCATGCTCTAACTCCCACCAAGCAGCTGCCTCATCTTGCAACAAGAATATAGCAAAAATAACCTTCTCCCCTTCTGGACACCGCAAGGCTTGGAATACTTTCTCAATGGCTTTTAGCCAACCCTCTGCCTCCATGGGATTAGATGTTCCCTTGAATACCAGTGGCGCGTACTTCTTGAAATCTATCAAAGTGATTTGTCGTTCTTATGGAATCCTAATTTTTGGCTGTTGCTGCTGTAATAATAGATGCTACATGAACTGTTGTTGTTGTTGTTGTGCTTCCATTAATCTCAGCATATCAGTTATTGCAGTGGCTTGCTATTGCGCCAAAAATTGCATCAGCTGAGGAAGACCCACCTGGTCCTCAGGCTGAACTCCAGATCCTTCCAGAGTTCCTGCTTCTGCAGTCCCAGTCTCTGGGGTGTTGTCCATGGGATTGGGCATTGGTTCCTGTGGATGTTCCTCATCACCATATAAGACCCCAGTATCCTCGTGCTGCTTTATAGGATCCCAAGCATTTGATCCATCCGCAAATCTTGTGGGCCTCCTAGCACGTCCACGCCCACCACCACGTGCCATGGAAATCCTATACTAGTCATTGTTAGTAAACAACTAACACTTAGATGATAAAAAACATGGCACATTATCTACCCGACCTATGAATCAACCCACACTCTTTCGATGAACTTATACCCTAAGATCCTAGAACCTGGTTTGCTCTGATACCATTCTGTCATGCCCCGAATCCAGCACCAGAATCGGCTACGTGACCGACCGCACAAATCCTAGGTTTTATCCTAGAGATCATGCAAGACCTAGGTACACAAGAGTCAAACACGTCAAAATTAAAACTAGTATTATATAAACAATTGATTAACAATTTAACAATCCATTTATTAAATCAATACCACTAATTGGTCTACTGATTCACAACAAGTATCAGTAACCGAAACTAACTCTAACTAACTAACTAACTAACTCAACATTAATGAAGCTCCGTCTCACGCCCAGCCCAATCCTCGCTATGTATCCTGAGTCTCTGAAAAAAAAATAGAAAATTGGGAGTGAGCTACACAGCCTAGTAAGGTTTCTTCATAATCATACCAGTATTAATATAAAAACTGAAATCAGCAAGATTATAATCATATAACGGAAAATAATAAATCTTTCAGTCATGCAACCAAAACCAATCACATATCAAGTATATCAAAACCTTTCATAACATTATATTTCCTTTATATGTTTTTATTAACTTTTCCTCTTCTTTAGGGTACTAGACTAGCCATTGTCATGCGACGCCCATGACTGGCAACCACACTATCAACTATGTATTCTAAGCCTGTGGCCAGGCTAGCTCATGTACAAAGCCCGTGACTCTGGCTGTCCCATGTTTTAAACGCCCATGGCTGGCTATTCTTCGTACGAAGCTCGTGGCTCCGACAACTTCAGATCCATGGCTAGTCCAGACACTGTTATCACTTTATCCATCCACATCATCTCATAGCAATCATAACATTCATAGCTTTCCAATAACTGTATCATGGTCCAACCCACACAAATAATACATCATTCATGGTCTAACCCACATAAATAACACATCATTGATAACACATGGAATGTCAAAACATATCCAGTAACATCAAAAATCATGCTATCCAATACATAAATATCAACTATTCCATGCAAATCTAGTCATGTATGCTGATGCTCATATGCCCAGATCAAATCATGTCAAAATAAACATATATATATACTGGTGATCAGGTCCAGAGATCCTTACCTCTCAAGAATCTACCTGAACTAGTCCATACCCGAATTTTGCATGACACCTTCCTGCTCAGAAGACTGATTCCTTACATTAATAAATAATTTTTATTAAAATCTAAATTTCTAATTTTCATGAATCCCGAGAAAATCTCTTGATTCTCTCTCTTCCTTCTCTCTCCTCTTTCTCTCTTCCTTCTTTCTCTTCATTTTTCTTATTTTCTTTTTTTTTTTTTTCTTTCCACGGAACAGAGGCCCTCTCTTTGTTTTTTCTTCTTTTTCTTCCTTTCTTTCTTCTCCTCTCTTCTTCCTCTCTCCTCTTCCTTCTTTCTTTCTCTTTTCTTTTCTTCTCTCCCGAACTCCTCCCTGACGCTTCTCTGGACCAAACCAACTAGCCCTCCCCTCCCCTACGGCTGCTGGTGACCAAGAGAAGTGGCCTCTAGCAAGACGAACTCGGCAGACTGGGTGGACGGCGGCGGCACTATCGGCAATCCATGATCCCAAACCCAAACTGAAACTGGATTCAACCTTTTTTTTATAAAAGAAACCTTACCTGGCTTCGTTGGTCTCTTGGATGCTTGCCAGCGAGGAGGAGGATAGTGCGGAAAGGCTCGATAGGCTTATTTCGACGACGGTGGATGGAATTTAAATAAACTCCTGATGGTTCCCTCGCCGTTTGGAAGACAAACACCATCCCATCGATGTCCCAATCCCCATCGCCGATCACCTCCCACTCCCCTCACGACTCTTCCACCAAGACCCCCGGCGAAATCTCCGGCCGGATAAGGCAATCCCAACTCCTCTGTTTTCGACTTCGAGTTCCCTTCGATTTCCCTTCTCTGTTTTTTTTTCTCGTTGGTTTGGGTTGAAGTCGATATTACATGTTATGTGCCATGCGAGCGAGGTCACGCCGGACTGGAGCTGGAGCGGGTTGCAGGCCTGCCACGGGAGGATTGGGCTGGAGCATGCAGAGCTGGAGCGGGTGTGTGCATCTCCCATGCACTTGGATCGAGGTGTCGACGGATCTGGGCTGGACCATGCAGAGCCGGAGCGGGTGCGCACGCATCTCCCATGCGCACGGACCGAGGTGCCAAACTGGGCACGGGCTGAACTGAACAGCCACGAAGTTGGACTCCATGCATGGCCGAAGTGGACTGGCCGAGGTGGGCTAGCCGAAGTGCCGACCTGACCACCATTGGGTTGGTCTTCTCTTAGAACAAGCGGACCCACCATCTTCTTTTGATGGGAGACTTGGGGGTATCCATAAAGCACGTGGCCATGTCAGCCACCAAGAAAGATGATGTGTCAGGGCCGAATGGATTTTTTTACTATTGTAATAGATGCCCCCACTCCCTGAGTCCAAAATGTCAATGTTTTGGATAAAGGGAGTACCATTATCCATTCAGCTCTGCGCCTTAGCGGGCTTTGTACTGGTTGCAAGAAGTCAGTCCCTAGATGGAACTGAACTTGCCGGAGGTCAGCTATTGATCTTTAAGAGCCTAGATGAAGACATCAAGTCTGGCTGTCCTCTTCATGAACAGGGAGTGGCCTGTAAATCAAAGTAGAAGGTAGTGTCGCTAAAACTTACTTGCCTGTAGGTACCTTAACCAAAGGTCAGTTGGTGTTTCCTGGTGATGGTGCTAGTACTTCAGCCTGACTCCTCTTTGACTGGATAGAAGGTGGTGCCGAGGAGGAAGAGGTTGGTGAGGTGCACATCTTGGATGCATACATACATGACCGAGCATATAGTTGACATGGCCGAGCTCAAAGAACCCCTCATAACCTTTGATGAAGGCATTGAAGTTGCTGGAAGATGGGAGCCACCCTGGCTGAAGAACTCAAGGAGAGAGAGAGTTTGACTCCGGCCAAATACTCGACCTCGGGGGAGCCATCCTGGCGGAGGAGCTCAAGGAGCAGGAGTTCGACTCCGGCCAGATGCTCGACCTTGGGGGAGCCATCCTGGGGGAGGAACTCAAGGAGCAGGAGTTCAACTCCGGCCAGATGCTCGACCTCGGGAGAACCATCCTGGAGGAGGAACTCAAGGAGCAGGAGTTTGACTCCGGCCAGATGCTCGACCTCGAGGGAGCCATCCTAGCAGAGGAACTCAAGGAGCAGGAGTTTGACTCTGACCAGATGCTCGACCTCGGGGAGCCATCCTGGCAAAGGAACTCAAGGAGCAGGAGTTCGACTCCAGCCAGATGCTCGACCTTGGGGGAGCCATCTTGGGGGAGGAACTCAAGAAGCGGGAGCCTGCTAGTGCATGTACGACCATCGCAAACTCCAGTTGGTGGAGGTGCAGCCATCACAAGCTTCCACGGTGGTTGGCCTTGTGCATTCTAGCTATTGAGAACGTTTAATAATGTTGGTGATGATGGTGTTGCAGAAGCCCTTAGGAGGGGAGCAGTACAGTGCATGCACTTGTGAGCTTTATGCCATCCAATGTCTGCATTGCATGGAGTGACTGGATCACTATTTGCATCAGGCTTGCATGGAGTGGAGGATGAAATCCCACTCATAGTCTTTGTATGGTATGCATGAGGTGACGGGGCCTTCCCTTTTTCTACCTTTTGGGAATCGCACCCCATCGTTGCCTTCCTCGATCATGGTGGGAGCTGGTACTCTTCATTTCAAATGGGAGTTTGACCTCAACAGGGAGCTTGGTCTCAGTGGGAAGCTTGGCTTCGGTGAGGAGCTTAGTTTCAGTGAAAAGCTTGACTTTAGTGGAGAGCTTGGCTTCAGTGAGGAGCTTCGGAAGCCTCTTGGCTTGAGAGTGCCAGATTTCAGGAGTTTCCGGGCTTAAGATGCCGGGCTTCAAGAGTTTCCAGGCTTTCATCCAGACTGGACTCCGGATTTTTGTGCCAAAACTGCATTCTGAGCTTTCATCCGGACTGGACTCCGGGCTTTCATTCAGACTGGACTCCAGGCTTTTATGCCAGAACTGCATTCTGGGCTTTCAACCAGACTGGACTCTGGACTTTTATGTTGGAACTGTATTCCGGGCATTCATTCGGACTGGACTCCGGGCTTTTGTGCCAGAATTGCATTCTAGGCTTTCATCCGAACTGGACTCTGGGCTTTTATGCCGGAACTACATTCCGGGCTTTCATCCGGATTGGACTTCGGGCTTTCATCCGGACTGGGTGTCAGACGGACGAGCTCCTATAATGGTGAAGAGCAAAGTTGCACCAAAGAGAAACTTTAATTATTGAGGAGGGATTCTTACATCCTTGATAAGGTGGCAGGCTCGTTGGTTGGCCATGCCAGGAGGCGAGCTGTAGATGGTGGTACCTCCGGAGCTTTTCATGGATATCCTCGGACTATGAGTATAGCAGATGCCAAACTGTGAGTTTCTCGGTAGATGGAGGGACTCCGAGAGTTTCACGGCTTTGGCTTTTATCAAGAATTTTTATGGGCTGTGACTGGCTTTGGCGGGCCGTAGTGCTTGCCCTTGATGGTAGTACAAGAGCCTTTCCTGTAGAACTGAAACACAGTTTTTCATGTTGTAAATATAGCGGAGAAAGGAGTTACCTACTGAGCTCCGGTCATATGAATAATAAAAATATATTTCTTCTTTGAGAAGGCCAAAATTAAATTTGCCGACCACCATCTCAGGAGAGAATGGGACTCCTTTACGTGGCAGAAGATGGGTCTATTGCGTGGGAGTATAGAACTCGGTTACATGGAAGAACAAGACTCCGTTGCATGGGAAGATGGAACTCCGTTGAATGGGAGGATGAGACTCCGTTGCATGGGAGCAGAGGACTCCTTTGCATGGGAGGACAGATCTCCGTTGCATGAGAGCAGAGGACTCCTTTGTATGGGAGGAAGAGGCTCCGTTGCATGGGAGCATAGATCTCCGTTGCATGGGAGAGGAGGTGATGCGGCATGAAAATGATTTCTATTGAAGATGAGTTAAAAGTTGAGCAATGAAAACCTAAACACATGAACTAGCTTTCAATCTAAGAGACTCAAGCAAGACCTAGAGAAAGATTTGGTAATTCTTAAACATATGCCACAATAATAGCCAGATTGTCCTAAAAGAAGATTAAATCTAAGGCTAAAGGATTAAGAACCTAGAGGTTAACCTTCAATAGATTAGAAATGAAGAGATGAGGAAGATTTGTTACCAATGATGAGCTCTCTTTTTGAAGTGATAGACCCGTAGTAACATTCAAATAAACCAATCCTGGATGAGAAGATGATCGTTCCGAGGAAATACGCCCCATCCATTCGTGCTCCTTTGGCAAGACGATGAGCTCTTGAACTCCGGATTAAAGAGAACCCTGCAAGGAAAGGATTAGAAATGGAATATTTGAAAATATCAAAACACAAAGAAAAAGAGGAGATCATAAGAATCGTTCTTCTTATGGAGGCTCGAGAAACTCTTGTTGGGGAAGATGGGATCCATGGAAGGATATCTCCTTGATGTCTTCTTCTTGGAAATGGAATTCTTGGAAATGGAATTGACACTTGAAACTAGATGGAAGTTGTACGCCCAAAGAAGAAATGCTTCTCAAACTTCAAACTAGAACTTTATCTAAAGCTATAAGAGAACATCACAAACACTCAAATAATGGCAAGACAATGACCTTCTTCTTCATTTCATTTTATTCCCAAAAAAAATCAACTACATACAATGGGGCGTTGGATCTCCTTTTATAAGCTACCAAGCCCTTTGTTTAAAATTTAAAAGAGAGGAGAGATACATGGGATGGTTGAGAGATACATGGGATAGTTGAGAGATACATGGGATGGTTGGAGAGATATGGGGGGAAGTGGTTACATGAGGTGGAGGTTTAGTTTGGCCGCCCAAATTTGAATTTGACTCCTTGGTCGCCCACTTCAATGGATGAGGTGGCACATGTGGTGGCAATCCCATTAGGTGGTGTTGCTTGATGATGTGGATGATGATGTGGCACCCTCTAAGCTTGGTGAAGTGGCATGATGATGTAGTAATCCCAAGAGAAGTTGAGAGGTAGTTGCTTGGTAGTCTTTTGATGGTAGTTGATTGTTAGTTGCTCTGGTAGTTGACTGGTAGTTGTCCTGGTAGTTGTCTTGCTTGTATTATTCTAACAAGATAAAATTGTTCTACAAGTCAAGGTTGGATGTGCTGCATCAGGAGTCGATCCATAGTGAGTGAAGACCGTTGTCAGTGTCCGCACCAAATCTCCCGAGATGACGAGAATTCGACCCTGTCGAATATGGTCCAATCTGGCTTTGATATTGTTCAAATAAATCTGGGTCCATTTGTTGCAGGTCCTCTCCAGTGATCCAAGAGTTGTCAGATTCAGGTTGCCCTTGCCAACAGACCAAATAACGATAGTAGTCCTTGTTCCTGGTGGTGGCAATCTTATCATCCAGAATCTGTTCAATTTTCTCTCGTTTCTTTGGAAAGGTGGTTTGTGGACACTCTGGGACAAGTTCGCTATCAAAAATAGGGTCAGGCCCAAAAGGCTCACTAGGTATCATCATTAGTTCCTTATACTCTATTAAGTCTGAAACATTGAAGGTTGGACTGATATCTAGGTCAGAAGGTAAATCCAGTACATAAGCATTAGAGCTAATCTTCTTTATGACCTTGAATGGACCTATGCCATGGGCATGTAATTTCTTAAAAGTCCCTGATGGGAATCTTTCAGGTTTGAGTTTAATCATTACATGATCCCCCTCATAGAATTCCTTGACTCTCTTTCGTGAATTAGCCTTATGTTTATAGGATTCATTGCTCAAGTAAATTTTCTTGTTTATTTCATGATGTAAATCCTTAATATGTTGTGCATAGGATCCAGCAGACTCAGAAACTCATGCATTTGTGGGTAGTAGGATCAGATCTAAAGGCTTCCTAGGTTAGTAACCATGGACTATTTCAAATGGACTTTTGCCCGTAGATCGACTGACCGAACTGTTATAAGCGAACTCAGCACGAGATAATAACAAATCCCAGTTTCCTAGACTATCTCCCACTAGACATCTCAACAAATTCCCTAGACTTCTATTCACAACTTCGGTCTGTCCATCAGTCTGGGGGTGGTAGGCAGTTGAAAATTTCAGTTTGGTTCCTAATAGGTGCCAAAGGGTTTTCCAGAAGTAACTTGTAAAACGGACATCCCTATCAGAAACAATGGTTTTTGGTAGCCCGTGTAGCCTGACTACTTGATCAAGAAAGAGCTTGGCTACCCTAGAGGCATCAGAAGTTTGGGAGCAGGGTAGGAAATGGGCCATCTTCGAAAATCGGTTCACCACTACAAAGATTGAATCATGTTTTCTAATGGTCTTGGATAACCCTAGAACAAAGTCCATGCTAAGATCCTGCCATGGACACTCAGGTACAGGTAAAGGAGTGTATAACCCGGTATTCTGTTTCTGCTATTTTGCAACAGCACATGTCTTACATCGGGCTACAAGGTTTGCTACTTGTCTCTTAAGACCTGGCCAGTAGAATTGTTCCTCAATAGCTAAGATAGTCTTGTTTCGCCCAAAATGGCCAGCCAAACCTCCAGCATGTGTCTCCCAAACTAGAAAATCCCTTAAGGAGGTTCTTGGAACACATAGCCTATTTTCTTTAAAAAGATAACCATCTAGAAGGGTATAGTCACTATGATTGCTAGATGGTCCTAGATGTAAAGCCTGATAGATCTCTCCAAAATCCGGACAGGTTTCGTATTCCTCCTTAAGTCTCTCAAAACCTATGACTTCGGTGCTGACTGAATTTAAGAGCAACGCTCTACGACTTAAGGCATCAGCAACCCTATTCTCAGTTCCCGCACGGTGCTTTAGGACAAAGATATAGGCTTGGATGAACTCTACCCACTTGGCATGCCTAGGGTTCAACTTTTTCTGGGAGCTAAGAAACCTAAGGGCTTCATGATCCGAGAATAAGACAAACTCTTGCGGTAGCAGATAGTGTCTCCAGTATCTCAAAGCCTGAACTACCGCATATAACTCCTTGTCATAGGTTGAGTATTTCATCCTAGCCTCATTCAGCTTTTCACTAAAAAATGCCACTGGATGACTTTCTTGACTTAAGACTCCTCCAATTCCTACTCTAGAGGCATCACAAGCTACCTTAAAAATCTTAGAAAAATCGGGTAATCTTAAGATCGGTGCTTGTGTCATCATGTCCTTAATGTTTAGGAAGGCCTTATCAGCAGCTTTTGTCCATTCAAAATTGCCTTTCCTAATGCAATCCGTAATAGGAGCAACTATGGTGCTAAACCCTCTAATGAATCTTCTGTAAAATGTAGCGAGGCCATGAAAACTTCTTACTTCATGAATATTATTGGGTGTTGGCCAGTCTACAATTGCTCTAATCTTCTCAGGGTCAGCAGATACACCTTCAGGGGTTACGACAAATCCTAGAAAGATAACTCTAGTAGTCACAAAATCACATTTCTTCAAATTGGCATAGAGATTATCCTTCCTAAGTGCCAAACATACTTGCTTCAGATGGTTCAAATGATCATCTCTAGTCCTACTATAGATAAGGATGTCGTCAAAATACACAACGACAAACTTTTCGATAAAGGATTGTAGGACTTGGTTCATGATTCTCATAAAGGTGCTAGGGGCGTTTGATAGTCCAAAAGGCATGACTACCCATTCAAATAACCCATCCTTAGTCTTAAAGGCAGTCTTCCATTCATCCCCTGGTCTAATCCTAACTTGGTGATAGCCACTCTTCAGGTCAATCTTAGAAAATATCATCGCACCGGCCATCATATCTAGCATGTCATCCAATCTGGGGATGGGAAACCTATATTTCACTGTGATCTTATTTATGGCATGACTATTGACACACATCCTCCACGTGCCATCTTTCTTAGGGGTGAGTAAGGCTGGGACTGCGCATGGGCTTAAACTCTCCCTAATGAATCCTTTCCTAAGAAGTTCTCCTGCTTGTCGTTGCAATTCTTGATGTTCGGTAGGGTTCATTCTATAATGGGGAAGGTTCGGTAAGGTCGCTCCAGGGACTAAGTCTATTACATGTTGGATGTCCCTAAGGGGTGGGAGTTGGTCAGGTAACTCATCGGGGAAAACATCCTTAAACTCATCTAGCACTTCAACGACTTCCTGAAGTTGTTCTTTTGGGGAGGGCTCTTGATGTTCCTTAGTTGTTAAAACCCAAACAGGTGAACCATTGCTAATCTCTTGCTCCAATTCTTTAGCAGTGATCATGTTTATCCCTTGTGTCTTATTTCTCAATTGGCTAGATCCTCTTTTAATTGGGTCCTTAGGTGGAGAAGAATGGATTACAATCTTCTTCCCATTATGAGTAAACGAGCATGAATTAGAGTGACCATAGAGTATAACGTCATGATCGTATAACCATGGTCATCCTAAAATGATACTGCTAACTCTCATTGGAAGAACATCACACCAAACTTTCTCTTGGTAAGACTGGAACTGGATGGTAACTATGCACCTAGACTTGATGGAAATAGAGGTTGAGTCTATCCAAGATACCTTATATGGATTAGGATGGGGTACAGTGGACAATCCTAGGTTTTTGACTGTGTTGGTGGATATGGCATTGACACAGCTACCACTATCTAAGATGATCTTGCACACTTTTTCGCCTATCTTGATGAAAGTCTGTAGGATACTAGTCCTACGCCAGTCTTCTTGGTCTTTGGTTTGGGTGAGGATACACCTAACCACTCCTAAAAGATCATGATCTACCAGGGCTTCATCACCTTCATATTCTTCAGCCAAATTCTCATCCGCCTGGTATATTTCCTCTTCACACTCATCTTGGGGTTCTATGGCTTCCTCTTCTACTTCCCCTATGTGTAAGGATCGATTTGGACAGTTGCTAGCATAGTGACCTACCTTCTGACATTTGAAACATGCATTCGGATTTTTTTGGATTTCAGGTGATTTCCCTTTATCATCTCTTCGGGTCATAGGTGCATTAGGATTGGGTCGGTTGAATCTAGACTGACTGGATCCTATCTGCTGATTAGGTGCACTAATCCTAGGGGTGTCAGGTCTACGATAAACTAGACTCCTGTGAAATCTCTCAGCATCTCTAGCTATCTGATAGGCCAGTTCTAGATCATGGACTTCCCTCATGAATAATTCCTTCTGGATTTCTTCCCTCAGTCTGGCTCTAAATCTAGACAGGGTTATCGACTCAGATTCATCAACATTGCACCTCATTACAAACTCATCAAATTTGGCAATGTACTCTGCGACACTCCTATTTTCTTGAATAAGTCTTTGCCATTGATCTAGGAGTCTTTGGTGGTAGGACATAGGAAGGTATTTTTTCCTAAGCCTAAGTTTCATCGCTCTCCAGGTTACTATAGGCACATCACCTCTTTGCCTAGCTAATCGCTCAACATTTCTCCAATAGAGCCTAGTTTGTCTTACCAACTTTAGTTTCGCAAACTTACATTTTCTTTTATCAGTCATGTCATACCAGTCAAAGTACTGGTCCATCTCTCCTTCCCAATCGATGTAAATTTTGGGATCTAAGATCCCATCAAATGTGGGTGCTTCCAACCTAACATTTTTTATGGCTCGATCATCTTGGTCTAACTGAATTGGAGTGGGTCTCCTGACATTTGGTTCATAAGTGGGCTCAAGATAGAGTCTCCTTGGATTGGGTTCATGGGCTTGCTCATGATTGGACCCCCTAGGATTTGGTTCACAGAAATGGTCTTGCTGAGGTCTCCTAGGGTTGGGCTCATGGAAATGGTTTTGGCATGGAACCCTTCTAGGGTTGACTGGTGTTTCAAACTCAGGTTCAAGATCAGGTTCGGGTTCATTCTGGACTTCATGGTTTCTTCCAGGAGTTCTACATTCTAATTGATCCAACCTAGTCGTGATGTGGGCTAACTGATCATTCATGCTCTGGTTGGTCTGGGCCACGTTCTAGTTGGTTTGGGCCAATTGCTCAGTCAAATTTTTGTTTAGTTGGGCCACTTGATCATTCAAGGCTTTAATCAGATTTCCAAGATTTTGGTCCATGGCTACACTTGACTGGGCTTGGGCTGGTGAATATGATGTCCCTAATCTAGTTGTCATGCATGCAAGTGGACTCAAACTCGGGCTAAGGTTTTCTAGACCTGTTAGCTCAAATAAACTGAGTTGGTTAGGTACAATCAAACCAACAACTACTCTTTTCCACTGGCCAGTCAGGAGGTGGGTCTATGGGAGGTTTCCCCTGCTCTCGCTGGGACCTAATTAAAAACTACAAGAACCGCTTAGGCTTAACCACTTAACCTCGATCCTTGACACCAGCTTCAAATAATAGGTGAAGAATTGGTTGCACAAGCTTGTCCCAATTGACTTAAACTAGACCTAGAGTCCCAAACTAGTCGCCTAATCAAGGTGGCAAACTAGATTGTAGTAACTCTACACTTGGCCTGGTGTCAGAACAAGGGGAGTGTGAGATCCCTTCTTTGGCCTACCTAGGCCCGGTAGACGGATCAACACCCAAGCCCTTAGTTCCAATCCTAGTCACCAAGTAATAGGGCACATACAAGACTAGTCGACACAATGACTTGACACTAACCAGGACTCGACCAATTGATGTCCCTAACCCACTAGGGCAAATAAGGTTCTACTCAATTTTAATTTGGGGATTGGGTTCGATGCACAATGCGGGTTGTTGTTCTTGGGCTAAGGACAGGTGATCAATCCTGCCCCCATGTCATATTGGTGCCCTTAATTGAGTTAAGATGAATGTACACAACCATGCTGAAAATTAACTCTACTGAAATTTTAGACAGAACAGTACTAAATCACAGCTCGAAAATTCTATAGTTAACTAAAAATTCTAGAAAAATTCTGTAAACTTCTATCAATTATAATGGATCTAACAAAATAAGAATCACTAAATTCTGAGTTCTATGCTGAGAAAAATAATTCATTTATCGGACCATATACGTACAGATTCAGAAAATTCCAGCAAGTAAGACAACTGAGAAATTAATCTATGCTAACAATGGTAATGACCAAGATAGGACAACCTTACACTATAAGGATTCCCCCTTATAGTAGGACAACCTGATTTCACCTTGGTATTTAATATGCAATTATGCAAACACTTAACAGGCTATGCAAGATATTAAAACTCTATGTGCAGAATTCCAGCAAACAATTAATTTCAGCATTTATGCAAATCCTACCCTAATCCAACCATGCTCTGATACCAAAAATGATGCGGTATGAAAATGATTTCTATTGAGGATGAGTTAAAAGTTGAGCAATGAAAATCTAAACACATGAACTAGCTTTCAATCTAAGAGACTCAAGCAAGACCTAGAGAAAGATTTGGTAATTCTTAAACATATGCCACAATAATAGCCAGATTGTCCTAAAAGAAGATTAAATCTAAGACTAAAGGATTAAGAACCTAGAGGTTAACCTTCAATAGATCAGAAATGAAGAGATGAGAAAGATTTGTTACCAATGATGAGCTCTCTTTTTGAAGTGATAGACCCATAGTAACATTCGAATAAACCAATCCTGGATGAAAAGATGATCGTTCCGAGGAAATACGCCCCATCCATTCGTGCTCCTTTGGCAAGACGACGAGCTCTTGAACTCCGGATTAAAGAGAACCCTGCAAGGAAAGGATTATAAATGGAATATTTGAAAAGATCAAAATACAAAGAAAAAGAGGAGATCATAAGAATTGTTCTTCTTATGGAGGCTCGAGAAACTCTTGTTGGGGAAGATGGGATCCATGGAAGGATGTCTCCTTGATGTCTTCTTCTTGGAAATGGAATTGACACTTGAAACTAGATGGAAGTTGTACGCCCAAAGAAGAAATGCTTCTCAAACTTCAAACTAGAACTTTATCTAAAGCTATAAGAGAACATCACAAACACTCAAATAATGGCAAGACAAAGACCTTCTTCTTCATTTCATTTTATTCCCAAAAAAAATCAACTACATACAATGGGGCGTTGGATCTCCTTTTATAAGCTACCAAGCCCTTTGTTTAAAATTTAAAAGAGAGGAGAGATACATGGGATGGTTGAGAGATACATGGGATAGTTGAGAGATACATGGGATAGTTGAGAGATACATGGGATGGTTGGAGAGATATGGGGGGAAGTGGTTACATGAGGTGGAGGTTTAGTTTGGCCGCCCAAATTTGAATTTGACTCCTTCTTGGTCGCCCACTTCAATGGGTGAGGTGGCACATGTGGTGGCAATCCCATTAGGTGGTGTTGCTTGATGATGTGGATGATGATGTGGCACCCTCTAAGCTTGGTGAAGTGGCATGATGATGTAGTAATCCCAAGAGAAGTTGAGAGGTAGTTGCTTGGTAGTCTTTTGATGGTAGTTGATTGTTAGTTGCTTTGGTAGTTGACTGGTAGTTGTCCTGGTAGTTGTCTTGCTTGTATTATTCTAACAAGATAAAATTGTTCTGCAAGTCGGGGTTGGATATGCTGCATCAGGAGTCGATCCATAGTGAGTGAAGACCGTTGTCGGTGTCCGCACCAGGAGGAGAACCGTTGCATGGGAGAAGAGAACTCCATTGCTTGGGAGAATAGATCTTCGTTGCATGAAAAGTGCCTGGTGTTTGAAAAGACCACGAGCATGAATACTATGATTAGACCCCTTTTTCCTTCTCTTCTTCCCTTTTTTTTTTTTATGGAACCTGTGCGAACAACCACCCATGGCATTGGCATGGGTTTGGACATCCCCTGTCTGATCTTGCCGGGGATAACGATGCCCCTTCAGGCTCGGAACCTTTTCTCGAGACTACTCCCTGGGGCCTTGAGAGAGAGGGGAGCTCCCCCCCATCCTTGTGTCCCTAGTATGCCCCTCGGGGTAGAGGACGAATGTGGCTACTGCTGTCCACCGGTTGAGGAGCTTTGATCTTCCCCCTACCTGCCGTGCCAATCTGTTGCCGCTTGGATCGTCGTGCCCGTAGCTCTGGTGCGCGGGTCCCTCCCGCCGGGCACTCGGCCTTTGGCCTCATGGATCGGCTCTATCCATCGAGCGGACCTACAAATCACGGGAGCTGTCGTGGCCATGCGGGTGAGGTCGCGCCGGACTAGGAGCCACCATGGCCTTGCGGGCGAGGTCACGCCAACTGGAGCCGAAGCGGGGTGCGGGCCTGCCGCGGGCGGATTGGGCTGGAGCATGCAAAGCCGGAGCATGTGCGCGCATCTTCCATGCACGCAGATCGAGGTGCGGGCGGATCTGGGCTGGACCATGCAGAGCCAGAGTGGGTACGGGTTTCTCCGATGCATGCGGACCGAGGTGCCGAACTGGACACGGGCTGAACTGAACTGCTACAAAGTTGGACTCCGTGCATGGCCGAAGTGGATTGGCCGAGGTGGGCTGGCCAAAGTGTCGACTTGATTGCCACAGGAGCCAGTCTTCTCTTAGAACAAGTGGACCCACCATCTTCTTTTGATGGGAGACTTGGGGGTACCCATGAAGCACGTGGCCACATCAGCCACCAAGGAGGATGCTGTGTCAGGGCCGAATGGATTTTTTTACTACTGTAATAGAAAGCATTTAATGCTAAGTATTCTGATTTTGCCTCTGATATTCATAATGTTCGGTTGGGTTTAGCTTCAGATGGATTCAATCATTTCCAGACTCTAAAATCTACATATAGCACTTGGCCAGTTATTCTGATACCATATAATTTATCATCATGGTTGTGCATGAAACAATTCTTACTTATCTTATCAATGGTTATTCCAGATGATAAGGATCACAGAAATGATATTAATATTTTTCTACAATTTTTAATAGAGGAATTGAAATAGTTGTGAAAAGGTGTTGATGCAATTGATGCTTCTAATAGTGAAATATTTAAACTATGGATAGTTGAAAGATGATGAAGATGATGATACTTATACGCATTCCATGCCATTCAATTTTGTACCCAGTTGATGACGTACATGCTACAGTATCCTTGGTTAGGATGGAATTTGAAAAAAATGCTCATGCTTGATTCTTATTAGTATTAAATTTTATAATGTATGCAATTTGTATTAATTATTATGTTAAATTAATATTTATTTTCACTAATTCTGACTCTGATGTAAATGATAGGTGATACTATGCCTCGCTCGTGATGATTTATTGGTGTACAGTTGCAGCACTCACGGACAGAGGCCGGCGCTTCTGCTTCGGCACAGCAGGTTGAGGCCAGTACTTCTTCGGCACGGGAGGTTCATGCGGTCCTTCGTCAGTACTGGACATTGCGTCCAGTCCTCCGACACATCAGTATAGTGCATATCCATCATCCTCAGGGTATCATGATCCTCCCGTCGATGTAGCAGATGATGAGCTACACATTCAGGATAATTTATTCCAATACCTTAAATAGATAAAGTTTTTATTACACTTTTTACTATAGCTTACTTTTATCTGTTTTTATGCAGACGGATCTGAGAGGGTTACACGTAGGCACGAGCCCATAGTAGTACGGGATATCTAGCAGAGCGCGAGGGTGAGAAGATAGTGATTGAGTACAATGAGCTGGGGCAGCCAATTAAAAAAGCTGCCAGCTTATTAAGTTCATTTTTAGGGACAGTTGCACGGAGGCATCAGCTTTGTCCACTAAGTTATGCAAAGTGGAATGACATGTTTCCAATGTATAAAGTTGAGATTCTACGAGTTGAGTTGGTAAAAAATTGGTATTAAATTATTTGTTATCTTACATAGTTGATATATTATGCTATATTTTATATTCTTTCAGTAACAATATTTTGTATCGACATGGTATTAGGTGGAGGGTTGGTGGATTTTATATTTCTTTGTTTTTTTTTAGTATTTGCACAATTATTTCTAACATTTACTTGACTTACTAATTATTTTATTTTGCAGTCCAAGTTTGTACTCCCTCCATCCGCTCATGATTTTATACTGAAGTCTCTCAACCTTAAATGGAAAGAATATAAAGCATAGTTAAAGATGAAGTACAAGTTGCCGGGTATGACAGAGGAGCAGGTAGTTGGTACTTGTCCTCCTGATATACCCCCCCATCAGTGATTGGAGTTAGTTCATTATTGGTTCTCCGAGAGGAAACATGTATCTTTTAATTTCTTTGAAGTTTATTAAAATATTTAGTTTATATTGTACATTTTACATATATATACATTACATTCAAGATATAAGAAGTTATCTATTTGATTTTGTAGACATATTCTGATATTGGTAGAGCTATACGAGTAGCTTTATTTATTCTCCATACATCGGGATCCAAGAGTTATGCGCGAGTCAGACAAGAGTTCGTAAGTTTCTTAAACTATAAACTTATATTTTCAATATTAAAGTATTTCTACATTTTAATAAAACTAATATTATATATCATGGAAAATATATCGTGATATATATATATATATATCATGAACAATGTATTGCAGTACATATATGTATCGCAGACGATGTATCGTGGTACATATATATATCACAGTATATATATGTATCGCAGTATATATATGTATCGCGAACGATGTATCGCGGTACATATATGTATCATAGACGATGTATCACGGTACATATATGTACCATGGATGATATTTCACGATACATATATGTATCGCGGACGATGTATCACGGTACATATATGTATTGTGGTACATATATGTATCACGGACGATGTATCATGGTACATATATATATCATGGATGATATATCGCGATACATATATGTATCGTGATACTTAAATAATTATTGTTTGAATTTTTTGCTTAAAATTATAATTTTTTTTGTAGATGGATGAGTATGGGAGGGAACCCGGTCAGGTGGAGTTTTACTGGATGACTCATACTCATCGTGACTGTACTTTTGTCGGAGATGAGTCGAGAGATATATGTGTAAATATTTATTATAATTTATTTCATGCAACGGTTTAAATTTAATTTTGTTAGTCTTTAAGATCAACTAATTTTTATAAATTAATACAGGAAAGAGCTACAGCACTTATTACCGAACGTGTCGATGATTCTACAGCATCTATGCAAAATAGTCTCATCAAGGTCAAAGTGTTTATAGAGTTGATGGGGTCGGAGCACTACGGTCGAGTGAGGTGCTATGGAGTTGGAGTCACCCCCACTCAGTTATCTTCGATTAGTAGATATACATGTGATGCTGCAGAAGGTACTTAGGATGCACGTGTTCGCAGACTTGAGGAGGAGATAGAGGAGATTCAATAAAGCCGTATCGCTGAGCTAGAAGAGATGCGATAGAGCCGTGCCATCGATAGAGCAGCGATGGAGAGCATGAGAGAGCATATTGAGCGGCTTACATCTATCATACAGATGTTTGTTTCATATCAGGTAAATATATATGATATTAAATATATATTCTTATATTAAATCAATAATTTATATAATATATTGTCATTCATAGTTTTGTAAATTAAATATTTTAAATATTTTTTATAGACTTCTGGAGCATCAGATCCTTACGAACAAGGTGACGACCTGCCTCCTGCAGATCATTGATCTCGATTTTTTGTTATTTTATATCTTGTATATTAAGTATTTTTTAATTTTGTTAAACAGACATATGTATAACAAACTTTGTTATATTAGATCAATGAATTTTATATTTGGATGTGTGAAAAATGCATGCAATGAGATTGGAATATTTGTTATTATTATATTATATAGGTTAAAAAAAATTATATAAATTTTAAATTTAAAAATAATTATTTTTTAAAAAACCTATTCTCGATGCTTTAAAGCATCGAGAATAACCTTATTCCCAAGTTATTCCCGATGCTTTAAAGCATCGGGAATAATACTATTCCTGATGCTTTTAAAAGCATCGAGAATAGCCTTATTTTTTATGCTTTAAAGCATCAGGAATAACTTTATTCCAGAGTTATTCTTAATTCTTTAAAACATTAGAAATAAGATTATTCCCGATGCTTTTTAAAAGCATCGGGAATAGGGTTATTCTTAATACTTCAAAGTATCAGGAATAACACTGAAATAAGGTTATTTCCGATACTTTAAAGCATCGGGAATAACTCTATTCCCGATGCTTTTAAAAAATGTTGGGAATAACTTTATTTTCGATGCTTTAAAGCATCGGGAAAAATTCTCACACTTTTCAAAAGCGGGAAAAATTGTCTCTACTCCTGCATTTGCGACATTTTTACGATGCTTTTTAAAGCATCGGGAGGATTTTTAGCGACATTTTAAAGCATCAAAAAAGATCTATATTAGCATTATCTTTTTTCCTAAAAACATCGAGAAAAATTGTCTCCACTTCTGTATTCACGATGCTTTTGTGGAAGGATTTTTAGCGACACTTTAAAGCATCAAAAAAAGGTCTATATTAGCATTGCCTTTTCTCCTATTTTTTATAATGTGTAGATGGTTGAGATAACTGTTGTGTTATAATCTTCCTCCATATTATCAATATTACTAAAAAAATGCGCGCACAAATAATTGAAAGATCAATCCGAAGATTAGTCTACACCAAATGCATAAAGTTAGTATGGATTTTTTTTTTTTTTTTGGCATTAAAGGAAAAAGGAAGTCTATATAATGCCACTGCATCAATCCGCTCGTCTCTCCCCAGTTAATTTCTTGTCATTTGCATAACTTCACAAGCCAAGAACGTGACAATAATGCAGCACTATTGTTTTTCTTCCATCCAATCTTCCTACCTTTATGAAAAAAATCCTTTTTCTGACTGCCGTGCGAATTATTTCCCACATCGAAAACCCTGTGCTGATGCCTTTACAAGCTGCCTCCATGTTTCGTAGCCCTTTAAACAAGCCGTTCCTGGCTTTTCGTCAGAGTTGAAATTTTTTTATCACCAATATTATTTTCAGAACTTTATTATCGATTGATACGTCTAGCTAGGCGTTTGGAAACTGCCCCTTACTCTATGTTACCATCACTGCTCTCGACTGTTATATAAGGAGTGGCCACTATCTCTCGTTTTTAGCACTGTCCATTTGCTCCTTATGGAGATTCAGAAGCCCATCTTCTTCGTGTTTGTGGCGTCCCTCTTGTCTCTATCGATTCCAACTCTTCTTATGGTACAGGGCCAACTTCTGCCCATCATCGATGACCACGGAGCCAATGCTACCACAATAAGGACCTATATCGTTCACGTACAAAAGCCAAAGGGTACCAAGTTCTTCCGTTTCGAGGACCGAGTAGCTTGGTACAAGTCCTTCTTGCCCAACACGACCGTCGACTCGGGGGAGCCACGGATGATCTATGCATACCGCCATGTGATTAGTGGCTTCGCTGCGATGCTGACCCCCAAGGAAGTGGAGGCCATGGAAACAATGGAAGGCTTCGTCCTAGCGTACCCAGAGATGGAGCACGTAGCTCAAACAACCTCGTCTCCCTCTTTCCTCGGGCTGAGCAGATGGGACGGCCTCTGGGTTGACACCTTGTACGGCCAAGGGCAAACCATCGGTGTGATCGACACCGGTGTTAAGCCCACTCATCCTTCCTTCAGGGATCACGGGAATATGCCGCCACCACCAACAAAGTGGAGGGGCAGTTGTTACTGGGGCCCGCCCATTTGTAACAACAAGCTCATCGGCGCCATGGCTTTCAGGCGCCGTTTGTACCCCAACCCAGAGGACACAGATGGCCATGGTACTCACACGGCTAGCACCGCCGCGGGAAGCTTTGTTGATGATGCCGATGTTCTTGGCCAAGCCAGGGGAACAGCATCCGGCACGGCACCTAGCAATCTACAAAGTGCTATTCCAAAGGCCAGGACAACCATCCACCGGCACGGCACCTAGAGCTCACCTAGCAATCTACAAAGTGCTATTCCAAAGGCCAGGACAACCATCCACCGGCACCGACAGTGATATTTTGAAAGGCATAGACCAAGCTATCCGTGATCATGTCGACATCCTTTCGATGTCTCTCGGTTCAACCAATAGAAGCCTCTACGAGAGCAGCATTAATTGCCATAGCATCTTATGCAGAGATCACAAAGGGAATCTTTCCCTGTGCCGCCGCAGCAAATAAAGGCCCGTTCCAAAGCATCATAGCCAATGATGCACCATGGATTCTAACAGTCGGAGCAAGCACCATGGACAGAAGGATCAGGGCGATTGTGAAGCTTGGAAATGGGATGGAATTCTATGGAGAATCTGCCTACCAGCCTAGCCCATCCAATTCCACACAGCTGCCATTGGTGTACCCAGGTGCATCGGGAACAATGGATGCCGTTTTCTGCCTTAACGGCTCCTTGGATACCTTCAACGTTAGTGGGAAGATCGTGCTGTGTCTGAGGGGAGAAATTGATGATGTTGAAAAGGGCGAGATTGTCAATGCGGCGGGAGGGGCCGGCATGATACTTGCGAACCAATATTATATGGGAAACACCCCGTTCGCTGATCCACATGTCCTCCCAGTTGCACATCTTGGCCACGCCGACGCACAAGAGATTGTAGACTATGTCGAAACGACGCAGAACGCTACCGCGGCCATCACCTTCAACGGCACCCTATTTGGCGTCCATCCAACACCTGCAGTAGCCTACTTCTCCTCCAGAGGCCCCAGTCTCAGCAACGCCAACATCATCAAGCCAGATGTCATCGCGCCTGGCGTCAATATCTTAGCTGCTTGCCCATTTGAGGTCGGGCGAAATCGTACGAATACTTCCAGGACTTTCAATTTTGTGAGCGGCACTTCCATGGCCACACCTCACGTCTCTGGGGTCGTGGCGCTGCTCAGGAACAGTCACCCGAATTGGTCGGTTGCCGCGATCAAGTCAGCAATCATGACAACGGCGTACGCGCAGGACCGCGAAGGCAATCCCATCACAGATCAGTACAATGGCACTGCCAGCGTCTTTGCCATGGGCTCAGGACATGTTGATCCGGTGGCAGCCAGTGATCCTGGTCTCATCTATGATATCCTGCCCCATGATTACATTCGCTATCTTTGTGGCAGTGGATTCACAGATAGACAAGTCACTGCCATAGTTCGAGGCTCAGTAAATTGTTCTCGAGTGCGTACGATCAGTGCAGAACAAATGGACTATCCTTCCATTGCAGTATATCTCAGTTTAAATTCAACTACAAAGACTATCAAACGGACGGTCACAAACGTGGGAGATGCCAATACTGTCTACAGGGTCCAATTTGAAGAGCCAGAAGGTGTAAGAGTTGATATTTCTCCTAACACTCTTCAATTTTCTCAGGTTGATGAAAAGAAAGCTATAACGTCACTCTGAGTATCATCGGAGGCACCTCTCCAATCGCAGGTCAAGTTTCGGAATCCCATCTCGCATGGGTATCTGGCACGTACTATGTCCGAAGTCCCATTGCTGTCACATTTACATAGGACACCATAACCAGCAACCCCTCCAATTTCTCCATGCATGTTTTTTTTTTAAAATGATATCTAATCCTTATTATTCGTAAGCTGTGCTATTCATGAGTAATGAATAGCATAAGTTACAGCCAGCGCTCTTCATTTCGTAAAATAAAACGATTGTGGTATCATAATTTACGATCGTGTAAACCTTGAGATATCTTCTGAATTATATATATTTCATCTTAAAGGAAGATTACTTTCATTTTATTGTCATCGAGTTCCTTTCATCTAAAATACTTATTCCTTCGTTTTCATATGTTAACAGTACTGTTGATGCTGAATCCTCGTCGATCGGATGGAGTGATCCGCCCGCCGGTTCGCCATCGATCGGAACCTACAAAATAGATATCCTGACCAGAATTTTTTCGATGGAGGACACTCCAATGCCAAAGTTAGCAAGAACTCAGGCAGCAGAATGGAGAGCTTGAAAACAGAGAGAGAGGGAAAGGAAAGAATTCAAATGATCTGGAATTCGCTTAGCTTATCTCGAGTGTCTCCTCTTACCAGTATTTATAGGTATAAGTGTAACTACTTATGGTTATGGAAGTTAGTTAATAAAATCTCCTCATAACTGTAGGTAGTGGCGGTCGGAAAATTAGTTATTTGATCATGTGGACGGTTATGACAGCTAAAATAGCTTTCAACTATTTTAAATTGAGAAACCGTTCAAGAGTTTCAGATGTACTCCTTTTTTAAAGAGAGTCCGAAGTAAATTTAACAACCTTTTCAAAAAGCTTTCCTTGGAATGGCTTTAAGGAATATTAGTTATGTACTTCGGACATATCTCTTTGGAGTGAACAAGATAAACAAATACTTACTGTGATATTGAAAAGACGAAAATAAATCAAAGGCATAGTTTTTGGACCTGATTGAAGATACGGAGCCGAATGAATAATAATTTGTAGGCTTACTCTTCGGACTAGGCTGAAGACACGAAGTCGAAGGAATAATAATTTGTAGGCTTACTCTTCGGACTAGGCTGAAGATACGAAGCTGAAGGAACATAATCAATAGGCTTAGTCTTCGAGTCATGCTATAGATACGAAGCCGAAGGAAGAGAATTGATAGGCTTAATCTTCGGACCAGGCGGAAGATACAAAACCGAAGGAAGATAATTGATAGGCTTAGTCTCTGGACCAGGTGGAAGATACGAAGCTGAAGAAATATAATACATCCTTCTTGTGGATCATAAATTTCATCATATCAAGAAAATATTTTTCTTAGTATACTGATTTGACTGATAAACTAAAAATTGAAATTGGTTCGAAGAATGAACCGGTTATTATTTTAAAATTGAACCGGAATATCATAACAGCTGCCCCCTACTTTCAAGTTCGAAATAATTATATTTCAAAAAATGGGAGTATCAAGATTTGTCATTTAGCGAAAACTAACAAGCATTAATGGCATACATCTAACAACTGTCATTTATAATAACTGCTCGGTGGTGCAGGAATCATGCTGAGGACACGTGTCATCATCCTATTGCTGCTTGGAAAAGATGTTTCAAATCTGGCAAATATTTTTAAGGAATTTTTGTTAAAGGGCTTTTGTTCGATCAAGGCAGTACACCTGGCGACAATCTATGGCTTGATCATAGTGATGAGAGTCTATCCTGTCCATTCGTGGCTTTTCACGTGGATCACAATCATGTCTCACTGATGGACATCTCCTAGAGAGTCGTACCCATGATCGGCGCCGTCGATACGAAGCACGATCGAGGAGATCTCTGAATCGACGAGAAATCCCACCACTTCGTCTCTATAAAAGGGGGAAGAACTCCGTAAGAAGAACTTCTTCGCCTCCGCATTTCTTCCTTCTTTTGCTCTACGCTGCCATTCTTCAACCAGCCATTTCCATTTTCTTTGGAGGTAGAGGTCCTTCCTTTTTTTCTTCTTCTTTCTTTGCAATGTCAGAGTCTAGAGGCAACCCTTGCACTAGCGAGGGCTTGGTAGGAGGTGAACCCAGTAGGGGGAGAGGTTCAGGTAGGAAAAGGAGCCCTGAGAGATCCCCTGAATCGGTTGCTAGCTCTCTGTCACATGATAGGTTAGAGGGCATTCGACATCGTTTCTATATCCCACGAACCTTCAAAACATTTCTTCCGAAACCTGATGAAAAGATAATTAACCCTCCTGCTATGTCAGTTGCCATATACGAAGACCATCTCAAGGCTAGTCTTCGGTTTTCGCTTCATCCATTTTTTACAAAAAATTTCAATCTTTATCAGATAGTTCCAGCCCGCTTACTCCGAACAACTTTAGGAATATTTATGGATTTTTAGTCCTTTGTAAGCTTCAGAATGTAGAGTCGAAGACTTCCCTGTTTACGTCCCTGTTTGTATTGAAAAGGGACTTCCATGGTAAAGGGTGGTGGGTTATAAGTCTTTGGCCAGGCCGAAGACTGATAAAAGGGACCCCCAGAGCCTTACATGGGTGGAAACCCTGTTATTTCTTTGTATATTATACCAACTGGGGGTTTAATGCTGAATGAAAAACTTCACGTTTGAATGCAAACGCTGGGAAAAGGGTTTTGAAAGTCGATAAAAAGGATTTTGAAACCTTATCAGAGCCAGATATTTTCATGTTCAAAGAACTGAAAAAAGGAAGAAAACCTTCACCGTTCCCATATCAGCGAAGTCCCAGCACTAGGTATAGAGATAGCGAGCTTCGAATTTTTTTTTATAATGATTAAACTTTCTTTCTTTTGATTGCAGGTGAACCAATGAAGCTAAAGCTTGACAAACTCCGACAGGCCACAAGGAAAAGGCCTGTACCGGTGCCAGAAAAGTCTGAAGCCCGCAAGAAAGCAAGGGCTGAAGAGGCTTTGGGCACGCCTCCGATGAGGGCAGCATCGAATGAAGATGAAGTGCTCCCAGCTTCTTTGTCAAGTCCACCAACAGAACCTTCGAAAAGTCCATCTCCAAGGGGGAGCCCTCCGAGAAGTCTCCATTCGATGCCTCCCCCGGATCAACGTGATTCGGTATTCGATAGAGAGTCACTTTTCATCTCTTTGATGGAGAAAGGGAAAGGAAAGGCAAAGTATCATTTCGAAGATGATCCCAAGAGGAGTGCTCCTTCGGAGGAAGGTTGCAATATGGATTTCACCAATTTTTCTAAAGCGTAGGGGTTGGAGAACCCTAAGCTGGCTAGAGAGCTGATGAAGCGCATGCTTCTCTCCAAGTATTGGGATAATACTAAATCCCAATGCATTGAAGATGTTTCTGACTCAGCATATTCATCCGTGCTGAAGGTAAGCATCGGATTTCTTCTCTTTTCAAGATGTAAATCTATCTTTGCTAACTTCATTATGTTTACCAATATAGCTGATCCATGATATCACTATCATGGAAGAAGGATTTTTTTAATTCTGGGATAGTTACAAGAGAATGAAAGATATAGTGAAAGCGGCTAAGTCTGAGAAGACAATAGCCGAAGAACGAAGATGGGCTATGGAGGAAAAGCTTGTCTAGAGTGACGCTCTTGTTCAAAGTCTGAAGACTGATGTGGAAAGAATTCAATCAAGGAACTCTGAACAAGAGGCGAAGCTTAGGAAGAAGAAAAAGAAGATCTGGTCTCTTGAATCTTCAGTCAAAGAAGCCCAGCTGAAGATTGAAGAAGCTGCTAAGAAGGCTGAAGAGGCAATTGAAAAGGCCAAATCATAAGCCAAAGAGATACGGTCTTTAAAAGATCAGCTGAAGCGGGAGATATAAGTTTATAAGAAGTCTTCGGCATTCGAAGATGAAATGACCGAAGCAGGGATCGATAGTTATAAAGCAGGCTTCAATGATGGGATGAAAGAGGTGCAAAATCTTCACCCAAGCCTGGATATCTCAAAGGTTCAACTGTTTGTTCTTGAAGAATTAGAGGAGCCTGAACCACAAGGTCCTTTCGAAGCGCCTGCTTCAACCGAAGAAGCAACTGAACCGATCGACCTCACTTAAGCTGAAGACACTCCGGTAAAGGATGATTTGTAACTTTTCCTCCTTTTCTTTTGAGAAAATGTACATGATTTTCATGAATAGAAAGTTCCACAAAAAAGTTTCAATTGAAAACTTACCTTAAGCAAGATTATGCATCTGACTGAATTTCTTGAATCAATGCATGTGTTTCCTTAAGTGTAAAGTCTTCGAACTTTAGAAAATAGTTTTCTAATAATGGTACCAAGTCTTTGGACTTAAAAATGTACCAAGTCTTCAGATAATAATACCAAACCTTCAGACTTGAAGAATACACTAAGTCTTCGGACTTAGGATGATTCCAGATAATTAAGACAAAAAATAATACCAAGTCTCTAGATAATAATGTCAAGTCTTCGAACTTGAAAAATATACTAAGTCTTCAGACTTAGGATGATTCCAGATAATTGAGACAAGAAATAATACCAAATCTCTAGATAATAATACCAAGTCTTCGGACTTGAAAAATACACTAAGTCTTCGGACTTAGGATGATTCTAGATAATTGAGACAAGAAATAATACCAAGTCTCCAGATATAATACAAAGTCTTTGGATTTGAAAAATATACTAAGTCTTTGGACTTAGGATGATTCCAGATAATTGAGACGAGAAATAATACCAAGTCTCCAAATAATAATATCAAGTCTTTGAACTTGAAAAATACACTAAGTCTTCGAACTTAGGATGATTCCAGATAATTGAGACAAGAAATAATACCAAGTCTCTAGATAATAATACCAAGTCTTCGGACTTGAAAAATATACTACATCTTCGGACTTAGAATGATTCCAGATAATTGAGACAAGAAATAATACCAAGTCTCCAGATAATAATGCCAAGTCTTCGGACTTGAAAAATACATTAAATCTTCGGACTTAGGATGATTCCAAATAATTGAGACAAGAAATAATACAAAGTCTCCATATAATAATACCAAGTTTTCAGACTTGAAAAATATACTAAGTCTTCGGACTTAGGATGATTCCAGATAATTGAGACAAAAAATAATACCAAGTCTCCATATAATAATGCCAAGTCTTTAGACTTGAAATATATACTAGGTCTTCAGACTTAGGATAAAATAGACCGCATGGGTCATCCCATCTTTATAAGAAATAAGGGGGTGATTAAACCTTGGCGTTTTTATAAGATAGATCACTTGGATCATCCTTATGCCTTTTAGTTAAAGATTAAGATAAGCTGATCAAGCCTACATTGGCATTTCGTAGAGTAGATCACGGAGATCATTCTCATGTCTTTCATAAATAGAATTAAGATAGGCTGATCATGCCCACCTCGGCACTTTGTAAGGTAGATCACGGTGATCATCCTTATACCTTTTTGATTAAGATAGACTGGTTAAGCCCAACTCGGTACTTCCTAAGGTAGATCACGGAGATCATCCTTATGCCTTCAAAGAAAAAAGATTAAGACAGGCTGGTCAAGTCTACCTCGGCACTTCGTAAGGTAGATCACGTAAATCATCCTCATGCCTTGTAGAAGAGAGATGAAGACAATAATTAAATTTATCTCGATAACCTTGAAATAAAACCTTTATTGATAATATTTACGGAGGTTTTATACATTCCAAGATTGAGGTAGTAGAGTACCTTCTAAGGTTTCCAACCGATAAGTTCCAGGACGAATGACTTCTTTAACCCGATACGGACCTTCCCATGTAGAAGAAAGTTTACCTTGTTTGGCTGGCTTGGACACTTCAGACCTCTGCAGAACTAGATCCTTAGGATGAAAGATCCGTTCCTTCACACGATTTACAGTATTTTATAATTTTTTGCTGATATGTAGCCATTTTCAATTATGTCTGAAGTCGAGTACCTTGTAGCAAATCTAAGTCAATTCTTTGGCCTT
This sequence comes from Areca catechu, assembly GCA_021397845.1. Lineage (NCBI taxonomy): Eukaryota > Viridiplantae > Streptophyta > Magnoliopsida > Arecales > Arecaceae > Areca > Areca catechu. The sequence goes on along the minus strand of CM038049.1, from coordinate 16,387,687 downwards.
CTAAATTTTTAGGCTCTTTATACTGATCAATCTGCAGAGATTGTAAAAAGACTTCTACAGGAAGAACTGCTTCAGTGCCATAAGATAAATGAAATGAAGATTCATCAGTAACTATCCTGGGAGTGGTTCGATATGTCCAAAGAACTGAGTTTAACTCATCGGCCCATAATCTCTTGGCATCATTTATTCTAGTTTTAAGACCATGAAGAATGGTTCTGTTTGTCACTTCAACCTCTTCATTAGATTGAGGATGCCCCACCGAAATAAGCTTGTAAAGAATATGATATTGAGTACAAAAGCTCTTGAACTTCGGATTACCAAATTACCTCCTGTTGTCAATTATTATGGAATAAGGAATTCCAAAATGGAAGATAATAAAGTTCCTCACAAAGTTTTCAACCTTTGCTTCAGTGATCTGTACCAATGCTTCGGCTTCGATCCATTTTGTGAAATAATCAATTGCCACTATGAAAAATTTTCGCTGCCCAGAAGCCGGAGAAAATGGACTATGAATATCCATTCCCCACTGCACAAAAGGCCAGAGAGCTGTCAATGGAGTCAACTGATTTGCAGGCCGTCTTTGTATATTGGAGTATCTTTGACAGTAATCACATCTTCGTACAAATTCTGCAGTCCTTCTGGATAGTTGGCCAATAATAACCTTCACAGATTATTTTGTAAGCCAAAGATCTGCCCCCCAAGTGATCTCCATATATACCTTCATGCACTTTCCTGAGTGCATAATCAGCATTAGAAGGCCCCAAACACTTTAACAAGGGCTACGTGAAAGGCCTCTTATATAATGTTTCATCCAGGATCACATATTGAGAGGCCATCCACCGAAGCCGTTTAGCTTCTAACTTGTCTTCGGGTAAGGTGCATTCTTTCAGAAATGTAAGAATAGGATCCATCCATGAGGGTTCACGTTCAAGTACGGATGGTTCACGTTCAAGTGGACATATCTCAACCGTAGATTCTGATATACTGGGGTCTTTAAGATACTCCACATATATTTTTCTAAGAGAATCTGGTGCAATAGTTGTAAGTCGTGAAAGAGCATCAGCTCGAGAATTTTCCATTCTTGGTACATGAACAATCTCAAAATGCTCCAACCCGGATATTAGGCTTCGAACTTTTTTTAAATACTGAATCATATTAGGATTCCGAGCCTCGAAATCACCTTTTACTTGATTTACCACCAATTATGAATCAGAAAAAACTTTGATCCTCCTAATCTCCAGCTTTTAGAAAATTCTAAGCCCAGCAATAAGTGCTTCATACTTTGCTTGGTTATTTGAAGCTTGAAAAGAAAATCGAAAAGCATATTCAATAACCTGCCCATTCAGACCAGCCAAAATGAAACCTGCTCCACAACCATTGGCATTTGAAGCACCATCTACAAGGAGCATCCATATGAATTCTGGACCTTCTTCGGCAATTTTCTCCTCTTCGGCTCTTAGCTGGCCCTCTTCGGATCTCCAAGTACATTCTGTCATAAAATCAACCAAAATTTTTGCATTCATTGCTGATCTAGACTGGAATTCAATATCGAACTCTCCCAACTTAACATCCCATCTAGCTATCCTTCCATAAGTTTCAAGACAGCGAAGAATGGTCTTTAGAGGCTGATTTGTCAGAACCATAATAGAATGAGCTTGGAAATAGGGCCGTAAATGCTTTGCTACGACCACCAAGGACAAAATAAGCTTTTAAACTCAGGGGTATCAAACCTTTGCCTCATGTAACACTTTACTAGTGTAGTAGATTGGCTTCTGCAAGTGATTGGCATCTCTTCGTACAAGCATCGAACTAACTACCTCGTTTGAGGCAGACAAATATAAGTAAAGAGTTTCTCCTTCTCAGGGCTTAGAGAGTAAGGGAGGACTTTCCAAGTATTCTTTTAATTTGTCAAAAGCAACTTTGTAGTCTTCTTTCCACTCAAAATTTTAGGTTTGGCGAAGAATCTTGAAAAATGGTAGACATCTTTCTGCAGACCGAAAAATAAATCGACTCAAAGAAGCAATTCTTCCCGTTAATCTCTATACTTCTTTTTTGCAAGTAGGATGCCTCATTGTCCGAAGTGCTTGAATCTTTTCTGGGTTAACTTCGATCCCCCGTTTAGTAACCAAGTATTTCAGGAACTTCCCAGATGTTACACCAAAAATATACTTGGTTGGATTCAATCTCATCTGATGATGTCTAAGAGCATCAAAAGACTCTTTTAGATCTACGATATGATCAAACTTATGAAAACTTTTCACAATCATATCATCAATATAAGCTTCCATATTTTTTTCAATCTAATTTTTGAAGACCTTGTTGATCAGCCTTTGGAAAGTCATCCCAGTATTTTTTAATCCAAATGGCATCACTTTATAACAGTAAAGTCTTTTTTCTACAATGAAGGAAGTTTTTTCTTCATCTTCAGGATTCATTCGGATTTGGTTATAACCTAAAAAGGCATCTATAAAGCTTAACAATTGATGACCAACTGTGGCATCGACTAATTGATCAATCTTCGACAAAGAAAAACTGTCCTTTGGGCATGCTTTGTTAAGATCTGTATAGTCTATGCAGATCCTCCATTTGCGATTAGATTTCTTTACCATAACTACATTGGCCAGCCAATTCGAATATTGTACCTCTCTTATAAAGTCAACCTCAAGAAGTTTACTAATTTCTTCATCAATAACCTTCTGCCTTTCTGGAGTAAAATTTCTTTTCTTCTACCGAACCGACTTATAGCTGGGAGACACTTCTAGATGTGTGATTACTTCAGGTGAAATTCCGGGCATATCCGAAGCTGTCCAAGAAAAAATATCAGCATTATCTCAAAGAAATATAATTAACTTTGCTTTTGACTCTTCATCTAATAAGTTGCCAGTTTATATAAGTTTTGTTAGGTCGTCTTCGGATAATGGCACAAAAAGAGTTTTCTCCACTGGTTCTTCACAGTCTTTGGCTTCATCCATTGGATCCAATTGATCAAGTGTTAAGGGTTTAGTTGATTATTTTTCTTGGATCATTAAGCATTGGCAAGCGATCCTTTGATCCCCATTCACCTCCTGATGCCTAATCTGGTAGGAAACCGCACCAAAAGATGATAGGTTGATACAATAGCCCTAAATTTATTTAATGTCGGATGCCCCAGGATTGCATTATAAGCCGAAGACGTTCTAGCCACAATGAAATTGATGAGAAGGGTTCTTTGATATGGTTCGGACCCAAAAGTCACAGGCATAACCATTTCACCTTCAATTCCAACTTGATTTCCTCCAAAACCAGTTATAGGAATGAAAGACCTTCGCAATTCACGTCCAAATAACCCCATTCTAAAAAAAGCATCGTACAACAAAACATCAACAAAACTTCCATTATCAATCAGAATTTTTTTTACATCATATTTAGCAATTACAGCTGAGACCACAACAAGGTCATCATGTGGAAGCTGAACTCCTTGGATATCTTCATCGAAAAAAGTGATAGAATTTTTTTCTTTGAACCTTTTAGGAATATTCTCTTCAACATCATTGTTCCATGCATCTGACCGATGAAGCATGCCAACATTTCCATCAGTCGGCTTTTGATGAGGTAGATCGGCTTCATCAGATATCCTTTGAAGAGTTGTTGCTTCAGCCTGAGGTTCTGAGCTGTTGATGTATTTTTTCAGATATCCTCTTTTTATTAGATCTTCAATAGCATCCCGAAGTTGAAAACACTCTTCGGTATTATGGCCATGGTCCCAGTGGAATCGACAGTATTTGCTCTTGTCCCTTGCTTTTGCAGAAGTTTTCAGGGGACGTGGCCTTCGCAAATAATTATCTTTCTCAATTTCCAGTAGAGTTTTTTTCTTGGTAAGTTGAGGGATGTGTAGGCATCAAATTGATTATTCTACTGCTTCGACTTGGAACTGCACCTAGGAACCAATGCATTATTAGAGGATGTGGGCACTAGGGATGGCAATTTTTACCGATCCGACCCTAATGGGGTGGGTAAAACCCGACCCGTGTAATTTATAAATGGATATGGATTATATAAAAAAAACCCGACTCAGGTTCGGGCAGTAGTATGTTCCGACACGAACCCGACCCGTTTATATATATAAAAAATTATATTTATAAAATATTTAAGTAAATTAGATATGGGACGGATATACCCGACCCGACCAGTTTAGCTTTTAAATAAACTAAGTTTTATGAGACCGGGTATACCTGACCTAACCTGATATATACATGATTTTTTTATACCTGACCTGACCCGACCTGAGACGGGTATGGGACGGGATGGGGCGGATAATTTTTTAGTGGGACGGGAATGGGTTTTGGGTGACTCGACCCGTTGCCATCCCTAGTGGGCACGTTTGGTCCCTTGGCATTTTTTTTCTTTGAAGGGTATCTCCCTTCAGCAAGTCTTTGGCTTACCGCTTGCTCCTCGGTGGTAGCATAATTCTGAGCCCTCGCTAGTAGTTTGGCATAGCTCATTGAAAATCTTTTGTCTAGGGACAAAGTAAACCTGGACGACTTGAGACCCTTTTTCAAAGCAGACATGGCCACATGCTCATTCAGATTTGGAATCTCCAAAGTGGTCAAATTAAAGCGGTGTACAAATTCTTTCAAACTTTCTCCTTCATTCTGCTGGAGGAGAAACAAGCTATCAGTATTGCACAGCATCTTCTGGCATGTTTTGAAGTGTGAAACAAATTTTCGCTCTAGTTTAGCAAAGGAATGTATAGTCTTCGACGGTAAGCTCGAATACCATATTCAAGCAGATCTTTTCAGAGTAGCAAAAAAAGCAAGACAATATAGAGCATCAGTTGCTCCTTGCACTATCATGTGAGCCTTATAACTCCCTAGATAGTCAAGAGGATCCGTAGTCCCATCATAAGCTTCCAGCTATGGAATCTTGAAGTGCCTAGGGATAACTTCATCCATGATCCTATCAGAGAAAGGCTGTTGAGAGTTGAAAGCTATGACTTCATCATTTTTCCTCTGATCTGAAATCCTGGCTATGTCTGCTTGCATAGACTTGAATTTCTTTCAAATTCAAAGTTTATTTTTCTTTGTCTAGCCCCTTCAGGTGCAGAATCTCTGGAAGAAATAGAGGGAGAATGCCTGATCCTCTTCTTTTCATTATAATCCCCTGTTTGTCTATCTGAAGGGAAAGCATGGCGATCATGAGATGACCAGATCCATGAAGAACTTGAAGTGAGCTCTCGATGTCGATCTTCTCTTCTTTCAGTTTGATAGCTGGGCTGCGAGATAGGTAGTGAACACTGCCTTTGAGCAGCAGCTTCTTGTAGATTTTGCACTAACGCCATCAAGGTGTGTACCCTGCTCAAGAGGGCTTCAAATTGTTGTTGTCCCACCATCAGCATTGGAGGTTGCATTCCATGATCTGCTAGAAGATCGTCTGCTTGAGGAGCATGTTGCTCCCTACTTACGGATGCGTTCTGAACTTTTCTTTTCACCATTCTTGCTTGAGTGAAGCTCTCCTTTAACCAGAGGAAATAGATCTCCCCCTACCTAGCACGCCAATCTGTTGACGCTAAATCCTCGCCGACCGGATGGAGTGATTCGCCACCCGCCGGTTCGCCGTCGACCGGAACCTGCAAAACAGATCCCCTGATTGAAATTTTTTTGGTGAGGGACACTCCGATGCCAAAATTAGCAAGAACTCAGGCAGCAGAATGGAGAGCTTGAAAACAGAGAGAGGGGGAAAAGAAAGAATTCAAATGATCTAAAATTCGCTTAGCTTACCTCGAGTGTCCCCTCTTATCAGTATTTATAGGCATAAGTATAACTACTTACGATTATGGGAGTTAGTTAATAAAACCTCCTCATAACTATAAGTAGTGGCGGTCGGAAAATTAATTATTCGACCATGTGGGCGGTTATGATACCTAAAATAGCTTTCAACTGTTTTAAGTTGAGAGACCGCTCTAGAGTTTCAGATGTACTCCTTTTTTAGAGAGAGTCCGAAGTAAATTTAACAACCTTTTCAGAAAGCCTTCCTTGGAATGGCTTTAAGGAATATTAGTTATGTACTTCGGACATATCTCTTAGGAGTGAACAAGATAAACAAATACTTACTATGATATTGAAAAGACGAAAATAAATCAAAAGCATAGTCTTCGGACCTGATTGAAGATACGAAGCCGAAGGAATAATAATTTGCAGGCTTACTCTTCGGACTAGGCTAAAGATACGAAGCTGAAGGAATAATAATTTGTAGACTTACTCTTCGGACTAGGCGGAAGATACAAAGCCGAAGAAAGATAATTGATAGGTTTAGTTTCCGGACCAAACGGAAGATACGAAGCCGAAGAAATATAATACATCCTTCTTGTGGATCATAAATTTCGTCATGTCAAGAAAATATTTTCCTTAGTATACTGATTTGACTAATAAACCAAAAATTAAAATTGATTCGAAGAATGAACCAGTTATTATTTTAAAATTGAATAAGAATATCATAATAAGTATATCATTTTCGAATAGAAAGTAGTTTTGATGATATTATACGTCTAGATTTTTTACATACATACATTATCATTGCAATTTTCCCTTTTTGGCCGGAAATAACAATCTTGTCCTTTTGTACTTTTATGTACGAAATCATATAAAATTTGATTGAATTCTAATTGCAAAGACTTAGGGCAGCATTCCACATTAATTGCCCATCACTTTATAATACCTTCATCTAATGCAGAGAATATACAGCCTCCATTAAACGTAGGAAGTAGGAAGTTTTGAAGTTTTTCGAAGTTTTTCCAGATGAACATTCCCCCCTCCCCCCCGCCCACAACAAAGCAGGGGACGCTAGAGCCATCCTACCCCGACACCATCCGGCTCCACCCCACCTAAGCTTTAAACCTAGGCATCCAGGACCAGGCCATTTTATCCGAGGTAACAAGGGGCTGAAGGATTTTAAAATACTGAGTGCTCATGACAAAAGGAATATAAGAACTCACCGACCTCTTCTTCTTTAAATGACGAGAGATAATACCATCCAAGCTAATGCTCGACGGTCTTTCCCTGGCATCCATATTTGTTACGTCTAGCATTCTTATAACATTTTTCTGAGAAATAGTGTTCCTACGGGCTATAATTCTACGCGCCATGAATTGCCATGAACATTATCCGACAGAGCATCTTTGCCGCCTTCTTCCATATAGGCTTCCCCACGATTGAAACCTTCATGATCTGCTACTGCATTATTGATCCCTGTAACTGTACTGAGTTCGCTTGAACTTGGTCTCTATTATTAATGACACTTATTAGTGGTGGTGCTTGTCTTCTGCTTGTGAAAAGTACTCAGAGCATTGTTCTTCCACCGTCATGTCGTAAATCCCCACGTCTCGCATATAATGATGCGATCATAATAGCGGTTATGATAATGGCAATTCTTGACTGTTTTGAGCAGCCTAGCATAATTTCCATAAAATCTGCTGGCATGACAGCTATGCCATCCTGATTTCCAGCATCCCATGAATATAATCATTTTGTCTTTTGACTGTCACGAATAAACTCTTTCAACATCATAATTGTATACAACATGTGTTAAGTCTAAAACTTTCCTCCTTGATTCTTTTGATTTTTCAATAGCAGCAACAATAGCATCATATTTTTTGGATAAACTAATCGTAATCTTTTCATAAATTTTTTGATCGGTGATCTTTTCATCATATATTTTCATTTGATTAACTATCTCCATGATTTTGAAGAAGTAATCTTTCATGATTTTATTTTCTTTCATTTTTATATTCTCTAATTTCCTTCTAAGAGATAAAAGCTTGATAGTTCTTATCTTGGTGTTGCCTTGGAATTCCTCTTGAAGAATGTTCCAAGCTTCCTTTGCTTTGCTTGCCCTAATAATCCTTGAAAAAATCTTATGGAACATAGCTTGTTGGATGAAGAAGAGGGCTTTTGCATCCTTTTTCTTGTACTCCTTCAATTGATCTCTTTGAGCATTGGTTAGGATTGTTGATGAGTTGAGTTTCATATATCCATTCTCCACGAAATCCCAAATATCGTGAAATAAAGAGTGTTTTCATTTTGATACTCCAAAAATTGTAGTTTTCACCATCAAAGATAAGCATAGAAGGTTGTTGGATGCTCATATCCATGGGATTTGAAGTTGCCATGAAGATCTTCTTGATTGAAGCTTGTTTTCTCACAAATTTTACTCAAACCCAGCTACAACGATATTCCTAGCTCTGATACCAATTTTGTTAGTTGTGATTTCAACTCATAAACATATATTCGGAATAAAAAGGAAAAAAAGGAAAAAAAGGAAGAAAATGGATAATAAATATGATGGGAGAAGAACCTCTCTCTTTTTTTTTTTTTCTTTTTTTTTTTGTTCTGTTTTATAGCAGTCCTGTTTTACTTTTCTTGGCTCCCAAGAAAGCTACATAATAGCCATCCATATGGCATGTAACTCAACATTAACATCTATCCATGATAAGACATAATAAGAGAGAGAGTTTAATACATAATAAATAAAGTATTAAATTTTAATATTTATTTCTATAGTGGAAGATTCCTTGAGCTAGGCATCCAATGGCAATCACACCAAGAGAGTTCTTCAACAGTAAACTAACATTTATTTATTTATTTATTTATTCATAGAAACTAGTCTACCAACCATTGTGAAAAACGGAGCTGAACATATATAGCTAGGGATGGCGGTGTGTGGACAAAGAGAGCAGGCAGGGCTTTGCTCACAAAAAAAAAAAAAGGAAAAAAAAAAAAAAAAAAGGGAAAGTATGGTGAAACTGGCATCATAAATAATTGATCAAATTGATGGATCTCCATCATTTTGCATTTGCTCAAATAATTGTAGATCTCTAGGATGTCATCATTTTGATTCATTTCATTTTAAGCATTCATAGTGTGCTGAGTATGCCATGAACTTGCTTATAATGTAGCACCAATGCCTCCAATTTCTTGTCTACCTCTTGTTTTAATATAGGATTTATTTACGCTTTGGACTTTGCTCTATGCTTTGTATTCTTGATATGGTTGAGGCATCAAAATCTAGATTGTACAAGATGATCTACATTTCAGAGCTTTTTATAAAATATATAATCAAAAGAATTCACTGTAGTAAAAAGTTTAAAAGTCGACTTTTTCTCCCGACGTTTTAGGTAAGCGTCGGGAGATACAGCAAACCCGCCGATGCTTTTAAAAAGCACCGCTATCCTCTGACGCTTAAAAGTATCGCTAAGTTTATTATTTCCTGATGCTTTTAAGCATCGTCGGGTTTTCACCAAACATCAGGTGCTCCGCCACAGTACCAATGCTTTTGAAAAGCATCGGCAAAAGAAGAGGCTACTCAAACCTACCGATGCTTTTAGAAAGCGTCGGTATCCGCCAATGCTTTAAAGTGTCGCCAAGAAAGCGTCGCTAAATTTATCTTTTCTTGACGCTTTTAAGCATTAGCGGATTCACTATTTCACCCCATCGATCTGCTTTCCCTCGGCCGAGCCCTAATCTATTCCATTGATCCGCCGCAACCTCTTCCTCTTTCGATCCCTCCCTCCTTATCTGATCCCCCGATCCCTACCTCCTCCTCTCATTCGAACGGTCGATAGCTCCTCCTCCGATCCCTCCATCCTTCTTCATCTCTTCCGTCGACGTCGAGTCTATCCTCATCGTCTGAAGGATCGAGCCGTGGTGGGTGGCCTTGAGTCGAGTTGCCGCCACGCGCCGGCCACCTCCTCCGTTTTATCCTCCGATCCCTCTCTCTGTTCATCAAATTTAGGTATATTCCAATTAACTTTTATTTTGTTAATGCTTTCCAGCATAACTTTTATATTCCAATAAAATTAATCTCTCAGCATAATAGGCATTATTATCAACCTCTGTATAAAAAAAGTGCGGGGGGGGGGGGGGGGGGGTGTGGGGAGATGAAGAAGGAACTCAATTATCTATTGAAAAAAAAAAAGCATGGATTCTATACAGTACCATGATGTGCAGTGCTTCATGCATACCATCTATCATGCAATGGACTGCCGTGTATGAACATGAGAGGCCATTCATCGTGCAAGTGACAATGCAAAGCAATGCATTGCAGAGGATCTGCATGCCAAAAAAATTTATCAATGGATATTAGAATATTGCAATGAGATGTAATAATTATCATGATCATCCATGTTGAAAAATAAACATGAATTTAGAAATATGTGTGTCTCTCACGGAAGAATGTGAGATATTAATTAATGTACATGTGAGTAGTATAAATAGAAATAATTTTCTTAACAAAATTAATTATTAGAACATGTAATACATACATATACATATATATAATTAAATTAATTTCATCCCACCATGTATCGAAATCAATCAACCATGGCAACTTTACGATATTAGCAATGATGAATTGATATATTGCAAAATATATTCCAGGAGCAAAATTAATGGTTTAATTTGAAGAGCAGGTATAGCTAATGTTGATTTGACTATATTGAAACGATATCTCAATATCTTGTTTTCAATGAATAAACAAAGATCTTCGAATTTCTCTACTCTTTCTGACTTTTTATAGTCTTCAAACTTGAGTGAAAATAAATTAGGATTTTGAATCATCTCAATATGAGGCCACGATTAAGATGGCCAAGATATCAAGCTTTAGAAATATGGGTGGCTGAGATATCAAGCTTAAAAGACCAGGAAAACCTATATATCTAAAGGAGACGATCAATTAAAAGAATGAGTCTCGAAGAAACCAAGCCCAAAACCTAACTCTCTCTCATTCTCTCTGTGATCTCTAGTGAAGCGAACCTTTCCTTCTTTTGGGGTTACAAATCCGTTGCCAAAATTAGAAAGTGCAATTGATGGTGCTAGGGAGTGCTCCTTACCCAATATATATATATATATATATATATATATATATATATATATATTATCAGGTTTAAATAAGGTGCTTCTTGATTCTTCTAAAGTTATATATTATATTAGTCCAAGTACAGGAGCCAGGGTTCAGGCTTAAATAACTTGATAATTGCACACCACTATGAAAAATATGCTCTACCTGTTTTGTTGCCTTTTTCTTATCAGGTGCTTGATTGCTTGGAGAGTAAAGAAGCTTTCTAAATTATTTTAAAATTGGTTTAAGGTTTGTATATGGAGGCTATGATGATTTTAGGATGTATGTTTGGCTGATTCAACTATTTCTAATGGCAGCAATCTTGGATGGCCTTCTTTTGTAGGCAACTAATTGTAGTCATTTTGATTTAGTTGTAGATTAAATAATAGATCTGAGCCTCCTCCTTATTTTTATTATTTATTATTTTTTTCTTAGTATATTATTTCTGTATAAATTTCTTGGTATATACTTGCATCTTACTAAACATGTTATGCTTTAATATTTGTTCATTATTGCAAATCTTTCATTTCAATACCATCAATAGCTTTGTTATGATCAATTCTGATTTTTTAAATATTTTTTAAAAAACTTGCATTGCATAGAAACATAGACTTGTCAATTGATTAAAGTACATATTCTACAACATCCATACATTTATTTTATTTTTGTACGGATATGAGAAATATGTACAGTGGTCAATTGATTATCTAGTTTGAACAGTTTGAGAATTACAAATAATTTTATATGTACTTACAGTAATCAAACGATATGGATAGAGTTTCAGATATATTTCGGATAGCATTTTCTTTTAGTTTTCCTTATACATATTTATTTGTATGGGAAGAACTAAGCGGAAATGCTATCAAAATTTTTCTGAAACTTCTATTACGTATCCTTTGGTTACTGTAAATGACCTATATAATTAATACAATTCTTAAATGGGATAGGACCTCTTTATCTATTAGTTGGTGATAGGGTGCATTTAATAATATTGTAATTGATCTATTGAATAAACTTATTTTAAATTTATTCAGTTCTTATAAATATTTATTTATTTTAGTTAGTTTTATCTTACAATGGATAAGAGTTGGATAACTAAACTGAGGAATAGCAAAGAATATCTTGATGGAGTTCAAAATTTTATTAAATTTGGTATGAAGAGAAGTAGTATTAATGGAAAGATTTTATGTCCATGCCAAAAATGTGTAAATTTCAGTTCTCTATATCCAAATACTATTGAAGAACATTTGGTATGGAATGATTTTTTAAGAGGTTATACAGAGTGATTTTTTCATGGAGAGTCAAGATTACCATCTACATGTAACCAAATCTCTAACATGGAACGTATACTTGATTTTGGATCCAGTAATCAACAAAAAAATCTTGCAAGAGATGATAATATTAGGAGTTTGCTTAGAGATGCTTTTGAATATGGTACTCAAAATCCTGGAGATTTTAATGGAGAACAAGTAGCAGATGGGCTACCTGGTGGTCCTATATTTATTGAATCTATACATAATGGAGAGCCGATATCCCCAACTAATGTTGGAACAGATCGTTATCAGAAGCTGATAAGAGATGCATATCAAGAATTATATGCTGGTTGCAAGAACTTTTTAAAATTTTTTTTTCTTTATTTCATATAAAATACTTGAATGGATGGTCTGATAAGAGTTTTACTATGTTGCTCAAGTTGTTAAAGGATGCATTTCCTAAAGGTACTAATTTACCAACATCTTGTTATGAAGCAAAAAAATTAATAAAGGAATTGGATCTTAGATAAAAAAAAGATTCATGGCTATACAAATGATTATATATTATATTGGGAAGAACATGCCGATCAAGAGTCATGCCATGTGTGTGGATGTTCACGATGGATGAAGCAAAAAGAAAATGAGAGTGAGGGATTAGATGAATTGGATGCAACACAAATTAAACAAAAGCCGGCGAAGGTATTACATTATTTTTTTCTTGTACCTAGATTAAAAAGATCTATGCATCATCAAAGATAGCTTCGTCAATGAGATGGCATGATGAAAGACGTATAAAAGATGGAATGCTGAGATACCCAGCGGATAGTTTAGCATGAAAAATATTTAATGACAGACATCCTGATTTTGCCTCTGATGCTCGTAATGTCAGGCTGGGTTTAGCCAGTGATGGGTTCAATCCATTTCGGACCTTAAGTTCTGTCTATAGCACCTGGCCAGTTGTTCTGCGGGCAATTGATGCTTCGTTTAGCCATACATTCAATCTGCGGGCAGCTCTATTATGGATTGTTAATGATTTTCCTGCATATGCTAATTTATCTGGCTGGAGCACTAAGGGATGAGTTGCATGTCCTTCTTGTGGTGAATCAACCCATTCAATTTTGTTAAAACATGAAGAAAAGTTTTGTTATATGGGACATCATCGATGGTTGGAGGCAAATCATCCATTTGATTTTAGAAGGATTTATTTGATGATACTATAGAGTTGGGATTTGCTCCAATTCTACCTTCTGGTTCTGATATTCGTAGACAAATGCTTGGTAACAGGTACAGTTATGGTAAGTTGATAAAGTTCTCTAAAAAGCAAAGAAGAGATGAAGTTGAGACTTCAGCACAAGAAGAAGTATCGGAGGAAGTCAATACTTGCACTTTAGATACAGCAGTGTTCGAGGATCCGGATAATTTCTTTGAAGTTGAAAATGATGATGATATAATGACAGCATTTATCCATCAGCATACTAAATAATTATGGAAGAAAAGAAGCATATTCTTTGACTTACCTTATTAGGAGCATAATATACTCCGGTATAATCTTGATGTCATGCATATAGAAAAGAATGTTTGTGATAATTTGATTGGAACAATATTAAATCTTGATGGAAAGATTAAAGATAACATGAAGGCGCATCTTGATTTAAAAGAAATGGGCATCCGACATGAACTTCATTTACAAGTGCTTGCAAATGATAGAACTTATATTTCTCATGCATGTTATACAATATCTAGTTGAGAAAAAGATCTTTTCTTGACAGTTTTAAAGAATATCAAGGTTCCTGATAGATATGCATCAAATATTTCATGATGTGTGAATCTGAAAGAGCGAAAATCTCAAATCTTAAAAGCAATGATGGACATATACTAATGCAAGATATTCTTCTATTGGCTTTAAGGTCGTCAATGCCGAAACAAGTTATTACGATTTTTTTCAGTTATCATCATTCTTCAAGGCATTATGTTCTAAGGTTCTTGATCCTCAGGAGCTTGATCAGTTGCAGTCTCAAGTCATACTTACATTATATCATATGGAAAAGATTTTTCTCCATGGATTTTTTATGATTATCGTTCATCTACTTATTCACCTAGCTTCGGAAGCTAAACTTGACGAACTGATATAGTACAGATGATATACCGTATCGAGAGGTAATGCTGTAAAATTAAAATTTCATAATTTAGATATCTTTTTCATTATTTAATATGATATTAATATTAAAATTTTAATTAATATCATACTTTTTGAAGATATCTTGTACATTTGAAGGATTATGTACGAAACAAAGCCTTGAGGGCTCAATAGCATAGGGATATATTGCTAAAGAGTGTTTAACATTTTGTTCAAGATATCTCGAAGGTGTAGAGACTGTATTCAATCGACCTCAACGCCATGGAGATACTATGGAGAATACAAATTTATACAAATTTGCATCTTACGGAAGATTTATAGGAAAAGCTAAAAGTATTATTCTTGACCATAAATCCTTGTCACAAGCACACCATTATGTATTACTACATAGTGACATAATATCTGACTATCACAGGTTAGTCTATTTGCATATTGATAATATTAAATATTAGACATATTATTGTCAAAGTTATATTTGATTGTCATGCAGTGATTTTTTAGTTGTACAATAACAAGCCTATCATTTCACTTGTCCTAATCCAATAATTGAATAAAGATGGTTGGTTGAGTTATTCCCTAATTGGCTTGCCAATCAGGTTAGTATATATAAGTCATATAATAATTTTACTAATCCAAGGATTGAATAAAGATGGTTGGTTGAGTTATTTCCTAATTGGCTTGCCAATTAGGTTAGTATATATAAGTCATATAATGATTTTATATACATTTAACATCGAATAAGTGATCGATAATTGATATTATATTTTTTAGGTACTGGTACTGATGGAGAAAAATTGTTCAGAATAACTAATAGCACTTGCCAGAGGTCCTAATTATATTGTGAACAAATATAATGGTTTTATTATAAATGGCTTTAAATTTCATACCAAGGAGCGCGAGAAATTTAGAAAAACTCAGAACAGTGGTGTTATGGTAGAAGCAAATGAAAAATCTTATTATGGTATACTTAAAAATATTTTTGAGATGGATTATTATAGAAATTTTAAAGTTGTATTATTTCGATACAATTGGATGGATATAAATACACCAAGAAGTTTGAAAAATGACTCAAATGGATTTATACTTGTCAATTTTTCAAGATTGATACATACGGGTATGTTATTGAAGGATGATTCATTTATCTTTTCATCTTAAGCTCGACAAGTTTTTTATGTACAAGACTCGAATGATAAAGAATGTGCTACTGTTATTAAGACAAAACCCAGAAACTTATATGACATGAAAAAAAAGGTGGAAGAAGAAGATAATGATACTTATACTCAATGTATGCCTTATAATATTGTGCCGGATGATCATATAAATGATACAACCATTTTGGTTATGTTGGATTCCAAAGAATGTACAACTGGTTGATTTTGACAAGTAAGTAGTTTATAAGATGGTTTACATTTTTGCATGAATAATTATCCTATCTTTTAAATAGTAATTCATTTATGTTATAATTTGATTATAATGTTAACTGACTTTGTTTTTAATAATGCATGTTAGGTACACCATGCCTCGAAGGAAGGCCTATTGGATGTACAATTTTAGTTTTCTCAAATTGAGGCTGGTACTTCGTCACAGCAGCCCGATGAGAGTCGATCAGTATCACGTCGGTCTGATGCCAGTCCATCTATTTCTGCACATCTGACGGAGGTCAGTACCTCTGCACATTCGGTGAGACCAGTACCTCTCCATATCAGGACGACGCCATTCCATCCAAGTCAGTACATCACGATCCTCCTACGGATCATCCAGATGATGAACCTATCATCGATGACATACAGATACAGGATAATTTAATAATGTCATCTCATTTCAATTCATACATATGCAATAGTTTTGATAAATAATTTTCTATATTTTTTTTGTAGATGGATCTAGGAGACTTAGACGGAGGCGAGGACCCATACTAGTCTGTGATGTGTGGCAGTTACTTGAGGGTGAGAGGAAGTCATAGAGTGCAACAAGCTAGGCTAGCCTATTAAGAAAGATGCTAGCTTGTTGACTACTTTTTTGGAGACAGTAGCACGCCGGGGTCAGCTATGTCCCCTAAATTATCCGAAGTGGAACGACATGCTTCCTGCCTATAAAGTAGAGATGTTACGAGTTGTACAGGTAAAAAAATTAATATATTACTTTATATCTTAGGTTTTTAATAAATGAATTGCTTATTTTATTTAATACTTATTTTATTATTTATTTACATTGTAAAGCAAGTTCGTTCTCCCTCCAGATTGTTCTGATTTTGTGCTTAAGTCTCTCAATCACAAGTGAAAAGAGTATAGGGAGAAGTTGAAGGGAGACTACAAGCGAGAGGGTAGGATAGAGGAGTAGGTTGCAGCTACCTATCCTTCTGATGTTCACCCTCATCAGTGAAGGGAGCTGGTGCACTATTGGTTCTTCGAGAGGGCATAGGTTGTGTAGCATCATCAAACATATAAATTTATTAATTTTTAATATAAATTATATTTATACAATATATAACATAGTTTTAATTTTATTTTGTAGACATATTCTTCTATTGGTAGAGCTGCACGAGCAACTCAGTCTGTTCCTTATATAGTGGGGTCCAAGAGTTATGCACGGCTCAGGCATGAGTTTATATATTTCTTATCCTATAATATTTTTAGTACACTTCTGTTTTAACATCATGTATCATCATGTATCATGCATGTGCCATATATCATGGTACGAAGGTATAAGATGTGTCATTTTGAATTTTTTTGTAACATTTATTCTCTCTATAGGTTGATCAACAAGGGAGGGAGCCTAGTGAGGTGGAGTTCTATCGGATAACTCACGTTCACCAGGATGGCAATTTTGTTCGGAAGGAGTTCAGAGATATATTTATATTTTTTTATTTATATTATATCATGATTTATAATTTTATTTTTATTAAGTAATATGTATAAATTTTTTATAAAACATAGGAGAGGGCTACCTCTATGATCGCCAAGCATGGTGGTGAGGCTACATTATCTACCCAGAGCAGTCGCATCGAGGCCGAGGTATTTTCAGAGTTGATAGGACCAGAGCATCCTGGACGAGTGAGGGGTTATGGGATTGGAGTTATTCTTACTCAGTTATCTGAGATGAGTAGATTTACTCGGGATGCTAGAATTAGTCATGACCATTCACATGTTCGTCGACTTGAGGATGAGATAGCAAAGCTCAGATAGACAGGTGGTGCAGACAGAGCAGAGCATGATGTATACAGAGCAGAGATGCAGACTATGAGGGCTCAGCTTGAGCATGTTACATCTGTGCTGCATATGTTCATGTCATCTCAGATAAGTAATTATTTATAACTATATATATATATATATATATATATATATATATATATATATTGTATGTATGTAATAATTTAGAATATATATAATGTATATATCGTAACTATGTATATGTATATCTTGTAGGTTCCTGATGTATCTACCAATCGCAGACAGGACGCCGACTAGCCTCCCACGGATCATTGATGTCATTGATGCCATTTGGTTTTTTTTATTATTATTAATATCTTTGTATGTTTTTTGACAGTGTTTTATCTTTGTATGTCTTTGATGTATTTGAACTGGACCATTGAAACTTCTTATATATATATTTGGTGTTTGGTTCCATTTTGTATATTTGATTTTGTGTGATACAGGTTTGAATGAAACACTGTTGATACACTGTTAATATTTGATTTTGATGATATACAGGTTTTATTGTACAGATTTGTATTGATACAGGTTTTATTGTATAAATAAATATATTTGACAATGCTTTAAATTACTACAAATTTATTTTTTTAAAAAAATAAAATAAAATTGTCGATGCTTTAAAGCATCACTATTTTTTCGTCTGCCGACGCTTTAAAGCATCAACAAAGCATCGAGCTTTAAAGTATCGGAAAGTTTCAATTCTATCGACGCTTTTAAAAAGTATCACTATATTTAAAGCCTAGCGATGCTTTAAAGCGTCGGTCACTTTAAATATAGCGATGCTTTAAAGTATTGGCATTTGCCTTAAAAGCATCGGCATGTTACTTCCCCACACTTACATATCCATTGCTTTTGCGATGTTTTAAAAAATGTCGGGAGCTTAATTATTGCCGATGCTTAAAAGCGTCTGCGAATCCCCTATGTACCGTAGTGATTGATGACAAAATTAATGTTTAAATCAAATTTTATTTGGCCATCAGTATTGATTATCATATGCAAAATATCAATTCATTGTATGAACTTTTAATGATAGTGGTTGTTTACATCTGTTACAGCCGTGACAGTGACGTGGCCAGGCTCAGGTATCATCGAATACGAGCGAGCCACGTGTATGTTTCCCCGGCCAAGTCAGCGCCACATCCTCAAGGCCAGGATCGGCAAGACTACACCGCCCGATGACTGCCTGAGGCAAACCGCCCTCGCCGAGGTCGAGCTCGGCTCAGAGTTCCTCTACCACTTCATCGGCGCCCGGGCCCAGGAGGGGTCCACCTAAGCCGAGGTCGGCTGGTCCTTCGCCCTTCGCCAGGTGGCCGCCCGGAGACGGGCCCACCTCGGCCGAAGCCAGGCGACCTCCTGCCACCTCGCCAGGTGTCCACCCAGGAGGGGTCCACCTAAGCCGAGGTCGGCTGATCCTTCGCCCTTCGCCAGGTGGCCACCCGGAGATGGGCCCACCTCGGCCGAAGCCAGGCGACCTCCTGCCATCTCGCCAGGTGTCCACCCAGGAGGGGTCCACCTAAGCCGAGGTCGGCTGGTCCTTTGCCCTTCGCCAGGTGGCCGCCCGGAGACGGGCCCACCTCGGCCGAAGCCAGGCGACCTCCTGCCACCTCGCCAGGTGTCCACCCAGGAGGGGTCCACCTAAGCCGAGGTCGGCTGATCCTTCGCCCTTCGCCAGGTGGCCACCCGGAGACGGGCCCACCTCGGCCGAAGCCAGGCGACCTCCTGCCATCTCGCCAGGTGTCCACCCAGGAGGGGTCCACCTAAGCCGAGGTCGGCTGGTCCTTCGCCCTTCGCCAGGTGGCCACCCGGAGACGGGCCCACCTCGGCCGAAGCCAGGCGACCTCCTGCCACCTCGCCAGGTGTTCACCCAGGAGGGGTCCACCTAAGCCGAGGTCGGCTGATCCTTCGCCCTTCGCCAGGTGGCCGCCCGGAGACGGGCCCACCTCGGCCGAAGCCAGGCGACCTCCTGCCACCTCGCCAGGTGTCCACCCAGGAGGGGTCCACCTAAGCCGAGGTCGGCTGATCCTTCGCCCTTCGCCAGGTGGCCACCCGGAGACGGGCCCACCTCGGCCGAAGCCAGGCGACCTCCTGCCATCTCGCCAGGTGTCCACCCAGGAGGGGTCCACCTAAGCCGAGGTCGGCTGGTCCT
This sequence comes from Areca catechu, assembly GCA_021397845.1. Lineage (NCBI taxonomy): Eukaryota > Viridiplantae > Streptophyta > Magnoliopsida > Arecales > Arecaceae > Areca > Areca catechu. Next base: position 16,368,070 of record CM038049.1, on the reverse strand, counting down.
TCGCCCTTCGCCAGGTGGCCACCCGGAGACGGGCCCACCTCGGCCGAAGCCAGGCGACCTCCTGCCACCTCGCCAGGTGTCCATCCAGGAGGGGTCCACCTAAGCCGAGGTCGGCTGATCCTTCGCCCTTCGCTAGGTGGCCACCCGGAGACGGGCCCACCTCGGTCGAAGCCAGGCGACCTCCTGCCATCTCGCCAGGTGTCCACCCAGGAGGGGCCCACCTAAGCCGAGGACGGCCGACCCCTCGCCCCTCGCCAATTGGCCCCCGGAGACGGGCCCAACTCGGCCGAGGTCAGACCGCTCGTACGGCGAGGACCCTGGAGAGAGAGACGGGCCCCGAGGCCATCCCTCGGGCCGTACGAATCCCAGACGGTGTCCTGTACGGAGGGCGGCGGCACGCGGAACATCACTAGCATCGGCCCGACAGGTCCCGCAGCCGAGAGGCGCAACCCTGACGACACAGGCCCTATAGATAGATGGCACCCGCGCTTGGGGAAGAGGGCGCTCTCACTGGGCCCGAGGCCTGACCGGCCGCCCTGCCAGCGCCGCCCTCCCCTCTTTCTCTTCTGTCTTTGCCTTTTCCCTGCTGGGCCCGGCGGACGAGGTCGGAAAGCCGCCTGGCACCCTTCACCGAAAAGGGAAAAGAGAAGAGGACGGGGGAGGGGAGTTTCCGAGACGGAAAAAGATAAATGCGCGACGGAAGGAGATAAAGAAGGAAGAATCTGGGGACGACAAGGTAAGCCAACCAGCCTGGGGACAAGGAAGAAGCACCGGCAAAAGGCCTCGCTCCAAAAGAGAAACCAGAGATCCCGAGAGGGGAACTCTAGGCGTGAGCTCGGCAAGGAGGCCCAGCCGAGATTCTGGTCCCCAGAGCATTTCCTTCACCAGTTAACTCTCTAAGTCGGGAACCCTTTAGAGGGTCCGGCTGGAGAGTCTGTTCCTTCTCGTCGTCTACTGACTTGACCGTCGGAGCTCCCTCGCCGGGATCCCCGGCCAGGGTCCTCTAACCCCTTTGTTGCAAGTTCTCCGCGGGAAGGGAGGCTCCCTCACCAGGCGGTCGGGAAGGATCGGCTGATCCGAGGCACGGGCGCGGCTGCGAGAGCGGCAACAACATCTTTTTTTCGTTTTTCTCTATATTTATTTTTTTGACATGGCTGAGGTAACTGACGCCTTATAATCTGCCTTCATATTATCAATATTACTAGAAACATGCACACATACTCAAAAATAATAAAAATATCAATCGAAGGATTAGTCTAACCAAATGCAAGAAGTATGGATTTTTTTTTTCTTTTCTGCTTTAAAGGAAAAGAAAACCTAGGCCCTACATAATGGAGCTGTATCACTCCGCTTGCGTCTCCCAAGTTATTTGCTTGGCATCGGCATAACTTCCCATGCATTGGACGTGACGGTAATGCAGCATTACGGTTTTTCTTCCATCCAATCTTCCCTATTTGATTAAAAAATAATCTTTTTCCCACTGCCGTGCAGATTATTTACCACATGAACATCGCGGCACCGATGCCTTTGCAACCGGCCTTCATATTATCGTAGCCTTTTTCTTTTTCTTTCTTTCTTTTTCTTTTCAATTCTTTTCTTTTCCTTTTTTTTTTTTTTTTTGGAGGTTATATCGTAGCCCTCTTAACAAGCTGTTCCTTGGCCTTTTCGTTGGAGTTAAATTTTTTTTATTATCAATATTATTTTCCGATCTCTGTTATCGATTGATACCTCTAGCTAGCCAGGCGTTTAGAACCTGCCACTTCTTATCATCACTGCTCTATATAAGGAGCAGTCCGCTCTTGTTTTTTGCACTGACCATTTGTTCCTCAAGGAGATTCAGAAACCCATCTTCTTCTTGTTTGAGGCCATCCTCTTGTCTCTGTCCACTCAAACTCCTCCCTCGGTGCATGCCCAACTTCTGCCCATCATGGATGACCACGGAGCCAATGCTACCGCAATGAAGACCTATATCGTTCACGTCCAAAAGCCCAAGGGCACAAAGTTTCTCCGGTTCAAGGACCGAGTAGCTTGGTATAAATCCTTCTTGCCCAACACGACCGTCGACTCGGGGGAGCCACGGTTGATATATGCATACCGCCATGTGATTAGTGGCTTCGCTGCGATGCTGACCCCCAAGGAAGTGGAGGCCATGGAAACAATGGAAGGCTTCGTCGTAGCGTACCCAGAGATTGAGCACGTAGCTCAAACATCCACAAGTCCTGATTTCCTGGGGCTGAACCGATGGGATGGCCTCTGGGTCGGCACCTTCTACGGCCAAGGGCAAAATCATCGGTGTAATTGACACCGGTGTTAAGGCCATCCATCCTTCCTTCAGGGAGCACGGGAATATGCCGCCGCCACCACCAAAGTGGAGGGCTGTTCTTGCATGGCGCCCATTTGTAACAAAGAAAGCACGCGGCACCATCGCTTTCAAGCACCGTTTAAAAGTAAGAAAAGTTGGAGCTAAAATAATATTTTTTCGGTGCTGCATAGCATCGGCCTTTCAAATAGAGTTTTTTTTTTTAATAATACAAATTAAAAAATTATTTACGAAAATAGATGTTTGGTAATATAATTATCAAACTGGATGTTTTCGGATAGCGTGGCAGCCAGCGTGGACCTGAAATTATTTTTTATAAAGATGATTTCAAATTTGATTGAAATCATCTTTGCCAAAGATGATTTCAATTGAAATCATCTTTCGGAAAGACGAATTCAAATTGGATTGAAATCGTCTTTCGAAAGGATAATTTTAATTGAAAATGTCTTTCCTAATTAAAATCGTCCTTCTGAAAGACGGTTTCAATGTAGGAATTTTTTTTTAAGGGTTAATATTTGAAATTAGAATTTATAATAAAAATATGAGTATATATGAAAATAATTTAATTATATTAAATAAAAGTAATTTATAATATATTATTTTATATTAATTGTTCCGAGTCCTAGCTCACCTTGCATCTCGACATACCGATAAATGATTGGTCATTCTCTGTGCCAGTGCATGACCGGTGTCGTAAACCCTTAAATCCTAAATCCTAAAAATCCTATACCCTAAACCCTAAGCCAAAAATCATAAACCCTAAACCCTAAACCATAAACCTTTGGTCGGGCTATGGCCGAGCCCTGTGGGCACCACCGGCCAAGCCTATTGGGCACGGGCCACGAATGGCATGAAACATGGCATTTTCGAATGCTCGGCGTCGGGCGTGCGGGCACGGGACAATGTACGATCTACCAAAGGTCGCCGGTCTTGCGTTAGCACGGATCATAGTACGTACTGTCGCTTATCGATCGCTTATCGTGCCACTGCATGGCACGGAGCTTGTGAGGGTGCGGGGCCAAACTGGATGTCAGACCACCGTCAATCCACTCACTAATCCGGCCACCAAACTAATTGCCAGTCCGGTCATCGATTCGATAGACTGTCCAGTTATCAATTTGATTGCCAGTCTGGCCGCTAGGCCGGTGCCAGTCTACCCGCCAAGCCGGTTGCAGTTCTATCACCAGGTTGGTGTCAGTCTGACTCGAACTGGTGCCGAATTGGTGCCTTGCCCCGTGCCCACACGTCACTTGGTGGAGTAACCCCTTATGATTTTGTAACTGCAATGCTAATGAACTTTTAGGTAAGAAGGTGGAGGAGCAAATTTTGATAGTAGACATATGTGTTCTATCATTTCATTATATATATGTTATTTGTCTTGATTCTTGTATCGTGCTTTATAGTTGATGATGGATGCTGTTACCATTGGTGAGGAGTTGATACCACATAGGAGAGGCATGAGTACACTAGGCACCTTAGTCCATGATGATTCTGAGTCCGCTATAGCTGCAACACAGATCAGAAAGTTGACTCGGAACCGTGGCTTGGTCTTGTATGAAAAATTACTCATTGATGACTCACTAAAAAATACTTCTGGTGGAAGTCAAAAGGGTAAGCGTCTGTATCTCTATTGAGATAGATGCCTGATCATGTCTTAACCATTCAATTTTTTGTAGCCATCTGTACATAATGCATTTGGAGAAGCTAACTCTAGTTAGAGCCGAACCTTATTCATGGATATAATCTTTCAAAGACATGCGGTATTGAGAATTATTATCATTTTCTTTGGTATTCTAAATAGTGGTTAAATTTTATATGATATCTATATTATCATTTTCTTGGTGCATTAGATGGTGTATTCGTCCTGTGACGGATGCTATTATCATTGGTGAGGAGTTGATGCCACATAGGAGAGGCATGAGTACACTAGGCACCTTAATCCATGATGGTTCTGAGTCCATTATAGCTGCAACACAGATCAGAAAGTCGACTCAGAACCGTGGCTTGGTCTTGTACGAGGAATCACTCATTGATGACTCATTAGAAAATACTTCTGGTAGAAGTCAAAAGGATAAGCACCTGTATCTTGACTGAGACAGATGCCTGATCATGTCTTAACCATTCATTTTTTTTGTGGCCATCTATATATAATGCATTTGGAGAAACTGACTACTCTAGTTAGAGCTGAACCCTATTAACAGATGTAATCTTTCAAAGACGTGCAATACTAAAAATTATTATCATTTTCTTTGATGTTGTGAGTAGTGGTTAATTTTTATATGATATCTATATTATCATTTTCTTGGTGCATTAGATGGTGTATTCATCCTGTGACGGATGCTATTACAATTGGTGAGGAGTTGATGCCATATAGGAGAGACAAGAGTACACCAGGCACCTTAGTCTATGATGGTTCTGAGTCTACTATAGCTGCAACACAGATCAGAAAGTTGACTCGGAACCATGGCTTGGTCTTGTATGAGGAATCACTCATTGATGACTCACCAGAAAATACTTCTGATGAAAATCAAAAGGATAAGCGCCTGAATCTTGATTGAAACAAATGCCTGATCATGTCTTAATTATTCAATTTTTTGTTGCCATCTATACATAATGCATTTGGAGAAGCTGACTATAGTTAGAGTTGAACCCTATTAATGGATGTAATCTTTCAAAGGCATGCAATACTGAAAATTATTATCATTTTCTTTGATGTTCTGAGTAGCGGTTAATTTTTATATCATATTTATATTATCATTTTCCATCTGTATCTAAAATGCAACTTTTTTTTAATTTTCATATTTTTTGTTTTTTTTTTGTATTTTTTTGAATTTTTTAAGCAAATAAATGATTCTTTAAAGTACTAACAAGACTGGAGCAATTTATTACCTTTCACAAGCACATATATAAATAAAAATTCATAATATAGTTTTATAAATACAATACATAAATAAATAAATAAAAGATCCTAGGTCTCACAAGGTGGCTGCCTCCTCCTACATGTAGACTGCATACAACGAGGCATTTGCTCAGCTTCACTTGGTCCTTGATGCTCCGTCATATGCTCCATGTCGTGTGATTCCTGTCGTGCAGATATGTGATATGACGATCCTTTGCCATAGAACTTCCTCCATGTCCGGAATAATCATGTTGCATCATGTAGTTCGGTGCAGCAATATAATCAAAATGTGTAGCCACATCCTCAATAGATGTGAACTCGGGCATCGGATATGGAGATGTACTATATCATCGGGTACCTTATCTGTGATGAGCTGGCGGAGGTGCTTCCGATGTAGATGCATACGGGTAAGGTGAAAGAGACTCGTCATCTCTGTCGATCCCCTGATAAAACTCATGTCATGGGACACATGCATGCTCGCCGACAGTATAAAGGACGGAATGATATACATCTTGTACAGTCTCGGAGGACGTTGCTATGGAACCTGGCTGAGCAAGTTCAAGTATCGTCATGATGCCACTGCTTTGTAAGTTAAAACTAAATAACGAGTTTCAAAAAATTAAAAAATTAATATTATTAAATAATAAAATTTAAATTTCTTATCATATAATCATACATCGCACCATCATAACTGATGAATCGACGAGTGATGCTACGGTACCACTACATATAAGGATCGTGATAATCCATGATACTATCAACTAGAGCACTATGTATAATATAATCATGTCGACTCATCCATAACTGAATATAATACTTGTTGCCACCCGGATCGTCATGGCGCGTAGCTGCTGGTGTCGCCGGGTGTTCCGCGTCCGCCCGCGGGAGATGCCTCCGGTGCCTCGGGACCTGCAAGAAAGCCAATGTCAGTGACCCGGGCTTGGGATTCCGCCGGGGGCACTCCGACGATCAAGTCAGTGACGATCCAGGGAAACAGATCCTTCTGGTCGAGCCCCTCTGGATGAGCTCCATGCTAGGAGGAGTGAATATAGTGCGAGTGAAAGATGAGGACGAGCTGGGAGTGGTGTTGGCCGAGGTGGTCTTGCCCTCCTCTCTGGCCTTCCTCCCTTGTGTCGCTCTGGTTCCTCTCTTGGCTTGAAAAGAATGCTATGGGTGTTGTTCTTTGAGGTTAGATGCCGATACCTCTTTTTCTTATTTTTTGGCAAGAGTTTCTACCTTGATTTGCTTCGGGATCTCCCCCTGCTGTCGTGTACGGCGAGGTACCGTGATGTGGACGAGACGTTTCTCCTTTTTTGACAGTCGGGGAAGCCTCCATAGATTTTTGACATTCCTTCTGCTTATCCCTCTCCTGGGAGTCTGACAGGGCCTCGACCGGTGGGCCGTCGGTCTTGGGATCCATGCTCTCCGGTAAGGTCTTTTCTCTGGTTGTACGGTAGATCGGCGGAAGGTATGGCCCCTTGATTGCAGCATGGTTGGTGTCGTACGGCCCTTGGGAGCATCGCCACTTTCCTTGGAGGAGGGGTATGGCTCCCTTGGCGGCCGATGCATTGGCTTGAATAGAGGACCGAGCTAGAGAGGCAAGGCCCGTCTTCGGTAGACTCGCCTTGGTGCTGCTCGATAGGACAGAGGTCGACCGAGCTCAGTCACAGAGGGGCGCCTCATGGCGGAGGAGGCTGAGCTCGACTCCTGACCACGGGGCCCGACCTCAGACGAGCTCGGTGCCGGGGTGCCGCCCAGCCTAGGGGACCTGAGCTCGAAGGGGTGCCTCGTGGCGGAGGAGGCTAAGCTCAACTCTTGACCATGGGGCCCGATCTCGAGGGATCCGCCTCAGGTGGGAACTCGGACTCGGCTCCAGCCTAGGCATTCCGGGCTTGTGGGAACGGGCCTAGCGGAGGACAGAGCTTGCCTTCGGCGAGCAAAGGTGTCGCTTCAAGGAATCTCAGCTCGGCAAAGGCGCTCATGTTGAAAGCTTGCCGTGGCGTCTGATGGGGTCTCCACGTCAACTGCCTCGTGCCACGCCAGCATTCTGGCCACATCAATACTGATGAGTGATGGACCGGTCCTGATCGAAGCATCCTTTCATATCGATATGGTGCAGTGCCAAATCCATATCAAACTGATCTAGCATGACTTGTCGAATTCCAAACTGGCGCATCACTCTATCAGGTAAGTGTCACCATACTATATGAAAACAAACAAGTGGCACTCGAGTACACCAGATGTCTTGACTCTGTAGACAGTGATCTAGTAACTGTATAAGTATACTGATAGTATATGGCTGCCATATCACCTGTTTATAAATAATTTAAAGCATAATTTGTTAAACAAGAATATATAAGACTAATCAATCATTTTAAAAAAATAAGCAATAATTGTCACCTGGTCGGCTCTTAGGTGATCTAGTAAATATCGATATGAAGAGATGATATATGTAGGTACCTGTGTCACAGAAAAATATCTCTCCATCTATAAAATAAATGAATTAAATTTATTAAATAAATTAGTAAATATCATACATAACATAAAATATAATATAAGCATAAAACTTATCGTATCCCTAATGGATCTCGTGGTAAACCAGCTCTACCATCATCAAAATCGATTATAGGATCTGGAGCCTGTCGAAAAAATCTGCAGGGTGCAAGGATCGAAAATCTATCCCATGCCCACAGCTATAGTAGTAATAAAAGACCAGCAATATCATTAGCATCTCTCCTGTTTGCCCTACACATCTCTCTATACAACCATGCGAGCCCTACACTACCCCAACTATACCATCCAATAGTCTCAAAGTCCACTAGTAGGGGTCGAAACAAGAGATGCATCATGTTCCTAGATTTATCCATAAATAGACACCCACCCATCAGCTGCAAAATATACGCTCGAGCATAGCACTATATGGCTATCTCGTCAGCATCAAAAGCTAACTCTTGAAAATGCTCGATAAGCCAGACTAGGCTCAATCATGATATATAGAGTCCACCGTGTGGTGGAATAATCCCTGATAAATCATGACAAATCTATCCCCAGTCTACTTGTGTAGTACCCATAACCGATAGACCATCAACTGGCAAACCTAGCTGAATGGCAATATCTTGAAGGGTGATAGTGACCTTTCCTTGTGAAAAATAAAAAGTATGTGTCTCTAGGTGCCAGCACTCGACGAGAGCAGTGATCAAATGCCAATCTAATCTAATAATCCAACAAGAGCAAGACTATAAAATCCAGACTGCATCAACAAAGGTAAAATATGTCGATCGAGCGATATCGATGTACATATAACCATCTCTCGACGTCGATAGTGCAAAACAGTAGTATCCTATCCCTCCCATACTAGAGATGATCTATGTGAATCCTAATCGTATAGTACACCATGATCTGAAGGACCGAGATCCATAACTGCGATATATAATAACTCAAAGGAAATGAAATAAGCAATCACAAACACCACTTAACATAATATTTTTCTTAAAAATTTAATTATAATGCATCATAAGATCAGGAATTTTTTAAAATAATATAAATTTAATAAATATTTACAAAAATAGGTGTTTGGTAATATATTTATCAAATTAGGTATTTAAAAGTTGATTTGATTGAAATCATTTTTTGGAAAGATGATTTCAATTTGAAATCATCTTTCCAAAAGACAATTTCAAATTCAGACTGAAATCATCTTTTGAAAAGACGATTTTAGTTAATCAAAGCTTATTTTCTTATACTTCTATTTAAGATTTAATATATATTATTCAATAACATATTATGATATGTTTAATATTATAATAAATATTTTATATTTCAAAATAAAATAAATATATTATAATTTATAAAAAAATTAATAAAAATCTTTAAAAATTAATATTTTTTAAAAAAATTAGAAAATAATAATAATAATAATATATTATAACATGTTTTATTTATTATAATATAAAATATTCCTCTTTTTTTTCTTTTGGATGGTGCAAGTAGTGGGTTGTAGAGTGCGATGCCCTGGATGGAGTGCCTTTCCAGAGAAGGTGCCAATAGTATACTATAGGACTTGACGCTCTAATGGAGTGCCTCTCCACAAGAGGATGCAGGCGACGTGCCCTGGTGGAGGGTCTCTTTGCAGAAGGTGCAGGCGATGTGCCCTGACGAAGCATCCCTCCGCAGAAGGTGAAGGCGACGTGCCCTAGCAGAACATCCCTCCGCAGAAGGTGCAGGTGGCGTGCCTTGGTGGAGCATCCCTTCACAGAAGGTGCTGCTTCTTTAAGTAAAATGGGGGCTCCGGCAGGGATAGCGATACCACCTGCTGGGGTCGCTATCCGACCATTTCCACGGTCGCCCGAGGGGGGATCGAACCCACCTATTTCTGTTCAAGTTTGATTTTAGGTGGGGGCTTGACTTCGGCCAGAAGCTTGACCTCGTATGGGAGGTCAACCTCAGATGGGAGCTCGATCTCAGGCAGGAGCTCGACATTGGATAGAAGCTCGACCTCGAACAGGAGCTCGACCTCCGACGGGAGCACAACCTTGATCGGGAGCTTAACCTCGGATGGGAGCTCGACCTCAATCGGGAGCTTGACCTCGAACAGGAGCTCGACCTCGATCGGGAGCTCGATCTCGGACTGGAGCTCGACCTTGGTACTTATCTGGTGGCAGTATCCAGGTGGCGCCTTCTGCTAGCTCGATTGCCAGCTAGGTCAGACACAGGCTCCACGTCAGCGATTACACCACATCAAGTATTAGTCATTCTATAAAGCTTCACCTCACCGAATTTCCTTTTATTGCTCATCCATCTACAAGAAAAAATGTAATATAAAGCAAATATTATTAGCAAATTTTTAAAAAATTAAGTGTCTTGATATATACATTATCCATGATGCATAATGTTAGTTTCATTAAAAAATACAAATATTTCAATATAAAAAGTATAGGTTTGTAGTATAAGAAATAAACGAACTCCTGTCTGACTCATGCATAACTCTTGGATCTTGATGTATAAAGAATAGACAGAGCTACTCGCGCATTCTACTAATATTATAATATATCTACAAAATCAAATAAATAACTTGTTATATCCTAAAAATAAAATATATATGTATAATCTATAATATAAATCAAATATTATAATAAAGTTGTTTAAGAGAATGTAATACAGCATATATGTCCCCTCTCGGAGAACCAGTAATGAACCAACTCTATTTACTGATGAGGGGATATACCAGGAGGATAACCATTAACTACCTACTCCTCAATCATACCCGCCAACTTGTATTTCATCTTCAATTCTGCTTTATATTCTTTCCATTTCTGGTTGAGAGACCTCAATACAAAATCATGAGAAGATGGAGGGAGTACAAACTTGGTCTACAAATAAAATAAGTATTAACTCAAATAAATTTTAGAAAGAACCATGCTGATACAAAATAAAACAAAACAATACCAAATTTTCCAGGCCTCCGTCATTTAATGCCGTGTCGATACAAACTTTTGTAACTAAAAGAATGTAAAGCATAATAAAATATGTCAACCATGCAATGATCTCATATAATAATGATCAATATAAATATCTAAGATGATTAGTGATGATAAATCTCCAAATTATTTTTTGTTTAAAAAATTTCCTGTACAATAATGTGAAGTGGTTAAAATTGATTCTTTCATTTCATAGTACGTTGTAAAGAATCTTTCCATGGCACATTGTAAAGAATCTTTCATTCTCTTTATTTTCTTAAATTATGCTACTCACTTGGAATTTGGGAACATACAACTTGTAAGCATATAAGAAAGGAGAAAAAAGCTTTGAATCCTTTGATCATCATCAACTTTATTAAAAATTACTAATGCAGTCTTCATTATATTTCCACCCTACTTGTTTGATTTGCTAACTATTGAGTCACTGTTTTGTTACTATGAAATATATAGTGTTGCTGACCTTACCATCGTGGCCTACAGCTATGATGTGGTGTTGGACGTTAGCCCCTTTACTCCAGAATTATGTGGTTCCCGGTCTTGCAAAATAGAGTTAGAGACCCGGGCCGGAGATCCCGGCGAGAGCACTCCAATGATCAAGTCAGCGAACGGTAAAGATGAACAGATCTCCCAAGGTAGATTCCACTTCGGTCACCACGCTTGGAGAGTTTTTAACAGAGAATTGAATAAAAGAGATTGAAGAGGGGGATGCTCGAGTCATGGCCATTATGTCCATTGGGACTCTCTCCAGGAGTCTTTCGGGAAGTCTCGGTGCCTTCCCTTCGCCCGTTCTCCCTTTTTTTTGGACTTGTGCTCATGCTCCCTCGTGGAGTTCCTTACCCCCTTTTCTCCCGTTCAGTGCCCTTTTAGATCACCAGTCTCCTAGTGACTCAATTCTCGCCCTTTGAGGGGCTCAGGAATCAACGGAGCCCATTGGAAGCGCTCCCAAGGTCATTATCCCTTATAGTATGAAGTTAAGCCATAAACCTAGCTTTCCCAGTGGGCTATCACCACTGGAGGAATTTTGCAGGGCCTCGATCCGGGGTGGCCGCCTTCGGGTCTGAAGCTTCTAACGTGGCTTTCTCTTTCCGGTGAGATCATACCCACAGGCTTCTTGGTGGGTCGATTGTCAACAGCAGGGATAGGGGAGAGAGACGCAAGTGGTTGATTCTCCACGGGGACCTCGCTCCTCACGAACTTTCTAAGGTAGCCTCTCCTTATCAGGTCTTCGATTTTCCTTCTCAGGTTGAGGCAGTCCTTCATGTCGTGGCCATGGTCACGATGGAATTGGCAGTACTTCATCTTATCATGACCGCTTAACGGCCTTAATGGGAGAGGACGGTGTAGGTAGAGCTCGCCCTCGATCTCCAAAAGAATTTTTGACCTCGGAGTGAGGAGGGGAGTGAAGGTCTCCTCTGGAGCTGGATCGCTTTTTGGCTTTGGTCCGACCGGAAGTCCGTTGGCGGCCCGGGTCTCCGCATCCCAGGGGCATCTCTCGGGGTTGGCTTCTTTAAAGGATTCCCATCTAGTTCTCTCCTGGTACGGCCGGCCTTCTCGGTATGGACGTATTTATGGATACGAAGGAGGAGTTCTGAGTATGTCTTTGGTGGCTTCTTATCCAAAGAATAGGTCAAGCGGGAGGTCTTGAGCCCTCGCTTCAATGCCAACATGGCAACGAGCTCATCCAGAATATAGATTTCCAAGGTGACAGCTTTGAAGCGGGTCATATAGTCCCGCAGAAGCTCATGGTCTTGCTGTCGGATAGAGAAGAGGCTATCCACCTGGCGTGGCATCTTTCGACAGGTATCGAAGTGGACCACAAACCTCCTCTCCAACTATTGGAAGGAGTCGATGCTTTCGGGCTTGAGACGAGTGAACCAAACTCGAGCAACCTTCCGGAAGGTGGCCAGAAAAGCAATGCACAAGAGGGTGTCTGTCTTCCCCTGCATTCTCATGAGAGCCTTATAGCTCTCTAGGTGGTCCAGGGGGTCGATGGTCGGTCGTAGGGATCCACCTGAGGCATACGGAACTGACTAGGGATCGGTTCCTCTTGGATTTTTCGAAAAAATAGGGGTTAGGCATTATAGCCTGCTGGCTCCTTGGAGGAGCCCTGCATGTTGGCGAACTAACAGAAGAGCTCTGCCAACTTGCGCTCTTGATCTTCTAGGCACTGCTCGGTCAGGCGCCTAATGGCCTTGTCAGTGGAGCCTTCCACTGAGACCGCCGGAGAAGATGGAGTTGATAGCTGGGGATGGTCATGACGGGGATGGAATTGAATAAAAGAGGTTGAAGAGGGGGATGCTCGAGTCATGGCCGTTATGTCCATTAAGACTCTCTCCAGGAGTCTTTTGAGAAGTCTCCGTGCCTTCTCTTCACCCGTTCTCCCTTTTTTCAAACTTGTGCTCGTGCTCCCTCGTGGAGTTCCTTCCCCCCTTTTCTCCCGTTCAATGCCCTTTTAGATCACCAATCCTCCCAGTGCCTCAATTCTCGCCCTCCGGGGGGCTAAGGGGTTAACGGAGCCCGTTGGAAGCGCTCCCGAGATCATTAACCCTTATAATAGGGAGTTAAGCCATGAACCTTGCTTTCCCAGTGGTCTATCACCATTGGAGAAATTTCACAGGGCCTTGATCCGGGGTGGCCACCTTCGGGTCTAAAGCTTCTAACGCAGCCTTCTCTTTCCAGGTGGTTCAGGTGGTCGGTTGCAAGATCTGACATCTCGATCAGGGCACCCTTCCCCAACTGGTGCAAACGAGGGTAGGCACACCTTTCTAGCCTTGGGGCACCGTATTGGGCATGCCGCATTGTGCGCGCCAGCTTCGCTGGCAGTCTCGATGCCGATGCCTCCGTTCTTCCCCATGCTTCCAAGGAGAGGACTCGACTCTGGCCAAGGTGGGCTCGACCCTTGGGGAGCCACCTAGCGAAGGAGCGGAGAGGGCTCTACTCCGGTCGAGGCAGACTCAACCCTTGGGGAGTCACCTAGTCGAAGGAGCGGAGAGGGCTCGACCCTTGTGGAGCCACCTAGTGAAGGAGCGGAGAGAGCTCCACTTCGGTCGAGGCGGACTCAACCCTTGGGGAGCCACCTGGAGAATGAGTAGAGAGGGCTCCACTTCGGTCGAGGCGGACTCAACCCTTGAGGAGCCACTTGAGGAAGGAGTGGAGAGGGCTCGACTCCGACCAAGGCGGACTCGACCCTTGGGGAGCTACCCGGCAAAGTAGCGGAGAGGACTCGACTCTGGCCGAGGTGGACTCGACCCTTGGGGAGCCACCTGGCGAAGGAGCAGAGAGGGCTCGACCCAATCAAGGCGGACTCGATCCTTGGGGAGCCACCTGGCAAAGGAGTGGAGAGGGCTCGACTCCAGCCGAGACGGACTCGACCCTTGGGGAGCCACCTGGAAAAGGAGCGGAGAGGGCTCGACTCTGGTCGAGGCGAGCTCGACCCTTGGGGAGCTACCCGGTGAAGGAGCTTGGGAAGATGTCCGACATGGCAACGCCTACTTGCCTTCCTGCCAAATGGATCCGAGGTGTACTCCACGTCAGCGGTCTTTTCATAGTTTGTTGCACTCAACTACTATCCTCTTACCCTCTTGCATTTGTCATACGTCTCGTGCTACCATGGGCCCGCACCTAGGTCTAACCCTTCCAGATCCGTCTACAAAAAAATATATAATTAAAATATAGTAAAAAGTATAATAAAATTTTATTAAATCAAATAAAAAATAACTTATCGTAAACATGTAGCTCATCATCTACAACATCGATGGAAGGATCATGCTGCCCCGAGGATGATAGATCTGCATCGGACTGGTGTAAGGAAGGACAGCCCCAAAGCTGAAGAGGAAGGATCGACCTTAGCTTGCTGTACTAAAAAAGGATTGGTCTCAGCCTGCTTTGCTGAAGAAGGATCAGCCTCAGCCTGCTGTGCCGAAGAAGGACTGGCCTTATAATGCTATACTGAAGAGGTATTGGGTTCTGTCCATGAGTGTTGGATTTGCACACCAGCAAATCATCATGAGCGACACATAATGTCACCTAGCATTTACATCAATAAAAGTTAGAATTAATGAATTTAAATATTAATTAAATATTATAATTACTACAAATTATCTACAATGTAAATATTTATTATCAATAACAATCAAACAATAGCATCTCCTTCAAATTTCATCCTAACCAAAGATACCGTAGCATTTACATCATCAACTAGTATAAAATTATATGGCATAGAATACGTATAAGTATCGTCATCATCATCTTTCAGCTATTTTTCAATATCATATAAGTCCATAGGTTTCATTTTGATGATAATAGTCCAATCTTTATCTTTTGCATATTGTACAATAAATACTTGATGAGCTTGAGATGAAAAAATGAATGGATCATCCTTTAATAAGATACCAGTATGCATCAACCTTGAAAAATTTATAAGTGTAAATCTATTTGCATCTTATTTCAAATTCCTTGATGAGTTTATGTCTACTCAATCACATCTAAATAATACTACTTTAAACATTTCATAATATTTCAACTCATAAATATCTTTAAGTGCACCATAATAGATTTTTTCGTCTACTTCCACCATAACATCACTATTCTGTATTTTTTAAAATTTCTCATGATCTTTAGTATATAATTTAAAGCCATTGATTATGAAACCATTATATCTGTTTACAACTTTGTTAGTTTTTCAAGCTAGGACTATTAATTTATTTGAACAATTTTTCTTTATCATCGTTGATGCCTAAAAAATAATAAAAAATATTGATGAGTTATTCAATATTAAATGTATCCAAAATCAATATATTTGTTAGATATATGTCAAACTTATTTTGAAAGCTATATAGGAAATAACTCGATTAACTATTGTTGCTCAATACTTCGATTAGGACGAGTGCTATAATTGGCTTGTCACTAAGATATTAAAAATTTGCTACATAAAATATATATTATTCATTTAGAACATTATATAAGATATGATATTTAAACTTATAATGCCTTAAATATAATAACATGTTATGGTTAGATATTATATTAAAGTAACATATAATACTATACTTGTACTATAGATTTCAAATCAAGTACAATACTTTCAATTTTCTCCATGACTTTGGTAGTAGTTGAAAACTTATACAATTCTACATTGTCCATATAATGACTAAACCGTTAAAGTCTATTAAATATAGTCACTATATTTTGAAGAATCTTAAATAAAATATCAAATACTCTTCAGTAATATATCCTTCAGTAATCGAGCTCTCGGATAGACTCTGTTTCATATATAATATTTTAGTCACACAAGATACCTTTAAAAATTAAAAAATTATTTAAATATCATTATGATGCTACTTCTAATAAAATTATTTAGAGGTTTAAAATTGATAACAATACATTTCAATAGGATACATCTATCTATAATGTACTAGTCTACCAAGCTTAACTTTCAAAGCTAAGTGAATGAGTAGATATACCATAATAATAAAAAATTTAGAAATTTTTTTTTTCCATTTAGCAAAGTGTAATCATAACATTAGACTCCAACTGATCAAGCTCTCGGGATCAATAACTTTTGAACATAATGCCTTAAATAATGATGACAATCAAATTACAACTACAAAAACTTGTTTAGACACTGACGATCTTAAAGCTAGTGAGAAGATATCTTGCATTAATATGTGACCATCATGACTTTTAAGATTAGAAAGTTTCTGGTCTTTTAGATGCACACATCGTAAAATATTTGATGCATATACATCAGGTACTTTAATAATTTTTAAAACTATCAGAAAAATTATCTTTTTCTTGAGTGAACATTATATAAAATGTAAAAGGCAAATAAATTCTATCATTAGCAAATATTTTATGATGAAGCTCCTGTTAGATATCCAATTCTTTTAAATCAAGTCATGCCTTCATATTATCTGTAATCTTTCCATCAAGTTTTAACAATATTCCAAGTAGATTATCACAAATATTCTTCTCTATGTGCAAGATATCAAGTTATGCCGAATAAGATTATATTCTAAATAAGGTAAGTCATAGAAGATTTTTTTTTTTTTTTCATAAATATTTGCTAGGTTGATGTGTAGATGCTATCTGTATGTCTTTCTTATTTTTATTTTTAAAAAAATTATTAGGATCTTCAAATACATGTACATCCATAGTATCAGTATTCATTTCTCTGACAATCCTTCTTGATCATCTCTTCCTATTTTTTTAGAAGACTTCAAGAGTTTACAATATATATGATTAATGTCATCTATTTATTTATGAACATTAGTTCCAGAAGGTAGAATAGGGATACATTCCAATTCTATAGTACCACCAAATAAATTTTTCTGAAATCAAAATAGATGATTGGCTTCTAACTATCAATGGTGTTCCATGTAATAAAATTTTTCTTCATGTTTTAACTAAGTTGAATGTATTGAGTCTGCACAACAAGAATATGGAACCCGCCTCTTTGTACTTCAGCCAGATAAATTGGCATATGCTGGAAAATCATTAATAGCCCATAATAAAGCTGTATGTAATTTAAATATTTGATCATTAAAAGTATCAATTGCATTGACACCCTTCCATAATTATTTTAATTTTTTTATTAAAGGTTGTAAAAAAATATCAATATCATTGCCTGGACCCTTATGACTTGGAATAATTATTGACAAGATAAGTGAAGATTGTTTCATGCATATCCATGGTGGTAAATTGTATGGTATTAGAACAACTGGCCAAGTGCTATGGATAGAACTCAGAGTCTGAAATGGATTAAAGCCATATGAAGCTAAACCCAACCTAACATTATGAATATTAGAGATAAAATTAGAATGCCTAGCATCAAATGCTTTCCATGCTAAACTATTTGTTGGATGTCTCAACATTCTATCCTTCATATGCCCTTCATCTTGCCATCTCATTGATGAAGTTATTTTTGATGATGCTCAGAGCCTCCTCAATCTAGGAATAATAGAAAAGTAATGCAATACCTTCGATAATTTTTTTGTATTATGCATCGCATCTACTCCATTCATTACATCATCCTTATCTTCTTTATGAGTTATTCATCATGAAGATCCATATATATTGCATAACTCTCGATCAGTATTTTCATCCTGATATAACATATAGTCTTTCGGACAACTATAAATCTTTTCATATCCAAGATTTCATTCCTTTATAACTTTTTTGGCTTCATAATAAGAGCATGGTAAACCAGTACTTTCTGGAAATGTATCTTTTAATAACTTGAGAAGCATACTAAAACTCTTTCCAGACTATCTATTCATATATTTTATATGAATAAATATACAAGAAAAAAAATCTTAGAAAATTTTATACAGCCCGGATATAATTATTTATCTGCATCTTTCATTAAGTTATGATATCGAGCTGACTCACTAGTTAATGGTTGTATATACTCCTCAATATAGATTCATTCCATAAATGTAGAACCCATAGATATTCCAGCTACTTCATGGTACTACTGGAGTCTTTTAAGTTTTGAACACCATATCTAAAAGCATTTGTGATCAAACCTTTATATCATCATCTCCTACAAGATTTTCTTGCATGTCAGTGGATCCAAGATCAGACAAAGATTGATTACTTGATAATGGTAATATAAATTCTTCATGAAAAATTCACTCAGTATAACCTTTTACAAAACTATTCTATACCAATTATTTTTCAATGGTTTGTGGATCTAAAGAAGAACTATTAACACATTTTTGGCATGGATATAAAATCTTTCTATTCAAACTACTTTTATTCATACTAAAATAAATTCATGAATTCTATCTAAAAATTCTTGGTATTTCTTGGTTTATTTTGCCAATTTTATCCATTGTAGGATAAAATGAACGAACTTGCAAGTTATCTAAAACAAGAAAAATTATACAGTCAATATTAATGCAACAAGTAAAAATATTAAAAATTATGACACTCACAAATCAATAAGCAATTATCTAATATATAATTAAATTATACCTATCTCTCTTAAAATCAAGAGTAGGCATAACAGGAAGAGTCAAAATTCACCTAATTTGAGGATAAGTGAGGTCATATCTTAAATTCGATATGTATATGTGGAGCATAAAATAACTTACATAATAGGTACATTCTATCACCAACTAATAGGTAAAGACACATCCTATCCTATTCAGAAATAACATTAATTTTATAAATCATTTACAGTAATCAAACGATCTGCAATAAGGATCGAAAAAATTTTGGTAACATTTTTTTTTTAATTTTTCCTACATGGTTAAAGATATGTGAAAAAAATTAAAAAAAAATACTATTTAAAATTTATTTCGAATTCTATGGATACCATTTGATTATTATAATTTGATGAGCCAGGTGGTGTAAGAGTTGATGGTCCTCGTAATACCCTTCCATTTTCTCGGGTTGATGAGAAGAAAAGCTATAAGGTGACTATGAGCATCATGGAGGCACCATTCCAATCACCGGTCAAGTTTCGGAATCCGATCTCGTATGGGTATCTGGCAAGTACTATGTCCGAAGTCCCATTGCTGTCACATTTACCTAGGACACCATATCCAGCAACCCCTCCAATTCTCCATGCATGTTTTTTTTTAATGATTTCTAAGCCTTATGATTCACAAGCTGTGCTATTCATGAGTAATGAATAGCTAAGTTACAGCTAGCGCTTCATTTTTGTAAAATAAAATGATAGTGGTGTCATAATTTGCAATTGTGTAAGCCTTGAGATGTCTTTTGAATTATGTTTCATCTTAAAGGAAGATTACTTTCATTTTATGGCCATCAAATTCCTTTCATCTGAAATATTTATTCCTTCAGTTCCATTTGTCGATCGCGTCATTGTCTACTGATAAAAAGTGTTTTTGATGATATTATCTCAATTTTTTACGTATATACATTATTATTGCAGTTTCGACGAGCTTATATGTCCTTTTGGACCAAAAATAACAACCTTGCCTTTTTGTACTTTTTCATGCAAAAGCATATGAATTTTGATTGGATTATAATTGTAATACCGGGCTTGGGCTGAAGTCGGCAAGCCCAGCCGACTTCAACCCAAACCAGTTAAAAAAAAAAAGAGATCGAGGAAGAGACGGAATATGGGAGGGGGAGCTCGCCGAAGTTTTCACCGGAGGACTTGGGGGGAGGAGTCGTAATGGAAGTGGAAATGATCGGCGACCAGTCCGAGATGAAGTGAACTCCGATCTGGCGGTGTTTGCTCCCCAAACGGCAAGGGAACCACCAATTAATTCTTTAAATTTTCTTCCACTGTTACCGAATTAAATTCCATCAAGTTCCTCCATTCCATCGTTGTTTTCTCCGGCGAGCAGCGAAGGGTTTCAATCGCCGGTAAGTTCCTTTCCAATTAATCTATTTTTTTTGGAGAATTTTGATGTTTTTTCTTTAGGTTTCGGTTTAGTTCGGGATCGTTCACCGCCGTCGTCGTCGCCGCCTGCCCTTGGTTCGTGAAGGCCCTGCGACAACCACGGAGTGGTTGCCGGCAGCTGGGAGGGGTGAGAGGCCGGATCGGCCAAATCTAGGAAAACAGGGGAGGGGGAAGGTGGTTCGGGAGAAAGAAAAGAAAAGAGAGAAAGAAAAGAAAAGAGAAAGAAAGAAAAGAAAAGAAAAAGGTGGGGGGTGTTTTTGTACGGTCCGAAAAAAAAAAAAATAATAATTAAATAATAATAATAATAAATAATAATAATAATAAAGGAAGAGAGAGAAAGAGGAGAGAGAATGAGGAGAGAGAAGGAGAGAGAAGGAGGAGAGAGGAGGAGAGAGGAAGAAGAGAGAGAATCAAGGGATTTTCTCGAGATTCGTGAAATTTGAAAATTTAGTTTTTTTAATTAAATTATTTATTGATGTAGGAAATCAGTCTACTGAGCAGGAAGGTATCACGTAAAATTCGGGTACTGACTAATATCGGATATACTAAGAATAGCGTGTTAAGGTAAGGAATTTTGTATTGATCATTCCTTTATGCTTGAATTTATTATGGTCTGGTTTGATATAGCATATAATTTTATATATTTACACGTATGGTATTATATGACATAGTATAGTTATTTTCTTGAGATAGAAATTATGGTTTTATTGTCGTTATTTCATGCATGATGTTATTAAGAAAATTGATATCCGGATGGGTTGGACCATGATACCAGATTGTTAAATAGGTTGAATCATGAAACTGGATATCGAGTGAATGGGACCACGATATCGGTTATTAAAATAAATAGACCATGATATCGGTTATCGAGTGGGTCGGACTACGATACCGGTTATCGAGAGGTCATAGAAGATATGTTTTGACAAGTGTTAATGAAGTGAATATGGTTTTTTGGTCTAGCCATGCTATGGTAGCACCGTGGTTATACAGCCTGAGCCACGGGCTTTGTACGTGGGAGCCGGCCATGGGCGGATAGTACGTGGGACAGCCAAGCCACGGGCTTAGTACGTGAGCAGGACCGACCATAGTATGCATGGTCGCTTTGTGGTTGCCAGTCATGGGCTGGTACATGACCGTGGCTAGTCCAGAACCCTAAAGATAAAGGTACAATAATGAAAATATTAAAGGAAAAATGTAAAAATATATATATATATATCAAGGTGTGTAATACATGGAGCCTAAATCATTTGATTGCATGACATAACATACTGGTACTTTATTATTTCAGAATTTATATTATTAATTGGAATGATCTTATGGATACCTTACTGGGCTGTTAAGCTCACTTCTTACCTTTTGATTTTTCAGAGACTTAAGATGCGTGACAGGATTTGGGCTGGGCGTGAGACAAATTTCCATATATGCTGAGTTAGTTAGAGTTAATTTCGGTTACTAATATTTGTGAATCAGTAGACCATTTGGTAAGGTCGACTAAATAATTGGATTGTACACTTGTTACTTGTTTGTTTATATAATATAAATTTTAATTTGATATGGTTGACTTTTGGTGTACCTAGGCCTTGCATGATCTCTAGGATAAAATCTAGAGTTTGTGCGGCCGGTCACGTAGCCGACTCCGGTGCTGGATTCGGGACGTGACAGAGTGGTATCAGAGCAAATCAGGTTTTAGGATCATAGGATATAAGCTTATCGAGAGAGAGTGTAGGTTGGTTAATATGTGGGGTAGATATTATATTTTTTTTATCAATTGAATGTTAGCTGTATACTAATATTGACTGCTGTAGGTTTTCTATGGCACGTGGTAGTGGACGTGTTAGGAGACCCACATGATTTGCAGATGGAGCAAATGCTTGGGATCCTATAGAGCAGCACGAGGATACTGGAATTCTATCTGGTGATGAGGAACATCCACAAGAACCAACGCCTAATCCCATGGACAACGCTGGTGAGGAGGTGCATCCACGGGAACCGACGCTAAATCCTTTGGACAACACCCCAGAGACTGGAACTGCAGAAACAGGAACACCGGGAGGATCTGTAGTTCAGCCTGGGGATCAGGTGGGTCTTCCTCAGCTATTGCAATATTTAGTGCAGCAACAAGCTACTGCAAGAGTTGATATACTGAGAATAATGGAAGCTCAACAACAACAGCAGCAATTCATGCAGCAGCTACTATTGCAGCAGCAACAGCCAGAAGTTAGAATCCCACAAGAACGATCAATTACTTTGATAGATTTCAAGAAATTTGCGCCACCAGTATTTAAAGGAACATCCAATCCCATGGAGGCAGAAGGTTGGCTAAAAGCTGTTGAAAAAGTTTTCCAAGCCTTGCGGTATCCAGAAGGGGAAAAGGTTACATTCGCTACCTTTTTATTGCAAGATGAGGTAGCTGCTTGGTGGGAGCTGGAGCTTGGGAAACAAGGACCAAATGATACACCTTTTACCTGGACAGATTTCAGAAAGATTTCTATGAGAGATACTTTCCTCAAAGTATTCGGGTACAGAAATTTCGAGAATTTGATCGCTTGGAGCATGGTAGTTTAACTATTTCTCAGTATGCCGGAAAGTTTGAAGAATTATCAAGATATGCTCCATCATTGATAATTGATGAAGGGATCCGGGCCAGAAAATTTGAAAATGGACTGAGAGGTCGGATTCAGCATCAGGAGTCTGTCTTCGAGCTTACCACTTATAAGGAAGTGGTCAATAAGGCACTGATAGTAGAAAGAGGACTGGATGCTGCCCAAGCAGAAAGGGAAAAGGTTTTGAAGAAGAGGTCCAGGTCGGGAGGTTATCAAAGTCAAACAAATAAAAATATCAGTGCAAAGGCAAGGAAACCTGACATCACTGCACCAGATGACAAAACTAAACAAAGGGATGATATTCAGTGCTACCGGTGTGGTGGACCACACCTTAAGCGAGACTGCACTTGGCCAGGAGGAAAATGTTTCAATTGTGGAAAGGAGGGTCACACTACAGCTGTATGTCATCTTGGTCAGGGATCACAGCGTTTAGCGCCTCAGGTATCTCGTGATGGAAATCAGCAGGGAGGACAACAGAAGTCAGGTACCCAAGGATGGGTGTATGCACTCACACAGCAGGATGCCAATGCATCAAATTCAGTAGTGACAGGTATGATTAAGCTATTTTCTATCAATGTTTATACCCTGTTTGATACGGGTGCCACGCATTCATTCATATCTGTAAGATTGGTTAGAGAAAGTAATGAGTTAACCCTGACACCTTTAGAGTTTGAACTCTGTATTTCCACTCCAAGTGGGGATGTTTTTGTGGTTAGTCAAATCTGCAAGGAATGTAGATTGAATATTGAAGGTAGAGAGATGGAAGCTGATTTGATAGTCATGGATATGAAGGATTTTGATGTGATTCTTGGGATGGATTGGTTAGTAGCATATCATGCTTCCATCAACTGTTTTGAGAAGACTATGATATTTCAGATTCCTAATCAGTCAGAGTTTTATTTTAAGGATAACAGTTAACATTTATGAGGAGGGTAATTTCGACTTTTATTGCCAAGCGACTTCTTAGGAAAGGTTGTGAAGGATTTTTGGCAGCAGTGATAGATACTCAGCAGCAGGAGCTTAAGTTGGAAGATTTACCCATTGTAAAGGAATTTCCGGAGGTCTTTCCCGATGATCTACCAGGATTACCTCCTGATAGACAGATTGAGTTCTCTATTTATCTTATACCAGGTACTGGTGCCATCTCCAAAGCTCCCTATAGAATGGCCCCGGTAGAATTAAAAGAACTTAAGGAGCAATTGCAAGAATTGTTGGATAAATGATTTATCATACCTAGTGTGTCTCCCTGGGATGCTCCGGTCTTATTTGTAAAGAAGAAGGATGGAAGTTTCCGGCTCTGCATTGACTATCGAGAGTTAAATAAAGTGACCATAAGGAACAAATATCTCTTACCAAGGATTGATGATCTATTCGATCAACTACAGGGAGCACAAGTATTCTCAAAGATTGATCTTCGTTCTGGTTATCATCAGTTGAAAATAAAGACAGAAGATGTGTCGAAAACAACATTTAGAACCAGATATGGACACTATGAATTTTTGGTTCTACCTTTTGGTCTGACAAATGCACCTGCAATTTTTATGGATCTCATGAACCGAGTGTTTAGACCATATCTGGATCAATTTATAGTAGTATTTATTGATGATATACTGATTTATTCGAGAAGTCTACAAGCATATGAGGAACACTTAAATATAGTATTACAAATACTCAAAGAGGAAAAGTTGTATGCCAAGCTTAAAAAATATGACTTTTGGTTGGACAGAATTTCTTTCCTTGGCCATGTTATTTCTAAGGATGGTATTTCTGTGGATCCAAAGAAAGTGGAAGCAGTGGTAGAGTGGGAGAGACCTACTAACGTGTCTGAAGTTCGTAGTTTCCTGGGAATGGCAGGATATTATCGAAGGTTTGTAGAAGGATTTTCTCTTATTGCTATATCTTTAACTCGCCTGACCCAGAAATGAACAAAATTTGAATGGACAGATGAATGTGAGCAAAGTTTTCAAGAATTGAAGAAACGATTAGTCACTGCTCCAGTATTGACTGTTCCTGCAGAGACAGGGGATTTTAGCATATACAGTGATGCATCTCAAAAGGGTCTCGGATGTGTTTTAATGCAAAATAGAAAAGTGATAGCCTATGCTTCTAGACACCTGAATCATATGAGTCAAATTATCCCACTCATGACTTGGAGTTAGCAGCTGTAGTTTTTGCCTTAAAAATATGGAGGCACTACCTGTATGGTAGTCGTTGTGAAATCTTTACAGATCATAAAAGTTTAAAATATATATTCACTCAGAAGGAGCTAAACTTGAGACAGAGAAGATGGTTGGAACTATTAAAGGATTATGATCTGAATATCAAATACAATCCAGGCAAGGCAAATATGGTAGCAGATGCCCTGAGTAGGAAGTCTCCAGGTAAGTTAGCAGCTTTAATTACTAATCAAAAGCACATTATAATGGATCTGGAGAGGTCTGAGATTGAGGTAAGAATTCATAATTCTGGGATACAATTAGCAAGTATTATGGTACAACCTATCCTGATGGATAAGATTAAATCAGCTCAGAAGGAAGATTTAGAGCTTCAGAAAATTAGAAGGACAATTGAGTCTGGCGCTCAGTCTGAATTTACTATATATGAAGATGATACCCTGAGGTTTGGTAAGAGGTTTTGCATTCCGAAGCTTTCAGAATTAAAGAATGAGATTTTGGAAGAGGCACATGGTTTAGCATATACAATGCATCCAAGTAGTACAAAAATGCATCGAGATCTACGTGAAAACTTTTGGTGGACTGGTATGAAAAAGGACATAGCTCAGTATGTTGCTCAATGTTTGGTGTGTCAACAAGTAAAAGCTGAGCATCAAAGACCTGCTGGACCATTGCAGTCTCTTGCAATTCCTCAGTGGAAATGGGAGCACATTACCATGGATTTTGTTACAGGTTTACCCAAAACCCCTAAAGGAAATAATGCGGTGTGGGTGATTGTGGATCGACTAACAAAGTCAGCTCATTTCTTATCATTTCGTATCGGTCTCTCTCTGGAAAAATTAGCAAACTTGTATATGGAGCAAATTGTGAGACTACATGGAATTCCAGTTTCTATAGTATCAGATCGAGATAGTAGGTTTATTTCACAATTTTGGAAGAGTCTTCACAAAGCATTGGGAACCAAATTAAGTTTTAGTATAGCTTTTCATCCTCAAACCGATGGACAGTCAGAGCGAACCATCCAAATTTTGGAAGACATGCTGAGAGCATGTGTTATGGATTTGGGTGGTGCTTGGGACTGTCATATATCATTAATAGAATTTGCCTACAACAACAGTTATCAAGCCAGCATTCAGATGGCACCTTTTGAGGCTTTATATGGTAGGAAGTGTAGGTCTCCTATCTGTTGGGATGATGTAGGAGAAAAGAAATTGTTAGGTCCAGAAATAGTACAACAAACAGTGAAAAAGGTACAAAAGATCAGGGAACGATTGCGTACTGCTCAGAGTCGACAGAAAAGTTATGCTGATAAGAGACGAAGAGAGCTGGAATTCAATGTCGGTGACTATGTTTTTTTGAAAGTGTCTCCCACAAAAGGTGTGATGCGATTTGGTGTGCGAGGCAAGTTGAGCCCGAGATTTGTGGGACCATTTGAAATTTTAGATAAGGTTGGTGAGGTGGCCTACCGATTAGCGCTACCACCAGTTTTATCTAGGGTGCATGACGTGTTTCATGTATCGATGTTACGGAAATACATTCCCAATTCCAGTCATGCAATAGATTACGTACCCTTACAACTTCAGGAGGATTTGACATATGAGGAGGTGCCTATACGAATCATCGACAGCAAAGATCAAGAAGTACGACACAGAACTATACCATATATGAAAGTGCAATGGAGCAATCATAGTGAAAGAGAATCTACATGGAAACTTGAAGCAGAGATGCGAGCAAAATATCCATAACTTTTCGAAACACCAGGTATGTAAATTTCGAGGACGAAATTATTTTAATGGGGGGAGAATGTAATACCGGGCTTGGGCTGAAGTCGGCAGGCCTAGCCGACTTCAACCCAAACCAGTAAAAAAAAAAAGAGATCGAGGAAGAGATGGAACAGGGGAGGGGGAGCTCGCCGAAGTTTTCGCCGGAGGACTCGGAGGGAGGAGTCGTAATGGAAGTGGAAATGATCGGCGACCAGTCCGAGGTGGAGTGAACTTCGATCCGGCAGTGTTTGCTCCTCAAACGGCAAGGGAACCACCGATTAATTTTTTAAATTTCCTTCCACTGTTGCTGAATCAAATTCCATCAAGTTCCTCCATTCCATCGTTGTTTTCTCTGGCGAGCAGTGAAGGGTTTCAACTGCCGGTAAGTTCCTTTCCAATTAATCTATTTTTTTGGAGAATTTTGATGTTTTTTCTTTAGATTTCGATTTAGTTCGGGATCATTCACCGCCGTCGTCACCGTCGCCGCCGCCGTCGTCGCCGCCTGCCCTTGGTCCATGAAGGCCATGCGACAACCACGGAGTGGTTGCCGGCAGCTGGGGGGGTGAGAGGCAAGATCGGCCGAATCTAGGAAAACAGGGGAGGGGGAAGGTGGTTCGGGAGAAAGAAAAGAAAAGAGAAAGAAAGAAAAGAAAAAAAAAGGTGGGGGGTGTTTTTGTACGGTCCGGAAAAAAAATAATTAAATAATAATAATAATAATAATAATAATAATAATAATAATAAAGGAAGAGAGAGAAAGAGGAGAGAGAAGGAGGAGAGAGAAGGAGGAGAGAGAGGAAGAAGAGAGAGAATCAAGGGATTTTCTCGAGATTCGTGAAATTTGGGAATTTAGTTTTTTTAATTAAATTATTTATTAATGTAGGGAATCAGTCTACTGAGCAAGAAGGCATCGCGTAAAATTCGGGTATTAACTAATATCGGATATACTAAGAATAGCGTGTTAAGGTAAGGAATTTTGTACTGATTATTCATTTATGCTTGAATTTATTATGGTCTGGTTTGATCTAGTATATATGTTTTATATATTTGCACGTATGCTATTATATGACATAGTATAGTTGTTTTCTTGAGATAGAAATTGTGGTTTTATTGTCGGTATTTCATGCATGATGTTATTAAGAAAATTGATATCCGGATGGGTTGGACCATAATACCGGATTGTTAAATAGGTTGAATCATGAAACTGGATATCGAGTGAATGGGACCACGATATCAGTTATTAAAATAAATGGACCACGATATCGGTTATCGAGTGGGTCGAACCACGATACCGGTTATCGAGATGTCATAGAAGATATGTTTTGACAAGTGTTAATGAAGTGAATATGGTTTTTTGGTCTAGCCATGCTATGGTAGCACCGTGGTTATACAGTCTGAGCCATAGGCTTTGTACGTGGGAGCCGGCCACGGGCGGATATTTCATGGGATAGCCGAGCCACGGGCTTAGTATGTGAGCAGGACCAACCATAGTATGTATGGTCGCTTTGTGGTTGCCAGTCATGGGCTGGTACATGACCGTGGCTAGTCCAGAACCCTAAAGATAAAGGTACAATAATGAGAATATTAAAGAAAAAATGTAAAATATATATATATATATATATCAAGATGTGTAATACATAGAGCCTAAATCATTTGATTGCATGACATAATATACTGGTACTTTATTATTTCAGAATTTATATTATTAATTGGAATGATCTTATGGATACCTTACTGGGCTGTTAAGCTCACTTCTTACCTTTTGATTTTTCAGAGACTCAGGATGCGTGACAGAATTTGGGCTGGGCGTGAGACAAATTTCCATATATGCTGAGTTAGTTAGAGTTAATTTCGGTTACTGATATTTGTGAATCAATAGACCATTTAGTAAGGTCGACTAAATAATTGGATTGTACACTTGTTACTTGTTTGTTTATATAATATAATTTTTAATTTGATATAGTTGACTTTTGGTGTACCTAGGCCTTGCATGATCTCTAGGGTAAAACTTAGAGTTTGTGCGGCCGGTCACGTAGCCGACTCCGGTGCTGGATTCGGGGCGTGACAATAATTACAAAGACCAGGGCAACATGATGCATTAATTACCTATTTTCTTTATAATATTTTAGTCCATTTATTATATATAACTAAAATAGTATTATCTAGATTCAATGATGCCAAGTATCAAAATTTTCTAGTCCTTTTTTTACTCAAAAATATATTTTCTGTGTAATCTATTGTATCTACAAAAGTAAAAAAACTTTGATGTAGTTTTGGAAGGAATTTTTCTTCTAAAACGTGCACCAGATTTCTCATACTTAATTTTTTAAAAAAAATTCAATTATCAAAAATTTAAAATATATTTAAAATAATATTTTTTATTAAATAAATTTTATATTATATCAAATATTAAAATTTTTATATTTTGTACACTGCACGGATCCAATATCTAATGCTACATTAAACACATGAACTTTTTTATGGCTGAACATTTTTACTTCCAAAGCTAGAGGCCACCAACCCTGACACCATCACACCCCACCCACCGAGGCAGGCCGTTCGGGGGGGGGGGCGCGCAGCCCTCTAATTTGTATGTAAATGACTTTATCCCTTATATATGTTTAAGATAAATTCCTATATAATAGGTATTTGTCCGTCCCCCTCAAATTTTTTAAATATAACTCCAAAAAAATTGATAAAAAATTCCAAACCGAGTCTTATAAAAAAGACAATCGGTGAAAAAAAATTTCTAAAAATCCTTGTTAAAAAAAAAAGGAAGAACAACTCACCTGGACCTGGGAGAGGCGCCGCCATCTCCTTCTCCTCCAAAATCCGGAAGCCCAAACCCACTTGGCACCTACTGATCGCCGCCATCCCCGACACAGGTCACTCGCTGCCGCTACCCCCATGGCCCCACCCGTCACGGTGCCATCCCACGGTCCCCACCCCGGGCCACTTGCCGTCCCCTCGTGGCTTTGCCGACGGCTGGGCCGCCATCTCCTTCTCCTCCAAAATCTGGAAGCCCAAACCAACCAGGCACCCACCAACTGCTGTCGTCCCCGACAGGCGAAATAGGGCACTCGCTGCCCCCACGGCCCCATTCCCCCACCCGTCATGGTGCCACCGCACCACGCCACCACCCCACAGTCCCCACCCCAGGCCACCGCCGTCTCCTTCGCTAAATCGCTACTTTGCTGACAGCCATGCCACTGCTCCACCGAAGAGGTCTGGGCCGCAGGCCGTCGTTGAGGTCTTGGAGAACTAGAGAACTAAGAGAAGCCCTCCATCTTCGTGACTCCGTCTTCGTCTCTTCGACCTAAGAGAAGCCCTCCGTGACTCCAGCGCGATTAAGCGACCCAAAAGGTAATTTTACTTTATTCTTTATGGTTGTGGCCTGTGGTGGAGTTGGTGAGCAGTGGGCCAGTGGACTCATTCGTTCTGTGGTTTTGTCATAGCTATCTAAATCTAAATATCATTACTTTAAGCATGGCATGCTAATTAATATCCCCATAAGATATTATAAATAATTTAAAAAATTTGTGTAGCATGTACAACATTATTCTAAGTTGTAAAGGTATCGGTTCTCCACTTCTTAGATGGTCCTAATGACCTAAACACAACCTCGATTGCTACAATTATATATATATATATATATATATATATATATATATATATATATATATATATATATATATATATATATATATATAATTTTTTAAAAATAACTAAGTTTATGATTATAATTTTGCTTTTCTCTAATCTCGTGATTCTTTCTTCTTTCTTGTTTTTTTTTGAGGGGGAGGGGGTTGACCAAATGCAATATTGCTCTTTATGTTGGATGTTATATTTTTTCTTGGAAAAGAATTGATATCTGTTTCATATTATAGGTTCATTATGAGTAGAAAAATTTATGATTTTTTCAAGAAAAAAGAAGTAGCAGAAAAAATTGATGATAGAGCTGCGCAGCCTGCACCTGAGTTGAGGCTAAGATTGGACTTCATCAACCAATTTCAAGAACAGACACTGTTCCTACAGAAGAAAGGCCATCTAAAAAAATAAATGTTAGAACCAATTATATTGATATCAATGAATTGGAAAGAGATCCTGGAATGTGCAAACAAATTTGGAAATATCATGTGAATCAACATGATAAAATTCGACATGCCTATATTAGTTTTGATCCTTATCAATCAATATTAGATAAGTATGATCTCTTTGGCTCAGAAAATTATCATAGATATTTTCAATCATATTAGTTCAATCAGCATCCTAATTGGCTCAAATATTCTCCAACTATAAATACTGCTTATTATTTTGTTTGCTATCTCTTTTCAAAACCAGGTGAAAGAAAAGCAACTATGTAGAAGGTGGATTTTAAAATTAAAAAAATAAATGATGGAGATAATTATGCATTTCTTGGATATGTGGAAAAAATTTGAATTCCTTACATAATATTGCTATGAAGAGCTATCATGATCTAATAAATGAGAGGCAACGTATTCAAAAAGTAATTGACAAGCAAACCTTTGAACAAATTGCTCAAAATTATTTATAGCTCAAGATTTCAGTGGATGCAATTAGATGGCTTATATTTCAGGCTTGTACTTTTCGAGGACATGATGAATGTCCAAATTTAAAAAATCGAGATAATTTTTTTGAATTATTCAAGATTTTGGCATGTTATAATGAGAATGTTAGAAAAGTTATTTTGGAAAATGCTCCTAGTTATGCTTCTTATACTTCACCAAAGATACAAAAGAAAATTCTACAAATTTTTTCAAGAAAAGTAAGAAGAGTCTTAAAGGATGAAATTGGTGATGACAAATATTGTATAATTGTTGATGAAGTTCGAGATGAATCAAGAAAAGAACAAATGTCTATTATTTTGAGATTTGTTGACAAGAATGGATTTATAAGAGAGTTATTTGATATTGTCCATGTTTCAAATACAACTTCTTCAATTCTTAGAGATGCTATTTATAATATTCTCTCAAGAAATAATTTAAACATTAAACATATCAGAGATCAAGGTTATGATGGGGCTAGCAATATGCATGGTGAATGGAATGGTTTGAAAGCTTTGATTAATAATAATTATCCATATACTTATTATATCTACTGCTTGGCTCATAGACTTCAATTAGCACTTGTGGCTGCATCAAGAGAGGTTATTATTGTTCATCAATTTTTCAATGATTTGCTGAATATTATTAATATTGTAAATGTATCTACAAAACATCATAATAAAGTGAGAGCAAGACAAGTAGCCGACATTGGAAATTCATTAGCCATTGATGAGCTTGAATTTGAAAGCGGGCAAAATCAGATTAGCAGTTTACAAAGACCTGGTGAGACTAGATGGAGTTAATATTTAAATTTTGTTCGTAGCTTGAAAAAGCTTTTCTCAGTTATTTGTTCTATTCTTAAGGATATTACTTATGATGGAGTTGGTTATGTTCAACATGGAGATGCTGATGATGCATTACATTGTTTGATATCATTTCAATTTATTTTTATATTATATTTGATGATAAAATTTTAGAAATAATTGATGATCTTTGTCAAGCTTTACAAAGAAAGTTCCAAGACATTTTCAATGCAATGCATTTGGTAAAAAGTACAAAGGTTTTACTTCAAAAATTAAGAGAAGATGGATGGGCAAGTTTATTAGATAATGTGATACTATTTTGTGAGAAATATGAGATTGATGTTCTAAATATGACTGCTATTTATAAGCATGGTAGTCGAGGTTGTCAACAAATTGATATTACGAATGAGCATCATTTTCGGGTTAATATATTTAATGCTACATTGATACTCAATTGCATGAATTACATAGTAGAATTCAGTGATGATATAGTTGAATTATTAATTTTGAGCAGTGCTTTGGATCCTAGAGATGGTTACAGGTTATTCAATTTAGAGAGTATATATCAGCTTGCAGAAAAATTTTATTCAGAAGACTTTAGTGAGAATGAAAAAAGACTTTTGAGAAATCAATTACAACATTATCATATTAATGTTTCAAAGAATCCTGAGTTCCGAAATATGTCTACAATTTCAGAATTGTGTCAAGGATTGGTGAAAACAAAAAATCATATATTTATCCGCTCATTGATAGTCTGATTCGTCTAGTATTGAATCTTCCAGTTTCAACTGTTACTATAGAGAGAGCATTTTCAGTAATGAAAATTGCCAAAACCAGATTGCGCAATAAGATGGAAGACGACTTTCTTGCCGATTATTTAGTTACTTATATTGAGAAGGAGATAGCAGAAAATTTTACAGTAGATTTCATTATTGATGTATTTAGTCCTATAAAATAACGTCGAATTCAATTCAAATAATATTTATTAAAAATAATATTTTTTATTAATTATTTATTAATATTTTTTGGTTTTCCTAAAAAAATTGATACGGTCCATCCCTGGCCACCCACCTCATCTTAGCTTTTACCTAAGCTTCCAGGACCAGGACATTTTATCCTTCTAACAGGAGGCTGAAAGCCTGAAATTACTAAGGCCTGACAGTAAGAACAGAACTCTCACCATTCTCTTCTCTAAGGAGTAAGGAGCGAGAAATAATATCATGCATCCGAGATAATGCTTTGGCTTCTTTCTTACGTCTAGAATTCTTATAACATATTTTTGAGAAATAGCATTCCTATAGGCTATAATGCTACATGCCATGAATTGCCATGAACATTATCTAATAGAGGATTATTGCCTTTTAATTTCTTCCACACGGACTTCATCATGATTGAAAACTTCATGATTTGCTTCTGCATTATGAACCCCTTTAACCATGAAATCACTTGAACTTGATCTCTATTATTAATGCCAGTTATTACTGCTTATCTTGTGCTTGTGAAAAGTACTCAGAACATTGCGGTACGTCCAACCGTTAAATCGTCAATGCTCGCGTCTCCTGTACACTGATGTGATCATAATAGTGTCTATGATAATGGCAGTTTTAGCCTGTTTTGAGCAATCTAGCATTTCTACAAAATCGATCTGCTGATGTGGCAGCTATACCATCCTCATTACGAGAATCCCGTGAATATACTCATTTTGTATTTTGACTATTTTGAACAAACTCTTTTATTTTGTAAACAGAAAATGATTTTTGTGCGTGCGCGCGCGCGCGCGCGGAGAGAGGGAGGGGAGGGGCGGCTCACGTAGCTGTCTTTGTGGGCATGAAAATGAACTTGGGAAAGAGAGCAGGGAGGGTTACCAGAGTTTATTTGTAATTAATAAGAATGGAAGTCTAAAAATTTTTATATTTTTTATTTAAATTAAATAAATTAAGAATTTTAAGAATTATTTAGAAAAATTAAGAATCAGTTGATGAATCTAAGAGTCATTTACATATTCAAAAATTAAGAATTACTATGTATTTATGGAGGTGGACCAAAAGTTATTTTCAAATATCTATATATAGGATAATATGAATTGAATTATGAAGAGTTTTATAATATGATAATATAAATCATCCATTTAATATTAAAATATTTCTAAATTTCTAACAAGGGCGACTAACCACTCTATCTGGGAAATGTTCAGTTCACGGCTACCAGACGGGTGGTAACTAACTGTTTTTAAGATCGATCTAACAGTCTCCAACTTGTAAGACTAAAACTCGCCTCTCTAATTATAAAAAAATAAAACAAAACAAAACAAAAAGTGTTGCGAGTCTAAAACATCCTCCACCCATGGTATATTGTTTCTCACTCTCAACTCATATAATATGCGTCGCCCCCATGAACGTGAGGATGAAAAACTCTGCATCGACGCGTAATTTGGCGTTGGTGAAGGCCACATCGCTGGTCCTTGGGCGAGAAGGGCCATTGGAGTTTCTTTCAAAGAGGGTCCTCAGCCCACAAGACATGCATGGATTAGTCTAGTTCTAGGTGCAACATAAATAGATGCCGCCCAAATTTAATAGTATAGAATTTTGCGTGGTGCTCCCATGTCTTGAAGAGACTTGGGAGACCATGGCAGGGATGCTGGAGAAGATCCCTAGAGCTTGGGAGCGTGTCCCAAGTTATCCTAGAGATGTTCCAGGGGGTTCATGGTATATTCATGAAAATGTTTGAGGGCTTAGGCTTATAAGTTCTCAGGGTCCCAAGTCATGTTGGGTCTGGGAGCTTGATCCAGGGTTGAGAGTTTTTTGAGAGATTGTAACATAACCCAGTTGGGTTATGGGATTGGATCCAGGTTTATTAATTAATTAGGAGGTTGCTAGTTGGTTGGTTGTAACCAATTAGGAATCCCAACTATGTAAGGTGTCATAATCAGTTTGTTATTGGTCCAAGACAAGTTCTAACCGTCCATGTGATTGTAACCACCAAGAAGTTATGAGCCTATGTGATTGTTGTCCAACAAGTCCAAGAAGTCCAAGATGGTTGACGCCCAACTTGAGAAGAATTTCACCACCCACTCTTCTATAAGAAAAGGGGCGTGCATGAACTTTGGGGAGCGCTCAAGGGGGCCGACCCTTTGAGGTCTTGGTCCGGTTTGGATCCAAGGGAGGACCAAGCGTGGAGTCTTGGATGCGTGAAAAGGAGCGCAGTTCAAGAGGAAGTTCGTGAGGAATATATCATGGGGCTTGGAGCATGGAGTCTTCTTGGACATATAAGAGATCACGATCTTCTCATGACCGTGAGGTACTTGGAATGCCCTTCATGGGCGTGGACCATGGGAGAGACTCTTGGTTTTAGAGAGGGCCACAGTGGAGGGCTTCAGCGAGATTGCGTGGAGGAATTTTCCACGTGGGGACTTGGCCATGAGATGTCCTGCGTGAGGGAGTCCGCAGGTGGAGCTCTTTTCGGTGAGAGGAGGCACGGTCATGGCTTGGGCTTCAGAGAGGTGCACATGAAGAAGATATCACGTGGAGGGCTTGGACCATGAGGTGTTCCACGGGGCTTTGGAGAAGGGAAAGCCTACGTAAAGTATCATCCGCAGGTGGGGGCTTCTACTCGGGTTTGAGAGAGGAGGACGGTGTCCCGTTCTTGTGTATTATAACAAGGTTTTTCTCCAATGGAATACAATCTCTCTTTTTCTCCACATCTCTTCTCAATATCTCCTTTGTTGCATGATATTGAATCCAAGAACATGTTGTTGCTAGTTCTTGATCAAGAAGGTTAGTTCTTGATTTCTCACTCATTGCTTCCATTGCGTAGGCGCTAATCCGGATCTTCCACCAAGTGGGATCAGTGACTAGGAATTTCAATAATTGGTATCAGAGCCGGGTTCGAGCGTTGGAAGAGGAGGATTCAAGGAAGAAGGAAGTTCTGCTCTCTGGTTCATCCCCAAGAAAGAAGGAGATGCACCCTACCGCAAGCAATCCAAGCGTTGCAGGGTTTCTACCGCAGGATTTCTTCGAGGTATTTCTCAAATCCTGAGTTTGAGTTGGTTTTATGTGGCTTGATCAACCATGAATACCAGTAGCAAGGTGGAGTTTGAGAAAGGTTAGGATAGATGATTTGTTAGTGTAGTATTCTCTGGATGTGGCTTTGGAGGAAAAGCCTGAGGGGATGGTAGTTCAGGAGTGGATGAAGAAGAGGTCTGACATTAACGATAGGTTTGCACAGCTATCTGGGTTTATAGTGGAAGCATGGGTTGGTGTTGTAGTCACGGGGACAGAGCAGGAAGACATCAATTCGAAGTCAGGAGTGTGGTGGAGCACGAGTCTTAGAAGCTATGAAGCACGGGTTGATGTTCCAGCTGGGGAGGTGAGGTGGCTTCGACGGAAAGATATCAGCTATGGAGACAGTAGGAAGGGTGCAGACGGTCATGCGAAGCTTGTCAGTGATAGAGAAAGAAAAAGCCTAGATTTCTCAGGTTCACCGGAGTACATCAGCAGAGACGATGCTAGAGGCAGCTCAGGAAGACAGGGGACAGTCTTAGGGAGTGCCGAAAATCAAGTAGTCGGGAATGTCCCAGTATGGCGGCATTGGCCTAGAGATAGAGACTGGAGCTGAAGGAGATGGCAGCTCAGGGAGACCGAGGGGACAGGTCTCAGGAAGTGCCAGGAACATCATGCAGCCAGGAATGTCCTGGTATGGCGGGATTGGCTGTAGGGACAGGCTGGGATATGATAGAGCAGCCAGGTGGAGATGGTTGTTGAGTTCAATCACTGGGTTAGAGGAGTTGGGATGAGCTTCTAGGTTCAGAGGAGCATGCGGGATACAGTGTATCTGAAACGGTCTCGGAGAGGTTCGCGGGTTGTGAAGGATTCGAGGTTAAGGTGCAGGCTCAGCAAGGCAGTATTGAGTGGCTAGCCCCAGGATTTCTTTCTATGGCATCAGGGGGACTTCAGTTTTAGGTAGAGCACCGGGGAGAGGTGGCTTCACGGGTGGAGCAGGATTTGACACGAGTTCAGAGCGGGAGGTGCAGGGATACTAGTCAGGCCATAGCATGAGTGCCAGGGGTGCACTTAGCCAGGTGGAGCAGAGTGTACTGAGATTGGTGTGGCTCTGAGGAGATGGTGTCAGGTAGAGCTCTAGTTACATCAAGTGCCAGTTTAGGTTCGTTGTGGTATCTCCAAGAAAGTCCAAAATAAAAATGTGATGCAGCTACCAGGCAGAAGGAAGGCTATAATCGTGGTGCCAGGATATAAGCAAGAATCTTCAACTATGGAGGCGGTCATCCCAAAGGCCTCCTAGGGCATGCAGCAACTGAAGGGTGTTGGCAGAGGCAAGGAGGTCTACACAAGAGGCTGTCAAGATATGCAGTTACAGTAAGGTTATGCAGGAGGATATTGCCAGGTTTGCCAAGGCTTGGGGGCACCAAGGTGGAGATTTTAGGGTTTTGCGTGGTGCTCCCAAGCCTTGAAGAGTCTTGGAAGACCATGACTAGGATGCTGGAGGCAATCCCTGGAGCTTGGGGGCATGTCCCAAGCTGTCCTAGAGGTGTTCTAGAGGGTTCATGGTGTATTCATGGACAGGTTTGGGGGCTTAGGCTTATAAGTTCCCAGGGCCCTAGAGTCATGTTGGGTCAAGGGGCTTGACCCAGGGTTGAGAGTTTTCTCACATTAATTTATTAGGGGGCGTTTTTTGAGAGATTGTAACATAACCTAGTTGGGTTATAGGATTGGATCCTGGTTTGTTAATTGGTTAGGAGGTTAGCCAGTTGGTTGGTTGTAACCAATTAGGAATCCTAACCATATGAGGTGTCCTAATCAGTTGTTATTGGCCCAAGACAAGTCCTAACCGCCCATGTGATTGTAACCATCAAGAAGTTATGAGCCCATGTGATTGTTGTCGAACAAGTCCAAGAAGTCCAAGATAGTTGACACCCAACTTAAGGAGGATTTCACTACCCACTATTCTATAAGATGAGGGGCGTGCATGAACTTTGGGGAGCGCTCAAGGTGGCTGACCCTTTTGAGGTCTTGGTCCAGTTTGGATCCAAGGGAGGATCGAGCATGGAGTCTTTGATGCGTGAAGAGGAGCACGGTTCAAGAAGAAGTCCGTGAGGAATATATCACGGGGCTTGGAGCGTGGAGTCTTCTTGGATGTACAAGAGATCACGGTCTTCTCATGACCGTGAGGTACTTGGAACACCCTTCATAGGTGCGGACCGTAGGAGACTCTCTTGGTTTTAGAGAGGGCCACGGTGGAGGGCTTCAGCAAGACCGCGTGAAGGGATTTTCCACATGGGGACTTGGCCGTGAGATGATCCTGTATGAGGGAGTCCGCAGGTGAAGCTCTTTTCAGTGAGAGGATGCATGGTCATGGCTTGGGCTTTTGAGAGGCGCACGTGAGGAAAATATTATATGGAGGGCTTGGACCGTGGGGTGTTCCACGAGGCTTTGGAGAAGTAAAAGCCTGCATGAGGTATCATCCGCAGGTGGGGGCTTCTACTCGGGTTTGTGAGAGGAAGCCGGTGTCCCGTTCTTGTGTATTGTAATAAGGTTCTTCTCTAAAGGAATACAATCTTTCTTTTTCTCCAACATCTCTTCTCAATATATTTTTTATTGCATGATATTGAATCCAAGAACAGGTTGTTGCTGGTTCTTGATCAAGAAGGTTGGTTCTTGATCTTTCCCTCACTGTTTTCACTGTGTAGGCACTGATCCGGATCTCCCACCAAGTGGGATCAATGCCTATGAATCTCAACAAATAGAGCTAGTAATCCTTCATATAAATGTCCAGGTTACCCACTAGCCCTAAATAATCTGCATGTATGATATATGGGATCAATTTTTTGTTCCAAATTCCCCAATGACTGTATTTCTTTTTTTGAGATGCAAGGAGAGATTGAAGCTTGTTTTATTTTATCAAAAACTAACTTTAGGGTCTCCCAAAAAATTTTAAAAAAAACTAAGCACTTTTAGGACTGAGAGATTGCCAGGATGAAATGAGACACCGGAGAGCTTGCAGGACTTCGATTTTCTTCCCACTTGGATATCCAGGATTATGGCATGTATTATTCGCCCCTCCTTTTTTATCCTAGTTAACGGCTCCCCGTCTGAGTTCTTCCATTCTTCTCTTGGCCTTCGCCAAGGTTGTCACCTTTCTCCATATCTCTTTATTATTTGTGCTGACTACCTCTCTAGATCCTTGAAAGCAGTGGTTAGTCATCGGTTATCTAGCCCTACATTCCCGCCCCTTGGGCTTCTCCGGTGTCGCACCTCCTCTTTGTGGATGACTGGCTGCTCCTAGGCCGTGCCTCCATCTCATGCGCTTAGGGTTTCCGAAGAGTCCTGGAGGACTATTGTCTGGCATCGGGCCAAAGGGTCAATCTGCACAAGTCGGGGATTTACTTCAGTCTGAAGACCCCCACTGGGCAACGGATCAGGATTTGGGATGTTCTTGGTATCCCCGAGCATCAAGGTCCTCTTTCCCATCTAGGGGTGCCCATTATAGGGTCCAGACTCATGCGGTCTGATTGTGTACCACTGGTGATGGCAGTTCGAGAGAGGATAGACGGCTAGCAAGAGAGATCTCTATCCTCTATGGGCAGGATCACTCTCATCCGCTCGGTTCTTGCATCTCTCCCAATTTATATG
The DNA here is from genome assembly GCA_021397845.1 of Areca catechu. NCBI lineage: Eukaryota > Viridiplantae > Streptophyta > Magnoliopsida > Arecales > Arecaceae > Areca > Areca catechu. The sequence continues at coordinate 16,328,444 of CM038049.1, read as the reverse complement.
CTTTCTAATACGGTCGTCCCCAAATCGGTCACTCTCTATCCAGAGTAGATATTCCGAGCATTTCTCTGGGTTCTTCTACTAGGAGAAGGGTTCATTTAATAAGGTGGGAGGTAGTCTGTCAGCCGGTTCATCAGGTTGGTCTAGGGATCCCCTCTCTCATAGCTCGCCGAGAGGCTCTTCTTGCCAGACATGTCGCCAGATTTTTCTTATGCCCCGACAGCATGTGGTCATCTATCATGAGATCTAGGTATGGTCTTTCTCTGACCGACACTGATGCTCCCCACAGATCGCCTAGGCATGCCTCTGTGATTTGGAGGGAGATGAGGGCGAGGGCGACATTGATTACTCCTCTCCTTACTTGGATTGTAGGGGACAGCTTGTCTATTCGCCTCATGCTTGATCCCTGGATTTCTGACTTCCCTCTGTCCAAGTGGCCTACTTTCATTTCCATTCTCACTCCGCCGACGATGATGGTCTCTGATCTTATGATTCCATGTCATTTCGAGTGGGATTGTGATGCTGTCTTTTCTATCTTTGGGGGTATCCTTGGCCCCAGGGTGTTATCTATTATCTTGTCTGTTACTGCCTATCCAGATACCATAGTTTGGAGGTGCTCCACTGATGCCCGGGCCCCCATGTCTGATCTGATGTCTATCTATCTTCCCGACTCACTGTCGCCAAGGAGTCTGGGCTGGTTGTGGTCCTTACCGGTGCATCCCAGGGTTTCCCCATTCCTTTGGAAACTTATCTGGCACCGCTTGCCCACTTGTGATTTTCTGTTGTGGCAAGGCATCTCCATTCCATCTGGCTGCCCATACTATGATTCCGACTATGAGATACAAGCCCATGTTTTATTCCTTTATGACCGGGCTGCGTTATTATGGTGGATGGCTGGGTTTGGGACCTTATCCCTTCAGGCCAAGGATTCTGATGACTTATTTTTCTCTCTTTTAAGCTCTGGTTTCGAGTACTCTATCTCTTTCATGGCCTATCGGCATACCATATCTGGTTATCCAGGAAAGAGTTGGTGTTTAGCTCAGTCAGGTGTTCTCCTAGGATTCTTCTTGAGAGAGCCAGGATGGCCGCCATCGACTATCGAAGCTCTATGGTGAGGTCTCTAGAGACCTAGGGTTCCCCTTCTACTTCTCGAGTGTCTTCCCGGATTTTTATCTCCTAGGAACCCCCTCCTCCGGATTTCTTCACTATCAGTTTCAATGAGAGCCTCAGGGATAGGCGGGGCGATGCTGCTTTCATCATCCGAGATTTTCATCTAGGCTTCCTGGCTACTGGCGGTATGCCATTTCTGGACTCTTCCATCCCTGTGGTGGAGTTGTATGCGGCATGGGCAGGTATTCGATATGCCCGTCAGATTCTACACCTGGATCCCCTAATTATTGAGGGGGATTCTACGACGGTTGTATTATTGATCAGTAGGCTCTAAGAGGCTCGGTCGCTCATCCCATCATCCGGGATATTAGTCTGCTCCTGCAGGGCTGTGCCTATCTCTCTGTTCGACATGTCTACGGGGAGGCCAACGCTACTGTAGACTGGATGGCCTCATTCATTGCCCAGCAATCAAATCTGGTGGTATGGACCAATTGGCATTCCTCTCCTGTTCAATTTAGAGATTTACTTTTATCAAACTTTCTTGGTTGTATTCATACCCATTCTGTGAAATGAATGCACCATGTTATCAAAAAAAAAATGAGGGGGGGAAGGGAAGATATCTACAGTTGTGTCTGTCAACTCTTAGTAAATAGGCTTGTATTATAATATATTTACATTTTGGAACTAGCATCCAATGCTAGTCGTACACAAAGATGGTTTTTTTAAGTATTATTTCAAAATTATGACATGCAATTTTCTTTTTTTTTTCTTTTTTTTTTGGGGGGGTTGTCGGGGGAGGGAATTGGATATGAGATTCAATTTTCTATTTGTTATTGTTTGAAAAAGTGAATAGAAATTTTTTATTCCTAAACTATCCTTTGGGATGGGAAACTATCCTTTGGAAAGGAAACTTTTAGTCAGACATGGAAAGATTGGAAAAAGTGAAGGCTCTTTATAAGAAAATATTTTTTCATGCTCTTGCATTTAGGCTCACCATAGGTGGAGAGCTTGAGGCTGATGCGTAGCATCACGCGCACGCGCATGCACGTGTGCGAAGGGCGCAATGGGTGCTTTGTAAGTGTACTTTGCATTTTTGACTCGGATGGCTGAGAATCGGCTCGGATCCACAGAACGATAACATACGGTCTAGCCAGGTCAACTCGAGTGGTTCGAGCTGGCTCGGATCCATAGAACGGTTATGTGTGGTCTGGCCGAGTCAACTCGAGGGGTTCGAGCCGACTCAACCAGGGTACTCTCTATAGCAAGAAGCCGACTCGAGAATTCGAGCCGACTCGGATGACAGGATTTTAGAATTATGAAATAACTGATCACGCATCCGGAAGCATAATCACGTATTTATTCGTGGATCAACATTTCTTCTGACAATCACGGGTGCCATCGAATCGTGAAACATATTGAGAATCACACTGATCACATAATCTAAAGATCACGGCATGAATTAGCATATCATGGTATCCAATCATGATCGAGAAAATGTATTGATCGCATAATCTTCAGATCGTAATTAAGAAAAGGCATATCTTACTACAAAAAGATATCGGTAACTCCCTTCGATGAAATCAGAAGGTTGCTTCCAAGGGACACTTTAAGGCTATAAATAGGTCCCCATTCCTCATTCATTTCATCTAATTCAAACCAATTTTTCCTTCCTTCTCTTAGACATTTGCATACTCTGAAAAAAGAGTTAGCTATAGTGCATAGTAAGTCTCTTAGGCATTTGCATACTCTGAAAATAGAGTATAGCTATAGTGCATACAAAGAGAGAAAAGTATTTCAGGTTCAAATTTCTGGTGAATTGTAGTGCTGATTTCACCAAAAGAAGACCGTTGTATCCTGGGAGATAATCATCATAAACCATAAGCACCATTGCTGGATGAAATTATCTTAATGACATAGAGTGTAACTCTAGACTCGATCTTTTCAATTAGGTAGCCATTTATACCTTCCAACAATCTTAAGACATTTTCCGTAATGAAGTGCTGCTCAAGTGATGGTAATAATGACTGCACCAGTTCAGGCCGAGAAGCCAGAAAAGTTTGCCGGCACTGATTTCAAGAGATGGCAACAGAAGATGATGTTCTATCTGACAACTCTGAATCTGGTCAGAGTTCTCAACGAAAATCCACCAGTTCCGAAGGAAGGAGAGAACGACAAGCAAATTGTCACTGCTATGGATGCATGGAAGTATTCAAACTTTCTATGCAAAAACTACATCCTTAATAGATTAGAGAATACTCTGTATAATGTGTACAGTAGTATAGCACAGTAAAAAAGCTATGGGCATCCTTGGATAAGAAGTACAAGACCGAGGATGTAGGTCATAAGAAGTTTATGGTCGGCAGGTTTCTTGACTACAAGATGGTAGATTACAAGACCGTCATGGAGCAAGTTCAAGAACTACAGATCATACTGCATGAGATACATGCAGAAAGGATGTCTCTGAGTGAGTCATTACAGGTAGCTGCTATAATTGAGAAGCTACCTCCATCATGGAAAGACTTCAAAAACTACCTGAAGTATAAGCAGAAGGAGATGGGACTTGAAGATCGATAGTCTACCTGAGGATTGAGGAAGATAACAAGAGCCATGATAAGAAGATAGGAAGATATCTTGGTGAGCCTAAGGCCAACCTCATGGAAGTAAAGGTCAATAAGAAGAAATGCAAGTTTTATGGAAAATGCTATAAACATAAAAAGGACAATCCTAAAAAGTTTAAAGGCAAGTGTTTTATTTGTGGTAAAATAGGCCACAAATCGAAGGATTGTCATTTCAAGGGAAAAGAAAAGAAGAAAGTCAATACTACTGAAGATACCCTATCCCATGAAGTGTCAGGGATGATGTTGTTAGTAGTTGTGTTCGAAGTAAATATGGTTGATAAACCAAATGAGTGGTATATTGACACTGGAGCTACTCGACATGTCTGCTCTGATAAGAGTATGCTCTCATCATATACTCCTATCTGAGGTAAAAATTTGCTAATGGGTAACTTCATTACATCGAAGATAGAAGGAATTGGCCACATTATTCTAAAGATGACATCTGGCAAAGAGCTTCTATTGAATCATGTATTGCATGTTCCTGACAACCGTGAGAATTTGGTATTAGGCTCTCCCTCCTAAGCAAACATGGATTTAAGATAGTGTTTGAGTCTGATAAATTTGTACTTACTAAAGGGGGGTCTTTCTAGGTAGAGATTACTTGAATAATAGGTTATTCAAGATGAATGTAATTAATGACTGTACATCGCAACCTTAAAAAGAATAAAGATGCTTCTTTCTATTTATATGGTTGACTCCTCTTATTTATGGCATGATAGATTAGGTCATATGAATTTTAATTCATTATGAAAATTAATGAATTTAGAATTATTACCTAATCATGAAATCGATCCACATTACAAATATGAGATATGTGTTGAAGCTAAACTAGCCAAAACACCATTCCATTCAGTAAAAGGAATACTGAACCTCTAGATTTGATCCACGGTGATCTATGTGACTTAAAGTTAATACAATCTAGAGGAGGTAAAAAATATTTTATAACATTTATTGATGATTCAACTAGATACTGTTATGTGTATCTATTAAAATCTAAAGATGAGGCTTTAGATATGTTTAAATGTTATAAAAATGAGGTTGAAAATTAACTTGGTAAAAAGATCAAGGCTATAAGGAGTGATGGAGGTGGTGAATATGATGCACCGTTTAATGACTTTTGTCAAGAACATGGCATTATTCATCAAACTACAGCTCCTTATTCACCTCAATCTAATGAAATTGCTGAACGCAAAAATCGAACATTGAAAGAAATGATGAATGCCATTTTGATAAATTCTAGTACACCACAGAATTTATGGGGAGAAGCAATTCTCTCGGCTAATCATATTCTTAACAAAATATCTCTTAAAAGGAAGGACATTATTCCATATGAGTTATGGAAAGGAAAAAAGTCTTCTTATAATTATCTAAAAGTATGGGGGTGTCTAGCTAAAGTAGCTATTCCAGATCCCAAAAAGGTCAAAATAGAACCTAAAATCGTTGATTATATTTTTATTGGTTATGCACAAAATAGTAGTGCATATCATTTTCTTATATATAAATCAGATATATCTGATATACAGGAAAATACAATTATGGAATCAAGAAATACATCATTTTTTGAAGAGATATTTCCTTATAAAGGGATATCTGGTACAAGTTCAAATAAAAGAACTTATGATAATATGGCAAGTAGTAGTCATTAGAAAAAACATCCTGAAGATGAATCTAGACGTAATAAGAGATCTAAAGTTACAAAATCTTTTGGTCCTGATTATGTTACGTACGTAATAGAAAATATATCTCAGACATTCAAAGAGACAATGTCTATACCAGAAGCACCCTTTTGGAAAGAAGCTATTAATAACGAAATTGAGTGCATCATGTATAATCATACCTGAAAATTGGTAGATTTACCATCAAGTATGAAGCCTTTGGGGTATAAATAGATTTATAAGAAGAAGTTAAAAGCTGATGGATCAATTGATAAATATAAAGCCAGATTAGTAGCTAAAGGCTTTAAACAAAAAGAAGGTCTAGATTTCTTTGATACTTATTCACCTGTAACAAGAATAATATCTATAAGAATGTTAATCGCTATTGTAGCCATTAACAATCTTAAAATACATCAAATGGATATAAAAACAGCTTTCCTTAATGGTGAATTAGAGAAAAAATTTATATGGAACAACCTGAAGGATTTGTGGTTCCAGGCAAAGAAAAGAAGGTGTACAGACTTGTGAAATCCTTATATGAATTAAAATAAGCACCCAAGCAATTACATATAAAATTTGATAATGTCATATTGTCTAATGAATTCAAAATCAATGAATGTGATAAATGTATGTATGCCAAAACCATACCTACAGGATATGTGTTAGTCTGCTTATACATGGATGATTTGTTAATCATAGGTAGTGATAACGATATGATTAAACAAACAAAGAAAATATTGATTAAACATTTTGATATGAAAGATATGGGTATCGCAGACGTTATACTAGGGATTAAAATCACTAAAAAGTCTGATGGAATAATATTATCTCAATCTCACTATATTGAGAAAATATTAGATAAATTCAATAAATATGATACCAGCCCGCTTAGAACACCTGTAGATATTAATCTACATCTTGCTAAGCATACTAGACAACCCATATCATAATTAGAATATTCATATATAATTGGCAATTTAATGTGTCATGAATTACACCCGTCTTGACATAGTATATGTTGTCAATAAGTTAAGCAGATTTATTATTAATCCAGGTCCAAATTATTGGATAGCACTAGTAAGGGTATTACGATATCTACGATATATCATAAATTCTGGATTACATTATACAATATATCCAGCTGTATTAGAGTGATACTAATTGGATATCTTCTTCAGAAGACACTAAATCTACTAATGGATATGTGTTCACCTTAGGAGGAGGTGCAGTGTCATGAAAATCCTCAAAACAAACTTGTATAGCTCGGTCCACTATGGAATCAGAGTTTATAGCTTTAGATTAAGCTAGAGAAGAAGCAGAATGGCTTCAAAATTTTTTGGAAGATATTCCATATTGGTCTAAACCTGTGTCTGCTATATATATTCATTGTGATAATCAATCAGCTATTTGCATAGCATAGAGTAAAATATATAATGGTAAGTTTAAACATATACGTCACATACATAATACCATTAAGCAATTACTTGAAAATGGAATAATCTCTATTGACTACATTTAGTCAAAGAAAAACCTTGCGGATCCACTGACAAAAGGTTTACCAAGAGATCAAGTAAATTGTTTATCAAGGAAAATGGGTTTAAAGCCAATAACAAATTAATCTTCATAGTGGATACCCAACCTAGTTGACTGGAGATCCCAAGATCTAGGTTCAAAAGGGATAACTAAATTATGAAGTGGTCAACGAAGTACTAAGGATATAAATTCCTACTCATTCCTATGATAATCAGTGTTGCCTACTAAAGGTACTAGGATAAGCATAGCTTTTAATGATTATTATGACATGAATATCATGTGGAGTATAGCAGGATACTCTTACTAAGAATCACTTATGTGAGTATGAACTGAGCCAATTCTATAAGAATTTTAAAGACTTTAATTATCTAAAGTACTCATGAAATCAAGAGTTGTTCAAGACCAAAATGAACACAACTATGATAACCAAAAGGAATGCTCGGAAAGAAGTTGTGTGATTATTATTGTCTTATTTTACATCAAACACTGAAAAGTTCAAGATATCATATTTACTTTTAGCAAGTAAACTCGATAACAAAACATAAATGAAGGTTCAAAGTCACAAGCTACCTATCTTGATACAACTTCATTCCATTTACTCTCTTTAAGTATCTGCATATTTATTTGCATTTAAAAATCTATGTTTGTGGGGGATCGCTTTTACTGATCTTTGATCTTAGTCCAAAACAATTCCATTCATGTGGGGGATTGTTGGAAAAACTGAATATAAATTTTTTATTTCTAAACTACCCTTTGGGATGGGAAACTATCCTTTGGGAAGGGAGCTTTTAGTTCCACATGGAAAGATTAGAAAAAATGAAGGCTCTTTATAAGAAAATATTTTTCCATGCTCTTGCATTTAGGCTCACCATAGGTGGAGAGCTTGAGGATGATGCGTAGCATCACGCGCGTGCGCAAAGGATGTAATGGGCGCTTTGTATGCGCACTTTGTACTTCGTAAGTATGCATCGTCACGGCACCACATCAGGATTGCAGGAATGCGAGTCGACTCGGTTCTAATGGAAATCGACTCGGATGGCTGGGAGTCGATTCGGATCCATAGAACAATAACATACGGTCTAGCCGAGTCGACTCGAGTGGTAAGTTGGCTCAAATCTACAGAACGGTTATGTATGGTCTAGCCGAGTCGATTCGAGGGGTTCAAGCCGATTCGACCAGGGTGCTCTCTGCAGCAAGGAGCCAACTCGAAGATTCGAGCCGACTCAGTTGACGAGATTTCAAAATCACGAAATAACTGATCATGCATCCGGAGGCGTAATCACGTGTCTATTCACGGATCAACGTTTCTTCTGACGATCATGGGTGCCACCGGATCGTGAAACAACGTATTGAGAAGCGCTGATCGCGTGATCTAAAGATCACGACACGAATCAGCGAATCATATTGTCCGATCACGATTGAGAAAATGTATTGATCACGTAATCTTCAGATTACGATTGAGAAAAGACATATCTCACTATGAAAAGACATCAGTAACTCCCTCCGATGAAATTAGAAAGTTGCTTCCAAGGGACACCTTAAGGCTATAAATATGTTCACATTCCTCATTCATTTCATCCAATTCAAACCAATTCTTCATTCCTTCTCTTAGGCATTTACATACTCTGAAAAAAGAATATAGCTATAATGCATAGTAAGTCTCTTAGGCATTTGCATACTCTAAAAACAGAGTATAGCTATAGTGCATATAAAGAGAGAAAAGCATTTTAGATTCGAATTTTTGGTGAATTATAGTACTGCTTTCACCAGAAGAAGACCGTTGTATCCTGGGAGACAATCGTTATAAACTGTAAGCAACATTGTAGGACGAAATTGTCTTAAAAATATAGAGAATAATTCTAGACTCGATCTTTTTAATTAGGTAGCTATTTATACTTTCCAACAGTTTTGTGCATTTAGAAGCCAACTTTCTATCTCCGATTCACCTCTTACAGAAGTAAAAACCACCTACATGCGAGGTGTCCATTTATATGCAGGACGGCCGTGTTTTGGATGCAATATCCACTTGGATGAGGAGGGTACCGTAATTTACGTGGCCTACTTGGAAAAATTGTGCCACTTCTTTTACAGAAGAAAAAATAAAAAAAAGAAAACAAAACAAAAAAAGAGCACGCCGCTTAATCTTAAAAATAGAGAAAGCGTTGCGAACAGTACTCTTGACTGCATTCAGCGAGTAGCTTCCTCTAAACCATGATGAAAGCGTGTTAAGCACCACAAGCACACCAAATCACACCGACTACATGTCAGTCACTTAAATCCTAATAGAGACCCCATGTGAGGACCAAAGTCACCTGCAATCTAATTTCTCGGATGCCTTGGGGGGAACTAGCCGTTGTTTCTAGGATACCTTGTGAGGAACTAGCTGTCAGAATTGCTCGCAGATGGAGGCTTAGACCCTTCTTGTCATTGCCATGTTATTTTCGCAAATCAATTTGTCACAGGGTCTTTCACACAATTATCACATGCCTATGCGTGATTTTTCTGGGAGGAGTATTTCATTGCTTTCGTTTGGCAGCTATTCGAGGATCAGGCCTTGACCAAGTTTTGATTATCGTTTTAATCTCAATTAAATGTTATGTGCACTTGTATCTTATCATATACATATTAATTAGTGACTATTGATATATAGTTAAATCTATATTCGGCTCAACCTGTGTTTGTTTTTTTATAAAAGATTGAGTACCAAAAATAAGTAGCAATTGAAATAAGGGACCAAATTTTTTATTAATGAATCTAGATCATCAAATGACTGTAAGAAAGAGGCCAATAGAAAGTAATTTTTTTATTGTTTAAAACATGTGTCACACTCTGTAAATCTACGAACGTTCCAAATATGCCGAGGTACAAGCTCTCTCTCTCTCTCTCTCTCTCTCTCTCTCTCTCTCTCTCTCTCTCTCTCTATATATATATATATATATATATATATATATATATATATATATATATATATGCCTATATTGCTCTATTATTATTTTCTGATCTCTGCCATTTTTTCTTTTCCGACTTGATTTTTTCTATAATTGAGGCTCCGTAATAATCCTATCAATTACTCAATGTCCCTCAAATTTCTTGTCCTTCCTTCTGCCAATGCTTTCTGGCTATATAAAAAGCATCTCATCCTTACACTTCTCCCATTCACTCCACACTGCTCATTGGCAAAGGGTATGGAGACTCATCGGAAATCCCTCGCTATTCTCTTCCTGGCAGTCTTCCTCTTCATTTCATCCAGTCATCCACTTTTAGTTCAAAGCCAGCTTTTCCCCATCATCAACGACCAGGTGGTTGATGCTACCCAGATGCAAACCTACATCGTTCATGTACAAAAATCCAAGGGCACCAAGTTCCTCCACTTCAGGGACAAAGTAAATTGGTATTTGTCCTTCCTACCTAACTCCACCCTAGACTCCGGGGAGCCACGGATGCTCTACGCTTATCGCCATGTGATCAGTGGCTTTGCCGCAAGACTGACCCCAGAGGAAGTGGAGGCCATGGAAGCCATGGATGGATTCGTGCTGGCGCATCGGGAGAACGAGTACGTTCCCACAACAACATACACGCCCAAAATGTTGGGCTTGCCAAATCAATGGGGCGGTCTCTGGTATCCCTCCACCTTTGGCCAGGGGAAGGTTATCGGGGTGATCGACACCGGGATAGATCCTACTCACCCCTCCTTTCAGGATGACGGGATGCCGCCACCCCCGACTTACTGGTCTGGCAGCTGCTACTGGGGGCCTCCCCTTTGCAACAACAAGCTCATCGGGGCTGCAGCGTTTTGGCATGGAAGGACGGTGAATCCCAAAGATCACGATGGCCACGGAACACATGTCGCCGGTACGGCGGCGGGAAACTTCGTCGAGGACGCTCAGGTTCTTGGCCAAGCCAACGGCACGGCGTCTGGGATGGCACCTCGAGCTCACCTAGCAATCTACAAAGTGCTACATAATTTCCAGGGTAAAACTAGTGGCTTAGATAGCGATATATTAAAAGGGATAGACCAAGCCATCCGCGACGACGTCGACATCCTCTCCATGTCTCTTGGCACATCCAGAGTGCCTGACTATAATAACGGCGTTGCCAAAGGCTCGTTCGCTGCAATGACAAGGGGGATCGTCCCTTGCGCGGCTGCGGCGAACGATGGCCCTTTCAAAAGCATCATGGCTAATGATGCTCCTTGGATCCTAACGGTTGGAGCTAGCACCGTGAGCAGAAGAATACAAGCAATCGTGAGGCTTGGAAATGGGATGGAATTGCATGGAGAGTCTGCCTACCAACCGGAGTCCTTCGAGTCGAAGCAGTTGCCCCTGGTGTACCCGTGTGATCTACTGAACACAAATGATGCCTGTGGTTGCAATGTCTCGATGGCCAACTTGGATGTCCAAGATAAGATTGTGTTGTGTTGGAAGATAGTCATTGAAGACCATAAAAGAGCCAGCATCATCAAGAATGCTGGAGGGGCCGCCATGATAGTCATGAACGTTTGGCAGCAAGGTGAAACAACCGGTGCCGAGACTCCTGCCCTTCCCGCCTCCAATGTCCCGCAAAGTGCTGCAAAGCAGATCTTGCAGTACCTGGGAACGGCGGCAAATGCTACCGCAACAATCATTTTCAATGGCACGCAGTTTGGAGCCAGTCCGACGCCGGCAGTCGCCTCCTTCTCTTCAAGAGGGCCAAGCCTTAGGAACGGGGGAATCATAAAGCCTGATATCATCGCACCCGGCGTGAACATTCTAGCAGCATGGCCATGGGAGGTCGGTCCCAATCCAACGGGCACGTCCAAGACTTTCGATTTTCTGAGTGGCACCTCCATGGCGACGCCTCATGTCTCCGGGGTCGTGGCTCTTCTCAAGAACACTCACCCAAACTGGTCTCCGGCCGCCATCAAATCAGCACTCATGACAACCGCTAACAGGCTCGACGACACCGGGAATCCCATTGCCGATCAGTTCAATGACACGGTTGCCAGCGTCTTCGCCATGGGCTCAGGACATATCAATCCAGTCGCTGCCAACGATCCAGGCCTCATTTATGATATTCATTACTATGATTATGTCCATTACCTCTGTGGTTTGGGGCGCTACACGGACAGACAAGTCTCAGCAATTGTTCGTGGCAGAGTCAACTGCTCCCAGGTCCATCAGATTCGTCCAGAAGACTTAAACTACCCTTCAATAATGGTGAATCTCGGAACTTCACCTTCCTCGACGACGACGGTAAGTCGAACTGTAACGAATGTAGGAGATGCTGATAGTGTCTACACGATCGAAGTTGAGGAACCAGAAGGAGTACGTGTGGACGTTACTCCTGCTACGCTGCAATTCTCCCAGGTTGATCAGGAGCAAAGTTTTGATGTCACATTCAGCCACAAGGGCTCCCAACAGGGGACCGCAGGAGAAATTTTAGAAGGGCAGCTTAAATGGGTATCCGGCAAATACCTTGTCAGGAGTCCCATTGCGGTCACATTCCTTTAAAATGCCATGCTCGGCCTCCTTTAATAATAATTACTGCTACTGCTAATAATCTCCTATGTAAAGCTTTCCTGAAAATAAAAATAATAGTCGCTTATGTAAAGCCCAAAACCCTGATTATACTTTATGCTTAATACGTTTGCAACACATGTTTTATGTTTACGCATTGAAAGTTCTCTTTAATAAAATTCCATCAGTGATCTCTTCATGACCAACCATGGTTTTAGCAATTATGCAATTATCTTTTGCCAGGTTCATAGATTAATTTCTAAGCTACAGAACATCATGAAATAAAATATGTTAAATCATGTGAGGCCCCGGCCCAGCCAAACTAACCTAATCCACCTCATGCCCGCCTATTAGACAGTGCCCATCTTTATTTGAAACCGAATAAGGGATAAATCCCTGTTTCTGCTGATTTTAACCAGAGTGCTAGGGAACAAAATGTGCAGCAAATATGCAAGAGTTATGCAAGAAGAGTAAAAGCACTATATGGTAGAGATACATAAGCACTAAAATATAAATATAGAAATATACGTGGTTCGGAGTCTCTTACTCCTATATCCATTGCCGAATAGAATAATATTTTTTTTTTATATAATCATAGAAAATTTATATGAATAATACAGGAGAAAGAAAAATAAGAACTTTTTTTCTTTATTCTCGATGCAGTGCAATCCTCTAAATGATGATCACGCCTCTCTAGATGATACCTCTAAGGATCCTATACCTCCTCTCTCTTTTGAAAAAGGTTTTTAGGTTCTCACACTTTTCTTGAATTAATTCGTCTATCTTAGAGTTTAATCATAATTAATTATTTATAAGGCGCCCTAAGTTCGAAGCCGCCACCCTTCTTTCCTCCTTTGGATGATGGGTGCCCCCTCCTCTAGGCCTCTAGATGGCACCCTTTATTCCTTTCTTTTTTTGAATGATGAGCACCCCACTCCTCTAGGACTCTAGGCAGCACCCCTTATTTCCTTTTTCTTTTGGATGATAGGCAACCCGATCCTCTAAGACTCTAAGTGTGGCACTTTTCTTATTTTCTCTTTTGGTATCCATGCCATAAAGATTTGAGCTAGTCTCTTATTTCTTTCTTTGGTCCACATACTATAATATTTTAGAATCCTTATATCACGTCCCAAATCCAACACCGGAATCGGCTACACGACCAACCGCACAAATTCTAGAATACATTCTAGAGATCATGCAAGGCCTAAGTACTCAACATTCACTTTATTCAAAAAGTATTTCAGATAAACCAATATTATATAAATAATTATTTAATAATTAAACAGTTCATTTACTCAAGAACAAAATTACTAAATGGTCCACTGATTCACATAAGCATCAGTAATCGAAAAAAACTAAAACTAATTAAACTATCTAAACAATGTTGACGTTCAATCTCACACCTAACCCGAATCCTTGCTATGCATCCTGAGTCTCTGAAAAAAAATCAAAAAGTAAGGAGTGAGCTCTACAGCCCAGTAAGATTCCCAACAGTCTCACCAATAATAGTAATAATTTGAAAATAGCAAGAAGATAAAAGTATATCGTATCATATAACTAAGCAACTCAAATATCATATTTGTCAAAACATTTTATCAAAATCATGTTTCCTTTTTATGTTTCAATTTAATCATTCTTCTTTCTTAGGATTCTGGACTGACAATGGTCAAGCTCAGCCCATGACTGGCAATATCATTGTTCATGCTTGTGATAGGCAATATTTATCACAATTCTGCATGTGACCGGCAATATCATTGTCCATGCCTATGAAAGGCAATATTTGTCATGATTTCGTCTGTGAACGGCAATATTATTGTCCATACCTGTAAAAGGCAATATTTGTCACGATTCTGCCTGTGACCAGTAATATTATTGATGGGGACCCGAGAGTCTATTAGAGTCTATTAGTACTGAGTCACTTGTACTAAAGTGAGCTAATTGAGTCATGTAATAAAGTGAGACGACTGAGTCCAGTTGAGTCCACTTAGTCAAGTCCAGTTGTTTTCAGTCCAGTCAAGTCTAATCGAGTCCTTGTAATTTTCATTCAAGTTAGAACAAAGAGGAAAGCAACCATACCAGGATATTCACCAACCCCCCCAACCAGAGATAGACTTCATGCACCAGGGCCCCTACTCAAGCCCCCAGCCAGGCACCTGGGCCCTTTCATGCCGCTAAGCCCACAAGAGAGCACCCCCCAACCCATGAAGATGGCACCCCAGTCCAAGCCGCCCTAGCCCAGCACCCTAACCCAAGCCCAAGGGAATTGAGTTTTCTTGGCCCTCAAGTCATGTAATCCAAGTCTGTTAGGGAGTCTAGGGACCTAGGTGAATCTATAAATACCGACCCCCTCTCCTTCTTGTAAACATAACTTGATGAATGAAAAAAAATCGAGAGTTTCTTTTATTTTATTTGCCTTCATTCTTTGAACGTCGACAACCGTGAGGGAGTGGGTGTGAGATCCGTTATTGCCTTTGTTCTCCGGAACATCGAGGGGTGTGAGGTCCTAGTTATCCAGTTATCTTTCCAAGCCTTAGCTTCTTCCAAACCCTAGCCCTAGCCGCCCTCTTCTTTCTTCTTCCAAGGAAGCCCTAATCCCTGATGACTTCTTAGCTCGCCAATGATCCTTCCAGCATCCTGTTTCCTATCAACTTTGGTCTCAGAGCCAGAGGGTTAAGGTAGATTAAAGTATGCTTCATCCTCCATGACACCTACCAGTTCATCCAAGCTTCCGCCCGTCTCCCCTGTTTCAATACCTGATCATGTTCTTACCACCACCAACCACCCTTCTCAGCCATTTGACAACAATCTCCCCACCGAACCACCAGACGCTCGCTGCCCTATTCCGCCGCCTACGCACCATGCCACCTCTACCCTCTGGACCACCCGAGAGTCGTGCAAGGCCGTAGACTACTACTCCGCCATCTTCCAGGACCTCCTTGCAAAGGGCTTCCTCACCTTGACGGCCAGGTCCCATTGCGTCGACACCCCTGCCGGCCACAAGGTTCTCGCCCTCATGGAGATGGGTGTCACCGATGCTGTCGGCGTCGCCAAGAAGAAGGCCCCACCGTTGGTGGTCACCGATGGTGACCTCCTCCACTTGCCGTTTCGTAGCGGCCCCTTCGACTTTGTCTTCGCTGGCAAGAGCCTCGACCGATAGAAGTGGCTGGTGCATCTCACCTCGAAAATCATTCATACGCTGAAGGCCACTGGCTTTCTAGCCATTCTCACCGTCTCTGCCGTCGACCACTGCTCCCATCCATGCTGCCATCTCCGCCCCAGTGCCGACGACACCGACGAATCCCACCACTGCCCTCTCCTCATGCTTCGGCCTAAGTCGACCATGCTGCCCTTCTTCCAGCCGGAACCACCAAGCTGCACCATCTTCTTCCACCTCAAGATCGAGAAGGACCCAGCCCTAGATCCGCCCGTGCCACCCATCGGATCTCCACCATTGCTAGCCACCGCTCGCCTGCCGTCACCAGTGCCGGTGAAGACCACCGGTTCCATCGAAAATGCTGATGAAATTTGCCATTCTTCCCCTATTTTCGTTGTTGGATTTCTCCCAGGAACAGTAAATTGCAAATGATCAGGCATCAACAGCATGTCATAGCAGAAGTAGATATAAAAACTAATTTATATCTAATCATGCAATTCATAAATAAATTTAATTTATTTATCATAAATTTCTAACATGCTAAAATATATAAGAAAAATATTAGATCTAAAATAAAAATTATTTTAAGCACAAAATACTTACCTGGATCGCTATCTTGGCCTACTTTAAAAAACGTGCCAATTCGCTTCTGAAACCGGGATTCTATCGGAGCCGCGCAATCGCCCGGCCTCTGCTGGTATCCATACGAAGCTCTCGCAACCAAGTCATAAAGAGCACCGGACTGCTAGATCCTTGCAGCCATCTCCTCTTTCAGCAAATCAACTGTTTTAAAAACTGTGCCGATCCGTAACTGAACCGGCTTCTGGCTTCTATCTTGCAAATCAGACTATGCAAGATCTTTGGACCTCTTGCTATCTTCTTTCTCTTATGTAGAAATCTCTTAACACTCTTGAAGATCACAAGGAAGAACAAATAAAAGGAGAAGAAAACTTGGCAACCAGGAGAGAGACTCTCTAACTTGGCAACCAGGAGAGAGACTCTCTAGTATATGAACGCCCAAGAGAGATGACGCCCAAAAAAAACTCATGCCAAAAGAGAAGTCACAAGTTCGGCCAACCCCTCTCCTTATTTATTTTCACAGTGAATTCCCCTCTTTAATTCCTCCATGCCAAAATAAAAGGAGTTTGATTTTATCTGGATGTAAATTAAGAGGAGTAAAACAGAACTCCTCCTCCTCTTAAAATCCGTTAATGCCAATTATGAATTAGCACTCTCCTCTTTTCACGCCCCATATTATTTGTCGCACAAAATACTTGGGACCCACTATGGCATGTAGAGACAAGGGTAGACAAGGAGAGAGAGTCCCAATCCAACAAGACTCTCATACGTGGTCCAAATTATTGATTTGATAGTCAAATCGAAGCTAATTTTAAATTCGATCGAACCATTTTGAAAAGGACATTGACCCAACTCAATTAGGATCAATTAATTAAGTCTAACTTAATTAAATTAAATATAATTTAATTTAGTTAATAATTAATCCATAATTAATTAATTATAATATTTATAATTAGGTCCAAATGTATTAAAATTATCAATTTTAGTAACATTTTGATTTGCTGATTGGTTACTTAAGCCCCTAATATGTGTGACCGCTCGGGTCCTATCCTATCTGGTAATGAGACATGATATAATCTCTATTATATATCATCGAAACTCCTTTCGATGGATTGAAATAATTTTAGCTCAACCCTAATTAGGATCATCGATCCGAGAATGATCCTAATGGGCTCTCATAATCAACCAGTGATACCTAGCAGTATGTAGTGGCAACCCAGCAGAATAAGATTGAAACCCTTAGGTGTAGTTACCATATGATTCGATTCCTCTATCAAAAATTCCGACATGATGTTGATTACGAAAACTCGTCAAACCCATAAGTCATATGCTTAACTTAATCGACTCAAGTCCATTTGTGATACAAATGAAAACACATTTTCATTATCACCTTGCTATGGCCATAGACTTCTAGACTTAGTCACATTAAGCTGCATAGGATTATACCTTATTACTAAGGCTGATAGATCACTACAAGTGAACACCCTACTCCTACAATAAACTTACTGCAGCCAACGAACACCGCAAGATCCCGAATGGATAGGAACCATGTGATTGTGCTGTCGAACTACAACAACCTTATTGTGAGTAACTAAGACACTCTAGGTCAAAGAACTATTCACATGACTACAGCATTAGAAAGTTATCGACGAGTGAGTAGTCATCCATATAACTTCCTGTACTAAGTCACGCTCAGTACCGTTAATCTCTATCAACTACTTGCACTCTCACTCCAGTGTCACCACATTATAGGTTAGAGACTCATCTACCCAGAAAGGGAAGTGATCTGTGCACCAATTTTAATAGATGAATCACCATCCTCGTGATATTCCAACAATCGGGAGCTTTTAGAAGTTAATCTATAAAGACACATGCCTCAGATTCTCAACTCTTGAGAATATGTATCATTGCCCATTAATTTCATGGACGATTCATAGACACATCAATATGAATAAAACTAATACCCTTTTATTAATAAGAAAGATTAAGTACAAAATTCATGCCCTAAAAATTATAATATGTCAAGCCAACTTAGCTTTCAGGTCATACATCTAACAATCTCTCACTTGCACTAAAGTCAATTGGCTACATATCTAAGTCCCATTTTCTCAAAGTGGACTTCAACCTTCAGCTGGCTCAAAGTCTTAGTTAGTGGGTCTACCTCGTTATCCGTAAAGTCTACTCTTCGCACCTCAACATACTTCTTTTTGAGGTAGTCGCGTATGATATGAAACTGCCGCTCAATATGCTTGGACTTCTGGTGAGACCTGGGCTCCTTAGCAAGAGCTATTGCACCATTATTATCACAATATATGGGGATGGCATCAGATGGCAGCACTCCAAGCTCTACAATGAGTTTTTTTATACCAGAAGGCTTCTTTTGCAACTTCAGAGATAGTGATATATTCTGCTTCCATTGTTGAATCTGCTATGATGGGCTGCTTGGAACTTTTCAACTAGTTGCCCCACCATTGCACAGAAACACAGACCCTGATGTAGACTTTCTATCATCAGGATCAGACATAAAGTCTGAGTCTGTATATCTCTTTATCCCTAATTCCGAACTCTTTCCAAAGATTAAGAACAAATCTTTAGTCCTTCTCAAGTACTTAAGAATGTTCTTCACAGCTATCCAGTGTTTTTCATCTGGATTCAACTAATTTTTGCTCGTGACACTCATAGCAAGAGCTATTCAGGTCGAGTACATAACATGACATACATAAGGCTTCCAATTGCCGAAGCATACGAAATCTTACTCATGCGTTGAATCTCTTCAAGTGTGTTGGGACACATTTTCTTGGAGAGATTAATGACATGCCAAAGAGGTAACAATCCTCTTTTAGAGTTCTCCATGCTGAACCTTTTCAGCACTTCCTCTATGTACAATTTTTGTGAAAGGCCAAGCATTCGATTAGATCTATCTCTATAGACCTTAATCTCCAAAATATAAGATGCTTCACCTAAGTCTTTAATAGAGAATTCCTTAGATAACCAACTTTTGACAAAAGTCAATATGGAAATATCATTCCCAATAAGAAGAATGTCATCCACGTACAATACGAGGAATATCACCACCCTCCCACTGGCCTTCCTGTAAACACATGGCTCATCCTCATTCATGATAAAATCAAATGATTTGATTGCATCATCAAAACGAGTATTCCAACTCTGAAAAGCTTGCTTTAATTCGTAGATTGATCTATGCAGCTTGCAGACCTTATAATCTTCATCATTGGAAGTGAAATCCAAAGGCTGCTCCATATAGATATCTTTCTCAAGATATCTACTCAGGAATGTAGTTTTCACATCCATCTGTCACATCTCATAATCATGATATGCTGCAATTGCAAGCAATATACAGATGGATTTCAGCATAGCTAATGGTGAAAAGGTATCTTGATAATCAATGCCTTCACGTTGACTATACCCTTTCGCCACTAACATAGTTTTAAAAGTCTCTACCTTACCATCTGCACCTATTTTCCTTTTGTAGATCCATTTACAACCAATAGGTACGATACCCTCTGGTGGATCCACTAAGGACCATACTTGGTTAGAATGCATTGATTCAATTTCTGACTTCATAACTTTCAACCATTTCTTAGAGTCAATGTTTGACATCGTCTCATCATAAGTCTTAGGATCAATCAATTGATCCTTGTCCATAACAAAAAATATTTCCTTTATATCCTCTATAAGCATACCCAAGTACCTCTTAGGACGTTTAGAGACTCTAATAGACCTACGAGGTGGAAGAGCATTTATGTGAATTGGTTGATTGGGTTCGATTTGATCTATAGCTGGCTGCTCTTCAGAGACTTTCTCATCGAGCTCAATTAACCTCCCACTACCACCTTCCTGAATAAACTATTTTTCAAGAAATATGGCATGTCTGCTCATAATCACATTGTGATCTTCTGGAAGGTAAAAGTAATACCCTAAAGTTTCTTTAGGATATCCTATAAATTGAGCTTTCACAGATCTAGATTCCAACTTATCCATCATTAGTCTTTTGACATAGGCTGGACATCCCCAACTCTTGAAATGGGCAAGACTTGGTTTCTTACCATGCCAAATCTCATATGGTGTGGTAGGAACAGATTTAGATAGAATTCTATTTAAAATATAAATTGAAGTTTGTAGGACATATTTCCAAAAAAATAAAGGCAAGTCAGTGAAGCTCATCATGGATCGGACCATATCTAATAATGTCCTATTTTTCCTCTCAGACATCCCATTGAGCTAAGGCGTACCTGGTGGAGTCCATTGTGAGACTATGCCATTGTCCTTAAGATAACCTAAAAATTCTTCACAAAGGTATTTACCTCCCCAATCTGATCGAAGAACTTTAAGGGTTTTACCTGTTTAATTTTTTACTTCATGTCTGAATTCCTTGAACTTTTCAAAAGTTTCAGATTTGTATCTCATAAGAAACACATAACCATACCATGAACAATCATCAGTAAAGGTTATGAAGTAGTAAAAACTATCCCTGGACTGCATATCAAATGGACCATACACATCAATGTGTACCAGGACAAGTAATTCTATGGCTCTCTCCCCATGTCCTACAAAGGGTAACTTGGTCTTTTGTTCTTGAAGACGTGACTCACAAGGTGGATATGATTCAGAATTAACTGAATCTAAGATCCCATCCCTTTCCAGTTTGTTTATTCTCACTTATATGACTGAGCTTTAGATGCCATATAAATTTATCATTTAGGTCATCTCTAGCACGTTTATGTCCTATGGCATTTACTTTAAATTTTTTTTTAATATTCAAAGATGAATCAGCATGCAAATAATAAAAACTATCAATTAAAATAGAGTTTGCAACCAATTTATTTCTCAAATAAATATTACAAAAGTCTTTATTGAATGTAAATTCAAATCCTTCCTATGCTAGCACAGAAACAGAAATCAAATTTCTACTAGCTCCAGGCACAAAATAACAGTCACTAAGTACTAATCTAAATCCTAAAGGTAACACCAGAGAATATGATCCAACAGCTTAAGCAGCAACTTTTGTTCCATTTCTGACACGTAGGACCATTTCACCTTCTTTTAGCATTCTACTTCTTTCTAGGCCCTGCATTAAAATGCAGATATAAGCACTAGAGCCAAAGTCCAAAATCCAACTAGAAGTAGATGAAACCGTTAGGTTAGATTCAATAACAAGTATGGACTTACCTTCAGAAGGTGCATCCTCCTTCTGTTTTTTTAGGCTTTCCAGGTAGAGAGGACAATTCCTTTTCTAGTGGCCATCTGTATTGCAGTGGAAATATTTTCCTTTGCTAACCATGGCTTTCTTGTGAGTGTCCTTCTTCTTCTGTTTGCTTTCCTTCTTCTGCTTCTTTACAGGTTTCTTCTTCTTCCAAGTAGACATTCTTTTGGAAGAAGATTGCACCACAAAGAAAATAGAGCCCCTTGAACTCTTTAGGGTCCCCTCATTACTTACCAGTATATTCAATAATTCAGGCAAAGTGTAATTCAACTTGTTCATTTTATAGTTCATAACAAATTGAGCATATGAACTAGTCAAGGACTGGAGGATCAAATCCACCCGAAGCTCCTTATGAATAGGAATGCCCAGCTTATCAAGTTGTTCGATGTCCTTGATCATTGTCAAACAATGATCATGGATTGACTGCCCTTCACGCATCTTGTTGTTGAAAAGCCTTTTCGACATCTCGAAGTGCACAATCCGACTTTGTTCACCATATAACTCTTGTAGGTGAATCAGAATTGATTTAGTAGTTGGCATATCCTCATGTTGGCTCTGCAATTCATTTAACATTGAGGCCAACATATAATACTTAACCTTATTATCATCTTCCATCCATTTTTCATATGCAGTCATTTGACGAGCAATTGGATGGTCAGGTAAGACAGGGGGTTCCTGGTCAAGCACATAGCCCAACTTCTCATAGCTCAAAATAATTTTGATGTTTCTCAACCAATTTTTAAAATTAAGGCTTACAAGTCGGTTTGGCTCTAGAATACAGACTAAAAATTTTGAAGCAGACATGGTTAACTGCAAGAGTAGAAGGTTCGAATTATATGATTTTTACTTAATTATAAAAATTATTCTAGGATCTTTAAGAAATAATTTTAGAACTCCCACTATTTTCTCGAATCTCTCATACTCCCCATGGAGATGCAGGAACCCTGTAACTCTAGGTTTCTAGTGGGTGCTACGGTCCCATCGATGTGCGGCACCTCATCGTGCCCGGTTATTGGTAACACGTTATACCAATAAGTGGCTAACTCTTGTCCAATGTATCTAATACAAGTTGTAGCAACTTGGTCTCTAAATCATGGAACTCAATGTGCCCGTTTATTGGTCCAATCATTAGTTAAGTCTGATCCACCATTCCTACTAGACAAAGCCATCATTGAGTCCCTCAACATGCCTGTTTATTGGGCCCAACCCCATCAGTGCCTAGCAACATCTCATGCCTAATAGGGTGGTTATGTCTTCCCGAAGCAACTAGACCACTGTAACCAGCCGAGAATAATCAACACCAGTAGGACACTCGAACACCTGCAATGGTAGAAGACCTATGACTTAATATTTATTGAAAGCTTAGGTTTAGGTCTCTTATAGATTGATCAGCCAAATCATGACTAACCAATAACATTAAGTCAGTACAATCTCATGTCTGACTAATTACATTCGGTCAGCACAATCTCATGTCTGACTAAAATAACTAGCATGGGTGAATTCAAATCAAAAGTGACCCTTTTGAAAAATTAATCAACCAAATTGGCCAAGTTAGTTTGATCCATGGGAGGGTTCTGCCAATATACCCTCTTTCCGCCAAACTAGTTGGTTAAAAAAGAGTTAGCTCCAATTAAAACCATGATCGAAACCTTCCTTGGACACCAATTGACTGACAAGATTCAATTAGGTCATCTAATGATCTGGGCTCATCACTGAGCAAAATTAGGTCTTAACTTATCGATTCATAATTGTGAATCGATCTGACCAGACTACATCTAAAATCAATTTTGAGCACACTTGACCTAATCCTAATCATCATCCGATTAGGTTAAGTCACTTGTTCAAAATCAAATTAGGATTACTAGTTGATCTAATCAAGCCCTAATTACCACAGCCCAATCTTTAGACCTAATTTGTTCAATCCAAACCCTCATGCACCTAATTTAATTTTCTAGATCAAATCAATTTTAAAATTAGGTTCAAGTGCATGACTTTAATGACTTATGATCATGAATCACATTTAAGATCTAACCCTAATTTGGTGCATCACATACATCAACATCATAAATCGATCAAAACCCTTTTTAAAACTCTTTTTCAAAACTAGGTATACATCAAAGTAGGATAACCTTTATATCATAGGGGGTAAACCCTATAGCAGGACAACCTTATGTCACTTTGTGCAATCCTTGATCAATTAAATTTTAGATTATTAAATTTAATTTCAGATCTGAAAATTATGATTTTAATTTTGAAAATAATTTTTCAAAACATGAAATTCTATACTAGAACAATCTCATGTTTAACATAGATCTAAAAAAATCATAATCTATCATCTGATCTGAATATTTTTCAAATATGATTCTCATCCATGCATGTTAAAAGAGAACCGTGGCTCTGATACCACTGTTGGAGTTCTCCTAGGAATAATAAATTGCAAACGATCATGCATCAACAGCCTGTCGCGGCAGAAGCAGATATAAAAATTAATTTATATCTAATCATACAATTCATAAATAAATCTAATTTATTTATTAAAAATTTGTAACATGCTGAAATATATAAGAAAAATATTAGATCTGAAACAAAAATTATTTTAAGCATAAAATACTTACCTGGATCTCTATCCTGGCCTACTTTGAAAAGCGTGCCAATCTGCTTCTAAAATCGAGATTCTATCGGAGCCGCACAATCGCCCGGCCTCTGCTGGTATCCACATGAAGCTCTCATAACCGAGTCGTAAAGAGCATCGGACTGCTAGATCCTTGCAGCCCTCTCCTCTTTCAGCAAATCAACTACTTTAAAAACTATGCCGATCCGTAACTGGACCGGTTTCTGGCTTCTATCTCGCAAATCAGACTATGTAAGATCTTTGGACCTCTTGATATCTTCTTCCTCTTATGTATAATACCTCTTAACACTCTTGAAGATCACAAGGAAGAACAAATAAAAGGAGAAAAAAACTTGGCAACCAGGAGAAAGACTCTCTGGTATATGATCGCCCAAGAGAGATGACGCCCAAAAAAAATTCATGCCAAAAGAGATGTCACAAGTTCGGCCAACCCCTCTCCTTATTTATTTTCATGGTGAATTTCCCTCTTTAATTCCTCCATGCCAAAATAAAAGGAGTTTGATTTTATCTGGATGAAAATTAAGAGGAGTAAAATAGAAGGACTCCTCCTCTTAAAATCCTTTCACGCCAATTATGAATTAGCACTCTCCTCTTTTCACGCCCCATATTATTTATCTCATAAAATACTTGGGCCCACTATGACGTGTGGAGACAAGGAGAGAGAGTCCCAGTCCAACTAGACTCTTATACATAGTCCAAATTAATTGATTTGACAGTCAAATCAAAGCCGATTTTAAATCCGATCGAACCATTTCGAAAAGGACATTGACCCAACTCAATTATGATCAATTAATTGAGTCTAACTCAATTTAATTTAATTTAATTTTATTTAATTAATAATTAATCTATAATTAATTAATTGTAACATTTATAATTAGGTCCAAATATACTAAAATTATCAATTTTAGTAACATTTTGATTTGCTGATTGGTTACTTAAGCCCCTAATGTGTGTGACCCCTCAGGTCCTATCCTGCCTGGTAATGAGACATGCTATGATCTTCATTATACATTATCGAAACTCCTTTCGATGGACTGAAAAAATTTCAGCTCAACCCGAATTAGGATCATCGATCCGAGAATGATCCTAATGGGCTCTCATAATCCACCAGTGATACCTAGCAGTATGTAGTGGCAACCCAGCAAAATAAGATTGGAACTCCTAGGTGTAGTTACCATGTGATTCGGTTTCTCTATCAAAAATCTGACATGATGTTGGTTACGGAACTCGTCAAACCCATCAGTCATATGCTTAACTTAATCGACTCAAGTATATTTGTGATACTAATGAAAATACCTTTTTATTATCACCCTACTATGACCATAGACTTCTGAACTTAGTCACATTAAGCTGCATAGGATTATACCTTACTACTAAGGTCGATAGATCCCTACAAGTGAACACCCTACTCCTACAATAAACTTACTGCAGCCAACGAACACCACAGGTTCCGAATGGATAGGAACCATGTGATTGTGCTATCAAACTATAGCAACCTTATTATGAGTAGCTGAGACACTCTAGGTCAAAGAACTATTCACACGAATACAGCATCAGAAAGTTATCGACGAGTGAGTAGTCATCCGTATAACTTCCTGTACTTGGTCACGCTCAGTATCATTGATCTCTATCAACTACCTGCATTCTCACTCCAATGTCACCACACTATAGGTTAGAGACTCATCTACTTAGAAGGAAAGTGTTCTGTACTTCGATTTTAACAGATCAATCATTGTCCTCGTGATATTCCAACAATCGGGAGATTTTAGGAGTTAATCTATAAAGACACATGCCTCAGATTCTCAACTCTTGATAATATGTGTCATTGTCCATTAATTCCATGGATGATTCATAGACACATCAATATGAATGAAACTAATGCCCTTTTATTAATAAGAAAGATTAAGTGCAAAGTTCATTCCCTAAAAATTATAATGTGTCAAGCCAACTTGGCTTTCAGGACATACATCTAACACCCATTTCCTGGTTTCTTCTATCCATAGAAAGAAGAAACTCCATCGCATGAACATGAAAGTTGCATGCTCCTCAAAGCACATGCTCCTCAAAGCTGCACAATTTTCAGGGCTACATGATTTTCAGAGATGCTCAAATTTCAGAGTTGCACATATCTCATAGCAGAACTTTTTTTGTTTGAATTCGATTCCATCGAAATCCCGCTGATCCAAACTCGACGAAGTCAAGTTCTCCCTACTCCAAGGGAATGATGGGGACCTGAGAGTTTATTAGAGTCCATTAGTACTGAGTCACTTGTACTAAAGTGAGCCAATTGAGTCCTGTAATAAAGTGAGATAACTGAGTCCAGTTGAGTCCACTTAGTCAAGTCCAGTTATTTTCAGTCCAGTCAAGTCCAATCGAGTCCATGTGATTTTCATTCAAATTAGAACCAAGAGAAGAGCCACCAGACCAGGAGATTCACCAGGAAATACCTATCACAAAGGAAATAATACAACACATATGATTATAACTTCGGTCATCCTATAGTCATCCAAATGATTGTAATGACTCTCTAGCTATTCCTTATTTCTTCATAAATCCAATCCACTACAAGGCTTGAAGATCCTACACAACTCTGAAAAGGAAAATAAATAGGGGGTTGTGAGATTTACAGTCCAGTAAAGTCTCCAAACAGTCACCATCAATAATATTATAACTTAAAAATAACAAGAAAATAATCATTATCAAATCATGTAACCAAAATAACTCAAATGTTAAGTTTAACAAAACCAATGACAATATCATATTTTATCTTAGTGTTTCTATTAGTTACCCTTTTATTTCTAGGGTTCTAGACTAGCCACAGTCATGCTCTAGCCCATGACTGGCAACCTCACAAGCGACCATGCATACTATGGTCGGTCCTGCTCGCATACAAAGCCCGTGGCTCAGGCTGTCCCATGTACTAACTGCCTATGGCCGGCTCTCACGTACAAAGCCCGTGGCTCAGGCTGTGTAACCACGGTGCTACCGTGGCATGGCTAGTCCAGATACCGTATTTACTTGATTAACTCTTCATCAATGTAGTCAAAACATGTTTTTTACGATTTTCAATGACCGGTGTCATGGTCTAACCCATTCAATAACCGGTGTCAAATCATGTTGCACTTTATCCTTCCACATTATCATATCAAATCATATCATGATGTCACACCATATCATAATGTCAAGCCATGAAATCTCAAATCTTTCAATGATCGGCATCACGGTCCTAACCATCAAAAGTAATTTTGTTTGATAAACATAGTATCCGAAAATATAAATAATAACAACCATAGTCATATTATCCATCATAAAAACTCAATTACACCATGCAACAACAAATCATGCATGTCAATGCTCATGTACTCGGATCAAAACCATGCCATGTAAAATTATATATAGAACTGGTGATCATGTCTAGAATCCTTACCTTCCTAGAGCCAATCAAAAATACCCGAATCAGTCTGTATCTGAAACCCATGCAATACCCTTCTGCTCAAAAGGCTTTTCCCCTACAATAATAATTTTAAACATAAATAAATAATCCTAAATCAATTATAAAATCCAAAACCATTTTACCAGAATTTCATCAGTGGTCTTCCTGTTGATACCCCCTTTTCCTAATTTTCCAGAGAAAGAAACTTTTCAATCCTCCCTCCTCATCTTCTCTCTCCTCTTTTTCTTTCTTTCTTCCTCTCTCCTCTTTCTCTTTCTTTCTTCCTCTCTCCTCTTCCTCTCTCTTCTTTCTCCTCATCTTCTCTCTCTTTGGCTCTCTGCACTCGAAATAACCCTCAGTATCTCGGTGACCCTCGTTAAAAAAAAGAACAAATCAGTCCAAAACCGTGTCAAACCTCATCTTAGAAGTCCAAAACCATCAAGAAATCTTCCCGACCGTCAGATCTGAGATCAATGCCTCAAACCGCATTAAAATCCGGATCCAAAAGCCTTTGATCATGCCTATTTTCCTTCGAATCTATCTCAACCATTCGATCAAGCGATCGGACGATCCAAATCGATCAGAAATCCCATGGATCGCTACGAGCCGTGCGAAATAATTAGGAAACGGTGGGGAAACAATTCTACGAGAGCCGCTTCCGGCTGGGCAGAGCCCATGCGCCCGTGCTCGCCATGCGTGTGGGCTTGGGCCGCGCCTCGCCCACCCGTGCAATGGGCCGGGCTGCTCCTCATGCGCTTGCGCGTCACGCTTCGCCCGCCCAAGCTCACCCGCCAGCTCGTTTGCCCGCACTTGCATGCCCTCGCTGCTCGCGCTCAGCATCTCGCTCGCACCCTCACTCGCCCGTGCCGCATGCCTGCTCGCGCTCACACTCGCCCATGCACTCGTGCCTGGGCCACGCGCTGGGCTGAAAGCGTGGGTCTGGGCCGGTCCAGCCAGGTGGGCCAGCCTGGCAACAAATTTTTTTTTTTTTTTTGGGTTGTTACAAGTGAAGGATAGGACAGGAAGGAATCAAATGAAAGAAAGATTAGGAGGAATAGATGAAAATCTTGGGATGGATATATATAAATTCTACCGTGTTGTAATACAAGATTTTTAATTCCCTAATGGCTAAGTAGTTTAACCTAAAAAATTAATTGAAGGTTTTTACCTCATTGGTCAATTCAATTGCAAAATTTGAGATTTTTTAGATGTTATTTGTTAAGGTAAACAAATCACGGAATAGGGTTGTTATATAAGAAAAGATAGGTAACGAAAAATTGGAATTTTAGAGATTTTAGAAAATTTTATAAATTATTATAAAGCAATAGTATGGCATTGGTTTAACATTTATGTACATTTTGGGATTATTAGATTTGGAGGAAATCTGAGTGAATCATTGAATAATATATTGTTGGTAATTTGAAAGTAACTAATATTTACATTTTTATAGTAATCAATCAAAATTAAATAGAAATTATCTCATATTTTTTAAATGATACAAATTAATATGATTAATTCAGATTTAATCATACATGGAATTTTTATAAATATGGATAATTGATTAGTAATTTGAATTCTATAAGTTGAAATGGATAGTACATGATATATGCTATGATGAGATCGGGCATGTAAAATCTTGAGCATTGCTTATTTGAATGTATGTTCAATGCTGAATTGAAAAGAAAAAAAATGCTTATGTATATATATCTACCTATATGTGTCACTTGACTCTCAGTCCTACTATGTTACTTAAATTTAGAGTTGATCATATAGAGATCCCTGCTATGGGGGTAATCGTATGGCGATCCTACCATGAGGGTGATCGTAGTGATCCCTACCATGAAAGGTATCATAGTAACCTCATCACTGGGATAATCATAGTGATACTTGAGCTACACAGATATAAATACACCGTAGTAGGGGCCATGGAGTTAAAAAAATTGGTTGCTCGAGTTTAAATATATTATTATTATAATGAATATATATATTAAACTTTAATATGACATATTGATTCTGTGTCAATATTATTGAAAAGATGACATGTAATTTTGGTATGGATATCATTGATCATATAATTGTGTTACTGGATAGATATACGTATCATATCTTATATTACTTAATTGAATTGTAATATTAGTATGATTTGAATCTGAGTTGTGAAGCTTGATCTTCACCTATTCTTTTTCAAATCATGAAATCAAAGGCTAAATTGATAGTAGCATTTTGGAGAACTACTAGAGGCAAGGCCGTTCACGTAGATAGTTGAATCGATTTGATCAGTATATGTATATTATGAGTTTTTCTGGATAATTTACAAATAACTTAATCCTAGAAGTTTTGAATTGTAAACTTTAAAGGAAAAATCTCATGATATGGCTTGTTGTGATGTTTACACTATATATGTGATCTTTTGACTTAATAGTTTAGTTACTTTGGTATTTTTGTCATCTTTTGTATGTAAATTATATAATTTCTAGGTTATTTCAAATTCTTTAATATTAGGTAAATGCCTATAAATATAATTTGGCGGAGGTATGTGGCTCCTGCCAACATCCTCAATATCTGGGATCAGGGATGTGATAAAGCACTTATCAAATGCCTGTTGGTGATGAGATAGGTTTAATTATTACACATGCTATACTGTTCCAATTGTGTGCTCCTAATATATAACCAGTTTGCCTCCTTAGTGATGTTCGACGTACCCCCGGGATAGAGACTCGACCTGGTAATATCAACAGCAATTTCATCTCTACGGTGTATTTTCCACATCCTAGTAAAAATAATCAGTAGTGTAGCGCATGGAAGATAATACATATAGCTACTGCTGCAGAACATGATCAATGATGCTAATGGTTTTTTTTTTTTTTTGATAACCCGGATCCATTAACGAATAATCCTGGAAATAGTATAACCAAAACAGTCCGTCAACAAAATATCTCTAAACTATAAAGGCGTGTCATCAAAGAGAGACCAAATAATCTCTCCCGAGTGAAACGCCACAAAAGAAGCGACCCAGTCCGCAGTCGAGTTGGCTTCATGATAGACATGCTGGACAATGATTCCAATACAGCAACGAAGCTATATCCCGTAGGAGAAGAAGGGAAGGAGTCACCCGAAGAGCACTCTGGATCCAGGAGATAACCGTCAAGGAGTCTTCCTCGATAATGAGCCAATCAAGGTGAAGGATCCTCCTAGCATGCCTGATACCCGTCCATGCCCCATAAAGCTCCACTAAGGGGACCGTAGACATAAAAAGATGGATGCCCCCCGCAGCGAGAAAGCCAACTCCAAATGCCCGAATCACAAATGCAGCCCCAGCATTAGCCCCTCTGACACTCCTATCAAAGCTAATAATAGTATAAGCCGGAGGAGGGGGCTCCTAGGAGACAAAAATTTGGCAATGCACTTGAAGAGCAGAACCGGGCCCCAGATATCAGAAATAGCTACCATCATGCCCTGATACTCAGCAGCATGAGTCATAGCTCTCTCAACAATAAATCTGGCCGAATATATATCATACCTGAAAACCATGGCATTGCGGGTGATCTAGAGATGGTAAGCTAAATAAGCGATAAAGCCCTGAGAAGCCAAATTGGGAAGAGAGCGAAGGATGTGAAGGAAAGTGTCAACCACATCATCAGCAGTGTACACCAGGGATCTGCAACCCGCCAGGGTCCAGACCCGCCAAGCTCTCAAGCAAACGAAAAGAGTGTGATCCAAAGACTCCTCCAAAGCACAACAAATCGGACAAGGAGGAAGGTGGACCCCACGAGCGCTCAGAAAGGATCTCGTAGGGAGCCGACGCCAGGCCACCTTTTAGATAAAAAGTCACACTCTTGGATGCACTGGATGAGACCATATCCAAGCAGCCTGGAAATCCCTTTGTTGCATCGAATGGTAGATGGAATAAAGGTCTGACAATGAAGTAGAGCGAGATGAAGAAGACCCCCAGACTCTAGTGTCCGGGCAAGGCGTCTCCAGTAAGCCAATGGAGAGAATCCTTTCCTTCAAGGCTTGTCCAAAATAGAGAGAGAGCCAAAGAAAATCCCAAGTCTGCATCCTTGAGATGATAAAATCACCCACCATACTGGAGGCCGGCACTCAGAGGATAAAAAAATGGGCCATCTATCTAAAGCGATATCTGAGATTCACAAATCAGACATAACTCTAATAGATCTCCCATCCCCTACCATCCATCTCATATGCTAAATAACCTCCGGAGCCCTCCTCTTAATTTCCCTCCACATGGCAGACCCACGAGTGGACTGAGAAACCTCGCCTCCCTCTAGAGATCGAACATCATATCTACCGCGCATAAAAGAAGCCCACAAACTGTCAGGACTCAAGAATAGCCAGGTAGCATGACAAGCCAAAAGAGCCTCCCTCCTAACACCAAGGGAATGGATGCCCAGCCCTCCATCCCTAACAGGCTGACACACCGACTACCATCCCACCAAATTAACTCCCCTGGGAGCAGTGCTCGATCGCCACAGAAATGCACGAAGAATTTGCTCCACCTTCTCTACCATAACCTTGGGGATAACAGTACTAGCTAAAAGGTAAATCGGTAAGGATGTCAACACCGACCTGATCAAGGTAAGTCTACCCATAGCCGATAGAAACCTACCCTGCTAGCCTTCCACCCTGTCCTGCATAGCCTGTACCAAAACAAAAGAGTCTGCCCTGCTCAGCGGGGCACCAAAAATAGGGACACCCAGATAGCAAATAACACCGTCCTTCTCACCAATCCCTAAAGTAGAAGCAATCAGACTATGGAGACGGGCCGTAATCTTTGGAGAGAAGTGAACCTCCGACTTTGCCAGATTGACCCGTTGCCCAGAAGCAAGACAATAAGTCAGGATCACCCTCCTGAACCCCCGAGCCATGAACTCAGATGCCCTGCCTAGAAGTAAGCAGTCATCTGCAAAAAGAAAGTGCGAGACCGGGACTACCATGCGGGTAGCAACATAAGATTGGATTGTCGATGCCCTAATAGCATCCCTCGTAGCTCGCAAAAGAGAGTCAGCGGTAATAATGAACAAATAGGGGGAAAGGGGGCAACCTTGCCACAGGTCAACCGTAAAGTGAAAGTACTCCGAGGGAGAGCCATTAATAATAATAGAAAATGAGGGGCTCATGATGCACGCCATGATCCTGGAGATCCACAAGGGATGGAAGCCAAAGTCCTGTAAAGACCGCTCCACAAAGCTCCACCGAACACAGTCATATGCCCATTCTATGTCCAGCTTGATAGCCATCAGACCAGACCTAGCGGTGCCCTCCTCATATCATGCATAAATTCCTGAGCCAGCAAGATATTATCATAGATGCACCGATCCCCAACAAAAGCCCCCTGGTCCAGAGAGATAATACCAGGAAGAATAGATTTTATTCTCCTGGCCAGCAACTTAGCACATACTTTATACAAAGTACCACATAGACTGATAGGTCTAAAGTGAGAAGGATGAAAAGCCTGAGAACGTTTGGGGACAAGAGTAACATAAGTCTTCTTCCACATATCCGGCATCTGGCCTATAGTGAAAAATACTTGCACAGCAGAAATGACATCATAGCTAATAATTCTCCAATATCTCCTGAAGAACAATGGGGGAAAATCATCAGGACTAGGAGCTTTATCCTCAGCCAAAGACCACAGCACCTCCCTCACCTTAGCCTCAGAAACAAGTGCAAGAAGACCAACATTCTGGTCCTGGGACACCAATCTCTCAGGAGCAGAAACTTGGAAATAATGAGAGTCCCCCTCCTTAGACCTCCATCTAGACCTGAAAAATGAGCCAACCTCCTACAATATGCCCTCCTCATCCTCAATCCAGTGACCATCATCAGACTTAAGGGCCACAATATGATTTCTATGTCTCCTGGCAAGGATAGCCTGGTAGAAAAAGTGAGAGTTCCTGTGCCCCTGAGCCAACCACTGAACCCTGGATTTATGCCTTCACATAGTTTCTTACTGAGCCAGAAAGGAATTATAAGAAGCAAGACTAGTTTGCAGGGAGAAAAGATCTTCATCATTTAGACCACCCTCCATATCCTCCTTCACCTGGAAATCATGGATAACCTTTTCCACCTCTACCAATTTATTGAAGATATTTCCAACCTCCTCTTTATTCCACCTTCTCAAATGGCATTTGAGAAGTTCCAACCTGTGGATGATCCGATACTGAGCATTACCCCTAATAGGAATTCTCCACACCTCCCAAGAATTCGGATAAGAAAGTCAAATTCTTTCAAACCTGAAAGGCACATGAATAGGAGAATGAAGAGTAGTAGCCAAGAGGATAGGACAATGATTAGAAGCCACCCTATCAAGATGCCGCACTATAAACTAAGGGTAAAGGTTAAGCTAGCTTGTGGTAGCCACAGCTCTGTTCAGCCTTTCCCAAACCCTGGCCCTTCCCATTCTGTTGTTACACCAAGTGAACCGAGAGCCCACAAAACCTAGGTCCACCAGACCATTGGAATCCAAAAAGTGACTGAATTCCCTGGTAGCCACATTGTGAGAAAAAGATTTACCCCCTCTCTTCTTCTCCAGCTTTGTAATACAATTGAAGTCCCCAACAACTACAGTCGGAAACCCCTGATTAATCAACCAAGAGACTTCATTCCAAAGATACCTCCTTTCCTTATAGCAAGTACTAGCATAGACTCCCGAAAGAATCCACATCGGGCCATTGCTTTCAGTTACCACCAGAACCACATTCTATGCACATTTATGAAATACATCGATTCTGGCAGCACCCCTATCCCAAGCCACAACAATCCTCCCTGATAACCCCTTAGCATCAATAGCATAAAGATTTCAATCCTTGGAAAGACATCGTCGGATCCTCTGCAAGGAAGATCCAGCCAATCAAGTTTCTAGAATCAAGCACACATCAAGATGATGTAATTGACTTATTCTACGAACGGAGGAGGCAAAGGAAGGTTTCCCTACCCCTCTAGCATTCCAAGAAAGGATCTTCATACAAAACCACTAATCCATGGAAGAGCCCTCCCCAAGGCTCTTACCATATACAACATCAGGGCCCCCCTTCTCTGCATCCTCTGCCTCTTTAAACAGAACCACTTTTAACTGCCCCACAACATCATCATGAACAGGAGCTTGCCGATCAACCCCAATAAGCACAGGAACCACATCCCCTGCAGCCTGTCCCGATCCCGGATCTGAGTGTTGAGCAGCAATCAGAGCAGATTGTCACCCACCTGGAGTTTCCTGTTACTCTCCCAAGAAGCAGCACCCGATGACTGCCTAGCCGACTCCTAAGCATTCCCCTGAGAACCCCCTTCTTTCTCACTTCCCTTCTCCACTTCCTCTGCCCAACCCATAATTGGCTTCTTTCCCTTAGCCGCACCCACAGCCTTCCCGCCAACCCTCGCCCCTGCCCCACTCTCCCGAGAAGAAGCACTCAATGACACCCAAGCCAACTCCTGAGCATTCCCCTAGGAACTCACTTCCCTTCTCCACTTTCTCAGCCCAACCCATAACCAGCTTCTTCCCCTTAGCAGCACCCACAGCCTTCCCTCCAACCCTCGCCCCTATCCCACTCTCCCGACCACCAGAAGAGGACTTGGCGCTCATAGACATAGAAACAAAGAGACTACCCTTACCCTTCAGGAGCCCATCCATACAAGGATCAGTAAAACTAACCTTTGCCGCTGATAGAGGGGGAGAAGCAAACACCACCACCCGCGACTTCTGTCCAGCCGGAAGAGAGGTTGCAGGCTGCACCAGCAACGGCTTGATGACCACCGGACCAGAGCCTTTTGGCTGGGCAGAGGTAAAGACGGCTGAGTGCGGCCTCTTTTCAAAGCACCAGAGCCCAGTCCACCATAAGTAGATCTACTGGGCTGAAGTCCGAGAGGCCCAAATCCATTCGATCCCCTAGCACAGCCAACGGCCCAAAGCCAGGGGCCAACAAGGCTCCATCACTAGAAACCTCCCCCGAGCTCGCCTCTGGTGAACGGCGGCGTGCTACCTTACTTGGCTTCTGCCAGCCACCCGAGTCCGGCAGTGAACTCGATGTCGATGTCCCCACCGTAGGTGAAACCCTGGAGGGAAAAGATGAGGAATGTTCAGAAGAGGATCTACCTGTAACCTTTCCACCTTCGGCCTCCTTCCTCTCCTTCACCAGAGATCGAGCCAATCTCTGCGACTGAATACGAGTAGTGAGAAGCCAAGGCCCAAACTTCAGACGGCACCTACCTTCAATCTCCATAACAGTCTTCTTAGTTCCCTCCACAGTCGCCTCCTCCCCTGTGACCCCTTCAATCCTATCCCTTTTCGTCCATCCCCTAGACCATCAACCGTATCAGCTCTGCATCCTTCTTCTTCATGGCCAATTTTCCCACAATTGAAACAGAGGTTAGGCAAGTTCTCATAAACGAACTGCTGCCAAAATATCTTGGACTTCCCTCTAATCAGCACCCCCAACTTCACTGGCAGGGACGAATCCAACTCCACCCTAACCCTAGCATAACCAGCTTTCTTCAAGTGGTCTGTGAATCCATCCACATAGATGGGTCTTCCGGCCTCCTCGGCTACCGCCATTATCAATGCCGGCTTCCAAAACTCCAGTGAAAGTCCCGGCATTCGCATCCACACTACCACCTTGTGAACCGTCCGCTGACCTGGAACAAAATCAGGCTCCCAGTCATCCATAGCCAACAGCTAGCCTCCGGCGAACCACGGCTCACCTGCTCGAACAAACACACACTCCCTCTCTATTTTTAGCCTGACCATAAGGTGATCTTCAGCCAATGGAATCACCTCCGGCTTATAAGAGAGATTTGCCTTTGAACGGATCTCCCTAGCCACGGACTCCGCCGACACTCGCCTTCCCAGGCTTCGAACAACCACCGCCAGTCCCAACCACTCCCTTTGCGCCTCCTCGAGCTCCGTCTCCGACAGCTCCAGCACTTTGGTGAAGTACGCCTGCAGCTGCTCCAGATCTTCAATCGGGAGCTTCGAAGAAGTCAAGAAAGACCCTCTCACCGGCCCCTGAACGATCCTTGCCCACGTTCTCTCACCCTTGCCTGAGCTCACTGTCTCCTTCCCCTCCTTCCGGCTCGATCCTCCCGCTTCCGCCATGGCTATCAGAGATTGCTTCACTAACATGGCAAGAAAAACCCCAAACATGCCTCCCAAGACACTGCAAGGCAACCGATGCTAATGGTTTTTGATAGAGGGCAGAAAAGAGTGCTAGGAATTACAAACATTAAATTGCCTCTATTGATGCTAAATCCTCGTCGACCAGATGGAGTGGCCTGCCCATCAGTTCGCCATCGATGGGAGCCTACAAAACAAACCCCTGACTAAAATTTTTCTAGTGGGGGACACTCCGATGCCTAAGTTAGCAAGGATTTAGGCAGCATAATGGAGAACTTGAGTGCAGAGTGAGATGAAAAGGAAGAAGGTGATTTTTTCTCAGCTTACCACGAGTGTTCCCTCTTCCCAGTATTTATAGGCATGAGTGTAACTACTTATGGTTATGGGAGTTAGCTGACAAAACTTCCTCATAACCATAAGTAGTAACAGTCGAAAAATTAGTTATTCCATGGTTATCCAAACCAGAGTTATCGACCACGTGGATAGTTATAACAACTAGAACAACCTTTAACTATTTCGGGTTGAGGGATTGTTCTAGTGCTGCAGATGCACTGTTTTAAAGGAGAATTCAAAGTGGGCCTAACTATCTCTTCGGATCACATTCTTTGGAATGATCTGAAGGGATGTTGGTCATATGCTTCGAATTTATCCTTTAAGAGCGAACTAAAAAAATAAATAATTACTTAATGTGGTGTCGAAGGAGTGAATAACATATTTTAGAAGTATAATCTTCGGATCAAGCTGAAGACATGAAGCTGAAAGGATGATAGCAATATACTCTAGAGGCACATTCTTCGGACAAAGCTGAAGACATGAAGGCGAATGAATGATAATAATATACTTTTGGAGGCATACTCTTCGGATCGAGCTGAAGACATGAAGCCGAAGGAATGATAATAATATATTTCTTTTGGGAGCCATAGCATGAAGCCAAAGACATGAGGCCGAGAGAAATAATAATAAATCCCGAAAACATTTCTTTCGAACTATGCTGAAGACATGAATCCGAACGGAACAATAATAATACATCATCTTCGGACCAAGCCGAAGACATAAGGCCGAAAGAAATAATAATATATTTCTTTTATAGATTATAATCTTCATTAAATAAAGAAGATATCCTTAGGAGCATTGATCCAACTGACAAATTAAAATATTGAAATTGACTTGCAGATGGACCGATAAATATTTAAATCAAACTAGATTATCATAACAGCCTCCAACTCATTCCAGACTCAGCATCTATCACAACTACAAAAAAAAGAACTCTTGACGCTATTTTTGGTTTTTCCCGATGCTTTAAAGCAACAGGAAAAATAGTCCCTACGCTTTAAAAAGCATTGGTAAGTCAACAGTGGAAAAGATCTTTCCCAACATTTTTTGGAAGCGTCGGTGTTGAGCAGACTTTTTCCGATGCTTTTAAGCATCGGAAATAACTTTATTCCCGATGCTATTTAAAAGCATCAGGAATAACCTAAAGAATAAAGTTATTCCCGATGCTTAAAAGCGTCGAAAAAAGTCTGATTTTTTTTAAAAAAATAAAGGACCTACCTGCCCCACTTAAGCCCCAAGTCAAACCGACCAAGTGCTCGTGGAGCGGGGACTTAATGACCAACCAGACCCCTAACCCTTTTTGCTTAGTGGTAAGAGGATGTACCCACAAACTAAAGTTCGGTGGTCATTGAGGACAGTTTTCATTGATGGAAATAAACCATATAAGCTACATAGCCATGAACAAATATTAATAATAACATTAAAGAATGACTAGCAAGTCAATTCAATAAAAAAAAAGCCATTTAAGTCAACACCGGTACTAGACGATGCAAATAAAGGACCGTGACTGTTCTTTTTTTTTTTAATATTAATAATAACATTAAAGAAGCAACATTTAAATATTATTAAAGAACCAACATCATTTCATAAAATAATAAGCTGTTGAGCAGTGTTATCAACACAAGAGTGCTGTTCAAATATCAATAAGCTTAAACAATATCAGCAGCTTGAACTGTTACAGTAATCAGAAACTAGAATATATATATATATATATATATATATATATATATATATATATATATATATATATATATATATATATATATATATATATATATATATATATATATATATATATATATCTTTTATGAACAAGAAAATTGGCTCGCTAACTGATACGAAGAAAAAGTGAAACCCAAGAGTTCGTTGATGCACTTTAGGTTCAAGCTTCTGAAATGAGCTGCAGGTGTCAATCAAAAATTTATGAGAACAATATCAAAACATCATACCTTGTAGAAATAAGAAGAATTTATTTAATGAAGATTATAAAGCCATTATTTAAAGATATGATGTCAAAATGGAATAAAGAAGTTGAATGAAAAGAAATGACCTGAAGCTTACCTACTGTTTGGATCATAATAAATGCCGCTAATAGAGCCATCACTGCAGGAAAAGCAAACATAGTAGAAGCCAGCAATAGTCAAGCCACAATCTACTCCAACATTAACAAAATACTGCTCCTTCCATCTCTGCAACACACAATGTAAGTCTGCATCATTTTGCTGATAGAATAAGTGTAATGCTCTATTGTACCACCTAAATAATTAGGGCATTGGTGTTTAGTCGCTTGGATATCTGACCTAGTGCCCTGTTGGGATCTAGCCGTGTCAAGCAAGTTATGTTTTTCGCAGGAATGGATGGGGCAAACTCTTTCAAAATTAGGGCATTGATGTTTGCTAGGTTCCCTGCTACCAACATCTGCAAAAAAGCATGATTGATTGTTGAATAAAAGTGCATACAGTAATATATCTAGATCCTTAAAATTAAAAAAACATATACAGATATGACATAAAAACAGGGCACTTGAATCATCAATAGATTTCTCAACATAAATGGCAATGGCTTAATTGTGGCATAAAAAATTTATTTTAAAAAAAAACTGCATCCTCAATGTTTCATACCTTACAGTTTGCAGCTGCATGATTTTCAAGGGCAGAGGCCTGAGACTTGTAGATGGAGACATTCTTTGACATCACATCTTTCCTTTCCACGCCCTCTTTCCCTGGGAAACCACCAACCCTGACAGCTATATTGACCCCAGTGCATGCCTCAACAACATCAGTTGTAGCAACAGCACCTGATATATCATTTGAGATTGTATTATACTTTAGGCTAATAATAGATAGAGAAAATGTTAATGATAGTGTGTGAATCCCCATAATTTCACATGACTGGTGAGAAAAACTATTCACACATCCCTGATGAACCATGCCATCAGAATATTACAAGTTAAATCCTTAAGTAGTAAGTCGCATAAAACCTCATCATATATAATACCTCCTTGGCCACAGTGACACCATCATTGACAATTTTTGGTGATCCATATTTGCTTTCCAGAACAACATTCCGGCCCTTTGGGCCAAGAGTGACCCCCACGAGGTCTGCAAGCTTATTAACTCCAGTCTGATACAAGTAAATTAAGTATACATGAGTGACATGTCAGTGGAGTGCAAAAAGAAAGCAATCACAATATTAAAATATTGTAATATATTTAAGAAAAAAAAAAAGAACTTACCTGGAGCTTCTTAATGGCTGACCCATCCTTGTTAAAGTACAATTCCTTGGCCATTGCCCTGATCTTAGGGTTACATCGTTTTTGTAGATGCAAGTTCTGCCTCCTGCCACTTAGAGAACTCAAGGATATGGAAGAAAGAGAAGAGAGAGAACTTTTGAGCAGAAGCTGAGAGCTTCCTATCAGAGATAAAACTGCTGGGAGCAGCCACAGAGACAATTGTAGACAGAGTGCTGAAAGTAG
The DNA here is from genome assembly GCA_021397845.1 of Areca catechu. NCBI lineage: Eukaryota > Viridiplantae > Streptophyta > Magnoliopsida > Arecales > Arecaceae > Areca > Areca catechu. The sequence goes on along the minus strand of CM038049.1, from coordinate 16,288,079 downwards.
AAGCCATTTACTGTTTGACAAAGTCAAAGGCATATCAGTTGTCCAAAAACTTTAACCACATAATTACATAAGGGACTCGGGTATGAAATAGGAAAATGGTTTTGACAGGCAAAACATCAAACAACACTGTCACATTCACAATGGGGGAAAATAAAAAGATAAAGCAAAAAAAGCCTTTATAAAGTCATGAAGTAAGCGGAGAATCTCAAATACCTTGATGACTCAAGGTTTAACACGAAGGGTAGCCAACATGGAAATGGAATAAAGAATTGTTACCTTAGCACTCCCAGGTATTTAGTTTTAGATATATACAATTTTTGGCACACAGGATACCCATGATACTTTCATGTCACTTCTTAACCCATCATAGCACCAAACTATAATGGGATCACCTTTTGATGACCTCTTGTCGCACTTCAAGCCAGAGATATCAGGTCTAACAGTGCACGTAGTAACTCCTAGGTAAATCTAAATCAAGTGGTGGGCAGCCAGTTTAGCCGAATATGCATCGCATGAATGAATCCTTATGCACATGGACACACACAATGGGGTGTTGAAGGTTACCATGTTAGGCTCTAGACAAATTGGCACCTACTGAGATTTAAGCATCACACATTCAGCTAGCATCTGGAAAACAAGAAACACTTCTACTGTTCTTGATTTTTGGCACAAATAGTTTAGCTTATCAGCATGGGATGCCTGATTCCAAGAGCAACGAGAACATACTTGTGTTAGTCAAAATAAATTTGCAGGGACTTGCAATAATTTCAACTACATTGACGTCTTGGAACTATGGCTGCATTTGGATTGTAAAACATGGTCAAGCATTCTTGCATAGAAAAATAGCATTGACTAACTACCATCTACATGTTCTAAGACAATATTTTGAATTATGTTGATTATAACATGTGATGATATTTCAAGCCAACTGTACAAATAATTGAGAATATTAAGATTAATGTATGGTACAACTAGGAAGGGAACAAGAAAAAAAAAAGTATCTTAGAGGAACAACAGGAATTGCATCAGTTAAAGACAAAGTGATCCAGAATTCGTTTAGATGAGATGAATAGGTACATCAAACATCTGAGGTACCTCTGATAAGTTCCTTGAAGGGCGCATGAAGCGCACCCAAAATTAATATGGAAGGAAGTTGAGATAGAATAGGCTTAAAATGACATCAGACATAGCTTAAACAGAAATACTTGTCAAAAGAGGATTCTTGAAACCAGGCCCAAATAGTCAGGACAAAGCCTGATGGCAATGTTTGTGGTTATAACACATGGCTCATTCTTCTTCATTCTCTTGAGAGATATTCTACTATTTTATCAAACTATTTTATGCATACCAAAATCAAAATCAAACTATTGTATGCAAACCAAAGACATCCATCTATAACTTCTATAAAATAACATGCTCAGATGCAATGAGAAAATTTGAACTAAGAGGAAACAGTGGCATCTATAATTAACTGGTATCATCAATGTTTTAAACATTTCAGGATTCATAACAGCTGAATATAGCTTTAGTACAAATAATCCTAGCAAGGAGAACGCTTGCACAGATTCTTATCATTTAAGAACTTGCAACCCATGTATTCCAAACGTTAGTACAAATACCAATGTATTCAAATATAATCTAAATAATTATAATAGAATGTTCTCATAAATATTCTATTAAACAATTACACAGACTAGCTTCCATTTTTTACACCTCCAGGATATTAAAATAATACATGATGAGGCCATCATTTTAAAATTAGCTTTTTTGATACTTAAAAATTTGTTTTTCATTATGATTCCAAGCTGCATAGCCAGAAGAATCAAAACCTTTTAAACTGACAATTGCTATCCCTTCACTCCACAAATTCACATCAAAATTTTAGTTTTACCAAAAAAGTAGTTTAACTACAGCAGCTTGTTCATGTTGCTGCAGTAAAATTCAGTACCTAAATCATAGCTGTCAAAAAAGCCAGATGTTATTCCAAAGCTGCAGTACACTTATTTAAAAGTACCCTATCTATCTTTCTCTGTTTTATGAAATTTACATCATTATCCAGCTTTCAAACCATTCCATTAAATTTTGATATAATTCACAGCACGTCCATCTCTAAAATTCAAAGTTAAACCTGAATTTTCCCTGTCATGAGGAACTACAGCATAAAATCGTATTCTCTGATTCCGCAAGACAATGCAAAACCTTCACAGAGTATCCAAAATCCAAACTATTCTAGTCTACTCTAATTAGTGACAGAACGGCAACAAACAAAAGCATGATGCTGAAGTTCTTACAACATTGTCGCGCTCTAGCAATAATCATATTCTAAATTCCGTAAATTTTTTCGCATCTTTTTAAGTGCCTTCCGCTTTATAGATTAACCCTCCTACAAACCAACCGGCCCGAATACATAGATAACTCGCAAAAAATACATAAAAGATCTAAAAACACCCTCGCAAATCCCAACAATATCCACCTTCATTGCATCTATCTTCGAGAACCCAAAGATTCCCATAGATTTCCCCTTATTATGTGCTACTGCAACACAAAACATTAATTCTTGAGCCAGAAGCGAAGGCTCACGAGATGCTCAAAATCCGATATTTTTCAAAGTTTTCTCAGAAGGAACGAAACAGCAACAGAGCAAATGCATCCTTAACCCAAAGCCACGATCCCAGTCCCCATACAACAAGAAAAAATATTGGCAAGCATGATGCCATAACACAATGGCACTATCTCTAGCCAGACTTTCGAATGGTGAGTGTAGATTTATTTTCAGCCTTTAATTGCTCAAACAATGCAAACCATGTGACGACACTTACAGTAACACAAAGAATATTAATTCCAAAACCTCCCAAGTTACCTATATTTGTTTGAATGAACAAGTAAAATAGATAAATGTGTGTACACCATGCAGGCATCCACATAATAAGCTCCTTAATAAAAAACTATGGGACACACCTGGAATGCTACCAAGCATGTAAGATAAATTTATACATACAAAAGGAAATACACTTCAGGTCTCAAGACCTTCTAGTTAATATAACTTGCTTCATTCTCTACAAGAGACCAAAGTAACATGTAGCTAATATTAGGATAGAGAATGAAGATTAAACTGTAGATGATGTTTGACATTCTTCAAGTTGGACCCACTCCAACAAAGAGCAACTTTGATCATATAGAAGTTTCAAAATTCAAACTATAACTAGGGTGTTGACATTATCAAATAAGATCAAAATATCAAACTCATTATTCAATTTAGTGGCCCATGAAAAAAAAAATGTCCAGCAGGAATGTCAACACATACACGATGGTGCATATCTTCCAGCTCATCTATAGGTGTTGCCTTATCAGGCATGGCTTGTGGTGTGAGCTTTAAATTTTCATCTAGGTATAGGAAGATCTCATTTACACAGCATCAAGGCATCCAATCTTCTTTCTACTGCTGGAAATGCTGCCTATTATCAAAATTTGGATAACCAGCTCAGAACTAATCATAAACCAGAAAAATAAATATGGTAAGAAGCCAAGCCATTATTTTAATCAAACAGGATAAAGGGGACTACTTTATTTGTCCCCTTTTTCAGTTAACCTATATAGAAATCATGCAATGGCCCTACTCACTTAACTCATCCTCTTGACAGAATTCACATGATCCAACATACTAATTTGTTATAACTCTATGATGCCTTTATGAAGTGAATAGAATAATATCATCAATGTGTATTCTGTAAATTTATATGCATGAAATATGATCCTAATACAAGCCAATGGATGCAACTGGAAAGCATCTTTCTTGCTGGAATGCCTTTGACACCCACTGGCACTATGTCACAAAGCCTCCCTTCAGAAAGTATGAATTACAAACCTCTAAGGATCGCGTAGCAGCTTGGGAAACCTCAGGATTTGGATCAAACTGAGAAAACCACCAAGGACCCATCAAAGACTTCAGATGCGGAGCCAAGCCTCTCCAAGTTCCAGAAGCTAAAGACTCTTCAATATTTTGAGATTGCAGTCCCATCAAGAAAACAAGAGAGAAACCTGCCATCCAAGTTCCAGAAGGTAGATCTGATCTTCTCCATAAAATAATTACATCAAGTAAGAGCCGCCAGGGTGAACAAATCCTGTTATAAAAAGAATCAGAAGAGTAATTTTTATAAACATTACAGAAGCCTTCAGCTAGCAGCAACGCCAAATGATTGTTAGCCACCAACCACCTTGCATCACCAGTTTAGAAACCAACAAGTTAGAAACCTTCCAGTTGTTGTACCATCTTTCAGTCTTCTAGATTGCCAAACTACTATTAATTTTTTTGGTATCATACATGTTGGGTACATGAAGTTTCTAACAAATGAAATCAAAGAATCAGTTACCAGAATACTTCGGTACCTATGGTTCTCTACCATTTGATAAGCAACTTGCAATCAAACTGATAAACGATGCAATATGATAAACAAATCAATTACCAGAATCTTGGACAAGGATAAAACAAGACATCAAGGTCCAATATGCTGACAATCTCCCTCACCCGTCAAGTAGTAGATGAATTATTCAATAAACAAAAAGGATGAATAGTGGAGAAATACCAGAAATAATACTTTATATTGCTTATTTCAAAGGCATGCACTCCCAAATCTAGATACCATCTCAAGATAGGCACAGCTAAATAACCTTTACAAGATTAACAAGCATTAATGGATAATCATCATGTACAAGAATGTAGTGGCATTACCTTCCGACAATATGGACAGCTGAAGTTCCATCATCACTCATAGTCTAGATGCAGATAAAGAAGAATGGTCATCATGGTTTATTCTCTCACAAATGATTTGAATATTGTATTGATATAATTACTATTACAACAGTTTTGACAACTGAAAAATGTAACAAATGGAATACATCACCTTTCAAATTCATAAATCTCGATGGGCTTCGGGCCTAATTTTGAGGTCTCTTTCAACTTCAAACCTGCCAATTATGGATGTTTGATAGGCAATAAAGGTACAAATATTTCAATTTCGTTCCATGCATTCATTCCATTTATTCTTCACATATCAAAATATAAATCCAAATATAAAATTCATTGCAATCTAATATTTTTAATATTTGTTATACATATGTATGTTTAACAAAATTAAAAAATACATGAAAATACAAAGTATAACATAACAAAAAGCCGAGGTCAATGATCTGTAGGAGGTAGATCGTCATCCTGTTCACGAGGATCTGATACTCCAGAAGACTATATAAAAAATAGATTTAAATATTTAATTTACGAAACTATGAATGATAATATATTATATAAATTATTAATTTAATATAAGAATATATATCTAATATCATATAGAAATATATACCTGATGTGAAAAAAATGTCTGTACAATAGATGTAAGCCGCTCAATGTGCTCTCTCATTCTATCCATTGCTGCTCTATCGGCGGTACGGCTCTGTCGTATCTCCTCTAGCTCGGCGACATGACTCCGTCGCATCTTCACTATCTCATCCTCGAGTCTACGAACACGTGCATCCTGAGCACTATCTACAGTCTCACGTGTATATGTCCTGACCACAGATAAATGAGTGAAAGTGACTCCAACTCCATATCCCCTCACTCGACCGTAGCACTCCGGGCCCATCAACTCTGTAAACACCTCAGCCTCGATGCGACTACTCTGCATAGATGCTGTAGACTCATCAACATACTCGGCAATACGAGCTGTAGCTCTTTCCTGTATTAATTTAGAAAAATTAGTTAGATCTTAAAGACTAACAAAATAAAATTTATATCATTGAATGAATTACATTATAATAACTTACATATATATCCTTCGACTCATCTCTGACAAAAGTGCCGTCACGATGGGTATGAGTCATCCGGTAAAACTCCATCTGACTGGGTTCCCTCCCATGCTCATCGGCCTACAAGAAACATTATACTTTTAAGCAAATAAACCATTTAGAAGTCTCTTCTGGCCAACCTATATATGCTGCAGATTGTTGACTCCAATTCTAAATTCAATATGAAAATTGAAAAAAATGTCAGTTGTACTGATTAGGTTATTTCCTTTTATTTTTTTTCCCCAAGGTTGCATTTGTATTGTTTTAAGGTAATCTTCAATTCTTAATGTACTTGGTCCATTGATCTAGTGTGAACCTCATCTATAATTACCTTATTACATGATCTTGACCTCTTTGCATACAGTGGATAAACTTCTTAGCTGGTTTGACCAATATATTCTTGGTTGGACATTATTTTCTTTTCTGTTATTTCTTTGTCCAAGATAGATAGTCGTGCCATTTAAGCTGTATCATTTTATATCTTTTGAAATTCTTGCTAATGTTTTTCCTTGTTGATACAGAAAGAGGCCATATATGGGCTGACAGAAGTTTTGAGGGATGAAATCCAAAATGCACGTCTTGTTGCAAATCCTGAATGTTATCCAACATCCATCCAACTTACTCTCATTCCATTAATCAAGGTTTTAACTATATAACATATGATTGTAGTGAACATATATTGGTTTTAATCCAACAGCTAGCAGAATTAGACTCAGATTTGCAAATAACAACTGTTAGATTTGAGTTATAATAGAGCCAATTTACTAAAACTTGATGATCAGTCAACTAACAGTGGATAAATTTGTAAAAGTCAAGGAAAAGTTTGTTACGTTATTTATATGCTACATCCAATTGCTATTTTGCCTTTCAAATAGATTTAAATATTAGTAAAATAGTGTTCATTTGAACAAAGGATGGAAAGGTATGATAAAAAAAAACCTTTTCATTAAAAAATGAACTAATATACCTCTTAGATCTATATAAAAATAAAGTTCTCATTATATCCTTGGAAATTCCTCTTTTCTGTACTGTATACAGAAACTTGAGCCCCTTTTCTTACTGGACCTCCTCAAACACTCTACACTTACCCATCTTTTTTGGTTTATGATTGTATATATCTATTAACTGTTACATTATATACATTTTATAATTAAATATATCCTAAATCTATTTAAATGAACTTCATCCATAACAATTCAAATTCAATGATTGGATTAACAGTAGCAAAGCTGTAGCCAAAATATCAATCATCAGTTAATATTTTTTAATTCTTCATTTGAAATACTATAATTTTCAGAGGCCTAAGCATTTGATATATTTTCAAATTTTGCTTGATGTACAGGCTCACCTAATATATAATATTAGTATCATTATACATGCATAAATACTTTAATATTGAAAATATAAGCATATAGTTTAAATAACTTACGAACTCTTGTTTGACTCGTGCGTAACTCTTGGATCCCGATGTGTGGGGAACAGACTGGGATGCTCGTGCAGCTCTACCAATATCAGAATATGTCTGCAAAATAAAAAAGAGAACTTCTTTAAACCAGAAAGCTATGTATCACTACAGTGAAACAGGGCTTTAGCGATGCTTTTTTTGACCTTTACCGATGCTTTTAAGCATCGCTAAGTAATCTCCCGATACTTTGTAAAGCATCGCTAAAGTGTCGCCTATGTAAGCGCGGGGATGCTACCTACCGACATTTTTAAAAAGCGTCGGTATTTTGCGACGCTTTAAAGCATCGCTAAGTTTTAAATCTAGCGACGCTTTAAAGCATCGCCAAGTCCAAACCTAGCGACGCTTTTTTTTAAATAAAAAAATTAAACAGCTATATATACCATACATGAAATACATACAACACATTCTGTATACATTATCAAAATGAAAACATTTAAACCTATATCACATCCAACATACACAAACAAATGAAAACATTCAAACCTGTATTACATATCACATCCAACATACACAAACACAAATACAAACTAATCATAAAATGGTGGGGACACCGGAGGCACCAGAATAAGACAGAGGCTTTTCAACCCTCTATGAATTGATCAATAATTTATGAGTCCATTTGTAATAAGGGCTTAGCCCATCTGAGACCATTTTAGTTGTTATTTGAGTCTTTTGAGTATCAGTTCTATACTAGTCAGCTCATGTTGAGCTAGTTCAATCCAGTGTTAGTCAGCTCATGTCGAGCTAATTTTATTTTTTTAAGTCCTATTCAACCATATTGAAGACTCAAGACCACATCATACAAGTGAAGACCAAGTCCAACTAGATTGAAGACATGGAAGTATAGCCCAAGTCCAACCCAGTTTGAAGATTTGAAGACCCCAGGAGGAAAATTCAGAAAATCCTGATTCCTTGCAGATGCCCTCCAGATGCCTAGATTCCTTTCCAGATGCAAGAATATATTCATAGACCAGGGCATCCTTGATTCCAGAGGTCCACTTGCAACCTAGCCTAAAGAAATCAAGCCCGGGCGCCAAGCCCAAGCCCCTAAGAAGCAAGATACCAAGGAATATTCCTGCTACCTAGCTACCAGGCCACCCCAGCTTCCAGAGGCCCAAGCTCATGCACCCAAGCCCCTTTGGGCCGGCTCCTTACGGCTCTTAGAAGCCCAACATGCCCCCCTAGGCATCCTTGGAGTGTTGGCCAAGTCAAGAGAATTTTTAGAGATTTTTCTACCTAATGTTTCTTTACTTTCTAGCTAGGGTTTGAGAAGGAAAAGGATTCTTATGTAAAGACTTATGTGCCCTTACTTGGAGCCCAAGGTTAAGGATCTATTTAAAGGACCCTAGCCTCTTGTATGAAGGGAGATTTTGATATATGAAATAAACCTTGAGTTCTTCAATTGTTTTGTGTGATTACCCTGCTGTGTGCATAAAGGGGTTCGAGAGTTCTTCCCGGTGTTTGCAATCATCTTCCTGCCACCAACCATCCTTCCAGCCCCTCCAAAACTTTCTTCCCTTTACTATTTTTCTTTGTTTTCTTGATTTTCTCTGAGTTTTCTAACCCCTGACAAGTCGTTTGCAGGTCCACGAGTTCCTACGAATCCAACAACTCCAGCCAAGCCTCAATCGGACCACCGAGCAGAAAGCCGGGTATCCGCGGGTCTTTGGCTCGGTTTTCCAGGCCGCATCCGTCGAGGAACGAGATATCCCTTCGCTGTGATCTTCATCGGACACTTCAAACGTTGTCAGGTACACCCCCTCTACCTCCAATCTTATTATTGTAGGAGAACTTGCCCTAACTGAGGCTTCTCAGTCCCGGCGATCCTTCTTTAGTACTTTTCTAGGTTCTAATCTGCATGCTTGGCTTCAAAAACTCATACAAAATTCCCTACAACTAATTTTGATCTGAAATTCGGGAATTAATCACCTAACCCCACATATAAAACATATAAAAAGAATTGCATGCATATTAGTCCCGCATCATAAAAAGTTTTATATATATATAAGTATTAATCCAAGTTCAAATAAACAAAAAGACATACATAAATAATAAAAAAAAATATCTGGCATCACTGATCCGTGGGAGACTGGTCGTCGTCAGGTCTGCGACTCACAGATGCACCAAGAACCTACAAGATATACATCAAGAATTATGATACATATATTATATATATTCTAAATTATTAGATACATACAAAATTAATAAATAATTACTTACCTGGGATGATATGAACATATGCAGCACAGACGTAACATGCTCTATCTGAGAACTAATGGTCTGCATCTCTGCTCTGTCTGCATCACGTGTCTGTCGAAGCTCTGCTATCTCCTCCTGGAGCTGACGAACATATAACTGATCATGACTCTTTCTAGTATTCCGAGTATATCTACTCACCTCAGATAATTGAGTAGGGGTAACTCCAATCCCATAACCCCTCACTCGTCCAGGATGCTCTGGTCCCATAACTCTGAGAATACCTCAGCCTTGATGCGACTGCTCTGAGTAGATGATGAACCCTCGCCAGCAAGCTTGAAGATCATAGAGGTAGCCATATTCTATATTTTATAAAAAACACATATATCACTACTTAATAAAAATAAAAATATAAATCATAATATAATATAAATAAAAAAATATACATATATATCTCTGGACTCATCCCGAACAAAACTGCCATCCTGGTGAACGTGAGTCATCCGATAGAACTCCACCTCACCAGGCTCCCTCCCCTGCTGATCAGCCTATATAAAGAATAAATATTATAAAAAAATTCAAAATAACACATCTTATACCCCCGTATCATGATACATGGCACATGCATGATACATGATGATACATTATGTTAAAACTATAAGTATACTAAAAGTATTATAGGATGAGAAACATACAAACTCATGCCTGAGCTGTGCATAACTCTTGGACCCCGCTGTGTGAGAAACAGTCTGAGCTGCTCGTGCAGCTCTACCAATAGCAGAATATGTCTACAAAATAAAATTAAAAGTATGTTATATATTGTATAAATATAATTATGACAAGTGAAAATTAATAAATTTCGAAGTGTTTGATGATGCTATACAACCTGTGCCCTCTCGGAGAACCAATAGTGCACCAGCTCCATCCACTGATGAGGGTGAACATCAGGAGGACAGGTAGTTGCAACCTGCTCCTCTGTCCTACCCTCTCGCATGTAGTCTCTCTTCAACTTCGTCCTATATTCTTTCCACTTGCAATTGATAGACTTAAAATAAAATCAGAAGAATCTGAAGGAATAACGAACTTGCTCTACAATTTAAATAAATAATAAAATAAGTATTAAATGAAATAAGCAATTCACTTATTAAAAATCTAAGATATAAAATAATATATCATTTTTTTTATCTGTACAACTCGTAGTATCTCTATTTTATATGCAGGAAGCATGTCGTTCCACTTCGAACAATTCAGGGGACATAGCTGACCCCGGCGTGCTACTGTCCCCAGAAAACTAGTCAACAAGTTAGCAGCTTTCTTAATAAGCTGCCCTAGCTTGTTGCACTCTATGAATATCCTCTCGCCCTCAGGTAACTACCACACATCACGGACTAGTGTGGGTCCTCGCCTCCGCCTAAGTCTCCCGGATCCATCTACAAAAAAAATACAGAAAGTTATATATCAAAACTATTGCATATGTATGAATTGAAATATGATAAAATTCTTAAATTACCATGTATCTGTATGTCATCGACGATAGGCTCGTCATCAGAATGATCCATAGGAGGATCGTGATATGCGGACTCGGAGGGAATGGCATCGTCATGAGGTGGAGAGGTACTAACATCGACCGGATGTGCAGAAATAGAGGGACTCATATCTGACCGATGTGAAGATCGACTGCCCACGGGCTGCTATGCTGAAGAAGTACCAGCCTCGGTATGGAAAAACTGAAACTGTACATCTAATAATCGTTTCCTTCGAGGCATGGTATACCTAATATGCATTATTTTAAAATAAGTCAGTCAACATTATAATCAAATTATAACGGAAATGAATTACAATTTAAAAGATAACATAATCATTTATGCAAAAATGTAAACCATCTTATAAACTACTTACTTGTTATAATCAACCAATTGTACCTTCCTCGGAATCCAACCTAACCAAAATGGTTGTATCATTTATATGATCATCTGGCACAATATTATAAGGCATACATTGAGTGTAAGTATCATCATCTTATTCTTCCACCCTTTTTTCATGTCATACAAGTCTCTGGGTTTTGTCTTAATAACAATAGCCCATTCTTTATCTTTCAAGTCTTGTACATAAAAAACTTGTCGAGCTTAAGATGAAAAGATAAATGGATCATCCTTCAATAATACACCCATATGTATCAATCTTGAAAAATTGACAAGTATGAATTCATTTGAGTCCTTTTTCAAACCTCTCGGTGTATTTATATCTACCCAATCGCATTGAAATAATACAACTTTAAAATTTTCATAATAATCCAACTCCAAAATATCTTTAAGTATACCATAATAAGATTTTCCATCTGCTTCAACCATAACACCATTGTTCTGAGTTTTTTTAAGTTTCTCGCACTCCTTGGTATGAAATTCAAAAGCCATTTATAATAAAACCATTATATTTGTTCATAATATAATTTGGACCTCTAGCAAGTGCTATTAGTTCTGCTGAACTATTTTTCTCCATCAGTACCGTTACTTAAAAAATATAATATCAATTATCGATCACTTATTCGATGTTAAATATATATAAAATTATTATACGACTTATATATACTAACCTGATTGGCAAGCCATTTAGGGAATAACTCAACCAACCATCTTTGTTCAATCCTTGGATTAGGATGAGTGGAATGATTGGCTTGTCTTTGTACAGCTAAAAATTCACTGCATGATAATCAAATATTAGTTTGACAACAACATGTCTAATATTTAGTATTATTCATGTGTAGATAGACTAACCTGTGATAATAAGATATTATGTCACTATGTAGCAATACATAATGGTGTGCTTGTGACAAGGATTTATGGTCAAGAACAATACTTTCAGCTTTTCCTATAAATCTTCCGGATGATGCAAATTTGTATAGATTTGTATTCTCCATAGTATCACCATGACGTTGAGGTCGATTGAATACGGTCTCTACACCTTCGAGATATCTTGAACAAAATGTTAAACACTCTTCAGTAATATATCCCTCTGCTATTGAGCCCTCAGGATGGGCTTTGTTTCGTACATTATCCTTCAAACGTACAAGATTCCTTCAAAAAGTATGATATTTATTAATATTAATATCACATTAAATAATGAAAAAGAATATAAATTATAAAATTTAAGTTTTACAGCATTACCTCTCGATAGGGTACATCCATCTATACTGTACCGGTCCACCAAGTTTAGCTTCCGAAGCTAGGTGAATGAGTAGATTAACCATTATCGTAAAAAATCCAGGAGGAAAAATCTTTTCCATCTGACATAATATAAGTACGACTTGAGACTGCAACTGATCAAGCTCCTGAGGATCAAGAACCTTAAAACATAATGCCTTGAAGAATGATGATAACTGAAAAACAACCATAATAACTTGTTTCGGCATTGACGACCTTAAAGCCAATGGAAGAATATCTTGCATTAATATATGTCCATCGTGACTTTTAAGATTTAGAATTTTGCGCTCTTTCAGATTCACACATCGTGAAATATTTGAGGCATATCCATCAGGAACTTTGATATTCTTTAAAATTGTCAAGAAGAGATCTTTTTCTCCACTAGACATTATATAACATGCATGAGGGATATAAGTTCTATCATTTGCAAGCTTTTGTGGATGAAGTTCATGTCGGATGTCCATTTCTTTTAAATCAAGACGCGCCTTCATATTATCTTTAGTCTTTCCATCAAGATTTAATATTGTTCCAATCAAATTATCATAAACATTCTTTTCTATATGCATAACATCAAGATTATGCCGGAGTATATTATGCTCCCAATAAGGTAAGTCAAAGAATATGCTTCTTTTCTTTCATAATTGTTTAGTATGCTGATGGGTAGATGCTATGATTATATCATCATCATTTTCAACTTCAAAGAAATTATCTGGATCCTTGAACACTGCCGTATCTAAGTTGCAAGGATTGACTTCCTCTGATACTTCTTCTTATACCGAAGTCTCAACATCATCTCTTCCTCGCTTTTTAGAGGATTTTGTCATCTTGCCATAACTATGTCTAATACCAAGCATTTGTCTACGAATATCAGAACCAGAAGGTAGAATTGGAGCATATCCCAACTCTATAGTACCATCAAATAAATCCTTCTAAAATCGAAATGGATGATTTGCCTCCAACCATCGACGATGTCCCATATAACAAAACTTTCCTCCATATTTTAACCAAATTGAATGGGTTAATTCACCACAAGAAGGACATGCAACTCATCCCTTAGTGCTCCAGCCAGATAAATTAGCATATGCAGAAAAATCGTTAACAGTCCATAATAGAGCTGCCCGCAAATTGAATGTTTGGCCATTTGAAGTATCAATTGCACTGATACCCTCCCACAGTTGTTTCAATTCATCTATTAAAGGTTGTAAGAAAACATCAATATCATTGCCTGGACTCTTATCACCTGGAATGACCATTGATAAAATAAGTGAAGACTGTTTCATGCATATCCATGGTGGCAAATTATAAGGAATCAGAACAACTGGTCATGTGCTATAGACAGAACTTAAGGTCCGAAATGGATTGAACCCATCACTGGCTAAACCCAGCCGGACATTACGAGTATCAGATACAAAATCAGGATGTCTGTCATCAAATACTTTTCATGCTAAACTATCCGCTGGGTGTCTCAACATTCCATCTTTTATACGGCTTTCATCATGCCATCTCATTGACGAAGCTGTCTTTGATGATGCATAGATCCTTTTCAATCTAGGTACAAGAGAAAAATAGCGTAATACCTTCGTCGGCTTTTGTTTAATTTGTGTTGCATCCAATTCATCTAATCCCTCACTCACATTTTTTTTTTGCTTCGTCCATCATGAACATCCACACACATTGCACGACTCTTGATCGGCATGTTTTCCCTGATATAATATACAATTATTTTGACAGCTATGAATCTTTTCGTATCCAAGATCCAATTCCTTTACTAGTTTTTTGGCTTTATAATAAGATGTTGGTAAACTAGTACCTTCAAGAAATGCATCCTTTAACAACTTGAGCAGCATAGTAAAACTCTTGCCAGACCATCCATTCAAGTATTTTATATGAAACAAATGCACAAGAAAAGAAATTTTTGAAAAGTTCTTGCAACCGGCATATAATTCTTGATTTGCATCTCTTATCAGCTTCTGATAATGATATGTTCCAACATTAGTTGGGGGTATCGGCTCTCCATATGTATAGATTCAATAAATATAAGATTCTCAAATAACCCAGCTATTACTTGTCCTCCACTGTAATCTCCAGGATGTTGAGCACCATATTCAAAAGCATCTCTGAGCAAACCCCTGATATCATCATCTCTTGCAAGATTTTTCTTTTGGTTACTGGATCCAAAATCAGGTATATGTTCCATGTTAGAGGTTTGGTTACATGTAGATTGTAACTTTGACTCTCCATGAAAAAACCACTCAGTATAACCTCTTAAAAAATCATTCCATACCAAATGTTCTTCAACAATATTTGGATATAGAGAACTGGAATTTACACATTTTTGACATGAACATAAAATCTTCCCATTCATACTACTTCTCTCCATACAAATTTAATGAAATTCTGTACTCCATCCAGATATTCTTTGCTATTCCTCGGTTTAGTTATCCAACTCTTATCCATTGTAAGATAAAACTAACTGAAATAAACAAATATTTATAAGAACAGAATAAATTTAAAATAAGTTTATTCAATAGATCAATTACAGTATTATTAAATGCACCCTATCACCAACTAATACGTAAAGAGGTCCTATCCCATTCAAGAATTGCATTAATTATATAGGTCATTTACAGTAACCAAAGGATACACAATAGAAGTTCCAGAAAAATTTTGGCAGTATTTTTTCTTAGTTCTCCCCATATAAATAAATATATATAAGGAGAACTAAAAGAAAATGCTATCCGAAATATATATGGAACTCTATCCGTATCGTTTGATTACTGTAAGCACCTATAAAATTATTTCCAATTCTCAAACTGTCCAAACTGGACATTCAATTGACCACTATATATATTTCTCCCATCCGTACAAAAATTAAATAATTATACGGATCTTGTAGAATATGTACTTTAATCAATTGACAGGTCTATGTTTCAATGCAATGCAAGTTTTTAAAAAAATATCTAAAAAATCATAATTGATCATAACAAAACTACAGATGGTATTGAAATCAAAGATTTGCAATAATGAAACTAACATTAAAGCATAACATGTTCAGTAAAATGTAGGTATATACCAAGAAATTTATAAATAAACATAAATAATCTACTAAGAAAAAGAACAATAAATAATAAAAAATAAGGAGGAGGCTCAGTTATATACTATTTTATCTGCAACTAAATCAAAACGACTACAATCGGTTGCCTACAAAAGAAGGCCATCCAAGATTGTTGCCATTAGAAATAGTTGAATCAGCCAAACATATATCGCATAATCATCATAGCCTCCATATACAAACCTTAAACCAATTTAGTGATTTATTATAGAGTTTCTTCAATCTCCATGCAGTCAAGCACCTAATAAGAAAAGACAACAAAACAGGTAAAGCATATTTTTCTTAGTGGTATGCAATTACCAAGTTATTTAAGCTTGAACCCTGGCTCATGTACTTGGATTAGTATAATATATGACTTTAGAAGAATCAAGACGACTTTTTGAAAATCATAAACTCAAACCTAATGTAAGAATAGAATAACATAGTGAAGTATAAAACCTGTGAGGTGCTACTTTATTTGCATGGAATATATTTGGGCTATGCATGGATGGGGATAATCTTACATACTGTCTGACAAACTAATACATGAAGCACGTACTATTTTTGTGCATGTACATACAGTTTCCAGTTTGGCAAAATATATGGCCAACTCAAATGTACTGAAGATATGGATATTCTAGCTACTTGGCCCATACCTATCTCAATAAAAATGAGATTGAATCTAGAACTAGATTCTATTAGGTCACCATCCCCATTAGACCGGACATCAAATTAGTTCTCAGACTTTAGATAGATCCTAATATTAGTTCAATGACCCTAAAATAACCTGATAGCTCCAAGCCCAGTAATATCTTGACCTAATTCCCAACTAAAACAATGATGGATGGAAGCTTTAATAATAGTCCTTGTACCCTAAGGAGCTGCAAGCAAGCCTGCAAGCATACCGCATGAATCGATTATTAAATCCCTACAATTATTGTTCATAAGTCAGCCAACAAGAATATGCATGCATTTGATTTTAAAAAAAACTATGCCACAAGAAAGCAAGGAATTTAATGACATATAAATTTTGAATAAATTATCTAAAGAACTAGAGATGGTGATCATTTCCTAGCAATTAAAGGAGCATAAGGAATTATAACATACAATAGAGTAGACGGACAAAGAAAAAAGATAAAAGAATATATTTACCGGCAAACCTAGGCAATACTGGTTGAATGATTTTTGTTGAGAGCGGTTTGATACAGGCCTTATATGTCTGAGGAAAGAATGAATCCAAGGACATACGGCTATCTGTTGCGCATTCGGCTCGGATATGGGGTCAAGGTGTGACACGGCTACAAATTACGTAGCCTGGGATAATGTAATTCTTTATTTGAAGCTAATTATCCTTCTTCAAATAAGTGCTGATCTTATGTGTAACCATTTTATAGTTATCGGTAATTAGAACAGAACTCAAATGCATGCTGTGACACGAACATTCAGGCTATTTGATGGGCTAATCGCACCTGCATCATTGGAGTTAAATTGTTTTTCAAGTACTTCTTGGTCGATTATAGCTACTATGCTGTGACACGAACATTCAGGCTATTCCTTCACAATCGGTTCAAAGGACGGGTTATTTGCACGAACAAAATTTCAATTTTGGGAATTACACTGACATAACCATCAGCACTCTTGCCGAGGGAGACAAGAAAAGAAAAGGAGGGAGATTCTTAACCCTTAACATGGCAGAAAGATTATCCCTTCTACACCATCATTGGAAACCGATGGTTTAATTGCTCAACCATGGGAACCAATTAAGGTACCGGAGTAGAGCCTCTTTTCGATGCCAACATAAGTTAATATAATTATTAAATGGTGTTGCTACTGACATAATCAAATGGCATCTTAAAAGGCCTTGTATGAGTTTTTTTACACGAGGCTAATCTATCGTACTTAACCTAATGTGTATTTGTGTGATTATTATAATTATTTAATTTTTAAGTATATAAATGCTCTAATAGTTAAGCAATGGTTCAGTTGATGACCCAATGACTCAAACCCTTGGCTGGGTGAATATTTGATCTAGGTCTAACAAAACTGTTATAAAATATTTATCTAGGAAATGGCTGTCAAGGAATCCCAAACCTAGATCAATGTTGCACCCATATTGTGAACCACTTCTTTCCACCCCACTCAGCATGTAGTGTCCCTTCTATCTATTGCAAGACATACCAAGGCATTATAGTGTCATTATCAATGTGATACTTTATACTTCGGAGCATCCAGATGCTAACCTTCCACATTACATGTAACCATGGTTGATAACATATTATATATTAAACAATTAAAGGTTTCATTTTAGGCCTTCATGCCTTCGACACAAAAAGAAAAGGAAAACTATAGATGCCTATACTTAACTCAAGATTATCATAAAAAAACTATAAAAGTCAGACTGCTTCATACATCAAGCACCAAATCAATTGCTCAAAAAAAAAAAAATCAAATATTAAATCAACCGCTTGGTGTTCTTCACACTCCACTTTATCATGCTTGACTATCTTCAGTTACATTTCTACCATCTATCAATCAAACCAATCATCCAAGTAATTCTTACTCAAAGAAATGCCAACGTTATACTTATCACACTACAACAAATTCGCAAGATATCCATAGATATATTTGCCAGAACTACTTTGAACAGGACAATCATGTAACTACATATATACCCTACTTGAATATACCCTAAAATGGCAAAACAAAAAAAAACTAATCCAAGGAAATTAAGAAAAATACCGAACGAGTGAAGCTGGGTGGGTTTAGGTGCAATGCAACGGAGATGAAGGCACCGGAGATCGAACTTCGATGGCGAAGGACCGAAAGTAACCGTCGGAAATGAAGGAGCAGGGAGAGGGAGGAGGAAGAAAAAACCTGGGTTCGGGCGGCGGCGACTGAGGCGAATGAAAACTAGGGCTCGGGTGGGGGGGGAAATGAAAACTTGTCGATGCTTTTTCCGGTGATGCTTCTAAGCGTCGGAATATGTCGACGCTTTCTAAAAGCGTCGGCGGGTTTGCGGGCGGCGACGCTTATAAGCGTCGTTAAATTCTTGAAGTCCGACGACGCTTTCAAAAAGTGTCGGCGAGTATGCGGGAGCTCCCAACACTTTTCAAAAGCGTCAGGATAAAACCATTGGGGATTTAGGGTTCTGTTGCAGTGTATATATATATACATAATGTGCCATATTTTTTAATAAACTTGCTTCAAATAAATTAGAAGATACCTGTCCCCTATCGGAAAACCAATAGTGAACTAACTCCATCCACAAATGAGGGGGTACATCAGGAAGACAGGTACCAACTATCTGCTCTTCTGTCATACCCGGTAACTTGTACTTCGTTTTCAACAGGGCTTTATATTCTTTCCATTTCCGGTTGAGTGATTTCAGTACAAAGTCATGGGAGGATGGAGGAAGTACAAACTTACCCTACAAAACAAAATAATTAATAATAATATAAAACATACCATAATATTTGAACTATGCAAGATAACAAATAATTTAATACAAATTTTTTACCTGTATAACTCGTAGAATCTCTACTTTATACATCGAAAGCATTTCATTCCACTTAGCATAGCTAAGTAGACAAAGCTAATGCCTCCGTGCAACTGTCCCTAGAAAAGAGCTCAATAAGCTAGCGGCTTTTTTAATTGGCTGCCCCAGCTCATTGCACTCAATCAATATCCTCTCACCCTCGGGCATCTGCCAAACATCACGTACTACTGTAGGCCCGCGCCTACGTCCAACACTCCCCGATCCATCTGCACAGAAATAGATAAAAATAAGCTATACTAAAAAGTGTAATCAATTTTAACGTTACCAAGGATATTGGAATAAATTACCCTGAATATGTATCTCATCATCTGCTGGATCGACGGGAGAGTCATGATGCATTGAGGATGATGGAGCTACAGTAGTATGCTGTGTGGAAGGATAGGAAGGACCGGCATGAACATCCTCTGCTGAAGTACTGGCCTCAGCATGCTGTCCAGAAGAACCACCGGCCTCTGTCCGGGAGTGCTGGAAATGTACACCAAGAAAATGTCATCCACGAGGCATCGTATCACTTATTATTTACATCAGAGACAAAATTAGTGAAGATAAATAGTAATTTAACATAATAATTACTATAAATTCCAAACATTAAAAAATTTAATACCAATAAGAATCAAACATTAACGTTTTCTTCAACTTCTGTCCTAACTAAGGGTATTGTGGCATGTACGTCATCAACTGGTACAAAATTGAATGGCATGGAATGCATATAAGTATCATCATCTTCATCATCTTCCAGTTATCTTCCCATATCATATAAGTTCCGGGATTTTGTATTAATAACAATAGCCCATTCTTTGTCCTTTGCATCTTGTATGAAAAATACTTAACGTGCTTGAGAAGAAAAGATAAATGGATCATCCTTCAATAAAACACCAGTATGTATCAACCTTGTAAAGTTTACAAGTATAAATCCATTTGTATCTTTTTTCAAACCCCTTGATGAATTTATATCTATCCAATCACATCTAAATAATATGACTTTAAAATTTTCATAGTAATCTAACTCGTATATATCTTTAAGTGCACTATAATAAGTCTTTCCATCAGCTTCTACCATAACATCACTATTTTGTATTTTTCTAAATTTCTCGCGATCTTTAGTATGAAATTTAAATCCATTGATTATGAAACCATTATATCTTATGACAATTTTGTTCGGTCCTCAAGCCAGGGCTATTAATTCATCTGAGCAATTCTTCTCCATCATTGTTGATACCTAAAAAATCATAAAAATTGTTAATACATTATTCGATGATAAATATATACATATATTCTTTAAATATATGTAAAACCTGTTTTGAAAGCCATGTAGGAAATAACTCGACTAACAATCGCTGCTCAATCCTTGGATTAGGTCGAGTGTTATGACTAGCTTGTCGCTGAGACATTAAAAATTCGCTGCATAAATTTTATAATTATTAAAATTGTTTCAAAAATAATATATGATATTCAAAACCATTGAAATATATTAAGTATACTAACCTTTGATAGTCAGATATTATTTCACTATGAAGTAATACATAATGGTGTGCTTGTGCAATTGATTTATGGTCTAATACAATACTTTCACCTTTTTCTAGTTTTCTTCCTGTAGTTATAAACCTATACAACTTTGCATTGGCTACGAAATCACTATGCCGTTGAGGTCTGTTAAACACAGTATCTACATCTTGAAGATATCTTAAACAAAATGTCAGACACTCTTCAGCAATATATCCTTCCGCAATAGAGCCCTCTGGATAGGTTCTATTTCGTACATAATCTTTCAAGCGTACAAGATACCTACAATATATAAAACTTTTATGTATACATCATCGTGACGCTACTTTTATTACAAATTATCTAGAGATTAAAAATTAACAATAATACCTTTCAATAGGATACATCCATCTGTAGTGTACTGGTCCACCAAGCTTGACTTCTGAAGCTAAGTGAATGATTAGATGTACCATAATAGTAAAAAATCCAGGTGGAAAAATCTTCTCCATCTGACAAAGTGTAACTGCAATATCCAACTCCAACCAATCAAGCTCTCTAGGATCAATAACCTTTGAACAAATAATTTAAAGAATGATGATAACCGGACTATAATTGTAAGAACTTCTTTAGACACTGATGATCTTGAAGCTATTGGAAAGATATCTTGCATCAATATATGACCATCATGACTTTTGAGATTAGAAATTTCCCAGTCTTTAAGATGCACGCACCTTGAAATATTAGATACATTTTATCAGGTACTTTCATATTTTTCAATACTGTCAAAAAATTATCTTTTTCTTGAGCAGACATGGTATAAGATGCAGGAGGCAAATAAATTCTATCATTAGCAAGCATTTTGGGATGAAGATCATGTCAGATACCCAATTCTTGTAAATCCATTATGGCCTTCATGTTATCTTTGATCTTTTCATCAAGATTCAATAATGTTCCAAGCAGATGATCACATACATTCTTCTCTATGTGCATGACATCAAGATTATGCCAAATAAGATTATGTTCCCAATAAGGTAAGTCAAAGAAGATACTTCTTTTCTTCCATAAATGTTTGTTGGACTGATTTGTAGATGCTATCTGTATGTCTTCCTCATTTTTATTTTCAAAAAAATTATCAGAATATTCAAATACATGTGCATCCATAGTACCAATAGTGATTTCTTCTGCCAATCCTTCTTGATCATCCCTCATTCTTTTTTTAGAAAACTGTAAGAATTTACCATATGTGTAACTGATAGAATCCATTTATCTATGAACATTAATTCCAGAAGGTGGAATAGGTGCACATCTCATTTCTATGATACCATTAAATAAATCTGACTGAAAATGAAATGGATGATTTGGTTCTAACCATCGACGATGTCCCATATAACATAATTTTCCTCCATGTTTTAACCAAATTGAATGTGTCGAATCTACACAATAAAGGCATGCAACTCGTCCTTTTGTACTCCAGCCAGATAAATTGGCATATGCTGGAAAATCATTTATAGTCCACAGCAAAGCCGCCCGTAGATTAAATTTTTCATCATTTGAAGCATCAATTGCTTCGACACCTTCCCACAACTGTTTCAATTCTTCTATTAAAGGTTGGAGAAAAATATCAATATCATTTCTTGGACCCTTATCACCTGGAATAACCATTAATAAGACAAGTGAGGATTGTTTCATGCACAACCATGGTAATAAATTGTATGGTATCAGAACAACTAGCCAAGTACTGTATATAGAATTTAGAGTACGAAAAGGATTGAAGCCATCTGAAGCTAAACCCAACCGAACATTACGAATATCAGAGGCAAAAGCAGAATGCCTAGTATTAAATGCTTTCCATACTAAACTATCTGCTGGATGTCTCAACATTCCATCCTTTGTATGCCCTTCATGATACCATCTCATCAATGAAGCTATTTTTGATGATGAATATAGCCTTCTCAATCGAGGAATAAGTGAAAAGTAACGCAACAACTTCGCCGGTTTCTTGGTACGCCGCAGTGTATCTGTTGCATTCACTACATCCTCATCTCCTTCATGAGTTGTCCATCGCGAAGATCCGCATACATTGTATGACTCTCGATCAGCATTTTTACCATGATATAACATGCAATCTTTTGGACAGCTATGAATCTTTTGATACCCAAGATCCAGATTATTGACAACTTTCTTTGCTTCATAATAAGAGGAGGTAAACCATTGCCTTCTGGAAATGCATCATTTAATAACTTCAGAAGCATAGTAAAACTCTTTCCCGACCATCTATTCATATATTTTATATGAAATAAATGTATAAGAAAAGAGATCTTAGAAAATTTCAAACAACTCGGATATAATTGTTCATCTGCTTCTTTCGTTAAATTATGATACCAAGCTGACTCAGAAGTTGATGATTGCATTTGCTCCTTGATATATGTTTGTTCAATAAATGTAGAACCTACATACATTCCATTTATTTCATGTGTACCAGTTGAACCTTCAAAATTTTTAACACCATGTCGAAAAGCATCTGTGATCAAACCCGTTATATCATCATCTCCTACTGGATTCTCTTGCATATTACTGGATCCAGAATTAGACGAGGTTTCATTACTTAATTCTGGCAACATAAATTCTTCATGAAAAATCCACCGAGTATAACCTCTTGCAAAACCATTCCATATCAAATGTTCTTCAACTACATGTGGATCTAGATAGGAACTATTAACACATCGTCGACATGGACATGAAATCTTTCCATTCAAACTACTTTTGTCCATACCAAATTTAATGAAATCATGAACTCCATCTAAATATTCATTCGTATTTCTCGGTTTATTTATCCAGCTTTTATCCATTTTAGAAAAAAATGATCCAACTCTCAAGTTATCTAAATACAAAAAAAAAAAAAAAATCTTCAGTCAATAATAATGTACCAAGTTTTTTTAAAAAATATATCAAAAATAACATAGATTAAATAGTAAATGCATCCTATCACCAACTAATAGGTAAAGAGGTCCTATCCCATTCAAGAATTGCATTAATTATATAGGTCATTTACAGTAATCAAACGATATGGAATAGGATTTCCAAAAAAATTTTTGTAGCATTTCCCTTTAGTTCTCCCCATATGACTAAAGATGTATGAGGAGAACTAAAAGAAAATGCTGTCCAAAATATATCTGGAATTCTATCCATATCGCTTGATTATTGTAAGTATCTATAAAATTATTTGCAATTCTCAAACTGTCCAAATTGGACAATCAATTGATCACTATACATAATTCTCCCAACCATACAAAAATAAAATTAATATACGGATGATATAGAATATGTACATTAATCAATTGATGGGTCTATGTTTCTATGCAATGCAAGTTTTATAAAAAATATTTAAAAAATCATTATTGATCATAGCAAAACTATACATGATATTGAAATGAAGGATTTGCAATGTCTTAATAAATAGAGTAATGATAAAACTAGTATGAAATAGAGCAAAATAAAATGTCTATGATGTATCAAAATAAGCATAATGGAGTAACATCTTCCAAAGCAAGACAATGCCAAAATAATTAGAAGCAATCATGTAAAGGTAGTCGAGCTTGGTTGTAGTGAGCTGCATACCTGTCAAAAAACTTCATACCAAATTTAACATTATCAGTGAAGACAATTTGATATAATGAAAGATTTCATGTCCATGGTACCATACCTTTTAGATTTTATTCATTGCCATCGTAAACTTATCTTAGATATTAAAATTTACATTATCAGATATATATCAGCTACTTCGCACTATCTCGAGGAACAAAATGCTAGTAAACTAAATGATAAAACAGATCTACCAACATAATTCTGCATTGCCAACAAAGGGACAGCAAGTCCATTTGCCTGATTGATGAGCTTGACTAAATTTTACAAGTAACTGTTATCTTAGTTTCACAAGATTTGTACGGATACCAGTATGGTACGGTATCATGCCATACAACCATACCATACTGTTCGCAGACCAGTATGGGTTCCGGTACCGATTTAGCAATCCCTGCCAACAACTACACTCTTGTTTGATCAAATTAGATACAATTTTAGGACCATATAACTCTAAATTTTGTGAACAAGGGCAGAAAATTAAATAAATGTGTTGTATGCACCCATCTCCATTTACATCCTTTCAATTAAAAATATATGGCTCTTGAACAAAAAGGACAGGCTCATGGACAAGAAAAGAGGAGATTAATGGACTGCTAGTGTCCAAATTAAAGAGCAACCAGAAAGACAATGCTCTTCAATTGGCAAACCGCTTAGAAACATAATTCAAATTCAAGGTTATCTTTAATTGCTCGCAAATGATGGTACCAACTTAACTGCCATCAAAGCCATCCTAAATATGGTTAAGCAAGTCCAACATCTTCACTTAAGATTCTCAAAATCTTACTATTACCTTGTCTAGTACTGAATATGATCTTCAGTTTAAAAAGTGAGAGAAAGAAAGTTTGTTAGAGGAAAATTTTCTTTTTCATTATTTAGACACGACAATAAATTTCATGATAAAAGTTTTGAAAACAAAGACTATACAGTTTCTTTAATCATTCTAAAATTATTCAGCATCAAAAGGTAATGATTTTGGGAAAGAAAACCAAAAGTTCATTATTCTCTAGACATTCAGATGACTACAAAAGTTTTAGCCATCTACAGCACAACCAAACAATAAAATTTTCTGCACAACTTTTTTTTATTTTCTTATGCAATCAAACAACAAAAAAATACTGCTTTTATTTTTCTTCCATTTATCTCCTTTTCATTTTTTTATTTTTCTTTCATTTACTAATCAACCAAATAGAGCCTAAGATAAATAACAAGGCACTGCAACAGAACTCCAAGACTCCACAAGTTGTTAATAATATAAACAGAAAAAATCATAAAATGTGAGAAATATATGATTTGCATATGTGGAACTCACCGTTGTTCTAAGTTTGTAAATAGAAGAAGCAACAGTGGTTGAAATAGGTTTTAACTCCTCTCCTGATGATAGTGTCAAAAGATCTCTAGCAAGTGAATTTCAGTTCGCAGATGAAGTAAGTCCAAAAAGAACCTATGAGCAGCATTAAGTAAAATTACTTCCAATACAGAAAAGAGATGTCCAAAAATATAGAAAATCTAATCAGGGTTTCCCTGAATCATATAAAAAATGCAACCTCCGTTGACACTGTTTGCCGGTTGCCGGTTCGATCCGATCCCTGGGTCGGCGAGGAAGGACGTGATGGCTGGGACGACGACGAGATGGCGCGCGGTGGCGGTGTCTCGATCCGATCCCTGGTACGGCGAGCAAAAATCCGAAGGTGGCCAAAACAAAAGAGATGGAGGAAGAGGGTGGGAGGAGGAGCACAACGTGGCCGATCGATCGAAGGGTTTAGGGCTCGAGGAAAGGAGGAACTGGCGAATTGAAGGATTTAGGGCTCGAGGAAAGGAGGAGGGAGTGCGAGCGGTTGGTGGATCGATCGGGGGATATAAAGGGAGCCTTTTTGCCGACACTTCCTATAAGCATTGTGCGGTGGCCGGGGCGAGCATCGGGAAAAAAGAGTTGGGAATTACTTCTTTTGTTGTAGTGTACAGGACTTCTTCATTGCTCATCCAGTGAAATACGCCGGAGAAAATGGGTCTCGGGCTTTATTGCATCAGTAGCTTTAATTGGTTCCCGAGTTTTGACATCCGTAGTCTGATATTCTTTATTCCAGGTTCCCTAATGCTTCTTTGTACAATATCAACTGCCATATATCCGAGTTTTTTATTTTTTTTATTTTTTTTAATTTTTTGTGTGAATGGAAATGGAGGGAGCAGAGTACTTCCTCCAACTCTATCGATATTAAACTATTTACAAGGAACATCAACTACTGTCACTTGTGTCTCATAAGAGTTCTAACATGATTACTCTCAGATCTCAGTGGATGGCAACTTGTGAAGACGGTAGAGCCGTCGGCCTGTGGTATCCAATGACCGGGGTAAGAATCAAGCCTTTACTAGTCGGGGCAACAAGAATTTCCGGTCGATCTTTTCAAAAAAATTATGATTTCAACTAGTGGCTGCTGTATGCTGGGAGATTTGGAGAGAGAGAGAAACAGGAGGATTTTCGATAACACCCAAAGCTCGCTTCACTCTACCTTAGGAAGAATTCTATTAGGAATTATTTTTTTATTAAAAATTATCCTGAAATTTATTTGAAAGCAAATTCTAAAAATAAACATGTGATATCATTGAGAATAACCAAATAATAAGTACACTACAGTGAATCTGGGCTTTAGCGATGCTTTTTTTGATCTTTTTCGATGCTTTTAAACGTCGCTAAGTAATCTCCCGATGTTTTGTAAAGTGTAGCTAAAGCGTCGCCTATGCAAGCATTGGGACGCAACCTACCGACGCTTTAAAGCGTCGCTAAATTTTTATTTATCGACGCTTTAAAGCATCGTTAGTTTTAAGTCTAGCGACGCTTTAAAGCGTTGGCATTTCTAGCGACGCTTTAAAGCGTCGGTAGATTTTTTTTAAAAAAAAATAATAAACAGCCATATATACAAATCCACAACCTGTATACATTATGAAAATGAAAACATTCAAACCTGTATTACATCCAACATACACAAACAAATGAAAACATTCAAACCTGTATCACATATCACATCCAACATACACAAACACAAATACAAACCAAATATAAAAAAAAAATGTATATATATAAACATATCAATCCAAGTTCAAATAAACAAAAAGACACATAAATAATAAAAAAAATATCTGACATCACTAATCCGTGGGAGGCTGGTCGTCGTCAGGTCTGCGACTCGCAGATGCACCAGGAACCTGCAAGATATACATCAGGAATTATAATACATACATTATATATATTCTAAATTATTAGATACATACAAAATTAATAAATAATTACTTATCTGAGATGACATGAACATATGCAGCACAGATGTAACATGCTCTAACTGAGACCTAATGGTCTGCATCTCTGCTCTGTCTGCATCACGTGTCTGTCGGAGCTCTACTATCTCCTTTTGGAGCTGACGAACATGTAACTGATCATGACTCTCTCTAGTATCCTGAGTATATCTACGTACCTCAGATAACTGAATAGGGGTAACTCCGATCCCATAACCCCTCACTCGTCCAAGATGCTTCGGTCCCATCAACTCCGAGAATACCTTGGCCTCGATGCAACTGCTCTGTGTGGATGATGAACCCTCGCCAGCACGCTCGAAGATCATAGAAGTAGCCATATTCTATATTTTATAAAAAACACATATATCAATACTTAATAAAAATAAAAATATAAATCATAATATAACATAAATAAAAAAATACATATATATCTCTGGACTCGTCCCGAACAAAACTGTCATCCTGGTGAATGTGAGTCATCCAATAGAACTCCACCTCACCAGGCTCCCTCCCCTGCTGATCAGCCTATATAAAGAATAAATATTATAAAAAAATCCAAAATAACACATCTTATATCCCCGTACCATGATATATGGCACATGCATGATACATGATGATACATGATGTTAAAACTAAAAGTGTACTAAAAGTATTATAGGATGAGAAACATACAAACTCATGCCTGAGCCATGCATAACTCTTGGACCCCGCTATGTGAGGAACAGACTGAGCAGCTCGTGTAGCTCTACCAATATCAGAATACGTCTGCAAAATAAAATTAAAACAATGTTATATATTGTATAAATATAATTATGATAAGTGAAAATTAATAAATTTCGAAGTGTTTGATGATGCTACACAACCTGTGCCCTCTTGGAGAACCGATAGTGCACCAGCTCCATCCACTGATGAGGGTGAACATCAGGAGAATAGGTAGCTACAACCTGCTCCTCTATCCTACCCTTTAGCTTGTAGTCTCTCTTTAACTTCGCCCTATATTCTTTCCACTTGTGATTGAGAGACTTAAGCACAAAATCAGATGAATCTGAAGGAAGAATGAACTTTCTCTACAATTTAAATAAATAATAAAATAAATATTAAATAAAATAAGCAATTCAATTGTTAAAAATCTAAGATATAAAATAATATATTAATTTTTTTACCTGCACAACTCGTAGCATCTCTATTTTATATGCAGGAAGCATGTCGTTCCACTTCGAATAATTCAGGGGACATAGCTGACCATGGTGTGCTACTGTCCCCAGAAAGCTAGTCAACAAGCTAGCAGCTTTCTTAATAGGCTACCCTAGCTTGTTGCACTCTATCACTATCCTCTCACCCTCAGGTAACTGCCACACAGCACGGACTAATTGGGTCCTTGCCTACGCCTGAGTCTCCCAGATCCATCTACAAAAAAAAAATACAGAACATTGTATATCGAAACTATTACATATGCATGAATTGAAATGAGATAGAATTATTAAATTATATACCCTGTATCTGTATATCATCGACGATAGGCTCGTCATCAGAATGATCCATAGAATGATCATGATGTGCAGACTCGGAAGGAATGGCGTCGTCCTGAGGTGTAGAGGTAGTAGCATCGGCCTGATGTGCAGAAATAGATGGACTGCCATCATATCGATGTGAAACTGATCGACTGCCCTCGGGCTGCTGTGCTGAAGAAGTACCAGCCTCGGTCTGAAAAAATTGAAACTGTACATCTGCTAATCGCTTCCTTCGAGGCATGGTGTACCTAACCTACTTTATTTAAAAACAAGTCAGTCAACATTTTAATCAAATTATAATGGAAATGAATTATAATTTAAAAGATAACATAATCATTAATGCAAAAATGTAAACCATCTTATAAACTACTTGTAATAATCAACCAGTTGTACCTTCCTCGGAATCCAACCTAACCAAAATGGTTGTATCATTTATATGATCATCCGGTACAATATTATAAGGCATACACTGAGTGTAAGTATCATCATCTTTTTCTTCCACCCTTTTTCCCATGTCATACAAGTCTCTGGGTTTTGTCTTAATAACAGTAGCCCATTCTTTATCTTTTGAGTCTTGTACATAAAAAACTTGTCGAGCTTAAGATGAAAAGATAAATGGATCATCCTTCTATAACACACCCATATGTATCAATCTTGACAAATTGACAAGTATAAATTCGTTTGAGTCCTTTTTCAAACCTCTCGGTGTATATCGAAATAATACAACTTTAAAATTTTCATAATAATCCAACTCCAAAATATCTTTAAGTATACCATAATAAAATTTTTCATCTACTTCAACCATAACACCACTGTTCTGAGTTTTCCTAAGTTTCTCGCGCTCCTTGGTATGAAATTTAAAGCCATTTATAATAAAACCATTATATTTGTTCACAATATAATTTGGACCTCTGGCAAGTGCAATTAGTTATGCTGAACTATTTTTCTCTATCAGTACCGGTACCTAAAAAATATAATATCAATTATCGATCACTTATTCGATGTTAAATATATATAAAATTATTATACGACTTATATATACTAACCTGATTGGCAAGCCAATTAGGGAATAACTCAACCAACCATCTTTGTTCAATCCTTGGATTAGGACGAGTGGAATGATTGGCTTATCGTTGTACAGATAAAAATTCACTACATGACAATCAAATATAAGTTTAACAATAACATGTCTAATATTTAGTATTATCCATGTGTAGATAGACTAACCTGCGATGGTCAAATATTATGGAACTATGTAGCAATACATAACGGTGTGCTTGTGACATGGATTTATGGTCAAGAACAATACTTTCATCTTTTCCTATAAATCTTCCGGATGATGCAAATTTGTATAGATCTGTATTCTCCATAGTATCACCATGATGTTAAGGTCAATTGAATACAGTCTCTACACCTTTGAGATATCTTGAACAAAATGTTAAACACTCTTCAGCAATATATTCCTCTACTATTGAGCTCTCGGGATAGGCTTTGTGTCGTACATAATCCTTCAAATATACAAGATACCTTCAAAAAGTATGATATTTATTAATATTAATATCACATTAAATAATGAAAAAGTTAGATAAATTATAAAATTTAAGTTTTACAGCATTACCTCTCGATAGGGTACATCCATTTGTACTGTACCAGTCCACCAAGTTTAGCTTCTGAAGCTAGGTGAATGAGTAGATGAACCATAATCGTAAAAAATCCTGGAGAAAAAATCTTTTACATCTGACATAATGTAAGTATGACTTGAGACCGCAACTGATCAAGCTCCTGAGGAACAAGAACCTTAGAACATAATGCCTTGAAGAATGATGATAACTGAAAAACAATCGTAATAACTTGTTTTGGCATTGACGACTGTTACAGCCGTGACAGTGACGTGGCCAGGCTCAGGTACCGCCGAATGCGATCAAGCCACTTGGAAGTTTCCCCGGCCGAGTCGGCGCCACGTCTTCAAGGCCAGGATCGGCAAGACTACACCGCCCGACGACTGTCTAAGGCAAACTGCCCTCGCCGAGGTCGAGCTCGGCTCGGAGTTCCTCTACCACCCCATTGGCGCCCGGACCCGGAGGGGTCCGCCTAAGTGAGGTCGGCCGAGGTCAGGCGACCTCCTGCCACCTCGCCAGGTGTCCACCCAGGAGGGGTCCGCCTAAGCCGAGGTCGGCCGGTCCTTTGCCCTTCGCCAGGTGGCCACCCGGAGACGGGTCCACCTCGGCCGAAGCCAGGCGACCTCCTGCCACCTCGCCAGGTGTCCACCCAGGAGGGATCCACCTAAGCCGAGGTCGGCCAATCCTTCGCCCTTCGCCAGGTGGCAACCTGGAGATGGGCCCACCTCGGTCGAAGCCAGGCGACCTCCTGCCACCTCGCCAGGTGTCCACCCAGGAGGGGTCCACCTAAGCCGAGGTCGGCCAATCCTTCGCCCTTCGCCAGGTGGCCACCCGGAGACGGGCCCACCTCGGCCGAAGCCGGGCGACCTCCTGCCACCTCGCCAGGTGTCCACCCAGGAGGGGTCCACCTAAGCCGAGGTCGGCTGGTCCTTCGCTCCTCACCAGTTGGCCCCCGGAGACGGGTCCAACTCAGCCAAGGTCAGACCGCTCGTACGGAGAAGGTCCCAGGGAGAGAAACGGGCCCCGAGGCCATCCCTCGGACCGTACGAACCCCAGACGGCGCTCCGTACGGAGGGCGGCGGCACGCGGAACATCACTTGCATCGGCCCGACAGGTCCCACAACCGAGAGAAGCGATCCTGACGGAACAGGCCCCATAGATGGATGGCGCCCACGCTTGGGGAAGAGAGCGCTCTCGCTGGGCCCGAGGCCTGACCGGCCGCCTTGCCAGCACCGCCCTCCCCTTTTTCTCTTCTGTCTTTGCCTTTTCCCTGCTGGGCCCTTGCGGACGAGGTCAGAAAGCTGCCTGGCCCCCTTCACCGAAAAGGGAAAAGAGAAAAGGACGGGGGAGGGAAGTCTCCAAGGAGGAAGAAACAAGCGCACGACGAAAGGAGATAAAGAGGGAGGAATCTGGGGATGACAAGGTAAGCAAACGAGCCTGGGGAAGAAGAAGCACCGGCACAAGGCCTTGCTCCGGGGGTAAAAACCCAGAAATCCCGAGAGGGGAACACTGGGTGTAAGCTCGGCTAGGAGGCCCAGCCGAGATTCTGGTCCCCAGAGCGTCTCTCTCACTAGTAAACTCTCTAAGTCTGGAGCCCCTTCGGGGGTCCGTCTGGAGAGTCTGTTCCTTCTCGTCGTCTACTGACTTGACCGTCGGAGCTCCCTCGCCGGAATCCCCGGCCAGGGTCTTCTAACCCCTTTTTTGCAGGTTCGCCGCGGGAAGGGAGGCTCCCTCGCTAGGCAGTCAGGAGGGATCGACGGATCCGCGGCACGAGCACGGCGACGAGAGCGGCAACGACCTTAAAGTCAATGGAAGAATATTTTGTATTAATATATATCCATCATGACTTTTAAGATTTAAAATTTTGTGCTTTTTTAGATTTACACATCGTGAAATATTTGAGGCATATCAATCAGGAACTTTGATATTCTTTAAAACTGTCAGGAAGAGATCTTTTTCTCGAGTAGACATTGTATAACATGCATGAGGGATATAAGTTCTATCATTTGCAAGTACTTGTGGATGAAGTTCATGTCAGATGCCCATTTCTTTTAAATCAAGACGTGCCTTCATGTTATCTTTAGTCTTTCCATCAAGATTTAATATTGTTCCAATCAAATTATCACAAATATTCTTTTCTATATGCATAACATCAAGATTATGCCGGAGTATATTATGCTCCCAATAAGGTAAGTCAAAGAATATGCTTCTTTTCTTCCATAATTGTTTCGTATGCTGATGGATAGTTGTTGTGATTATATCATCATCATTTTCAACTTCAAAGAAATTATCCGGATCCTCGAACACTGTCGTATCTAAGTTGCAAGGATTGACTTCCTCTGATACTTCTTCTTATACCTAAGTCTCAACATCATCTCTTCCTCGCTTTTTAGAGGATTTTGTCATCTTGCCATAACTATGTCTAATACCAAGCATTTGTCTACGAATATCAGAACCAGAAGGTAGAATTGGAGCAGATCCCAACTCTATAGTACCATCAAATAAATCCTTCTGAAATCGAAATGGATGATTTGCCTCCAACCATCGACGATGTCCCATATAACAGAACTTTTCTCCATATTTTAACCAAATTGAATGGGTTGATTCACCACAAGAAGGACATGCAACTCGTCCCTTAGTGCTCCAGCCAGATAAATTAGTATATACAGGAAAATCGTTAACAGTCCATAATAGAGCTGCTCGTAGATTGAATGTTTGGCCATTCGAAGCATCAATTGCACTGATACCCTTCCACAGTTGTTTTAATTTATCTATTAAAGGTTGTAAGAAAACATCAATATCATTGCCTGGACCCTTATCACCTGGAATGACCATTAATAAAATAAGTGAAGACTGTTTCATGCATATCCATGGTGGCAAATTATAAGGAATCAGTATAACTGGCCAAGTGCTATAGATAGAACTTAAGGTCCGAAATGGATTGAACCCATCACTGACTAAACCCAGCCTGACATTACGAGCATCATATGCAAAATCAGGATGTCTGTCATCAAATGCTTTCCATGCTAAACTATCTGCTGGGTATCTCAGCATTCCATCTTTTGTATGGCTTTCATCATGTCATCTCATTGACGAAGCTATCTTTGATGATGCATAGATCCTTTTCAATTTAGATACAAGAGGAAAATAGCGTAATACCTTCGCTAGCTTTTGTTTAATTTGTGTTGCATCCAATTCATCTAATCCCTCACTCTCATTTTCTTTTTGCTTCATCCATCGTGAACATCCACACACATGGCACAACTCTTGATCGGCATGTTCTCCCCGATATAATATACAATCATTTGGACAGGTATGAATCTTTTCGTATCCAAGATCCAATTTCTTTACTAGTTTTTTGGCTTCATAACAAGATGTTGGTAAACTAGTACCTTCAGGAAATGCATCCTTTAACAACTTGAGCAGCATAGTAAAACTCTTGTCAGACCATCTATTCAAGTATTTTATATGAAACAAATGTACAAGAAAAGAAATTTTTGAAAAGTTCTTGCAACCGGCATATAATTATTGATCTGCATCTCTTATCAACTTCTGACAACGATATGTTCCAACATTAGTTGGGGGTATTGGCTCTCCATCATGTATAGATTCAGTAAATATATGATCCTCAGGTAACCTGGCTGCTACTTGTCCTCCACTGTAATCTCCAGGATGTTGAGCACCATATTCAAAAGCATCTCTGAGCAAACCCCTGATATCATCATCTCTTGCAAGATTTTTCTGTTGGTTACTGGATCCAAAATTAGGTATATGTTCCATGTTAGAGGTTTGGTTACATGTAGATTGTAACCTTGACTCTCCATGAAAAAACCACTCAGTATAACCTCTTAAAAAATCATTCCATACCAAATGTTCTTCAACAATATTTGAATATAGAGAACTGAAATTTACACATTTTCGGCATGGACATAAAATCTTTCCACTGATACTACTTCTCTCCATACCAAATTTAATGAAATTCTGTACTCCATCCAGATATTCTTTGCTATTCCTCGGTTTAGTTATCCAACTCTTATCCATTATAAAAAAAAGCTAACTGAAATTAACAAATATTTATAAGAACAGAATAAATTTAAAATAAGTTTATTCAATAGATCAATTACAGTATTATTAAATGCACCCTATCACCAACTAATAGATAAAGAGGTCCTATCCCATTCAAGAATTGCATTAATTATATAGGTCATTTACAGTAACCAAAGGATATGCAATAGAAGTTCCAAAAAAATTTCGGCAGCATTTCCCCTTAGTTCTCCCCATACAAATAAATATGTATGAGGAGAACTAAAATGAAATGATATCCGAAATATATCTGGAACTCTATCTGTACCGTTTAATTAAAGTAAGCACCTATAAAATTATTTACAATTCTCAAACTGTCCAAACTGGACATTCAATTGATCACTGTACATATTTCTGCCATCCGTACAAAAATTAAATAATTGTACGGATCGTGTAGAATATGTACTTTAATCAATTGACGGGTCTATGTTTCAATGCAATGCAAGTTTTTAAAAAAATATCTAAAAAATCATAATTGATCGTAACAAAACTACAGATGGTATTGAAATCAAAGATTTGCAATAATGAAACTAACCTTAAAGCATAACATGCTCAGTAAGATGCAGGTATATACCAAGAAATTTATAAATAAACAAAAATAATCTACTAAGGAAAAGAACAATAAATAATAAAAAGTAAAGAGGAGGCTCAGTTATATACTATTTAATCTGCAACTAAATCAAAATGACTACAATCGGTTGCATACAAAAGAAGGCCATCTAAAATTGTTGCAATTAGAAACAGTTGCTAGCCCGTGCATAACTTACAGACAACAAAGTAGCCTCTACATCCTTGTTATACAATGTAAAGCTTACTCGAGCCAATGGTGCACTTTTGGATGACCCCACTCTCTACTGCCAGCTTGTAGGACTAGTTTATCTGATTGTTACATGGCCTAACATCACTTATGCAATCCATATAGTCAGTTTAAGCCTCTACCAACCGGGCTACCGCCTTAGCGGTACAATTGTAGATCTTTAGCGATGCTAATTGGACTAGTGATATGACAGGTTGTCGATCTATCACTAGGTATTATTTTTATTTTGGAGACTCTCTCATATTGTGGCATAACAAGGAACAAATTGTAGTCGCCCACTCAAGCACTAAAGCTAGATATTGAGCCTTAGTGAACACTATCGCTAAACTTCTATGGCATAGATTGTTGTTGAGTGACATGGAAGTTTCTCATTCTAGGACTACTACACCTCATTATGATAATCAGAGTACCAAGTAGTTGCTCATAATAATGTATTCTATGAATGGATCAAATATATTAAAATTAATTGTCACTTCATTCATCAACATTATGATAGCCCAACATGTTTGCCTTATTTTCTTTCTAGAGAATGCTTGACTCCAAAATCAGGTTATATGAAACCCTATCTCAATCTTTACCTCATAAGGGCTATATAAATCTCCCTATCATAGTCCTGACTTTGTCTAATAAAGCAAATACTTATCTTTCTAAATTGTTTGGAGTAGAGGGTTTCAAATTCTTCTCATTGGGATCTCCACTTGGTATATGGCTAGCTTTCCACCTTTTTATTTATGAAGCTATTGCACAATCAAAGCCAAATGAACAAAAGAAAAAAATTAGTTTTTTAATCAAGTGACATATATATATATAGGTAGATTAGAATCAAGTCGACCAGATTTGGCTCCAAATTTGGTTAGGTTTTCGATCATTTGATCTTCACAGATATACACGCAATAAAACAAAAGTTAACAAGTTTTTCATCTATTTGAATGATAAAAAAGAAAAGAGACATGCTATTAATGCGAATGGGATAGGAGCCCATGCATCCATGGTCTCCTTTGTTTTAAGCTATCTCCCCTCACAATTAAAAGGCTCTCTTTCCCTCTCTCTCTCTCTTTATAAAACCCTCTTTCTCCATAGAGCCCTCATTTTTCGTCTCTATCATTAAAACCCTCCTCCCTACCACCACTTCTCTTGCAAAGTCCTTAAATCCCAACCCACCCCTAACCCCCGACCCATCCCTTAATCCTTGGCCTTTCCCCGAATACTTGACCTCTCTCACACCCTCTAACCTCATTATTTACATAATTTGTTAATGATAATATTAAATATAAAGTTTTTCTTTATAAATAATAATCACATTATATGTAGAATTTATTAATTTATTAAAGTGTTAGTAAATATGGTCTAAATAAATTATTGATATCATCTAAGGCCATGTTTGATTGGAAGGAATCACATTTCTATTCTGATTTCAAAGAAAAATGGGCCTCAATCCCTACTCTCTTTTAATATTCAAATTACATTCCAAGTCCAACTTTGATTCTGGTTATGAACCAAATAGATTAGAGGATATGCTTGTTCTAATTCTTACTCTCATCTATTCCAATTATGATTCCGATTGCAAGTTAAATGCACCATTGGAGTATATATAGATGGTAATCAGGTTCTTTGATGACTTTTTTCTTAAATGATATGTACAAAAATTTGTAATAAGAGAAAATTTAAGAAACAATTGCTTAAAGATTTATGATGGTTTTTATGAAGGTTTTGTGAAGTAACTATTAAATTTCAAAAGTTTAAGACAGATTACCCTTTGCCTAATGTATAGGCCAAACCAAGAAATTTACAATATATTTGAGTCACGACGGAATTAGAATCGGAATTAAAATTAAATTTGAATACTAAAAAAAAGAGTTAGTATTAGATTCTAGAAGGTTTAAATATTCACATTTTCATCGAAAAAAAAATTAGACTTATCCAAATAGCTATAATGGGGCCACTCGTTTCTATTTCCAATACAAAGTCCAACTTCCCTTCACCATATATGCCCTTATCATCCATTTGATCATTATTACATCTGATTTCAATCCGTTGAACCTCTCCGAACTGTGCAAACAAAAAATAAAATACAGGACATGGATAAGATGGAAGAAAACACGATGAACAAAAAATAAAAAATACTTACATCTTGCTTGCTCATCTACAAGAATAAATGCAAATCCCTCCAAAATAAATATAAATATATCCAAAATAAATTAAAATACTTCAAAATAAAAACAAACTCTACAGCGATAAATCAAAATGGGCATTATTTTCTTCATGAACAAATAAATAATATAATATTTATATTTAAAAAAAAAAACTTAATACCACAGATTGGAGGAACTACCGGCCAAAGGAGGAGGAGGAGGAGGAGGTTCGGCGATGGGTGCTATGTCGATGGAAAGGGAGGAGGAGGAGGAGGACGTTCGACGGGTGCTGCATCGGCAGATCGAGCGGAGGAGGAGGAGGAGGAGGAGGAGGGGGGGGGGGGGTTCGGCGGCGGCTCGATCGAGAGATCTAGGGCTCGGGCGAGGGGGGTTTGGGGATGTAGGGGGCCTGGGAGTCCGGCGACACTTATAAGCGTCGACAAAGGTCGACGACGCTTATAAGCATCGGTAATGATCGGTGATGCCGACGCTTTTCAAAAGTGTCGGCGGATTCCAGGGCGGTGATGGGGTTGGAGTCCGCCGACGCTTATAAGCGTCGGTAAAAGTCCAGTGAGGTGTCGGTAATTGCCGACGCTTAAAAGCGTTGGCGGATTTTGGGATAATGCCGATGCTTATAAAAAGCGTCAACGGGTTCTGGGTCTTCCCTACGCTTCCCCGAAGCGTCGGCATGTAAGCATTGTCCTTCTCCCACTTTAATGTAGTGGTAGAAGCATACCTGAAGCCATATTTGAAGGCCTGGATTTGAAGGTCTATCCCTGTGTCGCGCGGCTAGTCTTCCAAATTCACACGGATTTTCTAAAGAGCCTTTTCTTTCTTCTCTAGGATTTTCTTCTCCGATGATGGAATATCGGGAAGAAAGGAATAACACCATGTAATTTGGGGACTATAACCGCTTTTATATGAAAACATCATTATTATGATTTCTATTTTTGCCCATCACAAAAATAGAAATTATCCTTAAGTCTCTACACATTAAAAGGCCCACACCCTATTAGATACATTAAGGCTCCAAATAGTTCAAAACTTAATTGATCACTTTTAAGTGGGCCAAACCTTAAATGACAGCCCACAAAGTATTATTATTTATATATAAGCCTAATGTTGGATTAAGGATCCAACAATCTCCCACTTGGGCTATATGTATAACCTTATAACATGCTCTGCGAAAATAACCGAATGAGCTCAATTGTACTTTGCTATCTTATTAAAATATATCTATAACCAATCCGGTCCATCAACTACACCAACATAGGATCAAAGCGGCCTTTGTTACAATTATCGTAACTCAACCCATTAATGATCACGTATATCAATGCAATTGAATGACATGGATTATGATGTGGATGTGTAGCATGGAAATTTCATGCAATGTGACCTTAACATGCCTATTTCCAACTGGTCTATCCTTAAACCTCAGTGAGATCAAACCAAACAAAAAACAAAATGTAAACAAGCCGAAACTTTATTTCTGCAGAAAACTGAAATAACTGAAAAATGTCTGTATTACAAGAGCATCTAAAATATACAAACTCCCCCTAAAACTGAATATCCTCTGCTGACATGACACCCATATGAGCAGTGTGCTTATGAAATACCTTGGGTGGCACTCCTTTAGTAAGCGGATCCGCAACCATGGAGTTTGTACCTATGTGCTCAATAGACAACTTTCCACTCTTAACTCTTTCTTTAACAACCAGGAACTTGATATCTATATGCTTTGATTTCGTTGAGCTTCTGTTGTTATTAGAATATAAAACTACTGACTTATTGTCATAAAATAACTTGAGTAGCCTTTCAACACCATCCACTATATGCAGCCCCGTGACAAAATTCCGAAGCTATATTCCATGATTGGATGCCTCATAGCATGCTATGAACTCTGCTGCCATGATAGAAGAGGCTATAAGCGACTGTTTAGCACTCTTCTAAGAGATAGCACCTCCGACAAGCAGGTAGATATAGCCCGATATAGATTTCATACTATCTTGGCATCCAGCAAAATCAAAGTCAGTATAACCAATGATCTCAAGCTGATTCGACCTCCGATACATGAGCATGTAGTCTTTTGTTCTCTATAAGTACTGCAAGACTCGTTTAGCTGCTTTCTAATGCTCAAATCTTGGATTGCTCAAATATCTGCCCAACATCCCAGTGACATACGCAATATCCGGACACGTATTGCAGCCCCGTGACAAAATTTCGAAGCCATATTCCATGATTGGATGCCTCATAGCATACTATGAACTCTGCTGCTATGGTAGAAGAGGCTATAAACGACTGTTTGGCACACTTCCAAGAGATAGCACCTCCGACAAGCAGGTAGATATAGCCCGATGTAGATTTCATACTATCTTGGCATCCAACAAAATCGGAGTCAGTATAACCAATGATCTCAAACTGATTCGACCTTCAATACATGAGCATGTAGTCTTTTGTTCTCTGTAAGTACCGCAAGACCCGTCTAGCTGCTTTCCAATGCTCAAATCCTGGATTGCTCAAATATCTGCCCAACATCCCAGTGACGTACGCAATACCTCCGATACTTGAGAATAGATTAGACTCCCTACTACTGATACTGATGTATAGGGAATCTTCTGCATTTCCTCTTTCTCCAAGTTATTCTTAGGGCACTGATATAGACCAAACTTGTCTCCCTTAGCCACAAGGGTATCTCCTGGTTTGCAATTTTGCATGCCATACATTTTTAGAACCTTCTCGATATAGCTCTTTTGTGATAATCCTAGAATACCCCGAGAACTATCCCGGTGTATCTGTATGCCTAATACAAAAGAGGCGTCACCAAGATCTTTCATCTCAAAATTCTTAGCTAGAAATCTCTTGGTTTCGTGCATTAAGCCTATATCGCTACTGGCAAGTAAAATATCATCGACATATAAAACCAGAAAAATATATTTACTCCCATAAAACTTATGGTATATACAATCATCGACCAAATTCATCTCAAAATCGAATGAGATGATCACTTGATGAAATTTGAAATACCATTATCGAGATGCCTGTTTGAGTCCATAGATGGATTTCTTAAGTTTGTAAACAATGTTCTTTGGATTTCCCAACACAAAGTTTTTTGGTTGCACCATATAAATTGTCTTATCAATATCACCATTGAGAAACGTTGTCTTCATATCCATCTGGTGTAACTCAAGATTGAAATGCATCATCAATGCCATTATAATCCTGAAAGAGTCTTTCAAAGAAACTGGAGAGAAAGTCTCTTTATAATTGATGCCTTCTTTCTGTGTAAAGCCCTTTGCGACAAGACAAGCCTTGTACCTCTCCGCATTGCCTTTCGAATCCCTTTTAGTTTTAAATATCCATTTACAACCAACGGGTTTCGCACCTTCTGGCAATGAGATAAGATTCCATACGTCATTGTCTTTCATGGACTTTATCTCATCATTCATGGCATCAATCCACTTTTGAGAGTCAGAACTTTCCATGGCTTGACGAAAGTTGATTGGATCATCTTCTATCACTTCAATGTCTACCCAATGTTCTTAGAGAAATACAATGTAATCATCTAGCACTACACTTCTCCTCTCTCTAGTGGATCTTCTTAATGGCATAGGTTCTTGAGGTACTAGAGTTTGTTTTTCTGGAATAATTTCTTGAATGGGAGGTTCTCCGACATTGTCTTGATTTGTTGTGTATTGAACAAGGTCAGAAATAAAATCCTGGCTAATGCCAATGACACCAGTGGGAATATTAACATATTCCTCTTTAAAGACAAAGTCCTTAGCTATATCTCCCCTCGCAAACTCAACATCCTCAAAGAACCGTGCATTTCCTGACTCGAAAATTAACTTAGTCGTGGGATCATAAAACTTATACCCTCTGGATCTTTCAGAGTATCCAATAAAATAACAACTCACCATCTTTGAGTCCAGTTTCATTTCATTAGGCCTATAAGGCCTTGCCTCAGCTGGACATCCCCAAACATGTAAGTGATTTACATTGGATTTCCTGCCCATCCAAAGTTCATAAGGGGTTTTGGTAGTTGCTTTAGTTGGAACTCTGTTAAGGACATATGCAGTAGTCTTAAGTGCTTCTCCCTAGAGTGAGTCAGGTAAGGTAGAATGACTAATCATACTTCTTACCATGCTTTTAAGCATTCTGTTTCGTCTTTCAGCAACACCATTCATGGTGGGCGAACCTGGCATAGTGTACTGTGGAATAATACCGCATTCCTCTAGGAATTTAGCAAAAGGTCCTGGACGTTGTTTATCTGAACCATCATATCTGCCATAGTATTCACCACCACGGTCAGATCTGATGCTTTTAATTCTTTTGTTGAGTTGGTTCTCAACTTCAACCTTATAATTTTTGAACATATCCAGTGATTGTGACTTTTCATGAATGAGATATATGTAGCCATATCTGGAAAAATCATCTATGAACGTTATAAAGTATTGTTGACCATTCCAAGCAATCGTAGAGAATGGCCCATAAATATCTATATGTATAAGTTCTAAGACGTCCGAAGTCCTGTTGGCTTCAAATCTCCTTTGATTGGTTTGTTTTTCCTTTATGCAGTTAACACAAACATCAAAATCTGCAAAATCTAAAGGATGTAAGATTCCGTCTGATACAAGTTTCTCCATTCTCCTTCTGGAGATATGACCCAATCTCTTGTGGCATAACAAAGCCAAAATCTTAATGGTTAATTTTCTTTTTACACCTCGTGTACTTAATTACAAGGATTCATTAAATGAAGCAATTGAATCAATTAAATAAATATTATCATAGCCTGATAAAAAACTGAAACTAACCACTTTTGAATCATGAAGCAAACTAAATTTTCCATTTCCAAGTGAACAAAAATAACTTGATTTGTCCAAAGCAGAAATAGAAATCAAATTCCATCTAAATGACAGTACAATAAAAGTTTCATCATGATCCAAATAAAATCTAGTCTTTAACCATAATCTAAATTTTCCTATTGCCTCAACTTGAACCGCCTGGCCATTGCCCATATAGATGTATCTTTCAGCATTACTTGGTTTTTGGCAACTCAGGCAACCCTGCATAGACACACTGATATGAGTTGTTGCACCATAATCTATCCATCACGTATGTTTAGCTACTGAAATTACGTTAATCTCATAACAAACCAAAACAAGAAGCATACCTTTCTTAGCACACCAGGCGTGATAATTAGTGCACTGCTTCTTCTGATGCCCTTCAGTCCCACAAAAGAAACAACCCTTACCATATGAGTCAGCAGTTTTATTTTGTTGTTTCTTAGGAGGAACTGTATTTGCAGCTCCTTTGTCCTTCTTCATTTTCTTACTTAAACCTTTCCTCTTCGTGAACACAATGAGAGATGAGCTCATTCAAAGACTAAGTCTCTTTCTGACAATTATAGCTCATCTTAAACTGGTTGAACTGAATCGGAAGAGATATCAAAACCAGATGCACTAGCAAGTCCTCAGAGAGTTCAAGCTTAAGTACTTTCAATCTAGAGGCAAGATGAGACATCTCCATAATGTACTCCCTCATGTTGCCTTTACCCATATACCTCATTGAAATTAGGTTTATCAAAAGTGTACCAATTTCAACCTTTTCACTTTTGACAAACCTCTTTTCAATTTCGGCAAGGAAATCTTTAGCCGTAGTAACTGTTTCAGATATTGTGTTTCTGAATGCTTCTGGAATCGACTTTTTCATGATCATCATGCACATACAATTTGATCTCTCCCACCTCTCAATCTCTATCTTTTCATCAGAAGTACCTTATCCGTAAGAGGTGCAGGAGCATTTTCCCTTATCGTAAGGTCAAGATCCATGAATCCAAGAACTATTAAAATATTCTCTTGCCATGACTTGAAGTTAGAGCCATTCAACATAGGAATTGAATTGATGTTGGTAGTTATATTAGCATGAGTCATATCTAAATAGAGAACCACAAACAAAACAAGCTTACATCAGTATCACAACAAAAATAAAGGCAAATCCCATCTCAAGATATCGGGCACTCCATTAATAGTTTATCTTTGGATAAA
The DNA here is from genome assembly GCA_021397845.1 of Areca catechu. Classification (NCBI taxonomy): domain Eukaryota; kingdom Viridiplantae; phylum Streptophyta; class Magnoliopsida; order Arecales; family Arecaceae; genus Areca; species Areca catechu. The sequence goes on along the minus strand of CM038049.1, from coordinate 16,244,118 downwards.
ATATTAACTTGCAAGTGATATCTTGGTGCAGTAATCAAACACTGATAATAGGAACATGTCAAACAATAAACCTTCCTTTGGGCCAATTTACTATTCACATGCAAAACCAAATAATCATCATGCATTTATTACCACAAGTACATATGTAATTTTATTAAATATTTACCATCATTTGGGCTGACAAATATTCACAAATTATATATATATATAGCCATTTATATTTCCAAACAAATTAATTTCTACAAGAGAGATCACTTTGGTGACATGTTGCTTCAATTAATTTATCTCAAAATATAAAAAAATACCAATATTTGAATTTAAAATTATATCCAAAATAAATAATATTAAAATTAACCCTAAGAGTTACTTTCTTAATTGCAGCAGGCGGACGCCTGCTACATTTCCTTCCATTGAACACCGCTGCTGTAGCCAACCAGGCCACGACGTCCATGTGGGCGGCCAAGCAGGCCACGCCTATCCTTTCCGACGCCGCCAATGGTGAAAAAAAAATCACATATACCCAAAATAAAATACCAAAATAAAATCTTAAACTGAAAACATAATTTTATTCTCAATGATTCAATATGAATAGGTTCTGATACCACTTGTTAGAAATTATCCCCTTATTGGGAATTATCCTGAAGCCTATTTGAAAGCAAATCCCACAAATAAACATGTGATATCGTTGAGAATAACCAAACAATAAGCAGAAGCATACCTAAAGCCATATTTGAAGGCCTGGATTTGAAGGTCTATTCCTGTATCGCACGGCTAGCCTTCCAGATTCATACGGGTTTCCTAAAGAGCCTTTTCTTTCTTTTCTAGGATTTTCTTCTTCGATGATGGGATATCGGGGAGAAAGTAATAACACTGTGTAATTTGGGGACCATAACCGCTTTTATATAAAAATTGCATTATTATGATTTCTATTTTTGTCCATCACAAAAATAGAAATTATCCTTAAGTCTCTGCACATTAAAAGGTCCACACCTTATTAGATACATTAAGGCCCCAAATAGTTTAAAACTTAATTGATCACTTTTAAGTAGGCCACAAAGTATTATTATTTACATATAAGTCTAATGTTGGATTAAGGATCCAACAAATTCTTCATTTCTTCAGCAACTGGCAGCATCTATGCCCTCGAAGTAAGCTTGACAACCATCACAAGATCTGAAACGAGCTGGAGCCTCGAGTGCCAGGGGAAGTGGTTTGGTAGGTAGTCCGGATTCGCATGGTTAATGATTGGGATGTTATGTCTCCAAATTTTTCTGGTTTCTTAGCTGAGCTTTGTTATTACTAGGACTCTGTAAATTCTTTTGTAACCTATTTGTACATAGCTCTCTTCTAATGAAAGACTGGTGGCTTTCACCTCCTTTTTATAAATAAATAAAATTAAAAATCAAGCCTTTTTTTTTGGTAAAACAAAAAAGGGGAGGAGTTAGATCCCGGGCGTGGCCACCCCCAGACGGTCCCCCAACCCCAGCCAGGAAATGTTCGAAACACGGCGCATATTAATTTTTCGCAGCCGTTCTCCATCCGAAGATGAGTACATCAACCTGACTGCCACTGGTGTCAGCCGGGTGAACGAAATTTATTATTTACATCCCTAACTTTTTCACTACCACGAGCCAACAGGGGCTCCAGAATTATTTTATAATTTTTTTTTCTTATTTTATCTCTAAATTTTTTAATCAAAATATGTCCAAAATAGAGCTCGAACTCTTGCCAGATGGTTGTGAGGAAAGTCTCACAACCACCAGCTATGCCGGGCGCAAAAAAAAAAATCAAACCTTTCCATGATTGGCTGGGTGAGAGGTAACCCGCCCTCTCAGAAAACGGTCCCTTGGAGTCTTGTATCAATGATATCCGTGGAGACAAACTTGGCTCTTTGGTTGGTGCTTTTGGTCTATGCTACAAATTGTTCAATCATACTTCGGCATCTCAACAAGGCTGCGTCTAGATATACTATATAATTAGAAACCAGTATCTAACCTTAATTTTTACCTTTTTTCTTCAGTGACTTTCACCAAATGCCACTTGAATTTAATTGAAGCCTTTACAATTTCATTGTTCCGGTGAATTTGAAGTTAGGTATTTTGCCTCTAAAAACGAGCACAGGGAGATCTGCTTCATGTAACCAAAGGCAATTAAAATGGAGGGGGCTAAAAAAATTATGGAGCATAAACCTCAATCATGGCAGTAGAAACTAGAAGCCGCATTTGCAAGCGAAATTCACTGGGCATTAAGTGCAAAGTGATATTCATAATATTTACAGGTTCAATTGCCATTGATAACTGTTTTAGTCTGAAAAAGGAGGAAACGTTGTGTTCACCTTGAAACAGTGCAAAATCCATTTTAGATTGCAAAGCAAGTAGTCCAGAGCCCTACTCTGGTCCTCCAGTCTCACAATGCCCAATTTAATGAAGTAATTGTTCACTTTGCTATCCGTGATCCAATAAAAGTCAACAATCATTCTGTTTCAAATTATCACGTCCTGAATTTAGTACCATAATTGACTACGCAACTGGCTGCACAAATACTAGAATACATTCTAGAGATCATGCAAGGCCTAGATACATAATATTCACTTTACTCAAAAATCACTTCAAATAAACCAATATTATTTAAATAATTATGTAATAACTAAACAATCTATTTATTTAAGTCAAAACTACTAAAATGATTCACTAAGTTATTACATAAGAATTAGTAACAAATCTAGCTAAACAAAACTAACTATACAATCTAAATATTGATATTCAGTCTCATACTTAGCCAGATCCCTACTATGCATCATTTCACCATGAATCCAATCCACTATCAAGCTCGAATATCCTCTACAATTTTGAGAAAGGAAAATAAATAAAGGATTGTGAACTTTACAGTCCAGTAAAATCTCCAAACAGTCACACCAATAATAGTATGACTTGAAAATAACTGAAAAATAATAATTTATCAGATCATGCAACCAAAGCAACTCAAATGTCAAGCATAACAAAACCAATGACAATATCATATTTTCTTTTAGTGTTTCCATTAGTTATCTTTCCTCTTTAGGGTTCTAGACTAACCACGGTTATGCTCCAGTCCATGACTGGCAACCTCATAATCGACTATATATTATCCGTCTGTGGCCAGACTAGTCCACGTACTAAGCCCGTGGCTCTGGCTGTCCCACGTTTAGCCGTTCATGGTCGGCTATTCCACGTACAAAGCCCGTGGCTCAGGCTATCCCACATTAACCGCCTATGACCGGCTATTCCATGTATAAAGCTCATGGCTCAAACTGTGTAACCACGATCCTGTAGCATGGCTAGTTCAAATACCGTATTCACTTTCACATCATGTAATCAAATCATGTCTTTTCAGTTTTCCAATAACTAGTATCATGGTCTAACCCATACAAAGATCACTTTACTTGATAAAACATGGTATATAGGAATATAAATAACAACAATCGTACTGTCCATTATGAAAAGTTAACTATACCATGCAAAAATAAATCATGCATGCCAATGCATATGCACACAGATCAAATCATGTCATGATATATATATAATCGGTGATCAAGTCCAGAGATCCTTACTTCACTAAAGATAACTAACACGCCTGGTATTGGTCTGTATCCGAAGCTCGCTAATCACTTTCCTGCTCAGAAGGCTGATCCCTATAATAATAAATAATTTTTATTCATAAATTTTTTTACAATTTATCCTTAAAATCCTAACTTCACGAATTCAAAGAAAGAAGGCTTACCGATCCCCTCTTCTATAATTATTATTATTTATTTTATTTTCTTCTCTTTCTTTCTCCTCATCTTCTCTCTCCTCTTTCTCCTTATCTTCTCTCTCCTCTTTTCCTCTCTTTTCTTTCTCTCTCCTCTTTCTCTCTCTCCTCATTTTTTTTCTTTTTTTTTCCTGCACTAAACAGAGGCCCTCTATTATTATTATTTTTTCTTTTTCTTTTTCCTTCTCTTTTTTTTTCTTTTTTTTTCCTTTTTTTTTTCTTTCTTTCTTCTTTTCTTTTCCTTTCTTTTTTTTTTTTTTCCATTCCCTTCTCCTCTCCTTCATCTCCACTGAACAGCCCCCTCTCTCTCTTTTTTTTGTATTTGTGATTGGATTGAAGTCGGCTAGTCTCGCCAATTTCAACCCAACAAGCCCAAATCTCACACAAATGCAATCGAAAAACATTACAACTGTTGGGAAATGTGTCCCAAAGCCAATTTATACTGTAGACAGTTGTACATTTGATGAAATTGTATATGAATTATATTATTGAATAAAATGTTTATTCCGGCAGTTCATCACTTTTTTCATCTTTCTTTAATGAGTTCTTGAGTTATGAAGTCCTTAGGACTATTTGTATGTGATATAGAGAGGATGTATCATATAGTCCTAAAATTGTTCGTGACCAAATGATACACTTATTTCAGGATGATAGTATATCAAGTATAGGTCGTTGTGTGCCATAGTTGTTGGTTGTCCTCTTAACCAAAGAGTGTAGAGACACTGGTATGGCATGCAGATGTTGTGTTTGACATTTCATCGAACGTGACCCGTCTGTGTTTTATTCTGCCTAGAGTTTTGATATGGACGTAGTTATCCCTCAGATATGAGATCGTTATGGTAGCTTGCAAGCAACTCACTGTACTTTAGTACTGGACTATCTGGATTTCTAATCCAGGAACGGAAGGTTTCTGGGTACAGTTAAGTACTCGTGTAGCGGTGATCGATTCAAGATGGGATTGACCCCTCCAAAGTGTTTGGAGCAGATATCTTACTGTGTTTCAATTTAGCAAAACCTTGGCCAGGGTAGTCTCTGTAAAGTGTTACAGGACTTGTGAGATTGAGACACATTGTTGATGAACTTTATGGGTTGGGCAGTTTAACCCTAAGTCTTCCTGAGCATTGAGGTCAAAAGGATTAATTACAAGGTTTCCATATCTCCTGGTTCTTGATTGTTGCTCTGCAACTTCGACCTATCCGGATGTCGGGTGTCATTGCTAGATGGCGACTTTGATTGGTATTGAAAATGTTTTAGTGCTACCGACTTAGTGTTCGAACCTATGGGGTCACACACCATAGGGTTTTCTACTTGATCTAGTGATCGGAGAACGATTGGGAATCGTTCGTGGACTTACAGAGAAAAAGTTTTTTTTCTTTATCCAAGTGTCAACACTTGATATTCTTGAAAGTGTCGACACTTGTGTAAGTGTCGACACTTGTTGATTTCGCAAGTGTAGACACTTGATGTCACAAAAAGTTATGACATGAAATTTTCACTAATAGTTGGTGATGCATGGAGGTAAATTAAGTAATGTGATTACTTGATAGCCCAATTTGATTGAGCTATAAAAATCTGGAACGAATCAAATAGGATTTGGTTCAAAATGGGTTTGGGTCCAATCGGGTTGAACCCAATGTATGCATACTTGACCCAATTGATTTTAGTTATGAACTAAAATCAATTAATACATTTAATCCGAATTTAAATAAGTTTAATTTTATTTTTGGGGAGTTATGTAACTTTCCATGACCATAACTCCCCATAACTACCCATTACCACACCTATAACTCCCCACTTTCCCTCTCCCTCTCCATCTACTTAATGGGCTGAAATGGGAGGACAAAATTAAGGAAAAAATTAGCAAAGAAATGTTGGAAAAATAAAAGGGAAGAAACTAGGAAAAAGTTCTAGTTTTATAGGTGTGAGGTTTTTGGAGAAAAGTGTGCATATTTGTACCTAGAGATTTAGGTCTTAGGATTGAGTATTTGGGAAGGGTTCCAACCACTCATTCTCCACCTCTTCAGCTTCTTCATTCATTCGGAGAGTCCGGCATCGAAAGAAGAAAAGGAGTCCCGATCAAATCATTCCACAACAAGCTAGCACTTGGAGTGGAAGTAGATTTTGAAAGATCCCTGGTGTGAACCACCTGTAGAGGCCAGACACGTGTGCGGCTAAGCAAAGTTTTTCCTCCTGCTCCTGGATCTTTCGCAGCGGAGAGCATCTCCATTTCATACAATGTATGGTTTTACATATATAGATATGTTGCTCTGAAATGTTCATAGCATGAATTCATGATTTCACTATTTATATTAATCATTCATGCAAGATCTTGGGACAAGTAGCATAGAAAAGTTTTAAAGCATGCTTAGATTAAATGTTAATCATTTTTATCATGCTTCCGCTGCATGTTATTTTGAAAAAGTTTTTAAATACAAAGCATGTTCGCTACTAGTTTTCCTTTCAATTGGTATTAGAGCAACCAGGTTTCTCTAGCATGAATGTTTAGTATAAACATTATAAAATCAGTTTAATTTCTTGCAAGTACTCGGATTGAGTGCCTCACCAGGCCGTCTGGTCATAGGAGAGAAGTAGGGCTGCAAGACCCTCACTTCCCATTCAAAGGGATCTCCTATGGCGTGTAGGGGTGCCATTATGAAGGACTCATGAAGAAGAAAAAGAAAAGAAAAAGTAAAGATTAAAATGTTTTGATCTTTATTATGTTCTAAATTTGAAGTCATAAAATGTTTTAGAAATGTTCTAAAGTTAGTTTATGATTGTTATGTTAAATAGTTTAACATAAAATTCAAGTTTAGAAAAGACAAAGTTTGGATTTCAGCATTTCTGTGCTCGGGTTTGATCAAGTGTCGACACTTGGTTTACCTAGTGTCGACACTTGTGTGTCTATGTGTCGACACTTGGGCTTCTAGGTGTCGACTCATGAACAAAAACACAGAAATCGGTTCACTGTGTGTCGACCTGTCTCAGAGTAGTGTCGACACCTAGTGTCGACACTTGCTACTGAAGTGTCGACACTTGCTACTGAAGTGTCGACACTTCACAGTGAACAGAAATTTAAAAATTGGATTTTCTTGTAAAAATGTTTTATAAAGTTTTTTTTTTTTTTTTGAAAATGTTTCAATCTGTTGTATGATTAACTTAATTATGAATTAAGTAAATCTAAGTGACTAAATGATCTAAGGATATGATTTTAAGATCTAAGTCATATTCATAACTTTGGTTTAAATGTGTTAGCTTGAATTAGGTCCTAATTGGGTTAGACCTAAGTTTAGATGAATAGGACTTAATAGAGAATTAACTTAATCAAATGTTGAGTTAAGGTTCTTCTCTAGTATCTATCTAATAGTTAGATTGATTGGTCCATACATCTAAATGGACTTAATCTTGGCTTCGTGGTAGGACCCGATTCCTTAGGCTAGCCTAATCGAAATTGGTGAACCAATTGGTGTCTAAGGTAAGTATGGCTTTTGATCTATGGTTTTTGGGGCTACCTCTTTCCTGGCCAATGATATTGGTGTCTAAGGAAAGATGGTTAATGGCTTAACCCATAACCTTGATCTCACTTACCTGGCCAATATGGTCAACCAGTTTTGATTAGTTAGCTCATTGATTCGAGTTAGCCCATGCCAATAAGGTTAATCAGCTTGACTGATTTAGGTGCCCATGGATTTTGTGGTTCATATAACCCTTTCATTAACATATGAAGTTAGTGAAAGATAATCCATGACTTATCCTTTCTCTTCTGTCACAACATGTATAAAACCTCTAAATTATTAGGTCCTTAAAAAGATGGAAATTATATGATAATTTTTTGTCTTAGCCTCCCATTAAGATGTTTGGTAATGAGTCCAGTAGTGGGGTGATTATCGGCAGATCCATAGATCGGGTGGTCATCATACTATTGGAATTGTCATTCATTATATGATGACATAATGCAACTTTCTTAAACAGGTGGTCAGGTTAGCCGGCCAAAGTCGGGCTTGATCATTTGTTAGCTAGAAGCATTAAGATCAGTCATGTTAATGGTTGGACCTAACTGGGACCTTCTTTAGCAGGTAGCCCAAAGGCCGATTGAAGTGTTCCTAGGGCAAAATAAATTACTAGGAGTTGTTTGGAGAAACAACTGGTTATGAATCTACCTTTAGATGAACATGAGTTGGCCGACCATAGTTGGGCTCATGCATTGTCTATTGGATTCTGGTACCCACTAAGGGATAAGTGTTATTCTATGGATTGGAGGTAGAGGCTACCAGTCTGAATAAAATAGTGGGAGGAGCTTTTAGACAAAAGTCCATGTCTTTAAGTTTTAAATAATTCATATACTAAATAGTCTTGGTTTTCTTTTTCAGATAATGTCTACTAATCTGTCACTCCGGTCATTATTAGATAATGACAAGCTCATGGGACCCAACTTCGATAGCTGGTATCGAAGACTGAGAATTGTTCTCGAGCACGAACGGATCCTTTATGTATTAACGGATCTGGCACCTGAGGGGCCAGCCCCCACCGCACATACTGCAGTCAGAGATGCTTATCAAAAGTAGGTCTCTGACCGTACTACAGTGCGGTGCATTATGTTGGCGACTATGAACGACGAGTTCAGTCGCAGATTCGAGGAGGCCCAACCGGAGGAAATCCTTCAAAAGTTGAAGGAATCTTTTGGTGCCCCAGACGACGTTGAAAGGTACAGGGTTTCCTCTACCATCTTCAACGCTTGAATGACTGAAGGGTCCTCGGTCACTGATCATGTATTGTACATGATCGAGATGATCGAGCGCTTGGCCAAACTCGGATATCCTTTCCACAAGCAGCTTGGGAAGGATGCGATTTTGAATTCTTTGCCTCCCTCCTACTTACCTTTTCTAGATCACTATAGATTAACAAGGCCTGTAGTCAACTACCATGGGTTGATGGGGTTACTATAGACTTATGAAAAGGATCACCAGCTCCAAAAGAGCTTGGTGAATTTAGTGGGAGGCAGTGCAGCAAGGCATCGTTCCTTTAAGAAAGGGAAAAAGAAAAAGAATAAAAATAAAATGGTGCAAAGTGCTGGGCCCAGTCAGATTAAGAACAAGGCTGACCAGAGTCAGGCAGAATGCTTCTACTGCAAGAAGCCGGGTCATTGGAAGAGGAATTGTTTCGCTTACCTAGCTACACTTGACCCGAACAGGCCGAAGAAGAAGAAGCAACAAAAGGTTGCTGGACAAGGTATTTATATGATAAATCTTTGTTGTTTTTCTATTTGTGATACTACTAACTGGATATTAGATATTGGTAGTCCTTATCATATTTGCAATACATTGCAGGGACTACAAGTTAGTAGAAGATTCGAGAATGGCGAGAGATTTCTGAATGTGAGGAACGGAAGTCAAGCTCCAATCCTGGCATTGGGAATTGTCAATTTATTTTTCGAGTCTTGTAAAGTTGTTCTTAGTGATTGTCACTATTGTCCATCATTCCTTGTAAATATTATCTCTGTAGGCCAGTTGGCCAATAATGGTTATGAACTATTAATCAAGAGTGATTTTTGCAAAGTCATTATGAATAATATTGTGGTTATGACTGGACATATTAAGAATGGCATTTATGTTTTATCACAGCCTGTTGGTGTAATGTACATTTCTTGCAAACGTCCTAGATTAGATAATGTCAATGATGCTTATCTCTGGCATTGTAGGCTAGGTCATATAAACAAGAATAGAATCAACAGGTTAGTAGGAGATGGTCTCCTAAACGTTAGTGATTGTGAATCACTACCAACTTGTGAATCTTGTTTACTTGGTAAGATGACCAAGTCACCTTTTACTGGAAAAGGTGTATGAGCCGATAACATTTAGTGTCTAGTACATACTGATGTATGTGGACCAATGAATGTCGATGCAAAGGATAGGTATAAATATTTCATTACATTTACGGACGATCTATCAAGGTACGGTTATGTCTTTTTGATGAGACATAAATCTGAATTGTTTGAAATGTTCAAACGGTATCGTAATGAAGTTGAAAAACTAACCGGGAAGCTTATTAAAATCCTTCGATCAGATCGAGGTGGAGAATATCTTTCTGGGGAGTTTCTGACTTATCTCGAAGAGAATGGGATTCTCTCTCAATGGACACCTCCTGGGACGCCTCAGTTAAATGGTATGTTTGAAAGGAGGAATCGGACTCTGTTAGACATGGTCAGATCCATGATGGGATTTGCAACTCTGTCAACTTCCTTTTGGGGGTATGCTTTGGAGTCAGCATGTTATCTTCTAAATAGAGTTCCGAGTATGTCTGTTAACAAAACTCCATATGAGATATGGAATGGGCGTAAGCCGAGTCTTTCACACCTTCGGGTTTGGGGGTGTCCGGCTTATGTCAAACGTTTGGAGACAAATAAACTTGGACCTAGGTCTGACAGGTGCCTCTTTGTTGGGTATCCTAAAGAGTCTAAGGGTTATTTCTTCTATATGCCTGGGGAACAAAAATTGTTCGTTAGTCTTAGAGCTACCTTTTTGGAAAGGGAGTACCTTACTGAAGGTGCTCAAGCTGCCAATGTTGAGCTTACTGAAGTTCAACAGATAGAAGAACCAAATCACTCAAGGACTGCTACAGAACCCATTATGATAAGATCAAACCTTGAGCCTATTGACCAGTCATTAAGGAGATCCGGTAGAGTACCGCGTCAACCGGACAGATACTATAATTTTCTGGTCCGAGATGGTGATCCCGTTGAGCTCGATGAGAACAATGAGGATCCAATCACCTATATGGACGCGATGCAGAGGTCTGATTCTGAGTTGTGGCTGGGAGCCATGAAATCTGAAATGGAGTCGATGGAAATCAACAAAGTATGGACTTTGGTTGATCCACCTGAAGGGGTAAAATCCATTGGGTGCAAATGGGTCTTCAAAAGGAAACGGGGCGCAGATGGGCAGGTAGAGACCTATAAAGCCCATCTGGTTGCCAAGGGTTATCGTCAACGTTATGGTATTGACTATGACGAGACATTTTCCCCTGTGGCAATGCTCGAGTCTATTCGGATTATGCTTGCCTTAGCTGCATATCTGGACTATGAAATCTGGCAAATGGATGTCCGAACAGCTTTCCTAAATGGTGAGCTAGATGAGGAGGTGTATATGATGCAACATGAAGGGTTCACATCCACAGATGAATCTAAGGTATGTAAGCTTAGTAGGTCCATCTATGGACTAAAGCAGGCATCTCGGAGTTGAAACATGCGTTTTGACATTCTCTGGTTTTGTTAGGAACAAAGAAGAACCCTGCATATATAAGTGGGCAAATGGTTCTGTAGTTGTATTTCTTGTACTGTATGTGGATGACATTCTCTTAATCAGGAATGATATCCCTGCATTACAGGGAATAAAGGTCTGGTTGTCGTCCCAGTTTTTTATGAAAGACCTGGGTGAAGCTTCTTTCATACTAGGTATGAAGATCTATAGGGATAGATCAAGGAAGCTTCTGGGTTTGTCCCAGTCTACGTACATTGATACCGTGCTGAAAAGGTTTAGCATGGAGAATTTCAAGAAAGGCTATCTTCTGATAGGCCATGGAATTTCTCTTTCCAAGAAGGATTGTCCAACAACTCCTGAGGAAAGAGAGCGTATGAGTAGGATTCCTTATGCTTCGGTAGTAGGGTCCATCATGTACGCCATGACATGTACTAGACCAGACGTGGCATACTCATTAGGAATAGTGAGTCGATACCAGTCTGACCCAGGTGAAGCACACTGGAAGGTTGCAAAGACCATCCTGAAGTATTTACGAAATACCAAGGACCAGTGGCTTCTTTTTGGAGGACCTGACTTGAAACTTGTGGGGTATACTGATTCCAGTTTCCAGTCAGATAGGGATGATAGCAAGAGTGTATCTGGTTTTATTTTTACCCTGAATGGTGGAGCTATCTGCTGGAAGAGTTCCAAGCAGCACACTGTAGCAGACTCTGTATGCGAAGCGGAATATATTGCAGCATCTGATGCAGCAAAGGAAGCTGTTTGGTTGCGAAAATTTCTTGGCGAGCTGGGAGTGGCACCTTCCCTGGATGGTCCTGTTCCAGTGTACTGTGACAGCACTGGAGCCATTGCTCAAGCCAAAGAGCCGAAGTCCCATCAGCGTACCAAGCATATTCTGCGCTGATTTCATCTTGTGCGAGAAATCGTGGAACGAGGTGATATCGACCTTCTGAAGATTGACGGAAAGGAGAACCTAGCTGACCCCTTCACTAAAGCCATTGGAATTCAAGAACTCAATGATTGTAAATGGAAGATGGGTATACGATACTGTTCTGATTGGCTTTAGTCCAAGTGGGAGTTGTAGGAAAATGTGTCCCAAAGCCAATTTATACTGTAGACAGTTGTACATTTGATGAAATTGTATATGAATTATATTATTGAATAAAATATTTATTCTGGCAGTTCATCACTTTTTTCATCTTTCTTTAATGAGTTCTTGAGTTATGAAGTCCTTAGGACTATTTGTATGTGATATAGAGAGGATGTATCATATAGTCCTAAAATTGTTCGTGACCAAATGATACACTTATTTCAGGATGATAGTATATCAAGTATAGGTCGTTGTGTGCCATAGTTGTTGGTTGTCCTCTTAACCAAAGAGTGTAGAGACACTGGTATGGCATGCAGATGTTGTGTTTGACATTTCATCGAACGTGACCCGTCTGTGTTTTATTCTGCCTAGAGTTTTGATATGGACGTAGTTATCCCTCAGATATGAGATCGTTATGGTAGCTTGCAAGCAACTCACTGTACTTTAGTACTGGACTATCTGGATTTCTAATCCAGGGACGGAAGGTTTCTGGGTACAGTTAAGTACTCGTGTAGCGGTGATCGATTCAAGATGGGATTGACCCCTCCAAAGTGTTTGGAGCAGATATCTTACTGTGTTTCAATTTAGCAAAACCTTGGCCAGGGTAGTCTCTGTAAAGTGTTACAGGACTTGTGAGATTGAGACACATTGTTGATGAACTTTATGGGTTGGGCAGTTTAACCCTAAGTCTTCCTGAGCATTGAGGTCAAAAGGATTAATTACAAGGTTTCCATATCTCCTGGTTCTTGATTGTTGCTCTGCAACTTCGACCTATCCGGACGTCGGGTGTCATTGCTAGATGGCGACTTTGATTGGTATTGAAAATGTTCTAGTGCTACCGACTTAGTGTTCGAACCTATGGGGTCACACACCATAGGGTTTTCTACTTGATCTAGTGATCGGAGAACGATTGGGAATCGTTCGTGGACTTACAGAGAAAAAGTTTTTTTTCTTTATCCAAGTGTCAACACTTGATATTCTTGAAAGTGTCGACACTTGTGTAAGTGTCGACACTTGTTGATTTCGCAAGTGTAGACACTTGATGTCACAAAAAGTTATGACATGAAATTTTCACTAATAGTTGGTGATGCATGGAGGTAAATTAAGTAATGTGATTACTTGATAGCCCAATTTGATTGAGCTATAAAAATCTGGAACGAATCAAATAGGATTTGGTTCAAAATGGGTTTGGGTCCAATCGGGTTGAACCCAATGTATGCATACTTGACCCAATTGATTTTAGTTATGAACTAAAATCAATTAATACATTTAATCCGAATTTAAATAAGTTTAATTTTATTTTTGGGGAGTTATGTAACTTTCCATGACCATAACTCCCCATAACTACCCATTACCACACCTATAACTCCCCACTTTCCCTCTCCCTCTCCATCTACTTAATGGGCTGAAATGGGAGGACAAAATTAAGGAAAAAATTAGCAAAGAAATGTTGGAAAAATAAAAGGGAAGAAACTAGGAAAAAGTTCTAGTTTTATAGGTGTGAGGTTTTTGGAGAAAAGTGTGCATATTTGTACCTAGAGATTTAGGTCTTAGGATTGAGTATTTGGGAAGGGTTCCAACCACTCATTCTCCACCTCTTCAGCTTCTTCATTCATTCGGAGAGTCCGGCATCGAAAGAAGAAAAGGAGTCCCGATCAAATCATTCCACAATAAGCTAGCACTTGGAGTGGAAGTAGATTTTGAAAGATCCCTGGTGTGAACCACCTGTAGAGGCCAGACACGTGTGCGGCTAAGCAAAGTTTTTCCTCCTGCTCCTGGATCTTTCGCAGCGGAGAGCATCTCCATTTCATACAATGTATGGTTTTACATATATAGATATGTTGCTCTGAAATGTTCATAGCATGAATTCATGATTTCACTATTTATATTAATCATTCATGCAAGATCTTGGGACAAGTAGCATAGAAAAGTTTTAAAGCATGCTTAGATTAAATGTTAATCATTTTTATCATGCTTCCGCTGCATGTTATTTTGAAAAAGTTTTTAAATACAAAGCATGTTCGCTACTAGTTTTCCTTTCAATTGGTATTAGAGCAACCAGGTTTCTCTAGCATGAATGTTTAGTATAAACATTATAAAATCAGTTTAATTTCTTGCAAGTACTCGGATTGAGTGCCTCACCAGGCCGTCTGGTCATAGGAGAGAAGTAGGGCTGCAAGACCCTCACTTCCCATTCAAAGGGATCTCCTATGGCGTGTAGGGGTGCCATTATGAAGGACTCATGAAGAAGAAAAAGAAAAGAAAAAGTAAAGATTAAAATGTTTTGATCTTTATTATGTTCTAAATTTGAAGTCATAAAATGTTTTAGAAATGTTCTAAAGTTAGTTTATGATTGTTATGTTAAATAGTTTAACATAAAATTCAAGTTTAGAAAAGACAAAGTTTGGATTTCAGCATTTCTGTGCTCGGGTTTGATCAAGTGTCGACACTTGGTTTACCTAGTGTCGACACTTGTGTGTCTATGTGTCGACACTTGGGCTTCTAGGTGTCGACTCATGAACAAAAACACAGAAATCGGTTCACTGTGTGTCGACCTGTCTCAGAGTAGTGTCGACACCTAGTGTCGACACTTGCTACTGAAGTGTCGACACTTGCTACTGAAGTGTCGACACTTCACAGTGAACAGAAATTTAAAAATTGGATTTTCTTGTAAAAATGTTTTATAAAGTTTTTTTTTTTTTTTGAAAATGTTTCAATCTGTTGTATGATTAACTTAATTATGAATTAAGTAAATCTAAGTGACTAAATGATCTAAGGATATGATTTTAAGATCTAAGTCATATTCATAACTTTGGTTTAAATGTGTTAGCTTGAATTAGGTCCTAATTGGGTTAGACCTAAGTTTAGATGAATAGGACTTAATAGAGAATTAACTTAATCAAATGTTGAGTTAAGGTTCTTCTCTAGTATCTATCTAATAGTTAGATTGATTGGTCCATACATCTAAATGGACTTAATCTTGGCTTCGTGGTAGGACCCGATTCCTTAGGCTAGCCTAATCGAAATTGGTGAACCAATTGGTGTCTAAGGTAAGTATGGCTTTTGATCTATGGTTTTTGGGGCTACCTCTTTCCTGGCCAATGATATTGGTGTCTAAGGAAAGATGGTTAATGGCTTAACCCATAACCTTGATCTCACTTACCTGGCCAATATGGTCAACCAGTTTTGATTAGTTAGCTCATTGATTCGAGTTAGCCCATGCCAATAAGGTTAATCAGCTTGACTGATTTAGGTGCCCATGGATTTTGTGGTTCATATAACCCTTTCATTAACATATGAAGTTAGTGAAAGATAATCCATGACTTATCCTTTCTCTTCTGTCACAACATGTATAAAACCTCTAAATTATTAGGTCCTTAAAAAGATGGAAATTATATGATAATTTTTTGTCTTAGCCTCCCATTAAGATGTTTGGTAATGAGTCCAGTAGTGGGGTGATTATCGGCAGATCCATAGATCGGGTGGTCATCATACTATTGGAATTGTCATTCATTATATGATGACATAATGCAACTTTCTTAAACAGGTGGTCAGGTTAGCCGGCCAAAGTCGGGCTTGATCATTTGTTAGCTAGAAGCATTAAGATCAGTCATGTTAATGGTTGGACCTAACTGGGACCTTCTTTAGCAGGTAGCCCAAAGGCCGATTGAAGTGTTCCTAGGGCAAAATAAATTACTAGGAGTTGTTTGGAGAAACAACTGGTTATGAATCTACCTTTAGATGAACATGAGTTGGCCGACCATAGTTGGGCTCATGCATTGTCTATTGGATTCTGGTACCCACTAAGGGATAAGTGTTATTCTATGGATTGGAGGTAGAGGCTACCAGTCTGAATAAAATAGTGGGAGGAGCTTTTAGACAAAAGTCCATGTCTTTAAGTTTTAAATAATTCATATACTAAATAGTCTTGGTTTTCTTTTTCAGATAATGTCTACTAATCTGTCACTCCGGTCATTATTAGATAATGACAAGCTCATGGGACCCAACTTCGATAGCTGGTATCGAAGACTGAGAATTGTTCTCGAGCACGAACGGATCCTTTATGTATTAACGGATCTGGCACCTGAGGGGCCAGCCCCCACCGCACATACTGCAGTCAGAGATGCTTATCAAAAGTAGGTCTCTGACCGTACTACAGTGCGGTGCATTATGTTGGCGACTATGAACGACGAGTTCAGTCGCAGATTCGAGGAGGCCCAACCGGAGGAAATCCTTCAAAAGTTGAAGGAATCTTTTGGTGCCCCAGACGACGTTGAAAGGTACAGGGTTTCCTCTACCATCTTCAACGCTTGAATGACTGAAGGGTCCTCGGTCACTGATCATGTATTGTACATGATCGAGATGATCGAGCGCTTGGCCAAACTCGGATATCCTTTCCACAAGCAGCTTGGGAAGGATGCGATTTTGAATTCTTTGCCTCCCTCCTACTTACCTTTTCTATATCACTATAGATTAACAAGGCCTGTAGTCAACTACCATGGGTTGATGGGGTTACTATAGACTTATGAAAAGGATCACCAGCTCCAAAAGAGCTTGGTGAATTTAGTGGGAGGCAGTGCAGCAAGGCATCGTTCCTTTAAGAAAGGGAAAAAGAAAAAGAATAAAAATAAAATGGTGCAAAGTGCTGGGCCCAGTCAGATTAAGAACAAGGCTGACCAGAGTCAGGCAGAATGCTTCTACTGCAAGAAGCCGGGTCATTGGAAGAGGAATTGTTTCGCTTACCTAGCTACACTTGACCCGAACAGGCCGAAGAAGAAGAAGCAACAAAAGGTTGCTGGACAAGGTATTTATATGATAAATCTTTGTTGTTTTTCTATTTGTGATACTACTAACTGGATATTAGATATTGGTAGTCCTTATCATATTTGCAATACATTGCAGGGACTACAAGTTAGTAGAAGATTCGAGAATGGCGAGAGATTTCTGAATGTGAGGAACGGAAGTCAAGCTCCAATCCTGGCATTGGGAATTGTCAATTTATTTTTCGAGTCTTGTAAAGTTGTTCTTAGTGATTGTCACTATTGTCCATCATTCCTTGTAAATATTATCTCTGTAGGCCAGTTGGCCAATAATGGTTATGAACTATTAATCAAGAGTGATTTTTGCAAAGTCATTATGAATAATATTGTGGTTATGACTGGACATATTAAGAATGGCATTTATGTTTTATCACAGCCTGTTGGTGTAATGTACATTTCTTGCAAACGTCCTAGATTAGATAATGTCAATGATGCTTATCTCTGGCATTGTAGGCTAGGTCATATAAACAAGAATAGAATCAACAGGTTAGTAGGAGATGGTCTCCTAAACGTTAGTGATTGTGAATCACTACCAACTTGTGAATCTTGTTTACTTGGTAAGATGACCAAGTCACCTTTTACTGGAAAAGGTGTATGAGCCGATAACATTTAGTGTCTAGTACATACTAATGTATGTGGACCAATGAATGTCGATGCAAAGGATAGGTATAAATATTTCATTACATTTACGGACGATCTATCAAGGTACGGTTATGTCTTTTTGATGAGACATAAATCTGAATTGTTTGAAATGTTCAAACGGTATCGTAATGAAGTTGAAAAACTAACCGGGAAGCTTATTAAAATCCTTCGATCAGATCGAGGTGGAGAATATCTTTCTGGGGAGTTTCTGACTTATCTCGAAGAGAATGGGATTCTCTCTCAATGGACACCTCCTGGGATGCCTCAGTTAAATGGTATGTTTGAAAGGAGGAATCGGACTCTGTTAGACATGGTCAGATCCATGATGGGATTTGCAACTCTGTCAACTTCCTTTTGGGGGTATGCTTTGGAGTCAGCATGTTATCTTCTAAATAGAGTTCCGAGTATGTCTGTTAACAAAACTCCATATGAGATATGGAATGGGCGTAAGCCGAGTCTTTCACACCTTCGGGTTTGGGGGTGTCCGGCTTATGTCAAACGTTTGGAGACAAATAAACTTGGACCTAGGTCTGACAGGTGCCTCTTTGTTGGGTATCCTAAAGAGTCTAAGGGTTATTTCTTCTATATACCTGGGGAACAAAAATTGTTCGTTAGTCTTAGAGCTACCTTTTTGGAAAGGGAGTACCTTACTGAAGGTGCTCAAGCTGCCAATGTTGAGCTTACTGAAGTTCAACAGATAGAAGAACCAAATCACTCAAGGACTGCTACAGAACCCGTTATGATAAGATCAAACCTTGAGCCTATTGACCAGTCATTAAGGAGATCCGGTAGAGTACCGCGTCAACCGGACAGATACTATAATTTTCTGGTCCGAGATGGTGATCCCGTTGAGCTCGATGAGAACAATGAGGATCCAATCACCTATATGGACGCGATGCAGAGGTCTGATTCTGAGTTGTGGCTGGGAGCCATGAAATCTGAAATGGAGTCGATGGAAATCAACAAAGTATGGACTTTGGTTGATCCACCTGAAGGGGTAAAATCCATTGGGTGCAAATGGGTCTTCAAAAGGAAACGGGGCGCAGATGGGCAGGTAGAGACCTATAAAGCCCATCTGGTTGCCAAGGGTTATCGTCAACGTTATGGTATTGACTATGACGAGACATTTTCCCCTGTGGCAATGCTCGAGTCTATTCGGATTATGCTTGCCTTAGCTGCATATCTGGACTATGAAATCTGGCAAATGGATGTCCGAACAGCTTTCCTAAATGGTGAGCTAGATGAGGAGGTGTATATGATGCAACATGAAGGGTTCACATCCACAGATGAATCTAAGGTATGTAAGCTTAGTAGGTCCATCTATGGACTAAAGCAGGCATCTCGGAGTTGAAACATGCGTTTTGACATTCTCTGGTTTTGTTAGGAACAAAGAAGAACCCTGCATATATAAGTGGGCAAATGGTTCTGTAGTTGTATTTCTTGTACTGTATGTGGATGACATTCTCTTAATCAGGAATGATATCCCTGCATTACAGGGAATAAAGGTCTGGTTGTCGTCCCAGTTTTTTATGAAAGACCTGGGTGAAGCTTCTTTCATACTAGGTATGAAGATCTATAGGGATAGATCAAGGAAGCTTCTGGGTTTGTCCCAGTCTACGTACATTGATACCGTGCTAAAAAGGTTTAGCATGGAGAATTTCAAGAAAGGCTATCTTCTGATAGGCCATGGAATTTCTCTTTCCAAGAAGGATTGTCCAACAACTCCTGAGGAAAGAGAGCGTATGAGTAGGATTCCTTATGCTTCGGTAGTAGGGTCCATCATGTACGCCATGACATGTACTAGACCAGACGTGGCATACTCATTAGGAATAGTGAGTCGATACCAGTCTGACCCAGGTGAAGCACACTGGAAGGTTGCAAAGACCATCCTGAAGTATTTACGAAATACCAAGGACCAGTGGCTTCTTTTTGGAGGACCTGACTTGAAACTTGTGGGGTATACTGATTCCAGTTTCCAGTCAGATAGGGATGATAGCAAGAGTGTATCTAGTTTTATTTTTACCCTGAATGGTGGAGCTATCTGCTGGAAGAGTTCCAAGCAGCACACTGTAGCAGACTCTGTATGCGAAGCGGAATATATTGCAGCATCTGATGCAGCAAAGGAAGCTGTTTGGTTGCGAAAATTTCTTGGCGAGCTGGGAGTGGCACCTTCCCTGGATGGTCCTGTTCCAGTGTACTGTGACAGCACTGGAGCCATTGCTCAAGCCAAAGAGCCGAAGTCCCATCAGCGTACCAAGCATATTCTGCGCTGATTTCATCTTGTGCGAGAAATCGTGGAACGAGGTGATATCGACCTTCTGAAGATTGACGGAAAGGAGAACCTAGCTGACCCCTTCACTAAAGCCATTGGAATTCAAGAACTCAATGATTGTAAATGGAAGATGGGTATACGATACTGTTCTGATTGGCTTTAGTCCAAGTGGGAGTTGTAGGAAAATGTGTCCCAAAGCCAATTTATACTGTAGACAGTTGTACATTTGATGAAATTGTATATGAATTATATTATTGAATAAAATATTTATTCTGGCAGTTCATCACTTTTTTCATCTTTCTTTAATGAGTTCTTGAGTGATGAAGTCCTTAGGACTATTTGTATGTGATATAGAGAGGATGTATCATATAGTCCTAAAATTGTTCGCGACCAAATGATACACTTATTTCAGGATGATAGTATATCAAGTATAGGTCGTTGTGTGCCATAGTTGTTGGTTGTCCTCTTAACCAAAGAGTGTAGAAACACTGGTATGGCATGCAGATGTTGTGTTTGACATTTCATCGAACGTGACCCATCTGTATTTTATTCTGCTTAGATTTTGATATGGACGTAGTTATCCCTCAGACATGAGATCGTCATGGTAGCTTGCGAGCAACTCACTGTACTTTAGTACTGAACTATCTGGATTTCTAATCCAGGGATGGAAGGTTTCTGGGTACAGTTAATTACTCGTGTAGCGGTGATCGGATCAAGATGGGATTGACCCCTCCAAAGTGTTTGGAGCAGATATCTTACTGTGTTTCAATTTAGCAAAACCTTGGCCAGGGTAGTCTCTGTAAAGTGTTACAGGACTTGTGAGATTGAGACACATTGTTGATGGACTTTATGGGTTGGGCAGTTTAACCCTAAGTCTTCCTGAGATTGAGGTCAAAGGGATTAATTACAAGGTTTCTATATCTCCTGGTTCTTGATTGTTGCTCTGCAACTTCGACCTATCCGGACGTCGGGTGTCATTGCTAGATGGCGACTTTGACTGGTATTGAAAATGTTCTAGTGCTACCGGCTTAGTGTTCGAACCTATGGGGTCACACACCATAGGGGTTTCTACTTGATCTAGTGATCGGAGAATGATTGGAAATCGTTCGTGGACTCACAGAGAAAAAGTTTTTTTTCTTTATCCAAGTGTCAACACTTGATATTCTTGAAAGTGTCGACACTTGTGTAAGTGTCGATACTTGTTGATTTCACAAGTGTAGACACTTGATGTCACAAAAAGTTATGACATGAAATTTTCACTAATAGTTGGTGATGCATGGAGGTGAATTAAGTAATGTGATTACTTGATAGCCCAATTTGATTGAGCTATAAAAATCTGGAACGAATCGAATAGGATTTGGTTCAAAATGGGTTTGGGTCCAATCGGGTTGAACCCAATGTATACATACTTGACCCAATTGATTTTAGTTATGAACTAAAATCAATTAATACATTTAATCTGAATTTAAATAAGTTTAATTTCATTTTTGGAGAGTTATGTAACTTTCCATGACCATAACTCCCCATAACTACCCATTACCACACCTATAACTCCCCACTTTCCCTCTCCCTCTCCATCTACTTAATGGGCTGAAATGGGAGGACGAAATTAAGGAAAAAAACAGCAAAGAAATGCTGGAAAAATAAAAGGGAAGAAACTAGGAAAAAGTTCTAGTTTTATAGGTGTGACGTTTTTGGAGAAAAGTGTACATATTTGTACCTAGAGATCTAGGTCTTAGGATTGAGTGTTTAGGAAGGGTTCCAACCACTCATTCTCCACCTCTTGAGCTTCTTCATTCATTCGGAGAGTCCGGCATCGAAAGAAGAAAAGGAGTCCCGATCAAATCGTTCCACAACAAGCTAGCACTTGGAGTGGAAGTAGATTTTGAAAGAGCCCCTGGTGTGAACCACCTGTAGAGGCTGGACACGTGTGCGGCTAAGCAGAGTTCTTCCTCCTGCTCCTGGATCTTTCGCAGCGGAGAGCGTCTCTATTTCATACAAGGTATGGTTTTACATATATAGATATGTTGCTCTGAAATGTTCATAGCATGAATTCATGATTTCACTGTTTATATTAATCATTCATGCAAGATCTTGGGACAAGTAGCATAGAAAAGTTTTAAAGCATGCTTAGATTAAATGTTAATCATTTTTATCATGCTTCCACTGCATGTTATTTTGAAAAAGTTTTAAAATACAAAGCATGCTCGCTACTAGTTTTCCTTTCAACAACATGCAAGATAATTCAAAATATGAAGCAAGCATTCAATTAAGTTGGATCACCATGAACTACAAAATAATATAATATAATATTTATTAAATAATTAATTGAAAATCAAATTAGTTCAAGAATGATTTATTGAACCACCACCAGAAAACTAATTAACCATAACCGTCCCTTTATTTGTAGCATTAAGAACTTACCGAGAGGTTTGTGCATGTTATTGGGCTGTGAAATTAACTCATGTTCTTTACTCAAATAGAGAAGAATTGCTTTACTCTTATTTCATGCAGATAGAAAATTGTTTAAGTCTGCCATTGTGCAAATATAACTCAGCTTTATTGGTGTTTGCCTTTTTCTTTTCCGGGGAAAGCGGGTGTGAGGAGTCGGGTAGTGTTCGCTGTTTTAAGAGTAAGTCTAAGCAAGAGAATGACAAACAAATCAAAGAGGAAAGAGAGGAGAGAATATCGACAATTGGAAGGGGGTGACGAGCTGCATGCAGTGAAACTTCATTAGCAGACAGTGGCAACTATATATACCTTTTTCAACTCTCATGCTTCTCTCCTATTCTCTCCTAATCAACCTCCTCTACTCTCGCTCTCTCTTCCCTCATATCCCTTCACTTCATATCCCTTCACTTTAGTTTTTCTCCATGAACTTCTGTACCACCTCGATGTAACACCATGATGATGTAGTATTCCCTAGTCCATTTGAGTTATAAGATAGATCTATTATAATATAATTTATAACAACTTAAGATTTCATTTTAAAAAAATAGTCAAATTGTATTATTTGGATCCCTTGATCCTATATAAATATTGAAGATCTATTCATTTAATACCAGATGTAGAATTAAATACATAATCATCGTATTCATTCATCTTCATCTTATTTGTCCCCTTCTTTTCTCCCTATGATGGTCCGGTCTATTGGACTTGCCCATCTTTAACTCAGCCCATGTCCCCATCCAAAAAAAAAAGAAACTAGTTGGATAATGAGAGTCTCAACTAGTTTGGAAAGAAGATGGACTCGTAGGGCTGCCAAAACCCTAGGTAGTCTACTATAAAAGGAACAACCATTGCCCCTAGAGTCCATCACAAATAGCCGATTTTCTTCTCTCTTCTTTCTCCCTCTTTTTCTAGTTTTTATCAATTTTCCTGACATCATGTTAAATTATTGAAATTGGAGCTGGAGACACCATTGGAGTCGAGGTAAGGACTCAATCCTTCCTCCTCTCTCTCTTTCCTTTCTCTCCATTGCCATAGGCACCACCGCCAACCACCGGCTTCGTTGGAAAATCCACCATGAAGAAATCCTCTTCTAATCTCTCTTTTTTTTTTTTTGGCCATCAATTAATACTACTACCTCTTGTCACCAAACCCCTGGTCAAATTACCCAGCCCCTCTATGACCCTCCATAATGAAGCCGTGGCCACCAATGAATGGCCAATGACCAAAATCCAAAAAACGACATGATTTTCCTTTTTTTGCATATTTTTTCATGATATGCTTGCTAATTGTCCACTTCTGTCCATTGCTAAATATGTATCACCACCCGCTACTAGTCTTCAAGCCACCATCCCTTTTTCCCCTATTTTAACAAATAATGGAAGGAGAAGAGAAAAGAAAAAGAAAAAGGATAAAGATAAAAAAAAAAGATAATTATCTTTCTCTTCTCTCTCTCTCATGTCTTTTTCTGGCCTCTTTCTTTCTCTCTCTAAGCTAACCGAGGATCCAGTTTAAAATCTTGTTTCCTTAGCTATATATGGATCCAAGTTGATCCAAAGAGGCACATAACTGCCATGGTGCCCAAGAAGCCTACCAGACTATTCACCCTGGTCTTGATTTGAATCCATTATTCATGAACCATATTGTTTAATCTTAGCCTTAATTCAATTTATATTTCATGATTCTTTGATCAAGTTGCTTCGATCTAATCCATATGGTTTGTCAAACTGATCATCCAGTCAACAATTTCCTCTTCCTATTATTTAATTTCATTAAATTCAACGTAGGAACTAATTATGCTTCTATTATTTTATACAGGCTTAACAAATTTATCTAATAAAGCTTGAAGGACTAAGATGGACAAGGCAAGTAACCCTAACACTCCTTACTTATTTTTGAATTACCGGATGCTTTCAATGCTTAAAAGTTTGAAATATTAAAATAATATTTGATATCGATGATTTTATATTTTTTGAAATTAAGGATCAAGCACATGATATTATGTAAATAATGTATTGTTATAAAAAGTATAGTTTTAGAAATATTTTAACATTAATGATTTGTTTATGAACTATTAATTTTGTATTTATGAAATCTATATTTTTGTTATGGAAAGATTGGTTGCATGATTATATTATAGTTAATAATTTAGTTATAGATTATGAATTTTATAAAAATCATTTAATATATTTCAACTTATTTATTTATAATGTAAAAATATGTTTCAAAAAAAAAAAAGATTTAAGAGTTATGCGGATTCTCAAATAACTATATGGCCCTTGCCATTAGGTTATCGTAGTTGAAATATGGCCCTAGCCAACAGGTTATAGTACCCTATCATATGACCCTTGCCAGCAGGTTATAATAGCTCGACATACGTCCCTCATCAGTGGATTATAATAGTTGGTATGATATTAATTACGATCGTGTCACAATTATAAAGTAATCATAATATTTAATTTGAGAGAATTATTAAAAATTATGATATGACAAAATAATAAATAATTTATGATTTTATCTATAAAATTAACATAATTTAAGAATTTGTTCATGCTATGCATTAAAAATTATGTTTATGTAAGTTGTATGATTTATGTATATAGAAGAGCATGATTAATTTTTGATATACCATTATTATGAAAAGTTTTATTTTCTAGAAACAGCCTTCTCTAATGATTTATTGATATATGTACAAACTTATACTTAATCCAATATGAAAGTGAGGTTTTATTTGCTAAGTAGGTATAGCTTATATCTCTTTATTCCTTCTTCTTCTTCTTCTTTTATAGGTGGATAAGATTAGGATCGACAGATGATCTAGGCTTGGGGTTTACGCTTGCAAGCTTGGAAATTTTGTAATCGAACTTAGTTCATTCGATGATCATGGACTTGTAGTCAGCTAATTATAAATTTTGGAACATAAATTTTGATATTTGATTTTGGATTTAGGTTCTCTAAACTAATCTTGGTTTAATTAATGATTTAAATTGGACATTTTTATTATATTTTATTTATAATGAATTTTATATTTTACTTGAAATAATGAATGTCGACTTCATGTTATTATGGGTTATATCTCTCCATAGTATAAGCGTGTAGTCAGCTAATTATGAATTTTGGAACCTGAATTTTGATATTTGATTTTGGATTTAGGTTCTCTAAACTAATCTTGATTTAATTAATGATTTAAATTAGACATCTTTATTATATTTTATTTATAATAAATTTTATATTTTACTTAAAATAATAAATGTTGACTTCATGTTATTATGGGTTATATCTCTCCATAGTATAAGCATGTTATATCCTAGATTTGGGACATGACACCACCAATCCTGCCTAGGCCCCTCCATGCCATTCTGTTTTAGAACTCCAGTAAGTAGGCTATCAGAATGATGGAGTGGAAAATGGAAATGGTTAGCTAGGAGATATCACATATTCTCGCAAGGTCTTTTGGATGCAAGAAATTAATAAGACTTCAAGAATACCAGGAGACTCCGGTATAAGCAAAAAAACTACGATCGGTATCCCAAAATTTGTCACTCAAGATGACTCGAGGATCTGATTCAGTGTTAAATATTGGACATATTTTCTCCTATCTATTGCACAAAGGAACGATAAGATTAGAAAAATACCCATGAAAATGAAGTATGCCTTCAAGTTTTCGAACGACAAACATTCGGAATCATGTCCGATCGAGTATCCAATTTTGAAAGATGCTGGTTGAGGTATGATAAAAGAACTTCCTTAGTACATGAAAAAGTACAACATACAGTCGACACAATATCTACTTTAAGATCAGCACCAAGTGTGTATGAAATTGTGTATGTTTGCTTAGCACAGAGATATATTTATGTAGCTAGTACAAAGGATCTAGTTAATATTGAAAGAACAACCAACATTCGAAGATGACAGTTAGTAATGACAGTAAGATTCCATATAATGAATAATAGATAATATAGAGCCTCAGCAAGGCACTATTGATGTCAAAATCCAATTACATGGAACAAATTTAACTTTGAACAATTAAAGGTGGAAATAATTTCTTTATTATGAATTAAACAACACCGCTTTCTTAGTGCAAACAATTAAGCCACAAGCTTGTGGCATGCTATTATATTGATCCTTGTGGCGCCTAAAGTAATAAATTCGTGGAGGCATGTCAGCAACAATGCCATTGCTTCGTCACGATCCAAAGTTGTTCCCAAAACAGGTCCTTGAAGAAGTTATAGTTCATATCCTCATTGAAAGCCACTGCCAGCTTGGTCCAATTTTTTTTAAAAAAAGTCAATTAGAAAGGCATATATATGTGAAATTTAGATATGCGGATATTTAGAAGACGTCTATTATTTTCTTCTTCTTTACGATGGGTGAACTGGGATTTTTAGACTATGTTGCAATGTCAACTCAGTTGCCATCAAGTCGAAGTAGCTAGAAAATAACCTAATGAAGAAAATACAAACCAAGGATACCGGAAGTTCAAAAATTCATGAAGGTTTAGAGAGGAAGGAAGATTGGATCATAGATGCAGATCGAAGATTGTATGTTATTTTAGCCTGATTGATTGCCAAATCAGAGCTGTAAAACTACTAAAAAAATTCTTACATCATAAATTTTATAAATACAGATAAACCCATCAAGCTTATAACTAAAGCTAATTCATGTCTGAAATCCAATCCTTTGCATGCGCGTGTGCACATGCTTGCACGCACACACATGGCATGCCGCGTGCGTGTGCGTGTTTTGTTGATGGAAGGGGAGGCAAGGCCACCCAATTTTATGAGAAATAATTAAGCTTTACAAAGCAGTGTTTACAAGAGGTGTGATAAGGAAATACCAAGGTGGAGCAGACGATGCTCCCTATTTTAATTTGATATGTTTACATTCTCTTTACTGTAATCTCTAAACTTCTTCCCTCAAAATCAGCACAAATGAATTTTCTATATATATACTTGCACCTCGTGGGTCAAAGCCACCCAAGTATGTCATCAATCACAACCATTCCTTTCTTGAAACCAAGTAAACATCAAATTTGTGTGTGTGGGGGGGGGGTGGGGGGGGGTTTGAATGTTGAAGGGGGAAGCCACGTACACGTCTCCGTTGAGCACTGTTTTTTTTTAGGTAGAAAGGCCCAATTACATGCAAAAAGAAATGAATTAGGTAGAATGATTAAAATAAAATGCTGATATTTATGAGCTAAATTAACATGATAAATAAACAAAAAATAAATCATTAATTTTATCTCACATAATATCCCAAATCTGCATAAACACGATTAGCTCACATGAAACGAGATAAAGAAACCCTAGGCTCCCAAACTGTTAAGCTAAAATATATCAATCATTCAATATTAAATTATCAATATGTTAGAGTCCATATTTTTTAAAATATTTTTAACTAGTAAATATCAGAACTAATGTGACAAAAAATTGCTGGTTTTAAAGTTACCATATCGGCAGTGGATTCTATATGTCATTATTGTTATATCTCCTACAATAAAGAAAAATATCCTATTACTTGGATAGGATAACCTATCTGCCATCACCCAGATTTCCAATATTTTGAGTTTTATTGTATTAAGAAAACCAGTTTTTTTTTTTTGGATAACAACCAGCTATTTATTTTCGGAAAGAATTCCATCCCAAGCCGCAACTAATAACGGAAACGTTGGTGTACGAATAATTGGGTTAACTTTTTTTTATCAAGACGACTCAGTTTTTAATTGATCTTCCGGGGGACTGCAGCATTACAGCCTTCCACTGCACCACCAGTGACGTGGATCCGTCGATAGTCAGCGGGTCCTCTTTTGATGTTCATATGTTACGTGGCGGTTCAGAGTTTAACTTCGTGCTGGACTCCGAAAATAATCCGAAGCCGCGCTGTGGATTAAAAATCCCCCTCAAAATCCGATGGCGCGTCCACCCTTTCAAAAGACCGCGAATTCCTCTCCCCCCCGACCTCGATTTCCTATATAAGAATAGGAAACCCCATCTCAAATTCCAAAACCCTAACGCTACCTACTCTGCTTCGGATATCTGAATCCCCTTCCCATCCCGACAGATATCATGGATACAATAAAGAAACCCTAGCTCGCCATGGAGGCCGAACCACTTCATCACCCTCGTCCCCAGGCCGTACGTATAATTTTTCCAGATTCTTCAGTATTTTGTTGGTGTTTTTGCTCAATTGTTTCTTCTTCTTCATCGGTAATCCTGCAGGACGCTGATCCGGGGAACATGGAAAAATCCTGTCTTTCGCCGCCTCGTTCGAATTATGAGCCGCGTCTCGTGGTAATTAGCCCTAATCTACACTAGTTCCGTCCTTTTTATATCTTTGATCTCTTATAAAATTGCGTCGTTTTGTGATTTTATCGTGAATCTATTTGTTTCGATTTTGGCTTAGGGAGCCGGTCTCTGCAATTTAGGGAACACGTGCTTTCTCAATGCGGTTCTTCAGTGTCTCACGCATACGGTTCCTTTAGTGCAGAAGCTTCGATCGGTCGATCACTCTTCTACTTGTCGTGGTATTGGATTTGGTTGCGCTTTCAGTACAAAGACTAAAATTTTTGTCTTTAATGTCACATTTATTTACGTTTATTGTTTGGGTTTTTATATTGTTTCCGAGTTGGTAGACATTAGAATTTGGGAAATTTTGCAGGAGGTAGTGGGGATTTCTGCTCTTTCTGTGCACTGAGAGAACACATCAACCTCAGTATTCTCGAGTCAGGAAACGTTATCTCCCCAACTTGGATTGCTGATAATCTGAACAGTATGCTTTGAATAACTTCATCTGCTTTTATATGTCTTCTTTGGTTTGATCTTTGAATGATTAGTTTCGATTCATCTGTCCATATGTTCGTTTAGGTTTTATCTGGTATTTTCTTTGATTTGATAGGTGGTTTTGAATTTAAAGATGAATTATGTTTGATTTCTGCATTCTGAAGTCAAATCTCACTTGGATTCTGAATTATTGACTCGCTATGATTTTTTAGCTTTTTTGTTGCCCGTAGTTACTACTATGATGATTGATGACACTTGAACCAATCTGGTGCAATCTAATAATCTAGGAACAGTTGGAAGCTTGAAATTAGGGTGTTTCCTTTTTTCGATATAATCCTAACTTGGGTTTCAAGTTCTGTAGACTTAGATGTAGCATGATTATCTTGGTGCTGTAGATTTCTTGAGCTAAGAGATAATTTGAAGATATCTTGGTGCTTTGCATTTGGTTTTGTCTGATCCAAATTAAGCCTTTTCCTTGTGCGCGCGTGCGCGCGCGCGCACACACACACAGAGGTGCCTTCTTATTGCCCAGGAATGAAGGGTTAATATAACCTTGTTCTTCTTGACCTGTGCCAGAAATATCATCTTGTTTTGAGCGGGGCAGTCAAGGGGATGCCCATGAATTCCTCCATGCTTTGCTGGATACCTTGCATGGCTGCTGTCTCGACCCCAGCTTGAAGGACCACCCATCTTCATTAGAGAAAGACAGCCTTGTCAAGCAGGTCTTTGGAGGCCGTCTCAGAAGCCAGGTAACTGCTGCTACCAGAAATAGAAATCAAATTTCAACTTGTTACCAGTTTCCTGCATCTCCTTTTAACTAATATTAACCTTGTTCCTTTCAATCACTGTTCCATTGGTTCAGTTGCGGTGCTGTGATTGTGGTCACTGTTCAGACACTTTTGAGCCCCTGCTTGATCTCAGCTTGGAGATTGGTGATGTTGACACCCTCACAGATGCTCTGGTGTCTTTCACCAAGGTGGAGAAAATTGATGATCCTGAAGCCAAGTTCACCTGTGAAGGCTGCAAGGCTCAGGTGTTGGTGGAGAAGCAACTTAAGCTGGACCAAGCTCCTGAAGTTGTTGCACTTCAACTCAAGCGATTCAAGAGCATTGGCTTTTTTGCTACAAAGATCGGGAAGTTTGTGGAGTATCCATTGGAGCTGGACCTGAATCCTTTCCTTAGTTGCCCACAGGATGGGGTAAGCATCCCTTCTATTCCCAACTGAGTACATTTTGGTGCACAAATAAGTTCTGATAATTTAGTATGCTTTACATGGCAGGTGAAGTTAAAATATGACCTATATGCAGTCCTGGTGCATGATGGTTCACCTTATTCTGGGCATTATTATTGCTTTGTTCGTTCCTCTCCAACAGCATGGTACCAAATGAATGATTCTGAGGCAAGTGTTGTACCAATATTTTATCTATTACTTGGGTATGCCTACGAATCTAATGATTCCATGTCTGTTGCAGGTGACCAGAGTTTCTGAAACCCATGTATTAAAGGAAGCAGCCTTTATCCTTTTCTATGTAAAGCAGGGATCCTCACCCTGGTTTTCAACTGTAATGGAGGCACAGAAGGTACTGCACCTAGATGACAGCAACGATGCTTCCCCAGTATCTGTATTGGATCTTAGAGATCTTGTTTCACCTTCTATTGGAGAGACTAGTTGCAGCAATTCAAGAGAAACACAAGGGAAGGATGAAGACCACAGCCGATGCTCTAATTTGTCTCCTGTTATAGATGAAGAAGGATGCCATGTTGCAACTCCTAGTGCTTGCTACCACATGAGCCTTGATGAAGGGTCTTGCAAAGCTATGCCAGACAAGTTTATTATGCAATGCACCAAAGAGTCCATCTCCGATCGTCATATGATTGATATTTTTCAAGATGAGCCATCGGGTAAGGTTTTTCGATCAAAAGTAGTAGTTAGAATATTAAGGTCTCTACATAGAAAGCAGCTTTCTAGATTGTAGGTTTATATTGCTCTCATTGTTATACATGGGCTATTTCCTTTCATCATTATCCATTTTCTTGTTTGGGATCAAGTGAT
Source organism: Areca catechu (assembly GCA_021397845.1). Classification (NCBI taxonomy): domain Eukaryota; kingdom Viridiplantae; phylum Streptophyta; class Magnoliopsida; order Arecales; family Arecaceae; genus Areca; species Areca catechu. The sequence goes on along the minus strand of CM038049.1, from coordinate 16,212,972 downwards.
TCTTTATGTTGAAGGCAATTATATTCATTCATTTTATATTCTTTTTACCTTTTTGTGCCATAATTTTACAGAAGATGAGAAGGAGAATCACCTTGTTCCACAAATCCAGAAATTGAAGGTCCCTAGGGAAGCAGGGATATCCATCCTCAACACCATGAATGATGTACCCATGAACGAGTCATTCAAAAGATTGGTGAGAGGCATGCCTAGTTCACGGAGGTCAAGCATTCTGGCCTGCCTTGCTACGCAGCACAAGCCTTTACATAAGCGGCCTCTTCAGAATAAAAGGCAGACTCCCACTAAGAAAAAAATGAGAGCGAATTTTGATGCACATCATGCAGATATTGAGGATGGCCCTCCCAGGGAAGCAACAACGGCTGCTCGGATAATGTCTACATCTCGCCAGAGCCTTAGCCCTCGCTCTATCAGACGTGGTTTGTTTATAGATGACTCCGAAATGGATCTTGAGCTTGTTTCTCAGAGCAGCCTCCATCAATGATTAGCCTGGCTGCCGCATCTGCCTCTCATATCCAGGCTACATTATTAGCAATCCTTCCATTTAAAGCTCCTTTTTCTAGTAAAAGGTTCGCTAAAACGTCATGTCAACATTGATGTTTTCTAACTTTTAATCCATTCTTGTTCAAATGTTCAATCTATTGTATAACCTAGTTAAAAAAGTTATTTTTAGTTTTTGCATGATTTTTTTCCTCTTTTATTCTTCTGAGGTAAATACTTTGACTCTTAGATTAGTTTTATGGACCTGAATGATAATCTGGATTATTTGCAAGATAGATTACTACTAGATAAATTACCAGTAATATTGATTATCATGTTTGGTATACACAGATAATCTATTAGTAAGATTGATTACTGTGTTTAGTATGATAAATAGATTATCCGTAATTTAAGTTTAAATTTTTAAAATATTTTTAAATCAAATTTATTAATAATATAATATAATATAATATAATATAATAATATTGTATTAATATAATATATTATTTGATATTTTATAATGTAATATAGTATTATATTATTTGATATTTTATAATATAATTATTTATAAAATTATATAGTTAATAATGTATTATATAATATTATTATATATTATATTATATTATATTTAATATAATATAATATATGTTATGTTATAAAATGTAATATATAATTTAAATTATATTATATTACACTTTATTGTTATATATTATATATTTTAAAATATTCTATTTTCTAATATTACAAATAAAATAAACTAAAAAATTATATACTATTTTAAATTTAATAATATAATATATATGTTGTCGACCTTATCATTGTGGCCTGTAGTTGCGAGTTGGCATCAGACTTCGGTCCTCTCTACTTTGAAATTCTGACGTTCTTGGACTTACAAAATAGGGTTAGAGACCAGGGCCGAGGGCTTCGATAGGGGCATTTTGATGATCAAGTTAAAGAGCGATAAAGTGGAACAGATTCATTAAGATGGATCTTCGTTGGGTCTCCAGAGGAATCTGTGATGAGGAGATAAATAAAAATGAGCGAGAACCAGAGGGGTCAACACTCCGGTTCTTGCGACTGGGCTCGTCAATCTCGCCTTTGAGAGTTCCTTCGAAACTTGTCTCAAAGTTGCTTGTTCTCTCCTTCCGGCGTTTGCTTTCTTGATTGCTTACCCTCTTCCACGCTCGCTGGTGCCTTGTTGATATCATCGGGTGCTTCGGTGCCTCGATTCTCCCTCTCTAAGGAGGCCTTATAGGTCAACGGCGTTTATTGGCCATTCCCATGAGGTCGTCTCTCTTTACAGTTGGGAGTTAAGTGGCGAGCTTGTCTCGTCTGCTGTGCAGTCACGAAAGGGAGAGCCAAGTGGGACCTCGATTCGTGCGTAGGTGCCCTTGGGTTTGGGGCGTTGATCATGGCCTTCCCCTTCAGGGGGTCCTAGATCAATGGTCGCCGAATTTGGTACCTCGATTGAGGTGTCCTTTCTAAATTGGTGCAAACGAGATTCCGTGCACTGTTACAGATTTTGGAACGACATACTGGACGCGTTACATTGTGCGCGCCATCCTCAGCAATGTTCTTAGGGCTTGTGCTCTCGGTCCTCTGGACTCTCCATGGAGAAGGCTCGACTTCGGCCGAGGTGGACCCATCTAGGGGTGCCACCTGGCGAAGGAACAGAGGCAGGCCCACTTCGATCGAGGTGGACCCCTTCTGGATCGACACCTGACGAATAGGCAAAGGCAAGCTCGGCTTCGGCTGAGGTGGACTCTTTTTGGGGCACCACCTGGCGAAGGAGTAGAGGTGCCAGGCTCGACTTCAACCGAGATGGACCCCTCCGGGGGTGCCACCTGGCGAAGGAGCAGAGGCAGGCCCACTTTGACCGAGATGGACCCCTCTTGGATCGACACCTGATGAAGGGGCAAAGGCAAGCTCGACTTCGATCGAGGTGGACCCCTCTGAGAGCGCCACCTGGCGAAGGAGCAGAGGCAGGCCCATTTCGACCGAGGTGGACCTCTCCTGGGTCGACACCTGGCAAAGGGGCAGAGGCAAGTTCGACTTTGGCCGAGGTGGACCCCTCTGGGGGTGCCACATGGCGAATGAGCAGAGGTGTCAGGCTCGACTTCAGTCGAGATGGACCCTTCTAGATGTGCCACCTGGCGAAGGAGCAGAGGTGCCAGGCTCCACATCAGCCAAGGTGGACCCCTCCTGGGTCGATACCTGGTGAAGGAGCAGAGGCAGGCCCATTTCGGTCGAGGTGGACCCTTACTGGGTCGACACCTGGCGAAAGGGACAGAGGTGCCAAGCTCGGCTCGAGGTGGGCGTGATCGCTAGTCAGGCCACCTAGCAGGAGAGCTTGGACGAGAACATCGCGTGTCACCACTTAGCCGCCAGCTGGGCCTGACGCATGTTCCACATCAGCAATCTTGCCATATCAATATATAAATTTAATATGTTATTTAGTATATTTAAAAGATTATATATAATTTTTTTATATTTATTTAGTATAAAAAATAATTTTTAATTTTTCAGTTTTAATATAAATATATTAAATATTTTATATTTAATAATATAAAATATTTAAAAATTATTTTTTTAATAAGTAGCTAAAATGTAAAAATTATATTTTTATAAATAAAATATAGATTTAAGAAGAAATTTCAACCAATACTTAGAGGATCTAGATGAGGATTTAGATGAGAGAAAAAGAAAATGTTTCGTTCCCACCAAAGCGAAAGGGACTGAATAATTTTATAAAAACAAAAAATATCAGATTACCACATCTTCAGTAATCTGGATAGCCACCTCTTCCAGAGGTAATCTGAATTGCCACATGAGAGGTAATCCAGATTACCACTACAACATAAATTACCGATTTAAAAAAATATCAAACAAGGATATCCGGTATGTCCAGATTAAAATTACCGGTAATCTGGATAGATTACCGTCTATCAAACACAGTCTTAGGTTGCCAGAGTATTGTATAAAATACATGAATCTAGTAGGTGAAATAGCAGTTTATCCTAGGAAGGTGGTTGTTGTTCTCTGTCTCTTATTATCATCAAAAAAAAAAAAAAGAAATAGCAATTTATCTACGGCTCCTGAAAGTATGTAAGGCTGAAAAACTGGCCTGTTTTAGAAGGCTTTATAAGCATTTATCCAAAATAACGTACAGTCTGCACCTTACTCATAGATGATCTAATGGAATATCGTATTTCGTTTTTATCGTTTTGGAGTCTATTTCAATTGGAAACAGTTCTCTTGTTTCTTGCACCCTTGCATCTACTTTGACATGCAACAATCAGGGTGGACCAATCTCGGACGGGTTCCAGAAATTTAAGAGATGTTAGCTTTCTCTACAAGCCCGGTTTTGGGACTGATGCGTTGTGGTGTGGTTAGGTGTCTAAGTAAAACCTCTCTAACATCCTGGCAAAATAACAATGGTGGGTCAGTGGGTGGTCATCACTTGGAAGCTCCAACTTTTGGATTTTTCCAAGACCAATTTTAATGGTAGCATGCATGATAGTGGAAGAAGAGTAGGATTTATGGTTTGTGGGCTTGACTCAAGGCTAGTGGCCATTGATGGCTGTCATCCAATAAAGATTATGATAGTAAGGTAGAGAATTGGATTGTTTAGATAGGTATTATCCATATGATTGATTTTGGAAGCGCATAATCTTATTATTAAGAATGATTTCACGATGGTGCTGGGTTGGATTCAGAAGCATAATTAAATAGGGATTATCTGTCTACTCCGGTATATTTTAAGGTTGGTAGTAGTTAGCCCCTTGATTATTAGGGAGGTAAATAGTGCTATTAATTGGACTGCCTCTTACGTGCAGAACATTGAGAAGTGGTGTGAACTCGGGCAGTGATCATTCCGGAATTTTAGTGGCTTGCTATTTTTTAATTTTTGGAGTTATGTCCACTCAAGAATTACGTGAACACTGTATTTTTTATTATAATAATAATAATAATAATAATAATAATAATAATAATAATAATAATAATAATAATAATAATAATAATAAATTCTATTTGATATTCATTTCCGTCACACAACATCCCAACATGTTTTCTCGATAATCCTTCCATCAGTCAAACGCGTCAGCTACTTATTTTGCTTCCAGGGATTTTTTTTTAAAATTTCGTTGAATATATTCAAATTAAAATAATATAATTAGTCCATGTCTATCCAAAAAAGAAAAAAGAAAAAACTGTTCCTATATTTCCACCTGAATGGTTTCCTCTTCACAATGGGTACACTGCCTTCCCTTATCCGTCTCCATGGGATTATTAAATTATTAATTATAAGCTCCACATCTCTGTCTATACAAACTACAAAGAGGGAGACCGCACCATACCTACCCTGCTCCAGGCCAGTCCAGAACTCTACGTAGATATCTAGTCAGTTCGGGGAACCGTTAATTGACGGGTGAGGACAAATGCGACTCCCACTCGGATCGGAATTGAATCCCACCATCATCAGAGCAAGCACCATGCTAAAGAAATTTAAATTTCAATGTCTCTTTAGTGGTCTCTTCCCTCTCATCCTCTCCGTTGTGTGCATCACAGGTGCTACAACTAATAGATGATTATAACATGTATTTTTTATTTCTATTGGCGAGGAAAACAAAGATTATGGTTTTTTTTTTTTTTTTTTTGGTAGGAAAGCCCAACCAGGTAGAAAAATATTGAAATAAAAAAGTGTTTATAGAGCTAACCAAGACCCAGTACAAAAAAACCCAAATACAATTGAAAAGAGGATGATGAAAAATACAAACAAAGAGAAAGCAGTCGATAAATATAACAACCCAAAAGAAAGTAGTGCCGTCAAGATCGTCGTGGCCTGTAGCTATAGATGGCCCCGGACCGCGCCCCTCGTAGCCTCGGATTTTGCTCGGACTACCGGACCTGCAAAACAGGATTAGAGACCCGGGTCGGTAATCCCGGCGGGGGCACTCCGACGCTCAAGTCAGTGATGATCTAGGAGAACATATCCTCCTGGTCGAGCCTCATGGGTGGACTTCATGCTAGGGGGAGAATATAATGAACTGGAAGGGTGTAGTGGAGTTGAACACGGAGCAGGGGAGGTGCCGGATGAGGAAAGTTAGAGCTGAAATGGCTGTGTCCGTCAAGACCTTTCCTGCAGGTCTCCGGTAACCTGGAATCCTCAGGCTAGTTTTGGTGCACTCCTGTGTGCCTGGCCCTTCTTCCCTTTGCTCAACCGTGTTTTTGATTGCTTACCTTCTTTCTGGAACCATGGAAAGTTCTTTTAAGCCACTGGGGGACTGCCAGGTACCTGCCTTGGGATCCTCCCACTGTTTGCTGGCACGTGCAGCGTCGCCTGGTGCCATGTGCCGGATGCCTTTCTCCATTTGTGAAAGCGAACGGTACCGCATGCGCTGACATTCCTTCTGGTCGCTCTACTTTTGGAAATATGGTAGGGCCTCGATCTACGGGCCGCCGCCTCCTGGATCCGGATCTGCTGGTTGACTTCCTCTTTTGAAGGGCGCAGACAGTTGGTGAGGAACGCAGGGCCTCAACTGGGGGTCTCTTCCCATTTTGGTGTAAGTAATGGCTGGAACCATCATCACGGGCCGGCAGGCGTTCTCTCGCAGTCCTCGGGCACCGAGCCACCGTCCTGGAAGAATGGCGACTTCCTTTAGCAGCAGATCTCCTCATCCGAGGTGGAACTAATCTGAAGAGGCGGAGCTCGACTTCGGCCACGGCGTCTCGACCCGAAGGGAGCGCGGCCGGGCAAAGGAGGGCGGAACTCGACTTCGGCCAGGCATCTCGACCCAAAGGGAGTGCGGTCGGGCGAAGGAGGGCGGAACTCGACTTCGGCCATGGTGTCTTGACCCAAAGGGAGCGTGGCCGGGTGAAGGAGGGCAAAGCTCGACTTTGGCCTTGGCGTCTCGACCCGAAGGGAGCGCGGCCGGGCGAAGGAGTCCAGACAGAGGCATCCCACGTGGCGGCTTTGTCCGCCGTGTTGCTTAATGAAATCTGACATGGATTCTACGTCAGCGATCCTGCCACATCATTTGCCCCCACTCTCGAGTCCCGTTGGCGCGTGGCACTCGGAGCGAAGGGAGTTAATGCAGCGCTGACATGGAAAGGCGAGAATCCGGTGCAATAATGGCCACGATCAGCGGTGCTTCATGAGGCGGTTTCCCAAGCAAATACGGGAGAGACACGTGGCCACGTCCGAGGAATACTTATTGCTGGCATGGAATTCGGAGCGGTCGCGACTGAAATGAGGCACTTCCTTCGCCGATCGCTGACACGTGGTGCAGATCCGTCGGTGAGGGCGCGACAATGGTACGGTCAGGCATCTGGTCATCTCAAAAAGAAAGGCAGTCTTTCCCAAAATACTTCTTCTTTCAAACTTCGCATGCCCGCCATTGTACTAGCGCCCTTATTCTTCTTCGGTTGCCCTTGTTCTCCACAGTTAATAAGGTTCATCCCTTTCTCCTTCTTCCGGCTAGGCAAAGCTTCCTTCTAGGGACTAGACCCCCTGGACCTCATTTGCCTTTGCTTCTTGCTTCTTCTTCTTCATTCTTCTTCATCTTCTTCTTTACTATGTCCCGCTTCGGTCCAAGTTTTCGCCCCATGACCAACCAGAGCGAGGCCAGACCCTCCCGGTCGAGGTCGCCTTCCTCCTTCGATGGGAAGAGGAAGCGGCATGCTTTGAGTTCAGTAGAAGGCCTACACCCCAAGGGATAGTGATTAGGGAGCCTTCAGCCAATCTTCCACCTCCTTCTCCACCCGAACCAGTCTCCAAACCTACTCGATCGATAGGTTCCGGTGGGGTCGCTTCAACGAGCTCCACCGAGGAACTGGCGACTATCCGAGAGACCTATGGTGTCCCGGACTCTATCCAGCTTTCGGTTCCTCGACCTGGAGAGCGGGTCACTTCCAGTGGCCCACGTCGGATTGCCCTCTACGAGGAGACACTCGCGGGGGTCCTCCGATTTCCTTTCCATCTCTTTTTTCTTTTGATTTTTAGCCACTACCACCTTGTCCCTGCTCAACTTGTCCCCAACGCTGTAAGGACAATCTTTTGCTTTGTAGTCCTTTACCATTTTCACAAGATTGTTGCCCGTTATTTCTTGTTCAGGACCTTTTTCACCCTGAAGCGCCACCCTTCTGAGGAGGGGTGGTGGTTCATCTCTTCCCGGTCTAGAGGCCTAAAATTCGAGCTCCTCTCTTCCATCAAAGGATGGAAGAGTAAGTACTTTTTCGTCTCGGTAGAGGGTGTTGACTGGGCTTGGAGCGACCCGGATCGGACCCCAAATCGAAACTCTACGGTCGAATCAACTGATCGGGAAATCTATGACCAGCTTCGTGCCAACTAGGTCCCAGCCCTCGAGAATCTATTATCAAAGCAGAATCTGTTTGAGGCCGGGGTCAGCCCACTTCAACAGTTGGGTGAGTTCGGCTCGGGCACCACCTCCTCATGCTTACTCCTTGGTTCTCTAGGCTCGGAACTAACACTTCCTTTTGTGCAAGTATGAAGTTCTCCTTAGATGATCTCCTCTCATTCTCCCGGAAGAGGGGTGCGATGGAGGGGGCCGGTGAGTCTCCTTCGAAGAGGGCTCATGTGGAGGGCGACACGGGGGCTGCTCCCGCTGCACCAGCCGAGCTGAGTAGGAGAGCGGCATTGCCTGATCCTGAGCTGGATAGGAGGGCGACGGAGCCCGCTCCCGAGCTAAGCAAGATCGCTGTGCTTAGTCTCGAGGCGCCGAGGCTAGTCAATCAACCCCCGGTCCAGGAGACCGAGGTGGTGATCCAGGCTAGATTTGTTGCGGCCTCTACCGCAGTGATGTCTCCTCCTCCGGAGGTCATCGAGGTCGAGGAGGAGGAGCAGCAAGTGGTGGAGCCAATAGCGGTGGCACAGTCCGAAGCGGCGCCGAGCTCCTGGTGCACCCCAGACACTCCCCCAGAAGGAAGGGCAGATGACACCACGTCGACGGCAAGCAGGAAGGAGCGGGACTACTACAGGGTTCCCTTCAAGCTGGTGCTGAACATTTTTCTTGTTTGGGACCAGAAGCTTACCGAGCGTATGATGGACTTTACCATCCAATCATGCGACCGGTGGGAGAAGGCGGGAAACCTCCTTGATGATGCCATCAGCAGCACCTTCTCCCAGCTTTACTCGGTGAGTGTTTTCTCATTTTGCTTTGCCTTGCTCTTCCCAGCTTACCTTTGAGGCTGACATTTTTTTTTTATTGTAGCTTGGCATTGAGCTCCTCCTTATCCGGGATTATTGTCGAACCTGGGCCAAGAGGGACAGGCTGCAGGGAGCAGAGCTCGAGTCCATGGAGGAGGTAAAGTGAAGAACCAGTGATGCTTGGGAGTCCTCCATGAAGGTCAAGGAACTTCGCGGTGAGACTGCCAGGGCCGAAAGGCAGATCAAGGAGCTCGAGGAGTCCCTGGACTGGGAGAGAAGTCGGTCTAGAGGCAAGTCGGAAGAGATCAAAGCCAATGAGGTTAGGCTTAAAGAGCTTGATGCCGAGGTCGCCACAGAGAGGGGATGGACCTAGTCCCTCCTGGAAGATTTGGAAACGGCAAAGGATCGGGCCATTGCTGCCGAGAAGAGGGCCGCATTGGTAGAAGAGAAGATCGCCGCGATAGTCAGCTCGACGGAGGCTGTGGAGAAGAAGGTAGCTGAGGCGATCTACTAGGCCGGGATCATCAAGAAGAGGGCCACAGAGGTGGTGGCTGACTACAAGGCCTCCAACAAGTTCGAGGTCGAGTTTCGGGAGGCTGTGACGGACTCCTTCCGCAAGGAATTTATGTACTGCCGATCCCAGGTGGAGGGTTTCATCTCGGATGAGCAATTGAGTAGACTGAGACTCCTGGGTGCGACGAAGGAGCCAGCTACTGCCGAGTCAACCCCCCAATTGGAGGCCGTCGAAGATGGGGTTTCGCCACCGGAGGCTCCGGAAGACACCGCCCCGATCGAATGCCATCACTGGAAGGGGACGGCCGAGTATGGTAGGGTCTTTGTAGTTTTCTCCTTTCCTTTCCTGATCTAGACTACCCGGCCTGTCGAGGCCCAGAGACATTTGTAAAAAATTTTAGCAAATATCAATAGAACTTCTTTTTGATCATCCAGATCTATGTTCTTCTTCTTTCTTTTTTTTTGTTGAGAACCGAACATGCGATGAAGTCAGAGAGAAGTCCTTCAACTTGTTGAGTTGTCTCCACTTTGCGTGCGAAGTGGACGAATGCTTCTGAATGCTTTATTTGATAAGACCCTTTCGGTCTCACCGGGATTAGCCCCAGGCGTGTCGGGGAGCTGGACTCCGAGCTTTGGTGCCGGGCTGTCTGGTCTTTGGTGCCCAGGAGCTAGGCTCCAGGCCTCAGTGCCAGAGAACTGGGCTCCAGGCTTTGGTGCCGGAGAGCATGGGATCTGGGCTTAAGTGCCGGAGAGCGTGGGATCCGGGCTTGAGTACCGAAGAGCTGGGCTCCGGGCTTTGGTGCTAGAGAGCATGGGATCCGGGCTTGAGTGCTGGAGAGCTGGACTCCGGGCTTCGGTGCAGGAGATATGGGCTCCGGGCTTGGTAACGGAGAGCGTGTGATCCAGGCTTGAGCGCCTAAGAGCGTAGGATCCTGGCTTGAGTGCCTAAGAGCTGGGCTCCGGGCTTCGATACCGGAGAATCGGGCTTCGGGCTGCCGGAGAGCTGGGCTCCGGACTTCGGTGTCGGAGAGCTGGGCTCCGTTCTTCGATGCCGGAGAGCTGGGCTCTGGGCTTTAGTGCCAGAGAATCGAGCTCCGAACTTCGATGCCGGAAAGCTGGGCTCCGGGCTTTGGTGCCGGAGAGCTGGGCTCCGTTCTTCAGTGCTGAAGAGCATGGGATCTGGGCTTGAGTGTCGGAGAGCATGGGATCCAGACTTGAGTGCCGGAGAGCATGGGATCCAGGCTTCGATGCCGGAGAGCCGAGCTCCGGGCTTCAGTGCCGGAGAGCCGGGCTCCGTGCTTCGATGATGGAGAGTCGGGCTCTGGGCTTCAGTGCCAGAGAACCGGGCTCCGAGCTTTGGTTCCGGAGAGCTGGGCTCCGTTCTTCAATGTCGGAGAGCTGGGCTCCGGGCTTCAGTGCCAGGAAATCGGGCTCCGGGCTTCGGTGCCGGAGAGTTGGGCTCCGAGCTTTGGTGCCGGAGAGCTAGGCTCCATTCTTCAATGCCGGAGAGCTGGACTCCGGGCTTGAGTGCCGAAGAGTTGGACTCCGGGCTTAAGCGTGCCCGACCTTGGGTCGGGCAGCGATATCCCTGCAAGGCAAAAGAAGATTGCATAAAAGAGGATCTTTATTATTATTAGGAAGAGGCCTTACATTACTGATAGTATTTTTTCAAGTTGCAGGCATTCCATATCCGCGAGAATCTGGCGCTGTCCAAACTCGTGAGATAGTAAGCTCCATGTGGGAGAGCTTCGATCACCTTATACGGGCCTTCCCAGTTCGGCAAAAGCTTGCCACACTCTCGGGGTTAAGATACTTCGGCTCGGTGCAGCACCAGGTCCCTGGGCGGAAGACCTTCGACTTTACCCATGCATTATAGTACTGGGCTACATGCTGCCGGTAAGCCGCCATCCAGAGTTGGGCCTTGTTCCTAGTTTCCTCGAGGAGGTTCAGGTTGAGAAGAAGGCACGCCGGATTCTCTACTTCGCTATACTGCTGTGTTCGCAGTGTGGGCACGCTGAGTTCAACTGGAACAACGGCTTCTGAGCGAAAGTGAGGTTGAAAGGCATTTCATCCGTTGCTGTCCTGGGCATTGTGTGGTAGGCCTAGAGAATGCTAGGGAGTTATTCTGCCCACCTGTCCTTGGCTTGGTCTAGCCTGATTCTGAGCCCTTGGAGAATGGTCCGATTGGTCACCTCGACTTCTCCATTGGTTTGGGGATGAGCCACCAAAGTGAAACGATGCTGGATGCTGAGCTCAGCACAAAACTCTTCAAACTCCCAGTTGTCGAACTATCGCCCGTTATCAATAATGATACCGTGGAGAAGCCCAAAGCAACAAATGATCGACTTCTAGAAGAACTGGCGGACCTTGGTTTCCGTGATCCGCGCCAATGGCTGTGCTTCTACCTACTTGGTGAAGTAGTCAATGGCCACTATCAAAACCTTTCGTTGTCCGAATGCAGGGAGAAATGGCTTAGGATGTCCAGCGAACGGCCATGGAGCGGAGAGTTGGGAGAGTGGTGCCGCTGATTGATGCTGTATGTGGGCATGGCGCTGACACCGATCATACCTCTTCACGAAGTCAGCGGCGTCCTCCCTCATGGTCTCCCAATAATATCCTTGTTGGAGGGCCTTGTATGCAAGAGTCCTTCCCCCGACATGGTTTCTGCAAAGGCCTTCATGTATCTCTTGGAGCACGAAGGTTGCCTCTGAAAGTCTCAGGCATTTCAGGAGCAGATAGGAGTAAGATCGGCGGTAGAGTTGTCCTTCCATGAAAACAAACCGCGAGGCCTTTTTCTTGATAAGGCTGGCCTGTGCTCGGTGTTCCGGCAGGGTACCATCGGTGATGTACCTGATGTACCTATCCATCCAGCTCGGCTCCAGGATGACTTGCTGCATCTCTGCGGGAGCTTCTTTGCTTGGATTTTCGAGGTACTCGATATGGGCGTGCCCTAGTGACGAGCCCGACAATGTTGCAAGTCTTGACAGTGTATCAGCATGAGCATTCTCACCTTGGGGGATGTGAGAGATGCTGAAACGTCGAAAACCTATCGTGCTTAAGCAGACCTGCTCCAGGTACTTCATCATCTGGGGATCTCTGGCTTTATACTCTCCGGAGACTTGTCCAGTCACCAGTTGGGAGTCGATGAAGACCTTCAGGCTTCGTATGCCCAACTCGCGGGAGACCCTGAGGCCTGCGAGGAGTTCCTCATACTTTGCATGGTTATTTATTACGGTGAACTTGAAGCGAAGTGCACACTTAGCTACAACTCCATCGCTGTTAGCGAGAATGAGGCATGCTCCACTTCTGCCCGCATTAGATGCGCCATCGACGTGGAGGATCCACGACTCCTCCCCGGCACCAGGCTCCTCTTGGTGCTCCGGGATCGTCTGCTCTGGCTCTTCGACAAGTCCCGCGCACTCGACTAGGAAGTCGGCCAGCACCTGAGATTTTTAAGATGACCTTGGTCAGTACGCGATGCCGAACTCACTAAGCTTCAGTGCCTATTTGATCAAATATCCGAATGTATCAGGATGACTGAGTACAGCCCTCAGGGGCTGGTTTATCAAGACCATGATCAAATGCGCTTGGAAGTACGGCTTGAGATGCTGAGCACACATGATAAGAGCAAAAATAAGTTTTTCGGATCGGATGTACCTGATCTCGGCATCCCGGAGGGTCTTGCTGGTGTAGTACACCGATTTATGGCATCCATCCTGATCCGCACGAATGAGGATCGAACTGATGACTCCAGGAGTGACTGCCAGGTACAACAGGAGTTCCTCTCCTATCTCCGGCCTGGAGAACAGTGGTGGTGATGCCAGGAAGTCTTTAAGCTCCTCGAAGGCCACCTTGCACTCCTCCGTCCAGATGAAGTCATTCATCTTACGCATCACCTTGAAGAAAGGAAGGCATTGATCTGCCAACCTCGAGATGAACCGGCTCAGTGCGGTGATCTGACCCGTCAGTCATTGCACCTACTTTATTAAGGTCGGATGCTCCATGTCGATGATCGCCTGGACCTTCTCTGGGTTTGCCTTGATTCCTCTTTGGGTCATCATGAAGCCAAAGAGTTTTCCTGCTACTACACCGAAAGCACACTTTGTCGGGTTCAGGTTCATCTTGTGCTCTCGGAGGTTGTTGAAGGCTTCCGCGAGGTTGGCAACATGGTCTGACCTCGGCTTGCTTATAACGAGCATGTCATCCACATAGACTTGCATGTTTCTGCCAATCTGGTCCTTGAAGACCCGATTGACCAGTCGTTGATATATGGCACCAGCATTCTTCAAGCCGAACGGCATCACCCGATAGCAGTACGTCCCTCAGTCGGTGATGAGGGCAGTGTGCTCTTCATCCTCTGAGTGCATCCGGATCTGGTTGTGCCCGGAGAATGCATCCATAAAGGAGAGCAAGCGATGTCCCGAGGTGGAGTCCACTAACTGATCGATCTTCAGTAAGAGGAAGCTATCCTTTGAACATGCTCGGTTGAGGTCGGTGTAGTCGACATAGATCCTCTACTTCCCGTTATTCTTCTTCACCATAACCATATTTGCTAGCCAGCTCAGGTATTGCACTTCCCGAACGAAGCCATTCGCGAGGAGTTTGTCTACCTCCTCGTTGATCACCCTTTGCCTTTCCGGTGCAAAACTCCTTTTCTTCTGCCGCACAGGATGATACTTTGGGTCGATGCTCAGCTTGTGAGTAATGATCTCTAGTAGGATTCTGGGCATGTCGGCAGCCATCCAGGCGAACCCGTCGGCGTTCGCCCAGAGAAACTCCAGCAGGTGGACTCGCTCATCATCTTGCAGCTGCGCCCCAATTTGCACTATCTTCGTCGAGTCGGTTCTGAGAGGATACGATAGCAGGCACTCGACTGGGCCACCTTTGGGGTCTTGCACCCTTTGGTCGAGGTCATCGATGCCAGGGTCATCCTCGACAGCCTTGGCCCCGGGGACAGTTTGAAGGCAATGTTAAATTGGCTGAGGTGCCCCCTTCATCTCCCTGACACCGTAGGGAGTTGGAAATTGCACCAACAGCCGCTTTGTGGAAATCACCGTGTCGAGCAGGTAAAGCCCGGGTCGGCCAAGGATCACGTTGTAGGCAGAGGGAAGCCTTACAACTATGAAATTCATCATTACGGTACTCTACCGAGGTGGCATCCCAGCAGTAATGGGGAGAGTGATCTCCCCCTCGACCCCTACAGAGTTACCTGTGAAACCGACAAGGGGTGTGTGTACAGGTCTGAGCTGAGTAGAGGATAGGTTCATCCTGGGAAAAGCATCGTAAAAAAGCATATCGGTGGAGCTTCCACTATCAACCATGATATATTTTACAGGATGCTTCGCGATCGTCATCTCGACAACCATGGCATCATTGTTTATATTTTTATTTTCAACCCCTCCTTTCCTCGCAAATGCAAATACATTCTCAAAATTTTTCCCACCTCGGGCCTTCTTGGAAGCCCGCTCGACTCCCCAACATATCATCCCCACCAGCTTCTCGGTAGGGCGGTTGTTGACTGCAAGGACTGGAGGTAGAGCAACGAGCGCCTGAGGTTCCGTAGGGGATCTGCCCCCCCACGAACCTTCCAAGGTAGCCCCTCTTGATAAGTTCTTTGATCTCCCTCTTGAGGTGCCGGCAGTCCTCGGTGTCGTGGTGGAATTGGCAGTACTTCATCCTATCGCGATCGGTGGATGGCCTCAACGGAGGTGGGCGCTTCAGATAGTGCTCATCCTTGATCTCCATAAGGATCTTCGCCCTTATGGTGAGGAGAAGAGTATAACTCTCTTCCAGGATGGGGTCTCTTCTCGGCTTCGGCCTTTGGCGGAAGTTCGGTGTGGCTGGTCCAGGCTTCCGTGCCTCGGAGGTCTCCTCGGGGGCCGGCTTCTTCAGAGGCCTTCTGTCCAGCTCCCTTCTCGTGCGATCCGCCTCCTTGGCGTGGATGTACTTCTGGACTCGAAGGAGGAGCTCGGAGTAAGTTTTGGGAGGTTTCTTGTCGAGAGAGTAGGTCAGGGGGGAAGTCCTGAGCCCTCTCTTCAGAGCCAGCATAGCGACTGGCTCATCAAGGTTGTAGATCTCCAGCACGGCAACCTTGAAACGGGCCACGTAATCCTGTAGGAGCTCGTGGTCTTACTGCCTGATGGAGAAGAGGCTATTCGCCTTTTGTGACACCTTCCGGTAGGCATCGAAGTGAGTCACGAACTTTCGCTCCAGCTGAGCAAAACAACTGATGCTCTCCGACTCGAGTCGGATAAACCATACCTGAGCCACCTTTCGAAGAGTGGTAGAAAAGGCGATGCAGTGGAGAGCGTCGGTTGCACCCTAGACTCTCTTGAGGGCTTTGTAGCTCTCAAGATAATCCAGGGGGTCGGTGGTCCTGTCGTAAGGATCCACCTGCGGTATGTGGAACCAGCTTGGAACTGGCTTCTCTTGGACTTCTCGAGAGAAAGGAAGACGGGCGTCGTAGCCCGCTGGCTCATCGATGGAGCCCTGCAGATTCGCGAACCGATAGGATAGCTCCGCCAGTTTGTGCTCCTATTCTTCTAGGCGTTTCTCTGCCATGCGCCTGATGGCCTCATCAGTTGAACCTTCTGTGGAGGCTGATGGAGCCGGAGAAGGTGACATGTGAGGCAAATGATGTGGAATCTTGCCTTTTCGATCTCGGAGGGGTCTAGCTGTTACTCACTCGAAGGTCGGAGACCGGCTCTCCCGATCGATAGATCCGGCTCGTTATCTCTTCGCCGGGATCCGATGACTACCCCGGTGTTCAGTGATGGCCCATGACTGTGAAGGCCTTCCTTGGAAGGAATGCAGGCTATCGTGGGGTGCTGCGGCATGCACCGCAGGAGTCCCGAGCTGCTAGTGGATAGCCAAGGACCGGTGCTGGTGTTGGAGCTGGCGCACCGTCGCAGTCAGAACCTGCATCTGCTGGGTTAGTGCGGCCAGCTGAGTGTCCGCTGGAGGTGGTTGAGCTGGAGCGGGGAGCTTTCCTTCCTGGCTGTGCGGGTCTCCATGGGAAGGGGGATCTCCCGCACGGCTGGTGGAGACTTCTTTCGCTCGCATCGTCACCATCCTCCCGTTGAGCTACTCGTAGGGAGATTGGGTTGAATCAAAATGCATCCTGCCTCCCCCTACCTGGCACGCCAATCTATTGCCGCCAAAATCATCATGGCATGTAGCTATAGATGGCTTCGTACCATGCCCCTCGTTGCCTCAGATCTTGCTCGAATGCCCGGACCTACAAAATAGGGTTAGAGACTCGGGTCAGTAATCCCGGTGGGGGCACTCTGATGCTCAAGTCAGTGATGACCTAGGGAACATATCCTCCCGGTCGAGCCCCACGGGTGGACTCCATGCTAGAAGGAGAATATAATGAACTGGAAGGGTGTAGTGGAGCTGAACACAGAGCAGGGGAGGTGTCGGCTAAGGAGAGTTAGAGCTGAAACGACTGTGTCCATCAAGACCTTTCCCGCAGGTCACCGGTAACTTGGAATCCTCAGGCTAGTTTTGGTGCTCTCCTGTGTGCCTGGCCCCTCTTCCCTTTGCTCAACCATGTTTTTGATTGCTTACCTTCTTTCTGGAACCATGGAAAGTTCTTTTAAGCTACTGAGGGATTGCCAGGTACCTACCTTGGGATTCTCGCACTGTTTGCCGGCGCGTGCGGGATGCCTTTTCCCATTTATGAAAGGGAACGGTACCGCATGCACTGACATTCCTTTTGGTCGCTCTACTTCTGGAAACATGGCAGGGCCTCGATCTACAGGCCGCCGCCTTCTGGATCCGGATTTGCTGGTTGACTTTCTCTTTTGGGGGGTGCAGACGGTTGGTGAGGAATGCAGGGCCTCGATCGGGGGTCTCTTCCCATTTTGGTGTTAGTAACGGCTTGAACCATCATCGCGGGCCGATAGGCATCCTCTCGTAGTCCTCGGGCATCAAGCCACCATCCTGGAAGAGTGGTGACTTCCTTTAGCAGCAGATCTTCTCGTCCGAGGTGGAACTGATCTAGAGAGGTGGAGCTCGACTTCAGCCATGGCATCTCGACCCGAAGGGAGCGCGGCCGGGTGAAGGAGGGCGGAGGTTGACTTCGGCCATGGCATCTCGACCCGAAAGGAGCGCGGTCGGGTGAAGGAGGGTGGAGCTCAACTTCGGCCACGGTGTCTCGACCCGAAGGGAGCGTGGCCGTGAGAAGGAGGGTGGAGCTCGACTTCGGTCACGGCGTCTCGACCCGAAGGGAGCATGGCCGGGCGAAGGAGGGCGGAGCTCGACTTTGGCCTCAACATCTCGATCCCAAGGGAGCGCAACCGGGCGAAGGAGGGCGGAGCTCGACTTCAGCCACGGTGTCTCGACCCGAAGGGAGCGCGGTCGGACGAAGGAGGGCGGAGCTCGACTTCGACCTCGATGTCTCGACCCGAAGGGAGCGCGGCTGGGCGAAGGAGTCCGGGCAGAGGCATCCCACATGGCAGCTTCGTCCGTCGTGTTGCTTAATGGAATCTGACATGGATTCCACATCATCGATCCTGCCACATCAGAAAGAAACATGGATAGCAAACGACAAAGTTGAACAAAAGCAACTGTCAACACCCAAAAGCATGAACTAGCAGGAAGAAGCTATAGCTAAGGAGAAATAGAAAGTGACGTAGGTTGTAGTAACTGAGCCCCCAATAGATGTTGAGAGCACAAAGAAATTGTCCAGATGTAGTAGCACCCCAAAGTGATAAACTTCCATCGAAAAATTTGGTTCCAGCAGTTTCGTGAAGTAGTGTCGGATCATAACAGCAGAGGTGATAAGATAAGTGTTCACTGTAGCATAGCAGATAAAGAAATAAACAGCAACTAAGAAATCATAAATCCCATAACCTGGCACATATTGCAGCGCCCATAAGTCAAAGTAATCCTCAGCGCATATAGCAATGATGGAATAGTTCAGTAATGCAGCATGAGAACCGAACCCAGTAGCCATAAAGCTAAGATCTGCAAACATATAGGCTAAGATATCAACCATCTAACAGTGAATTTTAGAAGTTTGAGAATAGAGTTGAGCTGTAATTGCCCTGGCAATCCTGTGATGTTGTAAAGGGGGAGAATAAGTAGCATGATATGGACCCAGGTAGAAGTGGCAGTGCTGTGTGCCATCTGAGAACCAAGCATGCTGGAGCCGTAGGCAAGGAAAGCCTGTAGTTGAAAGTAAGTAAAAACAGTACGATGATGGTCCTGCTTCTGAGAAGTATATGTTTGTAAAACAAAATGGCAGAAGAACTTAGCATAATAAGTAAATTGCAATAGCCTCCATTGAACCAGATGAGCATCCAAATATGTATGAAATTGGCAATGGCCAACCGAGGCAGAATGTTGAGATGTGATAGCTAAACAGAGTGAACCATGAAAGAACTTTGGGATGAAAGTAGCATTGGTCTTAGCAGTACAGAATATCAATAGTTGAGGGCCAGCGTTGATAATGAGCGCAAGGTATATGGCAAAGCCAGCGGCTTGGAAGTAGAGGAAGGTAAGTTCCCTGGCAAGAGCGATGAGAACGCAAATCTTCAAATATGAAGTGGCATACAAGAAACCCAGCCCAGCATAAAATATACTTGAGTTACCAAAGTGTAGGAAGAGTGTGAGGCAAATAAAGGCGGAGCAGATATAATGACCCATGATAATGAAAAAGAAGAATGGTAAGAAAAAGTAACAAGGATCTCGAAAGTGAAGCAACATAGACCCGTTGCTAAAGAATCAATAAATTGATCTGAACTCCTGCAAGAAAGAACAAAAGGTTAGGAAATAGATTTTTCTATTCTTTTCTTTTTGATTTTCTTTTTGATTCTTTTAAGCTTCAGTATATTTTTTCCCTCCTTATTCTTTTTTCCTTTTTCTTTTGTATATATCTGCTTTTTTCCTTTGTTTTCTTTTTCCCTTTTTTGTTTTTCCATTTTGACATTTTCTTCCCTATTCCAAGATTTGGTCTAGCTATGGAGAGGATCAGATCCACTTGTTATAGCAGAGCTGATAGGCCTCCCATGCAATAAGGAAGAATGAGCAAACTTGACAGGATACCTCAAAATGAGCATACTAGAGTAAAGATACATGGAGATAAGATTTAAAGCTCCGGCATATGCCGCCAGCATGAGGAAGTAATTGTTAATCATTATAGGATGAAGATATACCATTTAAGTCAGCCCACGGGAGAAATGCTAATTTTGGCACATTAGCATCGGAATTATTGATTTTAAATTTTTCATTCCGAGCTAGTGAAGCCAAAAGATCAGCAGCATGATTATCCTTTCTGTAAACATGCCGGGTCTAGAAATAAAAGATACCGGACCTCCAGTGCCAAATATCTTGAAGGAAATGATCAACAGCAAGAGGAGGTGTCCAGGTTCGATTAATTCAGTCGACCGCCATCTGAGAATCACCTTCCACCATAAGATGTTGCACTTGCAAATCAAGAAGGGTCGTCTTAATACCAAGCCACGCAGCTAAGAGTTCTGCGTTTGGAATGATGGATTTATTGATAATCTTTCCACCAGCCTAAAGTAGATGACCCCTGTAGTCTCAAATGATATAAGCAATAGAGGTACTATTGGTCGTAACCGAAGCATCAAAGTTGAGTTTGAGAATTCCCATAGGTGGGGAAAGCCAGCAGTCAGAATGTGAGACCTTCCGGGAAAAGGAAGATGAAGAAGGGCATTCCCAGTTCTATGAGTGGTTCCGAAGCTCAACATGATGATCGATAGGGGTACTGGTAGCTTGGAAAGCTTGAACATTTCTAAGAAGCTGCAAATGGGTAGTAAAGAAGTTTTGAAACAGTCTAACATTCTGAGCTTTCTAGATTTGCCAAACCACAACTGCAACAATGGCTTTGTTAAAATCATTAATGTGAGTGTCAGCCAAGAAAAGTTGAATATCTGATATAGTATGAAACACAACCGACCAGGCATAGGTAGAAGACAACAAGTTCCAACAGTCCATCACGAATAGGAAGAGAATAAAGAGATGGTCAATATCCTCAATGTCCGAGTCGTAGATATCACAACATAATTGGTTGTCATGAATGATACCCTTATGATAAAGATAACTTTTGGTGGGAAGTCTGCGTCTAACCAACTTTCACCAAAATATTTTGGCAGTCATAGGGATACGAAGCTTCCAGATCCAATTAGAGAGGATAATACTTACCTTATCAGATAGAGGGAACATGGCATGCATATCTTTATGGGTAACATGTTGTTGTCCTGTAGGGATCCATACGAGGTTATCCTGCCATGAACCAATTGGGAGTTGGATAGAAGTTATATGCTGCACCATGTCTGTTGAAAACAAATTGTGCAACAAATTAGTATCCCAAGAACGATTGAGCAAGATAAGATTATTAATGTTGAGATCATGGACGTCCATGTCCATATTAATATAAGTTGGCATGACTGCAAGGGGCATAGAAGACATCCAGGGATCTGAAAGTAAGCTAATAGAATCCCCCGATGCAATGGTCCAGATGAACCGGAAGCGAACAAAATGACCCCACTTAACAATATGGGCCCAAGTCGCAGAGCATTTTCGAGGCTTCTTATAATTATACCAGTTGGAAGCGAAGGAGTACTTGGCAGAAATAGTTTGGGCCCAAAGAGAAGTGGGGTGCAGCACAATATGGGCAGCCAACTTAGCAAACGTGGCATGCTGCTTATCCATCAACGAAATAATACCCAACTGCCCATCTTTTCTAGGAAAGCAGATATTCTTCCAAGAGACTAGATGCAGACTTTTGCGATCCACTAGGTGACCCCAAAGGAACGCATGGATATGCCTTTCAAGTCTGATTAAGATGGATGTGGGAATGCGGAGCACTGCCATAGTGTAATTGAACAATGGTGAGAGCACCGATTGGATTAAAGTAAGGTGGCCAGCGAGGACAGCAATCTCCATTTCTATGCATCAATCTTTTTGTTGACTGCATCAAGGAGATAATCATAATTAGTAACCGATAAATTTGTACTAGAGAGGGGAAGGCCAAGATATTTCCAGTCCCCTCTCTTTACCAAGACATGGAGGATCGAGCAAATTCTCCTTCTGGTATTCGTTAGGATAGCGGGGGTGATCGTTATAAAATACTTGGCAACATTGATGGCCTGGCCTGACATCAATTATAAGCCTCAAGAATCACATTGAGAGAATTAGCATTGGCAGTAGTTGCCTGAGTTACCAACAACATGTCATCCACAAAGAGAAGATGCGAAAGGTGCGGACCATTGATACCCGGCATAAAGGGTTTTAGCAAATTCTGGCTGACTGCAAGGTACATGAAATTGGAGAAGATGTTAGTGCAAAGAATAAAAAGGTAAGGCGATAGAGGGCAACCTTGACGGAGTCCTTTGGTTGGCGATATCCAAGGTGTAGGGGTTCCATTGATAAGGATGGCATATTGATAGTTGGTGACACAAAGAGTGATCAGATGAATAAACATGTTATGGAATCCAGCAAGCTGCATAACCCTGTCGTAGGCCTTTTCCAAGTCCACTTTCATAGCCATAAGCCCACGAGTCTTAGGGGCCGCGTAAAGGGAGTGCATGATTTCTTGGATGAGGAGAATATTTTTCATGATGCTACAGCCGGGTACAAAAGCTCCCTGCTCAATAGAAATCATCGACGGAAGAATGGATTGGAGACAGTTCGCCAAGATTTTGGCAACAATTTTATACGTGGTATTACACAGGCTTATTAAGCGATAATCAATGATGACATGAGAAATACTCTTCTTAGGGATGGGAGTGATGAACGTCCTCTTCCAACTGGCAGGCATATATTCTTGGTTAAAAACAAATAGCACTGCTTGAATGCTTGAATGACCTCTTTATGAATGATGGACTAGAAGTTCTGGAAGAAGAGTGGTTGGAAACCATCAGGCCCCGGAGCTTTATCAGAGGACATTTCCTTAACCATGCATAAGATTTCCTGCACTGTAAGGGGTTGTATTAGCATATCATTCTGCTTCGAAGAAATAGTGTTAGTAGCAAAAGAAAGAACATCGGAGTGGTGAGGGTCTGAGTTTTGCCAGAGCTGAAAAAAGTACATATAGATCATACTCCTTGTAGCCTCATTATCGTGGATATGGTTTCCATTGTGATCCCGAAGGCTATGAATAGCATTTTGTCTCCTACGGAGGATAGTGGATTGATGAAAAAATTTGGTATTAGAATCACCCTCCTTTAGCCAAGCAATGCGGGACTTTTGATGCCAAAAGGTCACTTGAGCATGAAGATTTGCATTATAATCCTGGATGAGTGCGAGAAGATAATTGTGCTCTTAAGAGGAAAGGCCCCTCGAAGATGTATCTTTAAGTTGGAGCTCATAAATACAATGTTGCAGTTTTTGACCTTTCCAAAAAATATTTTCCAGGAGTTTCTTCCATTTAACCAAAGCATTCTTAGTTTTGGAAAGCAATTTAGAAAGTCTTACCGGAGGAGATCCCGTAACTTTTGAGTGCCAGGCCTTGGTAATGGTTTGACGGATATCTTCGCACCGGAGCCACATCTTTTCGAATCTGAATGGAGTCCTTGCACGTCCGTGATGTGCGAGAACTGTCAAGAGAATGGGACAATGATCGAAGGCGAACCTGGTGAGATGCTAAAGTTTTGAATCAGGGAATAAAGTCAGCCAACTCTGTGAGGCAAACGCTCGGTCTAATCTCTCCCACACTCTGGCATTGCCAGTTCTGTTATTACACCAAGTAAACTGAGGGCCCTGAAATATGAGATCCGTAAGGTCAGCCCCGACTATACAATGATTGAATTCTCGAATATCTCTTGTCTCCTTAAAAGGTTTACCTCCTTTCTTGTCGTCCCTATGAAGAATACAATTAAAGTCCCCAATTAGAAGCATTGGTAAACCAATAGAGATGGCTAATAAAGTTTGATTCCAAAGCTCCCTGCGCTCAATACCCTTGGTGCTAGCTGTTGGCCAGGGATGATGATGCAACTCAAGAGGGGGGGTGAATTGGACTTTAAAAACTTTTTCGTAATACTTCAAATAATGTGCCAATTCAAAATATGTGGTTGTGAGCATGATAATAAAGTGCAGCGAAAATAAAGAAATAAATGCAAGAATAAAAATAATCACAAACATATAAAGATTTATAGTAGTTCGGTGCACTCCAAGGCACCTACATCCACTCCCCAAGTTTTCCTTGAAAATTCACTATAATCACATTAGATTACAGTCGATTAGTTTTTCGGGTTCACTAATCAAACCCAACTTATTTTTCCGGACTCACAAGTCAAAACCCCTTAGTTTTCTTGGGCTAACCAAAAACCCCTTGGTTTTCATGGGCTCACCAAAAACCTCTTGGTTTTGAAGGCTAATCAAGAATCTAGTTGGTTTTACGGGCTCACCAACAATCCCTTGGTTTTGCAGGCTAACCAAGAATCTAGTTGGTTTTACGGGCTCACCAACAACCTATGTTAGTTTATGGGATCACCAACAACCTTGATGGTTTTCTAGGCTAACCAACAATCCAACTTATTTTCACGGGCTCACAAGTCAAAACCCTTGTTAATTTTTATCATATAGGCTCACCAACAATCTAGATACTAGTTTCAATTCCATTGAAACTAGTAAGCAATACAAGTACAAGAATAACAATGAAAATATAAAAGCTTTCTTACAAAAAGTGGATTTGTCTTTGAGGCACTTGATTATTGTGTTGAGCTTGTCTCCATGTTGTAGAAGCTTCAATGGATGCTTGAATATGCCACTCTTGGAAGCTCCCTCTTCACTTTGAATTCTTGGAGGCTCAACACTCAATATTAAATCCTTAAAAACCTTTACATATTTTTTCTTGTAAACCAAAGGATTTATCATTCAAACCATGGATTCTCTACTTTTCCAAGAGCTTAGTGGTGTATAAATAGCCCTCCATAACTTTTTGACCATTTGTGACCATTGGAGGAGAAATTATAGCCGTTGGAGCCAAGTTAGGAAAGTTTTGCACTTCAGAAAAACTAGTCATTACAGCAAGTGTCGACACTTGACCTTCGTGAGTTGACACCTTGAGTCAACACTTCATTTCCTTGAGTCGACACTTGACCAAAAATATTTTATGAAGTCTTCTGCTCTGCATTGGTGAGTCGACACTTCATCTGGTGAGTCGACACTTTAGTTTCGTGAGTCGACACTTGACTAAACTCCTAAAATCATCATGTTCTGTATCCTGTTTGGTCTCAAGCCTTGAGTCAACACTTTACTGTTCATGAGTTGATACTTGGATTTCATGAGTCGACGCTTGGCTGCACCAGTGCTGAAACTTCTCTAAATTCAAATCTTGAGTACCTATAACTGATTAACATACTTAACGCATAATTAGTACTCAAATATACTTAAGTATTTTGTCATAATCAAAACTAAAGTCAACAATCTCCTCCTTTTTGATAATGATCTAACCTTTAAGTATATAAACAAGGTAAGCTCAAAAATAAATATAACATGCTCCAAATGATTAATAATAAGCATAGAGCAATGTAGCAATGAAAAACAATGAGCTCTCCCTCAAAATATGATCTAAAAATGATTTTTCAAAAGCTCCCCCTCAACATATGATTTGTAAATTCTTTTCAAAGTTTTTCAAAAATTTTAAACTTTTTAAATTTTCAAACTTGGGCTGCCATGATCTTTAACTCGAAACCATTAGATTTTCAAAAAGAGTACCAGGCTCTGATACCAATTGTTGGCCAGGGATGATGATGCAACCCAAGAGGGAGGATGAATTGGACTTTAGAAACTTTTTCGTAATACTTCAAATAATGTTCCAATTCAAAATATGTGTTTGTGAGCATGATAATAAAGTGCAGTAAAAATAAAGAAATAAATGCAAGAATAAAAACAATCATAAACACATAAAGATTTATAGTGGTTCGGTGTACTCCAAGGCACCTCATCCACTCCCCAAGTTCTCCTTGGGAATTCACTATAATTACACTAGATTACAGTCGATTAGTTTTTCGAGCTCACTAATCAAACCCAACTTGTTTTCCCGGGCTCACAAGTCAAAATCCCTTAGTTTTCACGGGCTAACCAAAAATTTCTTGGTTTTCACGGGCTCACCAAAAATCCCATGGTTTTGCGGGCTAACCAAAAACCTAGTTGATTTTACAGGCTCACCAACAACCCCTTAGTTTTGCAGGCTAATCAAGAACCTAGTTGATTTTACGGGCTCACCAACAACCTATGTTGGTTTTACGGGATCACCAACATCCTTGATGATTTTTCGGGCTAACCAACAACCTAACTCATTTTCATGGGCTCACAAGTCAAAACCCTTGTTGGTTTTTATCACATAGGCTCACCAACAACCTAGATACTAGTTTCAATTCCATTGAAACTAGTAAGCAATATAAGTACAAGAATAACAATGAAAATATAAAAGCTTTCTTACAAAAAGTAGATTTGTCTTTGAGGTACTTGATTGTTGTGTTGATCTTGTCTTCATGTTGTAGAAGCTTTAACGGATGCTTGAAGATGCCATTCTTGGAAGCTCTCTTTTCACTTTGAATCCTTGGAGGTTCAACACTCTCAATATTGAATCCTTAAAAATCTTTACATATTTTTTCTTGTAAACCAAAGGATTTACCATTCAAACCATGGATTCTCTACTTCCCCAAGGTCTCAGTGGTGTATAAATAGCCCTCCATATCTTTTTGATCGTTTGTGACCGTTGGAGGAGAAATTATAGCCATTGGAGCCAAGTTGGGAAAGTTCTGCACTTCAGAAAAACTAGTCGTTACAGCAAGTGTCGACACTTGACCTTCGTGAGTCGACACCTTAAGTCGACACTTCATTTTCTTGAGTTGACACTTGACCAAAAATATCTTCTGAAGTCTTCTACTCTGCACTGGTGAGTCGACACTTCATCTGGGGAGTCGACACTTGACCAAACTCCTGAAATCACCATGTTATGTATCATGTTTGGTCTCAGGCCTTGAGTCGACACTTCACTGTTTATGAGTCGACACTTTGAGTCGACGCTTGGATTTCATGAGTCGACACTTAGCTGCACCAGTGCTGAAACTTCTCTAAATTCAAATCTTGAGTACCTATAACTGATTAACATACTTAACGCACAATTAGTACTCAAATATACTTAAGTATTTTATCATAATCAAAACCAGAATCAATACTAGCATATACAAAAACTATCATCCAGGACTGATCCATGGTCGGCGTAAAGATCTCGAAGGCCGCTTGTCTGTTGGTATGCATAAAGTTTAGTTGATCCAAATCAAGCTTCCAAACAATAATGATACCCCCAAACAAGCCTAAAGCCGATATCATGAACACCTGCCATTTGGGATCCATGATACGCTTAACACGATCAAGAGCCTGGATGGATAACCGAGTTTCAAGAAAGTAGCAAATATCAGGATTATAGGTACGTAACATATTTTTCATATAATTAACAAATCGGGCTTTCGCAGCCCCCCTACAATTCCAAACTAAGATCTTCATTGAGAAGATATGGAACTATGCTCTCCCCTACGATAATCCAGAGGGAAATTGATATCCGAAGACTCAGCTATAGGAACATTAACTAAGAGAGAAGAGTGCGAGGATGGTACCTGATTCCGAGTATGAGGGGAGATTTTAAGCACTTTAGCTAGTTGGGCCATATAGTTCTTGTGCGTACCTGTGGCTTCCTTCTTTTGTACCTTTGATTTATCTGAATTAGTTCTGCAGGATAGATCACGTTCCATCAAAGTGTTGGGTGTTGAGGCTTGCAAAATTCCAACAAAGACTATGGTTTAAGATGTGGTATCTTTAGTTGAGATCTTCGACAATAACCCTACCTTTGCAGGGATGCATCTTGTCTGCTGTGTTGACTCTTAAACATAGTTCTCTTTTCAGTATAGAACCTCCTTACTCCATGTACAGTTACTTGTGCTCGGTATTCTTGGAATCTCTGGATCAACTTTCAAAGGTTGATCAGCATTTCAGGTTGTTTTTCTTTAAGGCCGTTCATTCTATTAACTAATGAGATTTTGTTTGCATGTCAGCAGTATTTTGTCATTTTGTAACTGCTGCACTCTACTCTTGAATGAAGCTACCGCTCCATGTATTCCCGCCCCCCCACCTAACCCAAAAAAAAGAAAAAAAAAATCGTTGGAATTTTGGATTGGATATCTAGGCGATTTTGATTTTGATTTCTCTGCTTGTGATGTGTCTGCCTAGTATGTATCCGGTGAACATTGCAGTTGATCATCACAGGTATCATCTTTGCAGTACAAACCATAACAGCCTTCTGATCTTGTTTAAAGCATGGATCAAAACCTACAAGGTAGGTTTCTAATTTTCTTGCACTCTTTGACGTGATAAAGAGTCCCACTCTAAGAGAGATAGCGCCCGTCTTAAGAATAGATCGCTCGAGAGTTGAGCCGAGAATCTATAATTTTTTAGCAAAGTATAATCACTGTTGTAGCATATACCAGTTTTAAGATCGAAGAAGAGGTGTTATTGGGATCATTGCTGGATTAACCAGCAAAAAAAGTCTATAATTAGGAGGAATTTAGCACGGACAGTCCGATGCTCAAGTCATTAATCTCAAACAGAAAAAAAATAGTGAGTGTAGAAAAAGATTGCTTACTAGAGATCTTTGAAATCTTGGATATTTATAGAAGAGAGCTGAGCAGGACAAGTGACCCCTGAAATATCGGGCTATGATCGTGTCATTGCAGGATTATCACCATGATTCACTTTCAAGAATCGTGAGTGGGAATACAGTTTTCGATAATGTCTTTGATGTTGGCAATTGTTCCCATGATTTGGACAGTAGGCTATTCAAAACCTCTAAAGTTGATTGCACAAGAAGGAGCATGCATCTCAATACCTCAAACCTAGAGAGAGCCCTTCAAGACATACCTCGTTCCCTCCACTAGGGTTGCTTGGCAGGTTCTTAGGTAGCCCAAGGACCCCTGGCTTAGGCCTCAGATGATAGGAGCATCTCAGGGAAAGGTTAATCAATTGGACAACTAGGCATAAAGGTTGGCATGTGTTATAGTTGTAAGCAAGATTCATTCGGCCTTGACACGCGTCCTCCTTGGAGGCAGGCGCGGCAACGTACTTCTCCACCTCGGCCCCAGCTCGGCCATATACTCCACCATCTCGGCCAGGTACTTCTTCACCTCGGTCCCAGCTCGGCCATACACTCCACCACCTCGACCAGGCACTTCCCCACCTTGGTCTCATCTCGACAGGGAATCTCAGTACCTCGGCCTCATTTCGATCATGAGAAATCCAACTTCAGCATGCCCGCGGCATGTGCCCAGTTCCAACTCAGCAAGCCCACGGCACGCCCAGATCTTCTCAAGCCCACCGGCCTCCCCGGCTCAGCCCGGCGGGACCCCCCTCGGTTTGGCGCTCCCGCGCCACAGGACGGCTCCGCGTGGGTACTTCTGCAGCTAAGGCGATCGCTAATGATGCCATCGAGGTCGAAGATGGGGCAGTCACCGAAACCTCTCCGGCCGAGACATTTGCCAAGCCATCCATCGAGGTTAAAAATTGCTTGGAAGAAGATGCAGAGCCCTCGCGGCTGTCTCGGAGGAGGCCAGGGGCGAGTCGCATGCCATGGAGGTTATAGATGGCACCGACGATGATGCCAGAGGTGGAGCTCGAGTGGACTTCCCGCGAGCAGAGAGGAGATGGAGGCCAGCGGCTCTCCACTAGCGGAAGACGGCAGAGGACAATGGCTTTCCTTAGCTTCCCACGGGAGAAGATGGAGGCCAGCAACCTTCTACAGGAGGAGGCTACGGGTGGAAGTGACCACGGTTGCAGGCTTCTCGCAGGCAGAGGAGGCGACGGTGGTCATGGGCTCCCCGCGAGCGAAGAGGATGGCACGAACAGATGAGTCAGAGGAGATACTTTGTTTCAGTAAAGTACTGGAGACAAAGAGTTGCCACCCCCATTCTCTCTTTCTTCCTCTTATATCATAGATACGGAAATGACAGGAATCAGGAAGAGATGCCACCTTTCTCTCTTTCTTCTTTTTTGTTTATATCATAGCCATGAAATTGACAGGAGCAGGTCTTTCCTTTTTTTTTTTTTTCCTTATATCATAGCTATGGAATTGACATGAGTGCTCAGATTTCTGGATGAAATGAAATAAAAAATAAAAAATAAAATAGAACTCCAGTTGTCGACTCTCGGCCTACTTTGATTTTTAGGTATGCTCTATCGTATGCAACTTTCTTGTTCAAGATTCTAAGAAGAAAGGGATGTCATGAAAGATGATCATGATTGTTGCTATGAAACAGGAATAAGCTGTCCCTCCTACAGGACATTGTTATTCTGCAGCATGGTAGTGATTGAGATGTGCACATGTTGGACCAACACATTGAATTGATCCATGCTTATCTCTATGAAAGTAGCGGTGCTGATTATGATGGTGACGTGGGGGCCTGGCTATTGGCATAGGCTCCCTTGTTTCTAGAAGAAGCATCGCTGGAATGCCATGAAGAATCTTTGCGCGATGCTATCGAATGCTCACTTGGCTTCTCCAAATATGGGTGTAGGCTCTCCTAGTGCCAATCTATTATGGCAGATACCGATTCTAAGGTTGAAGAAGAGATGACTGGCTATGGTCGCTGATGTGGCCGGATTGCTGACGTGGCCAAGGATCCTGACGTAGAGCCCTCATCGGACGCTGCACTGGATTCCCTTCATGGGCCTCTTTGCCGGGCAGAGCTCCCCGATGTCAACGGGGCCGTCCGTCGAAGCCGGGCTCCATCCTTCGTCAGGTCAGTACCCGCCAGGTTGGGACACCTAAGTCGGAGCCGAGCTCAAATCCTACCAGAGGCAGACCTTTCGAGCTCGAGGTTGGGCCCCGTGGCCTGGAGTTGAGCTCAAGCCTCCACCACGCGGAGCCCCTTCGAGGGCGGGTCCCCTGGGCTGGGCACACCTCTGTCAGCCCGAGCTCGGTCAACACTGGGCCCCACCGGTCCGGTACCGAGCTCGGCCCTCCTCTGCACAGCCGAGCCGCCGTGAGGCAGGTCCGCTACAAGCAGGCCCCATCTTCCTAGCTCGGCCCCCAGCATGAATCGAAGCACCAACCGCCAAGGAAGCAACACCTCCCCTCCAAAGATAGTGGCGTGCTCCCCGAGGACCGTACGACAGCACCCGCCACGTCGCCATTAATGCCCATGGCCGCCATTCACACCAGAAAGAAAGAAAGCTCACACCAAGGCACCATGTCCTCCACCGACCTACCGTACGACCGGAGAAAAGATCCTACCAAGGAGCACGATTCCCGAGAGCAGCAGCACAACAGTCGAGGTCTTGCCAGGCTTCCAGGAAGGGCAAGTAAAAGGAATGACAGAGGCATGTAGAAGCTTTCCCAGCTATCCAATAAAGAAGGCGTCTCGTCTATGGCACGATACCTCGTGGCACTCGCCTGACAGCCAGGGAGGACCCCGAGGCAAGCCCAAGTAAGAAACTCAGCCAGTGTAAGCAAAAAAGAGGTAACAGCACTCACATGAGAAGGGAAGAACACTCTCTCAACAAGGGAGAGCCACCCAATTTTCCAACAACAACCATCATAAAGAGAAAGAGGAGAAAGGGGAGAGGCCAAACAGGAGGGCAAGACCACCTTGGCCACCACATCCCCCAGCTCGCACTCACATTCTCATACACTCCACTCACTCCTCCTAGCACGGAGCTCATCCAGAAGGGCTCGACCAGGAGGATCTATTTTCCTGGGTCATCACTGACTTGACCGTCGGAGTGCCCCCGTCGGAATCCCCAACCCGGGTCACTGACGTTGGCTTTCTTGCAGGTCTCGGGGCACCGGAGGCATCTCCTACGGGCAGACCCGGAACATCCGATGCTATCAGTAGCTACGGGCCATGGCGATCCGGGCGGCAACAGTCGCCATTAGAGTGACCTGTAAAAAAGGCCCATAGCTGGGAGGGGTCTCGGCATGGTCACTTCGATGCTCAAGTTAGTGATCTGGAACAAATTCACAATTGTGAACACTTCGATGCTCAAGTCAATGATCTGGAATAAAAGGAAAGTAATAAGCATGGAAAAAGATTGCTTACCGGAGATCCTTGGAATCTTGGATATTTATAGGAGAGAGCTAAGCAGAACGAGCAACCCTGAGAATATCAGTCTATGATCATGCAATTGCAGGATTATCACCACGATTCACTCTCAAGGATCGTGAGTGGGGATACAATTTTCAGTAAGGTTATTGATGCTGACAGCTATTTCCATGATTTAGGTGGTAAGTCATTCAAAATGTCTAAAGTTGATCATGTTAGGAGGAGCATGCATCTTGATATCTCGGACCTAGAGAGAGCCTTTCAGGACATATCTCGACGCCTCACCCGGATTGTTCGGCGGGTTCTTAGGTGGATCAAGGACTCTGAGCTTAGCCCTCGCATGACAGAAGCGTCTCAAGGGAAAGTTAATTGATTGGATAGCTAGGTGTAAACGTCGACAGGTGTAAAAATCTTTACTAAGGTAGCACTCTTGAGTCCGTGAGATCCGTATCCGAAGTATACAAACTATATACTCTTTTCTTCGAGACATAATTCTAGATATCCTGCAACAACCGCCAAGATAACTTGTAACTCCTTCAATTAGTTTTAAGCTTCATTTTCTCTCTCATAACTTGTTAGGACCATCTTATCTTGTTGGTCTATAAATAGTTTCCACAACGTGTGAGCCGCTAAAAGATGAAGGCGGGAATTCTCAAGCCTTCAAGTATTCTACAGCAAGCGTTGGGCAAGCTAAAACGCTCGGCAATTTTAGAAGCCCAACTGGTGTCCGGGAGAGAGAGGGACTTGGTCACAGGTTATCGGCGCCCGGCAGACCATGATCAAGAACAGCGTTTATGTTCTGACGAGGGTGCACATATAGTATCTGGCTCTACAAATAAGATCCTTGGTAGCCTGCATCGTTAGCTGTCCATCTTGCTCCATGTTGGCATATAATAATATAGGGAATTCTCTCGCACCTATTTCATTAACAATAGCAATCACAGTTGGAACAAATA
Source organism: Areca catechu (assembly GCA_021397845.1). Classification (NCBI taxonomy): domain Eukaryota; kingdom Viridiplantae; phylum Streptophyta; class Magnoliopsida; order Arecales; family Arecaceae; genus Areca; species Areca catechu. The sequence continues at coordinate 16,180,771 of CM038049.1, read as the reverse complement.
ACACCACTTTTTTTTTTGGCAAGAACAAATTACACCACTCTGAAACAACTGTAGTTGGAACAAATTGGACAACTAATAACAAAAGTTGGAACTAATTATGCTACCTGGATTTTTTTTAAAGGAACGGGTGGGGAGGGGACATCTGATATAAGTTAGTGTTGATTCAAATTGGACAAATAATAACAAAAGTTGGAACTAATTATGCCACCTGGATTTTTTTTCAAGGAACGGGTGGGGAGGGGACATCTGATATAAGTTAGTGTTGATTCAAATACAAGACACTGACTATTCAAGAGAAACCCAAAACCGATAGCGAAAACTGCAGTAATGCCCTCCTTCACAATTAGGTTAGGCAGCAATGATCCTAGATTGCCGCACAGGGATACTGTTTCCTTTAAAAGGACCGTAACATCTTGCCTTCGCAGCACAAAGGACAATCTTACCGGTTGCACGCCCAGAGCTGAATGTGAAATGAATTCCTATCACCGCTTCCATGATATTTTTCAATGAAAAAAATTGTCAACTCCACTGCAGAGGAGCAGCACATAAACATAAATAAAATAAATGACAAAAACATCTGCAACTTTTCAGGCATCAAATTTGCCGAGTCCTTTAGAGCTTTAAGAAATATAAAATCCATTCTGCTATGGGTTCTACAGCTCCAATGCTTTCACTACTACAAAAGTTGGTCATGCACAGACACTTGGAAAGATGAACAATGTATCTCCGCCAAAAAAATTATGAGATAATTCTAAGACAGTAAACTAGCAACCTCCCTCGATGTTGAGATTGATCCCGTATTGGAGAAAGTAGCTGTTCTTTAGGCATGTACATGAATGTGACCTCATGAAGGACACTCAGAGGATTCTATCCTGAAGGTCGTTGATAAGGCTGGAAGCTAAAGATGTCAGTCTTTTCCCAGTCTCCCCGGCTATGTTCTTGAGGGAGGATATATCCTGCGATGCCTGAGAAAAAAATGATATTGAAGCAAATCATTTGGATAAAATACATGCTGCACTTTACGGCATTCATGAAAAAACCTTTTGATCCTACATTAAATCCAACAAATTTAATGGTTCGGTTCTCAAGAAATAATTAAGGTTGTAAAGGCAACGTCATTGCGGTAGCATATTGCAAGCATAGAATATGAACTAAATATAAAGACCACCCATCACCCCTCAGACATTCAATTGACAGTCTGCATTTCTGATTTGACCTATCAAGTGTAATCTTCTGGAATTGATCAATCATCATATAATATCTCAAGCTCAAGAAAGTACCTGGAAGGAAATTCGGTTGATAAGATCTGCTGCACTGAGGTCAAGTTGAGAATCATTCGTAGTGTGACCAAAGAGATCGGCACTTGAAATGGAAGTTGAGCCCTACATAGAGGTATGTTAAAACCAGTGGCTTTTGAACGGCAATCCAAATTCTTAAGCATCCATATTTAGAATCTAATAGTTGAAGAAAAAATAACATCCAAATCACGGTTGATCTGCCAAACCATCCACAGCAGAATGCGAAAAAATTAACAAGCAGAGCTCCAGAGATGAGAAGCAGGATTTTGCACAGATCATTATGATCTCATATAACACTGATATTATATATCCCAAAATCAACTAAGATATCCTGAGCATCTATATATAAGATTTCAGCAAGGTTTGTGACAACAGTTAGAGAACATACCGAGAACTTTTGCAGGGAGATTTGAGTATCCTTATCAGCATCTTTGTTCTGATCACCAAAGAATTGGGCTGATGAAATTGATTTTGCATTTGAGAATTTCTGCCTTGCTTCATTACTTTCCAGGATCTGACAATCATCACGGAGCTTAAACAAACTAAAAATTGCATAGCATAAATTAGATGTCCTACAACAAGATCAAGTGCCAAATAATTTGGAATGCCTATTATGTAGATGTCTACTGCATAAACCAACAGATCTGTGGATCTAATTATGATTGGTAAAAGAACCATATTTTATAACATACACTGGACGTTATGATAGCACCTAAACATTCACTGGGAAACAAAATAGGTATTTATTTAAAACAGCCATTTTAATGCAACCGCACATTTGACTTGAAGTTCTCATGTTCTCAAACGAGGTGATCATTTGCATAATCTTAGGTTAATCCTTAGCCCAAAAATGCCCAGACACTGAAGTAAAACATCCAGAAACAATAGAAATGGGATACAAGGAAAGATCTGTACTGCAAAAATTAGTGAACACTAGAATAGCCTTGCACTACTTGAACCCTAAACAGACTTCTTATTCCTTAATAAACTAGGAGTCTAGGACTCCCCACCACAGGACTCTTTCCACTTTTGTCTCCAGAAATAAAAAAGCAACAAAGCAAAACTTTGCCCATAAACTTACAGACTAGGAAAGAGGCAAAGATTAAGAAAAAGATAACAAGAGGCTTCATCTCTTGGCTAGCCCTATGTAATTGCTGCACCTTCTCCACCCTCCTAATTACCCCCAACTTAATTTAGCAGGAGCAAGCTATAGCCCACAGAAACAGAAGTTGGTATAACGTTAATTATAAAGATCACAACTTATAATCTCAACAACTCATCATACAATCACCTAGTACAAACAAAAATATCCTACTTAATCTCCTAAGATTGACTCAATTGCACCCAAATCATCCTCTTATGGACATCAGGACACAATTTTCTTCATTGACGACATCAAATGTTAGGCAGTGTCATGTAGATATCATGTAGCAGTAAGTGATGACACTCATTGATCCTAAAACCCTCAAGCGTCCAAGTAACACTGCTGGTTGCAGAAGTTCCTGGATGTTGTGTAACCAAAATTTCTGGTAGTTTACAAGTCAATCTTGACTAAAACATCACAAAAGGTAAGAATTAGGATAAGGCCTATGGTTAATTGTGCAATAGGTAATCTTGGCTAAAATGTCAGTTCATGAAAAGAGCATCTTCTCCAACATCACTAAACCAATAATAATCCACAGACGAGAGCTGCTAGCTTCTTGGATGAAATATCAACATAGCCCCCATATGTAAGCAAGGCCACAACCACGTCAGCAGTACATCACCATCCCACTCGGGAGCATTGCATTCCTTCATCTAACAAATGCAATGAAATTAATCCTGAAAAGTTCAGAATGATTTTCCCCGCATGAGAACTTGCCACCCGACATCATGATCATATCCACAATGCCAAGATTCATGGTTAGGTATATGAACCGTCACTTGAGTTTATTCCATGATCTATGAAGAAATAAAACTTATCCTGATTTTGTTGCAACTCCCAACCTTACTAAAAAAGGTGGCCCAGAAAGCTAAATCTTTAAGAGCCGAGCAATCTTTTCCAATTTAGGGAACTTGCTCATGGTTCATGATCTGACTTCTTTTGATTTTGGAATGTTTTCTCCTTAAAATTGAAGAGATCGCTCTTTTCAAAATAAAATGACCATCCAAACTATTTTTGAAAAATAAACATGCTTATGTTATATGGAACAATATGGTTCCCAAACATGACAGAGAGAGATTATTTTCACCAAAGCCTTTAACAACTAACAGAAACATAATAGATACAGCATTTGAACAAGAAACTGGTTGCATTTCATTAAGGTTACTACTAGAAATAACAAAAAGGCTAGAAATAACAAAAAGGCTATGTTGCATTTTATTGGGTAACATAACTTGTTACCCAATACAATGAAAAAGATGTAGTTTTTAAATAATATAGCTTGTCAAAAATGGGAAGCTTGCTAATTTTCAAATATCCAGGTATCAGAACAGATTAAGAATGATGGTAGAGAAACTTCTATTGGACCAAAACTGTATCACTTTTTCAAACATTTCCCATGGGCGTATGTCCAATAATAGGGGCACTGAATAAATAATCTATAACCATAGCCAGGTCATCGTTCTCATTAACTATAACCATGCACTTGAAATATCCAAGAATCATACCATGAAGGAACTAAGGGCATAAAAGAAGACTTTCACTACTGAAATCTCATATTGCAGTCCTTCGCTGTCCAAGCATTAGTCCAGTGCTTCCCAAATAACTTATGGCTATAAAGCAATCACATTATGACACCTTCAATTAACACACCAGCAACTTAGGAAATTCGATCTGTCCTCATACCACTACCTACAACAGTACTCCATTTGGTATAACTGCAGACTCAAGTCAAATAAAATCAGCATCCTTTAATACAGCCTTTTCCTCATGCTTACCACCACAACTTATCTTGCTTTTACAAATGTCAAGGTAGAGAAGAAAAGCCAATAATGGCAACAATAACTTTGCAAAACAATAACTTCTCCTGAAGTTCTTCATATGCTTCTACCCTCCTAACAAGTGGTTAAACCATATTGCATTTCCTAGCAAGCAACAATGAATTTCAAGTATCTGACATGAGCAGTGAATAAGAAAGATTAAAAAACAATGTTTGTGATTCCATAGATATCATCATATATAATACACCAGAAAGACAAAATCCATCCACTTACTCCCAACCTTGGTAAATATCATTCCTGACATGCACATGTATAATAGGAATGATTGTGCTTCTTAAATAGCATCAAACATAGAACTTTCTTTGGTCCATTAAAAAAATGAACTTTGTCTAATATGGAATGCAAATTCATACTAGTTAAGTACATCGAGATTTGATATATCTCAAAGTAAGCAGCATTAACCAAATAACCAATACAATTTACAGAATAATCATAGATTTCATACTCGTGCAATTGGAGCACGAATGCTTGCATTCAGTATAAATTTGATACTCAAGTGTGATTAAAACAAAAATAAGCGCACTTACTTTGTCACATAATTACACACAACCAATGAATTAAATACATGTTTCTTTTTGTTGCAATAAGTTCATCAGTATTCAAGCAGAATGTGGTAATATCTCCTAGGAATTTCATATGGGGGGCAAAAAAAGCTACCCGGCAACCCTGATGACAAAATGAAATGGTAAATGGTCACTTTTAAAGGTTAAAAATTATATTAAATTATAGACTAAATGTATAACCAAACAAGGTCAGGGACATAAAAATAATAGAAGCCAACAAAGATATACCCGACTGACCATGAACATGGGACATGAGTCAATGTAGTGAAGTGTGAGAAGTCGCATGTTCAAGTAGAAATTAGACAGAAAGCTTGCCAAAATGGTGAAGCAGATGACCATGGAAGAAATGAATCAACCTGTGCAAGAGGCAACTAAGAAAGACAACAGCTTCTATAACCAGTTAGTTTCTAGAGGAAGCTGAAGCAATTTGTTAAATTACAGTAGATATGTTGATCCAAATTAGATTGTTTTACTTCTCCCAATGCTGATGGAAATAGTTCCCACCATCAATTGAGAATAGTTTAATTCACAACTAGATTAGATCCATCACACGAAATAGGACATGACATGTAATAGACAAGAATTATTCAAAATTCCAAGGGTATCCTACTGTTTCAAACAAGGGCTATCATTGCAGGCCTCAAATGGGAAAGTCATGGAGACAAGGCCCAGATCTGGGTGGTTGGGCATGGCTGGGACTCAAGCATGGTTTAGGGGTATTTGGGGTGGGCTATCCACTGTCATGCAGCCCACTAACTCAAACCCAAATCAATGAAAAATCCTGATAATTTTGTCAAGAAAATCTTTTAAATATAACTTTACCTCTACTTTTGCTGAAGTCGAGCTTGACTTTTTCTGAAATCCACTCTCCATTCCAAAATCAGCAAAGAAATCTGAAGATTTTGGTGGGGCAACATGACTGAACACTTGAGCACTTCCCGAACCAGACTCAGCAGATGGTATGTTTTCCGCATATTCAAATCGAGAAGGAAATGATGGGCAATGTGCGGTATTGGAATTAGACAGGGATGTTACAGCAGGCGCCGGTTCTTCAGGTTTCTGGTTATAAAGACTGTCATTTGGCTGCAAATTAAATACTTGGCAGAGTTAAAACGGTTGCTTGTCACTTCTTTGTAATGCCTAGAAAGTACTGCACTAAAAGTCATTAATATTGAGAGCATGCTAAAAGGCACATATGGAGGCCAACTACCACAAAATCATTTTGATGGTCTCCTTCTGAAACGAATCAAAACACCACAATCCAACCATAATTTACTTTTGTAAAGTTCCTCAGACTTCATTCCTTTTTTATTTATAATTGTTAGAATGAGAAAACACATTTACCTTTGTAGTAAGCCTTCGGACACCTAGACCCCCAGTCTTGCTTCCAGTCTTCTTCACACCAATAGGCCTTTTAGCAGCACTTATAACTGCAGAATGGGTAGGAGCCTTAGGTGACCGAGTAGTCTCATTTGAATTTTCCTTTGGCACATCCACGAGATCGAGCTCCGGAAGACCATTGACCGCATCTGCTGACCGGGATGCTACAACAGGCGATGAAGGCAAGCCACTATCTTCCACAACACTTTTAGCAACCTCTTTGGAAAGCATCTGCCTGTACAATTCAGCAGCTCTTGATGTATATTTTGCCTCAATTTTTCCACCATCTGTCCATCCATGCTGCTTAAAGAAAACCTGTGCACGGTTGTTTCCCCCGAAAGCCATCATCTTCAGCTGCTCCGAAGTCCATGAGTCTAAATTTGTGGACCTGGAAAAAAAAAACTCTTAATTGAGTAATATATACAAGACTTTCCCAAAGACAATCAAGAACAGGCTATATTCAAAACATTAATTCAATTTATAATAAAACTGAAGCCTCAAAAACATAAACAATATAAATGTGCTGAAAGGAAAAGGTGAGAGAAAACCAAATTAAAGAACTAAAACAAAGTGATGAGGAATTTCTTTTATGGTAACTACAATATGCTTTACAAGTCAAATGCAACACAATCTGACCAGCAAACTACAGTTATAACAGCAATATACAATTCTAGTTCAATAGCAAGAGAAGTGGAACACAAAGAAATATCAAGCATGTTTATCATACCTGCTGATAGAAGATTCTTTTCCACTGAGAAGGTTATTGCCAGTCTATCTGATTAATATTTCTCCATTGATGTATCTATGATCAACCTCATTTGTGACAACCTTATAAAAATGCACTTGATAGAGAAAAGCCATTCCTTCCAAATTTATAACTCTTTGCAGTCAGACTTCATAATTAATTGGTCTACCATTCAACAGAAGATCTTAGCAGTCAAAAACCTTTCACTTTCACTTCAGAAGATTTTTTTCCCAAAAAGTTCTGATATAGATAGGCTATAACTATGAACACCGGCTCATATAAAAGGTATATCAAGACAACTGAAAACATCCAAATACAATAACCCACTCGGTGATCTTCACCATGCAAACATCTTAGATCAAATAAGAAGTCATCTCCAGTCCAGTTAACCATTGATCACCGTCAAGCTTTTTCATACTTAACAATTAGACTTGTATAACTAAAACATGCCTTTGCCATCACATACAAAGAATAATTAAAGAAATTTTTCAACATGAATGATAATAGAGTAAGTTAGGTCTATGTCCTCTCCACTTACCAAAATTAATTATTTCATCTTTACAAAGGACAATCATATGATCATTGAAAAAGATTTGAGGCAATGCTGAATCAGCAATTTTAGGCCTAGCTCTGTACTCAAGATGTTACCTTTTCCTCTTTGTTTCTTATTATGAGAACTGTACTTTAACCCACTCTACCAGCTTCATTCCCCCAGTAATGTCACAATATCCATGTCAGTGGTTAGGGAGTTGATCACAATGCTTTAAAGCATTGGGAGTACATGACATGACAACATGAGCAAACCTTTGAGACCACAATTTTCTCATCATATTTGTCATGTCCTAATTATGTATCACATATTGAATTAGTTGAAGGAAGATTTGTACAGGCCTCCCTGGCATTTGATGTCAAGAGAATAGGTGTATATCCACCTGTTCTCAGCTTTTATGCCAGTATTTTTTAGAAAAAAAATTGAGTGCATATTACTCACATTAATTAAATCATTGTTAGTTTACTCATTACATGGTTCCCTATAGCTCAAACTTTGAAATTTGAGCTCAAGAGTTTCATTGTACTTTGTTTGATAGAACTGAAATACGCCATCTTGATAGTGGATCTTGTATCAGTGCCATCTTTTAATTATATTATAATGGCTGATATGGATCCCTCTGTACCGGTTTAGTAGTACAATACAGTATGCCCTGTACCATCGGTTCAGTATGGTATGGCGTTCTTTGGATAGAACAGATTAGTCAGCATTTTGATCCCTAGCTAAAACTTCTTGTTAGACAAAACCCAATCACGATAAGCTATTCTAGATTTCATATGCAAAATTTGTTTTTAGGTATATTGCTACAAAGACGGAACCTGCTTTGCATGCATTCAATTATCAATACCCAACTGAAAATAATCCCAAAGTCTAAAGATTTATCAAAGCAAAAGCCCCTTAAAAGCCGTCTCAATAATAGTCTTCTAGCAATAAACACTCACTTTCTCCCCTCTCTACTTTCTTCTATTATAAGCAATTCATCTTTGACTTCTATCATGTTGTCACAAGCTTAGACCCATCCTAGAACCTAAAACGTCAAGACCAAGGCTCGATTTTTCAGTTTTTTGGGCCTTTTACCATAACTAAACTGGCTTTGATCTTTTAACTTTTTTAATAGTTAAAGGAAATGTTAACACTTGTGCACCTGCCTCTTCTGTATCCTACATTCTATTCGAGACATGCAAGAACCATATGCTTAATATACATTGTTCAGCTAGAAATCAAAATATGCCTGGATCAAACACCTTTCACCTTTTACACAAATGCATTAAGTCTAAGAGAGATTCTAAACTTCCGAAATCCTGCCATGTGGTTTCTCACATATCCCAAAACTGTCATCATCTTCATATAATTCAGTGGCTGTTGGTCACCACCCAGAGGCACCAAGAATGCAACTGGCTAGCAAAAATTCTATTAACATCTGATTAGTTTGATCTCAACTTCCATTGAAGGGAAGGGAATGTCACGTCAATACCATCTATTCATTCATTATGCACCGGGGATTACCTATAGTCAGTTTCCATCTTATCATGTATATAATTCCAGAGTTGCATGCTTTAAGGATTCGAACATCTTTAAAAAAGATGGCAAAAGATTTGGACCGACAGCAACATCATCGCCTCAAGGTTTTGAAAGGGACAATAGTTGAAAATTCAGAAACGACCTTCAAATTAATCAGAGAAAAACCGAATTGAACTACAAGAACATAAAGGGGAACCCTATAATTAAATAATAACTGGCACAAAGGATTTGCAGCGATAGAAACATCATCGCCTCAGGGGTTTGAAAGGACGTTTTGAAAAGGATGATAGCTGAAAATTCAGAAACGGCCTTCACATTAATCAGAGATAAACCGAATTGAACCACAAGGACATGAAGGGGAACCCTAGAAGTTGCCTCCTTAAATAAATCAACAAAAGACGATGACAATCCCATACCTCACGAAGCTAATGTGCACGCCGAGGCTACGGTGGACAGCCGAGCAGTCAAGGCAGAGGAAGATACCGTACGTCACCGACGCCCACGTAGGGTTCTTGGCGTTGCAATCAAAGCACATCTGAGACGGAAAGATCCACGGTCAGAAGCGATCAGATCTGGAGGATCCCGTCGGGATCCGGAGTTCCCGCACCAGATCCTCAAAACCTTATCGATTTTCAGGAAAACAAGTGATCCCAATTGAGGCGAACACAAAGCAAATCTACAAGGATAAACCTAGGAGATTGATTACCATATAAGAGGGGAAAAAGCAAAGAAGACGTAGAAGAAGAAAAAGAAAGAGAAGAGCTTGAAAAGATTACCTTGTTCTCCGACTTAGATTTGAGCTTTTTGAAAACCGCGTTTTTTTCGGTGAAGCTTTCGGAAGCCATGGCCGCGATGGTACGAACGGTGGGTGAGAGAAGGGTTTTTATTTCCCACGAGGAGGAGAGGAGGTTTGGGGCGAAGAACCTACTCTGGGGAAGTCGGGGAGGAGAGACCGTGGTTGCGCGAATTAAGGAAACGATGGATAATTAAACCTTTTACTAAATTCCTTCCACTGGAGAATTTGTCCTGGGTGTTTTATTTAGAATTTTTTTGCATGGTTTCCTTCTAAAAAAATTAAATTTATATGAATATTTTTTTAAAATTATTAATTGCATCTATACCCGTTAAATATTATTTTTTATCAATATTTCTAACATAACAATTCTTTTGATACTGTTAATAAAAACCATAGTTATTTAAATTAAAAATTAATTAATTTAAAATATTTGATTTTTTAAAAATGTTGGATGTAATGGATACATATAAAAAAAGAATAAAAATAAATAAATATATAAATCAGGTATCTACGAAGGGTATACATGTAAATATCAATTTTAGAAGGGTATTCATGCAAAATCCAATATTTTAGAAGGTATACATGCAAAAAAATCTTTTATTTATTTAGCCCCTGAGCCGCGAGGTTCGCGGCGATGGCAGTATAAAATGGTTGGTGGGCTTCCGTTCCGAGGAAGTGCAACGAGGACATTAGGACACTTTGCTTTCCAGCCGCGTTGCACCTTCCCTATTATAATTTTTTTAAAATTAATATTATTTAAAAAAAATTAGATTTGTATGACATAGCGACCGGAATTCATGTTTTCAAAAGATAAACTCAATTTCGATTTTTGAAAAGACGGTTCTCATACAACCATCAATTTTTTTTTAATTTAATTATTTTTAAATTTAATTATAATCTTGACATGATATTTTTAAATTAAATATGATGTGACATTTTGTATTCATCTTTTAGAAGGGCAAATTCATTTGAATTTGTTTATCCAAAAAACGAATTCAAACAGATTTTTTTTAAAATTTCATAAATATTATTTTTTTAAAAAAAAAACTGATTAATATATTTTAATTATAATAAATAAATAATAAATTAAAAATTAATATTAATTAAAATTTTATATATTACTTTTTTGGTAATATTAATTATTATATTATTTTGAAATAATATTAATTAAAAATAACATTAATTAACTATATAAAAATAATATTAATTTAAAATTAATAATAAATTAACTAAAAAATAACATTAATTAAAAGATATTATAATAATATATTATAATATATTTTTTATTATAATAATTATTTTATATTCAAAATATAATAAATATATTATAATTTATTATATTATATAATATATATTATAATATAGTATAAAGTTTTTTAAAAAATTAAAAATAATCACCAGGTCGATACTATTCGGTCGTCAACCCGGTACCAGTTCGGTCGACAGCCCGATATCAGTCCGATCCCTTGCTCAGGACCGGTGGCAGAACCCCGACGACCGGACCGGCGATCAGATATGTGGCATAATTGGGACTAGACCGGTGGCAGGATCCTGGCGGTCGGACCGGTAGTCGGATCTTGGTGACTGGACCGACACCTGGACCGACGACCGGACCGAGGTCTGGACAGGCGACTGGACCGGGGGTCGGACCGATGGCCAGATCGGGGTATGGCCACAAGACCGGCGGCCGAACTGGGATCTGGCCACCGGTTCGACAATCGATCCTGAACAAGGGATCGGACTGACACCGGGCTGTCGACCGAACTGGTACCGGGCTGGCAACCGGATGGTATCGACATGATGATTATTTTTTATTTTTTAAATTTTTTAATTTTTTTTATATTATATTATAATAGATAATATAATAAATTATAATAAATTTATTATGTTTTAGAATATAAAATATTTACTATAATATATAAAAATATTATGATATATTATTATAATATCTTTTAATTAATTTTATTTTCAATTAATGTTATAATATTTTTTAAATTTTGTTATATATTTTTTAAAATTTTGTTATATATTTTTTAAAATTTTATTAGATTAAAATTTAATTAAAAATATATCTCTTAATTATATTTTGTTATATATTTTTCAATATTTTTCAAAATATTTATGAGGTATTTAATGGTGCATATAATGCTTACGGTGGAATTTTGATTTAATTCCCATAATACTTTTTGAAAAACCAATTCAAATTAACTATCAAGAAGGACATTTTTAAAATTAAATAAAATATTATGTATGGCATTTTCGTAATTAAATCAAAGATTATGAAGGACATTTTGAAAATTAAATTTTTGGAATAAATCAAACGGAAATTTAATTTCCAGAATGCCCTTCATAATTTTTGATTTAATTATAAAAATGACATTTGTAATGTTTTATTTAATTTCAAAAATACCCTTTGTAGTTAGTTTGAATTCATTTTTAAAGGATATTATGGGAATTAAATAAAAATTCCTCGTAAATATTAAATGCACCATTAAATGCCTCTGATAAATATTTTTTTAATTAAGTTTTAATCTAATAAAATTTTAAAAAATATATAATAAAATTTAAAAAATATTATAACATTAATTAAAAATAAAATTAATTAAAATATATTATAATAATATATCATAATATTTTTTTATATTATAGTAAATATTTTATATTCTAAAATATAATAAATTTATTATAATTTATTATATATATATTATATATTATAATATAATATAAAATTTTTAAAAAAATAAAAAAAATAAAAATTAATCACTATGCCGATACCATTCAATTGCCAGCCCGATACCAATTCGGTCGATAGTCCGGTGTCAGTCCGATCCCTTAGGATCGACTGCCGGACCGGTGGCCAGATCCCGGTCCGGCCGTTGGTCTGGTGGCCAGACCCCAGTCCGACCATTAGTCCGGTCGCCTGTCCGGTCCCCAGTCCGGCCGTCGATCCGGGTGTCGGTCCGGCCACTAGGATCCGACTACCAGTCCGACCGCCAGGATCCTGCCACCGATCTAATCCTAGTCATGCAACAGATCCGATCGCCGGTCCGGTCATCGAGGTTCTGCCACCAATCCTGAGCAAGGGATCGGACTGACACCGGGCTGTCGACCGAACTGGTACCGGGCTGTCGACCGAACTGGTACCGGGCTGGTGACCGAATAGTATCGACCTGGTGATTATTTTTAATTTTTTTTAAAATTTTATACTATATTATAATATATATTATATTATATAATATAATAAATTATAATATATTTATTTTATTTTAGAATATAAAATAATTATTATAATATAAAATATATTTTAATATATTTTAATTAATGTTATTTTTAATTAATATTATTTTTTAGTTAATTTATTATTAATTTTAAATTAATATTATTTTATATAGTTAATTAATGCTATTTTTAATTAATATTATTTCAAAATAATATAATAATTAATATTATCAAAATATAATATATAAAATTCTAATTAATACTAATTTTTAATTTATAATTTATAATTTATTTATTTAAAATTAAAATTTATTAATCAGATTTTAAAAAAATAATAATATTTATGAAATTCAAAAAAAAATATGTTTGAATTCGTTTTTTGGAAAGATGAATTCAAAAGAATACGTCTTTCCAGAAGACGAATATAAAATATCCCATCAAGTTTAATTTAAAACACCACATCATGATTATAATTAAATTTTAAAAAATAATTAAATTAAAAAAAAATTGATGGTTGTACGAGATTCGTCATTTCAGAAGATGAAGTTGAATTCATCTTTTGAAAAGATGAATTCAAGTACCCTATAACTACCACGTCAGACGAATCATCTATTTCGATAAATATATCTGAAACCATCTATTTCGATAATTTTTTAAAAAAAATATTATTTTAAAAAAAAATTTCCCTGCTACGTTTGGCAACGTTATTATTTTTTTTCAAAAAATTAAAATTAAAATTAAAATTTTTATTTTTAAAATATTTTATAATATTTTTTGGATGGTGAGATAGAAACTGTGTTGATATATATATATATATTATGAATATGAATATGGATATTAAAATTAGTTTAATAATATATTTATTTATTTATTTATTTTAAAAAATATAAATATAGAAAGTAAAAATATTAATATAAATTTAATTAGATAATTAAATTTTATTATTATATAATCAAAGATATGACAAATCAAATTAATAATTTTTAAATATAATTATATATATATATATTAAAATAATAAATGATATATAAAATTAAATAAAATTATAGGTAGAATCCGATATCCGGATATGCCTGAAATAATTTCCTATCTATATTTATATTTTTTTAATAAATAAATATAGAGATCGAACTGTCGGGATGGGAACTTGCAAGAGTAGTAGCTACATCGGTTTTAACTCCTATCTCTTTTCTCAATCAAAAAAATACATATATGAATTGGATAATTATCTATTTATATCTATATTTTTTTATAAATATAAATATAAATATTAATATTAATCAAATATTTTAAATTTTTATTTATATTAAAATAAATTTAAATATAAAAATAGATATAAATAAATATCATCATATCTATTTTTATCGTTATTGAACTAGGGCCGGAGCTCGAAACAATGGAAAGGGAAGGGGATGAAGACAATGACACAGCCGAGGATGATGATGAGCTCGACATTGCTCTATTTCCATTCCTTGAAATATCTATTTCAAAGCAAACCGTATTGTGCATGCCAACAAAAGCATATGGTGCACACAAGTCAACGGTCAACGACCACGCAGCTCATAAGCCCTCCATTTGGTCCATGAATCATCTTGAACGAGAATATCGTAGTTTCTAGCTGTAAGAATAGTACAAATGAGGTTCCACACGTGCACGTTCGAAGGTGTTGCAGCAAAAATGCTGCTAGATGTAGCACTTCTCTCGGCCCGGCAAGAATTGCCTATACACCTTTTGAAAGGTCACCTTGGAACTGTTTGCAAGAAATTTGGAGTTCTTTGTGCAAATAATTTTTCATTACAAGATTTTATGCATGATTATTATAATACCTGTTGTGACAATGACTCAGCTACTTATCTCGATGAAATAACAAGAAAGTATGATAAAGCTGACTGATGACGAAATTGACTTATTAAGAAGCATGACCAATTATTAGCTGACTAACTATTGGCTGACTAACTAAAGGATCGACCAGAATATAAAGGCCGACCAGAACATAAAAGCCGACCAGTACATAAAGACCGACTAGAATATAAAGACCGACCAGGATATAAAGACCAACTAGAATATAAAGACCGACCAGCACATAAAGGCTGACCAGAATATAAAAGCCGACCAGCACATAAAGACCGACCAACTCATAAAGGCCGACCAACTTCAAAAAGAATGAAGATGGAAAAAAAAGAGGTAGTTATTCTATCAGAATAATCAACTACCGTTATGACAGGCACATGTTAATTTCTATCAAAACTAACTGTCAGAGGCCTTTTCAACTGAATTTTGTTAAGGCCCATGCATATTAATACCGGTAAAGGGGAACTTCTGGGGGTAAGTAAGATCAACTAGCTGAAGCATTCTCTCATTTTTCTACCCATCTTCTCTGAGATTCTCTATCTGTTTATCCAAACCCTTACTAACTTAAGCATCGGAGTGTCCCTCATCGGAAACCCTCCGATGAGTGGGTTTGTTTTGCAGGACTACGAGATACCTGATTGATCAAACTAAGAAGGTGCTGAAAGGTTACTTTGGTTCGGCAATAATAAATTGGCGTGCTAGGTAGGGGATAAAAGTTAAATCTTAGAAAGAATCTTAAAGAGAAAGATGGTAAAAGAAAATACAAAACACTTCTACTGGGAGGGCCCGTCCACCATCTAAGAAGAATGATCCACCCATGGATGGTGAAGACGTCGCTCCAGCTGCAAGCATGGGACGACAACAATTGAACATTCTTCTAAATAAAATGGAAATCTTAACTGTTGCTGTCCAGAACCTTCAAGAAGTAACAATCAGCGAGCAACAACACCCTATTGCCTCCATATGTAGTCAACGATCTCCCGGTCTGACATTTAGAACCAAGCCATTATTCCTATTGTCACCAACGCTCTCCCACGTGACAAGACTCCTAACCCCACGGATATGGGGAAGACCGACTTGGAGGAAAATGCCCGAGATCTTATTCCATTTCCTCCAACGAATCTATCCCAAAAAGCACCCGTCGGAGCCAAGAAATTCGAGGATGAGATAACTTTGAGAAGAAGTCCCACAAGCTGGAATTACAGGTCACCAAACTCGATGACCAAAGAAAGAATGACGAAAGGCTGACAGCCTACAACATGCGGCCACCCTTCTCCAGAAGAATCATGGAGGAGAAAATTCTGTCTCACTTCAAGATTTCCCAATTGGAACCTTATGACAAAGCCACAAATCCACTCGATCATTTAGATAGCTTCAAGGCCCATATGATGATTCAGGGGATAACCAACATCCTTCACTGTCTTGCTTTCCCGGCAACACTCAAAAAAGTCACCAGGGTATTCGAGTCTTCAACAGGTACCATCCATTCTTTTGATTAACTAAAAAAATTATTTATGGCTCATTTCAGGACCAGCCGGAAGATGCCATGCAATTCAAATAGCCTCTTCTTCATCCAACAACAAGAAAGTGAAACTCTAAGAGAGTATGTGGCCTGTTTCAACTTTGCTATACTCGAAATCCTCGATCTTAGAGAGTATGTGGCCCATTTCAACTTTGCCATACTCGAAATCCCTGATCTTAATGAGCATATGGCTATGTCTGCTATGAAAAAAGGTCTCCGACCATCCAGATTCACTTTCTTTCTGGAAAAGAAGCTCCCCGCCAGTTACTCTGAGTTATTGGCGCACTCACAAAAATATGTGTAGCTGAAGAGCAAGTAGCAAGCTAACGCCAGGCTGAAGGAAGATGGTCTCAAAAAAAAAAGGAACCAAAAGAACAAAGAGCCACAATCTCCTAACAATGTTAGACTAATCAAACAAAGGCTTATCTTAAAGCCCAAAAGCTGACAAGCCGACGAGTGCTGTGATAAGCTGATCGAATTGACCCCTAATAGGCCTGAAGGATAAATAAAAGGCCGTGTCAAGCCCAAAGATTGATCCATAAAAGGTCATAATAGGCCTGAAGGATAAACAAGATACCGTGTCAGGCCCAAAAGTTGATGAGACGACAATCGGCAAACTTTTTGTATAAATCTATTGGCTGGCCAACTCATCAGGCTCATCTTAAAGTCCAAAAGCTGACCAGCTGACAAGTGTTGCGATAAGCTGACCGAATTGACAAAAGGTCAAAGGCCATAATAGACCCGAAGGATAAACAAAAGGCCATGTCAGGCCCAAAAGTTGATAAGACGATAATCGGTCGACTCTCTCTACAAATCTATTGGCTGTCCAACTTATAAAGACCGACTCATCTTTATGTCAAAAGTCTGATCTCCAACCAACCCAGCCTATAAGAAATATAGGCTGGACTGCCAATAGATGGATCGATGACCAAACTTCATCGACCAACAAAGAAAAAAATATATTCAAATAAAGAGTTGGTTTGATCCACTGACTCAACGGTATATCCAATAAATAAAGAGTTGGCCTAATCCACTGACACAATTGGTATGTCCGACAAATAAAGAGTTGGTCTAATCCACTAACTCAATCAGTATATCCGATAAATAAAAAGTTGGTCTAATCCACTGACTCAATCGGTATATCCAACAAATAAAGAGTTGGTCTGATCCACTGACTCAATTGGTATGACCGACAATATCAAAATAATTTATTTATTAGCCAAAGTTTGTTCATCGGATATTACTTGTTTATCAGCCAACATCAAGGCCGAAGAGATAAAACTACTCCCTTCATCCAAAAAAGAATAAAAACTGAAGCACTTCATTGGCGGCATTTTAAGCTTGTGAGTGAGGAGCAATGTTGTGACAATGACTCAGCTACTTAGCTTCGATGAAGCAACAAGGAAGTATGATAAAGATGACTGATGACGAAGTTGGCTTATCAAGGAGTATGACCAACTATTGGTTGACCAACTATTGGCTGACCAACTAAAAATCGACTAGAATATAAAGGCCGACCAGCACATAAAGGCCGACCAGTACATAAAGGCTGACTAGAATATAAAGGCCGACCAACTTTAAAAAGAATGAAGATGGTAAAAAAAGAGATAGTTATTCTACCAGAATAACTACTACCGTTATGACAGACACGGGTTAGTTTCTACCAAAACTAACTATTAGAGACCCTTTCAACTGAATTCTGTTAAAACCCACGCCTATAAATACCGGTAAAGGGGGACTACTATGAATAAATAAGATCAACTAGCTTGAGTATTCTCTCATTTTTCTGCCCATTTTCTCTGAGATTCTATATCTGTTTACCCGAATCCTTGCTGACTTAAGCATCGGAGTATCCCTCACCAGAAATCTTTGAGTGGATTTGTTTTGCAAGACTTTGAGGAAGCTGACTGAGAAAACCAAGAAGGTACAGAAGGGTTACTTTGGTTTGGCAACAACAACACCAAAATAATGATAATCCAAAGTTTAAAGAAATACCTATATGCGCCATTAATTTTCAATGCTTACATGAACATCAAAAGTCAAGTCATTTTTTTTAGCATCATCTCGCGACTACTTGATAAGATGAGCTATGGAAATTAATCTTATGAAAGCATTGAGAGTCGAGGAGATCAAGCTTATTTATAAATAAATCCCAACAAGCTCTTTTATCATGGACTAAGTTGGACCAAGACCTATACTGTACCGCTCCAACCAATATAAGATGCCCAAAGTCTAATCACAAGGATTATAATAACATTGGAATTATACACATGTACATCAATACAGATAATATAATCAGCCCGCTTTTAACAAACCAAAATAAATAAAATAATTAATGGTAGCCCACAAATAAAGAAACTCTTACATTTTCTTACTTGGACAATATTAATTATGATTTTGAAAATATTTTATTTTAAAAATGACTCTTGGGCTGAACAACAGTAAAACACGGTACATGACCATGATTTTTTTAAAAAAAATATTATCCATGAATAACACCTTCGAAATGACTTGGTCCAACAATATCAATCATGCCCAATCATTAGAGTCATTGTATCCTTTATTTGACACAAGACCTATCTATGATTACAAACATCACCAATACTATCGACATGAATCTTGGTATAGTAGTGTAGCAAGAAAATAGCATCCAAAAATGATCCAAAGAAAATATGATATTTTTTTATCAATTTTCTAATTTCTCTTCAACATGCTAGAACAAATAAAATAAATAAAAAAATTTAATGACTTCAAAATAACAAGCAATTCTGTCTCACATACGCAATATAGAATCAATGACGAGACAGTGCAACAGATCTAAGACTCGACACCTTATCTCAAATTTCATGCAACATGTATATAAATAAGAGATATATCATAAATATGCACACATAATAAAATAATTATATAAATATACCATTAATCATCATTTTTTTTACCTATATATTTTATTATAAGCTATAAAAATTCTATGACTTCAAAAGAAGCCCGTATATCTCCAAACAAATATATCGAGATCTCTTAATAACAAATAAGATATTCTAATACAACCGTCATTCTCAAGACAAACATACATTCTTGAGATACTATATTATATTTTATTTTATATATACATATAAATCATATGGGAATGCAATTCATCAACTATCATGTTAACAATATATATAAATACTTATTATAGATATATAAAATGAAAAGAATATCTATAATAATAAAGTATAAATACGAAATCACTCCCACTAACTAAACGTATCAAAAGAATTCAATATGTCCACATTTTCAACAAGCTTTGTAAAGCAGATAGAACTGAAACCTTTGGTCAATCTCATTATATTATAATCTATCAAAAAAGTAATCAATGACAAATAAAATTATCTATTAAGTCAATGCATAAAAGCATCAAACTTCCACTAATCTAAAAAATCAAAAAGTTTTATACTATCCATATTCTTGATATGTTTCATGAAAATTTTATATTTTAGTTATTTAATTAGGGGATAGCAATCATTAACTCTGCATCCATATATTTTATAAAATCTTCCTTTTAACTAAAATCTTTAACTATCAAATATTCTATCTATATATGGATTGAGATATTAGCAGTTTTTATTGTTCTTCGAAAGAACATAGCTAGACTATTATTATAATAAATCTCAAGTGATTTTAAGATATAATTAATAATTATTAGAACTTGGATGATATCTCAAAATCAAGATAATATATATTATGATTTTGCAATATGCTACAAACTTTATTTGTATATCCTAGAGAATATCATAAGATTATATTTTCATGCTTTTCTAAGAAAAAACCCTCCAGCCATTCAAATTTTAAGAAACCTAATTGATTATAAGAAATGACAAATTTTTGTTTCCTATTATGTTATTTCTTTACCGGTCTACATCAACTAGTAGTGGAAGTACTATAATTGATTTAGATATATAATGTTGCTCTCCCACTATTCTATAATATGATGGAATATAATATTTTCATAAATAAATAAATAATTTATTTTTCTTCTAATATCATATTTCTAATATAAGAGCATCTAATATCATTCATATTAGAATCTACAAATATAGCATAATTTAACTTAATATTTTTTTATACCCCTATTAGTATAGTAGAATTTAGAATTATTTGGATAATCATTAAATAAAATATTATTTTAGATCCAAATTTATTTATTGTATTATTGATTTTTTAAGAGAGCTCCTAATATAAAATTGAATAGTATCAGGCTTCCTACCAATCTTTAACTTAAAAGGTATCTTGTATAACTATTTTGCCAAAATATTTATTCAAAATATAGATGGCAATCCTCAAGGTCTCACACTAGAGACATCATGATAAATTGTGTCCATTCATCATCTTTTAAACCATATCCTTTAAAGTATGATTTTGCCTCTTAATCACATCATTTTATTTAGAAGTTTCAAGCATAATTATTAAATAACTGTCCCATACTTATACAAATATTTGATAAATTGTCCTATTTATTTATTATGTATGGGATTATTGAATATGACTGATACGCCATATCACCCCTATCTTTTTTTAAAAAAGTATCAAAATTTTTTAGTACAATAGGATAAAATTATTAATTATCTCACTTATATGATTTTAAAATGACTAAATTGTATAACAAGAAAACTAAAAATATGATGAGTAAGGAATGTATTAGAGATAAAAATCTGATAATACTAAGTTTATGCATAATACTCTCTAGTTTCATAATATAAACCCTAACACTGTCATGCCAATATATCTCATATTGATTTATTTATTCATCAACTAACCAGATTCTTTTTTATCAAATTCTATATACCTTTTACAAATAAAGTCAAAAATTATATTGCATTGCCATTCTTAGATATAACAGCGAGAATGAAATCATTTTTTTTAATATTTTGTATGCAAAATGATTCACTATCTACCACTTCTATAAGCAGCTATTATTCTATAGTACTTTTACGAGTCATCCAAGATGGAGGATCATTACGTAATATAATATCCAAAACCATCATACTTAGTACCATCACAATTTCAATTTTTATATTTCATAAATTATTCTGGTCAGAATCATAATAGGAGCATTAACTTTATTAAATACAAATATATAATAACTGTTAAATAATTTTTATGTAGTTAATCAATAGAGAAATATAGACAATGCATATTATTGTGTCCAAACAGATTACAGCAAACTTGAAATAAAAGAGGAACGGATCGAGCTGATTTGATCTAGCTCTCAGTCATCTTCTTGGGATATCTGGGTGTTGAAGTAGCAATCAAGCTTGTTAATGGCGTTTAGACTGGAACAGATGCGATCTGAAGGAAGACTAGGTGAAAAGTGTTTGAAAAATATGAATTGCCAAAAAAGGTCCTCTCACCATTACAATCGTGGATATTTATAGGCTAAGGAGTCAACCGCTTACAGCTAGCATCTATCTATAAAACGGTTAATACAGAGTGTAAGCACGTGCAACCTAAGTTGGTCGTAAGGAATTAATCACTTACAGCTGGCATCTATCTGTAAAACGGTTAATATATAGTGTAAGCACGTGCAACCAAAGTTGTTCGTAATTAATCAATCTTCTCTTCTAAATGATCAACTTCTTCAAAGTCGATCAGCTTCATCAAAGTTGATCGCCTTCTTCAGAATTGATCGTCTCCTTCAAAGTTGATCGTCTCCTTCAAAGTTGATCGTCTTCTTCAGAATCGATCGTCTCCTCCAAAGTTGATCGTCTTCTTCAGAATCGATCGTCTTCTCCAAAGTTGATCGTCTCCTTCAAAGCTAATCGTCTTCTTCAGAATTGATCGTCTCCTCCAAAGTTGATCATCTTCTTCAGAATCGATCGTCTCCTCCAAAGTTGATCGTCTCCTTCAAAGTTGATGTCTTCTTTAAAATGGATCGTCTCCTTCAGAATTGATCATCTCCTTCGAAGTTGATCGTCTTCTTCAAAGTTGATCGTCTCCTGCAGTACATAATTATTACCAAATTCCATCCTCAAATAAATCTATCAATTACCTAGAAATGGATCGATTTTGCGTCTGTTGATTATTAATCGACTTCGTATCCTTTAGATGTTGATAAATTACGTACCGATCATATTTGTGCCTTTCAAGCATTGATCGGTTTGATACCTTCTGAACATAGACCAATTTCAATTTTAGGCCCTCAATGGGTCAAAATAAATAGATCAGTTTTATCATATCCCAACACTAGTCCTCCCAGTTTCTGAGTCCATTAAATGGAAATCAGAAACTGTCAGGAATTTCTGCTTAGGAACAACATGCCTAGATGATGTGTCAAACTTTAACCGGAGAAACAGTTATAAAAACAAACCGCCGTATCTTCTCCTCATCATTATAATTTTTCTAAAATCTGAGAAAATCAAAATATCCTCGAAAAAGAAAAAAATATCCATCTTATCAGCAGATCGCAGCCATCGTACCATAAAAAACCGTTTCGACCCTTCGAGAAACCCAATTTCCATTAAATAATCTAAGGACAGATGGCTAAATCTAGTTCATTCTCGTTGTTCGCAAAGAGATCTTGATCCGTTGAAAGGCATTATATAAACACCAGCCCTCTCAGAGAAATAGGTTTTCAGCCATTTCTGCCTTTTGGCTTTAGGAGCGAAAGAAAAAACTCCACAGGTCGGCTTCTTATTTCTCTTCTTCTTTACCAAGTTAATCTTCCTTTAATTCCTTTCTTCATCATGGTTAGGATCTTAGAAACCAGTCATATAGAAAACCCCGGAAACCCTGAAGAATCCAGTTCTCAGCAACAAAGAAAACAAACTGAACAAGTAAAAATATGAGATATTAGGTCTTCTCTGTCCGAACATAGGATTTTAGCATTAAAACAGTATTATAATATTTCTAATGAATATGTTGTAATCCTCTCTCTTGCTGAAGATCAAATAGATCAGCCCCCTGCTGGTAGCATAACCATATACGAAGAACATCTAAGGGCCAGACTTAGATTTCCGATCCATTCATTCTTCCTCATGATCTTCAAATTATATCGGGTATTACCATCCCAACTAACCCCTAATAGCATTCAGATTATTTGCGCGTTCTTAATCCTTTGCAGGGACACGGACATAACTCCAAAAACCTCACTCTTTACCTCTTTATTCGTATTAAAATGAGATATTCATGGCCATGGATGGTGGGTAATCAACCCACGACATGGTCGGAAATTTATTTCTAGACTTCCTTCAGCCATTCATGGCTGAAAACCAAGCTTCTTTTATATCTTCTCTAAAATCCCTTGAAACTTTATCACTAGCCATAGGGAACCCCGACTAACTCCAAATGACGGCAAAAAGGTTCTGGCTTCTGATCAAGAAGACTACGAGAAGCTTACCGGGATGGAAGTTCCTCCGATTAAAGAACTTCTTGACGAAAGAGGGCTCTTTTCAGCGAAAATCAGTCATAAACCCTTTTTAGGTATTTTCATTACTGATATTATTTCATCAACCTTTATGATCAATCTATCTTAATCTCTGACTATTTCTTTATCGTAGACACATCAGTCATGGTGGACGTCCAAAAACTTCGGAAGCTTTCGAAGAAAAGGAAGGTAGAAGCCACCTCTTCTATTCAAGAAGAGAGAAAAATCCAGAAACTGAAGAAGAAGATTCCGATCAACCCAATAATTTCACCAACAGTAGCAAGACCTGATTCTCCAATTGTGATAGCTAGTGTGTCGAAGGACGATGAAGTTCCTTTATCAACATCCCTCCAACCTTCCATGCAAAAACAAACGACAAGCATTCCAGGAGACGACACACTCTCTCGTCCTATTGATCAGCTGGATAAGGGCAAAGCTCCGATGAGGGATGAGGAAGAAAGAATCCCAGCTGCAAATATTTCGACTGGTTTTCCTATATATGCTGATGATTTAGGCCTCAACGACCCGATGTTGGCACGTCAACTTATGAAGTATATAATAATTCCAAAAGACTGGGAGATAACAAAGTCCCAATAAATTGACGACACAATCTTGCAACTTCATCCGACAGTGTTGAAGGTATGAGCTACACTTACATTTTGAATAAATATTTAACCATCTTTTTTAGTTTTGGCAAATCTAATTAATATAAGGTATGAAATAATAGCTCATCCATGGGATTAATATCATGGATGAAAGTTTGAAAAACTTTGATCAATTCCGCAAAGCCATGAGTAATGAAGTGAGTGTGGCAAAGGTGGAGAAAGAAGTGGCTGAAGAATTGAAAAAATCCATGAAAAAGAAGTTGGGAGAAGCGACAATCAAAATCTCGGCATTAGAGGCAGAATTAAAAGAAACAAGGTCAAAGATGAACAATATGGAATATAAGCTAAAGAAAAGTAGGACCGGTACGATTCAGAGAAGAAAGGTCATGTGTGAGAATAAGCTGTTTATTAAGAAGTGCCTCCAACAAACCAACAGTTCCTGAATATATCTCATCTTCATCCGAAGAAGAAGAAGAGAATCCTTTCGCCCCCGCTTTAGAGGAAGCAAACCAAGATTCGTTTGCGAAACATATTCCGTCAAAAAAGAAAAAGCCCCTGTTGAAGAATTTGCTGATCCAACCGGTAATAAACCCGTTCAAGTATTGGTCGCTGATACAAGTATCAACAATCTGAAATTGACGAAAACTATACTGCAATCCACTATTCTTCGAAAGGATTGGGAGATGATTATCAAACAAGGAGTGAAAGAAGCTTTAACTTCCATTTACCCAAAAATCTCAAAGGTAAGCAATACTCTTTTCTTTTCTTCATGACAAACTGTTCATATTCTAACAACATTGCAAACTGTTGCCCAGATATGGTGCCCAAGAGGGGGGGGTGAATTGGGTATTTAAAATTTTAAAGCAATATATGTGCTATCAAGTTTTAAGGTGAAGAGTGATAGTGCTTTAAGAATTGTGCAACGGAAGCAATGAAATAAAGTGGCAATTAAAGAGCTAAAGAAGTTAAAGAGAAAGACAATGCAAACACACAAGAAATATAGTGGTTCGGTGCACCTAGCACCTACATCCACTCCCCAAGCTCCACTTGGGAATTTCACTATAATCTTTAGATTACAGCCGACTTGTTTTACCAGGCTCACAAGTCAAAACCTTACACACTTGTTTTGGCTTCGGGCTAACAAGCAACCCTAGTTGATTTTATCAATTAGATCACCAACAAACCTTACTCACTTGTTTTGGCTTCGGGCTAACAAGCAACCCTAGTTGGTTTTATCAATTGGCTCACCAACAAACCTCACTCTAGTTTCAAATTCCCTTGAAACTAGCTAAAGACAAAAGAGTATGAATACAATGAATTAAAACTAAACAAACTCCTTTTGAGTAATAATAAATTCGTTGAAGCTCTTGATGGAGACTCTTCAAGCCTTTTCCCTTGGAATCTTTGGACCTCACTAAATGCCAAACACTTGAATGTTGGATTCCTCAAAGATGGAAGACTTTTTGGCTAGGGAATCTCTTGGTTTTCTCACTCTTTTGGCTTGGAAGTGATTGAAGGCTTTGTACTTTGAATCAACACTTTTTCACTTTGTCTCCTTGTCTTTTTTGAAGTTTGGTGGAGGTTAAATACCTCATTCATGCTAAAACAACTCCACAAGACCGTTAGATTCAAAAATATGGCCGTTTATGGCCGTTGGAAATCAAATCAGAAGTTCAGAAAAACTAGCCGTTATGCCATGAGTCGACCTCATGAGTCGACCTCTGGATCAAGTGTCGACCTCATGAGTCGACCTCCAGTAAAATTTAGGCAAAAGTTCAGAATACCATAGTTCTGCCCATTTGAATTCTCAGGCTATGAGTCGACCTCTGGTGTCGACCTCTGGACAGGTGTTGACCTCTGGTGGTCGACCTCTGAAGCGTGCCACTGAGACTTTGCCGTGCCGGCCATGCTGAACTTTTCTTTTTCTTCATGAGTCGACCTCTGGTGGTCGACCTTTGACAAGATGTCGACCTCTGGGGGTCGACCTCTGATCTGAATCTTTCTGAAACTCTTGAGATTTGCGTGCCATGCTTGAGTTTCTTTAAGCCTTTATTTCTTTTGTCAAATATTTCTTAACAAGAAGGTCCATTATGAGAATTTTGATCTTGTCCAAGGTAGAAGAGCTCATTTTCAAATCAGGTAAACTTAGTTTCATCATTGTCCTTTTGATACTCTTTTTGAATAACCTAAGTCCTGAAACTTTATCTTGAGATTAAACATTAGTCCAAACATATACTCAACCTTTTGTTAATCATCAAAACTAAGGAGTCAAAGCCAACAATCTCCCCCTTTTTGATGATGACAAAACCTTGAGTATATATGCAATTAAGTTCAAAAGCAAGATATAGCAATAATAAAATATTTTCACAGAATCCTTACATGCATGAGTGTATCATAAAAATTTACTTTTCATCTTCTTTTTGTGAAAATATTTTCAAGAGTTACCTTTTATTTACTTCTTTCTTCTTGTGAAAACATTCTCATGAGTCAAGAAAGGTAAGAATCATATAAACTTTACTACTCATAAGACGGAGATCTCATAAATACATATATTCTTTACTAAATTTGATCTCATAAAAACATATATACTTTACTACTCCCCCTTTTTGTCAAGAATCAAAAAGTTTATTTTTATAGTGAAAGATATATTAATGAGACTTATGTTCAATTATAATGAAGTATTTAGGTGCATAAAATACATGCTCCCCCTCAATTTGTGCATTCAATATAATAAAGTATTTTAACTTGAGGGTTTTTAAATGTTAAGAGCTGGTATCAGATAAAATGTCACAAAATGTCATAATATTGATAAAAAGTCACAAGATAGATAAAAATAAGTGTATACAGTTACAAAATTGCTTACAAAGTAGGCACAAAATACTGATACAACAGATCATACACAAGCAAACTAAGTACAACAAATAAAACTATGAGGCTACTCCTCATCAGAAGGTATGTCAAAAGATACAGGAGCCATGATCCTAGATGAGGATTTTGGAGTCCTATGAGAGGAACTCCGAGTCCTCAGAGAGGGACCAGACCTAGGGGTAGTCCTACGAGATCTATATGTCCTAGGTAAGGGCTCCACAGAAGTCGAGACAGAGGCAGTAGCTGAAGGAGTGGACGGATCAGCATGCTGAGTAGACTGAGCTGGGGTCTGCCTGCTGACTAGCTCATAAGCTGTGGGATCATCGATATCTGTCTCTGTATGCTCATCTATGTCATCCGGAATCCCAGTGATAGTCTCAAATAGTGACTCTGTAGGCTCAATATCAACTGGCACAGTTGTGGCTGGAAGATCTGAACTCTGAAGATCAGTGGAAGGAGGATCAGCTGAAGGGGGAATCTCTGGAATCAGCTCTGCAGGTGGAACATCAGAACGACCTGCTCCAGGCTGATCTCCATCACTGTCACTGTATCCACTAGAGTCATCAGCACCATCATCATCATCATCATCATCATCATCATCATCATGTGGAGGAGATACTGTCGGATTTGCAGTCCCTGATGGCAGTGCTACTCTCAATAAGCTGAGGATCTGACTGAATCCTGTATCCATACTAGCTGACAGAGCACTAATGCGTGTGTCTGTGTGTATCCGCAGATCATGAAGCTCCTGCCGTACACCAGTGATCTCTGTCCGGACCTCTGAAATCTGATCAGTCACTCGCTGCTCGAAGTCCGATATCCTCATTGAAGTCCTCCGTGGTGTCGCAGTAATAGTAGGTACCGGAGCTGATGAAGGTGGTGGCGTGAATGGCTCAGGCTCCGCAGTCTCTGTCTCCGGTGCTGGGCGAGGAGGTGTACCATGATCAGTAGGCCCTGAAGGCCCTGCCTCAGCAGCTCGGATCTCATCCTCCTTATCCGGCTCCTGGCCAGACTCTCGTCGTACCCATCGGTCACTGATCAGTCGAAATCCCATCCTATGTAGGGATTTCTCTCCATAAGTATCTGTGTGCTGTAGCTGACTGAAGGGTATGCCGTCGAATGAGACACCATGCTCTCTGAATATCTGAGTCAGTCCCATGCCGTACGGCTGAACGAGTCTCCTGTGAGAAGCTGCCTCACCCATCTGCTGAAGCATGATCCTGGGGAGGTTGATGGGAGTCCGCTGACTCAGGGACACCATCAACACCAGCTCACGCTCAGTGATAAAATCAAATCTCCCGCTCTTCGGAATCAAGATACGGGCGATGATGTGATGCAGCACTCTCATCTCCAGTGAAAGCTGATTAGCGGCTACTGTGGAAATGCCGCTAACATCCTCACGCTCTAGGATACACCTGAAGGCGTGCTCTCTGTCGCTGATCGTAGTGGCAGCAGTGCCATGAAGTGGAATCCTCCAGATGCGACTGATGACCTCAGGTGTCACTGGAATCTCGATCCCTCGAACTGTAGCAGACCATCCAACGCCATCAGTGGCCATGGATCCATAAAACTCCCTGATGAGGTCTGGGTAGAATCTCTCGGACATCGTACAAAAATGAACCAGACCTGCATCTCTCAGTACATCTCCAATGAAGAAGTGATGCTGATCCCATAATGGAATATCCACGCGCCTCCCACTAGCAATGCTCTTCCGGACTAGGCTGGCTGGCACTGGTGCAGGTGGCTCTGGGGTCGGCTCACGCTCATGTCTGACTTTCCTTCGCCGCTCAGTACTACCCTGTCCCTGTTCCAATCTCCTTTTCCTTACTGCCTGGTATTTTCTCGGACCCATGTGTAAGGATGAGGGGTAACTTAGGGAGAAATGCAAAGAGGTAAGGCTAAGAGGAAAAGAGAGGGAAAGAGAGGTTCGCGGATTGAGAAAAAGAGAAGAATGTGAAATGGGGAAATAGGGTTTGTGAGAGTGGAAAAAATAGAAAATAAATGGAGAAAAAGTGAGAAACGAAGGGTAGAAACAAGTGTTTTCTATTGAAAAACAACCGGGATTGGAGGGTAGATAGATCCGAAGGCTTTCGGTTGTCCAAAATCAAAAGTACGGTCAAAAAGAGGGTTGAATCGAAGAAATGCAAGAGGAGAGGAGAGGATTTCCCAAAAGGTTGAGGGAGAAGGGTGGAAATCTACTATTTAGGGTTTAGGAATGTTGGAGGGGGACCACACGAAGGAGAGGAAAGAAAAAACTGGAAAACCAAGGCTTGCGGACGGGTTTTTAAAAAACAGGTTTCCGTTCAAGTGTCGACCTCTGAAAATTTTCAGGGGTCGACCTCAAGTGTCGACCTCCATAACTTAGGTGTCGACCTCAAGTGTCGACCTCTGAAAAACTCAAGTGTCGACCTCCAGCAATTAATTACTTAACATAAAATTCTGTAAGAAAAAAAAATGATAAAATTTAGAGAAAAAGCCTTTAACCATATTTGAGAATTTATAAATCATTTTTGAGAAATTTTGATGAAAATTGAAGAGATTCAAGCAAAAGGATCAATGACTCCCAGTTCTCTTCTGATCATACAAAATCTGTCTTCATTCAATGGTTTTATGAATATATCAGCCAATTGATAATCAGTACATATAAATTCTAACAACACATTAGAGTTTTGAACGTGGTCTCTTATGAAGTGATGTCTTATTTCAATATGTTTGCTTCTTGAATGTTGTATAGGATTTTTCGTTAAGTTAATTGCACTAGTATTATCACATCTTATGGGTGTCTTAGTTAGTTTGATGCCAAAGTCCTCGAGTTGTTGTTTGATCCATAGAATCTGAGCACAACAGCTTCCAGCTGCTATATATTCGGCTTCCGCCGTAGATAGAGCAACCGAATTCTGTTTCTTACTGCTCCAAGAAATCAAATTAACTCCTAGGAATTGACAAGTTCCACTAGTACTTTTTCGATCAAGTTTACACCCAGCAAAATCAGCATCAGAATATGCAATTAATTCATATGATGACTCTCTAGAGTACCAAAGACCAATTTCGATAGACCCAGATAAGTATCTAAGTATACGTTTTACAGCTAACAGATGTGATTCTTTAGGGGCAGACTGAAAACGTGCACACATACAAACACTAAACATAATATCTGGTCTACTGGCAGTTAGATATAGCAATGAACCAATCATGCCTCTATATAATTTTTGGTCTACTGATTTACCACAATCATCTTTGTCTAATTTACATGAAGAGCTCATAGGGGTACCTATTGGTTTTGTAGTCTCCATCCCAAACTTTTTCAATATCTCCCTTGTGTACTTGGCTTGGTTGATGGAGATCCCCTCTTTTGTTTGCTTAATTTGGAGTCCGAGGAAGAAGTTGAGTTCTCCCATCATGCTCATCTCGAACTCACTCTGCATTAACTTCGCAAATTCTTGACAAAGACATTCGTTAGTAGCACCAAAAATAATATCATCTACATATATCTGTACTACTAGGAGATCATCATTTTTCTTTTTCAAAAACAATGTATTATCTACATTACCTCTAGAGAAATCATTTTTCATTAAAAATGAACTTAATCTATCATACCAAGCTCTAGGAGCTTACTTTAAACCATACAATGCTTTATGCAATTTAAAGACATGATTAGGAAATTCATGATTTTCAAAACCAGGAGGTTGTTCAACATAAACCTCCTCTTCAATAAATTCATTTAAAAAGGCACTATTTACATCCATTTGAAATAACTTGAAATCCATAAAACAGGCAAAAGCAAGTAAAAGTCTAATTGCTTCTAGCCTAGCAACAGGAGCAAAGGTTTCAACGAAGTCGATCCCTTCTTCCTGGTTGTAGCCTTTAGCAACAAGTCTAGCTTTGTTCCTAATTACAATACCATGTTCATCAAGTTTATTTCTAAAAACCCATTTTGTGCCAATTACAGAAACATTAAGGGGTCTTTCAGTTAAAGTCCAAACATTATTTCTTTTAAATTGATTTAGTTCATCTTGCATAGCATTAATCCAGTTACAATCTTTTTCAGCTTCTTCTATTGACTTAGGCTCTATCTGAGATATAAAAGCTAAATAATCACAAATATTTCTAATAGAAGAGCGTGTACTTACCCTCTTTGATGGATCACCTATTATTAGCTCTTTAGGGTGTCCATGTGCATACCTCCATTCTTTAGGTAATGGTTTTGGTGAAGTTGCATTGATTTCTTGAATTTGATCTTGACTTTCTTGATCATCATCTCCTTTGGGCTCATCTTCATTGATTGTCAATTGTTCAAGTTTCTTTGTACCTGTTTCAACATCAATAGAATCTTCTTTTCTAGAAGATTTTTCATTAGATTCATCAAACACTACATGAATTGATTCTTCAACCAGAAGATTTCTTCTGTTGAAGACCCTGTATGCCTTGCTAGAAGTAGAGTATCCTAAGAAGATACCCTCATCTGACTTGGCATCAAATTTACTGATATTATCTTTGCCATTGTTTAATATGAAACAGCGGCAACCAAATACACGAAAATACTTGAGATTAGGTTTTCGATTTTTCCAAAGCTCATATGGTGTTTTCTTCAAAATAGGTCAAATTAAAACACGATTTAAAATGTAACAGGAAGTATTAATGGCTTCTGCCCAAAAATATCTAGGTAAATCATTTTCGCAAAGCATTGTGCGTGCCATTTCTTCAAGAGTCCTGTTCTTTCTTTCTACCACCCCATTTTGTTGAGGTGTCCTAGGTGCAGAGAAATTATGACTAATACCATTTTCATTACAAAAAGTTTCAAAATCATGATTTTCAAATTCAATTCCATGATCACTACGCAAAGAAACAATAGTGAGATCTTTTTCGTTTGAAACCCTTTTATGAAATTTAACAAAAACTGAGAAAGTTTCATCTTTATGAGCTAAAAACATTACCCAAGTAAATCGTGAGTAATCATCTACAATTACTAGCCCATATTTTTTACCTCCCAAACTAGTTGTTCTGGTTGGTCCAAAGAGGTCCATATGCAATAATTCAAGGGGTCTAATAGTAGATACTACTCCTTTAGGTTTGAAAGTAGATTTGGTTTGTTTTCCAAATTGACATGCAGCACAAATTTTATCTTTTTCAAAAGTGAGTTTTGGCAATTCTTTTACAAGATTTTTTTTGCTTAATTTTGAAATCAACTGCATACTAGCATGCCCTAGCCTACGATGCCAAAGCCAACTAGTTTCACTTGCCTTGGCTTCCTTAGCCACTAGGCATTGACCACTTTCCATGGCTAGATCATCAAGATCACCATGTAAATGTTTCCATGCCTAAGACCAGTGAACTTGATGCCATCGACATCTAGACTAGATACCATGCACAAAGATGATTCAAAAATTACTTTAAAACCTTTATCACAAAACTGACTAATGCTAAAAAGATTATGCTTCAAGCCATCAACAAATAATACATTATCTACATAAGCATTAGGGGTGATATGGATTTTACCAATTCCGACGATTTTGCCTTTTCCATTATCACCAAAGGTAACGTTTCCACCATCAATAGCAGTTAATGATGAGAATTGCTTCACATCCCCAGTCATGTGCCTTGAGCAACCACTATCCAGATACCACATTCTTCTTTTATTTTTGGTTGCAAGGCACACCTGCAAAAATTGATCAAGTTGAAACTTTAGGTACCCAAGTCATCTTGGGTCCTTTAGGGTTAGTCAAATTGGTTCCTTTTGGAACCCAAATCCTTTTAAAGGTATTTAATTTCCTTCTATTACAAACATATGATTTATGACCTACTTTACCACATACATAGCAGGTAATATTAGAAGATGCTGGTATGAAAAAGTTTTTGTAAAGTTTTTGTTGATTGTGTGGCTTAAATCCAAGTCCAGCTTTATTAAACACTGCATGTTGACTATTTAAAAGCATATTTAGTTTTTCTAAACTAAAAGTAAACTTTTCTACAAAAGGTTTTACTTTTTCTAACTCTTCCTTGTAATTCTTATTTTGAAGCATTAGTTCTTTATTTTGTTTCTCAAAGTTCTCATTAGTTTTAAGATTTCTATTATTTTTCAAGGAATCATTTTCTTTTAAAAGATTATCTTTATCATTTGTCAAAGTTTTTACATGTTCTTTTAATTTCTTGTTTTCTTGAGTTAAATTTTTAATTTCACTTGAAAACTTTTCTGAATTTTTGGTAAGCTCAAAATTTTGCTTTCTTAATTTCTTATTTTTTAATTTTAATTTTTCATATTCCATTACTAAGTCATCAAAAGTATCATGCAATTCATTGAAAGTGAATTCAATTTCAGGTTCAGAATTTACCTCATTATCCTCGTTGGCCATGAAACATAAGTTGGCGACTACCTGCTGCTCTTCTTCACTGTTGGAGTCCTCACTCTCACTCCAGGTAGCCATCATGGCTTTCTTTCTCAACAACCTTCGACTCTTTTTAAGCAAAGGGCAATCCGTTTTGTAATGACCTGGCTTCTTGCACTCGAAACAGATGGATGAATCCCTTTCTTTGTCTTTCTCTTTCTCCTTATTGTGATCACCCTTTTGTGGTCTCTTTTTGTAGAAGCCCTTCTTCTTTCTCATGAATCTTTTAAATTTTCTTGTAAAGAGGGCTGTCTCATCATCATCAGCTTCTTCTTCTGATTCATCACTTGACTCTTCTTTTGTAGTGGACTTGAAGGCTATGGCTTTCTTTTTCTTGTCATTGTCCACTGTCTTCTGCTTTAGTGAAAGCTCGTAGGTCATCAGTGATCCAAGAAGCTGCTCGAGAGGTAGAGTGTTGACATCCTTGGCTTCTTCTATGGCTGTAACTTTCGCATCCCATGAAGCCGGAAGAGACCTGAGAAGTTTGTTAACCAGTTCACCATTAGATATAATTTTTTCCAAACTCCTCATACCATTTACTATATTTGTAAATCTAGTATACATTTCACTTATACTTTCAGTTGGTTCCATCCTGAACATCTCATACATATGAATGAGCATGTTCACCTTAGTAGTCTTCACTTGGTGTGTACCCTCATGGGTAACCTCAAGTGTATCCCAAATTTCTTTGGCGGAAATACAATTTGATATTCTGTTAAATTCACTAGGGTCAAGTGCACAGAATAGCAAATTCATCGTCTTAGCATTTAACTCAGCTTGTTTGATGTCATTGTCATCCCATTCTTCTTCAGATTTCGGGGTGATAATGCCATTAACCAAGTGAGTGGGCTGATGAGGCCCTTTGGTAATTACTCTCCATATATGATAATCTACAGCTTGTAAATAAATACGCATACGAGTTTTCCAATATGTGTAGTTTGTGCCATTAAAGAAAGGAGGGCGATTTGATGCTTGTCCTTCAACTATACCCATTCCAATTGGGGCGGCCATGATCTTTCACTCAAGATCGTTGGACCTACAAGAGAGTACCGGTGCTCTGATACCACTTGTTGCCCAGATATGGTGACCAAGAGGGGGGGGTGAATTGGGTATTTAAAATTTTAAAGCAATATATGTGCTATCAAGTTTTAAGGTGAAGAGTGATAGTGCTTTAAGAATTGTGCAACGGAAGCAATGAAATAAAGTGGCAATTAAAGAGCTAAAGAAGTTAAAGAGAAAGGCAATGCAAATACACGAGAAATATAGTGGTTCGGTGCACCTAGCACCTACATCCACTCCCCAAGCTCCACTTGAGAATTTCACTATAATCTTTAGATTACAGCCGACTTGTTGTACCAGGCTCACAAGTCAAAACCTTACACACTTGTTTTGGCTTCGGGCTAACAAGCAACCCTAGTTGGTTTTATCAATTGGATCACCAACAAACCTTACTCACTTGTTTTGGCTTCGGGCTAACAAGCAACCCTAGTTGGTTTTATCAATTGGCTCACCAACAAACCTCACTCTAGTTTCAAATTCCCTTGAAACTAGCTAAAGACAAAAGAGTATGAATACAATGAATTAAAACTAAACAAACTCCTTTTGAGCAATAATAAATTCGTTGAAGCTCTTGATGGAGACTCTTCAAGCCTTTTCCCTTGGAATCTTTGGACCTCACTAAATGCCAAACACTTGAATGTTGGATTCCTCAAAGATGGAAGACTTTTTGGCTAGGGAATCTCTTGGTTTTCTCACTCTTTTGGCTTGGAAGTGATTGAAGGCTTTGTACTTTGAATCAACACTTTTTCACTTTGTCTCATTGTCTTTTTTGAAGTTTGGTGGAGGTTAAATACCTCATTCATGCTGAAACAACTCCACAAGACCGTTAGATTCAAAAATATGGCCGTTTATGGCCGTTGGAAATCAAATCAGAAGTTCAGAAAAACTAGCCGTTATGCCATGAGTCGACCTCATGAGTCGACCTCTGGATCAAGTGTCGACCTCATGAGTCGACCTCCAGTAAAATTTAGGCAAAAGTTCAGAATACCATAGTTCTGCCCATTTGAATTCTCAGGCTATGAGTCGACCTCTGGTGTCGACCTCTGGACAGGTGTTGACCTCTGGTGGTCGACCTCTAAAGCGTGCCACTGAGACTTTGCCGTGCCGGCCATGCTGAACTTTTCTTTTTCTTCATGAGTCGACCTCTGGTGGTCGACCTTTGACAAGGTGTCGACCTCTGGGGGTCGACCTCTGATCTGAATCTTTCTGAAACTCTTGAGATTTGCGTGCCATGCTTGAGTTTCTTTAAGCCTTTATTTCTTTTGTCAAATATTTCTTAACAAGAAGGTCCATTATGAGAATTTTGATCTTGTCCAAGGTAGAAGAGCTCATTTCCAAATCAGGTAAACTTAGTTTCATCATTGTCCTTTTGATACTCTTTTTGAATAACCTAAGTCCTGAAACTTTATCTTGAGATTAAACATTAGTCCAAACATATACTCAACCTTTTGTTAATCATCAAAACTAAGGAGTCAAAGCCAACACAAACCTGTAATACAGTTTGTCAGTGATATCTCTATGATTGAAGAAGGTTAGGATCAGGTGCAGAATCTTCAAGAAGATCTTCAGAGGCAATTAGCAATAGCTAAGGAAGAGAAAAATAAAGCCGTTATCGATTGGAAGGTCTTTGGGATAGAAGTTCTCTTTCTGGCGGCGAAGATTATGTCTTTGCAAAAGCAAGTAAAACAAAATGAAACATATGTTCATCAGCTCATGGAAGACAGAGCCAAAGAAGAAAGAGGCTTCAACAAGCCGATGAAGCCATAGAAGAAAAAACTCAATCATACGAAAAAGTGTTGAATCAGAATTTACTGATAAAGAAGAGAATATCGCTTATTGAAGAAAATCTGAGAAAAATCGAACAAGAAAATGTTTTGCTGACTCAACAAAGGTCTTCTGTAATTGAGGAATTTATGAAATCTGACGGTTTTTCTTAGGAAATAGAAAAAGTGGGAGCCAAAGGCTATGAGCTTGGTTTTAAAGATCGCCTTGATAAGGTCAAAAAATTATATCCTGACCTTGACCTTTCCACTATCTCACCAGACTTTCTTGTGAGGAAAGAAGAAGGACAACCAAGCAAAACTTTGACAAAGTTGCCTGATCAGGAGACATCTGGCCAAGAGAAAATTCCAATAGATCAGGCCATTTAGAAGAAAGCCAAATAGTATATGTAATAGAGAATTGGCAATAGCTTTACTGCCATTTATTTCCCTCTTTCCTTTCTTTGTAACAGAATATTGATGAAATCTTCTATGTCCCTTTGATTAATCAGCAAACCATTGAATGCAAATGAATTAGCATATTAGATCAGTCTGTTTTGTCGGAATGTAATATAATCTTTATCCTGGTCATTAAATACCGATTGAGTTAGCGGATCAGACTAACTTGATTTGTCGGATTGTGATCAGCTTATCAGGCCAATCTTTGGATCGGTTGTTCTGATCATTAAACATCGATTAAGTTAGTGGATCAGACTAACTCGATTTGTTGGATTGTGATCAGCTTATCAGGCCAATCTTTGGATCGGTTGTTCTGATCATTAAACATCGATTAAGTTAGTGGATCAGACTAACTCGATTTGTCGGATTGTGATCAGCTTATCAGGCCAATCTTTGGATCAGTTGTTCTGATCATTAAACATCGATTGAGTTAGTAGATCAGACTAACTCGATTTGTCGGACTGTGATCAGCTTATCAGGCCAATCTTTGGATCAGTTGTTCTGATTATTAAACACCCGATTGAGTTAGTAGATCAGACTAACTTGATTTGTTGGATTGTGATCAGCTTATCAGGCCAATCTTTGGATCAGTTGTTTTGATCATTAAACACCGATTGAGTTAGTGGATCAGACTAACTCGATTTGTCGGATTGTGATCAGCTTATCAGGCCAATCTTTGGATCATTTCTCTATTTTTTATTTTTATTTATTTATTTATTTATTTATATTATATATATATATATTTTAGATAATATCAGAAAATAAAATACCTTCTTCATATGGCAGAAGAAAAAGAGAGAAACTGTCTTTATTGATGGTATTTGCATAGATTTTCTACATTCCATGGCCTTGCCAAGGGATAACCATCTAGACTCTCTAGTCGATAGGTCCCTGATCGTACAAATTCAGTGACATGATAAGGGCCTTCCCAATTTGGAGCAAATTTGTCCTGTTCAGTTGGTCGGGATATAGTAGTTCGGCACAGAACAAGATCTCCAGTCCGAAAGATTCGGGTCTTTACTCTTGAATTGTAATACCGCGCCACCCTTTGTCGATAAGCAGCCATTTTCAGCTGTGCTTGCAGCCTAGAATTTTCAACTAAATTAAGATCCAATCTCCTCCGATTATCATTATCAAATTCTGTAAAACCATCAGTTCTTCTAGAATGAAGGACAATTTCCATAGATAACATAGCTTCACTTCCATAAGCTAAATTAAACGAAAATTCACCCGTTGTGGATCGAAGAGTTGTTTGATAAGCCCATAAAACAAAGTTAAGTTCATCAACCCAAGATCCTTTAGTTTCATTTAATCGGGTTTTCAATCCATGGAGGATTGTCCAATTGGTTACCTCTGCTTCCCCATTAGCTTGAGGGTGTCCGACGGATGTCAATTTATGAAGAATTTCATATTGAGCACAGAAATCTTTGAACTTCTGATTATCAAAATGTCTTCCATTATCCGTAATAATTGCATGAGGGATTCCAAATCTATATATAATGGATTTTTTAACAAATATTTCAACTTTTGCTTCAGTGATTAAAGCCAGAGGTTCAACTTCTACCCATTTAGTAAAATAATCAATTGCAATGATCAAAAACTTCCATTACCCAGAAGCTGGAGAAAATGGACCAAGTATATACATCCCCCATTGAGCAAATGGCCAAAGAGCTATTAATTATGTCAACTGACTAGCAGGACGCCTTTGGATATTTACATATCTTTGACAAGAATCACATTTTCTTACAAAATCTGCAGCATCCTTTTGCATTGTCAAAAATAGTAACCCTGCCTTATGATCTTATAGGCTAAAGCTTTTCCTTCCAAATGATCACCACATATCCCCTCATATACTTCTTTGAGGGTATAGTCAGCATCTAAAGGAGACAAACATTTCAACAATGGCTGAGAAAATGATTTTTTGTATAGTAAACCATGTAGAATGACATATTGAGCAGCCCATTTTCGAATCTGCTTGGCTTCTGTATCATTTTTAGGCAATATTCATTCAGTCAGGTATTTGACTATCAGATTCATCCAATTCATTTCTGATTCTATTTGAAGAACTTTTTCTTTTTCAGTTATTGAGATACTCGGAATCTCCAAGTGTTCCACAAAAATCCGATCCATTTGTTCAGGTGTAGAAGTAGCTAATCTGGATAATGCATCAGCTCGAGAATTTTCGATTCTAGGGATGTGACTGATATCCCATGAATCGAATGAAGTCCCCAATTCTTTAACTTTTTTCAAATATAAACTTAAAGTGGCATCATGAATCTCAAAATCCCCTTTTACCTGATTGACAACCAGCTGTGAATCAGACAATACCTTTAGTCTTCTGACATTTACCTCTTTCGCAATTTTCAATCCTGCTAAAAGCACTTCATATTCGGCTTGATTGTTAGAAGCTTTGAAAGAAAATCGAAGTGCATATTCTATGGCATCTCCATAGGGGCTAGATAAGATTAACCCCGCTCCACAACCAGAAGAGTTGGATGCCCCATCTACATATAATATCCAGGGTGCATCGGTCACTCCTATTTCAACAGATAATTCACTGTCACTCCAGGTACATTCGGCTACAAAGTCAGCCAATACTTAAGCTTTCATTGTAGATCTAGACTGATAAATGATGTCATATTCACTCAGTTTAATTGCCCATTTCGCCATTCAACCAAAAGTATCAGGGCATTGTAAAACAGTCCTTAAGGGTTGATCAGTCAATACAATGATACGATGAGACTGGAAATATGGTCTGAGTCGCTTGGCCGATATTACCAAGGTGTATACAATCTTTTGAAGTTTTGGATATCTAGTTTCTGCATCATGAAGAACTTTGCTGATATAATAGATGGGCTTATGCGATCCACCAGAATCCTTTCTGACCAATATGGAACTAACTGCTTCATCTAATGCAGCCAAATAAAGGTACAAATCCTCGCCTTCTTGAGGTTTAGACAGTATGATCAGGTTCACTAAGTACTTCTTTGGTTCTTCAAATGCTATTCGATAATTATCCGACCAATTGAACTCTTTGGTTTGTCGTAAAGCCTTGAAGAAAGGAAAGCATCTGTCAGCTAAACGAGAAATAAATCGGCTTAATGAAACGATTCGTCCAGTCAACTGTTGAATCTCCTTCTTATTAGTTGGTTCTCTCATATTCAAGATAGCCTGGATTTTTTCTGGATTGGCTTCAATTCCCCGTTGTGTAACCATGAATCCCAAGAATTTTACAGAAGTCACACCAAAGATACATTTGGTCGGATTTAACTTCATATGATTCTGGCATAAATATCAAAGGATGTCTGTAAAACTTTAATATGGTCATCAGATTGATTGCTCTTAACAATCATATCATCAACATATACATCCATGGTCTTCCCAATTTGATCTTCAAAGATTTTATTTACTAATCTCTGATAAGTGGCCCCAGCATTTTTGAGATCAAACGGCATTACTTTATAACAATATATCCCCTTATCTATAACAAAAGAAGTTTTTTCTTTATCTTCTGGATTCATTCGTATTTGATTATATCAGAAAAAAGCATCCATAAAACTTAAAAACTTATGTCCAGCCGTTGCATCAACTAACTGATCAATTTTTGGCAAAGGAAAACTATCTTTAGGACACGCCTTGTTAAGGTCGGTATAATCTATGCATATCCTCTATTTTTTATTTGCTTTCCTGACCATCACTACATTAGCAAGCCAATCAGAATAATGAACCTCTCCGATGAATCCAGCATCGAGCAGTTTAGTGACTTCTTCATTAATAACACTTTGTCTTTCTGGGGCAAAGTTTCGTTTCTTTTGTCGAACAGGTCTAATGAGCGGATCGACCTTAAGTTCATGCTTGATTACTTCAATAAGAATCCCTAACATATCAGTAGCTTTCCATGCAAACATGTCAGCATTTGCCTGTAAGAAATTAATCAACTTGTCCCTTTGATCTTCAGCAAGTAAACTTCCGATCTGAACTGTTTTGGTAGGATCATCTTTTGTCAGAGGAATATGAATGGTTTTCTCCATTGATGTACTAACTTCATCCTTCGGATCATGTGGATCCATTTGTTCAGAAGTTGGTTTGATAGCTGATTGCTGATTCTGGATTGTTAGGCATTGCCGAGCCATTTGCTGGTTTCCCCTTACTACTCCAATTCCACTTGGAGTTGGGAATTTCATCAGGAAGTGATATGTAGACACAACGGCTTGGAATTTATTCAAGGCAGGTCTCCCCAAAATGGCATTGTAAGTAGAAGGAATCCGAACAACCATAAAGGAAAGAATGTAGGTTCTTTGCTTTGGTGCCGTCCCAAGAGTTATAGGAAGGGTGATCTCTCCTTCTACTCCTACAGAATTTCCGTCGAATCCAGTAAGCAGTGTATGAATTCTTCGTAACTTATTAATTGGTAAGTTCATTTTGACAAATGCATCATAGAGCAAGACCTCCGTGGAACTTCCATTATCAACTAGAATCCGATGTACATCATAGTTTGCAATAACAGCAAAAATTACAACATGGTCATTATGAGGCGCTCGAACGCCTTGTAAATCTTCGTCAGAAAAAACAACACTTCCTTGAAACCTCTTAGGACTCCGATCTTCTTCAAGACATGCATGGCAAATCATTCCAACCGACCCATCAGTTGGCTGCTGGTTTGGGAGCTCTGTCCCGTCAGTGATCATTCTCGGAACAGCTAGCCTTGGTATTGCCGTTTCATTTGGTCGGTTCTGATTTTGACTTCGGATGTATCTGGCCAAATAACCTTGTTTGATCAGAGCCTCAATTTCATCTCGCAGTTGAATGCATTCTTCTGTTGTATGGCCATGATCCCGATGATAGCGATAATATTTGGCTTTATATCGCACAGCTGGTGGAGCTCTCATTGGTCTTGGCCTTTGTAAGAAGTTTTCTTTCTTAATTTTCATTAAAATTTGTTCTCTTGGATGAGTCAATGGAGTATACGTGTTGAATCGGTTAACATAGTTTCTACCAATCAATTCTCTTGGCCTTTGACTTTGCCGTTGAATAGATCGGACCCCAGAAAATCGAGATTCATCCTCTTTGGCTCTCTTCTTACTTGGTATTAGTTTTTTCTCCACTTGTCGCTGACTCAAAGCCTGTTCTTCGGCATTCCGAATAATTAGTCAAAAATTTCTTATCCAAAGAAAATGTAAATCTAAAGACTCGCAAGCCTTTCTTCATAGCAGACATCGCCACATATTCATTGAGATCAGGTAACTCCAACATGGCGGAATTAAATCTCTTGATATAATCCTTCAGAGATTCTCCTTCTGACTGTTGAATAAAGAACAAGCTATCAGAATTTCTGGGTATTTTTCTGCTTGTCCCGAAGTGAGAGATGAACAACTTTTCTAGTTGACCGAATGAATGGATGGCGTCCGGCTACAAACTGGAATACCATATTCTGGCGAACTTTTTCAAGGTCGCAGGAAAGGCAAGATAATGCAATGCGTCTGACGCTCCCTGTATTAGCATATGAGCTTTAAAGCTACCCAAATGGTCTAAAGGGTCAGACGACCCATCGTACAATTCGATCGGCGGTACTTTGAAATGATGTGGAATTTTTTCATTCATAATCTTCTTGAAAAAAGAAGGCAAAATACTATAACTTGGTGCAACATCCTCTGTTCTCCTCTGCTCCAAAATTTTGGCGACCTGCAACTCCAACTTCTTGAGTTTTCTATCAAAATCTCTCTCTTTTTCAAGGTGTTGAGCTTGGATACCATCAAGGGTTGATTCTCCAGATGAGGTTGACCAAGATCATGGCCGTTTCCCTTTGTTTTGCTTCTTGGAGTGATGACGAGATCGGTGATGATGTCTTATAGGAGATTGTTGACATGAAGAACATTGATAAGAAGAACGTCTTCTAGAGCTGAGATGTTTACTTACCTGGAGTGACGGTTACCGGATGGTTCATAATACAGCTGGCTGCATCGACTCCCTTATAGCCATTTCTTGAAGATTCTGCATTGCCGTGGTAAGCACTTCTACCTTGTCAAACAGAGCATTCAACTTTTCTTGATCAAAGTGCCCTGCGAGAGAAACTTTCACCCTTTCCTCTGGAACAGGGTCATTTCTTCTTTCATCAGGAACATAACATGTTGCTTTGCCATCCAGAACAAGATTTTTCCCTTGGTTGTCAAGAACAAGATCGGTTTCTTTTGAAGAATTAGGAGCAGCTTCTGTTGGCAAATTCTTCTTCCTACCCTTCACCATGCTTCCTTCCAGATTTTTCAGAACTCTTTTACAAAGAATCCCCTACCTGGCGCGCCAATATGTTGTGTCCAAACAGATTACAGCAAGCTTGAAATAAAAGAGGAACGGATCGAGCTGATTTGATCTAGCTTTCAGTCATCTTCTTGGGATATCTGGGTGTTAAAGTAGCAATCAAGCTTGTTAATGGCGCCTGGACTGGAACAGATGTGATATGAAAGAAGACTAGGTGGAAAGTGTTTGAAAAATATGAATTGCCAAAAAAGGTCCTCTCACCATTACAATCATGGATATTTATAGGCTAAGGAGTCAACCGCTTACAGCTGGCATCTATCTGTAAAATGGTTAATACAGAGTGTAAGCACGTGCAACCTAAGTTGGTCATAAGGAATTAACCACTTACAGCTGGTATCTATCTGTAAAACAGTTAATACAGAGTGTAAGCACGTGCAACCAAAGTTGTTCATAATTAATCAATCTTCTTTTCTAAATGATCAACTTCAAAGTCGATCAGCTTCATCAAAGTTGATCGTCTCCTCCAAAGTTGATCATCTCCTTCAAAGTTGATCGTCTTCTTCAGAATCGATCGTCTCCTCCAAAGTTGATCGTCTCCTTCAGAATCGATCGTCTCCTTCAAAGTTGATCGTCTCCTTCAAAGTTGATCGTCTTCTTCAGAATTGATCGTCTCCTCCAAAGTTGATCGTCTTCTTCAGAATCGATCCCCTCCTCCAAAGTTGATCGTCTCCTTCAAAGTTGATCGTCTTCTTCAGAATTGATCGTCTCCTCTAAAGTTCATCGTCTTCTTCAGAATCGATCGTCTCCTCCAAAGTTGATCGTCTCCTTCAAAGTTGATCGTCTTCTTC
This sequence comes from Areca catechu, assembly GCA_021397845.1. Lineage (NCBI taxonomy): Eukaryota > Viridiplantae > Streptophyta > Magnoliopsida > Arecales > Arecaceae > Areca > Areca catechu. Next base: position 16,136,702 of record CM038049.1, on the reverse strand, counting down.
AGAATTGATCGTCTCTTTCGAAGTTGATCGTCTTCTTCAAAGTTGATCGTCTCCTATAGTACATAATTATTACCAAATTCAATCCTCAAATAAATATATCAAATACCTGGAAATGGATCGATTTTGCATCCATTGATTATTAATCGGCTTCGTATCCTTTGGATTTTGATAAATTACGTACCGATCATATTTGTGCCTTTCAAGTATTAATCGGTTTGATACCTTTTGAACATAGACCAATATTCAATTTCAGGCCCTCAATGGGTCAAAATAAATAGATCAATTTTATCATATCTCAACACTAATTCCCCTAGTTTCTGAGTCCATTAAATGAAATCAGAAACTGTCAGGAATTTCTGCTTGGGAACAACACGCCCAGATGACGTGTCAAACTTTAACTGGAGAAAAGATTATAAAAACAAACCGCCGTATCTTCTCCTCATCATTATAATTTTTTCAAAATCCGAGAAAATCAAAATATCCTCAAAAAAGAAAAAAAATATCCGTCTTATCAGCAGATCGCAGCCATCGGGGGTCCCTGGCTGGGGCTGCGTGGCCAAGGAGCGCTGCTGATGCTATAGCTGCCGAACTGCTGTAGTAAGGGTTAGCAGCTGTTGGATGACAGCTGCAAAAGGTCCGTCCACCGAGATCGGCTGCGGTGGAAGAGGAGGTGGAGCAGGAAGCTCCCTCTCCGGGCTGTGTGGCCTCTAAGGGGAGGGGACCACCCCTACTCGGCTGGTGGATGCTTCGCGCCCGCGTGTGACCACCATGGCCGGAGTGCGCTTCGTCCCACAGAGAGCTAGCTCGCACTGGGGGTGTTGTCCTGCCCCCTACCTGGCACGCCAATTTGTTGCCGATCTCGCCGCCGCGGCCTGTAACTTCAGAGCTGGTGGCGGGATCAGACCATCTCGCCTCGAGGTCTCCGGGATCCCGATCCTGCAAGACAAGGTCAGAAACCCTGGCCGGGGATCCCGGCGAGGGAGCTCCGACGGTCAAGTTAGAAAACGGCGAGATGGAACAGAGTCTCCAAGGCAGGCCCCCGAAGGAGTCCCGGGCTTAGAGATTGTGTTAGCAAAAAAGGTCTCAGGAAGAGTGGAAATCGGGCCAAGTTCCTTCACCGAGCTTGCGCCAAGGGTCCCCTCTCGGGATCTTGGATCCTGCTCCCGATGCCTTTTCATTTTCCAGCCTTTTTTCCCCTTACCTGGTCGTCCGCTCTTCCCATCCTTTTATCCCATCACGCTGCCTCCGGCCTCCCGCCCTTGGGAGGCCCCCTCTTCGCTTTCACCTCCTTCTCCCTCTCTCTTTCCCCTTTCCCCTTCGGGTCCAAGAACCCGGCGGCCTCCTTGCCTTGCTTGCCGAGCCCAGCGAGGAAAGGGTAAAGGGAAGACACCGGCCAGACCTTGGGCCGAGCGCGAGCGCTCTCCTTTCCAGACCCCGACAACGTCCGTTACTGGGTCCTGTCTTGCCAGGACTTTGCCTCTCGGCTGTGGAACCTGTCGGGCCGATGTAAACGAGGTTTCACGCATTGCTGCCGACCGTACCGGCACTCTTCTCGAGGTACGCCGCGCGCTGATCGAGGGATGGTCTCGGAACTCGTGCTCCTGCTTCTCTATGGCCTCACCACACAGGATAGCCGGCCTCGACCAAGGTGGGCCCCTCCTGGGTGGACACCTGGCGGAGCGGCAGAGGAGCGCTCGACTTCGGCCGAGGTAGACCCGTGTCCGGGTGCCACCTGGCGAAGGAGCAGGAAAGCCCGTCTCGACCTCGACCGAGGTGGAACCGTCTCAGGGCACCACCCGGCGAGGGAGCAAGGGGCCACCGACTTCGACCGAGGTGGACCCCTCCTGGGCGGACACCTGGCGAAAGAGCAGCAGAGGGGCGCTCGACTTTGGCCGAGGTGGACCCGTGTCCGGGCACCACCTGGCGAAGGAGCAAGAAGGCCCGGCTCGACCTCGGCCGAGGTGGAACCGTCTCAGGGTGCCACTCGGCGAGGGAGCAAGGGGCCACCGGCTTCGGCCGAGGTGGACCCCTCCTGGGCGGATACCTGGCGGAGCGGTAGAGGGGCGCTCGACTTCGGCCGAGGTGGACCCGTGTCCAGGCGCCACCTGGCGAAGGAGCAAGAAGGCCCGGCTCGACCTGGGCCGAGGTGGAACTGCCTCAGGGTGCCACCCGGCGAGGGAGCAAGGGGCCGCCGGCTTCGGCCGAGGTGGACCCCTCCTGGGCGGACACCTGGTAGAGCGGCAGAGAGGCGCTCGACTTCGACCGAGGTGGACCCCTCCTGGGCGGACACCTGGCGAAGGAGCAGTAGAGGGGCGCTCGACTTTGGCCGAGGTGGACCCGTGTCTGGGCGCCACCTGGCGAAGGAGCAAGAAGGCCTGGCTCGACCTCGACCGAGGTGGAATCGCCTCAGGGCGCCACCCGGCGAGGGAGCAAAGGGCCGCCGGCTTCGGCCGAGGTGGACCCCTCCTGGGCAGACACCTGGTGGAGTGGCAGAGGGGCGCTTGACTTCGACCGAGGTGGACCCCTCCTGGGCGGATACCTGGAGAAGAAGCAGCAGAGGGGCGCTCGACTTCGGCCGAGGTGGACCTGTGTCCGGGCGCCACCTGGCGAAGGAGCAAGAAGGCCCGGCTTGACCTCGGTCGAGGTGGAACCATCTCAGGGTGCCACTCAGCGAGGGAGCAAGGGGCCGCCGGCTTTGGCCGAGATGGACCCCTCCTAGGCGGACACCTGGCGGAGCGGCAGAGGGGCGCTCGACTTCAGCCGAGGTGGAACCCTCCTGGGTGGACACCCGGCGAAGGAGCAGCAGAGGGGCTCTTGACTTCGGCCGAGGTGGACCCGTCCTGGGCGGGCACCTGGCGAAGGAGCAGGAAGGCCCGTCCCGACCTTGATTTCGATCGTAGTGGAGCCACATCTGACCTTGCTGGACCGTTCCCGTTCTGCCGAAAAATTTTACGTGGTTCGGATCATGCTCGGCGGAATCTGAGTCACGCCACGTCATCGTAACGGCTATAACACGTAGTATTTTATGAAGTCCCTAAAAATTAAGTTTCAATTAGATTCATACAAGTACGCTTGACCGATTCTAAAAATATATGTGCAGCTTACTATCTAAATCCGAGATTTCAGTACTCCGTACCGGACATTGCCATGGATGAGGATCTTATGTCTGCCCTGCACAATGTTATATATAAGATGGAGTCCGATCCAGATATCGCTGCTATGTGCCTTGAAGAAGTAAGTTAGGTTGAAATTATTGAATGATTTTTAATAGCATTAATTTCAACAAGCTAACAAATTTTTTTCTAGCAGACAAGTTTTTTTAAGGAGGGCACAGATTTGTTTGGATCCACTGTAGCGGTCAGAAGTAAATCAAAGATGAATCCTGGTAGGTACTACTAAAGAGTAAGTCTAATTGAATATCAGTATCAAATTTTTTATTTTGCCAAATCTAAAATTCTAAATAATGTAATGTCTTTTACAGCTGAATGGTGAGTGCATTTTGGTAGATCAGCTAAAAATTTGAAGGTTCTTGCAGTGAAGATCCTCTCCCAGACGGTGTCCTCCAGTGGATGTGAGCACAACTGGTCTACATTTGGTCTTATCCACTCCAAATAGAGAAACCGTCTAAAACAGAAACGCCTCAATGATCTTGTGTATGTACATTATAATTTAAGGTTGAGGCTGAAATGTATTCAGGAAGAAGTAGAATTGAAATATCCTGATCCCACTGCAAGTTCATATATTGATGAGGATGAAGATCCAATGATTGGGTAGGTCATGGGTCAGCAGCAGCAGCAGCCAGAGCTTGATGAGCCAGGATCGCCTCCTCGACCAGCCTGTTTTGTAACTAGTGAGGCTGGGGTGGATGCTGGACAGTGGGCAACAAGTCATATTCCTCACAGGGCTCCACCAGATACAACACATCATCCGTCCTCACCATCTAGTAGACCTGGAGACAGAGAAAAAGGAAACGCAGTTGCACCTCCATCAGAGCACTCAGTCCACTCAGGTTCAGATACCAGAGACAGTGATGATAGTGCTTCAGATAGTGGAGGATCTAGTGATCAGGGAGGGACAGGAGGACAGGAGTCGCAGCCTCCTAGTCCTATTCGATTCACTGGAGAGTCGCAGTTTTACCATGCCATGCAGGATACAGATCATGGAGCACCATCTGATAGACCTCGTGGTGATACGATTCCATATAGGCGACGGGCTCCGCATGGTCATTCGGGATACGATACAGTTGCAAATCTTGCACGTGGAGTAGGATCCTTGCATGTATCTAGATCATCCTCATGTTCAGGATCCTCTTATCTGCAGCTACCGGCAGCTTATGGTCCATATGATCCATATGGTGTATTCGAGACGTCAGCATCCAGTGGTTATTATCCCGGAGCATCTTATGCATCTAATTTTGTTGCTGGTATATTTGGATTTCCCCTTGCACCTGCACTACCATATCGTCAGTCTTTGGACAGCTCTCAGAGTCGGGACATCAGAGAGGGATCTGCGATTAGTTATGACCCGTCACGCATACCTCCTGGAATGAACTTAGAGGAGTATCATGTTGTCTGGCAGGAGGGACATGCCGACTTTCCTATGGAGTACATACATGATCCCTATATTTATGGACATCATCACTCTACCCGATTCTAGACATTGGTATGTAATTATATGTTTATGACACATTTTACTTTCATTAATTGCTGATAATTTTAATTTAATTATCAATTTTTTTTTATTTCAATTGAAAATAGTCCTAAATATTAGTATTTAGCCCTAAACCCTAAAGCGGTACGCCATCCTAAACCCTAAATCCTAAACCGGCCTAAACCCTTGAAAAATAAACCTTAAACCCTTAAAAATTAAAATAAATACCTTAAACTTACAAAAAAAAAAAAACCAAAAAAAATTTTTTTTGGGCGTACCGGTCCAAACCGGTACGCCCTGCCGTACCGTGTGTCGGCACAATACGCTTCGATACCGAACCGGTACCGGCCGACCACCAGTACGACACCCGATACTGATACCGGGAACCCTGTTTTATAGCCATGATGATACATCTATTCCATACAGCCATTCAACTGAACCAAGTAACACATTCATTGGTGTCTTAAATAGAGACATAGACAATGTTTGTGATGGAATGCCACCATATCATTGTGATTCTCAAATGGATTAGATTTGGAATTAGAATGAAGCATTATTGTTAAAATCTTATGATTTGTGATCCGGATCATATGATCCAAATCAAAATCACCCAAAAAGAACTAGTCTCATCATTGGATTGGGATTGGTTAGTATCATAAGATTTAGATTTATATTAAGCATCATACAATCCAACATTAAATCATGGAATTAAAGATCAAGAGGCAGACTTCATATTTTACAACCATTTATTGAAATCAAATTCTTTATTCCTAAAAAAGTTGTTATATCTAAAAGGATATTGAATTGAAAGGTTACATATGAAGATGTCAAATAATCAGACATGATACATGTCCCATTAGATGTGCCCAACAGAGATTTATGATGATGGAAAGTAGACCGCATACATGTACAGCATTTTATTCTTCATTCAACTACTTTGTAATGTTTCATCCTTCAATGTTTAACATTTTCACGTTTTTAAAATTTAAGAAATAAAAGAAACACTAACAATCTATGATCAGTTCCACAATTCAATCTGATCCAACCCTCTTTATGATTTATAACTTGATACCAATCTTGATAACATTTGATTTTCATGCTTGCTTTTGATTTTGAGGGATCAATTGGTGTGATATAACTTTCAAGCTTAGTTTATCCCAAGCAGTAATTTTAAATTTAACTCAGATGGTTGAGAAGCATGGTTGCAATTTTGATGTCATGGATTCATATCCAATTACCTACTCATAATATAAGAAAAAGATAAATTATGTAAGTTTGAACTTCAAAAAAGTTTAAGATTGCGTTTAGTAGCCGGCAATCTATCCAGATTGTCAACAATTTAAAGGGACCCTACTTCATTACTGCATTTAAAAGGATGGCAATCCAGATTACCACATAATCTTTTGGATAATATTATCCTTCTCTTCTCCCTTCCTCTTTCCTTTCGTCTCTCTCTTCCCGCGATCCCTCCACTGCCTGTCGACAGCACCTCCCTCACCACTAGTTGACCGATGAAGGGAGGCATTGTCTCCATATAATATTTCATATTATATTTATATTTATATTATATTTTTTATAATAATATATATTATATTATTTTAATATTATTTTAATATAATATATAATATATTTAATATATTATTTAATATATTTAAATAATATATTAAATATATTATCTATTTTATATTAGATTTATTTAATATAAAAAATATTTTTATATAAAAATATATGATATAAAATATTTTTTTAATATTTTTAATATAAAATTTTTTTAATAAATAGATAAAATATAAAAGTATATATAAATAAAATATAGATTTAATTTTAAAATATTTTAAAATTTTAATTTTATGCTATGTAACATTATCTGTATATACCAAATATAATAATTCATATTATCTGAAATCAACCGATTCACGTTATCTTTCAAAATTATCTGATAATGCACAAAATGTAACTTAAGAATAAAAAGTAGAAATGAAAGCAAGATAGTAGATGCTTTGGTGCAAGACTAATTCTAGAAGCATCAGAGACAAGTAACAGATTGATGTATATGACGTCCCATTAGACTAATGAAATAAGCAATCAAGAGAGAATAAAATAAAATAAATAAATCAGTTGAGTCCAGGAGAAACTCAAAGAAAACACCTACGAAGACCAACCAAATCAGAATATGGTGACAGAAATTCAAATAAGCAAAACAAGCAAAACATAAAGGGCAAGCAACAAGATACATGACATCATACACCAAAAGAACATGAGCGGTTATCGACACCAGAGGGCAAAAAGAAAAAGAAAATGCCATGAAACACAGAATAATTTTCAAACAAAAAGAAGAGAAAGATGTAAACATTACTATGTCTGCATTGTGTTTTACCTTGGGACCAACGAGCCGAACCATTAGCTCGGTGGAGTAGATTGCGAGAACAAGCAAGCGGTCTCAGTTGATTTGGGGTACGCCCGTCCGCCCAAACCAACACTATCGCTCCCGTGACCACCTTGTTAAAATAGAATAGGAAAAAAAGAGGGAAAAAAAATGAAATAACCCTGGCCAATTAAGAACTTTTGGCCCAGCCTCTTTAATATGAAAAGAATCAAAACCGAAGGTTTATACGTTTGAGAGACAGAGACTGAGGAGCTCTAAAACCCTAACCCTGACGGCGGACAGAGGAAATGATAGGAGGGACTCCGCCAGTTGACGGCGGTCGTGCTCTCTCCTACCACCGTCCACCGATCGAACCCGCGAAGTGCGGTGCGGCGGCTTCCACCCGCTTTCCGTCGTGCGGAGCTCGGCGGTAGCCTCCGGTCGGACGAGAGAATGAGAAACGGGCCGGCGAGGGGGAAGAGGCCGGAGACAGAGAACGGGGGATATCGGGCTCTTGATCCTTTCTGATGCCGTTGCGAGATAATCACGTGTACTGCGCGTACCAAAATCAAGAAATATTACCATTTTCTTTGGGGGCCGTTTGATATGGACGAGGGTGAGCATCCAAGGATGGCAATTTCGTCCGAACAGCCGGCCGGCAATTTTCTCCAAGGACCAGATTCGATTCGAATGGAATGGGTTTTACTTGGAAACCCCAAGGCTTTTTTTTTTTTTTGATATAAATAGGTGATCACACGAATCTTATATAAGTATAAATTAGATCCGTTAAAATGGGCTAGAGCCCATGGACCAGCCCATGGACTCAACAGGATTAGGGCCAGGCCAGTCCATGGGCCATGATATAATAATAATAAAAAAAAACTTAACTTTACGGGTCAGGACTCACTTAATCAATTATTGTTAGTCAACTCACCTACGGTCCTACAGTTTACTAGTTTAGAACTTACTAATTACTACTTACATGATGAAGACTAAAGGCATTACGGATTTTATTTACTCGACGATGATGGAAGACCGGGAGTCGAAACTCGAGACCCTCTGTTAGGGTTAGGTCAAAGCCATCGCCCTCCATCGGAAAGAACTGGTGAGTCCGTGAGTGACTCATGGAGAGCCGCCGGAGAATGGAGTCTCAAGTTTGGCTATTTGGGAGAACCGGAGATGGGAGAACGAAGAACCCCACCCCACGGCCGCCGTTCTTCTTTCGCGAGACCATGACACCGGCCGGAACCCAGGACTTCGGCCGTTCGGCAGTGAGGACTCGTCATTCTTCCATCTTTTTTTTTTTTTTTGATTTCTCTCAACGGATCTTTAGAGGCAGTGACCAGTAAGGCACGGGTCCGAGGGGGCTCGGGGTCGGGGGGTGCCACCATCGCCATGTCGGCCTACCGTGAGGGCTCACAGGCTTTCCCCAATGTCGTGTCGATCCATCATCGAAAATAGTATAGATTGGAGAGGGGGAAGTTTGATTTTCGGGTTTCCCCTGCTTCCCAGCTTCCACCGGCCACCTTTCCCAAAATATGCAGAAACGAATAGTATAAATTAATTCATTTTTTCCTACTTGATATTTTTAGCACGTGAATCCCTAGCTCACGGTCCTAGCCCACGGCCCTAGTCCACGGCCCTAGCCCATGGCCCTAGTCCACGGCCCTAGCCCACGGCCCACATAGGGGGCTGGCCCGGCCCTAGCCTACGGCCCACATAGGGCCGGGCCGGGTTAGATTTTTTTGGCCCATTTGTACAAGTGGGCCTAGCTCGGCCCGGCCCACAAAATGCAAGCCCATATGGGTTAGGGCCGGGCCGGCCCATATTGACAGCTCTAAGTATAATCTAAATAGTCAAAATATAAAATATCTTATAGAGCCTGAAGGGATGCAGCTCTAGTCCCTGGTGTAGTCAACAACGAAGGAAGTAATCCAACCTATCATATTGTTCACTTTTCCAAAAATATGCTAAAATAGTAATCATGATGGAAAGACTGAAAAAACTCCAGATCATGGAAGATCATATGGGCATTTAGCTACTTTATCCTATCTCAGATCAAGCTTATAATAGTAATAAAATAACCTTCGAGAAAAATTCTTCCAATCCATAACTCCTACCTCACACAGATGATATCTGTTTAAGCAACACAAAGCTTCGCTTTCATAATAGATGGCTCAAAAAGATGAGATCTCCATAGCCAAGAGCCTGGCATCCAGATCGTAAATGATAAAGCTCGCACCACCCCTGCTATCTTGCACACTACCATCAAAGTTGATCTTTACAAATCCAAGCGATGGGGACTCCTGAAAGATAAAAAGAACCCTTCAGCTTGTTGTAGATGCAATATGGGAGTCCCAGGGTGCCAGGATTGCAACAAACGAGCTAGCAGTGTCGAAATGGTAATACTTAGTGGATAAAGAAATGGCTCTTATAAGGATCCGATGAGCAAGCATAATCTCAGCATCGAAAACCAAATTATTATTGAAGAACCAAATATAATAAATGACATATGCCATCCTAACCCCTCAGACGCTGGTCCATCCCTCAGTAGAACTCCTGTAGATTATAGCCAAAAATAAAATCAGCTCCGAGCCATTGCTAGCCCTCTAAGGCTGTCCACCCACCATCCTACAAATCAACCTCGTTTTGGGATACCAAAGGAGTGCATGTTCCGCTAACTCATCCTCAAGTTCGCAAATGGGGCAGGCCACTCAAATCCCAAGTCCCTTGTCCTAAGAAGGACAAGGTTCAAAAGCCGATTTCAAGCAACCTTCAAGAAAAATAGCCTGATCCTAGGATGAGCATTTACTTTCTAAATTTAAGTAGCCTAAATCCTCCTATCCAGCCTTGTCCTGCTCAACTCGATAAGGTCCCTTGCAGGAACCTTGGGAGTATATGCTTGATCTCATACCCTCAAATCCTGGCACCAATGATAGGAATCGAGATGGCATAAATCATATTCGCAAGATGACCACCAAAGAGACAAGTGACATTGATTGTCCTTCGGCTCCTACCATTGTCTGTCATCAAATCACAGACTCGCATATGGTAGCCAACCTCCACACTAGCATAGGTCAACAAGAAAGATATGGGCATACTAGAGATCTAAGTATCCTGGCTGATATCAATCGAAGTCCCATCTCCAACTAGCCATCTAACCTTGGCCGTAATCATAGGGGCTCGAATACATATCTCCTTCTAGATGAAGGAGACCCGTGCGCACACTGGATCTAGGACCCCTGACTCTATGTCCTATACCGAGCCAGTATTACTCTATACCATAAGCCATCAGGCTGGATAAGGAAGCAAGCAGCATGTTTGGCAATCATAGCCTCCCTCATCACCAATAAGGATCGAATCTCTAGGCCTCTATCTTGCATAGGTTGGCAAATCACCTTCCAAGATAGCAAATGAATCCCCTATCTATCATTTGTAGACCTCCATAAGAAACCTGGAATTGTTGCTCCAGTTGTCTCAGATAGGAGTCAACACAATTATATTTGCTAGGAGGTAGACTGGGATGGAGCTTAAAACTGATCTCACAAGGATCTTCCTATCCATCATGGAAAGGGAATCAGCTTGCCAGTCCTCAAGGTAGTCTTGAACCCGCAACTCTATAGGTCTACAATCAGCTCTCCAAAGTCTACACCTTGTGATCAGAATCCCTAAGTAGGTTAGGGTTTCAGTCTGCTCTGGAATTCTCAACATGTCTCGAATTGCATGCTTCACATGGACCTTTGTCTTGGGGCTAAAAATGATAGCAAACTTCAACAAGTTCACCAACTGGCTAGGTGCCTGACAATAGGCTTCAACAATAGATGCAAAGCACATAATATTCCATACAGAAGCCCGACCAATAAGCAAATAATTACTTGCAAAAAGAAGATACAATAGGGGCATAGCCCCAGGGGTAGGCCAGTAGGACTCCAGCTGTACCCCCTAAACCGCCACATAGAGACCACGAGATAGAGCGTCAATACATAAAATAAAAAGGTAAGGGGATAGAGGGCACCTTTGGTGAAGTCCGTTAGTTAAGTGAAAAAACTTTGTTGGGGTGTCATTGATCAAGATAGCAAAAGTCAGGATGTCCATACAATTCATAATCCAGTCAATCCACTTATCCTAGAATTTAAACTCGTTGAGCATCTGACACAAAAAGGACTAGCACATCTAATCATAAGCATGCTCCATGTCTAGCTTGATCACCATCAAGCTTTAGTGAATAGGGGCATGCCACATATCATGTATAAATTTCTGGACGAGCAAGACATTATCGGTGATGCCACAATCGTTGATGAAAGCACCCTGCTCTGGACTAATCAGGCAAGGGATAACGAGCTTCAGTCACCCGATCAGAACCCTAGGACATACTTTATAGAGGGTGGTGCACAGGCTGATAGATCTGAGATGACTCGGGGCCAACGCATTAGGTCTTTTCGGGATGAGTGATCAAGGTCTTCTTCTATTCCTTCGATAGGCCTCTGGACTCGAAAACCCCCTACATCGTTTCCACCACCCCACCCCCAATAATGCTCTAATAATAGTGAAAGAAGAGTAGGGGAAACCCATCTGGCCCTGGGGCCTTTCCTCCCCAAGAAACCAAAGGGCCCCCTACACCTCCACAAAAGAAACAAGACAAGTCAAGGCTTCATTCTCCTCATAGAAAATGCGGCAAACAGGTAGGCAACTCTGGAATCGACCATCCCTTCACATCCTGTAGTCCAACAGGATCTAAAGAACTGGAAGATTTGCTCCTTGATCTCCCTAGTATCCACCACCACTCTGCCCTTGCTCTCCCATAGTTGCTTGGTATGATTGATCAACCTCCTCATCATTGTAGACTAGTGAAAGAATATAATATTTTGATCACCCTCATTGATCCACTACACCCTGGACTTTTGCCTCTATAAAGCTCTTATTATCTCAGTAACAAGTGGTGCATAGAAAACTTGTGGTGTAATGTTCTCAAATCAGATTCCTGGAGGCCCCCTCTTGATTCTCTCCATGCTAGAGCACCATAATATTAGCTTCCATACCTTGAATATGCCTGAAGATATCACCAACCTCATGTTGACTCCATCGAAGGAGCCTATGCCTTGCTAACTCAAGCCTCCAGGTCACCTGATACCTCGCATCTCCATGGATTGGCATCCTCTAAACCTCCCTAACTAGATCCCATGAGCATAGGTAGAAGGTCCAGAACTTCTCAAATTTGAACGATGCCCTTAGCAAATGCAAACCATCAGTGGTGATAAAGAGCGGATAGTGATCAGAAGTGATTCTTAGAAGGTAATGAATCTTGTGATCCAGGAAACATTGGAACCAATCAGCAGTAGCGAGTGCCCAATCAATCCTCTACCAAACCCTAGTCACCCCTGTCTGGTTGTTACACCAAATAAATATCGAACCAGTGTAATCAAGATCAATCAGGCCCAAATCACTATGAACCTCATGAACTTCCTAGATTCAATATTATTAGCAAAACACCTGCCACCCATCTTCTCATGGAACCTACAATACAATTGAAGTCCCTAGTAATAAAAGAAGGTAGGCCCAGTGCTATCATCCCGGAGATCTCAGACCAAAGCACCCTTCACTCCCTATATTTGGTGCTTGCATACACACCGAACAGCAACTGAGAGTCTCCCATTTGCTTCAATATGACTAGGGCAACCTACTGCTCATAATTGTGGACCATGTCCACCCTAACCGAGCCACACAGCCACATCATAATGATCCCACCAATTAGATCTCTAGATTTCACCGCATCGGTGCTCTAAACCCATGCATCTCACCATTTGACCTGGTCTAAACTCACCCCTGAAAGATGGGTCTTAAGCAAAATACAAATATCAGGACAGTGTTGCTAAATAATTTTGCTAAAGGTTGTCTGAAAAGAGGGCTTTCCCGTCCCCTAGGTGTTCGAAATCAACAAGCTCATTAGGATACTTAGCAAGGAGGGAAAAGCATACTAGTGCCCCCCTCAGCTTCAAAGTCCACCCCCTCTCTGCTATCACCGAGTCCATGGCCACCAAGCTCTCCTCATTCCCTTGAATGGCTTCCCTCAATTGGACAGCTGCCTCATCATGAGTCATATCTTAGCTGCCTTCTTGGGGGTCAAGACATTTCGGGCCATGTCTTATAGAAGGTGCAAGGTCACCCTGTATTAGATGCTCCAATCCCTGCTCAGACTGCCCCTCTGCCTCTGGGATATCAAGATCCATCCCCTATTCCTCCATATGAATGGTAATCTTCTTCCCCTCCCTTGGGGTCTTGGCAAAGAAAATAAAGACCCCAATCCCTTCAGGAGGGGCTAACAGGTCTCTCGGGGCCTCTAAATGGGCTGGAACCTTGCCTTTGACCCTACTAGAAGCCTTAGGACCCTTTTTTGAAATAAGGCACCCTTTTCCTTGCTCCTTTGGCTTCAAACTGTCTCAACACGCATCAAAATCAACAAGCCGAGCTTGCTTGGGCTGACCGGAAGTCAGTCCCATCGCATCCACTGCACTAGCCCCAGGCCTAGCATGCATGACAACATCTGTGGCCTTAGCACTCCCGGCCCTAGGCAGGCACGCCCCCACATCACAAGCTAATGCCAAGATGCCAAATCGGTTGGAGGCCTGGCTCACACTCAGCCTCAAGCCTGCATCCTTCTTCACATGCATCTCCAAGCCCCAGACTCCAATCCAAACATCGAACCAGGGCTAGGATGGATAGGTGATTGCTATCGTACGATCTTGGCTAGCTTGATCCAACCATCGGATCTCAATGGATTGACTCAGTTCAGACCACCTTGATTCGAAGCCTTCCCGGGCTAACTCAACATAGGGGCATGAGATGGCTCGGTCGTCTTCTTCCCCAAGTCGGCCAGTAGCCATTGGCGAACGGCCACCAACCAAGGCCCTAAGGCAGCCCTTCCTCTACCATGCCAGCAACCTCCCCTCCAAGTTGGACCCTAATCTCTAAGCCATCCATCAGCCACCCAACACCCCTCCGACTGAGCACACTGCTGTTGGCGAATGAAATCATTCGCACTGGTAACAGATCCCTTCCAAGCTCTCATAGATAAAATGTTGTCAAAACGATCCCTCCAGCCCATTCACCAGCATGCCTGGTCTTAATGGTCATGCGAGATCGTTTCTCACACTGGCCCATGCAAACCCCAGCCTTCAACGCTCTGCTAAGCAGTCGTCCACCATCACCAGGTCAACGGCCAGGCTAAGAATTCTTCAAATTACCACCTTCCCCTAGAGTTCCACCAGGAGCCGTGGCAAGCGGATTCACACCATAGTTGACTTAATGGCCCCCTCTGTTAGAAAAAAGCCCGGCCACCATGGCTCCACTGCTAGTGTCTGACCAACCACCACCCATGGCCAGTGGAAGATCAAATCTTGCTCCCTGGTCTCCTTGAAATGGAAGAGGAGGTGACCGTGCTCCAACTGTACCTCGCTACCTCCTTTTTCAACCTTATATATATCTGAACTTCCTTACCATTGCTTCCACGACTACCTTCCTTCCGAGACTCCTTGCAATAACCACTATTGCCACCTTAAAATTTTTTTTTAATATTTATAGATGAGAGATTAATGTCCACTTTGAAAAAAAACCCATGCCGCCACTACTTTCATTAGCAGATCAAGTACATATATTAGTTTTCTTCAAAAAAATATTTAAAACCCATGCTTAATAGATGAGAGATTAATGTTGGAGGACCATGGATGGATCTGATTTATCTAGGAGGCCATCTTGAAACTTTCACATGACAATTCCATGGGAATGTGCATTCACTCCATGGGAATGTGCATTCACAACTTCCAAATTTATTTTCAAAAGTGGGCAGTCAAATGTTTTGACCCCTTAGGGATTGGGTTTGCGGGTGCCAACTCAGGGATTGGGTCTTCAGCCTTATATCCCAGCCCCTGAGGCCAACCCCATCTCGCATCTTCTATTTGCAAATGATTGTTTCATTCTGGGTCGGGCTTCAATTCAATGTGCTCTGGCTTTCCGAAGGATTTTGGAGGATTATTGTCTTGTTTCAGGATAGAGAGTCAATTGCCACGAATCTGAGATCCATTTCAATCCGAGGACCCCCACCCCGGTTCGGTGATCCATCCGAGATAACCATGGCATTGTCGATCATGATGATGTTATGCATTATCTTGGAGTTCTGGTTATGGGGGGTAGGCTGACAAAGGCTGATTGTCATCATCTCATCAACGAGATCCAAGATATGGTGCAGGGTTGGCAGCATAGGACTCTCTCCTTTATGGGGTCGGATCACTCTAATCAGGTCCATTCTTACTTCCTTGCCGATTTATCTGTTATCTCATGCTATCTTCCCAAAATTTGTGACTCTCAGACTTGATCAAATTATTCGGAGCTTCCTCTGGGAAGCATCTATGGCTAGCAGATCCATCCATCTTTTGAGTTGGTAATTGGTATGCCAACCCTGTCGGGACGTCGGGCTCGGTATCCACTTGATGCTCTCCATGCGAGATGCCATGTTTGCTAGATATGTTACCAGGTTTCTGCTGAGTCTGAATAGCTTTTGGATGGATATGATGACGCACAGATATGGCCTCTTATACCCTTCTAAGCATCACAGATCTGGGTGTCATTGTTCACCCATATGGCGAGCTATGTTTACTACTGCCCCGGATATCACCCCCCATATCAGATGGATTCTGGGCAATGGTACTTCTATCAGCTTTATGTCCAGTTCGTGAATCGTAGATATCCCGTTATCTCGCTGGCCGACCTTCATTGCTATGGACATCAATGACTCAATATCTATTCCCGATCTTTTGCTTGCCGATGCCCCGCATTGGAATCCGTCGCAAGATATCTGAGTGTTTGGTGATATTTTAGGTGCTCGGGTATTATCGATACCCTTACCCATCCATGCTTGTTTAGATACTCGGATATGGAGGACTTCCGCTATTCCCAGAGCATCCACCTCTGAGCTCATTCCCTGGTTAGCCAAGCCCCTCCGCGGAGTCTGGATCTCAGTTGGATCTGGCGGATCCCAGTTCACCCTAGGGTGAGCACCTTTCTCTGGAAAGTTGCCAGGGGTTGCCTTCCTACTAGAGCATTATTTTTATCTAGAGGAGTGCATGTCCCCTTCTACTGTCTAGTTTATGGTTTGGAGGATGAGACTCTGGTTCATGTCATCTTCTTATGTCAGCGTGCTACCCACATTTGGGACTTGGTTGGGCTTCTTCCTTCCTTCAGCAATATTGCAGACTATGTTGATCATTTCCTGGGATTACTTCGATAGACCATATCTCAACCTAATGCCACCTTCATGGCCTATATTACTTATCATATTTGGCTATCCAGGAATGACATAATTTTCAATTCTACTTCTCCTTCTGCAAGGCTAATAGTGGAGACGGCTCGGACACATGCTCATATCTTTACCATGATGACCGCGATATCTTTGGAGACTTGGGTTGCCACTCTACTCCTCGAGCGTCCTATGGGGTTTTTATTTCCTGGGAGCCCCCACCTCCGAATTATATCACGGTCAATTTTGATGGGAGTGTCTTGGGTGCACATGGGCAAGCCAGCTTTGTTATCCGAGGCCCAGGTCTCGAGATTCTCGCTGCAGGGGGCATCTTCTTTATGACCCGTCTGTCCCGAGCGCAGAGTTGCAAGGATCTTGGGCAGGCATTGCCTATGCTCGGCTGGTTCTGCAGGTGGATTATGTTATTATCCAGGATAACTCTGCTACAGTTATTGCTTGGATCCAGAAGGCCAGAAGGGTCCGATCGTCGCATCCTCTCCTGCAGGACATTACTCTTCTGCTCCAGGGATGCTCCTCCTGTCTTGTTATACATATCTTTAGGTAGGCTAACTCGGTAGCGGACTAGGTAACCTTATATGTTGTTCATCATTTTATGGTCTGATCTTGGGAGCTTCCCGGAGGCTTTTTAGGATATTGTACTTTCGGACTTTTTATGTTGTATTCATGTTCGATCTTTAATCTCAATGATTTATCAAAAATATATATATATTTTTTATATACTTTCCCGCCGACGCATGTACCATCCTGACCAAGCTTTTGCCGGGGTAATGGAGGTCAATTGGGTACATAGATTCTCTAGAAAAGAGAAATAACAGACCTAAACGCACACGGAGAACTCTCGGTCAACTACAAGCACTGTCAAGCCATCTTGCCCATTACTAGTCAAACAGGCAAAACATGGCCAGATGAAAATTTTTTCATTTTTTTCTTCTTCTATCTCTCTTCCCCTCTCCACCATCTATCGCCTCATATGCCCTGGTATTGCTATTAAAACAAAATAAAGGTGGTGATACTTGGCATTGCTTTATGCAAGTATGAGCAAAAACTTGGGACAACACATCTTAGTTACTCAAACAACCAAGAATAAAGTTGGACACTTCCCACCGAAAGCTGTCCAATATCATTTTCATCCATCAACATGGATTGGACACCATGTAAAATACAAGGTGCATGTAACTCCCTGGGTATGTAAATAATCTAATCATACGTTTCCTCAAAAATTGCATGGTCTTCTATTAATGGGTACTACTTGCAATCGCGACAACATTACAGCCATCCATTTAACCACTTGCAGAGTTAGATGCCTTGATGCATCATTTGCAAACATGCCTAGTTAAATTTCGATGAGATCACAGCCGTCCGTGACTTCTCTTCTCTTGACCTATCAACGTATATATCACATTTTGCAATTTGGTCATGCAAGTAGGATCATAGATATTCATCAACGCAGGGTTTTTTTTTTTTTTTTTGGTGAATTTCTATTAATATCTCTTTTTTTTTTTTCGATTACGACCACTTATCAAACCCTCCCTCGATCCATGCCCATCACATGCATTGCACCTCGTGTATGCCAACGATCCAGAAATAATTGTACGTGTCCTGATCTTTTTATTTTCGCCATGGTGTTTGTGGGAGGACCGCATGAAGTAGAAACCCGTCCGAGTTGATAACCAGAACATGGCTCCCACGTTCACCGAGCTCCCGATCCATTAATCTTGGCCCCGAAAAAGCATCTGGGGCCCATGTCTGTGGTTGTTAACCCACCCAACAACAAAAAAAAAAAAAAAGGAGGAAATTCTAGGTCCCACCATGCTTTCCTATTGTTTCTTACTCTCTTGCCTATTCCATCGAGTATCTCGAGTCTTTTAAATCAACCCCAGACCCAGAGACCAACGAGCGAACCTTCCGAACTATCCAATCATGAGTGTGAAGTGTCACCCCCAAAGTTTGGATGATTACTGGAACTTGTCTCCAAACTCTTGCCTTTGCTCGTGCCTAATTTTTTTTTCCCCTTAGAATTATATTATTATTCTAAAATAAATATTGTTATTTGATTAATTGATTTAGTTGTTAAAGTTGTTAATTTGAGTGCCAACTGATCAAGTGAGTGGTTAGATACCAATAATCTGGAGGGATAAGAGGAGTTAGGCTTGAAAATGAAAATAAAAATAAAAGTGGTTGACTTCCATTTTAACGATTTAGTTATAAAAAATTTTATTTTAATTTTAATTTTAAATAAAATAAGTTTATAGGAATACCATGACCCTCCAAAATTTATTTATTTTTTTATTCAAATTTTACTTTAGTTTTAATTTTGATTATGAATTAGATTTTTGAAGAACTATTGTCATTTCGATTCTTATTTCATTCTAATTTTGATTTTAATTTTGGTTGGAAACCAAACCGACACCGTCTCAACATTAATTTTTCTTACCATCTTAGCTCTAGAAATAACATAAGACAAGAGGTTTCCCGTAATCTTTATTTAATAATTATAAAGAAAATACTATTATCACTATCAATATAAAAAAAATATTGACACTATTTTTTCAAACTATTATTTAATAAAAAATATTATTTAATTGATAAGAGGTGTCGATTTAAAAGAATTTTTTAAATTAAAATATGCACTCGAGATATTAATATCAATCACGTTCTTCAAAAATCGTGATCGTCCAGACTCATCGCGTTTTAATTTTTAGACCTTACGGCTTACGCCATGGGGAAACATCATTAACCGATTCATGCCGGGCCGGCGGGGTTCCCCAACCGGCAGAACCAATCTCCATCTCGGCACGTGCTCCGGGCGGTGGTCGTGGGGATGCCTCGTCCTGCCCCCCCCCCCCCCCCCCCCCCCCGGACCCGAGACCTAACAGGACGGTCCATAAAAAGCCAAGTATCGACCGCCACGTGACGGTGCCGCGTCGCTGTCCAACCGCATCACTGATTTCGAAGCTGCCGAAAGCTGTACGTCTCTGTCCCGCGTGGCGATAGCGAGAGCAGGGAAACCAGTGAAAGCTAAGTAGCACCGGTCAGTCTCCCAAACTAGTTCTCAGGCGCCCCCCCCCCCCCCGGGGCAAACGTGGCCAGTCATAACCCGTAAGTCGCCCAACCAGGTGCAGACAATTATCCACTTGCTTAGTGCCACGTGGTATAGAACCGCTTACGTGAAATAGCGGGCGTCTCACATTCTTTCTCGGCTGAGAAAGAATTCATGGTTCACATGCAGCTCACCAGCTTTCCACGAAGTGCGAGCCCACCCATCACGTTTCGTATTCTTTTATCCCGTGGTCAATAATTTCATTATTATATATGTATATATATAAGGTGAGGAAAAAATAATTTTTTTAAAAAACCGTGGAAATTGATATATTCACTCCTAGCGTCGGATTGTTGTACTCCTTCATTCATCAATGATGCAAGCAAGTGGGATGCATTAAACAATATTTTTTTTAATTAATTTATTTCACGCGAGATGTGCGCGTCGAGAAAGACGTGTTTCCCAGGCTGACAAGCGGGCCAGTTGGGCTTAATTAAATAAACAAACACGGGTTAAATCAAGGATGAGAAGTGAGAACCCTAATTTGGCACGTGCTGTGTGTACCATGCATATAATAACGTTTTTTTTAAAAAAAATTAAGATATTCTTTACACCATTTTTAATCATTTTATTAAATATGCCATTTAAAGCACATTTTTATCATTTTTACTTGAATATGCCACTTTTATCATTTTATTAAAAAATCTACACTAATTTAAAGCACGATATCTAATTTGATTAACAGAGACCTGATTAAATAAATAAAATATCTTTTCGTTGTTATATAGTATTTTCTTTTATTAGACGCTAATAATTATTATTTTTATTTTGAAAATTTGTGGTTCTTGGGAGACGCCACGCTTTTTTTTTTCTACTATAATGAGGTAAATGAGCGATCATAGAATGTCATGGGAACATCACATCACGTAAATCAAAGCTAGCCAGCTGTTCTTGTCTTGTGTGATTGCTTCATTCATATCATTTAATCGAGAATGATGACATGTACATAATTTTAAATAGTCAACATTAAGTAATAAATACTTGCATGCAATCCTATTTTTTTTTCATATAAAAAAATCATAAAAAAATTTCAGACTTAACAAATTTGACCTTAATTTACCGTATAGTACGAAAGATTAGATTTAATTTGTTGAGAAGATAAATTTCTTGGTCCCATTTCAATGATACATTACATTTTCCAGTTGACATGTATGTTGTTGCAGATTTAATAGTTGATAATGCTATTCTTATACTAGAATTTTTTTAAAAAAAATATTTTACAATAGCTAAAAATAAAATCATTGTATTTTAAAATTTTATCAAGATAATATTTAACAATAATATAATTTATTCTTCAAAAAATAAAAAAAATATTTTACAATAGCTAAAAATAAAATCATTGTATTTTAAAATTTTATTAAGATAATATTTAACAATAACATAATTTATTCTTTAAAATATGACCGTCAACAAAATTTATTGCTATTAATTTTGATCATGTTTATGAATCCAATATTACAATCATTAGAGAGTTTGGGATGCCTAGACTTAGATCAATATAACTACATATTACTGTATAAGCACAAGAGTAATAAATATTTTGAACATGCATGCATGACAAAGCGTGCATTGACTTTCTTCAAAGTTGAATGATTAGCATGCCAAGGATGATAACAAAAATAGTGAGAAAAGAATGTCCAATGAATAATTCTAAATCAATTCTGCAAAGCTTGGTCACCAACCAAATGTGTTGTTTGTTGATGATATTTGTTGCGGCAACTTCTCCTGGACCGAGTCCGGTTGGCTTCGCTGAAGCACTCCTCTACCGATCGACCTGCAACAAAGTTCCCAGGGCATCGGTGGTGTTCCGACGGGGACACTCCGATACCTAAGTTAGCAGGAGCTTGTAGGCAACGGAATGGAGGAATCAAAAATGATTCAGCGTAAGGAGAGGGAAGAGAGAACTTAGCTTAAAACGGGATCCCCCGGGTACTTTATATAGGCACGGAACAGTCCAAAAGTCGTTACGGGGTAGGCCAAAAATGATCGATTTGTCCCTAGGAGGATCTGGAGAGTGGCCACATGGCACCGGAAAAAGGCGGCGTCATGGGAGTAGTGGAGCAGTACCGCTGATGTGGCAGGAGTTTGTTGAAACAGAAGATGTTTCCAGAATTCACCAGGTCCCCGAAATGAGTCGGTCGGGCACCGACCGAACGGGCCATCAAGCCGTCCAAAGGGGAACGCCCGTTGGACCATTAATGAGCCGGACCTCGACAAGAGTAAGCCATCGGACCTCTACTTCGGTGGGTCGGCAGGCTGAAGGAGATCAATGAGCCGGACCCCGACAGGAGTGGGCCGTCGGACCTCTACTTCGGTCGGTCAGCAGGCTGAGGAGATCAATGAGCCGGACCCCAACAGGAGTGGGCCGTCGGACCTCTACTCTGGTGGGTCAACAAGCTGAAGGAGATCAATGAGCCGCACCCCAACAGGAGCGGGCTATCGGGCCTCTCCAAAAGCCGGTCGGTCGGACCACAAAGAGGAACCGGCACGGTTTGGCGGTGAGCCGGATGGGAACAACAGTTGCCCCCCTTGCCCTTGGGCTTCGAGCAGTTCTGTAGCCTCGAAGTACAAAGGCAATATATGGTGATAAATGCGTCAGTTCGCAGAATGATGGCGAACCTGATTTAGCGTGCTGCGATTGGTGCTCTTCCGCTCGAAATCCCCATAATTGGACAGGTGTCAATACCACATTGGTGCCGGCATGGGAGGCAGTTATTGCGGGTACGGTGCCAGAATTAATTGCCGGTTCGAAACACTCTCACGATGCATCCCCAACGCGGCATGGGCCACGCAGCAGGATCCAAGCGATTGGCATGACGCCCAAGGCGGCTTATCCACCGTCGGCCGGGCGGTCACACGGATCGCGATCGGAGTCCAACCAACGTATCCTCTCGATTCCCCCATCCAATCAATGTGTCGCGCATCTTCCACAGATCGTGGTGCTCGAGGGATGTCGGGAGGCGACCCCTCAGCGCCTATAAGAGGAGGGGCGGACATTCAAAAGGAGTCTGTTGCTGTGCTTGGGATTTGGAGTGAGAGAGAGCTTCCTTCTTCTCCTGCCTTTGCCCTTGCTACGAACCTCGCTCACCAGGTTAGTTTTGCCTCCATCTTCTGTTGCCCAGAAATGGAGCCCAAGAGGGGAGGGGTGAATTGGGTCTTTTAAAAATTTAAGACAATAATGAGAGGCACTAGTGGTGCTTGTGAACGATGATGAATTCAATGCAAGATATTTAAAGTGATAGCAATAATTAAAGAGCAAGTGAGGAAGAAAGCAATCACACACAAATACAAGGTTTATAGTGGTTCGGTGCAAACCTAGCACCTACATCCACTCCCCAAGCCATCCTTGAGAATTTCACCATAATCCAAACTAGATTACAGTTGACTTGTTTTTCACAAGGCTCACAAGTCAAAAACCTAAGTTGGTTTTATCACTTAGGCTTACCAACAAACCTTAACACTTGTTTTGTCTTCAGGCTCACAAGTTAATCCTAGTTGGTTTTATCCCTTTGGCTCACCAACAAACCACAATAACCTTCTTTCAAGACATCCTTGAAAGCAAGGTCAAAACACAATGTAAAAACAGATATACAATTTAAAAACTAAAACAAACTCTCTTCAAGAGTAGATTGGAATCTTTGAAGCTCAAGTAGATGCTTTGTCTTCACTCTTCCTTGGAATCTCCTTCAAAGTGCCTCTTTTGGAATGAAGTAAGGATGAGCTTGTAGGCTTTTCAAGGAATCAAACTATAAGAGGCTTTTGATGTGAAGTATTTGAAAGAATATTGGCTTTTTGGCTTTTGAGTAGACTTCAATGCACTTCAATACACTTCCTTTTTTAAAAAAATGAGGTTGGTGGAGGTTAAATACACCAAGAACCTTCCAAAAATGGTTTGTGACCGTTGGAACCTCGGAAATAGACGTTTAGAGCTTGAAAAACAAGTTCTGCAAGCCAGAAAAATAGATCCATTAGAGCTGTCAGGCTGCAAGTGTCGACACTTGGCTATCAGGTGTCGACACTTAGCTGTCAAGTGTCGACACTTGATCTCTAGGTGTCGACACTTGAACTTTCAAGTGTCGATACTTGATGCACAGGTGTCGACATTTGATACAAAAATCCTAAAATTATAAAGTTCTGTATTTTCAAAATTCTCAGGCATTGAGTCGACACTTGGAAACCTAAGTGTCGACACTTGGTTGTAGGTGTCGATACTTGGCGTGCCAAGGAATTTTGTCTGTGCCAAATGCTGAAGTGTCGACACTTGAGACTAAAAAATCTCAAATTCAAGTATAAATGCCTCGAAAACATAAATATAATTCTTGAAAACATAAACCCATAATATTTAAACATTTATATGCCCTTTTTCAATGAAGAGGATGTCCGGATTCGTGAGAATTGCTCCATGCCATTATGTGCCATAAACCATAAGTTTTTGAGATTTTGGGATGCTTTCTTCCTGAAAACTCACAACTTGAAATCCTCATTATTATACAATATGCACTCAATGTTTTGTTATTCATCAAAATCACTGGGTGGAGCCAACAATCTCCCCCTTTTTGATGATGACAAAATCTTGAGTAAAATGGCAATACATTTCAGACTTTAACTATTATAATTTATGAATATGAATTTAAGTCCATAAGAGAGGCAAAAACTTTATAGTTAGGAAGAATCAATCTCCCCCTTAATTAGATACTTCTTATTAAGGTAAACTTCAAAGATTCTTACAAGGTGAAACCACAATCAATACTTTTTCTCAACAAATTTATGTATCTATATAATCAATAAAATCAATACAATATCTCAACAAATTTATGAATTAACACTTTTTCTCCCCCTTTTTATCAATCATTAGAAAGGGGAATAACATCCCCCTCATAATGAGCATGGAGACAAAAAGAGAATCAAATAAGATAGATATCAGAGCCAAAATTATACCAATTTAAAAGAGTATCAGAGCTAAAAAATATACCAAGATAAAAGAGTATCAGATCCAAAAAATAGTAAATTGAACCATTCAAACACAAATAATGAGCACTGAACTGAAATATATATAATAGATAAGTTTTCAGTACAAAATTTGCTGAGTCATCAGCAAGAGCTAAAACATACAGATATCATCAAAGTCATATAAATATCAGACATACAACATATGAGCTATAACAGACATCTGTGAGGCTAATCCTCATCAGATGGAACCTCAAGATTGAATGGAGCACAGATCCTAGATCTAGTGGCTAATGCCCTAGGAGGTGCTAAAGCTCGACGACTCCTAGTGCAGCCAGAAGGACCAAAGATGGGTACAACCCTAGATGATCTAGTGGAAGGGGGGAAAGAAGATCAGCTGGTGTAACAAGGTCTGGTGTGGAATCAGCCAAGGCAGTAGGAGGAGCTGGTGTAGTGGGAGGATCGCGACTGATGACCTCAAAATCATCAGCACCGCCATCACTGTCACTGTCACAGCCCACAACCTCTGTAGCTCGGTCGTCATCCTGATCACCACCCTCAACAGAATCAGCATGGTCACTCTGGTGATCATCGCCATCATCATCAACATCATCATCATCATCATCATCTGATGGTACAACTGCAGGGGCTGCAGGAGATAAAAGGGATCTCAACAGATCCTCAATACGAGAGAATCCCTCCTCCATAGATCTGCGAATCTCAGCATACTCCGAGGTCGTATGTGCTCGAAGAAGCTCAACCTCGCTACGTAGCTGAGTCATCTCACCCCTGATCTCTGTGAACTGCTCTCTGGTATGCTCCTCAAAAGATAGTCCAGTAGAAGGTGGCGGAGGAGCTGAAGTGTCAGGAGACAAATGCTCTGCCTGTGTCGATGGGATATCTACTGGAGGAAAAGCTGCTGGCTCAGATGGTCCAGCCTCTGCCTCTCGAATCTCGTCCTCCTCATCTGGCTTCTAGCCAGACTCTCTGCGATCCCATCGACCTCCAACTAATCTGTATCCCATGCGGTGCAAAGACCTCTCGTCGTACACATCTGTGTGTAGTATCTCCTTGGGGATCTCCCCCTCCAGTGATAATCCACACGCTCTGAATAGTCTGGTCAGTGCCATGTCGTACGGTAAATAGTGACGGCGCTGTGTCGCAGCATCATGCATCTGAGTAAGCATCAAGGATGGAAGATCAATCTATCTCCTCTCAATCAGGCTCGTCATCACCATCAACTCCCTCTCAGTGATGAAATCAAATCTCCCAGTCTTCGGTAGAAGTATGCGTGCTGTGATGTGGTGCAATAGGCGCATCTCCAATGACAACTGGTTCACGATAACTATGGATATACCGTGAACATCCTCTCTCTCAAGAATGCACCTAAACGCAGCCTCTCTGTCATCTACCGAAAAGACACAGACTCCCCTACGAGGGATCTCCCATACTCTGCCCAAAAGCTCATCTGTCAGTGAAATCTGAATATCCCTGATTAAAGTAGTCCACAGAAGTCATCGATAATCTAATGCACCATAAAACTCTCTCACTAGGTGAGGATAGTACCTCTCCTGCATAGTGCAGAATGGTACTAATCCTGCATTAGTGAGTACCTGTCGAATACCAAAATGGTGCTTGTCGAAACACTCCAGGTCGACTCTCCTCCCTGAGGCTACTAACTTCCCTGCCATCCTCTCTGCAGGGAGGAGCTCGGTGTGACTGAACTGCTAGGCTGTGCTGTGTCAAATCTGGCCTTCAACCTCCTCTCAACACCACGACTGGGCCTCTCCGTAACTGCAAGTCTCTTCCTGGGACCCATTACAGCAAGCTGACCAGGGAAGAAGGAATATAGGTTTAGAACTAAGGGACTGGCTACAGGCTGAGATAAGGAGAGTTTCATTTCTTAGATAGGTTTTGAAAACCAGTATTAAACCAATTTTGGGTTGTAAAATACCTCAAACAACGTTTGAAAAACTGTCAATCAATTTAAGGTGAGATTTTTACAACTTATACTTTGATTAAATGACAATATTCCGAACATATATTTATAGAAAATATTTTTGTTCGTTAAAGACACATTTGAATCTTTGGAAAATAATTTTTGTAAGGCCTAAAAATCAAAACCCATGGAATTTGGGTCTAAACACTTAGGGTTTTAGCAAATAGGTAAAAATGTCGCAAATATATCATGAAAAACCTTTTCAAAACAACAATAAATGGATTTAGCATACTTAATTGAGATGAAAACCCAAATTATTTCGGCCAAAATCAATAAAACAGTATTTTTTGCGAAAAGTGGGTGAAATAAGCATGAAAACGACCAAAAGACGAGGGAAATCCGAGAAAAATATGTTTAAATCACTATTCCCTCAAATGGAATTTTAGAAATCCACTAAAACCCGTAAAAATCCAGTTATATTCTTGAAAAACATCCGAAAAAACCCTTTTTACTGTTGCACGGTTTGAAAACATCAAAAATAGAGCGAAAAAGAGGGAAAATAAGATTAAAAAGGAAGGGGGAAATACCTGATTTGTGATGGATTAAAGGGTAAATGGACGGATTTGGACAGAGGGGACCACTGTTGCAAGAAATCAATGAAGGAAGAAAATAACAAAAACCCTCGGTCGGTCTTTTTAAAAACTGTTTTTGTTTCACAAGTGTCGACACTTAGAATGTGTCAAGTGTCGACACCTGACCAAGTGTCGACACTTGACAATTTCCAAGTGTCGACACTTGGCCAAAAAATTTGATAAAATCCGAAAAATTTTTAGAAAAAATAGGAAAAAATTCAATCAGATTTTTGGGACTTTTAGAAAGTGGTTTTGAGCTCTAGGATTTAGGTATAACTAAAACTAAGAGAGTTCTAGGAGAATGGATCAATGACACCTAACTCTCTTCTAATCAGACAGGACCTATCCTCACTCAAAGGCTTGGTAAACACATCTGCTAGCTGATCATCAGTACATACAAAATCAAGAATAACATTAGAGTTTTGTATATGATCTCTTATGAAATGATGTCTTATTTCAATGTGTTTACTTCTTGAATGTTGCACAGGATTTTTAGATAGGTTAATTGCACTAGTATTGTCACATCTTATGGGTGTCTTATTTAGTTTAATGCCAAAATCTTCGAGTTGTTGTTTGATCCAGAGGATTTGAGCACAATAGCTTCCAGCTGCTATATATTCGACTTCCGCTGTAGATAAAGCAACTGAGTTCTGTTTCTTGCTACTCCAAGAGATCAAATTTACTCCAAGAAACTAACAGGTTCCACTATTACTTTTACGATCAAGTTTACACCCAGCAAAGTCAGCATCAGAATAAGCAATCAATTCAAATGAAGAATCTCTAGAGTATCATAAACCAATTTCAATTGAACCAGATAGATATCTAAGTATGCATTTAACAGCCAAAAGATGAGACTCTTTAGGATTAGACTGATATCTAGCACACATACAGATGCTAAACATGATATCTGGCTTACTGGCAGTAAGATATAATAATGAACCGATCATGCCATGATATAATTTTTGGTCTATAGACTTACCTGATTCATCCTTGTCAAGTCTACAAGTATAGCTCATAGGGGTACCTAAAGGCTTAGTGTTCTCCATCCCAAACTTCTTGAGTATTTCTTTTGTGTATTTCGTTTGGTTGATGAAGATCCCCTCTCTGGTTTGCTTTATTTGGAGTCCGAGAAAGAAATTCAGTTCTCCCATCACGCTCATCTCGAACTCACCCTGCATTAACTTTGTAAAATCTTGACAAAAAGATTCATTAGTAGCACCAAATATTATATCATCTACATAGATTTGTACTACTAAGAGATCATCATTCTTTTTCTTTAAAAACAAAGTTTTATCTACATTACCTCTAGTAAAATCATTTTTTAACAAAAAGGAGCTTAAACGATCATACCAAACTTTTGGAGCTTGTTTCAATCCATACAAAGCTTTATGAAGTTTATAAACATGATTTGGAAATTCAGAATTTTCAAAACCAGGGGGTTGCTCAACGTAAACTTCTTCTTCAATTAAACCATTTAAAAAGGCACTTTTAACATCCATTTGATATAGTTTAAAATTCATGAAGTAAGCAAAAGCCAACAATAGCCTAATTGCCTCAAGTCTAGCCACAGGAACAAAGGTTTCATCAAAATCTATTCCTTCCTCCTGATTGTATCCTTTGGCAACTAGTCTAGCCTTATTTCTAGTAACTACTCCATTTTTATCAAGTTTATTTCGAAAAACCCATTTTGTACCAATAATTTAAGTGTTTGAAGGCCTATCTACTAAAGTCTAAACATTGTTTCTCTTAAATTGATTAAGTTCATCTTGCATAGCATTTATCTAATTACTATCACATTCAGCTTCCTCAATAGTTTCTGGTTTAATTTAAGAAACAAAAGCTAAATAATCATAGATATTTCTAAGGGATGATCGAGTACTTACACCTTTAGATGGATCACCTATAATTAGTTCTTTTGGGTGTCCATGAGCATACCTCCATTCTTTTGATAATGGATCAACAGTTGATGTATTTTCATCACCTTGTGCTTGATCTCCTTCAGTGTTTGATCATTGTTCTGTTCCTTGGTAAGCCCTTCATTGTTGTTTATTTCTTCAGTTTTCTTGCTACATGTTTCATCAGAAAGTACATCTTCTTTTCTTGAAGATTTTTGGTTAGTCTCATCAAATACTACATGTATGGATTCTTCAACAACAAGTGTTCTTCTATTGAAGAGCCTGTATGCCTTACTAGATGTGGAGTAACCTAGAAAGACTCCCTCATTTGATTTGGCATCAAATTTACTTAAATTATCTTTACCATTGTTTAAGATGAAACAACGGCATCCAAAAACATAAAAATAACGAATTGAGGGTTTTCTACCCTTCAAAAGCTCATAAGGTGTTTTCTATAAAATCGGTCGAATTAAAACTCGATTTAAAATATAGCATGCAGTATTTATGGCTTCCGCCAAAAAATATCTAAGTAAATCATTTTCACAAAGCATGGTGCGTGCCATTTCTTCAAGAGTTCTATTTTTTCTTTCTACTACCCCATTTTGTTGAGGTGTCTTAGGTGCAGAAAAATTATGATGATTTCATTTTCAATACAAAATTTATCAAAATCAGTATTTTCAAATTCGGTTCCATGATCACTTCTCAAAGATACTACTGAAACACCTTTTTCATTCAAAACTCTTTTATGAAATCTAATGAATTCAGAAAAAGTTTCATCATTATGTGCTAAAAATATGACCCATGTAAATCATGAGAAATCATCTACAATGACTAGACCATACTTCTTACCTCCCAAACTAGATGTTCTAGTTGGCCCAAAGAGGTCCATGTGAAGCAATTCCAAAGGTCTAGATATAGAGATTACTCCTTTTGGTTTGAAAGAGGATTTTGTTTGTTTTCCAAGTTGACATGCACTACAAATCTTATCTTTTTCAAAATTGAGTTTAGGCAAATCCTTTACCAAGTTCTTTTTGCTAAGTTTTGAAATTAAATGCATGCTTGCATGTCCTAGTCTACGATTCCAAAGCCAGCTAGTTTCATCGATCTTGGCTTCCATTGCCACTAGGCATTGACCTTTTTGAATAGGGAGATCATCAAGATCAACCATATAAATATTGCCATGCCTATGACCAATGAACTTAATGCCATTGTCATCTAAACTAGAAACAATGCACAAAGAAGATTCAAAAATAACTTTAAAATTTTTGTCACAAAACTGACTAATGCTAAGCAAGTTATGTTTTAAACCATCAACATATAATACATTATCAATATAAGAGGTAGGGGTGATATGGACTTTACCAATACCGATAATTTTGCCCTTTCCATTATCACCAAAGGTCACATTGCCACCATTTTGATATATGAGTGATGAGAACTGCTCCACATCTCCTGTCATATGCCTTGAGCAACCGCTATCAAGGTACCACATCCTTTTCTTATTGGTTGCAAAGCAAACCTGCAATAAAGATTAAGTGGAGACTTTAGGTACCCAAGTCATCTTGGGTCCTCTTTGGTTAGTGGCATTGGTTCCTTTCGGAACCCAAACTTTCTTAGTATTATTTAACTTTTTTTGTTGCACATATAAGATTTGTGTCCTTTGATACCACAAGTATAGCAAGTAATGGATGAAGATGCAGGCACAAAGAAATTTTTAAAGAGTTTTTGTTTCTTATGAGTTCTGAATCCTAAACCTGCTTTGTCAAATATTGCTCTTTGGTTATTTAAGAGTAAATTCAATTTTTCAGAACTGTAAGTAAATTTTTCTACAAAAGGTCTTAGTTTTTCAATTTCTTCTTTATATCTTTTATTTTCATTTAAAATTTCTTTGCTTTGTTTTGACAAATTTTCATTTGAAAGTAAGTCACTTTTCTTTTTAAAGACATCCTTTTCTTTTTCAAGTGCCATAATCTTATCATTTAATTTTTTATTTTGAATAAGAAGGCATTCATTTTTATTTGAAAGCTTGTTATTTGTTTTGGCTATATCCAAATTTTGCTTCTTTAAATCTTTATGTTTTGATTTTAACTTTTGAAATTCTATGACTAATTCGTCAAAAACTTCATGAAGCTCATCAAAAGTAAATTCATTTTCGGTTTCGGAACATACCTCATCATGATCGGCCATCAGACAGAAGTTTGCTACCTCCTGCTGTTCTTCCTCAGAACTGGAGTCTTAACTTTCACTCCAGGTTGTCATCATAGCTTTCTTTCTCAGCTTTCTTCTGCTTTTCTTTAATAAGGGGCAGTCTACCTTGAAATGCCCGGGTTTTTTGCACTCAAAACACGTAGGCTGCTCCTTCTCCTTTTCTTTACTCGGCTCACCTTTCAGAGGTTTCTTTTTGTAGTTAAACTCTTTTTTTCTCATGAACCTTCTGAATTTTCTTACTAACAGAGCCGTCTCATCTTCTTCATCATCTTCTTCGGAGTCTTCGCTTGAGTCCTCTCTAGCAGTAGATTTGAACGTGATTGCCTTCTTCTTTTTGTCGACCTCTCCATTCTTTTGTTTGAGGGAGAGCTCATAGGTCATTAAAGAACCTAACAGTTGTTCCAGCAGGAGAGTGTTGACATCCTTAGCTTCTTCAATAGTTGTGACTTTTGCATCCCATGAAGCTGGTAGAGACCTGAGAAATTTATTCACGAGTTCACCGTTAGAAATAATTTTTTCGAGGCTTCTCATGCCATTCACAATATTTGTGAACCTAGTGTACATCTCACTAATAGACTCAGTAGGTTCTATTTTAAACATTTCATATGTGTGAATAAGCATGTTAACCTTGGTGGTTTTCACTTGGTATGTACCCTCATGGAAAATCTCAAGTGTATCCCAAATCTCCTTGGCAGAGAGACAATTAGATATTCTATTAAATTCACTTAGATTAAGAGAGCAAAATAAAAGGTTCATAGCCTTAGCATTAAGCTCGATTTGCTTAATGTCATTCTCATCCCAATCATCTTCCATCTTTGGAGTGAGAATGCCATTAATCAACATTGTAGGCTGATGAGGACCTTTTACAATTGTCCTCCATAAATTATAGTCAAGAGCTTGAATAAATATGCGCATGCATGTCTTCTAGTATGTGTAATTTATGCCATTAAAAAGTGGGGGACGATTAGAAGCTTGACCTTCAACAATATCCATTCCTATTGAGGCTGCCATGATCTTTTACTCAAGATCCTTGGACCTACAAGAGAGTACCGGTGCTCTGATACCACTTGTTGCCCAGAAATGGAGCCCAAGAGGGGGGGGTGAATTGGGTCTTTTAAAAATTTAAGATAATAATGAGAGGGACTAGTGGTGCTTGTGAACGATGATGAATTCAATGCAAGATATTTAAAGTGATAGCAATAATTAAAGAGCAAGTGAGGAAGAGAGCAATCACACACAAACACAAGGTTTATAGTGGTTCGGTGCAAACCTAGCACCTACATCCACTGTCCAAGCCACCCTTGGGAATTTCACTATAATCCAAACTAGATTACAGTTGACTTATTTTCCACAAGGCTCACAAGTCAAAAACCTAAGTTGGTTTTATCACTTAGGCTTACCAACAAACCTTAACACTTGTTTTGTCTCCGGGCTCACAAGTTAACCCTAGTTGGTTTTATCCCTTTGGCTCACCAACAAACCACAATAACCTTCTTTCAAGACACCCTTGAAAGCAAGGTCAAAACACAATGTAAAAACAGATATACAATTTAAAA
Organism: Areca catechu; assembly: GCA_021397845.1. Taxonomy (NCBI): domain Eukaryota; kingdom Viridiplantae; phylum Streptophyta; class Magnoliopsida; order Arecales; family Arecaceae; genus Areca; species Areca catechu. The sequence goes on along the minus strand of CM038049.1, from coordinate 16,104,100 downwards.
ACTAAAACAAACTCTCTTCAAGAGTAGATTGGAATCTTTGAAGCTCAAGTAGATGCTTTGTCTTCACTCTTCCTTGGAATCTCCTTCAAAGTACCTCTTTTGGAATGAAGTAAGGATGAGCTTGTAGGCTTTTCAAGGAATCAAACTATAAGAGGCTTTTGATGTGAAGTATTTGAGAGAATATTGACTTTTTGGCTTTTGAGTAGACTTCAATGCACTTCAATAAACTTCCTTTTTTTTAAAAATGAGGTTGGTGGAGGTTAAATACACCAAGAACCTTCCAAAAAATGGTTTGTGACCGTTGGAACCTCGGAAATAACCGTTTAGAGCTTGAAAAGCAAGTTCTGTAAGCCAGAAAAATAGATCCATTAGAGCTGTCAAGCTGCAAGTGTCGACACTTGGCTGTCAGGTGCCGACACTTGGCTGTCAGGTGTCGACACTTGATCCTCTAGGTGTCGACACTTGAACTTTCAAGTGTCGGCACTTGATGCACAGGTGTCGACACTTGACACAAAAATTCTCAAATTACAAAGTTCTGTATTTTCAAAATTCTCAGGCCTTGAGTCGACACTTAGAAACCTAAGTGTCGACACTTGGTGTCGACACTTGGTTATAGGTGTCGATACTTGGCGTGCCAAGGATTTTTGTATGTGCCAAATGCTGAAGTGTCGATACTTGACTGTCCAGGTGTCGACACTTGAGACTGAAAAATCTCAGATTCAAGTGTAAATACCTCGAAAACATAAATATAATTCTTGAAAACATAAACCCATAATATTTAAACATTTATATGCCCTTTTTCAATGAAGAGGATGTCCGGATTCGTAAGAATTGCTCCATGCCATTACGTGCCATAAACCATAAGTTTTTGAGATTTTGAGGTGTTTTCTTCCTGAAAACTCACAACTTGAAATCCTCATTAGTATACAATATGCACTCAATGTTTTGTTATTCATCAAAATCACTGGGTGGAGCCAACATCTTCCTCTTTTCTTGCCTCCACTGAAATGGCCACCGGGGGAAATAGGGAACCCGGCCCGTATGACATCGCTACCACCATGACCAAGGAGAGGGTAGAAAACCTCAGGATCGTCTATGGCATTCTGACCACCCTACACCTCACCATCCCTAGTAGGAAAGGGAGAGTAAACGGCCCGCTAAACTTTGGTGCCCTTCCCCTGTATAAAGATCACTTTAAGGCAGGCCTCCGATTTCCACTCCATCATTTTTTTATTCAAATCTTCAATAGCTATTGGATTACCCCTTCTCAATTGAACCCGAACAGCATTCGGGTCATCTGTGGCTTCCTGGTCGTCTGCCGAGAAGCCGAAATAGAGCCAAGATTATCCCTGTTTTCGAACTTCTTCCTCTTGAAACAGGACTTTTGGAGTAAGGAGTGGTGGGTTTTTAGTCCTCGCCCAAACCGGAAGATATTGGGAGGACTTCCGTTCTATCCATGGATGGAAGTCCCGATTTTTTTTTGTAGATAGCCTCGAACCATGGGGGTTCGAGCCGGCGTGGAGAGAGCCGAGGCCGAATGCCATAAATGGGAGGAAGGTATCGAGGGCCGACGAGGCCGACTTCCTCAAGCTAAACGACGAAGATCCGAATTTCATCGGCTTCATGCTCCAAGAGGATAGCCTCCATCGGGCTGGAATCAACCGACATTCGATGCTGGGTAGGGCGAAGGCCGCTGAGGGGAACCTACCATTCTTTTATTTGCTGACTTCGATATTGTCACTAACTTTAACTTTGTTTGCTGGCAGGTGGTAAGATGAGACCGGATCGGGCGGTTCTTTCAGCGCAGTCGGCATAGAAGAGAGTCATCCACATTTCAGAGCCGACCCTCCGGGAGCCGAAGAGACAACGGGCGCCAGAGCCGGTACCCGAGAGCTCGAAGAAGCAGTGGGCGAAGGAACCGTATGCAATGATTGTCTTGATGGAGTCCGAAGATGGCATGCCACTGGTGGACCGCCAGAGGGCGATAGCACTGAAGCGCTCATCATCTGCTGGGCCGTCAGATGCCCGGTTCGGAGAGGGGCGTTCGGCGCCGACCGAGGTGGGGATGACACCATCCTCTCAGCCATTGGACCTGACGGAGGAGACTTCTCTGGGTGCCCGGGGAAGGCAGGCAACGGATGAGCCGTCAGCCATCGAGGGGAGGGCCGACGACACTAGCGGTGATGCGGACCACCAAGGATGGCAGGCTGACACCGAACAGGCAAAAGAACAGCTACAGAAGGCTGTCGGTAAACGAAGATGCCGGGAGTCTTCTTCGTCATGTGTTGGGGGTGAGTTTCGGGCCCAAACCTTTAGCCCTTGTTATCTTGTTTATAATCTTCTAACTATATGTTTGTCGGTAGCTCGTCCGGGATTCATTGCTGGTGGACAACGGCTTGGGCGAGTTGCTCCAGCTAAAGGAGCACTTGACCAAAAGGGCTGAGGCAGCCGAGATAGCGAGGGACACCGCATGGGTGGCACTGACGGCCACCAGAGCGGAGCTGACCATCCTTCGGGCAACCGAAGGAGAATTATCTCCGTTCGGGCCGAGTCAGAGGCCCAAAAGAAGAAGCTTGAAGACCTGCTGATCCGGGAAGCTGATCGAAAGGCAAAATTAAAGAATAACAGATGGAAGGTCAAAGCTCTGACACACCGGCTGGCGGAGGAGCTGGCGGAGGAGGAAGAGCGCCTGGCCGAATCTGAAAGGTGCTCGAGGGGCCACCAATCGATGGCGGAGTGTTACAAGGGTCTGCTAAAGGCGACCCAGGACCTGATGAAGACGGTGGCAGAGACAGCCATCAAGGAGTATAAGGCCTTCGAAGATTTCCAGGAGGAGATGAACGAAGCTAGGACGGTCGGCTTCGACTATGGATACGAGGAATGCTATCACAAGGTCAGCGCAGCATTCCCGGAACTTGATCTCTCCTTCCTCCAGTTGTCGAAGTCGACGGAGGAGACGGACGCAGAGACGGCGGGTCTGACAAGAGGTGCAACCGAGACACCAATTGGAGTCGCCACCATGGAGGTCGGGTTGGACGTCCGAGCTGAGGTCGACGCGGGAGCGGCAACCCTTCCTGTCAGAACCTCAGGGGGAGTTGAGGAGGTCGAAGTTGATGTTGTATCTATACCTCCAGAGGGTCAGGCCTAGATGTTTGTAAAGGTCCGACCTTTCATTTTGTAAAGAACTTTTCGAAGCAATAGAACTTTTTATAACATCTTGTGTATATCTGCTTCATAAATTTTTCTAAGTATGGGCCCGTCGGCTTGTATAAGCGGACAATCGGGCCACTGGAGTAGATGTAAGTTAGTAGCCCAAACCGAGTCAAGCTACTTTAGGATCTCCATTCTAAGTGTTGACCCGTCGGTTCGTCCGAACTAGGAGACGTTAAGGCAGCTAACGGATGGTAGCTCAGGCCGAACTCATTTACTTAGAAAATTTCTTCCCAAGTATCGATCTGTCGGCTCATCCGAACTAGGAGGCGTTGAGGCAGCTGACGGATGGTAGCTCAGGCCGGACTCATTTACTTAGAAAATTTCTTCCCATGTATCGATCCGTCAGCTCATCCGAACTAGGAGGCGTTGAGGCAGCTGACGGACGATAGCTCAAGCCGGACTCATTTACTTAGAAAATTTCTTCCCAAGTATCGGTTCGTCGACTCATCCGAACTAGGAGGCATTGAGGCAGCTGACGGACAGTAGCTCAAGCCGGACTCATTTACTTAAGAAATTTCTTCCCAAGTATCGGTCCGTCGGCTCATCCGAACTAGGAGGCTTTGCCGATCGGAGTGTAAAATAAGTGGTGGACTTTCTTATTCATAATACTTGCAAAGGTTGTCTACATTCCACGGACGAGCTATCTGCCATCCGTCCAGGTGCTCGATTCGGTATGTTCCAGCCCGAACCACTTCAATGACCCGGTAAAGACCCTCCCAATTGGGGGAGAGTTTCCCTTGCTCCGCCAGTCTCGAAATTTTTGCCTTTCACAAGACCAGATCTCCGACTCGGAATGTCTGTACCTTGACCCGCGAGTTATAATACTTAGACATCTTCTGGCGGTAGGTTGCCATCTTCAAGCTTGCTCGGAGTCTGGTTTCTTCAAGCAAGTCCAGGTCAGCCCTTCGCTGCTCAGAGTTGGTTGGCTCGGCACAGTGATCAATCCTTAAGGATTGTAAAGAGATTTCAACGAGGATGACAGCCTCACTCCCATAGGTCAAGTTGAATGGGGTCTCCCCGGTTGCCATCATGGCAGTTGTCCAATAAGCCCAAAGCACGGAATGGAGTTCCTCTGTCCAAAGTCCTTTGGCATCATTCAGTCGGGTCTTCAGCTCATGCAAAATGATCCGGTTAGTGACTTCGGCCTCCCCATTGCACTGGGGGTGACCGACCAATGAAAGCCGATGGATGATGTGATACCGTTGGCAGAATTCTCAAAATTTAGGGTTGTCAAACTGTATTTCGTTATTGGTGATGATTGTCTGGGGGATGCCGAATCTGAAAATGATGCAATTACTGACAAAATTTTTGGCCTTGGCCTCAGTGATCTGTGCTAGTGGTTCGGCCTCCACCTATTTGGTGAAGTAATCAATCACCATAATAAGAAACTTACGCTGGCCGGATGCCGGAGGGAAGGGTCCTAGTATGTCCATTCCCCACTGTGCGAATGGCCAAGGCACGGAGATCAGAGTCAACTGACTGGTCGGCCTTCTTTGGATATTGGAATACCTCTGGCATGCATCATACCTTCGAACGAAGTCCGACGCATCTTTTTGGATGGGGGCCAATAATATCCCAGTCGGATTATTTTGTAGGCCAGGGACCTTCCTCCAAGGTGGTCACCATAGATGCCTTCGTGGACTTCTCTGAGGGCGTAGTCCGCATCGGTCGGATCCAAGCACTTCAGTAGAGATTATGAAAATGACCATTTGCAAAGGGCATCATTGAGGATGACGTATCTTGACGCCACCCATCGTATCCACTTGGCTTCGACAGGGTCCTCCGGTAGGATGCCTTGGGTGAGGATGGCGAGGATCGGATCCATCCATGAAGCTTCCCGTCCCACTTGATGGACTTTAACTGGCTCTTCACTGATAGTTGGGTGTGACAAATGCTCCATAAAGGTTCGGTAGGAAGTCTGTGTGATGGCCATAGCCAATCGTGAAAGGGCATCCGCCCGGGAGTTCTGCAAACGAGGTATGTGGAGGATTTCAAAGAATTTAAGCCGACATATGAGCTTTTGCACCTTGTTCAAATACTTGGCTAGAGTCGGGTCTCGTGCTTCAAATTCTCCCTTCACTTGGTTGACCACCAACTGGGAGTCGGAGAAAGCTCTCACTCGGTTGATGCCTAGATCAGTGGTGATTCGCAATCTCGCAAGGAGGGCTTCGTACTCCGTCTGATTATTTAACACCTGAAATGAGAAATGTAATACATACTCTAGGCTTTCTCCATCCGGGTTGGCCAAGATCAGGACGGCCCACAGCCTGTAAGGTTGGATGCTCCATCCACATGGAGGGTTCAGGCTAGTTTGGCCTCATAGACAGCATCAGCTTCAGGTACTTCGATCATCAGAGGGGTTGCCTCTTTCTTTCATGTGCACTCTGTAATGAAATCAGCAATTACCTGGGCCTTTAAAGCGGACCGTGGCTGAAAGGAGACGTCGAACTCGCCAAGTTTAACGGTCCACTTGGCAAGCCGACCGGATGTGTCCGGACTCCGAAGGATTGCTCTAAGAGGTTGGTCGGTCATCACCACTATCGGATGTGCCTGGAAATATGACCGGAGCCGCTTGGCAGATATGATCAAAGAATACACTAGCTTCTGTATCTTGGGATACCTTATTTCGGCGTCGTGGAGGACCTTACTGATATAGTAAATGGGCTTCTTCTGACTGTCCTCTCTGACTCGCACGAGGACGGCGCTGACCGCCTCGTCCGAAGCTGACAAGTAGAAATATAAAGGCTCCCCCTCCGTCGGCTTGGCCAATAGCTGGGGGTTCTTCAAATACTCTTTCAGGGCTTCGAAAGCCAACCAACACTCGCCAGTCCAAATGAAACCTTCCGATCGATGCAGGGTCTTGAAGAATGGCAGGGACTTTTCGGCCGAATGGGAGATGAAACGACTGAGGGAGGCAATTCGGCCTATGAGCTCTTGCACCTGCTTCTTGTTGGTTGGATGTGCCATCTCAATGATAGCTCTTATCTTCTCTGGATTTACTTCAATCCCTCTTTGTGTAACCAAGAAGCCGAGGAACTTACCGGAAGTTATCCCAAAAATGCACTTCATGGGATTCAGTTTCATCCGATGACGTCTGAGCGCGTCAAAGGACTCCCGCAAGTCGTTGATGTGGTCGGCCTCATGAAGGCTTTTTACTATCATATCATCCATATAAGCCTCCATATTTCTGCCCAGCTGCCCTTCGAACACTCGGTTAATTAGTCTTTGGAAGGTGGCGCCGGCATTCTTCAAGCCGAAAGGCATCATTCTGTAACAATACAAGCCTTTGTCGGCGGCAAAGGTAGTTTTCTCCTCATCCTCCGGATGCATCTTAACTTGGTTATAACCGGAAAAGGCATCCATGAAGCTAAGGAGTTGGTGGTCGGTCGTAGCATCCACCAGTTGATTAATCTTCGGCATAGAAAAGATGTCCTTATGACAAGTCTTGTTGAGATCGATGTAGTCCATACAGATCCTCCACTTTCCGTTGGCCTTCTTCACCATAACGACATTTGCCAGCCACTCGGAGTAATGGACTTCCCTGATAAAGCCGGCGTCTGAAAGCTTTCTTACTTCTTTGTCAATAGCTTTCTGCCTTTCGGCAGCGAAGCTCCTCTTTTTCTGCCGGATGGGCTTGTAGGTCGGGTCCACCTTGAGCTGGTGAGTGATGACATCCGATGGGATACCTGGCATGTCCGAGGCTGACCAGGCAAAGACGTCAGTGTTACTTCTAAGGAAGCCGATCAGCTCTGACTTGATGCCTTTACTAAGGGAGCTTCCTATCTGGAGGATTTTAGTGGGATCATCCTCCCGGAGGGAGATAAACAGGATTTTTTCATCTGGTTGACCGCGGCCCTCGGCCTTGGTCCTTGGGTCGAGTTGCTCCATAGTAGGACGGCCTTCCGATTGCTGGTTCAAAATAGTTAAACACTGTCTGGCCATCCGACGGTCTCCCCTCATCACTCCGACCCCATTCCTGGTTGGAAACTTTGCTAACAGGTGGTATGTAGATACGATGGCCCGAAACTTGTTGAGGGCCGATCGGCCTAAAATGGCATTGTATGCCGAGCTTGTCCGGATAACTACAAAGTTGATGGGTAGAGTTTTTTAAAAAGGCTCCATCCTGATCGTCACCGATAGGGTGATCTCCCTTTCGACTCTGACGGAGTTGTCTCCGAAGCCAGTCAACGGTGCGGGGGATTCTTGCAGTATGGACCTGGATAAATTCATCATTACAAAAGCATCATACAGTAATACCTTCGTGGAGCTTCCATTATCTATAAGTATTCTTTTTACATATAATTGGCAATAACTGCCGATACTGATTACAGGGTCATTCTCAAAAACATGGGACTCCAGGAGGTCCTCGTTGGAGAAGGTGATGTCATTGGAGCCCCTCGGCCTCTTGGCAATGTCCGGACTGTCTCCACGGCCCCATCCGGACTGCTATGCAGCATGCCGACATCCCCGCCTGTCGGCCGTTGGTTGGGGAGTTCCGCCTCCTCCGGGGGGTTTCAGGCGCTTGAGGCTTTGGCCCGATCTTGATGGGGTCGGACATACTTGTGCAGAAACCTCCTTCGAATGAGGTCTTCAATGGCATCTTTCAGCTGCAGGCATTCTTCAGTGCTTTGCCCATGGTCCTTGTGGAACCAACATAATTTATCTTTGTTTCTATATGCAGCAGGGCCCCTCATCGGTCGAGGTCTCTGAAGGAAGGTCTCATTCTCAATCTCCAGTAAGATTTTCTTCCTCGGAAGGGATAGGGGTGCATAGGTCTTAAACATCCCAGGGAAGTCCCTCAGCTTCGGACTCCGGTGCTGGGCCGATCAGCTATGGTCATTCGGAAGTCGGACTTCAGGAGCCTTGTCGCTTCGCTTCTTGGGGGTCGGCCTTCCTTCTGCCTGGTGCCGGTTGGCTACTTGTTCTTCCACTAGGACGTATTTCTACGCCCTGGCCAGTAGCTCACTGTAGCTTGTCGGAAACCTCTTATCTAGGGAGAAAGTAAGCCTGGACGAGCGGAGCCCTCGCTTGAAGGCTGACATAGCTACAGCTTCGTTCAGGTCCAAGACTTCCATGGTCGTTAAATTAAACCGGGCCATGTAATCCCGAAGGATTTCCCCCTCCTTTTGCAGTACGAGGAAGAGGCAATCAGTGTTCTTCAGGGCCTGACTGCACGTCTTGAAATGGGAGAGAAAAAGATTTTCGAGCTGAAAGAAATAGTATATCGTACCTGGCCGGTTGGCGTTGAACCACATCCGAGCTGTCTTCTTCAGGGTAGCTGGAAATGCGATACAGTGAAGGGCATCGAAGGCACCATGTATCATCATGTGGGCCTTGTAGGTGTCCAGATGATCCAACAGATCGGTGGTGCCATCGTAAGGATCCACTTGGAAGATTTTGAAGTGTCGAGGAATGGGCTCCCCCAAAATCTCGGCGAAAAAAGGTGGATGGGTGTCGTATGCCTGTCCCCCCTCGGCCTTCTGCCTCTCAAGGATTTCGGCCATGCGCTCTTCCATGCGCAAAATTTTGCTGGCATAGTCTTTCGGGGGGTCGGCAATAGACCGGACGGCAGCAGGGACGGATTGAGCATAAGAAGGCGAGGCAAATCTCGCCCTCTTGCTGTCGGTGCGAGCCCCTAGAGACCTTCAGGGCTCCGCAACGGGATGAGAACAATGCTGAGGAACTTCTGGCTGTCGGCTCCCACTAGCAGCAGGTTGATGGTCGGTGCAGGATATGGCAGGCGGCTGTTACTGGTTGTCGGCCACTTCCTGGAGATGCTGAACCGCTGTGGTGAGAGTTTCAATATGATTTACCAACATCTGGAACTGCTGCAGTCCCAAAGTGATGGTGGGCTCCGCGGCAACGATGGAGACAGCGGCACTAGCGGAGACAGCGACAGCGACGGCATTTTCCCTCGAAGGTTCTTCGGACCTGGACGGGGAAAAACCTCTAGCGGAGATGTTTTGTGCTCTTCCCCTAGCCATTGCTCTGCGGGTAAGCGGATTCCTCCTTTTAGAGAAAGGGGTGTTGCTCTTCCTCTAGCGTCAATCTGTTACGGGAACTTCTCCTGGATCGGGTCCGGTTGGCTTCGCTGGAGCGCTCCTCTACCGGTTGACCTGCAACAAAGTCCCCAGGGCACCGGTGGTGTTCCGATGGGGGACACTCTGATGCCTAAGTTAGCAGGAGCTTGTAGGCAACAGAATGGAGGAATCAAAGATGATTCAGTGTAAGGAGAGGTAAGAGAGAACTTAGCTTAAAATGGGATCCCCGGGTATCTTATATAGGCACGGAACAGTCCAAAAATCGTTACGGGGTAGGCCGAAAATGATCGATTTGCTCCTAGGAGGATCTGGACAGTGGCCTCATGGCACCTGAAAAAGGCGGCGTCGTGGGAGTAGTGGAGCAGTACCGCTGATGTGGCAGGAGTTCGTTGAAATAGAATATGTTTTTGGAATTCGCCAGGTCCCCGAAATGAGTCGGTCGGGCACCGACCGGATGGGCCATCAGGCCGTCCAAAGGGGAACGCCCGTTGGACCATTAATGAGTCGGACCTCGACAGGAGTAGGTTGTTGGACCTCTGCTTCAGTGGGTCAGCAAGCTGAAGGAGATCAATGAGCCGGACCCCGACAGGAGTGGGCTGTCGGACCTCTACTCTGGTGGGTTAGCAGGCTGAAGGAGATCAATGAGCTGGACCCCGACAGGAGTGGATCGTCGGACCTCTACTTCGATGGGTCAGCAAGCTGAAGGAGATCAATGAGCTGGACCCCGACAGGAGTGGGCCGTCGAGCCTCTCCAAAGACCGGTCAGGTCGAACCACAAAGAGGAACCAGCGCGGTTTGGCAGTGAGCCGGATGGGTACAACAATATTCATCGTTTGAGGACCAACGTAGGGATCACTTCGCAAATGGTGGCTTCAGGTGTTTTAGATACTTATAAAATTTGCTACAAAGGGTATTAAAAGAAACAAATTTCATGTTTTCTCATTTTTATGAATATATATATATATATATATATATATGTATGTATGTATGAATAATTTAATCCATCTAATTTATCAAAAAAAAATACGACTCCTATAAAGTTTCTTTTATATTCATGCAGATTAGTTGATAATGCACGGGAGGGTTTACTAGATCTTTCCGTGTCGTTTAGGTCTTATTAAGTCAATACCATGGAAGATGAAACTCTAATTATTGTAACAATATCATCCACCCACCCTTTCTAGGTGGATTGGGGTATAGACTCCCTCACCTTTGAATTCAGAATGCAGCATCTATCTTAAGACTTAATTTTGTCAACATGTTCCATGAGAAGGTGAAGATTAATTTACCTCTGGCCCTCCTTGTCGAGAGCATGGTCAACTTTCTCTCTCCCCATCACATGCATCCCTCACACCAAGAGTGGGGGAAGGTATTTGACTTCGAAAAACCCCCACGGGGAAAGTATATGTCTTAGATGAGCCCCCGTTCGCATATGCAACCAAAATTTTCACCGTTGGGTCATTTTAAAATTACTGAGATCTTAATTTTAAGATTGCCAATCTCAATCTCAATCCCAAAGATGATCAGATAGTGGAAAGGCACGTCTGGGAGAAGGAAAAAGACTAAAAAGAAAAAGGATTTGTCTTCAAAAAGCACCCATGCATACGCAAACAAGGCTTTTCACCATCCAATCATTTTAAAATTACTAAGACCATAATTTTAAGATTGCCGATCTCAATCTCAAAAATGACCAGATAGTGCAAAGGAAACAGAATTTTTAACTGCCGGATCATTTTTCGAATTATTAAGATCGTAATTTTAAGACCGTCGGCAATCCCAATCTCAAAGATGATCAGACAATGGAAAACCACGTTTGCATATGCGAACGTGCTTTCCAGGGATAAATCCAAAAGAAAAGACCATTCCCACACTCAAAATCTAAAATCTAAAACCACGATGGCCTTCATTCATGCATCCCGTGGGAATGCAGATTACTCAAATTCCACGGCCGCCCTTCATCGTCAAGACCTCTTCATTTATTAATCCATCTTGCATTAGCTACTTAGCTTGTACCTACCCATCCCTTAATTAAATCGAAGCGTAGCAGCATACTCGAAGCTTAAAGTAGAGTCTCTGCAACGGCAACGCCACTCCAAACTTGGGCCCATCCCATTGCACCGGCTCTGCCTCCGTGGGGCCTCCCCAAAGCGCACCGGAAGCAACGCGCGTCGCAACGATCATCTCTCATCATCCGTGATCCGGAACCAACTCCAAGCACCGTCACGCCCGGATAGCTCCTCCCGTCCGATGGCGCTTACCGCCTCTAATTATTTCCCATCATCTACGTAGCTATTGCCGATGGCGCTTACCGCTTCTAATTTTTTTCCCATCATCTACGTAGCTATCACCGTAGTTATATATATATATATATATGATGCAACTTTAACGCATGGTAATGCGCTTTGGGAACGTGACTCTGAGAACAAAAATAGGACGTCGTTTTCGTTCGGATAGGGTGAGCAAAACGTGCTGCTGCGAAATTTCCTTGCTCCCATATTTTTTTTTTCCTACTAAAATACAAACCCCCACGGAATATTTTTTTTGCATAATTCTTCCCGCCTGTGATTCCCTCGCGGCCTTATCCGATCTGTCGGCACGTGGGCTAACTCAGGGTCCATGAAACCGGCGAGGCCCTCTTTCCGTGTCGTGGGAGAAGCCGATGACATGGCGGCAACCAGCGCTAGTAGCTGGAGTAAAAAAATTAAAAAAAATAAAACAATCATGAAAACAAAATAAAGAATAGATTATCTGTGATTAGATCTCCTGTACCCAAATAGTCAGAGAATTCAATCCCTTCTACCGGAAGAAACCGCCACACTCAGGGTGGCGCGAATTCTAAAGCCACGAGAGGGAGCTCTAATTTGGGGCGCGAGTTCCGGCGGGTCCAGGAGGCGTAGCAAGTAAGAGGTACCGGTTCTTGAAAAAAAAAAAAAAAAAAAAAAACCGGTGATCAAATAGTCAGATTCGTTAAAGCTGGAAAGAACTTACGGGAGGGGATAAGGCGATTAGATCGCCGATCCTGAGAGAACCTCACGGTGAGAACCACGAGAAAAAGCATGAAAATAGAAATAGAAATTCTAAACTCAAATTAAATGAACTCCATATTACACCCAGCCAAATGTGAGAGACCCGCATCTTATGCCAACCAATAAGCTCCCCTTTCTCCCGCATCATATGCCAAATGTTCGGTAGGAAGTAATTCATAATCTAAACTATCTTTTAAAAGATAATCTGAAATACATAATTTATTTAGATAGCTAGTAATTTAATAAAATTTAATTATATAATTATATTGGATATAATTTTTAGATAGTAATTACGTGATAATTTGAATTATCTTTTCAAGAAATAATTTAAATATCAAAGATGATAATACACTAATACAGATTATCAACTTTCAAGTAATCTTTAAGATAATATTATCTTCTATTTTTTCTATCTTTTATAATATAATATAATATAATATAATATAATATAATATATTAATTTATTTTATTTTATTTTATAATTTTATAAAAAAATTATATCATATAATATATAATAAATATTATAATATTAATATAATATAACATAATAAAATTATAAATTATATTTTATAATAAAATATATATTTATATTTATATTTATATAATATAATTTATATTATATATAAATTTAATATATTAAATATATTATCTATTTAATTTATAATTTTTTGTATTAAATTTATTTAATATAATAATTATTTTATTTTTATATAAAAATATAAAATATATAATAAATAATTTTAATAAATAAATAAAATATATATTTAATTTCAAAATATTCTAAAATTTTAATTTTATATCATATAATATTATCGATATATATTAAATATAATAATTTATATTATCTATAATTAATATTATCAGTAATCCATATTACTGATAATTTAAATTTTCTTTCAATTTTAATTTTATGATTGCCAAATAATGTACCCGATGTAACTTTGGGAAAGGGGATATGGTGATTAAATCGCTGATCCGTTGAGGGAACCTCACGGTGAGAATCACGAGAAAAAGCATGAAAATAGAAATAGAAATTCTAAACTCAAATTAAATGAACTCCAAATGACGCCCAGCCAAATGTGAGAGGCCCACATCGTATGCCAACCAATAAGCTCCCCTTGCTCCCGTAGTGCAACAAAATCCTCGTCCCTTTTGGCGTGCCGAGCCTTCTCTCTCCTCCTTCTCACGCCTCTCCATCCGCGTCGCCTCCTGTTTCCCCGCCTCCTTCCTCATCGCCGAACATTAGTTCTAGGACTCCTAAAGCTGCAGGCCAAAACCCTAACCCTAGAGTTGCGCAGCTCTGGTCCTGTAGCAGAGCTGAGAGCTACCACGATTACCCCACCGGCCGGATCTCGTTGATGTGACGGAGTCCGAGCACCGCTGCCCCCAGATGAACCTGTGGACCGACGACAACGCCTCCATGATGGAGGCCTTCATGGCCACCACCACCACTGACCTGCAGGGCTTCCCATGGGCGCCGCCGCCTGCCGCGCCGGAGGCTGGAGGGGGTCATGTGCCCTGCTCCCAGTCCGCCGTCATGTCATCGGCGGCGGCGGCGGCGCCTCCACCGGCGTATTTTAACCAGGAGACCCTCCAACAGCGGCTCCTGGCACTGATCGAGGGGGCGAGGGAGACTTGGACCTACGCGATCTTCTGGCAATCGTCCGTTGACGTCCCCTCCGGCATGTCGCTGCTGGGCTGGGGCGACGGCTACTACAAGGGATGCGAGGAGGACAAGCGGAAGCGGAAGGCTACCAACCCCGCCGCCGCTGTGGAACAGGAGCACCGAAAGCGGGTGCTCCGGGAGCTTAACTCGCTCATCTCCGGTGGCACTGGCGGGTCCTCGCCCGACGAGACCGTGGAGGAGGAGGTCACCGACACGGAGTGGTTTTTTCTGGTGTCCATGACGCAGTCGTTTGTCAACGGCGCTGGACTCCCTGGCCAGGCTCTCTTTGCCGATGCTCCCAACTGGATCGCCGGCGCGGACCGGCTGGCGTTGGCGCCCTGCGAACGAGCGCGGCAGGCGCGGGATCTCGGCCTCCAGACCATGGTCTGCGTCCCGGTCGGGAGTGGCGTGCTGGAGCTCGGATCCGCGGATGTCATCTATCAGAGCTTGGAGCTCATGAACAAGATCAGAGTCCTCTTCAACTTCAACAGCTTCGAGATCCCTTCCGGATCCTGGCTCCCTACGCCGGCAGCGACGCCAGCTGTGGCCGACCAGGGCGAGACCGATCCCTCTGTGCTCTGGCTTGCAGATCCAACCTTGGTCGAGATCAAGGACTCTGTCTCCCCCGCGTCTGCCACGGCTGATATTTCCATCACGAAACCCCCAATCCAATTCGACAACCCTAGCTCCAGTACTGTCACCGAAAACCCTAGCTCGATTCGGATGCAGCAACACCACAACCACCACCAGCAACAGCAGCAAAATCAGAACAACAATAGCAATTTACAGACTCAATCATTGTTCACCTCCAGAGAGTTTAATTTCTCCGAGGTCGTGTTGAACGGCTCTGCCCCTCCACAGTCCTTCAAACCGGAGTCCGGTGAGATCCTAACTTTCGGCAATAACAAGAGAAATCCCTCTCCAGCCCCTAGTAGCAACCTATTCTCGCATCACCAGATGGCAACCGTCACCGCCGCCGATGACAAGAAGAACAGGCGATCGACTGGGGCCACATCGAGGGGGAGCAACGAGGAGGGGATGCTCTCCTTCTCCTCTGCCGCCGCCCGGCCCTCCTCAGCTGGTCAGGTGAAGTCCGGTGGCGGGATCCTTGGCGGGGCCGACTCGGACCACTCGGACCTCGAGGCCTCGGTGCGGGAGGTGGAGAGCAACCCGGTGGTCGAGCCCGAGAAGCGGCCCAGAAAGCGGGGCCGGAAGCCGGCCAACGGTCGGGAGGAGCCACTTAATCACGTGGAGGCGGAGCGGCAGCGGCGGGAGAAGCTGAACCAGAGGTTCTATGCCCTCCGTGCGGTGGTCCCGAACGTGTCCAAGATGGACAAGGCTTCGCTTCTTGGGGATGCCATTTCGTACATTAACGAGCTAAGATCGAAGCTACAATCTTTGGAGTCAGATAAGGAGGGACTTCAAGCCCAGATTGAGACCCTCAAGAGAGAGCGAGACTCCACCCCTGCACGACCATTGCAGCTGCCCGATCATCAAGATATGAAAATGATGAACGGCGGACGGTGCCACGGAGTGGAGGTCGAGGTGAAGATACTGGGGGTAGAGGCGATGATCCGGGTGCAGTGCCATAAGAGGAATCACCCGGCGGCGAGGCTGATGGCAGCATTGAAAGAGCTGGATCTGGATGTCCATTATGCGAGTGTGTCGGTCGTGAAGGACCTCATGATCCAGCAGGCAACGGTGAAGATGTCAAATAGGGTTTACACTCAGGAGCAGCTCAGCGCTGCCCTCTTCTCCAGAGTGGGAGAGCCTCCTAGCAGTAGATAAATGTGCTTCCTCTAATAACCAAGGGTGGTTGTTGCGAGGATTGCTCACCTTGAGTGGCTTGTAATGGTGCTGGGAAGGTCTTTTAGACCTCGGCTAGTTTGTAACTTTATATTATGTTTATAGTTTATTATATGAATTATGAGGGTACATCCCATTCTTTCTGCAGTCTGGGATTGTGATCTTTCCGCCAGGATTTGTGCTTGAGAGAGGATGGAGAAGATTGTTGTTGTACACTGGAAGTGGTCTCTTTTCCTTGTCGAAGTTACCTGTAAATAAACAATGCATGTTTACCGGGTTGGGTCTGATGTTTTATCTAATAATTAGTGATTTTAATTGCTTTTTGACTCTCTTTCATGGAGATTGCGCGTGGAATCCTTGTTGCCTCGTTGCTTTTGTGATTTTTCCTTTTTAGCTGGTTTGCATTTCCTGTATCTTGTGTGAGCTGACAGCATGCCCAAAGAAAAATCAACATATGTTATGTTTTGATGGGGGTATCTGGCTATTTGCTATTTTATGTTTGATGGGGGTATCTGGCTATCTGCTATTTTGAATAATCTATGGCTTTATTCTTTGCTTGGTGTTTGGGGTTCGATTCATCCTTACCAGCAAATTCTGTTCATCAATTATTGGAGTTGTTTTAATTCATCATTGCCAGCAAATTCTTTTTTTACAGCTCCAATAATTGAGTGGCTAATCTGTGAATTGACGATTCATGCTTAGTGTGATGTCTGATATTTGTCATAGCTTTTGACCCATGCAGAAATAAAATACTTATTTTTCCTGTTATGAATGTCCTGTTATCAGATACAAGCTGATGGCAAAGCTGTAACACTGGTCATCGCTTGCTTGATGGGTAGCTTCGCCCTTTTCTTGACGTGGGTTTTGATTCAACTACAGCAGCAATCTTTTTCATCAATGAGTTGTGAGTGTGTTTGTCACTTTTATACTTCTGTTGGACAATAACATAGTAATTTCTCCAAAGTTGTTGCAAAATTTGACGGAGGCTGCTACAATTTCTGCTCTTTTACTCGAAAACTGAAGTTACATGTGTGAAATAAATTCCATTGATTGCAGGGCATTCAACTGTCAGATAAAGGACAAGAAAGGGGATATAGTTGCTCTTCGCTCTGTAGCACTCGGGCCATTTCCTCATGGCAACATTGTAGCTATTTTAGTGCCAGGTTTTACAGAACAGAGTGGGAACAAAGATGTATAAATTTGTCCAAGGAGATGTCAATGTCTCTCAAAATAGTCGGGAGATTCATGCAACTTCCATGGATCCCAAATGCAAAATGAAAGAATGGGGCTGGACATCCCGAGCAATATGACTTTTTTTTTTTTTTTTTTTGAATAAACCGAAGCAACCAACCAATAATTTTGGAACGAATACAATCAAGAAAAACAGAAAGTAAAATATTTTTGAGAGGCATAGGAGCCTCCCTCAAGTGAGACCATAAAATATTATCAAAGTAGTCAGCAACAAAGGAGGTGAGACCATAAAATATTATCAAAGTAGTCGGCAACAAAGGAGGTGTCCAACCAATCGCCGATAATGTGCCTAACAATGTGACAATTGCCAGGTCTGGGTTGCTATGAGTGAAAAAATGAAGAAGAATGCGGGAGAGGTTTTGGAAAACTATGATCTAGGCTAGGCCCGAGGGTAACAACTTCTTGGAATACTTCTTCTATTGGACCTGTATCATCACAAGCCAATTACCGCAGCAAAATTTTCAGAAAATTTCACAAATGCAAAAGATACTTCTACAAATCATATAATTTGATCTTCTTATCAAAAATTGAACATTGTGAACTCTTGTTGTTGCTGCACATAGCCATGAAACCTTGTAGGGTGGAATACATCACCGTGCCATACTTCACATGTTAAGAATTTTAAATCATTGATTTCCTTTTAGCATATGTTTGTGGCAATGCAAAACGAATCAGAGTGCTTGATAGCCCATATATATATATATATATATATATATATATATATATATATATATATATATATATATATATATATATATATATATATATAGAGAGAGAGAGAGAGAGAGAGAGAGAGAGAGAGAGAGAGTAGAACTAGCACTCAACTACATTGTCACTACAACAACAACAGTTGTAAATCTTGGTCGGATGGATTGTCTTTGCTATCCTATTGAATTTCTATGAGAAAATAGGATAGAATAGGATTCTTAAATCTCAAATCTATTTATTTAAGAAAGATGAAGAAGAAGAAAAAGATAGGAAAGGGAGAAGAAAAAATACAAAAACTAAACAAAAGAATGAAGAAGAAAAAGAAAGACAAGAAAACGCTGAAGATAAAAATTAAAAAAAAATGTTAGGAAAGAAGCAGAAAAATAAATGAGAAAAGAAATAATAAAAAAGGAAAAAATCAAAAGGAAACAAAGAATGAAGGAAGATTGGAAAAAACAAAATAAAATAAATAAATTTAAAAAAAAAAAAAAAAAAAAAAAAAAAAAAAAAAAAAAAAAAAAGGAAAAAGAGGGTCGAGATGGAGGGCAATTATAGGATGCCTCATGCCTGTTCTAGGTGACTGTCAAGATGGGATGGATGGTAAGGTTTCTCATTTTTTGAAAAAATCGAGATTCCACGGGATATAAGATTACGGTGGGAATCACTAACTAGTCTAAAACCTGTATAAAATTTTTTTCCAACCATGTCATGGATGCCCTCAAGATGTGTTTTTCCTAATAGAAATCATTTGTCAGTTGCCAAGTTCTGGCAAGTCTTACATTTAAGAATGGTAGCCATCCCATTACTATCTCCATCGATGGCAAGGAAGAAGGATTTAACTTTAAATTTATTTATTTTCTCTCTATTAAAGAGGAACTAGTAGGTTTGGTGCTAACTAGTTGTGAAGGGGGATGCTACTAGCTATAGCACGACAAGTAGGTGACACATCATGATCTGATTTTTTTTGTAATTCCTTTATATTACTCTAGCATTTCTAGTCCTCGATGGGGAGGATACCTTTTTATTACTCTAGCATTTCTAGTCCTCAATGGGGAGGATAACTTTTCGATTTATTCAGAAAATATAAGACTCCTCTAATGACATCACCGAGACTCAAATTTAAATAAAATGCTTTGATGTTCCAGTTATGTGCACCGTGGAAGGCCTATCAAGCCCACCAGTGATAATTTGGCAATTTCTAATCAAACATTGTTCGACGTTTTTGGCAATAAATCTTGCTGATTTCACTAATCCTCTTTCGTCATATGCAAGTGAATTTTTTTAGCGTTGACAGTATGGAATTCCCCTACCATCACTCCTTTATTTAATCTCAATAGTTGAGCCATGGCAGAAGCACGTATGAACTTAATTAGTGGCATAAATATGTGATTTATGTCCTTGGTCTTCAACTCATGAAATAGCAACAAACAAAATGAAATTTACATTTGGAATCTCTTCTCAAGATTGGTTAGTGTTGCCGTCAAGTTCGCCGTGGCCCGTAGCTGCTATCAACATCGAATCGTCCCTCGTCTCTTCGGGACTAACATGCTCTTCTGGACCTGCAAAACAAGGATTAGAGACCCGAACCGGGAATTCCGGTGGGGATACTCTGACGGTCAAGTCAGTGACGATCTAAGAGAACAGATCCTCCTGGTCGAGCCCCTGAGGAGGACTCCACACTAGGAGGAGTGAATGATGTGTAAGTAGGGTGCGAGCAAGCTGGGAAAAGTGGTGGCCGAGGTGAACTGGAGCTGGATGGCTATGTTCAGGCGATCCTTCTCGCGGATCTCCAGTAGCCTTGAATTCTCAGTCTCCCTGGTGATTTTCCTATGTGGCCTCTTCTCCCTCACTTGCTTAGGTGCTCTTAGCTTAGCTTTGGCTTACTTTCAGCTTACCTCCCCGCTGGGGGTATCGATGGTTCTTTTAAATCCAGATGGTTGCTGAACGCCTACCTCGAAATCTCTCCCGTGCTAGTAGGTGCGTGCGGCGGTGTTCCGTGCCATGGACAGGATGTCTTTCCTTGTTTGTGATAAGGGAAGCTACCATGAGCTCTGACATTCCTTCCGGTCGCTCCATTCCGGGAAACTTGGCAGGGCCTTGATCGGGGGATCGCCGCTCCCAGGATTCGAATCCCCTGGTTGACTTCCTCTTCCGGGTGATGCAAGCAGTTGGTGGAGAGCGTGGCGCCTCGGTCAGGGAACTTCTTCTTTTTCTAGTATAAATGGTAGCTGTGGATAGTTATTACGACTTGGAAGGCACTTCCTTACAGTCCTTGGGCGGCTCGCCGGCACCCCAGGAGGACGGCATCACTTCCTCGATGGCCAGCACCTTTGTCCGAGGTGGAGGCCGAACTGAAGAGCTGAGGCTCGACTCCGAGGGGCTCGGCCTCGAAGGGGCTCCACTTAGCGGAGGAGAGTTGGGCTCGACTCCGGACCAAGGGGCTCGACTTCGAGGGGGCTCGGCTTGGAGGAGGGCAGGGCTCGACTCCTGCACAGAGGGCTCAGTCTCGGAGAGGTTCGACCTGGTGAAGGAGAGCAGGGCTCGACTCCGGCACAGGGGGCTTGGCCTCGGAAGAGCTCAATCTGGCAGAGGAGGTCAGTACGCGACTTCCGCGCAGAGGGCTCGGCTTCGGAGGGGCTCGACCTAGCGGATGAGGGCTGGGCTCGACTCCGGCCCAGGGGGCTCGGTCTCGGAGGGGCTCAATCTGGCGGAGGAGGTCGCTCGACTCTGGCCTAGGCATCCATTCTTGCGGGAACCGACCTGGCGGAGGACTGAACCCGGCTTCGACGGGCCGCCCTAATATGCTGAGGGGAGCTCGGCCCGGTAAAGGAGTCCGAGGAGGAGTGTCCACCGTGATAACTTTTTCTGATATGACATCTAACAAGAATTACACGTCAGCTTCCTGCCGCATCAGTTAGCATAGCCATGTAATTAAAATATATTTTAAAGTCTTATAAACTATAAATTTGAATCACCAACTTTGATTTTAATAATATAAAATTATTAAGATCAACACAGTTGATATAGATATTCCTACAATTATATTAAATTAAAACACAGTATTATACAATCAAAATTATCTTTTTATAATCTGGAACTTAAAATTACCATGTCTATCCCTTGTCTCCTATTAACTATAATTTACGTAATTATGCATGAACTCCAATGCACGCAATGCCTTCGAATCTCTTATTAAAAAATTGTTAAGCAATAAAGCTTCCTTGAACTAAACAATGGGCACACTGATGTAAAGTTATTTAACAAAAACTCTATACAGCACTGCTGGTGAGTGATGCAGTTGGTTGGGAGCCTTTTTTTCATAACTAACTTGCAGGAATTTGAATCTTGATTTGGACATATATTGACTGAAAAGTTCGAAGATAAAATAAAAAATAAAAAAATAGTCCAGAAATAAAATTTAAAAAAAATTAAAATAAAATAATCTTGGAGTCTTGGCTGACGTCAGTGATAATCAGGTTGTACTCACCTTCGGATGGAAAACGGCTACGAAAAAATTAATATGTACTATGTATCGAACATTTAAATAGAGCAAGGACATTTTGACTCCACTTAATCTACTTTAACCTACCAATCCTTGTATCCTCCCATCAACATACGTAGGTTTTTTCATTGCGGAGGATGGTGGATGCTTTATACGGAAATTTCTCTCCATAGACCGAGGAAACCGATAGTGTACACCTTAGCAGAAGCTACAAAGGTACCTGGTCCGTTCGATTCCACGCTTGATAAACTCAAAAAAATATGAAGTACATTGTTTCTAGATTCGCAGCCCGCTCAAAGGAAACAACTATTCATTTTAAGAATTAATAAACATTGTAATAGAAAGTGAACGGGAATTTTCTTCAAAATTTATTGTTTTCTAAAATTATGAAATTCAAAAGGTTATAAATTATGAAAAATATTAGTTGGATTGGAAAGTGGCGGACCACACCAATTTTTTCAAAAAAAAATCAAAAAAATATAAAATTTAAAAATATTAATATTTAATTTAAATAGTTTTTTATAAATATTATTTGAATTGAATTCGATGTTGTTTTATACAACTAAGTTCATCAATAATAGAATCTACGCTATCTCCTTCTCAATATAAGTAACTAAATAATCAGCAAGAAAGTTCATCTTCTATCTTGTCGCGTAATCTGATTTTGACAATCTTTATTGCTGAAAATGCTCTCTCTGTAATAGCAGTTGAAACTGGAAGAGTCAACACAAAACGAATCGTCTATCAATGAGCGGATAAATATCTGATTTTCTTGCATCGAAAATGTCTTGGGACTTTCTTTGTAAAGCTTGACAAAGATTATCAATTATCTCTAAAATTTCTATCATTAAATATAATATAAAAATAAATTGAAATGATGTCAAGCAATGTAATGCACACCATCAGCATCTCCACGTTGAACATAACCAACTCCATCATGACTAATATCCTTAAGAACAAAACAAGTAACTGAGAAAAGCTTTTTTAAGCTACGAATAGAATTCAAATATGAACTCCATCTAGTCTTACCAGGTCTTCGTAAACTGCTAATCTAATTTTGTCCGCTTCTAGATTCAAGCTCATTAATAGCTAATGAATTTGTAATATCGGCTACTTGTCTTGCTCTTAATTCATCATAACGTTTTGTAGATGTATTTACAATATTAATAATATTCAGCAAATCATTGAAAAATTGATGAACAATAATAACCTCTCGCAACCACTAGTGCTAATTAAAGTCTATGAGCCAAGCAGTCGATATAATAAGTATATGGACAATCATTTTTAATTAAAGCTTTCAAATCATTCTATTCACCACGCATATTGCTAGCCCCATCATAATCTTGACCTCTAATATGTTTAATACTTAAATTATTTCTTGAAAGAACATTATAAATAGCATCTCTAATAGTTGAAGAAGCTGTATCTAAGACCGACAATATCAAAAAATCGCTCTCTTATGAATCCATTCTTATCAACAAATCTTAAAACAATAACCATTTATTCTTTTCTTAATTCATCCCGAGCTTCATCAATAATTATACAATATTTAGCATCACCAATTTCGTCCCTTATGGCTCTTCTCACTTTTCTTGAAAAAATTTGTAGAATTTTCTTTTGTATCTTTGGTGTAGTATACGAAGCATAACTATGAGCATTTTTCAAAACAACTTTTCCAACATCTTCATTAGAACATGCCAAAATCTTGAGTAATTCAAGAAAATTATCTCAATTTTTTGAATTTGGGCATTCATCGTCCTCGAAAAGCACAAACTTGAAAAATAAGCCATCTAATTGCATCCACAGAGGTCTTGAGCTGTAAACGATTTCAAGCAATTTGTTCAGATGTTTGCTTATCAATTATTTTTTGAATGTGTTGCCTCTCATTTATCAGATTATGATAGCTCTTCAAAGTAACATTATGCGAAGAAGTCAGGTTTTTTTCCACATGTCAAAGAAATTGACAATTCTTTTCTTCATTTACTTTTTTCTAATTTTAAAATCCACCTTTTACAAATTTGTTTTTTCTTATACCTGGCTTTAAAAAGAGATAGCAAATAAAATAATAAGCAGCATTTGTAGTTGGTGGAGAATATTTGATCCAACTAGGATGCTAATTGAACCAATATGATTGAAAATGCTTGCGATAATTTTCTGAACCAATAGGATCACACTTGTCCAATATTGGCTGATAAGGACTAAAACTAATATAGGCATGTTGAATTTCATCATGTTGATTCACAAGATATTTCCAAATTTGTTTACACATTCTAAGATCTCTTTTCAATTCATAGATATCAATATAATTGGTTATAATATTTATTTTTTTAGATGGCCTTTCTTTTGTAGGAATAGTGTCTATTTTTGAAGTTGGTTGATCAAGTCCATTCTCAGTCTCAATCTCATATGCAGGCAGTGTAGCTCCATCATCAATTTTTTCTGCTACTTTTTTTTTGAAAAAATCACTAATTTTTCGACTCATAATGAACCTATAATATTAATAAAATTATAAGAAAATAATTGATAGTATAATTAATTTTTTATTTCTACCAAGAATTTGTTGTGACTAAATAGAATCATAATTAAGAAAGTAAGAAATGTTAGCCTTTACTTACTACTTACTGGATTTTGAACTTATCACGAGAAAAGATAATAGAGGGCTGCCAGTCTGCTACTAATATTTTTCAACGAGATGAACCAATCCATCATAATTTTTTGCAAAAAAGAAAAATATATATATTAAGATAAGTTTAGCAACTTATATTATTCTCATTTGATACTTAAATAATTAAAAAAATTATCTACTTTACTTGATAATTGAATTGAAAATCTGATAAATAATTGATATAACCTAAGAGCCTAAGAGGGAAGATTGAGGCCCGAAAAAGGGCCAGACCGAATGCCGTTTGCTCTCTATCTACAACTTTGCCCGTCTACTAACTGCCACATAAAAAAAGAAAGAACAAACTGAACATAATAATTTATCATCTATATATTAAAAAAATAGTCAAGAAACATTAAAAAAAAATTTGACTCCAGAACATGTCATGACAACTACCAAGTTCATAAATCAATTAATAATATTTTAAAAATATAAATTTTAGTGAAAATATAGATCCAAGAACTCCGTACTCAGAGATTCAAGAACCCGATCTTGAAAACAGAGATTCAAGACCAAAAAGACCTAAAAGCCAAAACTCTGTATTCATCATCAGTCATCGGATAAAGCCTCGTTGCCTCACAACTCTCGGGACTTCCCACATGGCCACATCCCCTCCCAAAAAAAAAGCAAGAAGGAACTACTCACTGACTCATGGACTCACCTCTCAGCTCTCATCGCGTCGATTCTCGTAGAAATGGACGTCACCCGGAAACACCATCTTCGTCAGCTCCGGCACCCACGGCATGCCATCGGCTCACCGCATTGAACCATGTGAGGAATCGAGCTCGGCGATGGCGGCGACAAAGAGAGGAGTTGGCCTTGGAGGCTTGGCCATCGATGCACTATTTGAAGCCAATGGCGGCCCGTCTCCTTCGTCGACGGCGGGTGGGGTGGCGCTGCGATGGCTAATGGGATGGGGACCAGGTTTGCCTATTTGGGCTTTGCTCGCCACCTTCGTCGCTTCAAGATTTTGGAGGAGAACTGGAGGAGACAGGGACGGCGTCACGATGGCACCCGCGTGCTCCGCCAAGTCCGGCTCTGCCAGCAATTTCTAGTCCAACTCGGCACGTCCCCGCAGGCGTTGGTCCGGCGCGACCCCGGCTCAGCCCGCCTGGTGCACACCCACCATCAACCTGGGCCCCGCTACAATCCGGCTCCGCTCAGCATCCGCTGCGGGCAACCCAGTGCTATGCTCCAACAGGTTCTGCACGCAAAGAGATGCCATGCCTCGATCTGCGCGCAGGGCCTCTAATTGGTCCATGCGTGCAGGGACTTTGCATGCCTCGCACCTCGCACCGCGCACCTCGAATCATGCATTGGAGGACCTTCACCTGCATCGTCTCGATCTGCATGCCACATGCCATCTAACATTTTTTCAAGTACGCTCCTCAAAGTGCAGGTGCGATGGCGGTACGATACATAAAATCACTGTCCCTAGAGTGCCTCTTACAAGGAGGGCTATATCAAAGCCCCTAGGACACAGTTTACATCAATTAGGAAGGCGTGCCCCATCCAAGGCACTGTACCCCTTCACCAATCTCTTGAACTACCTGGAAGGAGAAAGTTGACCAACCTATCTAAGCCTCCTAGGCCTGCAGAAGCCTTACAGGCCTACGCCAAGAAGAATGCGCCTCCCTGAACACCAAGAGCCACTCGTCTACATAAGAGCAGGAGGAAGAGGTGAGGGGGGGTAAGAGACAACACGCTCTCTTCATTCTCACATTATCTATCACCCTCTGGCAGCAGAGAGTCCCCCAAGCTCTCCGCCTCAGAGGTCCCTTATTTCCTTCGATCGTTCCACTGACTTGATCATCGGAGTGTCTTTGCCAGAATCCCCGGTACAGGTCTCCCCTGTTTTGCAGGTATCGTCCAATGGAGGGATAATACGGAAAAAGATTACTCCTCACCGGAGAGGCCCACAGGAGAACCACCACAGTACCAAGCCCCTTTCATCCCGACTACGACTATGTTTCCCTTGATCATCTCCGACCGTCGAGCCTGATGGTGCTAGCGAGGAGTCCACTCACCTAGGCCACATAAGAGCTACTGGCCATGACGATCTAGGCGGCAACACAGGGTGATGATTTGTGGATCAAGGAAGGGTTATCAACTCCTCAACTAATGTTATTTATGGGGTAATACTCTTAAGATATTTTATAAAAATATGCTATGCAAAAAAGAATGATATCCCAAACAAGTAAAAAAATTTTAAGTTTTAATTAGTTACTCTATTTTAGTTAAGTATTATATGGTGTGTTTGTTTTCTTTTTATATTATATTATTTCAAGCAAGAAAGATAAAGACAACTTTTAATCTTGGTTAATTAGGAATGAGAAAAAAAGACTAAAATTAGGCTAAGCAAATAAAGAAACTATAGATCTTATAATTAAGATAAGAAATCAAATCAGTATTTAGGGCAATTAATTAAAAAGTTAAGTAATAAATTTTTTGGTTAATTTTTAAAAAGAAAAAAATTTAAAAAGATTTTCTTTCTTTTAATGTTAGTTTGAATAGAAAGAAACTAATAAAAAGGAAGAAATCAAAAAAAGAATTTTTTTCTTTTATGTTAATTTGAAATGGAGGAAAGTAATAAAAAGAAAATAAATCTAAAAAAATATGTATGTTTTTTAAAAAAGGAGACTAATAAAAGGAAACAAAAAAAAAGAGAATTTTTTTAGTTAATATGAAAAGGCAAAAATTAATTAGAAGTAACTAAAAAAAAAAATAATCTAGGGTTAGGATTGATCTTACCAAAATTTTAAAAATTTTCTTCTTCTCTTTGTTTCTTTTTTTTAGTATTTTGGCTTTTTTTGAATCTGCAAAAAAAATATAGTATACCAAATTTATAAAAAATTAAATAGATAAAAAATGTTAGCGCTCATTCCTTTCCTGATAATGGTGCCAAAAATTTGATAGGTCGCAATGTTGTCATTAAGACATCGTGGCTATCAATTTAATTAACCAACTTCTAATAAATTAAAAATAAGTAGATAGTAGCAAGTCAGGTCGAATCCATGGAGAAGGCGGTGCTTAGGATAGTTTGAAATCTTTGATTTTTATTAAATAAAAAGAAAAAAGAATTTGAAGTCGGGAAAAATAAAAATTAAAAATTAAAAGTGTAAAAGAGAATTAAAGCTCGGTATGTTCAATCTGCTAGTCAGATCTTAGCATCTATTGGCAAGAAAATAAATAACAAGAATTTAAATGGCATAAAAGTAAACTTTGCATTAATTAAAATTTAATTACAAGGGACTAAAAATAATAATAAACTATGAAAGTAATAATAAAGAATCTGAAGTTGATTGACGCAGCCTCATTGGGAAGTCAGTTGATGTTACATCACCTCCTTCCATCGTACTCCATGAAACGAACTAGGCTTTCTCTTCTTCTTCCTCTTTGGTTCTTGATTTGGAGATTGATGTAAGCAGAAAGATGGCATAGATGATAAAGCTTCTCATCTAAGAAACCTCACTATTAATGGCCAACCGGCAATCCAAAGCTGAGCCCTCTATCCTGTACCATACTTCTCTCATCAAGATGCTCTCTTCTATAACCCAGGGATTCTTTAAATAGAGCTCGTCTAGGACTTCCTCTCGATCAAATTTAGACTCAATCGGGCTTCAGATTGGCCAAATATCGTACAAAAAATTCTCGATCGTTCAATGTGTGGCCTGATGAGGTGATCGATGCTAACCTTCCTTCACTAGCAAACAAAGTCTGGAAGGGACCCTTTCTAGATCGAATCCCAGATCCAATCTCCTTTTTTGATTTGAACTCCACTTCTCCCATGAGCGGTGATGGGCATCAGGCAATGGCGAGTGGCGGCGAGCGACGGTGCATGGGCGAATGGTAGTGGCCAGCAATGGTGGTAGGGAACCAATCAATAGTGGAATGGGGAGGGGTGGCTAGCTGAGAACAAATGACCGATCAAGGAAAAATGGTGGCCAGCGATGGAGGGTAGCGGCTTTTATTGCAAGCATGACAATGGTGGTGCTCAGTGGCAAGCAGAAGAGGGGTGGCAGTGAGCGACGGCGATCATCATTTTGGCTAGAAAAATAAGGCTGCAGGATGGCCGATCAAAGGGGAAGGGTGGATGCCCCCTTGGGAGCTTTTCTAGCATCCTCTCTGGTAATGGACGACATTAGGAGATGGCAGGACACGATGAATGGTGACATTGATGGTGGTCGATCGGTGGTGGTGATTGAACAGAGAAGAAACCTTGACTAGAGTGGCTTTTCCGGCCATAAGGGGCTCCCAGCGGTGAGGGGATGGTCTTCGGTGGCGTTGGCGATGACAGGAGGCGACAGAATGCAACTCCGGTGGTCGGTGGCTTGAAACGATGCTTGTGGTCCACGTATCTGAGTTATGGACCGGTAGCAATGGCTATTGATAGACCAACCTTCATTTCGTAGATCCACTAGCTAGTCCATAGTGGACCAGTTACTTTAAAATATGTGCATTTTTTATAATAAATTTCAAACTTAAATTTCGGGCTCGTTCAAATTCTGATTTGAGTGTCGTTTGTACCATTAAACTTTAAAAGTTGAGCTCCTTCAATCTATAAACTCATTTTCTACAAAACTATAATAAAAAATATTAATTTTTAATAAATATTAATTAATTAATACTTATTTTAATGATTAAATTGGGATAATTGATAGACTTATCAGCAACTAAGAGGATTCTTTGTTATCTCAAAGGTACTCTTAATTATAGATTATTTTATGCTTCTTCTAAAAAATTGAAATTAGTTGGTTATTGTGATAGTGATTTTGTCGATGACATTGAAGATAGAAAAGGCACTACCAATTTTATATTTTTCTTGGAAGAAATGTAATTTTATGGTGTTCAAATAAGCAATCAATTATTACTCTTTCTGTTTATGAATTTGAGTATGTTGCAGCAACTTCATGTGTTTGTCATGAAGTTGGTTGAAGAGATTATTGAAGGAACTTTATCAACTATAAGAAGAAGCTATTGAGATTCTTATTGATAATAAATCAGCTCAAGCTTTGACAAAGAATTTTATTTTTCATGATAGGAGCAAGCAGAGTGATATAAGATTTTACTTCATCCAAAATTATATTACAAAGAATGAAGTGAAGATCAAGTATATGAAGACACTTGATCAAGTTGCTGATAAGTTTACAAAGCCCCTCAGGTTTGATCATTTCTAGAAAATGAGGATGATGGTATGAGTTCAAGAGAAGCCAAGTTTAGGGAAGAGTAATGTTAGATAATAAACTTGGATTTTAGTATTTTATAGAGATAGATTTTGAGATATTTTATATGGATATTTTCTTTTTGAATTCTATGGTAAATCTGGTCAAATAAAATATAGTTGGAAAATTCTTCGAGTCTAGTTTCTAACACTTCAAACGGTGTATGAATTGAAGTTTTCTAGAAAAAGTTATGATTGTTTTTGTGAAATATGTCTATATTGACTATCAAAATTGAGAAGATGTGGGAATGAAGTCTTCTTGATTGCTCTGCTATGTTTATTGCTAGAATTTCATGTGATTTCTTAATTAGTCATTTTATGTCTTACAATAGAGTCTAGAAAATATACTAGATGATTATATAATATACTTGTATCAAGAATTAAGCATAAGAGTTCAATTAATTAAAGTATTACTTCTCCAATTTTCGCTTCACTTCTTTTATGTGTGTGTAAATTTACCCATTACCTTGCATCAGTATCAACATGGATAGATCAATCCAGATATATACTAGTACGAATATCAATATTGCGTATAAACCCTAAAACCCACATGACACTTCACAACTAGCTGGAGCTTTTCTCCAAGGCCACGGAAGGCCAAGATGGGCTTCTTGAACCTCCCAACTATTGCCTCCGTGAGTGGTGGTGATATCGAGAAAAGCCTACCCATCAGCTTCTTCCTCTCGAAATGGTGGTGATTTTTAGGAAAAGAAAAATAATTTAATAATTATAGTTTATGACCGAAACACAAAAAAATATAAATATTTAGAATACCTCGAAGCTAAGATGAATGGGGATTAGATCTCACCTCCATATCTTCCATCTCGAAGCTAAGATTGTAATTTAGGGTTCGTCGAAGAAAGAAAGGGGGCTTTGGGGGCTTTTTCTTCATGATAATGATCATCTAAGTCGAGAGTAAGAAGGGACGAGTGCAACATACTTACATGCATAGATCCTCTATAGTAGGGCTAGAATTGGATAAGGGACCAGCTCGAGACCTATCGAGTAGGCCTGACCTAGAGAGAACATCAAAATAATAAGCCATCGACCATGGCATGGCCGCCATACCAAGTCCATATGCGAGGAGATCATCACCTTATCGGTCTTTGCCATCTGCAAGAAACTTTCACTTGACCTTCTCTACTCTCCGCCTCACTCTTGACCTCTAAGATACCATCCTCTTCGGCTTGCCACTGCCTTGCTTCGAATGCATCATCATCTACTGATTCATCCTTCTCTGTGATGCCTCCCTCACACTTCTTGTCCACATCTCTATCTGGTGGCATTGCATTGCCATTGCCGCTCTAGCTCGACCACTCTAATTCCATCGTCGATGCCGCCTTCGACTCCCTTCACTAGTTCGTCCGAGCAAACCCTAGTTATAGTTCTTCAAATTTAATTGATGTGAGACAGTGATGGATAGCTGGTGAGTTTATAAATCTCAAGTTGGCCTGATTGGATTGGACCAGGCTCGAACTTGGCTTAAGACTAAGTTTGTGAAATATTTCAAACTAAAGCTTGACCTGAAGGCCAAAAATATTTTAGGCCGGGCTTGGGCAGGGGAACGGTCCAGCCCAATTCCTATCCTTTTTGCAAAAAGGTAAGTTCTTGATTTGAAAAAATAATTAAAAAAAAAGTAAATGCTTGCAGCAAGTGTCTCAGCTAGCTGGTGCGTAAGCCTCATAGTTTCTGACTGATCCTGAGACTGAGAGCTCAACCCTTCCTTATGGCCTCAATCCCCTTTTTTAAGATGACGAGCAATCACACAACTCTCGTGTGAGGGCAGTTCAAAAGGTCCAAAATAAAAAGTCCTGCAAAGCTTGTGGAAGACCATCGCCTTGACACTAAGTCCAGTCTCTATATATATTATTTTGAATGTAATAAAATTTCATCACAAAAATAAAACAAGTTACAAAAAGGTCTTTTTATAATAAAAGGATTGTTTAGGGACCAAAGTAAAAGAAAAAAATATATGGGATCTGATGGAATTATCAAAAGAATATAAATCTATAATGTACAGGTGGCATTTAAAATCAAGAAAGCCTCTAATTATCAAATTCGTTGCATAAAGGTTCACACAATAAAAAAAAGTATATATAGCAATTAGATTTTTCTTCGATCTCTTATAAGAATTCTTTTAGAATAATTATAGCATCGGTAGCCCATTTTGACCTAAAGCTTTATTAGTTATATAATAAGATAGCTATTTTAAATAGACATTGAGGTAATGATATTTTAAAGCTGATGATATTGTAAGTTCCCTTAAATTTGTAAAGAAGAAAGTAGATACATATATATATCTCAATGCCAGTGGCAATGAATTTATATTTTTATTTTATATAATGATAATATTTTATATATTAATAATAACTATGAGTAGATTTGGTATGCATAATTATAAAATGGTAGATGTATATATATTCAAGAAAGATAAATTTAATAAAAACTAATTGATGTGGCAAGGTCACTGACACGGAGTCCCCGTTAGATCCAGCCTGACACCGCGTGCTGCCACGTTAAACCCTCCGCCATGCGGCTCCCCCGAGGTCGAGGTGCCCTGGCCGAAGTCGAGCTCCCACTCTCTTCGGGCTCCTTCGTCGGGTGGCTCCCTCGAGGTCAAGCCCACCTTGGTCGAAGTTGAGCTCCCGCTCTCTTCAAACTCCTTTACCGGGTAGCTCCCTCAAGGTCGAGCCTACCTCGGTCAAAGTCGAGCTCATACTCTCTTCAAGCTCCTTCGCCGGGTGGCTCCCTCGAGGTCGAGCCCACCTCGGTCGAAGTCGAGCTCCCGCTCTCTTTGAGCTCCTTCACCGGTGGGTCCCTCGAGGTCGAGCCCACCTCGATCGAAGTTGAGATCCCACTCTCTTCGAGCTACTTCGTCGGGTGGCTCCCTCGAGGTCAAGCCCATCTCGGTCGAAGTCGAGCCCACCTCGGTCGAGGTCGAGCCCACCTCGGCCGAAGTCGAGCCCACCTCGGTCGAAGTCGAGCCCACCTCGGCCGAAGTCGAGCTCCCGCTCTCTTCGAGCTCCTTCGCCAGGTGGCTCCCTCGAGGTCGAGCCCACCTCGGCCAAAGTCGAGCTCCCACCCTCTTCGAGCTTCTTCATCAGGTGGCTCCCTCAAGGTTGAGCCCACCTTGGTTGAAGTTGAGCTCCAGTTCGAATCCTATGGCGCCACTTCTCTCTTGCAGCGGGCCATCGCCCAAGGACCATGGAGGAGCACCTCCCGGGATGCCATGATCGGGCCTACTGCTGTTTACACCAGATAGGAAAGGATACCCTTCCCAAAGCACCGCGCTCTCTACCAACCGTCTGTACCACCCGAAAGAGAAAACTATCCCAAAAGATTCAAATCCACGGGACGACTGCCCCCCGATCGAAGCACTGCCAAGTTTTCCGAAGAAGAGCGACAAGACGGAGAGTCAGAGCATGCGGCGTGACCCCTTATCACGAATGAGGAAAGGTACCCGTGCGCACGGCACGAGGCACTATCAAGCGTTGACCCCCCCGGCGTCAGCAAAGGGAAAAGATCCTAAGGTAAGTTGCAGGAAGAGATCCCGACAAAAAGGGACTCTCCTAAGGTTCCCAAAGGTAAGCAAATCTAACTCGAGCAAACGAGGGAGGCGTAGCACACAGGAGAGCGAAGGGCCAGATGGAGCACCTTGGGCTACCAGAGACTTATCGGGAAAGTCTTGATGGACACAGCCACGAAGCTCGAGCTCTCCTCAGCTATTCTCACTCCAGCTCCCTTCTCTCCATTTCAAGCTAAATCTACTCCTCCAAGTGTGGAGTCCGAGCAAGGGGCCCACCGGGAAGGATCTGTTCCCCTGGATCGTCACTGACTTGATCGTCGGAGTGCCCCTACCGGGATCCCCAGCTGGGACTCCTTTATTTTGCAGGTCCGAATGCGCGTGCAGGCTCCCGTGCGATGAGGTCAGCATCCGAGGTCGGCTCTAGCTATGGGCCACGACGGTATGGGCAGCAACACCAATATCCTAAGAATGATATGGAAATAGAATCCATGAAAAATATGCTTTATTTTACTGATGTATGTAATTTAATATATGCAACAAGTTTGCATTAGTTTGAATATAGCACATGCTATCAATGTCTTGGCAATTATATGTCAAATATAGATATAAAGTATCTAGAACATAGCTTAAATGGTTATAATATATTTATAGAAAATTAAAACAAAATTTTATATTGACATCATGGAAAGTTTGATCATCTTGAGGTGACTAAAATTATAATTCTGATTTTGTTAGTCATATGAATGATATAAAATCTATTTTTAGATGACTGGAGGGGATATTTTCTAAAAAAAATATAAAGCAGACTCTTGTAGCATCTTTGGCTAAATAGGCAGAATTTATGCCATGTTATAAAGATCCAACTCATAATACTTGGTTGAAGAATTTTATCTCAGAATTTATGATTATTGATTCTATCTTAAAATCATTTAAGATTTATTATAATAATAGTGCAGCAATGTTCTTTTCGAAGAATGATAAAAGTTTCCAGTACTTCTATCCATATAGAGATTAAAATATTTATCAGTCAGAGATTTTAATTGAAACGGAGATATTATAATTAAGTACATAAAGATTAATATAATAATGATAGATTCATTGACTGAATTATTAGATCTATCTATTTGATGTGCTTGGTTATTGGAAGCATTGTTTTATAGTATTTTTCTTTATTATTTCATGTTGAAATGTAATATTTATATTTGTATATATATATGGTTGTTTGTAAATACTGTTTAAATGAAAGTCTTAAGTATAAAGGTATCGCTTAAGCATAAAGTCAATATTTAATTAAAGTCTTAAGCATAAAAGTATAGCTTAAGCATAAAGATATCACTTAATCATAAATATATTGTTAAATAAAAGTTTTGAGTATAAGCTTTTGTTTAGAATAACTGTATTGCTAGTATTACAATCGACGTCATTGATATCATGGTTCGTCTTGAGACATAAAAAAACTCGCCTAGGATATATGACAAAATTATGATATAAAGTGGATTGATGATAAATTTTGTATATTTGATCATATGGATACAAAGCTTATACTACATGTATTGCATCACTAGATTTCATGTTGATGAGATTGGTAACATTTATAATCATACAGGGATCTTATATTAATAAATAGTATGAAGATTATTATGACTCAATATTAGTGATTTTAGTAGTCCGGATTTGAATTAAAGACATTGTTGCATATGTTGCCACATGAGATGCATTTAGATGGTGTCATTTTCAAAAGGCACATATATATTATTTTTATAAATAAATAAATAAGTGAATAATTAATGTTGTTTAAGTAGGAGAATATTATAAATTCTCATAAGGTAGGCTTCCAACGATTATGGACCGGTTTAGACTTTGATTTTATTTTAAAATATGAGTTAAGCTGTTGTCTAAATGAATGGTCAAGGAGTCGATAACTCTTTGTAATTATATTAATATTTTATGCGGGCGCGCGAGCGTGCGACGCAGGCGGGCGAGTGGGTGCGAGTGACGCACGGGCGGGCGCAATGCTTGGCCCGGCCCGTTGCGTGGATGCGCGAGGCGCAGCCCAAGCCCATGCATTCGGCGTGGGCGGGCGCGTGGGCTCGGCCTAGCCAGAAGCGGCGCTGCTAAGGATGTTTCCCCACCGTTTCATAGGCATTTCCCATAGTGTTTCTCGCGGTCCACGAAGGTCTACGAGGTTTTTGATCGATCTGGACCGTTCGATCGCCTAATCGAATGGCTGAGATGGATTCGAGGGAGTTTAGACTTGATCAGAGGCTTTTGGATTCGGATTTTGATGCGGTTTGATGCGTCGAACTCAGATATGATGGCCGGGAAGATTTCTTGATGGTTTTGGACTTCTCAAACGACATTTAAGGTAGTTTTGGATTGGTTTTTGCTCCTCTTTTTAATCAGGGATGTCAAAGACCAACAGTGCAGAGAGCTAGAGAGCCAAAAAGAGAAAGAGGAGAGAGGAAAAAAGAAAGAGAAAGAAGAGAAGAGGGAAGGGGAGAGGGAAGAGATCTCAGTTAGGAGGAAAAAGAAGGCTATCATACTATGATGGCATGGGATAGCGACCAATTATAGAGATATGTTGGGATTCAGGATAGAGAGAGAAAGAGGAGAGAGAGAAAGAGAGAAAAGATGAGGAGAGAGAAAAATCATGGGGGAACCTTCTTCCTTAAATCTCGTGAAGTTAGGATTTTGTAAGGGAACAACCTTCTGAGCATGAAGGTATTGGACGAACTCCGGGTATAGATTGATACCAGATATTTTGGGTTAGCGATTGAATGTAAGGATTCTGGACTTGATCATCAATTCTATATATTATTTTACATGGCATGATTTGTTCTGTGCATATAAGCATTGGCAGGCATATTTGTTTTGTATCGTATATTTGATTTCTCGAGATGGATAGTATGTTTGAGATTATTAATTATGTTTCTATATATCATGTTTTACCAAGAAAGTTATATTTTGATGGTTTGGACCGTGATGCTGGTAAATGAAAGATTTGAGATTTCATGGTTTGACATTGTGATATGATTTGACATGTTGATGTGAAAGGATAAAGTGTTAATGGTAATTGGACTAGCCATGCCACGGGATCGTGGTTACTGATATTACCGGTCACAGACGGAATCGTGACAAATATTGCCTTTCACAGGCATGGACAATGATATTACCGGTCATAGGCGAAATCGTGACAAATATTGCCTTTCACAGGCATGGACAATAATATTGCCGGTCATAGACGGAATCGTGACAAATATTGCCTTTCACATGCATGGACGACAATGATATTGCCAGTCACAGGCAGAATCGTGACAAATATTGCCTTTCACAAGCATGGATAATGATATTGCCAGTCATGGACTGAAGCATGACCGTGGTTAGTCCAGAACCCTAAAGAAGAAGAATGATGGTTAAATTGAAAAAAAAAAAAGATTTTTTAAAAGGTTTGTCGCGTATGACATTGAGTTGTTTAGTTGCATGGCATGATATACTTTTATCTCCTTGCTATTTTCGAATTATTATTTTTGATGGTGACTGTTCGGAGATCTTGCTGGGCTGTAAAGCTCACAACCCTCTATTTGTTTTCTTATTCAAAGTTGTGCAGGATATTTGAGATTGATAGTAGATTGGATTTGTGGAAAAAAGAGAAATAACTAGAGAATCATTAATATCAGTCGGATGACTGAGATTGTCACCATATGAATTGTATTCTTTTCTTTGTGTTGGATAATTCCTTATGAATTATGATGAATAATATTATGAAAGATTGAGATTATAATGAAAAATGTTTTAAGCCTTGCTAGAGAGTATTCTAGAATTTATGCAGCCGGTTGCGTAGCCGATTTTGGTGCTGGATTCGGAATGTGACACCATTATCATTGCTAACCAGGCTATTCGATTATTATTCCTAAGAGTATATTTCATTAAGAAGGCAAGTATAAGAGGAGGCGGGGAGAAAGACCTGCGTCTATAATTTTTATTCTTTCTTTTACATATTATTGTAACGAAAAATACAAATTTTTAAGGAATTCCAGGGTGTACCTGATTTAATTTTTTATTTTATATTTCTGGTTATCTACGTATAATAAAAGATAAATCCTATAATAATAAAAAAATCTCGCGATCGTGGAGAGCAAACGGAAGAAGAATCCAGACACCACACCTCAGCAAAAAAAATCTCATCCAGCCGCGCTACGCACAGGTTCCCAGTTCGAGAGGACCGTGGACATGGTAACAACCAAAAGAGCTGCTCCAGCGCCGCTACACTTCGCCAGAATATAGCAGCTAATGACAGCAAATTTTGTTCTTTGGATTAGAATGGAGAGACTCTGGCAAGGGAGATGCGCAGCGTCCTCAACATCCCGGACGAGATGGAGAAGATGCTCCACCCGCCGGCGCCATGTTTCGCACGCCGGCCGGCATCTACGAGCACCCGGACCCCTACTCTTTCCTCCTTGACATGCCCCCCCGTCTTGAAGTCGACGGCATCAAGTTTACCAACCATTCCCTTGCACCGGCGAGAATCCGTGCAGCCCATAAAATGATGGAAAGCCTGATTGGCGTGGATGGTGCACGCTGCCAATTAGATTTCTCGCTTCTGTGAGCCCTCTGCCGTACCTGCCGATATGGTGCACCTGGTAGAGGGTATAATTTATCATAGATCAATTACTTTATTTGCTTTAGATTTGGTACTTGGTTGAGGGATTTGGGGATCCTTTTCTTTTACTAGGTTCTATATAGAGTTGATCCTTGGCCGGGCCTCAGGCCTAACTAAGGTCTAAACTAAATTCATTTTTCAGTGAGCTTGAGGCCAGATCAATTTAAAATTTGGTTCAGATTTGCTTCCGGAGTTGCTTGGTTTTTTCATTCGGTGAATTAAGTTGAATTGACTTCGAATTAATTTGCTTCTAGTTGAGATAGATTATGGCAATGTATGTCTTCGTAGTTTATTTCAATCACAATTGTCTACTCTTGTTTTTCAACCATTTATGATCCTTATGTATGGTTGGAAAGAGAGGCACACAGCACCCTTCCAAGTGAATTAGTTTTATTTAAAATGCTCATTTGGTTGCTCTTCATAAAATATAATTCACTGAAAATAGTGGATCATAGTATTTAGTAAAAAGAAACAAGTTTCTTCAATTTTTTCATAAAAACTTGTTTTATTGGAAATCAAATATTATGATTATCTGCAAAAACTCGCATATAACAAAGGAAAAACAAAAGATAGGAAAGAATTATATTTGAAATATGATAAAAAATGATATTTATTTATGGATATGGTTTGTGTGAGTTTAGCTCGTTGACACCCCTCTCCTCGGGAGGTGCATGATTGAAACTTGGGCAGATACTGGTTTAATCTTGGTGATCAAAGTCAGGTGGAATTGGAAACTGATAAAATTTGGTAACGTGTATGTATGTATGTTCAAGGAAAAGCATTGGAGACGTTTGGTTGTCTGTGAAGCTTGCTTCAAAGCAAACACTTGTAAAACAAATATTTTATTTAAACAGCTTATCTATAAAATTAAAGGACTTATTTTTTATGAAACGTCCTTTTTCATATTTATGAGTTGTTAAATCTTATAAAACCAATTTTATGGAACACATAAAACTCCGGTTTTATGGTAAATAATAAAAAGTTTTTCATAAAGCTTGTCTAAATTTTTTATAAATTTATTTTCATAAAGCTTGTCTAAATTTTTTATAAATTTATTTTAATAATATCTAAATCCCCATTAACTCCCTTTAAACAGAACTATTTTTTCATAAACTAGGACATCATGGCCCTACTTAATACTGATCACATCACCAGATGAGAGGGGGTGAAGGCTTCTTATAAAGATGGAGTTTTTAATATAACTGCAGTCAAGAAGCTGCAAAACCCTAGACCACCATTCCGATCTCAAAAGATCAGACTGGTGCTTTTTGATGGCTGGAATTATTAGGTTGACTTTCCACGGAAAA
Organism: Areca catechu; assembly: GCA_021397845.1. NCBI lineage: Eukaryota > Viridiplantae > Streptophyta > Magnoliopsida > Arecales > Arecaceae > Areca > Areca catechu. The sequence continues at coordinate 16,065,511 of CM038049.1, read as the reverse complement.
GAAATGCATGATTTGCAGACATGCAAGTGTGTTGCAGAGGGTGAAGTGTGAGATGGTACATGAAAACAAAGGTTTTACATCATAGCATTCCTGAATGTATGTTGCTTATAAAATTGGATGCTGAATCCATAAGGGAATGGACACAAGTGTGGATTTTGCAAGATGCCACCCTTATCTTCGCATGGATATTTTAGAAGAAATGATGCAATATTTGCTTCTTTGACAATACAATGGGCTCTGGTTTTTATGCTTTCAAAGAGATGTATTCCATCCAAATGCGTCATTAGACGGACAACGCTGTAATACTAAAACATTCATACCGCACCATGCTAATTTGTTCTTCTCAAGACCAACCAACTTGATATACCTGTCATGTATAGAAATACAAAGTCCAACACCATCAAGATGTTTCGCAGCACCCTGTTTGCGGTCAAAGCTCAATTACAGACCGCAAAAAAACAGTCCAGGTAAACAGCATGAAGCACAAAACCAAGCAAAGATAGCCCACCAGGCAATAATTCCTGGTTTCTGGTCAAGGATATTGCCCAACAATCAAGCTTTACATTTATTTACCATGTTTTCTTTGAAGCAGATAAATGGTGCTTTTCTACACCTTTCAGGAACTTGAAATGAAGAGATTTGGAGAGAATTACTCAGGACTTCCCACATCCACACTGGCCTTGTTTCTTGCATCTGCTTTCCAGTCTCTTTTACCAGCTGGATTTGAATGACACTCCAGATTGGATCCAGCTTCTAATGGTGGCCTTGCCGAGCAAAGTGGCATGCCAGGTACATTTGATGTTTCCATTTGCTCTTGGAATAAATGTGCTCTCCTTGCATCCTGTTTCCATTTTCTACCAGAGTATACACGGGCTTCATATGTGACAGCGACTCCATTTGTCTGCGCCTCAAGTGGCAGTACAAATTGGGAGGGATTAACATTAATAAAATGTCCATTGGATTGTGCTTCACTCGGCAGCAATGCATGTTGACCTAACAAACACGACTTCTTCATATCTGCTTCAAGTCGCTTCCTTGCTCTGTACCTTCGCTGCCGCTCCCTGTTCTTCAGGCGCCGGGTCATTATGTCATTAGCGACAACCGGCAATGGCTGGACCATCTGCAGGAATCAAGAAACATATAGATCATCTAAAAGGATCACCAGCAAACACCATATAATTTTCATGTGGTTTGCATTGCCCTTGGTGCATCTAAGCCTTGTTGCATCATTATGTTTCATGTGGCATCATTTTTGGTACATTTATTTCCCTATTCTACATGTATCCCAATTGTCTTTGAGGTGTGTTGATACTTTGCGGTCTCACATAACAAGAATATTAAATAGTATGTTTTCTTAAATAAGATGTAACAGGAGAAGGCAAATCATTATGTAAATACTCACCACTTGTTGACCATCACCAGCTTTACTTTCTGCATCCCCTGCAATCATTCTGTGGCCCTCCTGGTGGAAGTTTGAAGTCTTGATTTTGGTCAAATAATTTGCTTTAGACGGCACTTTGATTAATAAATAAACCATTCATCAGAAGAGGTACCAACAATAAAAGAACAAAGGGACACATTAAGCCTCAATGGTTGGCTAATGATTTTAATACACATTAAAAACATAACAACCCAATAATGCCCATAGGCTTCACATCTTCGAAACTATCATCAAAATATATTCATCACCATTTCTTATGTCATGGTCCATTAGTCAATCATGTGTTTCACTGCATCTGAAAACATTTCAACGTATAAGCAAAAACCACATGCTAAAAACAAAAACAATCTCATGATCATAGTTCCCTTTCAACGACATACAGGCAGTTTGAGAACCTAAATCGCCTTTTATATTTGCAAGCCTTCGTAATTTAGGCTTTGGAGAATAAAGGAAATCAACAGCAGAAAAGTCAAGAGACTAAGGCTGTGTTTGGCATCCCAGTCACTTAAAAAAAAACAAAACAAAAAAAACAGCAATGCTGTTTCCATTTTTTTTCCAAATTTCCGAAATGGAAATATGTTTGGTAGTCACTTATAATTTAAAAAAAAAAAAAATGAATTCTATTTCCACCCTCACTTCCCACAGACCATCACCGCCTCATTGTAGGGAGTGCCCAAGTTCATGGTGGTGGTGAGGATGGTAGGATTGGCAAGGAGGTAGAGGTGGGCAGTGAGGGCATTGGTGCCGATCCAACGTCGATGGCTTAGCACCAGTGAAGTGGGCGGCCAGGAGAGGAGCTAGGGAACAGGGAGGTCAAGAGCAGACTTGGCAGAGAAAAAGCAAGGGGCTTTAATCTTGTGGTTGAAGCTGATAGAAGTGGGGAGGCAAAAGAAGGTGCAGCAAGGGGCCAGAGGATGGTGGTGTCAAGGAGAGAAGGGGGAAGAGATTGGGGACGGAAGGGACAAAGGGTTGATGGGCTTCAATGGGATACAGAAGAAGCAGCAGGGATGAGGGAGGGGGTGCAACCATGGAGGAGGAGGGGCTTGGCATGGAATGGAGATTGTAAGAGCTTGAGCAAGGTGCGGGAGGAGGAGGTGGAGGCAGAGGAAGAGCTTGAATTGGACAGCAATGACGAAGAAGGAGGAGGCAAAAGCATAAGAGGACATCCAAGAATGTAGTGGCAGCGAGGGTGGACGAGATGAAGGTGGAGGAGGAGCAAATGCAAGTGAGGCAGGTGATGGTGATGCAGATGGTATGCAGGAGATATTACCCATGTCTTTGGAAGCGGAATTTTTTCACTTCCATTTTTTCTAGAAATAATATATTCTTAAAAAAAATGAAACTCAACAATCTTTTTATTAAATTCCATGTTTTTTTAAAATAAAAAAATGATACCAAACAAGCCTAAGAGCATGTGGTACTGATAATTTGGCATTCAAATGTAAGCTACAGAAACTAACAGCTAAGTAGAAGACTACCATGATGCATTTAAGTATTCAGGAAGAGCTCAAGCACTGACCTTATGCAACACCCAAAACTATAAATTGCATGCCTTTTCTAGGGAGAAACTCATAAAAGTGGGCGACAATTTCACTAAGATGCCAGGTGTCAGGTGTATCAATATTCAAAAGAACTTTTGTTTAAACATGGTGAATGGTCATGCAGGGTACCCACCATCCATCTGGCATAACCACAGGACAAGATTAAGATCAATGAGGATTAAGCAATCAATGAGGTTGGGCAACAATTGACATTCCTCCAATGGAAAATAAATTACAGGCCAGTCATACATCACTAAATGGGGCAAAAAAACAATAATGCAGCAGAAAGTCAAAAATCCAGTGAATCTATACAGAGGTTATAGCAATGTTCATAATATGTTTTTTATAAAAAAATGGATATTTTAATCATGATAAAATATGGTGGAAAAGAACTCTTTGATGGAAAATGTACGAATCACTTGATATTTTCTCCCATAGTTCCAAGAATTATTCATTTTTGATTGCCAAGCAAAGCAGCGTGCTTGAGTACAGTTCGCTAAAGGAATTATTAATTAGACTTCTCCAACATCCCCCTATTGCAATCCTTTTACAACAAAAGCGTTTTCATAATTCACCCTGATCAAAAGGATGGGTGTCAGTTTTCAGCATCTGTTCAGAATTCTTGAGCAAATAAGTACAAAAAGCATGCATCAAGACAAGGTGGACCACCCAACAAATAAATAGTGTGACACTTCTGAGACAGGTCCCACTTACTCTATTTTCTCAAACATGACAAAAAAAACAAAAAGTAAGCAACAGCTCCGTTTAAAATTCTCTTCCCAATAATTCATATAGATCTGTGAGTTATTGAGGAAGTAGTAAATTATGACAAACTAAAACAAGTATCTTGCACACGCACTGCTTTCACATAGGGCCTTCTGCATAGATTAATTAATAAATTAGGAGTCGCAACTGACATAAAACAGGTTTTAAAGCATACCAAGCCCAACCAACCAAGTTAGGTGATTCACTTTATGCCCTCATGGAAAATGGCACCAAGCTTTAGAACGCAACTTTGAGGTGATAATTGTTTGTGGCAAAAATTGCCGTACCAGTATGTACCAACCATATCAAACAGGAAGTGTAGGGAATGTCGGAACGATGAATTGGACTATACGAGACATGTCTGTAATAGAATGGAACCCATACGAGATCTAGTACCGAGACGGCAAGCATAATCATACAAAGACCAAGAACACGCCGATCGATAATCATAAATGACAAACATCAAAAGCGCATCCATGTGCAAGATGACAGTGAAACAAATCTACATGCCACAATTAAGAGATACTTGGCTCCATGTCTCACCCAGCGACGCATTGCTGTTGAAATAAAATGAATCGGAATTTACTTCTTGAGATTCCCGTTTTCCCGACAATCTTCAACCTCATCCAACAAGATGTTGCTAATGTGCATAATACACGTTAATCTTTAACGCAAATCGTTTTTCTTTTCCACTATAATAATCTACAAGAACAACGAATGTCCAAAATATATAAATTTATTTGTTAAGAAAGGGCAAAATCATTACGAAACCCTATGCAGCAAGAACAAAATTGATTGAAATTGCGGAGATAAACGTGTTTCCAAGATGAATCTAAAAGAGGAACATCGATTAAAAGTGAAGCGAAAATACATTTTACAGGGTATACATGCATAAAAAAGGGAGCAGAGACGGGAAAAAATATAAAGATGGTCGATGGAAGGTTCTTACCGATATAAAATTGGAATGGATTATGGATTATTTTGTTGAGGGTGGAAGGGTTTGACGCTTGCGACGGAGGCTGGGTCTTGGGAGAGGGATGGAGCTGTCTCAGTTTGGAAACACGGGGAGAGAGAGAGAGAGAGAGAGAGAGAGAGGGAGCGGGGGGAGAGCGAGTCTCGCGAACAAACAATAGAAGAAGAAGGGGTGTCTTATCAAAGAAAATAAAAAAGAAGAGGAGGAAGAACAAGGGGCGATGAACGAAGGCAGCGGAAATGCCGTCCCTGATGAGGCGTGGCAGGCGCGCTCGAATCGAGCTTCGAAGTTTCACGGCGAGTCATACGAGGGTTTGAATAAATTACTAATTATAGAAGACTTGAATATTGTAGTCTGCAAAAATGTTATTATGGGGTGGTGGCGCAGTTGGTTAGCGCGTAGGTCTCATAGCCTTTGAGTCATCCTGAGGTCGAGAGTTCGAGCCTCTCTCACCCCAAAATTTTTCACTTTTCTACCTTTTTTTTAAAAAAATAATAATAAATCATGAGACGTCTTTGGAATTTTTTTTAAAATAATATTTTTTTAATAAAAAATTACCGAAACATGTGATTCCGGACATATTTATCGAAATAGATGATTTCGGTCGACATGGCAGGTGTGGATAAAACTCATCGTTATTTTTTTTGATTTAATTTTAAATTTGATGTGATATTTTTGAATTTAATTTGATGTGATAATGAATTCGTTTCTTAGACAGACGAATTCAGTTTTTGAATTCGTCTTTCCAAAAGATGTATTCAAATAATTTTTTTTCTTTTTTTGATTTTATAAATATTATTATTTTTTTAAAATAAAATTGATAAATTTTAATTTTAAATAAATAAATAATAAATGAAAAATTAGTATTAATTAAAATTTTATATATTATTTTTTTTGTAATATTAATTATTATATTATTTTGAAATAACATTAATTAAAAATAATATTAATTAACTACATAAAAATAATATTAATTTAAAATTAATAATAAATTAACTAAAAAATAACATTAATTGAAAATAATATTAATTAAAAGTTATTATAATAATATATTTTAATATATTTTATATTATAATAATTATTTTATATTCTAAAATATAATAAATATATTATAATTTATTATATTACATATTATAATTTTTATAATATACTATAAAATTTTTTTAAAAAAATTAAAAAAATAAAAAATAACTCATCTATTGATAAGATCACAACCCGGTAAATGGGGTTGATCTGACCCACTAGCTCATCTACACTCAATGATTTGTTGATCAATTAAAAAGCTAATCATATGATAACTGATGGTGAACGATGTATTTTATTATTTCATCAATGATATTGTCTTAAAATATCTGGAAATACGATCTGGAATATCGATGAAAAGTAGAAGACTTCATTAATATTTTGATTATAAAAGGGAAAAAGGAAAAAGCAGCAGTGAAACTACCACTGGTTCTCTATTACACATATTATTCAGCTTCTTTCTGGGCGGTCCGATCAATTGGGGTTTTCTCTTGTTCAGATGTTTCCTCGACAGGCAACATTATCGGATCATTGCTTAGCTGTCCCTCTTCTTTCTCTGCAAAATAATCTAAAGAGATTGAGGAAAGATCAAGGTCAGGATATAATATTTTGACCTTGTCAACACAATCCTTGAAGCCAAGTTCATGGCCTTTGGCTCCTACTTTTTCAATTTTTCTTTAGAAGCCGTCAGATTTCGTGAACTCTTCAACTACAAGGGACTTCTGTTGGATTAGTGAAACGTTTTCTTGTTCGGTTCGCTTCAATTTTTCTTCAAGGAGTGATACTCTCTTCTTTATCAGGAAATTTTGACTTAATATTTCTTCATACGCCCGAGTTTTCTCCTCTATGTTTTCATCAGCTTGCCGAAGTATTTTTCTTCTTCGGGCTCCATCTTCTACAAGTTGTTGGGCATGCATTTCGGTTTGTCTTAATTGTTTTTGCAGAGACATGACCTTCGCAATCAGTAGGAGAACTCCTGATCCGAGGACTCCCCGATCAGTGACAGCCTTGTCTTTTTCTTCCTTAGCTGCTGCTAGTTGCTTTTGAAGATCTTCTTGAAGGTTGCTCGCTTGATCCCAACTCTTTTCAATCATGGATATATCATTGACAAACTGTATAAACGATTTTGAACATCATTAAAATATGAGCAGTTTGTTATAAAAAGAAAAGAAGTATCACTTACCTTCGTGATTTTTGGGTAAATGGAAGATAAAGTTTCTTTCACTCCCTGCTAGATTGTCGCCTCCCAATCTTTTCGAAGAATAGTAGATTGTAGTATGGTTTTTGCTAACTTCGGGTTGTCAATGCTTGTATCGGCAACTAGTACTTGAATGGCTTTGTCATCAGTCGGATCAACTGATTCCTCCATAGGAGCTTTTCCTTTTTCCGTTGAAGTACGCTTAGCAGGTGGATCTTGATATGTTCCTTTCGGAAGTGGAGCAGAGGGTTTCTGTTCTTCTTCCTCGGATGAAGATGCGATATATTCAGGAATTGCTGGTTTATCAGAGATACTCTTTGACAAACGCCTTCTTCTTACACACGATCTTTCTTCTCTGAATCATACCGATCTGGCTTTTCTTTTTGACATCCGATGAAGTTTTTTATCACCTAGCTCCATCTTTCGGATACGATGAAAATATATTCTTGAGGAGTATTCCTTGGGATAAAGGATTTTGGAAAAATACTTGGGACGAAATTGATTCAAAGCCGTGGGCTCGGGACCTCTTTATATAGAGGTTGCCAATGGCTACGATCTATGGTCCAACTTTCGAGATATCAAGGACCTCGACATGTTTAAGATCTTGATTTAATGGGAATTCGTGCGCTGCTTTTGATTCTTGGAAAATCAGTTATAAAATATATATATAAAGACGTGATTTGAATTTGAATTTGAATCTTGTACGGCCTCTTAAATCTTGACAAATGCAGTTATACGATCTGCCGATCAACTGCTATTCTGACAGAAAGTTAACATTTGGCAAAGTTGGTATGATGGCTTATTAAACTTTGCCCACAGGAATCTTTACAAAGTATACTTTTTCTTAAAAAATTAAAGAAAAAGGAATAAGATATTCAGTAAGTTAGATGAAAGCATTATATCGCCCATGAGCAAATTAAAGACCTAGTTAATTCAGAGGTATTTGGTAAGTGTTAACTTCTCCTTTAGGAAGAATTAGAAATCGTGCTTCCTAATCAATTTTTTTTTAAGATTTGTGCTCAATAAATTTGTTCGGAATTGTCTTTGAATAAGAACTAATGTTTTGATTAGATCGGTCTTCCTTGAAAATATCTTTGATTAATCCGATGAATTTATACTTAAAAAATTTTCTCATTTATAAAAAGTACAATTTTTGTAATCCAATGAACATCGCTAAAAAGAAAGATTTTTTATTTCATATAACAAAGTTCTTACATCAATGATTTGTTACATCTTTTCCAACCGAACCTTTCTCCATTTTGGCTTGGTTTATAAAGGGAATCGGTGAAGTTTCTTCTGAAATTTGAGGATCTAGTACTGATCCTTCGATTTGATGTTCGATTGGTTTTTCTATTTGGTATGTAGCTGGCTCCCCGACTTGATCTTCTTTGTCTGAATCTTCTTCGTCGGAGTCCTCTTCATCTGAATCTTCCTCTATCTTTGAAGTTTCAAGCTCCGGATAAAATTTCTTTACCTTTTTTAAGCAATCAGCAAGGCCAAGGTTATAACTTTCAACTCCTACTTCATGGAGTTTGTCATCGAAAGCTTTCGACTGAACGTATTTTTTGATGGCTCTATTGACAGCCTCTTCAACGGCTTGTTCAATCTTTTTAGTTGCCGTCAAAGTCCTTTCTTCAGCCGCTAAGACTTTCTTCTCAGTTGTTGAAATTTTGTCTTCGGCTTTTTCCAACTTCACTGACATCGATCGGATTTTCTTGTTTTTCTTTTTCAACTTCGATTTCATAGTGTTTATTTTTGATCGTGCCTCTGTTTCCAAAGCCGAAGTTTTTGTTGCCATTTCTTCCAATCTCTTTTCCATGGCATTTTTCAGTTCTTCGGCAACTTCTTTTTTCACCTTTGCAACGTTTACCTCGTTGCACGTGGTTTTGCGGAACTGGTCAAAATTTCTTAGACTCTCATCCATGATCCGGATTCCATGAATAAGATGTTTATTTAAATTTCAGATTAGTCAAATTCAATAATAACGAAGAAAATGAAAACGATTAACTTTTCAAAAGGAAAAAGAGAACAAGTTTTGTTCTATACCTTTAATAAAGTAGGATGAAGTAACAGAATGGTGTCATCAATCTGCTGGGACTTGGTAATTTCCCGGTCTCTTAAAATTATGATGGAGTTCAGAAGACGACGGGCCAGCATTGGATCATTCAGGCCCGAATCATCAGCATATATGAGAAAATTGATCAAAATATTTGCAGCCGGAGTTCTTTCTTCTTCTTCCCTTATTGGAGCTTTTCCTTTATCAATCTGGTCAGCAGAAGGTACTGATATATCGGCTCCTAAAAATCCCATTGATCATCTTTCTTGTGGTGGAGGTTGAAGGGATATTGATAATGGGACTTCATCATCCTCCGACACACTGGCTATAAGGATCGGAGAATTAAAACCCGCTACTATCGTTGGGGCCATTGGATTTATCAGATTTGCCTTCTTCAGCTTTTTAATCTTTTTTTCTTCTTGAATAGAGGAGGTGGCTTTTGTTTTTCTTTTCTTCAAAAATTTTCGAAGCTTTCGAACGTCCAACATGATTGACGTATCTGCGGTAATTGAGAAAAAGAGATTAAGATTAATTGCTGAGAAATAAATAAAGAAGTAATATCAACGATGAAGATACCTAAAGAAGGTTTGGGGCTAATTTTTGCTGAAAAAAGCCCTCTTTCATCGAGAAGTTCTTTAATCGGAGGGACCTCCATCTCCGTAAGTTTCTCGTAATCTTCTTGGTCAGCAATCAAGACTTTCTTATCATCATTAGGAGTTAGTTGGGGTTCCCTATGGCTAATAGTGACGTCCCAAGGGATCTTGAAGATAATATAAAAGAAGTCGGGTTTCCAACCATGAATGGCCGAAGGAAGCCCCGAGATAAATTTTTGACCATGGCGTGGATTAATCGCCCACCAACCATGGCCATGAAAGTCCTGTTTCAGTACAAATAATGTGGTAAAAAGAGAAGTTTTAGGAACTATGCCTGCATCTTTGCAAAGAACCAAAATTGCGCAAATGATTCAGATACTATTAGGGGTCAGCTGAGATGGTAATACCCGATACAATCTGAAGATTGTAAGGAAAAAAGGGTGAATCGAAATCTTAGACCAGCTCTTAGATATTCCTCGTAGATTGTCAAATTACCGGGTGGAGGCTGATCTATTTGGTCGTCAGGATTGGGAAGGATAACAGTACACTCATCCGAGATATTGTAGTGTTATTTCAAACCTAACATTCAATGTTCAGTTAAAGTGGATCTAACATCACCTATCTTTAATGATTCAGCTTGTTTTTTCTGTGGTTGGGAGGTGAATTCCTCAGGATTTTCGACATGACTGACCTCTAATATCCTAGCCATAATCGAAAAAGGAAATAGAAGAAGATTAACTTAAAAGAAATGGTAGAAGAAAAACAGAGGCCAACCTGAGAATTTCTTTTTCTCCTAAGGCGAAGAGATTGAAATGGTGAAAACTTATTTTTCTGAGAAGGATGGTGTTTATATAGTATCCTTCAACGGTCCAAGATTTTCCTTGAATAATGTGACTGATTCAGATCTTGCCACCTGTCTATAAATATCTGACAAAAAAATTGAGTTTCTCGAAGGATTGAAATAACTCTTTATAATATGCCGGCAATAATCTGTTGACAGAATGGAGGCATTTATTTTCGATGAAGATTTTGCTGTTTTCTTGGATTTTGAAAATTATAATGATGAGAAGGAGATACGGCTATTAGTTTTTATAACTGCCTCACCAATCAGAGTTCAACATGTCATCAAAGTGTGCTGCCCCAAAAATGGAAGCTTCTGACAATTTCTGATTTCCAATTAATGAATTCAGAAACTGGAGGGATTAGTGTTGGGATATGACAAGTTTGGTTTATTTATGCTGATCTATTAAAAGTTTGAATTTGGCTGATTGATGACCAAGCAGCACAAAGGCTGATCAACATCTAAAAAGATGTTGAGCCAATCAATGCCCAAGTGGCATAAAGGCTGATCAACATCTAAAAAGATGTTGAGCCGATCAATACCCAAGTAGCACAAAAGCTGATCAACATCTAAGAGATGTAAAGCCGATCAATGCTTAGTATGCACAATGATGGGGACATCAAAACGCATTTGAGGTTTCTTTTTCTTTTTATCCCAAATTTTCTTTTTTATTTTTTTGATTTTTTTATTCCACCTATTTCACCTATCCCTGATATTCCAACTTTATTCCTCATTATCCCAGACTTATCCCTGATCTATTCCCGTCATCTTCAACTTCACGTTTAACTCTCAAAACTCCATTTTTGTTTCATTTTTTTCTCCCGTTTGGCCTGGATATACCACGCCCGACAACCGGCGACCCTGACGGCCATCCACCTCCCCCCCCGGCATCGATCTCCTCGTGGGAATGCCGGCAAATCCCACCGAGCCGCTCACGGCCGTCCGCCCCGTGCCGCTCCATCGTGCCATGCCGCGCCCTCTCCCTCGTGCTGCCATCTGCTGCTGCCTGAGCCGTCTCCACCAGAACTCCGCCCGTGAAGCCCGTCTCCATAAGGCAGCATCTCCATTCGACTTCTGCGGGTGCGTGGAGTACGTGGTGTTCCAGGAACAGCAGGTTGCCGAGAAAGCTTGTGTCCAACATACCCATAGAATGTGCAACCTGATAGTGTAATTGAACATCCAAAGCATTAAGAGGAGAAATTGGGTTTTGGAAGATAAGCCATGAGACCAAAATAGCAACTACAACTTTAAGATTGCCAGCGACATTGAAAGTAACAGTAGTGTTGAGTGGATGCCGAGAACACCTCCGATCATGTCTCCCTCACGCTGCCAACTCCCTCTCCGAATCCACCCCCTCTTTGGATCCATCTGTGCCACCACCCGTCGACCGAACCAGGCCTCCCCCAGGCATTGACGATCTCGAAGGAGCTGGTCTTCCCCTGTTCCGTGGCTTCTTCCATGAAGAAGACGAAGAGCAGCTCATGAACGTGAAAGCTGCACGATTTTTGGAGCTGTACGATTTCCAGAATGCACGATTCTCCTAGCAGCAGGAATTTTATAGTTGCACAGATTTCAAATCAAGTGCTGATTTTGGTGAATCCGGATTATGTCTAATTTATTTATTTTAAAACTGGATGTTTGAACCAGTTGGAAAATTTTATTTAAATTAGTTTTAGATTAGGATTGGTTTTATTTTCCACCATATGAGATGGATTGTTTTTAATTTTCTACCATGTTTTCATGCTGCAAACAAAGCAGGTTTGGGTGGTTAGTTTTTTTTGGGTTGCATGCCTTGTATTTATTTCCTGGGTCCCAAGTTTTGTAGCCTATATAAAGGCACCCCCTCTCTTGAATAATATGATGATGATTATGATTTTTTGAAAAATGTATTATTGGTTCTGCCTCCGGGCATGAGGCCCATCTTTCCTTCACCTGCAAGTGTCGAGGGGTGTGAGATCCCACTTCCTTCGCTTTCGAGCGTCGAGGGGCGCAAGGTCCTAGTTATCTTTTTCCTTGCTGAGTCCCCTCTATGATCTTGGAGCCTTTCCTTCATGGCCCCAGGTAGCGATTTGGGTGGGACATCCTAGGCTCTGCATGTAGTGAGATGGATGGGATGTCCTAGACTGCATGTAGTGGGGTGGGTGGGATGTCCTAGAGGTGCGACGTCTCTCCGTGAAGGTAAGTCCTAAGTCCATAGAGAATCCATCTTTCTTGCCCCCATATATTTTTTCCGCCTTCTTAACCCTAATCACATGAGACTTCTCAGCTCCCCAACAATCCTCTTAGCCCCCCCTTTTGTCCCGCATCAATTTTGGTATCAGAGCAGGAGAGGATTAGGGTTAAAAAAAAAAGAAAAAAAAGTTGAAAAAAAAAGAAGAAAAAAAGAGAGAAAAAAAAAAGAAAAAAGAAAAAAAAATTGCAGCGAGCCTGACTCGACGGAGTCGAGTTTTCCCCACCCCAGGGGAATGATGGGGACATCAAAACCCATTCGGGGTTTTCATTTTTTTTTTATCCCATAATTTCTTTTTTTTATTTTCTGATATTTTTATTCCACCTATCCATCTATCCCTGCTATTCCAATTTTATTCCTCATTATCCCAAACTTATCCCTAACATATTCCCGTCATCTTCAACCTCACGTTTAACTCCCATAACTCCATTTTTTTCATTTTTTTCTCCCGTTTGGCCTGGATCTACCATGCCCGACCACTGGTGACCCCGATGGCCATCCACCTCCCCCCCCGGGGTCGATCTCCTCGTGGGAATGCCAGCAGATCCCACCGAGCTGCTCATGACCGTCCGCCCCTTGCCGCTCCGCTGTGCCATCCATGCCCTCTCCCTCGCACTGCCGTCCACCGCTGCCTGAGCTGTCTTCACTGGACCTCCGCCCGTGAAGCGCGTCTCCACAAGGCAGCATCTCCATTCGACTTCTGCTGGTGCGTAGAGTACATGGTGTTCCAGGAATAGCAGGTTGCTGAGAAAGCTTGTGTCCAACATACCCATAGAATGTGCAACCTGACAGTGTAATTGAACATCCAAAGCATTAAGAGGAGAAATCGGGTTTTGGAAGATAAGCCACGAGACCAAAATAGCAACTACAACTTTGAGATTGCCAGCGACATTGAAAGTAACAGTTGTGTTGAGTGGATGCCGGGAACACCTCCGATCATGTCTCCCTCATGCCACTAACTCCCTCTCCGGATCCACCCCCTCTCTGGATCCATCTGTGCCACCCCCTGTCGACCGAACCAGGCTCCCCCTAGGCACCGGCGATCTCGAAGGAGCCAGTCTTCCCCTATTCCACGACTTCTTCCATGAAGAAGACGAAGAGCAGCTCACGAACATGAAAGCTGCACGATTTTTGAAGCTGCACGATTTCCAAAGTGCATGATTCTCAGAGCAGCAGGAATTTTATAGTTGCATAGATTTCAAAGCAGGTGCTGATTTTGGTGAATCTAAATTATCTAATTTATTTATTTTAAAACGAACCAGTTGGAAAATTTTATTTAAATTAGTTTTAGATTATGATTAGTTTTATTTTCCACCATATGAGGAGGATTGTTTTTAATTTTCTACCATGTTTTCAGGCTGCAAACAAAGTAGGTTTGGATTGTTACTTTTTTTTGGGATTTTCAAAGCATGCCTTGTATTTATTTCTTGGGCCCCAAGTTTTGTAGCCTATATAAAGGCACCCCCTCTCTTGAATAATATGATGATGATTATGAATTTTTGAAAAGGTGTTCTTGGTTCTACCTTCGGGCATGAGTTACGTCTTTCCTTCACCTGCGGGTGTCGAGGGGTGTGAGACCCCACTTCATTCGCTTTCGAGCGTCGAGGGGCGCGAGGCCCTAGTTATCTTTTTCCTTACTGAGTCCCCTCTATGATCTTGGAGCTTTTCCTTCACGGTCCCAGGTAGCAATTTGAGTGGGACGCCCTAGGCTCCGCATGTAGTGAGATGGGTGGGACGCCCTAGACTGCATGTAGTAGGGTTGGTGGGATGCCCTAGAGATGTGACGTCTCTCCGTGAAGGTAAGTCCTAAGTCCATAGAGTATCCATCTTTCTTGCCCCCGCATATTTTTTCACCTTCTTAACCCTAATCACATAAGACTTCTCAGCTTTCCAACGATCCTCTTAGCCCCCCTTTTGTCTCGCATCAATTTTGGTATTAGAGCAGGAGAGGATTAGGGTTGAAGAAAAAAATTAAAAAAAAAGTTGAAAAAAAAGAGAAGAAAAAAAGGGAGGAAAAAAAAAAGAAAAAAAAATTGCAGCGAGCCTGACTCGATGGAGTCGAGTTTTTCCCATCCCAGGAGAATGATGGGGACATTAAAACCCATTCGAGGTTTTCTTTTTTTTTATCTCAGATTTTCTTTTTCATTTTTTAATTTTTTTATTCCACCTATTTCACCTATCCCTGCTATTCCAACTTTATTCCTCATTATCCCAGACTTATCCCTGACCTATTCCCGTCATCTTCAACCTCACGTTTAACTCCCATAACTCCATTTTTTTTCATTTTCTCTCCTGTTTGGCCTGGATCTACCACGCCCGACCACCGGTGACCCCAATGGCCGTCCACCTCCCCTCCGGCATCGATCTCCTTGTGGGAACGCTAGCGGATCCTACCGAGCCGCTCACGGCCATCCGCCCCTTGCCGCTCCGCTGTGCCATGCCGTGCCCTCTCCCCCGCGTCATCGTCCGCCTCTGCCTGAGCCGTCTCCGCCGGACCTCCGCTCGTGAAGCCCGTCTCCACAAGGCAGCATCTCCATTCGACTTCTGCGGGTGCGTGGAGTACGTGGTGTTCCAGGAACAACAGGTTGCCGAGAAAGCTTGTGTCCAACATACCCATAGAATGTGCAACCTGACAGTGTAATTGAACATCCAAAGCATTAAGAGGAGAAATTGGGTTTTGGAAGATAAGCCACGAGACCAAAACAGCAACTACAACTTTGAGATTGCCAGCGATATTGAAAGTAACAGTAGTGTTGAGTGGATGCAGGGAACACCTCCGATCATGTCTCCCTCACGCCGCCGACTCCCTCTCCGGATCTGCCCCCTCTCTGGATCCATCTGTGCCACCACCCGTCGATCGAACCAGGCTCCCCCCAGGCGTCGGCGATCTCGAAGGAGCCGGTCTTCCCCTATTCCACAGCTTCTTCTGTGAAGAAGACGAAGAACAGCTCACGAACGTGAAAGCTGCATGATTTTTGGAGCTGCACAATTTTCAGAGTGCACAATTCTCAGCGCATCAGGAATTTTATAGTTGCACAGATTTCAGAGCAGGTGCTGATTTTGGTGAATCTAGATTATGTCTAATTTATTTATTTTAAAACTGGATGTATGAACCAGTTGGAAAGTTTTATTTAAATTAGTTTTAGATTAGGATTAGTTTTATTTTCCACCATATGAGGAGGATTGTTTTTAATTGTCTACCATGTTTTCAGGCTACAAACAAAGTAGGTTTGGGTTGTTACTTTTTTTTGGGTTGCATGCCTTGTATTTATTTCTTGGGCCCCAGGTTTTGTAGCCTATATAAAGGCACCCCCTCTCTTGAATAATATGTTGATGATTATGAATTTTTGAAAAAGGTGTTCTTGGTTCTGCCCCAGGCATGAGGCACGTCTTTCCTTCACCTGCGGGTGTCGAGAGGTGTGAGACCCCACTTCCTTCGCTTTCGAGCATCGAGGGGCGCGAGGTCCTAGTTATCTTTTTCCTTGCTGAGTCTCCTCTATGATCTTGGAGCTTTTCCTTCACGGCCCCAGGTAGAGATTTGGGTGGGATGCCCTAGGCTCTGCATGTAGTGAGATGGGTAGGACACCCTAGACTGCATGTAGTGGGGTGGGTGGGATGCCCTAGAGGTGCGACGTCTCTCCGTGAAAGTAAGTCCTAAGTTCATAGAGTATCCATCTTTCTTGTCCCCACATATTTTTTCCGCCTTCTTGACCCTAATCACAGGAGACTTCTCAGCTCTCCAACGATCCTCCTAGCCCCCCTTTTGTCCCGTATCACACAAGTATGATCAATGCCCAGTAGGTACAAGTATGATCAATGCCCAGTAGGCATAAGTATGATCAATGCCCAATAGGCACAATTATGATCAATATTCAAGAAGCATAGAGTCGATCAAGACTCGACAAGCATAAGATTGACTAACTCTCAGGTAATTGGTTAACTTTTATGAAAGGTAAAGCTTATTGATATTCAAATAATACAGAGATCGTTTAACCTCTGGAGAAGGACTGACCAACTATGGATAAAGGACTGACCAACTATAGATAAAGGACTAACCAACTATGAATGAAGGACTGACCAACTATAGATGAACGTTGATCAAACATGAATGACTTTCGCTGCACGTGCTCGTGGTCCTGGACTAACCATTTAATAGCTAGATGCCAGCTGTAAGCAGTTAAGTCCGTGGCCTGTAAATATCTTCGAGTGCGATGATGATGGAACTTCGGCTACTTCTTCTTTCCGCGCCATTCCTTACCTGGTCTTTCTTCAGATCTTATGTGTTCCCGTTCAGACTTCATCAATAAGCTTGGAAGCTATCTCAACATCCGGATCCTCCAAGAAAATGATGAAAAGCTAAATCAAATCAGTTCGATCCATTATTTTTTTTATCCAAGCTTATTATAATTTGTTTGGACGCAATAGTTCTATCATGTGATTTTTTTTGTTTTACGAAGCCTTTGCAAAAATTGAATGGCATTTATGCCGGTAATTGTTGGCAGGAAGCTGCGCTAGCCAAGGATGCGGTGGTGCTCCACCAGCCTCCCGGTGGCGGCGCAGAGCCCCACGAACATTTCGTCGAGGAAGACGACGGAGAGGTCCAGACCGATGGAGATGAGGGGGGCGGCGGGGCACCCGGCCAAGCATTGTGGGGGCCATGGTGATGTTGAGCCGTTCGCCGGAGTGGTCGACCCAGGTCTGGTAGTTTGAACCGTCATTGAGGTTTAGGTTGACGAAGGGGGAGGAGGGATCGTAGGGCTAGTAGCCAGCGGGATAGACGGTATCGGAGGTGAGGGAATTGACGTCAACACCGACGTGATTGTTGTTGATGTCGTTGAACTCCTGGTTCTCGAAGACGTCGAACTCGACGGTGAGGACGCGGGAGGAGGGGTTGCTGTCAATGGTCATGTTGAAGAGGCCGAGGTCCTGGGAGGCGGTGCCGGCGGCGGGGGCGAAGAGGAAGGCGAAGCCGTGGCCAGGAAGGACGTCGGGGATGGGGCCGATGGAGAAGAGGAAGGACTTGTATAAAATCCAGTATTAGTCTCAAAACTAATGCCATACTTCGTTTTTTTTTTTGTAATTTTGATCTCTCATGGATTGAGTACCATGATCAACGTGGGAGACGGCGAGACTCCCAACCACAAACCGGATCATCACGACACTCCGGCCAGGTTCCTTGCCAAGGTCCGGGCCAACCTAGCTAGTCTTCCAGTAGAAATGGGCCGAACTGAACGGTGCCATGGGAGACCCGGGCACCTTCATCCCCTTCATCCTAGCCTTGGCTCTGGCCAACGGCCTCAAAATATCTGCACCACCCTCATCTTCACTGGTGTCTACAACATCCTCACCAGCGCCCTCTATGGCGTACCCATGCCCGTCCAGCCATGAAATCCATCGCCGCTGTCGCCATCTCCAGCGGCCCGGACTTCACCGTGCCCGAGATCATGGCTGCCGGGATCTACTGCACCACGACCGTCGTCTTCTTCCCAGGCGCCACCAGGCTCATGCAGCTCGCCTACAAGCTCATCCCGCTCCCCGTCGTGCGAGGAATTCAGCTGTCTCAAGGGTTATCCTTCACGATGACCGCCATCAAATACATCCGCCATGATCAGATCTCACGAAAGGGAAATCTTTGGGGCAGAGGTCATGGCTAGGCTTCGAAGGACTGCTTCTAGCCATAGTGGAAGACTTGGCCGGAACTTTAGAATTGTAGAGGGCGCGGCCTAGGGAGAAGGCAGAGGCGTTGGTGAGAGAGAGCACCGGGCGGGGCCGGGCTTGAGGGTAGCGTCGCCGTAAAGGTTTAGATCGAAGGGCTCGAAGCCGTTGACAGGAAATCCAGGACGGAGGATGGAGAATGGTGAAGGACGGAGGTGGATTCACAGTATCCTCGCGAGAGCTGAGGCTAGAGAGAGCATCAACCCATGCACGTGAATGGCTAGAACGAACTTATTCATGTTAGTATCTTAATAAAAAATTTAACATCAATTGATGACATGTTATTTTTAAAATACACCTAATCGATTAAAAAAATTAAAATAATATATTTAAATTAAAAACTTTTAAATAATATGAAATTTTTTTCGATCATTTTGTTAAAAAATAGTGTAAAGCCAGATATTTAAGAACAAATTGGTGAAATACCGTACGTAGGAGGACAAATCACTTTCCTTTGGCTGATCCGTTCCCATCTTTCAAATTGCAAACCGACCTTCAAAGTGCGGCTGCAGCAGATCCGACCAGAGCTCACATTCTTTTTACTTCTCTCCTGCCCGCACTCTCCCAGTTTGACCGCACCCACGCAGCCGCGTTCCTGTTGTACCCATGAGTGGAGAGCCGGTCGAAAAGCAAAACCAGATCTTAGAAAAGAATTGATACACCGCTACCCGCTGATGTAGATCCCTAAAACCAGTTCGGATCAAAAACCCACGTCACCATCTCATCAAACGCACTGTCCCCTCATTAGTTGGACCAGGTGTATTTCACCTGTCATACACCGATGAGTGGAGAGCCGGTCGAGAAGACCGGATATACGGCTACCCACTGATGTGGATCCCTGAAACCAGATCGGATTAAAAACCCACGTCACCATCTCATTACACCAACTGTCCCGTCTCTGCCGTCCAATTTTTACTTGGACCAGGTTCATTTCACCAATGGCCGATTGCACGTTAGCCACCGTGCATGTGCCTCCACATTTGCCCTGGTTCACTTGGAGCCCGTCCATCCAACAATTTCTCCTCCCCCAAGCCCATCTGCCTGACCGCTGTCCCCCACCCCCTTCCCTTCCCTTCCCAATCCGCACCCCCGGACGTCCTCCAGATTCCATCACTCCCAGAAGTCAAGGCTCCCCCAAAATCACCTTCCTTATTCGCCCTCCCATCTCCCAGTTCCCGACTTTCCGCCATCACGGGATGAAACGGCCCAATTCCCACCATCTCTCTCCCTCTACATCCTCTCCAGAAAGAAAGTCTCAATAGAGGGTGGCAAAAAAAAAAAAAAAAAGCTATCTAAATCCTTACTATCGGGGAATGGATCACTCGAAGAATCACAATCAACATCTGGGTGTGAACAAGCTGGGCAAGAACATCCGCAAGAGCCCCCTCCACCAGCCCAGCTTCGCCGCGAACGCGAGGCCGTTGCAACAACAGCAACAGCAGCCGCCCCCGCCGCAGCCCCAGGTGTACAACATCAGCAAAAACGACTTCCGTAGCATGGTCCAGCAGCTCACCGGCACCCCCTCCCGCGATCCCGCCGCCGGCAACAACCCCCCGCCCCCCTCCAACCCTCACCCTTCCCCCCGGCCTCCTCACCCCAAGCCCCCCAGCATGCGTCTCCAGAAGATCCGCCCCCCTCCCCTCACCCCCATCGTTCGTCATCCCCCTCCCGCTCTCGCCTCCCAAATTCCCTACCAAAATCCCCACCCCGCTCCCGTCCCTGTCCCCTTCCCCAATCCTAATAACAATACCGCCTTCTTCCCCCGCCCCGTTCCCTCCCCTACAGGCGCCGGCCCGGCCTGGGCCGATTCCCGGCTTACCGCCTACATGCGCTACCTCGAGAGCTCCATCGGCTCCGATACCTCCTCCCGGCAGCCCCAGCCTCCCCTCCTCCCCTCCCCCGGCCTCTTCCCCTCCCCGCCCTTGCCCTCCTTCCCTTCCCCCCGAGCCAACGCCGCCCCACCGGCCCTGCTGCCGTCGCTGGGCTCGCAGTTCGTTGTGCCGTCGCCCAGCGCTTTCTTGAACATGCTGTCCCCTAAGTCGCCCTACCCGCTTCTGTCCCCCGGGTTCCAGTACCCTCCACCGCTGACCCCCAACTTCGCCTTCTCGCCAGGACCGGGGATCCAGCCACCATCATCGCCGGGGCTCTTCTTCCCACAGTCACCCTCGGGGTTCTTCTCCATCCTGAGTCCGAGGTGGAGGAACATTTAGCTGCTGAAAGAACCCTCCTCTCTTTGTTACAATTGGAAGTCTTCCTGTATCAAAATGGTGGATAATGAAACGATTCAAATGTCTTATGCTTTGACCAAAATCCGAAGGGAAAAGTGTCAAAGTACCAGCAAAGATAGAAGTAACTATTCGTCTAGGAAAGCAGGTCTTCTCTCTCTGGAGAAGTTGGCTGGCCTTCTGGGTGTTCACTGTTCAGTTGCATGGAGGCATACCTGGAAGTGAGGTAGGTGCAGTGCTGTATACATGTAGTTCTTGTTTAATTAGTGAACTCTGTCGTTAAATGCTTGTAAGTAACTCTGTTTCTGGATCTATTGTTTTCATTCACTTGAAGACTATCGATGTTATAACTTTATTATTAACTGCATTTTGGAAGAGTTCTGATTTTTAATCGTCTATCCGTTCCATTCATTATGTAGTTATGCTATTTATGGTCTTATATATACATATTGATTGCAACAATGTGGAGTTCACTGCTAGTTGACATAAAACTGTCTTTTCTATTCAAATATGGCTATTGGCATGAGGAGAAACCTTCATATTGGTCTGGTGCTGTTGATTTCGCGTTCCTTATGATCACCTGAGGTAGAATAGCAATTGTTGTTTTGATTTGTGGTAGTAATTGCAGAGTGAAACTACTTTTTTTGTTTCCGAGCAACTATCGATGGGTGATTTTTGTTTTGTTGTTGTTCCGTCCTTACTTGAGATATGTAAGTAGTAGTATAGGCATTTTTGTTTAACACTTTTCAGTATGTTAATTGTGGTTAACTTCTAATGACTAATTAATAACCTGCCATGGAGATTGATGTGGACTCTGTTTCAATATCGTTTCCCGTAGCACTGATTGATTAGTTGGAGTAGCTTGACTTTGGATGTGCTTGGGGTAATATATTATGATTGGTTTGCATGATGATGCAAGGGTGAGCTTTGGTGCAATGGTGAGTTTGCTTTCTTATAACTAGATGTCATAGGTTCGAAACATTGAACCGGCCTCTTCGCATGCAGGGATAATGTTGTATACATCTAACCATCCCCAAAAACCTGTGATGGTGGGAGCTTTATACACCAGGTTTTCCTTCTTGTTCTTCTTTCTTTCTTTTTTTTTGGTCTTTTTTTTTTTTTTTTGCATATGATGATCATAAACCATAAATTTGGTATCAATAAACTTTGCAGTTATCCATTTGTCAGCTTAGATGCTGACATGCTTACCTTGTGTTGTTATATAATATCTATTAGTGTATCTATGACATAGATAAATTTTGCCTGGGGGTTTTTATTAGGCAGTGAATTTAAAGTATAATGGTTTTATGAATTGATGATTGAAGTATGATCCTTAACTCGAACATATATTGTGGCGATGTTTGAGAAATATGGTTTCGGTGACAAACTAAGGTATGCCTGTCCATTGTTATTATACACATTGGTGCTAGTGATTTGTAATCTCCAGTCTTGCAGCGTACTAAACGTAGGTCTATCAGTATTTTTCTGCCACTGATAATTTGTTTTTATGCTCTAGGGTGAGTAATATGACCCTGGATAACATCAGAAGGAAGTCATTTTGCACTGTTTAAAATGGAAGAAAAGAAGCAGTATGTAGATTAGTGGGACTTCTAAGAGTCATTGTACATAACAATAGCAAGGTCATGTTAGCTAAAAGGCAAAGGAACGCTAAAATGCTGAACAAAACCAGATGCATGCTAGAGTGAAATTTAAGGAATTTGGAAGACATGAAAATATGGACGTGACTTTCAATTATTTGGAATTATATATGTATCTTGTCCTAAATTTCTAATAGAAATCTGAGACAAGACAAGTTCTAATTTTTCTTTGAGCATCGGGAAGTAGATGTGGAAGAAATGACTGTTAGGCTTGCTAGTTGCAGTTATTAGTTATTACTGTTTGTTTTCAAGATTTGCAAAGAATGATAAAAGAAGTAAAATCAGTAAAAAAAGGTTGAGAGGGTAAAAATTGAAAGGGTAATAATGCAAGGAGAATGAATGCACTATAATGAGGTCTATTCTCATTGATCAGATAGTCAGCTTTTGGTGGGTGATTTCTGCTTTTGGTAGGTAACTAGAATGTGGAAATACCCCTCACAAATGGCTGGTCATTGTTTTGCAACAAATATTGGGAGCTGGATTAGATTTGACAGCACAAATTGTGAACTGGGTTAGATTTGACAGACTCATAATATCAACTAAGGTTTATTATAAGTGGGTCTGATACAGTACTGTTAGTTGCACATATGAAGGGAATATAAGGTTATTAACCATGCTTTTGCATCATATAAGAATGGCAGAAGCTTCAGTACTTTTCTGTCTATGTAATGTTGGTAAATAATATGGATGAATTTAAATCTGGTGAAACACAATTCTCCATGCAGATTGAAATCGTGCCAACCTATTTTTTTTTTTTTTTTTTTTTAAGAAACCTAATCTTGTTCAGTTGCACCTTTCTGGAAAAGGTTTGCCGCCTTCAAATTTAAACATACTTAGTGCATACTAGTATTTCAAGGTCTTATGAAAATTTTATATAGATTATGAGATATTTGGTTAAGTCAAAGAGAACTAAAGTTGTCTGCGGGAGGAGGATTGGACTTCAGTAATTCATTGATACTTGAAAGGAAGGTCACATGGAGAGGATAGAGTTAGGAATAAAGTGATTGAAATTAGGGGATGAGCATGTATAACTATGTCACAAGGTGGCTAACTTGGGGAAGAAAAACTTCTGGAATAAGAGACAGTACTTGTTAAGATCCTATTCCTTCAACTTTTAGGGCCACAATTCTGGTGATTGTTCCTCGCTACTATGAAGTTCGTGAATTCTATCTCTGCACAACAAATGCTCTCACTTGTACTTGTAATCATACTGAAGCTTATTGTTTTCATCATAGGCTGTGTTCACCACCGTTGATTACCACTGCAGCCTTGTTGCTAACACTACCAAATGCCACCATAACCATCACATGATTGACTAGCACCAAGTGCTTGTGCTGGCCAGATTATTTCTAACCATTAGCACTTATGATAACTACCTCTAACTATTGACAAACACCAGACAGCCGCTTACCCTGGTTGTAAATAATTTTTATGACCATCAACCCTCACTCTAGCTTATAATCTGCCAACATCACTTTTGGGTGATCATCGCATTACATTGATTCATTGCCACTAACAAGATATGAAACTAAGGTAAGTGTAATGGAATTGAAATAAGAAAACAGATGAGTGTCAATCCATAGTTAAAATAGATAGCTAAACGATAGTGCAAAATGGTAAATTTATTCTAGTTTCATCATACAAAATTCTATTGAAATAGGGCAGACACAATAAAAAAATGATTGGGATGGCATATTTGTGTTGCTATGCTTTAAAAATGATGTGTCATTTGTGAATCAGAAGTAAAGATTTACCTGATAATAATAAGGCAAACAATCTGCTGACTTCTGTCTGTTAGAGGCAAGGAGGAAAAAGATTGTGCACACATTGACATCAACATGCTGACTGGTGTATGTTGGAAAACTTTGAAGGACATGAATCCATCGATCAATCAAAAGCCAATTTGTGAAATCCTGGAATTACAAGGAGTGAGATTGGTGGACTGGTTATTTATCTCTATCTCCATAAGGCCCTTCTTCAAATGGCTTTTCAGCTAAAGATTGCATTTTCTGATCTGTGATCATTGTATCGCAAGTCTAAATTGCTATTTTTGTTTTGTAAATAACAGCATCCAAACGACCACAAAGAAAGCTTGAGGATTGTATTTTTGAGAGTACATTTATTAGATATTAGATATTGTGGTGACATGTAATTCACGAGAGGAAGCCCCAATAAGGAAAGTCTCAGATTTGTAAAGCAATAGCTGGATATGGAAATGCAATCTTTTGATGGAAAAGAAAAAAAAAATTCTGTGAAAAGAATAGCATTTAGAAGTAACAAGTTGATTTCTTTACTTTTCTACATGGAATGGAAGCACATAACACTAGAAGAGGTTTTGGTAACAGTTGAAAGTTTGGCTATTTACTATTTTAAGGTGTGCTACCAGGAAGTTTTGTGTATTTCAGGGTGAAAAAATTGTAGTTTATTACTTGGAAGATATCACAGGAATAAATTTTGTATATCTATCAGACGTAGTAAGTTTAAATTGCAGGTTTGATTCTGTATTTAGGACTTCTTGCTAAATTATAGGGAAAGAGGGTTTTGTAAAACCAAAACACAGAAGTTCCTAGATTGAGTGTGTTGGGCTACACCTCGAGCCTGGCCCAAGAACAACACCCAAACCACACCTAAGCCTAGCTAGGCGCGCAGCCTAGCCAGGCGCACGAGAGCGTGTGTGCGGCCTAGGGGACATCACGGTGCACCGTGGGTCCACCGTGCGGTCCACGAGGGGGCTTGACTCTGTCCACCAAAATTTTCCCTCCAGTCTTTTGTCATGGCTCATAGAGATGGGTTGGTCCTCTTGCGTGATCTTGTGGCTAAGGTGCATGATGCATGCGATCTGATGGTAGTGAAGAGATCTCGATTTGATGAAGTTGATCCAACAAGGTTTTTGGATGATCCAAGGGCCAGGAACCATCTAGAACCTTGATCCAATGGCCAGCATTGGTTCCGATATCGATTGGGCTTGATCCAGCATGATTTGCGGCACGTTCGATACCAATTGGATGGCCAAAAGTCTTCAAGGGTTAAACAAAAGTTTTATTAGATTTTGGAGTCATTTTTAAATGTGGTTTGAACCTCTGGATTCTTGTCGAAGTGCCCTTCGATACAGAGGCTATAAAAGAAGGGCAGATGGCTAGGGACTAGGTGTGAGGATCCAGAGGGCTTCCAGGAGGTGTGATAGCGGTAGAGAATGCCTGTAGAGGCTAGAGGGTCTTCTCAAGAGTTGAGAGCTTTGTGAGGGATTTGGAACTTCTTGTTGAAAGAAATTGTACGGGATTGATAGTATGAATTCTTATCTTGTAAGCTATTATTTTTTTCAAAGTGAAGTTTTACATGCCCTATCTATTTTTTCTCTTTTTTCTTCTCTTACAGCAACAACAACAATATTATAATCTTAGAAACTGGAATCTGTATTCCGTAAGATTTCTAAACAAATAGTATTAGTGCATGTGGTACTATAATAGGGTGCTCATAAGCCATCCATTATTCTCTGAAACAACCTGCCTTTTAATTACAGAAAACCACATTTCATATTCAATTTTTACCCCTATTCTTTAAGGCTACTTGCCAACACCTCCAGGTTTGTGAATTTTGAATCCCTATAAAGTTTCCACCTTCCTGCACCGATTGACCAGACCCCAATAAAAAAGATGGAAGTTCCTTAAAATCCTATACCCATCTTCTTCTTCCTTCTGAAAACTTTTCATTCTGGCCAATAGTATGCCCTCCATGTTCATCTCTTTGAAATTCCTACAACTCAATATACCCCAAGCGACTGTCTTTCGTAGTGCTAGAAATCCTGCCACAATTAGATAAATGAAGATTCTTTTGATTCTTAAATCCTGAACACCCCAAGATCCTCCCTTTGTAAGCTCTTATATCTTATTCAACAATGAAGCCACAGTGATGTATACCCAACTGTTGGCCAAGCGCTTGCGGCTTGCTATGTACGAATGATGTATATGGTAAGCCAGAGTATATAGCGCATCTAATCCCCTTATGAGTTCCTTCTCCTCAACCTGCTCATATGGCTTGCTCAAACCTCCATAATCAAAAAACCTTACATTTGCCTTCAAGTATTGCAGGAGGTCTTTAGATGACCCACCGGAAGGAACACTTTGGTTTATGATTTTTTTTTTTTCATCTCACTAATCCATTGTCATTTGCATCTGTGTTGTTGAGTTGACAAAGCATGGCAACTGCATTCCATATTGTCCTAGCCTAGTCTATCTTGTTTCAGGAATTCTCTGCTTACCTTCTCCAGCTAGTCTATTTGCATTCATTATGAATAAAAAGACATTCTGGAATATTTGAGGATGTGGCAATTTTTATCAAAATATTGAAGCTAGAAAACCCAATCTTTATATGAGAGTTGTGATTTGGCAGGACAAGCTGGTAAAAAAAGCATGTGCATATGATTTGAAGGCTATAAGTACTTATCAAGTTTATTTGAAATGAAAAATAAGGGTGAGTTCTGACTTAGAGTCTGCGCATCACTTGGTTTCGATTGAGGTATTCATAATATTTAGTTGGGCATTGGGATGCTAGTTGGTTTGCATGAACCAATCATATATGAAGTATGCAAGACAATGATGCACAAGCTCTATAGAAAGGTATGGTTTATGTTTATAATTTCGTAGGCGGAGTAGAAGTTGAACTGATAAGTTGGATTAGTGTGTGTGGTATTCGAGAGTGGATGATTCCAGGCTACAGCATCATGTGCAAACAGATACAGTTGGATTTTACACGTATGTAAAAGTAATTATTTGTTCTATATTTCATTATTTGATCATGAGACCTTCGCACCGCTGGAGATGGCTTCACACTAGATGTTGGATAGAAGTGGGGTTTTGTAGAAGCTGTTAGTATAATATTCATTTATTTTATCTGATGGAAAATTCATCGTTTTTGCATATATAGAGATTTGATTTCACTTTGTGTTTTGGGTCATTGCATGGTTGGAACTTCTGGAAGAGGTTGTCACCATGATTTGTCTGATTATATTTCTTTTGCAAGTTACATATAGTTGATAAATGATTATACGATTCTAATGCGGTAGGTGTTGTCAACAATTGCTAGTATTTTCAAGTTCCAAAAGCAGATTTAGTGCATAAGTTTGCCACATTATAGTTGGAGGCTGCATCAGTCTATTTTATCGAAGAAAACCTGAATGTCTGGTATCTCCACAGGAATACGATTTCAGAACTTCTGTTTGTAATGAAAGATGAGTTTCATGCTCCTGTTGTTCTAGCGAGGTCGCCTATCGGTTCTTCCCAACTAATCCATTGGGATGTCGATGCCTTCAAGCCGGGATTTTAAATGTTCCCTAGGCATGGACAATGCTCCAGCCAAATATAACCTCTGACCATAAGATTGTGGGTAGGTATTTCATGCCATTTGTAAATGATGCAAGTAGATGATAGCAAATCATCAGCCTCTGATATGAGAGACAACCTTTTTGACAACCTAATAGCCAATTAAAGATGAAGGTGACTAAACAGCCAGGACATTCGGTTAGAGATGAAAATTTCACTATGATTGAGAATTTGGGGTTGTGTGGTCAGTCAATCAATTGGCACTATTCTTATACAAATCTTCTGGGATTCATGTACAACCCATTCTTTATTGCTTTCATCCAAAATCACATGCTTTGCATCACGCCTGTCTTGTTTCATGGACCTGGGACCCAAAAAAAAAAAAAAAAAGGAGCAATTTCCTGGTTTCTTTTAGGAGGCCAAAAGGCACAAACATGTCCAACTGTTGAACAAAATATTTACAGTGATAAACTCAATGAATTAAAATCTTCAACAGGGAAACAAGAAAACAAATTGTCTCGTAGGAAAGGAGATTAGTAATATGAAAAGTCAAAAAAATAGATAGAAAAAATTACAATGAGAATAAGATGGAACAAACTGGGGTATGCACATACAGGTGTTAACTGACATATCATGAATTTAACCAGGGTTCCACATTTTACTTATTTTTTTCTCAATTACTATTTAAAGCCTTCCTAGTTACATGTTTCTGTTTTATCCATATCCAAAAGGCATAACCATCTAAAACGTGCATGGGTATCTCTTTTTTGAGTTTTTATTTCTTTGCATGGTTGCTTAAAGCTTTCATTTTTTGGCGTGCAACCTGTGTATCCGGCAAATTTCCTTTCGGATCAATCAATATATTAAGAGGTGGTGGTATCATCTGGTAGTTTTCATTCCATGGCCTTCAAATTGTTCAACACAAAATATAGAGATCAGCGTGCACCGGTGGTTTTCTTATATGCCGCCCTGTTTGCTGGGTTTAAAACCATTTGGAGGAGGCTTAAACATAGGTCAAAATTTTTTACCTGATGTAATGTGTGAGAAATTCTAGATTAGGGTAATTGAAGTTGGACATGGCTTGGAAGCTCAACAGCTTGTCAGAAGTTTGACAACAGGGAGAAACATAAGAGCCTGTAAGTGACTGGAACTGAGTTGGATAATGTTGTTGAATATGGGTAAATAAACCGTCTCTCGAGATATACAGGGATGAGGTTTATGCAATCACCAACAAATGGAGAGGTTAAATGTTCCTCGATGAAATTTGTAATAGGTACTCCACGCGGTATTGTCAGTCTTGACTACTCATATGAGTTCCACAAGACCTGACCTGTGATGACTCTCCTCATCTTTCTTATTCCATAGATAGAAACATGGATAAAACATAACAGAACTTTCCCAACTATAATTTTTTTTCCATTCAACGTGCATCATTAAAACATCGAGCTAAAAGACAGGTAGTGTTCCATTGGTGGTGACCGTTGTGCTTTAAGGTTCATACTGAGACTTTTCTCCTTTGATCGCTGGTGACCGGTGCGGTGGTTGTGGATCGCAGCTTTGGAAGGATTGGCAAACGGTCCTAGGAATCTTTTGTGGACCTTGCTTTTCAGTATCGATCTTGCTGGATCCATCATTGGAGGAGGTGGCAGATCTCATGGAATCGGAGTAGTTGTTGCGAGGAGACTGGCAGAAGGTTGCCGTGGAAGCGGTGGTGAGGGAGTTCTGATTGCGAGCAAGACTGAAAGGAGAGGTGATGGGCTAAGGGTCACCTTCTCTTCCATTTCAAAAAGGTCAGGAAGAGAGATTTCATTCTCCGCTGGTCATGGGTGGTGGCTGGATACATGCTAGCAGTGTAGTCATGGTAGGTAGTTGGGCTCGGAGGAGCCCATCAAGTTGGCCATAGCGTGGGTTCGCTTGCCACGGCTTTCGATGGAACTTTGAAGGAAGACAACAATCCGTGGACTCAACTTGATTGGTGACTTGGTGATGGTGGACGAATGGATGGTGGAGGCTGGGATTTGCATGGGCTAGCATGCGGATCGATCTTGCTTGGCCATCAAGAATGGGCATGCTGGTGAAGGGCTAAAGGGACCATTCTGGCAACGGTTCAAAAGGGTTTGTTATCGGTGTGGACGCCTTCATCCCTTCATCATCCAAAGGCGGCATTCCCGGTCAAAGGTGATGTCGGGTAGCCAATGGACAGCTCAAGAATTAGGATCCAAGTCAGAGAGGAGGACACCAGAGGGGCGAGGAGGGTTGCACTTAAGGCCTTGGCTGGTGGCCATTCATCATTGGTTGCCAGTTGACTTGGGGAAGAAGATGGCCAAGCTAACTCGAGCCCTTGAGCTGAGTCAACTCGGTAAGGAATCAAATCAAGGTGGCCTGGATTAAGTCGACCTACCGAGGTCTAATAGCTGGATCAAGCTAGCCAAGATCGCACGGCGGCAATCGTCCATCTATCCTAGCCCTGGATTGATAGACGGATCAGAATCAGGGGGAACATCAATTTGTGTGAAGGAGGTTGTAGGCCTAAGCCAAGTGCGAGCCAAGCCGCCAATTAGTTCAGCATGCTAGCATTGGCCTACAATGCGAGAATGAGCCTGCCTGGGCATACTGGCATTGTAGTTGCGATTGGGCACAATGAGCTCGGCTTCCGGTCAATCTAAGCTAGCTCGGTCCATTTCATTTTAATGTGAGCCGAGCCAATTTGAAGCCCAAGGAGTATGGGAAAGGGGGCCTTGTTTCTAAAAAGTATCCTAAGGCATCCAGTAGGGCCAAGGGCAAGGTGCCAGCGCACTCAAAGGCCCAGATGGAGCTATTAGCTTCTTCTGGAGGGCCTATAGTCTTTATTTTCTCTACTACAACCTCAAGGGAGGGGGAGAAGATTACGACACAGATGGAAGGACAGAGGATGGATCATGATGTCCTAGAGGTGGAAAGGCTGAGCAGGGATTGGAGCCTCCGATATAGGATGACCTCTCACCTTCTAGGGATACGGCTTGAACTGTCTAGATCTCCCGAAAGGCAGCCAATATATGACTCATTATGAGATAGTTGTCCGGCTAAGGAGGCCATCTAGGAGGAGGGCCTGGTGGCTATGGACTCGATGATAGCAGAGATAGAGATGGACTTTGAAGCTGAGGGGGGTACTAGTGTACTTTCCCCTCCTTGCCAAGTGCCTCAATAAAATTATTGATTTGGAATACCCGGGAGGCAGGGAAGCCTTATTTTCAGATAACCTTTACCATAATTGTTCGGCAGCATTGTTCTAACATTTGTATTTTGCTTGAGGCTCATCTTTTGGGAGTGAGCTTAGATCGGGTCAGACGGCGAGCCGCACAAGTTTGGAGCACCTTCATGGTGGAATCCAGAGGTCTACTTGGTGGGATCATTGTGATGTGATGGTTTGGCTCAATTAGGATGGACGCGGTCCACAACTATGAGCAGCAAGTTGCTTTAGTCATCTCGAAGCATATTAGAGGTCCTTTGGTTATTGTCCGGTGTGTATGCGAGTACTAATTATAGGGAACGAAAGGTGCTTTGGTCTAAGATCTCCAGGATGACACTGTTAGGTCTGCCTCTTGTTGATGGAGACTTCAATTGTATTATGGAGTCCCACTAGAAGATCTATGGCAAACGTTTTGCTAATTGTATTGACTCGAGAAAGTTCAGAAGATTCATTGGTGACTTGGACCTGATTGATCTTGGTTATATTGGACTGAGGTTCACTTGGTGCAATAACTGGACTGGGACGGCTAGCATTTGGAAGAGGATTAATCAAGCACGCTACTGCTAATTGGTTTTAGTATTTCTTGGTTCACAAGATTCAGTACTTTTCGAGCATCGCTTCTAGTCACTGCCTACGCATCACCACTAATGGACTGCCTTTACCCAAGGCACCATTTAGATTTGAGAGGTTTTGGACCTTCTATCCATACTTATGGAATCTAGTTAGGAAGGTTTAGAGGATATCAGTTTGTGGAGATGCAAGGTATTGGATGACCCAGAGGCTTGATCTAGCGAGGTGTAGGCTTCTTCGGTAGAACTAACATAAGATTGGTGATATTTTCGGATGTATTGAGGGTGTGGAGGCAAACATTATGGAATTTTAGTGTAGAGAGGATCAGGGGGGCCTCCAGCAATCTGATTTGAGGATATTGTACTGCAAGTTTTCTGCACACCACTTGCTAAGATGGTAGGAGACTTTTGTAGAGACAAAAGTCCATGGTGCAAAGGATCAAGGAGGGTGATCATAATACCGGATTCTTTCAATGATTTATGATGATGAGGTTGATCAATCTCATTAGGCAGCTGCAAGAGAGTGATGGCAGAGGTGAGGATATTGGGAAGATCTTCCAGTTCTTCGGATCCTATTAGACTGCATAGTTGAGAGGGGATAGTCTAATCCAAGGATGCCAGCCTATGTGCCGCACTTTCGATGAAGAGAATGAGGTCTTGACTCGTCTTGTTTCTTCTAAGGTGTGGGGGCTCTTTGATCTCTTGGGGAGGGATGACAAGGCCCTAGGACTAGATGGGTTTCCTCTGCTCTTCTTGCACCATTACTAGACTATTGTTGGGGGTGAGGTGGTGGAAGCGGTATAGGAGATTTTCGAGTCTAAAGACCTACCGGAGGAGTGGAAGATCTTAATCACTCTCATTCCGAAGAGACCTGATGCATCAATACCAAGTCACTTCAAACTGATCAGCCTATGACCACCTTCTATAAAGTGTATGCTAGGATTCTAGTTGGGAGACTGAAGCATGTTATACCTCACCTGATCAGCCCAAAGTATGGTACTTTTGTTAGCGACCATGGCATCACTGATAATGTCCTGCTCATCCAGGAATTTATGCCCCTAGTCTCCAGAGCTTAATGGTGGTCAAGCTAGACATGGAGTGTACTTATGGTCGGATGTGCTGGTCCTTGCATCAGATGTTTCATGAATTTGGGTTCTAGGATAGGTGGATTGGTTATGTCATGGATTATGTGAAGACCACGAGTTTCACTACCCTGATCAATAGCACTTCGACGAAGTTCTTTCACTCAATTAGTGGACTTCACTAAGGGTGCCTTCTATCCCTTTACCTTATTTCATATGCTGACGCTCGGTCTCGTGGTCTTCGGGCGGCGGTTCAGGGGACAGAGTCGGAGTCTTATTGGCCCACCCCTAGAATTATACCCCTTCCGTATCTTTTTTTTTTTTTTGTAGATGATTGCCTGCTTATTGGTCTAGTTTCTGTCTAGAATGCTAAGTGCTTTGCATCTGTTATCGAGGCCTACTGCCAACCAGGTGTTTGGCTAACTGATGAACCTATAGAAGCCCATTGTCATTTTTAGTCCGAGACATGTCTAAGTGAAGTAGGCAATTTGGGATAGGTTGGGAATCCCGAAGATGATTGGGACTTTAACTTCCTGGGGACCCGATCATGGGGCGAAGACTTCATAAAGCTGATTATAGGTCAATGGAGTAACATGCCCGAAATTGCGTCGAGGGCTGGCAAGTCGATTCTCTTTCTATGATGGGCAAGATGACCCTTGTGAGATCGATTCTGAGATCCATTTTGGTCTACCTCCTGGCGAACATGATTGTGCCGATCTCTTGTTTGAGACGGCTGGAGCAACATTGTCGGGACTTTCTATGGGGGTCTTCAAATGGCAGACGGGGGATTCATTTACTATCTTAGGAGGTGGTTTTGCCAGTTTGTGCAGGATGAAGGTTTGGGGATTTGTTCTTTATTGGTGACGAGGGAGGTCATGATTGCTAGACATGCAACTCGCTTCCTTGTCCAGCTTGACAGCTTGTGGTGCAGAGTGATGTGGGCTCAATATGGGGCATAGAGTCAGGGGTCCCAGATCCAGAGTGTGCATGGATTATTCTTTATCAAGGAGATTTGTATTCGAATCCTTATTATTATTGCCAAAGTTAGATAGCTAAGCAGAACTTCGATTGACGTCAACCAGGATATTTAGATCTCTAGCTTGCTCCTGTCTCCTAGCTGACCTATATCAGCATGGAGGTTGGTGACTATCTACGAGTCTGTGACTTGATTATGGACGACGGTAGAAGCTAGAGGGCACTTGATATCACTTGCCTTTTCGGTGATCATTTTATAGATAGGATTCTTGCCATCTCGATTTCTGTCCATTGGTGCTAAGATTTGAGGATGTGGGGCCAAGCATGCTGTTTCAAAGTTCCTGCAAGGGATCTTGTCGAGTCGAGCTGGATAATGCCAGATATGAGGATTGGGCTGCTTGGATTGGGAAAGCGGAAGCCATCCCAGGATCAAGTTTTATCTCTGGATGGTTGCTGGGATCGGTTTCCGACTCATGTGCTCCTCGGGATAAGGGACTTGGAGATCATGGCGACCGGCAATCTTGAGGATAAGTCTGCAAAGCACGCAATCTTGCGGTGTTCTAGAGCGAGGTTGATTTGGAGGATGGCGGGTGGTTAGCCTTGGAGGGTCAGTTGTGGCTCATGGCTAATCCCCTTTTTGGCTGCGATTTGTAAGAGTTCTATTGAAGGTCCGATCAACATTTGGGGAGATGGCATATATATCGCTTATCAGATTTTGCTCTTTTAGAATGATTTGATTTTCAATGCTTAGATTGTGCTTGCTCATCATATTCTTAAAAGAGCCTTTTTTTTTTTTTTTAGCCACTAAGTACTACCGTTTCAACACTACTAGCTTGTCTGTTGATGTCCTGGCGCTCTGGGACTATCGTGCTGCATAATAGCGAGTCAAGGTGTTCTTTTCATCTCTTGGAAGCTTTCATCGTCTGGGTTTATAAATGTCAACTTTGATGGTAGTGTAAGGGATGGCAATGATGGTGCGGACTTTGTCGTCCATGATTCGGATGCTAGGCTCTTGGTTATGAGTTTTCATCTTTTTAAGCCATCTATTCTAGAAGTGCAGCTTTGTGCTACTTAGATATGCATCATGTGCACGAGGTAGGAACCGCAAGCCGGAAAGATTTTTCATAAGAGTGATTATGCTACTATTATTAGCTGAATTCTATATAGGGTAGAACAATTAGATGCCCATTCAATTTTCCATGATGTCTTGGCTTTATTAGTCTTCCTATCGAGACGACTGTTCGGCATGTTTCTCGGAAGATGAATAGTATGATAGATTAGATTGGTTTTTTTTTTTTTTTTTTTTTTTGTTACTGACTACACTGATGAATGGAGTTGGCATCGTAGTGATGTTTGCCCTGAGGCTTTATAAGATATTTTATATTCTGATTGATTGGATTGTAGTTACACGAGATTGGTGTAATCACCTGCTAGAAAAAAAATCATGCTACATCATAATAATGGGAAATTATTAATTCTATCATTGCACTTGCTAGCGTGTTATTCTGCCCATCTGCTTGTGATCGCACCATCTCCAGGCGATGGTCCCAGAAACTTGCTCGGCTTTTCTCCATAGGCATGGCATTAAAGAGACCAGGCTTGGCCTTAGACCCAGGCAAAGCTCCCAAATCCCGTGGCTGGAGGTGGCATTCAATTTTTGCCGAACCATTTTCCTGCATCACTCTCTCAGATCGTACCAACTCCGCAGATTTCTCACATTCCCACATTCTTAGAAGCCTATGGAAATCATCAACAGGGTTTGGTTCTTATCAAATAAAAAAAAAAAGAAAAACTGGGTCTGGCAGCTTTTTCCGATAAAGTTTTAGGAGATTTGTAATGCATGTTTCTTCGAGGAACCCACTGACTGACTAATATAAAAGGACTTCTTGGTTCTTATTATATTGCTTCTTCTAGATTCTGAGAGCAAAATCAAATTAACAAGGACTCATTTGTCGGACAAGGCACTTCCCTTGATCCTCAGATGTGATCAGAAATGTCCCAGCGCCTGACTCGCTTCAATCCTTGCATCGAAGCGACGGCCCCGGACCGTGTATGTCATGTCATGCCATCATCCACATATACCTTGCCCCCCCCCCCCCATACCCTTAGAGAGGAGGAAAACGGGCATCGTGGATCCCCTCGATGGTGCGGTGTTTCCCAACGTGCATACGATAACTGCTGCTTCGGAGTACTGTATTACTTCATATATTCCTTGGTAGAAGGATAGAGGTCCAGACCAACTTGGGAGTTGGATCGAGAGCTATGCGAGGAACAGGCTAATCCACGTGCTCTCTCCGGTCATGGGATTGCAAACTGTTGTTGGATTCGAGTGAGACTATATGCGAGCGAAGCAGAGGAGACCGTTGCAGGTAGCCGATAATCCGTAGGGACCATTTTTATTAACGGAAGAAGAAATGGCACCATTTTTATTTTTTGTATAGACTTTAATAAGTTAAGAAATAGCTGCAAGAAAACTAGTTTAAAATTAGTTATAATTTCATCTTAAACTGAGCTAAAACACGTTGTATAAATCGGGATAACCTCAAGCCCTCCGTGATGAACTAAGCCCAGCAACATCCATGGCCCGGGTCCAATTTGTTAGTTTTTTTTCGTATCCCTAGGATCAAGGACTCTTCCGTTAATGGTATCGGTATTTTATTTATTTATTTATTTTCCTTTTTTTAGTTGCGGGTGTGGTGGGGGTGGACCGGGTGGTGGGCTAAAAATCTTTACCCTGTTGAGAAGGGCTATTCCCGTAATATCGTATCGATCTCTTCATCTTTTTCCAGTCCCATTGCCCCGGGGGGAAAAAAAGCTACTACAAATAAAGGGAGAAAAGGTACCTCGCTGCGCTGTTACACTACCACTGCTCCTCAAGGAGACTGGGGTTCGTGGGTTCTTTTCTCTGTTTCTCTGAGGCAATCGCCTTATTTTCTTCAGCTCTTCATCCTCTCCAGACTCTTATATCGTCGGCATTTGTAATCTCCCCTTCTACCTCTGTCTGGCGACATGCTTGCCTCCAAATCTAAGTAAGCACTCTCTTCTTACGAGATCTCGCCTCCGCTCCCGGGTTCGTAGCCCAGATACGATTTTTATTTTTTCTTTCTTTCCATGTTTTTGAGGCCCGGGGAAAAATTTTCCGCTGGATTTTGATTCGTAACGTTGGATTTCTGTTTGATTGAGCTAAAAATTATGAGCTGCTGGTGTGATCTTGATTTCCTTTTCTCAAGATGCCTTTTTCTCCTTTTTTTTTTTTTTTTTTTTTCTTTTTTGTCGTTTTTTTCTTTTGCTTTTTTTGGCCTTAATTTCCGACGCTAATGTGGAAGACTCCGGCTTTCCTGATCAGTAGGTTTTGATCAGATTGCAAAATTTAAATTAGCTTCACTATTTGACTGGTTGTTGCTGTTATTAGCTTGGTTTGAGATAGGCTTTGGTTCTTTTTTTGGCTTTCAACATGACCAGTAGGTCGAATTATGTTTTCTTTTTCTTTTACTTTTTGAGTTGTTGATTTATTTTTTCTTTCTTTCTTTTTGCGGCGGGTGGTGGCGGTTCATGATGACTCCGTTTTGTAGATTTTTTTTCCCACCTTCTTTTCTGTCGCCAATGCGAGATGGGCTTTTGTCTGAGTGTAAAAATCCAGTTTCTTCGAGCTGGATTCCTGATCTTAGCTTCGTATGTTGTCATTTGTTTTCTTTCGTAGAGTTTTCGGTTTTTCAGTTATAGAATTATGAGATTAGGATTTGTCTTTTTGCTTCCCTAGTGAAGATTGGGCTCTTTTGGTTAGATATAACTCTACATTTCCTAATTTGCTGCTCGAGCTTTCTTTGGATTTCATCACATTCCTGCTATTCTGCCATGGGTTTGAGAGTGAAGAATGGCTCTAAAACTTGGGTTTTGTAAACAGATCTGGTTTATCTGAAGCTTCGAATAACAAAAGCACACCGGCAACCCCTAGGGTTAGCAAATTGGGCAGGGCAGGATCCGTCAAGTCGGATGCTGATTCGCCTTCACCCCAGCAAAATCCACGCCTTTCTGTCGATCGATCACCACGATCAGCTGATTCCAAGCATGGTGGTGAGCGTCGATCACCTAAAATCAGTACCCCTCCTGATGTAAGAGGACTGAAACTAAGTTAAATTCTCCTCCATTATCTTCTTAATTTTCACTTTTTATGGTAGACTAATTGGATCTTTTCTTTATATATTAAAATTTATAGAAACAACCACGAGCATCAAAGGGATCAGAGTTGCAAGCACAGCTGGGAGTGGTTCAGGAGGATTTGAAGAAGGCAAGGGAGCAGTTGGCTTCCGTGGAGAAGGAGAAGACCCGAATTCTAGAAGAATTGAAGGATGCGAAGAGATTGGCTGATGAGGCAACTGAGAAGCTCAAGGAGGCTGTTGTTGCGCAGAAGAGAGCTGAGGAGGCTACTGAGATTGAGAAGTTCCGGGCCGATGAATTGGAGCAGGTGGGTATTGATGCTGCTCAGAAGAGGGAGGAGGAATGGCAGAAGGAGCTCGAAAGTGTCCGACACCGGCATTCTGTGGATGTTGCGTCACTGGTTTCTGCCACGCAAGAGCTCCAGAGGGTGAAACAAGAACTGTCAATGACCAATGATGCAAAGAATGTTGCCCTTAGCCATGCCGATGATGCGATGAAGATTGCTGAAATCAATGCAGAGAAAGTGGAGCTCCTGTCAGGTGATGTAAGCCACCTGAAATCCTTGCTTGATTCCAAGGTAGAGAGTAAGACCAATGAAACCGCCGATCTGGTTAAGAAGCTGGAATCTGAGGCCTCAGCATTAAAACTTGAACTTGAGAAAGCAAAGGTAGCCGAGAGTAAGTTGGTCGAGATGCAAACATTGGTGGAAGGGCTAAGGACCAAGGTCTCTGATGCAAAGAAGGCTGAGTCAGCTGCAGGCCAGCTAGTGGATGAGTGGAAGAGGAAGGTGGAGCTGTTAGAAGTTCAGCTGGAGGAAGCTGATCAGTCTGAAAAATCCACAGCAGATTCTCTCGCCTCAGTGATGAAACAGCTGGCGGAGGGCAGTGCATTGTTGCAAGACAAACAAGCTGAAGTTGCTGCTCTTAAAGAAAATGTGGAGTTCCTGGAGCTTGAGGTGGCTAGATACAAAGCAGATCTTGATAAGTTGAGTCATCGCCTTGATGCGGCACGGCAGGAAGCTAGTGAATTGGGGAGAACAATTGAAGTTCTAGAATCTAAGATTCAAATTATGGAGGAGGAAAAGATGGAGGCTCTGAACAATGAAAAGGTTGCATCTTCAAATATCAAAAGCTTGACAGAGGAAACGAATAAGCTTGCTTCTGAGCTCGAAACTACTAGAGATGAAGGAGAAAGAGTTAAAAAGGAACTGGAAAGTCTAGAATCTTCATTGCACAAGGCATCTACAGAAGCCAGAGAAACACGAGAAAGGTTTTTGGCAAAACAAGTTGAGGTTGAGAATGCCCAAGCTCAGATAGAGGATCTGAAGTTGGCTCTGAAGAACTCTCAGGAAAGTAATGAGGGAACACTTGAGGAAGCAAGGTATGAGATAGTTTGCCTCCGAAAATCTGTTGAAAGACTTGAAACAGAAGCCAAAAATTCTAGGGCTGAGTGGGATTTAAAGGAGCTTAATTTAGTGAATTCTATCAAAAAATCAGAAGGGGAAATCATTGCCATCAAGGTAGAAATGGATAAGGTAGTTGAGTCTCTTAGAGACAAAGAGCATGAAATACTGGTTGCCAAGGATGAGGGAGTCCAGCTAATGGATAAACTGAGACAAGCCGAGTCCGAGGCAACGGATGCCAATAGAGCTGCAGAATTAGCAAAGGCCGACTGCTTGCAGTTGAGGGAAAGGCTGCTAGACAAAGAGAATGAGCTGCAGAATATTACTCAGGAGAATGATGACCTTCGGATGCGAGAAGCAGCTGCTCTAGAGAAGGTCAAAGAGCTGACTGCGTTGCTTGCAGAGGTTACCACCAAGAAGGCTGAGGTAGATGGTGAGCTATCAAAGAGCGAAGAAGAGTGTGACCAACTGCCAACGATGGTGGAGTCTCATGTGGAGAATGCTCATGATGTTGAATCTGAGAAACCCGGGTTAGGTGTTCCAGCGGGGAAACTTGGGGAATGTTGTAGGGTTGATGAGAAGCTGAAAGAGGAAAATGGGAATGGAGGAACTGTAGATAAAGAGCCGTCGGAGGAGGAAGGCAAGATGCAGGAATGCTGCAAGATCATGGATGACAAAGACTTGTCAACTGAGAGGGAGAATGGGGCCGAGTTGGATCATGAGTTGGATTCACAGATGGATGGTGTTATTGCTGATCAGGCAAATGGATTGCCATCAGAGAAGTTGGACAATGGGGCAATATCTCCCACCAAGCAGCAGCAGCAGCATCTGAAAAAGAAGAAGGCTTTGTTGCAGAAATTTGGGAGCCTACTGAAGAAGAAGAGTAACCATAAGCAGTAGAGCATCTCCGCCACAGATATTTTCTTTTTTCTGTTTGATCTAATGTATTGCTTTGCTTTGGGCATCATCCATCAGTTTCATGGTTTCAAATGCTTGAAATAGTTCTATGTAGTGTCTATCTGAAAATTTAACCAACATAGAGTGTGTATCGAAGATAATTTGCTTCTTTGTTCCTTTGCCATATTGTGATTGTAACGAGCATGAGCTTTAGGCTTTTAATGTTCTTATTCTCCCTTATCATGGCTTATGAAAAAAAAAAAAGTATTTTCTGATCTTTTATTCGACATGCACCCCATCATGGATGTGAGTAATGATATTCCTCCCGATTGAGAAGTCAAATCAGGTTCGCGCGTGCGATCCTTGTTACTGGAATATATTACCCCAACTACCAAGTGTTGGAAAGACAGAGGAAACAAAAAATAATACCTTTGGCACTGCAACAACCAAGAGACAACTAGATGGATGAGAGGAAGCCTACTCTTTCTGGGTGTGTTGGTCCGTTGGACATGGATATTTCGCCAAACTAGAGACAGTGCAGTTGTTTTGATAAAGATTAGATCGTTGTAACCTTTTAACTGATGAAACAGCCACCTGGAGTTTGGATCTTGCGATCTCGTGCACAAAAGCGGTTTTTTTTTTTTTTAATTTTTTTTTGGGCGGGGGGTGGGGGCGCTTGTAGGAAAAAAACATAGCAAACTGAGATTTTTGTTTATGGCACTCAAATATCACATCCTTCTAGTTTCTGCTTTCAAAGAAAAGGAGGGAAGGGCCACCAGGTGAAATCACTTTTATAGTCCTGATATTTTGAAGCGTGAAACCATGTCTCTCATCTCATTTTCATGTGCTTTCTTCCCTTCCCTTCCCTGCTGATTCATGAGCTCGTTCTTTTAATGTGATCGTCGGTCATGTGGCGCTTTCTGACAACTTGTAGTCAATCAGGCTGCTTTTCCTGGAACGTATTATTCTTCCCTGCTCCTTCATCGGTGACCAGAATATCACTTCTCTATGAACCAACTCTCTCAGTGCCCCGCTGGCTTCCTTTTATTTATTTATTTATTTATTTTTTTATAATAAGAATTTTTTTGATAATAAGAATTGTCCCATTCTCCTTCGCGTCTTAGGCTTGTGGGTGTGGGACCTAGTTAGGGGCATCATGGGCCATTTAGTACGTATATTTTTGTACTTAAAATTTTTCGGAATCTTCCTACTACCCACTACCGGCCGAGGCCTATGAAGGCATGAGTGATAGACTGGTCAGTGCATCTTCTGCTTTCCCTGTCTATTCACCGGTCGCCACTTACCATGCCGGTTCTTCGTGGGACCATTAGCACAAGTAAAAAGGCCAAACTAAAAAATTCATTCGATTTTTTAAAAAATATTATTTTTTAAAACTTGTTTTCTAAAATATGATCATTTTAAATTTATTTTTAAAATTACTATTTATGTTAATAAAATATGAAATTACGAATTGAATCCATAATTTTAAAATGATTTCAATAATTTTTTTTTTTAAAAAAAATATAAGGCCAAAGGAAAGGGTGGGGAATAAATCCCATCGTAGCTATCCCTTACTAGAGCCCCCTTCCCGTTAGAACATGTTCGATTCGGGTCGCATATTTTTTCGCGTGCTCTCTTTATCATAGATGAGTACATCAGTCTAACCCCACTAAGTAGCACGTTCTTTTTCCATCCCGGTCACGTGCTCCCTTTATCATAGATGAGTACATCAGTCTAACCCCACTAAGTAGCACGTTCTTTTCCCATCCCGGTCACGTGTTCCAGGACGTATCCTGGATTTAATCGAGTCATTCGTAGGGATCATACCTCGAATCTGTGATCAGTAGGTGAGGGATTTAAGTCCCTACCAATCGGGCTATCGTCTTAGCGGTCTTCCCTTCTTCTTTAATTCCTCCCTTCTCCTCTTCTTCGCCTCTCGCTTATTTTCCTCCCTCCTTGCCCCTCTTCTTCTCCTTTATCACCCCCATTTCATGGCAACGTGCCTTTCCCTTTTCTTCTTCTCCTTCTTTGGCCCTTCCCCTCACCCTCTACATGTTCTTCTCCTTCTTCGGTCCCTTTCACGGTAGCATAGCTCTCTCTTCTTCTTCTCCTCACTCTCATTATAGCCCTTCTTCTTCTTCTTCTCTCTTTTTATTTTTGGTGAATCGGTGTATTCAGATTGCTGAACTCTCTTCTTCTTCCCCTCACTCTCATTCTAGCCCTTCTTCTTCTTCTTCTCTCTTTTTATTTTTGGTGAATCGATGTATTCAGATTGTTGAACGAAGATGAAAACAATCCAGAAAGTCTGATAAAAGAAAATCATAAAATGCCCTCGGGGCATCCCTGAGAAGGTCCACAAA
This sequence comes from Areca catechu, assembly GCA_021397845.1. Lineage (NCBI taxonomy): Eukaryota > Viridiplantae > Streptophyta > Magnoliopsida > Arecales > Arecaceae > Areca > Areca catechu. The sequence continues at coordinate 16,023,262 of CM038049.1, read as the reverse complement.
ATCTTATTCGAATGATGAGCAACATAGGAAGCAACCCAGTCGGCAACTAAGTTTTCTTCTTTTTTTTTTTTCTTCACCGCCCCAATTTCTATTATCTTTTTCAGTTCCTCCTTTCTTCTATTTTATTCCTTGGTTGGCCTCCCATCCCTCTTCAATTTTTTTCCTTCCCTTCTTTTTTTTCTCTTTTTATTTTATCTTCTTCTTTTTCTTTGTTTTTTTTTCCTTCTTTCTCCTTCAATTATTATTTTTTTATTTTTTCCAATATTTTTTTTGTTTTGTTTTTGTTTTTTCTTCTTCAGCTCATTTTCTTTTTGATTCAATTATTTTCTCCATTGATTCAATTTTTTCTTCTTCAGCCCCTTCTTTCCTATCTCTCTCTCCCCGATTTTTTATTATTTTTATTTACTTAATATATTATTTAAATATCAAATAAATAAACTATATTATTAATTATTATATTTAATAAATGTTGATTAATAAATTAATTAATATTTAGGAATATTTTTTTTAATGTTATGTATTCAAATAGTATCACCTTCTAAATCCGAGTGGCCGTTCCTACGGATCGTCTCATGTGATGAGTGTGGCCAGCACGGTGGTGCATGGTTTCATGGCACGTAGAGGTGGTAAGATATGAAGCAACAATGATTGATGCAATATCTAGAGATGGTATCGTCCATTCGAGAACTTATGGTACACCTCGTTTTTATGCACGAAATCGGTTGCACACATATTTATTGCACATGCGGCTATCAGCATCCGGAGCGTTCACATGGATGCCACTTCATCTTCTTTCTGATAAAATAAATAAGATAAATATTTAAATATTTTATTTATTATATATATATATGATCAAATATTTTAAAAATAAAAATAATAATTAATGAGATGATGATGAACTTAGCATCCACCATATTAAAAATTAAAAAAAAATAATTCAGACGGAGAGTATCCAACGCTCTAGGCCAATTTTTTTCTCTTGGTTCCACCCACCCCCATCCCTTCTTTCTACGGCTGAAAGTGGGCCAGGCCATACCTCTATCCGAGCCTGGCCCGAAAAAAATTTCGGACTTCGGGTCGGGCCTATGCCTAATTTATTTTGAAAAAATCTGGCCTGAGCCCGACCCGAGCCCGATTGGACGAGTCCAATCAGGCTTTAATTTGGACTGGATCGAATTAAAATCCAAATTAGCCCGAATTAAAGCCCGAATCGAGCCGGTCCGAACTAAAGCCCGATTCGGGCCGGTCCGAATTAGAGGCATTTAAGGTAAAGGAAATGAATTAATTCTTCTATGAGTTAAATTGAAGAGTCTGAAATCCAACTTTAATGTAGCCAAAAGAATGCTGATGTGATTTTATGGATGTCCTTCATATGCATATGACTAGATAATTACTATTTTTTTTATAAAAGATCAAAGAGAATTAATTCTTCGTATGCATGAGCTTTGGTCTGGGTTTGAACTGGGCCGGGTTTGGACCGGGCCAGGTTTGGATCGGGCCTGGTTCGAGCCGGGCCGGGCCAAAGACAAGCTCAAGTTCGGCTTGAAAAATTGATGGATTTTATTATAAGATCAAAGCCCAACCTTGGACTGGCCTGAGCCCACTTTCAACCCTACTTCTTTCCTATCTCTCTCCCTCTCATTATTTATTTATTTATTATTTAACATCTTATTTAAATATCAAATAAATAAAATATGTTATTAATTATTATATCTAATAAATATTATTGCTGTAGGATTCCATATCCTCTTCTCCTTCTTTGGCCCGTCTCCTCCTCTGATTCGCCCCCTCTGTCTTCTTCTTCAATTCAAATCCGCTCCTTCTTTATTTTTTTCTTCTTCTTCTTCTTTTTTCCATCCCTTTTCTTCTTTTTTTTTTTTTTTTTTGTTTTTTCTTCTTCTTCAATTTTTCTTCAGATTTTCTTCAATTTTTTTTATTTTTTCAGTTTTTTTCTTCAATTCATATTTTTTGTCTTCAAAATTTTTTTTTATTTTATTTTATTTTCTCCTATTCAATTTATTTCTTCTTTGATTCACTTTTTTTATTTATTTATTTTTTGTTCTCCTCCATTTTTTTCTTCATCTTCGATGACTTCTTTCCCAACTCTCTTCCCTTTTTTTTTTAATTTATTTTATTTTTTAACATATTATTTTAAATTTAAATAAATAAAGTATATTATTAATTATTATATCTAATAAATATTTTTAGATAAATTAATAAATATTTATTAATTTTTAATTTTTATATATTTAAATTGTATAGTATTTCAAATCCAAACCATTGTTTATATGAATCGGGTCAGGTGATGGTTGTGGATGGCAGCGTGTGGCTCCATGATTTGTGAAGGTAGTAGGGCGTGAAGTAGCAGTTGATACACCTGGAGATAAGTTTTAAAAATTATAAATTAAAAATGACCATAAATTGAAAAATAAGTTTTCTAAAAATATTATTTTAATAGAAAACTCGAAATCACTCCTGGCTGCCTACTCTATTACAAAAGCGGGAACTGATGTTGATTTTTATAAAAAAAGGATCCAAGAAAATCGCATAATTATATATATATATATAAATAGTCATCGTGTGATCAGTCATAGCTGCGATGTCGGTCATATCCATTTAAAAAAATATCTAAGTATTTGGCTTCGACTTTGGATCCTTCTCAAAGTCTCGGGCGCACATGGTTTCATCGCTTCCATCCCTTTGACGGTTGAAACCCAGCACCTTCTGTCTCCTCAAACTGTCCCTCTGAATTCCATCTTATTATTGGGGTAATTGTTACCGGATTCAGAAAACCAAAAGATATAAAACGAGACATCCTCTCCTTCATAATATTAAACTTTTCTTTCAAGATTGCTCGTCTTCTATTATTAAACATGTACATCAAGAGGCTAACTCGATTGCTGATTGAATTACCTTCTACATCACTCATCACTCGAGTTTAATTTTATGAACCGACCTATGGCATATTCCAAGATCTTTTCATAATATTATTATTATTATTTTGACTTTCTTGATTATATTTATGTTAGATTCTTAATGTGAACGTGACGGTTTTTTTTTTTAAAAAAAAAAATCTAGCTAATCTCATTCTTCCTGCATCAGATATGATGGAGACTTTATTTAAACTTCTTTCTTTATCTTTCCAATTAATATAAATTGATTTAGTCAAATTAAGAAAACCATATTTGATTTGGATTCCACTATTAGAAATTGAAATATTAATTCTAATAACAAAAAAAAAATAACATGACGAATGTTTTTTTTTTTTTTTTTTTATAAGCTAGATCATTCAAGGGACAATCCTAGAATAATTACAACAAAAAAAATCAGACAACAAAATATTTCTAAACTGTACACGAATCTTCTAAAAAAGAAGGTAACAATGTTTTGATAATGCAAATTATGCATTGATCATAAGTTCACCCTCTACTTCTGGATATTTGACCGATGTCTTATTTTTAGTTTTATACATCTTATATATTTTAGAGGGTGGAACAATCCTTCTGACTTGGTAGCATCTCATATGGCTCATGATACAACTAGAGCTCAATTGACTTCCATCCTTGTTTGTTCCTTTTTGAAAGATTGTTTTCTTAACTTTATCTATATTTGATTCGCTGATACTATAGTGTTGTGGCCCAACCCACCATTGGTACTCGGTCATTATCAGGAATATGAAATTTTAGGTTAATAAGTGGCAAGTCGATTTCTCGATCCATTTTTGGATTTCGTCCACTTTTCCTTCCATTAAAGCTTATTATAACGGAAAGATATAACGTACAACAACACTAAGTCCGAACCAATTTGTTTCGAGTCTTCGAACCTACTTTTGCCAACCGAGAATAATGGGATTGGAGGTGACGAATTTCCCCTTTTTGATAAATTTATAGACAATCCAGTTGTTCCGTAACCTATCTCAGCTTCACCGATCTTTCCATACCTCTTCCCAAGAAATTTTTATTAAAGTCGGATACCCATTCCCGGCGTATGAAAGAAGTAAAACGAATAAAGCGACATAATGTAATCTTTTTGACGTCCAAATGAAGGGGCAAAGGGTTTTTTGGCCCTTGGTAGGGGTGGGGGTTTGGTGGGAAACTGCTCGGAAGGAAGCCTGAGTGCGAGGTGGACGACGGAACGAGAGAGATCCCACATGGAATGTCTCTCGGATCGCTCGCCGCTTTAATTTTTGTCCTCGTGGGCCGTGGATTCCATTGCTTCGCCCGGTGGTAATTTCCTGGTTCTTCCGCTTAGGCTTAGGCTTAGGTTCCTCCTATGGGCCGTCTCGTGGGGGTTTATGGATTAGTGGGCCCTTTGCTTTACGAGGTGGTGGTGGCCCATCGTTAGGTTGGGGGGTTTGGTTAGTTGTGTTGTCAGACTCTTCGGCATGTTGTGGGATCACTGTCAGAGCTGGAGCTACATGTGCAATTATTACGATGCCGAAGAAAACCTTCGCGTCGTATTTTATTTTATTTTTTAATCTTTCATGCACCGTGTCCTCGAAGACTTGTTGTTTCACATGTTCCTCCTGAATCTGCTCTTAAACTGGTTGTTACTTTATTTGCATCGTGAAAAGCATCTCGACAACGGCGTCCTTTTCAGAATCCAGAGGCGATTCAGCTCTAATATATGCTGTGCCAGATTTCCATCGGCTCCTTTACTTTCGAAATGACGTGGTCCGGAGGTGGGGGACTTTACCTTACCTTAAAACTAGTGGGCTATTAGTTTTTTTTTTTTTTTTTTTTTTTTTTTTTTTTTTTTTTTTTTTTAAAAAAAAAAAATCATTTTTTAGTTACACAAATATCTCTTCAAATTTGCATTTCGATTAGATTAACCCAAAAAAAATCATAAATTAGTTGAATTGGTTGCACTGGAACCTTGATGTTCTTCCCAGCTCTAACACTGTTATGATATTATTAATGTATTCTCAAATTTTTGTTTCCTTTAAAATAGGACTTTTCTAATCTGGTTAATAAAATATTAATGAAATTTTGTATCTAATCTTATCTTATATGATAATCACATGTTCACAAATTCTCACGAATATAAATGAATGGAACATATTGTAAAGGGACATATAAAATTTAGAATTAAAATGAAAAAAAAAAAAAAAAGTTTTGCGGACCAAAATGTAAATTTAAAAAATTGAAGGGTGTTGTTGTAATTTTGTTGGCGTGAAGTTCCTGGATCGGCCGATCGGAGCTGCTGCGTCGCAGGACCGCTCCCTGGTTCACCTGCAAAACAGGTCCCTTGACGGAGTTGTTCCGGCGGAGGACACTCCGATGCCTAAGTCAGTGACGTACTCCAGCCACAGAATGGGAAAGATGTTGAGAGTGGAAGAGAAAAAGAAAGCTCTTGGAGATTGAAAATGTGTAATGTGCGAGATTATTCACGCGTCCCTCTCGAGCCATCCTCCTTACCCATATTTAAAAGATGGTCTCTGGTCTGTGACTCGCTCTTTTCTCGAAGATCATGGGGAGCCATTCACTCCCATGATAGTCGATCGTGGATTGTCAATGAGCGGTTCCGGTTAGATCGGAGGCGTGGCTGCAGGAATTGCACGCCATGATCATGGCATGATGAGTGTCGATTGTAAACGTTGGTTACAGTTTCCTTTTTGGAACAGATTGTAGTTCAAGCTTCGGGTTTCTCCTTGCGTGGGCCGAAGGCTTGGTAATTTTCCAAGGCCGGAGATCATGTCTACGGCGGGAACCGAAGTTTGTGCCTTCGGAAGTCGATAAGTAGTTCAGACTTTGGCCGGGACCGAAGGTGCTATCCGAAGGACTGGCCCTCGGATGTTGTAGTTCGGTGTGAAGCCTTGAGTTGCTTACAGTTCGCCTTCGCTTAGTCCGAAGTCCGTAGTCCGGAGAACCGGGGCTTCGATAAGTCGAACCGGAGTTTGGTTTGTAGCTGAACCAGGATATCCCAACAGTTGCCCCCTACTCTCAATTGTCGAAGCGAAGATCTACCTCAAGAAGTGAGAGTATTATTGTCTTGTCGCTTTCTTCTTGAGAGACGGCGCAGTAAATGATTACGGGACCTCTATTGGGCTACCCATCACGATCTGAGAATCAGATGGTGGACAGGTGCCATTCCCTGATTGGGAAAAAGTAGGTGGTCCTGAGGCTATCTCTCCTTGTCTCGTTGCACAGTGGTTGAGGCAATCTTTTGGTTGGGATTTGGATAGTTGTGGTGGCTGTTCTCCGCTCGTTGGATGAAGGATAGATCTTATCCTGGCGGTCAGTCGTAAGTAGGTTACCTCCCAGGGTAACCTTGAGTCAAATTAACCCTCTGCGAGGATCCAGAGACCCTTACTTTTTTTTTGGGGAAGAGTGAAGATCTGGACAAGGAAGCTTCTTTAACCTCATCTCATTCTCCGCCCAAACCGTTCTGGAGTACCAGCCTATTCTTCAGGTAGAATCCTCTTTCCCTCCCTTTGCTTCGTTCCTTTGTCATGGAAGAGACGGTAGAGAGTCAGGAGAAGCAGGTTGGGCCCTCGGGGGCCGGAGATATAGTAGGTCCGGAGTCGGTCCCTAGTTCGGTTTCTCAGAGCAAGGCAACCCTTCTCTGGAAACGTTACCGCATTCCTGAGGAATTTCCCTTCGTCCTCCCCACGCCCGAGGAGCGGGCGAACGAAGCTTCCCCTGGGTGCCTAGCTGTATACGAAGATCACCTGAAGGCTGGTCTTCGGTTTCCCCTGCACCCCTTCTTTGTTAAGATTTTTTGCTTGTACCAAGTGGTGCCAGCGCAGTTAACCCCAAACATCATCAGGAACATCTGCGGGTTCCTGGTCATGTGCAGCATCGCCAATGTAGAGCCTAGGACCAACTTGTTCTCGGCCCTTTTCATCCTCAAGAGGGACTTTGACAGCAACGGATGGTGGGTGATCGGTCCCAGATCGGGCCGCATGGTGATTAAGGATATGCCCAGCGCCATCCATGGGTGGAAACCTGTCTTTGTTTTTGTGTTGTCCTTCGACTCATGGGGCTTCGACACTGAGTGGAAGAAGCCTCGCCTGACCGCCAATGACGGAAAGAAAGTCTTGGCGGCCGATCAGTCAGATTATGATCTTCTGACCAACTCGGAAGTTGCTCCTATCCGGGAGTTGTTGGAGGAGAGGAACCTCCATCGAGCGGGAATCAGTAAATTCCCCTCACTAGGTATAGCAGTGAAAATTTCTGTTCTTCTTCTTTAGGTTTTATTGTAGCTCATTTAACTGAGGTGATCCCCTTTGCCTGCAGGTGGTGGGATGAAGCGCAATCTGAGCTGGCTTCGCTAGACTTCGGAGAGGAGGGTGGCACAGGCCCCTTCCACCAGGTCTGCAGCTCGGAAGAGAGCTCGGAGAGATGGTCCCGAGGGGACCAAAGCGCTCCATCTTCCCGAGGCATCTCGAGGAAAAATGCAGCGACCGCGAAAGAGGTTCCAGCGAGGCCCTGCCCAGTTGAGACTCCAACTGCGGTCGCCTCCCCAGTTGACACAACGGGGTCCCGCTTCAAGGAGTGGATGTGCCGCCGATTTGCCCATCTGCCGCTGATAGGGGCAAGGTGCGGCAAGTCGAAGGAGAGTCCGTCTGCGAAGCTTCTTCAGCCGGAGGTCGCCCGACGAACCCTTCAGAGCTCCCGCCTATGGGAGAGCTGCTGGTCCCGGAGGAGGCCAGACAGGCGTTGAAGGGCACGATACAGCCCCGCAACCTGGCAATCATCCAGAACCGGAGCTTTCACAAAGTGTCCGATTCCGACTTTGCCGCCCTGCAACAGGAATGATTATCACCGTCTCCCTTGCCTTGAGAGTTACTTGACCCTCAATTCTTCTTTTATGATGTAGTTGGTCTATGACTTCACCTTCATGGAGAAAGGCCTGTGGAACGTAGATAGCCTCATCTACGACCTCAAGGAGGAGCTTCAAACTGCTAGGGTTGCCAGGGAAGTAGTCGAGGAGCTGAAGCAATCCATGGAGGACCGTCTTGTCCGGGTGACTGATGAAGTTCATGACCTGAAGGGCGAACTGAAAAGCGCCCACTCGAGGATAGCAGAATAAGAGGCGGGGTGGAACAGGAGCAGGAGGCAAGTTGAATCCCTGGAGCGGATTGCTAGGGAGAACCAGGAGAGGATGGAGAGCCTGTCCAAGGTGGTGGAGGAGGCTTCTAGGAGGGCCGAAGAGGCGATCCTAGAATCCGAAGCTGCCAAGAGGGAGGTCGAAACCGCCAAGAGGGAGTCCGAAGCTTTGAGGAAGCAGATGGACAATGCCGTGGCTGACTTCAAGATGTCTTCGCAATTTCAGACAGAAATTGATGAAGCATCATTGTATGCCTACCAACATGGCTTCAATGATGGGCTTTCCAAGGTGAAAGAGACCCTCCCTCACCTCGACCTTTCGAAGATCCCCTCCTTCAACATAATTTGAGAGGAAGGAGAAGAAGCAGAGGAGGCCAAAGCCGCAGGGGAGGTCGAGGAGTCACCATGTCCGGCGGAGAAGGCTGCTACCCCAGTCGAAAACCCGGAGGTGATCCTGGCTGTGATCTCGGCCCAGGAGGCGACTCAGGCTGGAGGAATCCAGGCTGAAGGTTCTCCCGTCCCTGCCCAGATTGATGAGACCTTCTCCGATCAAGTTGATAGGTTGCTCCAGTCCTGTGGTGTGGAGCCCTCTCCTGTTGATGTTGAGTGACCTGGATCACTCCGAATATATTTTCTTCTTTTTTTACTTGTATTGCCAATGAACTTTGTATTGCAATTTTTCCAGATCTTGGAATGAATTCTCCTTTCTTTGCATATGCATTGTTGTGCCTCATGTGTTCATGTGTAGCCTGAAATGGTTTTATCGTTTCTTCTTTGGCCTCGTCGAACGATAGCTTTCGAAGGCCATCCAGTTGGTAGGAGCCGGTTTTATCGTTCTCTTTTCTGCTTAATCGAATAGTCGTGGCCGAAGGCCGTTCAGTCGGTAATGACGAACCCTCGAACGGACCAGAACTTCGTTGCGTTGCCTTCCTTCGGATGATTAGCTTGTCCGTTGGGGCAGACAGGAGTCATCTCCCCGCCAATCAATAATTAGGGGGATTTGATTAGGATCACTGTTGTCCGCGTGGCACGTCGAAATTTGTACAGTCACGATCTCTTGCGCCTTGTGAGCCACCGTGCCTCTTTTTCCCAAAAAGAGATCATTAATGATGCCGTCGCATGACGCGGATTTCTCTGGATTCGAAGTGATGGCGGTTGTGGTCCTAAGGATGGCTTCCGAGAGACGTTCTGGTTCTCGAAGCGTCACCCAGACACGTGGTGCCTTCTCAGTTGGTCGGGAAGGACGTGGGACGCGCCTCCCCGCAGTCGATTATGGGCGCAGGACTTCTATAAATAGGACCCTGCCCCCCTGCTGTCGAAAGCCATCATTTCTGTTGGTGTCTTCCTTCCAATAGCCATGAGGTTCAGCACTTCTGAGCTTCGTCGTGCAGCGAAGAAGAGGGCTATTGACCCCGAGAGGAGGCGAAGTCCGGGGCCACCTGGGCCCATTGGCGAAGAGGAGGAGCCTCTGGTTGACCGTCTCGAGAAGAAGGTCCGCCTTCTGGAAGCTCAGTTGAGGGAGGCCCGGGCCCAAGTCACGGTGGCGACCGTGATGGCGGAGGAGGCGAAGAAGGAGGCAGCGGAGGCCGTCGCAAACTTCAGAACTTCTGCCTCATTCAAGGATGAGGTCATCGGGGTGGCCCTGGACTCCTTCCACCAGGGATTTCGAGTGTCAGAGGAAAGCCTCTAGGTTTCATGACCTGAAGGGCTTGGATAACATCAAACCCTCCGTTCCCTTCCCCAGCCACGAATTCAATTCCGACTCTGACGAGGGGTCGGACTCGAGTTCGGATGGGAACCCCGGGGGCTCTTCATCGTCCCATCTGGTCTCTCCCCGATGGTACGAAAAAAACCCGTCGGGGAGTTAATGCAAATTTTCCAACCTGCTGTTGCTGCTGCTGCTGCTTTTTTTTTTGTATCTCTCTTTTAGAGAGTTTTTTCTCTTTTCTTACTCTCTTTATAGGAGAGTTTTTTTCTTTTTTTCTTTTTTTTTTTTTATGTAAAAAAATTGAAAGAAATGAAAGATCTTTTGTGTTACCTCTTTCCGTGTATTTTCTGTGATGTGTTGCATCACAATTTGTCCATAATGTAGACTTCATAAACCACTTGCGGTTTGTAGGGAAGAAGTAGGGTCCGTTGGACCATTCTAAGAGTGTTTGTTGTTGACAGAGAGGACGACAATGGTCCTGTTAGACACGTGTTCAGATTTACCGTAGGGTAGGTTACGAAAACCATCCCTGTGCACTTTCTGTCGTGACTAAGGTAGGTTGTTCAGGCCCGCCTCGGTGCATGTTCGGATTCACCGTAGGGTAGGTTACGAAAACCATCCCTGTGCCTTTGATCTTTTTGGTGGCCTGGTTAGGCCATCCCTTGCGCTCGTCGAACATACCGATAAGGTGAGTGGATCAGACTCTCCTTTGCGCAGTTGACCGATTTTTCAGATCGGATCATTTGGGCTGTTATCGTTCAGTCGATGCAACTAGCCATTCCGAGTCGAGTAGGATTGAGGAGCTTTGCACAGGAGTTTTTTGAAAATTTTTCATTGATAGTATTTGCGAAGGTTTTGTACATTCCATGGCTGAGATAGGGTCTTCCCCTCCAGGATTTTGAGTCGATATATCCCTGGTCGAATGACTTCTTTGACTTGATATGGGCCTTCCCAGTTAGGGGAGAGTTTACCCTGTTCTGTTGGCCTGGACACTTCTGCTCTTCGCAATACCATGTCCCCCGTGCGGAAAGTTTGCTCCTTCACCCTTGCATTGTAGTACTTGGCGACCTTTTGCTGATATGCCGCCATTCTTATCTGGGCCTATAGCCTGGTGCTTGATAGCAAATCCAGATCGATCCTTCTGCGATCAGAATTCTCAGGCTCTTCATAGTTGTCAATTCTCAGGGACTGTAGGGAGACTTCGATAGGTAGCACGACTTCGGTACCGTAGGCTAGGTTGAACGGAGATTTGCCGGTGGCTGTTCTTGGGATAGTTCGGTACGCCCAAAGAACAGATGTCAGTTCTTCGGCCTAAAGCCCTTTGGCGGCGTTCAACCTTGTCTTCAGACCATGGAGGATGGTCCGGTTGGTGACTTCGGCTTCTCCGTTGGACTGTGGATGTGCAACGGATGTCGACCGATGCTGGATATGGTATCGAGCACAGAAGTCCTTGAACTTCGAATTGTTGAATTGTCTCCCGTTATCCGTGATGATGACGTGTGGGATACCGAACCTGAAGATTATGGAGTTTTTCACAAAACTCTCCACCTTGCTCTCTGTGATTTGGGCCAATGGTTCAGCTTCCACCCATTTCGTGAAGTAGTCGATGGCCACTAGGAGAAACTTCCTTTGCCCTGATGCTGGTGGGAACGGGCTAAGAATGTCCATCCCCCACAGGGCAAAGGGCCATGGGGCTGCCAACTAAGTCAGGTGACTCGCAGGTTATCTCTGCACAATGGCATACCTCTGGCATTGGTAGCACTTTCGCACGAAATCAGCTGAGTCCTTCTGGATGGAGGGCCAGTGATACCCTTGCCGAATAATCTTGTATGCTAGAGATCTGCCTCCCAAGTGATCCCCGCATATGCCCTCGTGGACCTCTCTCAATGCATAATCTGCATCGGTGGGTCCAAAACATTTCAGAAGTGGTTGGGAGAACGATCTCTTGTAGAGGGTTCCGTCTAAGATGACGTACTGAGATGCCATCCAGCGGATCTTTTTGGCCTCTGCCTTATCTTCAGGTAGTTCTCCTTCATTCAGGAATCAGATGATGGGATCCATCCAGCTTGGCTCAGCATCAATCTGGCGCACCTCTGCAATCTCTTTGGCAATGCTTGGAGTTTCAAGATGTTCAATAAAGGTGCGTCCGAGAGACTCCGGTGCTGTAGTCGCCAGTTAAGACAGTGCATTTGCCCGGGAATTCTCTGATCGGGGAACATGAATAATTTCAAAATGTTCTAGTTGAGAGGATAAGGCCTGAACCTTCTCCAGGTATTGCACCATGGTTGGATCTTTGGCTGCGTACTCTCCATTAACTTGATTCACAACCAGTTGAGAGTCGGAGAAGGCTCGGAGTTGCCGAACTCCCAGATCTTTGGCGATCCGAAGTCCGGCGAGTAGGGTCTCATATTCGGCCTAATTATTGGAGGCGTTAAAGGAGAAACGGAGTGCATACTCTATAATCTGGCCGTCAGGTTCGGCCAACATGAGTCCTGCTCCGCACCCGGTAGCATTGGAAGCTCCGTCTACATGAAGCACCTAGACGGACTTCATCTCCTTCGGGACTTCTTTTTCATCCGAAGAGGCTTCATCTTCGGACTTCCAGGTGCACTCGACCAGAAAATCGAAGAGCACCTAGGCCTTCATAGCCGCTCGGGGCTAGAAGCTAATGTCAAATTCGCTTAGCTTCACAGCCCACTTGGCTATCCTTCCAGAAGTGTCCGAAGATCGGAGAACGGCCTTGAGAGGTTGATCAGTCAGCACCACGATAGCGTGGGCCTGGAAATATGGCCATAAATGCTTTGCCGCAATCACTAAAGAGTAGATCAGCTTCTGCATTCTTGCATACCGCATTTCTGTGTCATGAAGGATCTTACTGATGTAGTAGATCGGCTTGTGGGACCCGTCTTTCTCCTTTCGGACAAGAACCGAGCTCACTGCTTCGTCTGAAGTAGAGAGGTACAGGTAGAAGACCTCGCCTTCTTTTGGCTTGGAGAGCAACGGCGAGGTCTCCAAATACTTCTTCAATTCCTCAAAGGCAGCGCGACAGTCTTCGGACCATTCGAAGCCCTTTGATTGTCAGATTACCTTGAAGAACGGAAGACATTTCTCGGTGGACCGAGAGATAAATTTGCTTAGGGAGGCAATCCTTCCTGTTAACTGTCGGACTTCCTTTTTATAGGAGGGATGTCGCATATCCTTCAAGGCCTGGATCTTCTCGGGGTTGGCCTCAATCCCTCATTTGGTGACAAGGAAGCCCGGGAATTTACCCGTCGTGACCCCGAAGGCGCACTTCGCCGGGTTTAACTTAATTTTGTAGCACCGGAGAGCGCTGAATGACTCCTCCAAGTCGTGGATGTGGTCTCTCCGGTGGAGACTCTTGACGATCATGTCGTCAACATAGGCCTCCATATTCCTTCCCAGTTGCTTTTCAAACACCTTATTGATGAGTCTTTGAAATGTTGCTCCGGCATTCTTGAGGCCGAACGGCATCATCTTGTAGCAGTAAAGACCTTTGTCAGTGATGAATGCCGTCTTCTCCTCATCTTGTGGATCCATTCTGATCTGGTTGTAGCCAGAGAAGGCGTCCATAAAGCTCAGCAACTGGTGGCCGACGGTAGCGTCGACCAGTTGATCAATCTTTGAGAGAGGGAAACTATCTTTTGGGCAAGCCTTGTTGAGGTCTGTATAATCGATGCAGATCCTCCACTTGCCACTAGCTTTGTTCACCATTACCACGTTGGCCAGCCACTCGAGGTAGCGGGCCTCTCTGATGAACCCTGCCTTGAGGAGCTTGCCAACCTCTTCATCAACAGCTTGCTGTCTTTCGGGTGCGAAGCTCCTCTTCTTCTGCCGCACTGGCTTGTACACAGGGGTTACTTCCAGTCGATGAGTAATCACCTCAGCGGGAATCCCGGACATATCCGAAGCTGACCAGACGAAGACATCGGCTTTGTCCCTGAGGAAACAGATCAGCTTCGTTCTGGTTTCTTCGTCGAGGGCGCTCCCAATTTGCATAACTCTGGAGGGATCTTCCTCTTTCAAAGGTATCAGGATGGTCCTCTTCATGGGTTCACCAAGGTTTATGGCTGAATCCCTCGGATCCAGCTGAGCCGGGGTAGTCGAATCTTTGAAGTGCCTGTCTTCGATCATTAGACACCAACGTGTCGTCCTCTGGTTCCCTCTAACTTCTCCAACACCATTCCTGGTGGGGAAGCGTACTAAGAGGTAGTAAGAGGAGATCACGGTCCGTAACCTGTTCAAGGCGGGCCTCCCCAGAATAATGTTGTATGCAGAGGAGATCTGGACCACCGTGAAGTTGATCGGTAATGTCTTTTGTCGAGGCTCGGAGCCGAGGGTTACAGGCAACACTATCTCCCCTTCGGCATACACTTGGTGTTGCCGCTCTCGCCGCCGCCCGTGCCTCGGATCGGCCGATCCTTCCTGACCGCCAGGCGAGGGAGCCTCCCTTCCCGCGGAAAACCTGCAACAAAGGGATTAGAGGACCCTGGCCGGGGATCCCGGCGAGGGAGCTCCGACGGTCAAGTCAGTAGACGACGAGAAGGAACAGACTCTCCAGCCGGACCCTCTAAAGGGTTCCAGACTTAGAGAGTTAACTGGTGAAGGAAACGCTCTGGGGACCAGAATCTCGGCTGGGCCTCCTTGCCGAGCTCGCGCCCTGTCTTCCCCTCTCGGGATTTCTGGTTTCTCTCTCGGCGCAAGGCCTTGTACCGGTGCTTCCTCCTTGTCCCCAGGCTAATTGGCTTACCCTGTCGTCCCCAGATTCTTCCTTCTTTATCCCCTTCCATCGCGCATTTGTCCTTTTCCATCTCGGAAACTCCCCTCCCCCGTCCTCTTCTCCTTTCCCCTTTCGGTGAAAGGTGCCAGGCGGCTTTCCGGCCTCGTCCGCCGGGCCCAGCATGGGAAAGGCAAGGACAAAAGAGAAAGAGGGGAGGGCGGCGCCGGCAGGGCGGCCGGTCAGGCCTCGGGCCCGGTGAGAGTGCCCTCTTCCCCAAGCGTGGGCGCCATCTATTTATGGGGCCTATGTCGTCAGGGTTGCGTCTCTCGGCTGCGGGACCTGTCGGGCCGATGCTAGTGATGTTCCGCGTGCCGCCGCCCTCCGTACAGGACGCCGTCTGGGATTCATACGGCCCGAGGGATGGCCTCAGGGCCCATCTCTCTCTCCCCAGGGCCCTCGCCGTACGAGCGGTCTGACCTCGGCTGAGTTGGGCCCATCTCTGGGGGCCACCTGGCGAAGGGCGAAGGATCGGCCGACCTCGGCTTAGGTGGACCCCTCCTGGGTGGACACCTGGCGAGATGGCAGGAGGTCGCCTGGCTTCGGCCGAGGTGGGCCCGTCTCCGGGTGGCCGCCTGGCGAAGGATGAAGGATCAGCCGACCTCGGCTTATGTGGACCCCTCCCGGGTGGACACCTGGCGAGGTGGCAGGAGGTCGCCTGGCTTCGGCCGAGGTGGGCCCGTCTCCGGGTGGCCACCTGGCGAAGGACGAAGGATCAGCCGACCTCGGCTTAGGTGGACCCCTCCCGGGTGGACACCTGGCGAGGAGGCAAGAGGTCGCCTGGCTTCGGCCGAGGTGGGCCCGTCTCCGGGTGGCCACCTGGCGAAGGACGAAGGATCAGCCGACCTCGGCTTAGGTGGACCCCTCCTGGGTGGACACCTGGCGAGGCAGCAAGAGGTCGCCTGGCTTCGGCCGAGGTGGGCCCGTCTCCGGGTGGCCACCTGGCGAAGGACGAAGGATCAGCCGACCTCGGCTTAGGTGGACCCCTCCTGGGTGGACACCTGGCGAGGCGGCAAGAGGTCGCCTGGCTTCGGCCGAGGTGGGCCCGTCTCCGGGTGGCCACCTGGCGAAGGACGAAGGATCAGCCGACCTCGGCTTCGGTGGACCCCTCCTGGGTGGACACCTGGCGAGGCGGCAAGAGGTCGCCCGACCTTGGCCGACCTCACTTAAGCGGACCCCTCCGGGCCCGGGCGCCAATGAGGTGGTAGAGGAACTCCGAGCCGAGCTCGACCTCGGCGAGGGCGGTTTGCCTTAGGCAGTCGTCGTGTAGTGTAGTCTTGCCGATCCTGGCTTTGAGGATGTGGCGCTGAATAGGCCGGGGAAACTTACACGTGGCTCGCTCGTATTCGACGATACCTGAGCCTGACCACGTCACTGTCACGGCTGTAACACTTGGTTACCCCCGATACCAGAGAGTGGTATGGGGGATCTCTGTAGTTAATATCTAGGCAAACACATTTTGGAGAATACATCGTACATCAAGATATCAGTCGAACTTCCATTATCAATAAGAACTCTCTGTACATCATAATTGGCCACTACGACCGAAATTACAAGAGGGTCGTCGTGTGGGAGCCAAACTTTCGCAAGGTCATCATCGAAGAAGAGGATGGAGTTGTTATCTTTCAGTCGCTTTGAAGCTTCATCTTCATCCCTTCTCCAGTTGGCGGGTCGGTGTATCATCCATACACCTCCGTTGGTGGGCCTTTGGTTTGGCAATTCGGCCTCTTCGGGAGGTGGCTGGGGAACAGTTGCTTTCGACCGGGGCCCCTAGCTACCGATGTACCGCCCCAGGTACCCTCTCTTGATGAGATCCTCGATTGCATCTCTCAACTGGATGCATTCTTCTGTATTGTGGCCGTGGTCCCGGTGGAAACGGCAGAATTTGTTCCTGTTCCTTGCGGAAGAGGAGGCCTTCATGGGACGGGGCCGTTGAAGATAGTTTTCTTTTTCTATCTCCATGAGGATCTTTTCTCGAGGGAGGTTGGGGGGGTGTATGAGTCGAATCTTCCTCCCAATGCTCTGGGCTTGGGAGGGCTTCTCCGGCGGTCTGCATATTTGTCACCGTTGTTATTGAAAGTTTGGAGGCCTTGCCTCCTGTTGTTTTTCTTCTTTGAAGGGGGTTTCCCTTCAACCAAACGTCGATTCGCCGCCTGCTCTTCAGCATCGGCGTATTTCTGAGCCCTTGATAGGAGCTCAGTGTAGCTTTTGGAAAACTTCTTGTCCAGGAAAAAAGTAAGCATGGAGGTTCGAAGCCCCTTCTTCAGAGCTGACATGGCCACGTGCTTGTTGAGATCGAGGATCTCAAGCATGGCCGTATTGAACCTGGAGATGTAATCTCTCAGGCTCTCTCCTTTATTCTGGTGAAGGAGGAAGAGTGTGTCCGTATTCCGAGAGTTTTGCGGCAAGTCCTGAAATGCAAGACAAACAATTTTTCTAACTCGGAAAAGGAATCGATGGTACCTGGGCGCAGGCTCGAGTACCACATCCGAGCGGACTTCTTCAAGGTAGCCGGGAATGCCAAACAGTACGTCACGTCCGAAGCTCCTTGAATCATCATATGGGCTTTGAAGCTGTCCAAATGGTCGAAGGGGTCGGTGGTGCCGTCGTAGGGTTCCATCTGGGGAACCCTGAAGTGCCGAGGAATGTCCTCAGCCATAATGCGGTCGGTGTAGGGTGGGCGCAGATCACCCACAATCAGGTCCTCGGGATCTCTCTGATCCCGTATTCTCTGTTCTCGCGCCCTTCCCATCTCAGATTCGATGGCTCTGAATCTCCCGTCATAATCGGGAGTCTGCTTGGGCGCTCTCTCCACCGGAGTGGAGTCTTCAGAGGAGGAGGAAGTTTGCCTAGGCCTTTTCCCTTTTTGTGGGGAATCGACAAACCTAGGCAGTCTCGAAGCTCGGCCTTCGGGAGAGGGCCGAGAATGGGGAGAGGGATACGCTGAATCCTCCCATGGTGCTCTCCTTCTTCGGGATCAAGAGCTATGTCTAGAAACAGCTGGTGGGTTTGCCACCGGGAAGGCTCTGTTTAGAAACTCTTGAACCATGGCCGTCAGGTTGGCGACCTGGTTCAAAAGAGCTTGGAACTGCTATGCTCCCACAGTAATCATGGGAGGTGGGACATCGTTCACCTCCAGGGGTGCAGCCCCTTGAGACAGAGCACGACTCCAACTTGTAGAAGCATTTTGAGCTTTTTCTCTTGCCATCAGAGAATTCTTTGTTTCTTCCCCTTGTCTGGGAGGGAGCTTAACAAATGCGCCCCTCTACCTGGCACGCCAATTTATTGGCGTGGAGTCCTTGGATCGGCCGATCGAAGCCGCTGCGTCGCAGGACCGCTTCCTGATTCACTTGCAAAACAGGTTCCTTGCCGGAGTTGTTCCGGTGGAGGACACTTTGATGCCTAAGTCAGTGGCGAACTCCAGCCATAGAATGGGGAGGATGTTGAGAGTGGAAGAGAAAAAGAAAGCTCTTGGAGATTGAGAATGTGTAATGTACGAGATTATTCACGTGTCCCTCTCGAGCCATCCTCCTTACCCATATTTAAAAGATGGCCTCCGGTCTGTGGCCCGCTCTTTTCTCGGAGATCATGGGGAGCCATTCACTCCCATGATAGTCGATCATGGGTTGTCAATGAGCGGTTCCTGCCAGATCGGAGGCGTGGCTGCAGGAATTGCACGCCATGATTATGGCGCGATGAGTGTCGATTGTAATCGTTGGTTACAGTTTCCTTTTTGGAACATATTGTAGTTCAAGCTTCGGATTTCCTCTTGCATGGGCTAAAGGCTTGGTATTTTTCCAAGACCGGAGATCATGTTTACGGCGGGGACTAAAATTCGTGCCTTCGGAAGTCGATGAGTGTTCAGACTTCGACCAAGACCGAATGTGCTACCCGAAGGACTGGCCCTCGGATGTTGTAGTTCGGTGTGAAGTCTTGAGTTGCTTACAGTTGGCCTTCGCTTAATCCGAAGTTCGTAGTCCGAAGAACCGGAATTTCGATAAATCGAATCGAAATCTGATTTGTAGCTGGACCAGAATATCCTAAAAAAAATTTATTTTATTTTTATGGAAATTCATGAGTTGTATGCTATGGGAAACGAGAAGATAGCTTAGCTGCTCGTGAGCTGACCCCTAAATGACAGCTAAAAATTTACACCATATCATTCGTGTCGATGCGATGTTGGGTCATCTGTCATCAAAAGGTAGGGGATCGGACCATCAGGAATCCAGCGCATCAGTCCACTCCCAGGACCGCACATTATAAGCGGTCTTGTATTCATTTCCTCGAGACTGCAGCCCCCGGGTTCTGGGCATGAACCGGTTTGCACTTTACAGGATTTTTTATTTTTTTTTTTAATAAATCGAAGCATTCGATCGATTTAAGTGTAAATATAAATTAAAAAAATTAAAAAAAATAAAATATCGCCAAAATGATCTGCAACCTTTCTCATAACAATTAATAAAAAAATATTTCAATACACGGCAACATAAATGACTGCCGAGTCGGCAACAAAATTTATCTTTCAATAAATATGCTGAACAAGTATAAAATTATAATTTTTTAAATTACAATAACATCATGGAGAAGAGGATGCTCCGCCTTTGGCCAGCATGCTCCCCGGATCACTTGTTTATCAAAGAAAAGGATAAAAAAAAGGATTTTATTGCATGAATATTTATATGCTGCCCATACTGCATGTCTGTTGCAGAACTGGATGGTGCTCTGGTGATCACGCCCTGCCATTCCCTGGAACTCCACTCCCACGTCCCACGTCCCACGTCCCACGTCCCACGTCGTGTATCAGTATGACCACGCCTTTGGACGATTAGATTTGGTTCCTTACTCCGGCTAGGACTTCCCTCCATTGCTTTTTATCGCAAAGAAAATCTGCAACCCCTGCGTAATCTACGCCGGCTTCCAGGCTGCGCTACTGAACAAAGAGTAGATGAAAGGAGTCTGGTTGGTTGGAGCTACGTGCATGGGATATCTTATGCATGTATGTTGCTGGTCTTGATGTTGTCGATTTTAATTTGCTTTTCTAATGGTAAGAAAATAAAGAATGTAAAGGAAACACCTGCCATCTTTGTGCTGGTGAAAGATAAGATGTTCGTTGAACCATGCGGCTCAGCTGATCATGTTTTAATGATATAAAATAAAACCCGGCGAAATTGTAGATGGTGCCGGATCGTGCATCATGCGGCTTTTAATCTGTTAACGGATCTTAACTTACGGAGACCGACATTAGAAAAGGAATATCTGGGTTTAGGGAAGAAGAAGTCAAAAATGCTATGTCATGGCATGTGGCAGATAACTCAGCATACAGCTATGCCACATGGGAGATGGTGATGTGGGTGATGTGATCATCCCTGACGTTGAAAGAGGAGTAGAGTAGGAAATGAACCGCGTCGCATCCCTACGTAAGCTCCGTCTAAAAAAAACTCAAATTTCAGATGAAATTTAGATCCGTCATATTTTAAAAATATCAAATCCGTGCCTCACCCGAGTCCAAATCCAAGTCCGACTGGCCCGATCAAAGCCCGAACAATTAGAATAAAAAAAATCACTGGAACCATAGACACGGGGTGTCGGGTGCAGTTGCCAGGACCAAGGAAGAAAGATCGGAGCCGAAAGGTTGCGGGGTTGCACGGGAGACAGGATACATCGAGCATGGGCACCGGGATCGAGGAGGGAGATTGAAGCCGGGGGCTAGGGGTCACACGGGGGAGGGGAGTGGGCATCGGGTGCATGCACGGGGACCAGGGAGGGAGATCATAGCAGGTGGTGATGATAGGGTCACGCCGGGGGAGGGGAGGGGGCATTGGATGCATGCACCGAGACCAAGAAAGGAGATCAGAGCCAAGGGACCATGGAGTCATGGGGGGAGGGGGTGTTGGGTACGTGCGCTCAGGTCAAGGAGGGAGATCGGAGTCGGGGGGCTGCAAGGTCACGTGACAGGGGTGGAGCAAACGTCGGCTGCTTGCGCCAGGACCAGGAAGGGAGATCGCAGTCGAGAGGGCTACGAGGTTGCATGGGGGAAGGAGGTGTCGGGTGCATGCACCGGGACCGAGAGAGGGAGATCAGAGCCGGGGAGGCAATGAGATGACGCGAAGCTCAGGACTGCTGGTGCCACTGGGGTCGGGGGATTGGTACGTAACCGGTGGGTGGTGCAGAGTGTACCACCAAGGCTGGGATAGGGGAGGCACCGAGTGGTAGGGGTGGCGACTGAAAATGAGAGAAAGATAAGAGAAATGGTCGGGGCGACGCTTAAATTCTCTTAGACTCAAACTGGATTCGGGCTAGCCTGTTTCTGGATCGTGTTTGGACCGGACCGGGCTAGGCCAAAAGGATGTCCGAGCCCGGCTCGAAAATTAAATAGGCTTCATTATGAGATCCAAAATCCGATCTAAATTACTCGAAGTCTGGTCCAAAGCCCATCAAACTGATCCGATCCGGTTCTAGACTTGATGAGAAGGCAAGGTTGAAATGAAGGAATCTTCCGATACCTAAGCAGCGCATGTTCTCGATTACATCTCCAAATTAGCTTAAGGTGGAGCACGCTTAATTTGTTGATGCGACCCATGCACGTGGACAAATTCTTGCAGGGGAAGAACCAAAATGAGCTCAGACTGATTTGGGAGTAGATTTGTGTTGCATTTGTGGAGAAGCAGCGATCCATGGATGGATATTGTATTTGTTTCTTTTCAATTATGTGATATTTTGTTTCTGATTTTGTTAGATATATTTATATTAGGTTGATCAACATAAATTATCTAATTTAGCAAAAAAAATAAAAAGAAGTTATGAATTGCTTGGACAAGCAAGAAACTTGAGATGTTAGGGGACTTTTGCATCCTCGCTAATTACTTCTCCTCGGTCCTCACCTACCTCCTCCCTTATTTCCCTCCTTTCTACTACCATGGCTCTCTCCTATCCTCGTTCTCCTTCTCCTGCTTCCACTCTCAACACCACAGAAAGAACGAACCCGATAAGGGAGTGCTGCGGCTAGGGCTGGAAAGTCCCCTTTCTACTACCATAGGGGAGTGCTGCTTCTCCTCAGTCCTCACCTACCTCCTCCCTTATTCCCCTCCTTTTTACTACCATGGCTCTCTCCTACCCTCGTTCTCCTCCTCCTGCTTCCACTCTCAACACCACAAAAAGAACGGACCCGATAGGGGACTGCTGCGGCTAGGGCTGGAAATGGGCCGGCCTAAAAACTATATTTTAAAAAATTTTGGACCGAATTCGGACATTCCTTTGGTCCAAAAATTAAACGGACTCTATTTTACAGCCATAAGACTAGTCCAATATGCTTAAAATTTGATCCGAAGCCTGAATCGATTTTAGATTGGCCCGAAATTTATTGAGCTGGTCCAGTTCAATTTCAAATAATGGACTTTTAGGCCGGCTCATTTCCAGTCCTAGCCCCTGAGGCCACGCAACTTGAGCTGCGGGCGCTCCACCTAGTGGGGTCCAAACATCCTCTAAATTGAAGTTCTGGTTGTGGGTTGAATATAAAATGCATCATTAATTCATATGCTTTGCTGCCACCAAGCCCAGCCCCAGTGCAAATTATTCATAAGTTTCAAGCATCCATATCATGGTCGTTTAGGTCCAAAATGCATATCATAAAGCATCTTGATGAGACTCAAAACCTTCCATGCCTGATGGACCCCTGGATTTGTTGCCAGATGAGACTTTTTAACCAAGATAATTTAATTTATTTATTTATTTATTTTGGAGAAGAGGCATGTACATGTGCGGAGAGATGATCGATATTATAATATCAGAAATGGTAGGAATTAAGCAAAGAAGAAAAAAAAAAATGATATAGAAAAGAAGAAAATAGAAGATATCGAGCGAAATTCATCACCAAATTCAAAGAAAAACAACCCAGACAACTCAATTCTTAGTGCTGCTCTTTGTTTATTCTCTATTACATTGACTTTGTACAGATTTATATAACTTTTCTTATGTTTAATTTAATTATGGCTAATTTCTTAAAGATACTCAATAATTGCTTTTCTAAGCTCTGAGGTACATGAATGATAATAAATAATGATGTCGAGAATTTTGAAAGACATGTTCCACATTTATAAATGTATACCAATCATGAAATATTTAAAAATATTATTTGGCCAAGCTTTAACTTGTTAGCTTGTACTGCAATATATATGGACCAGGCATGATATATGAACTCTCTGGAATAAGCTAATATAAATTGATAGGTCCGTTCACACTTGCCTTACATTAACCACTGGTTGAGGTTGCTGGCTTGCTGCCCAAGTCTTCTGGCGGTTGTCGCAGTCCATAGATCTATGTTCCATTTACTTCGTCGCCTCCTCCTAACCATGCAATGAGTTGGAGTTCTTACCACCTTCCTCATATGTATAAAAATGGGTGTCAACGTGGCCCACAAACATTCTTCAGCCCAGTAAGTCTTCTCGGCCCCTTGGGCCATGCAGCATGTATAGTTTCCTCTCACATGTTAATGGGAAAAGCTTGGACCAAATATACACTTCATTTTCTCTAATTTTTTGTGACTATTACTATTAGGATCCTAGTGGGAGCAAGGGGACAGAAAAAAGCAATCCGAGTAGCAAATTTGTTTCTTTTCTGCTTTTCAGATGCATTATGGTCTTGTGGTTTCAGAAATTCTTTGATAAATCTCACATCCGAATGACTGACATGCCACATAATTTGTAGCAGCAAATTATATATAATTCATCTCCAAGAAATGGGCATCATCGTTCTAAGTTCATCTCACCCAAGTAGTGTATCTCTGGGAGCCATCGTGCCAGCCAAAAAAAAAAAAAAAAAAACGAGCTTGTCTTTTTTAGTTAATAGGCTCACAAAATTACATCAGGCACTGCCAGTTTTCCAGAAAGTGGGTATTAGAACAGGCTAAGGGTTTTGTGAAACCAGGAAAGCTTGTATAAGCTCCAGGTTTAGGTGCTCGATTAGATGGGCTCTTGAAACCTAGTTCGACCCGATTTCGGCCCAAATAGCTTTTATTAACGCAGCAAGCCAAATCTAACCCCAACCGGTTACAAAATCCAAACCCCGGTTGAAACAATGGACGGTAGCCCAGAAGACAATTCCAAACGGCAACTGCCAAAGCCCTATTGGTAATCTAAATCGCACCACCAAACTCATCCTCCATAAATATTTAAATAAGATAATTATTAAATTCAAATTTAAATCAAAATAAAAAAGAAAAAAAAAGCTTTATGCACATATCTCAATGCATATCTTTCTTAAACCTTTTTTTTTTTTTTCGGGGCTGCCGAGGATAAAATGTTTCAAGTACCTACTTACGGCCCATGACCAGATCTCCGAGCCTAACCTATATTTATTTTTAGTTGAACTTTAAATGAACTTATTTATACTTGATATTTTCCGTGCTCAAACCCGGTCCATAATTTTTCAGGTACCTATGAGTATACCAAAATTAGTTAATAAAAGATATATTACAATCACTAAAATTTATTTTAATTGATAATATCATAATTATCTTGAAATTATTGTAAGTTGCAACCCTAACACAGTTCTCGGACACGATTCAGATCCAACCCTGCTTATATCTTCTTGGACAAGGCCCAAGCACTCTCTTGGCTTTCCTCCCTCCAATAAATTTTTTTTTTTTTTTTTGATGAATCGATGTATTCATTGCATATAACGAGTATGAATACAATCTAAAAGTTAGTCAAAATGTGGTTTCTAAGTTGTACAGGAACAGTATGCCAATCCATTCAAAAAACAGATCCAGTATGATGAGCAACAAAAAAAGTTATCCAGTCAGCAGCTGAATTGATCTCTCTATAAATATGTTTAAATAAAATAATATCTAATATCGTGAAGCAAGAAATGAAAAATCGAATATGAGAAGAAACGCAAAATCCAGGGCCGTTGCTGAGTCACCCGTCCTATAAATCTTTAGCAACAAATCTATAAAGCTTGACGGACCTCGCTTCTTTCAACATTTTCTCGCAACCCATTCAATAAAAAATTATTTTCTTGCAATCAAAAGAGTACGTTCGGTTGTTCATTTCCAAGTAGAGTTGAGAAATGCCCGATCAGCTTGGTTTTAAGTTTTTATTTTTTTTAAACCGAACTGAATTTTTTATTTAAGATTTTTTTAAAATTAAATATTTTATTAAATATAATTATTTTTTTAATTCAATTTTATATTGATTCAGTTTATTCATGTAATTTTTTAAATTTTTTAATGATTTAAATGATTTTCGATTTAAACAGGCTGATCAATTTTATTTTATTTTTTTTGATAAAAAAAAGATGAGAGGGATAAATCCCGATATAGCTACCTTCACTGGATCCCAACCCCGTCAGGCTCAATTTTTCCATATACCCTTCCCATCTTTGATAAGTATGTCTGATACCACTAACATGCCAGAGTAGTGCGCTCTCTCGCCTCCTCGATCATATATTCCAGAAAAATTCTTGGATTTAATCGAATCATTCGCGAGAATCATGCCTGATCACATGCTCCAGAAAAATTCCTATATTTAATCGAATCATCCGTGAGGATCATGTCTTAAACCCGTGACCGGTAGGGGATAAGGCTAAATCTCTACTAACCGGGCTACCGTCTTAGTGATAATTAATTTTATTTAAAAAAAATAAAGAGAAGGAAAGAACAAAAAAATAAAAAGTTTTTTTAAAAAATAATAAATAAGAAAATGAAAATAATAAGCTTTTATGATATTCTAAAAATAAGAATATATAATGTACTACATGAATATGTTCTTTTATATATATATATATATATATATATATATATATATATATAATAACATTGATTAATTAATTAAATTTTGTTTTAATAAATTATATTAATTAGTATATTAATAATTTATTTTTTTATTTTATTAAAAAGAATCAAACTAGTTAAATCGTAAAACCGCAGTGGGTCGGTTGTATCGGGTTGGACGGTTTGGACGGCTTGATCGAAATTTTTACACCCCTATCTCCGAGTTCACTTCCCACTCCCGGCATCGTTGAACGATCGGACCGGAATAAAAAAAATAAAAATTCCAGAGAGAGAGAGTCGGCGATCGCCATGTGGGTGCAGATCTTCTGCGGCGTGGTCTTCTACAAGCTTCTCCGGCGAGTCATCTTCGACGACGACGCCATCCCGGACGTCGATACCTCCGACTCCGACGCGAGCTTCGCCGTCGCCAAGAGGTCGCCAAATCCCTATCGCTCTGGCTCCTCTTCGAAACCCCAACCCTAACATTGCCGAATAGCTCATTTGATCTTTTCTTTCTCCCAGGTTGGAGAGGCTTTATGGCGGGAAGACATTCGTTGGGCTTCGAATTCCCGATCCTGATACCGGCTCCCGGCAGCACATTGATGTAGTTCTTGTCACCAAAAAGTTAGTTCTTTCTCTCTCTTTTTTTTTTTGGAATTTATAACTTCTAATTCCGTGGTGGAGGGAGGAAAGAGGCTAATTTTACTGTTGCAGGGAAGTGATGGTTGTGGCAGTGAGGAACTTTTCTGGATTTCTGAAGGTTGCGAAGGATGGGAGCTGGGTTTGTACCAGTGACAATAAACAGAAGCCGGAAACCCATCCGGATCTTGTACGTGTTACGTGTTCTTGAATTTTTACCTCATCTGTTGTAGTTCTTTTATTCTTATGGCTAATTATGTTAGATTTTACAAAAATTATGCATCAATCTTTGTTGTACTCAACCGGCTTTCCCTGAATTGGACCGTCGCATGGGCTTCCGGTTGGTCCAGCTGATCCATCCTATCAAAAGTCCGACCGGCAAATCCACCAAAGTCGAGGTCCGAATGGCCCGCTGAGGTAGAGATTCGGCTGATCCCTTTCATCAGACGTCCAATCGGCCGATCTATCAAAGTTAAGGTCCGAACGACCTGCTGAGGTAAAGGTCTGACCGGTCTACTCCCCCTAAAAGCTTGGCGGATCTTTTCCCTCAACCGGATGACCCACCTTTGTCGAGTCCAATCGACCCGATCTCATTCCAGAAGTAGCTCGAAGGCTCCAGAAGCTCTCTCTGGCTGATATCAAAATTCTGTTACAACGGACATCATCTTGTAGTCACATTTCGATGCTACCTGGCCACCATCCTGATTCTCCAAGGGATAAATTAGGCATTCTCAGCCTGTCTCTTAACAGAATTTGGCAGCATTCTATGCTCATATAAGATGACCAGGGGGCCTCCATTTGGGCTAGGTACTTTCTTCCGTCTCCATTATTGATTCCTCCATTCTGTTGCCCTCAAGCTTCTGCTAACTTAAGCATCGGAGTGTTCTCCGCCGGAGCACCACCGACGCTCGAAAAACTTTGTTACAAGTCGACCAGGAAAGGAGCGTTCTAGTGTAGCCGACCGAGCCCGATCCATGAAAAGACGCGGCAACAGATTGGCACTAGAGGAAAGGCTGGCTTCACTCTCTCACTCTAAAAGGAGGAACCCACTTACTGAGTTTGATAATGGCAAAAGGAAGAGCCCAGACACCTCCGCCAGGAGAGGTCACTCCCTGTCCAGGTCAGAAGGACCTCTCAGGAAGAACGATGTTGCTACCGCCGCCGAACCCACTGTCGTTCTGGGGCTATAACAGTTCCAGACGCTCCTGAACCGCATTGATACGCTCATTACTGCGGTTCAACATCTTCAAGAAGCGGCCAACAACCAGCAGCAGCCTCCTGCTGCATCTGGCACCAACTACCAACTTGTCGCTGAGGGGAGCCGGCGCCAGGGAGCCCCTCAGCCGCTTTCCCATGCTGTTCCAGAGCACTGAAGGTCCTTTGGGATCCGTACTGACGGGAAGAGGGCGAGGTCGGCCTCACCTTTTGCTGACTCCGTCCCTCACGACATTCGGCATTCTGCTGAAGCTCCGAGGGACTATACCAGCAAGATTTTGCGCTTGGAGGAGCGCATCACTGAAATTGCTGATCGGCAAAAAGTCGAAGGGGGGCAGCCCTATGACTCGCGCCCACCTTTCTCCGCTGAAATCCTGGGGGAGATGATCCCCCGTCACTTCAAAATTTCACAGGTGGATCCTTATGATGGTATCACCGACCCACTAGACCACCTGGGCACCTATAAGGCCCATATGATGGTACAGGGCATCTCCGATGCCCTCCATTGCATCGCCTTCCCAGCAATCCTGAAGGCCACTCGGATGTGGTTCTCTGCCATCCGACCAGGTACGATCTACTCTTTCTCTCAACTTGAAAACCTTTTCCTTTCCCATTTCAGGACCTGTAGTCGGACTTTGAGGAACACCGACTACCTCTTCCTCGTATTGCAAAAGAAGGGGGAGACTCTCCGGGACTACATGGCCCGTTTCAACTCAGCGGCCATGGAGATCCCAGATCTGAACGAAGACGTAGCTATATCGGCCTTCAAGAGAGGGCTCCGTTCATCCAGACTCACATCCTCCCTGGACAAGAAGTTCCCGACGAGCTACACCGAGCTGCTGGCCAGAGCGCAGAAATACGTCCTGGCAGAAGAACAGGCGACGAGCCGATGCCAGGCAGAGGGGAGGTCGGCTCCCAGGAAGCGGAGCGACAAGGCTCCTGAAGTTTGACCTTCGGGCAACGGCAATCGATCCGTCCAGCGCCGAAGTCCGAAGCCGAAGGACTTCCGCAGGAGGTTCGAAACCTATGCGCCCCTCTCCCTTTCTAGGGAGAAGATCTTCCTGGAGATTGAGAATGAGACCTTCTTGCAAAGGCCTCGTCCAATGAGGGGCCACTCTGCCTCCAGAAATAAAGACAAATACTGTCGGTTTCATAGGGACCACGGGCACAATACCAAAGAGTGCCTCCAATTGAAGGACGCCATTGAAGACCTCATTCGGAGGGGATACCTGCACAACTACGTCCGACCCTGCTGGGATTGGGCCGAAGCGTCAACTGCCAGGAACCCTCCTGAGGAGGCGGAGCTTCCCAACCAACGTCCGACCGGTGGGGATGTTGGCATGCTGCATCGATGGTCCGACTAGAGATATGAAGACGGCCCTGACATTGTCAAGAGGTCAAAGGGTTTCAATGCAATCACCTTTTCCAACGAAGACTTCCTGGAATCCCATCTCTCCGGAGATGACCCTATAGTTGTGTCGGCAGTGATTGCCAACTATGATGTAAAGCGAATCCTTATAGATAATGGAAGCTGCACGGAAGTTTTATTGTATGATGCCTTTGTCAGGATGAATCTATCTAGATCGAGGTTGCAAGAATCCCCAATGCCGCTGACAGGCTTCGGAAAAAAATCTGTTGGAGTTGAAGGAGAGATAACTCTGCCTGTGACCATCGGGATGGAACCTTATCAGAAGACTCTTCCCATCAATTTTGTGGTCGTACGTACGACCTCAGCTTATAATGCCATCCTAAGTCGGTCGGTCCTTAACAAGTTTCGCGCCATTGTCTCTACCTACCACTTGCTGGCAAAGTTCCCGACTCGTAATGGAGTCGGGGTAATGAGGGGAGACCGAAGGATGGCCCGATAATGCTTGACTATCCATGACCAGCAATCAGAGGGGCATCCCACTCTCGAGCAACTTGATCCCAGAGTCGAAGCCGATGACCATGGCCAACCTATCGAGAAGATTGTGTTTGTTCCCCTCTATGACGACGACCCCACCAAAGTCCTCCAAATTGGAAGTATCCTCGGCGAAGACGTTAAGTTAGAGCTGATTAACTTCTTGAGAAAAAACGCATATATTTTCGTGTGGTCAACGTCGGATATGCCAGGTATTTCGTCAGAGGTCATCACTCACCAGCTTAAGGTGGATCCGACTTACAGGCCTGTCCGACAGAAAAGAAGGAGCTTCGCCACTGAAAGACAAAGGGCCATTGACGAAGAGGTGAAGAAACTTTGACGCTGGCTTCTTCAGGAAAGCCCACTACCCTGAGTGGCTAGCAAATGTTGTCATGGTGAAAAAACCTAACGGAAAGTGGAGGATCTGTGTAGATTACACTGACCTCAATAAGGCATGTCCAAAGGACAGCTTCCCCCAGTCGAAGATCGATCAGCTGGTGGATGCCACGGCCGGCCATCAGCTTCTTAGCTTTATGGATGCTTTCTCCGGTTACAACCAAATCAGGATGCACCCGGAGGATGAGGAGAAGACCGTCTTTGTCATCGACAAAGGTTTGTACTATTACATGATGATGCCCTTCGGCTTGAAGATGCCGGTGCCACTTTTCAAAGGCTGATCAACCGGGTCTTCGAAGGGCAGCTTTAGAGAAACATGGAGGCGTATGTAGATATGATAGTTAAGAGCCTCCACAAGGTCGACCACATCAAGGATTTGCAGGAATCCTTTGACGCACTAAGACGCCATCGGATGAAGCTAAATCCTGCCAAGTGTATTTTCGGGATAACTTCCGATATGTTCTTCGGCTTCTTGGTTACACAAAGAGGAATCACACAAAGAGGAATCGAAGTTAACCCTGACAAGATCAGAGCTGTTATTGAAATAGAACATCCGACCAACAAGAAGCAGGTGCAAGAGCTTACGGGCCGGATAGCTTCTCTCAGCCGTTTCATCTCCCGGTCAGCCGAGAAGTCCCTGCTGTTTTTCAAGACATTGCGCCGGTCCCATCGCTTCCATTGGACCAACGAGTGTCAGACGGCTTTTGAAACATTGAGAGAATATTTGAAGAACCCTTCGCTGCTGGCCAAACCGACTGAGGGCGAGTCTTTGTATCTCTACCTGTCGGCATCGAACGAGGCGGTCAGCTCCATCCTCGTGCGAGTAGGAGAAGACGATCAACATAAACCAGTCTACTACATCAGCAAAGTTCTTCATGATGCCGAAACAAGGTACCCCAAAATGCAGAAGCTAGTCTATTCTTTGGTTGTAGCGGCCAAGCGGCTCCGACTGTACTTCCAGGTGCATCCGATCGTCGTGTTGACTGATCAACCTCTCAAGGCGATCCTTCGGAGTTCGGACACATCCGGTCGGCTCGTCAAGTGGGCCGTCAAACTTGGCGAGTTTGACATCTCCTTCCAATCCCGATCGGCTTTGAAAGTCCAGGTAATTGCTGACTTTATTGCAGAATATACCTGGAAGCGGGAGGCATCCCTGCCGACGGCCGTCGCACCTGAAACTGAAAGCATCGGAGAAGTGGAGCCCGCTTGGACTCTTCACGTAGATGGAGCGTCCAACCTTGCAGGTTGCGGGGCGGGCCTGATCCTAGTCGATCCGGACAGAGAAAGCTTGGAGTATGTATTGCATTTTGCGTTTAAAGTGTCAAACAACCAAGCAGAGTATGAAGCCCTCCTTGCATGGCTAAAACTAGCCAACGAATTGGGCATCGGTCGAGTTAGGGCCTTCTCTGATTTTCAGCTGGTGGTGAATCAAGTAAAGGACGAATTCGAAACGAGGGATCCGATCTTGGCCAAATACCTGAATAAGGTACAAAACCTCGTGTCCCGGCTCAAATTCTTTGAAATCCTCCATATACATCGATTGCAGAATTCCCGGGCAGACGCTTTGTCACGGTTGGCTACAACCGTCACCAACACCTCCGACCGAACGTTTGTGGAATATCTGTAGCGCCCAAGTATTGATGAAGAGCCGGCGCAAGTCCACCAAGTTGAACAAGAAGCTTCTTGGATGGACCCAATCTTTGCCTTCCTTGTTAAAGGGACCCTGTCGGAAAATCCGACCGAAGCCAAGCGTGTCCGCTGGACGGCTTTGAAGTATGTTGTTCTCGACGGTACCCTCTACAAGTGATCATTTTCACAGCTCTTGTTGAAGTGCTTAGGGCCGACCGACGCAGTTTATGCGCTCAGAGAGGTACATGAAGGCATCTGCGGCGATCACCTCGGAGGAAGATCCATGGCTTATAAGATCATCCGGCAGGGATACTATTGGCCCACAATTCAAAAGGACGCATCGGACTTCGTTCCAAGGTGTGATGCATGTCAAAGGTACTCTAATGTTCAAAAAAGGCCCGCCAGCCAGCTGACCCCGTTCATTGCACTATGGCCATTCGCTCAGTGGGGGATGGACATCCTGGGACCCTTCCCTCCGGTGTCCGGCCAGCGAAAGTTCCTTATAGTGGTCATTGATTACTTCACCAAGTAGGTGGAGGCTGAACCTTTGGCACAGATTATGGAGGCGAAAGCGGAAAACTTTGTCCGGAACTACATCATCTTCCGATTTGGTATCCCTTAGACAATCATCACCGACAACGGAAGACAATTTGATAATCTTAAGTTCCGGGATTTCTGCCAACAGTATCATATCTCTCATCGACTTACATCGGTCGGCCACCCTCAATCCAACGGGGAAACCGAGGTCACCAACCGGACTATCTTACATGGACTGAAGACCCGGTTGAATGATGTTAAAGGACTTTAGGTAGAGGAGCTTCACTCAGTGCTCTGGGCTTATTGGACAATCGCTCGAACGGCAACCGGGAAGACTCCATTCAACCTAACCTACGGAAGTAAAGCGGTCATCCCCGTGGAAGTCTCCTTGCAGTCCTTGCGGATTGATCATTTCGTCGAGCCAACCAACTCAGAGCAGAGAAGGGCTGACCTAAATCTGTTGGAAGAGTCCAGGCTCCGAGCATGTTTGAAGATGGCAGCTTATCGTCAGAAGATGGCCAGATACTACAATTTTCGAGTCAAGGCTCGAGCTTTCCAAGTCGGAGATCTGGTTTTGTGGAGAACCGAAATATCAAAGCCAACCGAGCAGGAGAAACTCTTCCCCGGTCGAGAAGGCCCTTATCGAGTTATTGAAGCAATTAGAGCCGGAACTTACCGGCTCGAGCATCTAGACGGACGGCAAATGGCACGCCCTTGGAATGTAGATAATCTTCGCAAGTATTATCAATAAAGGCCACTTCTCCCAAAGCCCACTTTCGAAAGTCCAACCCCGGTCGGTAAAGGCTCTAGGGTAGCCCACTTCCGAAAGTCCGACCCCGGTCGGCAAAGGCTCTAGGACAGCCCACTTTCGAAAGTCCGATCCTGATCGGCAAAGGTTCTATGGCAGCCCACTTCCGAAAGTCCGACTCCGGTCGGCAAAGGCTTTAGGGCAGTCCACTTCTGAAAGTCCGACCCCGGTCGGCAAAGGCTCTAGAGCAGCCCGCTTCCGAAAGTCCGATCCCGGTCGGCAACAACTTCAAAACGGTCCACGTGGACATTAAATCTCAAATTTGGACGAGCCGACGGATCAGTACTTAGAAAAATGCCTAAGTACCTGGGTTCGGACTGAGCTACTGCCCTTCAGCTATTCTTTGGATCCCGAGTTTGGACGAGTCGACGGATCAGTACTTGGAAAAATGTCTAAGTACCTGGGTTCGGACTAAGCTACCGTCCTTCGGCTATTCTATGGACCTCAAGTTCGGTCAAAACCGACCGCCCACACTTGAGAATATCTTGAAGAGAAAAGTTTGCAATTCTATTCAGCCGACCGCAAATACTTAGAAATATTTTGGAAGATGAAAAAGCTTATATACATAAAAATACATATGCACAGGAGATGACAAAATATTCTTCTATTATAGCAAAAAGTTCTTTACATCAAAAAGGGAGTCAGGCCTTTACAAACTTCTTAGGTCTGACCCGCAGAAGGTGCAGCTGGGGTTTCGACTTCAACCCCACCTGGTACAACCTCAACTTAGGCGGCGGCCTCGGCCTCTTCTGTGCTGCCTTCAGCTTGGGGCTCGGCCTCCTCATCGGTCGGATGCTCCTCCCCCTCGGCTGGTCCTCCAAGCTGAGCACCGGATAAGTCAAGTTCCAGGAAAAGTCCGGCCACCTTCATCAAACAGTCGTCGTAGCCTTTTGAGCAGAAGACCGACGCCGCCTCTTCCACTTCTTCGGTGAAGTTGGTGGAAGCCTTGTACTTCGCTACGGCGTCCCGGACCTACCCGTCGCCAGCTCCTTGGCTTCCTCTAGCTGAACCGCCAACTTTGCTGCAGCCGCCCGCTCGGCCTGGGCCCTCTTGTCGACCCCAGCAAATCGTTCTTCCTCCTCTTTCAGCCGACGGGTGAGGGAATTCACCTTCACCTTCTTCCTTTTCAGCTTAGCCTCCCGATCGGCTAGTTGGTCCTGCATCTTCTTTGATGCCTCCTTCGATGCCTCGGCCTCGGCCTGGGCGGCCGACAACTTCTCCTCCGTGGACTTCAAAGACGCCTCTGTGGCCGCCCGGGCCGTCTCCGACTCCTGAACCTTCTTGGCCGAGGTCTTGGCTGCATACAGTATCCGACCGATGCCGTCGTCCATCAAGGAGATGCCGTGGAGAAGCTGTAAACAGAAGACTAAGTCAGCACTGTGCAAGGCAATCAAAAATACTAAGTACAAAGACGTAAGGCAGGTGTTTTACCCTCATGAGGTCGCGATAGGATTCCTTTGCCACGTCACTTAGATTTCTCTAAATGGATAGCTCCCAGTCGGCGTCTGTCATTGCTCCCCTGAGCAAACTCCGTGCTCTTCTCGAGTTGTTCAGGGCGTGCCAATGCTGGTGAGCCTCTTGATGGACCTCTTCCTCAGACTCTCCTTTGGCCGTCTCTCCTTCGGCCACCTCTTCTTCGGCCGTCCCCTTTCCTTTGTCTATGGGGGGAGCCGCTTCTGTCGATTCGGAGGTCCTGCGGCGGAGGCTGCCATCGCGCCCGATGACTCTAGCTGCTCCTGCTCCGTTCGGGCGGCTGATTGCTCGATAGGAGTTGAAGACCCTGGCGCTCTTAGTGCCTCCGTCAGGGGGACATCGTCCTCATCGGAGTCCACGGCCACTACGAGTGCGAGCCGTTCCTCCTCCCGCCTTTTCTTCTGCCTCTCCGTGGTCAGCTCCGCTGCTGGGGCAACCCTTTTCCGCACTGTCCGCTGGATGACCCTAGCCTTGTCGATCTTCATTTTTCTGCCTGTTTCAAGGAAGTGTTAGGGTAGGGAAAAGGAGGTAGGACATAGAAATAAATGAAGTAATGCAAGAGAGAAAGTCGATCAACCCTGGTGGCTCCTCTTTGTTCCTACTTAAAAATCTTTGGTGGCTGATTCCTGCCTGGTGAAGGACATCCTTCTCGAGCAGTTCATACGCCATGGTCAGGCCGGCTCTGTCAATTTCATTAAATTTGGCCATCAGGATTGCCTTCCCCTCGCGGAGCCTCGGCCTCGGCTCTCTTCATAGTGGCTCAAAATCCCAGGGTTGAAGGCTGTCTATGAAGAAAAACTTGGCCTTCCACCCATGGATGGCCAACGGAAGGCATTTCAGGATCCTTTGGCCAGGACGGGGACAGAACATCCACCATTCCTGGCTCCTAAAGTCCTTCAGAAGGAAGAAATTACCAAAGAGAGAGAGCCTAGGGTCGGTCTCGGCTATGTGGCATAACACTATGAAGCAACAGATCGCCCGAGTACTGTTCGGGATCAGCTGTGCTGGGGTCACTCTGTAGAAGTTAAAGACTTCTACAAAAAAAGGGTGTACAGGGAACCTCAGGCCGGCCTTAATATGGGCTTCGTACATTGGGAGGTTTCCTGATCTTAAGGGATTATTCGCTCTCCCCTCTCGGCCTGGAACAGAAAGGTGCAAGGTCGAGGAAATGCTGTACACCGCCTTAAGGTTGTCAACCCGTTCCCGGGTCATTACCGACTAGATTTCAGTCGGACCAGGCTCCTTATGTCTATGGGTCGGATCTTGACTACTGGACGCCATTAACACTAAAGGAGGAGAAGGACCGGGGGACTGACCTGAGATTGGACTCTTAGAAGATTGGAGATTGCAAAGGAGGAAGAAGCTCTATTTCTCTCGTGGAGCGCAATCGTAGCAGGAAGTTCTTCCCGAGCGCCTCGCCCCCCTTATGTAGGCCCCCGAAGGGGCACCCTCCTTCGCTCGTGGACGTTGTAACCGTCCCATCATTCGGTGCGACGTTCCGCAATGCAAGATTCGAAGCGACCGATCGATAGGAGCATGCAGGCGGCGATCCGTGGGAAGGTTAGATCAATGGCAAGGAGGTTATCTTGGGCGCGATGTCGGTCGCTCGAATGCTGCCACGTGGCATACTGAATCACTGCGCTCCGATTATCGTGCAGGCCAACCCGGCTCCTCATCATGATGCCTCCCCTACATTAACTGCGGTCCCTGCGTCCTCAATGCGGGGCCGTCGCGTGTCTTTGACGCCGGTAGTGGGAGATTCGAAGCGACGCACCTGATCCAGCTTGTGGTTGCCTTAAGGACGGACGCGACCTGAGCAATGATGGTGCTCTTGCCCTTCGAAGCCACGTGTCCCCTCAAAGGCCTGGAGCAGGGGAGGCAACTATTGTACTCAACCGGCTTTTCCTGAATTGGACCGGCGCAGATGAGCTTCCGGTTGGTCCGGCTGACCCACTCTATCAGAAGTCTGACCGGCCGACCCACCAAAGTTGAGATCCGAATGACCCGCTGAGGTAGAGGTTCGGCTGATCCCTTCCATCAGACGTCCAACCAACCGACCCACTAAAGTTGAGGTCCAAATGACTCGCTGAGGTAGAGGTCTGATCGGTCTGCTCCCCCTAAAAGCTTGGAGGACCTTCTCCCTCGGCCGGACGACCCACCTTTGTCAAGTCCGACCGACCCAATCTCACTCCAGAAGTAGCTCGAAGGCTCCAGAAGCCCTCTCCAGCTGATACCAGAATTCTGTTACAACGGACACCACCTTGTGGCCACGTCTCAGTGCCACCTGGCCACCATCTTGATTCTCCTAGGAATAAATCGGGCATTCTCCGCCTGCCTCTTAACAGAATTTGGCAGCATTCTACACTCATATAAGGTGACCGGGGGGTCTCCATTTGGGTTAGGTACTCTCTTCTCCATTCTTGATTCCTCCATTCTGTTGCCCTCAAGCTCTTGCTAACTTAAGCATCGGAGTGTCCCCCGTCGGAGCACCACCGGTGCTCGGGAGACTTTGTTGCAGGTCGACCGGGAGAGGAGCGCTCCAGTGTAGCTGACCGAGCCCGGTCCAGGAGAAGACGCGGCAACAAATTTCAATTGAAATATGAATGGATGCTTCAAGTGTCATGTGACGAGATGAGATTTCCATGCATATTATTTTGGAAATTAGGGCTACTGGAGCATATCCATATGCGCTCTCACTTTTATTCCCATGCACTTGCTTTGCTAATAGAAATTAACTCTATTCATCTAATTATACAACTCTGTTGAAAGCATTTTGTATATCCATATTGATTACGGTTGTAAGGTTTCTAGCCACACATGATGGACGTTTATAAAGCTGGAAGCAAATCTATGTGGTATATGCCTTTTATTTATTTTGAAAAGAACATGTGGTAGTGAAAAAGTTAGGGATATATATAATAAATCCCGTTCACTCGGCTGACACCAGTGATAGTCAGGTTGACGTACTCACCTTCGGGTGGGGAACGGCTGCGGAAAAATTAATATGCGCCGTGTATCGAACATTCCCTGGCTAGGGTGGGGGACCGTCTGGGGGTAGCCACGCCCGGGGTCTAACTCCTCTCCCCCTTTTTCGATTTACCAAAAAAAAAAAAGAATATGTGGTATGTACATTTGAGAACCAATTGGTAGCAGATCAACCAATGAATTTTGGTGATAATTGAAGAGACTTTTAAGTTGTACACTATGTTGCATGGTTATTGGTAGAACATCTCTAACATTAGAGTTGGATGACAAGGCAACAGATGAATAATTACATTTCCATTCCCTTCATAATTGCAAAATCCAAATGCAATTAATTAAAAAACATAGTAAGAATAACTTCGTAGTCCATGACCATCCTTGTCCCAACTATCATTATCCACTACCTGATACTTCTTTGCTGTTCACTCATTAAAATACATCATTCTCCATCTACACGAACTATTCACAACTTCTTTTGCACAAATTCCATCCTTATCATCTCAACCTGTCCTCTCATTTTTTCTAACCTTTTATAACCTGTCCTTAGATATTTGTTGAAAATGCCACAACCATCTCAGATGCTTTTCTACCTTTTTTCTCTTATCATAATTATAAGGAACTATTTCATAGTTTGAGATTCTTACTATGAAGGGCTACCACCCTGTAATCAACCATCTACATTAAACGGCATTTTCAGCTTTACCATTTTATCTCCTGTCAGTTAAATCACACCTACCTAGGATAGTGCATCAACCATAAATCCTCTGGTTGACTAAATTTCAATTGCTTTTGAAATCCATCTAGATCAAGCTTTATTGTAACCATGCTTAATTGAACAACCTTCTTACAATCAGCAATATATTAATTATTTCCATTTATTTCATTTCATTCTTGTATTATGTGCTTAAAAATTACCATGTAACTAACTAAATTTAGAAAAAAAAACCAGATAAACAAAATAGCTTTTCTAAAATTTCTGGGCCTTTAAATCAATGGAATGAACAAGTTATATTTGTTTCGATCTAAAACTGATAAATCTCAAACCTTGAAAAGCAATATTTGCCATTTGTTAGCTTCTTTTAACACTAAGAATTGAAGAAGAATCAAAAGGTTTGCAGCATGCTTGTTTTTTTTCCTGACACTTTTCCAAATTATATATTACTCCCTAAACATTCTAGTGTTTGTTTCTGATGATATGAAACAAAATTATTGAAATGGTAAGAAGCTTGCATGCTTCACATGGGCATGGTCGATTTTACCTATTTGTAAGTCTTTCAGGTGCTGGAAATTAGAATACAAATAGCTGTTCTTTGATTAAGCTTTCTTGTTCAATCCTGTTGAGCATGGTAGATTCACTCTAGAATAACTCTGTATTTCAGATGCTTGAAATCAGCAGACAAGTTGGAATTCTTCAATCATACTTGGAACAAAGGGGGATACCTTTGCTGAAGGGGCACATAATTGGCAGAATAGTACTGCCAAATCCAACTTGCAGGTGTGTATGAACATGAATCAATACTGCTATTGTTATGGTATTGTATTCTGGTCTCACATGTTCTCTATTCTGCATGTATTTTTTTAAATGATTCTGCTATTTGAGCAGAGCTGGAATTTTTTACATGATATGCTTCATGAAAAAAAAAATTTTTTAGGTCATATTGTGTCCAAATATTCAAAATTAGTGTAACAACCTATGGTTTTATGTGCACACTCTGCAGTGCATACATTTCTGTTCTGATAAGCTTTCATTGACTACATGTTCTCAATTAATCAAGTCAAAGTGACCATTAACTACTGTATTTAAACATTCCCCCCCATAAATTTCACAATTATTGCAGAAGTCTATTATTGCATATATCTGCAAGGTTGCCCCTTTCTCTGCACTTTGATTGTTCAGCCACTTTTTAATCCCAAATCTAGATTTGAGTTTTTGTCTTGTAAGTTCCAAACTGGTAACTTTGATTGTCATTTTATATTGCAAAGTTTGACCAGTTTTGTGTCTTTCAGGGGAACCATGAGATGTGGGTAAAATGTTTTATAACCCTGCTAGGGTTCGTGTGATATTGAATGCTTATGATATGAATATGACTTGATATACGCAGTTGTAATTTGTTGGTAATTGGGTCTTTTAGAGCTCATCTTTTTTCTGTGTTGGGGGAGGGGGGGGGCATGGGGTGCAGCTGTACTCTTGAAATGCATACGTGCTTGGTGACCAAGCTGCTTAGGTTTATGGCTTCTCAATATAGTATGGTTCTATGACTTAAAACTGAGAGAATTAGGACTAAGAATTAAATAAATTTACTTGGCCATACATTTTCACTGTCAATTATAAGTTAATTGTTTGTGTTATATATTATCCTTTATTTTACTCAAGCTCATGGTTCGAGTTGTGTAATACTGTAGGCCTGCCTATTCTATTGCTCTTCAACCAGAGGTTATTTCTTTTGACAAATGGAGAGAGCTCAAGCCAGTATGGAAAGGTGGAGTTTCCAGTTGGATTAAAGATGCGTTTCATGGAAGCAAGAGTCAAATGCAGGATGGGTCATATAAGAAACTTAGTTTTATCCTTAGCACATCGCCAATGTGGGATCGGTACATTTCTAACGACATGCCTGATCCATTTTCTGTTTCTGTTAATGTTGTAAAAGGAGCTTGGAGATGCATTTTGCTGGGTATTTTGGTGATTATGCTGCTTGTCTCTTGGATTGATGCATTCTTGCTAATTATTTGCTTTAGTTGTTCTATTTAACAATTATGTTTCACATTTCAGCTTTAGAATTTATATCAGTGTGTCAATATGCTATTACTTCTTCAATTCCTTGGACTGCCTGTACTTGTAATGAGACATCCTACCCATGCACAGTTCCTTAGTGTGCTGACAAGACATGTGCTTAGCAGAAATGGTCAAAGTTTGGAAGCTGCTTCACTTTGAAGACTGCTTCTGCTCCCATGCTAGCATGCCAGTGCATAAAGGTTGCATAAAAAAGTGTGCCTGCAGTGTTTATGTTAATTTATGAATGTTAGGAATTTCTGAGAGTGTGCAGATCGAAACATATCAACTTAATTTGCTGAGACAGAAAGGTCTGCCAATCTGATCATTGTCAAAGATGAGGTCTTTAGGGAATGGAAACTGTAACTGATTTCACTAATAATGGCCCACACTGGTTTGCATATGATATCCAGAAATCTGATTAACTAAATGAACGAAAGATACATGATAAATTTAGACATGCTTCACATAGAAACAATAGTGGTTTACTTAAAATTTATTCATCATTGTTGTCGCTAGCTTTGTGGTCCAGCAATAAGGTATCCATCTTAAGAAAATGGGTTGGATTGAATCTTAGTAATGGCTGGTTTGTTCTTTTTCTTTAGAAAGAAGAAAGACCTAAACAAGTAAAGATATTGCTCCACATTTTAGTAAATATATAGGAATGTTGAAGCTTATATTAGCACTCTGAAGTAAATTGGTTATTTATTATTTCACTCACAAAATCATGGTGAACTGCAATGATAGAACCCCTAGAAATTTGTATTGCAAGACATATTGAGATGGATTTTCAAAACATGGAACCCACAGCCACAATATGTCTAAACTCCAAGCCCCTAACTAAAAATGAAATGAGCTTGTTGTAAGAATTTTCCATCTATGTCAATATTAAAATAAGTTAACATGTGACAAAATGTTCATAACCAAAGATCAATTGTAATAGATTTTTTCACTTTTTAGATGGCCAGCATCATGGTACTCAGAAAGACAGTCTCCTGTGCTCCTTTCATCTAGATAAAGAAGTCAGTTACATTAAAACATGAAAATGTTTAACCTAACTAGGAATCTTCTATGAAAATTTCTTCACTTGAGGTTTTGATAATCCTATGGTTATTTATAGCTTATGCTTTACAAATATTCTCAGATATCCTCACCTCATCTCATAAGTTTTGAGGCTTTAATTAATTTATGTAAGCTTCATATCTTTCTTACTCAGCAAATGTTGAGACCAAAGAGAAATCATAACTATGAAACTTATTTTAGAATTCCTTGCAAACGACAAGACATTTAGGATCTCTTTCTTGATTCCTAATCTGATTCAGTCTTGTTTTAGGTCCTTGTTTTCTGATCAATCAAATAAATTTATGTCATTTCCTCACCAAAAAAAATGTTAAATCATTGAAGCATCACGGTGGGACCTGACAGTATATAAGAGATCAATATGTTTTTCAGGAATGGCAAGCATCAAAATATTTTGTTTGTTGTATTTTCCAAATGGATATCTGGTCATAAATTACTTAATTTATCGTTCCTTATTTTAGATTTACCATATATATTTGTATGGGAGGATAATCCATGCATGTGTTCAGTGTGCTACTGCAGCTGCATTTGTATCTGATGTCTTCATTTGTTTCAAGCATTTGCAAATTTTAAATGTCTCATCTTAGTTCCATTTCTCTTCCTGTTGGAATGTAGCTTAACATTATATACATCTACTTATTTCTATCTGCCAATGCCATGAATGGTGGAAGAAAATAATTAATTAGATTGTATTCCATATATTGTGCAGCTTACAACTTAATGGTGGCAGAAACATTCTCGGTGAGTTCATTGAATTTAAAGGAAATCAAGATGACATGCAAGCTTTGAGAAATTTGAAGAGATCAAAAGTTAGTCGATTCATCATCCAAAAGCCAACTATGTTACGGTTTGGTAATTTCTCAATCATTCGGCCATTATATTTATGTAAAGAACTAGATTATCAGGCATTTCGGAGGCATATGTGACCGTAATCGACAAGCATAATCGAAACTTGGTGTCAAAAATCTGACATACATAAAATGCAAAAAAAATAAAATAAAATAAGAATAAGTCATTAAATCTCCACTAGAAATTGTTGGCATTTATTATGAAAAAAAAAAAATAAAGCATCATGTCCCTTCCCCATGCCAACCAGGGCCCAGCAACGTGCACTTTATCATGTTGTACCTGTCACCACAAATGCACTCCCAGAAGCATGTTCATATGTTTGTCAAAAGATACAATTTTTTGTTCAATTTCCTTTTAACTCAGACCAATATTAACTACATGATATAATGTATAACGTGTTACATATAAAGTTAATTTTAAGCGCTATCCAGAGAAATCCGGTGTGATTAATTATTTTCACAATCTACTAATTGATATTCAACATGTAGTAATGGTATGAAACTATTATTACAGGTTATCAATACAGATAAGCTTTAAATTCATAGTTGGAGGTTTGAATATGTTTCTCATTTAAAACACCTAGTCCGTGCACTTGTCAGTATTGTGGAAATTTCTTAATATCGCTAGTTCTGTAACTGACATAGAGCACTACCATCTACTTAGGTACAGCAACTCTTGCTAATGGTAGCAACAGACATGGCAGGTTTAGGCTATGCATATCCATTTAAGCATATACTAGTCATCAAGTTTTGAAATTGTCAACCGTAAGAATCATTTGTATCCATGGGATGTTGGATTTGACTCGTCATCAGATACATGGGATGGCAGACCATATGCATACATGGTATTGCATGTCAATTAGAAAACCATGATAAAACATGTCAATTAGAAAACCATGATAAAACGATGATAGAAATGTATGCAGAATTTATTGCAACCTGTGGGCTGTCACTTTTAACAGATCTCATTTTACCTATATCATCCAATGGCTTTTCAAGATAGGTTGTCCTTTGGATACTCCTAGTCTCCTAGAATGCCTGGAGAACCTGAACCTATTGCGCCTCTCATGACATGCTTTCTTCAATTTCCTAGTGCAATATGATTTTAGAGACAAACATGATTTAATTTTTGAAAAGTACAAAAGAATTAAGATAATATGGGTTTATTTCGACAGTATGTTTTGATCTATATATTGACAACTTTGCATTGAACGCTTCACCAGGCTGGCTTTAGAAGCTGGTTAACGTTTAATGTTTAACTTGCTTGGGCCTATGTGACTTAGGGAGCTTTGGTTTATCCAGAATAGTACAAGTCTATTCTCATGGGCCTAGTGTTAATTCTGATATACATTGTTGATCATTTCCTTTCCAGTTTAAGCTTTTAGGTTCATGGTTCCTAAATATGCTATCAAAGCTCAGATTTGTTGGAGGTCGTAAATTCAAATCCTTTCCATGCTAATTATTTTTTTAATTATTATTGTTATTGTCTTGACTCATTTCCGCCATTGATCTCCCTCCACATGCATGGTCCTAGTCGCACGTGAGGGTATGTCATGCTTGACATATATTGTTGACCCTTTCCCTATCAGCTCAAGCTTTTGGGTTCAATTGGTTACTCAACACCTACATCAAATATATCATTTAATTG
This sequence comes from Areca catechu, assembly GCA_021397845.1. Classification (NCBI taxonomy): domain Eukaryota; kingdom Viridiplantae; phylum Streptophyta; class Magnoliopsida; order Arecales; family Arecaceae; genus Areca; species Areca catechu. The sequence continues at coordinate 15,980,015 of CM038049.1, read as the reverse complement.
ATTGCCATGTATTATTTTCTTATCTCCAAAGCATCATTTCTTTCTATTACAGTAAATAATATTTCATGTCAGTTTGTGTGTTAGGCTAAATTGATAGTATTTAGTGCATTTTAAGCAGCAGTCAACAAATGTCTTTAACGTTGTGTAAGATAGAATTTTAATTATGTTAGTTATAAAAAAATGTTGGAGAATTGAGAATAATATGGGAATCCTGGCACATTGTAGTCTCTTTGTGGTGCATATTTCTGCAATGGTGTTTAATCCTTTCTTTCAGTGCATGTCTAGCTTTGGCAAGATATTGTAAGGTGCATATACCATACAACCCTTGACCCGAATAACAACAATATCGTAAACTTTAAGCCTTGTCTTTTGACAGTTGACACCTTAAGAGTTCTCATTGGTTCAAGGAATGCTATCTTCACAAGTGGAATACTAGGTAAATGAAATTGTGACTAGGTGGTACAACTTTCAGCAGTCTTCTTTACCTCTTGTTTTAGTGCATGTCTAGCTATGGCATAACTTTACAAGGCACGCATGGCGTGCAGCCTTTGGCTAGAATTGTGATGATATCTGATACTTTTAACCTTGCCTTTAACACCTTAAGTTTTCAAAGGTTTGAAGAATGGTTACTTCACAATCAGAAGACTAGGTAAATGAGATTTTTATCATGTTTCAATGATGTTAATGTCCATCCTTGTATTGAATAGTAGTACGTGCCCTTTCCCAGAATTGTGGTGATATCTGATCCTTTTATCCTTGTCTTTAACACCTCAAGTTTTCAAAGGTTTGAAGAATGGTTACTTCACAAGCATAAATGAATTTTTTCTTATGTTTCATTGATGTTAATTTGCATCCATGTATTGAATTGTAGTGTACATCTGAAAAGTGTTTGATGTGGCGTCATACCAAATTCTCTATGAGCATGTAACATGACATCATAATCATCTAGCTTTTTACCTAATCATTTGGGATCGGTTTTTGCTTTTATGGTCAACCCAACCCATTGTCACTCTATAGTTTCTTATCCATCAATCTTAGTTGATATTACATCTTCATTTCGTTCTCATTAAATTTGTATTTGATATACTTTGTCTTTATTCTGCTAATTTTTAAGCCTTTGCCCTCTAAAATTTTTCTTCATGATTCCAATTTATTGTTTAATCTAGTTTTATTTTCATTAATCAATATTCGATCATCGATAAGTAACATGCACCATGGTACATTTTCTTGAATATTAGATGTGAGTTCAACTATAATTAATACAAAAAGATATAAACTTAGCATCAATCCTTGATATAGGCCTATTTTGATCGGTAAAACACTTGTATCCCACACACTTTTTAATACCTCAACACACATGTTCTTAATTATTTTAATATATTGTTTATGTATATCCTTCCACCCTATCATAAGCTTTCTCTAAATCAATAGAGTATCTGTGGACTTTTCTCGTTCTGTATTTTTCTATCATTTGTCTAAGCAAAATGATAGCCACCATTTTGATCTTTCAGGGACAATTCCAAAATTAAATTTAGTGAAAACTATTTATGGGCAAATGCTCTCAGCTTCTTACATTGGCCATAATTTTAATATCACGATGGATTATAAATTATGATATGTTGTCTTCTATATTGAATGGATAAGGTTCTTTGAGTTACGACTTCTGCAGGTACTTCCACATTAAGCAAACATAATGTTGAGAAAATCACTTTAGGACTCGCCACGCCCCTCTTTGTCCACCCTCCTCCTGCCACGCCCCTTCTCCTTGTTGCAAGGAGGACAAGAGGAAGCATGGCCAAAATTGGGTGAAGGTGGGATTCGAACCTAATCAACGGTGTCAGCACTCAGTGATTTTATACTAAGATTAGTTGGCACCCTCAATCATTTCATGAAATTCAACATGAAGTTTGTGTATGTCATAAATAACTGTATCAAGCAATGATGATCCAACCACAACCTTAGCCCTTGACATGAGTTGAGGCACCTGTAAAGACGATGACCTTCTGAGAGTTACTAGAGCATTTCATTGGATGAAGCTCATATTATCGATGTCAATGTGCCAATCAATTCGCAAATTAAATTTAGAGAACAGTTATCCAATTTTAATGGTTGGTTAGTGGAGAACTGCGGATCAGCATTATCGTTGCCTTTACAATTGCAATATGAATGCAGGTAGATCAAGAATCCAGCTCTTATATTCACACCGTGATTATCGAAGTGAAGGGGCTTCAGCCTCAGAATGGAATGACGTTGCAGTGAAGCCAAATACCGAGTTTTTGTTTCAGCCATTGAACTCCAAAAAACCCCTGAAGTTCAAGCTTTCGAGTGCTGTCTCTTTGACGTATAGTGTCTAGTAACAGTGAAATTTTAGGAGTTAAAAAAATGCTCGTTTGAAGAGCCTCCATAAATTTCTCAAATCTCTTGGTTTTGGTTGTTTCTGTGTACATTTATCCTGGGAAACTCTGTGATGCTTCATTTTCCGGGTTCCACAATATAAAGACACAACCAGCCTGCTATCCAACAGATCATCGATTGGATTGGGCAAGATATTCTTGTAAAAAAGATCAATATGGTATCTATAATTTTTCACTATTGCGAGGCACATACTTCGAAATAATTTCTTTTTCTCGTCTCCTTGGTGCGGGATGCTATTTCACAATAAATTTTGAAGCAGTTCAGGGCACTACTACTGTTCACGATAATCGTATTAATCATGGGGGGATCTATCGTGCATGTGGTGTGGTCATCATGGATAATGAAATGACTCTCTTCACAGTGCTAGCGTCGATTTTGAGTGTGGGGTGGGTATGGAGTTAAATACTCTTTAGCTCGTCTTGACCCTTAATTTGTGTATATCCCTCCGTGGGATGGTTATGGGGATGAATAATCTTTTATGCTCCTTAAGGTTATTAATAATTAGACTATTATGATTTCCTCAGTCAGCTTTTTATATATCGACAATCTCAGCACTTCCAAATAATTAATTTTTCATAATTTAGACGCAAAGGACATTCATCTAGACCATGCTCGTGACCGGTTGAAGGAAACTGCTGCGAGTTCGGTTCGGCTTTGCGAGCCTACCCCATGCTTGATTCCTCTTAGAGCTTCGGTCCTCCAAAAAGTGAATGCCTTCTTTCGCATAGCTATTGCCTCGCAACCAAAGAGTTTTTAGAATTGCATGGATCAAATACCACGCCTATGTCCCCTATTTATCTGATGGTAAGGAGCTCAATCGATCCCCCAAAAATTATTGATTTAATTGGTCTCTACCGGACATAGGCATCTCTCGTAATCCTTCCAAGCAGTCGAATTGCATTTGGTTTTTTCAGTGTCAATTACCGGCTCGCATATATGGTGATGATCGAGATAAGAAAATAGCAAATGATGGGAGTTATTTCGTTCTCACCCATCCATCGCGAATCTTTAATCAAGCTTTATCATATGATACATGATAATGGTAAATACTAGTGGAACCAAGACAAGAAACATAAAAGGGAAAATTTCAAACCCTTCTCATTTGTTCCATCCAAGCCTCCCTCTTGATTCATTTCGTACCAACAATCATGTTTTTTTTAAAAAAAAAAAAAAAAAAAAAAATCAACAAAGAAGCCACTTGACGCAACCTTTCTCGCATGCCACTTAATACTGGAAGCCATCTTCCTGGCCATTTCCAATGCACCATTTATCCAACCAAATCAATCTTATACTGCACCATACTTTCTTTTTTTTTTTTTTTAATCAACATCAATAATAGTAACAAAATAACCTATTAACATGATGTCTCCATCTAGTATTAAAAGGCCATTCATGGGTAATCACAACTCTAGCATACGGCTCCTATCCGTCCACGTGCCTCCCTGCGGCGAATTCTACCATCAACTTGTTCAGCTTCTTGTTCTGGATCCGCTGCTGGATCACCCTCAACTCGTCACTGCACACGAATAGGACGACAAGTTTTAACACAAATAGTCAACATTCGGTGATTATTTACGAAAAAGCCAGTAAAGGGCAAGTACCTCGGGGAAGGGCGTGGGGAGGAGGGGGAGAGCATCTGGGCGAGCTTGACGGCGTCCTCGGGGCGACAGACGGCGCGGTTGAAGCAGAGGTAACGGCCGTAGGCGGAGGGGGTCTCAAAGACGGCGAGGTGGGCGTCGGCGAGTAAGTTGACGTCGACGGTGACGAGGACGCCGTCCTCGTACATCTCCGGGGCGCCCTTGAGGCAGGGGCCGGCCAGCGACGTGTCCGGGCCCACCAACAGCCCGGCGTTGACCGACACCATGTCCACCCCCCGGTCCATCGCCAGCGCCCATGCCGTCTTCTCTGCTAGCGTCTTCGCCAGCCCATGCCATAGCTGCCGAAAATCCAACAAAAAAAAAAAAAAAAAAAAAAACCAACGTGATACAGTCGTAAATAACCATTACATTTGAGGGCATTCAAACATGTTTAAATATAACATGTAAATTATTATTTCATTTTTTTTATTACTAAAACAATAAAAGCAAACTATTTATAACCACAATTAATTTTTTTTTGAAAACCTCCGAGTTGGACGCAACGTATATCTTCGGAGAATATACCCTGTGGCGGATGTGGTGCCAGGCCGACAAAACTAGACCCGCATATCACATCCTCTTTATTTTTTTGTACCTTATTTTAGATGCTAGCAATGACTAACGGGGCACAGCTTTGCAAGGCGTGGCCCAACGCACCAGCTAAGAAGCTGGACTATCGAGACACGACTGACACGACAAAATTGGGACGAGACCATTTTTCGAAGTGGCAGCTTGGTGCGCAATTCTCATCGAAAAGCACAGCATAGCATGCCATGCTAACTTGAAAGCAGGAATTAATGTTGTTTTGTTAGAGTTGGTGCTCGTTTAGAGGGTTATTAAGGAAAAGTTTTTGGATGCCAACGTTGGTTCTTTTAAAAAATTATTGGCGTGTAGGCGAGAGTGCTGATTTTTCTTTCATAGGTTCAGCTTGCATCTTTCAACCATTCGATCATACAATATTTTTTTTCAAAATTTATATAGATAAATGAAAAATAAAAATTTGATTGTTTTAAAATTTATGCAAATCGATGATTGACGTTCGTGAAAACATATAAATCGTTCTTTCTAAATATCCAATCGAAGTCGGTTATTTATTTATTTATTTTTTTCACGCATGCAATTTAATTGGTTTCGTTCTGTGCTTTCCTTAAAGATGACTTTGTACCGGATTGTGGTTCATGCATCTATATCTATGGCTATTGATAAAGAATATTCTAAGTTGGTCTAATTAATCTTTCTCCGGTCCAACTTTGAACGTCGAGCAGGTCAATTGTCCAATAAGCCGATCAGTCTTCGAATTTGCGGTTCAAGTGGAGATAGGGACACTTTCATTTAACTAGTATTTCAGATTTTGGAGTACTTTTCATTCCTAGATTTTGGAGTCCCACCTGCTAGTTAAACAACAGAGGGTGTGTTTCCCTTGCTTGACTAAAACTGCACTGATAGATTAATCAAATTGTTAAGGAAAGAGACTTCCCAAATATCCCAAGTAATTTAAATTCATTACTTTTAACTAATAAGAAAGGGTCAATAAACCATCAAGACCTCAATTAATAGTCCTTCACTGGTGGTTTTAGGTGAACTAATTTGTAATACCTATGTTACGCAAGGAGATATTTAATCATAAAAATTAAGGTGTAAATTGATCATTTTAGAATGCAAATACTAATTCTTAGTTCTCATAGTAAATTGCAAGTCAAAACACTCCTAAACCTTTTGTTATCTCTTACAAAGGATTGGATATAAAGTTGAACATAAGCTCCTCGATTTTCATGAGACGAGAAGAAAGGTATCGTCTCACTTTTAAGGACTTAAAATGCTCTCAAAGCTAACCTTAGACATAGACAAATGGAAATGCAAATCTTGTGTGTCGCCTCTATTTTTTTTTTTTTTTTGAATGACTCAAGGTTGGATGCGGTCTTTGGGATTAGATAATATTTTAAATCTTATCAAATCCATCCCTACCACCTAATAGATCTAAGTCCTTAAAAGTACCATTCATGGCTTCCATGGCACACTATATTTGCACCAATAAGGTGTTGATAGCCATCTTTTTAATATTATAATAATATTAGAAGGGTGTAATGGAAGATCGATAAATCGACATCATACCTTGAATTTTCGGCAGAAATTAGGCTCGCTCCAATCCTTCTCGTCAAAGTCTGCACCTAATTTGCGATTCTCTTTCCATACAACTGCAGTCACGGAGGATGTGAACACCACCCGTTCTATGGTCTCTGTTCGAGAGCAGGCTTCCAACACATTGTGTGCAGCTCTCACCTCTACCTCCACCATGAATTCCTGCAACAAGTGCAGAGCCGGTTTGAACATTCAATTGGCACTACTACTAATAGAGATTGGCTAGCTAACAAGAGCTACAATATTTTTTTTTTTTTAAAAAAGAAAAATTTTTAAAAAAATTCATAATGGAAACATAGACAAATAGCTATGAATAATTGTGTTTTATTAGATTTCATGAATTATCGCACCTTAACTTCTTCCTCTTCTTTTTTGTCATCAATATTTCACATCCTTTTCCAATGAAACAATAATTCCTTATAATTTATAAGCAGTAAATAATTGGATCGAACGGGATTCTCTCCAATCCCGACCTGGACCGGAAAGGGTCCATCTTCAAATCAAGAACCATCCATGATTGGATAGAGGCTAGATGGCCGTGATTGAACTGCCGGCTCTTTAATTTCAGATCCAAGTTGAGATCGGAGAGGATCCGATCAACCATGAATATGGGCATCAGAATATTCACCATCAGTGATAATTCATGAAACGTAGACCTTGGCATGATATAGCCCGAGACTGGCAGAAGCCACGCACGCAGAGGTGGGCGACTGACCGGAGAGCACAAAAATAAAAATAAAAATAAAAATAAAATAAAATAAAATAAAGAAAGAAAGTGAGTGGGGGTGCCAACAAGTCAAGCCACGCTTCGTTGCGCGCTGAGGTGGGCGACGGACCGGGGAGAGAGAGAGAGAGAGAGAAAATTAAAGGCGGCTACAAGTCGTCATTAAAAACCTGTCGGCGTTTCATTTGGATCATCACCTGATTAATCCTGCACAGGTCGCAACGCTCTCGTCTTTAAAGCCCCCCCAAGTTGGGTTATCTTGAACTGGGTCGGCTGCTTCACCTTGCGAGGAGAACAAAGACGAGAGCTCTAGCAGTCTTTGCGATCCAGCATGAGACACTTGGCATGCGCAGATGCTTCGTGTCAAGAGACAGTTGGATTCTTGTGACTGTTCGATATAGCAATGAATTCTTGGAGGGGAGGCCGAAGGGAGTTTGGGCTACCACGGCGACTTTGGCCATGTGCTAACATTAATACACATACGAAAATGGTCCTCCCAGAACATTAATTAAAACACCCGTGTCATCTAGATTCCTGGAAGCCCAACTCATGACCAGTCCAAAACTAGCATCACCCCTCGAAAATTAAATGCAGCGCTACTTAAGGAGCAATATAAACCAAGACTAAAGAAGGTAATTAATGAGGGACTCACATCGTAGTTAGATTGATCCTGGGGAGGCTCGAACGTGTAGAAAAGGCCGGCGCATCCTTTCATGGCGTCGACGATGCTTTGGTAGTCGAAGGGATCCGTTCGGAACACCTTGAGCTGCTTGCTATCGCACGACAACCCCTTCAAGCCAAGTAAATCACCACCTGGAGCATCAGTTAGTTAATATGGAAAACCAACCCATCGATCAAGTCACCATGACGATTAGCAATTACTTCTTAACAAAGGGGGATTGAAAGAAGAAGAAGAAGAAGAAGAGAACAAATTAAAACCATGATTGTAAGCGGCGGCGTGGACGGTGTATCCTCTTTGTAGGAGCCTCTCGACGAGCGACAGGCCGAGGCGGCCCGACGCGTCCAGCACGCAGACGGTCTTGGAGCAGTGCTGGAAAGAAGCTGGTGCCATTATAGGAAGAGCTTTTGAGATCTTGGAGAACCTGGGAGAGATGGAGAATGAGGGAAAAAAAGAGGATGAGGTGAGAGTTGGAGGAGGGTTAGGAGGGGGAAGTTGGGATTTAAAAGGGGAAGATGATCGAGGAGGGAGGGGCGGCGAGGGAGCATTCAAAGGGCGTGTGAGAAGACGGGTAGGGGGAGGTGGTTGGTAGCTGCGTGGTGAGGTAGAGACGCGGCCACATTGATGAGCGGTTCGGTAAGAAAGCATGCGTATTGGCTACCCGCTACCCGGCCCCCCCCCCCACCCCCCACGTCAGATAGGGAGAGATAACTTGTAAAGGATCAAAATAATAATAATAATAATAATAATTTTTTATTAATTATTTTTTATAATATTTTAAATTATAACAAATACTGTCCAAATGGTCCCGCTCTATCATCCATGTAAGCAGGAAGATACCACGGATCCATTTGGGCTGACAACAAGCTACGAGGATCCAATCATACGCGTGTGTATTTAGTTTTATGCGAATTATATAATGAACAGATATTAGGTATTTTATAGAGAATTAAGAAATTTGGATAAGATTTTTGGGCTAGGTTTTTTTTTTAGACAAAGAGATAAGTCCAAAATAACCAGGAGCTCATAAATCGATATATCGTCATCTTTGGGTTGACGGGACAGGTGCCTCGTTCGAACGGCACGTGAGTAGAGGGGGGTGGAATTTTAGGATTTCATCTAGTTGTTTGTTTGTCAAGCTAATTATATTATCTTGTTTGCGAGCGGTGGACCGGATTTTTTTTTTTTTTTTCATGATTCAAAAATGACATGGCACGTCTCTTATATGGCGTGTCATTCAATTTCTGTGCTGTGTGATCTGATTGGTATATTTTATCTGTATAGTTTAGGAAAGCTTTCCTGATTGTATTCATTTTTATTATATGATTTAAATACACCAGTTTATTATTAAAAATAAATAAATAAATAAATAAAAGATACGAATGACGAGGGTTGCAGCGTTTTGAATTACACTCGACAGGTTGATACGAGGAAAGGTTGGAGAGCTCTTCTGGTTGGGCAAATCTAGTGCATCCTAAATTTTATATTTTATTCGAGATAAACAGGGCCCAGTTCGTCGCCATATTGGTGGTATTCCTCGATCCTTTGTTAATATTTTATTTTATACATCTGTTTTTCTGAATGCAGCTAACCAACATGCTAGAAAAGCTTTTTTGAGCTGCCACAAATTACACGTTCCAGGTACGTGCGTGGTACCGTTGTTAAACAGTGCGGTGCCGTGATAAGTCACAACGCCCGTGTCGAAACTCGGCCCAATTGGGTGAACGGTACGGAATTATTTTGTCGTTGTTGACTTGACCGGCATGCATGACTTGCTCCTGTAGACCGAAGCTCCGAGCTCTTCTACTTCCGCTGTTAACCGTGCTGACATTAGATGTGAGAGAGAGAGGAGGGAGCGAACCGGGTACGAGCACTGTGTTTTGTTATTTATGTAACCCTCCATGGGATTCATTCAAAGGTCTGTTTGAATTTAGGGTGCGCTTTGGGTTGTATCTTTTGCACCGAATAGAATGATTTTCCTTCTTTTGCAACGCAAATTATTGGATAATAATAATAATAATAGAAAGCAGGGGAAAGAATACTACAATCGAGGATCTATTCGATTGTTCTTGAGTTTATTTGTAACTAATCGATGACCTACACGGTGAGGCTTGAGCCTCATCAACCATGTCTAAGAAAAGGTACAGCTTTTCCTCCCAGTTCTCATGATACAAGACAATATCCAGACCAATACCGTTCTCATCGTGGAACCAGTCCATGATTTGCAACCCGACTCTGCTCTCGGTATTGTTTTGTGCGCCTTGAAGGGTGGATGGAGTTTATAACCCAAAATGTATCCACTTTATTAATTTTTTAGCATAAATGCTTTGTTTTGCCAGCCAACTCCGGAGTGGGCATTCAAACTTACGTTAATTTCCAAGTGGATTGTCTTTAATTTAATAAGCGGGTGGAGGGTGGACGGTGGAGGACCCACCCTTCCGTGCCAATTTAGGACGCGGTCCAACTAAGAAAGCAGGAACGTCCACCGACCGGGCGGTCCTGATCAAAGGAACGATGGTCCCGCCCCGCCCCGCCCGCACATTAAACGGGCGTTCAGGTTCGTATCACGTCCGGACGGTTCAGATGCGAGAAGCCGAGAACCCCTCCGAACCTTCCCCTCTTCTCGACGCGACTGGAAATCTCTGAGCTCCCGCGGTCTATTATGACCGTCCCGATAAAATTACATGGAACGAAAGCCGTGTCCGCCCGGACGGATGGGCTCGGAATTAAATGCGGATCGTCCCAGGCCCTCCCTCGCCTCAATAAAATGTTTGTTGCCCCGTGGTGCGTGTAATAATTGTTCGCTAATGTAGCATGCTGGTGATGGAGACTCGAACACCCCGCCGTACCTCGTCCATTCGTATCCTTTTCAACTTCTGTGACTTGTGGTTTCATGGAACACCACGACTCTTGGTTGGTTAAGCAGATCATAAAGGATAGAGAGCCGAATCCGATCCATACAGAGCCCAGTCGGGTTTTTATGCAGCCTGGCCCAGCTTAGAAAACAATTCGGGCATTTTGTTAAGTCAAGTCCAGGATTGTTTTCCAAATTTCGGCCCAAGTTTGACCCAGCCCAAACCCTATCTCGATTCTACGATTGGACTGGTCTGGAATGTTGGGCTTTGATGCTATCCGATAGTGCGGAATTAGGAAAAAGTCTTTGTGCACCGCGTGCGGTGCAGTAAATCCAACGTGGCCCGCACCGTGTTTTCTTATCGGTCCAAATATATACACTGTAGCAAGACAGGATGGGAGTTGAGCGTGACTAGCATTAATTATCATTCAGCTTTTATTTGAAATTTTCGTCCAGACCAAAATACCCTTCCCTCCGATCCCTTTTCTGCGTGGGTGTCGTAGGTTTTGAACTAGGGTGTCGTAGCTTTTGAACTAGGATGTCGTAATACTGTTTCGGATTTTATTTTATATTTTTCTACATGGGTGTCGTAGCTTTTGAACTAGAGTGTCGTAATACTGTTTCGGATTTTATTTTATATTTTTCTGCAGGGGTGTCGTAAGTTTTGAACTAGGGTGCCGTAGCTTTTGAACTAGGATGTCGTAACACCGTTTCTAATTTTAATTTATATTTTTCTGCAGGGGTGTCGTAAGTTTTGAACTAGGATGTCGTAGCTTTTGAATTAGGAGGTCGTAATACTGTTGCTGGTCATTTTTGAACCAGGGTGTCATAGATTTTGAACTGGGGTGTCGTAAGTTTTGAACTAGGGTGTCATAATACCGTTTTAGGTTATTTTTGAACCAGGGTGTCGTATGTTTTGAACTAGGATGTCGTAATACTGTTTCGGATCATTTTTTGAACCAGGATGTCGTAGATTTTGAATTGGGGCATCGTAGCTTTTGAACTAGGATGTCATAAGGATATTTTGGTCTGGACAAAAATTTTAATTAATGCTAGTGTTACAGCCGTGACAGTGACGTGGCCAGGCTCAGGTACCGCCAAATGCGATCGAGCCACGTGGAGGCTTCTTCGGCCGAGTCAGCGCCACGTCTTCAAGACCAGGTTCGACAAGACTACAGCGCCCGGCAATTTTCTAAGGCAAACTCCCCCCGCCGAGGTCGAGCTCGGATCGGAGCTCCTCTACCAACTCGATGGCGCCCAAGCCCGGAGAGATCCGCCCAAGTGAGGTCGGCCGAAGCCAGGAGACCTCCTGCCACCTCGCCAGGTGTCCGCCCAGGAGGGGCCCACCTAGGTCGAGGTCGGCTGTTCCTTCGCCAAATTGCCAGGTGGCCTCCCGGAGACGGGCCCACCTCGGCCGAGGCCAGGCGACCTCCTGCCACCTCGCCAGGTGTCCACCCAGGAGGGGTCCACCTAGGCCGAGGTCGGCTATTCCTTCGCCCCTTTGCCAGGTGGCCTCCCGGAGACGGGTCCACCTCGGCCGAGGCCAGGCGACCTCCTGCCACCTCGCCAGGTGTCCACCCAGGAGGGGTCCACCTAGGCCGAGGTCGGCTGTTCCTTCGCCCCTTTGCCAGGTGGCCTCCCGGAGACGGGCCCACCTCGGCCGAGGCCAGGCGACCTCCTGCCACCTCGCCAGGTGTCCACCCAGGAGGGGTCCACCTAGGCCGAGGTCGGCTATTCCTTCGCCCCTTTGCCAGGTGGCCTCCCGGAGACGGGTCCACCTCGGCTGAGGCCAGGCGACCTCCTGCCACCTCGCCAGGTGTCCACCCAGGAGGGGTCCACCTAGGCCGAGGTCGGCTGGTCCTTCGCTCTTCGCCAGGTAGCCCCCGGAGACGGGTCCACCTCGGCCGAGGTCAGGCCGCCCGTACGGGGAAGGTCTCAGGGAAGAGGCGCGACCCCCGAGGTCATCCCTCAGGCCGTACGAATCCCAAACGGTGCCCCGTACGGAGGGCGGCGGCACGCGGAACATCACTTGCATCGGCCCGACAAGCTCCGCAGCCAAGGGGCACGGTTCTGACAGAACAGGCCCTATAGATGGATGGCGCCCGCGCTTGGGAGAGAGAGCGCTCTCGCTGGGCCCGAGGCCTGATCGGCCGCCTTGTCAGCGCCGCCCTCCCTTTTTCTCTTCTATCTTTGCCTTTTCCCTGCTGGGCTCGGCGGACGAAGTCGGAAAGCCGCCTGGCCCCCCTTCACCGAAAAGGGAAAAGAGAAGAAGACAGGGGAGGGGAGTCTCCCAGGAGGAAAAGACAAGCGCACGACGAAAGGAGATAAAGAGGGAGGAATCTGGGGACAACGGAGGTAAGCGAACAAGCCTGGGGACAAAGGAGAAGCAGCGGCAAAAGGCCTCGCCCCGGAGAGTGAAAACCAGAGATCCCGAGAGGGAATCACTGGGAGTGATCTCGGCAAGGAGGCCCAGCCGAGATTCTGGTCCCCAGAGCATCTCTCTCACTAGTAAACTCTCTCAGTCTGGAACCCTTTCGGGGGTCCGTCTGGAGAGTCTGTTCCTTCTCGTCGTCTACTGACTTGACCATCGGAGTTCCCTCGCCGGGATCCCCGGCCAGGATCTTCTAACCCCTTTCTTGCAGGTTAGACGCGGCTAGGGAGACTCCTTCGCCAGGCGGTCAGGAGGGATCGGCAGATCCGTGGCACGGGCGCGACGACGAGAGCGGTAACAGATTGGCGCGCCAGGTAGGGGGGCAGGACACCAAACCCGAGCGGGGGTCAGCTTTCTGCAGGTGTCGTGCTCTCTGACGATGGTGGTTACTCATGGCCGCGAGACGTCCACCAGCCGCGTGGGGGAGGTTCACTCCCCTCCAGGGGCCCTCAGCCCGGAGAGGGAGCTTCCGGCTCCCCCTCCTCTTGCACAGCAGCCTACCCCAATGGACGGAACTCTTGCGGCCGTCATCCAGCAGCTGCAGACCTTAACCTCAGCGGTCCGGCAGCTTCAGCATCAGCAACGCTCCCTGGCCACCCAGCCGCAGCCAGGGACCCCCGCGGCCCGGGCCGCGGGGCAGCGTGGGAGCCTGCGCTCCATCCAGGGCAGGCCATCCCATCCGAGGGCCGCCTCCAACCCCCGAGGGAGCTACCAAGCTCCCGCAAAGAGAAACTACTCCGGTTCGGAGGATCACGAGAGCCGATCCCCAGCCGACGGGGCCGAAACGGTGCATCGCAGCAAGCGACGCCGAGGCCAGACCTCGCGCCGAGACCGATCGGTGCCCCCTTCACCCGCAGTCTCGGTGGAAGACTCCACCGACGAAGCCATCAGGCGCCAGGCCGAGAGGCGCCTGGAGGAGCATGAGCGCAAGCTGGCGGAGTTCGCCCACCGATTCGCCGACCTGGAGAACTCGTCGGCAGACCCGGCGAGCTACGACTCCCGCCCCCCTTTCTCTGAAGAAATCCAGGCGGAACCGATCCCGAAACGGTTCCGCATGCCGCAGGTGGATCCCTACGACGAGACCACCGACCCTCTGGACCATCTGGAGAGCTACAAAGCCCTCATGAGGGTCCAGGGGGCCACTGACGCTCTCCTGTGCATCGCCTTCCCGGCCACCCTCCTGAAGGCCGCTCGAGTCTGGTTCACCCGCCTCGAGCCCGGATCCATTTGCTCCTTCCATCAGCTGGAAGGAAGGTTCGTGGCATACTTCGACGCTTGTCGAAAGGTGCCGAGAGAGGTGGACAGCCTCTTCTCCATCCGCCAGCAGGACCAGGAGCTGCTCCGGGACTACATCACCCGGTTCAAAACCGCAGCCCTGGAGATCTACAGCTTGGACGAGCCCGTCGCCATGCTGGCTTTGAAGCGCGGGCTCAAGACGTCCCGCCTAACCTACTCCCTGGACAAGAAGCCGCCCAGGACGTACTCCGAGCTCCTCCTCCGCGCCCACAAGTACATCCGAGCGGAGGAGGCTGACCACACCCGTCGAGAGTTAGACGGAAAGGCGCCGAAGAAGCCGCTCCCAAGGGACGCCCCGGGAGCTCGGAGGCCCGGGCCGTCTGCCGACCCTCGCCCGAATCCAAGGCCGAGGGGCGAAGCCACTCCCGAGCGGAGGTACACCCCTCTCCTCGCACCTCGAACGAAGATCCTCATGGAAATCGAGGGCGAGCGCTACCTCCGCCGACCTCCTCCTCAGAACCCGAGAGCCGTCCGAGACAAATCGAAGTACTGCCAGCTCCACCGCGAGCACGGGCATGACACAGAGGAGTGTCGCCACCTGAAGCGGGAGATCGAGGAGCTGATTAGGAGAGGTTACCTCAGGAAGTTCGTCAAGAACGAGGCCCCCTCTGAAGGGCAGCCGCTCGCGGCCTTACCGCCCGTCCCCGCGATCGACAACCGCCCAACGGAGAAGCCCGTGGGCATGATCTCACGCGGGTCCGGTCGAGCGACGAAGAGAACCCGGGAAGTCGGGAACCCGAAGGATGTAATCCCTCCCCGGGGGGGGAGGGAAATGACAATGTAAACAACGATGCCGTGGTGGTCGAGATGACCATCGCGAAGCATCCTGTACATCGAATCATGGTTGATAGTGGAAGCTCGGCTGACGTACTTTTTTATGACGCTTTCTCCCGCATGAACTTGTCCCACGATCAGCTGAAACCGGTGCACACCCCCCTGGTAGGTTTCATAGGGGACTCCGTGGGGGTCGAGGGGGAGATCACTCTCCCGGTCACCGCCAGATCCCCACCCCGGCAGGCGACCGTCCTAGTAACATTTACCGTCGTCAGGCTCCCCTCGCCTTACAACGCCATTCTCGGCCGTCCCGGGCTCAACCAACTGGATGCCACCATCTCCACGAGAAGGCTGTTGGTACAGTTCCCCATGCCTTCTGGGCTCGGGGAGATGAAGGGGACGACCCAGCCAGTCCCGCTCTGCCTTCAGACGGTCCCAGGCGCCAGGGGCGCGGAGCTTGCCCGTGATATCGACGACCTCGATCTGAGAGAGAAGGAACCCAGGGGAGGGCCCGTTGAGCGCCTGCTGACCTTTTCCCTCGGTTCGGATCCCCTGAAGACGGTGTAAGTCGGGGCCCAGCTCCCTGAGGAAGAACAAACCCGCCTGCTGGAGTTCCTCCACGCGAACGCTGACGTGTTCGCCTGGTCAGCAGCCGACATGCCGGGCATCCCGCCCAAGGTCATCATGCACAAGCTGAACGTATACCCAAATTGCCGCCCGGTCCGCCAGAAGAAGAGAAGCTTCGCCATGGAGAGGCAGAAGGCGATCAACGAGGAAGTGGAAAAGCTCCTCGCCGCCGGTTTTGTGCGGGAGGTCCAGTACCCCAGCTGGCTGGCAAACGTGGTCATGGTAAGAAAGAGTAGTGGTAAGTGGAGGATCTGTGTGGATTACACCGACCTCAACCGAGCTTGCCCAAAGGACAGCTTCCCCCTTCCAAAGATCGACCAACTCGTCGACACCACCTCGGGGCACCGCCTCCTGTCGTTCATGGACGCCTTCTCCGGATACAACCAGATCCGAATGAGCCCGGAGGACGAAGAGCACACCGCCTTCATAACTGACCGTGGAACTTTTTGCTACAGGATGATGCCATTTGGCCTCAAGAACGCGGGGGCAACGTACCAGCGCCTGGTCAATAGAATCTTCAAAGACCAGATCGGCCGCAACATGCAGGTGTACGTGGACGACATGCTGGTAATGAGCAAACCCGAGTCGGATCACGTGGCTGACTTGGCGGAGACCTTCGGCAACCTCCGACGCCATCAGATGAAGCTGAACCCGGCGAAGTGCGCCTTTGGCATCTCCGCCGAGAAATTCCTTGGATTTATGGTGACCCAAAGAGGAATCGAGGCCAACCCGGAGAAGGTCCAGGCCATCCTGGACATGGAGCAGCCCGCCTCCAAGAAGCAAGTGCAGCAACTAACCGGCCGAGTTGCGGCCCTCAGCCATTTTATCTCCAGGTCGGCGGACCGCTGCCGTCCCTTCTTCAAGGTACTGAGGAAGATGAATGACTTTGCTTGGACCGAGGAATGCCAGCAGGCCTTCGAGGAGCTGAAGAAGACCCTCGCATCGCCACCATTACTGTCCAGGCCCGAGGAGGGAGAGGAGCTTATCCTCTATCTAGCGGTCACCCCGGAGGCCGTCAGCTCAGTCTTGGTTCGAACCGACGGCCAGGGGGCCCAGCGGCCGGTGTACTATACCAGCAAACTTCACCGTGACGCGGAGCTCAGGTATTCTCGGCCCGAGAAACTCGTTTTTGCGCTAATAGTGTCTGCCCAGCGTCTCAGGCCTTATTTCCAAGCGCACCCCATCGCCGTCTTGACGGATCAACCGCTGAAAGCAGTGCTCAGCCGACCCGATACCTCGGGACGATTGGCCAAGTGGACACTGAAACTCAGCGAGTTCGACATTGCGTACAGGCCGAGGCTGGCCATGAAGGCACAGGTGCTAGCCGACTTCTTGGTCGAGTGTGCAGGCTTGGGCAAGGAGCCCGAGGAAGGCCCCTCAGGCCGATCGATGGAGATAGGCACCGACGAGCCCGGAGAGGATGCCTGGATCCTCCATGTAGACGGAGCCTCAAACTCCGGCGGGAGCGGGGCTGGGCTCATCCTTGCCAACAGCAACGGGGTCGTCGCCGAATGCGCACTCCGTTTCCAATTCCCCGCGACAAATAACCAGACGGAGTACGAAGCACTTCTTGCCGGACTGAGAGTCTCCCGCGAGCTGGGCGTAACCAACCTCAAGGCTTTCACTGATTCCCAGCTTGTGGCGGGGCAGGTGTCCGGGGAGTACGTCGCACACGACCCCCAAATGGCAAGATACTTGGAGCTCGTCAAGGAGGGCGCGTCCAGGTTCCGACGCTTCAACGTCTTCCATATCCCCCGCGGGGAGAACGCCCGCGCGGATGCTCTCTCCCGACTGGCGACCCTGCCGGACACGATGCTGGGACGCGCCTATGTGGAGCGCCTTGAGTTCCCGAGCCTCGAGGTGCCGACGGAGGTCCATCAGGTCAGCCATGAACCTAGCTGGATAGACAAGTACGCCGCATACATCACCAATGGCACCCTGCCGGAGGACCGCGAGGCGGCTCGCCTCATCAGGAAGAAGGCCGTGCGGTTCGTCCTGATGGACTGGCAGTTGTATCGAAGATCCTACTCCTACCCCCTCCTCAAGTGCGTAGGACCCACGGAAGCCAAGCTTGTGCTCCAGGAAATCCACGAAGGCGTCTGCGGGAACCACGTGGGGGGCAGGGCATTGGCGTACAAGGCCCTTCGTCAGGGCTACTTCTGGGAGACGATGAAGGAAGACGCCGCTGACTTCGTGAGGAAGTGTGACCGGTGCCAGCGTCACGCCACGGTGCAGCGACAGCCCTCCAACCCAATCTCCCAGCTCTCAGCCCCCTGGCCGTTCGCCCAGTGTGGGATGGACCTCCTGGGCCCATTCCCGCCGGCGTCTGGCCAGCGAAAGTTCTTGATAGTGGCAATCGACTACTTCACGAAGTGGGTCGAGGCCGAACCCTTGGCGAGGATCACCGAAGCAAATGTCGCCAAGTTCTTCTGGAAGTCCATCGTCTGCCGCTTCGGCCTCCCCCACACCGTGGTCACTGACAACGGACGCCAGTTCGACTGCCAGGAGTTCAAAAAATTCTACAGCGACCTCGGCATCAAGCATCGCTTTACCTCGGTGGCGCACCCCCAGACCAATGGGGAGGCCGAAATCACGAACAGGACCATTCTTCAGGGCCTCCGCACGCGGCTAGACCAGGCCAAGGGCAAGTGGGCCGATGAGCTCCCCAGCATCCTCTAGGCATACCACACCACCCCGAGGACGGCTACCGATGAAACCCCGTTCAACCTCGTCTTCGGAGCCGAGGCAGTCATCCCGATCGAGCTCAGCCTACCCACACTGCGTGTGGAGCAATATGACGAGACAGAAAACTCAGCCAGGATGATGCTCAACCTTGACCTTCTCGAGGAAACGAGGGACAAAGCTCGAATTCGAATGGCGGCGTATAGGCAACGCGTGGCCAGGTATTACAACTCCCGAGTGCGGCTGAAGGTTTTCCGTCCCGGAGACTTGGTCCTCCGGCGCGCTGAAGCTTCCCAGCCACGGGAATGCGGCAAACTATCTCCCAACTGGGAGGGCCCATACCGGGTGGCAGAAGCCCTCCCTCATGGCGCATACTACTTGGAGGAGTTGGGAGGTGCCAGGTTCCCCCGGACGTGGAACGCCTCGAACCTGAGGATGTACTATCAGTAATGTAAGGTTCCCTGCTCCTGTAATAAAGTTCCCCCACTTCAAACACTCCCTTCTCACTTCGACAAGAAAGCCGACGGCATCGGGTTCAGTCCGGAGATCCTGGGCTTCGGCCTGGAAGGCGGTGCAGAACCCAGTTCGCCCACGAGAGCCCGAAGAACAGCTCAGCACGCCGTGCAAGGCTTGAGAAAGCCTGCGGCATCAAGCTCAGTCCGGAGATCCTGGGCTTCGGCCTGGAAGGTGGCGCAGAACCCAGTTCGCCCACACAAGCCCGGAGAACAGCTCGGCAAGCCGCGCAAGGCTTGAAAAAGCCTGCGGCATCGAGCTCAGTCCGGAGATCCTGGGCTTCGGCCTGGAAGGTGGCGCAGAACCCAGTTCGCCCACACAAGCCCGGAGAACAGCTCGGCAAGCCGCGCAATGCTTGAGAAAGCCTGCAGCATCGAGCTCAGTCCGGAGATCCTGGGCTTCGGCCTGGAAGGTGGCGCAGAACCCAGTTCACCTACACAAGTCCGGAGAACAGCTCAGCAAGCCGCGCAAGGCTTGAGAAAGCCTGCGGCATCGAGCTCAGTCCGGAGATCCTGGGCTTCGGCCTGGAAGACGGTGTAGAAACCGTGTCGCCTGCGCAAGTACGAAGGCGGTCCCAAAGACGGGCCCGCTTAAGGCCTACTCTGCCGCCATGCGACCCGGGAGGCCCCAACCTTCGATTTAAGCAATGGAAGGACCAGGCCTGCAATTGTTTCAAGCATTACATGCCAACATCTCAGAAAGAAGGAAAAAGAAAAGTGAGGTAAGATGAACTCGGAATTTTATCAAACTTAGACTTTCATTAATGCAAATGGCCAGTACAAGCTGGGAGTCCCGACAGGCCGGGAGTCCCCAAAAACAGAAGAGAAAAAAAAAAAAAAAAATGCTACGACAACAAAGCAGGGAGAAGGCATCGGGCTCAGTTTGGTGCAGGGTCGGAGCCCTCTGCCGGGGGCGCGGGCACTGCGTCCTCGACTTCTGCGGCGACCGGCTCTTGAGGCTGCTCCGGAGCCGAAGCTTCGCTGGTCGACGGCGCCGCAGGAGTTGCATCGGCCGCACCGGAGGCCCTGCTCTCGACTCCCTGCCTTCTGCCTCCGATCACCACCTCGCTAAGGTCGAGCTTGGGAAAGAAGGCCCCCACCTTCTCCCGGCACATCCGGAACCCCTTCAGGAAGGAGTCCACGGCGGCCTCCCGGACCTCCGACGTGTACTCATCGGAAGCCCGAAATTTCGGGACGGCCTCCTGCGCCTCCCGCTTTGCGGCCTCCAGGAGTCCGTTGATGTACGCACTCCGGTCCCTCGCCGCGCTCGCGTCTCGCCGGGCCTCCTCCAACTGGCGCTCCAGCCACTGGGAGTGGGCCTGCAGGCGAGCCTTCTCCGCCGCGTCCTCCTCCGTGCGGCGTTGGTGGGAGGCCCGCTCCTCCGACAAGGAAGCCTCCAGCTCCTTGTTCCGCCCTTCAGAACGCGCCAGGTCAGACTGGAGGGCCTGTTTGTCGGCTCGCAGCTCGACCCCCTTCTCCATGAGGTCTTTGACGTCGGCCGCGAGCTTGCCGAGCTTCTTCTCCTTCTCGGTGTCCCTCTGTGCGTTCCCTATGAGGAAGTTCCTCAGTAGGAGAACGTCGTTCCCGATCTGCGCCAGCAAGAGCAAACCAAGTCAGGATAAAAGGAGTTGAGACTTGAAAGAAAAGGAAGGAAGGAGCTCGGGCTTACCGTGAAAAGCTGCGGGAGGATCCCGAGCAGGGCATCTGCGTAGTCCCGGCCGCCCCGAGCTCGACGGTCCCGGGCGGTGGAGGCATACTCCATGATCTTCTCCGCGAGCCCTTTATCGCGGATGACCGAGTCCCGGTGGGTGATCACCGGTGCCGGAGGTGTCAGGCTGGCTCCTGCGCTGGCCGCCCCCTCAGCTGATTTCGCGGTCGACGGGCCGGCGGTGGCCACCGGCTGCACTGTAGAGACGGCGGCGACGACGGGACCGGCGCCGGACGGAGCTGCAGGCGGTGGAGCCCTCTCAGCAGCGGCGCCACCAGGTCGCATGGCCGAGACATCAGTGGCCCCGCCCCGGGGCAGCCTGGGCGGGGGAGCGACGGCAATCGGGCTGGGTGCGGTCGCCGCCACGACCTCCCGGCTCGCCTCAGTACGAGCCCTCTTCGCCGCGGGCTCGTCCACCTCGACGACATCTCGCTGGGCTGCGCCCTCCAGGAGGTTCTCCAGCAAAAATTTCATCCCTGCAACACAAAGGAACAGAAAGTCAGCCGGCTCGGTCATGAAGAAAAAGGCGGCAGGAGTCAAAGTAGGGCCGAATCTCACCAGTCTCGCGGATGGGACTGATCCCGGCCTCAAAAAGATTCTGCTCCGAAAGCAGAACGTCGAGTGCCGGGACCACGTCGCTCAGGAGCTGGGAATAGGACTCCTGGTCCGCCGACTCGACCCGAGAATTTTGGTTTGGAGTCCGGTCCGGTTCACTCCAGGCCCAGTCGACATCTTCGACTGAGGCGAAGAAAAATCGGCTCTTCCAGCCCTTCACCGAGGAAGGGATGTCGAACCGGAGACATCTGGGCCGGGGCGAAATATACCACCAGCCGTCATCGGTGGAGCACTTCTTCAGGGTGAACAAGGCCCTGAAGAGGGAGAAACGGGCAACGAACCCGTGGAAGTGACAGAAGACAATGAAAGAAAAGATGACCCGGATGGCGTTGGGAGCCAGCTGGGCCGGGACAAGCCGGAAATGGCTGAGGAAAGAAAGAAAGAAGGGATGCAGAGGAAACCGAAGACCCACAAGGAGGAAGTCTTCGTAGAAGGCTATGCGGCCGGGGCCACTCATGGTGACGCGCTCCTCGGACCGCGGAACAAATAGACGAATGGACCCCGGGATGCCGTAAGCATCCCGAAGCAGAGAAAGATCGCCTTCGGTCATGGTGGAGGCATGACCGGAGGGACCAGCAGGAAGAGAAGGAGGAGCAGGAAGAGAAGGAAGAGCAGGAAGAGAGCGGAGGGGCACGGCAGGAGCAACCGGAGGAGGCCGGGTCCCCCTAGGGATGCCAATGGTGACACCCCCGGGTTGCAGACGCTGGCGGATCTCCTCCGGGATCGTCTCCTCATCTGAGGAGGAAGAAGATGGAGTCCTCAGCCGGGATGGACCGGCCTCGTCCGGATTGGAAGAGACATGGCGACGGCGCGCCATGGAAAAGAGAGGAGCTGAGGATCAAAGAGAAAAGAAAAAGAAAGGGAAGGAGGGGAGCCGGAGAAGACGAGGGCACTCACCGAAAATACGCTAGACGAGTGCAAGGCAACAGGAGTTAGTCTGCAGCAAACCGCCCACGAAGCAAGGGGAAAGGCCTCGTTCTGGAAAGTCCCCTCCCTTTCAAACTCAGCCAACAGCGGCCGTACCCGTCATTCCGCCTCAGACCACTGGATGATCGCCACGTGGGCACACGCCCGACACCGACGCCTCGTTAGCAGAGTAACGGCCTCTGCCTCGAAGCGACGCATTAATTGCGGGCAAGTGGGCGACGCGTGGCGGCTCCCCATAGGTTTTTAGTCGCATCGAGCCACGGCGACGAGGATCGTGGCAATTATGATGCAAGATCTTCGCCTCCCCACGTCATGTCCGCATTTAATCCCGACGTTCCGTTCTACGACGCCCCGACGGAACGACGGGCTGGAGGGCAACTGTTATAGCCGTGACAGTGACGTGGCCAGGCTCAGGTACCGCCAAATACGATCGAGCCACGTGGAGGCTTCTTCGGCCAAGTCAGCGCCACGTCTTCAAGACCAGGTTCTACAAGACTACAGCGCCCGGCAATTTTCTAAGGCAAACTCCCCCCGCCGAGGTCGAGCTCGGATCGGAGCTCCTCTACCAACTCGATGGCGCCCAAGCCCGGAGAGATCCGCCCAAGTGAGGTCGGTCGAAGCCAGGAGACCTCCTGCCACCTCGCCAGGTGTCCGCCCAGGAGGGGCCCACCTAGGCCGAGGTCGGCTGTTCCTTCGCCAAATTGCCAGGTGGCCTCCCGGAGATGGGCCCACCTCGGCCGAGGCCAGGCGACCTCCTGCCACCTCGCCAGGTGTCCACCCAGGAGGGGTCCACCTAGGCCGAGGTCGGCTATTCCTTCGCCCCTTTGCCAGGTGGCCTCCCGGAGACGGGTCCACCTCGGCCGAGGCCAGGCGACCTCCTGCCACCTCGCCAGGTGTCCACCCAGGAGGGGTCCACCTAGGCCGAGGTCGGCTGTTCCTTCGCCCCTTTGCCAGGTGGCCTCCCGGAGACGGGCCCACCTCGGTCGAGGCCAGGCGACCTCCTGCCACCTCGCTAGGTGTCCACCCAGGAGGGGTCCACCTAGGCCGAGGTCGGCTATTCCTTCGCCCCTTTGCCAGGTGGCCTCCCGGAGACGGGTCCACCTCGGCTGAGGCCAGGCGACCTCCTGCCACCTCGCCAGGTGTCCACCCAGGAGGGGTCCACCTAGGCCGAGGTCGGCTGGTCCTTCGCTCTTCGCCAGGTGGCCCCCGGAGATGGGTCCACCTCGGCCGAGGTCAGGCCGCCCGTACGGGGAAGGTCTCAGGGAAGAGGCGCGGCCCCCGAGGTCATCCCTTGGGCCGTACGAATCCCAGACGGTGCCCCGTACGGAGGGCGGCGGCACGCGGAACATCACTTGCATCGGCCCGACAAGCTCCGCAACCGAGGGGCACGGTTCTGATAGAACAGGCCCTATAGATGGATGGCGCCCGCGCTTGGTAGAGAGAGCGCTCTCGCTGGGCCCGAGGCCTGACCGGCCGCCTTGTCAGCGCCGCCCTCCCTTTTTCTCTTCTGTCTTTGCCTTTTCCCTGCTGGGCTCGGCGGACGAGGTCGGAAAGCCGCTTGGCCCCCCTTCACCGAAAAGGGAAAAGAGAAGAAGACAGGGGAGGGGAGTCTCCCAGGAGGAAAAGACAAGCGCACGACGAAAGGAGATAAAGAGGGAGGAATCTGGGGACAACGGAGGTAAGCGAACAAGCCTGGGGACAAAGGAGAAGCAGCGGCAAAAGGCCTCACCCCGGAGAGTGAAAACCAGAGATCCCGAGAGGGAATCACTGGGAGTGATCTCGGCAAGGAGGCCCAGCCGAGATTCTGGTCCCCAGAGCGTCTCTCTCACTAGTAAACTCTCTCAGTCTGGAACCCTTTCGGGGGTCCGTCTGGAGAGTCTGTTCCTTCTCGTCATCTACTGACTTGACCGTCGGAGTTCCCTCGCCGGGATCCCCGGCCAGGGTCTTCTAACCCCTTTCTTGCAGGTTAGACGCGGCCAGGGAGACTCCTTCGCCAGGCGGTCAGGAGGGATCGGCAGATCCGTGGCACGGGCGCGACGACGAGAGCGGCAACAGCTAGTTATCTCAGCTTTTATCCCATCATACTACAGTGAATATTTTTGGACTAATAGGAGCATGCGGTGCAGGCCACGCTGGATTTGCTGCACCGCACGCGGTGCACAAAGAATTACTCGTGGAATTAGAGAATGTGGGGGTAAGAAAGACGAGAGAGACCGGGAGACCCAGGGAAGGGAAGATAGATTTGAAAGGGAGATAGATGAGAGAGAAATTGGACGAAGAGAGAGGAGATTGAAGGATAAAGAGGGTGCGGGATGGAGAGAAAGGATAGTGAGAACGCAGGGAGAGAGATCGGTTGGGAGAGGGGAGAGAAGGAGATTGGAGAGAGAGAGATAGAGGAGAGAGTGGAGAGAGATCATGCGGAAGATGGAGGATAAAGGGGAACAAGAAATCAGGAGGGAGAGAGCAAAGAGGGGAGAGAGAAATTAAGAGGTAGGTTTATTTTACGAGCATGAAATGGGACTATATTCAGGTTGGGGAACCGGGCTAGGCTAAGACCTGGGAAAGCATCAGCTTGTGCCCATCTTAAGATTTATTTGGGCCCTATTTTTAAAGTTAACTCTTATCTGTACAGCACATCTTGTCCTATTTCTTGAGTAATTCCTTATCGACCACCGATGGTATAGAAAAAATATACCACAAAATATCATTGTGCGCGTATGGATTACCTAAGTCCTACTTTTTAATATACATTTAATGCCCATAATTTTATTTTTTTATTAAAAATTTTAAATGATGAAAATATCTCTTTCTTATAATAAAATTATGATATCCATTGGTTTAAAGTATGGTATCTTTGTCTTGGATTATGACATCCATATATTATAAAATCGAGGAATATTTTTATTATTAAAAAAATTTTAAGATTTTTCAATAATAAAAATACTCTTAATCTTATGACATCCCGTGAATAGGGTTATGATATCCTGTGAATAGGGTTATGACATCCTGTTCATAAAGAAGTATCATAGGATAATGATATTTTTGTTATTCAAAATTTCTAAGAAAATAAATTGCAGATATTAAATATACTTTCGAATGACAAAAATGTCCTTCCCTTATAATAGTCGTTTGTGAACAAGATATCGTAATCCTGTTCATATGATGTCACAAGACCAAGAATATTTTTATCATTAAAAAATTTTAAAATTTTTTAATGATAAAAATACAATTTTCTTTTAATATCTTGTGAATAGAACTATCGCATCCTATTTGCAAACAAGTACCATAAGAAAATGATATTTTAGTCATTCAAAATTTTTAATAAAAAGTAAATTATAGGTATTAAATACTTGTTTGAATGATAAAAATGTCCTTCCTATATGATACTTATTTGTAAATAGGATATCATAATCCTATTCACAGTATATCGGAAGGTAAGGAATATTTTTATTATTAAATTTTTTTAAATTTTTTTCAATGATGAAAATATTTCTCAGCTTTATAATACGTAGGTGTCAAAATCCAAGTTAAGATATAGCATAATCCTAACCAACGGGTATCATAATTGTATTATAAGGAAGGGGTATTTTTATCATTCAAATTAAAAAAAAAAGGAGAAAACTATATTATCATATGCATGTTGAGAAGTGGGACTTACATAGCCCTATCAAGTTGTATGATATATATATATATTTTTATTATTATTATTTTTGTAGGGGGTGGGGGTTGGGGGGTGGGGGCGCGTGTTTGGGTAAGGGGAAAAAATAGAGAAGCTGTGCTGTATGGTTCAGCGCATAGCTTGTTCTCTGGCCCAATCTAAAGATAGGCCCAGTTTGGGCCCATATATAGCCCGGAAGGATCATTGTAATTATGCACGCTAGTATTTTGGATCTGGGAAAGTAGATCATGACAAATACATGGAACAATCATGAGCACATAATGGTGGACTAGAAGGAACTGTAGCTTGCCCCAATTGTAACACCTCCTTAATTGGCAATCAAATGTGTTGGCTTAGAATCTAGGATGGTGCATCCTCAAAAATTTACACCTGGATAATTATATGTTTGTGGATATCCCTCTCTCTTTCACACAAAAAGAAATTATCACATTTGGACCAAGATTTGCATAAACTTTAAGAGGAAATGATTTAAGATTTACGATAACTATTAGTACTCGAAAGGAGAACGGGGATAGGATAATAATAAGGATTTCTTTGTGTCCTTCATGATTTTTAGCTCGGATTGTCGCTCAAATTAGTGTATCTTGGCACAACCCATACCTACGTGAGCCGAGTAGACCAAATCAATAATTGCATACTTTTAAGAACATAGCTAGGGTAAAAATTAACACCACACCCTGTTCGATTTGAATATAGACTCGGTGCATACTTAATTTATACTTGATTCATGCTTGACACACATATCTAGTGGATCTTAAAATTATTATATCCCCAATCATAAATTACGTGTTAGTGATGGATGGATAGGATTTGGATCAAAGTTAAAGTTAGATCCGGATCTCTTACTGAGCAGCATCTTTGTTAGCTATAGGTTTAAGCAGAAGGGAAAAAGTTTGAAAGAGACTTTAGATCTTTAAAAGAGGGATTAAAAAAATTTATCACCCTGCATGAGGTGACCAACACGGAAGATGACAGCCTTCTTTTCTTTTCTTTTTCTTCTATTTTTTTTTTTTTTTTTTTTTTGATTAGGACTGCCCTTCCCAATCTTCTTCACCTTTTGTAGAATATCCAATCTCATGGATTTAGTCATGAAGCAATAAGAAAAATGTATTTCATTGATGATTAATTTTTCATCCATGATCTTATAAATATTTAAAAAATATATATTCTCATAAATTTATAATTTTTATATATATATTATATATATATATATTCTTATAAATATATTTATATATTTAAAATAAAAAGTACCGTATGAGTATCCAGTAATATTATCCAAAAAGTGCTTTTTATAAAATTTTTTTTTTTTTTTTTTGAAAAAGCTAGATAATTTGGGCGACAATTTAGGCTTCGTACTTCTACTTCTTCGATTCTTCCAAACCAAAAGTAACATGAAATAAATCACTACCCTTCAAAAAAGAATGAAATGTATCGTTGGCATGTTTTAAAAATATATTTTTATGACTTTTAAAGTAAATAATATTAATTTTTAACAATAAATGTTCCATAAGCCATGTCCGCCACGGCTTAACATAAGCCAGTCCACGTGGTGCTGTACAGTTTTCTTTCCAAGTCCATCTGGCGTCGGACACGTGCATCTAAATGATAAGTTTGTTTTGTTAGGCTTCTCCCTCCGTGTACTCTCCCTTCACCCGATAGTATCGCAAGCCGAATCCGATGCCCGAGGAGCCACCGCACTGTGGCGGCGCCGCCGGCGACGGCGGTGCCGGGCTCATTATGGCGAACAGCGAGACCATCCGATCCTTTCTCCTGTCCGCTGCGGAGGACCGGCAGCATCTCACCGACGAGCTACGGGAGCTTGCTTCGTCTCTCTCCTCCCGGAGCTCCGTCCCTTATAGATCCCTCCGGAGCATCTGGTCTGCCCTCCCCCCAGCCGGCCGTCCCGCCCTCCGCCGTCTCTTCGCCGGCGCTGACTTCGTCTTCTCCCGACCCAAACCCCGGGAAAAGGTACGAACCCCGCTCGAGAGCATCAAATTTTCCTTTTTTTCCTGGGAATCGTTTTTTAGGGTTAGGTTTTGGTCTTTGGATGGGATTGGTAGAGCGAAGAGTTAAAGGCGAGGCTGAGAACGCTCGCGGAACTGGCGGAGAGGAGAGAGTACGAGGAGCTTGTGAAGGACATCGCGCCCAAGAAGAAGACCGTGGAGCCCTTCTCTTCCTACAAAGATCAGATAGGGTTTGGTATAGATCTCTTCTTTGTTCTTCTGCGTTCTTGAATTAGAGATGGTAGCTGTGTGGTTTATCGAAAATATTTGTAGACTTAAGAAATCAGATTAAAAATGCTACAGAATCGGAAGTGGGCGTTAAGCCTAAACCCTAAATGAAACTCCTTGCATAAAATTTGAAACCCCAAGGCCTCCTGTTTCGAAGAAATGCGAGTGACTAATAGGAAGGTATACCCCATGAAGGATGCAAAGCACCATGGCTAAGACTTTCACATGAACATGGCCAAAAAAAAGTTACTGCAGATATCCAATTAACCATAGAAGTCCTGTTACTGAGTATAGTTCTAGTCTACTAGATTATGCGTCCTATCAAATTCTCTTCCCAGATTTAGAGCGGTGTGATTTATATTTGTTCATCATAATTCAGTTATTATTATTTCACAAAGATGCAATCATATGCCCCCTTTCAGATATACCTGAGACCATGTGACCCATATTTTTGAAGATTGGTCAAACCTATTGTTTTATGGGATTCCGTCTGAAATGATTTGGGATGGAACCGAGGGGTTGCAAGCTGTATTTTAGAACCTTCATGCATAAGCACATTGAAACACCAAACTCTTGACAGTATCAACCTCACTAGGATATCAGTAGATTCCTTGAACCTACACAATAATGATCCAGCAAAGTTTGATAATTTAGTAGTTGGTTCCTGTTTTGATGTCATCTTTTTGAATTAGTTCTAGGACAGAGCAACGTCGAGGAAGAGAAGATCCTTCCATGAAACTTTTTGTGTGTGTGTGTTGTTTGGGGGGTGGGGGGGGTGGCGGGGAGGGGAGAAACCCATAAAGTAAATCTAAAAGTTGGGAACTTGCTTATGTGGGTAGAGAGCCAGCTGCTCTGGAAATTCCTTTAACCTTAAACATAGTCCTCATCTGCCTTGTAAATTCTAGATGCTAGCTTTATTCATATGTTGAACTTTCATACGAATTATGTCATCTATACCCACTTAAATTCCCTATATCTTGATAAAAAAAAATTAAAAAAAACCAAGCTAACCTTGGTGAACCATCATTCTTAAGTCTGCGATCACATCAAAAGATAAAAGTTATTTTGAAATATCCAGTTATATAGTTCTGCTAACCTGTAGCTATTCCAAGTTTCCTCTATTACAAAAGAAAGTTATATATATATATATATATATATATATATATATATATATGTTGCCACTGAATCTCCCGGATCGGGTTCTCTCGACCTGGTTGGAGTGTGCATCTCCCCAGTGCCTGAAAAAACGTCCCACAGGCCGGAGGTGTTCCGGCGGGACCCTCCGATGGTTAAATTAGTAAGAGCCTTAGAGCAACAGAATGGAAGAATCAAATGGAGATCGCTTGTGGGAAGGAAGAAGCTCTCTTACCGCTCGGAGACCGCTTTTTTACCTTATATAGGCACGGAACCTTGCCAGAATATGTTAGGGGCCAGGTTAGGAATGGCCAAACTGTTCCTAGAGGAATCTCAGTAGTGGCAAGGTGGCACCAGATTGTGGGACTTGTAGAGTAACGGCGCTGAGATCGTAGGATCCACAGAGTAATGGCGTCGATATGTCAAGATTCAGTCGTGACGGAATCCTGGCACCAGCTGGAAGGAGCCTCTGGAGCTTTTGGGCCGATATGGGCTCGACTAGAGCGGGTCGGACCTTCGGTGGGTCAGTTGGACCTTTGATCCGACCCGATCGAAGGGCCGTCGGCTCCGGTCTGGTTCGGAGGAGAGCCGATTAGGTATAATAGTTGCCCCCTTGCTCTTGGCCTTCGGGAGGGCTTGTAGCTTTTAAGGGCAAGAGCATCATTCTTGCATTGAATGCACTTGTCCTTGAGGTGATTGCAGATCAATTGGGCGTACTGTGCCCAGTCGCTTTCCACTCCGAAAAATCGTGCTCGGGACAGGTGTCGACAACATATTGGAGGCGTAGGGAGCGGCAATTAATGCAGAAGCGGTGCAATGATGAATGGCCAACCTGGCCCGCTCGGCCGTCGGGCTTCGGAGGTGACTTGGGTGACATGGCGGCATCTGGGCGGTTGGCGCCGTGCTGGGGGTGACCCCTCTGCTGTCGATCTAGTAATCATGCAGATTGCATTTCGAACATGCTTCCCTTTGTTGCATCGGCTTCCGCTGCATGGGGAGTCGTACCGTCTGACGCTTGTATCGCGGCACTCGAGGGACAGTGAGAGGCTGTCCGCCCAGGGGCTATAAAAGGGGGGCGCTGAGATGCTGGGTGGAGTTTCTTGCTGCAACCGCACTTGAAAAGAGAGCGCCACATTCCATCGTCTCTGCCCTGCCTTACAGTAATGGCCTCCAATTATAGGGAGAGGGAGCTAGTTCCCAATCAGATCCAGTCTGAAATGACGCGGGATCGGGTAGAGGCCCTTAGTGTTAGATACAACATCCCCTCCATCCTGCACCTCATTGTCCCGGACCGGGAAGGGAGGGTAACCGGGCCACTAAGCCCCGGGGCCCTTCCGATATACGAGGATCACCTAAAGGCTGGCTTTAGGTTCTCCTTGTCCGACTTTTTTATCGAGGTCTTCAACCTCTATAGGATTATCCCTGTGTAGCTGACCCCGAATAGCATTCGGGCCATCAGCTGTGCTTCATGGTTCTGTGCCAGAGAGCCGGAGCAGAGCCTAGGACCTCCATCTTCACCACCTTCTTTGTTCTGAAGTGTGACTTTAGGAGCAAAGAGTGGTGGGTGCTTAGCCCCCATCCCGGGCGGAAGATTCTTGAAGGGCTCCTGTCGGCCATCCATGGTTGGAAATCCAAATTCTTTTTCGTGCATAGCCTCCGGCCTTGGGGTTTTGACCTGTCATGGAGGGAACCAAGGCTGAAGGCTAATGAAGGGAGGGCAGTGCTATTGGCCGACCAGGCTGACTTCAATGAGATGGAGGAGGCCGGCATCACAATGGTGTCGGAGTTGCTTTGGGAGGATAGTCTCCACTTTGCCAGAGCCAGCCGCTACGAACACTTAGGTAGGGTAGAAGCCGTTGTCATCGGTCCCTTTTTTGTTCTGTAGGCTTTATTTTATTCTTTACTTCGGTCTTGTCCTTGCAACAAGGGAGAAGATGAAGCCTAATAAGACGAGGGTAGCAGAGTCGGCAGCGAAGAAAAGGGCCGCTCAGTCTGCGGAGCCGACCGCGGACAAGCCGAAGAAGCAGCTGGCGGAGGAACGACCCACGATCATAGTGGCATCGGTCCGACGAAGATAATGTACCCTTGTTGGAGCGGATGGCGGCGAGGGCGTCGGGACCTCCGCCCACTGCCGGGGAGTCGGCCACCCGACCGGAGTTGACTGCGTTGGAGCCGACCGTGCTGGAGCCGATCGTGTCGGAGCCGATCGAAGAGGGGATAGCCCCAACCTCACCATTGGCTGAGCCGACAGAGACAGTTCGCCTTGCGGACAAGGGAAAAGATGCAGTCAGGAGAGTGGATATCGGTGAGGTCAGCTACGACACCTTTAAATGCTGGCACGCTCTTCAGAACCCCCAGCAGTCTAGGGATCTGCTCAAAGAGGCTATCACAGAGGTTGACTGGGAGGAGTCATGTCGGCGCAAGCTGAACCAGGTGGCGAGAGGCACCTACCTCAACCTGATGATGGTAACTTATTATCCCTTCATCTTCTTTCTTGTTTCGCTTTTATCTTGTGTGACTAACACGGCTTATTGTTTGCAGCTTCTCCATGATGTCTTGCTGATGGACGAGGGCCTCGGCGAGATGGTTCACATGACAGAGGTCTCAACCAAGAAAGCCGAGGGGTCGGAGGTGGCCAGGGCGGCGGTAGAGGCGTCGCGGAAGGCCGCAGAGAAGAGGCTATCGGCCAGTCTTGCCAAAGCCGAATCCTTGAAGAAGCAGGTAGAAGACCTGCAAATTCAGTTGGCTGAATGGGAGGCCAAGTTGAAGAAAAAGGCGAAGGTTAACTCCTTGGTCCGTCGACTGAGCGAGGAGTGGTCTGCCGACTTCGAGAGGAACGTGCGGGCCCACTAGGCAGTGTTGGCGAAGTACGTGGACCAACTGAGAGAGGCGAAGGAGCTGGCAGAGGAGCAAGTCCGCGACACTGGCAGAATATAAGGCTTCCGCCAGCTTCAATGATGAGATGGAGGAGGCCGGAGCGGTGGGCTACGAATACGGCTTCGATGATTGCCTGAAGAAAGTAGCCGAAGCCTTTCTGGAGCTCGACCTATCTGCCATGCAGCTGAAGCGGCTGGCGGAAGAAGGTGGGCCGTCCGATATCAGGGCCGATGTCCAAGCTGCTGCCGACACAGGACCGATCGACATCGGGACCGACGCCCAAGTTGCTGCCGACACGGGGCCGACGGGGGCATTGGTCGGGACTTCCGATGCAGTGCAGGAGGCTGAAACTGAAGCTCCTCCAACTATTCTCCCTGTACTTGCAGGGCAAGACTTAAGACAGACCGTAAAAGTCTGCCCACTCCTGTACAAAAACTTTTAATCAATGAATGAAATGGACTTTTCTTTTGGCATGTGTCTTTGACATTTATTTTCCTGAATATGGAACGGTCAGCTTAGTCCGATCTCGTTTCTTTAAGAAATAATTCTAAGTGTTGAATGGTTGGTTTAGCCTGAACTCGTCTCTTTTAGAAATAATTCTAAGTGTCGAACGGTTGGTTTAGCCTGAACTCGTTTCTTTTAGAAATATTTCTAAGGAAGCTTCGAGCCGGTCATACATAGGGAAAAACTCCAAGTGTCTAAGGACCTCAAGTAGTATTCTCCGATCAAGGTCGGACTCTGAGCGGGCTAAACTAAAGCCTTGGCCGATCGGAATCGGACTTGAGTGGGCTACACTATTGCCTTTGCCGATCGGAATCGGACTTGAGTGGGCTACTCTAGAGCCTTTGCCGATCGGAATCGGACTTGAGTGGGCTACACTAGAGCCTTTGCCGATCGTAATCAGACTTGAGTGGGCTACACTATAGCCTTTGCCGATTGGAATCGGACTTGAGTGGGCTGCCCTAGAGCCTTTGCCGATCGGAATCGGACTTGAATGGGCCGCCTTAGAGCCTTCACCGATCGGAATCGGACTTGAGTGGGCTACACTAGAGCCTTTGCCGATCGGAATCAGACTTGAGTGGATACACTAGAGCCTTTGTCGATCGGAATTGGACTTGAGTGGGCTACACTAGAGCCTTTGCCGATCGGAATCGGACTTGAATGGGCTGCCCTAAAGCCTTCGCCGATCGGAATCGGACTTGAGTAGGCTACACTAGAGCCTTTGCCGATCGGAATCGGATTTGAGTAGGCTACACTAGAGCCTTTGCCGATCGGAATCGGACTTGAGTGGACTGCCCTAGAGTCTTTGTTGATCGGAATCGGACTTGTTTGCAATGTAAATTGCTATTTTTATTGATAATATTTGTGGAGGTTATCTATATTTCAAGGATGTGCCACTTGTCGTCCATCTAGATGCTCGAGTCGGTAAGTTCTGGCCCGGTTCACTTCAACCACCCAATAGGGGCCTTTCCAGTTGGGGAGAGCTTTTCTTGGTCAGTCGGCCTGGATATCTTTGATCTCCGCAGAACCAAGTCTCCGACTCGGAAGCTTCGAGCCTTGACTCGAAAATTGTAATATCTGGCCATCCTTTGATGATAGATCGCCATCCTCAGGTCCGATTGGAGTCGGGTTTCTTCGAGCAAGTCGAGATCAGCCCTTCTCTGTTCAGCATTGGCAGGTTCGACAAAATAATCAATCCGGAAGGACTGCAAGGGGACTTCCACTAGTATGACCGCCTTACTCCCGTAGGTGAGATTGAATGAAGTTTCTTCTGCCGCCGTTCGGGAGGTAGTCCGATAAGCCTAAAGCACCGAATGGAGTTCTTCCGTCCAGAGTCCCTTGGCGTCGTTCAATCGGATTTTCAACCCATTTAGGATCGTCCGGTTGGTGACTTCGGCCTTCCCATTGAATTGGGGGTGTCCGATTGATGTCAACTGGTGGGAGATATGGTACTTCTGGCAGAAATCTCGAAACTTCGAGTTATCGAATTGCCGCCCGTTGTCGGTGATGATTGCCAACGGTATGCCGAACCGATAGATAATGCAGTTTCGGACGAAGGTCTCCACCTTGGCTTTGGTGATTTGTGCTAGTGGTTCAGCTTCCACCCACTTGGTGAAGTGTCGATGGTTACAATCAGGAACTTCTGTTGTCCGGATGCTAGGAGGAACGGTCCGAGGATGTCCATTCCCTACTGTGCGAATGGTCATGGGGCCGTCAGCAGGGCTAGCTGACTAGTTGGTCACCTTTGGACATCGGAGTACCTCTGGCATGTATCGTACCTTCTAACAAAATCTGCAGCGTCCTTCTGGATGGTCGGCCAATAATAGCCTTGCCGGATGATCTTGTAGGCTAAAAGTCTACCTCTCAGGTGGTCGCTACATATGCCTTCGTGCACTTCTCTGAGTGCGTAATCGGCGTCTGACAGTCCCAGACACTTGAACAGTGGCTGTGTAAATGACCGTTTGTAGATGATTCCATCAAGGACGATGTACTTTGAGGCCGTCCAGCGTACACGTCTGGCATCGGCCTTATCTTCTGGTAGGGTTCCTTCGTTGAAGAATGCAAGGATGGGGTCCATCCAAGAGGATTCTCGCTCCACTTGATGGATTCCTGACGTCTCTTCAGCAATGCTAGAGCTTTGTAAGTGTTCCACGAAGGTCCGGTCAGAGGGGTTAGTGACGGTAGTAGCTAGCCGTGACAAGGCGTCTGCCTGAGAATTTTGCGCTCGAGGTATATGGAGTATCTCGAAAGATTTGAGTTGGGTCACGAGGCTCCGTACCTTGCTCAAGTACTTGGCCAGGGTTGGATCTCTCGCCTCGAATTCGTCCCTCACCTAGTTCACAATCAGTTGGGAATCGGAGTAGGCTCTGATCCGATCGATGCCCAATTCATCAGCTATCCTCAGTCACGTGAGGAGGACTTCATATTCCGCCTGGTTATTTGATACCTGGAATGTGAAATGCAGGGCATACTCCAGGCTCTGCCCGTTGGGGTCGGCCGGGATCAAGCCTGCTCCGTAACCAGCAAGGTTAGACGCCCCATCTACATGGAGTGTCTAGGCGGGATCTGTCTCTCCAGCAATATCATCTTCAGGTATGTCGGCCGTCTGCAGAGGTGTCTTCTATCTCCAGGTACACTCGGTTATGAAGTCAGCGATCACCCGAGCCTTCATGGCCGATCGAGGCTGGAAGGAGATGTCGAACTCGCCAAGCTTGATGGCCCACTTGGCAAGTCGCCCCGAGGTATCGGGACTTCTGAGGATCGCCTTGAGAGGTTGATTAGTCAGGACGATGATCGGATGTGCCTGAAAGTAGGGCTGCAGTCGCTTGGCTGCCATAATCAGGGAGTAGACAAGCTTCTGCATCTTGGGGTACCTTGTTTCGGCGTCATGGAGTACCTTGCTGATGTAGTAGACCGTTTTTTGCCAGTTGTCCTCTCCTATCTGGACAAGGATGGAGTTCACTACCTCATCCGATGCCGATAGGTACAGATACAAGGGCTCTCCCTCTACAGGCTTAGCAAGTAAGGGAGGGGTTTTCAAATACGCCTTTAGTGTTTCGAAGGCCGACCAATATTCGTCGGTCCACTGGAAGCGATCCGACCGCCGTAGAGTTTTAAAGGGACATGACATATTTTTCGGCCGATCTAGAAATAAAGTGGCTGAGAGAAACTATCTGACCTGTGAGTTCTTGTACTTGTTTCTTGCTGGTTGGATGTCCCATGTCGACGGCCTTGATTTTATCAGGATTGACCTCAATTCCTTGCTGTGTGACCAGAAAGCCGAGGAACTTTCCCGAGGTGATCTCGAAGGTACACTTGGCAGGGTTCAATTTTATCCGATGGCGCCTTAGGGCGTCAAAGAACTCTTTCAGATCCTTGATGTGGTCGGCTCTCTGGAGGCTCTTGACTATCATGTCGTCAACATATGCCTCCATGTTTCTTCCAAGTTATCCCTCGATGACCTTGTTGATCAGCCTCTGGAACATGGCTCCGGCGTTCTTTAGGCCGAAGAGCATCATCATGTAGTAGTACAGCCCTTTGTCAGTGACAAAGGCTGCATTCTCTTTGTCTTTCGGGTGCATGCTGATCTGGTTGTACCCGGAAAAGGTGCCAATGAAGCTTAGAAGTTGATGACCTGCAATGGTGTCCACCAGCTAGTCAATCTTCGATAAGGGAAAGCTGTCCTTCAGGCAGGCTTTATTGAGATCAATGTAGTCTACACATATTCTCCACTTTCCGTTGGCCTTTCTCACCATTACGACATTCGCCAGCCAGTTGGGATAGTGGGCTTCTCTGATGAAGCCAGCTTCGAGGAGCTTCTTGACCTCCTTATCAACCGTCCTTTATCTCTCGGAGGCGAAGCTCCTCTTCTTCTGTCGGACAGGCTTGTAGGTGGGGTCCACCTTAAGCCGATGGGTTATGACTTCTGATGGGATGCCTGGCATGTTCGACGCCGACCAGGCGAAAATGTCGGCATTGTCCCGTAGGAAGCTGACCAGCTCTAATTTGGCTTCATCGAGTATACTTCCGATCTGCAGGGCTCTAGTAGGATCGTCCTCCCTAAGAGGTATGAATAGGATCTTCTCAATCGGGTCTCCGTAGCAGTTGGCTTCGGACCTGGGATCAAGCTGTTCCAAGGTGGAACGGTCTTCCGATTGCCTGTCCTGAATGATCAAACACTGCCTGGCCATCCTACGATCCCCTCTCATCACTCTGATCCCATTCCGAGTTAGAAATTTCGCCAGCAAGTGGTAGGTAGACACAATGGCTCGGAATTTGTTGAGGGCCGGCCGTCCCAATATGGCGTTGTAAGTCGATGTCGTGCGGATGACCACAAAGTTGATAGGGAAGGTCTTTTGATAAAGTTCCGATCCGATGGTCACGGGCAGAATTACTTCTCCTACGCCGACAGAGTTCCCCCCGAACCCTGTCAACGGTGTTGGGGATTCTTGCAGCCTAGTCCTAGGCAGATTCATCTTGACAAAGGTATCATACAGCAAAACTTCGATGGAGCTTCCATTATCAATGTGGATCCTTCTTACATCATAATTGGCAATTACTGTCGACACAACAACAGGATCGTTCCCGGAGACCTGGGTCTCTTGGAGGTCTTCGTCGGAGAAACTAATTACATTAGATTCCCGAGACCTCTTTGAGAAGTCCCGACCTTCATCTCTCCAGTCGGATCGGCGATGGAGCATGCCAACATTTTCATCGATAAGGCGTTGGTTGGGCAGCTCCGTTTCTTTCGGAAGGTTACTGGTAGTGGGAGTTTCAGCCTGGTTCCTCTGGGGTCAGACGTATTTGTGCAGCTATCCCCGTCAAATCAAATCTTTGATCGCGTCCTTCAACTAGAGGCAATCTTGTGTGTTGTGCCCGTGGTTGCGGTAGAACCAGCATTATTTGTCCTTGCTTTTTGACGCGGAGAGACTCCTCATCGGGTGAGGCCTCTATAGGAAGGTCTCCTTCTCTATCTCCATAAAGATTTTCTCCCTTGGGAGGGAGAGAGGTATGTAAATCTCGAACCTCCTGTGGAAGTTCGTTGACTTAGGGCTGCGGCGTCGGGCCGAGTTGGTGCTATCGCTGGGAGGTCGGACTTCGGAAGCCCTATCGCTCCTCTTGGAAGCCGACCTCTCTTCAGCCTGGCATCGGCTTGCCGCTTGCTCTTCTGCCAGGGCGTACTTTTGCGCCCGGGCCAGTAGTTCGGAGTAGCTTGTCGGGAACTTTTTATCCAGTGAGAAGGTGAGCCTGGACGATCGCAGCCCCTTCTTGAAGGCCGACATAGCTACGTGCTCGTTGAGGTCCGGGACTTCCATGGCTGCCGAATTAAATCAGGCCATGTAATCCCGGACGGTTTCTTCTTCTGCTGCACGAGGAAGAGGCAATCCATGTTCCTCGGCGTCCGGGTGCATGTTCTAAAATGGGACAAAAAGAGTTTTTCCAG
Source organism: Areca catechu (assembly GCA_021397845.1). Taxonomy (NCBI): domain Eukaryota; kingdom Viridiplantae; phylum Streptophyta; class Magnoliopsida; order Arecales; family Arecaceae; genus Areca; species Areca catechu. Next base: position 15,942,130 of record CM038049.1, on the reverse strand, counting down.
CTGGGAGGAGTAAATCGTACCTGGTCGGATGGCAAAAAATCATATCCGAGCTGCCTTCTTAAGTGTTGCAGGAAAGGCGATGCAGTGGAGGGTGTCGGAGGCACCCTGCACCATCATGTGGGCCTTGTAAGTGCCCAGATGGTTCAGGGGGTCGGTGGTGCCATCGTAAGCATCCACCCGGGGATCTTGAAGTGACGGGAGATAGTTTCTCCCATAATTTTGGCGGAGAATGGAGGGTGGGAGTCGTACGCCAGCGCTTCCTCTCCATTTTGCCGATCGACGAGTTCGGCAATTTATTCCTCCATGCGCTGGAGCTTGCTGGTGTAGTCCCTCGGGTCTTCGTCGTGTCGCTGGTCGTGGTCGAAGACCGAATCCGCGAAAGAGCGTGAGGCGGACCTCACTCTTTTCCCGTTGGCACGAGTCCTTTGTGACCTTCGGGGCTCCGGGATCGCATGGGAATGGTGTCGAGGGACTCCCTGCTGTCGACTCCCTTCGGCAGCAGGTGATGACTAGTTCTGGACGCCATGGGGGGCTGCTGTCTGTCATTGGCTGCATCTTGGAGGTTCTGAACCACGGCGGTGAGGGTATCGATGCGGTTCAGAAACTGCTGTTGTCCTAGGATGATGGTAGGCTGAACGGTGTCGTTCTCCCTGAGAGGCTCTCTCGAACTGGCCTGGGAGCGGCCTCTCCTGCTGGAGGTATTCTGAGCTCTTTCCTTCACCATTCTTTTGCTTAGCGGTGGATTCCTCCTTTTGGAGAAGGGAAATAAGGACGAAGGTTCAAGCCACCCTTCCTTTAGAGCCAATCTGTTGCCGTTGAATCTCCCGAACCGGGTTCTCTCGATCTGGCTGGAGTGTGCGTCTCCCCGGTGCCTGCAAAAATGTCCCACTGGCCGGAGGTGTTCCGGCAGAGGACCCTTCGATGGCTAAGTTAGTGGGAGCCTTAGAGCAACAGAATGAAGGAATCAAATAGAGATTGCTCGTGGGAAGAAAAAAGCTCTCTTACCGCTCGGAGATCCCTTTTTTATCTTATATATGCGCGGAACCTCATCAGAATCTGTTAAGGACCAGGTTGGGAATGGCCAAACTGTCCCTAAAGAAATCTCAGTAGTGGCCAGGTGGCACCAGATCGTGGGACATGTAGAGTAACGGTGCGAGATCATGGGATCCGCAGAGTAATGGCGCCGAGATGTCAGGATTCAGTCGTAACGGAATCCTGGCACCAGTTGGAAGGAGCCTCTGGAGCTTCTGGGCCGATATGGGCTTGGCTAGAGCGGATCGATCGGACTTCTGATGGGTCGGTCGGACCTTTGGTGGGTCAGTTGGACCTTTGGTCCGACCCGACCGAAGGGCCGTCGGCTCCGGTCTGGTTCGGAGGAGAGCCGATTGAGTATAACAATATATATATATATGGCCTTGCCTAACATTCCGGTTGCAATCAACTTGAGCTAAGTGCCTTGTCTTGCTCCATAGCCATTTGTCTAAGAAAGCAATATATGTGAAATTCCAGAATTAAAGACGAATGCCTTTACTATACCTGTATTTGTAATAGTTCTTTTATTTCTTGTCCTCTCTTTCACTAGTATAGCCATCCAGGATATTTTGACTACATACAGAATATGATTGTGAATTTGAAAAGGTGCCTGTTTAGTCAGTTTTGTTTTACCCTAAAGTATGACCTCTCTCCACTTAATCAACTTCCTTTCAGATCTCTTAGCAATGAGCCTGGTCATGTATATCAGTTTATTATGTCTAATAGGAAATCTCAGATGCATTAACACTTTGTTACCCACAATTGCTTTATCTTTCATCCTATTGTTAGTAGCCAGAACTTTATTCAGGGTGGTGTACCAGTTTTGAAAACTTGTGGTTGCACCCCACTTCCTTAGTGTTTCCTTAGTTTTTCAGTTTGTATAAGAGACCCGCTTCCTGCACTATTCCCAATTTCAGCAACTAAGATTCTATTTCATCCCAATTCTCGTTAAGGAGTGTGCTGAGTGATTAATTGACATTGCAATTTCTAGTATGAAGGACCTGATGATGGAGTTCTAAATTTACCATATGAGCTCTCCCCTCCTGTCACATTCTTGGAATTCGAATATAGTCCTGTAAGGCAACCATTCTCTAGAAGTTGGTCTTTAGAAATATAACATGATTTCCAGGGAACAATTTCTCCAGCATCCTTTAGGTTGCAGAAACCTCAAAAGACTTGTGTTCCAGTTTGGATGAAACATATTTTGGGATCTTTAAGTTATTTCTTTTTGTACATTTTGTTTTATTTTTATGTCCAATTTAATGCATCTTGCCTCTCTCATTAGCAAAATGTATCCTGTATAAATATGTCTTACAAGAGGAAAACTTTATATGGGTGCTGGGTGCATGGTATGGTGGTCTTGGTGGTGATTGCTTATGTAACTGGAGGCCCATTTATTGCCCGGCCACCCAAGCAACTGCCCATAACAACATGGTGTAACTCAGACTCTGTCCTCTTCTGCTTACACATGACCTTACGGAGATGTGTCGAGGGTTTGTTTGTTCTATTTATGGTTTTTCAGAGTTAGTGATGGATTCTTCCTATGATTCAATATTATCAGGATTAAAAAAACAAAAATCAAATTTCAACTGAGCTGAATTCTAGCCTAAAAGCCGGACTATAAAAAATTGTCAAAACATATTCCAAATGGAGGCATTAAGGGACCAGGGTTTGTCAGTTCTCTCTGTGGTTAGCAATGGGAGTCTAAATTAATTCTTGGCAAACATATGGTTAAGATTACGTAAAGATGACTGCAGACTGATGTATTAAACGTTTGTTGGCGCGTTTATGGTTATTTGTGGGAATCTACATTACTTGCTAATTATCAGGGTTTTACGAAAATCCCAAGCCCAGATTATAAAATAATGTCATTCACTTGAACACAGCTTTATGAGTGAGTAATGAAATAAGGTTCATACAGCTGGGCCATAGGTGCATGTGGTTTTCTAGATACCGGTCTCATATATCAACCTGTCCGTATGTATCCTTACACAGATCTTATAGCTGTACTGTATTGGCCTTATAAAACTGGTCTCACCCAACTAGACTTGATTCACTAAATCAAAGTACAATTTTATATGCACTATATGACCTATAAAATTCAAACTGTGCTGAACTCTGGCCCTAAATTGAATCCAGTCTGACCTGAATTGGTTGCAAGTAAAGAAACATGATTGGTTCCAAAGTCAGAAACCGATTTGAGTTTTAGGAAGAATGATATTCACAGCCTCAGCCGCCCGACAAATCAATTTGCATCATGTGGAATTTGATTAGCCTTTTTCAGATAAGTTTCTTGTGGTGCATACTTTTTGTTTCGGTCATTTCCCAGGTTGATATATTAAGCATTGATGACAAGCAACATTTTTATTTGACAGGTCTACATGTTGTGGTGATAATGTTTACTGGGTATTTGGTTGGATTTGTTGCTTTCAGAGCCCTGTTCAATCATAGTTCTGTGATGGTAACTACCGAGAGCACTATTATTTTAACCATACATTTCCGGAGTAATAATAGCTTGTTAAAAGATTTCAGAGGACATGCACATTTTGAGGCAAACGTCTAACATGGCAGTACTGACAAACTTTGCAGAATACTGCTGGAGGCATCGTCGGATTGGTCTGTGGAATGCTCCTTGAAACAGTTCTCTTTATAATTAGAACTTCAAATCAAGAAATGGTCTCTTCCAGGTCAGCATCTAAACTGAAAAAACATCTGTAGTCCTGTGGTTGCACTGAAACGGGGAATCTGGTGGGTGTTCTTGTTTTCTTTAGTACACCTGTTAGATTGTTAGATTGTTTTCTTGTATATTTTAAGGAGAGATCTTCAAACCATTGTTTTTGATGTCTGCTGTAATCGAGAAGTGCGTAATGTATGACAAAAAAAAAAAACATCGTCAACCCAAAAATATCAATCGCTAAGTGCTCTCTTCCATTATCATAAGTTGATTTTGCCCTCACAAAATTGCTTATAGTTTGTTAATGCCAAGTGAATCTTATTCTTAATCATCTTGAGAAACTGAGATTGTTCTTCTGCGATGTCATTTGCAACATAAGTAATGGATGCCCATCCAGCGTGTAAAATAGATTAATCATTCCCATGGGTTTCGGCTTTCTCTTTTACAAAAAAATCCATTAAGTGGTTTTATGTGCTAGCTGTTACAGAATAAGAAGCAATGAACGGGATATTGAAGGCGAAAATGGGTGAAGGAGGGTTATTACTTTTTTTTGAGAAGCAAGGAAGGTTATTACTTTTAAGAATCAATGGTAGAATGCTTATTTAAATTGTTACCATATCCAATGCATAGGTCATCCCGAGCATCATGGTGCCGTTTTATTAGTCTGGTGCTGTTAGTGAATAGAATCTTGCTTGGCTCTTACCAATACAAGACAAACAATAAAAAATACCTGCAGACAGACCTGGAAAAAGGATAGGATGGCAAAGGAGCTCTCTCTTGCTTATCTTTTTTGTTGGGTGCCACACTTTTCTTTCCTTCCTTGCTTCCATCTTTCTCTCTCTCTCTCTCTCTCTCTCTCTTTCTTTTCTGTCTTTCTTTCTTTTTTCTTTTTTTTTTTGGATAAGAACGTTCAGCCTGTGTAAATCAATAATTGATTTGCTTCACCTGGAAAGTTAATAACCATTTTGTAGATTCCAGCATTGGTTGTTTGGTTCATTAGATGCATGCATTACTTTTAAGTCTTTTAGTCATTACCATTTTGCAGCTTCTGAGGATAGTCCTTGTAGTGGCTCAATCCACTGGCCAGTTTTGTTCAAGAAGTACTAGCTGCCATGATAAGCTCTTATTTGCTTTCACAAAAAAATGAATCGTTTATAAAAAATACAGGACACTAATAAAATAAACTTAAATAAAAAACCATATAAATATAAACCATATGGTAAAGTACACCTACAAAAAGCCCCAGAATACAGTTCCTAAAAAATATAGAATAAGATAACAAAATGCAAAAAGTCTAAACCAGAGATACATAAAGGAGATGTTAATAACTTATGTCAAGTAATATAAAAGATTGGAAAGTAGAAGAAATCAGATAAAAATATAACAATACATTAAAAAATGATATTTTCTTAGGGTAAATACTGTATTAAAAATATGAAATAGAATATAAAAATAATTAAAAATACATTAAAAATTTATGATAAAATAATCCGAAACATGAAAATACATTGCAAAAAAAATGATAAATTTGAAAAAAATATGGCAAAAGATATAAAACAAAGATAGAAGAAATATATAATATCTAAAATGAAATGAGCAAAAATAAAATTTTCAAAAATAAATCTAAGAATAAATATAAACATGTAAACGTATTTTAGAAAACCAAAAACACAAATTAATAGAAAATAAAAATATAAAAATATGTAATCAAATAATAAAGTATAATAGTATTAAACTAAAAATATATAAGAAAGATAATCTAAACATAAATTTTGATATAAGAAATAAATAAATGGGATGATGTTGGGGCAAGGACAAAGGGGAGAAGGGGGTATGGTGGGGAGAGCGGTGAGTTGTAATATTTAAGATGCTCCTATTTTGCAGCTCTTACCGAGCATCTGCTACTTATTACAACGTTTATGAGTGTGTCCCACCTTTCCACTTCCCATCTTTTCCGGAAAATGGATAATAAGGCTAATCTTTACATATGCAATCCTTTCATATAAAATAGTTTTTATCATCTTTATTATTGATGTCAAAATTTATCAAGTACAGAAGGAAGAGCTGAAGGTGATGCTAGAGTGAGTGATATAGGTGACTCTCCGGAAAATGATACCTATAAAAATATCCTGCCAGGGATCAGTATCGATACCAACAGTATTAAGAAGTGCATGCAGAAAGAGTGGCATACCTTAGAGGTTCTCAAGGAGCTTCTTTATAAAGATAGACGATAGGGCATATTTAAAATAATTAAAATCTTAGTGGATCTGGCAAGAAATGACCAGGCTTATTATGCAGGCTGTCAATGGCTCTTTATTTGTAGAAGATGTCCTATCCTTATTTAAGGGGTTTTTGTTTGTTTGTGAAGTTCTGCCATGCTTTGTTAGTGATATGGATTGGCACTCAAATAAGTGCTCCTCTTAAGAGATGGCAGTCAGATATGATGTGACTTGTTAGATAATCTAAGCATCAATTATTTTTTAAATAACTAAAGGAGTATACCTGAAGGGGCTTGATCAGTCTAAAATGGCCTGATTGGTTGGAATGCCTTGGCCTGCAAGCTTCGATTAATCTGAAGAGGCATGGTCATCCTGTCATGAAGTTGGTGATTGCCATGGATTGCTAGTAATAGTGCAGGGGTAAATTGCTGTTTAGACTTTCATCAAAAATTATGCTTGAAGGCTGGCTGACGATCGATCGATCGACAAGAGCTCGTTAATATCTCATGGATACAGGAGTTGGGGCTCGACAGGACTCGCTCGGATGCAATGGAGTTGGTCCTCCCACGCTCTTTCTCCCTTGGCTTTGACTACGCGACATGGGCCCTGCTTCCACCTCTTCCACCCGGCTTCTTCCTTCCATCCAATCCACGTTCTTTGTTTTCTGGCAAATCGAAATCGAGCCGAAGGAGATGCGGCATTGCGGCATTTTCATGGTTAGGGGGATCGCCGTGGTCAATCCGTTTCGTCGCCAAGGACTCAAGCAGGCTAGCATCGTCGAGGGTCTTTCATTGCCGAGGGGCCTTGCTATCGTCCTAGCTGGAATCAATTGGAATGGAGGGTGCCGATCAAAAGGGGCTGACCACTTATGGTCACTGAGGGTGCCGGCCGGAGCGAAGAGGGAGTCAAAGGCCGAGGAGGGGTCGTTTGATGCCGATCAGAGGGAAGCCATGGTGGTCCTCCCTGTTGGTGGTGATCGGAGCAGAGCCAGGGCACAATCCTTTTATGATCACTGGTCTGACCATAGGCAGGGCCCTTTGGTCACCGACCTAGCCATAACTGAGCCTGAGGTAGATGCTCAAGTGTTCCGATCCATGCTGAGCAGAGGAGAGCCGAGGTGGGGTCTTGGCTATGGATGCTGATCCTTGCTGAGCGAAGGGGAGCTAAGGTGGGATGGAGGAGTCACTCACGACTACCGAACTAGTGGGACCTCTTCATGGTTGCCGACAAGGCCTTCCTCATGTGGTTAAGAAACTGAGATCAGTGGTCTAGTCATAGGTGGAGAGGAGATTAGGGGCCCCTATCATGGAGTAGCCATTGGCTTATCACGGATGGTGCCGGCATGGAGGTGTTGCGAAGGGTTGGCATGGCTTCCTCGATATCTTAGAACCCACGGGATAGAGTTTAGCAGGTTGTCTCTTTTGGTAGTGAGGGAAGTAATGATTAGCGATGAAGTGGCATAGTCGTGGCATGATATCGGGAGACTTGGCAAGCTTGATATTTAGTATGGCGGTGGTTCACCGAGACATGCATTAAGACTTGAGGAATCCTCTTGGATTTGAAGAGGGATGCGAGGCTTTGGACTTATTCTCGACTCTGCCAAACTCATAGGGTAGGGGTCCACCATGGCACGGTTACTAGGCAAGGAGGTGCTACGCTTGGATGGTCTCGGGTGGAGGCATTCGGGGCAATGCCGGTATAATGAGTTGGCCACATTGCACGGGGATGGAGATTTTCGAGAGATTGAACCTCGAGAAATTATCTGGGCTACTTCATGTAGTCTTGATCTCTATGGTAGAGCAAAGAGGCGATAGAGGATCAATCGGGCAAGGGTTTGGCCTATCCAAATAGGTAAGTCTCATGAGCATTGTAGGATGATGTCTTGTGAAATCCATGAGAGCCGGTCAGCCATGGAGTTTAAGTGTGACTTATGGAATTTCAATCGAAGCATATGCCTTGAAGTTGGGCCGAGGATCAAGGATAAGCTAGAGGGTCATGTCGAGTAGAGGACAGCAGGATGCAAGGATCAGTCAATCAAAGATATTTACTTGATGGGTAGATTTGGATGTAGATATTGTGACAATGCTCAGGGTGTGAGTAGGCCATGGATAGAGTATTGGGCGGTATGGCCATTGACCTTTAGGACCATGGTAGTGTACAGTGATGTACGAGCAGTATCGTGACATAGAAGCTTGTGGGGAAGCTTAGATAGTAGATCTTGGGAGAACTTTGGATGTGCCTGATCAACCATAGCTTTGTGGGACTATGGGGCATGTTGGCTTGGCAGGTCAGCTAAGCAATACTAGAGATGGTTTATCTATGCCTCATGCAGAGCGAAGATGTTGCATAGTCATGTCATGTGTGTTTAGTCTGTGTATTCCTGAAGGGCAGCATGGTGGCATGTAGATCAATGGCACAGTAGTTATGTCATGACATGGAAGTACTTAGAGATTTGATATATCTCATATGGGTAATACTTGGCTTGAGGGGCAAAGCCACTGAGTCGGCATAAAGATACCAAGCTATAGAGTACTCTCGGAAAGAGTTTAATATTATGACATGGAGGCATGCATGAACGTCATAGTTGATCTGAGGGTCAAGTTGCTTGTGGGCACTTGAGAGTATTGCATATATTCAGTTCGACAATATTGCTTGGTAAGAGCATGGAGGTGCATTCTTGGCTAGGTGACTAGACTATTATGCATTAATATATATGTCCAAGGGAAGGACTCAAGAGGGTTGGCCTTGGTGTGTGGCATGCCGAGGCACTGCACAGGTGTTTGAGTCAGAAAGCCCTCATCCCGTGACAAGTGGTATCGGAGCAAAAGTTGCTCAGTTAATGGTCAACATGGTGCTTATTGTAAGCTGCTGATATGCGGGTATCCAAAGTAGTATATCTAGAGAGCTGGAAGTCTAGTGTTAGAGGAGTTGGATATCTGAATCTATTGTGGATGTCAATGACTCAGAGTGGGGAGCATGTTGCAGAGGCGATGTGCTTGGTATCGAATGCTCAAGGTTGTTTATCAATGGCACCTGTGGATGGGAGCCCATGAATGTGAAAGTCTACCAGTTTGTGGTTGCAAGATGGAATTCAGGATGAAGAGTACTCATGAATGCTGAAGCACTTGGGCTACATGCAAAGTTGTAAGGCAGAGCATCTTGAGGAACTAGAATCTCCACAAAGGCAGAGCCGGGAAAATGGACTAAGGTATTAGGGTATGTATGTAGTGCAGAGGAGGATATAGCATCTGAATTTTAAAGTGCAGGCTGAGGTAAAGGCTTAGAGAGTCGAGGGACCTAGGTGCACAATGATACGGGACATTAAAAAGAGCCATCACTTATGTGGGCAATTGTGGTGCGAAAGCACATGAATGGCAAATGTGAATTGAATTTCATAGAACTACTCTCATAATGAAGGCATTGAAAAATCAAGGTACTAGAGGTAGATATTTGGCCAATGGTGCTTGTTCGCTACACGGGGATAAGATGTCTGGTTACAAGAGGTGAAGCACGAGGGCTGTGTAGTTATTGGCCAAGGTGGCCATGGTGCGGAGATATTTGTGTTGGTCATGCTGTAGGCATTATCAGGCTCAAATGTCAGATGCAAGAGACTGTTAAGGTACTGGAGTCAGAGGAGTGAGGCAGGCCAATGGAGTAGCCTTGCGTTAGTATTTTGGACTCAGGGTGAAAACATAAAATGCAGTCAGGACAAGCCAAGTATCTTAAGAAACAACATGGACAATGGTTTTGTAGAGGCAGATAATTAGTACTCATAGTGAAGACTGATATATTGAGGGACTCGAGCAATGTAGAAAGTGGCTTTGATCAGATATCAGGGTCCCGCTTGATAGCAGCTATGGATCTGCATTAGTATGGGATGATATAGAGAAATGGAGGTGACTTGTTAGTACTTGACATCAGTGCGGTGTGAAAGGTCTGAAGGCATGGTGCTAAACAAAAAAGGTCAGAATTATCACAAGACCACAAGGTGGGTACAAAACAAGACCAAGTATTTGAGGATGAGTTGCTAGAGGGGACTCATGTGGAGAGCCACTCCTAGATCTAGTTGGACAGGAGTTAAGCCTTGGATGCAATCCAAGAAGTACCATTTTATATTACTAGCAGTGAATTTAAGAAGGATGCTTTGGCAGAAGCAATGCCCGCTCTTAGATTAGGATAATCGGGAGTCAAGCCTTAGAAGAGTCCAAAGAGTGCTACATAGTTTTTCAGCCAAAGTTGGAGGGTCAAAGGATCGTAGAAAGTTCAAAGAATGCAATGGCCACTCTTAGATTGGGCAATCAGGAGTTAAGCCTTGGAAGAGTCCAAGGAGTGCTATATAGTTGGATGGTCAAAGGATCTCAAAGAGCTCAAAAAATGTAGCGGCTGCTCTTAGATTGGGGCAATCGGGAGTCAGGCCTTAGAGGAGTTCGAGGAGTCCGAGGAGTGCCAAGTAATTGGATGGTCAGAGGACTGCAAAGAGCTTAGAGGATGTAGTTGTCATTCTTAGATTGGGGCAAGTAGGAGTTAAACCTTGGAGAAGTTCGAGGAGTGCCATGTAGTTGGAAGGTCAGATGATCGCAGTGGATATTAAGGGCAGAAGCTGACATCAGGATTATGGTGAAGTTTGGATTCTGTGGAAGAGTCAGTGTAGTGTGGATGATGGATTCTTAGTGGTGGAGAAAAAGGATCAAGGACACTAAGGCCATGGGACAATGGCTTGAAGAACCATGGTTGTAATGGTTGCAATAGACTTTGGTCATGATGACCAATATTTGAAGTTGTGGTTTGGATGTTAACAAGGACATTGATAGCTTGAGTGGGGGAGAATTATCATGGACTTAGTCATTGGCTTGTCACAAGGGGTGCCAGCATGGACATGGCACGATGCTGCGAAGGGTTGGTATGGCCAAGAATTTGTAATGCTCATCGATATCTTGGAACCCCTGGGTAGAGTTTAGCTTAATACCTCGTTGAGATAGTGAGGAAAATAATGGTTAGCCATGGAGTAGCGTAGTCGTGGCATGATGTCGGGTGGCTCAGTGATGGGGGACGAGATGAGGGGAAGGTTCGTCGGTGAGCTGAGAAGTCACTAATGATTAGGGTACCACTAGATTTATATTTTTTTTTTTTCTAAGGAGGTGGTGAAGGAAATAATGGATATGGAAGGTATATGTTTGGACTTTCATGAACTTTGGGACTCACACTCACGGAGAAAACTCTCACCTCTAGGGCATCCCATCCATCTCGCTACATGAAACCGTTAGGATGAATCTCAAAGGTCATGAAGACGGTAAAGAAGATGGAATCAAAAGGGAAGAGGATAACTGACATGATGCGAAGCAACATGTCTAGGGACGCACCTCTCGTACTCTTCTTGAGGAGCGAAAGTTAGGTCTCTTACCCTCTCCATGAGGAGCGAAAAAAATAATCACTCTTCTCTAAAAACTTATCTTCATCAATAAAATTATTCTCTTTATAAAGGAATGAGGGTGTTATTTATAGATCTTTCCAAGCCCTCATTTGAATCTGAATACAAGATAGAAAGATAAGGGTTCAAATTCAAATACATGATAAGGGGTTTAAACATAAGATAAGGCCTATCCATGCTAGATAAGATAAGGGACTTTAAATTTAAAAACAAGCTGGATAAGGATGGATAAGATCTATGGTTTCCAAATATAACCCAAATTTCAAATTAATAGCTAGCCTAAACCAACCTAATTAGACTCTCAATATACTAAACTGACTCAACCCAAATGAAATCCAAACAGGACTCGATCTATCCAAATACATAAGGACTTGAAATGAACTCAATCAAATATAATAGACTCGAACAGACTCAATCAAATACCATCGGATTTGCTCCTTGCTGATGCTCCAATCTAGATCTGATCATTGGATGGCTCCTGGATCATCGGATAGCTTTCGGATCCCCATCACTCGGGAAGCTTGATATTTGGCATGGCGGTGGTTCGCCAAGACATGTGTTGAGACTCAAAGAATCCTCTTGGATTTAAGGAGGGATGCGGGGCTTTGGCTATATTCCCGACTCTCTTAGACCCATAGGATATGGATCTGCCATGGCATGGTTGTTGGGTAAGGAGGTGCCACACTCAGATGGTCTCGTGTGGAGGCATTCAGGATAATGCTAGTCTGACGAGCTAATCACACTGTACAGGGATAGGGATGTTTGAAAAGTTGACCCTCGAGAAATTGTCTGAGCTATACTATGCATTCTTGATCAATGTGATTGAGCGAAGAGGCAATAGAGGACTAGTCAGCCAAGGGTTTGGCCTATGCAAACAGGCAAGTCTCATGAGCATTGCATGATGATATCTCACGAGGATCCATGGGAGCTAGTCAGCCATGGAGTTCAAGTATGGCTTATGAAATTTTGATCGGGGCATATCCTTGAAGCCGGGCCAAGGATCAAAGATGACCAAGAGGGTCATGCCAAGGAGAGGATAGTGGGATGCAAGGATCAATCGATTAAAGATATTTACTTGATGGGCATACTTGGATGTTGATATTGTGGCAGTGCTCAGGGTGTGAGCATGCCATGAACATAGAGTGTTGAGCGGTATGGCCATAGACCTTCTAGACTATGGCAATGCACAGTGATGTGCGAGTAGGCTGTGAACATCATCGAGCGATATGACCATTGATGGGAAAGCATGCTAAGGATGCAAGACCAGGATCGTAGCATAGGAGCTTGTAGGGATGCTTGGATAGCAGATCCTGAGAGAACTTTGGATGTGCCCGATCAACCTAGCTTTGTGGGGCTACGGGGCATGTTAGCTTGGCAGGTCGACTAGGCAACATTGGAGATGGTTTGCCTATGCCTCATGTAGAGCAGAGGCATTTCATGGTCATGTCATGTGTGTTTGGTCTGTGTATTCCTGAAGGGTAGCATGGTAGCTTGTGGATCAGTGGCACAGTGGTTATGTCATGACAGGGAAGTACTTAAAGATTTAATACATCTTAGGTGGGTAGTACTTGGCTTGAGGGATAGAGTCATTGAGTCGATATAGAGGTGCCGAGCTACGGAGTACTCTTGGAAAGAATCTAATGTTATGGCACGGAAGTGCGCATGAATGTTGTAGTTGACCTGAGGATCGGGTTGCTTGCGGGCACTTGAAAGTATCGTATGTGTTCAGTTCGAAAGTGTTATTGGATAGGGGCATGGAGGTGCATGCTTGGCTATGTGATTGGACTATTGCACGTTTATATGTATATCCGAGGAAAGGACTCAGGAGGGTTGGCCTTGGTGTGTGGCATGCTGGGGCACCGTACAGGTGTTTGAGTCAGAAAATAGTCATCTTGTGATAAGTGGTATCAGAGCAAAGGTTGCTCAGCGATGATCAACATGGTGCTTATTGTACGTTGCTGATCCGAGGGTATCCAAAGCAGTAGAAGATCTAGAAAGCTAGAAGTCCAGTGTTAGAGGAGCTGGATGTTTGAGTCTGTTATAGGTGTCAACGACTCGGAGTGGAAGAGCATGTTGCAGAGGCGATGTGCTCAATGTTGAATGCTTAAGGTTACTCATTGATGGCATATGTGGATGGGAGCCCATGAATGTAAAAGTGTACTAGTTTGTAGTTGCAAGATGGAATTCAGGGTGAAGAGTGCTCGTGAATGCTGAAACACTTGGGTTACACACAAAGTTGTAGGGTAGAGCATCTCGAGGGGTTAGAATCTCTACAAAGGTAGAGCTGGAGAAATGGATTGAGGTACCGGGATGTGTCTACATTGCAAAGGAAGATATAGTATCCGAATTTTAAAGTATAGGCTGAGGTGAAGGCTTTGGAGAATCGAGGAATCCAGGTGCACAATAATATGGAACATTGGAAATAGCCATCTTTTGTATGAGTGATTGTGGTGCGGAAGCACGTGAATGGTAAATGTGAATTGAACTTCATGGAACTGCTCTTAGAGTGAAAACGTTGGAAAGTCGAGGTACTATAGGCGGATATTTGGCCAAGGATGCTTGCTCGTTACATGGGGATGCGATATTAGGTTGCAGGAGGCGAAGCACGAGGACTATGCAGTTATTGGCCAAGGTGGCTATGGTGCGAAGATACTTATATTGGTCATGTTGTGAGGCATTATCGAGCTCAAATATCAGATACAAGAGAGTGTTGAGATACTAGATTAGAGAAGTGAGACAGACCGGTGGGATAGCCTTGCATTGGTACTTTGCACTCAAGATGAAGACATAATCTTAGCTTCATATTCTTGGTTTGAGCAAAATTATCCTAAACATTTGTATAGAGAAAGAAAAGGTAAAATATCATATCTTTCAAAAATGAAAGTATAGTATCGATGCACATAAGTGGAAAAGATTGTATTACAAATACTTATGTATGTTGTTGCAATAATCATGTACTAGCACATTCTTTACTATAAATCACATGAGTTGATAAACTAAAGACCCGTCAGCTCTATCGTAATGCTTTGATTTGCCTCCTTTTCTTCTATGCAACCATCGCACCTCCCGAATAAGAGTTACCGCTCATTGTAATTCCAGAAATCGTGAAATTTGATTGGGTGCGGTAGTTTAGATTGGATTCCAGCTCTCGCCACGGTTTGTAATCTAGTCAAAAGGCTTATCTTCTTCTTAGAAAAAGAAAACAATTCCATCAACCGTCTTAACCATGATTCATAGAGCTTGCTTGATGGGTATTAGATTTCGCAGCTTGTATATGATCCATGGGTTTACTTTGGCCCCACCACATTATACAATCGAATCGAAGGACCCTCGATAAGCCCATGGTTGCCCTCTTCTCGCTGGAAAGGTCTCCCTGGTCCATGGCCGCGCTTTCTTTTATCTCCTCCCCCTTATTTCCATGAGAAAATGCCATTTTTCTCGGGTAGCCGTGGAGTTTCAATCGAGCAGGTAAAAGCTAGGTAAATATACGACCCGGTGACGGTACCCGGCCAGCTTTCCTGGGGCCCGCTCGAGGATATGGCCGAGAGTACGGGGGCGAGCGAGAGCTCGGGGCTGCCACGTGACCGCGGCTATTTCGCACCTCCCATTTGCTATTGCCAAGTGCGCGTGGCGGTATATCACGTGAACGCTACGGGCGTCTCTATGGAAAGAACAACCTGTGACCACTTACCACGGTAGCATGATTTTTTTTTTTTTAAAAAAAAATTATTTTTTATCATAAAATATGACCTCCCGAGCGATCCAATTAAATTTAAAATTTCTGGATACATATAATTGAGGACTAAACGACTGCTATTCCAACATCATAGTGAAATTAGGTTGACATACTCACCGGTTGATAGAAAGGGTATGCAAAAATTTGCTGTCCGAATCGAACAATCGTCTAACAGGTTAAGGCCCGAGTAGGGAGTTGCGCCGAGGATCCCCCTTCTTATGGTTCATCCAAAAAAAAAAAAAAAACTTGCGGGCTAATATTTTTTTATTTAAAATAATCAGTGGGCTAATCTTGACCCAGACAACTAACCTACTACGATACTACAGAATAGGATGAACTTGCCAGGTAAAATTGCCTACTCTAGGAAGTCCTGTCCTAAGTAATGCTGGTTTGTCCATAAGTTAATTCATTTTTTTAAAAGAACCAAGGAGGCTACTTATTTGACAATTAGGATTTTTGTAATACTCCTGGGTTGCTACAGTCAAAGAGGAAGGCTGGGGGATCCTCCATATCCAACAGTTAGAAATTTTTCTTGGGACCAGACATGTCTATCGAAAGCCTGTGAAAAACTCAAAAGGTATTTTATGAATATATATATATATATATATAGAGAGAGAGAGAGAGAGAGAGAGAGATATTTGATATCAAATAGAAACATGGCAGGATAAGCTTCATGTAATTGAGCAACATCGGTCAACTAATGAGGTCCATCATTGTTGTCTCCTTCTTCAACTAACACTACATGAGCTACAACTGAAAAGCAGGCGCATAAAGGTCCATATTAGTTGACCATCTAAATTACCAAAGCACCTCCTAGTAAGATTTTTTTTTTTTTTTTTTTTTTGAGAGGGGAAGAAAAGAGTTTGGTCCCATATTTGATATCAAATAGGATCCAACTAGTTGGGCAATGAATATGAGCAAATTGGATAAGAGCAAATCATATCCTGTACCATATGCACTAACATGATCATAAATGCACCCTACAAATTAGGTCATCTCTTTCTTGCAAGCTTCATTCATATATCATGCTACTTGTTTCGGTGATTGGATTGTAAAATCGAGATAGATAATTAGCATGGTGCATGCCATATAAAATATAATTTTTTCTGAATATGAGTGCATCAAAGTATCTACGGTCTAGGTTGCATGAGCTTCGACCAAGACGTACAACTTCAAATGTTATTTTTAGATTAAGTTATTCGTTCTGGACAACGATTGGCCTTCGACTTTGAGAGATGAAGATTAATACGGCGATGCTGTCAAGCAACATGTCTGTTTTGAGATGAACAATTAATCGAGTAAATTTCAAGCGGCCGGTCATTCTCAAGCTTAATCGAGGGCGCTGTCCCGGATGAGACAGATGAGTACAACTTCAGGCAAGCCTACTTTGCTTTCATTTCGAAGGCTGTCTCGCAATGCATCCAAGCAAGCATCCAAAAAGGATATCCGAGTGCGTTCGACGGAAGGGATATATATGAGTTGACCTATGAGAGGATGTATACGAGACCGACTCCAGGTTCGAGCATGGTTGCAAAATTTTTACGCTAAATCTAGGATTCGATCCCTGAACCAAGCCTTTGGAGCATATGAGCCAACAAACTGATCTAATAGTTATTGATATTGCAGCATCGTCTAATAACTTGTTTGAATATATCAGACTTCCAAGGAGCCTATACTACAGCAATGCATGAAGAATAGGAAAAGCCGACGGCAGTATAAATACTGATTACTATTTGTTCTAATTGACAGGTCGGCACCGGAGTGCTCAACCGTGCAAATAGCTCATTGGGGATCAGGGATCGGTATTGTGGTTTTTATGCGAATTATCAAATTAATTACTTGGTCACGGTGATGCTGTTTTTCTTGTTTCCTTTTTAACTCCTAAGATACTTTACTGTTTAATTGGATCATTTCCATATCCATCACATATTCTCAAAGAGGTTGAATTTCAGAAAGCGCCTGTATATATATATTCGTTCACCACATGGGTTTTTTTTTTTTTTTTTTTTTGATGGAACAAAAAGGAGAGGGGGGAAGAGGAGTTAGACCCCGGGTGTGGCTACCCCCAGATGGTCCTCCAATTTGTTTACCACATGATTTTTTTTGATGGAACAAAGAAAGGAGAAGGAGTTAGACCCCAGGTGTGGCTACCCCCAGACGGTCCCCCAACCTAAGCTAGAGAATGTTCGATACACGGCGCACCCCACATTTTATTTTTGAACTATTTTTTTATTTTTTATTTTATTCCTGAACTTTCCAGCCAAAATATATCCAAATCCGAACTCGGCGTCAACAATTATCGATCCTAATTTTAATACAATTTAATGATAAAATAGTAGTACGTTCCTGTATGCATGCTTGCCGTGGTATTATCCTTCTCAAAATTGATAGTGCAACAATATGATCGGAAAAGTTGTTGAATGCTAATTTTTTTCACCAAATACTTGGGTGGTGGGTGGTGGAATTATTCGTTCACCATATGGTTTTTTTTTTTTTCGGGTGTGGCTACCTCCAGACGGTCCCTCAATCCCATTCAGAGAATGTTCGATACACGACGCATCCCATCCAAAGATGAGTACATCAACCTGATTATCACTGGCGTCAACCAAGTGAACGGAATTTATTATATATATCCTTAACTTTTTTATCATCACCAACCAACAGGTATTTCAAAATTATTTTATTAATTTTTTTTTAATTTTATTTTTAAATTATTTTTTTATTTTTTATTTTATTTCTGAATTTTTCAATCAAAATTTATTTAAATCCGAATCCAAATCCATACCAATTAGTCGTGAAAAAAGTCTCATAACAAATTGCACCTCTACAGGATATTCATGGCATGGTCGAATGCTAGCATCACCTCCATGGGCAAAATTAAAAAAGTGAAAAAAGAAATTAAATATTTTATTTTATTTTCATTTTTTTTTTTTTTGGATGCAGCTATACTTTAATAATTTAAATTATATAAAAAAAAAAAAATCCTGAGCATCTTTCTTGATACGGGGTCCCATGCCCTGCGGGAGAGGACAACACCCTGACTGGCCCCTCTAAATTGTGGGCAATGTGACAGCCGAAAGGATTCCGTACCCACTCGCATGCTTGATATCATCGGAGATAATTTTCTGGAGGGAACGTGGCAGCTTGTGTGCAACCGTGCATCGCGTGCGAGAGCTTGGCGAGGAACAAGAAAAGCTGGCAGGGGCGGATGGGGTCGAGCTTGTGGTCCTGGAGCTGATTGGACGGCGGATTGGTAATGGCGGCAGACGTTTCGGTCCTTGTCGATCTATCCATCACCACAGTATAGAGGAGCTGAAATCATGCTGCGCCCACCAAACCGAGCCCCCGTTTTGGTAAGATACTTTATTAAATGGTTTTTGCTCCTTTCCGCCTCGATAGTCCCCACTCCCCTCTGAATCAGTTATCTCTGATACTAAGCTGCCAGCTGCCGTAAAACATTAACGCGACACATGTCGAGTAGGACGTTACGTGGGACCTTTAGGGTCCACCAGTGAGAGTCGAGCCACATTGGTCTGGGACACCACAGCCCCCAACAAAAAAAAAAAAAAAAAAAAAAAAAAAAAGGGATACATTTGATTGGTCGCTCGCCAGAATCGGCCATGCCTCTTGGCGCGTTTAATTTATGATTAAAAATAAAATAAAATTTAAATAAAAATAAAATAATTATTTTTAAAAATAAAATATTTTTACTTTATCCAGAAATAATATAAATATTTTTTTAATTAAATGGCTACGATAAAAATTATACATTTCTATTTCTATTTTTATTCTTATTTCTATTTTAAAATCCGACTTCTCCTGACCAATCAATCAAGCTTTTCCTCCCTCCTCCTTCCTCTTTTTTTTTTTTTTTTTTTTTTTTTTTTTTTTTTTTTAATATAGAAAGATAGGAAAAACCTCCGGTATAACTTTTCTGTCATGTCTCCAGCCCGTTAGACGATTGTTTAATACGGGTCACATATTTTTCGTGTATCCTTCCCACCAATCAGTAAGTACGCCAGCCTAACCCCACTACGGCACCAGAGTATCAGTCAATTCGTTCCCAGTCATGTGCATTTGAAAATTCGAAATTTAATCCAAGTCATCCAAGAGATCATATCTCGAATCCGTGACCGGAAAGAGACGGAGCCGCACTTTTATCAACCGCACTACCACCGTAGTGGTATCAATCATGCTTTTACTCGCTTTCATCCATCATCTAGCAGGAGTTAGCTATTATCTCGTCACTTCCAAAATTATTATACGAAAAGAAATATATAAAAAAAATCGAGTTACTAACTTGATCGAGGATGAAAGTAGTATAGATAATATCCGGTCAGATTAATTTCATATCAAAAACTATCCAAATATAAATAAAAATTTAAGTATCCGATAAATATATGTATCCATATCTATATCGATAAAAAAATATAGATAAGGATAGATAATATCCGATTCGTATCCGAATATCCAATTATATTTATAATCATATTTAATTTTATATAATATTTATTAATTTTAAAAAATTATAAATATATTAATATAATATTAATTTTATTTATTCATTACTCGGCGATATCTTTAATTTTATAATCATATAATTTACATCCATATTTATGTTCATAGTTTTAATATTCATCCGTCCATATCTATTTAAAATAAATATAAATATATTTTTTATTTAAATATCTATTTAAATATTAAAAAAATAATTTTTTTATTTAATTTTAATAAAATAAATATAAATAGAATATATCGGATTTTATTTCTGTCCTGTCAATATGCCTTTTCATTTAATTTAAGTGAGATGAGTCCGGTGACGTGGTTCGAGCAGGACAATATATGCTCGGTACTTCATGCGGTGAAAGTGTCAGCCGTCCGAGTGGTAGTCCGCGACGCACCACAAGAAGATGATAAAATATATACGTCCGAGCTTTGAACCGCAAGAGTCGTTATAAGATATATTTTTATTAAAAGAATTATATAAAAGATCTTGGGAGATCTTTTAGGATGACCTCCCCCTCACGAGATGAGGTTCCATTTGGAGAACTTCAGCCGTACACTTTCGGGGGGTGATTTTGCCTCCTTTCCTACAAATTATTAAATGGACTAAATCGATCGTGCACCGAAAAAAAAAAAAAAAAAAAATCACTCCATTTTCCTTTCTCTTCCTCTTTTTTATATGGAATAGCAACGTGCACCAAAATAATTTCATCCTAGCTAGATCTATGATAAACTTACTTCACCTAATAACAACTTAATTCCCATGCATGAAACGAGAGATCAACGTTGTGCCACCATGCAGGCATCTGCCTTACGTCCCGTATTCGACCATATAACGTACCGTGAGGCATGAGAAGAGTTATCTTTGAAGAATTTTCTTGTAATTTACCCTATTTCATATTATTGGTGCATTTATTGACAGATCAACTGAATTACTGCCATCTCTTGAATATTCAAACTCAAATGTCAGGTCAAGTAAAGCATTTCAAAGATTAGCCAGTAGAATATTTTACTGAATAATGTTTCAATTTCTCTATCTCTTTCTCTATATATATTTATACAGAGAGAGAGAGAGAGATGCAGTAAGAACTAAGATTTAGTCTTGACCGAATTGCATATATGGGATAGAAAAAAATCTCCAGACCCTTATAGTTCATCTGCGCGCTCTTGCTTCCATATCCTAATTTTGATAGTTTTATAGGTTTCCTATCGTGAAACAAACTAATCAGTACCTAGTTTTCTTTTTTCTTTTTTCTTTTTCCCTCTCCATTGAGATCAAATATAGCCTAGTTGTCGAACTAACAAGATCATCGAAAGGGTAGACGATCCTTGTAAAGAAAGTTGGGTTGAAGATTGTTGCATGTCGAGATGAAAAGAATGCTCGAATGGTAGCTCTCGTGCATGCAATGCTCCGATTTAAAATATCACAAACAAAGAAAGTTTCTATGTCAAAAAGTGCCTGACAAGAAATTTTTCGATACCTTGTAAGTTAGACTCAACTCAAGGAGAATAGCAAAGATAGTATTGTAAAAGCAGTAAAATGGCAGCACAAGAAAATTAAAAGAGCTCAAGGGAACTTACTTTAAGGGGTCATTTGGGATTGGTTTATATAGGTAAGGATTGCATGGTGTCTATTGTCAAAAAAAAAACCGGGCATATGCATTGGTTGTCTTTGGAAGCAAATCGTGCGTGTCCCAAATGTTTTGGTAGAAAATCGGGCATATACATCAACCGGATGTTTTGCCTTGCAGCTTGCACGCATAGGTCATTCATTCGTCACTTGGTTATGGAAATCATCAACGATCATGACCGAGCTATCGCTAGTTAAAGGATATAGTTTGAAATTTGAAGGACCTTCCACGCGTCTCTAGAGTCGACCACATGATGGATTTCTATTAATTAGTTTATAATTTTGTAGCGAATTGAACTTTCATTGATCGGCCTACCACCACGCGTCGTCTGCTTCCAAAATGTATTACCAACTTTTATTGAGTTCTAAATGGTAAAGATGCCATGGCATTTGGTTCCTGCTTAGGACTGAAAATGGGTCGGTCCAAAGATTATATTTTAAAATTCTTTGGATCCAATCCGGGCATCCCTTTGATCCAAAAATTTAATGGACTCTATTTTACAGTCCGAAGACCGGTCAGATATATTTAAAATTTGATTCAAAATCTGAATCAATTTCAGGCCGGTCCGAAATTTATCGAGCTGGTCCAACTCAATTTCAGATAACGAGCTTTTGGACCGATCCATTTTCAGTCCTACAATCCTACCAGAATTTTCCCTTCATGTACTCCTGGACCATGGGAACATCTCGCTTTCCAAGATCAAGCCTAGAACCAGTCTCCAGCACAATCTCCCAGATGTGCTGATTAATGAACCAAAGAACCAAGGGAACACAGAATGCGTGCTTTTGTCAATGTTAAAGCAACAATGAGAGAACTTACAAATTGATACGATTTCAACAAGTGAAAGATGCAATGGAAGCTTATGTATCAATTTATATAGGTCTCAGGTCTTATGCGTGAGATACCCATAAATCTTATGCATGAGATTCCCATGCTACTGCTTATATTTGTGAACAGTAAATTCCTGTTAGCTAGAAAGAAATATCTTTATACGATTTAGATCTCATCTAGTTTAGCACCGCCCCCACACCCAAAAATAAAAGGGTAGAGCAACAGCAAACGCGACGACCAGGGCGAGAGACTGATCGTTACTTCTCGCCCCACGAACCCAGGCGCATACAACGAACCTTCCGCGTGGCGCAACCTCCACCGTCCTTCCGAGGAGACCCCGTGACCACCCCACGTGGTCGACGCCTCCACGTGTCCTCTGGCTGACAGCTCACGCCAGAGAAGAGAACGCCGCCGTCAAGGATCCAGACACGTGGCAACATTTTTGGACGTCCCTCCCTGACGCCCTTTACGTCACTCTAACAGGGTGGACCGAGAAGTAAAGCCGGCATAAATACAATCCCCGGCTGGGGAAAAAGTTGTCAGTGGAGAGGGCTCTCTCTCTCTCTCTCTCTCTCTCTCGGTGCTTTCTATTATTTATTCGGCTACGGAGATCTCTCGTGTTCCGATCCGCCATGAGGGCAGCGGTTGTGATCCGGACCAGCTCGGTCCAGACCCGGCTCCGCCTCGTTGCCGGTTCGGTCGCCGACCATGACTACAGCGCCGGGGTCTCCTTCCCCCGGCGGAGCCTAAGCGCCAGGCTCTCCCCCCGCTCGGCCACTCTGTACGTCGACGGGAAAGAGAGGAGGGAGTTCCCTTCATATTTCCTCCGGCGGACTAGATCGGAGGCGGATCTGAGTGGATCAGCACGTCCGATCCCGATCATGCCGCGATCGCCGCTCCCGGAGGAGTTGTTGGATCGGAAAGGCAGGGCGTTGGATTTTGGAGGGACCGGGACGGAGGCGGCGGTGGCAGCAGCCTTGCCGGAGGAGGAGGAAGAGGAGGAGGTGGTGGTGGAGTACTCTGGCGGTGGAGTAGGGAAGGGGAGAAAGATCGGAGGCGGGAGCGGCGGTGGTGACAGAGGAAGGGAGGACGGTGACCAGAGCGAGAACCGGAGAATCGGCGACTACTACCAGGAGATGCTGAAAGCCGATCCTGGGAATCCACTCCTCCTGCGGAATTACGGAAGGTTCTTGCATGAGGTACGCAACGGCGAACCCCAAAAACTTATGGGAATCCCTCATTTTTCTCCTCAGCTTTCGTTTCCATCTTTTGATATCTGTTTTCATGTGAATTAGATCGATAAATTAATTCATTCCCTCTTTTTGTTGAATAAAGGTGGAGGGAGACGCGAAGGGGGCGGAAGAGTGCTACGGGCGGGCGATACTGGCGAGCCCGGGAGACGGGGAGGTGCTGTCGCTCTACGGGAAGCTGGTGTGGGAGACGCACAGGGACGTGAAGAGAGCCGAAGGTTACTTCGAGCGAGCCGTTGAGGCCTCGCCCGACGACTGGTATCATTCTTCACTTCTTCTTTACCATTTCATTCGTACAAAAATTAAAACAAACAACAAAACAAAAGACACTACTTCACGGGAAGAAAATCTTGATTCCTTGGTCAGGCGGTAATCAGCCCTTTTGTGTTCGGATCCGTCTGATCTAGATCTTAGCATATAGAAGATGCTTAACGTTCTTTGAGATTCTAAAATTGTTGCTAATTAGTTGCTGTAATGAACGTGCAGTTATGTGCTGGGGTCGTATGCGAAGTTCCTGTGGGACGCAGAAGAAGAAGACGAGGAAAACGGTGAGGGTGGGGCGATGCCACCGTTGGTGGAAGCTTTCTAATCTGATGTTGATGAACGTCCGTTAATCTGACTGTAGATTATCGTTTCTCATGCCGGATCTATGTATTATAAATGATGTGTAGTCTGTAAATGATAATATTTCTAACAAGATTTTTATAAGAGTGAGTAATAAAGCGGAGCAGCCTGGAATAAAAAACAGGAGCGAAAATAGTAGCAGAAGAAAGAAAGACAGGTGATGACGAGAGAGGGTGGGCCAAAGAAGATGGCGGGCGACAACTTTATTGGTGGTGTAACATTCCAATGCCGACTGCGAGTGCTGTTGGTCCCGTCAAACGGGAAGGGGTTGGAGGGATGGTGGGGACGATAATTGTTGCTTCTGTGTTTTATCTTCTTCCTTCTTTCTTTTTCAAGTAATCGAAAATAAAAGTTTGTGAAAAGAGAAAGAAAGCCGCTTGGTAATTGATCTTGTCAAAGATTAATTTCGTGCTTTGTTGCTGGCCGTATGGTGTATGAACGTGCAGCACAAGACTAGTACGGTTGCTTTTACTTGGACTGGATCGGTCAAATACGCTACAGCTGTGATTAGGGATGATGAGAATTTTATTTAGACTGGTATACCCACAATAGGGATAATGTTGCTTCAAAGCTCCAAACCATACCTATACAAAATGTTGCAACACAACCAACACCTGTAATCTATATAAACAACTATCGTTCAAATTTTGGATACTCGTGAAATACCCTAACTTTTGGCCCTCGTTAGTGAATCAATTCTCATTCATTTAGAAAGTGTGTCCGTGGTCCAAGGCACTAACCCATTCTAATCATAATAAAAAGGCATCTCAAAAGAATCTCTCTGTTTAAACGTCTATTTTCTTAATGATTTGTAGCATCCTTGAACCATGCTGAATAAATATTTCTTAAATTTTATAACGCCTCTTTGATATATTTACCCTTTGCCTGTCCATCATGTATGTTTTATAATCCAAGACGTTACGGGGCAACTCCTCTCCGTCCATGATATGAAAAACTAAGAATACAAACGGCACAAGCATGAGCATGGGAGTAATGTTCCTTCAAACAAAATACAAGTTAATAAAGTCATTAATGCTTTATCTCACCGCGGCAGTAAGCCTGATCGATAAGAAATAATCTATTGTTTTATTTTTTTCATAACTGATACTTGTCCTTAAATCAAACCTACATCTCGGAAAAGTAGAATTTCTGACGAAAAAACAATGGATATTGAATTTTGGCGTGACGTTCCTTTTGGTAAGAATTCTTGGTGGGCAACCAAGCGCTCAAACTAGCAACTATTGTTAAAAAAACACTACTAGATACCATTGCAAATGACTGTAAGAACTTTTTATGCAGTGAAGCTCTAAAGGTTCAACCCATTTAGAAAGTTCCTGAAGGTCTTTCTTGGCTAATAATGTCCGGCCATGTAATTGTACATTGCCAATGTCATCAGGTCAACTGGCTAGCAATACTCTACCATGTAACATATTGCTAATGTCATACAACTTTCTATTTTAGCTTAAAATATTGCTAACAATTAAATGAAGAATATCTTCCCAGTTGCAAATAATAAAAAATAATTAGAGAGAAATTATTACATTAATTATAGTTTGTGTATATAAACTGTTTGCATAATAAAATTGGTAAATTGAAATCTGCTTGACTGGAGATCAGGTTAAAGGTAACATGCATTATTCTGACAATTTCAGCTAAAATGCATATCTGGTACAACTGCTTGAGAATTCCGGCTTCAAGGGAATCTCAGAAGGAGAATACCAGCCTTCTGGTAACTCATGGAATATACCTGACATATGCTCTTGTACTTCCCTTTGAGATCTCCAATTGCAAAAATATAATCTTCATATAGTTTTCCCAATAATAACCATGTTAAACTAGGAGGAAATGAAAAGCGCAATAAGCAAAATTACCTTTAGGATCAGCAGACGCTAGTTTGCTCTCTGGCAAGTTACCGGATAAGGTCGCACCACCAGTTCAGCAAGCCTCTTATCTGAAATCCACAAAATTTGGATGATTGAGATTGTACTCAAGTGATGTCATCAATTCCAGAAGTCAAATTGAGTAGAAAACCAAGAGAAAAACTCATCTTCAGCTTACTAGTAATGTGCTTTCCACCATCTTTTACATTGATTAGGAAAGATGGGATCTCATTTTCTTTTAACTGCAGACAGATGAAACAGCAAAGGTAGTTTTTTCATCAGGTAAATGTCACCTGTGACCAAAGGTTAGCATGTAACTGGATCTGTGAAAACAACAAATAGGTCTCGGTCCAGACCTGTGAAAGCAGTGCCTTCGACAGTTCAAGTGGATGAATAGGTGAGGGGACCTCGCTGTAAGCAGGTCCAAATTTTCCATCCTGACAACCTGCCAAAAAGTGATAGGCAGCTTGACCAGGATGAAAGTACACCGGTACTGCAATTTTACAGACAACAATTAGTTTATTGTTAGAAGTTCACCAGCAGAAAAATGTAGAAAAATCAACTGAATAATCCAATACGACTTGATTGATGAAAAGTATGATCCTTTCTACTATGTCAGTCATGCTAGCAAAGTAATGCCACAACATAATCTAACGTATGCTTTCTTCTACGATGTTATAATGAGTGAATGATAAATAGAACAACCTTTGCATATTCAAAGACACGTTTGTAAATGACCCACAGACCCAGTACCAACCAGGACACAATTTTCAATCCTGCAATAAGTCCAAGTGATATTTCAGGTCAGAAACAGGTGAGGTAGTCATATACTTAAGTCAAATTTATAAGGCTCAATGTTACAGTTGGTAGGATCAGTGTCACTTGCATACCTGAAGTTATGGCCCCGCCAGGCCCAGCCAGGCCCAGCCGCACCAAACCATGCCTAGCCGAGCTAGATGCAACTCTCAGGGAGGAGCCTTCTCTCTCTCCAACTTCCCTGGGGAAAATTGAAGCTTTAGGACAATTCAAATGCTAGATCTCTTCTATAAAAAAATTCCTTCGCCCTCTAATGCCCTCCATCTCAAGCAACTGCCGCCTCCTTCCTTCTTTCTCACAATTTATTCAAATTACTGCCGACCTCCCTCTTTCCGTGTTTGCCAAAAATCGGAGCCAGCAACCCTGTTGAATCAAGGTACAAGACCCGATCCCTTTTTCCATACATTCCCCTTACTCCCATGGCTATTTGCACCACTGACGGCTGCCAACTTTGCCGGGAAAACCCACCAAAACAGAATCCCTATTTTTTCTCTATTTTGGCCAAGCTTCTTTTTCTTTTTCCGACCATCAGCACCGCCATATCTTGGCCCCACACCTTGGGTTATGGTATTCAACCTCCCTACCACCCTCCTAGAGGTCATGACCTCCAGCCAATGACCAAAAAATTCAAAAAAAGTGGACAGATTCCCTATTTTCCCAAGATTTTTCCATGTTTTCCTCTAGCTAGTCATCAGCGCCAGCTATCCATAGCTGCCAAGCCATTCTAGACCCTCTAGCATGATCCCTTTTGGATGCGATCTGGGTTTTTCTTCTTTTGGAAGAAACAAGGGCTTTCTCTCTTGTTTATTTTCTCTTTTTATCCATTCTTTAAAAAAATCCATGATCCTAGCATAGAGCCATATTTTCCTGTTCTAGGGACTCATGTTAATCCTGACAAGACCCTGAGCCGCAGTGATGCCCAAGCGGTCTATCAGATCAATCACCTAGCCAACAACCCCTTTCATTATTATTTAAACCTTATTAAATTTATTAAATAGTTATAAATAAATTTCTATAATTGGGAAGGTCGACACTGGAGCTAGCATCTATAAAAAATATAGCCTCACCAATGAGTATAAAGTTGGCACATAAAACAAGAACTCTATCGATTAAGAAACACGGCCCTATTGCAAGTATAAAGTGACCATAACACAAATATCTGTGATCATTGTTTTGAAATATGGCGCAGATACATGATAAGAAAGATTATGAATTTTATTGTAATTATGTTTATAAATTATGCATACAAAATTGTCATTATGATTGATTTTTATTACATTATACTATGAAATGCTTCACTTTGTAATATCAGTTAATTTCATAATAATGCATTGTTCATATAAAAAACTCATACTTAATCTGATAAAAAAGTGTAGGTTTTACTTACTGAAGCTCATATCTTTTTATTTTTCTTTTCAGAAGAGTAAAGTTAAGAATGACAGACAATCCAAGCTTGGGATGCACTAGCAAGCTTGAAAGTTTTGTAGTTAAAATTAATTATAAAGATGCTTATGAACTCGTAGTAAAGTAATTATAAACTATAAGACTCAAGTTTGGTATTTAGTTTTGGATTTATTAGATGCTTTGAACCAATGTTGGTTTAATTGATGATTTGAATTGAACCTCTACCTTATATTTGATTTGTGATGGATTTTTGTTTTACATAAGATTATGAATGATTGGCTTTGTGTTATTGTGGATTGTACCCTTTAATAGCATGGTCATGCTATATCTTAAATTTGCGGTGTGATACCTGCGGTGACCCTTATCCACTCAAACTCCACTGTACCTTAAAAGGGAAGGAAGAAAAAATTGAAAAAAATCAACCCCCTCATTCCTTAAGCCATGAGCCAAAAGCTCTAGAGAGGCAAATCTCAGTCCTCACCCCACCCCACCCCCAAATTGAAATAAAAATCCTATATAGCAAGAATCATGCCATGTCACCTATTTACAAATCTTGATGCATAAGTGGGATTTAGTAAACGGAAACTAGTGGGCTTTTCATTAGCTCCATTGTTCTACCCTCGGATCTACGGAGCAACACACCTCCTAGTCATCGGCCCCGGCCGCCATCCCACTTCTTTGCTCCTTTTCCCGCTCTCTTGGACACCCATCCTCTCCATCCCATCTGTCTCCACTTTTGGCAGCTGTGTGCCAAAATCCTGCACTGTTGATTCTGTCCCAACCCTTCCCATAAATTCCGTCTCCCACACCTCATCCCCCCAAAATCTAAACACAAACTAAAACCCCCCACCCATCCCCACCACTCAATGAAACAATGCCTCCTCAGACTCCAACCACAACCCATCCACCACCGCTGGATCCAAAACAAATAGCCCATCAGCCACCAAATCCAACCCATCTGCAGTGCTGGAGAGTGAAGGTGGCCCTCATCACTGACATCATCGGTCAAAAATTGCTTCTACCTCACTGAATTTCTTTTGAGCAAACTATGAAGTTTGCAGCCAGATCCGCTGGCCATCAATATGTGGACCTCCAGAACTCTTCCAAGGCTCAAGCTCCACCATGCCAACAACTTCGAAGCCTTCTCCCTCCAATGCTAGGTTGACACCCTCCCCCCATGAGGTCCCCAACCCTAGCCACCTGATCCTACATCCCTGCTTGAGAGAGGACAGGGTGCAGCAACACCAGCACTCAGCAATCAGAAGTGGAGGTGGACACAGTGGAGATGGGGGCTGCTTGGGAGGTCAGGAGTGAAGGGGTGGGGTCAAGGCCGGGGTTGATGATGTGCGGGTGGGTCGGAGATCCAAGAAGGTGAGAAAAATTGGAGGTAACAGACAGCCCCTTAGTTTCCTTATACTCGATCCCACACATGCATCAAGATTCATGAAACAGATGAAGTGGCATAATTCTAACACTTTTGTATATGATGAGTTATAATAAGACACCATATAGAATTTATTCCCTTGTATAATATCTGATTTTGCTTTGTTGGAACTTAGTAAATAAATAACTTTATTTAATAAGTGATCATTACAACAATAACAGATGGATTTGAGTAAAAGTTGTTCAGATGACTTTGGATGAGTTAAGATACTTTGTCACTTGGAGACACTTGTGGAGAGCTGATGTAGGCCAGAAGGTCTTCAGAAGCAATTTTCAATGAGCAACACCTTTTTACCAAAAAAAGAAAGAAAGAAACTAGATTTGTTTAACAATTATCATATGTTCCTCCAATTTTTCCCAAATATAAACGCCTATACTAACCTCCAGTTTAAATGATTCCTGTTCTTGCATGCCAACATAAATTTAAATCTAGTTAAAGATTATAGGTCGAGGATAAGAAATTGCATCATAACTATAAGACACAGAAAAGCTGGATAATATAACAGCAAAAAAAAACTATTGAACGAGTAAAGCATAAGTTGTGCACTTCACCTATCAGCAGATGCAAAAATCACAGAAGCTCGTTTCTTTAGCAGATTTGGTGCTGCAGAATCTCTGCCCTGAAACAAGGGTGCAACAGCATGAGAAGAAAGAACTACACCAGCATCAGTGGATACCAGAGCCTTCTGAAAATTTGAGCAGCTCTGGATGGTATCTTCAGGAGCAAATGGCAGAATCACAGAATCATTGGACACAAGCAGCCTAACAAAGAAATGTTCTGAAACTGAGTTACTAGCTGCACAAAATCATCAACCTCGAGCAAAAAAAGCAGTTAACTACCTGGCAGAAACAGGAAGGCCTCCCGCAGATGTTATAGGAGCAGCCAAAGGAGCCAGAGCATCTTTTGTAGCATGGGCATCAGCAAAAGCTTGACCACATAAGATAAGCGATGAATGTTCTACATCAGCTGCTGCAAACCCATCAGAGGCTTGTGACCCAAGACCAAGAACCTCCCTAGCACTTGGACTACATAATAAACAGATATCAAAAAGTAATGTATATTAGCTCCATGATCAAACAGTTCACCGCAGTCTACAAGCAACCAATTTGACCTTTTACATTGCTCCATTCCTCCTTGTCATGGATCATTTCCATGATAGGTGCAATAACCATATTAACAACCAAAGATATAGCAATTCCACTATCCTTTTCATGAGCAATATATGCTGTTTCAATGCATATTTCTGACTCACTCAGTGAATTATTAATTCTCCTGATGCAGAAATCAGTACTTAGTCAAAAGAGCAGTTATTTAGTATCTTTTTTCAATTAGCATCAAAAAGCTCTTGTTATGCATAGTAGATATGCTATTTAATCTGACACCTGATAGAGCAATGATTGCAGGTAAAAGGAATAGGGCATTGAGAATGCTTCCTGCACTTCCTATACTATCCATATGAAGAAGCAAGTTAGATTCATGTGCATATTCACAGCTCTGACTTTGATTTTTAGAGTAATGATTGCAGGCAAAAAGTTTTGATTTTTAGAATAGAGAGGTGGGACATGACATAATTGCAAGCTCAGCTTCAACAGCTCCGACTTTGAACTCTAAGTATTACCTCAAACAACACACATGATTTCACTAGAACTAATAAATCAGATTTCTAGCACAATTAAGCATCCTAATCACTTATGCAGGAGACTCCAGCAAATGATAAGAGAAGCCACAAACTTAGCAAACTAAAACATGATAGGGTGAGCTAATTTAGGTGCCAGAGCAGCGCAGAGAAGTTATTAAAATATTTAGGGTGACAGTGCTAAGAGCATATCCAAGTCAAAAAATATTAAAAAACTTAAAACAACAGACTATCTTGTTATTGCATTTTAGAGAAACACATACAACGGCATTCATGAATAGGGACATGAGAATGGATGATGAGAGGGTGAGGCTTGGTACAACAGTAAGGTTGCTCTATTATAACTTGGAGGTCACCAATTTGAAACATGGAAAGAGCCTCTTTGCACATGAAGGGAAGGCCGCATACTTCTGACCCTCCCCAGACCCCGCAATGGCGGAAGCCTCATGCACTATGCTGCCATTTTAGAACAGATGGTACATTATAGTTGAAGTGAGGCATTTTGACAGAATAATCGTAACTATTAAAATAATCAATATAACATTAATGGTAGAAACAGGAACCAGCTACATGTGCATATGTGTCTGTTCAAGAATTATTCTGTAGGGAGATGAATTGACACCAGTTGTGCCCTCTTTTTCAGATATTGTTTTCAAGTTTGGTACCGATGACCTTTGGTACATGCTCAAGGTTGGAGTCTACGATGTGGCACTGAAGTGGATCATGTAGAAGATAGAAAATGATGGACTAGTCTAATGTGAGTTAGGGCTCATATGCCAACTATTCATCATAAACAAAAGTTAGTAACATTAATTTGAATCAACTGATTTAAAGTCAGCAACATTTAATATTTGATAAGTTAGATGAGATTGATTTAAGGCTTATATGCATGGAAATGGATAACATAGGAGATTGCTTATGATATCTGTACGTAACCTGCTTGGCAACAACTAAGTTGAACAGACTGATAATTATCAAATATTTACTCCACCATAAATTATCATAAAACATGTTTAATTTGTCTTATCAACTCTATCAAAGTCATTCACGGTGAAATCTTATGACATTTAAATATGATTAATAAAAGTAAAGTTAGTAACATCCAAGGAACAAAGCACAAATATAACCACCTGAAATTGTGTATATATATATATATATATATATATATATATATATATATACATACCATGCATAAATTATCTTCAAAGTATCAGAATTTACTTAATTACTGTCCGCATTCTCATATGAACTGGGAAAGCCAACTAAAACCATCTACTCCTAGTAAGCTGGAATTTAGAATCCATCAAGACTTACCAATATGGAACTGTCAATTACCTGGTAGAGCTAGCAACATAAACAGTCAGAGGGCAAGGGTCATGGGAAACTGCCCAGATTGGTGTTTTCCAAAGGATATTGGAGAGTGACATCGCGGCAAAGGGAATGAAGGATTATCACTAATGACTCAGACCTTTGCATCACATTTTAAAGATGAACCCACAGCTCCATTTTGAACAAAGACATTTGCAACAGATGAAATGAAATGTGAGAAGTAACCTAGAAATGGGGGAAAATTGCACATAAAAATCATTAATGAGAAGGCTAGGTGCAGATTTTCTAACTTATTACTTTGCATTAAAATGTCTGCTCTTAGCATTCAAACTAGTTTCTGAAATTTGAAACTCGTACTAACATCAAAGTAAGACTAAACTGAATCACATGATCGACCTAAACATCAAATCAGATAACCTTTTTAAACTACAAATAAGAAGATTATTTGCTCCCCTCAGATTTCAGATCAAATAATTAACATTAGTAAAATACATGTCAAGGCTTAAAAACTCACAGGATATTATAATGAAAGTTTGTTTATTTATTTGTTACATTTTTTATGTAAAAAATGATAAAGAAAAGTTAATTCCAGAACCTGTCTGTTACTTCATTTTTGTTCTGGGGAATAACTATTTCAAGATATCAAAAATAACTACACCATTCAAAGTTCTGCTATTTAGTTAATCATGTTATCAAATGATCTTTGTCGATAAATATGTAAACAATATAAGAATTTCCCCATGTTGGAATATAAAATTGTAGGGCCAGTTTGATCTTGCTTTTCTTTTCTGTATTTGTTTTCAAAAATCGAAGAAAAAAATTGAACTAAACTAAACAAATATGTATTATGAAACACTTCTGTTTTTTAAATTGTATGCAAAACCTAGAGAGCTTTTGATAGCAAAGGTTCGTTGCTTCTAGAAAAGATTGAAATAGAAGCAAGGAATGGCAGAAGTTATGTGCACATGCTATCTCCAACAAAGTCTGCAGTATCAGAACTAGCATCTATGCCAGTAGACTAGTGGTATAGTATGGTACATTATCATGCTATGTCATTCCGACATAAACTGCCAAAGGAAAACTAGAAAAGGAGGGAAAGGAGGAAAGAGAGGGAGAGGGAGAGGGAGGAAGGGAGGGTGTGGGAGAGGGCAGCGGGGAGAGAGAGAGGTGGAGGAAGGGGCAAAGGGAGAAGGAATAAGAAGAAAAGAGAGAGGAAGACAATGGTCGAGAGCAACAGAGGTTGAGGGAGGTTTGAAGAGATGGGAGAGAGGGCTCTCGAAACCCTCTCTCCTTTATGGTGTTGGAATAGGGGTGGAGCCCTTATTCGGAAACGAAACAGATGCTTCAGCCCCTTTATATATATTTTTTGAGTGAAACGAAACAACAGCTGGCTTCACTCAAAAAAAATTCAAAAAATAAATATAAAGGGGCCGAAGCCCCTTATTTCATTTCAAAATATGGGCTCCACCCCTATTCTGGTAGCAGAGAGGAGGGAGTTTTGAAAGCCCTCTCTCTGACCCTCCCTCCACCTCTCTCGCTCTGACTGTTGTCTCCCTCCCTCCCTTCCCCTTCCCCCTCCTCTCTTCCTCTCTTTCCTTCTCCTTCTCTCGCCAATTTCTCAATGTGAAGGCTGGAACCATCTCAGTCTGCCTCCAATACAGCTTGGTACACCCCAAACTGGGCAGGGTTCAGGGTAGTATTGCCGATCTTGGTCTCCGATATCGATCTCCACATGGTATTTCACTAATTCATAGGGAAACAAAAAAACAAGAAAACAACAATAGTAGCAAGCAGGCATATAGTTGAAGTGGAAGATACATATAGTGGTCATTGTAACTATTTTAATATTTTAAAGAAAAAAAGCACAGGACTCAAGCTTTACGGTGCTGAGTTATAAACCAGCCTGAGTTATAACCAGGGAAGAAACACCTTCAGCCTATATGCATATTAGAAAAAGGTATTTATGAAAGAATTATGTAACTTCCATAAATAAAACAGAGTGCAATATCATGAATGCAACAATAATAGACTGATCCAACATGACAGGTTCATAATCCAGGATGCAAAAATTAACTAAAAGTAAAAAATTAACTAAAAGTATTAATGAGCAATCATTCAATGTGATTAAACCTTTACACCAAACTAGAACAGTAAAAGTTTGTAAAGGAAGTGATCAGAAAAAAAAGGAATGTGCGGGGAGTGACCTCAACTATTCTGATCAACAAACAAAAAGCTGTTATCACATTAAGAATTCCTTGTTATTTTCAGCAATTAGTCAACCACCAGTCCACCACCTAACTTACGGCAAGGATAGCTGTCAAAATATGAATTTTAGTGTTTGTAAAAGGTGATCTCTAAATGCCATTTTTTCCCAAAAGAAGGCTTGTGATGCATAAATATGGTAAAGATGCTGTTGACTTTTTGGAGGAAAAACTATAGGATAATGATGCATAGTACAATAAACAACAATAGTATATAAGAATTGTCACTTCCGTGATAAAAATAAAATAAAAATAAAAATGCAATCCCACACAACCTTAATAGCCAAAAGTTACTCCTCAGCTACTAAAGCCGATTCATTATTATAGTTAGAAGTAAGGAATAGATGTTAGGACATAATATAGAATCAAATATGCAGTAAGACGCGATCCTAAATCATATTTGAAACAACATATCTCAAAGGTAAAGTTTACCCCACTAAAATAAAGCCAACAGTTTTAAGTGATCAAAATGTTACAGAACAAACAGAAATGAGCACAAGAATGAGTTCTATAAAGACAATTTTTTAGGTATGTGGTATCATAAGGCAAGTTAAGAGTGTTTGATAGCATTAGACGAAGGTTTAGAGTTGCACAATAATGAAATGAAGTGATCAAAAACTTGGTGAGATTGTGTAGCCATTTACAAATAATGAAGGTCTATCAAGTTATTATGTTCAAACCAAGGGTGAAATTGTTGTTCTGCAGGTTTATCATTTATATTTGACCTTATGCTCCATAAAAAGATATATCTGCTCAAGGAATGCCTTAAAAGGGGATAAGGCATCATTTACCCACTTCACAATCCTATTTCAGAATTTTTCCTTCTGTGCACTCGTTTGATTTGAAAATTTCTCTTCTCTGCAGCTGCGAGTAGTTCCAGGAAGATTATTGCAATACTTTGCTTATGTTCTCTTTATTAGTCTTTTGGCTTGCAAAGAGTCTCACAAGAACCAACCTGTATCAGAGCCTATCGTTGCAGAAGTAGAAGGCATATCTCTCCAATAAGGAAAAGGGTGTGGCAAAATCAATCGACCTTTAAAATGCATAAATAATAGAGCTTCTTCTTGGTGGGTAGTTTTCCCCCTCCCCATAATCTTTTTTATTTTTCTTACTAATTACAGAAGCCAAAGCTCTCTCTCTCTCTCTCTCTCTAAATCTATCACCTTATTCTCTTACCAAATAATTCAACATTCTCATTGAACTCCTATCTCATCCTTCAGCCTTGGAAGACTTAATTTCTCCTTTTCTTGGTTGAAATTCTAAACTCTGGATTTCCTAGTCTCATCCACATTTAAATATTCTAGCTTTTGTAGCAATAACCATCTCTGCCATGTGACATATAATCCTAACAGCCAAAAGTTCAAAAAAGCCTTTTTCCAGTATGCAGTTATTTGCTGCAATGAATAGAAAGTGTGGTTTATAAACTCTGATGGAAAAAGGAATCATCTTCAGAAATGAATGGTTTCCACAATGAACACAGAAATGTGAGATGGAACACCACAGGACCTTTGAGTGACAATATACCTGTTTCAAAAGTTCACCAAACTGAGCCTTTGAAATGTCAGTTGTTCCGCTGACTGCATTTCCTCTCACACACAGTGTGGAAGGCAAGACAAAGGTTCTGCATAAATCCAGATGACAATCCATGTGATTATGAATTATCTCAAGAGTAGCAGAAATCGAATGAGGACTAGAAAAAGAAAACATTGAGAATTTTGAACTAGCCACTATGGTTGCACCATTCTTTCTTTTGAAGCTCAGATGACTACATGTTGTAAAAAGCTTTATCCTTTACAATCACACCTCTTCCAGCAAGGGCCCAGTTTAATCCATAAGAAAATCCAGGGCCTTCCCTGTGGCGTAAACAACAAGTAAAAATAGTTTCCAAATTACTTTTTGAAAAACACCATATCTTATATAAAGGATGAAATTACATAACACAAATAAAAATTAAAAAAACGTTGAAGGCGAGATTTATCTTACTTTATTTCAACCTAATTTACAATGTAAAATTGGGACAGAAGGATCTTCCACTAAGCTAAACAGTTGCAACTATAAGCTGCCAAGACTTATTCTCTCGCTATGTAAAAAGCACATAGAAATCATCTTTGAAATATTAAATCAGTGATAAACATGTTTGGTTGGAAGGTCACATCAGAACCAACTTATGCCATGTTTTGCTTGGGAGCAACCTGCTCCAACTTAAAAGTTTCATTTCAAAAATTAAAACTTTTCACCTGTATCAACTGTATATGCATGTTGCATAGATGTTGCCTTCCTCAATTCCAAGATGCATCATCAACTGTTTAGACCACCCAACAACTGACTTTTAATGTGTAGATACAACTTCGTGCGACATGCTCCATTGACGATGCATTCTGGTATCATTACTGACTCCTCTTCTCTTCTTACAAGCCTATCTCTAGTTAAATGCCATAATAGGTAACATCCTGATCTGGCACTGACATGATACATACTGTGTCATGCTGGGCTGTGCTAGTTCTCTGCAGACTAAACATGCATTGACACCAGCATGCACTCAGTAACATGCCAGCACAGCACTAGCATGGTATGTATTATGTTGTGCTCTAATTATGTTATGCCTGCAATCTAGTTACATCTGAAGCTCAGAACTTAAATATTTTAGTTACTTGTTGTAGGAACAGGTCAAGATAAATCATACTTGACTATGATCATTAGACAATATGTTTTATGGAATGGTTTATGCATAGCAATGACATGATCAACACTTCCTATTAGTACATAGCTAAATTCACATGCAATTCAGAACAAAAGGGCATCTTGGTCATTCAACACAGGCAATTTTTCTTGGCATGTTTTCTTACAAAATTAAAATTCTCTTATTTCACATGCAAAAGAATATGCATGTCTAAGTGCTTGGCTGGTTTTTTTTTCCCTTTTTTTGGTGCTAGGGAAAGGTGGGGTAGGGGTATTTGTTTTAACAATGTCCATACAAGCATAGTTAACTGCCTTCTTTTTTGAGTCCTAAGCATGAGCCTTAGACTATCTTGGATCTTAGCTTCATATTACCAATCAAGTTGTCAAAATACACATTAAGTTGGAGGATAAAAAAAGTGTTTAAAGCTTTTTAGTCCTATAGCTTTCATGTGCATGCTCAATTGTTCATCGGAAGGATGGTGAAATAAACATCATTTAAGGAGAAACAATAGCAAAATGAAGTGCATGTTAAAGCCCCCTGAACAAAATAATATATGGCAGGACTTAGAAACATTAAATCAATGTTACAAATCTGACCTTACCCACCCATATCCACATGTATTAGTTTTATATATATTTCAAGACAGTAGGATAGGATCCACAGAAAATCAGTTGTGTATTCTTGTCTTATGTACAATCATCATGCATGGGGCTCACTGTTGCCCAACAATATATGTATCACCAATAAAGAACTGGTTCAGATTTTCAAGAAATCATGAATAGAAAATGTAATAATTCCAAAGGCTAGGACAGTCACAAAACACAATTCTGGCATTGAACTGAAACACTAACATCATCAAGTATTTTTCATAAGATCAAAAGCACCTCATTATTATATCCTCCCTTGAATGTTGTCCAAAGAGACTGATCCAACAAAGAGATTTTGCTTCAATGAATGTTACCTAAGAAAGACCACGGTTTCTGCTTCCTCCTCAGCTAAGGATGCTGCAACTGCATACTGCATAACCCACCAAAAAATAAATAAAAAAGCAAAGAAGAAGAAGAAGATCAGATGAAACTATGGTTTAAACGGTTTAAGTAAATACCATACATAGATCCATATAAACCGAAAAGCTTAATTGCATATTTTCTTCCACGCACGTTATTATCAAAAAATATACGGCACCTATCAAATACTTGAGATCAAACAAAGGTAGCATGTATTACAAGCCAACAGATAAACAATGCAACCGCCGCTAAAAGTGAAACTCTTTTTTTCATCATTACTCATGAATGATGACGACGATGATCTATCACTTTTATGAGTCAAGGGTCATACTATGCCATAATGAAAATGTAATTTTTCTGGCATAAATATCAAGAAGTACTTGGAGTTACCAATTTTTGACAAAGTAAACACTCTCTTTAGAATCATCAAAGAGAGATATTTATTACAAGAAGGAAACAGTAAAACCCCAGAGAACCAGAATCAATTACTTTGGATCAACTGTTATAGCGGACATAAAGAATTCTACTCAAAATGAAAGAAATTATTTAAAAATAACTAGAAGAAAAAAAAGAAAAAAAATTCTATTGCGATAATTCGAATGCCAAAATGACGATTCAAACCTTATACCCTTCCTCATCCAATCTTCTTGCTTCCAACGCCATTTACGGAGCTCATTATCAAGAATTCCAAGCGAACGATCATTCTCTTGATCCACTTAAAGGGACCTCACGTCATGTCTCCACGAATCGCATGGTTCCAAAACAATGTGCGAATCTGAAATCAATAATCAAAACAAGAAGTAATCTCCGAGGGCATCTAGAAACCCAGAGCATACCCTGGATTGATCTTCAGCTATTAAAACAAGAACAGATATCACGAAGATTTACGGATATCTGACAGGGACCAAATCAAACCTAATATCAAGATCGTAGAAAGGACGGAGAAAAAAAGCAAGAACTCACGCTTCGGAAGGAGGGGGAGGACAGAAAGGAATGATTGGTCGCGGCTCGCGATCTGGAGGAGGCGAGCGCGGCGGCGCGGGGGAGATGCTTGAGGAGAGCGTTCCTCATTGTTTCCGAGGAATCCCAATCGAACCACCCACCCAACCGGCCATGCGGAGGGGACGACGGAGAGAGAGAGGGAGCGAGAACGAAAAAGTGGAGCGGCGTGGGAAAAAGGGCCCGTTCCATTTTGCGAGGGTGACTAGGGTGGATCAGGCCGCAGCATACGGACACTGGTACACGACATCTGGTGACAAGACAACGGGTTTTTTTATATTAAAAAAAATAAATAAATAAATTGTGATAACAACATTTTTTCAATCATATTGGATTATATTTGATTAGGATCATAATTTTTTTATGTTTTTGATATATGGTATCTGATGGCAATATTTTTTCAAAATAAATTTTGATAAAAAGAATAAGAGGAGGATAAATTCCGGTATAGCTATTCTATTGGATATAATTTTATCAGGCTATGTTTGAATCGGATCATAATTTTTTCAAGTACCCTTTTCACTGTCAATGAAAAAAATTTCTAGATTAATTTTTAGTATCCTTCCTATCATCGATGAGAAAAATTATTGGATTAATTCCGTGTACCCTTTCCATCACCGATAAGAAAAATTTCTGGATTAATTTAATCGAGTCACCCGCCCCACCAACGATGAGAAAAATTCTTGGATTAATTCCACGTACCCTTCCCATCATGGATGAGAAAAATTCCTGGATTAATTCCGCGTACCCTTCCCATCACGAATAAGAAAAATTTCTTGATTAATTTAATTGAATTACTCGTGAAGATCATGCCTCGAATCTGTGACCGGTAATATATGAGACCAAGACGTACCCTTCTCATCATCGATGAGAAAAAATTCTGGATTAATTTAATTAATAAAAAAAAGATCATGCTTTGAATTATCGCCTTAGCAATTGTGATAAATATATGTATCATGAAATTAAGATAGTTTATGGTATCACCGGCTATCATATTTACATGGTTTGAATTAATTTTATGAATATTCTATTTTTTAAAATATTTTTAAATATATTTATATTAAATTTGTGTGAATAGATTATCCTATTAAGAAATTAAAATAGAAAAACAATATTCCCCCGCACCAGATCCGGTTCAAAATCATGGGGCACGTGTGACACGTAGTAAATTAAATAAGAGGCATCTTCCTCGTTTAATCTTGAATTGTTTAAATTAAATGTATTAAACCGGACCATTGGACCTGATCTATTTAATAAGCAAGCTTAAAATAGAGGGACATGCATGAATTTGATTCATATTTTTTATGTTAAATAATATTTAATTTTATTTGGTGATACCAATCTTTGGATCATGACTTGCAAAGATCTCAAGATATTTTAAGCTATTTCATTGCCTGATTGGATTTTATAGGGATCATTATACGATCTAATGATACATATTATGAGAAACAGAAGAAACATTGTTTCATGCAAAAAAATTATATAATCCGTACCTGGCATCTCGGTATACAGCCTTTCTACTAGATGCTGATCAGTAAACGAAAATGTTCTCCACCATTTTATCGTAATGATTTTATTAATTAATTATACATATCTAAAATATTATATGTCTAAAATGTAGGTAGAGTTCCCGATCCTTTATATTGATATGGATATTAATGGCATTGATATTTGGCAGCCCCAAAAAAAAAAAAAAAAAGAAAATCTGATATTACTAATGAAAATTTTTGTGCGGATTTTTTATTTTATTTTATTTTATTTTTGGCGAGTTATGCACATGTTTGATGAGTTTACTCCCATGGATGGTAAGAAATGTCATATGTGATAAAGCCCATTCGGTAACATGTAATACTTACAACTAGTCGGCTATCTCTTGGCCATCTTGGATATATACCATCTCCTGTTGACCCAATAGAAGCTTCTATCTCCAGTGATCCGGTAACAACATAAAAACTGGATGTAATCACATTCTTCAAGCACACTTGACAAGAAGCCATCAATTGTGAATGGATGTCACAATCTTGTAGAAACTGAACCATCACCATCTTTCACCTTTTCGTTCGATAGTTCCTCGTAGAGACAACTTCATAAAGAATGCCTTCTTGGGTCTACGAAAGTTGACGTGATTTGCTATGTTTGTGAGCCTGAATGGGCTCTATAGAATATAATTGCTTCATAATTAGCTGCCTCTGAACATTCATCAGAGAACCTCTTTCGTGCCTTCTCATGTTCTCCTCATTTTTCTTTTTTCTTTCTTTCTTTCTTTTTTTTTTTTTTTTTTTTTTTTTTTAATAACGAAAGGGATAGGAAGATAAATTCCTGTATAGCTATCCCGCAGGTCCCCATCTCGTCAAGTAATGTTCGATACGAAACGTTCAGATTCATGCAGCCTCTTCCATTTAATGGTGAGTACGTCAATCTGACACCACTAAGACGCTGCCTCTTCCATTTAATGGTGAGTACGTCAATCTGACACCACTAAGACGCTGGTCAGTAGATCGGGGATAAAGGGAAAGATCCTGACCTCTCATTCATGCCAATTTTCGAGGACTTCAGAAAAATTCTAGATTTAATCGAGTCATCTATGAGATCATGCCTCGAATCGCTGACCTGTTGATAGTGAGGTAAGGCCTCTACCAACCGGGCTACCGTTTTAGCGGTTCATGTTCTTCTCTTTGATGTCATGTAAGGTAACTATCTGACCACTGCAAAGCTGAAATTTCTCTTGAGAAGATCAAATTCAACCTTAAGTTTGACATCAAAGATCTTGGACTTCTGTGATACGTCCTAATGCAGTGCTTCATTGTTGTATGGCCAAAATCCACTGCTTGGTTTAGGAAATATCTTGCTTTATAGGATATTGGACGTTTATCTAATCTTAGTTTATGACATGATCATCAATGAGACTTGTGATGTTTCGAGCCTTACTTTATGTTCTTGTTAGGAGAAAATGTTTATTTCGATTATATCCGGGGAACAATAGTATTGCAGATTAGATAACAACATATGTAGCTAATCGCACTAGATTCATACTGTAGACCGTTCTAATAGATATTCCTTCTAAATTTTTAAATATTGTATTTTATGATTCTCATAGTTGTATGCATTATGGATTGGTTTGATAAACCTGGTTTACCAAAAAAAGAATGTTCAACATGGTTTATCCATCCCTTCTACAACACCCAAAATCTAAGTGTTAATGCTAAATCTCCGCGAACTGGATGGAGCAACCTACCTGCTAGTTTACCTTCGATGAAAGCCTGCAAAACAGATCCCCTGACTGGAATTTCTTCGATGTCAAAGTCAGCAATAATTTAGGCAGCAAAATGGAGAACTTGAAAGCAGAATAAAGTGAAAAATGGAAAGTAAAAACGAATGGAGTGGCCTTGAAAGAGCTAGTTGTGGACTAGCTCTAACTTGCCTGGAGTTTTCTTACCTCGAGTGTCCCCTCTTACCAATATTTATAGGCGTGAGTGTAACTACTTACGGTTATGGAAATTAGTTAATGTAACTTTCTCATAACAGTAAGTGGTGGCGGTCGAAAATTAGTTATTCCATGATTATCGAAACCAGAGCTATCGACCATGTGGTGGGTGGTTATAACAACCAGAATAACCTTCAACTGTTTCAGGTTGAAAGATCATTCACATGCTTCAGATACACTCTCTTTAGAGGAGATTCAAAAAGAGTTTAACTACCTCTTCGGACTGTCTTCCTTGGAATGGTCCGAAGATGTGCTAACTATATGCTTTGAATTTATCTCCTTCGGAGTAAACCAGAAGATAAAAAACTGCTTACCATGGAGCCAAAGGGATAAACAATACATTCCAAAAGTGCCCTCTTCGGACCAAGTCGAAGATATGAAGCCGAATGAAATAATAATATATTCCAGAAATATCCTCTTCAGACCAAGCTGAAGACATGAAATCGAATAAAATAGTAATATATTCCAGAAGTATTTTTTCGAACCAAGTTGAAGACATGAAGCCGAATGAAATAGTAATATATTATAGAAGTGTCTTCTTCAGACCAAGCT
The DNA here is from genome assembly GCA_021397845.1 of Areca catechu. Taxonomy (NCBI): domain Eukaryota; kingdom Viridiplantae; phylum Streptophyta; class Magnoliopsida; order Arecales; family Arecaceae; genus Areca; species Areca catechu. The sequence continues at coordinate 15,898,710 of CM038049.1, read as the reverse complement.
GAAGACATGAAGCCGAATGAAATAGTAATATATTCCAGAAGTACCTTCTTCGGACCAAGCTGAAGATATGAAGCCGAATGAAATAGTAATATATTAATGAAGTAATAATATATTCTTTTCATTGAGATAGATTGTAGCCCTCGTTAAATTAAGAAAACATCATCTTCATGTGCACTGATTTGGTTGACGGGTCCAAATAAAATCGATCCAACTGATGAACTGGCAATTATTTTGTATCGAACCGGATTACCACAACAGCTGCCCCCCACTCCCAATTTCAAAATAATTTTATTTCGAAAAATGGGAGTAGTTAGAGTTTATCGTTTAAGGATGAAAATAAGATAATCAATGATGGCAAATCGCTGACCCTTCTTTTCGTAGTAACTGCTTTATGATTCGAAGATCGTGCTGAAGATAGATGTCAGCCCCTCATTGATGCTTCAAAAAGATGGCACAGATTTAAAACCCTGGCTGATCCTTTCATTAAAAAGACTTTTATGGGACTCTTGTTTAATCGAGAAAGTACACTTGACGACATCCCTTAGTTATCATGCTGAAAGCTCATTTTGGTCGTTTATGGTATTTCTCGCAAATCATAATTGACAATCTATTGATTGACGTCCCTTAGTAATTCGTACCCACGATCGGCGCCGTCGATACGTTACATGACTGAGAAGATCATCAGTTTCCTGAGAAAAATCTTATCATCCTGCACATATAAAAAGGGGGTGATCCCACGAAACGAACTTCCGCGTTTTCTCTAAAACTTCCTTCTTCTTCCTCTCGTCCTGCATCATTATTCTTCTACAAGTTATCTTGTCTTTTCATGGAGGTAGTGGTCCTTCTCCTTTTTCTTTCATAATGTCTGAGTCACTAGATAACCCAACCATTAGCAAGGGTTCAATGAGAGATGAACCCTCTGGGAGTGGGAGCCCTGTCAGAAAGAGAGGTTCGAAACTTTTTCCAGGAACAGTCGTTAGTTCCTTATCTCATACTAAGGTAGAGAGTCTTATGAATCGCTATCACATTTCTAGGACCTTTAAGTCTCTTGTTCTCAATCCGGATGAGAGGATTATTCATCCTCCTCCTGGGGCAATCGCCGTATGCGAAGATCACTTAAAGGCTGGCCTTAGGTTTCTTCTTCATCCCTTATTTATGAAGATTTTTAATCTCTATCAAGTAGTCCCGGCTCAATTGACGCCGAACAGCTTTAGAAACATCTATGGATTTTTAGTTCTTTGTAAACTCCATAAGGTAGAGCCCAGAACTTCTTTGTTTACTTCTCTCTTCGTACTAAAAAAAGACTTTCACAGTGAAGGATGGTGGGTCATCAGCCCTTGTCCAGGTCGAAGACTAATTAAGGGGACTCCTAGTGCCATACATAGGTGGAAACCATGTTTCTTTTTTATTTTTTATCCATACCGGGGCTTTAATATTGAATGGAAGACTCCACGTTTAGACGCAAACATCGGAAAAAAAATCTTGAAGGCCGATCAGAAGGACTTCGAGATATTATCAAGTCTGGGAGTTTTTCTGGCCAAGAAACTATTAAGGGAACAAAACCTTCATCTCGCTCATATCAGCAAGATTCGACATTAGGTATAGAAGATAGTTGGCTTTAGTTCTTCTTTCAAAATCTATTATGTTCTTCCGATGACTGACCTGAGAATCCTTTCTCTTTGATTGTAGGTGAACCGATGAAGCCTAACCTTGAAAGACTTCAGCAGGCATCCAGAAAGAGACCAGTGCCGGTTCAACAGAAGGAAACTGAAGTCCGGAAGAAGGCTAGAGCCGAAGGGACTTCCAATATAGCTCCAATAAGGGCCACACCTGACGAAGACGATGCACTCTCAATGGAACCTCCTTCAAGGAGTTCATCCCCATTGCCCTCTCCGGAATGATCCATCCCAACTCCGACTATCGGAGAGCCGCTCCTTGCTTCTCCGAAGGATAAAAGAAATGCAAAAGGAAAGGCTTCCCAGACTGAAGAGGGTACAGGAAGGAATGCCCCAATGGATAGGGAGTATAATGTTGATTTTTCAACTTTTTCCAATTAGCCAGGGAGATACTGAAGCACACTCTCCTCCCTCGAGATTAGGAAATCAGCAAAACTCGATGCATCGAGGAGATATCTGATTCAGCATTCTCATCTCTGCTGAAGGTGAATATCGCTTCTTCTTTTCTTCCTTTTAATATAATTTTTAACTTTGCTAACCTCATATTCCATATGGTCAATGTAGTTGGTTCACGATGTCACCCTTATGGAAGAGAGTATAATTGAGTTCAGAGACTACCATAAGGGAATAAAAGAAAAACTCCAAATGACTAAGGCCGAGAAAGAAGTAGCCAAAGAGTTGAAGAAGGCTATAGAGGAAAAGCTAGCTTTAAGCGATGTTGTGGTTCAGAATCTGAAGGCCGAACTATAAAAGGCTCAATCAAAGACTTCTGAACAAGAGGCAAAGCTTAAGAAGAAGATGATGATGATTCAGTCCTTAGAATATTTAGCCAAAGAAGCTCAACAGAAGATTGAAGAAGCAGTCAAAAGGTCGATGAAGCGGTCAAAAGAGCTAAAGTAGCGGTTGAAGAAATAAAGACCTTAAAAGATCAAGTAAATAGGGCGGTCGAGAATTATAAGAAGTCTTCGGCATTTGATGATGAAATGACCGAATCAGGGACATTCAGCTACCTTGCAAGTTTCAATGATGGGGTAAAAGAAGTGCAGAGTTTCTATCCAAATCTCGATATGTCAAATGTCCAGCTATTCGACCTTGAAGAAACAGAAGAGCCTAAATCTACTAAAGAAATGCCGGGTCATATTGAAGAGGATCGTACTGCAACTGAAGAGGCTTCTGAAGACGACGTATTAGGAGCTACAGACCCAAACAATCCAGCTCAAGCTGAAGATGTTCTAGCTGAAGACAACCCATCAAAAGTAGCTAATGTAGAGAAGCCACCCAATTTCTGTAACTTTTTTATTTTTTGATCATATTGTAAGAAAGATAGCATATATGTATTTACTTCTTCATGAACAAAAATATCTTTCTTTTTAGATAGATTATGCTGTAATGAAATATTTATTAAGTATAAACTCATCGAAGGTAAGATGTTAAAATAATGATCTTATCGATCATATAAATTTTGTGAATAAGCGACTTTCTTGACAAGTATATTAACTTCAACCCCAAAGTTTCGAACAAAAATTCGTCTAAGAATAAAGTCTTCGGACTTAAAATAATACCAAGTCTTCGGACTTAAAATAATATTGAGACTTCGAACTCAGAATAATACCAAGTCTTCGAACTTAAAATAATACTGAGACTTCGAACTCAGAATAATACTGTTAGGAATTGTGTTCCAAAGTCAATCACTTAGGCTATAGGCGGTTGTGCTCAATATTGTAATTTATATATGAATTAATAAAACTTTATTTTGGCAGCTCATCACATTATTCATTTTCCTGTAATGAACTCTATTTATATGATAAAGTCCTTAGGACTGCACTAACTTCGATATAGAGAGGATATATCAAGTGGTCCTTTAAAATGGTTCACAACCAAAGGATACATTGCAAAGGACAACAATGTATCAAGTGTAGGTTGTTGTGGTTCACATCGTTTGGTTGTCCTCTTGACCAAAGAAATGTGGTGACACCGATGTGATCTGCAAGTAGGATGTGTGACATCTCATTGAACGTGCCTCCGTGAAGCTCCTTTCTGCCAAAGGATTGCTCGCGATTGGATATGGGTATATGTGTCCCTCCGACCTGAGGTCATAATGATAGCTTGCAAGCAACTCCCTGTGCTTTGGTGCCGGACTAACAGGATTTCTAATCCAGTAACGGAAGGTTTCTAGGTACAGGTAAGTACTTGTGGAGCAGTGGTGGACCAAGATAAAATTGACCTGCCCAAATTGTTTGGATTGAATGTCTTGCAATATCTCAATTTAGCAAATCCTCGGCCGGGGTAGTCCTAGTGAGGAGTCATTGGACTTGTGAGATTGAGACATGTTGTGGATTGACTTAGTAAGGGTTGGTAGTCTAACCCTAAGTTATCTTGAGCATTGGAGGTCAAAGGGATGAATTATACGATAACCATATGCCAGAGGTTCGTAGATTGCTCTCGCATCTTCGGCCTATCCGGACGCCGGGACCCATTGCTAGATGGTATCTTGTGATGGTATTGGAAGTGTTCTAGTGCTACCGTTTAGGTTCGAACCTATGAGGTCACACACCATAGAGGATTTCTTTCTGATCCAGGAACCGATCAACGATTAGAAATCGTTTCGGTATTAAGGTCAAACGGTCTGTTAGAGCACACATTGGATTTTTTTCTGGTCTACCTGGTCTGATTTGGATCAGCCAAGATTGGTTTGGGTTAACCAGGAATTGTTCATGGTTGACCAGGATTGGACCTGGTTTTCTTACTGATCGGATTTGGTCGGACTGGGGTCTTTATGAACCGATTTTTGGGTTTGTTGAACCGGTATATTTCATGGGATATTTTACACGGTATTTTCTCCCAGCCAATTTTAATCAACGGCTTGAAGTCTTGCATGGGTTCCCAGCTCACGGTTTTGCAGACCCATTACTGAATCTGGTTCTCTCGGTGTACACCATGGTTCAACGTTGTTTTCTCTCGGTTGCCCTGTTTTGCCGATTGAATGGGATTTGAACTGCATGTTGATCGGATGAGCTTGGGTTATCAGATTATGATCCTTAGCACCGTGAACTGGAAGGGGTCTCTCGGTGTTTTTTTCTCCCGCACATCTTCATTTCTCTCGCTCTCGGTTTTCACGGTGTTTTAGCCTGTGGTTCCTAGCTTTATCCACCGATCAAGAGCTATTTCAAAAGGCCGTGAGATAAGAAGATGGGGAAGGAAGGCAGCTTCGCAGACTTGATCGATCAGGCTCTCTAGAAGGAGTTCTTGGAGAGTGTGATCAATGCAACGGAGGTCTCGAGTTTGGGATCGGGGAGTAACAGAGCATAAAAGAGGAGTAGAGAGCGTGCTTTTGGGACGAAACTCTGCATGCAGTAATTTGTTCAGCGTCACGTGTTATCCTTCCCTGTTTTTAAGATCTCCATTGTGTGTTTTTGGTGGAGTAAGGGCGGTTTTGGAGAAGACCGTCCGTGAAGATCTTTTGGTTTTCCCTGCTCCACACGTCTGTGATCTCTGTTCGTTGATTCCTGGAGGACTAGCATCCATCCAGGAGCTGGAGCAGCGAGAGCCCGCGCATGGATACTCTAATGGGTGGACATTTGGACACCTTGAGAGATTGGACCGATCCCTTTCTTGTTTTTGCTGTTTGTTTATATGTTACAGATCAAGTGGAAGCTCTGTTCATTGATTTGTTCTGAAGACTGCTAGTTTTACGTTGACGTCTTCTTCCAGATTTGTTTTGCTGTTAAAGGAGTTCTACCGGCTGCCTTATTTTGTTATTGAAGGGAGTTGGCTTCTTCCTGCTTCGATCCAAATTTAGAACAAAAGGAAGCTCTATAAGGTATGTTATTTCCTTTTTATTATCATGCATGTTTAGATCTAAATTTTATCATATTGTTTATAATTATTGCACTTGCCTATACATTCCTGTGTATTAGTTACATGCATCGTGTTTATGTTAGATCCTGTCATGAGTAGGCTTTTTCGTATGTATGTTTAAAAATTTTAATTATGCAATACCTACTCTCTAGTATAGCATGCCTAGGGTAGACGTCCGATGTACTGATTTTCTTTCAAATACTAAGTATTCGAATTTAAAATAATATCAAGTATTCGGACTTAAAACAATACCAAGTTTTCGGACTTAGTCGTAATGTAATCATGAGCTTCAAATGATCCAAACAAGTTAGTTCATCATATAGGTGATCTTCTCAATTTCAGAATTTGGATTCTTTAGATCATATTAAATAAAATTGACTGGATAGAAAGCCAAGATTTGAATAATTCTGCTATTAATATTTCGAATAAGAGAACTTGAAATGTGAAACCATTCCCTTTTTCCAAGAAGATATAATAAAATAATCATGTAAATGAGATACCATAACCTTGTTTCTTCTTCTTTAAGAAATGAGAAGCTCCGAAGTAATTAAATCTATCATTTCACTAACTCCTCTACTAGGATTAGCTGCTTAGATTATTACTGATAGAAAACAATATACATACTGAGTGGATATACCTCGGCATGTTACCGAATTTACTTTGTACATCATCGGATTTGTCATAGAATAGACTGCGTAGGTCGTTTGTGTTTTTGATAGAGAATGAAACAGGCTGGTTAAGCCCTCCTTGGCACTTCATAGGGTAGATCATATAGATCATCCTTATGACTTTTAATAAAGAATAAGACAGGCTAATCAAGTCCTTCTCGGTACTTCGTAGGGTAGATCACGTAGATCATCCTTATACCTTTTAATAAAGAATAAGACAGGCTGATCAAGTCCACCTCGGTACTCGTAGGGTAGATCATGTAGATCATCCTTATTCTTTTTAATAAAAAATAAAACAGGCTAATCAAGCCTACCTCGGCACTTCATAGGGTAGATCATGTGATCATCCTTATATCTTTTAATAGAGAATAAGACAAGCTGATCAAGCTCACCTCAGTACTTCATAGGGTAGATCACGTAGATCATCCTTATACCTTTTAATAAAGAATAAGACAGGCTGATCAAGCCCACCTCGGTATTTCATAGGGTAGATCACGTAGATCATCCTTATGCCTTTTAATAAAGAATAAGACAGGCTGATCAAGCTCACCTCGGCACTTCATAAGGTAGATCACGTAGATCATCCTTATGCCTTTTAATAAAGAAGAAGACAGAATGATTAGGTCCATCTCGATATTTCAATAAATTTCTGTGAATAGAGATTTTCATTGATAATACTTACGAAGATTTTCTACATTTCAAGGCCGAGGCAACAAAGTACCTTCCAAAGTTTTAAGTCGATAAGTTCCAAGACGGATGTCTTCTTTGATTAGATAGGGACCCTTCCAAGTAGGAGAGAGTTTGCCTTGTTCAGTTAGCTTGGACACTTCAGATCTTCGCAAGACCAAGTCCCCGGGACAAAAAGTTTGTTCTTTCATGCGAGAATTATAATATTTGACAACCTTTTGGTGATATGTAGCCATCTTCAGCTAAGCATGGAGCCGAGTGCCTTGTAACAAATCCAAATAACTCTTTGATGTTCCGAGTTTTCAGGTTCTTTATAATGATCAATCCATAAAGATTGTAAAGAAACCTCTACAGAAATGACCGCCTCAGAGTCATAAGCTAAGTGAAATGGAGATTCGTTGGTGGCTGTCTTGTGAGTAGTTCGGCATGCCCAAAGAATTGAATTAAACTCATAAGCCCACTGTCCTTTAGCATCATTTAACATGATTTTGAGACTATGAAGAATAGTTCTATTAGTCACTTCAACTCTCCATTAGATTGAGGATGGTCCACAAAAGTTAGCTTATGGAGTATATGATATTGTGTACAGAAGCTTTTGAACTTCGGGTGTCAAATTGCCTTCTGTTATCGATAATAATGGCATAAGAAATTCCAAAATGGAAGATGATAAAGTTTTTTACAAAATTCTCAACTTTTGCCTCAATAATTTGTGCCAGTGGTTCAGCTTCGACCCACTTGGTGAAGTAATCAATTGCCACTATAAGGAATTTTCGTTGTCCAAAAGCTGAAGGAAATGGGCCAAGAATATCCATTCCCCATTGAACAAAAGGCCAAGGAGCTGTCAACGGGGTTAGTTGATTTGCAGGCCATCTTTGTATATTAGAATACCTCTAACACTGATCATACCTTCGGATAAAATCTATAAAATTCTTCTAAATGGTTGGCCAATAATAGTCTTGGTGAATTATTTTGTAAGCTAAGGATCTGCTCCCTAGGTGATCCCCACATATACCTTCATGCACTTCCCTAAGAGCATAATCGATATCTGAAGGTCCCAAGCATTTCAACAGAGATTGTATAAAGGATCTTTTATATAAAGTCCCATCTAAGATCACATACTGGGAAGCAATCCAACGAAGTTGTTTAGTTTCAAGCTTATTTTCAGGTAATGTGCCTTCATTCAAAAATATAAGGATAGGATCCATTCATGAGGGCTCATATTCGATCAGACATATTTTCACTATGGATTCGGATATACTGGGATCTTCAAGATATTTCACATATGTTCGGCCAAGGGAGTCAGGGGCAGTGGTCGCAAGACGTAAAAGAGCATCGACCCAAGAATTTTCTGTTCGGGGCATGTAAACAATTTCAAAATATTTCAGTTGGGATATTAGGATTTGCACCTTCTCCAAATATTGAATCATGATGGGATTTCGAGCTTCGAATTCAGCTTTTACTTGATTCACCACCAATTATGAATCCAAAAAGACTTTAATCTTTCTAATCTCTTGTTTTTATGCAATTCTGAGTCCAGCAATGAGAGCTTCGTACTCTGCCTGATTATTCGAAGCTTGGAAATAAAAACGAAGAGCATATTCTATGACATGACCATTCGGACTAGCCAAAATGAGACCAGCTCCATAGCCATTGGCATTGGAGGTGCCATCCACATGAAGCATCCATATGAATTCCGGATCTTCTTCGATGGTCTCTTCCTCTTTAGTCCTTAGTTGACTCTCATCTGATCCCCAAGTACATTTGGCTATAAAATCAGCCAAGACTTGCACTTCATTGCCGATCTAAGTTAGAAGTCAATGTCAAACTTTTCTAACTTAACGGCCTATTTAGCTATCCTTCCTGAAGTGTCGGGGCAGCGCAGAATGGCCTTCAGAGGCTGATCCATCAAAACCATAATGGTGTGAGCTTGGAAATAGGGTCGCAAACGTTTCGCTGCAACTACCAAGGAGAAAATGAGTTTTTGTATTCTAAGATATCGTACTTCCATCTCATGCAGTACTTTACTAGTATAGCAGATCGATTTCTGAAAGTGGTCGGCATCTTTTCGAACAAGTACCGAACTAACCACTTCATTCGAGATAGAAAGGTACCAATAAAGAGTTTCCCCTTCACAAGGTTTAGAAAGTAAATGAGGGTTTTCCAAGTATTCTTTCAACTTTTCAAAAGCAATCTTGCAGTCATCTGATTATTCGAACTTTGAGTTTGATGGAGAACTTTGAAAAAAGGAAGACATCTTTTTGCTGATCGAAAAACAAATTGACTCAAAGAAGCGATTCTTCCTATCAACCATTGTACCTCTTTCTTGCAAGAGGGATGTCTCATGGTCCGAATGGCTTGAATCTTTTCTGAATTAACTTCAATTCCTCGCTTGGTAACTAAGAACCCCAACAACTTCCCTGAAGTCACATCAAAAGTGCACTTAGCCGGATTCAATTTCATTTGATGGCGTCTGAGTGTGTCAAAGGACTCTCTTAAGTCTTCAATGTGGTCGGACCTATGAAGACCCTTCACAATCATATCATCAACATAGGCTTTCATATTTCTTCCTATCTGATTCTTGAACACTTTGTTGATTAATATTTAGAAAGTTGCTCCAGCATTTTTTAACCCAAATGGCATCACTTTATAACAGTAAAGCCCTTTTTCTATGATGAAAGCGATTTTTTCTTCATCTTCAGGATCCATTCATATTTGGTTATCTGTTGAGAAAGCATCCATGAAGCTCAACAGCTGATGACCAGCAGTGGCATCAACTAACTGATCTATCTTCGATAAAGGGAAGCTATCTTTTGGGCAAGCCTTATTAAGATCCGTATAATTAATGCAGATCCTCCATTTACCATTAGACTTTTTCACCATCACAACATTGGCCAACCAATTTGGATATTATACTTTCCTTATAAATTTGGCTTTAAGGAGTTTGCTGACTTCTTCGTCAATGACCCTCTATTTCTTCATAGCAAAGTTCCTCTTCTTCTACCGAACTAGCTTATAGTTGGGGGTTACTTCTAACCGGTGTGTAATAATTTCAAATAGAATTCCGGGCATATCCGAAGCTGCCGAAGCAAAAATATCGGCATTACTTTGGAGAAAGCTAAATAGCCTTGCTTTTTGTCTTTTCATCTAACAGACTGCCAATTTGTACAAATTTCGTCGGATCGTCTTCAGACAAAGGCACAGAGAGGGTCTTTTCTACTGGTTCTCCATAGTCTTCAGTTCTATCTCTTGGATCTAACCGATCAAGTATTAAGGGATTAGTCGATTGTTTATCCTGGATCATAAGGCATTGACGATCAACCCTTTGATCCCCTTTCATTTTTTCGATACCATGTCTGGTGGGATATCGTATCAAAAGATAGTAGGTCGATACTATAGCTCAAAATTTATTTAAAATAGGCTGTCCCAAAATTGCATTATAAGCTGAAGGTGTTTGTACTACTATGAAGTTGATGGGAAGCATCTTTTGGCGTAGTTCAATACTAAGAGTTACGGGTACAACTATTTATCCTTCAACTCCAACTTAATTTCCTTCGAACCCAATCAGAGGAATAAGAGACCTTTGCAGCTTACTTCTAGATAAGATCATTTTAAGAAATACATCATACAGTAAAACATCGGTAAAACTTTCATTATCTATCAGAATTCTTTTTACATCATATTTTGCAATTATAGTTAAAACCAAAACAAGGTCATTATGTAGAAGTTGAACTCCTTGGAGATCCTTATCTGAGAAGCTAATGGAGTTCTTGCCTTTAAGTCTCTTGGGGTTATCTTCTTCAGCTTCATTTCTCCAGTAGATTGACCGATGAAGCATGCCAACCCTCCTATCGGTCGGCCTTTGGTGAGGCAGTTCGGCTTCATCGGTAACTCTTTGAAGGGTAGTTGCTTCGGCTTGAGGCTCCGGATGGCTGACATACTTTTTCAGATATCCTCTTTTGATTAGGTCCTCAATAGCATCCCGGAGCTGAAAATATTCCTCAGTATTATGGTCGTGAACCTGATGGAATCGATAATATTTATTCTTGTCTCTCGCTTTAGCGGAGGTTTTCAGGAGACGTAGCCTTTGTAAGTAGTTTTCTTTTTCTATCTCCAACAGAATCTTCTCTCTCGGGAGGTTGAGGGGAGTGTGGGAGTCAAACCGATTGCCCTGTTGCTTGGACTTAGGACTGGGAACTGGCCCATTGTTGGAAGATGTGGGCACATTTGATCCTTTGATGCTCTTTTTCTTGGAAGGGTGTCTCCCTTCGATGAGTCGATGACTCGTGGCTTGCTCTTCAGCAGCAGCATATTTCTGAGCTCTTGCCAGTAGTTCGACATAGCTCGTGAGGAACCTTTTATCTAGGGAGAAAGTAAACCTGGACGATCTGAGACCTTTCTTCAGGACTGACATGGCCACGTGCTCATTGAGATCTGGAATCTCCAGAGTGGTCGAATTGAATCGAATAACAAATTCTTTAAGACTTTTTCCTTCATTCTGTGTTACGCGACATCTTTCAACATGTTCTGAATGTGAAATAAATAGCCGCTCCAGCCCAGCAAAAGAATGAATTGTGCTTGGCTGTATGCTCGAATACCACATTCGAGCAGCTTTCCTTAAGGTAGCAAGGAAAGCGAGGTAATATAATATATCAGAGGCTTCTTGTACCATCATATGAGCTTTGTAACTTTCCAAATGATCAAGGGGATCGGTAGTTCCACCATAAGCCTCCAATTAAGGAATCTTAAAATGCCAAGGAATAACTTCGGCCATAATTCGATCGAAGAAAGGAGGTCGTGAATTGAAAGTTGTAACTTCGTCACCTCTTCTTTGATCAGCGAGCGTGGCTATCTGTGACTCCAATAACTTGAACTTCTCTTCAAAATCGAAGTTCATTTCTCTTTGCCTGACTCCTCGAGGTGTAGAATCTCCAGAAGAAATGGAAAGGGAGCATCTGCTTCTTTTCTTGCCTGGGTGATCCTCCATACATCTGTTTGGCTGGGAGCTATAATGCTCACGAGAAAGCCGGATTTGTAAAGAACACAGGGTGGATTCCCGGTGTCGATCTTTCCTTCCCCTAGCTCGATGACTGGGTTGAGATGTAGCTGAGGGCATTGCCTTTGAACGGCAGTTTCTTGAAGAGTCTAGATTGAAGCTGTCAGGGCATCGACTCGATTCAGAAGGGCCTCGAATTGCTGTTACCCCACAGTCAACATAGGAGGTGGCATATCATTTTCCACCGGAGGGTTATTCACCCGAGGAGCAGGGTGCTCTCTATTCGTAAAAGCATTCTGGATCTTTTCTTTCACAATTCTTGTCTTTTCAAGGTTCTCCTTAACCAGAGAAAATTCTTCCCTTACCTAGCACGCCAATCTGTTGACGCTAAATCCCCGCGGACCGGACGGAACAACCTGCCTGCTGGTTTACCTTCGATGAAAGCCTGCAAAATAAATCCCCTGACCGAAATTTCTCTGGTGGGGATACTCCGATGCCAAAATTAGCAAGAATTTAGATAGCAGAATGAAGAACTTGAGAGCAGAATGAGGTGAAAAATGGAAAGGAAAAATGAATGGAGTGGCCTTGAAAAAGCTAGTTATGGACTGGCTCTAACTTGCCTGGAGTTTTCTTGCCTCGAGTATCCCCTCTTACCGATATTTATAGGCGTGAGTGTAACTACTTACGGTTATGGAAATTAGTTAATGTAACTTCCTCATAACAGTAAGTGGTGGCAGTCAAAAATTAGTTATTCCATGGTTATCGAAGCCAGAGCTATCGACCATGTAGGTGGTTATAACAACCAGAATAACCTTCAACTATTTCAGGTTGAAAGATCGTCCACATGCTTCAGATACATTCTCTTTAGAGGAGATCCAAAAATAGTCTAACTACCTCTTCGGACTGTCTTCCTTGGAATGGTCCGAAGATGTGCTAGCTATATACTTCGATTTTATCTCCTTCGGAGTGAACCAGAAGATAAAGAACTGCTTATCATGGAGCCAAAGGGATAAACAATACATTCCAGAAGTACCCTCTTCGGATCAAGCCGAAGATATGAAGCCGAATGAAATAATAATATATTCCAGAAGTGTCATCTTCGGACCAAGCTGAAAACATGAAGCCGAATAAAATAGTAATATATTCCAGAAGTGTCTTCTTCGGATCAAGCTGAAGACATGAAGCCAAATGAAATAGTAATATATTCCACAAGTATCTTCTTCGGACCAAGCCGAAAACATGAAGTCGAATGAAATAATAATATATTAATGAAGTAATAATATATTTTTTTGATCGAGATAGATTGTAGCCCTCGTTAAATTAAGAAAACATCATCTTCAGGTGCACTGATATGGTTGACGGGTCCAAATAAGACCGATCCAACTGATGAACCGGTAATTATTTTGTATCGAATCGGATTACCACAACATTAAGCAAAAAGAACCTATCCTGCACAACTATTTCATGTCTGTATGGATAGCAATGGCCATGTTGCAGGAAGGAATTAATTTCAACTTTCCGTATAGATTCCAATTTTTTTTTCCCTGCCGTATAAATCCATCCCATCTTTCGTTATGTATTGCCTGGATTTATCGCGTTTGAAAAGTGAGAATGTAAATATGGAACATATCCACAAGGGACCATATTTCCTAGCTGTTACTGAATATTTTGAGTTTCATCCATTTCAGCCTCGAGGTCCCTAGAAATCCTTTGCCAATAAACAAAAGAAAAAGAAAAAATACAATGAGATACTCAAGCTCCTTGGCAAGTAGCTTTGCCACCTTCGAATTTAGTTGCATTGCATGAGCCATGAGGTATGACCGTTAATTAGAATGCAATTGCCTACTTGAAATCCTCGTGTCTCACCCTGGCAAAAGCTAAATGCTACCAATGGAGCTTAAAATGTGATTCGTCTCTATGTTTTTCTTGTTCTTTTTGTTCCGAAGGAAAAAGGAAGAAATAAGGTTCACCATATATATCTGTTATCCTCTATTGCACACCGGTCTATCAAATGATATCTAGAAACTGTGGTTTTGGTCATCTTAACATCGTCACATGAAAACTCTGTTTGCTGGACGGAAGCAAACACTGTTAAATCTTTGGCCTGACATCCATTCTTAATGTGTCTAGTGTCAATTGTGGTTCGTTGCACCATTGAAGGTAGTAAGCTATTACAATGATCAGGTTTAAGGTGGTTCGTTCCCATGAAACTACGTTCCTGGCTGCAAGCATGTTCTCCCCGAAACGTCCATTAACAGCCCTCATACCTCTTGCTGCCGACCAGGGCTTATTCATGCTCTCCTCTTCTCACCCGCTTAACTACCGTATTCGCCCTGAAATGTCCAACAAGACGAGGAAGCGGGCGACACGACCACCCCGTCGACAACCTTAGATGCCTTTTGTTGACACCCAGTATCCGCTACCAAGGCTTACAAGCCAGTGCTGCTTCACCCAACAAGCATGGCAGCGATCCACCATGGTGATCCGGCATCGTCAACATGAAAAATAGACGTTTATTTTGTGCAAGAAGAAGGAATGGCTGAAGAACCAACCCGGTTCTTTGATATTGTTAGCGAATCGGACAATGCCATGATTAGGCCAGCAGCGAAAGCTATGACATACGCATAAAGCCAGCTACTATAAAGACTAAGCCTTCCCATACTTTTTTGAGTAGCTGGAGAATAAAGATTGAAACGACCTGAGTCTCCCATCCATTAACACAAAAGAGAACAGAAGTCAGAGATGCATGAAACATGGGAGGAGCATTAACCGATCAAACTTCATTTCATTTGGCTTGACTAAAGGGGGCATGTACAATAAATTGGAACCTACAACAAATATTAATAGAAATCCAGATGATGCTTAGATAATGTGTTTTTGCTTCCTGCTTTCCTCTGTGACAATAAAACAGAATAGAGAGATCAGCGGCATGGAATAAGTAGCCTGTGGCCAGACCCACTGCAGAAGAATACCCCCGTGACCCGCTAGTCTTGCCATGAAGTGTTGCACGGGGAAGAACTGCACCGGACGAAGCTGTGATTATGTACAATAAGCCCAGCTACATGGTTAGCAATGAGCTGCCATTACAGTGTGTTTTTTTCTGATACAGCATCTTGCGCCTGACTCTTGCTCACCAGTGTTGGTGTTACTGAAACAATCCCAATGAAGAACAGCGTGGCTATTGCTTGGAAATCATAAAGGTCGGACAATGATCTCAACTCTCCTAGAGCAATCCCGGCCTGCTTCAACCAAAAGAAATGAATGTTACTTACCCATTACCCAAGTAGCAGGCTCGCGATACTCATAAGATACAATAGAAAATCAAACACCCACATCACAAAGAAAGCTGGGTATACCATAGAATGATCAAACCTATGTAGCTGCAACCTCTCATATGATCAGCTTCTTTAGCAGGTTATATGGAAGTTTATCGGTGTTTCATAAGCAACAAAGTAGAATGGTACCTTGACTGTCACATAAGCAGCGGGTATGAGTCCAACGAATGTTGCCAAGAAGAAAATATGGTAAGGCACATCGACTATTGGTGAAGCCATGTTAATGAAAGTGTTTGGCAATGTAGGGGTGACTCTAAGGAAAAGCATGTAGTTCAACAGCTTTTCTCTTCTTTTAGCTACCTGAAATAGAAATGTTATTACTCGATCAGCAGAAAATAAGGATGCAAGGGGAAGTAGTTAAAAATGCAAGGTTAACCTAGAACAGAAAAAAAAAAAAATCAGGATGATAGCCCAATATGATTATAATATTAACTCTGATATGTCACAATGGAGCTTAATTCAAAGAAAACAACTTGGTAAAACTTGTGACACAACCAAGCAAAATAAACGCACTCAACTGGGAAAGGAAAGAAAGAAGGAAAGAAGGAAAGAAAGATATGGTCTTCTCCATTCTTTTGAGACCAAGAAGGCTCCACTGACTCCAGAACAAGATGTTTTACTCCCACAAAGCTTCATAATGTATAGCAATAAACTTCTCAAAAAATATCACAAGGTGCAATTTAGAACATATGACCGGCGGTATGTATGCACAAGTCTGGAATGAGCACTGTGCTTAGTTAGTCACCAGCTAAGCACGTCTTTAAAATAGCAGTTATAGATCACTAAATACAGAAAGATAGTCACCTGTTCTTGGAAGAAACTCAGTTTGTCTGGCCATAATGAGAAGACAATGGGCCTTCCTATCAATTTCGACAGGAAATAGCAGGAAGATGCACCAGCTGTGGCAGCAAAGACTACCAAAGCTACACCATGGAAAACCCCGAAAAGCGACCCAGCAAGCAAAGACATGAAAATGGTCCCTGGAATCATGAAAGTCTGCATAAATATGTAGACTGCGCAATAACCCACCAGGACCTGGATGGTGTAGTCACTTGTGTAGCTCTCAAGATGATCCCTACATATAAAAGTGTTTGACACCGCACAAGGGTAAGCACTCATCTGCGGGCAATCGAGATGCAAATTTATGGTTGTATACAAAGACAATGAAACAAAACAAAAACATGGGCCAAAGGAACAGGATGAAAACACATAAATAATTGACATAAGCTAGACAAAATTAAGATCGATGCTAATGATTCACAAAGATCACACCGCAAGTTCTCAAGTTAACTGAATTAAAAATTTAAAAAAGAAGTGGAATTGCAAGTTATGGATCTTATCTAATCATGAGCATGACTAATTAACAGTTCAGCAATTATATGCAGCATGTGATGCTTGGTTTCAGGTGATGATAATTTATTAAAAATAATATATATCGTTTCCAATGCAAATGTGATTAGAGGACGGTAGTGGTGTTTCCACATAGCATAAATATGAAGGAGATTAATCTGTCAACACAAACAAGTGGCACCTTGTTTATCAGTTTATCATGCATTGGCATAAATGGGTTGGTAATCAACAAATTGCAATCGTGTTTTAGAAGGATTTCATTTACAAAAAACATGTTCATCCGAGGATAGAGGCAAAAAAGGAGAAGCTTTTAATCATTTGGCAGCGACTAGGAAGCAGGATTTCAGATCAAAAGGGTACTTTGAAGCCAAAGCAGTGAATAAAAGGAATTTATAGGACTCGCTACTGGGAGAAAACAAAAATATTTCAGAGATTACGGAATGGCTTTTCCAGGGATTTTTAAAATTTGCATAAGAGATTCCGCCAGAATTAACAAATATAAACCCTTCGTTATGGTTCTTCTCCTACAAAATCTTATCCAATTCGGAAATTTGTCCAACCATCTTCCCCCAGTTCTCCAGCAACAATGGTGCACTTGAAAAAAAAAAAAACCTCCTATTCCCAAGGAAAACCCCAAAATTTCAGAATATCCATTAATTTACACAGGCAGGCACCGTTCCAATACCAGATCCAGCCCCAAACAAAAAATCAAACAGCGACACAAAGCATAACCAAATCAAATCAAAACCTAGATCCCCGAATCGCCCCAATCCCCCCGAATCTCTCATAGAGGAGCCAAATCTCAATAACAAGAAGCAAAAAAACAAAAAAACAGAGATCCAAGTTTTACCTCAAAATTTGGAGCTCGTCGAGCGTGCGAGGCAACTTGAGGAAGCTGTAGTCGGAGGCGGGCATCGAGAGGTAGACGCCAAGAAGCCCCGCCCCAAAGACGACCACCACGGTAGTCGCCGCCGCCAATTCGCACCCCGACAGCGGGAAATTGGAGGCTGCTTTCCCCATCCCCATCACCTCTCTCCCTCTCCTTCTCCTCTCAGAAGATAAATTAGGGTTTCGGAAAGAGAGAGAGAGAGTAGGGAGACGAGACGAAGAGGAGGGACGGGAAATCCACGAGGAAAGGAACCCGAAATTTATCGCCCCTCCTCTCTCCTCCACCTTCCGAGGGAAGGAATATTCGGGAGGTTGGTTGGTTCGAACCCGCCACCAACTGGTCCCTATCTCGCTCCTCCATCGCTTCAATTTATGATGAACTCTTGGTGGCCAAGGCCAGGTGGGATGAGGGTGTTAAATGCGGTTCCGCAGGTGCAGCGGAACGTGGGTGGCAGAAAATATGATCAAGACCTGCCGCTGGTCCCCAGAGCGACACGTGGCTCGTGGATGGAAACGCATAAATCATCGCCTTCACGGTACATTGCGCATCAAGTATTTGTTTTTGGTTGTGCCTGGATTAAAAAAATTATTTTTAAAATAGAATATCATTTTTTTAAAAATAACTATTCATTCATATTATTTTAAATTTATATTTATTAACAATTTAAAATAATTATTTTATTTTAATATAATTATTATATTAAAGTATATTATATAAAAATAAAATAATTTATAATAAATCATTATCCATCGTGAATATTAAAGTTCGATCGGAATAGCTTAATTTAAATAGACATCTCGATTTTTTTAATTTTCTGAAAAAATAATCTAAAATAAAAATTTATTCAGAATAGCCGAATCAAATATTATCTTTGTTAATTATTACTTTACTACGATGGTTGATCAGTTAATTATATTTTTTTATTAGAAAGATCATGTTGATTTATTTAATCGATATCTACGAATTATGTTAGAGATTATTAATTTATTATTTATTAATTTATTTGTTTGGTTATTATTTTTTTATTAAGGTTATAATAAAATTTAAGAAGTCACCATCAAAATAATTATAAAAATTATTGTTTATTATAATATTATTTAGCATCATAATAATACATTATAAACATAAAAATATATATATATTTTTGAAAAACAAAGACAAAACTCAAAAAAAAAAAAAAAAAAAAATTATAACCTTCGAAACTTTATTCCTGCTTCTATTTTGAACCAAATGAATTAAATCCAAAAAGGATAATAGGAGTCCAAGGCAATGGTAAGGAAAATTAGAATCCAAATCCAGTGGGTCAACTTGTTGAAGTATTCTCTTCTCGAAATATATGAGTTATTATTTTATAAAAAGTGAAGATAAAATTCGAAAGAAACATTACAAGCTTCTAAAATTTAGGTTCCTGCTTCTACTTAGAACCAAATGCATTAAATGCTAAAGGAATACCATGGTAAGGAATATTAAAATCTAAATCTAGTGGGTCAACCTGTTAGAAGCATTCTCTTTTCAAAGTATATAAGTTATCATTTTCACTTTACACCTCTCTTAATGAACTGCCATTTTAGAAAAATCAAAATTTTGCGTTCATTTTTTTATTTGAATGAGACCATGCAGCCTTAAAAATATAATACTTTCTATCTAATTAATGGTAACTTGAAAAGTAACACAATCCTTTTTCCAAGTAGCCTATTATAAAGCCTGTATAATGGTTGCTATAACAATAATTATCTTAATAATAAAATTTGAAATACCACATCTCTGAGTCAAATAAATTATTATTATGATTAATAATGATTGTAGTAAGGGTCCATCATGGCCCCCCTTGTCGAAATATTCGTTGAATTGTAACCCGTACCATATTGGTTTGGCTATGTAGCAATTTTCATAAAAATGCAAAGGGTAGCATGGATATTATCAATTAATATTGTGTTATGAAATCCTTACGGTGGCAATCTTTTGGATCGTGATTAATTTCAACCAAACACTTATCTAAGATTAAGAAATATGTGTTTTTGAGAAATTGGCACGCATTATACGCCTCACATTTTTCTCCTTCTAACCTATTTACCATAACTTTTTTTTTTTTAAAAAAAAATAAATCTATCAAAAAAAAATAATAATAATATAATATAATATAACTTCTTTTTTTTTTTCCCTCTTTATTTTACTCTCCTACTCCTACTTAAAGAACATACACGTTTTGACATCATGACATTATATAATCTAATAATAGAGTGCACATGTAGAAAGAGAAGTTTATTATAAAGTCACCATCGATTGCTGGCAAGCAGAAAGAATGATTCATGGAGCATCGTGGTTTAGAATTACTTGGTCTATCGAATCTTTCGCATGCAAATAGGTTCTTGCGTTTCAAATTTAATAATAGCAGTCTTGAACGCAGTTAATTACAACTCTGCCAAAAAAAAAACTCACGTGATAAATCCAAGTCGTTTTCGGGGCCGGCTGCATTCATAGGACGAGAATCTCAAGTTGAAATTTTCCACCGGAGCAATGCTATGGTAACCTTGATAGGTCCTGTTATTTTTTTTAAAAAAATAAAGATCACCCCGGATGCTTTGCACCAATCGCATAGCTTTTTTATATATATATATAATAGAGTGATAAATCCGATATAACTATCCCGTAGGCCCTCGGCGAATCACATAGCTTCGCCTAATAACATACTTTATGATGTTAATAAAAAAAAAACGATGGTGATGCGCCCGGTTGAATGTTTTTTTTTTTTTTTTTTTGAGTTACTTAAGCATTTTATTTCCTCATGTTTTAAGTGCCTATGATATCATGGTCATGTTCCGATCGATGTGCATCATAAGGGAAGTCATTTAATTGTATAGTATTTAGTTGTGTAGTTTTAGTTAAATATTTTTTTCTTTCTTTATAACCGATGTTTGTAGAATTTTATAAAAAATTACTGTTTTAAAAAAAAATTAACAATTTTAGATAACCTAAATATGTAATAAACCAGGAAATAGGTTTTATAAGAAATTTAGGGTTCTTTTTCTAAAAATGAATTATTCCCATCTTGTAAAAAATCATGTTTTTACAAAATTCTATATTCGAAAACAATTTTTTATAAAACCTAAAAATAAATGAAATTGGACAAAAAGCTAATTTATCTTGTGATTTTAAGGCATGCTAACAAATTCATACTTTGATGTTATAATTCTACTCGGTTCTACTCTTGTGCAGCCAAAGAAAGCTCAAATCATTCATGGTTCGATATGATTTCGAAAAATATGATATTAGCACCTAAATAGATATGTAGGATAAATTTGTTGAAGATAAAAAAATATTGATATATGATAGGTGAATGGTAAATTAGATTGCCATGAGTAAATAAATGCATGTGGCGGATCAAAATATAATCATGTCATTCGAAGTTTAGCAATGATGATAATAGTAGCAACAATAATGATGATAAAATATGGATAAAATATTTTTAATTTTTTATATACAAGAAAATAAATATGACCAATCAATCGTCCATAGATTCAAGCTAGCTAAAGTAAAATTGGTCGACCTGATAGTATAACCAAGAACCACGTCACATGAGGAGCCGTGTTTTGAAATCATGCCTCCGAGGCTAATTGAATATAAGAGTGAAGAACCACCTTTACGTCTGATAGTCCAGTTAGAATGGATCTTGATTTTGTATCAATATATTTCAGATTCGAGTAACGATTCTATAGATGATTTAAATAATTTCATGATTAATCCTGGGATGTGGATGCGTGGGTGTTGGAGTGGCTTCGAAGATTTATTTGGTCTTTAGAAAAACTAAGTTCCATCGTTCTGGTCCAGCATTAATTGAGTGATGCGGAATGATGTACTCATTTATTATAATAATAATAATAAAAAAAGATAATCTTTAAACCTGAATCAAATATTTCTTAATTGAATGAGATTCTAGTGATAACATCCAGAAAGAATAGCTGCGTTGAAAGCTTCCGGATCTAAATCAAATATTTTCTAATAAAATGAAGCTCCCAGGCGTTTTGCACGGGAGAGATTTGTGGGGTGCATCGGTCGGATTTTTTTTTTAAATATTATTTTTTAAAAATAATTTTATCGAACTGCCGCTCTTTCAATCATATTTACCGTTTTACGGTAACTTTTAAGACGTTTTTTTTTTTTTTTTTTTTTTTTTAAAAACTCGTAGAGGAGGCGCAGGTTGCTCATTACGTTTTTTTAAAAAAATTATACTCGAAGAGGTGCAGATTGAACCTGCGCTTTCTCTAAAGCTTTAAAGAAAAAAATTTAGCACGGAGAACATGCAGGTTTAGATGCAGGTTAAATCCGTGCTTTTCCATAAATTATTTTTTTTTAAAAAAAAGTTTGGTTGAAGGTGCGGGTTAAAAAATAATAATAAATAAAAAATGCAGGTACTAGTTTTTTAAAAAAATTAATTAAATACAAAAAAAATTTACTGAAGGACCGGTGGCAGGATCATGGCAGTTGAATCGGTGGCAGGATCCTGGTGACCGGATCGACGGTTTGACCGGTGATAAGATCCTAGCGACCGAACCTGTGGCAGGACCCTGCCAACCAGATCGACGATCAGACTGGTGGCAGGATCCTAGAGGCTAGAACGGTAGCAGAATCCTGATGGCTGAACCGGTGGCAGGACCCATGCGACCAAACCGGTGGCAGGATCGATGACCAGATTGGCAGCCAGTTCGATCATGGGTCCGGCCGCCGGTTCGACAAGGGGTCCGGCAGTTGGTTTGGTCACTATTGGTCCGGCCACCAATCCAGTCATCGGTCTTGCCACCGGTCGCCAGTCCTGCCATCGATAAGGTCACCGATCCAATTAAGGGTCCAGCCACCGATCCGGTAGTCGGTCCTATCACCGGTTCGGCTACCGAACAGGACCAGCATTGGATCGGTGGCAGGACTGGCTGCTAGATTGGTGGCCAGATCAGTGACTGGACCGGTAGCCGGACCGGTAGCCGGATCATAACTAGACCGGTCGCTGAACCGATGCCCGGACCGATGGCAGGACCTATCGATCTGCCGGACCAGTGGCAGCACTGGCGGCCGGACTGGTGGCATGACCGGTGGCCGGACGGGTGACTGGACCGGCAGCCAGAATAGCGACCGGATCCGATCACCGATCCAATTTAGTCATCAATCCAGCCATCGATCCGATTGTCGATCCCAGCTCCGATTCGACCACTGATCTGATCGCCGATCCGATTACCAAAATGTTACAATTTTTTAATTTTAATTTTTTTAATTTTTAATTTTAAAAATTGAGATGCAGGAATAAGATGAAGTTGCAGGTACGACCTGTGACTTCACTTTACATACAGCTTTTTTTACTTTTTAAAAAAAAAATAATTTAATTTTATTAATTTATATATTATATATATTATAATTTTATTATGTTATTTTAAATATTTTTAATTTTATTATATTATTTTAAATATATTAAATATTTTTATATTATTTTAATTTTTATTATATTATTTTAATATTATTATATTAAAATTTAAAGGTGCGGGTGTGGCTGTCATGTTTATCGAGCTAGGATAGTTCAGTAAATTTATTTTGACCGGTACTACTTCAGTATTTTTTAAAAAAAATATTTAAAAAAATGGAGACGAGATCTATCTTTGTCTTTCAATATTTTTTTAAAAAATACTATTTAAAAAAATTATATTTTATTTTTTATTTGATATGTATGTTTTATTATTTAAAAAAATATTATTTAAAAAAACAAACACGGGATCCTGCTACAGATTCGGTCGCTAGAATCCTGTCAACGATCAAACCACTGGTTTGGTCTCCATGGTCCTGTCATCGGTCCAGCCATCAGGATCTTGCTACCGGTCTGGCCGCTAGGGTTCTGGTCTGATCGTCGATTTGGCCGGCAGGATCCTACCACATGTTCGATCGCTAGGATCCTATCACCGATCAAACTATCGGTCAGGTCACCAAGATCCTGCCACTGATCCAGCTGCCAGGATCATGTCACTGGTCCTCCAGTAAATTTTTTTTTATATTTAATTATTTTTTAAAAAAACTAGAACCAATGCTTTTTATTTATTATTTTTTTTAACCCACATCTTCAATCAAAAACTCTTTTTTAAAACTTTATGAGAAGGCGCGCTTTCTCCGTGCTAATTTTTTTTAAAAAAGTTTTAGAGAAGGCGCAGGTTTATCTCTAAGTGTGATTTTTTTTAAAAAAAGCGAAATTCTTTTTAAAAAAATTAATAAGGAGGCGCAGGTTCTCCACGTGAAAAAAAAAAAAAAAAAAATCAGCGTGGCAAAAGTTAGCGTAAAACAGTAAATATATTTGAAAAGGCCGCATTTCGGTAAAATTATTTTTAAAAAATAATTTTTTAAAAAAAATCCCTTCATCGGTCGATCATCCATGGAACCAAGATCTCTCCGTCATTGTTAACTCTGTGGCAAGAACGGACACGAACGGTAAGGACTGACGGCCGCTGGTTCAGAGTCCAGACTGTCATCAACCAAACACCGACGTCTGCGGCCCGTGATGTGATCTTCTAAATGCCGACAGATCTCTGCACGTCACCAGGCCGCCGGGCCCCATCAGATCGCCACCGCGATGCTGATCTCCAATCAAATCCCAACCAACCAAACCAGCCACTAAACCTCATTCAATGGCTTTTATTATCGATTATCAAAAATGGAGAACTGTTTTTTTTTTTTTTTTTTTTTTGCATGAAAAATTTATTTAATTTTTAATTTTTAAAGAAACGAAATCTGGATGAATTTATGTTAGGATCCAAGCATAAGATGGACGATGCATGCTTATTGAATATCTAATTGCTCATCTTAAATTTAAATTTAGAGTCAAAATTATTAACGATCCTTAAATATATCTGGTATTGTTAAAAATATATTATAAAATAAATAATTAGATTAATTGTTTTACGAAATTCAAGATGGAATATCTTTTCACACTCTCAGATCTTGTCCTTTGTTTTTAAAGATAATTTATAGAAAATTTGTAGGATTGTGGTTATATAGAGAATGTACAAAGGATCATGCATAGCCATGAACTTTGATCATAAAATAAATTTAATATGATAAAATTATTCAAAATAATATGTTCATTCTATTATATTTACATGCGTGTAACGAAGAAACTAAATATTGTATATGATGAAAAGGTTATTATATTTCTTGAATTTTAATTTATCTTACTCAGATTTACTTCTCTGACATGGTGGCATATAAAAAAAAGTGGTTTTTACCAAAAATACATACATATATATATATATATATATATATATATATATATATAATATATATATATATATATATAAAAGAAAGGGGTAAGGAACTTGAATATAAAATTGTTTTTACTGTAATTTTAAATTTTTTGAAAAAATAATAATATTATTTATTATACTGAAAAATAAATTATATCAACCATAAATATTTGGACAACATGACCGCATCAACCTACACCTGATAGCTTTTTATTAATTTTTTATTAAAAAAAATAATCACTGTAGTTATTTTTTTTTAGATATGATTATAAGAATCCTTATTTTATTAAAAAAATATTTGATTCATGATAATGATTAAAATGGCTCAACTATTTTTCATACCACCTAAAAAGTGGTATAGGTGACAGCTTTTTATTGGTCAGGACTCCGTGACGAACTATTTATAAGGCCACTGACCTTAAAAAAAAAAAAAAAAAAAAAGGAAAGCCCCATTCTAGAATGCCGACATGGATCCGTTAGAATTACGTACATGGCAGTTCCAGATAGGTGGGCCCTGCAGCGCGCGTGATTAAGATACCACAACTTGTGTGGTGCCACCGTGCCAGGGACCCAGAACACCATGCAGCTTTCACGCCTGCTGGCAAAGGAAAGAAAAGGTGGCGGTCTCCAGCTAATCCGATCGTACGGTCAATTTATAAAGAGCCGAGGAGGGCATAAAGCGACCGATGATGGAATATGCTCGAGAGAAAGATAGGTTTGCAACCAAAACGTGCAACAATTATTGCATAGACCACGTCCAAGTGGATCGGGACAAATCTGGGAGCATATGTACGGTGGATGACGCAGCAATTGGTGGAAAACAAGGGTGATGTGGCGTGTCATCCACCATCGGATTTGACGCGGTCATTTTGGACCAGGTCCAAGTAATAATTAGACCAAAACGTGAGCTTTGTTTAGAAGCACGATTCTTCTAACGCAATCGAAAGATACTATTTTACTTTCACTTGGACACGGGCATATATACGACGTCTCTGGTTTGATCGATTCGTGCATCCACAAAGTATTTGAATTTACAAGATGAATGACCAATTCAAATACTTTATCATGTCAAAGATACACATATTAGAATCGATTATTTTAATATTTATTTTGTTTTTTTGTCGGGTAAAAAAAAAAAAAAAAAAAGAGTGAGAGAGACTTCCAATGTAATTATCCTATCTGGACATTGCCACAAGAACTCTACTTTATCGTGAAATGTTTAATTTGGATCAATAAAAACCGTCTCTTATCATATTGGATGGATACATCTTCCTGACATCACAATATACTAGCTAGACCGATAGGCTCTTAGAATCATATTGGCTCCAGCAATCTTCTCTAGATGTTATCTATTTATTTTTGCATCCATGACATGCACACAGGAAGTATCAAAAACAAATATATATATATAAATTAATATTTTTAATAATCTAAATCATTATCAATAATATATATCTTGAATTTAAATATTTTATTATTGACTTTAAAGTCAAGAGAGTAGATTCTCCTTCCTCTCGAGAAAAGCAAAACCTATCTCAGAGAAGGTAACCAAAAAGTGAACTTTTAAAAAAAAAAAAAAAAAGATGGGGCGGAAAAGGATGGAAGATATGGAGATTATTTACCAAAAGGAAGAGAGGTGTCATTGGGCCTGACATTGTGAACGAAGAAAAATGTTTACGGGATTGTAATCAAATAATGATATATAGAAGAAAGAGCGAAGAATAACAGTGAGTGTAGAAGAAAAAAGAAAGTTTGATGGGGAGCCCATATTTTTTTTTTTGGGAAAAACAAGAGACATTGATAATCATATCTAATTCTACATATCCGTATGCCAATATACTATCTATACCCATTAGTTAGTATATTTATCCCTGGTTGGCCGCTTAGTTTATTCCCCAAAAATTTTTATAGGAATAATTATTAACATAAGATGGAGATCTCGTATGAAAGTTCTCTTCCTTTACATGAAGTGAATGCTCCCAGCATGAATGACGATTTGAAAGCATTCCTTCAGCAAATCCCTTGCCCATCGTCATAAAAAAAATTTAGAACAAAGTAATCCAACCACATTCTCGAAGAATTTATTTCCACCTTAAGTTGTAGGTTTGCAAATGAGGTCTTATTAATTGGAGGCAGGTGTTTGATCCTTAAATTAGAACTGGATTAGCAGCAAGCTCCTATTAAGGGTCGAATGCCTAAAAACATCATTGCTAAATGCAAGCTGGAGAAGTTGATTGCACTACCATAGTAGATATTGTCTATATAAATTACAAATGGGTCATCATATATAAATTAGATTATTGCTGACAACTAAGCTAATAAATTAAACATTCGAAAAATGGAACTAGAGATTAACCATCATTTAGAAATGCTAGGCAAGCAGCTAACACAAAATCCAATGCATAAAATGGTTCTGAGCAAAATCTTGCTTCTACTATTTGCACATAATACTAATATATGGGTAACATCATCTAGTTAATGCAAGTATATGCACGTAACAGCAAACTATATGCAAGGAATAGCTGCAACGCATGCTATGCATGGAGGAAGAAGAACCATGATCCATCGATACCATGCTTCAATTAATATTTAGAAAATAATGTGTACTAAAACAGCATGATGACCTAAGAGTGGGTGAAAGGAAGTACAAAATCAAGGAACATTCTCCCCCACATGACCATGAAGATATCTATCGAGTCTCGTGCTAGATATTTTATTTTAGGTTTGTGGGGCTTCTTTGCCCATCGGACCTTCTCGTGAGGGTTATAGAGGTTGTCATTCTAAGATTTTCGAAAGCCATTTTCACAAATCTGCAGTCTTTTTTTCTAAAGTTTTCTGCGTGTCATCCATTCAACACAAAGCTAATTTCAATTCTTTCCAAGACCTACTTATTTCTTCCCTGCACATGCCCAAATTAAACCATGTCAACCAGTGAGCGATCCACCATTTTAACCCAAAATAAGTTAATTCCCATAGCATGTACCATGTAGAAAAAGTAAATATATTCACCATTATTGGCAAAATGCCATCCTCCATCAAAGATTAACCATGGAAAATCGTAAAGTAAGCAAGTCATCATGAAAGCTCGAAGAATACTATACGTTAAATCCTAGCCTATATGAACCACCCCCGGAAGCGGAGGATAGACATAAAAAAAAAAAGCAGCCTATGTTCGGATGTGTCCGATATATACATAGTTTAAACACGATTCTAAATTTCATCCATGCCTTCTCTTTCAGCAATTGAGCAAAGCTTGTCCATCTTCAGATGGTGCCAAGGAAGTTACTACACCGAAATGTTTTTCAAGCACTGCAACACAATTTTCATTGACAAGATGCCAAACTCGTATTCTCGCATTATTGCGAGAAAGGCTGGAACGTTCATCACATCATGGGCCAATACAAAATGCAGATATCTAAAAAGTAAAACATAAAAGAGTGAAAATCATCGGTCTATATGTTCTATTGCCATATTGGAATTTCTCTTGCAAAAGGTAAGGATAGATTAATTAACTATGAATGATGCAAAGGCAGCGGGAGGCAATCCACCTAAGGTTTGATCTAAAAAAAAAGAGGGGTTCAAATCTCAAACAACTGTATCGATGGCACATTACATGCAAGGGTTCTTAGTTCTTGCCGTATCGACCATCTCCTCGGCCCCAAGATGCCCTCTAGATCACCGATCATGGGACAGGAACCTCCTCGAAGACCCGTAAGTCACTCGACATCGATCGGTGCCTCCGACTCCCCCGATGACCGGTCATCGAACTATTCAGGGTATGCCACCACCAACTATCGATACCGAGAGATGTTCCAATGATCACTTCCGATATTGCATTTCCCGGGCTCGACTCACAACTATGCCCGTGCCCCTCCTCAACTAGGTTATTTCTTGGTCAGAAGCATTCTCGGGTGGGCCAGTTCTCATGACTATCGAGAAGATCCCCCTTTTGGTCTCCAATGAACCATTTCATCCACGACGGGGAATGCCCAGCCACACAATGAAAGCTATCCCTATCCGACGCTTATCACGCCAGCTATACCAATGACAGTCAAGGTGAAGGAGTTCATGGAGGGTAGCGTCCCTGCTATGCTAGTATCTCTAATAACCAAGAGGGAGGGTAAATTGGGTTTTATAAAACTATTTGCAATGATTTAAAATAAACTAAATAAGTATGTGCTGATTGCAATTAAGTGCTTGTGTTTTGTCAAAGTGTTTGTATGCTTCAAAATAATATGCAGCGGAATTATTACAGTAAATGTACAAAGAAAACAACCATACAAACACGACAAATTTATAGTGGTTCGGTGCACTCCAAGGCACCTACATCCACTTTCCAAATTCTACTCGGGAATTCACTATAATCACTCTCGATTATAGTCGATTAGTTTTCCGGGCTCACTAATCAAACCCAACTTGTTTTCACCGGGCTCACAAGTCAAAACCCTTGTTGGTTTTCTAACTTAGGCTAACCAACAACCTCTTGATTTTCATGGCTAACCAAAAATCTTGTTGGTTTTACGGGATCACCAACAACCTATATTTGTTTTACACAAAGACTAACCAACAATCTCTTGGTTTTCTAAGGCTCACCAAAGACCTTGATACAACAATGTAAACAATTAAAAGCTTTTTCAAACAAAGTAAATATCTCTTTAAAGCTCTTGGATGATGTTGAAGAAGCTTGTTTTCAAGTTGTTGAAGCCTTTGAATGTTGATGAAGATATGGACTTAGAAGCTCTCTCTCAATCTTGGAAGCTTGAAGGCTTCAACTACTCAAAATAATGAATCCTTAAAAGTGTATGAAACTTTTTTCTCAAAGGATTACTTCCCTATTTAATTTGTGGTATTTAAATAGCTCTCTAATCCTCAAATAACTATTGATGATCGTTGGAGAAAAAAATATGGCCATTAAACACAATCTGGAAAAGTTCCATGCTTCAGAAAAACTAGCCGTTATAGCAAGTGTCAACACTTAACCTTCGTGAGTCGACACCTTGAGTCGACACTTGGAATCGGTGAGTCGACACTAGACTAAAAATATCTTCTGAAGTCTTCTACTCTGCACTAGTGAGCTGACACTTCATCTGATGAGTCAACACTTCAGTCCGTGAGTCCACACTTGACCAAAATCTTGAAATTATCTCGTTCTGGCTTTTGTTTGATCTCAGGCCTTGAGTCAACACTTCACTGTTTATGAGTCAACACTCGGCTGACCATGAGTCAACACTTCAGCGTGCCAGTTGAAATTTTTTCTGCATATCAGCCAAGCCTTCTGTGAGTCACACTTCCAAGTATCAACACTTGACCTGACCAGTGTCGAAACTTATCCAAATTTAATATTTGAGTCATTCAAGATCTTCAATATATGTTCCAAGGTCTATAACTTGAAATTCCATGGTTTTTTCAACTGAAAACATGTATTTCTTCATTCAACATGGATGAGTACTAAGATTTGATAAACATACTTAAAAATATAATTAGTACTCATATATACTTAAGTATTTTGTTAATCATCAAAATCAAGAATAGAGTCAACAATCTTCTCCTTTTTGATGATGACAAGATTTTTAAGTATATGAACAGGGTAAGCTTAAAAAGATTAACAATAAGATAAACATGTAAGCTCAAAATCAATAAGTATCAAGCTCCCCCTCAAAATATGATTTCAAAAATATTTTCAAAAATCATTCAAGATTTTTAAGCATTCTCTCCCTTGCTAATTCTTTCCTTAAGATTAAAATATTTTGCTTTCTTCTCCCCGTTTTACACTTTCTTTCATTTCTCATATAATTTCTCATGTTACATGTTTATCATATCTTTCCATTTTTCATACTTAACATTTTTCTCTCCCTTTTTGTCATCATGAAAAGGATGAAAGATAATCCAAAGTGTGGATGAAGTGGAAAGGATAGCAAGAGATCATCAAAATCAATGCATGAAATCAATTAATCATGATACCAATTAAATATGATACTAAAAATATGACATGCACATGCAAGCAATAATTTAATATCCTCAATTTTTGAAGATTATAAATGAAATAAATTTTGATACTAATTTAATGTAACTCCCCTCAAAGGATTAGATTTGAAAACAATGAAAAGGGGTATCAGAGCAATATAAATAAAGCATCATATCAAGAAAATATTCAAAGCATCATATGTGACAATAAATCTTTGGATGCTCCCCCTAAATATTCTTCCCCCTTAAAAATATGCATTCATTGAGGAATAAAATATGAAAGTACAAGCATCATATTTCAGACAATTTGAGATATGAACATAAATATTAAGTTTGAAATCAAAGATTTAAATTTTCAAGATATACAAGATTTTCAAAATATAGCAGGTTGACATTTTAAAGATTCAATTTAATATGATTTCAAATTCATTTGAAGTGATTTGATATCCATACAAATGCTAGAAGTAATATGATATCAAGTTTAGCTACTGGATTAAGGGTTTATCAATGTGCATACCGTCTTCTTAAATGTAACACTTAACTACCAGTTCTAGTCTTGATCCATATCATTTCTAACTTAAGCATAGATGCCAAAAAAAAATAAAAATACATAAATCATAACATTTCACTTGAAATAATTTAAAAGTATATTAATTAAAATCAAATGAAAGTCTAATAATTACAAGTTTAATCATGAGAGCATGAAATCCATCAACATTAAAAAGTTCATGATCACAACCAATGACTATTAGTCTAAACTTGATTCTAATTAATCAATTAAAATAATTTTTTTTCATGAAGTAATTTAAGATACATTAATCAAAATCAAGTGAAGGTCTTATAATCACAAGTTTAATCATGATAGCATGAAATTCATCAATATCAAAAAGTTCATGATCATAACCACTGACTATAAGTCTAAACTTGATTCTAATTAATCATTTAAAATAATTTTTCAAAATAATTGATGCAACATTTATAACAAATATTCAACTACATTTTTAATTATGGAAGAAAATATTTAGAATTTACCAATATGTATAATCCTTTCTTTACCATTGAGTCCAAAATGTAGCTTGTCCATTCTTTGTATTGTCTTGTACAGCCACTTTTCAACAACTTCATTTCTTTATATTGGACTACAAGATATTCCTGCAAAATAAACTAGGTGGACAATTTTGGTACCCAAACTTTCTTGGATCCTTTAGGGTTAGAAATATGGTTCCTTTTGGAACCCAAATTTTTCTTAATTTACATGGATATGCATTATACCCAAATTTACAACAGCTAAAACAAGTCAGATTGAAAGATGCATCAACAAAGAAATTCTTGTTCTTTAACTCAAGATTTTTGTTTTTCTTTAAAAGCTCATCATTTGATATAAAAATCTTAGATCTTCTTAGAATTTCTATTTCATTCAATAAAATGTTTTTCTCATTTGAAAACTTATTACATAAATCTTTTAAATCAATTTTTTTTTCTAAAATTTCTTTTTCTTTAGAAAGATTATTTTATCAATTTCTAAAATATCAATCTTTATATTTAAATCATGATTTTTATTGGCAAGATTGACGTTCTCAAGAGAAAAAGAATCTACATGTCTTTTTAATTTCTTGTACTCAATTTTAATATTTTGTATTCATGCACAAGATCATTAAATGCATCATATAATTCATTAAAGATAAAATCATATTCATTTTCAGCACATACCTCTTCCTCATTTGCCATAAAGCAAATATTGGCAACTTCTTGTTCTTCATCCGAACCAGAATCTTCTCCATCGCTCCAAGTTGCCATCATTACCTTGAATTTCTTTTTGACCTTAAGGGCTATTATCTTCTTCTTTCTTGATCAGCAACCACTTCTTTGTACCACAAATTTAACTCATGGGTTATGAGTGAACCAATAAGCTCCTCCAAAGGCATGGTATCAATATCTTTGACTTCTTGGATGACCATTATCTTCGGATCCCATGATATTGGTAAAGATCTAAGAATTTTATTAACCAAATCAGCATTAGTATAGACTTTGCCAAGACTTTTCAATTCATTAACAATAATCATAAATCTAGTATACATATCAAATATAGATTTATAATACATCATTTTAAACATTTCAAAAAAATGAACAAGCATATTAATTTTAGTACTTTTCACTTGAAGAGTACCCTTATGAATAATTTCAAGTGTGTCTCATATCTCCTTCACCGATGTGCATGTGGAGATCCTATTGAATTTATTAGAGTCCAATGCACGATAAAGCAAATTCATTACTTTAGCATTAATTTCAGATTGCTTAATGTCATATTCATTCCAATCCTCCTCGAGCTTCGGAATGAAAATGCCATTAACCAAAATGAAAGGAATATGAGGATCATTAACTATAACTTTTCAAAGATTCCATTGAAAAGTGATGGTCTATTAATTGCATGTCCTATAGCAAAACAAGCACATTCTAGGACTACCATGATCTTTTAACTCAAAACCGTTGGATTCTTTGCAAAACATCAAGTTTAGATACCAATTATTTTGGATTCCAGGCTCTGATACCAATTGTTGCCAGTGATGAAGCAACCCAAGAGGGGGGTGAATTGGGTTTTATAAAACTATTTGCAATGATTTAAGATGAACTAAACAAGTATGTGCTAATTACAATTAAGTACTTGTATTTTGCCAAAGTGTTTATATGCTTCAAAATAATATGCAGTGAAATTAATAAAGTAAATGCAAAAAAAAAACAACCACACAAACACAATAAATTTATGGTGATTCAATGCACTCCAAGGCACCTACATCCACTCTCCAAGTTCACTCAGGAATTCACTATAATCACTCTCGATTACAGCCAATTAGTTTTTCAAGCTCATTAATCAAACCCAATTTGTTTTCACCGGGCTCATAAGTCAAAATCCTTGTTGGTTTTCTAACTTAGGCTAACCAACAATCTCTTGATTTTCACGACTAACCAAAACCTTGTTGATTTTACGGGCTCACCAACAACCTATGTTGGTTTTACAGGATCACCAACAATCTATGTTGGTTTTATACAAAGGCTAACCAACAACTTCTTGGTTTTCTAAGGCTCACCAAAAATCGTGATACAACAATGTAAAGAATAAGAATACAATTAAAAGTTTTTTTAAACAAAGAAAATATCTCTTTGAAGTCCTTGGATGATGTTGAAGAAGTTTGTCTCTAAGTTGTTGAAGCCTTTGAATGTTGATAAAGATGTGGACTTGGAAGCTTACTCTCAATCTTGGAAGCTTAAAGGCTTGAACCACTCAAAATAATGAATCCTTGAAGTGTATGAAACTTTTCTCTCAAAGGATTACTTTTCTGTTTGATTTGTGGTGTTTAAATAGCTCTCCAATCCTCAAATAATCGTTGATGATCATTAGAGAAGAAAATATGGCTGTTAGACATAATCTGAGAAAGTTCTGTGCTTCAAAAAAACTAGCCATTACAGTAAGTGTTGATACTTGACCTTCATGAGTCGACACTTAGAATTAGTGAGTCAATACTTAACCAAAAATGTCTTCTGAAGTTTTCTACTCTACATTGGTAAACCGATACTTCATTTGGTGAGTCGACACTTTGAGTCAACATTTCAGTCCGTGAGTCGACACTTGACCAAAATCCTGAAATCAGCTCGTTCTGTCTTTTGTTTGGTCTCAGACCTTGAGTCGATACTTCACTGTTCATGAGTTGATACTTGAATCAACACTTGGCTGACCATGAGTCGACACTTCAGCATGCCGATTGAAATTTTCTCTGCATATCAGTCCAAGCCTTCTGTGAGTTGTCACTTTAAGTGTCGACACTTTCAAGTATCGATACTTGACCTGATCAGTGCTGAAATCCAAATTTAATATTTGAATCCTTCAAGGTCTTCAATATATATTCTAAGGTCCATGACTTCTTTAACTGAAAATATATATTTCTTCATTCAAGATAGATGAGTACTAAGATCTGATAAATATAATTAGTACTCATATATACTTAAGTATTTTATCAATCATCAAAATCAAGATTAAAGTCAACAGTACTACATTCAAACACAGGAGGCACTCAAGTAAGATCAAATTATCAAAAGAAATTTTTTATTTCATTAATTTAGAAAAGAAATACAAAGTTAGATCAAGTCTGAGATACTCGAGATCTAATACAAAATAAAGCTTGAATACTTACAAGGTTGGACAAATAAAAGAAAGAAAAAATTATAACTTGTTATTCTACCGTTGCAGAGCTTCTCACAATCTACAATCGATGATGATCTTTTGCACCGAGGTCAGCTCTTGAGAAAGATGACTCCCATGTGCAAAGTCCTGGCCGACACCTAACCATCGAAAGATGGAACTTCAATAATAAAATCCCATTGACTAGTGTCAATGATCAATCGATGAAATTTTAACTATGTAGCCCCACAAGAGGCAGCGATGACATGCGATTATGCTGGAGGAACTGTTATTCTAGGGAGGGCTATCTTCAAGGATGCCTTCGGTGCCCTTGCCTTCTATCTCCAAGAACACCTTCGACCTTCTACTGCACCCACACTATCCATCTCATCCTTGTCGGATCTCGCTTCCTCTCTGGGCACTCCCATCGACAGCAACATCATCCACCTCTCATCAAGAATCACCTGCTTGCCAAAAATCATCGCTCCCCACTTTGCCCAGTACATTCCTACCAAAGGGGGAGAGGAGATGTGGCGAAGGTAGCGGATGGAAGCCTCCTATTTATAATAGAGGTCCACCACCCAGGCAATGATGCATGGCAACGCTAGATTCGGCCAACCAAGCGAATGCTTGGAATTTTAAAGGCGATCACTTCGAATCCTATGCCATTAATGCCTACCTCCAGAATCAGTGCACCAGAAGCCGAATATGTCTGCCATGTGGCGCTCCCAGAGCAACCAATCATAATGGCCGCTTCAAAATGGTGCCCCGTCTACTTCTACCTTGATGTGGATGGTAGACGGCCAACCTTCCCCCACCACATGGCATGCAGCCATCGATCGGGCCCAACAACCATCGGGGGAACAATCAAGATAATAAATATGCCCCATTTTCGAGGGCAACCTATTTTTCGAGTTGCCATTAGATAAAGAGCATGACAAACAAGGCCACCCGGCCAGGCACGAGTGAAAGTCAGCCCCACATGATCGACCTCCTAGGAGGGTGGACCCTAGTTCATCGTTGGTCGCCACCGAATGACTTAAAGGCACTTAGTTAGCGCCCTCTACCGATCAAATACTTGAAGGATTCTCACTCCAAAGCCTTTGGCAGGTAGAGTCCGAGGGACACACTCCCGCCCGAAGAGTTGTTCGAGTCGGTCTAGACAGTCATGGGGACCGTTCGACAGGAACACCTAAACCCCCATAGTTGAACTGTTCACTCCTGAACTCAGTGAGTGATTTGGCCCTGTCTTCCAACTTATAGTAGGACATGCAACCAGGCCGATGAAGTAAAGGAGTCGATGGACGACCTGCTCATACTGGATAGTACCGTCGACTTTGCACTTGAAAAAATTCATGCAGACAAAACACACAGGTAACAAGGCATCATGGAAGCAAAGATCTTTCATTAGAGAATATGAGAGTCTATACAAGTTCAACCCAAGTCCACTAAGGCCTTATAAAATGGAACTTTAAGTCCAAACAAAGAAAAACTAGGGAATATATAAACAAAGGAGTAGAAATAAAAAAAGGTATTTCTAAGCAACTAGAGCAATGGCCGGCTCCTTGAGAACCTTAGCCAGGGCGGCCGCCTCCTAAGAAGTCTTGGTTGGGGTCGTCTCTTCTTCGGCCCTTCGTGCCTCATTGCCACTACTTCGTCGGCCCCTTCATCGGCCCCGCCTTTTCCGCGGCTCCCTCCTTAACTGGTTCATCTTCTTTGGCCGACTCATCCTCTTCTTCCTCCTCTATCCCATCGAGAGAAGTGATGCAGCATAGGCCTATGCCCGCATAAGCCTCAGCAACCTTCACTTTGCAATCATCAAAGCTGACAACATAGATGCCCTCTATGGCCATTATGGCGTCGGACTCAAAGACGTCTGAGTCCTTGTACTCTTCGATTGCTCGAGCCATGGCAATAGCAGCCGTTTCTTCAACGGCCTTAGCCCGGCCCGCAATGACCTTGGCCCGATCTTCAATAGCCTTGACCCATCCTTTAGCAAATCGGGCCTACTCTTCGTTCACCTAGGCCTTATTCTTAGCTAGCCTATAGAGGACCTCATAATGGTCCAACCTCGCCACCATATCCGCCACCCAGTCGTGCTCCTTCACGAGCTCCTCCTCCCTCTCCTTCAGCTAGGCGGCCATGTTCTTCAGTTTAACAACCTCTGAGCAACCCAGTTCGGCACTCGCGGCCCTATCCACCACTTCCTTCACCTTGGCCTTCCAAGCGCCTCAAGTCTCGGCATACCTAAGGATCACCATGCACATGGTTGTTAGGCTATGAAGGAGTTGCATGAGAACAACAAACAGAATCAGTCACCCGGTAGTGTCCAACTGACACACAACCACCACACCTAGTTTACTTGAGTCACAATCAGGAAGGTCCCATTTATCAGCTCGTTGATAGATTGGGACCTCAATTCTTCTACATCCCATAGAAGCACCATTATCTACGATAACTCCTGGGTGACCGAAGAATTTTGCAACACCGAGTCATCCTCGTCGATGTGGACATGGTACACCCATCCATCCTTGGCTCTGGCTCGGAAAACAGTAATGTGGTACCAAGAGACCTCCTTGAGGTCCTAGCTGCCCTTGTTGCCATGAATGCCCCAATATCTCTCGGCATTAAGGAGCTTCCTTCTCCCCTTGGTAGCGACGGGATGAACAAGCCGCACTCACCCTTGGTGAAGTCGAGGTTTCCCATAATGCACTTGTCGATGTGTTGGGAGCATGAATCACCGAAGCAGCCACTCGAACCACAACAATCGGGGCTGCCATAATCTCCACTCCCTTGTTGCTCTGCAAAGAGGCCCTCAGAGGAATGAACAACATAGGGAGCCAATGTGCTGGCAGCGATGGATGGGGCCTCGATAGACAGTCCCCTGACCTTCGACCTCTTAGCGACAGCCTCCTTCTTGTGACTGCTATCCAGAGCCGACCTTTTCTACAGGTGCACTCGGGCCTAATCCACCAAGATAGTCCTTATGGCTGAAATAAAAAAATGTGTGAGTTAGATGAATGATCATACAAAGAAGCAACAGGGACTTAGAGCCCTTACCAAGAGAGTTGCCCAGCTTTAACCTGGCATCATACAAGTTCTATTCAGTAAGAAGTTCCCTTAGTTTGGGAACTTCCATATCATAAAGCTTCTAGAAGTTTTCTTGGTTATGCTCGGTGTCCACATCATCCTGGTTGGGAGAGGTATCTACCACTTCCCAACTTGCTCATATCCCTCAAGGTCGACTAGAAGAGATAAAGAAGAACTGAATTTTTCAATGATAGAGAGAACTGGGATGTTTGATAAGCTTTCTTTTCTTTCGGGGGCCAAAGAAGAACCAACCCTTGGACCCAAGAAGTTTATTCAATTTGAAGAAGGCTATGAACAAGAAAAGTTAGGGTTTGATCTCACAAAAATGACAGAGGATGACAAAACCGGCAAGGATCTGGAAGGAGTTAGACCAAGTTGGACGAGAATGACATCGTACCAATGTAAGATATTTTAGATGAACGGATGCAATGGAAAACAGAGGCTAGTACGAAAGTCCTCATACATGACCAAGTAGCCCGCTAGGCTAGAAGTCACTCAGTCTTTCGGCCTCGGTGCATGAAGACAAAAGTCTTCCAGAATCCAGTACGTCTCTCGAAACCTGACGAATTCACCCTCGGTAACATTCGAGACCTTATGCATCAGTCCCACCAAGAGCCTCATCGAGCCCCGAGAGACGCTAGCCCATCCTTTCTTTTTGGGAACTCGAGCCTCCTCCCCCGAGGTTTCCTCCTTCGTTTCCTTTCTGGTTAACCCTTCTCAGTTGACTTCCCCCTCACCATTGAACCCTCTTCCTCAACTAGGCTCACCTCCTCACATGGGCTCTCGTGAGACCAGTCTCCCAGGGAAGATGCTTCCAAAGGCCCTTGCACCCCGAAGGGATTACTAACCGAGTGACTCTTGTCACTACCTGACATCCTTCAAGGATGCAGGACAGGTCGAGAAAAATAAAAGGAAAAGAGAAAGACTTGGGAAGCTACTTTTACTTGAAGAAGTGAATAAAAGCAGAAGGAAAGATCACAAACAATGCATAAAAGGAGAAGAGGGAGCGCCTATCCCCACTCAATCCTCACCACCTATCAAATACCAGACACCTAAAGAGAGACTCGAGAAGAGCACGAGAAACTAACCTGGGGAGATCATCAGGGAGTGTGGACATGAATCTCCTCTCCTCCTCTTCCCTCTCTGCTAGTGGTAGCCCTTGTGGTCGCAGCAAGGGTCCCCTATTTATACATACACCGATCAGCCGCAATTAGAACCTTGGCATTCCCAAGGTAGACAGATCACAATGCATGGCATACCCCCATTCAAGTACAATCATAATCGCCTCGAAATACCAACCGACCAAACGCCTCCATTTTTCAGGCCCCGTACGGATCATTTATAGCCTACAACTAATGGGCCACATGGAATGAAATGATCAGTTAAGGGTTATCGTGCCAATCATCAGAGGTTACAATTCAATCTCTCAAGGGTCATGCTAATGATTCACCATCATTACCTATGCACCGCACCCAAGATGCTAGTCGCTAGTTTCTAAGATGCTAATTAATGCTAGAAGAACTAAAGGACATTCTCAACTCTTGAGGCCGACGGGACAGCTACTCCCTTCCCCTAGAAGGGGTGTACATGCCGACATACCAACTTGGCACCATTCAGGACTCAGCAATGGGGGCATTTATTGTATCAACTACCTTCTCAGCTCTGAGATACCCTTTAGACCACCGATCATGGGAGAGGAACCTCCTAAAAAATCTAAAAGTCGCTCAACATCGATCGGTGCCCCTAACTTCCCCGGCGACCAGTCATGGAACTACTTGGGATATGGCCCCACCAACTATC
Organism: Areca catechu; assembly: GCA_021397845.1. Classification (NCBI taxonomy): domain Eukaryota; kingdom Viridiplantae; phylum Streptophyta; class Magnoliopsida; order Arecales; family Arecaceae; genus Areca; species Areca catechu. The sequence goes on along the minus strand of CM038049.1, from coordinate 15,858,955 downwards.
AGCACCGAGAGATGTTCCAACGATCAATTTTGATGTTGCACCTCCTGAGCCAAACTCACAACTACACCCGCACCCCTTCTCAGCCAAGTTATCTCTCGATCGAAAGCATTCTCGGGCGGGTCGCTTCCCACGACCCTCAGGAGGATCCCCCTTTTAGTATCCGACAAACCACTTCATCACGACAGGGAATGCCCAGCCACACAATGAAAGCTATCCCCATCCGATACATGCCATGTTAGCTATATTAGTGATAGTCAAGGTGGGGGAGTTCGTGAGGGGCAATATCCCTGTCGCACCAGTATCCCTAACAAAAAAGATGCCAAAAGAAGGGATCCCAAGAGATAGGATCCTAACAACCTGTTAGCATCCATTACTCTTATCAGAGCCACCTCTCTAACAGTCTCTTGTCGCCCTCACGGTGCTATAAATAGAAAAGATGGACACCCGATGAGGTATGCATGCATGCTCACATCCATACTCCGCACAGTTGCATTTGCACAGTCACCAAGATCCTAAGCTCCATCGATATTGTCCTTTTCATCCTCCGCATGCTAACTTGATCATTGGAGTGTCCTCGCCGACATCCTTGGTCTAGATTTTCTTCTAAGTCTCTATCTGAAAACTATCATGGATTGCACCTATCCACATCGAAGAGCACCGAAGGACTTTCTGGTGACGCCGTAGCCTATCGGAGGGTGACCTGGCAAAAACAGTCCTATACATCAATGTATCCGTATAACACCGTGCCAGGTAATAAGTGATCCATTTTGTCAGTCTAGATTCACAAAAAGAACCAATCTTCATATTATATCAAGACAGAGACATGCATTAAAGTTCGGAAAAAACATCTCAACCAATTTTTTATCAAATGTATGCCACCATCAAACATGCAATTTATATGCAAAGAAAACATCAGCATCACCTTTATTACAAATTAAACATGATTGCTACCATCAGCAAATAATAGCATTTTTCTTCGGTCCTTGGGGGTTATATTAACATCCCTGAGTTCACACACTCTGAAACATTTTTTAAAAAAAACTTGGACAGTATTAAATATTCAACATACGGTCCGACTTCAATTGCATAATCCAAGAAACCCTGCAACACATTAGTAAATATATATATATAGCTTTTTCTTCGAGTTTAGCGAGCTTGACGATCCACTTCTATTTTAATAGACAAGGTTGCATTTTATCTACTCGTATCAAATAAACAACGTTTATCATTTACTACTGGCTTTGTTTTTAACTAAAGTAAAGCATCAGTATGTACATAAAAAGAAATTAATGTGTACAACTGTACAAGTACTAAAACAAATAAGTTGCTATAATATACAACACTTTGCGAAATCACATGGAAATAATATTTGCATTACCTGCACTTACAAGTAGGCGGTTTGGATCGCAATGGAATGCAATCAAGATGACCTTTTTTTTTTTTTTTTTTGGTAAAGAAATGTGTGCAAAAGCCATACAATCCACATCCGAAGACAGACTCTTTTATCTGCCCCTGGTACGGCAATCTATACGACAGAAGAATGGCATGCCATGCCCGTCATTGGACCATCATGTCCTTATTCAAAAATAAGTGAACATATGAATCATTTTCCTGTATATACACAGAATATTCACCAAACTCCATACTGGAATAATAATGCCAACTCTAGCTCTCTCTCTTTTAATTTCCAATAAGAATGGGTGACAGATGAATCCGTTTACTTTAAGTTGAGCCTTATAGAACCTATAACGAGAAATATAATTTGAGAAGCATTGGATCCATTTCATCATGTCAAGATTAGAGCTTCCTTAAAACAAAAGAATATGGTAATGGTAGAATATAATTGGTTTCTCTTTGCGAGTCTGAAACGGTAGCCGCAAAAACTGGTTTTTTTTATATACAACAATTTAAGTATTACACAGTATTTACCTAAAGCCGAACTAGTTTATTTTAAAATAATAAATAAACGAGCACCAATTACATTTTATAGGTCAACCTTCACTATTAACAAAAAAAAAAAAAAATCGGCTAAGATGGTAGCCCAGCTGGTAGATGCCTTGTCTTTACTACCGACCAGTTTTGGATTCAATGGATGATTTCATGGATGACTCAATTAAATCAACTTTTTGTTCCCGTTCTATTAGCCGGTGATGTGGCAGGATCGCTGACGTGGGGGAGCCGACGGGCACCACGTCAAGGGAAGATGCCACGTTGGACACCGCGTCAACTCTCCTGCCCGGACTCTACTGCCGAGCTGAGCTCCCTCGAGACAACGAGCCGAGCTACGTCCTCCACTAGGTAGGGCCCGCGAGCTCGGGACGCCTAAGCCGGAGCCGCACTCCGCCCTCCAGAGCGAGACCCTCAGAGGTTTGAGCCATGTGGTCAGAGTTGAGCTTAGCACTCCTCCGCCACGTGGAGCCTCTCCGAGCGCAAGCCCTCTGGACCGGGCCCGCACTCCGCCCTCCAGAGCGAAACCCTCGGAGATTTGAGCCTTGTGGTTAGAGTCGAGCTCAGCACTCCTCCGCCATGTAGAGCCTCTCCGAGCGCGAGCCCTCTGGACCGGGCCTGCACTCCGCCCTCCAGAGCGAGACCGTCGGAGGTTTAAGCCCTGTGGTCGGAGTCGAGCTCAGCACTCCTCCGCCACGTGGAGCCTCTCCGAGCGCGAGCCCTCTGGACCGAGCCCGCACTCCACCCTCTAGAGCGAGACCCTCGAAGGTTTGAGCCCTGTAATCGGAGTCGAGCTCAGCACTCCTCCGCCACGTGGAGCCTCTCCGAGCATGAGCCCTCTGGACCGGGCCCGCACTCCGCCCTCCAGAGCGAGACCCTCGGAGGTTTGAGCCCTATGGTCGGAGTCGAGCTCAGCACTCCTCCGCCACGTGGAACCTATCCGAGCGCGAGCCCTCTAGACCGGGCCCGCACTCCGCCCTCCAGAGCGAGACCCTCGGAGGTTTGAGCCCTGTGGTCGGAGTCGAGCTCAGCACTCCTCCGCCACGTGGAGCCTCTTCGAGCGCGAGCCCTCTGGACCGGGCCCACACTCCACCCTCCTCCACCAAGACGACCCCGCGAACTCGGAGCGCCTAGGTCGGAGCGAGCCCTACCATTCCAGCTCAACCCCAGTTCGGACAAGGGCCCCGCCAGTCCAGAACGCTGGCGAGCCGCCCGAGGACTACACTGGAGCACCTGCTGGACTGTACTGACCGCCTGTAGCCATCGGTGATACTAGAAAGGGGAGAAGTACGCTGATCGAGATGCCACGCTCCTCACCAACCACCTGGATCACCCAAGAGAGGAAGTCAATCGAAAGATTCGAATCCTGGGGGCGGTGGCCCACCATTTGAGGTACTGCCAGGTTTTCCCAGAATGAGGCGACCAAGAAGAGTGTCGAAGCGCATGACAGCTCCCCTTATCATGAATCGGAAAAGGCTCCCTGGGACACCGCCGCACGCGCCTGACAGTCTGGTGGAGATCCGGAGATGAACGCCCAACGGTAACCTAGTTTGCAACAAACTTGGAGGTAAAACAACACACAAGCCAGAACACCAAAAAAAAAAAGAGGGAGGGAAGAAGGTAAAAGCCCCACCAAGAAGAGGGGCACGGCACCACCAGCACTTTCAAGCAAGGTCGAGGCGGAAGGGCCACACAGAGACTCCCTCTAACCAGGCCACACTTCCCCAGACATAGTTGCACCCCACTTATACACAACTCACTCCTTCTCGTGTGGAGTCCATCAAGAGCTCGACCAGGAGGATCTGTTCCCCTGGATCGTCACTGACTTGACCGTTGGAGTGCCCCTGCCGGAAACCCCGGCTCGAGTCACTAACCACTGTTTTGCAGGTCCAGGACTAGAGGGCCGCCAGGCGGCGAAGGGAGCGCACTCCGGCGTCGATAGTAGCCACGGGCCACGGCAATCTTGGCGGCAATAGCCGGCATCTTAGTGATATCAGTAGGAAAAGATCGCTAAAATCTAAGGGTCTTGAATTTAACATTAATGGGAATCCACGTGGTAGCTACACCGGGATTTATCCCTCCATTCCTTTGAAGAAAAAAAAAATCATATTCTTCGCCGATAGCTTTTGTACCATTAGTATTCATACCACTATAAATAGCTAAAATCGAGACTTTTATATTCCAAGAACATAATTGCCATGTTTCTTTTGTTTATGAGATCTCACATTCACCTCAATGGAAAACGAAATACTTCATTTCAATAAGAAGAGCAAAACTAAACGAAAAAGCCAAGATATAAGAAACCAATAAATTAGTTTTTTTTTTTTTTTTGGTAAACCAGAAGACTTATATTAATTTCCTTGAAAATGTACAGCCCAAACTATCTGCATACAAAATATTTGTAAACTGTACAGGCAACTCAAGCAGAGAGGAACACAAATTCTCCCGAATGCTGAGCAACAAAAGAGGCCGCCTAGTCGGCCACAGCATTGGCTTCATGATAGACATGGAAAATCAGGAGCCCAGAGCACTGACTGAGCATCATGCTAATATCTCGAAGGATAGGGATAGCAGGCATATCCCTGATTGCCTTCCGGATCCAGGAGATGATCGTAGCAGAATCACCTTCAATGACGAGGTGATGCAATTTAAGGATCCTCATGGCATACTGATACCCAACCAAGCACCATAAAACTCTGCTTGGGGTACAGTTTGATCTACTAACTTGGAACCACCCATAGCTATAAAGGTTGCCATCGACGATTTGATGACAAACGCCGCTCCCGCCATTCGTCCTCTAACACTCCCATCAAAGTTGATAGTAACATACTCCTGAGGAGGGGGCTCCCAAGAAACCAGAATACGATTAGGCGCTCGAGGAGCTGAACCGGAGCCCCAGAAGTCAGGCAAAGTCACCATCGACTGATGATACTCCTCAGCCTGAGCCTTAGCTCTTTCAATTAAGAAAGTAGGAGAGCTAGTCTCAGACCTGAAGATAGTAGCATTCTGGGAGATCCATAAGTGATAAGCCAGATAAGCAAGCAGAGCCTGGATGGTGTAGTATCGGGGGATCTCAGATAATAAGCGAAGGTAGGGAGGACATCATCCTCAGCATCCAGGAGGGACCCAAAGCCTGCGAGAGTCCAGACCCGCCTAGCCCTTGAGCAAAGAAATAACACATGGTCCAGAGATTCCTCTGGATCCTCACAAATCAGACATGAGGGGGGTATACGGACACCTTTAGAACTGAGAAGAGACCTTGTAGGCAGGCGTCGCCTCATGACCTTCCACAAAAAGAGGCAAACCCTCGGATGAACCGGTAAAGCCCAGATCCAGCCTCCCTGTACATCAACCTGCTGAGCCGGATGATAGATATTGTAGAGGTCCGACATAGGGGCAGTGGTGGAAGAGGAAGGGCCCTAGACTGTAATATCCTGACAAGGACACAGAGGAAGAGGAATGGATTGAATCCTTTCCTTCAAAGGCTCTCCAAAATAGCAAGAGATATGTGAAGAGTTCCAGATCTGCAACCCTGAAATAATAAGGTCACTGACCATCCAGGCTTCAGGCAAATCTGGTGAGACAAAGGTAGGCCATCTACAAAGAGAAATATCAGAAATCCAAACATGTGCCCACACTCTGATAGATTTACCATCCCCCACCGTCCATCTGACATGGGAAAAAACCTGCGGAAGACGTCTACTGATCTCCTTCCAGATTGGTGATCCACGAGAAGAGGGCACAACCTGACCCCCTTGAAGGAAAGTGGTATCATATATGCCTCGCATAACAGAGACCCACAGGCCAGTCGGATTAAGGATCAAATTCGTAGCATGACGAGCCAGCAGAGCCTCCCTCCGACTAAGAAGTGAAAAAATGCCAAGACCACCCTCTAGTATTGGCTGGCACACAGAATGCCAGCCAACCAAGTTAATGCCCCTGGTCGCAGCATTGGATCTCCATAAAAAAGCTCGAAGAATCTGCTCTACCTTCTCCACCGTTGCCTTATGAATAATGGCATTGGCCAGCAAATAGATAGGAAGAGAAGAGAGAACATATCTAATCAAGGTGAGTCTGCCCATAGCCGACAATGCCCTGCCCTGCCAACCCTCTACCCGATCCTGAACTGCCTGCACCATGATCCGAGATTCATCTATGCAGAGGTGACCGCCCGAAATGGGAACATCGAGATAGTGAATAGGTCCCTCCTTGTTCCAAATCCCAAGAATGAGACGATGGCCGACCGAGTACAGGTAGGAATCTTAGGGGAGAAATGGACCTTCGATTTTTCGTGGTTAACAGATTGCCCTGAAGCTAAACAATAGTCGAACATAACCCTACGGTACCCCCGAGCAGTTTCTTCTGTCGCCTTGCCCAGAAGTAAATAATCATCAGCAAAAAGAAGATGGGAGATAGGACGTACCGCCAGGGATGCAAAATAAGGATGGATAGAAGAGTCCTTGACCGCCTCCCGCAGGCCCCTGGAGAGAGCATCAACCGCTATAATAAAAAGGTAGGGCGATAGCGGGCAGCCCTGACGAAGGCCAACAGTCGACTAAAAGAAATCCGAGGGCGAACCATTCAGAAGAATAGAGAAAGACGACCGCATGATACAACTCATGATCCTGGACGTCCACAGCGGGTGGAACCCAAAATCATATAAAGATTGCTGAAAAAAGGTCCATCGCACTCGATCATAAGCTCTCTCAATCTCCAGCTTGATTGCCATCAGAGGAGCTCGAGGGGGGGCCCTCCGCAGATCATGCATAACTTCATGGGCAATCAAGATATTATCCGATAATCCCCGACCCCCAATAAAAGCTCCCTGCTGAGGAGAGATAATCCCTGGGAGGATAGACTTCCTTCTCAGAGCCATCAGCTTTGCACATATCTTATAAAGAGTTGTACATAAGCTAATAGGTCTAAAATGGGACGGATGAGAAGCCTGAGGAGCTTGGGAACCAGAGTGACAAAGGTTTGCTTCCACCTGTCCGGCATCTGGCCCGTAAGGAAAAAGAGTTGAACTGCCCTCACCACTTCCCCTTTGATGATATCCCAGTATCTTCTAAAAAACAGCATAGAGAAGCCATCCGAAGCAGGAGCTTTATCCTCTGCCATAGAGCTTAACACCATGCGAATTTCATCCTCAGACACCGGAACAAGGAGCCTGACATTTTGAGCCTGTGAAATAATCCTATCTGATATCGAAGTCTGGAAATAAGGCGGATCAGCCACATCCGACGTCCATCTGGACCTGAAAAAAGCCACCACCTCCTGAAGAATATCCTGTTCATTATCAATCCAACCCCCATCAGTCCTGAGAGCTCGAATCCGGTTTCGATGACTCCTGACAATAGTGGCCTGATGGAAGAAGTGAGAATTCCTATCATCCTGAGCCAATCACTGTACCCTGGATTTCTGTCTCCATAGGATTTCCTGTTGAGCCAGAAGGGAATTGTAGGAAGCCAGCCCAGACCGCGGCATGGAGAGATCCTCCTCATTGAGACCCCCCTAAGACTCTTCCTTACATTGCAGATCATGAATCTTCTTTTCCATCTCAACCAGACGGTCAAAGATATTTTCTACTTCCACCTTGCTCCATTTCCTCAGTCGTCGCTTGAGAAGCTCCAATCTACAAGTAATGCGATACCGAGCATCATCCCTGATTGGAATCCTCTAGACCTCCCTAACCACTTCCCAGGAATTTGGATAGGAGAGCCAAATTCTTTCAAATCTAAAAGGCACCTGAGTAGGGAAAGGGTGGGTGGTGGTCAACAGAATCGGACAGTGATCCGAGGCGATCCTGTCCAAATGACGAACCGAGAAGTTGGGATGCATCTGAAGCCATGATGAAGTAGCTACTGCTCTGTCCAGCCTTTCCCAGACCTAAGCTCTCCCTGATCTGTTGTTGCACCAGGTATATCTATTACCCACAAATCCCAAATCAATAAGGCCATTGGAGTCCAAGAAATACGTAATTCCCTGGTTGCCACATTTTGGGAAAAGGGGGTCCCTCCTCGCTTTTCCTCCACTTTAGTGATACAGTTGAAATCCCCAATAACAATCGTATGGAATCCCTGATCAATGACCTGAGACACCTCATTCCAGAGATATCTCCACTCCTTATAACAGGTACTAGCATAAAGCGCCGACAAGATCCAAGATGGCCCATTATCTACCGATATGACCATAATTGCATTCTGCTCCGACTTATGGAACACATCAATCCGAGCAGTAGTTGTATCCCACGCTACTACTATACCCCCCGATAATCTCCTGGAATCGATAGCATAATGATTCTAGGCTTTAGGAAAGCACCGAAGGATCCTTTGTAAGGACTGACCAGAAAGACGGATTTCCAAAATGATACAAATATCCGGACGATGAAGAAGAAATAGTCTTCGAAAAGTGGAGGCAAATGAAGGTTTCCCTACCCTCTAGCATTCCACGATAATATCTTCATACAAGAGCAGCTAACCTCTGAACACCCCCTCCCTGGAGGGCTTTCCCAAGCTACCTTCTCCAACACCAAACCCAGGGTCGACCACATCCACCTTCGGGACCTCCATCTCTTGAAATAAGGCCACCTTCAATTGTCTGACAATATCAGCATGATCCAGGATTTTCCGGTCCACTCCAATGCTGATCGGAATAGCAGCCAAATCAGGTAGCCCACCTTCCTGGATTACTTGATCAGAAGCAATCAGGGTAGACAACCCTCCCTTCTTAAGTTTTTTCTTATCCAACCTCCCCTCCTGCCCCCTCCCAGGGCCAGCGCCTCCTGAGAAGATACACCAACAGCTCCCTTCTTCAGCACTAAAACCTCCGAAGAGGGCCCTTTTACCTCCACCCCTGAGACACCCTGAGCACCAATCCCTGAGATCTCCTAAAGGATAACCTTCCCCCTTGCTCCTCCAACCCCCGTACCATCCCCCCCTCCTATACACCCTCCCATTCCCCTGAAACCATCATACCCTTCCCCTTCAGAGTCTCCCGTCCCAACTCACCACCTTTCAGCTCAGACACCGCTGAACTCAGGACACCCCCACACGAACCCTGGACTCTCGCGCTCCTTTTGTACACCTCCGCCCAACCCATAACAACTTTCTTACCCCTAGACACCCCCCCAGAGTGCCCCCCCACAAGAACTGCAGAAACCCCACCCCCTCTTCCAACAGTAAGACCCACTTTCACCGGCAAAATAGTAGAAGAAGACCCCTGATTCCCCTTACGCCCCTCCATACAAGGATTAAGAGTACCAACCTTAACCACCAGAGGCGACGCCGAGACTGCACTTCTCCCCTTCAGTCCCGCAGGAGGAGAGAGGTCAGCATAGCAGGTTCCGGAGTCAGCAGCCACCTTCTGTGGTCCAGCCGGAGAAGAAGGGCTAGGTGCCGGAGGGCTCCGACCCCGTTTCAGGGTCCCCGATCCATAGTCCACCATCATCGCATCCATAGGACTCGAGTCCCCCAGGCCCACCTCCATGCTTTCTCCGAATCCAGCCAGCGGACCGAAGATGGACTCCCGTAGAACTGGTCCACGGGTATCATCATCCGAGTGAAGTACCGGCGATCGGCGACGCGCCACCTTGCACGGCTTCTGCCACCCGTCAGAATCCGGAGGGGAGTTCGGCGAAGAAGTACCCACCGTCGGAGATGTCCTTGAGGGAGAAGAGGAGGGCGAATCCGAAGAGGATCTACCAGCAGCACCTCCCCCCTCAACCGCTCTTCTTTCCTTCACAGGGGACCGAACCAGCCTCGACATCCTTGACCTCGAGATAAGCATTCATGGTCCAAACCGAGGGCAACTGCTTCCTTGCACCTCCCTGTTGACGGCAGAGGCCAGACCCTTCCCACCAGACAGCCCTTCCTCCCCCTTCCCTCTCTCTTTCCCCTCCCCCACCACCTCCGGTCCGGTAGCAAAGCACTCATCTTCATCATGACCAGTGACCCCACAGTTGAAACAAAGAGATGGCAGGTTCTCATACACAAAACGCTGCCAGAAAATTTTCAATTTATCTTGTATGAGTACTCCTGGTTTCACCGGTTGCCCAGCATTAACCTCCACCCTAACTCTCGCATATCCTGCTTTCTTCAAATGATCAGTAAACACATACACTGAAATGGGTTTCCCTGCTTCCCTCGCCATCGCCATTATCGAGGAAGGCTTCCAGAACTCCAGCGGTAGCCCAGGTAACTTGAGCCAAAGCACAACCTTCTGGATGCTTCTCTGCTCCGGAACAAAGTTCGGCTCCCAGTCCTCCATGGCTAGAAGTTGGCCTGCCGCAAACTATGGACAACCTGAGCGAACAGAGGAGCAGTCCCTTACTGACTGTAATCGGACCACCAAATGATCCTCCGCAAGGGGGATAACCTCCGGGTCATAGGACAACCCCGCTTTAGACTTGATCTCCCTCGCCACCGCCTCAGAGGACACGCTGTGGCCCAAGCTTCGCACCACCACCGCCAACCCTTTCCACTTTTTACGAGCTTCCTCGAGCTCCGACTTCGGCAACTCCAAGATCTTAGTGAAGTAGGCCTTGAGCAGCTCTAGATCCTCCGATGGCAGCCTCAGTGAGGACCAAATGGAGCCCCGACCAGAGACCTGCACCACTTTTGCTCAAGACCGATCTTCCTCCTCAGAGCTTTTCTTCACAGTCCCTTCTTTTCCGCTCGACTCTCCCGGCTTCGCCGTGGCCACCGAAGAAGCACAAACCAACACCAAGGAACCCTAAACACAGATGGAAAACCCCCCCCCCCCTACATCAGATCTTCGGAAAAATCCTAAATCCCGATGGAATTCCAAAACCCCTGCACGCTTTCCAAGTCATTCTGAACGATCGCAGAGCGAACCTGTAAGTCTCAATAAATTAGTTAACGATAGGTTTTCTTTCAATTTTCTCCTTTTTTTTTTTTTTTTTTTTTTGATATTGTTAAGTATACCTTCCAGGAAAGGATGCACCTGAGGAAGGAAAGGTCCCAGACGCGGATCTGAAGGCTGTGGATGGCGGCGTAGAAGAAGTGGTCGTCAGAGCTGAGGACGAGGGCGGTGACGTCCTCGGAGTCGGTCTCCCGGAAAGAGGCTTCGGCAGCGCCGACGACCTTGATTTGGTCCCCGCAGGCGCAGGCGAGGAAGGCGCCGTCGGAGGAGATGCCGAAGGCGCCACCGTTGTGGAGCTGCGGTGGCGAGGTCCCGCACCGGTAGTTCCGCTTCAGGCCCACCCGAAACGGCGCCGCCATTGCTAGCGGCGGGGTTCTTGCTAGGGTTTGGGAGGTCCCGGCGAGGCGGCTGGGAGAGACCGAGAAAGAGCACGGCAGAGCGATGGGCGGCGCGTAGAGGGTTTTGCGACGACCGGGAGGTTTTGTTTGATGTTGGACATTCATGAGCGATGGGCCGTCGTTATGGGCTCCTGAAGCCCGAATCCGAAAGTCGGCTTGTGGCGTGAGCCAAGCTTTTTTTTATTTCCACCGTGGTGACCGGTCCTAAGGCTAGGGTTTCACTGCCAACTTGCCATTATTATTATTATTATTATTATTATTATTATTATTATTATTATTATTATTATTATTATTATTATTATTACTATTATTTAGGGAGGGTTAGTGTCAACCTGCAATTAGCGATGCGATTATGTTTGTGATGGTTCAATTGGATGCCAAATTAAATTTTATAATCTCCAATTAGATTTGGGATACTAACAATATTTTTAGGACACATTTATTTATTTAAAAATTTGCTAGACTTATACCTGGGGGTGCAAAGGAATTGGATCAGATCGGGTCCCGAGTAATTCCAATCCGACCGTTTTCTTAATTGAGTTTTAATATTGGACTCGAATCCAATCTAAAAAAAGATTAGCCGGGTTGCATCGAATCCATGATCAAATTTTTTTTACTTAATAAGCAAATTTTGGCATCGGTGAAGAGGTTCCAGAGGAGGAGCTTGGGGAGAGGGGGCTGGGTAGTGATGATGATGAAGCCGATGGAAAAGTGGGAGAGGTGTCAGGGAAGGTAGAGGCTATAGAGGTGGCAGTGGGAGATGTCGTAGAAGACTTTGGTATATAGCTGGGGGCGATGGTGAGGATGATGAGAGGGGGGTTGGGAAGTGAGGGAGGCGGAGAAGGAAAGCCAGCCTTGGTAGATGTTGCAGAAGGCGAAGAAGTCCTGGAGGGTGTCATGGTGGTGCATGGTGGAGTGGAGCACGAGATCGATGAGAGATGACTGGTTCTTGAGTTCGGTGCTTTGCTCTTCTTCATTATTGATGGCAAGGACAAGGACGACATAGGAGATGGTGAGGAGGGTAGTTGAACGAAGCAGCGGTGGCAGGTTTTTGCCTTCCTCTCTTTTTTCTTTTTTTTTTTTTTTTTTTTTTAAATAGATTTTAAATAAGTAAACGGGATGAGTTTTTTTTAATTAAATTATAAATGAGCCGTAAATAGATCAGGTTTGAATACTAAAATCGTCAGTTTAATAAACATGTCGAATTCGGATTGAATCTTTTTTGATCCGATGGACTCGAATCTGATCCAACCTATTTATACCCGATCCGATCCGATCGCCATCTCAAATGATTGAAAATGATGACATTTTTTCTTTCCAAATATATATATATTTTTAAAGATCTATGACTAAAATTATATAAAATACCGATGAATGATTAAAATAAAATACTGGATAATGATATTATCATAATAATTATATGAATATAATATAATATTTATATTAATATAAATATATATTATAATATCTATAATATGTTAATATTATTTTAATATAATATTTTTATTAATATTAATACATATATATTAATGTTATATTAATATATTAAAGTATTATGATTTAATATTATATTATAATATCATAATATTTTATTTATATTAATATAAATATATCATTATTATTTATATAAAGTTTGGAGTAAAAATGTATGGTTTTATATCTATTAAAGATATAATAGATATTTTATATAATTTTTTCTCGGAAAGAGGTTATCCAATCGAATATAAACCATTTTATAATAAATCATTTTTTTATGCACGATTAAATATATCGAAATTTTATTTTTAGGAAGTAATTTTTAAAAAAATAACTTCTCGAAAAGCTACTTTTTGAAATTAAAAAAATCTTCTGACGTGTCAAACGAGAAAAACAAATGAAATACTATTTTATAAACACTCAATGCAAAATAGGTAGGGCTTCCGGCCGTGGAAATCGAAAGTTGACCTTGAGTGGATTAAACAAAAAAAACAGTAGCACCGTTGGCACGTTGCCTCCTCATGCAAAAAAAGTAAAAATCCTCCCCCACTTTGCATGGAATCCCTTTATTATTCTTCGACAGGGAATCCAGTCTCTTTTACGGTGCACCAAGAAATGTGGCTCCCATTATTCCATAACATCCTCCTTTTGTTAGGAACCCAAATATGTCCAGGTGGGCCTTGCCGGTGTACGAAGGAATCGACTTTTATGCATCAAAAATAAATAAAAAAAAATTCTCTCCGGGATAGGATAGTGCGGTTGGCAAAGAAGATCACGTGATACTTCGATGTAAAAGAATTGGATCCATGTATTCATCGATTCGGATAAATTTTATAGGATAAAAAATATATATGTATATAAAAAATTATAATGTGCATCGTACAAAGATTTAAAACGGGCTAAGAGCTAGAATGGGACGCTACAACGGATAAACCGCTCCTCGTTCTATCAAAAAAACATAAAAATAAAGGATTTTTTTTTTTTTTTTTTTTTGAAGAAGGTACAATCGAAATCTATCGCGCGAAAGAAGATTCGTCTCAATCTTCCTTCCGCGCGAAAGATACAATCCAAGTCCGGAAGCAAACCACGCTGTCCACGCTGGCGCGCGGTACAGCACGAGAATTCCGAAGCTCCCTTGTCGATCGGTATCAAGTTAGTAGCAGCTCCCTGCTGACCTGCGTCCCAACTCTTTGCCGGGTACGATAGACAACTTATCTACGTGTCAGGTAGAGGAGGAGGTCTTTATTGGGGACCATCACCGGGCATGATGTGAGCGTGTTCCAAAATCTAGCACAGCCACCAGCACGACTAATTTTAGCAGAGTTTATTCTTACATTACTAAATACTGATCAGGGCATTGATGGCATTACTTAATAATTTGCACTCCAACCTTGTGTTCAGGTATTTGGTATTGCGGTGACCTAAACTTGCTTACCATGGACAGTCCCTCGTCCCTTCCAATTACTTGGTCACCACTTATGAAAGTATTAAGATAAATTTCGATGATGCGATCATATCTTGTTTTTTTTATTCTAATAAAAAAATGAAGCAAGGATGAACGACTAGGATAACTATTCTCTTTAAATATGGCTATAAGAATTATTATTTCACTAAAAAATATTCGATATATAACGATAATAAAGATGGCTCAAAAAGATCTACAACCATCCCGCACATCCATGTCCAGAATCGTCCAAGCCAACCATGGCATCATCGTTACTCGAACTCGAGATGCATGGATGCAGAACCGAGTCGATCCCATTCCACCTAAACTACCATGTATCCCGGTGGTTACCATCATATCTTGTTCACTATTTTGAGATGGTGGCTGCTTGGATGGGCTTATATGCTGCTGTCTGATGAAGTGTAACAAATATGTGCATCGAGGATGATGGTTCCTATGCCATCCACTATTGCTGGATATACATTATTGGACATATCGCTATTATTACAATTTCACAACTTTGCCTATTAATTAACAGAAACAAAGAGAGTGGTTCATTTCATTGTTAAATTATGCCCATCTAAGGAGAGTGTTCATGGACGGCAAACAATCCTATTCACGGTGATCATATTGTTTCCATTTTGCAGGCCGATAGGAGGATAGGAGCAGTTGAAGACAGCGGTGCAAGGATTCAGCTGGTTGCAGTCTTAGGGACGGGTGGGTGGCTCCAGAAGTAACCATTCGGGGGAATGAAGCCTGTTCAGAACTCACAGTTCCAATCCTACTGGTTTTGCTTGTGCTACGTACGTGCATGCATTTCCATGCAACTTCTGGTTGAGGCATTGTTTCTGGTGCTTAATTACGTACGTATTACCGGGTGGTTGGTATTTGTTTGTCCAGGAGAGTATATCCTGTTGGTCTTTTTCTCTTGTTTTGCATGGCTAGACTGTATGATTTGTCTTATAGTGTCAAGAAGAGAGTATGATTGCAACTTAGATGGTTATTAATTTGTGAGTACACTCATCATATGCTGTACTCTGATTTCTGAAATGAAAGATTCCACCTCCCAATGTTACAAAAAATTAAAATAATAATAATAAAAAAAAATTCCAAATCTCCAATCACGTTTATCATTTGAAGATTCCTGATGTGTATTATTGCCTTGATCATAAAATCCGAGATGTTCCTTGACCATTATGGAGTAATGGTAATGGAACACTGAAGTCAAATGGCCATTAAATATTATTCTAGAGTTGGTGAAACATGCTTGAATTAATTCAAAATAAAATAATGATTATTTATATTGGTGTGATGCAAAGTTTAATTAATCTTCATATTTAAATATATGCATGTCATGATTAACCTTTTCAAAATAATTATATTCGGAGTTTTTTTTTTTTGAAAAATTAAGTATGATCGAAGGAATTTTCTATTGGATTCATGGATTGGGTGGTCTGTTATGTAGGGCTTATGTCTACCCAATACTTCCCGAATCTAAATCTCATAACAAAGGCCTCCTTGGATTTTTTTTCCTCCTCCTTAGATTCACAGGCAAGATTTGACCTAAGGTAAGGGAAGGCTTTTAAAAGATTATGGGCCAGGCAAGCTAGCAAGTCTAATTTTTGCAAATATTCATGCAAGAATATTTAAATAGGCCTTTAATATTATGAAAGTCAAATCATATATGGACTGACACATTTTGGTTTTTAAGTCATGATCCTTGCAGGAATATCCAAACAAGCTCTTAACATTTTGAAAGTCAGAATTGTACACCAACATATTATATTTTCGAGTCATGATCCAAAGGTTAAACAATGGATTATCATGGACCGACCTAATTGAACATGAATAGATAAAATAAACCTTTTGAAAATATCTAAAATCTAAAAATATGTAACTTATATTAATGATAATTATTTTTTTTGTAGTGTATGAGAAAAATAATAGAATATTATGATTTGTTTCCATGCACCGAGAGAAAAAAGAAAGATATGTATTAACATACCTTAGCAAATATATCTGATTGGTAGTAAGAACAAAAGGACTTCGAACTTCAACAAGATTTTGCTACAATTAATATAAAAATCTAATTAAAAAAAGCATGATATGTTAAATTTAAACCCAAACCAAGTTGATTCAACTCTAGCCTATAGCTTGACTCGAAATCAGCTCGAACTGACGGGCCTTGAGCAAGCCTGAGCCTACTTTCAGCCCTAATTATAATGCATATGTAAGAACACGTGACAGCTAAACATTTTAGATTCCAAAATAATTTAACTAAAATTTAAGTTCTAAAAATATTTATATATAATTAATTCATACAGTCTAAATCTCAGTACATTATATCTCATCTTTTATTTATAAGTTTAAAAATATCTTTCTTTTCTCTCCATTGAGAGCTATCAAAATCTAGGTTTGTTGTTGAAATGTATATACAACATATCATTTTCGAAAGTTTTAGAGTCCTTTTTATTTTTTAAAAAGAGAAATCTAATGAGAATTATTTTTAGAATTGAGTTTTTTAAAAAATTAAACTCCTTTGTTATAGTAGGTGTTAGTACTAAACTCCAAGATCAGGTCAAGGTCGATAAGGCTAAGGCGATGGTGAGATCTATCATTTCTTAATATGCTACGTGGACTCAAGGATGTGATCATTGTAGCTCTTTGCTTGGTAGATGAATATGAAAGAAAATCTTGTACTTAAATTTTTCGAGTAAAAGTCTCTCCGACATTTAAGTCAACCAAAACTTAGAGAATAATATAAAAGAGAAAATAGAAAGGAGGAGCTATCAAATGACTTACTTGAGGGTCTTCCATTCATTCATATTTATAAAGGGTGTTCGGTAGCTATTTGTGAGCTAGATAGATGGGATTGATGTGTATTAACTATATAGCAATGGCTCTCATCATACTTAACTATACAGTAATAGCTATCCCATTTTTTTGCAATTATAGCTACTTTAAATATGCGATCATGATCGAAAGGCCATAACTATCATCGATAATCTTAGGTTGAGATGATTGTCCTTCCGATTCATCTATATCCAAGGTTCATAAGATTGGAGATTGCCAAGATGGCTCTACTTATATTTTTCCAAGGTCAGAGAAAGATATCCACCATATCAGTAAAGATTTTATTTTTTCCATATATAATCCACCCAAATGGATCAAGCGATTGGCCTGCTCATATTAATGGATTATGTGGATTTTAAATAATTAATGGATTTGAAGTTGATATGGCCAATATGAACTTCCAAGTGGGTCAAGCAAATCTTTAATTATCGTCAAATTGCCAAGCCCTTAGAATATCGATTATAATAACCAATCTACTACTACTAATATTTATCATTTCAAACCTTTCATTGAATCAATGGGACCACATGTCCCTTATATGAAGGTCACTCTCAATCCTAAATTCAAGTAGCCATCTGTTTGACCCATGTAAAATGCAATAAAAAAGCACAGCACTCACTCACTATGGTGCTTAAAAAATACTAATATTTATTCTTGGATTTTTTACATGTATACCGCTTTAAACATTTAAAATTATATGAATACCATTTCAAAATTAATATTTACATATATACCCTTATAAAATATTTATTTTACATATATATCCTTCTTTTTTCTTATTTTTTTAAAATATATTCATATCATCTAATACCGCTAAAAAAATTAATAATTTAAAATTTAAATGATTGAAATATACTTATAGGTAGATGTGTAAAAAGAATGATTTAAGAAGGTATATATGTAAATAATAATTTAATGAGGGTATTCATGTAAATTTGAATATTAAGGAGGATATACATATAAATAATTTTAATTAATTTTTTATAGTATTTATATTTATATCATTTCAAGCATTCAATTTTGCTTGAATACTCTAGCTTTCAAAATTAATATTTGCATATATACCCTCATAAAATATTATTTTTATATACATATTCTTTACATAATGATACTTTAATACCATTAGCTAAAATATAATTTAAAAATTTAAAAATTAATAAGAATTATGAAATTACATCTTTATATTTGAAAATGGATAATGTGTTAACATATCTTGATGAAACTCACCCGATCTGTTATTTTTTACTTGGCTCCCAAATTATACATTATTCCTTTTATGATCACCGATATATCTAATTTTCTAAATAATATAATTTATCTCAATTAAGAAGAGATTGTTGGAGGATGTGATTAAAGCCTAGTAGTGACATGTATGAAACTGGCTCCCTCTTTAAAAATTATGAAAAGTTTTTATAGGAGAAAACTATATTAATTGTTAATCTCTATTAATCCCTATACTATTAGCAGCCTAATTTTAGTTTACAATATTTTTTTGTGATTATTTTTGCTGTTCACTTACTCTCCTTTTTTTCTTTTATTTGAAAGATATTTTGTACTTATTTTTTGAATGAACCAAAGTTTAATGAGTCATCTCATTTTTATCCAAAAATAAAATATAATATAGTATTCTATTTTAATACATGATATATTATACAATATCATTATTATATAGTTATATTATATAATATGTTATTATATTATACAGTAAGATAGCTTGAATCCATCTAAATAAAATAGATAAAAATTATATTATTTACATGTATACCTTTTTAAATATTTAAATTTATATATCCTCATAATTTTTTTTACATATCTATTCATAAGGGTATTTCAATTATTTAAATTTAAATTATTAATTTTTTAATGATATTAGATGATATTGATATATTTGTAAAAAATAAAAAAAGAAATGTATATATACAAAATAAGTATTTTATAAGGATACACATATAAATATTAATTTTAAAAAGATATTTATTTAAATTTAAATATTTAGGAAGATATACATGTAATTTTCTTTATTTATTTACTTTCATTATGTATAAATACAATAACTTTGGCCAATAATGGTAGTTGCCTTGAACGTATTAGCAGCGTGCAACTACCAAATGTCGGGAGTCGATATAACATCCCGGTTTGCAGGTTTCCGCCGAAGATTCTCGCTGTCGTCGTCGGACCCGCCGCCTTGAACCGGCACGTGTGCAAGTCCACTCCGAACTTGGGACGTCGGTCTCGTACATCAAAAATCTGCGGCAGCCCCACGCTCCAAATTCTGGCCCCGCCGTTGACCACGCGCTCTCTCTCTTCCAGCCATCGAAACAACCGTCGACGGTTATCCGTGCGCCACGTTTCGATAAGCTCATTCGCCAGGGTCACTTCAGCCTCGCGCTGACCAAAGTGGAGAGGGCCCCTCAAGGGAGTCACTCCCAGGCTCTACGGGGCTCTACCCTCGCGCACGGTCCCCGTTCAATTTAGTGGACCCCGGTTTCCAAGAGCCGGACCACCCAAACTAAGATCACAGGGACGCCGGCCGTCTCACAGAATCTTAGATCCGGCCGTCCGTTTGATAAATTTTTTTTTTTTACATATCGGTTTCGAGTTGTTTGCGTTACCGTTGTCGGTTGGGACCAGCACCGCGAGATGTCCCGATACGCAACGTGGCTGCCCGTCCAATGCCACGAGGTACGAGGAGGAGGGATCCTCTCCAATCACGCCTCGGACCGGGACAGTTTTTATGTCATTTAGGGCCGTTCGTGAAATCATGATCGAGAGAGGTTTACACTAGGATGGAACGCATGGCTGCGTGCTGCGAACCATTCAATCGTGACCATCACAATAAACATGGGCCGTTGTGATTAGCAAACAGGCCCTCTATGGCCAAGCCGGAACTGAAGAGGATCCCAACTCTTCCACGGTGCCCCTTCAACCATGTGCCCGTCGATTCTCGACAACGCCTCGTGACACGATCAAATTATGCGCTTTGTTCGAAGTTGAAACACTATAAAAGGAAAAGCTTGGAAGGAAATCATGATCAAAAAGTTGTAATTTATATCCAAAAAGAAACTTTTGCAGCTCAATTTGTTGGCATTCTCTGAAACGGACAAATTTGGTGACAATGATTAAACTGGCTGGGCATTAAAACTTGATCCAAATATATATATATATACATATACGTATGTATACATACACATATGTATACATATGTATATGTATACATATGTATATGTATGTATATGTATACATATGTATATGTATGTATATGTATACATATGTATATGTATGTATATGTATACATATGTATATATATATATATATATATGGCTTTCTATTATTATTGAATTGTTTTTGAACCGTTATTGTTGCCGTCAAGTCTCCCGGATCGGCTTTCTTAGCTTGGCTGGAGCACTCCTCTCCCAGAACCTGCAAAGAAATTTTATGGACCGGGGATGCTCCGGCGGGGACACTCCGATGGCTAAATTAGCGAAGGGCCTTAGAGTAATAGAATGGAGAAATCAAAAGGTAGATAGCTCGTGGAGAAGGAAAAGTGCCCTTACCATTCGAAGTCCTCCGTTTACCTTATATAGGCACGGAACACTACTAGATTTCGTTAGGGGCTAGGCTGGAAATGTTCAATTTGCCTCTAGGAGAATCAGGGTGGTGGCCAGGTACACTAGGACATGGCCACGTCATGGGATCTGTTATAACAAAATTCTGGTATCAGCTGGAAGGAACTTCTGGAGTAGAGCTGTCAATGGGTCGGGTCCGGACCCGAGACCCTTGGGTCTGGACCCAATGGATCCGGGTCTGGATCTCAATATGGACCCATTTACCCGGACCCGGACCCGATTAGTCATAATTAAATGGATCCGGGTCTGGATATTACATATCCAGACCCCACAAACCTGAGACCCGATTAAATAAAATAACATGATATATATTTATATATTTATATAAATTGGGACATTGGATCATAATCGGATGGTTAAAAATCATTCAAGATTACATTATTAAATCCTTAAACAAAATAGTGCCCCAACCTTAAACCTTGCCCTTCTCCCTTCTAGCCACCAGCACCTTGCCCTTCTCCCTTCCAACCTCCAGCGCCCACTGCCCATGGCCGACGCCTCTCGCCTCTCCCCCGGCGCTCCGCCTCCACGCCCCCGGTGCTCCGGCTCCATGCCCACGGCCGACGGCCAATGCCGCCTCCCTCCCCTCCACGACCGACTGTTCGAGAGCCCTTTACGCCGCCTCCTCTCCCGCCGGCTGCCGCTGCCCCTGTCCCGCCGGCTGCCGCTGCCCCTGTCCCGCCAGCAGCCAGCGCCCACCACCCACGGTCGATGCCTCCGGCCTCTCCCCCGGTGCTCCGCCTCCACGCCCCTAGCACTCCGCCTCCACGCCCACGGCCGACGGCCAACGCCGCCTCCCTCCCCCCCACGGTCGACTGTTCGAGAGCCCTCTACGCCGCCACCTCCCCCGCCGGCTGCCGCTACCCTTGTCCTGCCGGTTGCCGCTGCCCCTGCTGCCCCTGTCCCTATCCCGCCGGTTGCTGTTGCCCCTGATCCGGCCCTGCTACAGTACCTACCTTGGTGAGAACCGTGAGCTGTTTCCTCCACTTTTACAAGCCCATAGGCCATGGTGGTATTCAGGTCCGGGTTCGATTTTGGATACTCGGGATCCATTCGGGTCTAGGTTTGGTACTTTAAAATTGGACCCGTCGGGTATTCGGGTCCGGGTCCGGTTCCGGTACCTAAAATCGGATCCGGATCTGGATATTTGGGTTCCGACCCAAACCTGACCCATTGACAGCTTCTATTCTGGAGCCTTCTGATTAGTATAGGTCTAGCTGAAGCAAGTCAGTCGGACCTTGAATGGGTTGGTCGAGCCCCTGATGGAGTGGGTCGCTTGGACCTCTGGCAAAATGGGTCGGTCGGACCCCTGCTTGAGTGGGTTGTTCGGACTTCTGCTAAAGTGGGTCGGCCGGACCTTTGGCAAAGTGGGTCGGTCGGATCCCTGCTTGAGCGGGTCATTCGGATCTTTGGCAAAGTGGGTCGGTCGGACTCCTACTTGAGCGGGTCGTTCGAACCTCTGCTGGAGTAGGTCGGCCAGATCTTCGGTCCAATTCAGAGAAAAGTTAATTGGGTATAACAGTTATCAATCATAATTTGAATACAATCCAACGATGAAGCATA
Source organism: Areca catechu (assembly GCA_021397845.1). NCBI lineage: Eukaryota > Viridiplantae > Streptophyta > Magnoliopsida > Arecales > Arecaceae > Areca > Areca catechu. The sequence continues at coordinate 15,836,768 of CM038049.1, read as the reverse complement.
CTCTTATTATGAAAATCTTTAATCCTTTATATATGAATCGTGTTTTTATGGACATGCAAAATCATAAATTGTGAAAGACAGTTTGAGCCATTATCCTAGTCTATAAATTGCACAGTCCTTGAGATATCCCTCATTGATTACGAGAATATTGATCTTCTCTCTCCTCACCTTTTTCTCCTTATGTGAAGGATCGATGGGAACCGTTTATCGCTGTTACGAGAGTTAGAGAAAAGTAATCGGAGATTAGGCATATGTCTCTTCCATCATAAGACTAAAACCTTGGTCAGAGTTTTACTCAAGTTCTGTTTGGTTAGTTTCACGAGGAATAGTTTTGTTTACTCAATTGGACTCTGATTCAGTACATATGGTTGATTTGAAATTGAAATACGATAAGATAATAATTAGATCATATATTAGATTTTAAATCTAACATTCTTCCACTTGACCTATATTATCATTTAAAAAATAACTTTTAATAAAATAGTTTAATTTTTAAAATAAAATAATATTACTGAATCAAAAATTGAAATTGGCCCAATAAGTGTACTCATTTTAAAAAAAATTATAAATTATCTATTCCATAATCAATCATTTATACTTTGATTAAGTAGAAAATCATTGATGCAGATCATGGTGGTTGATATCTCAATTGACATACTCCCTTCTATGTATTATGACATCAATAATTCTCGCTTAACCTACTCCTATATATTGAGTACATAGACTATCAAAGCCATAATGCCTATCATAATGGTCCCACTGTAATGTTATATAAATAACCCTTTTGTTTACTTTAATTTTGGCAAAATTAATGTATATAAATAATGATTAAATAGAAATAATAATAGTCAATAAACTATTTAAAGATTTCAAATAAGCATCTATTAAATATTTCAATGATAAATATCCATAAGTTTTACATGTTCTTTAAAAATTTTGGGTATTAAATCTTTAGTCAATAGATCAGCTAACATACAAGTAATACCAATAAAATCAATAGATACTTGACAACTACTAATTCTCTCATTTATTGCATGATATTTAACATCAATATGTTGGAGCTTATATGTAAATAATAATTTTTTGTGGGCTGTCATTTAAGGTTTGGCCCACTTAAAAGTGATCAATTAATTTTGGAGCTAATTGGGGCCTTAATGTATCTAATAAGGTGTGGGCCTTTTAATGTGCAGATACTTAAGGATAATTTCTATTTTTATGATGGGCAAAAATAGAAATCATAATAATGATGTTTTCTATATAAAAGTGGTTATGGTCCCCATATCACATGGAGTTATTCCTTTCTCTCCGATATCCCATCATTGGAGAAGAGAAAATCCTAGAGAAGAAAAAAAAGGCTCTTTAAAAAATCCGTGTGAATCTAGAAGGCTAGCTGTGCGATACAGGGATAGGCCTTCAAATATGGCTTCAGGTACACTTATATTTATTATTTGGTTATTCTTAATGATATCACATATTTATTTTTATGATTTGCTTTCAAATATGGCTTCAGGATAATTTCCAACAATGAGATAATTCCTAACAAGTGGTATCAGAGCCTATTCATGTTGAATCATTAAGAATAAAATTATGTTTTCGATTTAAGATTTTGTTTTGTATTTTATTTTTGGGTATTTGTGATTTTTTCATCATTGTTGACGTCGAAAAGGATAGGCATGGCCAGCCTGGCCATGGCACAGGGATGTCATGGCCTGGTTGGCTACGGCAACGGTGTTCGATGGAAGGAAATACAGCAGATGGCCGCTTGCTGCGATTAAGAAACCTTTAGGATTAATTTTAATATTATTCATTTTGGGTATTATTTTAAATTCAAATATTGGCATTATATATATATATATATTGAGATAAATTAAGTAAAGCAACATGTCACCAAAGTGACCTCTCTTGTAGAAATTAATTTGTTTTGAAATATAAACAGTTGTACATATGTAATTTGTGAATATTTGTCGGCCTAAAGGATAGTAAATATTTAATAAAATTACATTTTGCACTTGTGGTAATAAATACGTGATGATTATTTTGGTTTTGCATGTGAATAGTAAATTGACCCAAAGGAAGATTTATTGTTTGATATATTCTTATTATCAATGTTTGATTATTGCACTAAGATATCACTTACAAGTTAATATTTTATCCAAAGATAAACTATTAATGGAGTACCCGATATCTTAAGATGGGATTTGCCTTTATTTGAATTTATTTTTGTTGTGATACTGATGTAAGCTTATTTTGTTTGTTGTTCTCTGTTTAGATATGACTTCTGCTAATATAACTGCTAACATCAATTCAATTCCAATGTTGAATGGCTCTAACTTCAAGCCACGGCAAGAGAACCTTTTAATAATTCTTGGATTCATGGATCTCGACCTTGTGATAATGAAAAATGCTCCTGCACCTCTTACGGATAAGAGTACCTCTGATAAAAAGAGAGAGATTGAGAGGTGGGAGAGATCAAATTGCATGTGCATGATGATCATGAAAAAGTCGATTCCAGAAGCATTTAGAGACATAATATCTGAAACAATTACTACGGCTAAAGATTTCCTTGTCGAAATTGAAAAGAGGTTTGTCAAAAGTGAAAAGGCTGAAATTGGTACACTCTTGACAAACCTAATTTCAACGAGGTACATGGGTAAAGGCAACATCAGGGAGTACATCATGGTGATATCTCATCTTGCCTCTAGATTGAAAGCACTTAAGCATGAACTCTCTGAGGACTTGCTAGTGCATCTGGTTTTGATTTTTCTTCCGATCTAGTTCAACCAGTTTAAGATGAGCTATAACTATCAGAAAGAGACTTGGTCTTTCAATGAGCTCATCTCTCACTGTGTTCAGGAAGGAAAAAGGTTTAGCAAGAAAAGGCAGAAAGTGCTTACCTAGCCTCAATCTCTAGGAAAAAGGGCAAGAGAAAGAAAAGGAAGAAGGATAAAGAAGCTGCAGATACAGTACCTCCTAAGAAACAATAAAAGAAAATCATTGACTTAGATGGTAAGGGTTTCTTTTGTGGGGCTGAAGGGCATCAGAAGAAGCAGTGCACTAATTATTACGTCTGGCATGCTAAGAAAGGTATGCTTCTTGTTTTGGTTTGTTTTGAGGTTAATTTAATTTCAGTACCAAGACACGTGGTGGATAGATCCTGGTGCAACAACTCACATCAGTATGTCTATGCAGGGTTGCATGAGTTGTCGAAAGCCAAGGATGCTGAAAGATACATCGATGTGGGCGATGGCCAGGTGGTTCAAGTTGAGGCAATAGGAAAATTTAGATTATTTTTAAAGACTAGATTTTATTTGGATCTTGATGAAACTTTTATTATACCGTCATTTAGACGAAACTTGATTTCTATTTCTGCTTTGAACAAATCAGGTTATTTTTATTCATTTGGAAATGAAAAATTTAGTTTGCTTCATGATTCAAAAGTGGTTGGTTCTGATTTTTTATCAGGCTATGGTAATCTTTAGTTAATTGATTCAATTGCTTCATTTAATGAATTCATGCAATTAAGTACACGAGATGTAAGGAAAAAATTAACCAATGAGATTTCGGCTTTGTTAAGGTATAAGAGATTAGGTCACATCTCTAGAAACAGAATGGAGAGACTTGTGTCAGACGGAATCTTGAATCCCTTAGATTTTGCAGATTTTGATGTTTGTATTAATTGCATAAAGGAAAAACAAACCAATCAAAGGAGATTTGAAGCTAACAGGAATTCGGACATCTTAGAACTTATATATACAGATATTTATGGGCCATTCCCCACGGTTGCTTCCAACAATACTTTATAATGTTCATAGATGATTTTTCCAGATATGGCTATATATATCACATTCATGAAAAGTCATGGTCACTGGATATGTTCAAAAATTATAAGGTTGAAGTTGAGAACCAACTCAACAAAAGGATTAAAAGCATCAGATTTGACCGTGGTGGTGAATACTATGGCAGATATGACGGTTCAGGTGAACAACATCCAGGACCTTTTGCTAAATTCCTAGAGGAATGCGGTATCGTTCCATAATACACTATGCCGGGTCGCCCACCATGAATGGTGTTGCTGAAAGATGAAACAGAATGCTTAAAGACATGGTGAGAAGTATGATTAGTCATTCTACCTTACCTGACTCACTTTGGGGAGAAGCACTTAAGACAGCAGCATATGTCTTATTGTCCTTAACAGAGTTCCAACTAAAGCAACTACCAAAACCCCTTATGAACTTTGGACGGGCAAGAAACCCAGCATAAATCACTTGTATGTTTGGGGATGTCCAGCCGAGGTAAGGCCTTATAGGCTTAATGAAAAGAAACTGGATTCAAAGACGGTGAGTTGTTATTTTATTGGATACTCTAAAAGATCCAGAGGGTATAAGTTTTATGATTCCACGACTAAGTCAATTTTCGAGTTGGGAAATGCATGGTTCTTTGAGGATGCTGAGTTTGTGGGGGGAAATATAGCTAAGGACTTTGTCTTTGAAGAGAAATATGTTAATATTCCCACACGTGTCATTGGCATTGGTCAGGATTTTATTTCTGACCTTGTTCAAGACACAACAAATCAAGACAATGTCGGAGAACCTCCCATTCAAGAAATTATTCCAGAAGAACAAACTCTAGTACCTTAAGAACCTATGCCATTAAGAAGATCCACTAGAGAGAGGAGAAGTGCAGTGCCAGATGATTACATTATATTTCTTAAAAAATATGAGGTAGACATTAGAGTGATGAAAGATGATCCAATCAACTTTCGTCAAGCCATGGAAAGTTCTGACTCTCAAAAGTGGATTGATATCATGAATGAGGAGATAAAGTCCATGAAAGACAATGACGTATGGAATCTTGTCTCATTGCCAGAAGGTGCGAAACCCATTGGTTGTAAATTGATATTTAAAACTAAAAGGGATTCGAAAGGCAATGTGAAGAGGTACAAGACTCGTCTTATTGCAAAGGGCATTACACAGAAAGAATGCATCGATTATAAAGAGGCTTTCTCTTCGGTTTCTTCGAAAGACTTTCTCAGGATTATAATGGCATTGGTGATGCCTTTTGTTACGGCCGTAATGATGACGTGGTCAGCCTCAGATTTCGTCGGGCATGATTCGAGCCACGTGGAGATTTTCGGCCGAGTCAGCTGCGGATCCCACACGTCCGAGGTCGAGCTCGGCCCGGTACCCCGGCCGCTTCGCCAGGTGGCACCCTGAGATGGTCCCACCTCGGTCGAGGTCGAGCCGGGCCCCTTCACTCCTTCGCCAGGTGGCCCCCGGAGACGGGACCACCTCGGCCGAAGCCGAGCGTCCTTCTGCCACCCCGCCAGGTGTCCACCCAGGAGGGGTCCACCTCGGCCAAGGTCGGCTGCTCCCCCGCTCCCTCGCCAGGTAGCACCCTTAGACAGTCCCACCTCGGCCGAGGTCGAGCCGGGCCCCCCCGCTCCCTTGCCAGGTGGCACCCTGAGACGGTCCCACCTCGGCCGAGGTCGAGCCGGGCCCCTTCGCTCCTCCGCCAGGTGGCCCCCGGAGACGGGACCACCTCGACCGAAGCCGAGCGTCCTTCTGCCGCCCCGCCAGGTGTCCACCCAGGAGGGGTCCACCTCGGCCAAGGTCGGCCGCTCCCCCGCTCCCTCGCCAGGTGGCACCCTGAGACGGTCCCGCCTCGGCCGAGGTCGAGCCGGGCCCCTTCGCTCCTTCGCCAGGTGGCCCCCAGAGACGGGACCACCTCGGCCGAAGCCGAGCGTCCTTCTGCCGCCCCGCCAGGTGTCCGCCCAGGAGGGGTCCACCTCGGCCGAGGTCAGGTAGCTCGTACAGAGAAGGTCCCAAAGAACGAAGGCGCGGGCTCTGAGGTCGCCCCTCGAGCCATGCGCGCCGCACCCCGAGAAAGGCGCCCCGTACGAATGGCGGCGGCACGCGAAACACCACTTACGTCGGCTCGACAGGTTCCGCAGTCGGGAGACGAGGCTCCGACAAAATAGGACCCGGTAATGGACAGCGCCGACGTCTGGGGGGGAGAACGCTCACACTCGGCCCGAGGTCTGGTCGGCAGCCTGGCCAGTGCCCCCCCTCCCTTACTCTTTCCCCGCTAGGCTCGGCAAACGAGGCTGGAAAGCTGTCTGGCCCTCTGAACCAGAAGGGAAAAGAGAAAAGGATGGAGGGAGGGCGATGAGAGCGACAAGGGAGCCTCCCGGGAGCGGAAAACGAGTAGGCAACGGGAGGAGATAAAAGGAAGGAGAGAAGAGACGACCAGGTAAGAGGAGACAAGTAGGAAACGGAGGCTGGAAGCCCCGCTCCCAGAGAAAGATCCAAGGTCCCGAGAGGGGATCGCTTGGCGTAAGCTCGGCAAAGGAATCCAGCCTGGTTTCCGGTCTCTCTGGCATCTTTCTTGCTAGTACATTCTCTGAGTCTGGGACTCCTTCGGGGGACCGGCCCGGAGAGTCTGTTCCCTCTCGCCGTGTACTAACTTGATCGTCGGAGCTCCCTCGCCGGGATCCCCGGCCAGGATCTTCTGACCTTGCCTTGCAGGTTCGGTCCAGCCAGGAGGCCCCAGGAGCAGGACGGTATAGTCGGATCGGCGGTTCCGAGGCCATGGGCGCGGCGGCGAGATCGGCAACACCTTTCAATCTTGAGTTACACCAGATGGATGTGAAGACAAAGTTTCTTAATGGTGATATTGATGAGACAATTTATATGGTGCAATTAGAAAACTGTGTCGGGAGATCCAAAGAACATGGTTTGCAAACTTAAGAAATCCATCTATGGACTCAAATAGGCATCTCGACAATGGTAATTCAAATTTTATCAGGTGATCATCTCATTCGGTTTTAAGATGAATTTGATTGATGATTTTATATACCATAAGTTTTATGGGAGTAAATATATTTTTCTGGTTTTATATGTCGATGATATCTTGCTTGCCAGCAGCGATATAGGCTTAATGCACGAAACCAAGAGACTTCTAGCTCAGAATTTTGATATAAAAGATTTTGGTGATGCCTCTTTTGTATTAGGCATATAGATACACCGGGATCGTTCTCGGGGTATTCTAGGATTATCACAAAAGAGCTATATCTAGAAGGTTCTAAAAAGGCATGGCATGCAAAATTGCAAACCAGGAGATACCCCTATAGCTAAGGGAGACAAGTTTGGTCTAAATTAGTGCCCTAACAATAACTTGGAGAAAGAGGAAATGTAGAAGATTCCCTATGCATCAGTAGTAGGGAGTCTAATGCAGGCTCAAGTTTGTACGCGTTCGGATATTGCATGCGTCACTGGGATGTTGGGCAAATATTTGAACAATCCAGGAGTTGATCATTGGAAAGCAACTAAACAGGTCTTGCGATACTTACAGAGAACAAAAGACTACATGCTCATGTATCGGAGGTTGAATCAACTTGAGATCATTGGTTATACTGACTCCGATTTTGCTGGATGCCAAGATAGTATGAAATCTACATCATGCTATATCTACCTGCTTGTCGGAGGTGCTATCTCCTGGAAGAGTGCTAAACAGTTGCTTATAGCCTCTTCTACCATGGCAGTAGAGTTCATAGCATGCTATGAGGCATCTAATCATGGAATATGGCTTCAGAACTTTGTCACGGGGTTGCATATAGTGGAAGTGTTGAAAGGGCACTCAAGTTATTTTATGACAATAAGTCAGCAGTTTTATATTCTAATAATAACAGGAGCTCAACGAAATCAAAACATATAGATATCAAGTTCTTGGTTGTTAAAAAAAGAGTTCAGAGTGGAAAGTTGTCTATTGAGCACATAGGTACAAACTCCATGGTTGCGGATCTGGTTACTAAAGAAGTGCCACCCAAGGTATTTCATGAGCAAAGGTATTTCATGAGCACATTGCTCATATGGGTGTCATGTTAGCTGAAGATATTCAGTTTTAGTGGAAGTTTATATATTTTAGATGCTCTTGTAATACAGACATTTTTCAGTTATTTCAGTTATTTTAGTTTTCTACAGAAATAAAGTTTTAGCTTATTTGCACTCTGGTTTTATTTGGTTTGATCTCACTGAAGTTTAAGGATGGATCAGTTGGAAATAGGCATGTTAAGGTCACATTGCATGAAATTTCCATGCTACACATCCACATCATAATCCATATCATTCAATTGCATTGATATACGTTACCATTGATGGGCTGAGTTACGATAATTGTAACAAAGGCCACTTTGATCCTATGTTAGTGTGGTTGATGGATCGGATTGGTTAAAAATACATTTTAATAAGGACAGCAAAGTTGAACTCATTCGGTTATTTTCGCAAAGCATGATTAAAAGGTTATACATATAGTCCAAGTGGGAGATTGCTAGATCCTTAATCCAACATTGGGCTTATATGTAAATAATAATGCTTTGTGGGCTGTCATTTAAGGTTTGGCTCACTTAAAAGTGATCAATTAAGTTTGGAGCTAAATGGGGCCTTAATGTATCTAATAGGGTGTGGGCTTTTTAATGTGTAGAGATATAAGGATAATTTCTATTTTTATAATGGGCAAAAATAGAAATTATAATAATGTTATTTTTTATATAAAAGCGGTTATGGTCCCCAGATCACACGAAGTTATTCCTTTCTCTCTGATATCCCATCATTGGATAAGAGAAAACCCTAGAGAAGAAAAAAGGCTCTTTAGGAAACCCGTGTGAATCTGGAAGGCTAGCCATGCGACACAGGGATAGGCCTTCAAATATGGCTTCAGGTATACTTCTGTTTATTATTTGGTTATTTTCAATGATATCACATGTTTATTTTTGGGATTTGCTTTCAAATATGGCTTTAAGATAATTCTCGATAAGGGGATAATTCCTAACACAATGTACTTGTTTGCATTAGTAATCTTGCCACTGTTAGAGAACTTTACTGCAACAAAATTATCACAATAAATTCTTAGTAGCTCGGAAATAGAATCCATAACTCCTAACCCTGAGATAAATTTTCTTAATCATAAAATATGTAAAAAAGCCTCATAACAGCTTATATATTCAGCTTTCATAGTAGAGCAGATAGTAATACACTATTTTGTGCTCTTCCATGAGATGCTCCACTAGCCAATAGAAAAATATAGCATGATATATACTTCCTGATATCAAGGCAACTGGTATAATCTGCATTTGAATAACTGATCACCTCTAACTGATTGGTCTATCTATAAGTGAGCATATAGTCTTTAATCCCCTGAAGATAGTGCATAACTTTCTTGGTAGCCTTCCAATGGTCTATACCTAGATTACTTTACTATCTATCAAGCATTCCTAGAGCAAAACTAATATCAAGATGAGTACATACTTGAGCATATATCAGACTATCCACTATAGATACATAGGATATATCTTTCATCTGATTTTTTCAATCTCATTCTTGGGATACTAAAATTTATTGAATTTATTACCTTTAACAATTGGCACTTTACTTGATGAGCAGCTTGACATTCTAAATCTTTCTAGGATTCTAGAAATATATTTTTTTTTGAAATAAACCAAGCAACCTCTTATTTTTATTACGATGAATTTATATACCAAGAATATAAGAAGCATCTTTCATATCTTTCATATCAAAATATTCGGAAAGAAATCTTTTAATTTTATACAAGAGATCCAAATCACTACCGGCTAGTAAAATATCATCCATATATAGAATTAAAAATATAAACTTACTTTTATTCACCTTCAGATATATACATTGATCAACAATATTTTTTTAAAATCCAAAAAAAGCAATGATATCATTAAACTTTAAGTAACATTACCTAGAAGTTTATTTAAGACCATATATAAATTTCTTTAATTTACATACCAACCTTTTATTTTCTTGTATTGAAAACCCTTTTAGCTATTTCATATACACCTCTTCTTGTAAATTTCTATTCATGAACATAGTCTTGACATCCATTTGATGTAGCTCTAAATCAAAATAAAGTACTAATGCCATAATAATTCTAAATGAATCCTTTTCAGAAATAGGTAAAAATATTTTAAAATAATCGATACCCTCCCTTTAAGTGAATTTCTTTGCAACAAGTCTAATCTTATATCTTTCGATATTATCTTTGGAGTCTTGTTTGATTTTAAAAATCCACTTACAACCAATGGACTTAAATTTTTTAGGTAATTTGACAAGTTTTCAGACTTGGTTTTTATTCATAGTTTTCATCTTATCTTTCATGGCATCTAACCAAAGTTCAGAATTATATTATTTATGGCATCTTTAAATAAAACTAGATCATCCTTAATTCTAATATGATAATTATATTCTTATAAGTAAACAATATAATCATTTAGAATAGCCGATCTTCTAATTTTAGCAGATTTCTGTAATACTCTAGGTTTAGTATTACTATGATTATTTTCAATCAAGTTAGGTTAATTGATAGGCTATTCAAGAGGTGGTATATCAGCTCTTATTGATGTGCCACAATCTCAAGATAAATAATTTTATATGGAATATCTCTAGGTGTTGTTGTAATAGAAAAATATTCTCTTATTTTTTCTAACACCATATCACGTGAATCACCACTCCCACTATTATCATCATCTTTAATGAACCTAGTTGTTCTAGTTTCAATAATTTTGATGGTGTGTGATGGATAATAAAACTCAAAATATTTTGATCTTTATGGATATTTAATAAAATAATAACTAATAGTTCTAGGATCCATTTTTTTTGTAGGTTATATAATCAAGTCAACAACTCCAAAAATATAAATATGCTAAATACGATTTCCTACCTGTCCATAACTTAAAAGGAGTTTTAAGAATGATCTTACTAGGAATATTATTTAGGATATACATAATAGTTTTCAAGACTTCTTCCCATAAATATAAAGATAATAATGAATTATTAATCATACTTCTCACCATGTCCATCTATGTACAATTATGTCTTTCAGCCATACCATTTTATTAAAAAAATTTTAGCATAGTATACTGTGCTACAATACCACACTATTCTAGTAACTTGGTAAAAGATATAAGATTATGGCCATATTCATCATATATGTCATAGTATTTACCATCCCTATCATATCTCACAACTTTAAATTGTCGATCCAGTTGATTTTTTACTTCAACTTTGTATATCTTAAAGGCTTTCCAAAGCTTCAGACTTTTCATGTAATAAGAAAACATATCTATAACATGAGAAATTATCAATAAATATGATGAAATACCTTTGCCCTCTAAAACAAGATGAAAAATAGTTACAAATATCGGTATGTATCAATTCTAAGAATCCTTGACTTCTAGTGGCATGCTTTTTATTACTTTTAATTTATTTTATTTTAATGCAATCGATGCACATACAAAAATTACTAAAATCTAGATTTAGTAAAATACATTCTTTAACTAATTTAGTTATCCTTTCTTTTGATATGTTACTTAATCGCCTATACCATAACATCGAAGAACTCTCATTTATAATACCGCATTTCATTTCGACATTGATATTCAAAATAAGTAAAGATTGTGCAAAAGAAAAATTTAAAATTATTTTATATAATCAATTGCATAATATTTTAATAATAACTAAAATAAATTTTTTTATTAATTTAAAACTTGAATTTACAAAAATAAATGAAAAACCTTCTCGATCATGTTTTGATAATAACACTAAATTTCTAGATACTGAAGGAACATAAAAGATATAATATAGATCTAATTAAAAATTAGTATTTATAATAAGTCTGTAGATCCCAACTAAAATAACCTTTGACTTCATCTGATTCCCTATAAAGATCCATTGTTCTCTATTATTTAGTTTCCAACTTGAAAGGAATTCCTGCAATAAATTAGAAACATGAATTGCAGCACCTGAATCAATCTACCAAGTATTAGAAGGAATATTAATAAAATTGATTTCATAACAAACAAGTGATAATGGAATACTTTTTTTTTCGAACCATTTCCTTCTTTTTTCATAATCTTTCTTAACATGTCTTTCCTTGTTACAAAAGAAATATTTCAATCTATGTGAACATTTCTTTGGTGGATTATTCTATCCTTTATTTTCTTTATTCACTTTCTTTCTTTTAGATCATTTCTTAGAAACCATGTGAATAATTGAAACCCCTTCTTGTCTCAATCTCTTTTTCTCTTGCTCACATTGGGAGATGAGCTCATTCACTGACCAGAATTCTTTATGTATGTTATAGTAAATTTTAAATCGAGAAACCATAATGAAAGAGAGTTAAGAACAAACTGGATAAGAAAGTTTTCAGATACTATCATTTTTAAGTCATTCAATTTTTTAACTATATCATGAATTTTCATAATATACTTTCATACTCCAAAAATTATATCATATTTCATAGAGGTTGACTTGTTCATTTAGATATTAATCAGGGCTTTTTTTATTTAGTAAATTATTATTCTATATAGGAAAGGTACCTAGAAGTCAATTCATTATTAAGAATAGATCTTCTTATATCTCTCGCTATAGAGCTCTTAATAATCATAAGAGACAATCTATTAGAATGCTTCCATTTTTCACATAATTCCTTTTGATCAAGAGAATTAGTGGAAGTTAATGGATCAGGCTGAGATTTACGAAGAAATAAATCTAAGTTTAGGCATCCTAGAATAATAAAAAGCTGCTCATGCCAATCAGAATAATTTGATCCATTCAGTATGGAAATATTAGTTAGATGCGACGAGAGTGAAGCAGTGGCCATAGTTATAAATAAAAAAATATCCATACAGTTACTTTCATGATGCAGATTTCAAAAATAATAATTTTACCAATAACACTTATCATATAACTATAAAATACCTATGGACAAGAATTATTGTATATAATAAATATTGTAACTAATTTAATCATAAATTTAAATATAATAATGCCAAGACAATAATATGAAATATATAAGCAATAATAGTAATTATGACATAAACATATAATTTATATTTAAATTATGATCCATTATATTATTTACACCTTCAATGGTTTAGCCAACCATGATTACAAAAATTCGAGATTATTTCCATATTTGGGTGTATAACTCCCCGCCTTTATGCAATTCAAGTTGGTTGTTGCCTAGAAATGGAGCCCAAGAGGGGGTGTGAATTGGATCTTTTAAAAATTTAAAGCAATAATGTGCAGGTCTTGTGGTGTTTGTGAACAATATGATTGATGCACTAGATTATATGCAGCGGACAGCAATAATTAGAGTTCAAGTAATAGAGTGCAAGAAATAAAAGAGACAATCACACACAAACACAAGGTTTATAGTGGTTCGGTGCAAACCTAGCACCTACAGCCACTTCCCAAACCACCCTTGAGAATTCCACTATAATCTTTCCAAGATTACAGTCGACTTGTTTTTCCAAAGGCTCACAAGTCAAAATCCATGTTGGTTTTATCACCTAGGCTCACAACAAACCTTTACACTTGTTTTGGCTTCGGGCTCACAAGTCAACCCTAGTTGGATTTGTCCCTTAGGCTCACCAACAACCATAACAACCTACTTTCAAGAAACCCTTGAAAGCTAGGTCAAAACACAAGAGAATTTCAGATATACAATTTAAATAAACAAAACAAACTCTCTTCAAGAGTATAATGGAAGCTTTGAGGCTCTAATTGATGCTTGTCTTGTCTTCTCCTAAGAATATTCTTTAAGCTCTCTTTTTGGAATGATGAAAGGATAGGCTTGTAAGCTTTTTCAAGAAATCTCTCTTTTAAGGGCTTTTGAAGTGAAGTTCTTGAGGGAATATTGGCTTTTGAGCTTTCAATGGACTTCAATGCTTCAAGAATGAGTTTGGTGAAGCTTAAATACTTCAAAAACTTTCAAAAAATAGTTTGAGACCATTGGAGCTTCAAAATTAGCCATTGGGAGCTTGAAAAGACGTTTCTACAACTCGAAAAAATAGATCCGTTAGGACTGTCAGAACTCGAGTGTCGATACTTGGCTGTCAGATGTCGACACTTGACTTCCAGGTATTGATACTTAAACTTTCAAGTATCGACACTTGATTTACAGGTATCGACACTTGACACAAAAACTCTCCATGGCCAAGTTCTGGATTTTTAAAAAGTCTCAGGCCTTGAATCGATACTTGGGAACTTAAGTGTCGACACTTGAGTTTCAGGTATCGACACTTGAATTCTGGGTGTCGACACTTGGCGAGCTAGGAAGATTTTCTGCATGCCAAATGCTGAAGTGTCGACACTTAGCCTTCCAAGTGTCGACATTTGGTTCTGCAAAATTCAGAATTAAGTGCCAATCAAGCCAAAAACATAAGTATTGTTTATGAAACTTAAATATAATATAAATAAGAAATAATTGAACTTGTTTAAGCCCTTTTTGCATGAAAAAGACTCCTCAAATTGCGAAAGATACTTTGTGCCAAAGCGTGCCACGAAACTTTAATTTTGAGAATTTGATGTGCTTGTTTCCTGAAAACTCACAACTAGAAATAATCATTAGTACACAATATGTACTCAACGTTTTATTATTCATCAAAGTCACAAGGTAGAGCCAACAATCTTCTCCTTTTTGATGATGATAAAATATTAAGTATATAAACATCTAGATTCAAATTTTAGATATGATACTTCACAAATATGATTTCAAGCTCATACAATCATAACTTAATTAGTTAAGAGGGATGAATCTCCTCCTTAGTGAAACAATTCATATTAGAACAAGTTGAAGAGCAAGTTGAAGTATGAAAAATCAAATTTGAAATTTAAATTAACCAAAAAAATATCCTATATCCTACTCCCCTTTTTGTCAATCATTAAATAGAAAAGGGAGTAAGCTCAACCTCAAAAAGTGCATATAGATAAAAGATATTAGAGCTGATATAAGATTCAGTTTTTCAAGAGTAAACAAGTATCAGAGCCAAAAAGTAGAGTATCAATTTCAAGATTATCAAAGCTAAAATCAAACATAGTGAATTCAAAAGTGTAATCATCAAAGTGAAATGCATATATATATATATCAAGTAAAGTTTTCAGTACAAAATTTGCTGACTTAATTAGCAACACTGAAACAGTCAAGATACAACATAAAGCATAAATCATAAATAACATACAACATCTGTGAGGTAGTCCTCATCAGATGGAAGCTTATGAGTAATTGGGGCACTAATCCTGGATTTAGGAACTAAGGCTTTAGGAGGTCCCTGAGCTAAGGCTCTACGACTCCTAGTACGGCCAGAAGTTCCTAGTACGGGTACAACCTTGGAAGATCTAGTGGATGGAGGGAAAAGCATCTCAGCTAGAGTAATGAAATTTGGAACGGAATCAACTACATCAGCTGGAGGAGGAATCGCAGGAGTAGCTGGAGGATCATCTCTACTGAGCATCTGATATCAACCAGCACGATCAACACTGCCATCCGAACTGCCATCACTAGAATCATCAGCAACAGAATCAGTATGATCACCGGCATCAGCATCATCACCACCACCAACATCATCATCAGGTCTATCTGGGTGGTCATTGTTACAGCCGTGAAGTGACGTGGCCAGGCTCAGGTATCGTCGAATACGAGCGAGCCACGTGTAAGTTTCCCTGGCCTAGTCAGCGCCACGTCCGCAAAGCTAGGATCGGCGTACCGCACCACCCGACGACTGTTTGAAACAAACCGCCCTCGCCGAGGTCGAGCTCGGCCCGGAGTTCCTCTACCACCTCATTGGCGCCAGGGCCCGGAGGGGTCCGCCCGAGTGAGGTCGGCCGAGGTCGGGCGGCCCCCTGCCGCCTCGCCAGGCGTCCACCCAGGAGGGGTCCACCCAAGCCGAGGTCGGTAGATCCTTCACCCTTCGCCAGGTGGCCACCCGGAGACGGGCCCACCTCGGCCGAAGCCGGGCGACCTCCTGCCACCTCGCCAGGTGTCCACCCAGGAGGGGTCCACCTAAGTCGAGGTCGGCAGATTCTTCGCCCTTCGCCAGGTGGCCACCCGGAGACGGGCCCACCTCGGCCGAAGCCAGGCGACCTCCTGCCACCTCGCCGGGTGTCCACCCAGGAGGGGTCCACCTAAGCCGAGGTCGGTAGATCCTTCGCCCTTCGCCAGGTGGCCACCCGGAGACGGGCCCACCTCGGCTGAAGCCGGGCGACCTCCTGCCACCTCGCCAGGTGTCCACCCAGGAGGGGTCCACCTAAGTCGAGGTCGGCAGATCCTTCGCCCTTCGCCAGGTGGCCACCCGGAGACGGGCCCACCTCGGCCGAAGCCAGGCGACCTCCTGCCACCTCGCCGGGTGTCCACCCAGGAGGGGTCCACCTAAGCCGAGGTCGGCAGATCCTTCGCCCCTCGCCAGTTGGCCCCCGGAGACGGGTCCAACTCAGCCGAGGTCAGACCGCTCGTACGGAGCGGCCCCCGGGGAAAGAGACAGGTCCCGAGGCCATCCCTCGGGCCGTACCGACCCCAGACGGCATCCCGTACGGAGGGCGGCGGCACGCGGAACGTCACTTGCATCGGCCCGACAGGTCCCGCAGCCGAGAGACCCGATCCTGACGGAACAGGCCCCATAAACGGTTGGCGCCCACGCTCGGGGAAGGGAGCGCTCTCACAGAGCCCGAGGCCTGACGACCGGCCGCTCTGCCAGCGCCGCCCTCCCTCTTTTTCTCTCCTGTCTTTGCCTTTTCCCTACTGGGCCCGGCGGACGAGGTCGGAATGCCGCCTGGCACCCTTCACCAAAAAGGGAAAAGAGAAGAGGACGGGGGAGGAGGGTTCCCGAGGCAGAAAGAGACAGATTGGCGCGCCAGGTAGGGGATAAAGAAGGAAGAATCTGGGGACGACAAGGTAAGCCAAACTAGCCTGGGGACAAGGGAGGAGCACCGGCACAAGGCCTTGCATCGAGAGAGAAACCAGGGATCCCGAGAGGGGAACACTGGGCGTGAGTTCGGCAAGCAAGCCCAGCCGAAATTCCGGTCCCCAGAGCGCTTCCTTCACCAATTAACTCTCTAAATCTGGGACCCTTTCGAGGGCCCGGGGGGGAGAGTCTGTTCCTTCTCGTCGTCTACTGACTTGACCGTCGGAGCCCCCTCGCCGGGATCCCCGGCCAGGGACTTCTAACTCCTTTGTTGCAGGTTCTCCGCAGGAAGGGAGGCTCCCTCGCCAGGCGGTCAGGAAGGATCGGCTGATCCGAGGCACGGGCGCGGCGACGAGAGCGGCAACAGTCATCATCATCGCCATCAACAGGTGGGGCTGCAGGAACTACTGGAGGAAGAAAAGATTTGATCAAGTTCTCAATACGTGCAAATCCTGCCTCCATCGTGTGTCGTAACTTAGCGTGCTTTGAAGCTGTGTTGGCTCTAAGGCCCTCTATCTCAATCCTCAGCTGAGTCGTCCTCACTCTAAGTCCAACTATCTCGCTCCGCACCTCAGCAAACTACTGCCGGGAGTGCTCCTCAAAAGATATCTCAGTGGTCGACGGGGGAGGAGCCGAAGGTGTAGCGGTAGGAGTCACAAGCTTAGCCTCTGATGCTGGAGCAACACGAGGAGGTGTACTAACTGGCCCTGATGGCCCGGCCTCTGCCTCTTTGATCTCATCCTCCTCGTCTAGCTCCTGACCAGCCTCTCTCCTAACCCAACGCCCTGTGACCAAACGATAACCCATACGGTATAGCGACTGCTCATCATATACATCAATGTGTAGAATCTCCTTGGGGATCTCCCCCTCCAAAGGAACTCTACAGGATCGAAACAGACGGGTCAATGCCATCCAGTATGGTAGACAATGTCTCCTCTGGGTCGCCACATCATGCATCTGAACCAGCATAAGTGAGGGTAGATCAATCAGGGTCCTTTGGGTCAGACTCACCATCAACATCACTCCCGCTCCGTGATGAAATCAAATTGGCCTATCTTCGGAAGCAAGATCTGTGCAGTGATGTGATGTAGTAGGTGCATCTCTACGGACAGCTGGTTTGCGATGACCACTGTCACTCCGCGAACGTCCTCCCTCTCAAGTATGCACCTAAATGCTGCCTCCCTGTCCTCTATTGAAAAAGTATCGATTCCTCGGTGAGGAATCTCCCAAACTCTACTCAACAGCTCCTCAGACAATGGAATCTGCACTCCCTTGATGGTGGTGCTCCATGAAAATCATCGGCAGTTTAGTGCACCATAGAACTCTCTCACCATATGAGGATAGTACCTCTCCTGCATAGTACAGAAAGGTACTAATCCGGCATTTGAAAGTGTCTGACATATCCGGAAGTGCTACCGGTCAAAGAACTCCAAATCAATCCGTCTACCCACTACCACGGCCTTCCTTGCCATCCTCTTTGCAGGGGGGAACCTGGAGCTGCAGAACTGCTAGTCTGTCCAACATTGTGTCGGGTCTTCATCCTCCTCTCAGAACTCTATCCAGATCTCCTCCTAACTGCTAATCTCTTCCGTGAACCCATTACTATAAGCTGAGCAAGAAGGGGAAGGAAGAGGGTAAACATACTAAAGGGGGGACAGGTTTTAAGCAAGTTGGGAACAAAAGATCAGCCAAAGGTTAGACTAAAAGAGACTAAACAAGCCTAGGTTTTCCTAAAAGAAGGATACTGGTTTAAGAAAGGCTAGGGTTTGTTTTGAAAACTAGGATAAAAATCAAATTGATTTACTTCAAAACATGAATTTGAGGGATAAAAACAATGCCAAGTAAAATAAATATTTTAATAGTTCAAAAGGAGGAAAAATCTCAAATGAGTGGTTTTTCCAAAATTTTATCCCATCACTAAAACTTAGTAAACTAAGGCAGAGTGAAGTACCTAAAACAAAACATATAAAATGTTTAGATAAAATAAATCCATGAAATTTGGACTAAAAACAAAGGATATTAGGGTTTTAGGTTAAAAGTAAGTAATCCAATAATAAAACGGTGGAAAAAAGGAATATGGAACATGAATTCAAGGCTAAAACTTCTTCCAATGAATGAAATCAGAGAAAACTTAACATATAGCCAAGAAATTCGAAATTAATTTGAAAACTTGGGATTTTCGGCCAAATAGAGCAATGTAACAGTGAAAAGGTGAAAATCAAATGGTTTAAGTGGGGAATCGTTCAAAATCCGGGAGGAAATCCAAGAGAAATCCATATAAACAGGTTTCCCACAAAATGGAAACCTAGAAATGTTCCTAAATGTCGAAAAACCTGATTTAAATGCATTAAAATGGACGAAAAATGGAAGAACTAGAGTTCACGGTTTGAAAAATGAGTGAGAGGGAAGAAGATTACCTTGATTTGGCAGGGCAAAGAAGGAAAATGAAGATTTTGGAGGGTTGAGGACTCTTGGGGACCACAACGGCTTGAGAGAAAATGGGGGGAAATGAAATACAAAAGCTTGAATTTTCCTTAAAAAGGTCTGAAATTTTCGCGAGTGTCGACACTTGGAATTTTTCAAGTGTCAACACTTGGTCAGGTGTCGACACTTCGCAAAATCCAAGTGTCGACACTTGGCCAAGAAATTCCCAAAAAATAAAATCTGAAAAAAATTTAAAAAATCAAGGTTTAAAGAGCTTTTGGGACTTAATAAAAGTGATTTTTGAGTAAAAAATAACTTGTGTATGATGGAATTTGAGGGAGTTCTAGGAGAATGGATCAATGACACCTAACTCTCTTCTAATCATACAAAATCTCTCTTCACTCAAGGATTTAGTAAACACATTAGCTAATTGATCATCAGTACACACAAATTCAAGTATCACATTAGAGTTTTGTACATGATCTCTTATGAAATGATACCTTATTTCAATATGTTTACTTCTTGAATGTTGCACAGGATTCTTAGTTAGATTGATTGCACTAGTATTGTCATATCTTATGGGTGTCTTAATTAATTTAATGCCAAAATCTTCGAGTTGTTGTTTGATCCATAGGATTTGAGCACAACAGCTTCCAACTGCTATATATTCAGCTTTCGTCATAGATAGAGCAACTGAATTCTGTTTATTGCTACTCCATGAGATCAAATTTACTCCAAGAAATCGACAAGTTTTACTAGTACTTTTAGATCAAGTTTACACCCAGCAAAGTCAGCATTAGAATAAGCAATCAATTGAAATGAAGAATCTCTAGAGTACTAAAGACCAATCTCAATTGAGCCAAATAGATATCTAAATATGCGTTTAACAGTCAAAATATGAGACTCTTTAGAATTAGACTAATATCTAGCACACATATAAATACTAAACATGATATCTGGCATACTGGCAGTTAGATATAACAATGAACCAATCATACCATGATATAGTTTTTGGTCAACAGATTTACCTGATTCATCTTTGTCAAGTCTACAAGAGAAGCTCATTGGCGTACCTAAAGGCTTGGTGTTCTCCATCCCAAACCTCTTCATTATTTCCTTTGTGTACTTAGCTTGGTTGATGAAGATCCCCTCTTTGGTTTGCTTTATCCGGGTCCGAGGAAGAAGTTAAGTTCTCCCATCATGCTCATCTCGAACTCACCCTGCATTAACATTGCAAACTCTTGACAAAGAGATTCTTTAGTAGCACCGAATATGATATCATCTACATATATTTGTACTACTAAGAGATCATCATTCTTTTTCTTCAAAAATAAAGTTTTGTCAACATTACCTCTAGTAAAATTATTTTTAAGTAAGAAAGAACTTAAATGATCATACTAAGCTCTAGGAGCTTGTTTCAAACCATACAAAGCTTTATGAAGTTTGAAAACATGGTTTGGAAATTCATGGTTTTCAAAACCAGGTGGTTGTTCAACATAAACTTCTTCTTCGATAAAACCATTCAAAAAGGCACTTTTAACATCCATTTGAAATAATTTAAAATCTATAAAATAAGCAAAAGCCAACAATATCCTAATTACCTCAAGTTTAGCCACTGGAGCAAAGGTTTCATCAAAATCAATCCCTTCCTCCTGATTGTATCCTTTGGCAACTAGTCTAGCTTTATTTCTTATAACAATTCCATTTTTATCAAGTTTGTTTCTAAAACCCATTTTGTGCCAATAATTGAAACATTTGAAGGCCTATCTACTAAAGTCCAAATATTATTTCTTTTAAATTGGTTAAATTCGTCATGCATAGTATTAATCCAATTACAATCATTTTCAGCTTCTTCAATAGTTTTAGGTTCAATCTGAGAAACAAATGCTAAGTAATCACAAACATTCCTAAGGGATGATCAAGTACTTATACTTTTAGATGGATCATCAATGATAAGTTCTTTAGGGTGTCCATGAGCATACCTCCATTCTTTGGATAGAGGATCAACTGTAGATGTGTTTTCATCACCTTGTGCTTGATCTCCTTCATTGTTTTGATCAACTTTTTGTTCCTTTGTAGGCTCTTCATTGTTGTTCACCTCTTCAATTCTTTTGGTACCTGTTTCATTACAAAGCACATCTTCTTTTCTAGAAGATTTCTAGTCAGATTCATCAAACACAACATGTATGGATTCTTCAACAACAAATATTCTTCTGTTGAAGATCCTGTATGCCTTACTAGATGTAGAGTAGCCTAGAAAGACACCCTCATCTGACTTGGCATCAAATTTGCCCAAATTATCTTTACCATTGTTTAAGATGAAACAACGGCATCCAAGAACTCGAAATTTTGAATTGAAGGTTTTCTACCCTTCCAAAGCTCATATGGAGTTTTCTTTAAAATCGGTCGGATTAAAACATGGTTCAAAATATAGCATGCAGTGTTTATGGCTTCCGTCCAGAAAATCTAGATAGGTCATTTTCACAAAGCATGGTACGCGCCATTTCTTCAAGAGTTCTATTTTTTCTTTCTACCATCCTATTTTGTTGAGGTGTCCTAGGTGGTGAAAAATTATGATGAATGCCATTTTCAATACAAAATTTGTCAAAATCAGAATTTTCAAATTCAGTTCCATTTTCATCTTTGTGTGTTAAAAACATGACCCATGTAAAACATGAAAAATCGTCTACAATAACTAGACCGTATTTCTTACCTCCCAAACTAGATGTTCTAGTTGGCCTAAAGAGGTCCATATGAAGCAACTCCAAGGGTCTAGATGTAGAGATTACTCCTTTTGGTTTAAAAGATGATTTGGTTTATTTTCCAAGCTGGCAAGCACTATAAATCTTGTCTTTTTTAAGACTAAGTTTTGGTAAATCTTTTATCAAATTCTTTTTGTTAAGTTTTGAAATCAAATGCATACTAGCATATCCTAATCTACGATGCTAAAGCCAACTAGTTTAATTGATCTTGGCTTCCATTACCACTAGGCATTGACCATTTTGAACAGGAAGATCATCAAGATCAACCATATAAATATTGCCATGCCTATGACCAATGAACTTGATGCCATTGTCATCTAAACTAGAAACAATGCACAAAGAAGATTCGAAAACAACCTTGAAATCTTTGTCATAAAATTGACTAATGCTAAGTAAATTATGTTTCAAACCATCAACATACAATACATTATCAATATAAGTAGAAGGGATGATATGGACTTTACCAATTCTGATAATTTTGTCCTTTACATTATCACCAAATGTTACATTACCACCATTATGATATTTAAGTGATGAGAACTGCTTCACATCTCCAGTCATGTGCCTTGAGCAATCGCTGTCGAGGTACCACATTCTTTTCTTATTGGTTGCAAGGCACACCTACAATAAAAATTAGGTAGAGATTTTAGGTATCGAAGTCATCTTGGATCCTTTTAGGTTAGTGGTAATGGTTCCTTTTGGAATCCAAATTTTCTTAACACTACTTGGTGCGTGCACCAGACTCAGAAGAAGACTTCAGGGCTCCATCTGGATCTCTGATTGACATTGCCCGAAGAATTAGGGTTTTCTGGTTTTGTAATAAGGGTTGACTTGGTCAACTCAATTTTAGTTTGAGTCTGTATTTCCCTGCAATTTAAATTTTGTTGAGTCATATTGACTCAATACAAGTCCTAGTAGTGGTCTAGGTCTTCTCCAAGGTGCCACATTTTCTCCCAAGACCAAGCAAGTGGGTGCCACACTCCCAGCCACACGCCAGAGTCCAGGAGGCGCCACATCTCCATCCAGTGTGCCTTGGTCCCCACACCACAAGAAAGCAGGTCCCTTCTTTCATGCGCCACTTGGGAGAGAAATCCATCAAGATACCTCAATCCAAGGAGGAGCCAACTTCTTTCTAGATAAACCCAAGCCAGGATGGCAAGAATTTTTCTTGAAGAGAGGATCAAGGAGGTGCCCCACAATGTTCCATAAAAACCCACGTTATAAAAGGGAAGAGAGCATGTCTTGGAAAAAAATCAAGGAGGCACCCAAAAGTTTCCTAAAGTGCCAAAGCTATGAAAGGAAGAAGCCTAAACTTGTAGAGCAAGACTAGGAGGTATCCAAAAGAGCCAAACCATGAAGGAAAAATCCTTGATTCATGGAGAGATACTAGGAGACACCCCCATAACCTACCATTTGGAGCTGATTTTCAAGTTTTCTTGGAGTTTTTGGGCTGCCCACTCATGGAAGGAGTCTTGGGAAGAGAATTTGATACCTAAAGTGTGGGTTAGTCCTATTAGTCCCACATGGGAAGTGTATGAAATTTTATTTCTTTGTTATGTCTATATATTCAACTCTATGTAACTCTTGAAAAAAAGATGAATGAAACCAAATTTTTTTTAGTGAGCAAACTCTGTGTTTTCTCTCTTCCGCACTTGCATCCAGGTGTTGAGCTCAGTGAGGGAGTAAATCCGGGTTCCCCAGGAACCTTGAGGAGGTGTGAGATCTCCAAAACCCAAACCCTAGGTTAGCCACTTCTACTCCAAAACCCTAGCCGCCCACCATCCACTTCAATCCACCAAACCCTAGCCTATCCCACCTCCCACGGCCTCTCTCTCCAAGTCCAGGCCGACCACCAGCATTCAGCTCCAGTCCGGATACTTCAGATCTAAAGCTCTTTCCAGAGGGAGTCGAATCAGCCTTCAAGAGAATCCGGATCTCAGCGACATCAGCCTTCAAGTTCTTCGACCTGGTAAATCCTTCCCTGAGTCTCTGAATCCATCACTTGTTTTTCTTCTTCCCAGATCTTGAGTTCAGGAGAAGCCGACCCAGCCACGAGGCCAGTATTGGAGGATCCATTGCGAAGATAGCCGAATCCGAAGATCCAACAATCTGCTCGAGAGAGTTCTTCCACCCAAATTCTGTGAAGATCACTGTCTGGTTGGTAAACCATCTCTTCTCTTTATTTCTGTCCTGTTGAAAGTTCAGAGCGAAACCCTAGGTCTGGGAGTTTCTCAACCCCCAGCGATCCGTTACTTCTGAACTACTCTGATAACTTAGCTTTTTCTAAATTATGCTTTCAATCCTTACCTAGTTTCCATCAACTTAGTTTACTTTACTTTGAGTCGAGGCCAATTTCTGAAATATATATATAAAAAAAAATTAATCTTAGATTTACTTCCGCATACGCTTCTTTGTTCTTTGTTCTACATCATTTTTGGTATCAGAGCTTCCGTTCTGCATCAATTTTGGTATCAGAGCCCTGTCTAGGGTTTCTGACTTGCTTGCATGTTTTGAGTGTCTCTCTTTTTTACTTTGTCTGCTCGAAGTAGACTCCCCAGGACATCCGGTCCTAGGAACTAAGTGAGGTGCAAGCCTCCTCTTCCCATTCCATGGGGTTTTCCAAGGGCGTGTAGGGGATCCGTTGGGTTACAACTTCGTAGCAGGAATTGTAAACGGGGGAAGCACCCTGTTTTCAGTCCGTAACTATCTTGTTGCAGGAATTGTTTCTCAGTGCAGATAACTCCGAATTGTATAATTTTTATTTTGTTGGAACCAGTATAATTGAGTCTATTTTACATAATTTTCTTGTGATTTATTGGTTTTCTTAAAATTTCTGAGAGTTAAATTACCGCAACTCTGTTTTTGTGTTCTGCAATGCAATTTTTTGAGTGATCATCTCCTAATTCATCTTAAGGGCAATTGAGCATCTAAGATAAGGGGAGGAGTTGATAACCTCTCCTTAGCCCAAAACCACCACCCACTCATTCAATCCTAAGCCTAACTTTAAAATTTATTAGACTTAATTTGCCCTAGTGGGCTAGGGACATCAACAAGTCGGGTCAAGGCTAGTGTTGAGTCAGTTTGTCTAGTTACTCTGTGTGTGCTTTGTACTCAGTGTCTAGAATGGTGGTTCAGAGATTCTATCCCGAAGGGCTTGTGTGCTGGTCCGCCAACCTGGCCAATCACTGATTGGTGTCTAGGATTGGCAATTAGGGACCTAACACTCCCCTTACACCTGCCTGGCTGAGTCCCGAGTTACTACATGCTAGCTTGCCATTTTGATTGGGCATCTAGTTTGGACTCTAGGTCTAGTGAGCCAGTAGTCGCTTTAGTCTGGTCACATTTTGTGTGCTTGCTTGCATCATCATGTCCACCCGGAATGGAGTACCCTCCCAACCTGGTCAAACCCAACCTGATTTAGAGGCCATGATTAGAACTCTTACCGAAAGTATGACCAAATTGAGTCAGGATATGAATGAGGGTTTTGCCTAGTTTAGAGACCGAGCCCAGGGACTTGAGAAACGTAGACATCAAAATTGGACCCCTGATCCAAAATTTAATAGGCCCCAACCTCACCCATGCCAGGAGCCTAGGAGGACCTTATACCGTGATCCCGAGCATAACCCTAGGAGCCTATATCCATACTTGGTTGACTCAGAAAAGGGACCTGTTAGGAACACCGAACCTTATGCACCCACTTTTGATGGAAGACAAGAGACATATATTAAGTGGGAAGAACAAATGGATTGGTATTTTGAGTGCACTAACATATCAAAATTAGGACAAATTAGGTTGGCCAAAACCAAGTTCACCAAACATGCTAGGTCGCATTGGTATGCTATTGAGCATGAGTGTTATCAAAGAAAAGAGGAAATATATACTTGGAGAGATATGAGAAGTAAGTTGAGAGATAGGTACCTAGGTGGATCCTATGAGAAAAGACTTTTAGACCAATGGTACCAATTGCGACAAGGTAATAGGCCTGTGTCTAAATATATCGAGGACTTCCAGTGGTACGACATGAAATGCAATACCATTGAGACCGAAGCTCAGATCACATCGAGGTTTAGGGTTGGGTTACACCCAGACATTTATAGGAAGCTATGCCTTGAAATAACCAATAACTTAGACCGAGCCTACCAAGAAGCCCAAGACTATGAGTGGTCTTTAAGATATAACCAATCAAGTACTTTGGACTTAAAGCCAACCTCTACCAACTTGAGTCAAGTTCTGATTGATCCGACACCGGTAGTGAACCAGACTTTTGTTTGTCAATTCCCACTTGTGTCACCTCTTGACCAGAAGGATAACACTGAGAAGGAGTTAGGCATGGCCATCCCAAAATTAGTTGACCTGACCAGAGCCGTACTTAAAGAGGAATCAAAGGAGAATAGATTAGAACATTTCAGTGAGATTGAGAAAGAAATATATGAGCCTGACATAAGTTTGATAGATGAATACGAAGAAGAAGAATTTGAGGATATCTCTCCCGATAATTTAATTAACCAACTCCTACCTAATGGGGTTATTGAGGGGACCCCTGCCACTCAAGGAATTCAGGAGATAATCCTAAGAGAAGACCCTTTTGAGGAAGTTCAGGAAGAGGAAATTATACCAAATGAAAGTTTAAGTGAGAATACCCCTGAACTCATTGAGGAATCCAAAGAAGACACCCCTGAGTCAAATCTGGTAGAGAAGTGTGGAGAAGGAAGGGGTTCACAAGAATTGCCCATTGAGAAGGTCCAAGAACAAGAAAAAGACAGTAGCTTAGAGGACGTTTTAGATAAACATTCCAAAGACCTTCCTGGTAACCTTCCACCTTCTAGGAGCACCCAGCCTACCCTAGAACTTGCACTTGTAGACCCTCCTAGAGCAAATCATGAGGTTTGGATGAGTGCACCTATAGAACAATGTCCTCATTTTAAGGTCATCCTGAATAACCAAGGTTTGTTTCTTGTTTCTGATAAGCCACCTCAAAACTCTGATTCTTATTTCCTACCCTTCCCTGAATCGTCTCATGTTTCTAGAGCTATGGGATTACACTTTATTGAGATCTCTAGGTTGCAAGACTCCTTAGAACCTATTAGGTTTGCCACCTACTTCTGGAAGACCTTATGGCACCTACTAGGCATCCATAATAAGTTTTCATGCTCTGCATGCCCTCCTCTAACCCAAGGTCAAACCTAGAGAGCCTTAGTTTGTTAGGTTTAGACCTAGGGTTCCTTTGGAATAAAGTCCATTCTTTAGGAATGCGTCGTCAGTCTAGTTTAGTTTTTCTTGACCCTTTACTAGGGTTTGGCTCAGATTTTGGTTTGATTGAGAGCACCAGGAATTGGGATTTGTATTTTGTCCAGGACTAAATAGAATGTTTCGATCAACAGGTCTATAGGCTAGAGTCCCTTTGAAATTGTTCATGGATACAAGCCTCACACACCACTTGATCTGATTTCACTATTAGTCCACACACACAAGTCTCTTGATGCACTTGCATAGCATGTAAAGGACTTGCATAAAGAAATTCATGCCAAAATAAATTTTAGTAATGAAACTTATAAGAAGTTGGCTGATTCTCAAAGATGAGTCAAAACTTTTGTTGAGGGAGACTATGTAATGATTAGGTTAAGGCCTGAACGGTTTCCTCCTGGAACTGTTAGAAAGTTACATGCTAGAGGAGCTGGACCATTTAGAGTGGTGAAGAGAGTAGGGTCCAATGCCTATGTGCTCGAGTTGCCTTCAGAACTAGGCATTAGCTCCACTTTCAACATTACAGACCTAGTAGAGTATAGAGAGGCAGCTGTGATTTCCAGTGAGCCTTTTTGAGCCTAATCCTGCTCTTGAGAGTGAACCCAACCCTGTGTGTCCACCAACAAACTGGCCTGTGAGGAAAGAGCAGATTGAAAAGATCCTGGATGATTAGGTTATCTCTACTCGTAATCGAGGATATCAAAGATACCTAGTCCGCTGGCAAGGAAGGCCAGATTCTGATAACTCTTGGATCTCCCGAGAAGAATTACAAGAATTGGACCCAGACCTCTTGGAGAGATACCAGAGCCAGCTTGATCCATACTCGACAGGGTCGAGTTCCTCCCACCCCGGGAGAATTGGTGCGGGCACCAGACTCAGAAGAAGACTTCAGGGCTCCATCTGGATCTCTGATTGACATTGCCCGAAAAATTAGGATTTTCTGGTTTTGTAATAAGGGTTGACTTGGTCAACTCAATTTTAGTTTGAGTCTGTATTTCCCTGCAATTTAAATTTTGTTGAGTCATGTTGACTCAATACAAGTCCTAGTAGTGGTCTAGGTCTTCTCCAAGGTGCCACATTTTCTCCCAAGACCAAGCAAGTGGGCGCCACACTCCCAGCCACACGCCAGAGTCC
This sequence comes from Areca catechu, assembly GCA_021397845.1. Taxonomy (NCBI): domain Eukaryota; kingdom Viridiplantae; phylum Streptophyta; class Magnoliopsida; order Arecales; family Arecaceae; genus Areca; species Areca catechu. The sequence continues at coordinate 15,808,442 of CM038049.1, read as the reverse complement.
AGGAGGTGCCACATCTCCATCCAGTGTGCCTTGGTCCCCACACCACAAGAAAGCAGGTCCCTTCTTTCATGTGCCACTTGGGGGAGAAATCCATCAAGATACCTCAATCCAAGGAGGAGCCAACTTCTTTCCAGATAAACCCAAGCCAGGATGGCAAGAATTTTTCTTGAAGAGAGGATCAAGGAGGTGCCCCACAATGTTCCATAAAAACCCAAGTTATAAAAGGGAAGAGAGCATGTCTTGGAAAAAAAATCAAGGAGGCACCCAAAAGTTTCCTAAGATGCTAAAGCCATGAAAGGAAGAAGCCTAAACTTGTGGAGCAAGACTAGGAGGTATCCAAAAGAGCCAAACCATGAAGGGAAAATCCTTGATTCATGGAGAGATACTAGGAGACACCCCCATAACCTGCCATTTGGAGCTGATTTTCAAGTTTTCTTGGAGTTTTTGGGCTGCCCACTCATGGAAGGAGTCTTGGGAAGAGAATTTGATGCCTAAAGTGTGGGTTAGTCCTATTAGTCCCACATGGGAAGTGTATGAAATTTTATTTCTTTGTTATGTCTATATATTCAACTCTATGTAACTCTTGAAAAAAAGATGAATGAAACCAAATTTTTTTTAGTGAGCAAACTCTGTGTTTTCTCTCTTCCGCACTTGCATCCAGGTGTTGAGCTCCATGAAGGAGTAAATCCGGGTTCCCCAGGAACCTTGAGGAGGTGTGAGATCTCCAAAACCCAAACCCTAGGTTAGCCACTTCTACTCCAAAACCCTAGCCGCCCACCGTCCACTTCAATCCACCAAACCCTAGCCTATCCCACCTCCCACGGCCTCTCTCTCCAAGTCCAGGCCGACCACCAGCATTCAGCTCCAGTCCGGATACTTCAGATCCAAAGCTCTTTTCAGAGGGAGTCGAATCAGCCTTCAAGAGAATCCGGATCTCAGCGACATCAGCCTTCAAGTTCTTCGACCTGGTAAATCCTTCCCTGAGTCTCTGAATCCATCACTTGTTTTTCTTCTTCCCAGATCTTGAGTTCAGGAGAAGCCGACCCAGCCACGAGGCCAGTATTGGAGGATCCATTGCGAAGATAGCCGAATCCGAAGATCCAACAATCTGCTCGAGAGAGTTCTTCCACCCAAATTCTGTGAAGATCACTGTCTGGTTGGTAAACCATCTCTTCTCTTTATTTCTGTCCTGTTGAAAGTTCAGAGCGAAACCCTAGGTCTGGGAGTTTCTCAACCCCCAGCGATCCGTTACTTCTGAACTACTCTGATAACTTAGCTTCTTCTAAATTGTGCTTTCAATCCTTACCTAGTTTCCATCAACTTAGTTTACTTTACTTTGAGTCGAGGCCAATTTCTGAAATATAAAAAAAAAAAAAATTAATCTTAGATTTACTTCCGCATACGCTTCTTTGTTCTTTGTTCTACATCATTTTTGGTATCAGAGCTTCTGTTCTACATCACTACTCAATTTTCTCTTATTGCATAAGTAAGATTTATGCCCTATAGTACCACAAGCATAGCAAGTAATGGATGATGATGCAGGCATAAAGAAATTCTTGAAAAATTTTTGTTTCTTTTAAGTTCTGAAACCTAAACCGGTTTTATCAAAAACAACTCTTTGATTATTTAAAAGTATATTTAATTTTTCATAACTATATGTAAATTTATCAATAAAAGATTTTAACTTTTTAATTTCTTCTTTATATTTCTTGTTTTCATCCAAAATTTCTTTGTTCTGTTTTGAAAGGTTTTCATTTGATACAGAAAAGTTTTTCTTTTTCAAAACTTCATTTTCTTTTTCAAGAACAACAATCTTATCATTTAACCTTTTATTTTGAAGAAGTAGGCAATCATTTTCAGTTGAAAACTTGTCATTAGCTTTGACTATATCCAAATTTTGCCTTTTTAGTTCGTTATATTTTGATTTTAGTTTTTGAAATTTTATAACTAACTCATCAAAAACTTCATGCAACTCATCAAATGTAAACTCATTTTCAGTTTCGGATTATACCTCGTCATTGTCGACCATTAAATAGAAATTTGCTACTTCTTGTTGTTTTTCCTCAGAGCTGGAGTCTTCGCTGTTACTCTAGGTTGCATCATGCCTTATTTCTTAGTCTTCTTCTGCTCTTTTTAAGTAAGGGGCAGTCCATCTTGAAGTGTCCCGGTTTCTTGCATTCAAAATATGTGGGCTGCTCCTTGTCTTTCTTCTTTTGCTTTTCTTTGCTAGGCTCTCTTTTTAGGGATTTCTTCTTGAAGTTGTACTTCTTCTTTCTCATGAACCTCCTAAACTTTCTTGCCATTAAAGCCATCTTATTTTCTTCATCTTCTTCTTTGGACTCATCGCTTGACTCTTCTCTCGTGGTGGATTTGAAAGAAATCACTTTCTTCTTCTTGTCAACATTTACATTCTTTTGTCTTAAAGAAAGCTCATAAGTCATCAATGAGCCTAATAGTTGCTCGAGGGGTAGAGTGTTGACGTCCTTGGCTTCCTCTATGGCCGTCACCTTGGTATCCCATGAAGCCAGAAGAGATCTGAGAAGTTTATTTACAAGTTCATCATTAGATATAATCTTTTCTAAGCTTCTCATGCCATTCACAATATTTGTGAACCTAGTATACATTTCACTAATAGATTCAGTAGGTTCCATCTTGAACATTTCATATGTGTGAATGAGCATGTTAATCTTAGTAGTTTTCACTTGATGTGTACCCTCATGGATAACCTCAAATGTGTCACATATTTTCTTAGCGGAGAGACAGTTAGATATTCTATTGAATTCACTCGGATCAAGAGAGCAAAACAATATATTCATAGCCTTCGCATTAAGCTCTATTTTCTTAATGTTATTCTCATCCCAATCATCTTCCATTTTTGGAGTGAGAATACAATTAACCAACATAGTAGGCTGATGATGACCTTTTATGATTGTCCTCCAAAGATTATAATTAATTGCTTGTATGAATATGCGTTTGCAAGTTTTTCAATATATGTAATTCATGCTATTACACAGTGGGGGATGGTTTGAAGCTTGACCTTCAACAACATCCATTTCTATTGGGGCTGCCATGATCTTTTACTCAAGATCCTTGGACCTACAAGAGAGTATCGGTGCTCTAATACCACTTATTGCCCAGAAATGGAGCCCAAGAGAGAGGGTGAATTGGATCTTTTAAAAATTTAAAGTAATAATGTGTAGGCCTTGTGGTGTTTGTGAACAATGTGATTGATGCACTAGATTATATGTAGCGGGAAGCAATAATTAGAGTTCAAGTAATAAAGTGCAAGAAATAAAAGAGACAATCACACACAAACACAAGGTTTATAGTGGTTCGATGCAAACCTAGCACCTACATCCACTTCCTAAGCTATCCTTGGGAATTTTACTATAATCTCTCCAAGATTACAGTCGACTTATTTTTTCAAAGGCTCACAAGTCAAAATATATGTTGGTTTTATCACCTAGGCTCACCAACGAACCTTTACACTTGTTTTGGCTTCGGGCTCACAAGTCAACCCTAGTTGGTTTTGTCCCTTTGGCTCACCAACAACTACAACAACCTACTTTCAAGAAATCCTTGAAAGATAGGTCAAAACACAAGAGAATTTCAGATATACAATTTAAATAAACAAAACAAACTCTCTTCAAGAATATAATGGAAGCTTTGAGGCTTTAATTGATGCTTGTCTTGTCTTCTCCTTGGAATATTCTTCAAGCTCTCTTTTTGGAATAATGAAAGGATAGGCTTGTAAGCTTTTTCAGGAAATCTCTCTTTTAATGGCTTTTGAAGTAAAGTTCTTGAGGGAATATTGGCTTTTGAGCTTTCAATCGACCTCAATGCTTCAAGAATGAGTTTCATGAAGCTTAAATACTTCAAAAACTTCCAAAAAATGGTTTGAGACCATTGGAGCTTCAAAACTAGCCGTTGGGAGCTTGAAAAGACGTTTCTGCAACTCAGAAAAATAGATCCATTAGGGCTGTCATAATTCGAGTGTCGACACTTGGCTATCAGGTGTCGAGACTTGGCTATCAGGTGTCGACACTTGACTTCCAGATGTCGATACTTGAACTTTCAAGTGTCGACACTTGATTCACAGGTGGCGACACTTGACATAAAAACTCTCCATGGTCAAGTTCTGGATTTTTAAAAAGTCTTAGGCCTTGAGTCGACACTTGGAAACTTAAGTGTCAACACTTGAGTTTCAGGTGTCGATACTTGAATTCAGGATGTTGACACTTGGCAAGCCAAGAAAATTTTCTGTGTGCCGAATGCTAAAATGTCGATACTTAGCCTTCCAGGTGTCGACACTTGGTTCTGCAAAATTTAGAATTAAGTACTAATCATGCCAAAAACATAAGTATTGTTTATGAAACTTAAATGCAATATAAATAAGCAATAATTGAACTTGTTTAAGCCCTTTTTGCATAGAAAAGACTCCTCAAATCGTGAAAGATACTTCGTTCCAAAGCGTGCCACGAAATTTTAATTTTGAGAATTTGAGGTGCTTATTTCCTGAAAATTCACAACTAGAAATAATCATTAGTACACAATATGTACTCAATGTTTTATTATTCATCAAAATCACAAGGTAGAGCCAACATTGGTTAACCTATAACTATCGATTTTGTATCTTATTATAATCACTTTTGGGTCAACTGTAATAGACACACATTTATATCATTTTAAAACATAATGAGAAAGAAAACCATTAGTTCTCAAAGACTCATCCACTCAAAATCTATAGAGTACTTTGGGTCCCTTGGGACTACGCAAAAATATCCTTGAACAATATAATAATGAGTAAAATTATATACAAATAATTTTAAAATTATTTAAATATTTTATCATTCATGAAAAACTTAATCAAAATATTTTTCAAGTCATTACGAGTTCAATGGATCAAAAATTGCTTAAATCGAATGTAAAATGAGTAAGTTATAATAATTTTAATAAAACTTAATAAGAAAGAACTAAACTATAAATAGCAAATAATACAGGGGGTTTACTATAAAATATAATTAAAAAATTGATAGAGACTTAAATATAATTTTAATTTGAACTTATATATAATTTAGACTTTTAAAGGGGCTAAAATATAAAAATCCCTTTAATCCAAATTAAAATTGATCTAATATGATCGGGCTTGGTCAATTTATCAATTAGGCTCACTTTAATTAATGGATTTTGGTTTTAAAACATGTTTAAACCCAAAAATCCGTAAACCTGTTAACCCTTTTCTCCTTCTTCCCTTTTATTTTTCTTTGATAACCTTCTTGAAGCCATCATTAATGGCTGCCCAAGCTTTTGATTCCTTCCACCCAAGGCATTGCTGATCGATTGAGAGGTCTGTTGGCCATCTCCCAACCACCGGCAAGCTTCTTACCGGCCACACAGTGGCTAGAAGTCGCCAGTGAAGAAATATCAAAAATCATCGATTTCAATCCAAAAAAATACCAAAAACCATGGCCGGTGGTTGGTTTTCTTCGTTGGTAAGGCTTCGCCGACAGATCACCTGCCCATCATACTTCTGCTACTACCTACTCCTAATCATCGATGAGCCCAACCAATGGCCATCGAAAAATTTAATGGTGGACCATGATCCTTCTACCCAAGAAACGACGTTCCTTTTAACGAAGCTCTGGCTTCAGATGACCAGATGGACCGATGGCCAATGGCGAGACCCATGCACATGAGCATAGGGTGCTGGTGATGATCCACCCTGAAGGGTGATCAGATGAAAAAAGAAAATCGGATTCCATTGGTTCTATTTTATTTTATTCTATTATTTTTATTTCTTTCCATTGCTATCTACTGTTCGTTTGTTGGTGAGTCGCCGATCGACGAAAATACTTTCATGACCTGGAACCTAGTGGATTCTACGATCCGAGTTCGCATGTTCTTAGCACTTATCGCTAGTTTTCTGGCTTAAGAGAAGAAATCATTGATTAACTCAAATCCGATAGTTTCTTCCTTTCTTTTCTTCCGACGGCTTTCAGGTTTTGCAATCATTGGTGACCGGTCCCAAACAGTAGAAAAAAAATCTTGACCGGAGAAGATGAAGAATTTTATTTTTAATTTTACAAGAAAATCAAAACTAATTTTTCAATCTTTAATTTAATTTTAAAATATAAAATATAATTTTAATATTTTGAAATTAAGTCAAAATTTATCCTAAATTATTGCATGAACATAAAGCATAAAATCATGGCTCTAATGCCATATGTTGCAAAAACCTTTAATCCTTTATGCCTGGAACTTATGTACATGTAAAACTATAAATTTCAGAAGACAAACCTTTACCATTGTCCCGGTCCGTAGATCGTGCGTCTTTGAGATATTTATTCCTCCTTGATTGCGAGAAGATTGATCTTTTCTCTCCTCACCTTCTTTTTTTTATGTGAACGATATATAGAAAACAGTTTACCATTATTATGAGAATTGGAGAAAATGAACCAGGTAACTTCTATATTTATAGTTGCATATGTTTCTCCCATCAGAAGACTAAAATTTTAGTTAGAATTTCATTGCCATTTTATTTGATTAGTTTCATTAGGAATAGTTTTCTTTAATTTATAAGACTCTGATCCAGTATATATATGATTGATTCAAAATTGAAACACGATAAGATGATAATTAAGTCACATATTAGAATTTTAAATCTAACAAACCTTATATATATTTATATTTTGGATAGGAAACTGGTCATAAAATTTTGATTTGGGACATGATAAAAGAAATAACAAAATAATGAAAACCCTCCAATATTACAGTTGCACAATTAATGCGCATCCCTCTACTTTTTATTTGTAGGTTTTACCATGTCAAAAAAATATTAACCAACAGGGGAAATTCAAAACATAATCCGGACGGTATCAGGTGAGGTTGGGTTTTGAAAAATTTAGCTCATGTTTATTTATTCTTTAGAAAAACTTCTAATTGATAGTTTTAAGTTTTTTACCAAAAAGTAGGTATGTTTTTGTCAAAGCTAAATTGAGATAGTTTGGAGATTGGATTAGATTCAGATTTTTGGATTGTTGAAGCATCCCACTTGGTCCATCTTGGTTATATCCGCCACCTGGGATATATATAAACTGGAAGGATGTTCTTGTTAGCTCAAAAATAGCAGCAGTAGTCACGCCCACTCGATCATTGTTGTATATTTAAAACCACTATAATTGCAAAATTATATGAAAGGCTGTTACTGTAATTAAACATGATTATGGGCGTTGCCATGTAAACCTTCCATTCCCCACATTCCCTCCTCCCAACATCATTACCCACGTCCATCCTCCTTAAGGCTCCCCCTCTCTCTTCAATAAAGGCCCACCATTCGTTCTCAATTAAACAAAAGAAGGAAACCGTTACGTTATTCTATTTCTCCAAAGCACGCCTTTTTACTTCTTAAACGCCAATGCCTTAAAGGCAATTGCAGGCAATCTGGGAGGTTATATTTGCTAGCACATAATTCATCTAAATTATTGGTAATATTATAAAATTTTATTATATTATTATGTTTAAAAATAATGTTGGAAAATAATGTAGATTGCTAATAATATTGATTATTAGCAATGTTGATTGTAAATAATATGGATTATTAGCAATGTTGATTGCACATAATATGCATTATTATATTTGGTACATGCAGGTAATACTATACAATATAAAATTAAAATTTTAAAATATCTTTAAATTAAATATATATTTTATCCATTTATTAAAAAATATTGTTATATTAAATAAATTTAATATAATATAAATATATATTAATTAGATGATATATTCAACATATTACTTAAATATATTAAATTATATATAATATAATATAATATAATATAATATAATATATATTATAAAATATAAAAAATATTATATTAATACAATATTAGATTGTATCAATGTAATATATTATATCAATATAAAATTAAATAATTTAAATTAAATATATCATAATATATTTAATTTATTTAGAAATATATAATATAATATAATAAAATTATAATATAAATATCATATAATATAATATATTAATATAATATAATATATTAATATAATATAATATAATATATTAATATAATATAATATAATAATATCACATATTTATCATATTATATTATAAAAATAATGTATATTATATTATTATGAAAAATTAAATATATTACATTATGTTATATTACTATAATATAATATATTATATTATATCAATATAAAATTAAATAAAATTAAATAAATATATTATATATTATTTAATATAATATATTGAATAAATTAAATTTAAATGTATATAATATAATATGATAATATAATATTATATTAAAATTATATCATAAATATCATATAATATATTATATTTTATAATATCATATTATATTTTTATAATATTATATTGTATTATATCATAAAATATAATGTATATTATATTATTATAAAATATTAATTATATTAATTATATTATATTATATTATATAAAAGGGAAGAGGAAGGGAGAAGGAGAGAGTAATTTGGTAATCTGAATTACCACCTCTTCTATTTAGAGATAATCCACATTACCTATTGGGAGGCAATCCAAATTACCAAACGTGATAGATTGCCCTCTAGAAAAATATATTAAATACAGTAATATGGTGGAGTCCTATTAAATTACTGGTAATTTAAATGGATTGCCTGCTACCAAACATAATCTACAATGGATGGTAATCTAGATTACTACCTTTTAGGTAACCTATATTACTACATTACCCTTCTCTTTTCCCTTGCTCTTCCTTTCTATATAATATAATGTAATATAATATAATATAATATATTTAATATTTTATAATAATATAGTGTGATGTGGCGAGACTGTTGACGTGGGTAGCTGACGGGCGCCACGTTAAGAGAAGCCGCCACGGCGGACGCCAAGGCGACGTCTCAGTTCGGAGCACCTTGCCGAGCTGAGCTGAGCTCTCCCAGGATGGCAAGTCGAGCTCAGTCCTCCGCCAGGTCGAGCTTGTGAGCTCGACGTCTAGGTCGGAGCCGCTCTCCGCCCTCCAGAGTGAGACCCTCGGAGGTTTGAGCCCTGCGGTCGAGGTCGAGCCAACAGCTCACTTGCCGATGTGGAGCCTCTCCGAGCGCGCGCCCTCTGGGCCGGATCCGTTCTCCGCCCTCCAGAGTCAGACCCTCGGAGGTTTGAGCCCTGCGGTCGAGGTCGAGCCAAGAGCTCGCCCGCCGATGTGGAGCCTCTCCGAGCGTGCGCCCTCTGGACCGGGTCCGTCCTCCACCCTCCATAGCGAGACCCTCGGAGCTTTGAGTCCTGCGGTCGAGGTCGAGCCAAGAGCTTGCCCGCCGATGTGGAGCCTCTCCGAGCGTGCGCCCTCTGGACCGGGTCCGTCCTCTGCCCTCTAAAGCGAGACCCTCGGAGGTTTGAGCCCTGCGGTCGAGGTCGAGCTAAGAGCTTGCCCGCCGATGTGGAGCCTCTCCGAGCGCGCGCCCTCTGGACCGGGTCCGTCCTTCGTCCTCCAGAGCAAGACCCTCGGAGGTTTGAGCCCTGCGATCGACGTCGAGCCAAGAGCTCGCCCGCCGATGTGGAGCCTCTCCGAGCGCGCGCCCTCTGGACTGGGTTTGTCCTCCACCCTCCACAGCGAGACCCTCGGAGGTTTGTGTCCTGCGGTCGAGGTCGAGCTAAGAGCTCCCCCATTGATATGGAGTCTCTCTGAGCGCGCGCCCTCTGGACCGGGCCCGCACTCTCCCCTCCTCCACCAAGGTGACCGCACGAGCTCGGAGCGCCCGGACCAGAGCAGACCCTGCCATCTCAGGACACCGGCAAGCCGCCCGAGGACCACGGAACGGCACCCCCCATGTCGCCATAACTACCTGTCCGACTGTACTTCCAGGAGATGGGCCAGCCAGAGAGCACGCACCCCTAGGACGGCGGCCCTCGGATCGAGGCTCTGCCAAACTTCCCGAAATGGAGCAACTAGAGAGGATATCAAAAGGGATGGAAGCTTCCCCTACCACCTGTCAGGAAATGCATCCCGTCCACGACAAGGAATCCTGCCCCATGCGCCTGCCAACCCAGCGAGGATCCCGAGGCAGACTCCCAACGGCCAGTTTTCAACTACAAGGAATGATCGGCACCCCCAGAAGGGAGGAGGTAACAACAACAATAACAGAAAAACACACTAGTAGAAGAGAACCACAGTCCACCACCAACACAAGCGCAAGCTCGGAAAAGAGAGCGAAGCGCTACCACCAACTCCACGGTCGAGGGAAAGTCGCCGGAAAACAAGGAGAAGCGGAGGAACAGGGAACCTCTCTGTCCTCGCTATCACTCTTCCCCTGCTGCTTTTCTCCTTCACCGACACATCTTTCACTCCTTCTAGTGCGGAGTCCATTAAGAGGGGCCCGATCAAGAGGATCTGTTCTCCTGGATCATCACTGACTTGACCGTCGGAGTGCCCCCGCCGGAAATCCCGGCCTGGGTCACTAACCCCTGTTTCGCAGGTCCAGGAACAGAGGACCGCCAGGCAGCGAGAGGAGCGCACTTCGACGCAGCAGCTACGGACCACGACGGTCTTGGCGGCAACATAGTGTATATTATATTTTATAATATAATATGATTAATATATTATTATATATTATATTAATATAATATAATATAATATATTATTACAATATATTATATTAATATATTATATAATATATCTTAAATTTATTTTATTTAATATATTATATTAAATAATATACAATATATTTAATTTAACTTAATATTGATATAATATAATATATGATTTTATATTTTATAATATAATATATAAATTTAATATATTTAAGTAATATATTAAATATAGCATTATTTAATATATAATTTTTTATAATAAACTTATTTATTATAATAATATTTTTTTAGATAAATAGATAATATATATATTTAATTTAAAAATATTTTAAAATTTTAATTTTACATTATATAATTTTATATCATATAATATTATTGGTTTGTATCAAATATAATAATTAATATTATTGGTAATGTATATTACTGATAATATATGTTACCTTTCAAAATGTTTGGCAGTGTATCAAAAGTAACCTAAGTCCAAAGATGTTTATAAAAAAAAAAATTAAAAGAATATTTTGTTTGGGCGGCTGACCGGCTGGGTTCGGTCCGGTTTTATGAAGAAGAAAATAACCGGCGGGTTGTGGGACCGCGACTGGCGTTCCACCGTTGCCCCCCTCGCTCGCCTTCCTTCCTTCCTTTGGCGCATCGCCTCCACGTTGCTCTCTTTTATCCGCTCCAGAAAAAGAGAGAGGGAGAGGGCGCAGTCGCGCGCGCGCGAGCGAGCAAACCCTAATTTCTCATCCCTTCCCTTCATGTTTCTTCTCTGGTAAACCCTAGCTTTCGATGTTCAAAATCCCAATTTTCCCTCGATTCATGCCCTAAAAATGCCGGCTTTTCTCGCAGGCCGTCGGAGAGCGAGGAGGAATTTGCGCCTCTCCCGTCGATCCTGAGCTGCTTGCCATGGCGGAGCCCCTCCAGCGAAGATTCGTGCTAGGGTACGCCCTCGCCCCCAAGAAGCAGCAGAGCTTCATGCAGCCGTCGCTCGTCGGCCTCGCTGCTGATCGTGGCATCGATCTCGTCCCCATCGACCCCTGCCGTGCCCTCGCCGACCAGGGTCCCTTCGACTGCATCATCCACAAGCTTTACGGCGACGACTGGAAGGCCCAGCTCCAGGACTTCACTGCCCGGCACCCCGACGTCCCTGTCGTCGACTCTCCCCATGCCATCGAGCGGCTCCACAACCGCATTTCCATGCTCCAGGTCGTCTCCGAGCTTGAGATCTCCCAGCACCAGGAGACCTTCGGGATTCCCGGCCAGGTGGTGATCTACGATTCCGGCGCCCTGTCCAACTCCGGCGTTGTCGGCGCCCTTCACTTCCCGGTCATTGCCAAGCCCCTCGTTGCAGATGGCAGCGCCAAGTCCCACAAGATGTTCCTTGTCTACCACCGCGACGGTCTCCTCAAGCTCAAGCCGCCGCTAGTCCTCCAGGAATTCGTCAACCATGGCGGGGTCATCTTCAAGGTCTACGTTGTTGGGGACTACGTTAAGTGCGTCAAGAGGAAGTCCCTCCCGGATGTCTCCGTGGAGAAGCTGGAGTGCACCGAGGGGTCGATGTCCTTCTCCCAGGTTTCCAACATGACAGCGCAGGACCGGACTGAGGAGAAGTACTATGAGTCGATGCACTTGGAGGAGGCAGAGATGCCACCACTGAGCTTCGTCACGGAGATCGCCCGGGGGCTGAGGCGGGCTATGGGGCTGCACCTTTTCAATTTTGATGTGATCAGAGATGTGAAGGCCGGGAACCGGTACCTAATCATTGACATTAACTACTTTCCCGGGTATGCTAAAATGCCGTCCTATGAAACAGTTTTGACAGAGTTCTTTTGGAATATCATTAATAAAAAGAAGGAAGAGGATGGGTCAAATGCAGCTCTGAACAAGGAAGAGGATGAATCAAATGCAGCTCCGAACGATGATGATAATGAAATAGAGATTTTGGTCAGTGATTTCCACAAGACTGTGAGAGAAGTGGAGAATGCAGGCTGAGATCTGAAAATCACAGTATTCTTGTCTTTGTCGAGCACTCAAAAGGTACTCTTTGGACTATTCTATGAGTTTCAGATGATCAGAGCAATGTGAATGTCATTGCTAGTTATCGTATCTGGCTGAATAAGTAGGTTGGGAAGTTTGAGGTTTATGACTTCCGGATGGGTTCATTTGGTATCTCATGCAGACAATGTACATCCTTCCTTTTGGGGCAATAATTAGGTATCTTTTGTTTCTTTAATTTCCTTTTCTGAATTCGTAGAATTTTAGGAGTGTCTGTCATGTTTGCCAAAAAATTGTGCTTTGATTGCTTCTAAGTTGATACTTTGATTAATGAATTTTGCCGGTTTGCCATTACTTTAATTCCTTCTCCTGAATTGCATATGAGGTGGATGAGTCAAATAACAACTGTTTTGCCCCATGCTTTACGTGGCCATTTTGAAGAACTCTTTTGTTGGCAATTGTGAGATAGATATATGGATTTATTGTAGCTTATAATAAATGGAATTGTAATATCAGAATCAGAGGATGACAAGATTCTGAATTTGAGACTTTAGCGTATCAAATTTATTTCTCTGGATCCTGTTCCACTTGTAGCTCACCATCATGTCCCTTAAACATTTGGATTTGTGGATATGAATCATAATATTATGTGAGCCAAATAATTTGGAGGTTGATGTGGGGGCTGGTGATTCTAGATGTTTCACTTTTATGAGTGGATCAAATACAGGAATTCCTGCTAGTTAGCTCTTTTGTTAAGATAGTTGCTAGCAAGGTATAAAGGTATGATTTGCAAGTAGAAGTTAAGTGGAATATGCGGTGGGATTGATAACAAATGGCTCATTAAAAGGTGTGATGGTGGATTTATTCTACATGGATTGAGATGAAATAGCTTTTGGATTGAGATGAAATAGCTTTTGATAAAGCATTTTCTTTCCAGCTGACTATTATAAGCAGTTGCCCCAGTGATTCCATAAATTTTAGCTGAAACTGTGCTGTCATGTGATGCAAGTTTTCAAGCATTTAGTGGATGGAAGATATCTTGCTTTCTACATCTGTTGCAATCTTCAGAACAGCTATATCGATTGTTATGATTTAGTTTTTCTTTTTAGACAATGTAAAAAGCATGGGTCAAAAGAAAGCCTCAACAAAGATAGGTAATCCCTGTATCTTCATTCACATTGTTTGTTAGCTCCTAAATTTGACTTTTTCCTTCACGAGGCTCCATGCAGGAATATGGTAAACCTATCATGGGATATGTCCAATGCAGGAAGGCAAGACATAGTTAACATGTGTAAGGGAGTCAAGTGACCCTATTTTACTTTCAAAAGAGCCGTGAGGAACAATAGAGATATGAGATAATGGCTTTGGTCATAGATGATGATATAAATGGGAAGGTCTTCTTCAGTGTTTATTAGGTTAATATATTCAGGCCAAAAAATAAATACATAGGAAGGAAATATATGGAGACATTTGACACATCTCAGTGTTAAAGGTACCCATTTATTTCTATTTCTTTCATATGCTTATGTTCTTAAATGCTTGAACATGGCAAGATATGCAATGGCAATCCTGGCACGTTTAGATGAAATGCTACCAAATTTTAAATAAATGTTCTGGAAGAGTTGCCATAAAATGCTAAAAGATGATCAGCTGTTACTTCTTTCTCTTTGGCTTATCACATTTTAGGGCATGAAGGTAAATTTCAATATGGTCATGCTTGAAGAATTTGGAGTGGAGCTTAAGAAGTCTCCACATTTTTGATGGGACATATTTGGTTATCCCTCTGATTATGGTGATCAAAAATTTTAAATCTCTTTCAGTTGATATTGTTATGGGGATTCAGGTCATCTGACAAGAAATTGTCATGAATTCTAGGGGTACGGGGAAGATTATTAAGAGTTCAATTGATCAAAGTGAGGAGTCTGGTGGTCCATTAGACTGCTAAGGCAGTTTTTGGGTGTGAGTCCAGGCTATACTATCTGTTAGATTGGAATCTTAACATGAAACAAGAAAGCGGCTTGTTTAGGTGCCATAGGAACCTCATGATACCTGCTTGCTGCTAAGATTTATTCTAATATTAAACTTAAAATTGACTACAGTTTTTTTAAAGATTTTTGAGAATTTATTTATATATATATTTATTTTTTGGGGTTTACTTTTCTCTTCTATTGAAATCAAATTAGTCATTAGTTCAAGGTTTTAAATCCTTTGGAGTGGGGCTATCCCGGTTTTTTCATAGAATGGGACGCGCTGGCATCCCGTCCTGTCCTGACACTCGGGATAGGGGATGTTCCAAGATATCCCGATTAGGATGTTAGGATGCTAGCGGGACGTCCTGTCCCGACACATGGGATGGCATCCTGTCCCGGTGTCCATGGGACGTCCTGCCGGGACCCGAATCCTTGTATTAGTTTTCAACTTCCATAAATAGAACTATGAAAGGAGTAGTGTTTCTGGCCTTTCTATATGTGTACAAACAAGATCTTTTGCATTTTCTATCACCTCATTCATTGAAAAATATTATTTTACTATTCTTGTACTTAGGAAAAAATTAACAATTACCTACATTTTTAATAATATGCATAAAATGCACAAACTGTCAGGATTGGCTTTGATAGTTAATGGTGTTTCTTTCGTTTCGTGTTTTATAGTTCCCATGATTTAAGTGACAATTAGGAATAGTAATGGCTTTGCCATAATGATGTTTGGTTAATGTAGGCTCACATGGTTTTTGGTCATGAGATATCACATAGGGAATGCTTAACACACGACCTCTAAAAGAAAATATAACCACACCTATCACTGAAATACAGGCCCACCGCCCTTGAGTTACATCAGCCTCCACTCTTTTGGGGCTTGCTTATCAGTGAGATGATTGGAAAAATGGTGTTAGATGCAAGCTTGTTTTGCGTATGGCATTTGCAAGGATGTAGTGTCATTCTCTGATCATTTTTCATTTATTAGCCATTTGACATGGTACTTCTGTTCATGTACTTGCAATCTACAGCTTTTTGTATCAATTATGTTGCTTTAGATTACTAAAAGCACAGGTTCTCTTAGCTAGAAATGTGATTTGCAAATAATGCAATATTGGGCAGGGAATCCATATGACAATAACTAAGGCTGCGTTGTAATGATGGTAGTGTGTCCTCTGGCAAGCAGGGTTTCTTGTAGAGCAAATTATTTAGTGCATTGTTAAAATGCCTAATTCAATGATGCCTTTGAAGCAGTTGATTTATGGATATCAAGTTTTTTAAGTAGAATATTAGCTCTCTTACTAATAGCCTTCTAATCATGTCACAACTATTTCTTGTCCTAATTAGTCCAGACATCTATGCTGTTCTAACTTGCAAGTTTGACATTGGATGGTTTTTTTTGCTTTGTTTTCTTTTAACTTTGTTTTTTATTAGGATTAATTGGCAGTTACTCTTTCAACCCTGCTCTGATATTACATAATTAAAATAAAATTAAGCAACTTTACCCAAAAAAAATTAGGCAAGAGAAAGAAAATTAGACCAACTAGCCAAATTAATTATAACTTGTTTCTGCTTGTGCCATAGGATATTGATATTAGCAAATATTTACTATAATACAAGTTTTCTGTGCCCAAGAAAAAAAGCGTAGGCTTCTTGCTCTGTGTAAATTTTTTTGTTCTTGTTAATACGTATTTCTTAAATGCAATGCTTATTTGTTGAATTTATGCTGCCTTTGCAGTGTTCATAGTCCAGATATTCCCAAATTTGGAGAAATTTAAGAAATTGGGTTTTATTTTTTGTGACTGTGCTCTTTTGCCAAGGTGACAAATGATGAGTGATTTTTTTTAGAAACACTTATACTTGATGGTGAATCCAAACTGTGGTCTTGAAGGTAAGAAGTTGTTGGTCATCTTGATCGAAAAACCTTAATCTAGATGCATGATGATGGTGAATCAGTGTTAAAAGAAATTTCCTGATAGTTCTGTTATATTTTCTAAATGCTGTTACTTTTGGAGCGATTGAGAATGACACTGAAGAGAGAATATATATGATTGAACTCACTGACCATAGTTAACGTAATCTGTTCTTGATATCATGATGTAATCTGACATAGGTTTTTGGTTAACAGAGAAGGGCTTATGGGGCAAGGTTTATGAGGCAAAATGTTGGCCTTGGTTTGTTGAGATCTAACATGAATCATGTATCAAGGCCAAGAAAGTAATCTGGTGTGGGAAACACTAAAACTGTTATCACAATAATTCTTAGTGCAATACTTATTAGTGTGGCATATGTTTTAATTATTATAGCTCTACTAAATAGTTTTCTTGATCAATCAACAAGACCCTAACTTGAAGTGAAATCTGACTTGATAGCTCTTGCAAGACATGCCACACTTTGGCAGAGCGATGGTGTCATGGTTTTGCAAACTGAAGTGTCAAGTTGTGTAGTGTTGTGTCATGAATTTTTTGCCTTGCTAGCATCCAATACTTTAAAAAGAAAAAGAGAAGTTAAAACTAAAATGTTGATGGTGATATTTTTTAGCTATGTAGTTCTTCGTCTTCCCAATTTTGTAGTCAACTATTAATAACCACTAAAGTTGAAAGGTACAAGTTGCTAAATTTTTTATTTATTGTCCATTGGAGGGGGGTGGTGGAAATTTGTTACCTTGCCTCATCATTTGTGTTATGAGCAAACACTTCCCTAACAAAAATGGCATCTGCCAAATTATCATGGGGGAAGATCTATCTTTGTTATTTTCTCTGAAAAAGAAAAGGTTTCATGAGTTGGAGTTGGCTCATTTTATGGTGGCTTATAAATATAGTTACTTAAGATCTCAATTATGTATATGGCAGAAATGGAAAAAGACCAGATGGAGCATGCCTTGTTCTTGCTTTGCCTAGCATGCTTGATCTTATTAGCCTTGGAAACCAGTAGCATCAATTTTCTGAAGTCTATGCCTGGGCCACTTTTTCCCTTCTCTTCTCCTTTAATTATCTTTACAAGGTCCAAGCTGTGTTTTCACTGTAATCAACAACTTTGTGATTATGTTCTAATGTCTTGACAGATTTTGGTTTTAAAATGTTCTTCTGCTTTTCTTTACAACTGTTTCCTAAGCTCTTAAAATGATTTTAACTCCACTGAGGAGTCAGAGATGTTGTTTAAAGGGCTGATGAACCAATGAAACACAAATATGTTTTTGTACCCAAACAAAAAAAAAACACCAATATATTTTTAGCCTTCACCCTTGTTTTTTGCGGGACAGCAAAGAAACTGACCTTTTTGTTGTGGATTGAATGCCTAAATTATCTATGCAAGTGCTCATTGAATTACATATCAGTTATTCTAGAGGAGTTTCTTAGGTTGTTGGTTGTGGAAGTGTCGTGATTTCTTTTGGGTTAGGCACATATCGTTCTTTTTCTCTGTTGTTTGTTTTAAGTTTGTTTCTTGGGCTTGGTCCATTCTGTTTCAGAAAAGGCAATATCTTTGCTAGGTAGGTTAACCGTGCCAAAACAAGGGGGAAAACAATATAATAGAGATATAAACAAGGGGAAAACAATATAATAGAGATATAAACAAGAAAATCTCAGTTAAGGAGGGTCATGGAAAGAATAGGTTCCAAATCTTGGTGGTTTCTATTTCAAAACCTGCTGCAGCTGCATGGCCCTTCCTGCATGCCACAGATTGCCCACAAATGGGAAGAATCCTAGAACAAAATGAGAGGTTGCTAACCAGCTTCTAGGAGAGACATAATTGACTGCATTGATCCTGGTAGCTGCCCTACCTACTTTTGCATAATGTTTTTGCTACTGTATTTCTTAGATGCATGATTGTGTTCTGCATGTGTTGCATGGTTACATGCAATATTATGTTTTTGTTTCATTCCTTCTTTCCCTTTTTCAGTTGGGGGTGGGGGTGGATTTCTTATACAATAATGGTTAGAGCAATCTATGCCTATCACAAAATCCTGCAAGAAATTATTATTATTATTATTATTTAGGATAAAATAGAAAGATGAGCAACAGGAATAATCATGTGAATGTTGGGGAAATTTTCTTTTTAAAACTGTCTTCAGGACAAAGATTTGATGATGTTTTCTGCTTTGACAAGTATCTCACTGTTGTTTAATGGTTTCCAATATTCTAACCGAGGAGCCACAGATTAGTATCATTTCTTTTTCTTTGGTTGGATGTGTGGGTTTTAGCATGGTAAAGGGACGGAGAAAATGTTGGTGTTGCATTTAGTTTCTAGATCTTCTATTGAATTGTAACCCAAATCAGCTTTTTGGGGAAAAATGCTTTATCAATATGGGTTGTGAAGTTTTGTTGTGTGTAATTAGTGGCTAATTGGATTGAAGATTGTAACTTGATTTTGACTATTGTTAATTAAGTTCCACGTGTGTGCCGTAACATGATCCACATCCCCATTGATTTCTGTTGCAGTTGCCAAAATACTGGTAAAATGTGCAATAAAGGTTTTGCTGCAGTGCTTATTTGGAGTCTCAAGATTGGGAGGTTGGAGTATTGGCATCTCCCATATTGATTTTGCGAACTATGTTTTTTCATGGTGTTGATTGAAGAAATCAAAAAGCAGGTTATGATTTAAGCTTGTTGATCAATTTTCATCTCATAAATGTGAGAAGAGTTTGTGTAGGACAAAAGAGAAGGAAACAATTGATGTTAAAGATTTGGAAGCTTAGCAGCCAGCATTGGTAAGTGGAGCAGGAGCCCAACAAGGATTGAGGATGCAATAAATTTAATGCTGTTTGCTTTTCATGATATTTGAATTCTTGGCTTGGATCTGTCTGGTAAAATTTGGGCTTTTACTTGTTATCCCTTTGTTCATGAGAGAGGGAAATAACCAAGATTGATGGAGGGATTATCAGCATAATAGCAAGGTCTTTTCATTGGAGGCAGACATGGGATGCAATTTAAGTTGTGGTTGAATGTGGATTGAGTGGAAAACTGCGCGGATTTTCATAGTTTGTTTGTGGTTCAAAAATAATTAAGAGTTAAAAAAAATGAAGACAGAGAGAGAGAGAGAGAGATTTAAAAGGAGGATTTGATGGATCCTTTTGATTGTTTCTCTCTACAGTAGATGGATCGCCAACTCAGGCATTTCTGCTTAGCAAAAGTCTCATAGGATGCATGGTTTATATGCAAATGATATGTCAAAATTTTTACATGTTAAATTTTTTCTCGAACCTTCTAACTTTGGAAACTCTGACAAGATAGCAACTATTATGTGCTGAGTAGAAATGAAGGACCTTTAAATGCTTGATGTATCAGAATTATGCAAAAAAGGTGATGCAGGGTTATTAGGATGTATGCAAAATAAATTGTCTAAATATGTAAAGTGGAGGAATTATAATTTCAACATGGTGACTTGATTTGGGGTTTGGGTTGCAATTAAATAAATTACATTGTGAGATAACAAATGCTTCAATTTACCATGGTTTTAGAATTTTTTTTTCGTTTCTTGCATAGTTGATTCTTAGATATGAAAGGTTTTTTTTTTTTTTTGTTGGCTTGGAACGATGGTTCATTTTTTGAATGAGGTTCTGCTGGATGTTAAAATAGTCTAAGAATTTGAACTTATGATCTTATAGCATTTTTGTTTTGAGTGATAAAGATGAAACTTTTAGTGGGAGGTGGATGACTGATGGCATGTTTTTAGTCAAATTTTTCTTTGCCTTGGTAGATAGCCTTATGGTCATCACTACTGTGACTGTTTTGAGGAATGCATGATCAGCAACGTTGGACAAATTCATTGGTGTCAGCATTCAAAATAGCATGGATTATAAATTGGGAGTTTTTCCTTGCATTGAAGGAACGAATTTAGTTTATAACAAGTACAGTAACATGATGGGCTATGGTTAAGTACCATTTGTGGTAGTCTTCTATAAATTTTACTCCATTGGCTTTAAGCCGTAGTTCACTGCTATAGGAGTTGATAATGGTTGACAAGTGTGCATAATTGTTTGATTAGGCATGTCACAAGTTTATTTTCTTTGATAAAGAACAATATTATTGCCTGTCTTGTCAACTCCAAAGAGAATACCTTATGTTAAACAAATGTTATCTTGAACTGCTGATGTAGGAGTTGCTTTTGGTGTTCAGATATTTTTTTCATTTCTTAATGATGATAACATTTACCTATATATTATCAGAATTAATTTAATTGAAAGCCCATTAAGGAAAAATCGAGCATGAAATCTGAGTTCGTTTCCATGTTTCATGATTTTTTTTTATAAAAAAATTAGTATGAAGTTTCATGGATAATGTTGTTTATAACCATGTTATCTTAAAAAAAATATAACTATGAAATAACCTAAATTCTCTTCCTTGCAGGAGGGAAGGAGGTATATGAAAATAGTTTAAATTGATTAGGACTTATGTTATCGACAATTTCATTTCCATATAAGTAGGGGTGTAAACTAGTCGAGCTGCTCACAAGCTACTCGAGTTTGACTCGAGTCCAAGTTCGACTCGACTCAGTTATTATCGAATTCAAGTAGCTTGAATAGTTTTTCGAGTTGAACTTGAGTAGTGGGATACTGGGCTCGAAAGCTCATGAATCTATTCGAGTTTATATATATTTTTAGTAATAATAATTTTATTTATATAATATATATATATATATATATATATATATATATATATATTAATGGGCTAAGGCTTGATTTCAAGTTCAAATTCGAGTTCGAGTATGGCTCGGTTGATATTCAAGTTGAGTCGAGTCGATCTTGAGTTTTGCCTATTTTTTATCGAGCCAAGCTTGAGCTGGGATATTAAGGCTCGATCGATCTCGAGCTGAGTTTCGGGTTCAAGTGTTTTGAATCAAGATGAGCTCAAGCTTCCAACTACTACACCTGGCTTGGCTTGGCTTGATTGCACCCCTATGTATAATCATGAAATGGCCTCAATTCTCTTCCTTGAGGAATATCAAAGTTAAAACTTGCAACCTACATCTTCCTTGAGGAATATCAAGGTTAAAACCTGCAACCATGTAGGTTTACCGGGGTATCAATATAATGTTTGCTCAAGCAGATCTGATGGCTTCTTTTATAATATGGTTGATATTGGATGGCCTGAATTGCTGAATCTTCATGACTTCCAGCACTTAATTTTGATGAAAGTAGAGAAATAATTGCTTACTAGTTTGTCCTTACCATTGTAAGCACAGAATAAATATTCAGGAACCGAGGCTTTTGTTTACGTTTCTTTGTTCTTGTCTAGAATTCCTGGTTACACTTAATGCCATATATATGATCTTAAAATATTCTCAGTGGCTCCTGATAAACCTGAAGTGCCATTGATTTTGTGCAGGATTGTCAAAAGCTTTTGAGTTCTGACTTTCAACATGCAGAGGTGGTGCAACTCATGCTAGCTTGCTTGTTGAGTCTAGAAAGATAAGCTGGTCATCTCATTGCAATGAAGCACAGCAGGAGTTAAGAGAGTTTATTTTTCGGTATGCTTATTACAAAGACCTTGATATTCAGATTTATTATTTCAATGTGTCAGCCCTTGTGCTAAGTTGTAAGTTGTTATAACTGCTGACATAAGCATGGAATGCTAATTATGTTGGTGTATCTTTTTAGTTTTGATCAAACAGAATATCTCAAGCATAAGTGACTAGAGGTCTTTCTTTGTTACTTGGAAAAATCATAATTTCTAGCGAGTGTAGTATGGCTGTTGATATTTAGCAAAACAAGAATGAGAACATGGTGAAAATCTGGGGCAAAACTCAAGTATACCAGATTGTTGGAGTATACAACTCTTTTCATGTTGATAATCTGGCAACATCAATGTTGTTGAGATGAATTCAAATTCATCGTGTATATGGATATCCATAGTTTATTTATATTTATTATTTCTTTCAACTGAATCGAGTTTCAGTTCTTCGTTGGTGCGCTCTTAAATTGGATTATACTTTTGACATGAAATCAGGAGTCGGGGTTAAGATAAACACCATGCCAAGGGGATAAATGGTTTAGAAGCTGCTGCTTCTCTCATATGTTATGGCCTTTCAAGCACTACAAAGTGTGTGGAATTTCTATTTTTCCTTGATAGTTTTATCATATTAGCCAAGTATCCACGTATATATTTTCTCCTAGTTCCTAAAGTGAATATATGTATTTATCATTTAATGTTGTGCAATATCTGGTTTAGGATTATTTGAATGTAGCCCTAGGTATTCATTACTTACACCTGAAAGGTCGAGAAGACTTCAGTCTATTTTGCTTTCTAAATCAGTAGTAAGCCAAATTTTGTCAGTAATCCGGTGAAACAAGTGAAGCTTTGTCATTCCTCTCTCAGTTTCTCATTCTGTGCAGAACACCAGAGAACTAAATTGCTTTCCAAAAAGCATCCTGTGGACCCGTAACACATGGTGCTGCTGGGAGGCCTGATGTGCAATCGAGGCATGAAGTTGGTGTTTTTGGTTGTGAGCGTCGTATCTTATCAGTTGCACCTCATGGTGGGGTGGTTGCTCTTGAAAGCAGTTTGCCTTGTTAGGGTCGCGACTCGCTGAGTCCTGCAGTACACCTGGAAGTAGTTTGCCTGGTCCATGGGTGGAGGTGGTCAAAACATGTGCTCGAAGTATATAAAACATGCTCAATTTGTTTCCAACAATTACAAAAATATCCAAGAGCAGGAAATTTGTTCATGTATGTAATACGGCAACTATCAACACCAACAGGAAGATGGTCGATCATTTTGGAAAGTGGAAGTTTTTTTTTTTTTTTTTCTTTATTTTTGTGCGTGGAACGAAGCA
The DNA here is from genome assembly GCA_021397845.1 of Areca catechu. NCBI lineage: Eukaryota > Viridiplantae > Streptophyta > Magnoliopsida > Arecales > Arecaceae > Areca > Areca catechu. The sequence goes on along the minus strand of CM038049.1, from coordinate 15,785,105 downwards.
CGCGTTGCAACTAGAGCTGATAATGGCCCTCACGGTCCGCCCAATCCAGCCCAATATTGGTGGCTGGGCAAGAAATTTGGGCCCATGGAATGGGCTTGGGCCAAAAAGAAGTCCTCATCCAAAAATATAGCTTTAGCCCAGGAAATCAAACATTAGGCCCGGCCGGCCAGACTCGGCCCGAGACAGTTGCATCTACACACACACACACACACTATTTATATGTAAATTTTTAAATTAATTAATTATATATTATAATAATAATAAAAAAAATATTATACTGTGTCCTGATGAATATATCAATGTCGGTTCTGTTCGGTGCGCATGGTAATGCCCTTTCAAGATTGGGCTGGGCCCGGGCATACAAAAGTCAGGCCTAATTTCTACTGTAGAGCATCCAAGCTCGGCCCATTCTGACATTTGATCAGCTCAAGTTGCTTCTTGCTCGACAGCAACGCATGCTGTTGTTGAACGTATGCAAGATTGGGTTGGTCCTCTGAAGCCGCCACCTTGCACGTCCAAAGTTGGTAGCTCAAGATTCTGTTGCCTCTACTTCTATATTGCTTCCGTTTGGTATTTATACCATTCCAAGAGGCGTCGTGCAGCTCGCGAAGTTCAACTTGAAAGCGTATGCATCCCCTAGCATCAGAGCCATTTGATTGCTCAAATTAGTTGCAATTTGGAAGCACGTTGCCTTTTCACTTATAATCTCATTCCATTTTTTATCTTTCTGCTCCTTTATTTCTTTCTCTCTATGGTTTCTTTTTACCCCGAGGAAGCAGGGCTTGAAGTTTCTGAAAGTCGGCAAAAACATCAAAGAAATCCTCCAAGAAACTTCACGAAAAAACAAAAAAAAAAAAAACTATCTTTAATTTGACTATGTGATCGACGATAAGGTCTCATAGCGGCGGTTTTTCTCTTATTTGGCTACAATCTATCCACGAGGTATCCATCTTATTTGACTACGGGGTGTTCTGTCATCAATTAGATCATAAATACCGACTTATTTTTCACACAGTTGAAAACAGAAAGCTACTTTTTGACAATGATCTTACGGGCGTTCTGGCATCAATTCTATTTAACATATTGCCAACAAAGACAACTTTAATTTTGATTTGACTGCCGACCAGGGAAATCTCCATCAAGATGCTTGAAGATGTTGATTAACAACTGTAGATTTGATCGTGAGCTGGTGAATTGATCACTAAAGCTGACGGGAAGGTTGCATCATTCGGGGTGATTTCATATATTGCTATCAACTTTTGAAAGGGAATCCGAACACGAGGTTGTACCTTTGAAGTCAGTGCATACACACAAACGAGGAATTTTTTTTAAAATAATATTTTTTAAATAAAAAATTATCAAAATAGTTATTTCAGGATATATTTACCGAAGTAGAGATTTTTTGTCGATGTGGCGGTGATGGGGTATCTAAGTTCAGCTTTTCAAAAGACGAAATTGGATTCGGCTTTTGAAAAGACGAAATTCTTATAAACTAATATTTTTTTTATTTAATTTTAAAATTTGATTTGACACGTAATTAATTGACGCGATGTTGAATTCGTCTCACGGAAAGATGAATTCGAAATTGAATTCGCCTTTCCAACGAACGAATTCAAAATCAATTTTTTTTATAATTTTATAAATATTATTATTATTTTTAAATAAAATTAATAAATTTTAATTACGTCTAGTCCCAGTCATGCCACAAACCCGATCGCCGGTCCGGTCGTCGGGGTCCTGCCACTGCTCCTAAGCAATGGATCGGACTGACACCGGACTGTCGACCGAACTGGTACCGGGCTAGCGACCGAATAGTATCGACATGATGATTATTTTTTATTTTTTTTATTTTTTTAAATTTTTTATACTATATTATAAAAATTATAATATATAATATAATAAATTATAATATATTCATTATATTTTAGAATATAAAATAATTATTATAATATAATATATATTATAATATATTATTATAATATCTTTTAATTAATATTATTTTCAATTAATATTATTTTTAGTTAAATTATTATTAATTTTATATTAATATTTTTTATATAGTTAATTAATATTATTTTTAATTAATATTATCTTAAAATAATATAATAATTAATATTATCAAAAAAAAATATATAAAATTTTAATTAATACTATTTATTTATTTATTTAAAATTAAAATTTATTAATTTTATTTAAAAATAATAATAATATTTATAAAATTATAAAAAAAAATTTTGATTTTGAATTCGTCCGTTGGAAAGACGAATTCGAAATTGAATTCGTCTTTCCATGAGACGAATTCATAATTTATTACATGTTATGTCAAATTTTAAAATTAAATAAAAAAAAAAAATTGGTTTATAAGGATTTCGTCTTTTTAAAAGATGAATTCAATTTCGTCTTTTGAAAAGCCGAACTTAGATGCTCCGTCACCATCACGTCGACGAAAAATACCTACTTCCGTAAATATATTCTGAAATATCTATTTTGATAATTTTTTATTTAAAAAACATTATTTTAAAAAAAAATTCGTTTCTCTCAACTCTCAAGTGGCTTGGAACATTACTTTCTTCAACAAGATCTGCGGTTCCTGTAATTTCTGGGAACAATCTTGAATTCGTCAAGGATGTCTTAACACATTAATTGAACTTGACAAAAGATTATTTGTCCGTTCAATAGCTATATATATATATATATATGTTGATGGCTGGCTCTAGCTAGCTATATTAACTAATTGAACACAAACGCAAGAATATTTGCCTGCTATTATCTTGTAGGGTGATGGCAAACGGAATACCCTAATCCCTTTTACCTTCGCCTTCTTGGAATTTTAAGCGTACAAGAAAACAAAAACCTCAATACTAAGTTTGAAAGTGAAATATATATATATATATATATATATAATAGATTGAAATTATAAAAATGATTCGATGATTATTGTTGTGGATAAATCATCTATGGTTGAGGTTTCGACGGTGCCGAGCGATTCCGCTCGTTTTTCTGGCAGGATGAAATCATGCTCTTGGACACACTCTTCTTGGATGGAGACCTACAAAAGATCATCGGATCGAATTTCCGACGGGAGACACTTCGACGCTTAAGTTAATGGGGTGATCTAGATAATAGCAGGAGCTGAAAAAAAAGATGGCGAGTGCCAAAATGAGCGTGGGGTAGCCAAAAGCATCCCTGTCGAGGGTCCCTTCTTACTTTTTTATAGTTATCAAGTATAACTAATTTTTGTTGAAAAATAATCTCTTTTGATTGAGCATAATAATTTTTTGTTGAGACCAACCTTTTTTAGTTAGAAGCAACAACTTTCTATTATGGTAGCTTATTTTTTTCATCTACTTAGCCTCTTTAGATAGTCGGCTTCTTCATCTTGCATCCAACTAAGTCATTCAGGCATATTATTTAGTCGGCTATAGTTGGTAGGCCAATAATTAGTAGGCCAATAGTTGGTCGGCCATAGTTGGCCAATAGTTGGTCATACTCTTGATCTACCAACTTCGTCATCAGCATACTTTGTCATACTAATTGATTAGCCAACTTTATCATACTAATTGATTAGTCATCTTCGTCATCAGTTATCTTCGTCATACTCATTGAGCAGCCAACTTTGTCTCATCAGCCAACTTCGTCATACTAATTGATTAGCCAACTTCATCATCAGTCATCTTCATCATACTCATTGATTAGCCAACTTTGTCATTAACCAGCTTCATCATACTCCTTATTGGTTCATCAAGGTCAAATAATTGAGTCATTGTCATAATATTGTCCTCCACTCCCGAGCTCAAAATGCTGCCAATGAAGTGCTTTGGCTTTTACTCTTTTTTAGGCAAAGGGAGTAGTGTCATCTCTTTGGCCTCAACATTGATTGATAAATAAGTAATAATCGATGAACAAACGTTGGCTAATCAATTGAACATTCTCAAAAGCTTTAACTATCTTTTGACACTCAATTAGTCTTCATAGCATTGCCAGGTACATTGAATGGATTCAACTATCTTTTGGTTGATAAATAAATCATTTTGATATTGTCGGTCTTACCGATTGAGTTAGTGAATTAGACCAATTTTTAATTTATCGGACAGACATACTGATTGAATCAATGGATTAGACCAACTCTTTATTTGTTGGATATACTGATTGAGTCATGGATTAGACCAACTTTTTACTTGTTGGACATACCAATTGAGCCAGTGGATTAGACCAACTCTTTATTTTTATCAGACATACCGATTAGTTGGACAATTAAGCTAATTGTATTTTTGTCAGACATATCAATTGAGTGATGGATTAAGCCAATATTTTATTTAAATATTTTTTTCTTTTTTTTATTGGTTGGCGAAGTTTGGTTATCGATCCATCTATTGGCAGTCCACCCTATATTTCTTATAGGTTGGGTTGGTCAGACTTTTGACATAGAGGTGAGTCAATCGGACCGATGCACGTTGAAGATGAGTTGATCGGTTTTTTATCTTTTTCCCAATCAGATTATTTGGTCATAACAAGAATCAACAATGGTATGTTAAATTTTGGGCCTGTGCCGAGCATTACGATGAAGTTGTCAAACATTGTGACATAATCAATCATTGGACTCTGGGATAAAGTTTGTTAAACATCGCGACATGATTGTCGGCTTCCAGGATGGAGTTTTTTAGGCATCGACTTCTTGTGATCATCGACCTCTGGGGCTTGCCAAGCTTCGACGTGATATCGTCAAAGAGGCCATTACCTTGGAAGAATAGGTTGTTGAAGTTATGGAGGTTACCAATCTCTAGTAGAATCTTGCTCGAGAAGTCATGGTTGACGGCGTCAAGGCGGACGAGAATGGTGATGCTATCGATAGTTGCTAGAAGGTTTCCGTAGAAGTTGTTGAAGTAATCGATGTAGAGCTCTTGAAGGATTGTAACATTGAAGAAAAAGGAGAGTGCAATCGCATTCTTGGCTTCAGCTTTGGCCATATCTCTTATTATTTGGTATAGTTGGTTGTTTCTTGTTACAGAGAGAACACATGATGACGGAAGAGTATTAAGACTTTTTAGGTGAAAGAACCAATCAAGTCTCCGCTCCTTTGTCATCCTTAGAGGCAACGACCTGGAAACCATTAGGAGACCAGTAGAGGTCATCAATATAGCCGGAGAGGACGTGGAACTGGTTCCTAAGGATGCAGTCATCAGAGGTGAAGAGGAAGGTGAGATGTGTGGCTTGAAGGAAAGAGCATCTCTACCTCAATCGCCATGGCTTTTTTGACAGAGAAGCAGAGAGCTCTCGTTTTATTTGATGGGAAGAGTTCAAGGATCATTTTAGGATGACCTTTTTTGGAAGAAGGAAATGGAACTCTCCTATTTCTTGAGAAGACTTGATGCTAAACAGCACGATGTAGAGAGTGCATGGTGCATTTTTTCCTTTCTTTATTAAATGGCTGGGGCCAAAGGGGTTTATCTCTGTTTTGCTTTGCCTTCTTTTCCTCTCTCTCTTCATCCTTTTCTTGGCTATGTACCTGCCAAAATTAGGAGTTGGCATTGGAAATGGTCGAGCATTAGAAGGAAATGGTGGTGGAGCCAGTGTCAGGAACGATGTGGATGAAGAGCTCTGGCTGGCATCAAGTTTGCTTTTGTCCATGAGGCTCTCAAATTGGATATTGTCCAGTGCATCAGAGGCGTTGCTGATGAGCTCCCAAAGAAGATCTCCTTACCGATGAGATGATTAATTTCTGCCTGGAAGGTGAAGATCTCTGCTTCTACTGCCATGGCTAAAAAAACTCAAGGATATGAGGTCAGAGAAAGAAGAAAATCCTTTAGCCATTGTTTTATTAAAAAATATGGTCGATTGGGTTAGAGGACTAGAGCTCTATTATTTAGTTGGGAAGAAGAGAGTAGACAGATGGGACATCCCTATTATTTTATTTGATTGGAGGAGGTTAAGGATAATTTTGGGAGTGAGAAAACCTTTTTCACTCTAACTTTTTAGAGAAAAAGAAAATGAAAATAATTTTGAATGATAAAAGAATGTTTTGGTAATTGATACTACCTCCAAGTTGTAAATGGCTCCTATCAATCTACTAGTTGAGGAGCAGTAGTTTTTGGTCTTCACCATAATCTTTTCAGCTATTGAATCTTTTTTTCCCTACCTAGCATGCCAATCTGTTGCGGATAAATCACCTGATTAAGACTTCGACGGCGCCGAGCGATCTCACTCGCTCTTCTAACTGGATGAGATCCTACTCCTGGGTGCTCTTCTTGGATGGAGACCTACAAAAGGTCCTTAGGCTGGGTTTCCGGCGGGAGACACTTCGATGCTCAAGTCAGTGATGTGATCTAGGCAACAGTAGGAGCTAAAGAAGAAGATGGCGAGTGCCAAAATGAGCGTGGGGGTAGCCAAAAGCATCCTTGTCGAGGGTCCCCTCTTACCTTTTTATAGTTATCAAGTGTAACTGATTTCTGTTGGAAAATAATCTCTTTTGATTGAGTATAACAACTTTTTATTGAGGCTAACCTTTTTTAGTTAGAAACAACAACTTTCAATTGCGGCAACTTGTTTCTTTTTCATCCACTTAGCTTCTTTAGATAGTCAGCTTCTTCATCTTGCATCCAACTAAGTCATTTAGGCATATTAGTTAATCGGCCATAGTTGGTAGGTCAATAGTTGGTCGGCCATAGTTGGTCGATCAATAGTTGGTCGGCCAATAGTTAGTCAGCCAATAATTGATCATACTCCTTGATCTGCCAACTTCATCATTAGCATATTTGTCATACTAATTGATTAGCCAATTTCATCATCAGCCAACTTCGTCATACTAATTGATTAGCCAACTTCGTCATCAGCCATCTTCGTCATACTCATTGAGTAGCCAACTTTGTCTCATCAGCCAGCTTCGTCATACTAATTGATTAGCCAACTCCGTCATCAGCCATTTTCGTTATACTCATTAATTAGCTAACTTTGTCATCAACTAGCTTCATCATACTCCTTGTTGGTTCATTGAGACTAAGTGGCCAAGTCATTGTCACAACAATTATGGTCTATTTTATCATTTTCTTGAGTAGTAATATGACAGTTTTTATGATAAAATAATCTTCTTGGTTAAACGTGTTCAATCTCAATAAGTTAATTTAGAAGCATGTTCTCTGGATCAATGTAGCATGTGCTACGTAGTTGTCTCCTTAGTCCAAGTTAGTAAAGCTAGCATAATTTTTAGATGGATGGATGCTCTTTTCTTCTTCTCCATCTTCTACTACTACTAACCGAGGAAAAGATAGATGGAAACTCTAGTGGCACTATTTTCATGTGGTTGATCTAAACCTGTCCATCAATAAAATAAACCTGGTATATATTGATGTGAAAGGGACCAATCATGCTGGCTTCCCCCCCATTATACCCAAATGATGCAATGAAATGAAGCTTTCGGTTGGAGCAAACATATTCTTTGGGTTAGGTCAATTAGTTGCTTCCTATAGGTCCAGGGCTTACCTACTAGATATCATATTCGCTTTCCCTTGTAGGACAAGGTTGCTCTGTATAATTGGAAATATTTGTTTTTTGTTTTTTTTTTTTTAAATACAGATTTCCCGGTCAATAGAGAAATGCCAAGATGACAAGCTCATTTGACGTTAAAAAGCTTTATGGTAGAAAACTCTCATTGAAAAAATAACAATCATTAATTATGCGCTTATTAATCCGATCACCTCTTTTTGGGGAGGGAAAAAAAAAAAAAAAAAAACACTTTTATTTGCGTGCATGATCCTGCACTAATGATGAGGAGTTGATAGAGAGTTGACGAAAGTAACAAGGTATCTTCTTGCAACTTCGATTGAAATATGCAGTGACCACACATTTCACAGATGTCAAATTCTCATTGGGGAGGGGGAGAGGGACAGAGAGAGAACCAATAAGCTGTTTGGTCAATGGCTTGTAGCTAAAGGAATGGTTCTTACCTAATTAGTAACTAATAGTGTGACTTTTGTTTTGAAGCATGATAGAAAAATATCGTCAAATTAGAAGGATACCTCTTCAAGTATACTTACGTTTTCTCGCTAGCTGATGTTACGATGGAAGACAAGAGCCTAACAACTTGTATAGTACAATAATATCCACATAATCCCCGCATTTCAAGACTAGAGCCTAACAACTTGAATATAATTGCAACAATATAGATATAACGTCCACATTGGATGCCTTGTGTGTAAATAAATTTCCAAACTATATTCAACTCATCCATGTCAAGCTTTCAAATTCCCTTTCAGTAGCTATTTTTCCAAGCGACAAGCCGCCTCCTAACTCCAACTAACTTATTTTTAAGTGATAAACTCTTTTATCAGATACTTCATTAAGGCTCCTCTCACATATCCTTTTGGATGTGGGGCTTCTCAAATTGCATGAAAAGATAGGCTCCATACAAGAGAATTCAACAAACGATTTACTGTATAACGAAACTAAAGAATTCAAGCATCCCTGTACAAAAGAAAAAGAAAATTTCCCACCAGGTTTTCACACAAGCCTTGTATTTGTGTACATTAGCAATGTTTTTTATTGGTAGCTTCTATCTATTGAAATCACGGTCTTTTGAAAGTGTAACAAATTCATGAAGCCAGGGCTGCTTTCTATTCTTAGATAAATATTCCTCCTTCTCATGATTGATTGGGGATCTCTGCTCTACGATGAATTCGACCATGATATTTCGCTGCAAGAGGAAAAAATTAAAGCATGTTACGTGCCATATATAATCAAACATATTAACATAACTAGAAAAGCTATTTAATCAGTTAAAATATGGATTATTGTTCTGGGCCAACATCAATTTTTTTTTTTTTTTTTTTTTTGAATGCGATGGGAGGAAATTAACAAGATGCTTCCCCCAGCTTTATTGAAAGAGTTTAGAGAAGACTAGATAAATATAAAACTAGACATATTTTAACTGGTGGACGTACGTGCGACATCAAAAGTTGCACCGGAAAAAAATGTAAAACTAGATAACTTACTCTAGAATATCTTTCCAGCTGAGATCATTGTCCAGGCCATCTTGATTTAATCCTCCCCAATCCTCGTATGGAGTCGATGCGTTTGAGTTGATGGGATCTTGCATTTGATCTGCTGAGGCATGCTCCGGAGAAGTTGATACCAATGAAGGGGTGGAATTGGTAGTTGGAATGGCATAGGAATTGAATAGTGGACAAGTGCTTTGACCATTACTTTCCATTGCATGCTTGGTGGATGTGCAAGAACCATTGAATTGTAGTGTCGCCATTTCTCGTTCCTTGTGAGCATTGCTTGATTCCGGGCGAGCCTGAAAACTATTGGGTAACTGCGGTATTTGTAAACCCGGGAGGCCTGAAGTTATTGGGATTTGATTCTGAGAAGGGCCGAGGGAGCCGTTCATCAGTCCCTCGAGCTGGCGGTTCATTTGGAGGTGGTCGCTAAACTGGTAGTTCTGAAGGGAGGTTGAAGCCAAAAGACTCCTTGTGTTCGTATCCAAAGTAGTAGTACTCATGAGCTGGATAAGGCTTTGCAGGATCTGGAACCTGGCTAAGTTTGCAGCATCTGCTTGCAGCCTCAGAACATCAATATCTAAAGGGGTGGTCAGGTTGCCAAGGTTCTCAGCGGCGGCGAGAAGACGGGGAAGGGTTGCGAGGAGATCGAGACCGACTTTCGGTCTATGGGTGACCGGGTCGATACCCATGAGGAGGAGCTTCTTCCTGAGATGGGTGTTCCAGTAGTTCTTGATTTCATTATCCGTTCGCCCGGGTAACCTGGTGGCTATCATGGACCACCTGCAAAAGTTGGACAAAGTAGGGATGAATTTTGAAAATTGATGATCATAATCAATTTTTTGCAAATTAAGTATATTTCTCTAAGAAGATTTTTTTTTTTTTTTTTTTTTTTTTTTTTTTTTTAAGCTGTCAAACCTACGTATAGTTAAGGCTAATTCATCGATCAAGAACAAATAAGACAGAGTTTTGTAACTACCGATTCATTGCCAAATGGGGCTTTGAACCAATAGTTCATTGTCCTATAAATTTTTTTGATTCTATATATATATATATTTTTTGGGTGAATGAAAAAATAAAATATAAAAAAAAAATCAAAAGGAATATCGATCCGAGCATTAGCAGTACCTACAACATGGTTCCAATAATAATAATGGTAACCATATCATATGAGTTTATTCTACTGACTCGCATGGAGAAATAATGATGGTTATATATCATTTTTTTCGATCCACTGTCATGGTAATGGATAGCTTAGAATGGCAAGGCATGGCCTTGAAAATTGAAGGACGATATCAGTAAATAGCACCTCTATGAAATATAAGCAAAACAAACAAGGAAGTTGCGGATTACTTGTTTCCAAGGACCGAATGGAGGTGAATAATGAGCCGTTCTTCATCCTCCGAGAACTTCCCCCTCTTGATATCCGGTCGGAGGTAGTTTGTCCATCGGAGGCGGCAGCTCTTACCGCACCGATTCAACCCTGCGTTCTGTGGGAGATTCTTCCAGTTTCCATGGCCATGCATCTGAATGTAGTCTACAAGCTTCTTGTCCTCCTCCGGAGTCCATGGACCCTTCTTCACGCCAAGCTTATCACAGCAAGGAGACCTTCCCATAGTTCCCCGCGGCCTGCAGTACAAAATTAAAACGGAACCGAAGTTAAAAAGAGTCTGCTATAGCTTGAGGTGCAAGTCTCTCTTGTTTGCTTTGGGGATGAGATAACAAACCAACCTCCTAGACTAAAGGAATAAGAGAGTGCTCATTATATTAGAATATCTGCTAGCTAGATCGAGGTGCAAGCCTCTCTTGGTCTGTTGCTGCTTTTAAAGGCTTCCGGGCTGACACCGGTCTTACTTCTCTTACGTGACACAAATAGTTTAGCCTCGTGCTGCCCTTCGAATTCCATCCATGCAATAATTTTGAATTATTATTTTCCATTTCCGAAAATAAGTACGATCGAGTACCATGTTCAATAATTATTTTCTCCCGATCATGTTTCCTGCCTGGGCTTTTGGGAAGTCTCATGGCTGATCGGTCCCTTGCACTGTAAGGCAGCCTTGGCCTTTTCAAAGGTGCGAAGGATCGTACTTATTTTTTAATGTAAAAGATATGTGAAAAATTTATGGTCCGAATCGAACATGATCCTGACAAGATAGAAACTTGGTGGGAACAGCTACAGCGAGGTTTTCTCTCCTCCCATCTCTTTTGTTCATCAAAAGTAAAAAAATAAAAAGAAAAAGAAAGAGGTGCGAGAGGGTGGCACGTAAACAGGAAAATAACGGGTGGGTTAGGTTTGCAGCCGGCCAATTGGCAAACAGTCATAGGAACCAACCGGGTTTTTCCCGGACAGAAAGCAAAATGGGTAATCGCACTTCGCTCTCTAATGTCAACATGACTTCCCTTGTCTTTTCTTCTGTTTAGACAAGAGCAATTTAATTAGCATTCATTACTCATTAGTGGTTGGGTATATAATCAAATATAGACCTAATTTGCCCATTTTTTTTCCAAGACGAATATAGGTTACTTTTGCATGGGGAGCGACCAAATCAAGGCCCCAACTCTCCCAATTCGTACAATGATGTTGATGTATTAAGGGGCGGGGGCTGCTGTAGCTTATACTTTAAATAGGAGCGCCCCCAAGAGGAGATCCACTAAGATTGCCTAATAGCGACAGTAACATTTGTTTTAAGATTAGACCGAGGCCATGGCTCTTAGTAATAATTTTTTAAATCATTCTAGATTCATCCGAGCAAGTTGACCATGCTCGCTAACTTTGTACTTCTGCCATCACGTTTCATGGGTGAATTCAAAACGCCAAAACCTATGCATGAGTTGATACATGATTCTAGGTTTAGGGTTATTCAGCGGTCGATATACTATCATGATTATTGGTTGCACAAACGTTTAGCCTGAAGAAATGATTTGTACTAAGAATATATATATATATATATAGCGTTTCAGTTTGAACTGGGTTCGTTCTTTCGTTGCTGGAAAGTTTTACAACGATAAGAATTTCCCTTATTTTTTTTTACCTTCTTTTTGTGTATTGACCTAAATTTGCCCTTTGAAAGATGATTTCTTGGTTTTTTCACGGAACCTGATGAAAGTGATCTTCTCATAAGAAGGCTTGCTTAAATCAGAGGGTTTGAGAAGCAGTCCAACAATGTCTCCATCAAACTAACTAACCTACCTATATATTATTTGGTGCTGTGTGTTTACTCTTTTTGTTTTTTGTATTTTGTATTTTTTTTATTTTTGATCATGCGTTAACTCATTTGGTTGCCCGTGGATGGTTGTTGCTTCTTCTTCTCCTTCTCCCTCAAATTCTTTAGTCTTCGAGCCTTGCAGTTTTGAACCTTGCTTTCTCGATCACAATTAATCATAATAATTATAAAGAATTATATTTGTTCTTATTTTAATTTTTTTGTTTTGAGTTCATATATTTCTCCTTGCTTCTCACTAAGTTACCATTATTTATTCATGATCATGTCAGATAAAGTGTTTTTCAGTCTAGATTTTCATTACACATAGTTACACCAGTTATTGTTTTTATATAATTTGCAAGCTTTCCTTAATTCGCGTATTATTTAAGCTTACCACCTTGACCATCACTTCTAATCATCCATTCATGTTGCTACTATATATTATAGTCATGGATTTATCTGAAACCTACCCATAGTTGTAATGAAGCAGTTTATCTTTGATTTTCACAAAAGAAAAATCAATTTATTTATCATCAGACCAAGTAAAAGATATTTGAGTTCATAACTAAGAAAAGCTAATCACCACTATTGCACGCACGTACGTGTTATTTGCAGTAAACAGCTAGCTCTAGCTCCTAAAATTTTATCCAAATCGTGGAGACCTTCGAAATCACTGCACTACTCAAAACTATTATTATTCAATCTCTCTCCATGAATTAGGTGGGGCTTTGTTTTCAAAAAATCTAAGACCAAAAAAAAAAAAAAAAAAAAAAATCATTCGGTTTATGCCTCAACATGAATGCCAACTAAAGAAGTCTCCTGATCGATTTACTTGTCACGGGCTTACAAGGCTTCTTGATCAGATACTACTCTCGATCATCAGTGCCATCATCATGACTTTTGTCATCACCATGAGCCTTCATGCACCATCTCTATTTTTTTTCTTTCCCATTCTCTCCAACATTGCTATCTATTGGTTTAGCTCCCTCACCAAACAATATTGTTTATAATAGTAGAGACGGCCAACCTCCACAGAGTTGGCTTTTCTGGGTCAGGTCTGCTACTAAACAAGACTGAATTAATAATTGAAACTCTCCATTCAAGTCCATATAACCATAAAAGTGTTTTTCCTAATATGACCATTAAGTGATGAACTAAAAATAGAACCAGAAAAAAAAAAAAAAACTATGGTTAGTTTAAAAAGAAAAATGAAGATATATATATATATTTTTCTTTCTTATAGTGAATTAAAGATATTTGAACCGAGAATAGAGACGACTGTTGACCCGAGGGGAATTAGCTAATCAAAATCCCTTAGAGATGCATTGGATTAGGCTGTGGGAGAAAAGAATGATAGCGGATCTAACATATATATGAAAATGTCAACTGCATGTTTTTGAATTGACTAAATAAAGAAGTCATCTTTCAGCAGTCTGGAAATCTTTCCGTTAATTATTGTGCAAGTGCTGTACATCTTGGTAGCAGACCGATCTCATGTCGTCTTCTCATTAGATGGACAGAATTGTTAATTACTTGTAACAATTATTGGTACATCGATCTGGAATCCTGCATGAGGACTTAATTAATCAATGCTGGTGTTTCTAATGTCAAGGGTCATAATACAAGGGATTGCCTCCCCCCTCCCCTCTTTTTGCGTGCGTGTTTTAACTAATGGCACGTGGAGTCATAGTTCTCATATTTATACATAAAATCTTAAAAGAATTAACTTGCTTGCATGGTTATAATGTGAACTAATCTTCGTTATGTAAACGCTAATTTTTTATTAATTTAGACTTTTTTAATTACTTGTGCTTGCCAGATACCCAGCAAAAACCTTTAGTTTTGGAAACGCGCGTGATAAAAGGATATATCTTCTCGCAGCTTGTTAAGCAGGTTATATATGTATGGATTGGTAATACCTTCAAGAAACCAAGGTCATGCATACCTCAGAGTAGAGTCAGTCATTAATTGGAAGAAGAGTCATCTTTGGATTTAAGAATGACTCATGCATAAGAGGATTGGGAAAAGATTATTGATATTTTTACAAAAATTGCGATTAAGATGATGATTTGTCAGTGCCATCTGAATTGAATAATTTCTTTATGTGTAATTGTCTGTTCATATTTTCTTACTGCATGTTGAATGATTCATCAGTAGGCTTGTAAATTCTCATAACATATATATATATATACTAAGAAATGACTGAAAGACATGGTAGATTACCCATCCACATGTCTGGTAAACAGGCAGGCAGTTAATAGTAGGTAACATTGTCAGCATGCATGATCAATTCTCTCTCCCTTTAGATATATGTGATAAGAAAAATATTATTTTTGTAAAGTTTAGATTCCTATAAAATTAAGGCAGCTTCTATCCAGCAATAATCAAGATTTCATGGACATGGATATGGGAATCGGATTCAGATGCATATCCAGATATATTTGACTCAGCAAGAGGAAAAAAGAGTGTGATAAGGTAAATTATATTCTTAACTAAAGTTTATATTCATACCTTTACATGTTGTTTGTCTAAACTCTAAACATTAAAAATACCGAAAATGTATTATTCATCAAAGTCTTTCAAGATATGTTTCTCAATAAAATTTGGGGACGTAAGGACAATAAATAATATTTTGCAGGGTTGTTTCGATATATTTACATCCTTGAACAATTTTTGGAAAGAATAAATGATTACTCCTGCTGTTGAAAACTCATTGTTGGAAAAGTTGAACTCTTTTCTAATTTTTAATATGGCTACCAAAACTCTTTAATTATAAGTATCTAGGCATTCGATACGTATCTGACCCGGATATATATATATATATATATATATATATATATATATATATCCATGTCACGCTATCTGTGCAACTGTTTACATGGTTGACCTACATGTCATGCTTAGTGCAAAATAAAATTTCGGGTGACATCTTGATTGACATGTCGGTAATTTATAATCTTTTGCAAACAATTAGAAATAATCCAATCAAATACATTGCTTAAGTTATTAATTAGATATTACAAATAAACAAGCTACTCTACATAAAATATATATATGCACGGAGAAGAAAAAGAATTTTAAAAACTGTCAATTCATCGGATATCCGTTAAGACAATAACACAACCATATTCTTTGCACAAAACATTAATTGCAGCACATCTTTTTCAACCTTCTTATCTGTAGTGTATGACCTGTTTGAGGCAAGTAGAAACTATATATAGATGCATATACGTTGATGGCTACCATGACCAGAGAGTTTGAACTCCCCGAGTACTTGCAAGCGAAGGGAGAAGTTAATAAATGAAGATTTTTTAGCAAGACATTGCCTCCGACATCTGACGACCTAGTCAGAAGATCTTTGGATAATTTTCTTTTCAGATTATTTGTATATTATGCGATTATTATCCAGTCTTTTCTGAGGCTAATTCTTCTAATATTACTTTTGATGGTACATTCAAGCACAAAATGGGTGCCAATTTAATTCTATCCAATGAATGTAATGACAGTGGATTGATTGTAGCAATGGGCGAGAACTTGCTTCTTAAGATCAGAAATTAAAAGAACCTGTCTGTCCTTAATCTGATCAACATAGGCATTGCTTTCTTACTATTAGTCATTTCATAAGAGTATCTAAAAAATTACATGACCAGGGTGTCTATATAATTAGTTTTGGCACGATTAGTTGCATCTTTGCTAGTCTAGCTAATTAGGTCACAATAGCAAATTTTTATTCTGACTTTGCTGATTTACACTTTTCTTTCTCCCCTTTTTCTTCTCATTGATGAATAATTAGAATCTTATCCACATCAAAAGAGAATTCTTAGTTGGCTTTATTTGTTCCGGATCAGATGTCCTGGATGGGTATGAATATTGTAAACTTAATTGGCTTATTTGTTCAGAATCAATGAAGTAGTTAAACTTGGTAGTTAGGGATATATATTGTTATACTGGTAATCGAAGACATCCTTAATTTGTTTTTTATTCAAATGTGTCCCCCGCCAGGCATAATGTGGCATGGTCCTGCTAACATCATCTCACACGAATGGTCAATGTGTGCACCGTAGGAAAATAGTATTCTTTGTACCCTTAATTTACTTTCTCTTCATCTTACCTCATGCATTACATCCTTCGGTCCCTTGTTAATAACGAAGGATGGTGAAACCAGGAAGCTTCCAACAAGCTACAGTACTATATATATATATATTACTTTGTAAAGAGTTTACTTCTTCAACTTTACTGCCTCAAAGGATGACTTTGGACCTCAAAACGAAGGCTGACAAGAGGACTACCCGGGTCTTAAACAATTAGAATAGCTTGAGCATCGTTTTAGGTCTAGTGGTTTGTTGGTCTCCAGATTCATATGTCAGAGACTTGACCATTGGAGTAGTGGCCTAAAATGATTACCGCCTCCAAGTTCACACGTTCGGGTTTCAAATTTCGGTGTCTCGCTCGGTAAGAACTCGAGTTCAAGAATGGAAAAATTCCTATGTTGCATGCTAACTGAAGATTGCACTACAATAACCTTGACAGGGCATTGAATTAATTCTGCTATACTTTATTTTTAAATACAATAGCCCACTTCAATAAATTCCATCTTTTAGAAATACTAATAAGAGCATGAAGCCTATGAAACCATTCCATCATTTAACGGTCCATATTTTCTGAGCTCCAAGGCCCACCTAAAGAAGCCAGGGCTTGTCTTGCCGCGTGCTCAACATGTGACAGAGAAGGGGAAGATTCCAAATGGGAGTCTTCTTCCTCCCGACTCTATCGGACCCCCCAATCATAGGGCATCTCAAATTTAATCTTAAAAATCCTGGGATCCAGTCTATAAAGGCCGGCTTATCCCTCTTTTGGACTTCATCAAAAAGACTTCAAGATATTGCTACCGGATTCAAGAGTTTTTCATCGATTTTTGTTTGATTTTTTCCACCGAAAGAGATCACCGGATTACCATCTTGCCGGACTTGAGGAAAGGACCTAAGCCCTTGATTCCTCCTTCCTTTCCGATCCCATGGTCATCGTTTGACTTTGATTGGAGTCAACAAGGCACCTATTTTATTAAGAGCAAGGCCTCTCCTATTTCTTTTTCTTTCTTCTTTTTTTTTCTTCTTTTTTTTCACACTGACCTGGGGCAGCTGGGGCCACCACAGGACTAGGTGGCTAGTCCCCAGCCTCCTGCCACCATGTTCTAGAGAAGGGGAAAGGGGAGAAGGGTATCCCCTATTTTTCCCTTCAAGAAGAAGTGGGGCGGTTTCTTTTTGAGGAGAGAAGAAGAGGAAGGAGGAGAGATATTGGTTCTTTCTCTTCCATCTCACTCATCTCTACATTTCTCTCTCCATCTTTTTTTCTCTTTCTACTCTTTCATGCTCTCCATGATTTAATAGATCCGGTGGAGGGTCTAAGACTTTTCATGATGAATTCTAAGTTGATCTCGATAGAGAGCCCTAGACTAAAATCATTGTAATCTTCCTCTATATTTATCTCTACTTTGATTTTTATAGTACATACATGATGGACAATAATTGTCAGATTAGATTTAAATTTATTAGATTCCTAATCAACTTGTTGAGTCATCTGAATTTGATCTACTAGGGCTGTCAAGCATAGTTATATGTACAGTCGTGCCCTTCCTCTCTCATAATCTTTCCACTAAATCATATACTTTTATAATTTTTCTTAGTCATTAGATTTGGCTATCTATGGGTACGATCAATTGGACAAGAAGACTTTGAGTAGGAGAATTTACATTTTGATCCTTAAATCCAGGTAAATCCCTAAATCTTATTTATTAATTAGTTATATAAGGTGGAGAAAATAGGGATTAAGAGTAATTCAGATATTATAATTTTAAAAATTAGAATTTAATAAGAATTTACTATTTCTTGTGCCAATGGTTGATTGAGGATGAGTTGGAATCATATTGACTGATGGACATGCTAGGCATGGACTAGCAGGCCTTGGACCAAGTTATCATCAATAGAGATAAGGATTTCTGGATATGATCATCAGTTTATAAATATATTTTATATGGCATGATTTTGATCCTTGGACATGAGCATTGGCATGCATGATTGTTTATGTATTATATATTTTGATTTCTCATGATGGATATTTGTAATTGCCGGTATTACCATTTATATTTTTCGTATGATATGTTCTTGTCAAACATAATTATTTTTTGATGAATTGGATTGTGATACCGGTTATTGGAAAACTTGAAAGAACATGATTTGACAATATATTTGAGATTTGATAAAATAATAACCAAGAAAAAAGAGATGTTTGGACTAGTCATGCCACGGGTAGGATCGTGGTTACTGAAATTGCCAGTCATGAGCTGAAGCATGATACTAAGATTGCCACAGGTTAAAGTGCGATAATAAGATTGTCAGTCACAAGCTGATGCATGACATCGAGATTGTCAATCACAAGTTGAAGTGTAATAATAAGATTGCTAGTTACAGGCTAAAGTATGATACTGAAATTGCCAGTTATAGACCAAGCATGATCGTAATCAGTCCAAAATCCTAAAGAAGACTGATGATTAAATTGAAACATAAAAATGAGACATAATTTTATCATATATGGTGATTGAGTTATTTTGGTTGCATGACATGATATTTTTGATTCCTTGTTCTATTATTATTTTCTTATTATTTTGAAATAATATTATTATTGATGTGAGTATATGGAATCCTTACTAGGTTGTAAAGCTCATATCCCTACTTTCTTTCCTTCTTAGAGTTGTGCAAGATATTCGAGCTTGGTGGTAAATTGAATTCATGATAAAATGATAAATATATAGAGTCATTAATACTAACTAGATGACTAGAGGATGACCAAATTTGTAAATATATAAGTTGTATTATTTTTTTTACACTAAGTATTCTCTTATAAATTGTGATCAATAATATTCTTGGAAATTAAAATTATATTGGATTTTTTTAAGACCTTGCATGATCTCTAGGATGTATTCTGGGGTTCATGGGGTCAATCGCGTGGTTGACCCAGATACTAGGTTCAGGGCATAATAGAATGGTATTAGAGCTTAGATTATGATCATTCGGGACTGTGACATAAGTGATTAAAAAATCACATAGTACTATTAGGACATGATAGAATAGTATTAGAACTTAGGTTTTGATTACTTGGAACTGTAACTTAAGTAATCTGAATATGACATGAGTAATATCGAAGCTTAGGTTATGATCACTTGGAACTGTGACATAAGTGATTAGGTAATGATATGAGTGATATTGAAACTTAAGTTTTGATCACTAAGAACCATGACTTATATTATACTTGAACTTAAGATCATGATCATTAGAGATCTGATAGAAATACTAGAAATCAATTTATGGTTTGGATTTTAGATTACTAGGTGTTGCCGCCTAGATCGTCGTGGCCAGTAGCTCTTAAGTGGCCTAGGTGAGTGGACTCCACGCCATCATCACCGGGCTCGTCGGTCGGAGACGATCAAGGGAAACATAGTCATAGTTGGGATGAAAGGGGGCTTGGTACAGTGGTGGTCATCCTGTGGGCCTCTTCGATGAGGAGTAATCTTCTTCTACGTCGTCTCTCCGTTTGGACGATACCTGCAAAACAGGGGAGACCTGCGCCGGGGATTCCGGCAAAGACACTCCGATGATCAAGTCAGTGGGATGATCGAAGGAAATGAGGGACCTCTGAGATAGAGAGCTTGGGAGACTCTCCGCTGCCAGAGGGTAAGAAACAACGTAAGAATGAAGAGAGTATGTTATCTCTTACCTCTTCTTACCTCTTCCTGCTGCTCTTATGTAGACGAGCAGCTCTTGGTGTTTAGAGAGGCACGTTCTTCTTGGTATAGGCCTGTAAGGCTTCTGCAGGCCTGGGAGGCTTAGATAGGTTGGTCAACCTTTTCCTTTCAGGTAGTTCAGGAGGTTGGTGAAGGGGCATAGTACCTTGGATGGGACATGCCTTCCTAATTGGTGTAAACTATGTGGGGGCTTTGATATAGCCTCCCTTGTAGGAGGCGCACTAGGAACGGTGATTTTACGTGTCGGGCTGTCATCCAGGCTTTTTCTGTACCTGTATATTGAGAAGCATACCTGGATGGAGACGATGATATATGGATCAAGAGAGACAGGTGGAGCCCTCCATGCGTGGTGAGATACACAGAGGCCTCTATGCATGCGGGCCGGGGTGCATGGGGCAGACACGTGGATCGAGGCATGGCATGCAGGGTCTCCCCTCAAGCACGGATCAAGGCATGCGCAACTTCACTTGGAGCGGGGCACTGGGCAATCCCCAGTGGACGCCGAGCGGAGTCGTGAGCACACGTTGGACACGCTTCTGGCCGGAGTCGGGCCTGCCGAGGCATCGGACCGAGCGGAGGCACACCGGACCAGCACGGGGGAGCCGGACGGAAACGAATCGGAGCTGGGTGCGCCATGGGTGGAGGCAGAGCTGATCGGGCATGCCGCGGGCACGGAGCAGGCACGGACGCGGCTGGAGCCACCGCGAGCGTGCCGGGGGAGGAGCCGAAGCCGTCAGAGCTGGAACCGGACTGGGCACGGTCAGATGTAAGGCGTGCTCCAGGACGGAGCCAGGCTTGCCGAGCCGCCGAGGTAGGAGACAGACGGGGTGCGCGGGCATCTGGATCGGAAGCTGTTGGGCGGCAGCGCAGGCCTCCCACGGGCACGTTGCGGGCGGACCCCTGCAGGCGACCGGCCACCGGAGCGGGCAGAGACGGGATGGACCGGTGCCGGGGTAGGCAGTGCCGAGATGGGTTCCCATGGGCGGAGGCGGAGCTGCAGGTGCGCGGGTGCAGTCCGGCCAAGCTTGGAGCCGAATCGGGGCACCGATCGCCAGACTGGAGTGGGGCAGGACTGGAGCCGCGAGCGGAGGCGGTGCCGAGGTGGGTTCCCATGGGCGGAGGTGGAGCTACGGGCGCGCGGGTGCGGCCAGGCCAAGCTGGGAGCCAAACCGGGGCACCGATCGCCGGACTGGAGTGGGGCAGGACCGGAGCCGCGAGCGAAGGCGGAGCTGCAGGTGCGTGGGTGCGGCTAGGCCAAGCTGGGAACTGAACCAGGGCACCGATCACTAGACTGGTGCAGGGCAGGACCGGAGCTGCGAGCGGAGGCGGTGCCGAGGTGGGTTCCCATGGGCAGAGACGGAGCTACGGACGCGCGGGCGTCTGGACCGAAAGCCGTTGGGCGGCAGCGCAGGCCTCCTGCGGGTGCGCCGCGGGCGGACCCCTGCGGGCGACCGGCCACCGGAGCAGGCAGAGACGGGGTGGACCGGTGCCGGGGCAGGCAGCGCCGAGGTGGGTTCCCACGGGTGGAGGCGGAGCTGCGGGCGCGCGGGTGCGAACCGGGGCACCGATCACTGGACTGGAGCGGGGCAGGATCATAGCCGCGAGCGGAGGCGGTGCCGAGGTGGGTTCCCACGGGTGGAGGCGGAGCTGCGGGCTTGCGGGTGCGGCCAGGCCAAGCTGGGAGCCGAACCGGGGCACCGATCATCGGACTGGAGCGGGGCAAGATCGGAGCCGTGAGCGGAGGCATTGCCGAGGTGGGTTCCCACGGGCGGAGGTGGAGCTGCGTGCGCGCGGGTGCGACCCGGCCAAGCTGGGAGGCGCGGACATGGCTGGGTATGGGTGAACACCTCCTGCGGGTGGAGCGCACGGGCGCTGGATTCGAGGTGGACGCGTGCCGAACTGGGCAGACGCATGCTGGGCTGGGCACATGTGCCGAACTGGGCGGACCCGCGCCGAACTGGCTCGTGCCCGCCGCTAGAGCTGATCTGGGCATGCCACTGGCTTGCCAAGCTGGAGCTGTCCTAGGCATGCCATGAGCGTGCCGAGCTGAACTGAAAGGCCGAAGTTGGACTTCTCATGGCCGAAGTGAGGCCAAGGTACTGGGGCTCACCGCCGAGGTGGGGCCGAGCTGAGCTGGGCTGAACTGCCACATGGCTGAAGTGGGACCGTGGTGAGGCCGAGGTGGAGAGGTGCCTGGCCGAGGTGGTAGAGTATATGGCCGAGCTGGGGCCGAGGTGGAAAAGTACGTGGCCGCCCAGCCTCCAAGGAGGATGCGTGTCAGGGCTGAATAGATCTTGTTTACTACTGTAACAGATGCCCCCACTCCCTGAGTCCAAAACGTCTTCGTTTTGGATAAAGGGAGTATTATCATCCATTTGGCTCTGCACTTTAGCGGGCTCTGTACCGACTGCAAGAAGTTAGTCATTAAATAAAACTAAACTTACCAGAGATTAGCTGTTGTTCTTTGAAGGCCTAGATGAAGGCATCAAGTATGGCTGTTCTTTTCATGGACTGGGAGCGTCCTGCAACACAACTTAGAAGGTGTTGTTTTTGAAATTTACTTGCCTGTAAGTGTTTTTTCCTTGACTTAGGTGTATCATGACGGTGCCAGTACTTCTGTCCAACTCTTCTTTGACCAGGTAGAAGGTGGTACCATGGAGGTAGAGGTTGGGGAGGTGCACAGCTTGGGTGCACACATACATGACCAGTCACATAGTTGATGTAGCCGAGTTTAGAATATCCGTTGGAACCTTTGATGAAGGTATTGAAGTTGCTAGAAGATAGGAGCCATCCTGGATGAAGAAGCCCAAGGAGATGGAGAGAGAAACCGACTCCGGTCAGATGCTCGACCTCGGGGGAGCAACGCTCGACCACAGGGGAGCCATCCTGGTGGAGGAACTCAAGGGAGCAGGAATTCGACTCAAGCCAGATGCTCGACCTCGAGGGGGCAATGCCCGACCTCAGGGGAGCCATCCTGGTGGAGGAGCTCAAGGGAGCAGGAGTTCGACTCAGGCCAGATGCTCGACCTTGAGGGAGCAATGCTCGACCTCGAGGGAGCCATCCTGGTGGAGGAACTCAAGGGATAACACGCGGACTGAAGTCTGGGCCTTCATGCCAGAATCGGGTTTCGAGGCATCAAACAAATTGAAGTTTGGGATCACGTGGGGGAATCGGGTTCCGTGCCACCTTCCAGACTGAAGTCCGGGATCACGTGGAGGATCTGGGTTCCGTGCCACCTTCTAGACCGAAGTCCGGGATCATGTGGGGGAATCGGGTTCTGCGCCACCTTCCAGACCGAAGTCCAGGATCACGTGGGGGAATTGGGTTCCGCGCCACCTTCCAGACCGAAGTCTGGGATCACGTGGGGGAATCGGGTTCTGCGCCACCTTCCAGACCGAAGTCCGGGATCACGTGGAGGAATCGGGTTCTGCGCCACCTTCCAGACCGAAGTCCGGGATCACATGGGGGAACTGGGTTCCGCGCCACCTTCCAGACCAAAGTCCGAGATCACGTGGGGGAACTGGGTTCCGCGCCATCTTTCAGACCGAAGTCTGGGATCACGCAGGGGAATCGGGTTCTGCGCCACCTTCCAGATCGAAGTCCTAGATCACGTGGGGGAACTGGGTTCCGCGCCACCTTCTAGACCAAGGTCTGGGATCACGTGGGAAAATCGGGTTCCGCGCCACCTTCCAGACCGAAATCCTGGATCACGTGGGGGAACTAGGTTCCGCGCCACCTTCCAGACCGATGTCCGGGATCACGTTGGGGAATCGAGTTTCGCGCCACCTTCCAGACCGAAGTCCAGGATCACGTGGGGGAACTGGATTCCGCGCCACCTTCCATACCGAGGTTCGGGATCACGTGGGAGAATCGGGTTCCGCGCCACCTTCCAGACTGAGGTCCCATATTTCATGTCGGAACTAAGTCCCGTTATGCTGGAACTGGGTTCCGGGCTTTCATCCAGACTGGACTCCGGGATTTTCCACCGAAGCCGGGCTCTAGGCTTCCTTCGCCAGACTCAGAGCCGGACGGATGAGCTCCTGTAATGATGAAGAGCAAAGATGTACTAGAGATGAACTTTAATTATTGAGGTCTTCTTATATCCTTCATGAGGTGGCAGAGCTGTTTGGCATGCTAGGAGGCGAGCTGCAAATGGCTGGACCTTCAGAGCTACCTATGGACATCTCCGGACGATAGTCAGGAGGTAGATGTGGGGTTCAATGAAGAGCTTGGCTTCAGCTCGGCTGAATCAAGAGGCATGACTTCAGCTCGGCTCTATTTGATTTCAGCTCGGCTAAACTGAGGGGCTTGACTTCAGCTCTTAACTTCGCCGGACTTGGAGTCAGACGGGTAAGTTCCTGTGTTGGTGAAGAACAAAGTTGCACCAGAGAGAAACTTTAATTATTGAGGAGGGATTCTTACCTCCTTCATGAGATGGCAGAGCCGCTGGTTCGCCATGCTAGGAGGGCCGTGAATGGTTGGGCCTCCGAAGCTTCCCATGGTGGTTGGCCTTGCACATCCCTATGGCCGAGGACGTTTAATGATGTTGGTGACGATCATGCTTTTATTAATTTTGTACCACCCGATGCCCATGTCGCATGGAGGAACAGGACCACCCTTTGCATCATGTTTGCATGGTGTGGAGGGCAAAATCCTACTCCAAAGTTTTGCATGATGTGCATGAAGTGACTGAGCCTTCACTGCTTCTTCCTTTCGGGAATCATGCTTCGTTCGTTGCCTTCCCCAACTATAGTAGGGGTTAGTTTTCTTCATCTTCAACGGGAGTTTGACCTTAGTAGGGAGCTTGATTGACTCTTAGCTTGAACGCAGAGCTTTGGCAGCTTCTTGGCTTTGGAGCGGGACCTCTGGTGTTTCTCGTCTCGAGGTGTTGGAGAGCTCCCGAGAGCTTTTCTTGTAGAACTGTGGCACAGTTTTTCATTGTATAAATGTAGCGGAGAAGGAGTTACCTGTTGAGTTCTGGTCATATGAATAGATAAAGATATGTTCCTTCCTTGAGCGGGTCGGGATTAAATTTGCCGGCCGCCCTCTCAGGAGAGAATGAGACTCCTTTGCATGGAAGAATAGAACTCGGTTGCATGGGGGAGCAAGGCTCCATTGCATAGGAGGACGGACCTCCGTCGCAAAGGAGGAGGGGAGACCTTAGTTGCCTAGGAGCTTGAGGCTCCGTTGCATGAGGGAGATGACTCCGTTGAGTGGGAGAAATGAGATCCTGTTGCATAGCATTGGGGAGACTCCGTTGCATGGGAGGA
The DNA here is from genome assembly GCA_021397845.1 of Areca catechu. Taxonomy (NCBI): domain Eukaryota; kingdom Viridiplantae; phylum Streptophyta; class Magnoliopsida; order Arecales; family Arecaceae; genus Areca; species Areca catechu. The sequence continues at coordinate 15,759,844 of CM038049.1, read as the reverse complement.
GGCTCCGTCACATGAGAGGTGGCTCCATCGCATGGGAGGGAGCTCCGTTGCACGGGAGTACAAGGTTCTGTTACCTGGGAGAGAGCCCGTTGCATGAAAGGAAGCTTCCGTTGCATGAGAGGAAGCTTCATAGGAGAACGAGGCTTTGTGAGAGAGCCCGTTGCATGGGAGCATGGTACCTCTTTGCATGGGAGCTTGAGGCTCCGTTGATGACATCATAGGAGGTCTTCCTTGGGAAGGGATATGACTCCTCTGCATGGGAGAACAAGGCTCCATTGCACGGAGGAGGAGGAGCTCCGTGGCATGGGAGCAAGCTTCGTTGCACAAGGGAGATGAAACCCCTGTTGCATGGGGGAAGTTTCGTTGAATGGGAGCAAGCCCCGTTGCATGGGAGCATACTCCGTTGTGTGAGAAAAATGGCTGCATTGCTTGGGAGGAGAAGAGACTCCCGTTGGATGGGGGAAGCTTCGTTGGATGGGAGCAAGCTTCGTTGCACGGGAGCATACTCCGTTGCATGGGCTTCTTTCTTCTTCACGATGGCCATATCCTTCCTCCCTCTCTTCTTTTTTTTTTCTTTTCTTTTTTTTTTTTAGTGGGGCTCTTGGATGGTGGCACCGCCGGGAGGTGGCTCCTGAAAGAAAAACTAGTAGCGAGCATGCTTTCTATTTTAAAACTTTTTCAAAATAACATGCAGCGGAAGCATGATAAAAGGATTAACATTTAATCTAAGCATGCTTTTAAAATTTTTCTATGCTACTTATCCCAAGATCTTGCATGAATGATTAATATAAACTATGAAATCATGAATTCATGTTATGAACATTTCAAAGCTACATATCTATATATGTAAAACCATACCTCGTATGAAGTGGAGATGCTCTCCGCTGTGAAAGATCCAGGAGCAGGAGGATGAACTCTGCTTAGCCGCACACGTATCCGGCCTCTACAGGTGGTTCACACCAGGGCTCTTTCAAAATCTACTTCCACTCCAAGTGCTAGCTTGTTGTGGAATGATTTGATCGGGACTCCTTTTCTTCTTTCGATGTCGGATTCTCCGAATGAATGAAGAAACTCAAGAGGTGGAGAATAAGTGTTTGAAACCCTTCCCAAACACTCAATCTCAAGACCTAGATCACTAGGTACAAATATGCACACTCTTCTCCAAAAACCTTACACCCATAAAACTAGAACCTTTCCTAGTTTCTTCCCTTTGATTTTTCCAGCATTTCTTTGCTGAATTTTCTCTTATTTTCGTCCTCCCATTTCAGCCCATTATGTAGATGGTGAGGGAGAGGGAGAGGGAGAGTGGGGAGTTATGGGTGATAATGGTGTGGTAATGGGTTGTTATGGGGAGTTATGGTCATGGAAAGTTACATAACTCCCCAAAACTGAATTTAAACTTATTTAAATTCAAATTAATGTGTTAATTGATTTCAGTTCATAATTGAAATCAATTGGGTCAAGTGTGCATACATTGGGTTCAACCCAATTGGACCCAAACCTATTTTGAACCAAATCCTATTTGATTCATTCCAGATTTTTATAGCTCAATCAAATTAGGCTATCAAGTAATCATATTACTTAATTCACCTCCATGCATCACCAACTATTAGTGAAAATTTTATGTCATAACCTTTTGTGACATCAAGTGTCTATACTTGCGAAATCAACAAGTGTCGACACTTACACAAGTGTCGACACTTTCAAGAATATCAAGTGTCGACACTTGGGTAAAGAAAAACATTTTTTCTTTGTGAGTCCACGAACGATTCCCAATCGTTCTCCGATCACTAGATCAAGTAGAAACCCCTATGGTGTGTGACCCCATAGGTTCGAACACTAAGCCGGTAGCACTGGTACATTTCCAATACCAGTCAAAGTCGCCATCTAGCAATGACACCCGACGTCCGGATAGGTTGCCCGACGTCCGGATAGGTCGAAGTTGTAGAGCAACAATCAAGAACCAGGAGATATGGAAAACTAGTAATTAATCCCTTTGACCTCAATGCTCAGGAAGACTTAGGGTTAAACTGCCCAACCCATAAAGTCCATCAACTATGTGTCTCAATCTCATAAGTCCTGTAACACATTACAGAGACTATCCTGGCCAAGGTTTTGCTAAATTGAAACATAGTAAGATATTTGCTCCAAACACTTTGGAGGGGTCAATCCCATCTTGATCCGATCACTGCTACACGAGTACTAACTGTACCTAGAAATCTTCCATCCCTGGATTAGAAATCCAGATAGTCCAGTACCAAAGTACAGTGAGTTACTCGCAAGCTACCATGACGATCTCATGTCTAAGGGATAACTACATCCATATCAAAACTCTAGGCAGAAAAAAGTACAGACGGGTCATGTTCGATGAAATGTCAAACACAACATCTGCATGCCATACCAGTGTCTCCACACTCCTTGGTTAAGAGGACAACCAACGACTATGGCACACAACGACCTATACTTGATATACTATCATCCTGAAATAAGTGTATCATTTGGTCGCGAACAACTTTAGGACTATATGATATATCCTCTCTATATCACATACAAATAGTCCTAAGGATTTCATCACTCAAGAACTCATTACAGAAAGATGAAATAGTGATAAACTGCTAGAATAAACATTTTATTCAATAATATAATTCATATACAATTACATCAAATGTATAACTGTGTACAGTAGAAATTGGCTTTGGGATACATTTTCCAATAGCTCCATCCTTGGCCTGATGCCAGTTGTCCCGTCAAGGGTGGCGATGCACCTTCACAGCTCAAGGTTTTTGGTCGAGGCCGCTCCTTGGAGCCTCGAGAGAGAGGGAGAAGTTCTCGTGCCCCCATCCCCGTGCCCCCGGTCTGCCCCCCAGGGACTAAGGACAAAGGTGGAAACCATCATCCCACCTTATTGAGGAGCATGGATCTACCCCCCAGGGACTAAGGACAAAGGTGGAAACCATCATCCCACCTTATTGAGGAGCATGGATCTACCCCCCTACCTGGCACGCCAATCCGTTGCCGCCTAGATCGCCGTGGCCAGTAGCTCTTACGTGGCCTAGGTGAGTGGACTAGTCGCTAGCATCACCGGGCTCGTCGATCGGAGATGATCAAGAGGAACATAGTCATAGTTGGGATGAAAGGGGGCTTGGTACAGTGATGGTCCTCCTGTGGGCCTCTCCGGTGAGGAGTAATCTTCTTCCGCGTCGTCCCTCCGTCTGGACGATACCTGCAAAACAGGGGAGACCTGCACCGGGGATTCTGGCAAAGACACTCCGACGATCAAGTCAGTGGGACGATCGAAGGAAATGAGGGACCTCTGAGACAGAGAGCTTGGGGGACTCTCTACTGCCAGAGGGTGACAGACAATGTAAGAATGAAGAGAGTGTGTTATCTCTTACCTCTTCTTATCTCTTCCTACTGCTCTTATGTAGACGAGCAGCTCTTGGTGTTTAGAGAGGCACGTTCTTCTTGGTATAGGCCTGTGAGGCTTCTGCAGGCCTGGGAGGCTTAGATAGGTTGGTCAACCTTTTCCTTCCAGGTGGTTCAGGAGGTTGGTGAAGCAGGAAGAGGGAGACTAGAGGAGAAGGAAGGAGACTCAACGGAAGCTTGACCCTTTGCATCCGAAGGTCCTTTAAAAAGGCAAGGGGACAGGTCCCTTGCAATAAATTTCGTCGCCCACTGTCACCTCATGCCCATCAAAGGTATGTAACTCTTCAACTCGCTGACCAACCAGGAGACTCCGATGCTTCGGATCAAGGGTAGTTGCCTCGATCCAAGTGGAGCATTTATGATCTCTCTATCGAAGGACCAAGTGCATCATCGCTTCATTAGCACGAGGGCACGATCTTTGGGATGCGGGCACTCGAGGCATTGATGGCATAGGGGGTGCGCCCCTCCATGTCAGCATGGTCATTACTCCCTTCGCCCCGAGCGATGCTTTGTCTTTCGGCCCTGGAGTGGAGGGCATCTGACATGGCACATCCGCTGACATAGAGCCTCTGCTGGCGGCCCTGCTGGCAAAGAGTCCGTCGCCCGGGTGCAGTGGCCAAACCGAAGAACCAAGGCAAGCCCTCATGTCGAGGTCAACTCCCAGCCGGGGACAAGCTCATTGGGCAAGCCCCCCGTCTGAGGCCGGCTCCCGGTCGGGGTCGCGCTCATGCTACCAAGGTGAGCCCTCTTACCAAGGTTTGCTCCCAGCCGGGGTCGTGCTCATTGGGCCGAGCCTCCTCCTCCTACTCTGCTGCGGACGCAGACCTCCTCCTCTCCCCCACCCCCCGCCTGAGCCCATAGATCTCGCCGGACCCTCCCCCGCCCGAGCCGTTGATCCTCCTCCTCCTCCTCCGCCTCCTCCTCCTCCTCCTCCTCCTCCCCTCGATCCACGGACGCAGGACCTTCTCCTCCCCCCCACCCCCCGCCCGAGCCCTAGATCTTGCCGGACCCTCCCCCCGCCCGAGCCATCGATCCTCCTCCTCCTCCTCCTCCTCCTCTGCTCGATCCGCGGACGCAGCACGTCCTCCTCCTCCTCATCATCCGGCCGATAGCTCCTCCACAGTTCTGTGCCCTAGATCCCATGGTCGAATCGCTCGGTGCAACCTTGTCCTCCACCGATCCCTCCCTCGGTATTTATTTTATTTTAAGATTATGAATTTTAAAATTATGAATTATGATGAGTAGGGTTGGATTTTGATTATGAATGTGGATAGCGCTAGATTTGAAAATAGTGATGGAACTAAATATGATAAATCTTATAATATGCATCATTTTTTTACATTACAATCACCCAGTAATGATAGAAGGGATAATTTTTGTAATGCTAGTTAATCTCAACCAAAAAAATAAATTACAATTTTGGATGATATAAACCATTTTAAAAAATGGTTAATGCTGATTTTAAATAAGTTGGTTGAATCTTGACTCTTGAGCCAGTGTAGTGAGTTCAATAAATGTTTGCTTGAGTCATGATTGTGGAGCAAAGACTCTCAAAGGCAATCAATTTTTTTTGTTAAAATTAATTGTTCTATTGATTGATTTTCTTTTCTGTTGAATGAATTCATCATCCTTAAATACTATTAAGTTGAATATGATTAGTTTTAAATTAGATTTATGATTATATATATATATATATATGAAAGATATTAGTTTTACATGATTTATATTTTGAAACAAAATTTATTATATCTCTATACTAATTTGTGATAATTTATATATGGCTATCATATTTTATGTTGCTATGTGAATTATCTAGTTAAGATATTCAGTATTCACTAGTCGAGCTTATTATCCCTTCTTTCTTTTTCAAATTTAGATATTTAATTACGAATTTAGATACTACCATGGGGGTAGTGTTGCGACAAAGAAGGTGGTATAGGCTTAAAAAGAAAAAAATCTTTAACCATAATAGGCTATAGAAAGGACATTAACTAGAATAGGCTAAGTTAGTGTGGGTTAGCCTAATGGTAACATAGCTCACATAAACTTTCATTCTTGAGATTTTAGAATTGTATGAGATAGAGTTGGTCGAGTTAGAAGCATGAGAAAAAGTGATTTGAAGTAAGATCTAATAATATTGAATTGTTGCATATGAATTATATGCACATAGTGACATAACATATATCACAAAATAATGTATGACGAGTATCCTATACATTTTGATGCTAGACTTATCAACTTGGCCAAAAACTATAATGTCATCAACAAACTGAATTTAGTGGGCATGTTTGGCAACAGCCAACTATCCAATACCCTTAATCAACTCTTCGTTGTTTGCTGCCCTCAATTTTTTTGTGAGAACACCTATGACTGAACAAAATTTCTCGGTATTTATTTTATTTTTGTCTTGCATCGTACTGAACATGTACCTTTGTTACGATCAATTATGATTTTTTAAATATTTTTTAAAAAACTTACATTGCATAGAAACATAGACCCATCAATTGATTAAAGTACATATTCTACAGCATCCGTATAATTATTTTATTTTTATACGGATGGAAGAAATATGTATAGTGGTCAATTGAATGTTCAGTTTGGAGAGTTTGAGAATTGCAAATAATTTGATAGGTGCTTACAGTAATCAAACGGTACGGATAGAGTTCCAGATATATTTCGGATAGCATTTCCTTCTAGTTCTCCTCGTACATATTTATTTGTATGGGGAGAACTAAGGGAAAATGCTGCCGAAATTTTTCTGGAACTTTTATTGCGTATCCTTTGGTTACTGTAAATAACCTATATAATTAATGCAATTCTTGAATGGGATAGGACCTCTTTACCTATTAGTTGGTGATAGGGTGCATTTAATAATACTGTAATTGATCTATTGAATAAACTTATTTTAAATTTATTCTATTCTTATAAATATTTGTTTATTTCAATTAGTTTTATCTTATATATTTTATTATTTATTTAAATTATAGAGCAAGTTCGTTCTCCCTCCAGATACTTCTGATTTTGTGCTTAAGTCTCTCAATCGCAAGTGAAAAGAATATAGGACGAAGTTGAAGGGAGACTACATGCGAGAGGGTAGGACAGAGGAGCAGGTTGCAGCTACCTGTCCTCCTGATGTTCACCCTCATCAGTGGAGGGAGCTGGTACACTATTGGTTCTCCGAGAGGGCACAGGTTGTGTAGCATCATCAAACACTTCGAAATTTATTAATTTTCACTCGTCATAATTATATTTATACAATATATAATATAGTTTTAATTTTATTTTGTAGACATATTCTGCTATTGGTAGAGCTGCACGAGCAGCTCAGTATGTTCCTCACACAGCAGGGTCCAAGACTTATGCACGGCTCAGGCATGAGTTTGTATGTTTCTCATTCTATAATACTTTTAGTACACTTTTAGTTTTAACATCATGTATCATCATGTATCATGCATGTGCCATGTATCATGGTACGAGGGTATAAGATGTGTTATTTTAGATTTTTTTGTAATATTTATTCTTTATATAGGCTGATTAGCAGGGGAGGGAGCATGGTAAGGTAGAGTTCTATCGGATGACTCACGTTCACCAGGATGACAGTTTTGTTCGGAAGAAGTCCAGAGATATATATGTAATTTTTTTATTTATATTATATCATGATTTATATTTTTATTTTTATTAAGTATTGATATATGTGTTTTTTATAAAATATAGGATAGGGCTACCTCTATGATCTCCGAGCGTGCTGGTGAGGGTACATCATCTACTCAGAGTAGTTGCATCGAGGCTGAGGTATTCTCGGAGTTGATGGGACCAGAGTGTCCTAGACGAGTGAGGGGTTATGGGATTGGAGTTACCCTTACTCAGTTATCTGAGGTGAGTAGATATACTCGGGATACTAGAGAGAGTCATGATCAGTCATCGATTCGTCGACTCTAGGAGGAGATAGCAGAGCTTCGACAGACACGTGATGCAGATAGAGCAGAGTGTGATGCAGACAGAGAGAGATGCAGACCATTCGGTCTTAGTTAGAGCATGTTACATATGTGCTGCATATGTTCATATCATCTTAGGTAAGTAATTATTTCTTAATTTTGTATGTATCTAATAATTTAGAATATATATAATGTATGTATCATAATTCCTGATGTATATTTTGTAGGTTCCTGGTGCATCTGCGAGTCGCAGACCTGACGACGACCAGCCTCCCGCGGATCAGTGATGCCAGCTTTTTTTTTTATTATTTTTGTATGTCTTTTTGTATATTTGAACTTGTATTGATACTTTTTTATATATATAAAAAGCTTTTTATGATTCGTTTGTGTTTGTGTATGTTGGGTGTGATACAGGCTTTAATATTTCATTTGTTTATATATGTTGGACCTGATACAGGTTTAATGTTTTCATTTTGATATTGTATACAGGTTGTGTTGTATGTACGTATATAGGTAGTATAGTAGTTTAATTTTTTTAAAAAAAATAATAAATCCGTCGATGCTTTAAAGCATCGTTAGTTTTGGAACTGGCGACGCTTTAAAGCATCGCTAGGTTTGGACTTGGTGACACTTTAAAGCGTCGCTAGGTTTTAGCAACGCTTTAAAGCGTCGGTAAATTCTAATTTATCGATGCTTTAAAACGTCGGAAAATGCCGACGCTTTTCAAAAGCGTCGGCAGGTGGCGTCCCCATGCTTACATAGGCGACGCTTTTGCAATGCTTCAAGAAGCGTTGGAAAATTTCTTAGCAACGCTTAAAAGCATCGGTAAAGACCAAAAAAATATCGGCATATCCCTGTTTTACTGTAGTGTAAGGCGGTATCAAAATAGGGAGAAGCCCATGCATGTATGTATATATAGAAAATAGTTATGATTGGTATTTACTTGTTCAACTAGAAGTGCATGCGCCCGGGGCGGGTCTAACTCCTCCCCCCCCCCCCCCCCTTCATCCAAAAAAAAAAAAAAAAAAAAACTAGAAGTGCATGCATGTACCATATAAAGAAAGGATAGGGATCAGCTCTCTCTCTCTCTCTCTCTCTCTCTCTCTCTCTCTCTCTCTCTCTCTCTCTCTCTCTCTACTGCAATGGCATCGTTATAAATTAAAAGGGCATTGATAAGAATTAAAGTGTAACTTAGAATGGCATTATAAAGGTGCATGGACATATCACGAGGAAGTGGCACTAATGCTTCAGCCTAGTTATTATGTTAATCTCTCTCGTGTAAGCGAACCCAGTGTTTGTACTTCTTACTTTTTTCTTTTTTTTTTTTTTTTTTTTTTTGATAGAACAAAAGGATGAGGGGAGGGGGGGCGAGCCCACCTGATGTAGCTCCCTGCTCAGGCTCCAATCCGTTAGATCTTTATTCGATTCGGGTTACAAATTTTTTGCATGCCCTTCCCACCAACTGGATGAGTATGTCAGCCTAATTCCACTATGATACCGGAGTTTCGATCGCTCAGCCTCCCAGTCACGTGCCCTATAATTAATCTAAAATTTAATCGAGTCACCCGCAAGTTCATTCTTCGAATCCGTGACTAATGAATTATACACAAGAGCTGAGCCACGTCTTAACCAACCGTGCTACCACTGTAGTGATTACTTCTTACAATTGCTAGTTATCGATAGGTCCTCTCTTTATGGTGATAGATACACTGACATTGGAGCATTGTCCATTGGTCTTGCCTGAATGAAATTTCTATTGGTGGCAGTCTTATTTTATATCAAAATCACCATTAACATATCTTACAAATAAATCCGTTACCATGTTCGGCATGTTGCCACTTGGATCATCTTTGCATGTAGCTCCAGCTGGTCCGGAAGTCCTGCTCGGTGTCTTTGAGAAGAGTAGATCCTACATCGCTTGTGCGTCCCTCCGCAGTCAGACATACAAGAAGAGCCCGAGCCAGAGGTATCGGTAGGGACACTCCGATGTTGAAGTTAGTGAGGTGATCAAGGGCAACAGCCTGAGCCACGGCGGTCTAGGCCACCACAAAAAGAAAAATGGAAGATCTTTTTGTGAGTCAGTGGGGGATCGTATGCTTACCTTGATCGGAGATCCCTCTTACCTATATAAAAGATGGATGCTATGAAGCAGAGTCTAGAAGCTGGGCCTAGACCTCTTCCATGAGATGTACCTCTCTACCAGCCATAACGGCTTTGGGATAGTGGCAATAGCCTGCCACCAGACCAGCATTGTCAGGGCTCTCAAGCAGAGTGCTCTCGTACGAGGTGTACCTCTTTGCCAGCCATAACGACTTCAAGATAGTGGCGACAGCTTACCACCGGACTGGCATTGTCAGGGCTCACAACAATAGCACTCTTTCATGAGGTATACCTTTTTGCCGATCGTAACGGCTTCGGGATAGTGGCGATAGCCTGCCACTGGATCGGCATTGTCAGGATTCCTTCATCGTGGTGCTTTTCATTGGGGGATTACAATTTTTGTCGAGCTGTTGCCCGCCATAACCTGTAGGGAGGCCCAGTTGGGCTCGGAGCCTTGATGGACCTAGAACTCTACTATACTCGGTTTGGAGCTTTACTCGGCGGGGAGCTCTATCTGGCCAGGAGCTCTACTCAGTCGGGAGCTCACCAGGCAGGGAGCTCTACCCAATCTAGGACTCTACTCGGTCGGGAGCTCTATCCGGTCGGGACTCTACTCAGTGGAGACTCTATCCAGTCGGGACCCTACTTGGCTAGAAATTCTATCCGATCCGGAGTTTTACTCAGTCGGAGTGCTACCAGGCTAGGGCTCTACCCGGCCCAGGATCCCAGTGATACTATTCCGGCATGTTGCCATGTCATATGCCATGTCACTGTATTTGAACTTTTTCTGGGAAATTTTTTATTGATATCCCTCGCAGTCCTTGGCATCCGAGAAGCTATCATTAGAATCTATGCGTTCATTTTTAAGTCCTGGATTTTATTCATTATTCTTAAGCATTATGTGGTGACAAGACTTGATCCGTCAACTTCTCCTAGATGAACTCTTAAGATTTTTCCATTAAATGGTTACAATCCGGATTTGCTGATTGAAATTTAGCCACCCATTTGATATTCACACTTCAATAATTAATCTGATCTTTCTTCGATTTTTTTTTTTTTTTTCTTTTTCTTCTGGCACTTCTCGCACAAGCAGAAATTCATGAGGTTCTAACGCACGTCCAGCTCACTTATCCCTCCAATCTTCTCCAGCTTCTTAACCGATGCTTTGCGCCAAGATTACGACAAATGAAAAAAACAAAATGTGATATACATACATGCGAGTTTTTATTTTTAAATAATATTTTTTTATTAAATATTTATACAACTAGTGCCATCCTAAATATATTTACCGATCTAAGTTGTTTTGAACACGTCAAAAGGATGGACACGGGAGAGGGCTTTGAAAATTATATGAAAAAATTACGGGTACAACATGCAAATTCCCATTTCAAAATTTAATATAAATTTATAATATAAAAAAATCTTTAAACATTAATAATTTTTTTTAAAAAATAAAAAAATAAAAAAAATATAATAACATGATATTATAATAATATATTATAATATATTAAATTATAAATTATAAATTATAATATAGTATATTTGTTGATACGTACACTGGTCGACGTGATAGCGGCGGCATCATGTCGAGTGCTATTGGCATGGCATGACAAGATGGGGCATCCATCGAACGGCGGGGCTAAAGGTGGTGGGGCGCGAGTGCAACGGTGTCGGTGCAAGCCAGGGATAGGATAGGCACTCGCCTGCCCATGCCCCCAGAGACCCGATTCGCCGTGTGATGGGTCCAATCATCATGGTAGTGTGTGGCTTCACCATACATGGCATCTATCGATGCAACAAGCTTGACAGAGGCCATCGGGATGGCAATCATCGTCCGGCGCATCGATGGCAACCATCGCCCGGCGTATCGATAGTATTTGGCCTTGCACACGTGCAACTGCCTAATCGTGCCATGAGGGCATTCTTGGTGGTCGCACCATATGACGGGTTTGACTACCATAGAGGTGTGTGACTCTATTGTACGTGGTGCCCGTCGATGCAGCAAGTGTTACCGTTATTTTGCTCCCAAACGCCCGTAGCCACAACCGACATCGCGCGATCGGACGGCCATGGTTTGATCTGGCATTGATGCAGTGTTTTGCATGGATTGTGGCTCAATTTGATCCGTTGATTTTTTATCTGATGGCCTGGGATATTTTTGGAAGGCATTAGACTTGTTTTAGATCTCTTTTGACACAGTTTCCGATGATTTTTAAAAATCATAGAGATGCCTTGTGATACAAGACGCCAAAAGGTTTTTCTGAGATGCAACAGAGAGCTGCAGAAAGTCCAGAAAAATATTGAAGACGATCCAGAGAGCAAATAAAATAACAGAGAATCTACAACAGGATTTGGCGAGGCTAGAGACCTGGTATTCTGTGATCTCTCATGTTTTCTTCTTCCCTTTCGATTTATTTGCCTATTTGTGATTAATCTGCAATTGTTATTGGGATATTTGTATTTCTTTTGTGCCCAATTCTGGGGGCAGATAATAGTGGATTGCTTCTTCTTCTGTGTGGATGTAGGCAAATTTGCCGAACCACATTAAATCTCGTCTTTCGTTCTGATTTGATATCTACCCGTGTGATTGGTAATTGCTAAAGTGAGTAAACAGGAATTAATTGGAAGTCTAAACCGGTTCAATCTGCTGCGCGCATCCCAACAGCAAGGCCGACGAAGGCCATTAGGATGGTAGCCGCCACCCGATGCGTCGATGGTATCTGGCCTTGCACACGTGTAGCCGCCCGATAGTGTCATGGGGGCATTCCTTGGTCGCACCGCGCGACAGGTTTGTCGCCATAATGGCACGCAGCTCTACTGCATGCAGTGCCCGTCAATATGGCATGACCGGCGAGAACACCCCATGTTAAAATAATATACTATAATATAAATAATAATAATATATATTATTACTTATATATTATAATATATAATATACTATATATTATATAATATAGTATATAATATATGGTGTATTTGTTATTAAAATAATATACTATATATTATATAATATATTACATAATATATAGTATATTATATAATAATAAGTAATAATATATTTACTATTTATATTATAGTATATTATTTTAACATGGGGCGTTCTTGTCGGTCATGCCGCACTGACGAGCGCCGCATGTAGTAGAGTCGTGCATCATCATCACGGCTAGACCCGTCGCGCGGCATGACTAGTAGGAACGCCCCCATGGTGCACTAGGCTACTGTATGTGCGCAAGGCTAGATACTACCGATGCATTAAGCGACGGTTGCATCCCGATAGTCGCCATTAGCCTTGCTACACCGACGAGCATCGTGGCGGTGGAGTCGCGTACCTCCATGGCGATTGGAGTAGTCGCACGACGTGACTATCAAGAACGCCCCCATTGTGCGACCAGGCGATTGCACGTGCACAAGGCCAGATACCACCAATGTGCCAAGCGATGGTTGCCATCTTGATAGCCTCCGTCAGTCTTGCCGCACTGACGGATACCGCATGTGGTGGAGCCGCGTGTCACCCTGGTGACTAGACCCATCATGCACCATGATCAGGTCTCGAGGGCACAGGTGGGTGGGTGCCTTGGTATCACGGGACTAGTCTTTTGCTAGGCCAAATCTATGCGGTGCTCCAATATTCCCTGCATAAAGGAGCCAGCCGATACATTTCAGCAACATAAAACTAATGCCGTAAATAAGCCAAACACCATAAAAGGCATAAGAAAATGATAAGGCGACACACTCAAATATGCAATGGCAAAACCAGTGCTTTCATTAATGAAAATGGAAAGATTACAAGTAAATGCAACTACTGCTAAACCTATCCTAAGGGCTCAAGAGGCGGAGGAGGCAATAATAAACTGCAAGAATCTGCAAGGAAATCGACCCACAATTGTTCTCGCTCACCCTCTCAATACTATACATACAGGGCATTCTACCAAGTCCCGCCCCAAGGGTTCCAAGGTATTAAGGAGATTTACATTTTTCTGGCTCATCGTTGGAAGCCCCGACACAAGGAAAAACCCCCAAAACTAGCCAAAACAAGGAAAAAATGCCTTAGCGGTAGTTATTCATGACATCTATTTACAAGTATGTACATGATCGTGTCAGAGGCCATGGCCAAGCAAAATGCTGGGCAAAATAGCCCTGATAGACTCCCCCACTTGATCAGGTCGATGTCCTCATCGACATGCTCCGCTTGTATGCTTTGACCCGATCCTCCTCATGCCATAATAGGTCCTTTAGCTCCCAGCTTGCTTCTGATTTGGGAAGTCTTTTCCACTTCACAAGTACTCAATCATCTGTGCACCATTAGGTAGAACATGGACTCTATCTACCAAAATGTTGTCAACCTCTCTCTAAGGAGGTGGTAATAGGGATCAGACAGTTTAATGTGTTTCTCATGGGATCTTTCAAATCGACAGGGTATGATTTGATGCAGCTTCCATGAAACACTGGATGTATCTTGAGCCATGCCGGAAGTTACAACTACTAGGATACATTTCCTAGCCTTTCAAGGATGGGCAAAGGACCCTCATACTTGCGAACCAGTCCTTTATACACTTTGCAAAAGAACTGGAGTTGGGTTGGTTGGAGCTTGACTAGCACCATGTTGCCTTTCTTGAAGTCTAGAGATCTCCTTCCCTTATCGACCCGCTTTATCTTCTTGGAAGCCTTCTCCAAGTATGCTCATGCAATCTCGACATTGCAGTGCCACTCCTTGGCCAAATGATATGTCGATGGGCTATTCCCAGTGTACCCCACAACCACTATATACGGAGTAGAGGGTTGTTGTCTAGTGATGATTTCAAAAGGGCTCTTGCTTGATGCAGAGCTCTATTGCAAATTATAGGAGAATTGGGTTATGTCAAGCAGTTTTATCCAATCCCTTTGGTTGGCACTTACAAAATGCTGTAAGTATTGCTCAAAGAGAGTATTTATTTTTTCCATCTGGCCATCAATTTGAGGGTGGAGACTAGTGGAGAAGTATAACTTGGATCCCAATAGCTTGAAAAGCCTAGTTCAAAATCGCCCTAGGAACCTGGGATCTCTGTCACTGACAATGTTCTGAGGGATGCCCCTGTACTTTACCACATACTTCAAGAAGAGTCTAGCTGCCTCCTCCGCGGAACAATGCAGGGTGCTGGGATGAAGATGCTGTACTTCAAGAACCGATCCACCACCACTAGGATCAACACATACTCCCTTACTTTTGGCAAACTCGAAATGAAGTCCATAAAGACGCTCTTCCATGGCCGCTCCGGCATATGCAAGGGTTCAAGAAGGCCACTAGGTTTGCTCCTCTCTACTTTGTCCTATTGGCAAATGAGACACATCCAGACATACTCTTTCATATCCTCTCCCATCTTTGGCCAGTAGTATGCCCTCTCCAAGAGGGCAATAGTTCAATGCATTCTTGGATGACCAGCCCAAAGAGTGTTATGGCATTCCCACAATAGTTCTCCTCTAAGGTTGTCCACCTGAGGCATATACACTCAACATCCTTTTGTCAAAATGAGCCCATCTTCAGACCAAAACCGCGGTGCCTTCCCTTTATCAATGAGCTGCTTCAAAATAATAGCTGTAGGATCCTTCAACGGTCTATCTCAGATCTTTATTAGCAGAGTTGCTTGAACTTGGCTGACTCATCCTTGCTCCACCACCTTTAGAGCAACGAGCTCTGCCTTGCGGCTCAAGGCATCGACCACATAGTTCATATGCCCTGACTTATATTCCATGACCATGTCAAACTCCACCAAGAAGTCCTGCTAGTGAGCTTATTTTGGAGATAGCTTTTTCTATGTTTAGAAGTAGCTGAGGGCCACATTATCAGCCTGCATCATAAATCGTGACCCAATGAGATAGTTCTCCATACTCTTTGATAGTGAACCACTGCTATCATCTCCTTCTCATGAACAATGTATCGCCTCTTCGTGTCATTCAGCTTCCGACTTTTAAATGCCACCGGATGGCCCACCTGAACTATGACCCCTCCAATAGCAAAATCTGAGGCATCAGTGTGGACTTCAAAGGATAAATTATGGTATGGAAGCCACAGCACAGGCTCCTCCATCATGCAACTTTCAAGTGCTCGAAAGCTTCTTGGCACCTTGGACACCAATTCCACGAATGATCCTTCTTCAATAGTTCAGTCAGTGGTGTAGCTCAAAGAGAGTAACCTATAATAAACCGCCTATAGTAGTTAACAAGCTCCAAGAAAGATCACAGTTCCATCACTTTAGTAGGGGCCTACTACTCTTGTATGGCTTGGACCTTCTCCTAGTCCACTCGGATCATGCTGCCATCAACACGATGTCCCAAGAAAAGAATCTCTTCCTGGGTAAAGTAACACTTCTCCTCCTTCACATAGAGGGAGTTTTTCCATAAAACTTGGAGGATGATCCGCAAGTGCTTCGCATGTTCCTCCAGTGTTTAACTATACATAATAATATCATCAAGGTACACCACCATAAATTTGTCAAGATAGTCATGGAACAACTGGTTCATTAGTGTGCAAAATATGGTTGGGGCATTGGTCAATCCGAAAGGCATCACCAGAAATTCAAATATTCTATACCTCATCACACAAGTAGTCTTGCCTTCATCCCCCTCTGCGATCTAGACTTGCCAATACCCGAATCTTAGATCCAGCTTGGAGAAATATCATGCTCCATGTAGCTGATCAAACAAGTCTGTAATTAGAGAAATTGGATACTTATTCTTCATAGTCACCCTGTTCAGGGCTTGGTAATCAACATATAAGTGAAGACTCCCATCATGTTTCTTCTGAAAGAGTACCAGGGCTCCAATGGGATCCTTTGAGCTACAAATGAGCCCTCCCTTTAGCAAGTCATTAAGTTGTTTCTGGAGTTCTACAACCTCCGGTGGAGCCATGCAATAAGGTGGACGAGCAGGAGGCTTTGCACCTGCCTCTAGCTCAATTTTGTGATCCACCATCCCCCGAGATGGCAAAGTCTTCGGCAACTCGAAAGGCATCATATCTTCAAACTCTTGTAGGACTTTAACCACCATATGAGACAAGGGATCCATGTCCTTGGTTTTTGATTCTAGCTTCATAGCAGCCACATAGGTTAATTCTCTCTTCTTCATTCCTCTCTTTAATTGAAGAGAAGAGATGTGTTGTATTCCTCCTTGAGTTTGCCGAGCAATAGGAATAACACAAGGGGACTCATCCCCCATCATGCACGATGCATCTAGGAATGGCATTGGAACCCTCTTAGCTGCTTGACGAAACTCCATACCCAGAATCACCTAGAAATCATTCAGTGGTATAGCCATGAAATTGGCTTTTTCGTACCAATTTTCAACTCGCATTGGCACCTTGCAAGTCCAGCAATGGGCCGAGCTTCCGAATTCATAGCCTTCATTCTACTGGAATCCCCTTCTAGCTTCAATCCAAGGCGGGTAGCTTCACGATTAGCAATAAAGTTATGGGTTGCCCCTGTGTCCACCATTGCCTGGGTTGCACGACCAATGAGTTATACTTGCATATACATGAGTTCATTGGTTCGCCGATTGGCATGTTGGTGAGTTTAGTATGTCTTCGACTGTTATTGCTGCTTTGGCTACTGCTACTTGGATGGCTTGGGATACTCCCCCACTTGATCCTAGATGGCATTAAGCAACCTAAAGGCACCCATGCGAGGACCCTCAACTTGCTCCTCTTCACCATTTCTATTGTGGTCTTCCTGGTTAGTTGGGCTCCACTGCACACTAGCTTGCAAGGCATTAAGAGCCTGCTTCCAGGGATAGTTCTTTACCATATGTGGCCTTCCGTACAGGAAGCACCCAAACTTTGAGATCCTTGATAACTCTGGCCCCTTAGTCTTAGAATCTTTCGTCTTCTCATTCACCACACCCTTTCCTTTTGACAACTTCTGATTCTTGGAGGTATTTTGAATGGGCTTCCTCTTCTGGTGGTCAGAGGGGAGATAATCTATCAAGCGCTCAGCTACAGCTTGAGCAAATGCCAAGTCCGTGACACCCATCCATTGCAACTCATGCTAGGCCTATGGTTTCAAGCCCTCCAAAGAGTAGAATAGCTTGTCTTTCTCGGACATATCCCTAATGTCCAACATCAGTGCTAAGAACTACTTCATATATTTTCGAACAGTCCCCGTGTGCTAGAGATGCCTCAAGTTTCCCCGAGCAATGAGGTCCACATTCTCTGGCAAAAACTGGGCCTTAATCTCTCCCTTTAAGTCTTCTCAACTGGCAATGATGCAATGACTTGCTTGAATGTATTCATACCGAGTTCGCCACCACAGTTTAGCATCCCCGGTCAAGTAGCCAAGATGACCTTCGTATCCTCTGAGTCAAGCCACACCGTCTAGAAGTACTGCTCGATGTCGAATAAGAAGTTCTCTAACTCCTTTGCATCATGAGCTCTATTGTAACTTCAAGGCTCTAGTGCTTGCATCCAACCTGCCTCACATTTCCTAACACCTAAAGTCGGCATGGTACCCACTGCCTGAGTCAGCACTGCAACCCTGGTGGTCAAATCATTCAGTTGTTCCCTTAAAAGCTTGACGGCTCTTAAGTATTGTCACCGGGATTGTCCATCGTCTCCACAAGTTGTTCCTGACTCAGCTCCAAGTTTGCAACATGATCCACCATCAAGAACAAATATGCCATGATCTCATCCATGTGGGACAACTGCATCTCCATTGTAGACATCCACTCATTGTGGCTTTGCAGTTTTGCATTATCAGCTTGTACATCTACTGGGATTGCTGTGACAACCGTCGCCTCCTTGTGCACCATCCCACTTGTCTCTCCATCGTTCTTGCAATCCATGTGAGTTGTACCAATGTCCACAGTCATGCCTGCTCTGATACCACTTGTCACGGGGCTAGTCTTTTGCTAGGCTAAATCCATGTGGTGCTCCAATATTTCCTGTACAAAGGAGCCAGCCGATACATGCCAGCAACAGAAAACTAATACCGTAAATAAGATAAACACATAAAAGGTATAAAAAAATGGTAGGGCAACACACTCAAATGTGCAATGATAAAACCATTGCTTTCATTAATGAAAATGGAAAGATTACAAGTAAATGCAACTATCGCTAAACCTATCCTAAGAGCTTAGGAGGCAGAGGGGCAGCAATAAACCACAAGAATTCGTAAAAAATTGGCCCATGATTGTTCTCGCTTACCTTCCCAATACTATACATGCGAGGCATCCTACCAATTCTCACCTTAAGAGTTCCAAGATATCGAGGGGACTTGCATTTTTCTGGGTAATCGCTAGAAATCACGATACAAGGAAAAATCCCTAAAACTAGTTAAAATAAAGAAAAAATACCTTAGCGACAGTTATTCATGGCATCTATTTACAAGTATGAACATGACCATGTCAGAGGCCATGGCCAAGCAAAATGCTGGACAAAATGGCCCTGACACTAGGCTTGCACCAACACCACCGTGCTTGCATCCCATTGCCTTCAACCATATCGCTAGACAGATGTCCCATCCCATTGTACCGCGCCGACGGTAGTCGACGCGATACCGCTATCATCGCCACGACCAGTATGCATGCATCAACAAATATACTATATTATAATATATTATAATAATATTATGTTATTATATTTCTTAATTTTTAATTTTTTATTAAATTTTAAAGTGAAAATTCATAAATTGTACCTATGATTTTTTCATGTAATTTTCAAAAAAAGCCCACTCATGTATGTACTTTCCATGCTTTCAAAACAACCTAGATTGATAAATATATTTAAGATGGTACTAATTTTATAATATTTAATAAAAATAATATTATTTTAAAAAAATATATTTAAGATGGTACTAATTTTATAATATTTAATAAAAATAATATTATTTTAAAAAAAAATTCACATACATGCACCTATGCTATTCCCTTTTTTTTTTTTTTTTTTTCACTGACAACTTTATGTGTGACATACATACATGCATCTGACAGTAGCACTGTGACAATTTCTGCAGCACGACTAGATTCATTGAGGAACTGTGATATTAAGAAGAAAGAACATTGGAGAGTTCAGTGTCACAGAATGACCTTACCAATTAATGAAGATTTGATTTTACCACGTTTCCTCTTTTACAGAACCTGTTTGATGTCGATGCCCGATGAAGGGCACAGTTTACGCAAAAGCCCAAAGGTAGGATAACAGAAGGGAAGGGCAGGACAGCAGCTACTAGAAGTTAAAGAGTTTTGCTCATTGCTTCAACCACAATGCTCTGTTTTACATTAAGGCAGGTTCTTTAAAAGTTCTCAAGCATTTTGACCTAAGAAGATCTAAATTTACAAAATCCCATGTAAGATCTTGGTCAAGTTCTTGCAATAGACTCTTTTCATGGTAGGCATCTGGAAACAGACTATAATAGCTAAAGAAAACCAAAGACTCCGACGGATAAATAGAAAAACACACCAATTCTGGTAAGTCACCGCTCACGAGAACACACTTACAAGGAGTTACTTTCAGCTTACTGATCCTTTTAAGATTTGAAAGAATTATAATACTGACATAATTGAAGGCTATTCCTAAGATAAAAAATCTTTGTATGCCAGATGCAGGGGCTTTAAATAAACTTCATTTTGTGCTGCTTCTTTACATTCAATTTTCCTTAAAAATAAATCCTAATTTAACAAGGGGCAAACAAAGTCAAAAGAAAGTACAACTAAATCCAATGTACTTTATGATTGTGATAAAATAAACATGAATATCTAATCATACATACCCACAAAATAATATCTTGGTCTGAGACATACATCAAATATGAAAAACGCAAGTTGCAAAATCGGAAACCAAACTTGCTGGTCCAAAATACATTACCTTTTCATGAAAAAAAAAGGGAGGGGTACTGATCAAAAGCACATTCATGGTGCAAGTTCGGACTGCAAAAGAATTACCTGGTATAAATATTATTATTAATGCCAATAATATTTTCACAGATTGGGTGGAGCAAGAAAAGAAGAGTAAAGGATTTAATACTATGAAATACAACTCAAACGTATATGAATTAGGTCAGTTCGGATGTGTACGCCACGGTCACCAACTGGCAGCAGTTAATGCCAGATGACTCGAGATCTGTTCCTACATGGAGTGTGCCAGTCATGCTTCAGAGTTATGGTATGACCGTGGCAAACACAGCAGAATTGACTGCTAGAGTAGGTTATTTTTCCTGCTGCTGCTGCTGCAAGCTGATCAATTTGAAATAGGGCCCATTATTATTCTCCACCAGGGTTGAATGGTTCCCTTGTTCTATGATCTTCCCATTCTGCAATACTGAAATAACATCAGCATTCTGGATAGTCGATAGCCTGTGTGCTACCATTACTGTTGTGCGATTCTTCATGACCCTATCAAGTGCCTGCTGGACCACACGCTCTGACCCAACATCAAGTGCACTTGTGGCCTCATCAAGCAACAAGATGGCAGGATTCTTGATAATGGCTCGGGCAATAGCAATGCGCTGCTTCTGCCCACCTGATAGTTGGACTCCTCTCTCCCCAGCTTTTGTCGAGTAGCCTTCTGGGAGGGCACTGATGAAGGAGTGGGCATTTGCGAGCTTGGCAGCCTCAACAACCTCTGCCTCTGTAGCACAATCCTTACCATAGAGGATGTTATCATAAATAGTCGTGGCAAAGAGTGCTGGCTCTTGTTGAACAAGGCCTATGTGTTTCCGGAGGGATTGTAGTCTAAGCTTTTTAGTATCTTTACCTGTAAGAAATTAAATGCATAAGTAGACATTGAACCAAATAGGTGTAACGCATGTATCAGTTGGAGAAAAAGGAAAGTCTAGAGGCAGACCATCAATCAGCACTTTTCCAGCGGTTGGGTCATAAAACCGTAGTATCAGAGCTAATACAGAGCTCTTGCCTGAACCACTTGTACCCACCAGTGCCATGCTCTTCCCGGCCTTCACTTTAAGATCAAAGCCCCTGAAAATGATAACTTCAGGCCTAGAAGGATAGCAGAACTCTACTCCCCTCATCTCGATCACTCCCTCAACCCTTCCCACATCCTCCCCAACATCACCTAAGATCTCAGTCTTCCTGTCCATCACCTCAAACACTGATCCGACCATTTGATTTCCTTTAATGATGTCTGGGGCTAGTGCCAGTGTCTCTCCCATGGCTAATGCCGTAACTATGAGAACCATGAATGATTTCATGACAGACTTAAAGCTGGCAAGCTCTTTGGCCATGAGGACCGAACCATACCTGCAAAAACACAGACCAATTCTCAACAACTATCCATGTAAAAGATCTGGAATGATACAGCAGGGAGGGAAAGATTCACCCTAACTAGCACTGCAGAAGGAAAAAGCATAACAGATAGTGACCTAATCCAACCTAGCAATTTTACCCAATGATATATCTTTCAAAATTTGCATCCAGATCAGTTCAATTCACTTTGAATTCATGGGATTTAGTCTGGAATCCATACTTGATACCCAGTTGGGTTACGTCTGGATCAAGAAAACCATGAACTAAACCTCATCTGTAAATGCTCCGACACTATTTCTAATGTTTGACACCCCTATGGTAGCTGATCCCACATTGGTAGGCTATACACCAAAATAGATGATTGATAAGCCCATTTATTAACCCCACTGTCTAAATTTGAAAAAAGGCAAATTAGAATTCAGATAGTAGACCCCTTATAGCTTGGAAAATGATACAAATTTATAGTTATAATTTCAAGTATAAGTTATATGAAAATGTGTTGACACAAACTATTGAACAAGTTCAACGAATCAACACTCTTGGACAACCTGATGCCAGTCGAATTCCTAGATAAAGAGCAAATACTCTGGAAACCCCAGGGAATTTGAACAGTTTGACCTAGTAGGTAATAAAGTCAATTAGAATCATCGTTATTCATCAAGATTTTCCCACAAAATTGTGAGTCAAGCACAAGAATCACTTTAGTGAAGGATAAAGAAATAGCATAGCTTTGAGAATTGCATACCACAAGGCCAGGGCATACGAAGCAAAGAGAAAGAACTGAGAGACACCATAAAAAACTCCTGCACCCTGGCCACGCCGAAAAGAGCGCCTGGAGGGTTCCTTGAGCTCATTGGCATAGAGATCAATAACCTTCTCTTCTGAGCAGAAGGCAGCAACCGTGCGGATGTTACTTACAGCCTCAGCAGCCAGCATGTTCGCTTTTAGGTACGCCTTATTCAAGTTGCCCCCATAACCTTGCATGAATAATTTCTGCATGTAAGAAAGCAAGAATGGGTAATTCATGGGTATGAGAACACTCTGACAATCATAACCAAAGTGGAGAAGCAAACCTCACTGATATGCCCACTGACCATCAAAGGGTATGTGGCTAGGACAACGAGAGTTAAACGCCAATTTAGGATGAAGGCAATGATGAGTGACGTTACAATCATTCCAATATTCTGCAGGAGGATTGTTGAGCGGTCAACAACTATTGTCCGCAGGAGTGTGGCATCAGTTTCCAGGCGAGATGACAACATTGCACTAGTATTATTGGTGTCATCAAACCATCCAATCTCGTTTCTTAAAATGGCTAGGATTGAACAAGTATTTGAAAAAAAAAGAAAATCAGATAATTATCCAAAACATGTTATAGGCATTCTTAAAAAGGACTAATACATCAAGTCAAGCACAGCATATGAGCTAACTATTTCTTTTGGGGAAATATATGTGCTATATTTTTTCCACAAATATACATAGTTTTCCCCCTTTTTTTCTTTAATAATACAAAGGGCTCTTGATTCTCCAAATAGGACTGTAATAGTTAACATGGCATCAAAATTGAATTATTTATACATTGGTTATATCAATTTATAGAGGCATGGGTTAGATAGGGACTCTCATGGAAGCATAATTCAGAAGAGCTATATCAATAACCAGCACAAACTGGCATACTAAACAAAGGAAATCCAGTCAAGCAATTTACCTCCAAACATCTTCTCTCTCACTCTAAGTGTCAGTCTTTCACCCATAATGCCAAAGTTGAGGTGCTCAATGACATGGAATATTACAGTGAGAACAGCACCACAACAGAAGAGGATTGCAATCTTTTTCACTTCCCTCTGTGTCGCCTCCCAACCCATATAGTAGGAAACAAGAGCTTGCGTTACTCCAAGAGCAAATAGTGGCATTTGAGAACCAGCCACAAGGGCACCTATAGTGCCAAAAACACCGAAGATCCAGTCAGGCCCCACCATGGAGTATAATCTTTTAACAGACACATGCGTCACTTTTGGCGAATCATTTGACTCAGCAGCAAAGCGGCTGACAGAATCCTTATCAGAGCGGAAGCTTGCTCCAAAGCTTGTGGTTCTACCGGACAGTTCTCGAGAATATTTGATGCTAAAACAAAGGACATTAGTAAGCCAGCAATCCAACATGTGGGCAATGCAGGCAATTACTAAGAAGTAGAATTACCTTAGAGGTCGCGCTGTACCACTGCTCTCTGAGTATGATGAGCGTTTTTGATAAGAGGCCTCTTGTAGCTGAACTAGAGATGCATAGGCACTGAGAGGATCTGACATGAGATGCTCATGAGTTCCAGTCTCCACAACCTTCCCATTTTGGACAACTGCAATGATGTCTGCATTCCTGATTGAGGACAGCCTATGTGCAACCACAACCGTGGTGCGGCCCACCATCACCCGGTCAAGTGCCTCTTGAACGCTCTTCTCGGACTCAGCATCAAGTGCACTCGTAGCTTCATCAAGGAGGAGGATAGATGGGTTCTTAAGTATTGCCCTTGATATCGCAATACGCTGCTTTTGCCCACCTGATAATTGAACCCCACGCTCACCAACCTGCAATATTTGCTGGTTCATCCATGTTCTAGGCTTATACGAAGAATGACAAGCGGTTACTACTTACTAGAATGACACTTGCAAGAATAAAACAGAGAACAATGACCTGTGTCTCATATCGATCAGGAAGGTGGTTTATAAAGGTGATGGCCTCTGAAAGCTTAGCAGCATGTGTTATCTCATCCAGGGTCGCATCATCTTTCCCATAGAGGATATTCTCCCGGATGCTTGTGGCAAAAAGGGCAGGCTCCTGATTGACCAGCCCAATCTGTTGCCTCAACCACTTGAGCTCCAGTTGCTTAATGTTATGGCCATCCAGTAGTATTGCCCCAGAAAAGGGCTCATAGAACCGCTCAATGAGAGAGATCACCGTGCTCTTTCCTGAACCACTTCCACCAACAAGGGCAACAATCTTCCCTGATGGTATGTCAAGATTTAAGCCATTGAATATGAGGACATCAGGACGTGATGGGTAGCTAAAGCACACATTGCAGAACTGGATATGCCCATCAACACTAGGTAGCATCCGGCCTGTCCTTCCACTTGTTTTGTTAACAGTGTTCCTCTCTATCATCTTGAAGATTGGGTATGCAGCAGTTCTTGCTCTGAGGAATGTGGAAATGTTTGGTGCTGCCTGGCCTAATGACCTGAAGAGCATTGAAAAAAGCATCATGTACCTTGTTGACTTTTGATATTAAGGCCAATGCCTTATGATATTAGTTTGAGAAATTAGAAACAAGATAATCTGTTTGCTTCCATGTTTTCTCAGTTTCTGGAAATTCCATTGCAGTGATATGTCAATGCGTTCAAAAATAATCTCCATACGATTTTTAACAAATAAAAGCAATGATCTAAAGGAAAAAAAACAGATGAACTTGAGGAACTAGTTCAAAGCATTCAATAGTAGCGTAAAGCGTATTCAATAGATATATTTTCCTACAAAAGTTATATTGTATGTTGATATTCCATGAACAAGTTACCACTTTGAAACAGATCATCGTACCAAAACTGCATGCCTACTAGAAATGCCATACTTCTATAAAGCTATTACTAGACACTGGATATAATAACTGCCTGCCCTACGGAATATGATCAATCAATTGAATGGGAATAAATTGGATGTTCATAAACCGCATTTGTTTTATCATGAAAGGTTAGTCCTCTTGTTCCATGTTTCAAGGTTGAATTACATCCTGGAAACGGATCATAACCATCAAACAATGGGTTGGGGAAACTTACAGTCCAGCGATGACAACATTGAGCATTGCTGTAAACGACTCTCCTCCATTCGCTATATTCTTATGGACAACAATGCTAGCGTACCACACAAGCAGCGCCCACGAGCAGAAGAGAACACAGTGCATGGACCCAAGACCAAGTCCCTTGGCCAGCCCGCCCTTCTTCCCATAACTGTAGGTCTTCAGCAGGGCATTCCTATAAGCCTTCACCGCCTTGTCCTCCCCTACAAACGCTTGCACAGTCCGAACATTGCCTATCACCTACACACATAAACATCATAGACCAAAATTAATAAAAATTATTCACCCAGCTTAGACAACTTATATGATGTATATCAGGAAAAGAAAATGATTTAAGATTCGGAGAATTGGAGCTGGACCTCTTCAGCGATCTCTCCGGCCTTGACGTAGGATTTCCGGACACGGGCGATGAGGCCGGTGGCGATGTAGGCGTAGATGCCGCCGGCAATGGCGATAAGCGGGACGATGGAGAGGGTGACGAGGCTGATCTGCCAGATGTGGGCGAATCCGATGACGAAGCCGCCGATGAATCGGCTGATGTAGTGCATGAAATTGCCAACCTGAGGCAAAGTTTGCGCATCAGTTCAATTATGAGCCAAACGTGACTTTTTGAACGGTTACATCAAAGAACTTGAATTCAAGACGTTCGTTGAAATCCATCATCGATTCAAGCATCGAAAGCAATTGAACCAAACGCTCCATGCAAATTCTTCGCCAGTCTAATCGATAGAGAAAGCCTAACCTAGCCATTCCGCGATCATCCCCTTCCCGTCCAAAACTCTAACTCTTAGATTTAGTCTTGGCCATGGCGCGCTCAGGGACAACGGAGGAGGATCGCCCCCGCCAAGGGTCGGTGACTGGAGGTTGAGAGATACAGAGAGGCGCGCCTCATCGCCCGCCGAAGACCTCCGTGTTGGGGGAGAGCGGCGGTCGCCGTGGACTCAAGAAGCAAGAAGGGGACGAATCCGAAAAATAAATCCGGAGGTTAAAAAGTTGGTCATACAAAGATGAGGGACCCGTAAATAATTTCGTAAATAATTTGAGAACGACCAGGAATATATGTATAATTTTAGCACAACCTAATTCCGCATAAAGTATTTATCATCGTAATGATGTGGAAGAACAGCGCTTCGTATGCGAGCACCATCTAAAATTTTCGTCCCATAAATGAAAACAACGTGCATCTCAACCGTGACAGGGTGACAGCTAATAAGAAGATAATGAAAAATTAAAAAAAAAAAAAAACAAAAAGGGGGAGGACATGAGGCCAGCTTGCTTCAATGGCGATGGCAGACGAGGGGGTCGAACCCCCAGCAGCTACTGTCAGGGGCATTCCGGGAATAAAAAAGCCCATTAATGAATCGCCCGGAAGCTGAGCCCAACGCATTTCCCGTGAAAGAAGCCGTGCAGGGGGCTGGCGCAACGAAGCTCCGCCTATCGCTCTCACTGGCGACGTACGATACCGCGGCGTATGTCCTTCCGGTGGACCCCAACACATAAATTGAAACTTTTTTCCGGCCCTCGGCTTGGGAGAAAATTTTGATTAATTGAGTCATATATATTAAGGGACACACAAAAAAAAAAAAAAAGCACCCTCACGTATACCTTGATTCAATTTTTGGAAAAAAAATATTAAATGAATCAGACCGAGCGGATCGGTCTAATAGTCAATTGCCATTGTCACCCCTCTTGCATTTAAATGATTCAGGATCAAAACAAGGATGAAACCCCATTCTGTTTTCCACCGTTTTCTCTGGAATTTGGATTGGTCCACTGGATATCTAAGCTTGTCAGTAGTGCTTTACACAAATACAATTTGGCATTTTCTCTACAAGGACACATCTTCGGAAGACGGTTTTATCTTTGCACAAATCCACCATTAAATTATATAATAGTTATTTCAAGATTTATGCACATAGATAAATAAATAATTTGGAAGTACCTAGAGATTTACACATGATCCTAATGGTTGGCATCGTAAAAGTGGATTAATCATTCTTTCACATAGAAGATACAATGGAAACCCATCTAAGTATGTACTTTAGAGAGGTTATTCCGTGAGCTAGACCACAACCATTTAGGGATCCCACATAAAGTTGTTGCAGTCTCCTTTGTAATTATTATAGCTTCTTGGATACATCATTACAGCCGGTAGATGATACGGCACAAGTTCACAACAATAGGTCACCAGTTTTGCATTCATTTTTTTCGTTTAAGATTCCATTGTTACTTTAGCATTTTCATATTTTATAATTTTTGTTTGATAAGCCAAAATCTTATAATATTTTATAAAATTATAGCTTGTGATGCCTTCATGCAAATATATATCATTCAATAAACAATTCTGCAAGGAGAATAAATATCAAACGAAATGCGAGTTGACAAAAACGAAGCTGTCAAATATTAGGGATGGAAGTCTACATGCTACCATGGTGGGTCATTTATGAGCAGAATTTTTGTTGGCAGGGTGGAAATTGGTAATGCTAAATATCAAGATTTTTCGAATCGATTTCAGGTATTTTCTTATGGTCTCCATTCTCTCTACTTTTATATAATCGGAACGGTTTGAAGGCTGCCTTCGCATGACTAACCTTCTACTACTACTGGATCTAAAACCTTCACGACTTTAATATTTTTATTAAAAAAATATGCTTTCCATACTCATCTCTTGCTTAGAAATGGAAAAAAAAAAAAAAAAAAAAAGTAATACCAAATTCCCCGCAGATGCATTGCATGTATTGTGCTATAATCTTAAAAATCCGTGTGCTGTACATTAAACTTAGAAATCCAGTTTAAGTTTCCCAAAATTCGTACCTATGATGAACTTAAAAGAAAGTAAAAAAGGCAGAGCAAGCACAGTTTTGCCACCTATTTTTTCCCTTGACAATCAATGCTTGCAACAACTCTAATTACTGCTCAATAACCAAAAATTTATAGGACGCGGAAAAGAGACCTTAAAAGAAGAGACATCCGCTCCCAGCATCAATTTGCTTATGAAAAACCATATATAGGTAGAAACACATCACCCACAGAGCCAAATAAAGGCGAGAAGTAAAGGCATCTTCAGTAAAGCATAATATCATTTTCACCTACTCCCATTATTACCAAGATCTAAACTTTGGAAACGCCCAAAAAAACATAAAAATAAAAAAATAAAAAATAAAAAATCTAGCAGCTAAACAATGAGAAATCTTGCCGGAGTTCACATACCTTCTCAGATATGGCATCCTGGACTACAATGATATCGCTAGTAATGGCGGCGATCACCTCTCCTGTCGAAGCCTCCGTGTCGAAGACTCCTATATCCTGATCTAACATGGAGCGAAGGTAGGCTAGCCTCATTTTTGCCGCTTGCCTCTCCCCCGTGTGCATCCAACAAGCCACCTCTAACAAAAAAAGATTAATTCACAGCTTAATTTTAAGTTCATAGAGTTCTCGACCAACGCAAGAAATAATATATATTTAATTTTTTAAAAAAATCACGTACCAATCCATGATGAGAACAATATAACAATCCCCAGATAAACAAAATCCAAGGAGTACTGCAAAAAATAATATAAGAACTTAATTAGCAACATATAATGGAATCAGAGCTGGCCATTGAATGTACTTACTTTAGCGTCGCATTACTACCTTGGCGACTCTATGTGATACCGACGTAGGGAAGAGGTAAGCGACACCGATGATGTTTATGAGCTTTCCGAAGAATATGAAGAAAACGGGCACCGATGCCCCGTGGACGCAGGCACCTATAGAGCCCAAGGCCATGAGGAAGTAGTCCCATGTGTCGGCGAAGGCGAAGAGCTTCAAGAAGGGGACCTTTTGGACCTTCTTCTCTTCTCCATCCTTCTTCTTGTTCATGCCCCGTTCATTGTTCTTCTCAGGGCCTACTACCGAGCTCATCTTCTTCTTGTGAATGGGAGAGAGAGGGAGTGATGAGGGAGCTGGGTCAGGATGTTGGTTATAATAGTACCCAAGAACCGGTCGTTTCAAGATTTTTCTAAGAAAGCAAATGCTTGCCTTTCTTTTTCTTTTCTTTTCTTTTTATTTGGTTTTGAGTGTGCGGGATCGTGGGAGGCACGTGCGTCATTACTGCGGCTAAGCAACCGGATTGACTCGTTAGCTCCCGTAGGATGATGGCAGCATTAACGTAATATATATGTGTTATTAGAACGAGAAGGAGAAGCCGGAGGTTTATCTCGTTTCGTATCACGAAACTTGGAGAAGCGGGAGGAGGCCGTACGTGTAGGTCCGAAGGTTGCGCAGGCCACTTAAAACTTGGAGAGTGTCTCACCGTCCGACGGTACCGCTTGGACCCTTGGATTGGCTCTCTGCACTACTTTGAGTGAGGGAAAACAAAATGAGATGATTCCAAATATTATCTTTTCTCCATGCCATCCCAACTTCCAACTCTCCTTCTGCCCTTTCGCTTCGAGTTTGGGGAACCCTCCATGTGGTCGAACTTTTTCGCTCGCTTGAATTGCTTTCCGGTCAAGAAGTATGATTAAACATACATGATGCTGGACCGGTGAGACGCACCAGATATAATAATTTTTATTAGGTATGATTTAAAATTTATTATTTATCAAATTTTATTATATTTATTATTTTAAATTTATTTTAAAATTTTAATGTTTCTTTTTTGATTTAGAAATTTTTTTTTTTTTTTTCAAAAGTAAACCAGGAATGTTTAATACAGGTTCCGGAAAAAAAAAAATAATGATGATGATAATCAAACTTTTTTATTTTTATAGATATAATAAATTATATAAAATAAATAATTTTGAACGAAAAAAATAATTATAAAAATTCGACACTTACAAACATTGAATCCGAATAAGATTGTTTTAGCTATATATAATAGATATCTCGGCGGTAACCTAATTTTGAGTCATTTTTCTGTTATATTAGGCTATTTTAGTTTCATAGAAAATATCTGTAACATAGCCTTATGAGCGCATGATCTAATCTCTGTATGGCAAGTTAGTATATCGGAGATTTCGACTTTCAATTTGGCCCGATGGCACTCGTCATTTTTTTCATAATAAAAAATAAAAATTATTACCGAAAGTAATTAAAAGTTTAAATAAAATTTGGCTCATGTTAGACTAAAAATGAAATTTTACTCTCGAAACATACTTATCTTGGGCTTTGCTCTAATTTTAACCTTTTGGATTAGATTTGAGGAATTTATCAGCACCCTTCCTATCCAACCCGTTTTGAGATTAGAATTGTCTAAATTCCAAGTGGATAGACCATGGAGTTCCTAGCCTTTCATGCTAAATCTGGATTAGAATTTAGTGGATTCGCATTTAAACATGACCAAAGTGGCCTATTAGAATAAGTTTAATGCAATTTAGTTTAGAATGCAACAAATGAATGATAGATAACAAATTTTGATATTTATCGGATAATATATTAAATTTGGAACGATAAATTTGAAAACGACCTGTAATTTAAGAGGGTCAAGCAAATGGATGTGCCATTAGGATTAATATATATTTCTGTTTAAAAAGTAATCAAGATTTTGATTAAAAAAAGTAATTTAAGAGAGTCAAGCAATTGGATTTTAAAACATATTTAACTTTGGGAATCAGCTAAGCTTCCCTGACACATGAATATATATATATATATATGCATGCATGATGTATGTACATAGCTTTATGAGGACAAGATATAATCTATGAATGGCAATTTAGCATATCAGATATTTCAACTTTCAATTTGGCAGGAAGGCACTCATCAGTTTTTTTAATAGTAAAAAAGTAAAAATCATTGCTAGAAGTAATTATTGATTAAGAAATTATATAAAATGACCCGACTTGAATGTAAGAAAGTCAAACAAATGGATGTGCCATTAATATTATTATAAATTTTTGTTTAAAAAGCAATTAAGATTTTGATTAAAAAAAGAGGAACTTGTGGCTTCAATTTGTTTTTAATGCATAACACAAGTCATCGGCATTCTGCTTGTTTGTTAATATCATACCCGAAATATAAGATTTCTATATATTATAATTTTAAAACATGTTTAACTTTGGGAATCAGCTAAACTTCCTAGGCGCATGAATATATGAATATATATATATATATATAGCCTTATGGCTTAGCATGTCAGAGATTTCAATTTTCAATTTGGCAAGGTGGCACTAATTACTTTTTCATAGTAAAAAAGAAAAATCATTGTCAAAGGTAATTAAAAAATTATATAAAATTTGACTCTCACAAGAGTAAAATAGAAATTTTACTCTAAAAACATATGAACCGGACTTCATTTTACTTTTTAATATTTTGGATGAAATCCGAGTATTATATCAACACCCTTCTTGTCCAACCCACTTTGAGATTAGAATTGACAAAATTCTAAATCGATAGACCATGGAGTTGCTAGCTTTTGATGCTAAACCTGGATTAGAACTTGGTGGATTCACATTTAAATATGGCAAAAGTGACTTATTCGAAAATGTTTAATGTATCTTAGTTTTATATTGTCGAAGGCAACAAATAAATGTTAGGAGATAAATTTTGATATTTATCGGCAAACACACTAATAAATTTTGAACGATAAATTTGAAAACAACCAGACCATTAGGAAATTAGAGAAAGGCTAACATCGTCTACGATATGGAGACAGGAAGCATGGTTGGTAGATACGAGAAATTGGGTCCAATCTCTTTTGAATTAAGGACAAATAAATACGAAGGCAAAAACGGTTGGGATGGGGAAGGTTGGGAGGTCCTTCGTTAGACGGTGGAGTTGTGCTACGGGTGAGAGAATTTATTGCTAGTGAGAGAAAGAGAGGGATCATTTAATGATACAACCTGTAAGATTGAAACGTAGGATTGGCTTGGCTTCTCCTTCCAGTAGCCTGTAGGTGATATGTTTGGGCGGATCCCAACCTTCTTTCTTCTTTTTTTTTCCTTTTTTTTTTTTTTTTTTTTTTTTTTTTTTTTTTTTTGGTACATGATTCCAACTTTATTCAATGTCCCCAACCAACTGGAAGTGGTTTCACTTTTCCTCATCTCGGCTTTCCTCGTGTCTTTAGTTAGAAAAGTAGACGACAGTTTTATTTAATGCTAGCAATATGGGTGAACTTTGTACTTTGGACATGCCAGATCTTATATAATGCAGTTAGTTAGGGCATGCTTGGTGGTAATTGGGGGAGTTGGGCACCGGATCTATTTCTGTTTCAATATTTAGGGAGGATTGGAGTATGAAATATTCCAACCCTCCAAACCCCATCCCATCTTTTCTAAATATGCAAATTTCATCTTGATTTCATTTTGATTCTAGACATGAACCGGGAAATATGATCATTCTGATTCATATTCCAGTCTGATTTGGATCATAAGCCAAATGCATGCTTATCAGCAACAACGACGCTCTTCCTAATTATTCCTGAAGGATATTCATCTTGTTTCCTCTAGATGGCATTTTTGAAATAAAATAGCCTGTTAGAAGGTGTTTGAATGGTCAAAATGAAATAAATAGGTTAAAAGGTGGTCCTATTCCATTTTATCCCTAACTAGGCACATGCTGGATCCAGAATAAATCTGAAGCCACCTTTAACCTGGATAAAGATATAGTTTTTTTTTTTTTTTTTTTTAATAATAATAAAAAAACACGATCTTGTTATTATAATTTTTCAAATAATAATAGTAAGGGGACCGCTAATCATCTCATAGAGATGTTGCAAAGATGCATACATAAACTTGAGAAATGGAAAACATCTTTATGCAGCCCAATTCCATTGCAAAAAGAATTATTTAGCAAATCATATTTATGCAGCTAAAAGATTGCATTGTTGAATATCCATTAACAAGTTTCAATTTCAATAAGATTAAGAAATAGATATTATATACAAAGAAATAGGTAATTTACCTATCCAATATTTATATATTATTATTACGAATCATCCATAATTTCTTTCAAGCGACATCATGATAAGAATTATTTATTTATTTATTTATTTTCTAGTAGGTCGTACCAGGCATTGAACTCTTAAAAATGAACGTGGCATTTAAGGTGAGATTGATTTGTGTTATTGGATGATCGGGGTTTATTATCAAAGTCACCTCTAGAGGGTTAACGGCTAATTCATGGGCCCCTCCCCCTTTTCCATCTCTCTTTCTCGGTCCTTTATTATCTATCTATCCATCCATCTCTATCTCTATCTATCCTAGATCAAGATACAACAATGTTCATGTGAGTAAAGCTATCAAATACTGGAGCAACTCGAGCTTGGCTTGAACTATGATCAAAAGGTCCAAATCAAGCACAAAAAGTCGCAAATCTTAAATATGGCCAATTGACCTATAACAAACTTTAAATAAGACCCGAAAAGAATCTTGCCGAATCAAATTAGCCCGATAAGATTCAAATTTGGTAATATATTATAACATGTAATCGGTCATATATAGAGCTGATCATGGACCATCAAGGACCATATTACATATAACTTTAGAGATTATGAAATAGTGATTTTAGAGGATAAATATATAATAGACTATATTTGCAAGGTTATGTAGGTAAGAAAAATCTATGATCAATCATTAAATTTACTATGCATAAAATGTTTTTTTTTTTTTTTGGGTACATGGGGATGGGGGTGTGGGCAAGGGTAGGAATGCAGCATGCCTTAGAATCCAAAATCCAAGAAAAATACATCCAAAAGAAATGGCCTTGAGATATTACGAGAAATACGTCAACCAATTGGCTTCCTTCATGAAAAATACGTTGCCATTAAGTGGGCTTAAATGAAGCCAGATTTGAGCTCAAGTCAAGATTGATTACTTCAAGAATGCTAAAAGTTTGAATTAATTTCAATGTACAAGGCTACTTCGATAAAGGCTTGAATTTGAGTTCTAACTTCCATAGTCTTTACTATCATCTATTTGACTTACTTCGAATCCTAATAAATGGGATTGGAAATGGTAGAGTAGCAGTGTATTTATTGTTAAAAACTGCTATAACTTCATTATGAACCGGGGGGGCATCAAATCTCGCTTTGGCTCGTACATACGGAAGCTCTCTCCTCTTCCTCAAAAAGCGAAGCTATTTGAAAGGCTCTGCTTCTTTAATAGGATTTTGATGGTGGATAATCTCGTAAAGAACGGGCTTAATATTCTCCATTGATGTACTTTTTGTGGTGAAAGCGAAGAATCAAGAGACTAAGTTAAATGGTTTGCTGAGTGCAGTCTGAACGAGCGCTGTGACTTGGAAAGTGTGCCGAGTGTTCTTCTCCTTCGTTTCTTCTGTGGATTTGTGGCCTCCGAGGATTTGAGCTTCTTCTACCTTGCTCCGTGCTTTCCAAGCGTGCTGTATTTCTCTTATGATTCCCTCTCTCCTATGGGCCTGACCTTCGTTCTTCGGTGCTTTTGCTTTTCCCTGGTGTTTGAGCTTCGGTTTTCGTCGGGTGTGTGGCCCGTTTGTGGGCTTGTGCTTACGTCGCCGGTTTGCGCTTCCCGTTCGGCCATGGTGACCGATGGCAAGGAAAAAGCTCCGGATGGCTCTATTAACACGGAGCGGGCCGGCGGGGAGCGGTCTTGGGCCAACATTGTGCAGGGGGCATCACGATCCCTGTCATGGTCGTCATATTGGATATTGGAGGAGGATATCGATCACCTGTAGCAGGTCTTCTCGAAGGTGCTCGAGCTGTCGAGAGAGCTTCTCGACAACTTCCGTCGGCAATGGGAGGGCCGCCGGCTCTCGCTATCATGTTTGTCCAGGAAGGTTTGGTTGAAGCTCGAGCTGAGCTATGAGCCGGAGGTCTTCCTTTTGTTGTTCGGCTGACCTTGGTTATGGATTGTGCTAGGGTGAAGGGGGAAGGGCCATGATTTGTCGGTAGCCAACTATTGGCTCCGGACAAATGGGTTTCCGACTTCCTGCCGGCTCGTCAACCTGTCACCAAAACGGTGGTTTGGATACACCTTCCCGATCTCCCTCTGGAGTATTGGCTCCCATCGCTATCACGGCCGTTGCAGGTGAGGCTGGGAACTCTTTGTCCATAGACAATTTCACTGATCAGCTAAAGAAGATCGGTTATGCTCGTGTTCGGCTGGAGTTGGACGCCGCCAAACTTCTTCTTCCCGGTGTTCTAATCAAGGGCTAGAGGAAGGTTTTCTGGTAGCAGTTTGTGTACGAGAATTTGCCTCCAGTGTGCTTTAACTATGGCAGGATTGGGCATAATGTCGAGGCTTGTTGCTACCTTGCTCAGCCGGAACGTGGGGGCTTCTGGTAAGCAACCTCTGGGACCAAGAAATCTGGTGGATGTGGCGGTTGAGGAGGGTCGGAACCTGGGCTCACTTGGGGTTGACGGGTCCCCTTCCTCTGCTGCTTTGTCTGTGACTCCCAATCGTCTGAATTTTGGTCCCTAGTTGGTGACGTCTGAGTTCGTCAACCTAGACCTGCTGCTGCCTCCCCGAAGCCTGCTAGTGATCCTGACTCTATTAAGACCCTGACTTCTTCCACTGACCCGCCTTCATCTTCACCGCCCCGGTCTTCAGCTACGCCCCCTTCCACCTCTCCAAACTTGCCGTCGGATTCAGACGGTTGGCAGAAGCCGTCCAAGGTGGCAAGCCGTCCAAGGTGGCACGCCGTCGCACACCGGAGGCAGGCTTGTTGGACATCTCGGATGCTTTCTTTGAAACTTGGAAGCTTGAAGGCTTGAACCACTCAACTCTTGAATCCTTGAAGAATATTCAAAAATCTCACCAAAGGATTGCTTCCCCAATTGATTTTTGATGTTTATATAGCCTCCCAACACTTAAATGATCGTTTATAGCCGTTAGGGAAGAAAATATGACCATTTGGAAGCAAGTTGGAGAAGTTCTGCAGCCCAGAAAACTAGCCGTTATTGTTCAAGTGTCGACACTTCACCTCCAGGTGTCGACACTTCAGTTTCAAGTGTCGACACTTCAGTTTCCAAGTGTCGACACTTCACTTCCAAGTATCGATACTTCAGCTCCAGGTGTCGACACTTCACTGAAAGAGCTTTCTGAAGTTTTCTGTTTGTCTCAGGCCTTGAGTCGACACTTCACTCTTCAAGTGTCGACACTTGTTCCTCAGGTGTCGACACTTCATTTCCAAGTGTCGACACTTGCCTGTGCCATTGCTGAAACATCTTTAAATTGAAACTTTAACCTCTTCAAGTTCTTCCATATTAATTCCAAAGTCCATATACTTGATTTTTCATTAATTTAAAGACTTTTCCAACTGAAATACAAGCATTTCTTCATTCAATATGGTTGAGTACTAAGATCTGAAAAATATACTTAAAATATAATTAGTACTCATATATACTTAAACATTTTGTCAATCATCAAAATCAAGACCAGAGTCAATAATCTCCCCCTTTTTGATGATGACAAAACCTTTAAGTATATGAATAGGGTAAGCTTAAAAAGGATTAACAATAAGATAAACATGTAAGCTCAAAACAATGAGCACCAAGCTCCCCCTCAAAATATGATCCAAAAAATCTTCAAAAATATTTTTCAAAATATGCAAAAATTTTCAAAATTTCTTCTTCTTACTAATTCTTTCCTTTAGATAAAAACATTTTGCATTCTTCTTCCCTTTTGCACTTTCTTTCATTTCTCAAATGATTTTTCATGTTTATCCAATCTTCCCCTTTTCATACTTAATAATTTTCTCCCCCTTTTTGACATCATGAAAAAGGATGAAAGTCAATACAAAGTGGGAATGAAGTCGAAAAGAATAGCAAGTAGGTCATCAAAATCAATGCATGAAATCAAATAATTATGATATCAATTGAATATGATACAAATTGAACAAGATACCACAGAATGTAAGCACATACAATAAATAATTTGATGTATATTATCCATTCGCCTTACTTGTTCATGGGATAAGGTCACAGCGGCACCCCTATACGTCATAAGAGAGCCCATTGAATGGGAAGAGAGGGTCTTTAAGCCCTACTTATCTCCTATGACTGGACGGCCATGGTGACTAACCTAATCCGAAGCAGTTACTAGGAATTCTTTTAAAAATAATTTTGATACCAATAGAATATAATACCATTTGAATGTAACTTCCCTCAAAGAATTAGATTTGAAAACAAGAAGGAGTATCAGAGCAATATAAGCAAAGCATGATATCAACAAGATATTCAAAGCATCAAATATGATAACAAATCTTTGGATGCTCCCCCTGAATGTTATTCCTCCTTTAAAAATATGCATTTATTTCATGAATAAAACATGAAAGCTTATGCATCAAGATTTGAAATTTTTCAAGATATTCATGATTTTCAAAATACAAAGCATTTATATCACTTAAAAACTTTTAGCATGATTTCAAATTCATTTTAAGATGATTTGATATCCATACAAATGCTAGAAGTAATATGATATCAAGTCTAGCCACTAGAGCAAGGGTTTGTCAATATGCATACATTCTTCTTAAAAGTCCCTTAACTACTAGTCCCATACTTGATCCAAATCATTTCTAGATTATGCATAGATGCCAAAAATAAAAACATATATATCATAGCATTTCACTTGAAATATATTAATCAAAATCAAGTGAAGATCTAATAATCACAAGTTTGATCATGAGAGCTTGAAATCCATCAACATCAAAATGGTCATAATCACAACAAATAATTATTAGTCTAAGCTTGATTCTAATCAATCACTTAAGATATTTTTCAAATCAATATGCATCTTTAAAAGTATTTATCATGAAATACATTAATCAAAATCAAGTGAAGGTCTTACAATCATAAATTTAATCATGATAGCATGAAATTCATCAACACCAAAAAGTTCATGATCATAGCCAATGATGATAAGTCCAAACTTGATTCTAATTAACTATTTAAAATAATTTTTCAAAGTAATAAATATAACAAAAAAAAATTTAACTACATTTTCAATCATGGAAGGAGATGTTTAGAATTTACCAATGTACATAATCCTTCCTTTTACCATTTAGTTTAAAATGTAGCTTATCCGCTTCTTTAAATTATCTTGTACAACCTCTTTTCAAGAACTTCCTTTCTTCATGTTGGGTTGCAAGACATTCCTGCAAAACAAATTAAGTGGACATTTTTGGTACCCAAACTTTCTTGGATCCTTTATGATTAGTAATTATGGTTCCTTTTGGAACCAAAACTTTTCTTAATCTAGAAGGATTAGCATTGAAACCACATTTATAAGAAAAATTGAAAGAAGCAGGAATATTGAAGTTCTTCAAAAGTTTTTGCTTCTTTTCCTCAATCAAAATATTTTTCTCATTAAAAACTTTATCACATAAATCTTTCAAAATAACATTTTCTTTTACTAAAAATTCTTTTTCTTTAGAAAAATTATTCTTTTCATTTTTCAAAATATCAATCTTGGCATTTAAATCACCATTTTTATTTGCAAGATTGGTGTTGTCAAGAGAAAATGAATCTACATGCCTATTTAATTTCTTGTGCTCAATTTTTAGCAATCTATATTCATGCACAAGATCATTAGATGCATCATGTAGTTCATCAAAGGTAAAATTATAATCATTTTTAGCACATACCTTTTCCTCATTTGCCATGAAGCAAGGATGGGCAACTTCATCATCCGTTCTTGAATCTTCGTTATCGCTCCAAGTTGCCATCATTGCCTTGAATTTCTTTTTGGCCTTGAGGGCTATTATCTTCTTATTTATAGCAGCTTCCACTATCCTTTGCCATATGTTCAACTTATAGGTCATGAGTGAACCGATAAGCTCCTCCAAAGATAAGGTTTCTACATCTTTAAATTCTTGGATCGCCGTCATCTTTGGATCCCATGATTTTGGTAAAGATCTAAGAATTTTGTTCACTAAATCAGCATTAGTATAGATTTTGCCAAGACTTTTTAATTCATTAATAATAGTCATAAATCTTGAAAACATATTAGATATAGATTCATAATGCATCATTTCAAAAATTTTAAAATAATGTACAAGCAAATTAATTTTAGTGTTCTTCACTTGAAGAGTACCCTCATGAGTAACTTCAAGTGTGTCCCATATTTTCTTCGCTGATGTGCATGTAGAAACTCTATTAAATTTATTTAAGTCCAATGCACAATAAAGCAAGTTCATTGCTTTAGCATTGAGTTCAATTTGTTTAATGTCATATTCATTCCAATCCTCTTCGAGCTTTGGAATGGAAATGCCATTAATCAAAATGGAAGGAATATGAGGACCACTAACAATGATTTTCCAAAAATGATAACTAATAGATTGAATATGGATACGCATGCGAGTTTTTCAAAATGTATAATTTATGCCATTGAAAAATGGTGGTCTAACATTAATACCTACAAGGGTTGCCATGAAATTTAGCTCAAAATCGTTAGATTTTCAAACAGAGCACCCGCTCTGATACCAATTGTAGGCCCACGTAGGCAACCCAAGAGGGTGGGTGAATTGGGATTTATAAAACTTTTATACTATTTAAAAGATGAACTAAAGCAAGTATATGCTAATACAATTTAAGTGCTTGTGTATTTCAAATAAATGCAGCATAAATAATGAAATAAAAGCATAAGGAGAACAATCACACAAACACAAAGATTTATAGTGGTTCGGTGCCAACCAAGCACCTACATCCACTCCCCAAGAATCCCTTGGGAATTCCATTAAGTTTGGTTTTATAACTTAGGCTCACCAACAACCTTTACAACTTGTTTGTCTTCGGGCTCACAAGTCAAATCCTAGTTGGTTTCAAGGCTCACCAACAACCAACCTTGGTTTTACGGGATAACCAAGAACCTAAACAACTTGTTTTGGCTTCGGGCTCACAAGTAAAACCCTAGTTGGTTCAAGGCTCACCAACAACCACTTTGGTTTTCAAGGCTTACCAAAAACCTTAAGTAAAACAATGTAAGAGCAAGTATAAATGAATACAATAAAAACTTTCTAAAATAAAGCAAATATCTCTTTGAAGCCCGTTGAGAGTTGATGAAGATCTTGTCTTCAAGTTGATGAAGCCTTTGATTGATGCTTGAGGATGTGAACTTTGGATGCTTTCTTTGAAACTTGGAAGCTTGAAGGCTTGAACCACTCAATTCTTGAATCCTTGAAGAATATTCAAAAATCTCACCAAAGGATTGCTTTCCCAATTGATTTTTGATGTTTATATAGCCTCCCAACACTTAAATGACCGTTTATAGCCGTTAGGGAAGAAAATATGACCATTTGGAAGCAAGTTGGAGAAGTTCTGCAGCCCAGAAAACTAGCCGTTACTGTTCAAGTGTCGACACTTCACCTACAGGTGTCGACACTTCAGTTTCAAGTATCTACACTTCAGTTTCCAGGTGTCGACACTTCACTTCCAAGTGTCGACATTTCAGCTCCAGGTGTCGACACTTCACTGAAAGAGCTTTCTGAAGTTTTCTGTTTGTCTCAGGCCTTGAGTTGACACTTTACTCTTCAAGTGTTGACACTTATTCCTCAGGTGTCGGCACTTCATTTCCAAGTGTCGACACTTGCCTGTGCCATTGCTGAAACATCTTCAAATTGAAACTTTAACCTCTTCAAGTCCTTCCATATTAATTCCAAAGTCCATATACTTGATTTTTCATTAATTTAAGGACTTTTTCAACTGAAATACAAGCATTTCTTCATTCAACATGGTTGAGTACTAAGATCTGAAAAATATACTTAAAATACAATTAGTACTCATATATACTTAAACATTTTGTCAATCATCAAAATCAAGACCAGAGTCAACAGAAGGGTAGTGATAGTGTGAGGGTGGGTGTTATGGGTGACAGGGTTGGTGTTGGTGGGGTGGACTTGTCTGGGGTCCCGGAGGGTGGACCTTTGGTGTTGCAGGCAGTTAGTGCATT
Source organism: Areca catechu (assembly GCA_021397845.1). Classification (NCBI taxonomy): domain Eukaryota; kingdom Viridiplantae; phylum Streptophyta; class Magnoliopsida; order Arecales; family Arecaceae; genus Areca; species Areca catechu. Next base: position 15,718,475 of record CM038049.1, on the reverse strand, counting down.
GGGGTTTGCTGGTTTGAATGCTTCACTAGGGGGTGCTGGGAAGTCTAAGTCAGGCAACTGGGGTCCCAGGGGTCGGCCTCACTCTAGGGTATCTGGGTCTTCTTTCTTGGTTGTGAGTCCTCCTTCTTTGGGCTCGGCTGATGGGAGTTCTTCCTTGGTTGTGAGTCCTCCTTCTCTGGGCTTGACTGATGGGAGTTCGATTACTGGGGCCTCTGTTGAATTGGCAGGTAATCCTTTAACCCAGTGTAAGGTTTCTGAGGGCTCTCTGGGGGTCGCTAATCCTACTCAGTACTGGCTACCTCCACTCTATTTTCTGAGGTTTGAGGTGAAAGTCATGAGTCTCTCTCTCTGAAGTTGAAGGGTGTTCTGGGTTCGATGGGCTTATCCCTTGTGGGTGCTGTTCAAGGTGTTGCCCAGGGCGATGTGTTGCCTCAGGGGACACTTGCTTCTACTTCTGCTGCTTCTGAGGATGTCTCTGGACAGGGAAACAGATCATCCAATTCTTGTTAAATTTCTATGAAGACTCTTGTATGGAACGTGCGAGGACGGGTAAACCTGCTTTCCTGTCTACTTATGATAGATTTTTACAGCTATGTAACCCTCAGTTATGTATTCTCTTGGAAACTAGATTGTCGGGTTTGAGTCTGGATTGAATGTGCCGCCGCTTTTTGAGGAAGTAGGGTTTCTACTCTATTCAGTCTCGGGGCCTGGCGGGAGGTATCATTGTCATGTGGGATCAAGAGGTGGCAAAAATTGATGTTATCCACCGTTCTTTCCAACTGGTGGCTATTGTCATCACCGAATCGAATCGTCCTTCCTGACTCCTATGCGGCGTATATGCTAGTACGTCGTATAGGAAAAAAAGGACTGTCTGGGCGGAGGCTTCAGCTTTGATTGGTCAGGGTGTTCCCACTGTGGTTGTTGGACTTTAATGTTATTGACCGGGCTAAGGACAAAAGGGGGGATAGACCCTTTGTTGAAGACACGGGTTCCTCTGACTTCACGAATTTTATTCAGGGGACCGGTCTGGTTGACTTAGGGTTTTTGGGCCCTCACTTCACTTGGTGCAATAACCATTTCGGTGCAGCGAGAGTCTGGGAGAGACTTGATAGATGTTATGCTACTCCCTCTTGGCTCTCTCTTTATCTGGTCCACATGATGCGTCACCTCAATAGGATTTCCTCTAACCACTGTCCCCTCATCTTGTCTTTGGATGTCTTTGCCCGGGGTTCCACTCCATTCAGATATGAGAAATTTGGCTCTCTTATCCCAAAGCCAGAGATTTAATCGAAGAGGTGTGGAGGATCCCTGTCTGGGGTGATGCTTCCTACCGGCTTTCTTGTTGATTGGAGTTGCTCAGGAGACGACTCCTTAGGTGGAACAGGGTTGAGCTTGGGAATGTGATGACCAAGCTCAACACTATTAAAGCCACTATTTCTGATCTGCAGAAGAAAAAAGATAGGATGGGTTCTTTGTCGTGGCTAGATATGGACACTCTTCGTGCTCAGCTTTCTTTGCATCATTCTCTGCTCCAGCACTAGGAGGTGATCTGGCGTCAGAAGTTTAGAGTTCAGTGGCTACAGGCAGGTGATAGAAATACTCATTTCTTTCACCTGGCTACCATTATTCGCAGTCACAAGAACTCTATTCGCTCTTTGAGGGCTTCTGACGGCCAGTGGCTGGAGGATGATCAGGCTATCAGGCGGGAGATCTATATGTTCTTTGCCTCCCGTTGGACGGAGGCTATCCCCACCTCTCCACTATATTCCTTCCCCCCGTCGACTACGGTCTCCTCTTTTCATAATTTCATTCTCTTGGCCCCCATTTCAAAGGAGGAGGTCCGTTTGGCTCTGTGGTCCTTGGGGGAGGATAAATCCCCTGGTCCTGATGGATACCCTCCATTCTTCTTCCGGAGATTCTGGGATATTATATCTACGAATTTCACAGCAGCTATCCAATTATTCTTTGTTTCAGGTTCTATGCCCAGTTCTTGGAAGCGGACCTTTATTACTCTTATTCCCAAGCATCCCGACGCCTCCGAGCCCACTTCCGACCTATCAGTTTGTGCAATACTATCTATAAAGTTTGTGCTAAACTGATGGTCACTAGAATGAAGCCTATTCTACCCCAGTTGATCAGCTCGGAGCAGGGAGCATTCGTTGGCAGGCGCTCTATTTTAGATAATGTTCTTATTGCTTATGAGTTTATGGTGGATCTTCGCCGTGCTTCTCCTCGTCACGGCCTCATGGCCATCAAGCTCGACATGGAGAGAGCCTATGATAGAGTCAGCTGGGATTTTCTTCTCAAGACCCTGCATGACTTCGGGTTCCATCCGACTTGGATTTCCAGGATCTTTGCTTGTGTGTCCAGGTCGTCATTCTCTCTTTTGATCAACGGATCTCCTACGGATTATTTTACCTCTTCCATCGATCTTCGCCAAGGTTGTACTCTCTCACCTTCCTTATTTATCATTTGCGCTGACTATCTTTCGAGGGCTTTGCAAGTTGCGGTGCGAGAGTCGGTTGTCCAACCACTCTCTCCTTCTCCTGGTGCTCCTTCCATCTCCCACCTCTTATTTGCAAATGACTATTTATTCCTGTGAAGGGCTTCGATTTTCTCTACTCAGGGATTCTGGGAGATTCTGGAGGACTATTGCTTGGCATCGGGTCAGAGGATCAACCTCCATAAATTCGAAGTCTATTTCAGCCCCAAGACTCCCGCTCGGACCCGGCACAGGATTGCGGATATTCTTGGGATTGCGAAGCGCATTAGCCCCCTCATTTATTTGGGTATTCCTATATCTAGATTCAGGCTGTCCAAGGTGGAGTGCTCCCTAATGATTCAGTCTATTCATGAGAGGATCGACGGTTGGCAAGGTAGATCTCTCTCCTCTATAGGCAGAATCACCCTTATCAGCTCGGTCCTCATATCCCTTCCGGTCTATTTGCTTTCGAATGCCATTATCCCAGGACTCTTATTCTCAGATTGGAACAGATGATTAGGGCTTTCTTGTGGGACTCCTCTCTGTCTAGGCAGAGGATCCATTTGGTTGGCTGACAAACTGTTTGTCAACTGACTTAGCAGGGCGGACTGGGGATTCATTCTCTTATTACCTAGAGAGAGGCTCTTCTAGGGAGGCTGGTTGCCATATTCTTTCTTTGCCCTGATAGCATGTGGTCCATCATGATGCGAGCTCGATATGCTGACTATCTGGCTATTATTGATGGCACTATCCGACCTACCAGACACTCCTCAGCTATCTGGAGGGATATGCTTACTAGAGCTCCTCTCATTTCTCCTTATCTCTCCTGGGTTATTAGGGATGGCAGGTCTATCTGTTTCTTGCAGGATCCTTGGATTTCTGAGTTTCCTCTCTGTAGATGGCCTACCTTTATATATGTCGATATTCCTGACTCCATTACTATTACTGACCTCTTCCTTCCTGGCCGGCCATTGTGGGACCGGGGTATAGTCAGATCCATTTTTGGGGATGTTCTCGGCCTCTGAGTCTGCTTGATTATCTTGCCTACCATCCCGGGCTCGGATATTAGAGTTTAGAGGCACTCCGCTGCCCCCAGGATATTCATGTCTGATCTTCTGGCCATTTTCTCCCCTGAGGTTGTCACCCCTACCTCTTTGGGTTGGATCTGGTCTATTCTGGTGCACCCGAGAGTCTCTCTCTCCATATGGAAGGTGGTCCATTGCTGCCTTCCTACCAGAGACCTCCTGGCCACTAGGGGCATGCATATTCCCCATGACTACCCTATTTGTGAGGCTGCTCCGAAGACCCAGGATCATACCTTGTTCTCCTGTCCCTGGGCCAGGCGTGTGTGGCAGATAGTTGGTTTAGCTCATCTCTTCTCCCAGGATGCTGATACTCATGAATCATTTATTGGGATCCTGCGATCGGCTATTGCCACTCCATCTGCGACTCTCCTGGCTTACATCGCTTATTATATTTGGCTCGCCAGGAACGAGTTTGTCTTCATCTCGGTGAGATGTTCTCGTGGCTTATTGGCCAGCGTGCCACTGCTTTTGCTATTAAGTTCCACATATCAACTGGGAGATCGACGGATATCTGGGGTTCCCACCTCTCTCTTCGAGCGCCCCATCGAGTTTTCATCTCTTGGGAACCCCTCCTCCGTCCTTCTCTATAGTCAGTTTTGACGGCAGTCTTCGTCACAGATTCGAAGGTGCTGCCTTCGTCATCAGGGACTCCGGCTTGGATTTCCATGTAGCTGGTGGGATCCCTCTTGTCGACCCTTCCGTCCCTACGATGGAACTGCATGCTGCCTGGGCTGGCATCAGATATGCCTGTCAGATTCTCCACTTGGACCATCTTATCATCGAGGGAGATTCTCTGACGATCATCTCTTGGATCCGATAGTCCTTACTTCTTCCTTCGACTCATCATGTTATTCGAGACATTGGGCTCCTCTTACAGGGATGCGCTTCGATCTTGATTTGATATATATATAGGGAGGCTAACTCAGCTGCGGACTGGGTCGTCTCTTTTATTACTCGTCACTCTATTTCTGTTCTTTGGTCTGACTGGCGGACATCCCCTGTACAGCTTAGGAATATTGTACTGTCTAACTATCTTGACTGTGTTCATTTTCATTTTATCTAATGAATATATCGTTTTATCAAAAAAAAAAAAGAAAAAAGAAAAAAAAGAGTGAGACTATTAGTTACTCCAATGTTAGTATTCTAAAACTTTCGAGATCATTTTGTTCGGAGGTATAAGAGTCTTCGATTTGTCTGCAAGCTTTGACATCATCAAGAGCACTTGGAGAAGACATCCCCAGGTTGCTAAACAACATCCGGCCTTAGAATGTTTAATCGTTACTGATTCTTGGTGTTCGTGGAGGGAGCGGGAGCGAAAACATCGCACCTTTCAGTTTCACATCACGATGGACATCTCGATGCCAACGACAATTGCCAGACAACTTCAATACTTGTTAAAGTCCCTTGACAACTCTTCTCGACCTGGTGCAACTATTGCAACCAGTGGTCTAGCATTAATTGCACATATTCTGATTTTGTAATAAGATTGTAAATAAATCTGATGGGCTTATGATCTGACCTGATTTATGTAGATCCAATTTAATTTATTTTTATAGATCCATGAGTTCGGGTGAGATTCTAAAATTATATCCATTTTAATTTTTGGATCGGATCTGGATTTACTAAATTTGGATACAACATGACTCAAATATATTAATACTGTTAGAATTATATCTATTTAGACCTTTAAATTATATTTTAAAATTTATATGGAACTTATTTTTAATATAGAGATAGAGTTATAGTTATTTTTATATCTTAATTTATTTTAAAAATAATATTGTTTGTTATTTATTTTATGGTTAATAATAGTTAGCTATGAATAATTAAAATATAGTTGTCTATATTTTATTCAAATTATATTTAGATCTAAATTTTTTAGATTAGAATCAATTATCTATAGACCCGACCCAATCAAAATGATATGTTGAGTTGAAAATTTTGATAGTGGACCCGACCCGACCCAGCCCGATTTTCTAGTATGTTGGATCTGGATCTAATATCAGGACCCGATCAAAGAACAGGATCGGATCAGGGCCACTTATGATCCGGTCTGATTTGATCCATTTGCACCCCTACTTTATAATGAGTTATAGTCGATCTCTTCTGTCCTCGCATGCATTCGTCTCCTTATTGCCTTCAGAATTTGTGAAATATGGGATTTGGGCTGAAGTCGGTAGGCCTAGCCGACTTCAACCCAAAATGAAAAAAAAAGAAGAAGGGGTGAAGCTAAGTCGGAATAGAGGAGGCTAGTTCTCCCCTTATCCGACCAGGGAATTCGTTGGAAGAGTCGAGAAAGAGCCATGGAGGGGAGGGAGGTGGTCGACAACGTGTTTGGGATGGGTTGGAACCCCGATCGATGTGGTTTTTGCTTCTCAAACGATGAGAAAATTCGTCGGTGTTTTTCTTTAAATCCTCCTCATCGCCGCCAAATCGAGCCCCATTGAGCGTTCCATGTTATCGTCCTCCTCTCTGGCGAGCGTCTGAAAGCGCTTCAAGACCGGTGAGTATTGTCCAATCCGGATTTTTTGGTTTGATTTATGTTCGGTTCGGTTTGCTTGGGCCGTTCACCGCCGGTGGCTGCCCGCCATCGTCCGCCTCCGATCCATCAAGCCCTTTCCATTAACCACCACCTTGGCCACCGGCAACCGTGGGGAGTCACGGTTTGGACGAGTCGAGGAAGGATAGGGGGGAGGGGTTCGGGAGAATAGAAGAAGAAGAAAAAAAGAATAGGGAAGAAGCCTTGGTTTCAAAAAAAAGAAAAAAAAAGGGTTAAAAAAAGAGAGAGAAAGAGGAGTGAGAAAGAAGAGAGAGAAAGATGACAGAGGAAGATGAGAGAGAATAGGTGAGGAGGGAGAAGAAAAAAGAGAGGGAAAATAAAATAAATAATAATAATTATAAGAGAGAAAATCAAATAAATTTTCTTTCTCGAAATTTGTGAAGTTAGGATTTTGGATTTGAATAAAATTGTTTATTATCGTAGGAGAACAGTCTTCTGAGCAGGAAGGCATTGCGCGAATTCCGGATACGGACTAATATCCGATGTAGATAGTTGTCTCTTGAAAGGTAAGGATTCTGGACATGATCATTAGTTCTATGCATTATTTTACATGGCATGATTTGATCCGTGCATATGAGCATCAGTATGCATGATTAGTTTTGCATGGTATAGTTTGATTTTTTTTATGTTGGACAGCATGATTGTTGTTGTTATTAGTTATGTTCATGTATACTATATTTTATCAAGTAAAGTTATCTTCGTATTGGTTGGACCATGATGCCGGTTATTGGAAATACTGAAAATGGCATGACTTGATTACATGACATGAAAGGATAAAGTGTTAATCAAGTGAATATATATGATATTTGGACTAGCTATGCCACAGGCGGGACCGTGGTTACTCAGGTTGCTAGTCACAAGCAGAATTGCGATAAATTGTGTACTAGTCACATGTGGGATTGTGACAATTATATATCAGTCACAGACGGGATTATGATAAATAGTGTGCTAGTCACAGGCTGGAGTGTAATAATAGTGCGCCAATCACAGGCTGGTGTGCAAGCGTGGCTAGTCTAGAACCATAAAGATAAAGATTAATTAATAAAAACCCCAAAAGAAAAACATAATATTTTCAAGGTTTCGTATACATGTCATTTGAGTTGTTTTGATTATGATATACTAGTATGTTATTGCTGTTTCCATAATTATATTATTACTAGTGTGATCGTATGGAAATCTTACTAGGCTGAAATGCTCACTCCCTACTTCTTGATTTTTCCTGAGATTCAAGATGCATAGCAAGAAACGGGCTGGGCATGAGACGGAGCATCGACATTTAATTTTATTTAGTTAATTCGGTTACTGATTTCTTAGTATGGAACAGTGGACCATTTAGTAGTTATAATTTGAATAAAAGAATTATTTAATTATATTTATATTTTTAAATAATATTTGTATAATTACTATGATTTTAAATGATGTGACTCTTGTATATTTAGGTTTGGCATGATTTCTAAAATAAAATCTAGGACTGTGCGGCCGGTCATGTAACCGATTCCGATGTATGATTCAGGACGTGATATAGTTATAGTGAATTGAGTTCTACATATGACATTTGCCCCTTTGTCAGCAAAATGGCCGTCTCGTATTGGTTTTTACCTAACCGAGTACTTATTTAACTCGTGACCTGCGATTCCTGCTAATCGTATCTTGTCCATTTCCTTCCTCTATCAACATCGTTTTGAATTATCATATGTGACCCTACTTGTAATTGTCCGACGTCTATTGTGTAAATAATCTTTTCTGGTTCTGATATTATCTTATTCAGATAAAGAATCTTTTTTTTCTTCCTGAATACCCAAGTAAAAAAAAAACCTGGCCTGGCTCAAAATTAGACCATCAAATAATAAATAAATCAAGCTTGATATCAATTTTTCAACCTCCAAATTAATTTCACATCAAGCTTAATCAAGCTCAATCTCAACCAAGCTCAAGTTTATCTTACCCTTGTTTGAGAGCTCAACCATATCCGAAGTGATTTCAATTCCAAACGAGAAAGAAAAAAAAAAAAAAAAACATAAGTGGAGGAAAACTTCTTGATAAATTCAACATCAAATATTATTTCCGAAAAATAAGAACTTTTTCGTAGAATATGTCTGTGCCCATGCCTACAAACTATTTGTTCAGTTGCGATAATAGTTGTAATCAATACAATTCTCTTTTTACTCCCTCTTATTTTTTAGAGTTCTCGTTCTCCAGAGACCAAGGGTTGAACTTAAAAGTTCAATTTGCGATCACGACCATCCATGTATTGCAGAATGACCCATGACACATCGGACAATAATGCATCATCGGCCATCCTGCAACACGTGGATGGCTATGATAGCAGAACCGGACCATCAAGTTCGGTCCCTAAACTTGTATTTTAATAATAATAATAACTGTTTTAATTAGCTTGCTTGAAACTGTTTGCACTTAGGCCCAAATAATTAATAAGGCTGGTCATCCAACCAACAATTCAAAATTCGAGTCTACCGAAGAATGGTCCAACTAGATTTCGTTAGCATTAAATTTTTGGTCACTACAAAAAGATTAGCTTAACACCAGAAATTTGATATAACATTCTTATGAGGCAAATCACTCTAACTCCATATGAAGGCGAAGTGACATGCCAATTTAATGAAGTCAAAGATGGATGATAGATTGTGCACACGAGATCCTCGAGTCATCTTGGCTAAGATGAAAAGAATCTTGTACAGATCCAGATTTCGTCAAAAGAACGCAATCAAGGTGGCAAGGGCCGGATTCATCATTGATAAATCGAGTCACTTCAGTTGAGGGACCGCGTCATCATTTTTCGGGTTCACGTCGTTGTTTTCATTTATGGATTAGATGGCCTCGTTGATCAATTTCCGAGTGAATTAGGTTGGGGTCATGTTCCTTGAATCTGGTTAGGTGAAGGAAGAAGGAAACCATGGTCCACCGGCCTTAAAGATGAATGCTCAAATTAGCGACCGTTACGAAGAGTTCTCGAAGTCTCGGGAACTTGATGTCCAGGATGCGTTGCACCAAACTTTAGAAAATAAAATAATTATTTTATTAATTTTTTATTTAATGAAATAACTGCTAGTTTTAGGATTTTTTAAATTTTTTTTTTGAAATTTTGAACTTATAAATAGATCTTGATTCCAGTCTTATAAGGCATTCTGAGAATCCCATTTTTCCCTTTCCTATATTTCTTTATTTCAAAATTTTTTTAAATTCTTTCTCTCTCATATTTTTTTTTTTCATTTTGAAAATTTTGGATTGAAAATAAGCCGAACAGCACCGTTCAAGATCGTGCCATTATGGGATTAGAACGTTGGCTTCCAGGTTATATCTTGGAAGAGAGCATGTGATCCTATCATTCTTTATACGGGAAGGGGACCAAATCTCCTTTTGGATTATAATTCTATCTACCTCACAGGTCAGACTTCCTAACCTTGTATTATTATATTTCTAAATTATTTTATCACATCAAATTTATTCTACCACACACACCACAAAAAAATATTTTAAAAATATTTTAATATATATATATATATATATATATATATATTTCATACATGATAACTAACGGTCTAAAGGATATTTGGAATAGGTTATAGTGCTTGTATATAAATATAATTATTTATACTTAATTATAATTTACTTACATTGTATATTTTATTTTTTAAAAAATAATAATTATTATATTTTTTGGTTATTGATAGCATAATATCTATTTCTTTTGTATTGTATAAAATTAATTGGAGATCCCCACTAAACCTGTATTGCAACATGTATATTAATTTTTAAAAGACTATATAAAGAAATTAATCAAAATCTTTAGGATTTAGAGACAAATAACTTAATTAAAAATATTAACAAACTACAGGTCCGATCACATTAGTGATAATTTTAATAAAACTTTAATTCCAAAAAATTAGAAAACATTTTTAGAAACATATACAAAAAAATGTTCAAATTATTTCAACAAATCTTTAACAAAATTATATTTATTTTCCGGATCTTCCTTTCTAAATCTGATTTGGATCCAATGGCAATCATTAGAGATGATATCATTAGCTTTAAACCCGACAAATTTAATGGATCACATTTTAGGAGCTGGCAAAGCCAAATGAAGCTTTGGCTAGCTACCTTATGACTTTGGTCAGTGATTGATCAGTCAGTCTGTTCCTCTAGTTCAACCACACTAACTATCCAGAAGAAGATTACCTATGTAAAGATAGAATTCTTAGTACCTTTTTCGACTCATTCTATGATATTTACCTATCAGCCAAGAGTGAAAGAATTATGGAATATCCTAGAGTCTGAGTATGGCTTCGATGATGCTGGGGTTAAACGATTCAACACTGATGCGGAACTAATATGCATGCAATTTTTTTTATATGTTTTATATGTGGGGTTGGGTGATTAATTCCCGAATTTTAGATTAAAATAAGTTATAGGAAATTTTATATGAATTTTAGAAGATCAGCATGCAGATTAGGACCTAAAAAAGTAGAAAAGAAGGATCGCCGGGGCTGAGAAGCCTCGGTTAGGGCAAGTTCTCCTACAATAAAACTATTGGAGGTAGAGGGGTGTACCTGACAATGTCTGTGAAGATCGCAGCAAAAGGGTCTCTCGTTCCTCGACGGATGCGGCCTGGAAAATCGAGCCAAAGACCCGCGGATACCCGGCTTTCTGCTCGGTGATCCGATTGAGGCTTGGCTGGAGTCGTTGGATTCGTAGGAACTCGGGGACCTGCAAACGACCTGTCAGGGGTTAGAAAACTCACAAAGGAACAAGAAAACAAAGGAAAAACAGCAAGGGAAGGCTTCTTTTGGAGTGGGCGTCCAGGGATCTGAGATGCTTGTTGGTAGCAGGAAGATGATTGCAGCACTGGGAAGAAGAACTCTCGCAAACCCCTTTATGCACACAGCAGGGTATCACACAACTCAATAGAAGAACTCAAGGTTTTCATTCATCAAAAATTTCCCTCATACAAGAGGCTAGGGTCCCTTAAATAGACCCTTAACCTTGGGCTCCAAGTAAGGGTACATAAGTCTTTACATAAGAATCCTTTTCCCTCTCAAACCCTAGCTAGAAAATAAGGAAATATTAGGTAGAAAAATCCCTAAAATTTTTCTTGACTTGGTCAAGACTCCAAGGACGCCTAGGGGGGCGTGTTGGGCTTCTAGGAGCAGCAAAAGGCCGGCCCAAAGGGGCCCGGGTGCATGGGTTTGGGCCTCTGGAAGCTGGGGTGGCCTGGTAGCCAGGTAGCAGGAATATTCCCTGGTATCTTGCTTCTTAGGGGCTTGGGCTTGGCACCTGGGCTTGATTTCATTGGGCTAGGATGCAGATGGACCTCTGGAATCATGGATGCCCTTATTTATGAATATACTTTGGCATCTGGAAGAGAATCTGGGCATCTGGAGGGCATCTGCAAGGAATCAGGGTTTCTGATTTTTCTCCTGGGGTCTTCAAATCTTCAAGCTGGGTTGGACTTGGGCTAAACTTCCATGTCTTCAATCTGGTTGGACTTGGTCTTCACTTGTATAATATAGTCTTGAGTCTTCAGTATGCTTGGACAGGACTCAAAAAAAATAAAATTAGCTCAACATGAGCTAACTAGCATTGGACTGAACTAGCTCAACATGAGCTGACTAGTACAGAACTGAAATAACAACTAAAATGGACTCAGATGATCTAAGCCCTTATTACAGATAGATTCATAAATTATTGATCAATTTACAGAGGGTTGAAAAAGCCTCTGTCTTATTCTAGTGCCTCAGGTGTCCCCACCAATTCTCCCGGGGTGGGAGGAACTCGACCCTGTCGAGTGAAGGTTAGACTGGCTCACATATCTCTCGAGAAGGTCTGGGTTGAGGAGTTGCAAGTCCTCTCGAGAAATCCACGAATCGTCCGACTCTGGCCAGCCTTGCCATCGGACCAGGAAGCATTGATAGTCATGGCCCTGGGTCGTGATGGCTTGATTGTCCAGGATACGCTCGATCCGTTCTCCTCTCTCAGGCCAAATTTGTTTGTGGACACTCTAGGTTAGGGTCACTCACAATGAAAAGGAATAGGTCCAAAGGCCTCACTAGGTAGCGCTGCCGGTTCCCTATACTCAACCAGGTCTGTAATATTGAAGGTAGAACTAATGCCCAAATCCGAAGGCAAGTCTAACACCTAGGCATTTGATCCAACCTTCTCTATCACTTTAAAAGGTCCGGCTCTGCGAGCATGAAGCTTCTTTTAGGCCTAAGTCTAACCAAGATAAAATCCACTACATCAAATTCTTTGACCCTTCTTCGGGAATTAGCCAGTTGTTTTAAGATTAGTGCAGGTGGTGAACATGCTAGGCACATGCAGACAAATGATGCAAAGGACTCATACTGATACCTAACAGACTCGACTATGCATTCCTATCGAAGGAAATTTTATTGAACTCTTTGGATCTAAACCTAATAGATTATAGGTTCTCTAGGTTTGATCCTAGCTTGACATGCACATGAAAATTTACAGTGAACTCCTAGCAAATTCCAAAGAGTATGACAGAAGTAAGATGCAAACCTAACATGCGTGATGAATGCATGCAGTATGCTAATCTCAGCTAAATGCAATCTAATGATCCTAGAAATGCTGGAGGTGTCAGGAAATGGCAGAAAATAGGAAGTGGGTTCAGAATTAGTTTGGTAAGGTAGAGAAAAATGTTCATGGTTAGTTGGATAAAGTAGGATAAAAGACGGGGTGTCAGGAACTAATCCTATACTAATGAGGTTAACCTTATGAGGTTGAGCTATATCTACAGGATTTGCATAATGGAAGGATGGGTCACTAATTTCGGGGAAGAGATCCTTAATGGAAACTATAGGAGGGGACTCATCTTGAAGGTATTGATTCAAAGAGATCAGGTCCTTAATAAATTCTTCTGGTTCTTGTATTTTAGGACTAGACTCTATAATTTGGCTCTCCTCTATGGTTTTCTCAGGTAAGGCTCTAGTAGCAGTACCTAGGTTCTCTTCCTCTATTTGTTCTTCCATTATAGCTTTAGGTTGGATATGGTCAAGGTCAACTAGCTCTGGGTTGGTTTCTACCTGGGCATCTACTGGGTCAGCTAATTCTAGGTCTACTAAAGGTGTCTCCTCTTCTCCCTCATACTCATCCACTAGGCTCACATCAGCTTCATACACTTTCGCGTTAATGTAAGCCTTGTGAATCTCAGGAATGGTTGGAGAAGGTCGGCTAGCAAGAAATTGGTTAGGTTCTGGTCTCTGATTATGGGTACTACTCCTAGTAGGTTCAGGTTGTATAAGGGGTAGTGGCTCACTACTGGGTTCATATTTAGGGATACTAATCCTATGGGGTTCAAGTTGACTAGGGGAAGCATGACTAGTACTAGGTTGATACTTAGGGGTTATGGGTTCTCTAGGCTCATAGGACAAGGGTGCAGATCTATGGGTCATGGGATTATAGGATCTGGGGTCATATGATTTTGGGTCAGCTTTATGATCAGGTTCTAAGGATGGATCAAGGTATGGGGTCCTCCTAAGGTTGGGCTCTCTATATGGGTCAGGATATTGGGTCCTCCTAGGATTGGACTCCCTATATGGGTCAGAATACTGTGTTCTCCTAGGGTTGGACTCCCTATATAGGTCAGAATATTGGGTCCTCCTAGGGTTGGACTCCCTATATGGGTCAGAATATTGGGTGTTGGGTCTACTAGGCTCATAGGGTGTGGGTGCATAGGATCTATGATCATGGGATCTAGAGTCATAGGATCTGGAGTCATAAGATCTATAGGTTGTAGGTATACTAGGCTTGTAGGGAGAGGGTAAATAGGATCTATCTTCCTGGTCTATAAAATCCTGATTGAGTCTTCTAGGACTAACCTTAGGGATTGGGTCATGACGATAGGTTCTCCTAGGTTCAGCCTCAAGGTATGGATCAGGGTTTGGGGTCCTCCTAGGTTGAGGATTGTAGTACGGGTCAGGATAAGGGGCTTTACTAGGCTCGACCTCATGATATAGATCAGGGTTTGGGGTCCTCCTAGGTTGAGGGGAGTCAGGATCTGGCTCAGACTGTGACCCATGGGTTTTTCTTGGGGTCCCTACCCGGACTTTTAACTGATCAAACCTATTGGCACGATGGTCAATTCTATCATTGGGTTGAATACGAGACTGAGTTAACTGGGTCATCTGGATAGTTATCTGGGCAATTTGATCAGCTAGGGCTTTTATTTGGGCTTGTAAATTTTCCATGGGTTCAGACATTTATGAAGGAGGTGGGTGATATGAAACTCCTGATCTAGTGCTCATGCAAGACTCGATCAGACCGACTATAGCTGACTAGACCTAAAGTCCAAACTAGATGCTCAATCAGGGTGGCAAACTAGCCTATAGTAACCCTGTACTCAGCCAGGCAGGTGTAAGGGGAGTGTTAGGTCCCTGATTGCCAATCCTAGACACCAATCAGAGATTGGCCAGGTAGGCGGACCAGCACACAAGCCCTTCGGGATTGAATCCCTAAACCACCGTTCTAGACACTAAGCACAAGGCACACACAGGTTAACTTGACACAGTGATCTAACACTAGCCCGGACCCGACCAATTGGTGTCCCTAGCCCACTAGGGCAAATTAAGTCTAATTAATTTTAGGTTAAGGCTTGGGACTGAATGCAAGGGATGTGGTTTTGGGCTAAGGAGAGGTGATCAAATCCTCCCCCCATCTGATATAGCAAGAGTGCCCTTAAAAGTAAATTATGCAATGATGGCAGGCAGATGAGGATGCAAACTAGGGTTTAGGTATTTTTTTTTGGTATTTTTGGAAAATATGTATATTTTTTTTTTGGTATTTTTTAAATAGAAGAAAACTTGCAAATCATGGCCTAATATACTGGAAATATACTAAAATTAAGAAATATGCAAAAACTCCTAAACAAAACCCTAAAACTTCCAAACTTGTCTTGCTAAAAAAAACAGAGCCGAAAATTTACAGGCCCTATTTCGGCTCGCAGAAAATTCACAGGCCATAATAAAATATGAAAAAAATTTTAAAATTACTGTGAATTATGATAAATCCAGGAAAATAAATTTCAGAATTTTTGGAGTTTTTAACAGGGAGAAATAATTAAAATGATAGAGTATATACGGACTGAAAAATTGCAGAAAACAAGCCCTAATCTAAGCTCTGATACCAAATGATGCGGAACTAATATGCATGCAATTTTTTTATATGTTTTATATGTGGGGTTGGGTGATTAATTCCTGAATTTTAGATTAAAATAAGTTATAGGAAATTTTATATGAATTTTAGAAGATCAGCATGCAGATTAGGACCTAGAAAAGTAGAAAAGAAGGATCGCCGGGGCTGAGAAGCCTCGGTTAGGGCAAGTTCTCCTACAATAAAACTATTGGAGGTAGAGGGGTGTACCTGACAATGTCTGTGAAGATCGCAGCAAAAGGGTCTCTCGTTCCTCGACGGATGCGGCCTGAAAAATCGAGCCAAAGACCCGCGGATACCCGGCTTTCTGCTCGGTGATCCGATTGAGGCTTGGCTGGAGTCGTTGGATTCGTAGGAACTCGGGGACCTGCAAACGACCTGTCAGGGGTTAGAAAACTCACAAAGGAACAAGAAAACAAAGGAAAAACAGCAAGGGAAGGCTTCTTTTGGAGTGGGCGTCCAGGGATCTGAGATGCTTGTTGGTAGCAGGAAGATGATTGCAGCACTGGGAAGAAGAACTCTCGCAAACCCCTTTATGCACACAGCAGGGTATCACACAACTCAATAGAAGAACTCAAGGTTTTCATTCATCAAAAATTTCCCTCATACAAGAGGCTAGGGTCCCTTAAATAGACCCTTAACCTTGGGCTCCAAGTAAGGGTACATAAGTCTTTACATAAGAATCATTTTCCCTCTCAAACCCTAGCTAGAAAATAAGGAAATATTAGGTAGAAAAATCCCTAAAATTTTTCTTGACTTGGTCAAGACTCCAAGGACGCCTAGGGGGGCGTGTTGGGCTTCTAGGAGCAGCAAAAGGCCGGCCCAAAGGGGCCCGGGTGCATGGGTTTGGGCCTCTGGAAGCTGGGGTGGCCTGGTAGCCAGGTAGCAGGAATATTCCCTGGTATCTTGCTTCTTAGGGGCTTGGGCTTGGCACCTGGGCTTGATTTCATTGGGCTAGGATGCAGATGGACCTCTGGAATCATGGATGCCCTTATTTATGAATATACTTTGGCATCTGGAAGGGAATCTGGGCATCTGGAGGGCATCTGCAAGGAATCAGGGTTTCTGATTTTTCTCCTGGGGTCTTCAAATCTTCAAGCTGGGTTGGACTTGGGCTAAACTTCCATGTCTTCAATCTGGTTGGACTTGGTCTTCACTTGTATAATATAGTCTTGAGTCTTCAGTATGCTTGGACAGGACTCAAAAAAAATAAAATTAGCTCAACATGAGCTAACTAGCATTGGACTGAACTAGCTCAACATGAGCTGACTAGTACAGAACTGAAATAACAACTAAAATGGACTCAGATGATCTAAGCCCTTATTACAGATAGATTCATAAATTATTGATCAATTTACAGAGGGTTGAAAAAGCCTCTGTCTTATTCTGGTGCCTCAGGTGTCCCCACCAAACACTGCATCATTTCTTAAATTTAATATGGTTGAAAATAAATCTATCAATGACTAGCTTCACCAATTCCAAGAGTACCTTATAAAATTTCAAGTCAATGAAGATAAATTTTCTGAAGGATTTAAGGTCTCTAATCTTCTAGATAAAATGCCTCTCTCTTGAAATGGCTTTGTCAAAAATTAGCTCTAAAAGCAAGTAGAGCTAACCCTAGCCCAACTTCTAAACTCAATTAGGATAAAAGACCAATATAGGTCTTGTTGCCGCCCGATCGTCGTGGCCTGCAGTTGAAGACGACCTCGGACCGTGCTCCTGTCGCTCAGGATCCTGCTTGAACCTGCAAAATAAAGGAGACCCGGGCCGGTGATCCCGGCGAGGGCACTCCGATGCTCAAGTCAGTGGCGATCCAGGAGAACAGATCCTCTAGGTCGAGCCCCAAAGGTGGACTCCATGCTAGGAGGAGAACTTGTGAAATGAGAGAGTGCAAGTGGGTTGAGAGCAGAATGTGGGGATGGCAGTAGAGGAGAGCTTGAGCTAGGTGGCTGTGTCCATCAAGGCCCTTCTCGCGGGTCTCCGGTAGCCTAGAGCGGTGGTCTTCCTGTGAGCTGCCCTCACTTGCTCGTTCGTCACCATACTTGACCTCACTTGAAATGACCTACCTTGTTTTTACCTTGGAGAACTCCTTTAAGCTAGGGTTGTTGTGCGCCACTTACTTCGAGATCTTCCCCTCACTTGCAGGCACGTGCGGTGATGTCCGGTGCCGTGCACGAAGTGCCTTTCCCCATCCGTGATAGGGAACAGCACTGTGCACCCCGACATTCCTTCTGGTCGCTCCATTTTGGGAAGCATGGTAGAGCTTCGATCGGCGGGCGGCCACCCCTGGATCCGAATTCGCTGGTTGACTTCCTCTTTTGAGGGGTGCAGATTGTTGGTAGGGAGCACAGTACCTCGATTGGAGGGAACTCTTTCCTTCTTGGTGTAAGTGGTAGCTGGGACCATTATTGTGGCATGGCAAGTGCTCCTCTATGGTCCTTGGGCAGCTCGTCGCCGTCCAGGGGAGCGGTGACGTTCTTCGGCTGCAAGTCTCTTCGTCCAAGGTGGAGCTGATATGGAGAAGCGGAGCTCGACTTCGGCCATGGTATCTCGACCCGAAGGGAGCCAGCTTGGCAAAGGAGAGGCGGAGCTCGACTTCAGCAATAGCTTCTTGACCCGAAAGGAGCCAGCCTTGCGAAGGAGAGGCGGAGCTCGACTTTGGCCATGGCGTCTTGACCCGAAAGGAGCTAGCCTGGCGAAGGAGTTCGGGCAAAGATGTCTTACATGGCAGTTTCGTCCGATGTGGCATCTGACAAGGTTTGGCATGGGTTCTATGTCAGCGATCCCACCACATCATGTCTAAAATCCAGCAAACTAGAATTCCAAGTATCAAAGCTAACTTAACCCAATAATACCAGACCAACAATAATACTATACCAAAATCAAAGCCTAGATTTCAACCAAACCATTAATACTAGTCAAACCAACCTAACCAGTCTAACCTAAATAAGTTCAAACCTAAGGGTAAAATCTTTAAAACTAATAATACTAGATCCAACAAGCCTGTCCAAGGTTCAAGTAAAAGATTATATTTTGTGTGTGGAAGGATAAACCATCTTGCAAGAGACTGCTTTCATCAGAAAAATGAGCCTTTTTGCAAACCTTCTGCATATTTCGGATTTCAAGCTCATGTAGTTGAAAGTCTAGAAAACTACTTATAAATTTTGGAAAGGAAGGACTCATAACCTAGATTTTCTCAAAATATGGGGGTGCCTAGCTAAGGTTAATATTCTTGAAATAAAAAAGAGAAAACTAGAATCTAAAACTATAGATGCTATATTTATAGGCTATGTCCAAAATAACAATGTCTATAGATTCTAAGTAATAAAATTAGAAATTAGTGATATAATAATTTTTTATTAAAAAAATTTAAAAAATCTTTAAATTATGACTATAGAGCTCTAATTAATCTATTAAATCAATAGACAACTAATAAAAAGATGAATAGTCATATTCTAATCAGGTATAAAGCTGTAAGAAATAAAATGAAAGAAGTGATATCACCATAGTTTATAAGATCAAAAATAATCTGACATATCTTTTCACCAAAGACCTTTCGAATGTTATAGTATTTAAGATATCGAGAGGGATAGGGCTTAAGCCCATATATTAGTCATCAGATAAAACCCCTATCGTATCCCATGGTTAAGGTTCAAAGGAAAACGATCTCTGAGGTGATATTTAGGAGCACCAATTTGGAGTTTATCTCCATCCCATCCCTATGGTATGGTGCTCTATTGTGACAGTTAGGTTGAATATAGCTTTTAATAGATCTAAGGCTATAAATTCAGTAAAGTACGATTTCATTGCATGTACCATTGGATGATCTACCTTAGTAAGAGTAATCATGAGATCGCGACTATGGAATCAGGATGAATCCCTAGTAACTCTCATAAAAATCAAGGCAAGCGCATGGCCTAGATAGCACTACCCCGTATTATGATTAGCTCATCTTCATACTGTGTGTATTTTATACTAAATGCAAGTTCAAACATAAAAGGTACTTGTACTAGGTACAGTAAAAGTCTAAAAATTAAAATTATTATTGAGTTTAATAATATTAAAATTTTAATTTGAATTTTATTTTTATGAGAGGGATTGTTGATGTTATGTAAAAAATAAAATAAAAATGTCCCCCCTTGAGCATGCAATAGGCATGCATGGATTACGTGCCCATGCATTTTCCTTTTTTTCTTTTTATCATTTTTTTAATAATTATTTTAATTAATTTCAAAATTAATTTTTAAATGGTCATTTTATTTATTTTTTTAATAAAATAATGGCTTGTTTGAGGACTTTTTTAGAATTTTTTTTTGAGATTTTGAGCCTATAAATAGGCCTCTATCTCATCCTTACAAGGCATCCAAGGATTTCAAGCTCTCCATTTTCTATATTTCTCTGTTTTAAAATTTTCTAAAATTCTCTCTCTTCTATGTTTTTTACTTTGAAAATTTTGGATTGAAGACGAGCTGATCAACATCCGTTCGAGATCGTGCCACCAACAGGTATTAGAGTGTTGGCTTCTGGGTAGTACCTTAGAGGAGAGCTTGTGGACTAATCATTCTTTGCATAAAAAGCAGACCAAATCTTCTTTAGGACAGTGGTTCTATCCACCTCTCAGGCCAGACTTCCTAACATTGTATTATCATATTTCTAAATTATTTTATGATACCAAATTTATTCTGCCACACACATTATGAAAAATTTTTTAAAATATTTTAAAATATATAAATACATATATATATATTCCATACATTACAACTTACATATATATTAATATATAATAATTACTTTTCATAACTTGATTAAATATTATTCATTCACAACTCCACAAAAAAATATTATTATAATAATATTATTATTAAATAATAATATTATTATTATTATCATCATCGTTGTTATTATATTATTATCATTATGTATCTATTTTGATTAGATTATTAAAATGATATTACTATAAAATTATATATAATCGGACTTGACCAGGCTTAGCCAATTTTGATCATTAATGTCAAAGTTGCCCATTAAGAATGATTTAGCCCATCAAAATAAAATGAGGAAAAGAAAAGCATGAAAGGTTTAATATCATCTATGCATGCCAATTAATCATACATGTCTATAGAAATAAAATAGGCATCTAATAAATAAATATAAGGCAACCGTGCTGTCTAACTAAACTTATCAATAAAAACAAAATAGGCATCTAGTAGATAAATAAAAAACATTTATGCCAATTTACTATACCTACCAATCAAGATAAAATAGATATAAATATCAATGAAAATAAATAAAAAGGCATCCAATGAGATATAGCATCATAAATTAGAAAGAGACAAGAAGGGCTTTTCTTTTCTTCCTAATTATCAAGGATAAATTTATCTATTGACCAGGGATATTTTTATTCCAAGATAACTTCAATACATCACCAATATTCAATGATATGCTATCACCTGGGATATATAATTATATATGATATAGTATCACAGCATAATACAGTGATACCATTATCAAATTTATCACTGGATCCTTTATTATCAGATAGAATTTTGTAATATCAAATAAAATAATTACATCATCTAACTTATATCATTAGGATAATATAAAATATCATCTTCTATCTTTTTACTTATATAGCATGTGCTAAAACATGCGAAACTCTAGTTTCTATAATCTAGAGTCCTGAAAACTAAAGTCCAACGGCTCTGATGTATTAGTATTGAAAATTAATATAATAAATTATCATTAAGTCGTTATTTTGCTACAAGGATAACTATTATTATTTGACAATTTTATTCTTCATCATCTTTTATTCGATAACCAATGATTTAAGCCAATAATACATTATTTTTGTTAAAACTAACAACGATCAGTAACTTATTTTCAATGAAAAACCACAAATTTGCATATTATATTGTATTATAATGCCAAGTTGGACATGACGTTAGCTATCCAAGTACCGAATTCGGAAAACAAATAAAGGAACATATATTGTCCGGGGATGATCACGCTATCAAAACCTTGTAAATACTCCATCCAATCAACAAATTTTATTTTCTAAAACAGAACAGACAAGAGTGGGACCGACATAGAATTACTTCAGGAGACTTGACTTGACGTAATTATTCATAAATTCTATGATTGCATTTGATAGACGGTAATCTATCCATATTATTAATAATTTTAAAATAAGCCCACCAGATATATTTGATATTTATACTAAATGATTATCTATCTTGAACCGATAATCCGGATTATCTCTCGTGTAGCATTCCAGATTATCTCAGAAATGGTTGGCTATCCAGATTACCAGAAATATGGTAATCTAGTATTTTTTTTTATTTTTACAAAACTGTTCCATCCCTTTCGCTTCGATGAGAACGAAACATTTCTCTTCTCCTCGATCTCTTCTTAAATCTATATTTTATTTATAAAAATATAATTTTTACATTTTAACTATTTATTAAAAATATAAATTTTAAATATTTTATATTATTAAATATAAAATATTTAATATTTTTATATTAAAATTGAAAAATTGAAAAATATTTTTATACTAAATAAATGTAAAGAAATTATATATATCTTTTAAATATACTAAGTAATATATTAAATTTTTATATATATTATATTATTAAATTTAAAATAATATATTTATATTTTATATAAATACATAATTTTAATATATATTATATTATATATAAATATATTATATTATTTAAAATATGATATAATATAATATATTTTTTATAATAAAATATAAAATATACAATATAATATGTTATATTATATTAATATTGTAATATTATATAATATTATATTTTGTAGTATAATATAATATAATAATTAATGTTATATATTATGTTACTAATTTTAATATAATATATTTTATATTATAAAATATGAAACAAAATGTACTACAATATTATAGTATATATAATGATATTATTCTAAATTACATTAATATATTTTTTTATTTTATTTGTAATATTAGAAAATAGAATATTTTAAAATATATATTATATAACAATAGAGTGTAATATAATATAATTTAAATTTTATATTACATTTTATAACATAACATATATTATATTATATTAAATATAGTATAATATATTTAATATATTATAATATATAATAATATATAATATATTATTAACTATATAATTTTATAAATAGTTACATTACAAAATATCAAATAATATATTATATTAATGTAATATTATATTACATTATTATATTATATTATATTATATTTTTAATAAATTTGACTTAGGGATATTTTGAAAATTTGAGCTTAGATTACTAGTAATCTATTTATCATACCAAACACAGTAATCAGCATTACTGGCAATCTATCCAGTGATAATCTATCTTGCAAGTAATCCAGATTACCATTCAAGATTTCCTGGTGATCCACCAAATGCAACCTATAAATGTTGGCTGGGCTACCCTGCCTTTTTCCTTGTACCAGGAGAAGTTTTTTTATGAGAGCCAATACTATTCCGTACACTGGTACATTTCCTTATTTAGTTATTTTTAATAAAGGAAAAGAAATGGAAGGTAAAGCCTGGTATAGCTATGCCGTAGGCTTCCATACCACCAGGTAATATATATTTGGTTAGTAGAGCAAAAAAATAAAAAAATAATTTCTAGATTTAATCAAGTTATTAAAAAATTCTCATCTCAAACTTATAATCTACCAGTAATGAGATAAAGTCTTTATCAATCAAACAATCATCTTAATAATGGCATGTTCCTTTGTTACTGTTATTGTTGTCTTTGTTTTCTTCTCCGTTCAGCTGCATTAAAGGACATTGTTTTCTGTTTTGAGATAGCACTGCACACCTGAGTACTGTAGGGTTTGTTGGAGAAAGAAAAGGAGTTGTTTTTCTTTTTTCTTTGCGTTGAGGGAGGGTTCGATATCCAGTGGGCTATCCCTCCAGCACAAATTAAAAGTGGGGCAGCGTTTCGTTTTGCAAAGCTAAATAACAAAGTCACGTAGAATATTGTCTTTTGGTTTGGCTAGAAAATAGACTTCTCGGACGGCTGAAGCGAGCTTTTCAAAGAAATTACTTTTATCATTAAGACGGTAGCCCAGTTAGTACAGATCCTGTCTTGCTATCAACAGATCATAAATTTGAGATATGATCTCGCGGGTAACTCGATTAAATCTAAAAATTTTGCTGGAATCTACGATAGTTGGTATGAGTAAGAGGTTAGGATATTTTCCTGTCTCTGTTCTACGAAGTAGCATCTTAGTGATGTCAGGTTATCCTACTCAGGGAAGATATAGTATCAGGTTGACCTACTCATCATTAGATGGGGAGAGACTGCGAAAATCTGAGCGTCTCGAATCGAATATTACCTGGCGGGATGGGGACATGCGGGATAGCTATACCGGGATTTATTCCTTTTATTTTTTCTAATAAAAAAAAGTTGCTTTTTTAAAAAAAAATGTCTCCCAAGAGTTGAAGGGGTCGCATATTGAGGGTTATAGCGATGCTAATTGGATACATATAGCTTAGATGTTAAGCTCATTACTAGGTATTTCTTCTAATTAAGACTTACAGTATCCTAGGATTCTTATAGATAAACAATAATTATTCGAAGCATATTAGAATCTGAGTTGACTATTCTTGACACTGCATATACTAAGGCACTATAGCTAAAAGATCTAATAAATGATATAGAAATTCTTACATTAAAAAATTTTAAAAAATTATTAAATTATGATTGTAGAGCTCTAATTAATTTGTTAAATCAATATATAGCTAATAAAAAGATGAACAATCATATCCTGATCAAATATAAAGCTATAAAAAATAAAATAAAAAATGTAATATTATTTCAATTTATAAAACTAAAAATAATTTGGTTGATCTTTTGATCAAAGGCTTTTCAAAGACTGTGGTATTTGAGATATCGAGAGGGATAAAGCTTAAGCCCATATATTAGTCATCATATTATTGGATCTCTACGGTCATGGCAATCCCATGTTAAGGTTCAAAGGGAAACAACCTGTAAGAGTATCGATTTGGAATCTATCTCCATCCCATCCTTATAGCGTGGTGCTCTATTATAATAATTAGGTTGAGCATAACTCTTAATAAATTCAAGCTCAACGAGATATAATTTCATTGTACGTATCCTTGAAGGATCTATCTTAGTGAGAGAAGTCGTGAGATTGTGATTATGGGAGCAGGGTAAATTCCTAGTAACTCTCATGAAAATCAAGACAAGTGCATAGCCTAGATAGCACTACCTTATATTATGATTAGTTCTTCTTCATACTATATATATTTTTATACTAAATACAAGTTCAAATCTAGAAAGTACTTATACTAAGCACAATAAAAATCCCAAAATTTTTATTATTTAAATTATTTATTAAATTTAGATATTTATTAGTTTTGAAACTTACAGGGGATTGTTGTCATTTTGTGCTGAAGAGTTTCAAAACTCCCCCAAATAGATAGAATGTCCGCACGTGGGTGTAGGCGCGCACGCTGCACACAAGCAATCGTTCCCATGTTTTTTTCTTTTCTTTATTTTATTTAATATTTTGTAATGTTTTAAATGGCTAGTAGGGGCATTTATGGGCTTTTGAGAAATTTTTTAAGCCTATAAATAGGTCTTTATCTCAGCCATGTATACACCTATCTAAAAAATCTCTAAGTTCTCCCTCTCTTTTTTCTTTCATTAAAAATTCTTCAAAACACTCCTTTTCTCCCTCTTAATTTTTATCACTTATTTAATCATTTGGACTAAAGACGGGTTTGATCAGTGTCTATTTGAGATCATGCCACTAATGGACATTGGAGTATTGGCTTCTGGATTGTACCTTGGAGGAGAGAGTGAGGTCTAGTTATTTTTCATATGAGAAGAGAGCTGAATCTCTTTTAGAACGATATTTTCATCTGCCTTCCAAGTCAGGATTCTAAACCTTTGTATTATTCTCTAAAATCTATTTTTTTATTTTTTAAATTATTTACTGCACCAAAATATTCAACTACGTACACAAACCACAAAAAATTACTTTTAAAATATTTTTAAGTTTTACAAATATAAATATTTTTTATATATTATAAAATAACATCTTTTCATAAATCCTTGACAAATTTTAACCATAGGACCTGATATGGCTACATCGCTGACGTGGGGCACGTGTCAGGTCCAGCTGGACACAGTCAGTACCACGTGGATTTTTTCTTTCAAAAGATCCTCCATCCGGGAAGAAGTGCTCATGCTCCTTCGCCAGGTGGTACCCCAAGACGGGTCCACCTCGGCTGAAGTCGAGCCCCTCTC
This sequence comes from Areca catechu, assembly GCA_021397845.1. Taxonomy (NCBI): domain Eukaryota; kingdom Viridiplantae; phylum Streptophyta; class Magnoliopsida; order Arecales; family Arecaceae; genus Areca; species Areca catechu. Next base: position 15,692,857 of record CM038049.1, on the reverse strand, counting down.
TGCCGCTCCGCCGGATGTCCACCCAGGAGGGGTCCACCTCGGTCGAAGCTGGCGCCCCCTCGCTTCCTCGCCAGGTAGCATCCCAAGACGGGTCCACCTCTGCTGAGGTTGAGCCGGGCCCTCCTGCTCCTCCACCAGGTGGCACCGGAAGACGGGTCCACCTCGGTCGAAGTCGAGCGCCTCTCTGCCGCTCCGCCAGGTGTCCACCCAGGAGGGTTCCACCTCGGCCAAGCTGGCGGCCCCCTCGCTCCCTCGCCAGGTGGCACCCCAAGATGGGTCCACCTCGGCCGAGGTCGAGTCAGGCCGTCCTGCTCCTTCGCCAGGTGGCACTCGAAGACGGGTCCACCTCGGCCGAAGTCGAGCACCTCTCTGCCGCTCCGCCATGTGTCCACCCAGGAGGGGTCCACCTCGGCCGAAGCTGGCGGCCCCCTCGCTCCCTCGCCAGGTGGCACCCCAAGACGGGTCCACCTCGGCCAAGGTCAAGCCGGGCCCTCCTGCTCCTTCGCCAGGTGGCACCCGAAGACAGGTCCACCTCGGTCGAAGTCGAGCACCTCTCTGTCGCTCCGCCAGGTGTCCATCCAGGAGGGGTCCACCTCGGCCAAGCTGGTGGCCCCCTCGCTCCCTAGCCAGGTGGCACCCCAAGACAGGTCCACCTCGACCGAGGTCGAGCCGGGCCCCCCTGCTTTTTTGCCAGGTGGCTCCCGAAGACGGGTCCACCTTGGCCAAAGTCGAGCACCTCTCTACCGCTCCGCTAAGTGTCCACCCAGGAGGGGTCCACCTCGGCCGAAGCTGGTGGCCCCCTCGCTCCCTCGCCAGGTGGCATCCTAAGATGGGTCCACCTCGGCCAAGGTCGAGCCGGGCCCTCCTGCTCCTATGCCAGGTGGCTCCCGAAGACGGGTCCACCTCGGCCGAAGTCGAGCACCTCTCTGCTGCTCCACCAAGTGTTCACCCAGGAGGGATCCACCTCGGCCGAAGTTGGCGGCCCCCTCGCTCCCTCGCCAGGTGGCACCCCAAGACGGGTCCACCTCGGCCGAGGTCGAGCCGGGCCCTCCTGCTCCTTCGCCAGGTGGCTCCCGAAGACGGCTCCACCTCGGCCGAAGTCGAGCACCTCTCTGCTGCTCCGCTAGGTGTCCACCCAGGAGGGGTCCACCTCGGCCGAAGCTGGCGGCCCCCTCGCTCCCTCGCCAGGTGGCACCCCAAGATGGGTCCACCTCGACCGAGGTCGAGCCGGGCCCTCCTGCTCCTGCGCCAGGTGGCTCCCGAAGACGAGTCCACCTCGGCCGAAGTCGAGCACCTCTCTGCTGCTCCGCTAGGTGTCCACCCAGGAGGGGTCCACCTCGGTCGAAGTTGGCGGCCCCCTCGCTCCCTCGCTAGGTGGCACCCCAAGACGGGTCCACCTCAGCGAGGTCGAGTCGGGCCCTCCTACTCCTTCGCCAGGTGGCTCCCGAAGACGGGTCCACCTCGGCCAAAATCGAGCACCTCTCTGCCGCTCCGCCAGGTATCCACCCAGGAGGGGTCCACCTCGGTTGAAGCTGGCGGCCCCTCGCCCCCTCGCCAGGTGGCACTCGAAGATGGGTCCACCTCTGCCGAGGACGAGCCGTGCCCTCCTGCTCCTTTGCCAGGTGGCACCCGAAGACGGGTCTACCTCGGCCGAAGTCGAGCCCCTCTCTGCCTCTCCGCCAGGTGTCCACCCAGGAGGGGTCCACCTTGGCCGAAGCTGGCGGCCCCTCGCTCCCTTGCCAGGTGGCACCCCAAGAGGGGTCCACCTCTGCCGAGGTCGAGCCGGGCCCTCCTGCTCCTTCGCTAGGTGGCACCCGAAGACGGGTCCACCTCGGTCGAAGTCGAGCCCCTCTCTGCCGCTCCGCCAGGTGTCCACCCAGGAGGGGTCCACCTCGGCCGAAGCTGGCGGCCCCTCGCTCCCTCGCCGGGTGGCATCCCAAGACGGGTCCACCTCTATCGAGGTCGAGCCGGGCCCTCCTGTTCCTTCGCTAGCTGGCACCCGAAGACGGGTCCACCTCTGCCGAAGTCAAGCCTTTCTTTGCCACACCGCCAGGTGGTGCCCCTTGATGGGTCCACCTCGGCTGAGGTCAGTCCTACTCTGCAAAGCCTCGGGGAAGCGGAGGCATGGATTGCAAGGTCGCCACTAGAGCCGGCGCGCGCCGCGCCTCGTAGGGGGCGCCAGTACGGCCTGCAGTGACACGCGAAACCTCGTTTACACCAGTTAGATAGGGCCTCGCAACCGAGGAACGGAATCCTTGCGGGCGGGAGCCTGAAGCGGCTGGAAGCCCACCATCAATGCCTCGAAAGGAGAGCTCTCACGCTCAGCCCAAAGCCTCACCAGTCTTCCCCCTTTCATGACACACGACGGACGAGGCGGTCCTGCCACTTAGTTCCCGGACTCGAAGAAGAAGGGGGAGGAGAAGGTCTAGAGGTCTCAGGGAGCCCCCTTGAAAGGAAGGCGAGCTGAAGGCAGTTCGATGGTATAAAAGGATGGTAAAAATGGGCGAAAAGGTAAGTCGAAAGAGGGAGAAAAACACCAAGAGAACGATCCTGAGAGACCTCAAGAAGTCCTCAGGCGTGAGCTCGGTGAACCTAGCGCCGGAAGCCGGGCTTCAACTCCTCTCTTCCCCACATTTCTTTCGTTTACATCTCCTCTGAGCACGGGAATCCTTCGTGAACCCACCTTTGAGGATCTGTTCCATCTTGCCGCTCTCTAACTTGACCGTCGGAGTGCCCCCGCCGGAATTCCCGGTCCGGATCTCTGACTTTGTTTTGCAGGTTCGGGAGCTTGGAGATCTCGAGATGAGAGAGTCCGAGACCGATGCCAGCTTAGGAGCTACAGGCCATCGCGCTGAGATCGGCAACAGGACCCTTCACTAATATTTTATAAATCACGTATTCATTATGTTGTAAGATCTAACTAGACTTTTACTAGTATGATGCACGGGTGATTCTACTCGAAATTATTATTATTAAATAATTATGTGATATATTTGACTTAAGTGATAGGAGAAAAAAATAATATATTGTTTGTGTCTTGAGAGATGACAAATAAAAGACAAAAAGCAAATGCCTAACTCAGAAGTTATCAAACAAAATTTTTGAATAGTTTGAAAATTCTAAATCCTTAGATATAGATGTCTTTCCAATATTTCATTATCTGCTACTTATAAATACATCAAGCTAAATGGGAAAGAGTATGAAAGGATTAAATTGGAACGAGTTGCTATAAAAGTAATTATTTTCTCCTTATTAAAACAATGAAAACTACACCGCTTTAGAATCTCTGGGATCATGGTCTGTCAAAGTGCTGACTTCAGTTGTAAAGATTAAAAAACATATTAGAAAGACAAATAGTGAAAGTAACCAGCTTTGATTTAATGAAATTAAAAACTGAAAATGACAAAGCTTATAGCTCAAGTACATACCCGTGCGTGTTAAATTTCAAAATACTTCTTTGAATACCACATTCGTTGTAGCATTAGATGGTTGCCCTTCATTATCACAAATCAAGATCTTCAATTCTTTTCTGCTTTGAACCCTAGAGGTAGCAACATAAAGTTGACCATGACTAAAGATTGGTCTTCGAAGACATACTCCAACGTGTGAAAGCGATTGGCCTTGGCTTTTGTTTATAGCCATAGTTGTTATCGATGGAGATTATTTCCATCCAGAAAGCCCCATGGTGGGCCAGCTCCGGTCCACGTGCACCAACCCACGCGTGCGGGTGCGCGCCGCACGACCCAGGCCCAGGCGGCTGCGCGCTGGGCGCGCGTGGGCCTGGTCCAGGCAATAGCGGCTTGCAGCAGAGGGTCTCAACGGTGTTTTGGTTCCATTTCTACGCGCACAAGTTTTGGCGCGGTGACGTGGCATCAAATGAAGCACTTGTTTGGACGATCCAGCTGTCCAGAAGTCTTCTACGAAGATTGGGAGTCTACAGTTACGTGTTTTTGAGTTTTTGGATGCCTACGAGTCCTGTTTCTTGTATCCTATATAAATAGATAGCTGTGAAAGTTTTTCTATAGATGAAAAAAAAGGAAGAGGGTTTTTCGAGAGGTTTTTAAGTGAGATTTCAGAGAGAAAGTCCTGAAATCTTTTAAGGGGATTAAAAGAGTTTCTGAGAAAGAGTGTTTTTGAGGGTTTGTACCTGATTCAACTCTTAGTGAAGCTTTGCAGATCCTGTGCCACTGTGGACGTAGCCCAGTTTGGGTGAACCACGTAAAATTCTCGTCTCTCGCTGGTTTTTTTGATTTTGTTTTTTGTATTATTCAGTTTTATTTATTTCTTGTTGATTATAACGCAACTGCGTGCTTGGCCATACTAATAGCGATCCTATTAGAGGAATTTTTGTTCCATTTCTTTTCAAATTGGTATCAGAGCCAGATTCCTTCCTATTATTACGGTCGGATAAATCAATAAAAAGATGGCAGAAGACAAGATCAAAATCGAGAAATTCAATGGTCACAATTTCGGATGGTGGAGGATACAAATTGAGGACTACCTATATCAGAAAGATCTTTACCTTCCATTGGAGGGGGAGAAGTCGGATTCAATCAGCGACTCAGATTGGATGATTCTGGATAGGAAAGCCCTGGCCACGATCAGATTGTCGTTGACACCTCAAGTGGCGTATAATATTGCAAAGGAAAAGACCACCATGAATTTGATGACCGCTTTAACAAAGCTGTATGAAAAACCTTCCACCTCAAACAAAATATTTCTCATGAAAAAGCTCTTTAATTTGAAGATGGCTAAGAATGGTTCAGTGACGGAGCATTTGAACGAGTTCAACACGATGATCAATCAATTGGAGTCGGTCTCTGTCACTTTTGATGATTTATTCAGGGCTCTTCTTTTCTTATGTTCCTTGCCAAAGAGCTGGGACAATCTTATAATGACAATCAGCAACTCGGTATCAGGTACCCTTACATTCAATGATGCAGTTAATTGTATATTGAATGATGAGATGAGAAGAAAGGCTGTGGGTGGGACTTCTACAAGTACTGCACTCATGGTGGATACCAGAGGAAGATCACAGGAGAGGAAGAAGTCAGAGAAAGGCCGGTCCAAGAGCAGAGAAAAGTCCAAAAGGAGATTTCCCATGAAGTGTTGGAACTGCGGAAAAAAAGGTCACATGAGCAAGGATTGTTGGGGTAAGCAGAAAGAAAAAGGTACGGAGAGCAAGTCAGAAGGTCAGGAAGCAAATATTGTGAGTACTATATGGCAGAATTTTGAGGATGTGTGCCTGTCAGCCGGTGATGGGGCAAACTCAGATCTATGGTTTGTAGACTCAGGGGCTTCTTACCATTGCAGCTCTAAGAGACACCTATTTTCGGATTTTGTCCAAGGAGATTTTGGTCATGTCACAGTTGGTAATGGACAGCAGTGCATAATTGTTGGTAAAGGAACAATTGTACTGAAGCCAGTGACAGGCGGAGAATTGAAACTTGCACAAGCCAGATACATTCCAGAGTTAAAGAAAAACCTAATTTCTACCAGTCAGCTTGATGATGAGGGTTATGTATCCGTCTTTGGTAATTCTCAATAGAAGATTACTAAAGGGTCTATGGTTGTTGTCAAAGGGAAGCAGACAGGCACTCTCTACTTCTTGGCAGACAGTGGGAGTTCAGTTTCAGTGGCAACAGGAGACACGGGTACAGTGACTACATTATGGCACAGGAGGCTCGGTCATCTTAGTGAGAAGAACTTGAGTATTCTACACAGGAGAGAGCTTCTATCTGGGCTAAAGAAGGTGAATCTAGAGTTTTGTGAAGAGTGTACCTATGGTAAGCAGAAAGCAGTAAGTTTTCAGTTAGCAAGAACTCAGAAGAAGACTGAAAGGATGGAGTTGGTTCATTCAGATGTCTGGGGTCCAGCACCAGTGGCATCATATGCGGACAATAAGTACTTTGTCACGTTTATAGATGATTTCAGCAGGAAAGTCTGGGTGTTTGCTATGAAGGAAAAGTCTGAGGTTTTTGGCATCTTCAAGAGATGGAGAGACATGTGTGAAAATCAGACTGGAGCAAGCTTCAAGTGTCTCAAGACAGATAACGGTGGTGAATATTGCAGCAGAGAGTTTGATGTTTACTGCGCAGAGCATGGAATCAGAAGGATCAAGACTATCCCAGGGACACCAGAGCAGAATGGTGTGGCAGAAAGAATGAACATGACCATTCTTGAGAGAGAGAGGAGTATGAGGTTTGACTCGGGTCTACCTACATATTTTTGGGCGGCAGCACTGGACATCGCAGTGTATTTGATCAACAGGAGTCCATCCAGTGCATTGGATGGTGGGATTCCAGAGGAGGTTTGGACAGAAAAATCTGTAAATTTTTTTTTTATTAAAGTGTTTGGTTGCATTGCTTATTCTCTGACTGAGAAAGAGAAGACGAGTAAATTAGACTCAAAGTCTATATAGTGTGTTTTCATTGGATACGGTGGTGATGAGTATGGCTACAAGCTCTGGGATTTCCAGAATAATAAGATCATTTGGAGCAGGAATGTGGTATTTGATGAAGATCATACTTACAAAGATAGGAAGGATGCAGTGGAAGAAAAAAAACAGGAGTTTATAGAACTCGATCCTGTCAGAGATGGAGAGATTTCCCGAGTGCAAACTGAAGATGGAAACTTTGAGGATATGGAGGAGGAAGATGTGGTTGAAGCAGATAGCCACATGCATACACCGGTATCTCGCCGGTGTCCCCATAGTTGAGGAGGTCCACGAGGGTTACCAGGCCATCACAGAGGTATTATGCTAAAGATTATGTTTTGTACACAGATTCTAGAGAACCAGAGTGTTTTGTTGAAGCCATGCAGGATGAAGCTAAGGTCAAGTAGGAGTTGGCTATGAAAGAGGAGATGAACTCTTTGAAGCAGAACAAGACTTGGGATCTTGTGAAGTTACCCGCTGGCAAGAAAGCTCTGTTCAACAAATGGGTGTACGAGATGAAGAATGAGGCCGATGGTACCAAAAGATACAAGGCAAGGTTAGTTGTCAAAGGTTATGCACAGAAAGAGGGAATTGACTTCTAGGAGATTTTTTTCCCAGTGGTCAAGATGACATTCATCAGGGTGATTCTGAGCATGGTAGTAGTGGAGGATCTTTATCTAGAGCAGTTATATGTGAAGACAGCATTTCTTCATGGAGATTAGGAGGAGCTGTACATGCACCAGCCAGAAGGTTTCCAGGTCAGGAAAAAAGAAGACATGGTCTGCAGACTGAAGAAAAGCTTGTATAGTCTGAAGCAGGCTCCGCGGCAGTGGTACCTCAAGTTTGACAGTTTCATGCTAGAGAAGGGCTTCACCAGATGCCAGTCAGATCACTGTGTATACTTTCAAAGGTTCGTAAATAATGAGTTTATTGTTTTATCCTTGTATGTGGACGATATGCTTGTAGCAGGTTCCAGTATGAGGAAGATTGAAGAGCTCAAGAAACTGATGGCAAAGAAGTTCTCAATGAAGGATTTGGGAGAGGTGAAGCGGATTCTTGGCATGAAGATCAAGAGAGATAGGAAGCAACGGAAGCTGTGGCTATCTCAGGAGGATTATATAGAGAAGGTGCTGAAGAGGTTCAATATGGAGAACGCAAAGGCAGTGTCAACACCTTTGGCAGCACATTTCAAGCTTAGCAAGCAGCTGTGTCCAACAACTCAGGAGGCAAGGGATGAGATGATTAGAGTTCCATATACCTCGGTCGTGGAAAGTCTGATGTATGCAATGGTTTGCACAAGACCGGACATCGCACAAGTAGTGGGAGCAGTCAGCAGATACATGCAGAATCCAGGCAAGGAGCACTGGAATGTAGTGAAGTGGATCTTGAGATATCTCAGGGGTACATCAACTTACAGTTTATACTATGAAGGTGACAGTCTTCAAGTACAGGGATTTCTAGATGCAGATCACTCTGGTGACAGAAACAGTGGGAGGAGCACCACTGGTTATGTTTTTACTATCGGTGATACAGCAGTGAGTTGGGTATCTCAGTTGCAGAAGATAGTGGCTTTGTCAATTATAGAAGCTGAGTATGTGGCGATCACTAAAGCTAGTAAAGAGATGATCTGGTTACAGAGGTTGATGGAGGAGCTCGGCAAGAAGCACAGGTGTAATACACTATGGAGCGACAGCCAGAGCGCAGTTCACTTGGCCAGGAATCCAGCATTTCATGCAAGAACCAAGCACATTCAGCTTAGGTATCATTTCATATGCAGTGCGTTGGATGAGGAGTGGCTGAAGCTGGAGAAGATTGATGGTGACAAGAACCCCGCAGATATGTTCACCAAGGTTGTGAGTAGAGACAAGTTGAGTTTCTGTTGCAACTTGGTGAACCTTTCCAAGAGATAGATCAGGAGAGTACGGCACAGAGAAAGAAGGCGGATCAAAGGTTGATGTCAATTAATCTCCAAGTGGGAGATTGTTATTGATGGGGATTATTTCCATCCAGAAAGCCCCACGGTGGGCCAGCTCCGGTCCACGTGCACCAGCCCACGCGCGCGGGCGCACGCCGCACGACCCAGGCCCAGGCAGCTGGGCGCTGGGTGCGCGTGGGCCTGGTCCAGGCATCAGCGGCTTGCAGCAGAGGGTCTCAGCGGTGTTTTGGTTCCGTTTCTACGCGCACGAGTTTTGGCGTGGTGACGTGGCATCAAATGAAGCGCTTGTTTGGACGATCCAACTGCCCAGAAGTCTTCTACGGAGATTGGGAGTCTACAATTACGTGTTTTTGAGTTCTTGGATGCCTACGAGCCCTGTTTCTTGTACCCTATATAAATAGATAGCTGTAAAAGATTTTCTATAGATGAAAAAAAAGGAAGAGGGTTTTTCGAGAGATTTTTAAGTGATATTTTAGAGAGAAAGTCCTGAAATCTTTTAAGGGGATTAAAAGAGTTTCTGAGAGAGTGCATTTTTGAGGGCTTGTACCTGATTCAACTCTTAGTGAAGCTTTGCAGATCCTGTGCCGCCGTGGACATAGCCCAGTTTTGGTGAACCACGTAAAATCCCCGTCTCTCGCTGGTTTTTTTGATTTTGTTTCTTGTATTATTCAGTTTTATTTATTTCTTGTTGATTATAACGCAACTGCGTGCTTGGCCGTACTAATAGCGATCCTATCAGAGAAATTTTTGTTTCATTTCTTTTCAAGTAAAGCAAATTATTGGTACGAGTGAGAGGTCAGAGATTTCCTATTTTACTAGCCAGCATCTTAGTGATGTCAGGTTGACATACTCACCATTTAGTGGAAAAAAACTATTTAAAGGTCCTATATCGAACATTACTCGACGGGGTCGGAGCCTGAGGGGCTAGCTATATGCCGGAATTTATCCCCCTCATCCCTTTTTTCTTACCAAAAAAAAAAGCAAACCATTATGGGATATTGTCTTCGTTGGAATTTGAATGGTAGTCTGAAATCTGAAGGAGTTAGCACCGCTCAAGGAATAAAGACCTTATGTCTTGCATTGCATCCTGAGATTACTTTTACCTTCTAAGACATGTTTGCCTGGTACTTAAGTGATCATCAACCTGGTGCCATTCCACGAACCAGATGACTGATCTATATTTCACCAATCTCTAACCTTAGAATATGGTTTGGAATCCCAGAGCATTGAATGGTGTTTAAGAACTTAGAAGTAACCATGTCTTCAGGTTGAATGCATTAAAATCTGATTTGCAAATGCTATCAAAACTTAAGTAGATTTTTTCTTCCGCAGGGAGTTAAAAAAAGCATGTACTTATTGACTGTGTCCACAATATTATTAGTAGGAGCAAGGTTAGCTCTATGTTGAAGGTACCTTGCATCTTGAGAGTGTTGTAATAATGAAGGATATGTACACTTTCCACAATGATAGCAAGAGGATCACCGGTATCTTATATCAGGAATTCATCCGAGATTTCAACACAACATTCTCCATCATTAGGCTCGAGATTGCCATCTACAATCTTCAAGATCCACTCTGAGCATTCTCTCAACTCTTTCAAATCTACACCGGAAGAGCCTGTTTGAAGTCTCATAGACTTTTATTTTAAATTTTTTTTTATATCAAAAAAAAAAAGTCTCATATTTTTTATTAATTTAAAATATTGCAAAAACTTCATAAATAAGAAGAATTGATTGTAGCAAGTACAATATCTTGTCTACTTCCTTTAGAATTGACTGGTAGAGTATGCTCCAAAAACAATAATTTTCCCTCCAAAAGGTTGCTCTAGGCTTTTAGGATTAAAAAAACCTAAGAACATCTCTCAAAGTTTTGTCCAAAGCTTCAAAACAAAATTTGTTGGTCCTGGGAGCTCCATCCCAAACAATTAGCTTTGTTCTTATTATGATTTTAGCCAAACCACTTCCTTGCTTAATATAACAAGTAGAGTCTTCATTCATATCGAAAGAAAATTATCAAATCTAGAATTGACAGTTTTGCCTCCAGTTAAAAGAAGTGATGCTATTCCACTTGAGGCAACATTAAGAATAATTTGACCCTTAGATCTTGAAGCAGTAGATAATGTTCTTCATAGAAACATCTTACCAGTACCACTATACCCATAAACGAAGAAAACACCTCCATTATCCCTTGAAACAACATTCATAATACTACCATAATTTCTTTTCTACATATCAATAAAGGGACTCCTGAGATGAATATGTTCTCTAGCCAATGTAGCTCTATCATAAGAAAGCTCCTCTTAAATAAGTTTGTTTTAGGCATTTAAAATATTAGCTTCATTAGGAGAAAGTACAGGAGGATAATCTCTAAGACTCTTCCTATTTTTGTGCAACAACTTTTCAATCTCAACCAAAGCAAGGTCTTTCAATTGATCATCAGTGAGTGTCAATCCTTTACATGTGGAACTATTCAAAAAAAAAAAAAAAAACAGAAGGAATTAGTATGATATTTATGTTATATAGAAGCAAAAATATCTAGCAATAATGTTCTCACAGTGTTGTCATTAATAAACATGTAATGAAGCATTTTTTTACATCTTAACAAAACTGATGCAACTAATAAAATATGTTTAAAACTAAGTTCATTTCAAATATTGTTAAATTAATATATAGTTCAAAAGTAAGATATAATTGAATTATAACATACCATCATATCCTAGAAATATTTTCTTGTTGTGAAATATATCTTCAGCTAAGAGGTTTCAAGTTTTTTCCCAAACAAACCCTCTCTAGACAGAGAATTTGTAAACAACAAAACAACAAAAAGGTTCCTCAAAAAATACCCAGATCCCCATGTGCTTGCTTTTAATATGCCATCAATATACTCTTTATCATCATCTAGTAAGCCCCCAAAGCATAACATGCATCCTTGAATGAAGAGTACTGACACCATTGATTTTTCTTATATCATCATAATTTTCTAGCCCTGTTTGCAATATTAAGTAAATTTCTAAAATAATATTTCTCATCACTACCTGGAGGCACATAAAAAAGTCTTTCAATTGAGGAGCCACATTGTCTTGGAATCCAATTTTCCAACTGTGGTTTATATGCAAACTTAGTTGGAAATTCTGCACAGGATAAATGTTTAGCTTCTGGATATTTTTTGTTAGCCTCCATCCAAGCCAAGAACTTGGGTTTTTTAAACTTCATGTTTATTTACAATAAAATCAATTGGATCATCATCACTAAATGAAATGCTCTGCCTGTTTGGAAGATGGAATGACAACCTCTTAACTGAAAGATATCTATAATGAATATCAAACCGAAATATCCGCTAGATTGCCTTACATGAAAAAATGCATCTACAATGATAGAACATCTTGATCTCATTAATATCATCTATCTTGGAATTCATAGGCCTTTAATAGAAAGAAGCTGTTACTTGATTGTGGCCCTTATTAACATATTTGAATAGGTATTTTATTAACCTTGATTGATTGCACCATTCAACATTGCTGTGAGCTTGATTTTTCGTGGGAGTTTGGATTGCATGGTACTACAAATGTTGTCTACATGAATGCCATTCTTTTCGATAGTTCTACTATTATCATTCCTCCTATAAACCGAATATCGATCCTTTTCAATAGTCGTTCTATCCACAAATTTTTTTGAATAGTGTTTTGAACACTTTCCATCTTTAATACAAGGAGAGTTTGTAAGGTTACGGTTGTGCAGCGGAAGACCAGATCTCACAATTTTTCAATATTGAAATCCTAATCAACCAAAATCCTAGATTCAGGATCCCTTGACTCTATCAATTAATAAAGCAATACATAAGAAATTTAGAGGAATACTTGTAATGCTTATATCCTAAATTTTTATAGACACACAAGTGTATTCCCTCCGGAGGTGCTTCACACAGGAACTAGATTAAAGAAGTACTCCTTTTTCTTTAATTGCTTGCCTAGATTCTCGTCTCGGAAGCCTTTCTTCTCCTAGCAATCTTGTTCCCTCACTAGGACTTATACACCACTCAAGGGTATCTCGAAATCTCTCCAAAATCTCTCTTAGAATTCTTTTATCCTTCCTACATCTCTTCCAAAGCCCTTATTTTAAAATGGTAGATTTATCTTAATATAGAAGACTTATCCTAATAAGGAAAGGAAGAGGATTATTAAGACAACTTGGATACCTTTGCTGTTTCCACTAAGACTTTAAATAGAAAGAGAGGAGGCCCTAAACACATCATTTCCTAGCCCCTTATCTGATATCTCACATATCAAATAAGACCCTTAAAACAGAAAGAGTCTAATGGAAGAAAGGTACGATGAAACAATTGTAAATATACGATATTTCAATAATCCTTGCATCAAGAGTTGTCCCCTCACATCTTTTCATAAATCCAGATTATTTAGGCACAAAATTAAGAGACCTTGATTTGGTCAAAAGTCCTAAAAGCCATGTCAATTAATCAAGCTTATTTAAGAAAAGGTAATTTACTAACGAATGACTCTCGATCCATCTGTTTGTGCCATATATTTATGCAACACATCCCTTCATGCCTAATCAAAAATTAATAACCATATTAATCCATTTTGACCAAAACTATATCTAATGGGGTTTGTAATAGAGAGAGAAAGAGATCAGCCTTATTCCAAAATTATGATTTATCTGCAGAAGGACCAAGAGTTTTTTTGCATGCTAATATTGCGCCCACCATAAGTGGCGCCAACAAGAGTCCCATGCCCTTGGGACTCTTGCTAAATGACATAGATAAGGTCTCTAGGACTTTAATTGGACTGCTCCACTAATGTTCTAATCTAATTTAAGTCCAATTTAAATTAATTAGTCCAATTAGTAAGCAATTAAACCTGACCTAATTAGGTTAGGAGTTAGGGTAGTCAACATATACTAGTATGTCAATTATCTAATTAATTAGGATCCTATGACTCTAATAAGAATATAATTAACTTTTTTAACCAATTTCTTAGTGTATGACCCTTTGGGCTCCACATCTAGCCAGCAGCAAGTCTAGGTACATATCGATCTAATTCGATTAGAATCCGAATAATGAAATTATATCAATATTGAGCTAATCCAAATTATCAATTTGAACAATCTCTTGAATTGACTCATGAATTAATCATTTTAATTCATGAAAACCTACAAGACATAATTGACATCTAGCAATATGTCAAGCCTACCTGAAAAAACAAAAAAATTAGTAGAAATTATTAAAATATCCTTTGGTATACAATTCAATCCTTCAATTATTCTTTATTCCGAATAAGTGATCAATATAAAAATTTGTCAAACCTTAACATTTTATTTATTTGAATTTCAATCCAATAATGAAGACTCGATTGATGAAAGATTAGAATCAATTTCTAATTTCATCCTACTTTAATTAAAGACTCTTTGAGTAATCATATGATAATATTATATGGGATAAATTCTTTCCTTACGAGGAATGATCGATTCCTTATTGACCTATTCATAATCTTCATATATAATTCTCCATATCTATGAACACTATATACATGACTTAGTTATAAATGAATATAAACCAAAATATGGATTCACGTGCACAAGGTTCTATGGTGATCTCAAATCTAAGGATCACTTGCATAACTCCCACCTAGAGAACCATCTTTTAATAAATAAGACTTCCATAAGATGTTTTCATGGCGGATCAATTCAATGGACTCATTTCTAGATGAGCACATAATCCTTGTATTAGTATCCCTACATAAGTGGTTGTAAGAGCAACCACTCTCTCTATTGAGCATACAAAGGATATGCCAGTTTTTCCAGAAATATCAATCCTTATCTTGATGATTTTTTGATTGGAAATATTTTAGATTAGTATTTATAGGAACTTAGATATCACTGTTATAAACTTTATCATAACCCTAAATCCATTGCCCTATTCATAGGGTTCATCATAATTTTAAGATAATAAATATAAGACACATCATATGATGAATAAAAAATATTTCTTTATTAATATAATATCATATATGAGTCAGAAGAATTTACAGAAAAATTTTTATTATATAAGAAATATGATTGGCTTTCAGGGTATTATTCTTTCAGAGTTTGTGTTTGATGCACCATAAGGTCATGTATCATTAAATCCTTGCCAACTTCATATAATTTTAGATTTTTTTCTTAATTAAGTATCTTTGTAGAAATAATCCTATCAATAAAATCAACAAAAGGAATCTTGTCCTCATGATTTAAGAATAGTCGGATGAGTATGAGGTAGTCCATATTTTTTGAATTCTAGAGTGTAGATCACTGGCAAAATGAATAAAAAGTAGAATATGATTTAACAGATTTATAAAGAATGTTGGAGCAAAACCGCTCCACGGAATGCTCGGGATCCTTCTTGATGCCGTCATGGTAGAAAGGGAATGCACCATTAGGAAAGGGATGGGGCACGCCATCTGCTCTTGTCACGGAGGCGTGCCCCCATGGGGTTGCATGCTCGAGAGAGAACCAAGGAGATCAGAAAGGAGGCTAGGGTTTTGGAGGAGAAAAGGGATCACGTCTTATTATTCTTCCCGACGTTCCAGCCGTTCTTTATATACAAAACAGATATAACCCTAGGTCACAACCGACCTAGCCCTAAAAAACTCTCCCCTCCGAGTTACATGAGAAAACTCAAACCCGAGCCCATGTACACCCATGACTCACATGTTCTCTCTATCCTGGGTCAAGACCCTGACCCAACATGACTCAGAGCCCTGAAAACTTATAAACCAGCTTCTAGACCTGTGTGACTCCACTCAAGACTTGGAGCACCACATTAGCCCTAACAGAGAAATGGTAAAATCATTATAATTTATAAATAAAAAATGAAGAAACACATACCAATTTTAACTCTTCTAAATAATTCCTTTTGCTTAAAGTCTTTAATCACCTGATCTTGTTTGATTTTAGAAACTTTGCAAATGTTGTCCAGCCGATCTTGAGGTCTAAGCCCTTTTTGTTGAGTATCTCAAATAATTTTAGGCTATTTTGGATTGCAAGTGAAGGTGATGAAGAGATCAAGGTAGCCTATCCAATTGCATATCGCCATTGCATTTTGATAATTTTAAATCATGTATCGCACATCTCCCGTAAATGATGATGGAAGTATGACACATTTTCCTTTTGAAGGGAAATTTGTTTGACCTTTGAGAATAGCTTCCGTCAATCCTTTATAGATATATTATTTTAACTACTTTTGATGCATTCGAATATATGACAATCTTTGTGATTCAATCATTGAATATGCATCAGCAAATAATTGTTGGATCAATTTCCTAGACAACAATATGCTTAATATGGTTATTTTTCTATCTTGAAACTCTCTTATACTTAATATGGTTCTTTTTTTGGGATGAGTTGCTATCCTTTCACTTAGTGGTATCTCTTCTCTATATCCATCCTCCCCAAAAGGGAAGAGTAAGGGATATTGTAGTCCAAGGTAAGCAGGGTGTTTGATTTCAATTTATTATATCTCGTGGAGTATTTAGTTTAATATATCTCATGTTTTATATTGTATAATTATTGTTATATTTTTTGGTTGGTTATGGGCTCCAATTCCTAGAACCTTTTAGAACTCTACAATAAGCAAAAATCAAAGCATTTTGTATCCTCCAAAATGAACTTTTTCATTAAATATGTGCTTTTAAAGTTTTTAACCATCCAAATTACTCAACCAAGATAACTTCTAAAATTCTAGCGAAATCTAGCTTTGTTAGTTATGTTTTTAATTCGATAGAAGAAGATATAAGCTAAATTATTATGCACAACCAAAAAATCTAAGATATCAAACATTGATGACACTCCAACAAATCACCTGTCATATATAAATTATATATATCTGAAAAAATCCAAATAATTCCAGAATACTTACTAATTAGATGATAAACGATGTGGCCGCTGCTAAATCGAGAAGCTTTGGGATAGCCATAGCCATCATATACTATGACGACAAGATGTTATTGTGGATTTCTGGATTTAAGTATAATATTCAGAAATAGAAAATTATGATTTATCAATAAACATTGCTTAAAGAATATATTGGATGAGGGTTGATGGTGAAAATAAATTTTTTTTGGCTTGTTATGTGCAAAAAAAAATAATAATAAAACAAAATTGTGATTTATAAAGATATTGTCATTTTGCGAACAGACTAGTATTATCAAGCGGTGGACAATCACTTTCACCATAAGATGCTAGAGAACTGTTTTCATCGAGTACCTAAAAGATTTCTGTTATTGTTTTTTATTCTATCATATATATATATATATATATTGATTGAATGGGAGGAAAAGCCATCCATCATGGTGCACCCATGACCTCTTACAAACATAGATGCAAAGAGCACGAAAAGGATTCAGGGCTTTAATTTGTTACTCATAGCCAGAAATCCAAACCCAATTCAGCGTTGGCACAGCTTAACGGGTTTTTGGTTGGTCCAAAAGCGAACTTCCAATCAATTGTTATGACAGCCCAATTTAACAGAGATATGGGCCGAAGTAGTTTCGATCTAGCAGGACCCTAAGCCACTTGTGTTGCATGGCATCTCAATCCAGATCAAATTATGGGAAGCCCGATTCAGACCTTAGGTTGGCTAAAATTGGAGTTGAATCGAGCTCTCCTCTCATAGAGAGAAATGGTCTGAAAAGGTTTCGGTTCATGGAGAGCTGAAGCCACTTCAGTGAGATAGGCTCTTAATCAGCACACTAATACTGGACCAAATGGGTCCTTAATCACCCTATCTCTTAAATATGTGCCACGGGCTCCTATTCACCCTACCTGTACTAAACCAAAATGGCTCTTGATAAAATTATAGCCATCCATGAAGCACCCTCCATCTCTTAAATATGGTTGCAAGCTTTACATGTTCACACGTGATGACATTAGCAGGCCTACCCATGCGGGTGGCGAGGGACCGTTGCCAATTTAGCCTGTCATTTTGTCGATTCTTATTCTTACGATGCAAGGGTTCGGACACAAAAAGGATGATTATCTCATTTTTCATGGTGTGCATCGTTTCGATTGTACGATAGACTTTACAAAATTTATGCGGTTAAATGAAAGAGATTCTTTGAAGTATTTTGAGAGTTGTGCATGATATGATCTAATGATTGATGTCATGGAAGAAAAAAATAAAAAATCATCCTTTTGTATGAAAGATACAATCAGGACCCACGATGTAACGGGGCATCAAACATCTTTCTTTTGGAACCTTCTTGGATATGTACTAATTGTAACCAAAATAATACCAACCCTCGAACACGTGGCAGGCAGTTACATGTAAGATATAGCCAAACCGAGTTGCTTCTCTTATTATTAAAATTTAGAGTTAATTACATTGAACCCCCTCAGATTTGAGGCAATTACAAAATTTCCACCAAATATTTTGACCAATATATTATTACTATTTTATTTTAGAGTAATTTATGTTTGGTCGAGCATCTACTTTTCTAGATGCGTAAAATATCTATTATTTTTTTAATAGATATAAGTGATGTGGCAAGATCGTTGACGTGGAGCCCCTGTTAGATTCGGCCTGATGCCGCGTGCTGCCATATCAAACCCTTCACCAGGCGACTTCTCGGAGGTCGAGGCGCCATAGCCGGAGTCGAGCTTCTTCGCCGGGTGGCTTCCTCGGGGTCGAGCCCACCTCGGCCGAAGTCGAGCTCCCGCTCTCTTCGATCTCCTTCGCCGGGTGGCTCCCTCGAGGTCGAGCCCACCTCGGCCGAAGTCGAGCTTCCGCTCTCTTCGAGCTCCTTCACCGGGTGGCTCCCTCGAGGTCGAGCCCACCTTGGCCGAAGTCGAGCTCCTGCTCTCTTCAAGCTCCTTCGCCGGGTGGCTCTTTCAAGGTCGAGCCTACATCGGTCGAAGTCGAGCCCCCGCTCTCTTCGAGCTCTTTCATCAGGTGGCTCCCTCGGGGTCGAGCCTATCTCGATCGAAGTTGAGCTCTCGTTCGGATCCCATGGTGCCACTTCTCTTGGGCAGCGGGCCACCGCCCAAGGACCACAAAGGAGCACTCCCATGATGCCATGATCATCCCTGCTGCTATTTATACCATATAGGAAAAGGCGTCCTGCCCAAAGCACCGCACTCTCGACCGACCATCTGCACCCCTCAGAAGAGAAAACTATCCCGGAAGATTCAAATCCAGGGGACGGCTGCCCTCCGATCGAGGCACTGCCAGGTTTCCCGAAGAAAAGCGACCAGTTGGAGAGTCAGAGCATGCGGCATAATCCCTTATCATGAATGAGGAAAGGCACTTGTGCGCACGGCACGAAGCACTGCCAAACGTTGACCCTCCAGCACCGGCAGAGGGAGAAGATCCCAAGGTAAGTCGCTAGAGGGATCATGACAAAAAGGACTTTCTGAGGGTTCCCAAGAAAAGGTAGCAAGTCTAACTCGAGCGAATGAGGGAGAAGGCAGCACACAGGAGAGCAACGGCGAGACTGAGCGCTTTGGGCTATTGGAGAATCATCGGACGTGTCTTGATGGACACAGCCACAAGGCCCGAGTTCTCCTCAGCTGCTCTTACCCCAGCTCTATTTCCTCTATTTCAAACTAAATTTCCTCCTCCGAGTGTGGAGTCTGAACAAGGGGCCCACAGGAAAGGATTTGTTTCCCTAGATCGTCATTGACTAGATCGTCGGAGTACCCCCGCCGGGATCCTCGACCCGGGTCTCCTTTATTTTGCAGGTCCGGGCGTGCGTGCAAGCTTCCGTACGACGAGGTCGGCATCCGAGGTCGGCTCCAACTACAAGCCACGACGGTGTAGAGGGCAACAATAAGTTATATATTTGTATTCCCAAACTTTATATAAATATAAATATAAATATTAATATTAATATTATATTAATATAATATTATACTTTATTAATATAATATAAAAGAAAGGCATCAAAATAGAATTTTTGAAAAAAAAATGGTTTCTAATTCTCGTTCCATGGGAATTCCAAAAATTCATCTCCTTCATAAATTTTTTTCATAAAACATAAAAATTGTATTCATATATATATATATATATATATATATATATATATATATATATATATATATATATATATATATATATATATATATATATATATATATATATATATATATATATATATATAATATTTTTTTCAATCAATTTTCTATGAAAACTCTAATAATTTTTTTTTTTTTCCACATCCCATGGATCACACTTCCCCCCCCTTCAATCCCCGCGAACCAAATGAGTCATTAGGCCTGTTTCATGTTACTCATAGCCAGAAATCCACACCCAATTCAATGTAGGCCGAGCTTATTCGAGGCATTTGATTGGCCCAAAGTGAACTTGCAATGAAGTGTCATAATGGCCCAATTTAAAGAGACATGATCTGAAGTAGTTTCAATCTAGCAGGAGTCTAACAAGCCACTTTAGAGCAAAGCCTGTTTTATTGCATGGCATCTGAATCCAGTTCAAATTATGAGAAGTCCATTTCAGACCTTTGGTTGACTCAAATTGGAGTTGAATTGAGTTCTGACCATGGATCAGCTTTGAGAGAAATGATCTGAAATGGTTTCAGTTCATAGAGAGCTGAAGCCAATTCAGTGAAATAAGCTCTTAATCAGCACACTAATACTGAACCAAATGGGTCCTTGGCACCCTATCTCTTAAATGTGTGATATAGGTAGGCTCTTATTCACCCCACTTATTTTGAACCAAGCATGTCCTTGATGAAATTATAGCCATCCATCAAGCACCCTCTATCTCTTAAATATGGTTGCAATCATCACATGTTCACACGTGCAAAAATTAGCAGGCCTACCCATTGGCCAAACCAGCAGGCCTATCCATGCGGGTGGCAAAGAACTTTTGCCAATTTAGCTAGTGTTTGTTTTATCAATCGGCTCGGGTTATATTTTTTGCATAAAAGAATAATTAATTACTCCAATTTTGTGATGTGTACCAATGGATGGGTGCAAGATTCACTGAGATCTATGCACGCAAATAAAACAGATATTTTCGAATGCTAGAAAAGAAAGCAATATAAAATATGATCCAATAATTTTTTTCATGTAAAAGATAGTTTTTGAATCCTTCTTAGACATGTACTAAATACCACCAAACAGTATCAACCGTTAAACACATGGATGGGAGCCGTTTATAATGAGCAGCGTCCACCATTTTACATGAGATATAACCAAACCAAGTTGGACCCCCTAAGACTTGGGATACTTTTAGATTTCCATCCAATATTTCAAAAAATATATGTTATGCAACCTAATTTTTTATTATATGCATAACACATAATTCCCTGTCTTTATCTTTCTAATGGATTCATCACTCTCTAACTGATTTAAGTCTTAAAATATATTAGCCTATTTTGGACAATGTTTAAAAAGATTAAAGTATCCCAAACTAGCTAAGTTAATGTTGGTACTTTTAAAACTTACATGATCTGCATTTACGTGTTCGCTTCTCTGAACGTTAGCTGTGACTTGGAGAGCATGCAGGGTTATCTCTGGATTTCCGTGAGGATTTTTCGAGGGTTTTAAGGGTTTTGTGGATTTCTTCGACATTTCTTTGTGATTCAGTGCGAGTTTAGTGCCGTTGATCGGGTCTTCAGCTTCTTTTTGGTTGTTTGGGTGTTTGGGACTATGGTTCAGTGGTCTGATCATCGGTTTCCGGTGTCTCGATGGTCATCTGGGTTTCAAGGTGTTTGGTACTCAGGTGTGGTGCTATGTGGGTGCTCATGGCCGAAGGGGACATGGCGATGCCTACCGCTGCTCAGGAGTCCACCGGCAAGGATGGGGAGGACCACTCTTGGGTTAGTGTGGTGCAGGGCAACTCTCGATCCCTCATATGGTCTTCTTACAAGATCTCTAATGATGTCCTCGACTAATTGCAGCAAACTTTCTCCAAGGTCCTTGTCTTGCTAGACCTTGTCATCGGTGACTCACGTCGGAAGTGGGAGGGGGTTGCTGTCATTCTCCGGAGCCTTGGTCGTCATGTCCAGGCTGCCAAGGAGATCAAGCAGAGGCTGCAACTCAGCTATGATCCTGAGATTTTTCTGATCGGGGAAGACTATCTAGTCCTCTGGTTATCCTCTGAAAAAGACTCTGGGAAGGTGCTGTAGGGGGTCCCTGGTTTGTTAGTGGTCAGCTAATGGCCACGGCCCCATGGGAGTCCGACTTTCACCCGGGACGGAGGCCAGTCAACCGAATGGTTGTGTGGGTGAGGCTGCCGGATTTGCCATTGGAGTACTAGGACTCCTCAACGATCATGGCTATCGTGGGGGAAGCGGGTAAGCCCATTTCCATTGACAACTTCACTAACAAGATGCGGAAGACGAGCTACACCAGGGTTCGGGTGGAGTTGGATGTGTCCAGTCCGCTGCTTCCTGGTGTTAAGATTCAGGTGAAGAATGCTGTATTTTGGCAATAGTTCATCTACGAAAATCTTTCCCTTGTTTACTTCCAGTGTGGCAGGATGGGGCATCTTCTTGGAGATTGCCGGTTTGCGTTGGATGACCATATCGACATCCCTCGTCGTGCGGGTCTTGGTCCGAAAAATTTGGTTGAAGGGGAAGGGATGTAGGGTGATCAGAAGCAGGGTATGGTGGGGAAGGAGGACAGCCAGAATGAGGGTGCTGCCCTCCACTTTGGTCCTTGGCTTGTTACGTCCAGACTCAGGCAGCCATGACCAGCTGCGATCCCTGTCAAAGGTAAAAGGGAGGCGGTCAAAGGTAAGGAGCCAGTTTCCTCCTCTGACCCTCCTTCTTCGTCACCACCTCGATCATCCCCGACTGGTGTAACCTCCTCTCCTAGCTCACTACCCAATTCTGACAGGTGGCAGAAACTGGCTAAGCTAGCCCGTCGCTGGTCCCCTGAAGCAACTGCTTCGGATCGGTCGGATGCTGCTGTTATGATGACTGGGGGTGGATTTTTTGCACCACTGACTAATCGAATGGAGCTGGCTCATATGGAGCAGGTGCCTACGGATCAACAGATGCCAGATTATGGGATGATCTCCTTGAAACGACTGCAGAGCCCATCGAAGGCAGTCTCTCCCTCGCTGCCGGCATCTAGCTCCTTTGACCAGGTATGTCCTAAACCCTGTATGATGGTGTCCAAGGAGGGGAAGGCGGCTACGGTTGGGTCTTCATCTCTAAACTCTTCCCCGACTCATGCTTCTGAGTCTGCTCATGTCCTGGAATTATGAAATGGTAGCCTAAGAGGGTTGGGCAGAAGCTCTCAGATGGCCAATCACTTGGGACCGAGGTCTTGGGATCAGGGGAGGTCTCTTCTGGGCTGGTATTGGGAGGCACTGTTGAAGAGGTACCTCTCGGTACCCCTCCTGTTGCTCCTGGGTCCGGGGGATCTGTTGATGGATCTGGGACAGGTGCGAAGGGCAAGGAGCTCTCTATCAAGCCTCCCATTCATGCTCAAGCTGGGAGTTCAGGAGGGTTGGGGGATCAGGGGTTGTCAGGCTCTTATGTGCTTGCAGTTGTGGTGGGGTTGTTTGGGGGTTCAAAGGGGCTGGTGAGCGTGGGAGGTAGTCTGACTGAGGGGGATACTGCACTTGGGGCTAGCTCTTAGACTTTTGGGGACTATTCTTCTGTCCAGGGGGTTCTTCGCCTGGGTTCGGGTGAGAAGTGGGTGTTCCAGGGGTTGGGGAATGATGTATCAGTGGGAGGTTCTGTTTCTAAAGGGAGGAGTTCGAATGTTGGGGTGTGCTTCAAGGGTGGTGAGGGTGGGGTTCTCTCTCAGGGTTGTAAGGTTCGGGATGTCTTTCAGGGTAGATCTTCTCCTAAGGCCACTGGTGTTTAGCTGGACGGGGCTGAAGTCTCTTGTGAGGGGGTTGGGGATTTTGAAGTGCATTCTATTGTGTTGGGTGTGGGAGGTAATGAGGGGGATACTTTGCATGGCCATGCAGCTATAGCTACCAGGGTGCAGTCAGCTTTGGAGTCATTGGACGGGGCCACTAGGGAATCTTCCTTAGGGAGTGTTGATGTAAAAGTTGTTACCTTGGGGTTAGAGGGGTCGAGGGAGCAGACCGGACTGTAAGCCGGGTTATCCTTTATCTTTTTGTTCTTATGAAAGTTTTTGTATAGAATGTTAGGGGGGCAAAAAAATCCTCATTCTTTTCTACTTATAGTAGGTATCTTCAGCTCTATCATCCTCAGCTATGTATTCTTCTCGAGACTTGACTGTCTGGACCGAGCTTAGAGTGTATGAGATATCGGATACCCCGAGATTGGGATTTTTATTCTGTTGCTTCTCAAGGACTGGCGGGGGTATTATTGTAACTTGGGATAGGGCTGTTATTAAGATTGATGTTTTTCATCGGTCCTCCCAAATGGTCGTCATTGTTATTTCTGAACCCAATCGGCCCACCTGGCTATTATATGGAGTCTATGCTAGCACTACCTACTGGGAGCGGAGGGTGGTCTGGGAGGAGGTTTCTCTTTTGGTCGATCAGGGGGTCCCTACTCTTGTTGCTGGTAACTTCAATTCTATAACCCAAGCTGATGACAAGCATGGGAGTAGACCTTTTGTTGACAATGTGAGTTCTAGAGAATTCATCAATTTTCTCCAGAACAATGGCTTGATCAACTTGGATTTTGTCGGACCTCGCTATACCTGGTGCAACAACAGGTCAGGAGCCGCTAGAGTTTGGGAGAGGCTTGATAGGTGCTATGCCACCCCGAACTGGCTCACCTTGCACTCTAATCTACGGTCCGCCATCTCTCTCGCATTGCTTCGGATCACTGTCCCATTCTGTTATCTATTGACCACTATGCCCGGGGACCTCGGCCTTTTAGATATGAAAAGTTCTGGCTTTCCTATCCAAAATCCAGAGATATTGTCAGGGAGGTTTGGAAAATTCCTATCCGGGGTGATGCGGCTTATCGGGTGTCCCATCATCTTGAGCTACTTAGAAGATGATTATTGCATTGGAACAGGGTGGAGGTAGGTCATTTAATGACTAAATTGAAGACCGTTGAAACTACTATCCAAGATCTACAGGAGGAGGATAGGATGGGCTATTTATCAGTCGATGAGATGGATACTCTTCGGCATTACCTTCGCCTGCATCATACTCTTTTACTCAATCAGGAGGTATTGTGGAGACAAAAATCCAGAGTCCAGTGGCTTCAGGAGGGTGATAGGAACACCCGCTTTTTCCACCATGCTATCATTATTCGGAGGCATAGGAACTCTATTAGAGCTCTTCACTCTCCTAAGGGTGTGTGGATCCAGGATGACGCATCCATCAGGAGGACGATAAGGCAATATTTCATTGACAGGTGGACGACCTTTACTGCTCATGTCCTCTCCTATTCTCCTTTTCCTCCTTCGGTTACTATTTCTGCTGTCCAAAATTCTTTACTTTTGGCCCAGGTTTTTGAGGAGGAAGTTAAAGCGGCCCTGTGGTCTATTAGGGAGGACAAAGCCCCCGGCCCAGATGGATTTCCTTTTTTCTTTTTCCGGGTACATTGGGACATTATCCGTGTTGAGGTTGTTGCTGCTGTTCAGGCTTTCTTTCAATCCGGGAGGATGCCCAGCTCTTGGAAGCAAACTTATATTACTCTTATTCCCAAATATTCCGATGCATCAGAGCCCGATCACTTTCGGCCCATTAGCCTCTGCAATACTCTTTATAAAATTTGTGCCAAGATCATGGCTAATAGAATAAAGCATATTTTATCCCACCTGATTAGCCTGGAGCAGGGTGCATTTATCCCGGGTTGGAGCATTTCTGATAATGTCCTCATAGCCCAGGAATTTATGTATGATCTTCGGCGTGCTCCTGCGCGGCGTGGGTTGATGGCCATTAAACTGGATATGGAGACGGCGTATGATTGTATCAACTGAAATTTTCTGGCTAAGGCCATGGATGACTTCGGCTTCCATCGGGCCTAGATCTCTATGATTATCTCTTGTGTTACTGGATCATCCTTCTCCCTTCTTATTAACGGCTCCCCCTCAGAATTTTTTTATTCTTCAGTGGGCCTTCGCCAAGATTGTCTTCTATCACCTTATTTGTTAATTATTTTTGCTGATTTTTTGTTGAGAGCCTTGCAGGCAACGGTGCGGGAATCGACGATCCATCCATATATTCCCGCTCCGGATACCCCACCTATCTCGCACCTTCTCTTTGCAGATGATTGCTTGTTGCTCGGTCGGGCCTCTGTGCTATCTGCTAGGGGTATTCACCGAGTATTGGAGCTCTATTGTCAGGCTTCGGGTTAGAGGATTAACTTTCACAAATCTGGTATTTATTTTAGCCTGAAGACTTCAGCCAGACTCTGACATACCATTTGAGATACTCTTGGGGGTGCAGAGCGTCAGGGTCTGCTATCTTATTTGGGGGTCCCCATTTCTAGATCCAGACTGAAAGCCTCTGAGTGTGCTCTGATGGTCTCTGCTGTTAGGGACAAGATTGAGGGTTGGCAGGGCTGCTCCCTTTCCTCTATGGCCCTGGTGACTCTTATCCGATCTATCCTTCACTTCCCATCTACCTTCTCTCCAACATAGTTGTTCCTAGGTCTATCATTCTTAAATTAGAACAGATCATCCGTGCTTTCCTTTGGAACTCCTCGATCGCTACGAGGAGGATCATCTGATGCGATGGGAGGTTGTATGTTCGCCAACTATCCTTGGCGGTCTGGGGATCTACTCTCTTCTTTCTAGAAGAGAAGCCCTGTTGGCTAGGCATGCTGCTAGATTCTTTCTTTGTCTGGACAGTTTGTGGGTATCGTTGATGAGGGCCAGATATGGTGTTATTTCTATTAATACGGATAGGCCCTATACTCTACCCCGGCGTTGTTCGGTTATGTGGAGGGAGATGATGACCAGGTTTTTGCTGCTTACCCCTCATCTCTCCTGGCTTCTCGGCGATGGTGCTTCGATCAGGTTTCTGCTCGATGCATTGATATTTGACATTTCGCTGATCAGATGGCCTACATTTATTTCTATTCACACACCATCGACGATATCTATTGTTGATCTCTTGCTCTCGGACGGTACCTGGTGGGATCGTCAGGCGGTCATTTCTATTTTTGGCAATGTTCTCGGTTAGCGGGTCCTCTCTATGGTGCTGCATGTTTTTCCATGCTCAGATACTTTGGTTTGGCGGCACTCGACCTCCTCCCGGGTGCACATGTCTGATCTGATGCCCCTTGTGTGTCTGGACCCGCCCATCACCCGCAGTCTTGCATGGATCTGGTCTTTACCAGTTCATCCTAGAGTTTCTTTATTCTTCTGGAAACTCGCTTGGGAGCACCTCCTCACACGGGACTTTCTTGTTCGGAGGGGTCTCTCCATGCCAGTTGTTTGTCCAGTTTGTGGGTTCAACCGGGAGTCGTAGGCCCATGTCCTCTTCTGTGTACTTGCACGGAGTCGGTTTAGAGACTGGTAGGTTTTGGGGCTATCTTCTAGCAAGAGGGTGACTTGGTAGATTCTTTTCTTACATCTTTGAGCTCCGACCTGACCGGTTTCTCCACTTCCTTCAGGACGTACCTTGCTTATTATATCTGGATCTCCAGAAATGAGTTTCTTTTTAATTCAGTTGGTATTCCCCTAGGACGACTATTGAGAAGGCCAAGGCTTCTGCTTTGGAGTTTTGGGGTTCGACTGTGAGGTCTTCAGAGTCCTGGGATTCCTCTTTGGCTCTGAGAGCATCCTGGAGAGTATTTGTTTCCTGGGAACCCCTTCCTCCGCGTACCTTCACTATTAGCTTCGACGGGAGCCTTTGCAATGGACACGACGGTGCAGGTTTTGTTATTCGTGATTATAGACTTGGATTTCTTGATGCTGGAGGGCTGCCGGTTTTTGATTCCCTGGTCCAGGTGTGGAGCTGCTGGCGGCTTGGGCAGGGATTCGGTAAGCCTGACAGATCCTCCATCTGGATTCTTTGATCATTGAGGGAGACTCAGCAATGGTCATCTCCTGGATCAGGACTGCATAGTGTTCTATGTCTACACATCCCATCATCCGGGATATATGCTTCCTCCTCTGGGGATGTTCTTATGTTGCTGTTCGCCATATCTTTAGGAAGGCTAACTCGGCGGTCGATTGGGTTGTCTCCTTTATTGCCTACCATGCAGCCGACTGGGTTGCCTCCTTATGGCCAGACTAGCATGTAGCTCCTGTATAGCTTAAGAATCTTGTTCTTTCGGACTTTCTTGGTTGTATTCATTCTTGTTCTTCTTAATGAATACACCGTTTCAACAAAAAAAAAAAAAAAACTTACATGATCTTTTTAATTTTGGCCTAGATTAGCTACAATATTTTAAGATTTAAGGATGTTGGAGAGCGACGATGCCAGCAAGGTTTGTTAGCTTATGTAATAGAAAGATAACTGCATAGGATTATGTGTCATGCATGTAGCTGGGGGATAAATCTCAGTATAGCTACTCCTAACTGGGCCCCAACCCCGTCAGACAATGTTCGATACGGTTCATAATTTTTTTGCATGCCTTCTCTACCATTTCGCGTGCCCTCCCTATCACAGGTAAGTAGATCAGCCCGATACTATTAAGACTCCGAAGTAATGAGCTCTCTCACAACTCCGATCACGTGTTTCAGGATAAATTCTGGATTTAATCGAGTCATCTATGAGATCATGTCTTGAATCCATGATCAAAGGAAGGTAAGTTAAGTCCCTGCCAACGGGGCTACCGTCTTAACGGTGGGAAATTTATATATTTAAACTTTAAGCAGGAATCTATAATTATCCCAAGTGGGGGCCAGGACTCGGGAGGTCCGTTTCATTTATTTTAAAATGTAATAAATTTTGATAAAGTTCGACAACCAGGAGATAAGAAGGATAACATTTTGTCGGGTCCTAGCAGGGAATCTCCGACCGAAGATTCCAGTCGAGTCTACCAAAGAGCTTGTTCTTTTAAGTTGGGAGAGAGGGCGTGGTCTATCCCATTCTCGGCCACCAAAAGTCTAAGAAGAAGAAGCGGCGGCAATGAAGGGAAGCGTCTTTCATGAGCTAGAGGTAGGCCTCCCTGCCGGCGAAGTATGGGAGGTGTACGGCACGCTTCGACTGGCCCAACTGGTCGTCGAATTGGTACCGCAGGTGCTCCATAAGGTTGATGTCATCGAAGGGGATGGTGGCGTCGGTACCGTTTTGCGTCTCACTTTCCCTCCTGGTGAGCCATCGTAACAATGTTTCATCTCAATTTTATGTACTCTTTCTGAGAATGAACATTCTCTCTCCCTTTAAAAATATAATCATGCTCTGCTTTTAGTTCATCTAAGGCGCATTTGAGTAATTGAGTTGGTCATAAAATTGCTAAATTTCCCTTCTTTTGATCTGGGAATTATTGCCGTAGCTCGGAGGCTATTTGGGCACCGGAGATCATGGCAATTCTGATTCGCTTCCTTCTTTCTTTCTTTCTTTCTTTCTTTTTTTTCTCCTCTTTTCAGGGTTTGGCTGTATCTTTTGTTGGAAATTTTTTAATTTTTTATA
This sequence comes from Areca catechu, assembly GCA_021397845.1. Taxonomy (NCBI): domain Eukaryota; kingdom Viridiplantae; phylum Streptophyta; class Magnoliopsida; order Arecales; family Arecaceae; genus Areca; species Areca catechu. Next base: position 15,664,001 of record CM038049.1, on the reverse strand, counting down.
CCTGGATCGTACTTTATATGCATGCAAAATCATAACATGATCTATTGTACCGGTCAATCCTGAGATGTTCCTTGCTACAATCCTCCAAGATATTCCATATTCTTGTCCGCGAGGTGACCGATCTTCTCTCTCCGTATTCTCTTCTCCATGTCCTCTAAAATATTCTTTTTTCTTGTTGGTGAGGTAACCGGTCTTCTCTCTCCATACTCTCTTCTACTTATATAGATGATTGATAGGAAATCGTACATCACTGTTATGAGAGTCGGAGAAAAGGAACCAGGTAATCTTTTATTTATAGCTGCATGTATCTCTTCCATCAGAAAATTAATGAAAGACTAAAATCTCAGTTAGAGTTTTATTCCAATCCTGATTATTCAATTTTATTGGGAATAATTCTCTTTAATCAATTGGATTCTGATTCAGTATTAATGATCGAGTCAAAAAGTTGATCATAATAAGATGATAATTAGGCTACATATCAAATTTTAAATTTAACATCTTTTGCACGAAAGAATGATTAAAATATTGCACGATCCAATGATTGAAATGTTTAAGCATTCATCCGTGCAAAAGACACAACCAAAACCCTTTTTTCTATGAGCAATATACTCAGGTTTAGGAAGTTTGGGATTTGAAGCCATGGTCCTGGTCTGTACAATTTTTTATGACTAGTTATTGCAAATATGCCTAAAAAACGGTTGAGATTGCAAAGCCCCATTACGGGGTTTTATATAATTCTTTAGTTTACAGTAATTGATATATTATCCTGAAAAATGTATACATGACTTCCTAATGGCCTATCTTTCTGGTATTATTTGTATTTCTATGGACCAAATAAATCCAGTGGCATCCTATGTAATAACTAACTTTTTTTTTTTTGTTTTTTTTAATGAAAGTTAGAGGTTACCGAATGTCTGATTTAATTTACAAAAGCTCTCATTCTCTTAATAATTTCATTATTTTATCTACCTTGCAAAAATCTAGTTTGTTATCTTAATAGGGTTCGGTAAATCTTATCTCCAAAAATTCCGGTTGATCAACAATTCTTTTTTCTTTAATTCCCAAAATAAACAAAAAAAAAAATGTTTTGCTTGCCAGGAATCCCCGGCTTACAATTTTCCAAAGAGAAATTCGTCAAAATTGACAATGAGAAGCGTGTGAAGGAAGCACTGGTGGTTGAAGGAGGATTTCTAGATTTAGGCTTTCGCTCGGTCTTATATCGGTTTGAGATCATCGAGAAAGATAGCAATTCCTCCATCATCAAATCGGTCATCGAGTATGAAATTGATGAAGAGCATGCAGCCAATGCTTCTTTTGTCACAGTTTCTCCCTTGGCAACCATTACCGAGGCCATTTCCAAGTATCTCATTGAGAAGAAAACTAGTGTCATGACCTCTTGAATTCATGGTTGGCTCAAGCAATGAACTATAACTGGTAGGCTTGCTTTCTAATGAAGCTTTCTATGTACCTATATCTGCATATTATGCTCTCCTTTTTGGTAATGTGTGACAAGACCAGGTGATGCCTAGCTTTACTTTGTTATCCAGCACCTAGACTTGAAACAGGCTGAGAAAATGGATCTTTGGTTGGGCAGAGAACCTGGGGGACTTGCTTGCCACATGCATCCTAAAGGATGATGTGATTTGTACTCTTCTCTTCTATTTTTCAAGCATTCTGATAATATCTTGACTCAAAACTGTATACATGCATATATCTCATATGAAGTTCTAAATAAAGGAAGAGCTAATTTATGTAGAAGAATTAGATCAATGGAGAAATAAACTAGAGAGACAGAGAGAGAGAGAGAGTTGGAATTATTGGACTAATTCTAAACTGAAATTCGTTCAAGTCAATGTTATCTTCAACCAAGAGCAATTCTAGCAAGCCCTTCTTCTTACCATTCACACAATTGCCAATGTGATTCGTCCTCATATTTTTTTTCAAATATTAATTCCTTTCATCACTTCTATTAATTAATCATTAATCTTTTTTTAACAAATGCAATCTACTTCAAGATTGTTGCTCATAAGTGGAGTCATCTAGGATTTACTATAGTTTGAACACAAGGTTTATTTTATTGTTTGTCATTGCTATACAAAATTAATTATATATGTAGGAAGCAGGGAACCATTATATGTTGATGATAGCTTCTTTATATGTATATATATTTAAAAATACTCCTTGGTTCTTTGAAATCAAAGAGGCAATCATCAGCACATTTAATTTCCTGCTTAGAAAAAAAAAAAGACTCCTTAATTTCTCCTTTTCTTCTGTTCTTCAAGGTGCCATTTCCAAAATCAATCCTTATCCATCAAGAATAAAGATATATACTTCAAGAACGAAAACAGATACATCGATAATAAACACAATGTTAGTTATAATATATGATATTTATATATTTATATAATTTTAAAATATTTGAAAGTAATTTTTTATGGGATGTGTGCCAGAATATTTTGGTGTGATAAATAATTTAAAAAAAAACTAAAACATAATAAGGTTTGGAAGCTTGAACTAAAAGGTAGATAAGATCACCGTTCTAAAGGAGATTTGATCCATATTCTTGTGCGAACAATGATTGGACCACATACTCTCATCTAAGGTATAATCCAGAAGCCAACACTCTAATATTTGCCAGTGGCACAATCTCGAATTAATGCCAATCAGATAGTCTTTAGCTCAAATTATCAAAATTAAAAAAATATAGGAGAGAGAGAATTTTAAAAAATTTTAAAAGAGATGACTATATAAAAAAAAAAAATTTAGAATTCTTGGATGGGTTAGAAACCATGAGAAAGAGGCCATTTATAGGCTCAAAATCTCTCTAAAAACCCAAAAAAGTTCTTAGAAATAGTCATTATTGTTAAACATCCTTCCTACCTAAGAGATATCCTTCAATATTTAGATGGTTTTATATAGGATGTATTGATATGTGTATTGATATATACCATGTTTGGCTAATCCTAGTTAGGATATTTTGGTAGGCATTTATCTTTTGTACCTTCTCATTTGTATATTTAATGATATAAATTTCAAGTATAAGATATGAATCTAAGCTTCTTCATGATATCAGACCGAGTTGCTATTCCATCTTATTCATGTTTATCCCAAACATATTCCAACCTTATTCCCATTTTATTCCTGTTTTTTTTTCCGGACCTAATACCTAATCAAATCTCCCATTCCCTGACCAAATCTCCACCGTCTCCTCCGTTCATCTGCACGCCTTCTCCCTTCTCCACCCACAAGCACCCACCCAATCCTCTCTTGGATTAACAGGGGCTGAACGGAGCAGCGCCCTGTTTCTCTCGTCCCGATCCTCCACTCGTCCCTCTCTCCACTGGCCAGCCCGCCGGCGCCACCTCCAGAGCCTCCCACGCCTCCGTAACCCCATCCACGCCTCTATAACCCCATCTCCTCCCACACCGCCGCCGCCAATCCTCCCACGCCTCCCGTCACCATCCATCCCCTACTCCAGTTGCTCCGGCTGCCCCTCCTCCGTAACCCCGCTTTTATTTCTTTCACTCCGGCCACGCCACCGGGCTCCGCCGCCCGCAATCGCCTCCTCTCCTTCTCCCTGCTGGCCGAGGCCGTCATCTTCCACGCAAGGCTTCCGCCGTCCGGTCCATCCGGGCCTCTCCCGCGTCCTCCACACCTTCGGCAGCTGCTCCTCCTTCCACTCCTCGACATCTTCTACCGCGACGACTCCCGCCTCCTCTACCTGGCTTCTCTCACAGTCTGCCGCCGCCCCTGCACCGGCCTCCAGACGACTCCCGTCGCCCTGCACCGGCCTGCCGCTGCATCTGCCGCCCCTGCACCGGTCTCCCGACAACTCCTGCCGCCCCTGCACCGGCCCCAGCAGTTGTCGTCTCCCTGCTTTTCTTCCTCGCAGGGCCCTTCTTCGCTAGAAGCTTCGCGGCGGCCTTTGGATCGGCCTTCTTCTCCGACCTCAATGAGACCTCCCTTCTCCGCGTGTCTCTCCACTGGCCACCGGCCGGATCCGACTCCGGCGACTGCTCCTTCACCTCGCTGATTGGCATCATTGATCTGTTTTGCCGGGTCGTGCCGCCGGTCACTGTTTCGTGACGATCGGATCTGCTCTTTTTTTTCTTATCCATGATGGGTATAACCTATTATTATCAAATTAAATGGCATCAATTATAGCCAATGATCCTATATGATGCTCATCTTTTTGAAAGATCGAGAATTATGAAAATATGTCATGGATGCATTTTCATGTCCAATTAAATCTAGGGATGCTTTTGATCAATGGAAGATCAACAATAATAAAATCATGACATGGATTTCTAATTTTATAAGTTCATCTATCAGTCTGCATTTCAGCAAGTTTGATACTGCACAAGCAATTTGGAAATTCCTAGCCAAGCGGTACAATCAGACAAATTTTGTCCTGAAGTATAAACTTAGAATCGGATATTCACAATCTCAAGCAACAATCGACGCAATTTGTAGCTGATTTTCATTCTCAGATATCTCTGATTTGGGATCAACTTGCTCTAATGGAGCCCAATTGGACCCATGATGCAGAACTTTATTACCAGTTTCGAGAAGAATTCCGCCTTGTCCAGTTCTTAATGGCTTTTTGTGATGAGTTTGAGCTTGTTCAAGCATCGATTCTGTATCGCTCTCCTTTTCTTTCTGTTGACACTGCTCTTTCTGAGTTGATTGCTGAAGAAACTTGCAGGCAGATCGTTTCTTCCAATTCTGATGCCCCTATGCTTTTATCTGCACGGGTCAAATCGAAAGGATTGTCTCAACTTCAATGCCACTCATGCAAGAAATTTGGCCATCTTGCTCGGAATTGTCCAGGCTCTGATTCTCGCACTCCAACTACGTCTTCCATGCAGTGCACATACCGTAAGCAGGTTGGACATGTTTCATATTATACCCATCCAAACTCCAACCACATGCGAGCTAAGACTCGAAGTTCTGGAGATCACCCTTCCTCTATTACTGCTACTGTCATGCCAACCCCTCCCGCACAGGCAGCCACCTCTCTTACTCATGATGATATCCAGGCGATGATTCATCAGGCTCTCTCTGTTGGTAATCTTGTAACCTCTTCTTCTGACACATCTCCTTTGCCAGGTAAGTGGTTTTTTGATTCCGGTGCCTCAAACCATATGATATTCCACTCTGATATTTTTCAGCATGTTTCCCCTCTTCATTATCCACCCCAGGTTCAAACTGCAAATGGTTATCTCATTACTGCTAGCCATAGTGGAACCATTCATTCTGACACCCTATGCCTTTCTAATATTCTCCTTGCTCCACAACTCTCTCTGAATCTTATTTCCATTGACCAATTATGTGAGCAAGGACTTACTGTTATCTTTTCTTCTTCTGGCTGTGTTGTGCAGGATTGCTTGACAGGGAAGGAAGTTGGGACTGGCCATAAAGTTGGTCGTCTTTTTGTTCTGGATCGGCTTTATGTTCCTCCTACCTTTGGTCTTCACTCTGTTGCTGCTGTTTCACTCAATAATTTCGCTTAGCATAATCATTTAGGTCATCCTTTATTTTCCAAGTTATCCTACTTATTTAATAAAGGTTTATTAGGCTCTGTCTCTGAAGCAAAAGAACCATCCTGTATTCATTGTAAGTTATCTAAACAAGCAGCTTTACCTTTTTCCTTGAGGCACTCTACTACTACCGCTCCTTTTGATCTTATTCATTTTGATGTATGGGATCCTGCCCCCGTATCTTCTATGGGTGGTTTTAAATATTATGTTATTTTTATTGATGATTTCACACGTTTTACATGGCTCCATCTTTTGCCTGTTCGTTCTGATGTTCTAAAGGTTTATATTAAATTCGCTACCATGATTAGAACCCAATTTTCTAAACATATCAAAATTTTTCGTTCTGATTCTGGTGGTGAATATATCTCTCAAAAATATTTAACGAATATCTTAAATTTCAATGCACACTTTTGCAATTATCTTGTGTTGAGACCTCTCAACAAAATGGTGTATCTGAATGCAAATATTGTCATATTGTAGAAACCGCCTGTACCTTGCTTCTTTCTTCTTCTATTCCAAAAGCCTTTTGGGGAGAAGCCATGAATACTGCCATATATCTCATCAATCGCCTTCCCTCCAGTGTCATTTCTAATCTCTCACCCTTTGAACGCCTTTATCATTCTCCCCTTTCCTATGACTATCTTCGTGTATTTGGCTGTACTTGCTTTGTTCTTCTTCCCAAACGTGAGTGTGACAAACTTTCCAAGAAAAATGCAATATGTGTGTTCTTAGGTTATGGCCTCCAATAAAAAGGCTATCGGTGTTATGATCCTACCACATGCAAACTCTGCATTTCTAGACATATCACGTTCTGGAAAAATATTCCTTTTTTTCTCCTTATCCCACAAAGCATCTCTATTTCCGTGTTAAGAGCCTCTACTAGATCCTTTTTCACCACTTCGTGAGGAACATGGACCACCTGAACAACTTGACAGACCTGCTGTCCTCCCCACTACTAATCCCCCTGCGAGTAATCTGGTAACCTCTAAGAGGCGGTATCCTGCTCACAACCACAATCCACCATCTCGGTTGACAGACTATCATTGTTACTTGTCCACCATCTTGCCCTTACATGAACCTAAGTCATATCAAGAGGCATCATTTAATCCTTCATGGCAGAATGCTATGTCAAAAGAACTTGAGGCTCTGCAGAAGACCCATATATGGGACCTGATTGATCTGCCACCTGGAAAATCAGTAGTGGGCTGTAAATGGGTTTACAAGATCAAAACTAATGCTAATGGTTCTATTGAACGCTATAAAGCTCGCCTTGTTGCCAAAGGATTCACACAGGAATATGGCATCGACTATGAGGAGACCTTTGCTCCAGTTGCTCGTATAACATCTGTCCGTACTCTACTTGCTATAGCCGCTGTCCAATGCTGGTCTTTACATCAACTTGATGTCCAGAATGCCTTTCTTCATGGCGATCTATCTGAAGAAGTGTATATGATGCCACCTCCTGGTTTATCTTATCAGCCTAATCAAGTATGCAAACTCTGTCATGCACTCTATGGTCTCAAACAGGAACCTTGAGCTTGGTTTGATAAGTTTCGAACCACTCTTCTTGCTTATGGATTTCTTTAGAGCCACCACGACTTTGCCCTATTTTATCAACGCTCCTCTCGTGAGATTATTCTTCTCATTTATGTTGATGAGATGGTTATCACTAGCAGTGATTCTCAGGGCATCCATGATACCAAGCAATACTTGCATAAGTGCTTCAGAATAAAAGATCTTGGTTTATTGCATTTTTTTCTAGGTATTGAAGTCACCTATCAGTCTGTTGATCTCTTTCTTTCTTAAGCTAAGTATGCCTCCGACTTGCTTACTCATGCTAGCTTAACAGATAATAAGACTGCCGATACCCCTCTTGAGCTTAATGTCAAACTTCGACCTACTGATGGTACGATTCTCTCTGATCCCTCTCGGTATCGTCAACTTGTAGGTAGTCTCAACTACCTCACTATTACTCGGCCAGATATTTCTCATGCAATTCACATTGTCAGTTAATTCATGTCTGAGCCTCGCACTGTTCACTGTGCTTCAATACTTCAGATTTTGCGATATATTAAGGGCACTCTCTATCATGGGCTTCTCTTTTCGTCCTCTGACTTTACTCTTCGTGTCTACTCTGATTCTAATTAGACTGGAGATGTCACTGATCGCTGCTCTACCACTGGTTATTACATATTCTTGGAAAATTCATTGATTGCTTGGAAAAGCAAAATGCATTCCATTATCTCCCGTTCTAGTGCAGAGGCTGAATACCGTGCCCTTGCTCATACTACTGCTGAGATTGTCTGGCTTCGTTAGCTCCTGAATGATATGGGTATACACCTATCCTCTCCCACGGTCGTTTATTATGACAGCAATAGTGCCATCCAAATTACTTGCAATGCCGTCTTTCATGAGCGCACGAAACATATAGAAATTGATTGTCACTTTACTTGCCATCATTATCAGCACCAGACTATTGATCTACATCCTATCTCTTCCGCCAATCAAATTGCTGATTTACTCACAAAGTCCCATGGCAAGGAGTGCTTTCACTGCCTTCTCTCCAAACTTCATCTACAAGAAGCACCTTCAGTTTGTGCGAGGGTGTTAAACATCCTTCCTACCTAAGAGATATCCTTCCATGTTTAGATGGTTTTATATAGGATGTATTGATATATGTATTGATATGTACCATGTTTGGCTAATCCTAATTAGGATATTTTGGTAGGCATTTACCTTTTGTACCTTCTCATTTGTATATTTAATGGGATGAATCCCAAGCATAAGATATGAATCCAAGTTTCTTCAGTTATTACATTTTAAAAAAATAAAAAAAACAAACAGATGGAAATGGCCACGCGCGGAGCACGGGCCTGCGCTTATACAGGCATTTGGCCATTGGAGTTTTGAAACTTCCAAAAAAATGGGCGACAATCCTCTACAAGTCCAAAAAAATGTGCGACAATCCTCTACAAGTTTCAAAACTCATAAAATATTTAAATTCAATAAATAATTTAAACAATAAAATTTTTGGACTTTTACTATGCTTAGTGCAAGTACCTTCTAGGTTTGAACTTGCATTTAGAATAAAATACACAATATGAAGACGAACTAATCATAATACGGGTAGCTATCTAGGCCATGTACTTGCCTTGATTTTCATGAATTACTAAAAATTTATCCTGATTTTATAGTCGCGGTCTCACGACTACTCTCATTAAGGTAGATCCTCTAAGGGTACATGCAATGGGATTGTACCTTGCTGAACTCATAATCTTGGATGTATTGAGAGCTATACTCAACCTAACCGTCACAATAAAGCTATAGGAATGAAAGGAGACAGACTCCAAATCGGTGCTCATAGACATCATCTTAGAGATTGTTTTCCTTTGAACTTTAACCATATGATTGCCATGACAGTAGGGATCTACTCTGGTGACTAATATATGGGCTTAAGCCCTATCCCTCTCGATATCTTAGATATCGCAGCCTTCAAAAGGCCTTTGATAAAAAAATCTGCCAAGCTATTTTTTGATCTTATAAATTATAGTGATATAATTTCTTTCATTATATTTCTTACAGCTTTATACTTGATTAGGATATGATTGTTCATCTTTTCATTAGTTATCTGTTGATTTAACAGATCAATTAGAACTATATAATCATAATTTAAAGAAATTTTTAAAATTTTTAGTGAAAAAAATTTTATATCATTTATTAAATTTTTTAGCTACTATATTTTAGTACATACAGTATCAAGAGCAGTTAATTCATATTTTAGTATACTTCTAGTAATTATTATTTATTTATAAGAGTCTTAAGATACTGTAGCTCTTCCTAGCAAGAAGAGATACCTAGTGGTAGATTTAATATCTAAGTTATCAGTTACCTAATTAGTATTACTATATCCCTCAAGTACTTTTGGATAATCTGAGTATACTGGAGAGTAATCTAAGATTTCTTTAAGATACTTAAAGATTCTTTCTAGAACTTTCTAATATTTTTTACTAGGATTACTAATATACCTACTTAGTTTGCCTACTGCATAAACTATATATGGACATGTTCTATTTGAAATGTATAATAAGGATCCTATCATCTAGAAATATTCTAATTGATTAACAGGTTTTCCTAAATTTTTAATTAAATGAGAACTATGATCATAAGGGATAAAAATAGAATTTAAATCAAAATATTAAACTTTTAAAGCATTTTCTCTATTGAGTGTGCTAGGTTTATTGCATTTCTTAATCTACTCTTTTAAGTTTCATTTCTAAAATTATATCAACTTCTCCTAAATCTTTCATATCAAAATTATTTGATAAATAACTTTTAGTTTTTTAAATTATTTTCATTGATGCTCCAAATAATAATATATCATCTACATATAAACATAATATTTTAAAGTCTATATCTTATTTTTATAGTCTATACATTTATCATATTCATTTTATTTTAAAATTATTTTTTAAGATAATATCATCAAACTTAATATATCATTGTCTAAGAGCTTGTTTTGAACTATAAAGTGATTTAATTAGCCTATAAACTTCATATTCTTGTCCTTTTACTTCAAATCCTTGAGGTTGATTTATATAGAATTCTTCTTCTAATTCTTCATTTAAGAATACAATTTTTATATCTATTTGATGGATTGTTAATTTATGAATTGAGGCTAAAGCTACTAAAGTTCTTAAAATAGTTATCCTAACTATAGGAGCATAGGTATCAAAGTAATCTATATCTTTCTTTTGGTTAAACCCTTTTACTACTAGCCTAGCTTTATATCTTTCTATCGTTCCATTTGGCTTTAATTTTTTCAAAAAAATCTATTTTGTTCCTATATATTTGTTTTCTAAAGGTAAATCAGTTAAAATATAAGTTTTATTTTTTATGATTGATTAAATTTCACTGTTTATAACTTTCTTGCAATATGATGATTATGATGATGATATCAGCTCATCATATATGAAGGTTCATCCTTTATTAAGAATGTGAAAAAGTCTTTTCCAATTTTTTTTTTTTTACTTCTTAATTTAGATTTAGTTTTTAGTTCTGGTTCTATAGCTCTAGAGGAAGATAGTTTACATTCCAGGGATCTAAAAATTCTAGTCTTAAAAGAAAATATATTCTTGAAGAAAGAGGCATCTCTAGCTTCTAAAATTAAATTGTCTGCTATATCAGACTTCTGATTTTATTACTAAGAATCTATAGGCATTACTATTTAGGCATAGCCTATAAATACAGCATCTATAATCTTAGGTCCTAGGTTTTTCTTTTTGAATTCAGGGATATTAACTTTGGCTAGGCACCCCCCATATTTTAAAAAAATCTAGGTTATGAGTCTTCTCTTTCTAAAGTTCATAAGAAATATTGTTACTATCTTTAATAGATATTTTATTTAAAATGAAGCAAGAATATAGAAGAGCTTCCCTCCATAAATTTTCAAATAAGCTATAATTGATAAGTATAACATTTATCATATTCATGAGGGTACAATTTTTACGCTCAACTACATCATTGGACTGTGGAGAGTAAGAAGTAGTCACTTGATGAATTATACCATATTTTTGATAAAACTCAGAGAATTTGTTCGATGTATACTTTCCTTCTCTATCTGATCTAAGACTTTTAATTTTTTTATTAATTTTTTGCTTCATTCTTATAAATTTTAAACTTATTGAAAGTTTCATTTTTAGATTTAAGTAGGTAATAATAGCAATATCTGAAAAAATCATCTATAAAGATCACTATGTATCTATTGCCATCATGAATTGCAGTCTTGGTGAAGTCACATACATCACTATGTATCAACTTTAAGATTAATTTTTTTTTAAACTGATTTGAATGATTTTCTTAGTTATTTAGATTTAGCATATATTTCATACTTAGATGTATCTAAGTTTGATTTAAGAATTAGTTTTAACTCATCATATATTTAACTTTTTCTAAGTATACATGACCCAATCTGTCGTGTCACAGATTTTATTTAGATTCATTCACAAAATAAATATGATTCTTAGCTTTATTAATGAAAGGATTTATTACATTCAATTTGAATAAGCCTTCAGTTACATATCATTTTTCTATGAATGTATTATTCTTTGTTATTATAATTTTATTACAATCAAAAATAATTTTATATCCCTTCTGAACTAGCTGAGACCCACTAACAAGGTCCATCCCAAAATCTAGAATATATAGCACATCCATCAAGATGAAAACTTTTCCTGATGTCATTTTCAGGTTGACTTAACTTTGTCTCATAATCTTGGCAGCTATGTTGTTTCCTAGGATCACACCTCCTTAACTTGAGTCCTGAAAAGTAGTGAACCAGGAACGATCAAAATAAATACGAATATTGGCTCCTAAATCCAACTACCAATTAAGGTTAGAAGAAGTAACTTTAACTTTAGGATTTAAGTTTACTGATCTAAAGGTGGAGTCTTCTGGACCTTCAACAGTATAAGCTTGGGATCTAGAGGAAGGTTTATGAAAAGGCTTTTTCTCATGAAAGCTGGCTCCCGCAAGATGATTGGTCCTCCCGTACACAAAACAGAACCTTTCACTTAGACTTTGGGCAGGCTTACTGGATCTAGTGTTATTTGCTTTGAAAGTTTATTCTTGGATTTGAACTTATTTGGATTAGAGCGGTAAGGTGGGTTTGATTGGTATTATTGGTTTGGTTGAAACCTAGTTTTTGATTTTGGTTTGGTATTGTTGTTGATCTGATATTGTTGGGTTAGGTTAGCTTGGGCACTTAGAATTCTAGTTTACTGGGTTTTAGATCTATGTTAGTCTTCTATCCTGATTGAGTTCAAAAGTTGGGCTAAGGTTAGCTTTCCTTATTTTTGAAGCTAATTTTTGATAAAGCCATTCCAGGAAGGAGGCATTTTATCTAGAAAGCTAGAGATCTTAAATCCTTCTGATAATTTATCTTTATTGGCTTGAAATTTTCTAAGATGCTCTTAAAATTGATGAAGTTGATTTTTGATGGATTTATTTTTTACCATATTATATCTAAGGAATGATGCAGTATTGAATCATTCAACTTTAGCATCATCAAGGTCGTACTCAAACTTTACGATATTCTACAATTCCTTCATACTATTAACTGACAGGTAAATATCATAGAGTGAATCAAAAAGGGTACTTAAATTCTACGTTTATATAGATTATCCTCTTCTGGTATAGCATGGGTGGTTGAACTAGAGAAATTGATGAACTGGTCGATCACAGATTAAAATCCTAAGATGGTTAACTAAAACTTCATCTGGCTTTACCACCTCCTAAAATAGAATCCATCAATTTTTTTGGATTTTAAGCTACTGATGTCATCCTTAAGAGTTAGCATTGGATCAGGCTAAATTTAGAGAAAAAGATCTGAAAAATAAAAATAATTTTATTAAAAATTAATTTGAATAATTTGAATATTTTATTATATTTATTTATTTTTATTTTATTTTTTGTATATGCTTTTAAAAATGTATCCTATTTTTTTAGAAATTAAAATTTTATTAAAATGATCACCAAAGTGATCGGACCTATAATTTGTTAAGATTTTTATTTAATTTATTTGTCTCTAAATCCTAAAAATTTTGATTAATTTGTTTGTACGGTCTTTTAAAAATTAATTTGGATGCTGCAGTACAGATTTAATAGGGATCTTCAATTAATTCTATATAATAGAAAAATAGATATAATGCTATAGATAACCAAAAAAATATAATTATAATTTTTTATTATATATATAAATATATAATATATAAGATAAATAAATTATAATTAAGTATAAATATTTATATTTATATGCATGCACTACAAACTATTTAGAAATCTCTTTTAGATTGTTAGTTATAAATTATAATGTATGGAATATATATATATATATATATATATATATATATATATATATATTAAAATATTTGAAAAGTAATTTTTCATGATGTGTGTGGTAAAATATTTTGTGTGAAAAATAATTTTTAAAAAAATTAAAATAGAATAAGACTTTGAAGCGTTGCCTGGGAGGTGGACAAGATCACTATTTTAAAGGGATTTGGCCTATTTTCTCGTACGAATAGCGATTGGACCATACACTCTTCTTCAAGATACTACCTGAAAGTCAATAATTCAACGTTCACCGGTGGCACGATCTTGAACGAATGCCGATTAGCTCGTCTTTAGTCTAAATTATCAAAATAAAAAAATATAAGAGAGAGAATTTTAGAAAATTTTGAAAAAGAATTTGAAATTTTTGGATGGGTTAGAAACCAGGAGAAATAGGCTTTTTTATAGATTCATAATCTCTCTAAAATCCTAGAAAACTTCTAGAAATAGCTATTATTGTATTTTAAAAAAGATAAACGGATGAAAATAGCATGCAAACAGTAGAACGGCCATGCACGGAGTGCGTGCTTGTGCTCACACGGGCGTTCGGCCATTGGAGTCTTGAAACTCCAAAGAAAACGTGCGACTGGCAAAACATATTCTGTAGGCATCCAGATAAAGACAAATACATCAAGAACGGGGAGGCGATGTTCTAGAGCTTCGTGCTTGACTCTTATAATATGCTTTAAGTCTAATAAGGATGGAGGGTTGTGTACCAAATGTAGACAACTTTCATAAAGTTAGCAGGAAGACCGGAAAGTTCCATGATATAAAGTTTAAGCTCGAGAACTGCCCTAACTTGATTATGGAGCTCTTAGCCGAGGAGTAACAGCTTTAACAATATCTCGAATCATCAAATATTTGGACATTGTGAAAGTCTTCAATGCTTCTTTATACAGGCAAGGCTTGCAATAAAATGCTTATAACCCTACATGTAAACACTCTTACATAATAATAAACTAGGCTTGCTTTGGTGGTGCCCTACTAATTGTGGTTCATTCTGAAAATTTGAACTCCAGGCAATGTTACAGGATAGGTATCCCTTCCCCTTCTCTCTCTCTCTCTCTCTCTCTCTCAAAAAAAAAAAAAAAAAAAAAAAATCCTTAAATAATTCATTAAGCAAAATCTTTATTTAATACAACATTTTGCAATGAGTTTGCATAAAACTAACAAAGGTTCGACAAATCGAGCATACCGAGAAATATATAATACGATATTTTGTATGCAAATGTTGGTAACTTGATCCACTCAATCGGTGTTGGCAGATTCCACAATTCCATGCCAGGGAATCGAACAAGCTAACGTCACCCATCTACAGTATAAAATTTCTTCGTTAAATCTCCTGCATCAAGGGATGACATCATATCTGTAGTTCAATTCTGGACCAGGTTCATGTAAAAATAAAACAATGAATGTTAAAGGTGATTATTATTAGCAATTATAGTAAAAATTAATGCACACTAATACAAAATAAAATCATTTTCAGATCATAAACTGTTAATCACAAGAAAAATTAAATTTAAAATTTATTTATAAAAAATATTTTTGCACCTTGATGATTCTAATTTTCCTATTTTATCTGTTATATAATATAGTAGCCTTTACAGTAGCATATTAATCAAATAACAGTAATGTCGTTAAGACTGTAATTTACAAGCTAGCTTAAATAAACGCCTATTTACCCATGCTGCATTTTAGTTACCCTAGAAAGAGTTCGTGCGGACGGTCGCAAGCAATACGGTTGATTGCGCATCTTTCCGCCATCCCTTCTTCCCAGAAGCTATCTCGCGCTCCAATACTTCTCCAGCTCTCCAGTCTCGCTCCGGCTGATCCCCCGCCGGAAAACGTCCCTCCTACGAGATTCCCCGACGAGCATGGCCGGAAAGCCCCCCTCCCTCTCCACCTGCTCTCTCCAGCGCTCTCTCCTCACGCTCGCCGCCCTAACCCTCATATCCTTCACCTTCCTCTCCATCCGATCCCTCCGCTCTCCGCCCCAGTACGCCTCCGACCTCTCTTCTTCCTCCAGATCCTCCCCCGGAGTCGTCCTCGGTGGATACCCCGGCGCCGGCGAAGCCTCGGATCTCCTATCGTTGTCGTCGATCTACAACTCGCCGGAGGTCTTTCGGATGAACTTCGCCGAGATGGAGAGGAAATTTAAGGTCTTTATATACCCGGACGGGGATCCCAATACCTATTACCAGACGCCGAGGAAGCTCACGGGGAAGTACGCGAGCGAAGGATACTTCTTCCAGAACATACGGGAGAGCCGGTTCCTCACCCATGATCCCGATCAGGCGGACCTCTTCTTCATCCCAATTTCTCCTCACAAGATGAGAGGAAAGGTAGGGTTCTTGAAGTTTCTCTCCTTTCTTTCCTTCTGTTATAATTTTACGTTGTTCGCAGTTTGTACAACTTAAATCTTGGATTTCGTCATTATTTGCCCACCCTCCTCTTAGTATTTGTTGAGTTCTATGTATGCCCACCCTCGTCTATCATCTGGGTAATTTGGTCTATTAAACTTTGATCAGGCATTTTAGTCGTTATCTGCTTCAAGAAAAGCCAAAAACTTGGCAGGTCATGCCAAGGGGACGGGGAAGAAAGTGATGGCTGATGGGTTACCGCTCTTTTATTAGTGCTTCATTCTTGGACTCGAATTGTGAAGAAGTCTTGAAGGTGAAAATTTGAGCAGTTTGTGAGCAAAGCTTGGTTCACTGAAGTTCTCATGTTTTGCTGAGGGGATGATTTTGGGTGAGATTTGTATCTTGATGGCTGAGCAAGTTGTGGGTAGTGGACTATCACCTGGTGGGCGGTAATAGGTCATTGCATCTGGAAGGCGGTCTCATTCGTTGGTACTTCCAGTGGATATAGGTCAACTTCAAGTTCTTTCTTTGGTCTTTGGTGATTTTTCAAGAAAGCTCTCAGCTATCACATCACTGGGAGATGATAATTGCACAACATAATATCAGTGTGCTTCTAGATAATCATACACAATTGAGCATCTTGCAGTTTGCATGTTTGTTTCTAGAGAATCATACACAGTTGAACATCATTGCACTTTAAGTTGACTTCTTTCTCATTCGCTCCCTCTTAGAATGATACTGGTTATGATTATAAGGGATTTAAGTTTGAAGAAATTATCTAGACAATTCAATTGGCTCACCTGTGTGATAAGAATTGTTCACAACTTCTCTAAGAGATGGAAATTGAGTATTTGTGGAGATAATCGCAAATACTTGGAGAAGGCATGATGGCTAGGGCTAGGTTCAAATCTTTTGATGCTTACAACTTGAATTTAGGAACTTGGATCCAAGAACCCACTGCCTTGTTTCAAAAAACTTACAAGAAAGAGGAGTTCATTCCAACAGTAGTAGAAAAACTCTGTTTTCCCCTGTTGATCAATAACTTTTTCTTGACAAATGGTGATGATTTATCGGGAACTTACTACCAAAAGATGATTAAAAGTGGCCATTAGAGGAGAATGTTGAAACCTGTTCAAGAGAATCTCACGGGCCTTGAAGTAGTTCATGTCTTGTAAAAAGATCTTGACCACCAGTTTACGATGTTCCCAAGGCTCGGTTAGGAGCTAGTGGGTTTTTTCCTCTGTAGCTTAGACAAATACTAAGCCTAAAGTGCATGACCATATTATACGATATCTGTGTTACGGTTAACACATAGCTTTTCAAGTTTAAAATCTGGTTAACCTATGCATAAACATTTCAAATAACCTCTTTTTTATTGTTGTGGTCATCATCATTATCATTATCATTATTGTTGTTGTCGCCGTCTGTACTATCTATTCAGCCTTGAGATATTTACCGGACCATCGATTAAGACAGAGTCACTTACCGGACCATCAAGAAGCAATCACATCACCGATTGAGTAGAAGACAATCAAGCAGGCCATTATACCGACTACCTCTGATACCTGTACAGAGAGATTATATACACTTGGGCTCGGTTGGCAGTCCTACGATACATCTATCGAGTATTTACTTGGATCCGACTAAGATCCACACTTAGTCAGGTGCACTAAGATACAATATCGGGGCCCCTCTTTTGGCCAGGCCCGTTTTCTCTTGGCTAGACCCGTTCTACCTCGGCTTGGTCTCATTTCTTTCGGCTAGGCTTGTCCTCCCTCGGCCAGACCCCATCTCTCTTGGCACTAGACAAGCCATTCTAATATTCGGAGTTAATGACATCCGAGTAGGTGACAATTGATCCCATTAGATCCTGGCTGTCTCAACAACGATTGTGGCAAGCAAGATTATGGCGGATAAGTTCGTGAGGGCAGTATCTCAACGAAATCAGCTATCTTAATTAAAAAAATACTAACGGAAAATATCTTAAGAGATAAGATCCCAACATCTTGTCATAATCTATTATACCTGTCAGGGAAGGCCACCTTCCTAATGATATTTTGTTACTTCACGTAACTCTATAAATAGGTAAGAAGGGATCCCAACGAGGTACGTTACTGACTACTACTCTTGTGCTCATACAATGACCACTGGGCTCTTAGCTCCGGCTCTTGTCTATTTCATTCTCGTCTTTCTTGTCTTGAGTGTTAGAGTGTCACGGGGTGAGTGTTTTCTTGCTCAAACACCCGGGCGGCGCCCTATTATTCCATGCACCAAGGCCAGCCTTCTTGAGTCTTTTCCTCGGACGTACAGATAAACACGCAGCAATCCAGCCACATAGCCAAGCATGTACCTCAATGCCCCTGCCCAGCAACACTGTCAAACTGAATCCATGCGACACCCTGAAGTGCCTGCAAGCAACCTGACCCTCAGGCCAACTGCAACGCTCATGTGCACCTCCATGCCATAATATTATACTCTTCCCAAGAGTGCTCCGCAACCCAGCACCTCTATGCTGACCTGATGGCTTTGCTCCTGAAGACAAGTACTGCTCACCCAAGTAGTCCCAAATCCGAGTACCTTCGTGCCATGACATAACCACCGTGCCTCTGATCCACAAGTTACCTTGCTGTCCTTCATAAATACACAGACCAAACTCACAAGACACAATCATGCAATGCCTTCGCTCCGCATGAGGCTCAAGTAAACCATCACCAGTGTCGCCTAGCCGACTCGCCAAGCCGACACGTTACATCACTCCGTAGAGCCATGAATGATCGAACACATTCCCAAGCTCTCCCGGGTTCTGCCTTTCCTAGCTTCCCCGTAAGCTCATATTTCGATCCCGGTCTTGCATCCTTAGCATGCCTTCCCATCAATGGCCATACCACTCGACAATGTTCATGGCCTGTTCACACATCACTGCGCATTGCCACGGTCCTGAAGACCCGCGACCATACCGCCCAACATCCCATGTCCTCGGCCTTGTTCGCAACCAGTGCACTGCCATGATATTGGCATCCAAGTCTGCCTATCAAGTAAATATCTTCGACCAGCTAGTCCTTGCATCTTGCTGTTCTCTCCTCGGCATGACCCACTTGGTCATCCTTGATCCCTGGCCCAGCTCCAAGGCATATATCCGACCGAACTTACATAAGCCACATTTTAACTTCATGGCCGACCGGCTCCCATGGATCCCCGCGAGACATCAACCTGGCCAATGCTCACGAGACTTGCCTGTTCAGGTAGGCCAACCCTTGCCCGACTAGATTCTCTATCGCCTCTTTGCTCCACCACAGAGATTAAGAACACATAGAGTAGCCTGGACCATTCCTCGAGGATCAACCTCTCGGAAAGCCCCATCCCCGTACAATGTGGCCAACTCGTTCGACCAACATTGCTCCAAATGTCTCCACGTGAAACCATTCGGGCGTGGCACCTCCTTGCCTGCAACTGTGCCACGACGGACCCGTATCCTACGGGCCTGGGGGAGTCGGGAATATGGCCAAAGCCCTGCATCCCTATCAAAACCAAGAGGATCCCTCGAGTCAACACATATATCTTGGCGAACCACCGCCATGCCAAATATCAAGCTTCCTGAGTCCCCTGATATTATGCCACGATTGTGCCATTTCATGGCGAACTATTACTTCCCTCACTATCCCAACAAGGCATCCAGCTAAACTCCACCCCTGGGGTTCCAAGGTATCGAGGAGCATTGCAAATTCTTTGTCAAGCCAACCCTTCGCAGCACCATGCCATGCCTATGCCGACACCCCCTGCGATGAGCCAATGGCTAAGTCCGTGACAAGAGGGTCCCCTGCTGGAAATCCCAGCCTAGGAACTGTTTTTGCAGATTCTCATAGCAAAGCACATGGGAGCAGCCTGCCATTGTCAGAGAAGGCCAAAGAACTCTCATGCGCCGCCGTAACCTAGCAGAGGGTGATTTCTCTGCAATAGATTGGTGCACCAGGTAGGGGGGCACATGCAAGCAAGCAAATTCCAAGATCCTGGAGTCCAGAGCCATGGTGGTCATCTGTGCGTATGACATCACTACTAGTCATATCAGACACTCCCCGTGTTGTGAGGAGCAGTCTAGCTAGGTGTTGGAACTTGTCGCTTTGCCTCCATCGTCACTGACCCAGCAAGGCTTGCTGGCTGCATTGGCACAGCAAGGTGATGTCATCAACATTCTCCTTTTGTCATCATTTTCGTTGCCATTGTCATCGTCATCATCAGGCAATTTTGCTAAAAGAACAAATCCATTTCATTTCAATTTTGCAAAAATATGCCTATTTTTTAGTCCATTTTGGACTTTACTGGTGCATTTCCACCCTTACCTTCATGCTAATATAGGAACAGTCTCACATGTGCGCCAATTACTACAATGTGTATCTATAAGCTAAATGTGTTCATTCATCTGAGGGTGGGGGCATGATGGTCCAGCAAAGTTCAATATGAGCCATTTCTGCAAAAAAGAAAGAGGTGGCCCTTGTTTTGGCAAAAAATTCCTATCATCATCATCATCATCGCGGTCATCATCGTATAACACACTATTTTAAGCTTTTTTGTGTATGGCTCATAAGTTCTTTTATTATTGGAGGTTGTGATATGGTCCCTTGGTGCACATTCACCACAGTTCAAGTCAAACATGCTTTGGATACAACTCTGCAAGTATTGGTTTGAAGATCTTCTGAAAGAGGGAAAAAAGAGCAGATAGAAAAAAGAAGGAAGAAACCAGAATTGATCTCAGCAAAAAATGCTTTAACACCTATTCTCAATGACCTTTTATGCCCAAACTTGGTGTAACATAAATCAAAGGAATGCTATGTACTCTTTCTCTTTCTGACCCACAATTGTGATTAAAAGATCAAAAATACTAATCATCAATTGTAGTAGAGGATTGGCCAGATGTAGCACTGGCCATGTTTCACTCTTTTGCCTCTTTCATCTCCATTTCTGTTTTTTATTTCCCTTTTTTCCTTTTTTTTTGGGCTTCCCATCTTATTTGAACCAAAAGGATTGATGCCCATTTTTGTGTTCCAAAAACTTTCGAGTTTGATCCTAGTACTTACATCACTTTCTTGGTTGATTGGTACATGTTGTGGAGTCCATAACTTAAGGTACAAATTTATTACTGCAGAAGGGGACCACAACTGATCTCGTACTCACTTGTTTTGCCTGAGGACACCTATAAGATACAGAATTAGTCCCTAAAGCAGAATTATCATGAAAGGAACCCTGGGAGTACCCTAATGCTAAAAGAGAAAAATTGACAAATGGAAAAAAAAATGGAGCTAACCCTAGGCTATATCAGACATCAGAAGTTATTCCATGACATTCACTCCAAGAAGAAAAGTGGTAACGTAAAGGCCCTGCCATATGCCACATTTTTGTAAGGGAGAAAGCGAGAAGTCAATCCATGAAGCCTGGGAGTCATTGGTTTTCTTGAGTCCAAGTAAAATGGATCATGCTAGATGCGTATTAGTTAATAGTTATGTGAATCAGAGAAGACAACCCTCCATTGACAATTTTCTTGACCTGTTTTCTGAAGAATATTGATCATCTTCGGTTCCATGATTAATTTATTCCTGTGAGAGTATACTTAAAAGACAACCTTCCATACGAATGAAAAATAAAATTTGCTTCCTTTCTCACAGATCACACAGGCAATTGTATATGGTCTTAACTGGATGTATTACCTAGGGCTTTGAGAGATCTAGTTTTCACTGATGTATCAGCACGCCTCCACTCAAGGTGTAATTGAGTAGGAGTCTTTGGCATTACCTACAAAAGATGAAAATAATAATATGAAGTTATAGAATACCATTTCTAGGCCTGTATCTCCACTTCAGTCTTCCATCAATTAGCTACCAATTGTACGCTTTTATTGTTATGGTTGGTTTTTGATGGTTTGATATACTCTAAGGGTGTGAGCATGATCATAATGATAAGGTCCTCCTTTTCTTCTATTCTTTTTTCTTTAAAATACCTAGACAGATTTGATTTGTTATTGGTGATTATGTAATTATCCAAAAACTGAAAAGGTTTACATATGATATATAAATTTTGAGGGGTTACAAGCAATATTCCTAGAAAATCTTAGAACACGTCTCTGAAATTCACATTTTCCTTCTTTAATGATTCTTTAACTACCAACCTATCAATTTTCTAGTGTCACTAATCTATGTGAGGAACTTCCCCAAGGGGAATCATCTAAAAGGAAAAAGGCCTAGAGTGAGGGAGCGGAAGGATTTCCAGAAAGCCGGAAATCATAGTTTCTTTCATGTGTCTGTATATGATGAATAAATGAATATCAATGTTCTTTTAACTACTAAAATCACATTGAAAGCTCACATGACTTATTGGATGCCTTTACATTTATAACTTTGAAAACTGTCTCTGTTTTTGATAGTCAGCTATGGCAAATTTCATTTAACTATTAGCTATATTTTATCCATAAGTACATTCTTTTTATTATCATTTCACTTTTGGTATTGGTCATTTGCTTTCCTAGTATATTGTGTAGCAAACATACTATCAGTCATATAGTAGAGGGATCGCCGAATGTGCCAAACCAGCCAGTTTGGGCCATACTGAACCGCACTAGCCACCATTTGGCATGGTTTGGCTTGCTTTTTCGGTTCTTCCTCCATTTCGTACAAAATTTAGTTGAACCGTACCCGAATCGAGCCAAACTGGATCCTGACCGGCCCCAAACCGCTCGTTTCGGTTGGTTCGGCTGGTTTGGACCTAATTAGGGTCCGATTTGGATCCAGACCGGGTATACTGTAGCAGGGGTGGGGGGGTTGAGTCTTTTATATAACCGAGAGCTCTCGGGCTCTCAGTTTTAACAAAACAGCAGAGAGGCATTTGGAAAGCTTATCCTTTCAAGCCATCTAAATAACCGGAAAATCAAGAAAAACACCAATTCAAGGTATGTAAATCCTTCACCTTCTCTCTTTCTCCATCTCTCCTCTTTTTTTAATTCGCGAAAAATAAAAAAAAACAAGGAAAAATTCTGTCAATTTTTTTTTATTTTGGCATGATTTTAGAATATGTTATAGATTCATGAAAGATTTACATAATTCATTATTTTTTTATTATGTATATGATTTTTAAAATTAAAAATTATTTTCGGACCGTCGAGTTGTAGAATCACCTTCTTATCATTCCAGAAAATCAGAGAGAGCATTTATTCCTTTTGATGAGAAGGCACAGATCGAGGCTATCACCCAGGAGTATGCCAAATTGACACCGCCTGGCGAGGTTATAGCTATGCTTTAAAAACAAATCAAAAGAGGGTTCAAATGGAGCACAAGCGTGAGCATACAAATTGGAAATTTTGGAAGAGAAATGGAATGCGGAGATGTCATTTTTTATTTTTGAAGAGCCTGCCTGAAAAGGGAAATGCCAGCTGGTTGCTCTGCCTACTCTACAAATAGCGCAGCGTCAAAATCCGGGTCTCCATTTTCCACCACCGGATGAGAGGCGAGCGTTCCAATTAGAAGTATGAGCCTTCTCTCATCTCTTTCTCTGTTCCCTTCACTTTCTTCTCTTTTTTTCTTTCATCTCTGGCATTTTGGTTCAATCCATATTCCATCCATTGTCTGATTATGTGCGGGTGCTAGTTTTGTATCTCTTTTGGACCAAGAAATTAGCGGTTTGGAATTCTAGATTTTGAATAGGATCTCTCTTTTCTATTTTTTTCTTTTAGAATCTCTTTTATTTATACAAGAGTAATTTGGTTTACGATCAGAATCAGAATTGGAATATTATTTGAATATTTTTTGAATACAAGGAAAGAGTAGGGATTGGGTTTTGGGATACCAGGGCATTCCCATTTTCTCTTAGAATTGGAATGGGAATTGGATTTCTCCCAACCAAATGGCAGGAATGGAAGTCACTCATTTCCATTCCCATTCCAAACTTGAACTCCCCCAACCAGATATACGTAGAAAATTTTCATGAATGAGGATCCATAAGCTGATCTCAAGTAATTGGGATGAGGGTTGATGCTGATGGTTTTGATGTCCGTAAAATAATAAAAAATATAAAATTATAGTAGGAAAATATTTTCTCTTGAAGGTTTAAAGTGCAAGATCCAGGAAAATCACGTTGATGGATTAAATATCATTTCTTTAAGTATCATGGTCACATTTTCAATCACAAAATGGAAAGAAAATACCTACCATAGCCTGAATTACCTTTCATCTCTTATTATTTTACGTTGGTTTTTCTTCTTTTCCGTGAGATCTTGATCCTTCGAGAGAGAGCCCTTCTTCGGATAAAACTCTCAGAGTTTTAACATCAAAGAAAACCAGTTTAACATCTATTTGGATCTCAAAATAACTAAAAAAATTAGTAAAAAATAATTTAACATTAAAGGAAATCCAAAAAAAGTAAAAAAAAAAATGGCATGCCGATTTGAATTGGCATGCCACGCCATACCATGAGTCGGTACGGTATGGTACCGATACCATACCATACCGGTTGGCCACTAGTACGGGTCCCGGTACTGGGACCGGGAACCCTGTATAGTACAATTTGCTAGGTTCTTTGTTGATATAAAAGAAAATTTTGTACGTTATCAACAAAGAATTAGTCATATGGTACACCTGCCTTCTGTCTCAACAGGCATTATATTAGCATGAAAATGTGCTCAACATGCTGTTATTCATCATAATATCCTGGTGACAACCAACACTAGTTTTCTTGTCCATGTTGATCTGTTTATGCAGCATATAGATTATTTATGCATCTAAAATTTATCCTGTAAATGAATTTTTATTTTGCTTTAATATGAAAATAATTGTGAATATCATGCCTATTCCAAGGATGACGGTTAAACTGATGTTTTGTATTTTCTAAATGAGAAAAGCTCTTTGAGTTACCATTTGATTGAATTGTTGACATCTTTCTGTATGTCATGTGCTTCCAATCATGCAGGGCATATCATATGAGAATATGACAATGATAGTTCAGAATTATGTTGAAGGCTTGATAAGCAAATACCCTTATTGGAACAGGACATTAGGTGCAGATCACTTTCTTGTTACTTGCCATGATGTTGGTGTGAGGGCATTTGAAGGGCTTCCATTTCTTATAAAGAACTCCATCCGAGTTGTCTGTTCACCAGGCTATGATGTTGGATATATCCCACACAAAGATGTTGCTCTTCCTCAAGTACTGCAGCCATTTGCTCTTCCAGCAGGAGGAAATGATATTGAGAACAGGTTTAAATACGATTTGATTGTTTTCCTTTTCACTCTGGCATAAAAATGTTTACTTGAAACCTTTCATGCTTAATGGCAATTGTACTGTACCGGTGATGGAGCACTTTATAATTTCTTATCTATAAATGTTAATTAATCCTCAGTAGGATAATATCTTATCTAAATCATGTGAGCAGGTCATAAAAGATTTTCTATATTTGATTGGACAATTTTTATATAAAATCAATCAATTGCTTGTCCCTCTTTGTATTTTCTTTGCTAATCCCACAAGCTATGCCATTTTATTCATCAGTTCTATGATGCATTGATGATTGATGGTTGTGCTCTGGAGGACATTCACATAAAAAAAAAATCATTGAAAAAAAAGAAGGAAAATGGTGCTAAGTGAATATTTGTTTCACTAAAAAATGAGAATGTATTTCTCCTTAAGGATTGCATATATTCTGTCTCTGGATAATTCATAAGTAGAAACTGGTGAGCTCAACTGAAATTGACTCTAAATATAACTTTTACATTCAGAACTCAGTGCCAGTTTAATTTCCATAAGCTGAAAATAAATATGATCCAATTCTGGTGAAGAGTAGATTGATTTAATGAAGCTGAATTACTTTTTGTCTAGCAATCTGAAGCCTTTTTTTGGAAATGAAATATCTCTGCTTTTATAGCTTCCATTATGTAAATATGATTAGGGTGATCTATTGTCTTGTGTCTCTTAGTTCATCATTTATGTGACTCTGAGAATGTGCTTATTATTCCGACAGTGTTCTTGATTCTTACAGATTCATTTAGGTATGTATGTTGTTTTCTGCTGTAGCCTGAAGTGTTTTTTTTTTTTGTAATAATTTTAAAAAGAGCCTACTCTGGTTAGTTTCCATGATCTAAATGTCACTGAAATAAAACCTTTTTGTCTTCTGGTTCTTCTGTTATGTGCATTCTGAGAATTTATGTGCAATTTCACCATGTCTTTTCAGAATTTTATCTCCAATAAATTTTTTAAGTGGTTGTCAGGACAATACTTGGATTTTGGGCTGGCCACCGGAATTCTAAGATAAGAGTTATTTTAGCACGGGCATGGGAGAATGACACAGAGCTTGCAATCAGCAATAATCGCATAAGCAGAGCTATTGGAGAGTTGGTATATCAAAAGCAGTTTTACAGGACTAAATTTTGCATATGTCCAGGTGGCTCCCAAGTTAATAGTGCTCGCATAGCTGACTCCATTCACTATGGATGTATTCCTGGTCAGAGCGGCATCTTTAAATGTCTTTCTCAGTAGTAATTTTCATATATACTCACAGGAAGGTTTTATCATGGCAATAGGACTAGTTCTCTTGAAGTAATATGTTTTAAAATTATACTGCTACTCATAATTTTCCTGCTTCCAGTTGCATTTTGCTGACAAGTGCTCATATTTTCTTTCTTTTCAGTAATTTTGTCTAATTACTATGACCTGCCATTCAATGACATACTTGACTGGCATAAGTTTTCGATCATACTCAAGGAGAGCGATGTCTACCGGCTGAAGTCTATTCTCAAGACCATATCTCATGAAGAATTTATTGCATTACATAAGTCTTTAGTTGAGGTAAGTTACCATGTTCTGTGCATAATTTGTGGTAGTCAATATTCGTTACTTGTTTGACTTAGTAATTAATTTCATATATAGCTTTTACATTGCAAATCTCTTATTTTCACTGTATTATCATGCCTCAGTCTTGTTGATAAGGTATATCAAATATTGGTTCTGTAGTAGGCTAAATATGTGTATATCAAATACTGACTCATATTCTACTTGATATGTTGTTTTAATATAATATATTGTTGATTAAAGTAGCAAAGGTGAATTTCTTATTCCCTTTGGTATTCTAAGCCTTCTGTAACAAATTCAAACTCATATCCTGTGGCAAGGACTTAGCACATTTGGTGCTGTACCTGCACCAGTCAAGGGCTCCCTGTATTTGTATTGGCATAGGAAGGTGTGTCAGTCTGTAAAAGGATTTAGAAGTAGATTACTAAGATATGCTTCCTTTTCTCTCCTTTTCTAAAAAAATAATAATAGCTATAAACATGTTTTAAACACATAAATGTTGTTTATAAAATGAATAGAAATTAAATCTTCCTAATATTCATGCTCATGGTTGGAAGTTTGTTTGGAACTTCAGAAAAAAACACTAATACACGGAAGGCTGTGAGGAGATCCTCACCTGGATTGTTGTGAATACTCTGTGATAGAGGCACAGACCCCAGACAATTATCTATGTTAAGTTTTGGCATGAGACTAATAGTGGAGACTCATTATGGAAAATTTCCAACTTAAAATTCTTCCAAATAAAATTTGTCATACAATGGACATTATTATTCATTGTTTAACTTGTCGGAAATATGCTAGGGAAACAACTGTCCTTCCTATGTTATAGCATCTAGAAGTATCTAATATGATTTCGAGTAATTTGATTTGAATATCACATTAAAAGTAAAAGCCATTAAAAATTTTAAGATTTTTGGCAAAGATAATATGGAACTCTCAGTTCTCACAACAGAATTGAAAACTTCAAGTGTACTATGATATTAACTGCAGATACAAATGGTAGATATATTCCATTTGTTTCCTGAATATATTGCTAATATGTTATCAGGTTCAAAAACACTTCGAATGGCATTCACCTCCAGTTCCTTATGATGCATTCCACATGGTTATGTATGAGCTTTGGCTACGACACCATGTCATCAAGTACTAGACTATAGATATTTCTGTTTGTTGGCTTTTTGCGCCAAGCTTGGTCGGTGTTTGGTTCAGAAGAGGGCTAGTCTCTTCAATATGTACAGCTTCAAGCATGTAAGAATATATAAAAATTTTGTCCACTCCCTTGCATTTGGGTAGATCAGTTAAATGAGGCAGCAATGTAAACCGGTGCAATGTAGAGTAGG
The DNA here is from genome assembly GCA_021397845.1 of Areca catechu. Taxonomy (NCBI): domain Eukaryota; kingdom Viridiplantae; phylum Streptophyta; class Magnoliopsida; order Arecales; family Arecaceae; genus Areca; species Areca catechu. Next base: position 15,636,053 of record CM038049.1, on the reverse strand, counting down.
TGGCCATCTATGCCTTAAGCTCTGTTCCACCGTGTATCATGGATAGCATATGACCATCTAATTTGAGTATGATAATCAGGAGTCCTTTAGTCAGCGCTCTAATTCAACATGTTTCCCCCCTTACAGCATCACAACCACACTTTTGTAATTTTATGATGACGATTTTTTTGTAAGATGCAACTTATTTATTTTTCCTTTTCATGTAATTGACGGTTGCAAAGAGCAAGCCTCAAAAGGTATTAATATATTACCCAAGAAAAAAGTATTAATATATCCACCAGTTGAAAAGGTAGCTTCAACTATGCAAGTAAACTCGCTTGCATGTGGTTTCTTGTGCATGTTGATGCTTTGGATGGTAAACAGTTACAATGAAAGTGCTTTTCAAATCGTTGATGGAAATAGATTGTTTCTGAAATTTCGTATGTAAATATGATAGTTTTGGGGGATGTAGTTGCAAAAGTCCCTAAATGAAAATAGATTAATGCTGACAGTACGGAAGCAGGATTATTCCTCCTTTCAGCTAACCTAAGGGGATGTTATTCTAATATTTCTCATTAAAATGTATGATATTTTTTCCTATATATATATATATATGTATGTATGTACATTATTTATTTATTTTTTAAGTTTTCTCTGACAACTCAGAAGGTTGCTACTGGATGTGAGAGGGAGTTTTAAAACTTAGTACTGAATTTGAGGAACTTTGCTGTGAAAATTTTGTAAAGACTGAGTGCAGTGGTGTATAAAATATTACGGATGTGTAACTATTCCGATGACTTCTCCCATCAGGTTTCTTAATATGACTTTGTAAAATTTAAATGAGGCAAAAAGACCTTCCGATTTTTGGGTCTGCACTCATTGCTCTGTTTGAGAAATTGAAAGTGGAATTCTTGCTAACCGAACATGAAATTGAGTTTGGTTACCCGGCAGCTTGGTTGCAATCATCTCTCTTTGTAGGCAACACAAATAACCAGTGGGTTATTTATCAAATATATGTTTTATAGGATTTAAAAGAAATTGTTTCAGTGATCTTCCACTTTATGGTCACTCTTTGATTAGGTTTTTTATGGCTCAGCAACCGACAACATTCGGCCAAGGTGTCAATCATGCAAATCACCTAATAAATTTTAGAGAAATCAACAGCATGCCAAATAATTCTTTGATTCTTAGCTAAATTCGGTCAATCATTTTATATGAGCTCTCTTTTCGCTCTGGTGGATAAAATGCCTACAACATAACCCTATTAAACAGGCATGAACTCTTCCTCAGATGCCCAAAAGGCCGATTTTAATTTTTTGATGCTTGTAGCTAACAAATTCACACGAATCGGCTATATAAATAACTGAAAGCTGAAGTTATTACATTAATAGTCACGGTTAACAAATTTCCACCCAAAATTTTCACTCAAAGAAGCGATACTCTATGACAACATTCCTAGAGGCCCGTGGAAACGTGGACACCTTGCGTCTAAACTTTGCATGCTCCAAATCATCTCTCGGAGGCACGATGGTCATTTTCTCGAGCGCTCGCAAATTTTTCAACAGAAACTTTACTAGCTCAATCACAGTCTTGATGTTATCCATGTACACCAGCTCAACAGTCTTCAACTGCCTTGTCATCCTCCTAATTTCTAGCTCTCTTTCCTTCGCTCTTGCAAGAGAGTGTACTTTTCCCAACGACCGCGAAGGCTGAAACCAACCAAAATTTTCAATATAAAACAGTTCTTGTCAGCTAAAAAAAGATTCAAATGATAAAGCATGATTCAAATAATAAAGCATGCATGTAAGCTTATAACAAGAATAAACTTACAATGACCCTTGCTGAAAGGGTTTCCAGATATAAATTTTCAATATAAAACAGTTCTTGTCAGCTAAAAAAAATGCTAAAAAAAAGATTCAAATGATAAAGCATGATTCAAATAATAAAGCATGCAAGTAAGATTATAACAAGAATAAACTTACCTTGCTGAAAGGGTTTCCAGATATAAATTTTCAATATAAAACAGTTCTTGTCAGCTAAAAAAAGATTCAAATGATGCAGCATGATTCAAATAATAAAGCATGCATGTAAGCTTATAACAAGAATAAACTTACAATGACCCTTGCTGAAAAGGCTTTCAGATATAAATTTTCAATATAAAACAGTTCTTGTCAGCTAAAAAAAGATTCAAATGCATGATTCAAATAATAAAGCATGCATCTAAGCTTATAACAAGAATAAACTTACAATGATCCTTGCTGAAAGGGTTTCCAGATATGGGCAGCTCATCAGCAATGGAACCATCAGTCCAAGAAGATTATCTTCCCAACACTCCATAGACATCACCAGGTGCTTCACACCTTCTCCTTGCAGATTGTCAAGTAGACCCGGTGCTCGTGCGAGATACTTTAAGAAAAGTGGTAGGATACAGAATTAAATCATTCACATAAATCATCAAATTCTCAGATTTATACAAGAAAGAATGATTTGGGTTCATGGTGTATACTATACCTTGACGCACCACGAGGACAGCGTCAGACTTCTCGCACCGCCGACCATCCCGAAAAGCTTGACCAAACAATCCTGGCAATCCTCCTGAGCTTCCCACATCAAGGAGGGAGCTCTCAAACCCAAAACCACCTCATCCAAACACAACAATTCCTCCAAGCAATGCTCATCAGCAGCTCCACCAACATATTGAAAAGTCTGCAGACGAGGCGCCGATACCCGGATCCGAACTGGATGGACCCAGTCGCAATTAGATATCACCAGAGTCGTAAGCTTGGGAGCACCATCGATCTCGAGAACGTCCACCCGGCACTCTTCGACGAGCAGCTCCTCTAAGGCCGCACAGTTTGAGAAGAGGTCCTGGAGGAAGGATCCTTTCAGCAGCGATATCGACGTCAAATGCAGTACTCTGAGCCCCACAAGGCCGGCAGGCGAAGGTAGATCGAAGGCGTAGCGGCGAAGCCTCAACTTCAAGGAGGTGATGGAACCGCAATGGAAGATGGAATCGGGGAGTCGCATCGTCCGCGATCTCGGAAGGCAGAGCTCGAGGTCTTGGACTTGGCGAGCGACGGCGAAGGCGAGCCATGACTGGAGGCGGGGGTCGGGGCTGCCGCCGGAGCCGTCGTCGAGGGAGAGGCGGAACTTGGTGAGGTGGGCGAGGCCGAAGAGGGCGACGACGGAGTCGACGAAGTCGGCGAAGGCGGCCCGGCGGCGGTGGATCCTGGGGAAGAGGGAGAGGTCGAGGTCGAGGACCGGGGAGAAGGTCCAGGCGTAGCGCCATCGCCTGGAGAGGACGGAGGCAGCCACGGCCTCCTTCGTGGGGAGGAAGGAAAGGATGTGGCCGCAGATGTCGTCGGTGAGGCCGCTGATGCGGTCGTACGCTTGTGTGGGTACGATGTGCTTGGTTCTCATGAGGTGTTCGAGATTATTCCTTCAAGAGGGGTATTGATTGAAGCAATCAGTGAAAACAAAATCGTTAAGAAATCAATCCGTGGAGGTCGTGGAAGGGGCTTTGGTTTTGTAGGAGGTGATAGGAGAGGCAGATTTGAATACGACTCCTCGGTTCCTCTAAGAAAAGGAATTGGACTCCTCAGGCGTGTTTTTTTTTTTAATTTTTTTAGAAAATAAAAGAATGATTCCTTGTCAGGGTAGGACTCACTTTGACGAGTGGTTAACGGTCGGATTACCTCCACTCTTGCTAGCTGGAGGATCCGCCGAACAACACGCACCAGAACAAACAAACCGGAGGGGATAGGGGTCATATCTTTGGCATTAAGTGGATGTGGGATTTTTTTTTAAAAAAAAAATTTATTAAATTATTAAATTATTAACTTATTTATTTTTTAATATGCGCCTATTCTTAAATTATATAATGATTATTTTGAGATTTTTACCGGAGGATGTTTAAAAAATTTCAAGATAATCACCGGCAGGGATTCGAATTTCATTTTGAACATATTGATGATAGTAAAAAAAAGTTAAGAATATATATTTATTTTGAACATATTAATTATAGTGAAAAAGTTAGGAGTTCTATTTTGAACATATTGATAATAGTAAAAAAGTTATGAATATATATTATAAATTCCGTTCATTTGGCTCATTTTCGGATGGGCTGCCATTTTGAACATATTGATGTTATGAAAAAGTTAGGAATATATATCCATTTTAAACATATTGGTGATAGTAAAAAAGTTAGGAATATATATAATAAATCGCGTTCATTCGACTCATCTTCGGGCGGGCTGGAGAGTTGGGAGACCGTCTGGGGGTGGCCATGCCCGGGTCTAAATCCTTCCTTTTTTATTTAACAAAAAAAAAAAAAAGCCCGGGATACTTTGACTATATTATGAAAGAAAATTAATTATTTTTTTATATAAAAGATAAAATTTAAATTTAATAATAAATAAATAAAATAAAGTACATATGCTTTCATACGTACTACTTCACGGTTGGATTGATCCATTAACTAAGCGATGGCTATGATCCAACTAAAAGTGATATCCTTTTGACTCATACTTATGTGTTTTTGAGTATTAAAAATAGAAGGAAAAAAAAAAAAAGAATAACCATATTTAGTGGACCATAGGAATAATTTTATTGTGACAAAACGTGTGGTTTATGACGTCAATCAGAGGATGCGGTCAAGAGTTGGAGCACGGGGGTGGTATTTGACTACTTACAAAGGTTTATTGAGTCGAGCTCAACAACTGAAATTGACTGGATTTTTCAATTCTGTTGTTTTGACCAAGGGTTGTTTTCCTACCGTGGGGTCCGCATGGCACTGACGCGAGCCCATGTTGGGGCCTTGGTTGGAATTAGTAAAAGTGAGACAAGGAGGCCTTAACAACTGATGCAAGAAATCTTCAACAGTGAATCCCACGTCGGTTTTTAGTTTTTTTTTAAATTTTTTTAATAAAATAAAGTATTCAAAGAATAATTTTAGAATGAATACATTAAAAAAATTAGAGAAAATAATAATTTTCATACTTTTCATATATAGGGAAAAAAAAAAAAAAGTTAATCAAGACATGAAAGAAATCAATTTTAGGACTCGAGTCCAGATCTAGCATCCCGTACTAAAATTTTGGCTTCCCAATTTCTTTTGATTCTTTTCGCTTTGCAGTGGCACTACCATCATCCAGTGATAACAAATTGAAAAAAACAATGTTCTCAGACAATAAAACAAATGGTATTGATTATTGAAAATAAATTATTTCTTTTTCCAATATGTTATTGAGTTGTCTTTGTTTTCCTCATTTTCCTTGTATGAATGCTTCATTAACTATTTGTAGACAAGGAAAGTACTTTGAACAATTATTTATGTCATCATGAAATTTTAGGATATTATGATAAGTTCAATTAGTCAATCAAAATCAAAAAGAAAAAGAATAACATGTATGATCAAAAGGAGACATAGACATCAAAAATGGGTAAATGACATAATAGAGTTTAATCCATACCTGTTTATGTCCTTTTAGTGAAGCCTCAAAGTAATAACTAAAGTATTTTTACAATTATGGTTCTCCTATTCAAACATCTCCTCTTGAAATAAAAGAAGTAATGGGAAAAGAAAACTCCATTGCAATCTACTTCCTAAAATATGCTTTGCCTGATGGATTCTACTTTCTCTAAGAATATGATAAATCTAATTGGTTATGAATGTTAATATTCCTTTTCATAATTAAATCCCAACCAATTAAAAGAGGATTGCCCTCACAATATACATAATGGTGGACAGAAGATGCAATTAGGAACTTCAAAACCCCTTACAGTTGAATTTAAAATGTATGCAGTCTAACTAGCATTATATAACTAAATCAAATTTGGAATGCAGTCAATCATAAATTCGTTCTCTTTGAAATTGACTAAAAGATTTATATTCGGTAAATGACACAGCATATTGTTTTTCTGATGGGATACATTCTTTACATATTCTCATGAGATGCAAAGAACAAATTAGCTATATAAATATAAGACACGAAATTGACATATTGATTAATTAAAGGCAGCATAAATTTACAAAAAAATAATGCACAAGTTTCCACGGTCTTTCTAATTAATATTGTTCTTTATGTGAATGGGATGGTGTAAGACCGATAGAAATATCTATTCTATCCATGATTACATCAAGCTTAGATGATTGATTCATCACAGGGTCTAGAGGAAGGAGAAGATATTGTTTTTTAGTAAGGCATTTGAACTTTGGTTAAAGATTTTTGATATTCTGGTGTATTGCAATGGATTGTCCTTAGCCTATACCTAAATTAACGGTGGGCAATTTTTTAATACAATACCTATTATTCAACACACTCTCCAAACCAAAAGAATGGGAGCATTTTTATTTATTTTAAAATATATAGTAATATTTAAAATGATCGCAAAGAGACTGTTTTCTATATTAACAACCATGTTGCTCATTCGTACTATTTATAATCTATATTGTTGAAAAAAAAAATCTCGATTCAACTTGTAAGAAGTTTAGAATAGGATTCAGCTGAGAAGCTCACAAGAAACAGCTCACACGAGGACTTGGCATGGTTCCGACATGGTGGAACCATGTCTGTGGCCTGCAAGCACATGGCCCACAAGCACGCACAACCCATGAGCGTGGGTGGTTGGCGGCCTAGGCATGCACGGGTGCACGCGGCCCAGGCCTAGGCGACATGCATGCATAGACAGCATGTGGTCCACATGGGCCCAGGCATCTCACCCTCCTTTCTATCGCAGTCCATGATGGACAAGTAGTCCACATAAGTTGTAATGCGGTCTACTGTAGAGGATATCGTGGTCTATGGCTATTTAGCATTGTCCATGCATGCATTTTGCACGATTGGATGCTTTCCCACGCTCCCCGATGAGATCTGATAGCTATGAGAGCGATTCAATTCTATTTGGGATTGATCTGTGTGATATGTAGTGCGCTCAAGGCCATTCGGGTGGCTAAAAATTACTTTTGGGTCAAACGAGAGTTATACGAAGTACAGGATTCCGTTTTGAACATGGTTTAGATTATTGGAATCCTTTTGAGACACTCTTCATGCCAAAGACTATAAAAAGAGATGAAGGTGGACATGGATCAGTGTGAGCATTTAGAGAACTTTTAGAGAGTATGGTAGTGGTAGAAAAAGCTCGTAGGGACTAGAAGGTCTTCTTGAAAGTCAAGAGTGAGGGATTTGTAGTTTTTTGTTAAGAAAATTATATGGAATTAAGAGTGAGAGTTCCAACTTTGTAAGTATTTATTTTTTTTATTATGAACCTTGCATGCCTTATTGATTGTGTTTCTTTTCTTTTATTCTTTTTATTTTTTATCTTTTGTTATCAACACCAATGTCATGATCTTGGAAATGGAGATCTGTATTCTGTACAAGAAATTTTTCAACTAGTGGTATCAGTGCAGTTAGTACCATGATATATATATCCTCTTCCATAAAACTTCTACAATAATATATGGAAATGAACCATTTGAAATGAAGAACAACATAATCAACTGCTTGCAAATTAAAAATAAATGTCAGCATTGGGAAAACACAATTTTGCATAAATACATGTAATGTATATGACTTTATGCTTCAACAATGGAGATGGTGATAATATAGAAAGAGGGCACCATTAGTCCTATATTAGTAGTGAATTAATAAAGACTTTGACTTATATAGAAAAAAACCATCTCACACGTGAGGCATCTTTTGGATTGGAATCTAAAAATGTAATATCATGAGGCTCATGGATCAGAATGGATAATACCTTATATTGCTCTTTATATTAATTTCAAAACCTTGTTGTAATAGCAAGGGTACAGAAATAATATTTCTAATAATATTTGAAACAAGTAACAGTCTTTCAAGTCTAAAGTTTTGTCCGAAAATAATAACAATAGATAGGTACCCACAGCTTTCGCTTGAATGACTTTACCACTCGCACCATAAAGCTCGAAGTCACCCTTCGTCAAGCTCCTAATTCTTTAAAGTCTCTGCAAAGACTTACATATATGAGATCCATATGCGGTATCCAATATCTATGAATCAGAATATGAAGTACTCAATGACAAGTTAGTTTGTATCATATACAAACCTTTTGATGCTCCACCAGCATCAAGCTTCAAACTAGCAAGATATGACTTATAGTTTTTCTTTCAGTGTCCTTGCTTGCCATAATAAAAACAAGTTCCATTAGTAGAGGGCTTCTTTGCATTCTTCCTCTTCTAGATGCTTTTCATAGGATTCCACTTTTTTTTGAACCCTTTTTCATTATTGTTTTCTTTTCATCAATTAAAAGAAGATAAGCCTTATCTCTCTTAAAATGGCTCTCAGCTATCTTAAGCATGTTAAGCAGCTCAAGTAATGAAATGTTCAATTTATTCACGTGATAATTCATAGCAAACTGAGAGAAGGAATTAGGGAATAATTATAGGATAAAGTCTTGATTAAGTGCTCCATCCATAATAAATTCAAATTGACCTAATTGAGTGATTAAGTCAATCATCTTAAGTACATAGGATTCAATAGGCGAGCCCTCACTCATATGTACTCGAAACAACTGCTTCGATATTTCATATTGAACAACCCTACTTTGCTCTCCATAAAACTTTTTAAGATTGAGTAGTATGGACTAAGATTCTTTTTTTTATATGTTGCTTATGTAATTTCTTGCTCATAGAGGACATCAAATGTACTTGATAGTTAAACTGCCATTCTACCATATTTTATATATAGCCCTTTTTTCTTCTGTAACATCATTTCGATTGGATCTAGATAAGGAGAATCAAGGATATAGAAGACCTTCTACTAAGTTAAGATAATTCTCAGGTTCCTTAACTAATCCATATAATTAAAATCGGTCAAATTGTTGGTATCTAAAATGCTCTATAATGATAAAGTAGAAGCCATAATATTAAACTATATAAAAATAAAGAATAAAGTATAAGCATACAACTTAAGATGATATATATAATTAGATAAGAACTTATCAATCTAATTGTCTCCCACTATTTTACTATGAATATCATAGCCCTCATCTATGGTAAGCGAGAAATCCTAACAAGATTTCTTTATTGGAGTTAAGATCTTAATTCCTCATAAATGCCTTATGTTATACAACAAACATTTATAAGTTCAAGGGTAGAAAATTTCTTTTTTCAATTACAAGCTATACAACTCTCAACATGATAGTTATCTCTAAGATACTTACAATCTTACACAACAAACTATAATGTCTTAATTTAGTCATACCTTTTATTTTCATGTAGTCATGTTTGAATAATATTGCTCTTGTATTACACAACAAAGTAACGCTATTAATCATGCTATAAAGCATTAGATGCACTAAGATAAATTTCATATCAAACCATAGAGTAGGCCTTGTGTTACACAATAAACCTACTATAGTTTTTGACATGAATTTGGCTTAGCATGAAAGAAAGCATTTAGTAGTATTTTAATCAATCAACATTTCTAATTCAAGGTCTAAATCAATCGAATTGGCCAGGTAAGTGAAAAAGAGGTGGGAGGCCCCCCGCACTTGCTTTAGATATCAAAAATTTGGCCAGGTAAGCAACGGATCCAATTAAAAATCACGTTCTCTTTACCTTCCCAAAACTACTTTCTTATAATCTAATTGATCAATCAAACCCTAAATGAATTTACATTATGATTTTATAATACTACAACTAAATATAATTTTAAAGAGGGCCTTCATGGTCTCATGCACATCCTAATACCATAAACTATCTAATAGATATATTATACCATACTATAATATGTGCCAAGTGTGTCATCATTCTAGGATAACCTTACAATATAGCAGACTTCCATCCCTATATTAAGACAATCTTATTTTAGAATGATGATTAAATAATCTAAATATATCTCTATGTCGATTAGGATTTAAGTAAAATATCTAATCAGTGGCATACATCAACTAATATATGCTACAATTATTATGCTAGACAAAATTATTTAAATATTTAATTGACTATTAATTGCATGAATCATTGTTACTTTAATATCAATAAAGGGTTATAGTTACACAGTGAAAGATTGGATTTCAAAAATTATTAAACTTTGAAATCCTAGTCAACCAAAATCCTAGACCAAAGATCCCTTGATTATATCAACTAACAAAACAACATATTAGGATATAGAAAAATACTTGTAATATTAATATCCTTTATTGTACTAGGCACACAAGTATATACCCTCCAGAGGTGATCCATATTGAAACTAGATCAAGGAAGTACTCTTATTTCTTGCTTTCTTAGATTCTCCTCCTAGCAGCCTTTCTTTTTTTAGCAGCCTTTTCTCTCTTCTGTAATCTTTTTTCTTTCGAAGAGCACTTTAAAACCTCTCTAAAATTTCTTTTACTATCCTATTATCCTTTTTAATTCTCTTTCTAAGTCCTTGTCTTAAAATGGTGGACTTGTCTTAAAATAAAAGACTTATCCTAATAAGGGAAGGAAGAGAGTTATCAGGACAAACTTTGGATAATCTGACTTTAATCATCGAAGCCTTTAAATAGTTAGAGAGGATGTGCTTAAAGCATCCTTTTATCAGTCCTTAATATGATATTTAACATATTAGATAAGACTCTTCAAGCAGAAAGAGTCTCATGGTAGAAAGGTGCGATGAAATACTATAATATACAACATTTCATAAATACTTTACACTAAGAATTGCTTATTGCAACTCTTTGAAATAATTTGACAATTAAGTCTTCAATCAATCAACTAAAGACTTGGTCAATCATCCTAAAAGGTATATAAAATAAGTGATTTTATCTGAAAAAGGTGATTGATAAGCAGAAGGACTCTATGTCTCTTCTACATATGCCATAAAATCAAGCAACACACACCTTCATGCCAAGATAGGATTAGCATCCATTTTGAAATTATTTGACCAATTAAACTATTCTAAAAGGGGTGTGGAAAAGAAAGAGATAAGCCCAATCAAAAATTTATGGTTCACTTGTAGAAGGACTCTTGATCCTTCTCCATGCCAATTTTGAGTGCCCTATTTAAATTGGCGCCAAGAGTCGCAAGCACCAAGAGTCCCAAGCCCTTGGGACTCTTGGTAATTGGCATGGATAAGGCTATTTAGAGTTGTTGACTCTGTCTTAATTTTGATGATTGACAAAATGTTTAAGTATATATGAGTACTAATTATATTTTAAGTGTATTTTTCAGATCTTAGTACTCAACCATGTTGGATGAAGAAATGCTTGTATTTCAGTTGAAAAAGTCTTTAAATTAATAGAAAATCAAGTATATGGACTTTGGAATTAATATGGAAGAACTTGAAGAGGTTAAAGTTTCAATTTGAAAATGTTTCAGCAATGGCACAGGCAAGTGTCGACACCTGGAAATGAAGTGTCGACACCTGAGGATCAAGTGTCGACACTTGAAGAGTGAAGTATCGACTCAAGGCCTGAGACAAACAGAAAACTTTAGAAAGCACTTTCAGTTAAGTGTCAACACCTGGAGCTGAAATGTCGACACCTGGAAGTGAAGTGTCGACACCTAGAAAATGAAGTGTCGACACCGAAGGTGAAGTGTCGACACTTGAACAGTAACGGCTAGTTTTCTGGGCTGCAGAACTTCTCCAACTTGGCTCCAACGGCCATATTTTCCTTCCTAACAGCTATAAACGGTCATTTAAGTGTTGGGAGGCTATATAAACATCAAGAATCAAATAGGGAAGTAATTCTTTGGTGAGTTTCTTGAATATTCTTAAAGGATTCAATAGTTGAGTGATTAAAAGCCTTCAAGCTTCCAAGTTTCAAATAGAGCATTCAAAGTCTACATCTACAAGCATCAATCAAAGGCTTCATCAACTTGAAGACAAGATCTTCATCAACAATCAAGGGCTTCAAAGAGATATTTGCTTTATTTTAGAAAGCTTTTATTGTATTCATTTAAATTTGCTCTTACATTATTTTACTTAAGATTTTTGGTGAACCTTAGAAAACCAAAGAGGTTTTTGGTAAGCCTTTGAAAACCAAAGTGGTTGTTGGTGAGCTTTGAAACCAACTAGGGTTTTACTTGTGAGCCCGAAGCCAAAACAAGTTGTTTAGGTTCTTGGTTATCCCGTAAAACCAAGGGTGGTTGTTGGTGAGCCTTGAAACCAACTAGGGTTTGACTTGTGAGCCCGAAGACAAAATAAGTTGTAAAGGTTGTTGGTGAGCCTAAGTTATAAAACCAAACTTAGTGGAATTCCCAAGGGATTCTTGGGGAGTGGATGTAGGTGCTTGGTTGCCACTATAAATCTTTGTATTTGTATGATTGTTTTCCTTGTGCTTTTATTTCTTTATTTCTGCTGCATTTATTTGAAATACACAAGTACTTGAATTGCATTAGCACATACTTGCTTTAGTTCATAGATATTTTAAATAGTACAAAAGTTTTATAAAACCCAATTCACCCCCCCTCTTGGGTTGCCTACCTGAGCCTACAAGAGTCCAATTAGGTTGCACCACTTAATGTCCTAATCTAATTCAAGCTTCACTCAAATTGGTTAGCCTAATAAGCAAGCAATTAAATCCAATCTAATTAGGTTAGGAATTAGGCTAGCCAATATATGCTAGTATGTTAATTAGCTAGCCAATTAGGATCCTATCATCCTAATAAAAAGATAATTGACTTGATCAATTTCTTAGCATATGTGACCCTTTGAGCTCTACATCTATCTAGCAGTAAGTCTAGGTTCATATCGATTTAGTTCGATTAGAAATCAACTAATCGAATTAGGCTAAATCGAACTAATCCTAGTTGCCAATTTAAACCATCTTTTAAATTAACTCATGAATTCAATTAATTTAATTCATGAAAATCTACAAGATATGATTGACATCTAGTAATGTGTTATGCTTGCCTAGAAGATGAGAAATTTGATAAAAATTATTAAAATATCCTTCAATGATAAGTTATCATGCAATTCAATCATTTGCTCCCCCTTTATTCCAAATAAATGATGGATATGAAAAATTATCAAATCCTAATATTTTATTCATTCGAATTTCAAATCACTAATGAAGACTCAATCGATGAAAGATTAGAATTCTTTTTCGAATTTCATCCTACTTTAATCAAAGATATTTTGAGTCATCATTTGATGAAATTACATGGGATAAATACTCCTTTTACCATGAGTGATTGATTCCATGTTGACCTAGTCATAACCTTCATACATAATTCATCATATCAATGAATACCCATACATGACTAAGTCATGAATGAGTATAAATCAAAATATGGATTCATGTATACAAGATTTTTCGATGATCTCAGGTCTAAGGATTATTTGTACAACTTCCACTAAGAGAATCATCTTTTGAGTTATGACAAGTAAACTAGATTTCTATAAGATATTCTCATGACAAATCAATTCAGTGAATTTATATCCTGATGAGCATCGACATCTTTATATTAATGTCGCTACACAAGTGATCATGATACCAACCACTCTCTCCATCTAGCATACATTAAATGTGCCAATCTTTCTAGAAATATCGATTCCGACTCGATGATCCTTCGACTAGGAATATTCTAGATTAAGATTTATAAGATCTTAGATCTCACTATTATGAACTTCATCATAATCCTAAATCTATTGTCTTAATCTATGGGATTCATCATAATGTTAAAACAAAAAGGTATAAGACACATCATATGATAAATCAAAATATCTTTTATTAATATAATATCATACATGAGTCGGAAAAACTTTATAGAAATGTTTCTATTATATAAAAAATATGATTAGCTTTCAGAATACTATTCTTTTACTTATGGTCATGCCCAAAAGGAGTAGCTATGTTGGTTCCCCACCAACTCCTTTTTGTTATAAAAAAACCATCACAACTATCACTACAAAAAACAGTAAAATTTTCGATGCTTTTTTAGATTTTTTTTGATGCTTTAAAGCGTCGCTAAAAACATTCCCGACGCTTTAAAAAGCATCGTAAAAGTGTCGCTAATTTAAGAATGGAAAAGGTTTTTTCCGACGCTTTTAAAAAGCATCGGCGTTGACAGGATTTTTCTCGATGCTTTAAAGCATCGGTAATAAGATTATTCCCGATGCTATTTAAAAGCGTTGAAAATAAAGTTATTCCCGACACTTTAAAATAACTCCCGGAGATGTTACAATTCCCGATGCTATTTAAAAGCATCGGAAATAAAGTTATTCCCGATGCTTTAAAGCATCGAAATTTCAATTTTTTTAAAAAATAAATTAATTATTTTAAGGTTTAAATATCTGTATAATATTTAAATATTTAAAAAAAGTTAAATGCAGCGTGGCACCTGTCATCATACGCACATCCAAAAGAAAAATAAAGAAGGAAAAGAAAGAAAACCGGTGCCTCGAGAGAATAAAATGTTATGCAGACAGCACGAACATAAAATGTCATCAGAAATCCTTACTCAGAATGCTCGACCAAGCAGCCCCAATGTTGCTAAATGAACCGGCGAAAGTCCTCACCCCAATAGAATAACATTTGCTAATTACAGTTTTTCATGGATCTTAAAATTATGTAGCATACTCACAATTTTCGAACATTGACAGGATTAGCAGCGCCGGCATCACCATCAAGTAGTCTGTTCGCGATGATTATATTGGTTGCTTCTGTTGGATGGTATGCGTCCCAAAACAAACATTTAGATCGATCTTTACAGAGAATAGAACTTGAGTTGGCAACAGGTCCTCCGAAGCAAAGGAATGGAGGAAAGCTGCCACCACAGCATGGATCATTTACATTCTCAAACCCTGGCAATTCCAAGACCCGAGTTTTAGTAGACATGCACCAGAACACATTGATTTCTTTTGTCACATAAATAGGCTAAAGTGGCAGTAGCATGAGTGGTGAGCCACCCTTATAACCATATTGACGATTTCTATAACAATCTGATAGGAATTAGCATAAACAAATATCGTTTCGGGCCCCATCTCTTGATTTAGCTGGTTAATCTTGCTGCTCAACTTCATGTTATATAACCTTGAATTAACGTATTCGTTACTGATGAGCACTTCCCATTTTCGACCAACATTAGAGCACGAACATATGGTATGCACCCAGGTGGTCCAATTCCAACCACAATGAACTTTCTGGCCCCTAGTTCATGTAGGTGCTACACAAAAAGATATATATTAGCATTCAATGAGTTATAGATTATTTTGCTGTGCAGCTCAATGATAAGGTTATAAAAAGAGCTGTTACCTTTAGATGTAAGGTCAAGTTGGAAAAACCAAATACAATATCACCAATGCTTGCTTAACTTCCAAACCATCATGGACAAAAATCAGCCTTCATGCAATTCCTTAATTTTGCCCCTAAAACTTTCCCTCAAAGCTGTTGTGGAGGTCACTCACCACCTTTATACAGGGAGCCAACTCACCAGACAAATCTGTTCTCGTAAAACTGTAGAGCTATGTAGAAATTCACTTCTTGTTTACAATCTCCGCATTGCTGCTGGTTGGTCCGCATCAAACGGTCCCATATCAACATGGATTTGATTTCAAATATTGAAAATAAAGAATTGTTTGCTATTGAAACTTGGTTCTGTTAGTTATCCGGTAACAGGCCTTCTTTGGATTTTGCCAGTGTGTTCTTTCTCGGAAATAAAATCCATGTTTATTAGGATTATGTTCGAAAAGCATGACTTGGTGTGCTCTGGGTTGATGTTTTTGATATTTTCATAGTCTATAATCATTCCTCGTCTCCTGATGATAAATGAAGCAGTTTATTTGTTTGAAATAGATTGTCAGCTAATATCGGAACATTTGAAGTTTTGAACGGTTACAAACTTGTAGTCAAATTCTCAGTTCCAGTAAAAATGTGATTTTATTATAGTTTTGAAACATTTCTACAGAGATGATCTGATTTGCCAGAGTGCACTGATTTTGAATAGAGAAAACGAAAGGCATGTTCAATGAAAGACCATAAGACAATGCCATTCCAATAAAACCTGCATTAAAAGTGGGTACCAAACCTGTTCATATTTTCGCTTTAAAATCACATATAATTAAAATACATACCTAGCACACCTTAGTTGATTAATGCATATGCTCACATATATATGTAATAATGGTGAAACAATCTACAGTTATCATGCTTGTCCTCAACATATACACAAGTGATGAGAACCATGAAAAATAACATGAACCAACAGCAATGTCTAGCAAAGTTACAAATATTGGTTAAATGCAGGCAAACAAAAATTTTGCAACAAATTGTCAGCCATAAAAAGGGCCATAGATTAATCAATCCTGATGTAGCCAATCCTAAGCAAATGACTAAGCACCAGCACATTGGAAGGGCAATGACATGTAATGGTCAGCTGCACTGAATCATATTGTTAGCACATTTCACAATTGCTTGCAGAAGTACCCTAGAAATGCCGGTATAGAAAGAACAATTAAATTCTAAAGATATCCATATTTGGGGTCAATATATTCATGACATATGACAAGATGAGATATATGAACAACCACAGTAAACTATTATTACCTAATGAAAAACAACACAAAATAATGAAATATAAAATGCAAACGACTTGAGCTAGCTTAAAACCTTCTGCAATAACCATATATCCAAAAGAAACCCCCATTTGATAGAGATAAAGCAGATATACAAAGAAACCAACCTTTTCAAAAGTGCTCGTAAGATCATCTATATCAGATAAAGATCCCAAACCTTCAACCTGTTAATATTACAGAATTGCTTGTGTTTAGAATTCTAGGTCAATCCCTCATTCGTGAAACCAAGAAGGAACAGGCACATAAAATATTATAAACACCTAGAGAATGGTACCACAACTAAGAAAAAAATGGTATACAGAAATATATATAAACAATAGGCACACTTGAAGTTACTAATTCTAATAACTTATTACAAACAACTCCAATATTAGAGGATTTATAGTGATGTTAGACTCAGAAAAACAAGCATAAATTTGTCACCTAGCATAAACTAAGCCTAGTGATTCATTGAATAAATACAAGAACAAATCAATTTGTGGAAAAATGGCCCCATAAAAATAATAAATGTACTCCAGCATCATCACCATCATCATCATCTTCTAAACCCCCCTAATTCAACTTCCCCCATGGCCTCCTTACCGAAGAATGCATACTGTGAAGCATCAAAGCGAGCACTATCTGCAACAAACCACAAGGCTGAATTAACAAATTACATCTGAAAAAAAATGACCAAGTTCTTGCATGCAAGCATATGTGAATAAGCAAAGCTGAACATTCAGTTGGCGAAGAGAATCAGTCAATATAAAAGTATAAATTAACATAGAACATGTCATCTTTTCCGTACCATGAATCACAGGGATCAATGCCACATCATAATTCAGGGGCTAAAGATGATTAGAGAACAGAAAACAATAAAACAATAACTTCACAATTTTCAGACAAGAGAACACAGGAACTATATGCACCTTGTGTGGAGACTGTTGAGAGTAGCAATGGTAAGCACCATCACACCTTTTACAAAACATTAACTTTGCAGATAATGTCATTTGAATAGTAAGAAGAGGATAAGAACAAATGCGAGATCAGATTAATGGACAAAATTATACAGCATACTGGGCTTAAAATCAGCAGAACAAGGAAAGAATAATGACCTAAAAATGTAGAAAGAACAAAGGAATATGAACAAAAACTAGAGAATAGGACCCTAAAATATAACAAAGTGCATATTATTTGCTGGCATGCTCTGGCTATCGGCATGACATACAGAAAGCAGCTGCACCATACAACATCACCCTCCAGCTTAGAAAGTGAGATCTCAAGGGGGAAAACTTTCTATACGAGCTTTATTAGCCGGATGCTTTCTAATTGGCTGGTTTTATCATTGCCAGAACTCTCGGTCTAATTTGTATGTTCTGTTTAGAGCATCAAGTCGGGAGCACAACCAATCGATGATATCTTTTGCAATGTCATCCCTTTCAGGTTCAAAGAGGAGATCATGTAAGAAGCCTTCATATAGTTTGATGGATTTATTTGTCGAGGAAGCTTCAATGTAGAGTCTTTGGGAGCCTTCAGGATCAGTCACTGTATCAGCTGTGCTATGGAGGACTACAAATGGGACCATAACTTTGCTCAGGTTCTGCTGCAAGTAGGATGATATGCAGAGAATCTCATGACCAGTCCTGACTCTAACAGGACCAGTGAACACGAGTGGATCAGAATACTTATTAGCCCTCAAGGCCTCAGGATCGCGAGAAACAGGCAGTCCGCTCCTATAGGATGCACTAAATTGGTATCTTGGAATTAAAAGGGAGAATATTGGCACAACAACCTGCCATTGAGAAGCAAAACAAAACCAAAAAAAAAAAAAAACAGACATAAATAGAATATTTCATTTGCAGCAGCAACAGCAGATGTGATTGCCAAATAAAAGTTTTATTATGAATGAGATATTTTGACATCCAAATTAAAATAAACAACAATAAACTTTTCTGTCAAAAAATGATGCATTCGATTCCCTTTATACTTCAGTTGTGTTACATTCATATATTGCCACATTCTGTTGAAAATGTAGCATTTTAATGACAACTATAAGCTTTTCTGCTTAATAATGACACAAACAAATAACAAACTAAGCATGCCCCAGGCTCATACAACTTTCTTATTGTTTTGAAGGCATTAGACGCTCTTACAGTAAGAGGCATGTAAAATCACAACATCCTTTCATAAACCAATTTCAAATTAGGTTAAAAAACTTCTTTACCCTCCAAGCAATCAAGCACCTGATAAGATAAAGATAACAAAACAGATAGATCTACATAGAGCTCTTTATACATATACTCAACCGCACAAAGAAAAAATCAATATCACTCTATTGCTGCTTGAATTTCAGTTTTTTGACATTCATCAACAGGATCAAACACCTTTGGTTAAAAGTATACAACGTGAAAAAAAAAGAAAATCAAACATCAAAAGAAATAAACATAATCAAAAACTCACAGAAGCATCTCATAACATGCCTAACAAATACATGAAGATATAGTAGAAAAGTTGGTTGGATACTGACCTGGTGATTGTGAAATACAACATGGTCTGTAGGCACAGGCTTCTCATCATCATTTCTGTTCCAGCGATATAATGCATGGGTTCTGTTCTTCAATTCCAACATAGAATGGCCATAACTGGCCTCCCTAAATGCAGAATAGTCTGGTTATGGCTCAGAGAACAGGGATAACAGAGGTTACCAAAATAAACCAACTGATCCTAAAACTTGTTCAGACAAAATACATAAAACATGTACAAATAATAAATGTGAATAAGAATAATCTTACCAAGTCAGGTCTGTACTTTATTTCGTGATTTCCAGTAGTCCAAATCCATGGCTGATAAGCAGCACTACGTTCAATAAACCGGCCCCATGAATCCCAGCGAATGCCATCATTAAATTTATATCTGTCAGCATAAGACAGATCTCCTCCAGTTTGCATGTAGTGCTCAAGAGTGGAAAGAGAATTAAATGTTTGACCCAAATCACCTAATAGTTTTAAAAAAAAAGACATAAGTAATCTAAAAAATGCCAAATAAGTCCAGAACTGGAAGACATAATAGCACGAGCTTTTTTTTTTTTTTTGAATAGAAGAACAAGAAAAATGTTAGTATAACAATACATGCAATCTATGATATTGCATATACAGTACAATTTTATGTAAATGAATTAAAACAATTGGCAATTTGAAACATATATGCACCATGAAATAACAAAGTCTCAAGACATCATAATCTAATTTATGATATATAAGTGTCTAAACCTGCTAAATCTTGGCCCACATGTTTTAAAATGAATATATTGACACATGTTCACACCCTAGCCCGATCAATATCATCCATTTGTATCCATTTGATGTACAGGCAAGAAACCTTTGTGAAAAAAACCATTTTTTGGATTTAGATGTTGGTGTTGTAACATGTTGTGGATAATGATTAATGGTGTGCATTCTCAACTTAAATGGCATACTATTTTTTGTTCACAAATAATATCAAATTATACCGGTAAGACTCCAGCATAAAAAGATACTGATAGAACCAGATTCCATTAACTGGAACATAATACCCGCATAGATACATACAAAAATATGTAGATATGTAAATACATCATAATGAGTTTTTTTTACATTAACATTAGATCAAGCCTGACACCTTCAATGGGCCAAAACAGTGAAATAGACCGAACCATCCCAAGTCAGTGTCAGTCCAGTACCAAATTCGAGCCAGTTCGACATTCCTTTTTACACATTTTTTTAAAAGAAAAGTATAAAATGGTTATGCAAAAAACAAAAGTGTTACATAATTTTAAATTTCAGCTATTTTATATAACTATTAAGCACATGTGACATGACTAAATAAAATTTATATGTTAATCAGTATGGAATCCAACATCTTGATCATCTCTTGGGGTAACAGGAAAAACGGCAAACATACACAAGAATAGATATACAAATAACATGTACATGCATACATGTGTATGTACATAAGTACATTAGTAACTATATATGCAAGCATCCAACTAGGTGCACAAAACATGTAGCCAAGGTGTGTATATGTATTCATTTTTCATGAGTATACAAAATACACACATGGCAGGAGCCTTCCTTGTTTACCCAAATTACATGCATGGCATGAATAGACATACACATTAATTTGTTCTCATATTATTGTATATGTTAATACTCTACCAAAGCTAGAGTCTTAACATCCACGGCCTCAATGGTTATTATTAGATTTCAGATGCGTCGATGGATGGGGTCCATTAATCTGACAGCGATGGTTCCTGGACCGTGTAAATATACCTTAGACACATGCATTAGCCTGGTCATAAGTCAATGCACCACCAAGCTCCACAATGAATAAGTCACAAGTATTAAATGCATTTACTACTTGAACCCGGTCCAACTTTGCTAATCAATTAAATTAGTTAACTGCTGCCTTAATATAATCTTTGCAGCTAATATCATGTTTTACATAAATGCAATTATACGGTGAATTTATTCTAGAAGTAAAATGAAGTTGAAAATTGAGTGATCATCTATATTAAATCATGCATTTGTTGAAAGTTATACAAGAGAGTAATGCATAAATGTCAACTTAATATTTTTAAAGATAACCAAGCATGGCAAATTCAAAATGATGATAACTATTGTGACTGAGAATCAATGAAAGTTTCACTTTGATACACATTTCAAAAGCAAAACTAGCCAACATTGGAAGAACAAATAACTAAAAAAGCAATAAAATGAAGATCCTTCTTTGACAAAAACAAAATAGCTCATACTCTCATTGTATGAGCAGTGAATATAATGAGTCATTACCTCAAGTCCATCAACAAAGCAGTGATGGATGTATCCAGATTTATAATCATAAAATGTATAATTTGTAGTTTTCCCCCGAGTGCTATGTTCATAGTTATGCTCCTCTTTACCATATAACACTTCACTGGTCCCAGGTTCAGAGATTGTCACCCATGAAATTATAACACCTTTTCCATCATGGTCACCTTGAGTAACATGGACCTAAACAAAGATGTAACCACTCAGTGCACGTTTCCTTTAGAAGTAGCGAAGGTCCTGAAATTTAACAACATGTAGACTAATCCAAGAAAAGCAACATAACATAATTTCCATAATCCATATGCCTTTGGAGAAAACTCCAAGATGAAATTCCTAAGCACATTCAAAAGTCAAGGTAGAAGCAATATAAAGATTTTCTCACGATTTACAAAAGTATATTTTAATCTGAGAATTTCTGCATTTTATCATTTAATTATCAATAAGTTTCATTAAGCATTTATACTCGTTCTATCATTTGTGCTGCTCAGTTCTTATATGTTCCTCTCTTCTAGAAATGCAGAATTTCCAAATTAATCCTTCAGAAATCTGAACATACAATTCAGTGACAGAAGCCTCCCTTCCACCACTTAGGTCTCGGTTCCCCTTCCTTGCAAGCTATGTCACAGACCCACCCTCCCTTCCACAACCCTGCTTCCTCCACTCTTCCCATCCCTTCCACTCAGAAGCCTCCCACCCGACCGAGACTCCTTCAACCGGTTCAAGCCTCCCACCCGACTGAGACTCCTGAGGTCGGAAAAAACAAAGGAACGGAAAAACCAAAAAAACAAAGGAAAGGCATCCCCTCCATTCCCCGGATACAGATCGAAGAAGTCTTACCTTGATCTAGCCCAATATCAAGAAAAAAAAATCCCACCAGTTTCCTACGGTTCGATGATCGGAAAAGATACACAAAACTAACAAAATTTTTAATTATAAAATAGATAGGCTACAACATTCACAAAATGCATCACCAAATGATCACACACACACACACAAAAAAAAAAAAAAAAAAAAAGAAGACAGCGGAGAGGGTTACTTGACAGGATTGGAGGTGGTGAACTCCTCAACGTTGGCACTGAGGAAGGGGATCCACTTGGGTATCGTCTCCACGGACCACACCGGAGGCACGAGAAAGGCCGGGGGGGTTGGGGGAAGATGATGGAATGGGTTTTTGAAGGGAGCTTAGGAGGAGATGAAGGAGGAGGTCGCGATCTCGGATGAGGGGAAACGGAGGAGCGACGTGCGGTGGAAAATAGGTTAAGGCATTTTAGGGCTCGATCGGGATAGGAAACAAATAGGGGACTTGCAGGCGACCTCCCGACCTCACTTATTTTGTTGGCAGATCTTGGTGATACTGAACGAGCTCCCCCTGCACGTCCAGAAAATACGAGTTCGTGCTGGCTACGGCGGACAGGGTGCAGACCGAGAACGTCCAGCTGGGCCACGCGGAGCTTTTGGAGGTCAATCGGGCCGTTCTCGCCTCCGCCTTCTCCCGCACCGGCGAGCTCCTCCGCCGCGCCCTCCAGCGCTCCTCCTCCATAACCGCCACCTGGCCGTCGCGCGTCCTCAGCCTCCTCCCGCTCGGCCCCCGCCTCGCCACCTTGTACGACGGCCTCCGCATCTGCCTTGGTGGCCTCCTCCCGTCCGCCGCCGTCGGTGCCCTCCGGTCGTACAAGCCCCACCGGCCGGTGACGGCGAGCGCGAACGAGTGGCCGGATGCGGAGAAACTGGCCCACGAGCTGCTGTGGATAACGAACAAGCTGAGAGCGAGCTCGGCTTCCCTCGCTGTCGGCCGTCGTTGAGAGGATCGATGGTCCATCCGAGGACCGGAGAAGTCTCGGAGATAGCGATCGCCGGTGCGAACCAAGGAGAAGGAGGAGGAGGAAGAGGAGATGGAGGAGAAGGGAGGGAGAGGGTTGCAGGAGGGGCAAGCTTCGGGAATTTAACGATGCTACCCTAAAGCGTCGGTAAAAATCAGTTACAATTTCCCTATTTCGTTGTAGTGTACACAAGAGAGAATTTGGGAAATTTATTGAATTTTTTGAGAAATCATGATTCCTCCAGAAGCATTACAAATATTCACAGTAACTTTGTCTACCATCATGAAAACATGGATGAAAAAATATTGATCATTATAAGCCAATTAGGCAAAATAAGGTTTTTGATGAATTGCAGTCTTCAAACAACAAAAGAATATCAGATCATCTTCTCAGATAATTAATAACTCAATAATAACAGATAAGACTAAGATAAAAAAGCATCAATAAATAGAAGTGAAGAGAGGCACGAAGAAGTGTATAAACCAAATATCAAAGGGCACAATTAGCTCAAGGTGGGAAAAACTGAGAGAAGTATCGCTTTTGTCCGTGTAGATTTCAAGAAAACATAAGATGAGTGAAGCTCCTACTTGCACGGTAGCGGCGAAAGGTCCATCCTGCAAAAAGAGGATGTGGGCAGATATGTCAACAATGTTTATATTATGTCAACAATGTTTCGGTCTAACGTTAGGCAAGATGGCTTTGATGGATCGGCCATACATAGCATTTTGGGCATATGAAGTTCTATTAGTGCGACCTGAAAAAATACAAAGCATCAAAACAAGTGACAGGCTGATAGCATTGCAAGAGCAAATGTTGTTGATATGTGTCGAATATTCAAGTAATTCCTTATGAGTATTTGTTGAATACATTCATATATGTACAAATAGAGGTATTTTGGTATTTCTGACAATAAAACAAAATATATTTACGGGCAATAAATATATGCCTTCTATCATTTTTATATCTTGCAAAAAGATCATAATACTTTATGGTCTTAAAACTATCAAGTGTATTCATTTAACCCGTATATGCATGCTCGTGTGTGAACGCAAGAACAATAGTATTGGAGTTGTAAGCTTATATTAATAGCATAGCAACAAAGATACAAGATATGGTTTGCTGATGGTTTTAAGATACATCAAATAACTACACTCGATAGCCTTTCACAGCTACAAGCATAGAGAGTACTACAAGCGTAGAGAGTAATACAAAATTTGGAGAGTAAAGCTTAGAGGATAATACAGAACAAAGGATCGAGTAAGCTGCTGTCACATGTACGTCCAGCTGATATACAAAACCTGCTGCATAGTAGTTACCCCACTGTGAACTATAAATTTTGCATCCTTTGGAATTTGTCCAGAAAAGTTATAGATGGGCAGGGAATACATCAAAGTAATGCATGGCAGCACGACCATCGTATCATTATACAAAGAACCAAATCTTCCTACAAAACCTCCCATGCCATTGGCAACTGAGCAATCAAGCTTCTTAACTGCAAAGCCCCAAATCTGAACCTCCCTCAACCAATTGATCATCCATATATTCATGCATTTAGCATTCACAGGAAGCAACATAGAAGGAATAGTGATGGCCACCATAATACTGAGAAAGGCATCAGAATACATAAAGATCCAGAAAAGAGAATACCAGTAATGAGAAACCCACCATGATATAGTGCTATTTATAGTTGCTCCAAATAATAATAAGTGAGGGGGTTTTCAGAAAAACAGACTATTTATTTGATATCAAGCTTCTTCTTCCGATTGAGATTGGGGACAGATGGTTTTCTTCTTCGAATGGGATCCCTTCACTGATGGGCTTTGGGAACTGGATGAACACTTTGATTGGACTTCAACTTCGAGATATTCGGCATCCGGCATGAGACTTGTAGAGATCAAGTTCAAATGTTTTTTAGTTCTTTATTTTCCCTTTAAAATAGAGAGCTCCCTCGGTTCATGGCTGCGCTTGGTCCACTCGATTCATCGCCCTTGGTTCCCTCTTGACTTGTTTTGCTCGGGCCACGGAAGACCTTTTGGCTCGCCATCGACTTGGTTTGGGCTTTATTTTTTTCCTGTGTTGAGTTTGCATAGGGAACACTTAATTTGTTGGTACTGTTCACTATCGGTTTCTCTTGATCCATTGCAAAGGCCGAGAAGGATATTGGTTCGTCTCTCTATTGGGTGTTCCTCTCTTGATCTATCCAGAGACCAAGAAGGGTATTGTCTGATTCGGTTTATTTTGTTGCCTTCTTTTGATATTATTTTGTTGCCTCGTCGTGATTATTTTTGGATCCTTTTTATTGGATATTTGTACCATTTTTTATGTAATTCGGGATAATTATATAGTGGATTGCTCTTCCTCCCCATAGATATAGGCAGATTTGTAGAACTAGGTAAATTTGTATCTTCTTTATACTTATTTATTTATGCCTATGATTTGTATCTTTTTTATGCTTATTTATTTATGCCTGTGATGTATTTGATGAAATATCTGAATGAAAGAAAATATTAAATTGAAATCCTAAAGCGATCCAATCTATTGTGCAAATCCCATAATAGGTATTAGAGCATTTGGATGGCAACTGACGGCAACAAACTTCCTCAATGGCTAATGATTCGGTATTTGTTTTACATTCTATAACTACAAGGCATGAAATGGATATGTTTGATGGCATATGCGATTTCTCCTTATGGAAGGTAAAGATGAAATATTTATTAGTCAAGGCGTAGCAAAAGGTCTCATGGGTATGGATATAATCCCGAAAGATAATCAAGCCGCCAAAGAGAAAATTAATGAAAAAGCATTAGGGACTCTATTTTTGGATTTGAGTTACAAAGTCCTATACAATGTTATGAATCTTGATACAGGTGAAGGTATATAAAAAAATTGGATGGTTTGTATACAGTAAAATTTCTTATCAATCGACTGTATTTGAAGAAAAAGTTACCCATATTTTGTATAGCAGAAGGGACTTTATTCAAAGATTACTTGGATGAGTACAATATGCTCCTGTTTGATTTGATAAATATTGGTATTAATATTGATAAGGAAGGTAAGACTTTGATCCTGATCTATTCTTTGTCTAAGCCCTTGAGCATATTACTACTATCATGCTTTACAGAAGAGAGACTATAAATCTTGAAGAGGTAGAAGCAACTTTGTTATCCAATGAGCTCAGATTGAAAGTACATTTACAGTATGAGGCTCAGATTCTAGCTGAAGGACTTACAATTAGAGGTAGAGAAGAATAAAAGAAAGGTAGACAAGGTAAAAGCAAGTCCAAAACCAGATCAAAGTCTAGGCTTAAAAGACTAGGTGTTTATTATTATTGCAAGAAGTCATTGAAAATCAGAGTATAGACTTCTACAATCCGAGAAAGAGAATGAACATAAAGATAAACGAACAGTCTTAGATTTGGCATCAGTTATAGTTACATTAGGAGATCATAGTAGTGTTGCAGATGATGCAGTATTTATAGCTACTTGCATTGTCAGTCAAGCTGATACTTGGATCATAGACTTTGGAGAATCTTTTCATGTGACATCCCATAAAAAATGGTTCTCTTCTTTTAGATCATATGAGGGGGGCATCGTTCTTCTTGTAGATAATGCCATCTGCAATGTAGAAGGTATTGATAAAGTTTATATCAAATCTAAATAAATACTATGGTAACTTCGGATGATGTCAGATAAATTTCTCAATTAAAAAAAAAAATCTCTCCGCACATGCCCTTTATAGTGCAGCTTTCGAGGGCAAATGGGATAAATAATTTATAACTATCACTAAAGGTTGTATTGACTTTATTGAAAGGCAGATTGAATGGCATCCTTTACTATCTGGATGGCAGTATAGTGGTTGAACATGCTTCAATAGTACAATCCTCTATTGATCAGTTGACATAATTATGGCACCAAAGGTTGGGCCATATGTCAGATAAAGGTTTATAAGAGCTGAGTATACATGATCTACTAAATGGTCAGAAGGTTGGTGCACTTGAATTTTGTAAGTATTGTATACTTGGAAAATAACACAGAATCAGATTTTCTACAAGCGTGTGCAAGATAACTAGTATATTGGACTATATTTGTTTTGACCTATAGGGACTTGTCCAGTTACATCCAAAGGTGGATCCAGGTATTTACTTATGTTTATTGATAACTACTCTCATAAAGTCTGGATATACACTATTAAGAACAAGAGTGATGTGTTTAACATATTCAAAAAGTAAAAAGCTATGATCGAGAGGCAAACTGAGAGAAAGGTAAAAACCTTTTGAACAGATAATGGATTATGATTTTGTTCTACATAATTTGATGACTTTTACAAGTCAAAGAATATTGTTAGATACAAAACCGCAATGGATATACCTCAGCAGAATGGTGTGGCAAAATGCATGAACCACATACTATTGGAGCGAGTTAGATTATGTTATCCAGTTCTAGTTTGAGTAGAGATTTTTGGACAGAGACTGTACATATAATCTACTATATAATAAACTGATCTCCAGCATCACCATTAAGCATAAAGACTGAAGAAGAGATGTGGATATGAAGACATGAAGACTATTTGTTATTTAAGAGTCTTTGAATGTCTAACTTATGCACATATCAAAGATGGAAAGCTAGACCCCAAAGTTAAGAAATATATATTTCTTGAATACACATATATGATGAAAGGCTACAGACTATGGTGCATAGAGCGTAGATCCCAAAAATTTCTAGTCAGTAGGGATATGATATTACATGAAATAGCCACTCCTTTATAGTAGCTATAGCCTAGTTCTTCACATGGAGATCAAGTTCAGAGTCAGTAGGATAGGACTGTTGTAGACATTGATCAGACTATTAGATCATAATAGCAATAGCCAAATAGAGATGCTCATATTTAGAATGAGCAAAAATAGTAAATAGATGTAGAGATACAAACTCAAGAGAAGGTTACCATACAAGGTCAGTTTCAGGTTGATACTATTGCCACTCATAGATCCAAGTACCATATCAAAGTATCTCAAATATATGATTTTGAGGATTATGTCTGTATTAAGTTAGTTTATTATGCTTTAAGTATTGCAGACATCATTAGTGATGAGCTGATTGTATATCAAGAAGCTATAGGTAGCTTATAGATTGAGTAGTGGACCATGACTATGGTTGAAGAGCTATAGTCATTAGAAAAGAATTAGACTTAGAAATTAGTCAAATTACTAGGGGGTAAGAAGGTAACTAGCTATAAATGAATCTTCAAGAGGAAAGAAGGAGCCGATCCTTAAGATTTTAGATTCAAGATCAAGTTAGTGGCTAAGAGCTATAGTAAACAGGAGGATATTTACTACAAGAAGATATTTTCTCCTGTAATTAAATACTCTTATATTCGTGTATTACTTGTTTTAGTTGCTTCTCAAGATTTGGAGTTATAATAGCTAGATGTGAATATAACTTTTTTTACATAGTGACTTGGAAGAGCAGATTTATATATAATAATATCTTATTTTAGAGTTCTAGACAAAGAAAATCATGTATGTTTACTCAAAAGATGATTATATGGTCTCAAGTAATCTCCAAGATTGTTGTACCATAAATTTGATAGGTTTATGATCGACCATGGATTTAACAGATCTTCATATGATGTTGTGTATATCATTGGTGGCTTTTAGATGGATCCTTTTGTTGCTTATTACTGTATGTGGATGATTTGATAATTGTAGCCATGGATATATCAGTCATTTAGAAGCTGAACTGAGCTCAGTTCTGTATTTGAGATGGAAGATCTTGGACCAACAAAGAAGATACTCAAGATGGAGATCATTTGTGACAAGCAATCAGGTAGACTTCTCCTTACTTAATATAGTTATATTAAGAAAGTCTTGAAAAGATTTAGTATATTTATAATTAAGCCAATCACTACTTTCTTTATCAGTCATTTTAGATTATCTACAAGGGTCTCTTCTTAGATTGATGATAAGAAGAGATATATATCTAGAGTACTATTGCAAGTACAGTAAGCATCATCTTGTATGCGATGTTCTGCACTCGACCTGATATTTCACAGGCAATAAGTGTATTGAGCAGATTCATGATAAGTTTAAAAAGGCTCACTGGTCAGCTATAAAATGGATATTTAGATATCTGAAAGGAACTTCTAATTTGTGATTAGTATTCTCCAGACATAGTAGTTACGCTATTACAAGATTTTATAATTTTAATTATGTTTGTGACTTGGATACGAGAAGATCAATGATCGGATATATATTTACTCTCTGATTGTACAGTCAGTTTGAATGCTACTTTGCAATCTATAATTATTTTATCTACTACAGAAGTAAAGTATATGATATTGATAGAGACAACAAAGAAAGCTATTTGGCTAAGAGGGTTGGTATAGATTTGGGTCTCAAGCAGGACTATTTGGATATTCACTGTAATAGTCATAGTACTTTACATCTTGCCAAAGATTAGATGTATATGAACGTATTAAGCATATGGGTGTCAGGTATCACTTCATCATAGATTTGGTAGAGAATGTTGATATCCAATTTTAGAAAATTTTCACTACTACAATCCAGCTGATATGCTCACTAAACCAATTCCAGCAGTTAAGTTTAGGACTTTCCTAAACTTGATTCATGTGAGCACATGATGATGCCCTTCAGGGTTTATGGTGAGCAGGAGATTTTTTGCTCTACATTTAATACAGGTATATGATTTTTTGCGAGGAGGATTGTTATTTATAGTTGCTCCAAATAACAATAAGTGAGGGGGGTTTCTAAAAGATAAACTATTTATTTGATATGCTTCTTGATTAAGATTGGGGATAGACGGTTTTCTTCTTCAAATAGGATTTCTTCATCGATAGGCTTTGGGAACCAGACGAACACTTCGATTGGACTTCATCTCCAAGATATCCAGCATCCGACATCAGGCTTGTGGAGATCAAGTTCGAATATTTTTTAGTTTTTTGTTTTCCCTTTAAAATAGAGAGCTCCCTTAGTTCATTGCTATGCTTGGTCCCCTCAATTCATTACCCTCGGTTCCCTCTTGACTTGTTTTGCTCTGGTCACAAAAGACTTTTTGGCTTGCCACTGGCTTGGTTTGGACTTTGTTCTTCTCCTGTATTGAGTTTGCACGGAGAGCCTTGTTTTGTTGGTGTTGTTCATCGCCAGTTTCTCTTAATCCATTGTCGAGGGCAAGAAGGATATTAGTTCACCTCTCTCTCAGGCATTCCTTTCTTGATCCATCTAGAGGTTGAGAAGGGTATTATCCGATTCAGTTTATTTTGTTGCCTCCTGTTTGGTATTATTTTGTTGCCCCTTTATGATTATTTTGGAATCCTTTTTATTGAATATTTGTATCGCCTTTGTATCTAATTTGGAATAGTTAAACAATAGATTGCTCCTCCTCCGCATGGATGTAGGTAGATTTGCCAAACCATATAAATTTGTATCTTCTTCATACTTGTTTATTTATACCTTGATTTGTTAGATGAAATGTCTGAATGAGAAGAAATATTAAATTGAAAGACTAAAGTAATCGAATCCACTGTGCAAACCCCAACATACAGAGAATGGTGATAGAGAGAAGGCATTGAATGGAAGGGAAACCACAATATAAAAAAGCCACACTAAATACCAATGAACCAAACATCCATGAATGAACCAACCATCCATATAATCACTCCCTGGAAAGCATCCAGCATAAAAAGAGAGCCATAGTGAGAAACCATAACCATCCCATGAAATTGCCAACATCCAAGTTAGAGGTAAGCCAACAGTAAACCCCATCTAGAAGTTGATAACAAGCATGCAAGAACCATATGAGCCAAGAGATAAAAAGTTAGAAAACATCATTTTATGATTTGGGAATGCCATTGATCAGCCTACATGCAAAAGAAAGCCCAGGTTAGATGGAATATGATCTTCACCTATCTAGGTACAATCTTCATTTTGGACACATTTGGCAACATAATCAATTACTTTATTTGCCTCCTTATAAATATATTTAACAAAAAAATGAAGACATTGATGAATCCATGAATTAATATCGAGTAATAAAGGATTATGTTTCATTAAATTGATCAAGAGGAGCAGATATAGTAGATGTAACATAAGAAGAATCACCCTTATGATATACATCAGTATAATGTAAAACCTTGATTATAGTAAAAGGGCTCATCCAAGTAGCCTTGATCTCAGCATAGCTTAGCAGGTATAATGATATAGCTTTTCTTACTACTTGGATGAGGTCCCCATGACTATTCCGTTTAACATATCCAATAATAACTTTGTTTGTTAAGACATCAATATCAAAGTTCACTTTAATACTTTCATAGGAAGGTGGTGACTAGCCAACATTTTATGATTGCTTTTGCCTGAATTGAGTAGAGAAAAGCCATCACAGTACCTATATGAAAGGGAACATTGTAAACTCTTAGTGCTATCTGCACAAGTGAAAATAAAGTCTTGAATTTTCCTCATCAAGTGAAGAGGAAGTAGTGAAACCTGTTTGAATAGTCTATCATTTATGCCATTCCAAATAATCCATGTAGCTAGTGCAAGATAGGATTTATTCAGAGCCACTACCTGGTTATCAATTAACAAGGATTCCACATCCATCAAGGAATCAGGCAAGGCAATATATCTCTTTACATTAGTAAACTCATTCCAACAAGCAGTAGCATAGGGATAGGAAATTAAGACACGATTAGCATCTTCCAACACCTATGGGCAAATATCATAATAGACATTTGCTATATTAATTATACCTCTATCAAACAAATAGCTTTTACAAGGTAGCCTTTTCTACATTATTTTTTACTAGAAAAATTAGACTCTAGGAGGCACTTGAAGCTTCCAAATCCAATTAATATTCAATTGATTAATATGGCCATCAAAACTAAGAAGAGAGTAGATGTCTTTGAGCTTAACAGTTTTAGTACAATTCATTTCCCACATAAGTTGATCAGGCCAATAAGATTTTGCTATGGGTAGCCTTGATATGTGAGTAATCATCTCGGCTAAAAAGAAGTTGGTCATCAAAGGGGTGTCCTATTCCTTACCATTGGTGATAATATCATTTACTGCTATAGAATTGACATCCTCTTAAACAGTAATAAAGGTAGGCCAATTTGTAAAAGGTATGAGAGAAGCCCAAGAATCATTAAACAGATTAACAGAATGCCCGTTCCTAATCATCCAGTGAAACTAGTATTGGACTGTAGGACAAACCGAGGTTATTTTTATCCAAATTAAAGAATAATTCTTGGGCTTAGCATAACCAATCTAAGTACCAGAAAAATGATATTTAGCAATAACAACCTTAGCCCAAAGAGACATATGATTAATAATAATATTAGCAGCCAATTTGCAAAGAAAAGCTTGCCTTCTTTGGTGTAGAGGAATAATACCCAATCCTTCCTCATGCAGATGGAAACAGACATTATCCCAAGCAACTAAACGAAAACCCCTTTAATTAGAATTGTGATCTTAGAGAAAGGCCCTATATCTTTTTCAATCTTGGTAGTAACTGTAAGTGGAACATGGATACAAGAAAATGCATATAATAGAATAGAAGACAAAATATATTTTAACAAAGTAATTCTACTGGCCATCAATAGGGCTTTACATTTTCAATTTGCATTCTAGCAGTCAATTTAGTTTCAAGAGAAGAAAAATCGGATATCTTGAGAGCCTTCCCAACGATAGGTACTTCAAGATATTTCCAAGAACCAGAAGTATAATTCATATGAGAAAGACGAAGAGTTTGGTTGTTAATATGACTAGAAATCTTAGGACTAATCTAGATTTGAGATTTTGAAACATTAATAGTTTGACCTAATATTTTACAATAAGCATCAAGAATAGCTTGGAGGCAGGCAACATCTTTAATAGTGGCTTTTGTAACCAAAAGACAGTCATCAGCAAAGAAAAGATAAGATACAAGCATGCCCTCTCTAGGTTGATGTTGAATAGCAAAATGAAGAAGTTTAGAAAGTATCTTAGAATAAAAGATAAATAGATATGGGAACAGAAGGCACCACTGTCGAAGACCTCTAGATGCCTATATCTAGTAACTCAATATGTCATTAATCAAAAGAGCTAGATTAAAATTATGAAAACTGTCTTGAATCCAAGCCATAAAACTTGGATGGAATCCAAATTGAGCAAGAGTGCTAAATAAGAAAGGCCAATGAATCCAGTCATAAGCTTTCTCCATGTCAATCTTCAGAACAGCTAGTCCCCTGGTAGGAGCAGCTCTTTCTAAAGAATGCATCACTTCTTGGGCTAATAAAATATTTTCAACAATATCACTGCCTTGAACAAAAGTCCCTTGTTCAGTGGAAATCAAAGAAGGAAGAAAGGGTTGTAGCCATTTCACCAGAATTTTAGCTACTATTTTGTAGATGGAATTGCATAAACTAATAGGCTAAAAATCATTAGGAAGGAAAGGATTTTCTTTCTTAGGAATTAAAGTAATATATGTTTGATTCCAAGAATTTGGTAACATGCCAAAGAAGAAGAAATGTCAAACTGCATGCACCACCTCATCCTTTATTCGATACCAAAATATTTGAAAGAAAAAAGTGAGAAAATCATCCGATCCTAGAGCATTATTTGGATTCATTTCATTCAATACCATTTCAACTTCTTCCTTCGTCATAGGTTAAAGGATGATTGGATGCAACTAAATATCCTTTAGCCACACCTTGATCCATCTCATGGTTAGATATACAAATACTTTTTTTGATATTAAGGCTTTTACTATCACTCTCAATAAAGCTTTGTCTTGAATTACAACCACCCTCCATGCTACGAAGCTTGTTTTGCAATTCAGAAACAATAAAATAATGTGGTAAAGTATCCTTACCCTTGTTAGACTCTAGCAGCCTACCAGTGTTTGGTTCTATATTTGGTCTCATAAAGGAAGAGTTAGGCAAAGTCACTGATTTAATACTGTTGTTAATAGCTCCAATCGGCCTCCAAACCTCCTTGCTTGAAGTTTTATGTCTAGGGACAATAGCGATAGTCATTTGACCCTCTATCCCAGAATCTTCTAAAATAATGACTTTCATCTAAGATGGAGAATCAAAACTAGATACTTTTCTAATATCTGGGATGACATACTTAGGATGAGATTGCTTGTTCTTTTACTTGGAAGTAGTAGGGGTAATACCATTGGCCTCTATAACTATTACTGGCACTAACTCCATATGTTGAACCTCAACAACATCCTCAAGTTTTTTGTCATCAGTGGATGAAATAAAGAACCTGAACCCACTTGAGATGTGGAACTAGGTTGGGTTTTGGTAGCAGGGTTGAAGATTTGTGGATTGGCTTCTTAGGTTGCATCCTTAGTCAAAAGACAAACCTCCAAAAGAGACCGGAGGAGGAGAGCTCTTGGTACTTTGGAACATCACTGGAGAGATTGGCATCCTTACAGCACATATCCAGGGCCCATACACTGGTTTGGCTCCTTGATTTGAAATATACCTGTAGGATTTCATGGTCCTCCCCATCAGCCCATAATTATAATATATGTCAGGCAATTCTTCATAGATAAAAGGTTGCCGCATCATATTACCCTTAGCTCTATCTTTGGCCCCTGGGTAGATCGGCTTCTCTACATCAAAAAGAATACAAACCCTAGCAAACCCCTTCCTATTAGATGCCTCAATTCACTCATCAAGAGAAATTGGAGAACCAGCTATAGAAACTATTTTATAATTTTTTTTCTTGTCCCAGAGTTCTATAGACAAATTATGAAGACAAACCCAAACCCTAGCATGCCAAAGTTTATCCCGACTAGGGTTAAAGTTTGGCCTCTAGCTCTCAAGGGCCAATAGTTGCCTAACAAGAGTCTACGGCCCCTTAGCCAAAATCTTGCTTTGAACTTTTTTAGACGGAAGGTCAAAGAGCAAAGCCCCATCCGACAGGAAGTAAACTTGGAAGTTACCCTCCATCTTCTGTTTTAATCTTAACTCACTTTGTACAAAATCTATAGGAAAACTTTTACCCATAAACTAACCAAGTAAAGCAGCCTTCCACTAATAGCAAGATTGGTCAATATCATCATCGGCAAAGGCAACCACTTGAGAAAACTATTCTTGGAGCACCTTAACTTTCTCTGCCATAGCTTTGGAAGTCTTCCACTTGAATCGTCAAAGGTCTTGAACCATTTGGGCCTATGTCCAGCTAGACACAGATGCCCTAGCCCCTTTCTTGGAAGCACTTCAAGAAGGCGAGCTATTTTCTTTCTTTGCTTGTGAGTATGGGAGTATCCTAGAGATATCGATGGAGCCCTCACCTCCTCACCTCTCCTAGGTGAGCTTTTACCTTCAAAGGTTGCTGAAGGACCCTTGGAAATTCTAGCTTTTCCCTTATCGCAACCAATCATCACTGCTCTTTCTCTTACTAGAACCCTTTCCTTGTGTAGCAAATTAGGCTATTGATTTATATTTCAAAGAATCAATTCTTTAGTCATTAATATGAAATCCTAGAGTTATTCTTCTTCCACCAACCTCTAGATACAGATGTACAAAAATAGACCATTGTAAAGAAAGGAATGTTCTTGACAGAAAACGAGGAAAAATTATTCTCACCATTGTCATCTTGAATCTTCTAGAAACCAAATGAAACCCTCCAATAATTAGATGTTCAGTTTTTGCATTTAAAATTTTTTGGTATGTACTTGGTTCTCTCTTCTATATTCTCTACTTCCATATTTTTAGTTGTGCTTTTTAAGATTTGCCATGCACGCTTCTTTTAACCTTGCATTTGGAGGAGGCCCACACATGCGACATGTGAGAGAGAGAGAGAGAGAGAGAGAGAGGAGAATATGCAAGTAGAGTTGAGCTCCTTTTGACAAACATAGAAAAAAGAATGCTCTTTTTTTTTCCCTTCATTCAAGCTTTGCCCTGAAATAGCAAAATTTTAACTTGGCTTTTTTTTGGTGGTCCTTTTTATCATGGAAACAATTTTAGGTGGCCTTTGTTGGATTGTGTTATAGACATGCATTTATATCTCGTCTTTTGTTATCAATAAAAACATCAGTAAATAATGGCCATATCCTCGCATAACAAATGATAGCAACTGTGTGTTTTTTTTTTTTTAAGGTAAAAGGGATGGGGAGGGGGGATAAACTCAGTGTAACTAATCCCGAAGGCCTCCATTCCATTGAAAAATGTTTGATGCAAAATGCTAGATTTTTATAATCTTTTTTCACCAGAAGGTGGGTACATTAACCCAATATCATCAAGATACCAACTAGTTAAAATGAAGAACAAGATAAGATTCTGATCTCTCACTCACCAGAAACAGTGTATATGTTTAAGAAAGCAAACCATTTATACAGAGAAAGAACAAATTTTCTGAGCACCAGAAATATCGATAATACAATACCAGGTATATATGGATGTGCCCAAAATGATGTTCACCTCCCTAAAGATCCTACAGAGGGGCTATTTCTTCCATCTCTCAGTTGTTGTTTCTTCCATATGCATTCCATTGGAACAGTAAGTAATAATTATTGCTTGTTTAATTGATAACTGTAAGGGTAACTTGCTGATGAGAGAAATATATTGATATGGCTAGGCGCTGACATGGTGCCCGCATGGTGATCCAGGTGGCTGATGTGGCAGCCCGAATCCGACATGGCAGACTTCTGACATGGCACCCATGATCCATGCCTCGATTCAGTAGAGCTCTGGTCGAGTGAGCTCTTGGCCGAGTAGAGCTTGTAGCAAAGTATAGCTCCCGATGGAGTAGAATCCTTGGCTGGCATGAGCCCCTGCCATGGAAGGGGGAGGAAGAGAGGACCGAAGAATACGGCAACCCCAGACAGACACGTGCCCTCCCCGCTTGGCCCCTGCGAGGCCAGATGGTGACTGAAGAGAGCGAGGGCACTATCCCCGTCGGACTTGTCATGAAAGAGGAACGATGCCTCTCCTGCCCTATGCCCCCCACAGAGACGTGCACTACCGGAATAGGGAGCCATGTAGCATGCTGTCCTTCTCCCATGCAGGAGATCCTGTAGAGGCTCCGAGCCCCGCAAAATTTGCACCCTTCATAAGGAAGCAAATTCTGCGGCACGCCACCTGCACTCATCGCAGAAGGGGTCCTGTCGAGACTCTAGTTCCTGTCCTACGAGATCCTGCTGGGCCTGCACCCTCTCCGAGGAGGATGTGTCACAGCATGCTGCCTGCACCTGCTGCAAAGGAGGCCCTACCGAGATTCCAATTTCTATCCCATGGGATCCTGCTAGGCCTGCACCCCTCTTAGAAAAGGGTACGTGACCAGGATACCTCATCTATCCCACCAACATTGACTACCATATATATTGGCAAGAGGGACCTTCGACGAAGGTAAGCAAGGAAAGCAAACCCATTAGAAAGTAGTGGCAATCAACTTTAGAGAGCTCATTCTTCTTTCAAAAGAAAAAAATGTCTTTGCGGTGGCCACCAAAGCCTTCGTAATTGAGAATCTGTTGCCCTCGATCGCCCTACTAACTTGACCGTTGGAGTGTCCCCACTGGGATCCCCAACCCGAGTCTCCTCTTTTTTGCAGGATTGTTGGTGACCAAGAGGCCATATCGACGAGGAATCCAACGATGCCCAGAGTGACCTACGTGGCCCTGGGACCCATCAAGCTACATGCCAAAGGCAGTTGTGGTGGTAACAGATTGGCGTGCCAGGTAAGGGGAAGCATGCAGATCTAAATAAAAGTTATGATGAAAGGCACTACTAACTACCTGCCCAATGACCCGATGGTTATGATGCACATGCGGGAAGCTTCCACCAACCACATCGAAAATCCATCCTGCCACGAAGATCAATGTAGCCTGGAGGTGGAGCCTCCAACCCCACCACCTCCACCGCCCGTGGACCGGCTAGTGCAAGTTGCCATGCTAGTGTAGTAGGTCCAATCCTTGACCACAGCGGTGTGGTATTTGCAACACCAGTACTGGTCCATGGCGACACAGCAGCAACTAGGGACCCCTATAGCCCCCGCCATAGTGGCTCCCACGAGCCCATGGGTCGCCTCATACCCACGCTCCCCGAGTCATTCGCAGAAAGGCCAACATGCCCTGAGTGATGGGCACTGAAATAGTTTGGCTGTCCGGGAGTATAGTTCCTCGGACTCGAACTATGACGATCCCTCGCATCGACGATAGAGGCACGGCCGGGGGCTCAAGCACAAGCTTCACCGATCTCCGCCTTCTTCCTTGCCAACGGCCTCCACTAAGGGATCCACTGACGAGGCCATCCAGCGACAGCATGAAGAGCATCTGGAGGAGCACAAGCGTAGGCTCACTGACCTTGCCCACCAATTCGCTAACCTCCAGGGTTCTTCCCATGAGCCGGCGGGCTACAACACCTGCCCTCCTCTTTCTCGTCGGATCCAGGAGGAACCAATTCTCAATCGGTTCCACATGCCCCAGTTGGATCCCTACGTGGGACCACTGACCCTCTCTATCACCTTGAGAGCTACAAGGCCCTCATGCATGTCCAAGGGACGATTGTTGCCCTCCTCTGCACTGCCTTCCCAGTTATGCTCCATAAGGTAGCTCAAGTTTTGTACTCCCGCCTTGAGCCAGAGAGCATCAACTCCTTTGAATAGCTGGTGAGAAAGTTCATGGCACACTTTGATGCCTGCCACAAGATGCCACGGAAAGCTGATAGCCTCTTCTCGGTTTGCTAGTAGGATCATGAGTCCCTCAAGGACTGTGTGACCTGTTTCAATATGGCTGTCCTAAAAATCTACAACTTAGACAGGCCTGTTACCATGTTGGCCTTGAAGAGAGGGCTTAGAACCTCTCAATTCACTTACTCCCTCAACAAGAAACCCCTGAAATCCTATTCAGGGCTTCTGCTCCATGCCCAAAAGTATATTCACATAGAAGAAGCCGACCATACTTGGAGAGAGTTGGATAGGAGGCTTCTAAAGAGGCAAGCCCATGAGGAGCCGAGCATACCTCGGGAGCAGAAGTTTACTCCAACTCCTCGGACCGGTCCCAAGTCGCAAAACATTTTTGACAAGGACAAGGAGTACACTCCTCTTCTCGCTCCAAGAACTAAGATCCTGATGGAGTCAATGACGAATGCTTTTTGCATCGCCCACCCCCGCTAAAGCCATCAATGGCATGACAAGTCCAAGTATTGCTAGTTTCATAGAGACCGCGGCCACAATATCGAGGACTGCCACTATTTGAAGAGGGAGATTGAGGAATTGATCTGATGGGGCTATCTCGAAAAGTATGTTGGGGAAGGTCTCCACTTGGGATCAGCACGACGAGGCCCACCATGCCACCATCGACAACCAGCCTATAGAGAAGCCAGTGGAGATGATTACCTGGAAGGCAGGGAAAATCCCAAAGAAGACCAAAGGTGGGGAGAGGGATGCTGATGTAACCCCTTTGATGGGGAAGGATCCCGTGGGAAAAGAAAACCCCAACAATGATGCTATTATCATAAAAATGACAATAGCAAAACACCCTATAAAAAGGACTATGGTCGATAGTGGAAGCTCCTTTTATATCTTTTTTATGATGCTTTTGCAAGCATGAGTCTGTCTCCTGACTTGCTCAAGCCGATGTTCACACCCTTAGTAGGCTTTATCGAAGACTCTATTGGGGTCGAGGGGGAGATCACGCTCCCGATCATGGCCAGGTCACCACTCTGATAAAGCACGGTCCTGATGACTTTTACTGTGGTCAAGCTCCCTTCGACCTATAATGTGATCTTGGGATGGCCTAGGCTAAACTAACTTGACGCGATCATCTCGACTGGCACCTCCTTGTGCAATTCTTAACCCCATATGGGATCGAAGAAATCAGAGGTGACCGACGGATGACCTAATATTGCCTGTAGACCGTCCCCAGGGTTTGAAGAGTCAAGGAGAGCCCCGCCATGGACCCTCTAGACTAGAGGAAACAAGAGGCAAAAGGGGGACACGTTGAGCGCCTAGTGTCGTTCCCTCTCGATGAGGACATCATGAAGATAGTGCAGGCAGAAACCCTCATGTCTGAAGAAGAAAGAGCTCGGCTACTAAGCTTCTTATGAGTGAATGCAGACATCTTCGCCTGGTCTGCATTGAACATGCCCAAGATTGATGCGGCACGCATATGATTAATATTTTGAATATGGTGTTTGTAGAGCAATGAAACCTAATTACACTTAGCATTGTACTCATCTTAATAAGATTTAAGGATTACATGAAAAGGGACTATTACATGATTAGACAGAACTCTAAAAATAAGAAGGAAGAAGATCTAGACAATAGGGGCTAATGATTGAGGACTTACCTTGATGAGTTTTCCAACCTTCCTATGATTCAAAACTTGAAACTACTGATGCTCTGGACGGGAGAACTTGGATAACAGTGATCAGAACCCTGGACTTGGGCT
Organism: Areca catechu; assembly: GCA_021397845.1. NCBI lineage: Eukaryota > Viridiplantae > Streptophyta > Magnoliopsida > Arecales > Arecaceae > Areca > Areca catechu. The sequence continues at coordinate 15,595,503 of CM038049.1, read as the reverse complement.
TCAGCTTGTTGGTTCATTGTCAAGGGGAACCCTGTTCACAACTCAAGGACTTCGAAGGACCCTACAATGAAGATCAAAGTTAAGGTTGAAGGATGCAAACATAAAGAATGGATGGGAGAACTTGTGAACAAAGAAAAGATAGTTGAGAAGATCTGGCCGACTCCAATGCCTTTGCCTTGAGCTTGGATGATGAATTTCTAGGGAAGAGAGTGGCTTTGGGCGTGGAAGAAAAAGATAGGAAAAATTTCATACATAAAACTCAAGACAACTTCACTTCAAACTTCATTCATTTCTAAAATCAATCTCTTTTACAATGGGCGTCCAAGGCTTTTAATAGCCTCACAAAGCTAGCTTTTGAAATTTAAAAACTCCCCAAATCGAGGAGGATTACAAGGGAGGTTGGAGGATTTGGTGGAGGACATGGAGGGATGTGGCCAACCTCCTTGAATTTGAATCTCCCTTGTTGGCGCCCAAAGGGTGATGAGGTGGCTGGTGAAGTGGCACCTGATGACGTGGCATGGTGAGGTGGTCTTCTACTTGGATAAGAATGACATGTGGCACCCAGTGGTCCTAGTTGATGGTCCTTTTCTCTTGCTTGGTTGATGTGTCTTCTCTTCTTCATGTGGTCAAATTCTGGGGTTTAGAATTTGAGTCTTGTTGCTGGCTTTCATGGCTTTAAGACTTGATTAGACTTAACTCAACTGAATTAGACTTAACTCAACTGAACTGACTTGACTGACCTAGACTTTAAAACTTGAAATGGACTTACAAGAAATGAAATTTTAAAAGTAATTACAGGACTCAATAAACACTCTTGATTTGAAACTCAAAATTAATTACAGGACTCTTGAAAAGGAAATGACTCTTGAAAATAAAATATTTTTGAACTAAAGGATACAAGGTAACCTAATTATCTTCGATCCAAATTGGGATAAGGCTAACCTTGTTGGAGTGAAGTTTCTTTCGGCTTCTGGTGTCCACACCAATTCTCCTGGGGTGGGCAGAACTCGACCCAGTCGAGTATGGTTCAGTTTTTCCCTGGTAATGCTCGAACAAGTCTGGGTTAAGTCTTTGCAGGTCCTCTCGAGTAATCCAAGAGTTGTCGGACTCAGGTCGACCTTGACATTGAACCAGGTATCGCTGATAGTCCTTATTCCTGGGAGTAATGATCTTGTCATCCAGGATTCTCTCAATCCTCTCTCTCTACTCAGGTAAGGTTGGTGGTGGACACTCGGAAATATGTTCACTCTCAATGAAAGTTTCTGGCTTAAAAGGCTCACTAGCTATTAGTAGTGGTTCTTTGTATTCTACTAGGTCTGAAACATTGAAGGTTGTACTAATACCCATATCAGGTGGAAGTTCCAAAACATATGCATTAGGCCCTATTTTCTTTAAGATCTTAAAAGGTCCCGCTCCGCGGGCATGCAGCTTCTTTATAGTTCTAGGGGGAAACCGTTCAGGGTTGAGCCTAATCATCGCATAATCCCCTTCACAGAATTCTTTAGCCCTCTTATGTGAGTCAGCTAAGTGTTTATAAGTTTCATTGCTCAGGTTGATCTTATTACTGATTTTTTTATGTAGATTTGTGACATGCTGTGCAAAAGACTCAGCAGACTCAGAAACTTACACAAGCACTTACGAAATACAGACTAAACTAGGCATCTTTATTGAGAGAAATTTTATTGGACTCTCTAGGGCCTAAACCTAACAGATTAATGACTCTCTAGGTTTGACCCTGGTCTGGTATGCACATGAGAATTTACCATGGATTCCTAGCAAATGCCATAAGGTTTTTCAAAAGTAGGTAGCAAAAGAAATAGGCTTTAAAGGCTCATGCAACCTAGTAATCTCATCAAAATGAAACTTAATGGCTCTAAAATTAGGATAAGACTTAAGGAAAGGCAGGAAATAGGAATCCGAGTCTTGGGATAATTTAGGGGAATCTTGAAACAGACCTTGGTTACTCATGATGACCTTAAGATTTGAATATTGATCTACAGGCGGGATGCTTCTAGGTAGTTGAAGGTCATCAGGAAAGTCTTCTAAAATAATGATTGGGTTCTTCTCAGGTACCTGAAGGAGTTTTTGTGTCGAAGCTAAAGTATTGGGTTCTTCCTGAGGGCATTGTCTTACGGGAACCAAGTCCTCACTAAATTTTGGTTGTTCTGATGTTTCAGGACTATGCTCAATAATCTTTTCTTTACCAAAGGTTTCCTTGGGTAAGGTATTAAAGTTGTTCTCTTCACAGTCTTCCCCTTCATATTCATCTATTAAACTTATGTTAGTCTCATACACATATTTACTAGGTTCAGACTTGCCTTCTTCCTTCCCTAGCCCTTCAGTTTGAGGATACCCTAAGTCTTGAGTATTCATGAACTCAACTTGTACTTCAGGGTTCTTACTCCTATCATTCATATGAGCTAATGGGAAAGTAGGAGTTGGTTGGTCTAAGGAAAATTGTTTAGCCAGCATTTGGTTCAATTGGGCCATTAGATCATTTAGGCCTTTCAGCATGGTTTCAAGATTCGGGTCCATGGCTACACTGGACTGGGCTTGGATTGGTGAATATGGTATCCATGCTCTAGTTGTCATGCATGCAAATGGACTCAAGCTCGAGCTAAGGTTTCCTAGACCTAGAGCACAAATTAGAGGTCTAATTAAGTGAACCAACTAGCTAGTAGTACTTATGGGACTTAGCCAGGTAGGTGGTGGGGAGTGAAGGTCCCTGATTGCCAACCTTAGACACCAATCTAAGATTGGTCAGGTAGGCGGACCAAATCACAAGCCCTGATGCACCAATCCTAGACACCAAGCCAGTAAGCACACACCAATTAGCTGACATAGTTAACTTGACCCTAACCTGAACCCAATTTGTTGGTGTCCCTAACCCACTAGGGCAATTAACGTTCTACTCAATTTTAATTAATGGGCTGGGATCGATATGCTGGTTGGTGATTTTTGGGCTAGGGACAGGTGATGAAATCCTGACCCTATGTCAAATTGATACCCTTAATTTAATTTCTCATGAGATGAATGAAATGCAAAGGTGCTGCAGAAGTGTGTTACAGTTTGAAAGTGGTGTGGAAAACGTGATGAAAAAAATATCCAAAAATTCTGAAAAATTCATAGAGGATTCCTAACTTATATGTTTCAATGCAGGTGAAAGGAATTTTAAAAATAAAATCTGCACTACTCTAAGCAGATCCTACAATTGAAGATAAATAAAAAGGACAGAATAGAATCCTAATGACAGTGTCGAACTGCAGAAATTTTCATTTTTTTTATAATTTTTCTCTGATAATGAAATTTAATATGGTGATAACTGACTTAAAAAGGAACAATAAAAAAAAATATTTTAATAAAAAATTAGTGACTTTTCTTTGGAGCTGCAGATGGATTACAGTAAACAGATGCAAATTTTCAGAAAACAGAACCTAATCAAACAAGTGCAATGGCTTACCCAAACTTCAATCTAAAAAACTCACGTCCGACCAGGGGCTCATTATTCCCATGGGTCGTGATAGTGTACTAGAGTACACCCGCTCAGGAGGCGTGAATTTTAGATCTTACTTGGATTTAAAGAAAACTATTCTACCCTAATGCAACCATGCTCTGATACCAATTTGATGTGGCACGCATATGATTAATGTTTTGAATATGGTGTTTGTAGAGCAATGAAACCTAATTACACTTAGCATTGTACTCATCTTAATAAGATTTAAGGATTACATGAAAAGGGACTATTACATGATTAGATAGAACTCTAAAAATAAGAAGGAAGAAGATCTAGACAATAGGGGCTAATGATTGAGGACTTATCTGGATGAGTTTTCCAACCTTCCTATGATTCAAAACTTGAAACTACTGATGCTCTGGACTGGAGAACTTGGATAACAGTGATCAGAACCCTGGACTTGGGCTTCAGCTTGTTGGTTCATTGTCAAGGGGAACCCTGTTCATAACTCAAGGACTTCGAAGGACCCTACAATGAAGATCAAAGTTAAGGTTGAAGGATGCAAACATAAAGAAGGGATGGGAGAACTTGTGAATAAAGAAAAGATAGTTGAGAAGATCTGGCCGACTCCAATGCCTTTGCCTTGAGCTTGGATGATGAATTTCTAGGGAAGAGAGTGGCTTTGGGCGTGGAAGAAAAAGATAGGAAAAATCTCACACATAAAACTCAAGACAACTTCACTTCAAACTTCATTCATTTCCAAAATCAATCTCTTTTACAATGGGCGTTCAAGGCTTTTAATAGCCTCACAAAGCTAGCTTTTGAAATTTAAAAACTCCCCAAATCGAGGAGGATTACAAGGGGGGTTGGAGGATTTGGTGGAGGACTTGGAGGGATGTGGCCAACCTCCTTGAATTTGAATCTCCCTTGTTGGCGCCCAAAGGGTGATGAGGTGGCTGGTGAAGTGGCACCTGATGATGTGGCATGGTGAGGTGGTCTTCTACTTGGATAAGAATGACATGTGGCACCCAGTGGTCCTAGTTGATGGTCCTTTTTTCTTTCTTGGTTGATGTGTCTTCTCTTCTTCATGTGGTCAAATTCTGGGGTTTAGAATTTGAGTCTTGTTGCTGGCTTTCATGGCTTTAAGACTTGATTAGACTTAACTCAACTGAATTAAACTTAACTCAACTAAACTGACTTGACTGGCCTAGACTTTAAAACTTGAAATGGACTTACAAGAAATGAAATTTTAAAAGTAATTACAGGACTCAATAAACACTCTTGATTTGAAACTCAAAATTAATTACAGGACTCTTGAAAAGGAAATGACTCTTGAAAATAAAATATTTTTGAACTAAAGGATACAAGGTAACCTAATTATCTTCGATCCAAATTGGGATAAGGCTAACCTTGTTGGAGTGAAGTTTCTTTCGGCTTCTGGTGTCCACACCAAAGATCCCTCTAGATCTAATCACCCATAAGCTAAATATCGATCCCAAGTATCGGCCAATCTGACAAAAAAAAAGGAGTTTTGCATTAGAGTGATAGAGGGCGATAACTGAGGAGGTCACAAGCTACTTGCTATGGGCTTCATCCAAGAGGTACGTTACCCTCGATAGCTCACGAATATAGTTATGATCAAGAAGGCGAGTGAGAAGTGAAGAATCTATATGGACTACACCGACCTCAATCGAGCGTGTCTGAATGACAGTTTCCCGCTACCTAAGATCAACCAGCTTGTGGATGCAACATTGAAACATCGATTGCTTAGCTTTATGGATGCATTCTCAAGATATAACCAGATCTGCATGGACCCAGAGGATGAGGAGCATATAGCGTTCATAACGAATGGTGAAATATTTTGCTACAAGGTGATGCCATTCGACCTAAAGAATGCTGGAGCAACCTACCAGCATCTGGTCAGTAAGGTCTTCAAGGACCTAATTGGTCGTAACATGTAGGTTTAAGTGGATGATATGCTCATCATGAGTGACCAAGAATCAGATCATGTCACTGTTTTGATGGAAGCTTTCGATAACCTGCACCTTCACCAGATGAAGTTAAACTGATGAGGGACGGACTCTAACTAATGATGGATGACATGCAAGGGATGAACATGAAGACAAACCAGATTAAAGAAAGCAATGATTTCTGATGTTATGTTGGTTTAGTTCCCGAAAACAGCTAAGACTAGGTTAGGGTTTCATGCAATAGTTAGAATCCTACCCACATGCTAGGAACTTTCAAAGAGATAAAAAAATTAAGGATCCTAGGGTTAAGAAATACTTATTAGGTACATGTTCTCCTTCAAAAATTAGACAAAGAGATGAGGGAATTGGATTTAACATATCAGGCAATGATATCTTGTTGCTATAGATGAGATCGCTCCGCTCAGATCGGTGCTTGGATGTCTCAGTCACTTTTTCGTGGATTCGTCGGCTTTTTATCAGTTTGATTTGAGGGCAAGGAAGACTTTATCCAGAGGGCATGGCACCAGAAGGATCCTGCAAACATCACAAGTTAGGCACGTAGATCATGAGAAAAATAGTGAACATGATGGAAAGAAGGGATCTGGAGGAAGAGTTGGTAGCAGGGGGTTGGCGGCCTTGGAGGATGCTTGGGCGTCTAGATCTTGGAGGGGCGGCTTGGGCTTGATGTAGATGGGCATCTTAGGGTTTAGAGGAAGTGGAAAGAAAAGGGCTAGGGTTTGAAAAAAAAACTTGGGCCTCACATCCATCGACGTTCAAAGAGAACGAAGGCAATTGAAAAAAAAATACTCAATATTTTTTTTATTCATCAAAGTATTGAATACAAGAGGGGGAGGGGGTGGGTATTTATAGATTCACCCAGGTCCCTAGACTCCAACACAATCTAGGATTACAAAACTTGGAGGCCAAGAAAATAGAAACTTGAGGGCCAAGAAAACTCTCTTGGGCTAAGGCAGCTTGTCTCCATACTGGACTTTGACTGGGTAGCATGAAGACTTGTTGGGTTGGGAGGGGCACCAAGGCTTGAATGAGCTGGGAGAGGTACCAAGGCTTGGTAGGATTGAGGGCACCAGGGGCTTGGGCTACCAAGGCTTGGTAGGAATGAGGGCGCCAGGGGCTTGGGCTTGGGCCTGGGGTGCCACTTCTTAGGTGGGCTTAGACTGGGCACCAATCTTCATGAGATCTTGTGGACTTGGGGCACCATCACTTGAAGCTTGGATTGGGCACTCTCTTGTGGGCTTGGCAGTAGGAAAGGGCCAAGGTGCATGGAATCCAATTCTAGGAGGGCCTAGTGAATCTCTTGGTTTGGTGACTCTCCTCTTGGTTCTTGTCTTGAATGAAAATTATATGGACTTAAAAAGGCCTTACTAACAAGACTCAAAATAGGCCTAATAAAATAAATGGACTCATGGGCTCAACTGAACTGACTAAACATGACTCAATGGACTTAGTGAATCCAATTGACTCACTTATTACAGGACTCAATATCTACATGACTCAATGTACTCATTGAAAAAAAATTGACTGACTTTCCCAACACATGACTTAGAGAACAAAATTGGAATCTTGGAATTTTGGTCTGCTCCTGATGTCCCCATCATGAACCCAACGAAATACAAATTTAGTGTCATGGCCAGAAAGTTTCTGAGCTTCATGGTCATCCAGCGTAGGATTGAGATGAATCCCAAGAAGATCCAAGCCATTAGACATGAAGCACCCAACATCGAGGAAGGAGGTCTAGCGCTTGACTGGTCGTGTTGCTACACTTAGCTGATTCATCTCATGCTCAGTTGAGCATTGCCTACCGTTCTTCAAGGTGCTATGCAAGATGCATGACTTCACCTGGTCCGAAGAATGTAGGGAGGCTTTCAAGGGATAGAAGAAGTTCCTTGCCACACCCCCTTGCTCTCCCGATCGGAGGCCAGGGAGGAGCTCATCCTCTACCTAGTCATGTCCTCAGGCACGGTCAGCTCGGTGCTGGTCCTTGCTAACAAGGATGGCACCTAGAAGTCAGTCTATTACACCAGCAAGGCACTGCGTGATGCGAAACTCAGGTACACTTGATTCAAAAAAATTATTTTTGCGCTAATCATTTCCACTCAGCATCTCAGGCCCTACTTTCAATCTCATCCAATATCGATCCTCATCGATAAACCTTCGAGGGCCATCTTAAGTTGGCCAGATACCTCTGGGTGTCTGGCCAAATAGGTGATGAAGTTAAGCAAATTTAACATCTCGTATCGCCCGAGACCATCTTAGAAGGCCTAGGTCCTAGCCAACTTCCCGATAAAGTTCTCATGGATGGATGATGACTCGGAGCAGGCACCGCCCGTGCTAGCACGACGTCCGCCCGAAGAAGAGACGATGTAAATACTCCATGTTGATGGTACATCAAACTCAGGGGGGAGTGGAACGGTTTCATTCTTTCCAACTAGGAAGGGGTGGTGGCCGACTATGCTCTATGCTTCCTCTTCAAAGCAACTAACAACCAGGCTAAGTATGAGGCCCTCCTAGTAGGACTGAGGGTATCTCGCAAACTAGGAGTCACGAGCCTAAGGATCTTCACTGATTCGCAGCTCATGGCTGGGCAAGTCACAGGCGAGTCCGAAGCTCGGGATCCCCTCATGGCAAGATACCTAGATGAGGTGCGCTCCCATACGGCGAACCTTTAGCACTTCAATATTTTTTACATCTCTCGAGGGGAGAATGTCCGTGCTGATGCTTTCTCTAGGCTTACGACCTTGCCCGACTCCTTGCTGGGGCACACCTTCATTGAGTATCTAGAGGCTCCCAACCTCGGGACGACTGGCGATGATGGGGACATTGAGCAAATCCAGCCAGTCCAGATCTCGGTGCAAGCCCAGCATGAATCTTGATGTATTTATTTTATATGGATGTACGTGGGATTTGGGATATCTCCGAATCGGAGATTAGTTTTTTATTTGTGTTTAGAGTTATCGGAATCTCTTATAGTTTCGATCGTTCGGAGTCTGTTTAGGGATTTATTTTTATCGGTTGTTTTCTTACTTTATTTAAGAAACTTTTGTTATCAAATAAAATTAGCGAAGATTATTTCGGAAAAAATCAGGGTGTGTCCCGATTCTCCTCCCCTCCTTCTTCTTCCCCTTCTCTCGCTCGTCCTTCTTCCCGGATTCTTCTTTCCCCCCTCTCTCTCTTCCCCTTTTCTCTATTCCCTGATAATCTCAAGAACTCAGAGATTACAATCCCCTGTTAACCCACGATTTCCCACTACCCATTTTCTCCTCCGCAAGTCGTTCCTTGCTTCTCCCTGTCCACTTCTCGATTGCCAATCGACCAAACCACCACTGCCACTCCCTTCCGGCCACCACCACAAGCCGCACCTTCCGCAACCCACCATCGCGCCTCCCACTGCTATCGGTCGACCATGGTCGACGCTCCCGCCAGCGAGATCCCGCCAGATCTGCCTCTCCGAAGCCGTCCCTATTCCATATGGCCACCGCACATCCCTGCAGCCATGCCCTCCATGGTTGAAGTCCCTACTGCCATGCCCTCCACGGCCACCGCACGATCGCAGACGAAAGCCCTCGCCCCTGCCACCGAATCTCCCTCCCTCTAGTCGATCTCTGCCATCCGTCGCCCAGCACCATCGTCGACGAACCCAGCCGCAAGGCCTTCGTCCTCCTCTGTTCTTCTTGGTGTTGATCCGTGGAGAAAGAAAAAAAAAACAAGCATGAACATGAAAGCATTCATGTTCCCTGTTGCCGACTTCAAGCATCGCACGGATCTCAGAGCATACAGATCTCATACTGCATGGTTCTCAAAGTAGTCTAAAAATCTATGAAAATGAATTTCAGAGCAGATTGGGTTAACCTGGTTTTTTTATCTTATCATCTTAATTGATTTGGGATTGATAGAATCAATTCTTTTTTGGTGATTCAGGTCCGACGCTTCAGATTTATCTCGCCCGTGAACTACTGGTCTGGATTTTGGATGACCTCTAGACGATCTCCCTCTTCCAAAATTCGTGACATTCCGTGTTTCAGGTGAGATCCACTTTGATAACCTAATTGCTGGTTTATTTTTATTTAATTAGATCTCATTAATTTAATCTGAACAGCCCTAACCTAGTGATCGTTTCTTAACGATCAATGGTCTGAATCAATTTTTTTTATGTCTAGGATTTGTCGGCCCGTCCCGCACCAGTCTTGGTATCAGAGCAAGTTTAGGTTAGGATCAATTTCAGTTTTTAATTTTGCATGACAACTAGGTCAGGAATCAAGTATCAATCAGAACCTTCTTTCATAGATAACAAAATGGATCCCAGTTTAGAAACTGCCCTTCGGGGAATCATGGATAAACTTGAAGCAATTGATAGCAAGTTAGGATCTTAGATGCAAGGGTAGGAGCTCTTGAAGAGGAACAACTAGTGAACACCAATTATCCTATTAGGAACTCTTCATCAAGAGTTACAGATCCTAGAATTACAGATCCTAGAGTTACAGATCCTAGAGACCCTAGAGACCGAAATGACTACCCAGGTTATGATGGTGGTTGTACTCGTATTTTCGACCTGACCCTAGGGATCGACATGACTATCCAGGTTTTGATCAAACATTTAGACCTTATTGTAACCTAATTGATCAGGATGAACGAATCATGAGGAGTGTTAAGGTTGATGCCCCAAGTTTTGTAAGTCACCTAGACCCTAAAGAATACATTGATTGGGAAGCTGATATGGACCACTATTTCACTTGGTATGATATGTCTGAGGATAGGAAAGTTAGGTTTGCCCAAATGAGGTTGTTGGGTCAAGCCAAATCATATTGGCATAATGTCCAGAGGTTAGCCACTCATAAGAGACAGGACCCCATTGGAACATGGGATGAGATGAAGGATAAGCTTCGTGAGAAGTATCTTCCTGCATCTTATCAACAGCGACTCCTAAACCAATGGCAAAGGTTGACCCAGGGAACCGGATCTGTAAATGATTACATTGATAAATTTGATGAATATCTTATGCAATGTAATGTGAGTGAAGACCCATCTATCACTTTATCACGATTTAGAGCTAGTCTGAGAGCAGATATCCAAAAAGAATTATTTTTGAGAGAGGTTTATAGTCTAGAACAAGCATATCAATTAGCCCAGGACTATGAAAGATTTCAGCAGATGTCTATCACACGTAGACCTGAACCTTCTAGACCAGGAATTTTAGGTCCAAGGCCTAGCATGAATCAAACCCCAATTGGTCCACAGCCTAGCATGAGTCAGACCCCTGGTAGTTGACCCCCGTCTACAACCTCACAAATTAAAAGAGATGAAAAAGGAAAAGGAATTATAGGAGGGTCTTTTCGAGGAAGTAGCTCTAAGATCCACTGCTTTAGGTGTAACAGAATAGGTCATATGGCTAGTCAATGTCCATCTAGAACCTTGCATATAGGGGCACTCGAAGAACATGAGGATCTAGGTGATGTCCTTGAAGAGGAAATATACACTGTTGACCCAGGATTAGCCAATGCCTACGAAGAATGTGACCATGAGGATCTAGGTGATGTCCTTGAAGAGGAAATATACACTGTTGACCCAGGATTAGCCAATGCCTACGAAGAATGTGACCATGAGGCTAGAGCTGAAGAACGACTAGGAGTTAATTTGATTAATACTTTGGATCTAATTGAATATGAAGAACTAACATTGACACCTGGTGATGTATTTGAGCTTGCATCTTCCTTTGAGAGTGACCCTCCTCTTGAGAGCCCACTAGCCCAAATGAAAGGAAAGCACGATATGATCGAACGTATTTTGGATGAGCAGATCAAGTCTTCGAGAAGTCGAAATTGCTACCGCTACCTGGTTCACTAGCGAGGCAGACCGAAGTCAGAGGACTCCTGGATTACTGAAGAGGAGCTACAGAATATTGATCCAAATCTATTTGAGTACCTCCAGCCTGACTTGATGGAGTTGAGATCTTCCCACCCCAGGAGAAATGATGGGGACATTGAGCATATCCAGCCAGTCCAGATCCAGCCAGCCCAGATCTCGGTGCCAGCCCAACACGAATCTTGATGTATTTCTTTTATATGGATGTACGTGGAATTTGGGATATCTCCAAATTAAGATTAGTTTTTTATTTATGTTTAGTGTTATCGGAATCTCTTATAATTCCGATCGTTTGGAGTCTGTTTAGGGATTTATTTTTATCAGTTGTTTTCTTACTTTATTTAAGAAACTTTTGTTATCAAATAAAATTAGCGAAGATTATTTTGGAAAAAATCAGGGTGTGTCCCGATTCTCCTCCCCTCCTTCTTCTTCCCCTTCTCTCGCTCGTCCTTCTTCTCGGATTCTTCTTTCCCCCCTCTCTCTCTTCCCCTTTTCTCTATTCCCTGATAATCTCAAGAAATCAGAGATTACAATCCCCTGTTAACCCACGATTTCCCACTGCCCATTTTCTCCTCCGCAAGTCGTTCCTTGCTTCTCCCTGTCCACTCCCGACTGCCAATCGACCAAACCACCACTGCCGCTCCCTTCCAGCCGCCACCACAAGCCCCACCTTCCGCAACCCACCATCGCACCTCCCACTGCTGCTGGCCGATCATGGTCGACACTCCCGCTGACAAGATCCCGTCGGATCTACCTCTCCAAAGCCATCCCTGTTTCGCACGGCCACCGCATGTCCCTGAAGCTGTGCCCTCCACGGCCGAAGTCCCTGCTGTCATGCCCTCCACGGCCGAAGTCCCTGCTGCCGTGCCCTCCACGGCCACCGCATGACCGCAGACGAAAGCCCTCGCCCCTGCCATCGGATCTCCCTCCCTCCAGCTGATCTCCACCGTCTACCGCCCAGCATCGTCACCGGTGAACCCAGCCGCAAGGCCTTCAGCCTCCCCTGTTCTTCTTGGTGTTGATCCATGGAGAAAAAAAAACAAGCACGAACGTGAAAGCATTCACGTTCCCTATTGCCGACTTCAAGCACTGCACGGATCTCAGAGTACACGGATCTCAAACTGCACGGCTCTCAAAGTAATCTAAAAATCTATGAAAATGAATTTCATAGCAGATTGGGTTAACTTGGTTTATTTATCTTATCATCTTAATTGATTTGGGATTGATAGAATCATTTCTTTTTTGGTGATTCAGGTCCGACGCTTCAGATCTATCTCGTCCACGAACTACTAGTCTAGATTTTGGACAACCTCTAGATGATCTCCCTCTTCCAAAAATCATGACATTTCGTATTTCGGGTGAGATCCACTTTGATAACCTGATTGCTGGTTTATTTTTATTTAATTAGATTTCATTAATTTATCTGAATAGCCCTAACCTAGTGATCATTTCTTAACGATCAACGGTCTGAATCAATTTTTTTTAGGTCTAGGATTTGTCGGTCCGTCCTGCATGAGGTCTAGCAGGTCACTCACGAGTCGAGCTGGATAGATTCCTACATCAAGTACATAACCGAGGGGACTCTGCCTGAAGACCCAACCTCTTAAAGCATAATGTCACCCGGTTCATGTTGATGGATGGGGTAGCTCTACCGAAGATCTTACTCCTATCATTTATTGAAGTGCTTGAGACTCTCCGAGGCCGCCTACATCCTCTTGGAGATTCATGAAAGCATCTACAGTAATCACATGGGGGTAAAGAACCAGCTTACGAAGCTTTGAGATAGGGTTATTACTTGGATACCATGCAAGAAGATACAGTTAAGTTTGTGCAGAGGTGCAATCGCTGCCAATGGCATGCCCACATCTAATGGTAGCCAGCTTCACTGTTGTACCAACTCTCTTCTCCTTGGCCATTTGCCTAATGGAGAATGGACATATTGGAATCATTTTCCTCGACATCTGGTCAACGAAGGTATCTGATTGTCGCCATCGACTACTTCACCAAATAGATGGAGGCCAAGCCCCTGACATGGATCACCGAGGCCAAAGCTAGAGCCTTCCTCTGGAAGTCAGCATCTGTCACTTCGGTCTCCCCCATACTGTCATCACCAAAAATGAACGATAGTTTGACAACCAAGCATTCAAAGAGTTCTATGCTGACCTGGATATCTGCCACCGCTTCACATTAATGGGCCACCTGCAGACTAACGGGAAGGTCGAGATGACTAACTACATAATCTTTCAGGGACTCTGCACCTGTTTGGATGAAGCGAAGGGCTAGTGGGCAGAAGAACTCCCTAGAGTGCTATGGGCCTACCACACTACCCCTCAAGTGCGATGGACCAGACGCCATTCAATCCAGTCTTCAACACTGAGGCAATGTTACCAGTGAAAATCAGTCTATCGATGTTAAGGGTAGAGCAATTCGACGAGTTGAGCAATTCGGCATGTCTTCTACTCAACCTTGACTTATTGGATGAGACGAGGACAAAGCCTGACTTTGCATGGCCGCATACCGCTAGTAGGTGGCCCGGTATTATAACTCCCAAGTGAAGCTGAAAGCCTTTTGCCCCGGAGACCTCATCCTGAGGCGAGCAGAAGTGTCATAGCCTGGCAAGATTGGAAAGCTATGACTCAATTAGGAAGGCCCTTACAGGATGGTTGAAGCTCTACACCAAGGGGCCTACAGGATAGTTGAGCTCGATGGCACCCAGGTCCCACGAACATGGAATACGAGGAATCTGAGGATGTATTACCAGTGATGTAAGTCCTCTACTTAAAGATGGAATGGAATGCCCTTTGGCGACATGGTTTTGACTTCACCCTTCCAAAGAGTACTCATCCGTCAAACCCCAGGTCCGGTAAAGAAAGTCGAGAGCTCCAAAGCTTCGCACTCATCCATTAGATCCTAGGTCTGGCGAAGAAAGCCGGGAGCTCCAAAGCCCCACACTCATCTATAGGATTCTAAGTTCGGCAAAGAAAGTTGGGAGCTCCAAAGCCCCGCACTCATCCATCGGATCCCAGGTCCAATGAAGAAAGCTGGGAGCTCCAAAGCCCCGTACTCATCCATCAGACCCTAGGTTTGACAAAAAAAGCCAGGAGCTCCAAAGCCCTGCATTCATCCATCGGACCCCAGGTCCGGCGAAGAAAGCCAGAAGCTTCACAGCTCGCACTCATCTATCGGATCCCAGGTCTAGCAAAGAAAGCTGGGAGCTTTAAAGCCCCGCACTCATCCGTCGGACCCTAGGTTCGGCGAAGTAAGCTAAGAGCTCCAAAGCCCAGCACTCATCTATCGAACCCCAGTTCAGGGAAGAAAGCTAGAAGCTTCATAGCCCTGCACTCATCCGTCGACCCCCGGGCCTGGCCAAGAAAGACAAGAGGCCCTACAACACTGCCACTCTAGGCAGCCTGCCCCATAACTCTGCACTTACTTCCCAGACCCTGCATCCAACAAAAGAGAGGATAAGGCACTCCATGGCACCATCTTTACTGGCGACCTGCACCACGATGCCTGCATCTATCTCTCCTATCCCGGGCTAATCTTCATTAGCTCAGGAATGGGCAGAGCTAAACGGGACTCTGCCTAGCGCTGCCACCTTCGATGGTTCATCCAAGTGCCCTGTCGCTTGGCAGATGGGCCAAACAACGAGCACCAAAAAAAATAGAGAAGAGAAGAGGGAGCAAAGAAAGATCAGATTGGCAAAGAAACTTGATTCATTACTTGAAATGAGTTTACAAAAGAACTCCCCAACATGCGGGGGAGTCTATCAAAAAGTTTTAATTACAAGAAGGAAAGAGAAAGAAGAGCCCTAAACTATTCACGACCCCAAGGTCGACGCCGAGGACCTACCAGACCTGAGGGCCTCCACGGTGGCATCGATCATGCCCCCCATCTCGACCATCACCCGCTCGACGATCACCCTTACTGAGCTTGGCTAGGCTACCATTGTAGCGACCACAATCACTTAGGGCTCCTAGGGCAGAGTTGGGCCGGCATCGGGCCTTGCCTCGGGCTCGGTGACTTTCACTTGAATGACCTCTACGGGTGGGTCCATCCCACCTACCTCACCCTCAAACCTATCGGGGATGATGTCATGTAGGTATGGGCGGTGGAAGAGCTGTGCCAGCTTCTTGCATTCCTCAAAGCCCTTGAAGAATGCATTACAAATGGCCTCCCTCACCTCATCCTCGAACTTTACCAAGGCCTTGTACCACATGATCGACTCAGCTGCTTCCCTCTTCATAGCCTCCATCACCACCATAGCAGCGGTGGCCTTCACCTTGGCCATCGTGGCTCGGTCCTCCGCTAAGGTTAGCCGCATCTGGAGGCCCTGCAATTGCCCTTCTAGGTGGAGTGATGTAGAGGTGGACCTGACAAGGTTCTCCAGATGGGTGATGTACTCCGCCTTCTCCACAAGCGTGGCCTCGCAGTCCTTCATGCATAGCTTAAGATTAGCGATGAAGTCTCAAGTCTGCCCAAGCTCGGTCTCTAGTTCCTTCACCTAAGCCTCCAAGGTCGACATTTCTCTACCAGGACTTTGGCTTTTACTTCGATGGTGTCAGCCTTGTTGTAGGACTCCGCATCCCGCCAGATTAGCACTCGACATGCATCCTTGACTAGGAACGCATCCTGGATGACCTAAGGTAGGAACCAAGGAGAAGTTGTGATCCCAGTAGGAATATACCAAAAAAAGAGAAAAGAAAAGGAGGAAGAGAAGAGAAGGCATACCATGAGAAGTTGATGAAGATTCCAGTGATAGTATCCCCCAACGAGCGACCGACCCTCTCTCGGCGGTCCTGAGGCTATAGGATGAATCCTAGCAGCCTCTCAGCTAGGCTCGTGTCGAGGGTAATGGATGCCTGAGGCAACACTAGTGTGGACACCTGAGCCACCCCAGGGGTTGGAGCTACGGTTGAAAGACCAGTTGATGCCGGGTCTGTCAATCGGGTCTTTGCCACTATGGACATCGCGGGCAGAGCCGGATCACCCTTCAGCTTGGGTATAGTGGCCACCTCGGGGGACAGCGGGACCTCGATGATCTCGGGAGCCTCCGGAGGGGCTTGAGGTGCCCCTCCCTTGACCCAACACTCCCGCTTGGCCTCGGGGCCTAGGCTCTAGCCACCTCAGTAACTAATGTCGGAGCGTTGCAAGCTCTCTCCTCTCAAGGCCTGTCTGATGGTTCCTTAGGGGGCCTCTGTTCTAGCTCTCTATGAGGTTTCTTCACCGGATCTTCTCAGGGCCTCGTTAACGATGATGATGATAACCGCTTGCGGGTCATATGCTTGATTTTTTTGACAGAGAATCTTATATCTGCATTGTTGGAAAAGGCTCTGTTAGTCACTGAAAGTCATCGAAGAAATCATATCTTCAATCTTACCTAAGGACCGGATCGAGCTGATGCCGGCATCAAATAAGTTCTACTCGGAAAGGAGGTCCCGTCCACACAAAACCTTCGAGGTGACAAGTTGATCGTATTCCTCCAGATCAGCAGGCTCCACTGTGGCATTCTAATTGGAGGACTGATTGGGGTTGCTCCAAATCCAGTTGATTTCCTCGACCGAGGCAAAGAAAAACCTACTCTTCTATCCCTTGATGGAAGTGGGAAGGTCAAACCTTTGCATCCTGGGATGGGGCGCTACAAACCACCACCCCTTATTTCAAGGTGAAGAGGGTCCTAAACAGAGAAAACCGGACCACTATGCCATGGAAGTGGCATAGTACAATGAAAAAGGAAATTACTCTAAAGGAATTTGGGATAAGCTGGGCTGAAACTAATCTATTGTGGTCCAAGAAAGACAGAATAAAAGGGTGGAGGGGGAACTAGAAGCCGGCAAGAAAAAAAATCTTCATACATGGCGACTTGGCCCGGCCCACCTGAGGTGACCCTCTCCCTCGGGTCCAAGGCCATGATCCGGATGGAATCTGGGATCCCGTAGGTGCTCTAGAGGGTGTCTGCCCTGGTCATCATTGAAGCGACGCCAGACAGACCCGCCAGGTCCTGACTTGAAGATGAAGGAGGGGGAGGTAAAGATAAGGTATTGGAGTCCACCATCCGATGGGGATCATGGGGGACTTGAAAGGGGATGTCCTCCTCCTCACTATTCGAGGAAGGAGGCCTAGCCCGGGACGGCTCTGCTATGCCTGGGCAGCCCGGAGGAATGCTTCGAGGGATGGTGTCCACTTCCGGAGGACCTCATGGGTGAAGGAGAAGCAAGAAAAAGGGAAAAACCTAAAGATTAGAGACACTTCCTTGGTGTAGATCAAAAGGAGAGAAGGCGGGGAAGGAGGACTAACCTGCGAAATGCCATGGGTCGAGGTATCCAAAAATGTGTGAGAAACTCCCCTCTTTCTTCTCTATTTCTTCTTCGCTTGAAGGTTTTAAAAAGGCACAAAGAAACGAGCCACTTATCTGAAAAAGATAGCGGAACCCCCCTTCAAGCCATCTCGGCTGAATGATGTGATCCTTTGTTACACTAGCTAGCAAGATTCGGAATGTGTCAATCTCTGCTATTTAGGACACTTCGACTTGCGATCTCCATATCAGGAGATGTGAGGACGTCACTTCGGATCATCGCTCCTGTTGATGTGGCACTTCCTGCTGATGTGGCACTTCTCAATTAGCACGGGCACGATCTACGAATCATCGATGGCCGAGACATTTAATGACATAGACGTGGTGGCCCTCCATGTTAGTGACGTCATTACTCCCTTCACCTCGAACCCAAGGAGTCATGATGCACTCTGGGCTTGACAGTAAGGAGCATTTGATGTGGCTAGGCATTGACGTGGCATCCATGTGACGATCCAAGTGGTTGATGTGGCAGCCCGAATTCAACATGGCAAATTGCTAACATGGCACCCGTGATTCATGCGTCGATCTAGTAGAGCTTCTGGCCAAATAGAGCTCCTAGCAGAGTAGAGCTCCTGGCCGAGTAGAGCTCGTGGCATAGTAAAATCCCTAGCTGGCATGAGCCCCTACCATGGAAGCAGGAGGAAGAGAGGACCGAAGGATACGACGACCCTAGACAGACTCATGCCCTCCCCGCTTGGCCCCTATGAGGCCAGACAGTGACTGAAGAGAGCGAGGTCACTATCCCTACCGAACTTGTCGTGAAAGAGGAACGGTGCCTCTCCTACCCTGTGCCCCCCGCAAAGGCATGCACTGCCAGAACAGGGAGCCACACAGCATGCTGTCTCTCTCCCACATAGGAGATCCTGCTGAGGCTCCAAGCCCCCAGGATCTGCACCCTTCACAATGAAGCAAATCCTACGGCACGCCGCCTGCACCCATCGTAGAAGGGGTCCTGTCGGGACTCCAGTTCATATCCCATTAGATCCTGCTGGGCCTGCACCCTCCTCCAAAAGGATGCGCCACAGCATGCCGCCTGCACCTGCTGTGGAGAAAGCCCTGTAGGAACTCTAGTTTCTATCCCACGGGATCCTGCGGCCAGGATACCTCATCCATCCCACCAGCATCGACTACCATATATATCGATAAGAGGGATCTCCAATAAAGATAAGCAAGAAAAGCAAACCCAACAGAAAGTAGTGGCAAGCAACTTTAGAGAGCTCATTCTTCTTTCAAAAAAAAAGACCTCTTTGCGATAGCCACCAAAGCCTCCGTGATTGAGGATATGTTGCCATCGATCACCTTACTAACTTGACCATCGAAGTATCCCCATCGAGATTTTTGGTCCGAATTTCTTCTTTTTTGCTTGATCGTCGAACTAGGAATGCATACCGACCAGGCATCCGATGATGCCCGAAGATACCTACGTGGCCCCGGACTCATCAAGCTACATGCCAAAGGTGGTTGTGGCAGCAACATATATCACCCTTAATTACAATCATGCAAGTCATGTGGGATGACTGGAAGGGTAAATTTCTCATAAAACCTCAAGGCCTTTTAATTTTCATTCAAAGACTGATATTTTGAAATAGAAGTGGGAAATGCACAGTATATATTTAGGTTCCATTTTGGTTGGGATATAATAGATTAGATCCTGAAAATTATTAATCTTAAAAAATAATTAAATAATAACTTTTATTATTTTTGGTGAGTAATTTTTTTAAAAAAATGATACTAAAAAAATTACTGTATGATTGAAAATAATTTTATATAAAAATATGATCAAACTTATAAATATATCTATCAATAAAAAATAAATTTTTAATACTAAGATAGTATTGTCATCTTCAATCAATTTTTATATAATAACTATAGTCACATAACCTTTTATATAATATTATTTATATTTTTATTATTTTATAAAAACTCTTTATTGAATAAATTTAAATAAATATTAAAATTAATTTAATGATCATAAATATATTTTATTAAAAATATTTTTATTAAATATGCATTACCACCACTCGAATATTTACCAAATACCTATCCTATGATATTTATTTTACCCTCTTTCTAAAAAGTAAACATGAAACCGATCACTTTTTTCCCACCTTCCTTTCATTTTTTTTTATACCAAATATGATAATATGATATGAAATTTATTTTTCCTTGCTATGGTACCCCAACCCAACAAACCCCCTCCCTTAAGATAAAAATACAAAAGAGACTCAAGGTTAAAATTAAAAAGAGATTCGTTCCACAGCCTTCTTTAATGGCATATCGAACGAACAAGAAGCTGTTGTTCAGAGCAGCAACACAAAGTTTCAAACAGAGTCATCTGATCAAGAAACTTGATGAAGAGATTTCGAGATTAGTTAACCAAGCATGCCTTGATAAGGCCCGAGCTTATTTTACAATAAGAGGATGACTGATATTATACCTATATAATTACAGATGTTGATTGCTCACTGCAACAGAAAGAAAAGATGCAACAGTGATAACCAATGGAAAGTTTAACTTGCGAGCTTCTTGGTGCCCAAATAAATAGTAACCTTGACCCGGGGCTGGTTAACCAGACTGACATGTAGCATTCTCCGCACCATGGATCCTCTTGTTTTGAGTAACTAAAAGAGTGCTTGTTTCTTTATACTTGGACCATCTTGGGAGAGTCTTCTCCTCATTCCTCCTTAGTTTTGCAGAAAGCATTCTAAGTAGGCCCCTAAAGTAAGCTGCCACTGCTGACATAATTTCTCTGCATAATGGAAAAAAAAAAGGGCACATCATTCAAGCCTGTCAAGGAAAATTATTTATGGAAAATTGAAAGATAAACTAGATATATAGGATGAAGAACCTAATTCCATATGCGTTAAATATCAGAAAGCAAGTAGATTGGGGTTTATCATGACTTCTATAAAGCATGCTTATTAGGAGAATATGATGGACTCATTGTTATCCGCATATTAAAAATCCGATTGGAGAAAAGGATTTCAAGAGTCTGGGGATAACTGAGTTAAGATAGAGAGATAGACAACTTAACGCTAGGAACTCTACAGAAGAAAAAATATTCATGAGATTCAGATGACCATGCAGAAAAGTTCAAACAGAACAAGGGAACATGTCACATAGCGAGGAACTTATTTTCTACAAAAGATATTAGCAAACTTCATTTCATGCTTCGATCATTTATTTAGAATGATTGAAGATTTAGATAAATGAGAGGACAACATGAGTTTTGTACAACACTAAACAAAGCATATAAAGGTTTTTTTTAAAATAAAGTAGTTACAACAAAACTGTTTTTTTTTTTTTAAAATCAAGCTGCTATAATCAAATTGATTTAATCACATAAGCAATTGATGCAAGATTTACACAAGCTATAGTTGCAGTAGGAGAAACCATGATATGAATAATAGTAATGTATTGAAATCAAGAAGGAAATATAAGCAGCAATGAAAATTTTAGTAAGTCATTGAATTTGCTTTTGTTAAACCTACATGTCAAAAAGAGCCCCACAGCACACCATGTGCAGAGATGTAACGGCAGGATAAGAGCATAGTTAAATATGCCAGAATTACATACAATTATTAGAGGATAAAAAGCTATAAAATCCATATATAGTAAAATTTAGAACTACATATGCGACATAAGTTTAAAAAAGAAAGGGGGGTATATCCAAAATGTATTATAATGGAATACCAGAGAATGATTATTTCCTCCATTGTCTACAAAAGAATAGGAAAATGGATAAAAAGTCATCTCCAACTAAACTATGGTATATGTTTCTTAAGTGCTGTGGCCAGCTTGACGTTAAGTCTTAAAGCAATTATAAGACAATAGACGAATGATTTTATATGGCCAAAAATGTTGAAATAGAAAAGTTCCAGGCATGCAAGCTGAGCATTGCAGAGACAAGAATCCTAAAAAATGGATGAAATTACTAGGAGGGAGAAAAGGATGTCTCATGGTACACTACAGTCCAGTGGTTTGCGTAGAATGCCTTCCCATGCTTTACAGTCACAGGATGTCAATAGATGTACATCTTGATTGGATTTGAGGTTTCCAGTTTTTTTCTACTAACATCAAGGATGAATGGTCAAAAACCGAAACAACTCCAACGTTAAGTCTTTTAGGTGTCAGCAAACAAGTGAATAACATATGTCAAGTTTAGGTAAAAGACTGAATAAAAGTTTTTTAACTTAGGCACTTATTTTAGATGCTAAGATTCAAGATAATAAATACTAAACCACCTCAACCATCCTTTAAATTTGAATTCACACGTTTTAACCTCACAGCTGAATAATGATCAAAATAACAAAAAAAAAGGATCGGTGGAGATAAACAACATACTTCTGGATACAGAATAATATAAGGCGTATAAAACTTCACTGTTTTCTTGCTTAGATCTAAGAACCGGGACAAATAAACAATCAAAATGTGGAATGGCAAAAGTTTGGAGTGATACAAACAACCATTTCCCTGTTTTTACTTACAAACCTATAATATGGCACATAAACTAGTTCTCTTAGTTTCGTCTTCACTTAAAGAGAAGAAATGAGATTAAGCATGAGACTCATACCTGGACGCATGCTAAAAGGTAGTATCAAATATGCATTTTTCACATGTCCAAAACAGGATGATATCATACAAACAACACTACAGTGCAACTATTTAAAATAATGCTATAATCTTAAAGTTAAAAATATATATACTTACAGTGGAGAGCAGGGATACCGGCCACCAGTTACATAGAACACAAACAAGTATGAATCATAATGCTGGCCCTGAATGTAGTAAAAATTTGGCAATCTTCTTACAAGCTTAAATAGCATCTTCTTATATAAACTGATGGCTGGCTGGTTGTAAGCAATAACATGCAAATATACTGCTCTGCAGTTAAGCATGCTTGAAGCATATTTAATTACCTCCCGAACCAGTGAAGTAGCTGCAAATATCATGATGATAAGAAGACATTCAATTAAATGAAGCATAAAGGAAATGGATGAACTCATAATCATCAGAGAAGGTAACAACCTATGCCAAGGTTTCTATAATGCTCTACTACACCAAGTGTCAAGATATAGACAAGTATTTGATCTTTTCTTGAAGCATCATATCTGAGCAAATCCTCAATCTGCATGACCAATGTACAAATGTAAATTATTAGCTATAGTTGAAGATTAAAAGTCATGGCATTGCAAAATTACAAGTCCAAAACACCTCGCTTTCTGTTACTGGGATAATGCGCGTAGTGACAAATCCAATTAGTTCATCATTTTGACCATCAAGCCTGCTAATGTCAACAGCAGCCCAAGAGACAATTCCATGGCCATTGACCACATCAAGGAAGAATTCTCTCTCATACCTGCAAAGTATAATTTCCTTTCATGTAGTCTAAACAGCAGTACCCCCACAAGGCTTCACAAAATTCATATTTGAAACATATGCATATCAGAACTAAATTGCACACCTTATAGGAAATAAAGCAGCATGGATCAGCTCAAGAACTTCAAGATCAGAAGGTCGTATGGGCCTATAAATAATAGTTGGATGATGTGCAGCTCCTGGTTCTAACATGAGAACTTTCACCATTGGTCACTAGCAACACAAGATATTTGAAGAATATGCGTGTACACTTCTGTGTCCATTTATGCCGCATCTGATTCATCAGGCATGCTGTCATCACTCATTTTCTTTATAAAATTTGTTGTCCAGAGGCCTGTGACAATCAGAAAATACTATAATATCCCATTATAAATTTCCCTGATAGAAGCATGGGAATCATTTTCATCATACACATGAAACATGTTTACAATCATAAACTGTGCAAAGAATAGAACATCATGTCAAATGTGGTAGTTAGTGTTAGATACCTTTGTATAAGATATTATACTATAATGCAATATTAGGATATAGAAAATTTACTAGATAATAGGATGCACGCTTTTGGAAACAAAAGCACACCGACAAACATAGTCATAGTAATCTCCAATTTTCCAAATAAACACTATTTAAGTCATAATTTATTATTGGCCAAATTTTTTTCAAAATTCACAATTTATCCAAAATTCACTAAATTCACAATCATTAACAAACTTGTTAGAGACCATAATCACTTAAAACCAAAAGAATATTGATTGACCAATAACGCCTGATGTTGATCAGCTACAATTATACCTAAGAGTGCCAATAAGCCATATACACATTTATACCTAAGAGTGCCAATGAGAACCGATAAAGCGGTCCATGTACATGATCCTTCTTTCTTTGGAATTTGGAAACACCAATTATTAAAGAATTTATCTGATTTGGATTTGAGTATATGATGATCTAAATCCGAGCAAAGAGGATACTAAACCCAACACACACACAAACACAAAGGGTGGAAAAAACTCTACAGCCCTTGGTCACCTCCTCTGGCTCCAACTGCAGACCCCCCAACCCAATTGGAAACCCTAATTTTTTTTTTCCCTTCTAGCAATGGCATCCACTATCCCTTCAATCTACATCCCCCACTTGCAACCTGTGCATTCCAGTCTCCAATACAGTCCTGACCACTTTACCACCACCACTATCCTCGCTTCCCCCTATCTATCTTGCAAATCTTGCCTCACTACCTTCCACCTCTTGGAGTATCTTATCCCACCTCGACAATCCCCTCCTCTTTAAACCTGAACTTGCATCTAAAAAAGATTGTTATCATGCCGTTCCTTCATTTTATACAGTATGGATGTAGATTTCTAGAAACATCTAGGATCCATCCATTGCCCCACCCTCAACTTTTCTCTCTACTTGTGTGTCTGCTTTATTTTAAACAACTCTTCCCCCTTTCACAGGGCCCATCTAATAAATCAAGATATAATTGATCAAAATTTGAGAATTTCTTTTTTTGGTACAAAAATTGGGAATTTCCTTTTTATTACAAAAAAATTGAGAATTTTTTGCAGCAACATCTAAAGGCTAAATATAAAGGTTATATTATATGTCACGAATTCCAAGAGATTAATAAGCAACACTATGGAGAACCCCTAAAGTAGGAAGATCATAGATGAAGAAAGCCGAAGACCAGATTTATAAGAACTATATACAAATCTGAGACACCTAGCTAATCTTCATTTTTTTCCTTATGCTACTTATTATGCATTCTTTTCATCCTTCTGCTTTTTTTCTTTTTTCTTTTGGCATTTTTCCCTGAATTCCAGAATATTTCTCCCATACACCAAAATTGAAATCATAGGCATTCTGTTTACAGGAAACATGTTACCATCTTTGTCTAGCTATAAACCTTTTAATTTGAAACTTGCCTGTCAATTCCAACAAAGCCGATTGAAGTAAAGATGGCCAAAAACTGGTTTTCTCTATTAAAAGAAATATGCTAATGAGTTTTCGCACTTTTTTTTTCCTGATTTCCGCTTTGTTTTAGTAAACAAATTGCCCTGAATAGCTTGAAACTAAAACTATAGTCAAATTCAGATTGTTCAATTTCTCTATAAAAAGGCGATTCTTCGTGAACTTCCAATATAGATAAAAATTAAAAAACAAGCATTCATATGGTTTCGCGACGCTCGTTAAGATCAAGCAAAGAGGCCATTCAACGATGACTATACAATACTGAAACCCAAGAAAACCAAAAACATAGAACTAAAATCTAACGCTGTATCTTCGTTGTTGTTAAATCGTTTTGAGAGAAAAATCATTTAAAAAATAATTTTAAAAAAGAGGAAAGAGTCATCTAACGACGCGCACCAAGTACCAGAAAAGAAACACCTAGATATCAAGATTCAGTCTTTGCAGCACTAAACTCAAGAGCAGGAAGTCCATTGCCCTAACCCTGATGCCTTCATTAATCATCAAAATCTTGCTCCCGAATACGACAAGAAATATAAAACTATATCCAATAAGAGTCTTAATTCCATTCCTATGTATACCCATAAATCATTCGATGATTTGATTAGCTGTACAAAAAGTACCCATCAACAAAGGATAAAGAAAAGTATAGCCCCATGAATACTCACAAATTGTTCGATGATTCGATTAGCTATAAGGGATGAACCCATCCAACATAGATGAAGCCCATTAAATTCCAGTCCAAGGATAGCTCCAAATTTATCCCAAGAACCGATCTTTTAGGACGAAAAAGATCGAGAGAAAGAGACGAATTCAATTGAATCGCGTCGAACGAGGACGAAATTGGAGCCGATACCTTCGATCCATGGAAGAAGAATTCTTGGACTGGCCCGCAAAGAGATCGTTCCGATGGTGGTCGAGGAATCGGATCGGATTCTTTGCTCCCCACTCTCTCCCAAAGCAAAGCGTTCTCATTGTTTTAGAGAGCATTGGCGAAGTCAAAAGGGAAACCCGATACTAGGATACTCCGCCGGAACATCTTACGTGTTGCAAGACTTTTATCTTCCCCAAGCTTTTTTTTTTTTTAAGTAAATAACCCTGCAATTTATAGCTAGTTGCGAATAACCACTGCACCACTAATTCCACCAATCTCAGCCTTACATTTCATAAAATATTGCAATCTTTTCTTCTGACTACCTGATTTGGATTCCACTTGCTCGGCGGTGCATACATAACATTTTTTTTTAGTAATTTAATCAGATATATGATATTAAGAATCACATTGGATGCTAACATGGATTAAAACCTAGGTAGCGGAAAAAAAAATTAATGACTATACACAAACTCAAATAGAGTCCATCACGGGCGACAACATTGATTTTTCGACAATGAAAAAAGAAATAGGAGCAGGAAAGGAGAATATGAAGACAATGAGAAAGAGAAGAAGGAAAATAGTGGGTAGGGAATGGAAGCGCGAGAGTGGGCTTATGCCGACGAGTGCTTGTGGGAGGCGCTCCAGGAGGACGAGTCCGGCCCCTTCCATTCCATTGACACGAAGATCCTCGTCCACATCCAATACCGTCACCTTCTTCTCCTTTGATCTTTTGCTGCCTCCTCCGACTCCCCAGGATACAAAAGGACCTCATTTGGTATCTCTATGTCGTCATCGACCTCTCTCGAGTATAGGCTCTATTTTTCTTTAGATCAAATTTTGTTCAATGGTGTTAATATTATTTGATTTTGTATTTTTTTTGGATTAAATGGAGGAGATGAAAATATTTGAAAAGATTTGATTTTTATAATTTATTTTAACATAAACTAGATATCCTTTTGAATTTGACCATGGATCAAGGAAAACTAGCATAAGATTGTTGATGTAGGGATGAGAATATTCGAGCTTTGAAGAAAGCTGGTGCTGTCAGTTACACTTTTTCCCGGTCGTCTTTGTAAGATTGCCGTTCGGTTCTTGCTACTGAGCTTATGCTATGGGTGTATTTGTCTAAGCAAAATAAGAGATTTGCTGATATCATTAAAGATGGCAGTTGCATCCTTAAATCCACCACATTTCGTATACATGCCTAATATCCCACTATTAACACAGAAATCTGAATCAAAACCAAGATTTACGGTATAAGAACAGATTCGTTTCCCTTGTTCAAAGGCAACTAAGCTGCTGCAAGAGATGTAAAATAGTTCGATATCTCACCAATTCTTATTGTTAAAATAAATAGATCTAAAATCTTATTGATATGGCGGGATCGCTGATGTGAAGCCCCTGTGAAATGCAGTCAGATGCCACATGGACAGAAGTTGCCATGTCAGACTCTCTTCTCGAGCTCCTTCGCCAGGTGGCTCCCCCGAGGTCGAGCCCACCTCAACCGAAGTCGAGCTCCTTCGCCGGGTGACCTCTCGAGGTCGAGTCCATCTCGGTCGAAGTCGAGCTCCTACTCTCTTCAAGCTCCTTCGTCGGGTGGCTCCCCCAAGGTCGAGCCCATCTCGGCCAAAGTCGAGCTCCTGCTCTCCTCGAGCACCTGCACCAGGTGGCTCCCTCGAGGTCGAGCCCACCTCGATCGAAGTCGAGCTCTTGCTCTCTTCGAGCTCCTCCACCGGGTGGCTCCCTCGAGGTCGAGCCCACCTCGATCGAAGTCGAGCTTTTGCTCTCTTCGAGCTCCTTCGCCGGGTAGCTCCATCGAGGTCAAGCCCACCTCGGCCAAAGTCGAGCTCTTGCTCTCTTCGAGCTCCTTCGCCGGGTGGCTTCCTTGAGGTCGAGCCCATCTCAGCTGAAGTCGAGCTCCTGCTCTCTTCGAGCTCCTTCGCCGGGCAGCTTCCTCGAGGTCGAGTCCACCCCGATCGAAATCGAGCTCTTGCTCTTCTCAGGCCAAGCTCTTTTTAGGCGAGAGGTCCAGTAACCGGAAGTCAAAGTCCACGATGCCACCTCAAAGCACATTTTAAAGTGAGGAAGAAACTTGCTGTAATTTTGGACTGATTCCTTATACCCGAAACCTAGAGCAATTTCAGAATGACGAAAAATTTTACCAAAAGTTATAGAAAAAATATTTTAAAATCGACAAAATCCAAATAAAATGAAAAGAAAAAATTAAAAAAAAATATTTTGATTAATTTAAAATTTTTTTAAAAAATTGTCCGGATACTAATGCACAACACATTCAAAACGGCCGCCACCGCTCCATCATTTAATTTTCATTCCATCTTATCCCATCAAGTCAGATGGGATCCGTACGGACGAATGAAAAATGGCGCTTAGATTTTCCGCACCGGAAGCATGCTGTGCACAAAGAATTTTCCTCCCCCGTAATCATTAATGGTCTTTTCATAGCCCAGGGGCCCCACGACCCAAAGCCCAATGACGTGGCAAACACTAGTTGCAGTGTGACAATCACTAGCCCTCTAGATTCATGAAACACATGCGCGCATAAAAGACTAATCTACAAGTTAAGCAAAAAAAAAAAAAATCTAGCCACCAACAATGAGATACATTAGCGGCTTCTGGCCTTCAACAAGGCCTTGAGCACCTGCTGCACACGGGACGGTATTGGCAGCACTTCTGCTCTCATTTGAGACCAAACAAGCGGAGACGAAAGATATAATATGCGACCTAGGAACCTTTCAAGAGAACAGATTATTTGTTGGCAAATCTAACAAATCTTATTCTCCAATATGGACAATAGATCCATCAATCGGCATTACAGCACACCGCATTGAACTGCCTTGCCATAGATTTAGATTTACTATTTAAGGCAATCTAATGATATTATCTATTAGACAATTAGATCAATGTAGAACATTATAGTTCCTATAATGATCTACTAGTCTGGAAAACCACAATATAGTGGTAGTGTGAACTCATTGGGTTCCCCTGCTTTCCCCTTCTTTTCTCTCCCTTGCTAGTTTTCCTTTTCGTCTCTCCTTCATTTCATGTTTAATGAAATAAATGTCAGTCTTTACTACTGTCTTGGTGAAAAAGGTCAACATAAAAAATTAATTATGTAAGATTGCTCTGTCTCTTTGGTTTCTTGGCTTAAAGCTCTTCTTTCATTAAGGGAGATGACAAGAGTTATCATATATCATCTTTCTGCTCTTCCTTGCCATAAAAAGCACTTGGGGAAACAAAACAAAAAAAAAAAAAAAGAGAGAGGAGGTAACAGTGCATAATTTAGTTGCTAGATGATCTGGATGGCATCGAGAGAGTTAGAAAGCTCTAAAGCATATTCTGTGGTCCAGATCTATTTGAATTTGATTCTAAATTACTTTGCGATGCCTATATTTATTTATGGACAAAACAAGGTACTAGTGTATAGAACAGGTATTGGCACAACTAAATAAAAACAATATAATTATATGCAACATATACATAAATAGGCATAAAACAAGGCATAGTGTTGGATGCATTAACACCAAGAAATAAACCAAAACATGGCCAGTGATTAAAGAAACGCAAATCGAACCAATGGCCTGAAAGCAATGTCCCACAAAACTATCAAAAAACTCAAGGAACGGTTCGCAATTGCTTTTCCATTCTCATTTTCGAAAAATAGCACATTATCTGTTTATGCATATGCCAAATCATAATAGTGATTAAAGAAAACACAAGGCAAATTATGGTTGTAATTTCACTAAAACTAATAGTGGGGATTTACAGTGATCAAATCAGAGGAAAATGTTCAAACCATCCAATGTGCAAGCCCAACAGCAAGCAAGCAGGAATGTGGTTTCTTCAATCGGTAAGCCTAAAAATCTATGGAGTGAAGTGCAATGTTTATGGTTGGTGATGTAGATGAAAATTGTTATACGCACCTGCAACAGTCTTCTGCAGTTCTAATGACATAAAACTATCAGCCAAGCGAAGGGTTGGATACAGTACCAAATCAGATGGGGACTCCAGAAAAGTAGTTAGTTGGCTAAAGTGTTCATCTTTTCCGTTGGTCCATTAATCTGACAAAGAAAGCAAGCTAAGGCTCAACTTGGGAGTTTCAGGTCGACACAGGTTCCAACCATAAAGGCTTTTGGCTATGACAACCATGGTTGCTTAATTTGCTAGGAACTAGGGCACATGCCTTGCTTTTATAAGAAGTAATCTCAAAGGTTTATTTAATAATGAGGGAGTAACTACCACCTGAGCCTGAATTAAAGAAAGAAAACCTTTCAAAGCTACTTTATCAAAAACAGGGAAAAGAGAAATCTGATGGATCTTATACGTGCTAAAAACACAAACTTTATGGGGACAAAAGAAGTTTGGATAGAACAACTCCCTACCATTATATGATATAGACACAAACATGCTAATCAAAAAAATATTTCGGATAAACACAACTTGGCACCTGATCACAACTGTTAACAAAGTTATAACCATCCTGACTTACCCCAATTATTTGTGGTTGTTAGGTTAACCCATCCTGACTTGCCCCAATTATTAGTGGTTGTTAGGTTAACCCTTCCATGCTGCATTTTCTTGTTGATGACTGTTTCCGATATTACTACAAGCTTTCCACATGCTCTTTCACAAGTCGCATCCATGTTGACCAAGGTGTTCCCCTCTTATATCTATCAAATTGTTATACACGCATTCTGAAAGATTAAAAGAACATCAGGTGCTGCCAGGATTACTGATTGCTTTGTACTACTTTGTTTTTAATCTCTTAGTTAAATATTCTCATCTCTCTCTTATTCCACCTAAAAATTTATTCAAGTTTGTGTGCAAGTCAGGATCACATGGGGAATGGAAACAAATTAGCTAATACAACTAGGAACCGAAGTTAATATCCGTACAATCTAATAGACATTAGAGAATCCCTGGTTCTCATCCACTCAAGTGCAACCACGGGCAACCCTTATTATAATTTAGTGACTGCTTCTTAAGCACACACAGACTAGAACAGAGAAAAAATATTAAATAATAGTATATTTCTGGATTTTCATTTTTCACTGGAAGTTTATATTATAAAAAAAGGTATCCCATTTATCTTTAAATAAATGGCCACAATTGCCATTCCTAAGCTTACAATAGATAAATATCATAACAGAAAGCAAGTGCATAATTGAAAGCCAAGAGAGAAGGGAATATAAGAAGCATAAAAATATTCTAGATGATTATAAGAGCCTCAAAACACAACTCTGTTCATCCATCAGTCACAGACACTAAAGCTTGATTCATTTTAACATGGATAAATGACTAAGAATGAAGCTAAACAGAAAAAAGGGTGGGAGGTGATGGGGAACGGCAGAAGCTACAAATTCCACATATGTGATTGCAAATTTGTATGGATTGTCTTAGGAACATAACCAACCTTACAAGATTATCTATTGACCATTACCAGTAAGATTTACATTAAGCTTAATATGCACTGTTGAAACAAGATTAGCTGCTTCTTATTCAGCAGTGGTTTTGCAAGTCACGTATTCTACATCTATAATTGTTTTATTTAAATTTCTGGTAGGTTCGGTGGTGCTTGGTCCATGGCACCAGATCATGGTAATCAACCATGCATAATTCCAAGCACATTGTTGGAAATAATAAAGAGAACTAGCACACTAGAGATAGAGGAAACAAGCATCTCAAAAGCATAATGTCAACAATACACAAAAGACTAGAGAACCACAAACATAATTTACCAAGGCATGCCAGACAAGCATATGAACAACGAAGGAACCAAAACATAAAGCTTAGAAACCTGCAGGAAACAGGTCAACAACAAACTGGTGGCAGCATTCAAGTTGTTTTGTGAGAACTTTGAACAGCAGCAGTCCATGCCAAATGGTCTGAAGCAGTAGCAAGGCCTTGCAGCATTCTGACAATCTCCACCGTGTCCTCCAAGTAGTATTTTGCCTTGCTTGGTTTTTGGCCAACCGTGCATGCAAATACTTCTGCAACAGGTGACAAGGAAGGACCAGCCACTGCACCAGTAATCACCTCAAACATATCCTCATCTGATCTATCATCACCAATGCAGAGAACAAAATCAGGGAGCATGCCCTTCTGACTCATTGTGCTCAGAAGCTGCTCAGCCACCAGACCTTTATTGACACCCTAAACATCAGAATTAGGTTGCAGAGATTTAGTAAAGAGACCGTCAGCAATGTTTCAAGTTAACCATTAGGAGGAGGTTCTGAACTGACCTGTGGTTTGACTTCTACAATATGTTGGCCACTCTTTACAGACACTGGTTCATTTGAAAGAACACTCTCTAGATGGTCAAGAAGTTCTTTAGCCTGGCATGACCCAAAATCTGGATCAGCATACTGATAATGCCAAACAAGCGCACTTTCTTTAGCCTCTATAGCTGAACCATCAGTGGTTTCAGCGTACAACTTCATAACGGGCTCAGCAATCTGCTTCCAATCAAAGTCGGCCACGGGCACACATGTTTCCCACTCGGCATCATGGTTTTGCCTAAAAATATTTCAATTAAGACATACAGCTGGAACATAATAAGTTGATAGAGCATGCATCTATAGGTGCATCCATTTACCATATATCATTAGGGAAACTGTTCTACAGGATTGACTCGACAAGACATGTTCAAAAGCATACACAAACACATGATATGACAGAAGAATAAGTCTTTAAGATTCCCTTACCTTAAAAAGTAGCCATGTTCTGCAGCAAGTACTAGTTTCTCACAAGAGGAAAACCAGTTGCTCAAAGTCTCCTTGTCTCTTCCACTGACTAGAAATACAGTGTTCCTGGGGTCGTTGCATAAGCTGTTCAAAATAGTGATAGCCTCAGTTGTAGGGGTTTTGTTGATGGATGTCTGAGGCATTATGGTACCATCATAATCCAAGAGAATGGCCCGGTTCTTGGTCCTCTTGTAAGCAGAAACTATATGCTCAACAGAAAGCTTCCTGAAATTTGGATCAAGGGCAATGACCCTGAAGCCCAAGCCAAAGCCAATACTCCAGCATCTCCGCCTCATATGGTCCTTGCATGCCCTTTCCAAATCTTGCAAGAAGCTGTGCGCCCAATATCCAACATCATGTGTACTAACATACCTATAATGCTTCTCATGGCGCAACTGTTTCTCAGAATTCCGCATTTCCAAAGCCACATCCATTGCTTCGGCCACAGAATCTATATTCCATGGATTGACACGAATGGCTCCACTGAGAGATGGAGAACAACCAATAAATTCAGAGACTACCAACATGCTTTTCTTTGGCACCGATGTGTCCAGTTGCAACGTCTCATCCAATTTCTCATTACCCTGACGGCAAATTATATACTCGTAGGGAATCAGATTCATTCCATCCCTCACTGCAGTAACAAGACAGCATTCCGCTATCACATAGTATGCAATTCTCTCATAAAACTGAAGTGGATTATCAATAAGAATGACTGGCTGATAGCCCAGCCTTCCAAATGTCTCATTTATTCTTCTAGCTGTGTAAGCTGTCTCGGACTGCACCTCCTCTACATCCTTTCCTCGGCCTCTGGCTGGGTTTGCAATTTGGACCAAAACTACCTTCCCTCTCCACTCTGGATGCTGCTCAAGTAGTTGCTCCATGGCCAAAAGTTTTAAGCTGATTCCTTTAAATATATCCATGTCATCCACTCCAAGTAACACAACCCTACCCATAAACTGATCTCTAAGCTCTGCGACTCTAGCTTCGGTCTCTGGGAGATTTAGCACCGATTGGAGCTGACCCATGTGAATTCCCACTGGAAGTATTTTGATACTAACGGTACGCCCATAATACTCAAGACCAATGTAACCCCTCTTTGATTGATATGCAAGGCCAAGCATCCTACTGCAGCATGAAAGGAAATGCCTAGCATAATCGAAGGTATGAAAACCAATAAGATCAGAATTAAGAAGGGCTCTTAGGAGTTCATCTCTAACAGGAAGTGTCCTATAAATCTCGGAGGAGGGGAAAGGACTATGGAGAAAGAACCCAAGCTTCACCCTATTAAACCTCTTCCTCAAGAAGGTTGGCAGCACCATAAGATGGTAATCATGGACCCAAACATAGTCATCGTCCGGGCTTATAACTTCCATAACCTTGTCTGCAAATATCTTGTTCACAGAAACATAAGCTTGCCAAAGAGACCGATCAAACCGCCCACCTAAGTCCGGTGAGAGAGGGAGCATGTAGTGGAACAAAGGCCACAAGTGCTGCTTACAGAAACCATGATAGAATTTGCTGAAAAGATCAGGGGGAAGAAACGTGGGGACACACTTAAAAGTCTCGAGCAGGGTCTGTGAAACATCATCCTGTTCTACAGGCTCAATCTCCTCTCTCAAGCAACCAATATAGATGACTTCCACATCCTCTCCAAGACCATCTTTGAGCTGCAACAGCAGAGAATCCTCATCCCAGCTGAAGTTCCAACCCCTGTCATCGGGTCTCTGGTGAGCTCGAAGCGGGAGCTGATTGCCAACTATAATTACCCGTTCCTGAGAGACGGAAGAGAGTGCCTCAGAGCCGACACTGTTTGAATTCTCTTCGTCTAGATCAGAGATGATGCCGGCCACGGTCATCACTCTGGGCAGCCTCTTCCCGACACGGCCAAAGGTGGGAGAGCCACCAGAGACAAGGTCCAAGAGGTTCGAGTAGGATCTCGAAACCATTATATGGAGAAGGTTATCTACTCTTTATCTGGATATCTCGAGATTGGACGAGATTGCTCCGTCAGTAATACAAAGTGTTGATAAAAAAAGACCGAAAAACAGAAATTGGTGATAATAAGAATTGTGGTTAAAAATTTTGCCAAGTGCCAAGAAAATGCTTACTGATTCCACGCCAACAAGCCTATAATCCCTTCTGAATTCAATGGTCAAGCTGGATCCCCGATCAAATAAGCTTCAGAATCTCAACAAAACTTCTAAACGCAATAACCCAATGATGTGTAAGCTCAATGAAGACGATCCGATATGCATGCAGGCTTGAGAAAAATCAACAAAACATAGGATTTTGGTCCTTCGCTCCTCTGCCAACCCTAAAATTCAATCAAAACCCACAAATCTGATCAGATCCTTCGTCAAACTCTCCCATTAAACATCAATCTAAACAAGTCGAACAAAACTTCAACAAAAGAACAGAAATTTATCTGAACCTCCGCCATCAAAGAGGAGCAAAGTGATGGGTTAATCTTCAGAAGGGGGAAAAAAATCCACTCTATTGGAATAATGAAAAAATGTAAAACAAGCCGAAAACCAATCAAACAAAAACAGATAATCAACCAAGCAAAAACAAGAAAAAAATTGAACAGAAAATTAGATAAAAATCAAAGAGTAAAATGAAGGGCTCTGACCTCCTATTGAGAAGTAACAGAGGAAGGCTTGAATGGGTTGTAACAAATGCTACTTAAGTCACGAAGCAGAAAAAGGGAATAGCACAGTAGAAAAAAGAAAAAAAAAAAAAAAAATCAGATAAGAGACAATTATGCCAAAGGTTGAGTAGAGAGAAGAAGATAAATAGGGCTTGAAGGGCTTCCCCATGGAGAAAAAGGAGTTACCTTTTTTGGCTCGAGGGATAAAAAGATCACCACATATAAAAAAAGGGGCGTAGAAAGAATAAGGTTGGTGATCATTTAGTATCCTGAGAGGAAAGGGACTCGCCGGTGATCTCAAAGCCCTTGCTCTCTCTCTCTCCCTCTCCCCCTCCCCCGAGAGTGAGAGAGCCTCAGCTTTTCGGGTGGTGACAAGTGCCAAGTGGTACTGGGCTCTGGAATGAAAAGCCAATGATTCCACGCCCGCACTCGCACCACCTTCAATGGCATGGGTGGAGAAGTGGCAGGAGAAACGGAACAGCGGAGCTGTGGAGTGCGACCTTACGATCACCTGCGGTAAGCACAGCCACGAGAAAACCAGGGACCGTCAGCCCTTGGTTCCGATAAAAATCCTAGAAGATTCTTCTATCTTTTTTTTAACTTTTAGAACAGTGCTAAGTTAAGACCAGCGGATTTTTTTTAAAAATAATTTTTTTTAATAAATATTTATGGAATTCACGTCGATCAAAATAAATTAGGATTGTTTGGTTTGAGTGGAAGCCACGCCGGAAACTACATATTCAACATGCGACTTCATTCTAATAAAATTATAATCTAACCTATAACTTCAAATTTTAAAATAAAAATATTTAAAATAATATATAAAAATTAAAAATTAAAAAAATTAAAAGAAGTTGCAATTTTAACTTAAATGGAATCGTAGATCATTTTTGTGACTTCATCTTAATCTTGCATCCTATTTTTTAAATAAAAAAATTAAAAAACTAAAAAATATATATAAAGTCATAAATTATTATTTTAATAATAATATAAAATATTAATATTATAAAATAAAATTTATTATAATATATAATAATATATATATATATATATATATTATATTATATTATATTATATTATATTATAATATAATATATATTACATAATATAATATAAAATTTATAATTTAGTCGGTGCCAGTCTAGTCACTAGGTCGGTGCCAGTCCGGTTGCCAATCCACCTGTCGGGTCGGTGCCA
Organism: Areca catechu; assembly: GCA_021397845.1. Classification (NCBI taxonomy): domain Eukaryota; kingdom Viridiplantae; phylum Streptophyta; class Magnoliopsida; order Arecales; family Arecaceae; genus Areca; species Areca catechu. The sequence goes on along the minus strand of CM038049.1, from coordinate 15,559,021 downwards.
GTCTGACTAGCCGCCCGGTACTAATCCGGTTGCTAGTCCGATCACCAGGCTAATACCAGTCCGATTGTCAGTCCAATACCAGTATAGTCCCCTACTCGGTACCAAATCAGTCGCCAATCAGGCCGCCAGTCTGGTTGCCAAGTCCATGCCAGCTCGTTGCCAACCTTGTGCTAGTTCGATCGCCAGTTTGGTGCCATCCCGTTCGCTAGTTTGTCTATCAGGACAGTATAGTTTGGTCACCAGCCCGGTGATGCAGAACAAATAAAGGGATGCGATGCGGAAGTAAATTAAGATTAACTAATTTTTTTTTGTTGTTTTTATATGTTTGTAGAAGTTGGCTTCAAATCAAAGAAAATTTAACCTAACATTGAAAGATACTAATAGGATAATTGAAAGCACAATTTTAAGGAAACTAAATTATCAGAGTAGTTCAGAAGCAACGGATCGCTGGGGGTTGAGAAACTCCCAGACCTAGGGTTTCGCTCCGAACTTTCAACAGAACAGAAATAAAGAGAAGAGATGGTTTACCTAACCAGACAATGATCTTCACAGATTTTGGTGGAAGAACTCTCCCGAGCAGATTGTTGGATCCTCGGATTCAGATATCTTCGCAATGGATCCTCCAATACTGGTCCTCTGGCGGGTTGGCTTCTCCTGAACTCAAGATCTGGAAGAGAAGAAAAACAATTGATGGAATCAGAGAGTCAAGGGAAAAATTTACCAGGTTGATGAACTTGAAGATTGAAATTGCTGAAAACTGGAATCTCCTGGGAGCTGATGTGATTTTCCTTGGAACTTGCTCTGGATCTGAAGTAGCCGGACTGGATCTGGATGAAGGTGGACGGCCTGGACTTGTAGAGAGAGAGAGGCCGTGGGAGATGGAAGGAGCTAGGGTTCGATGGATTGAAAATAATGAAGGGCGGCTAGGGTTTTGGATTTTTAAGTGGCTAACCTAGGGTTTTGGATAAAGATGGAGATCTCTCACCTCCTCAAGGCTCCAATGGAACCCGGATTACCCCCTCACGGAGCTCAACACTTAGAATAGTGCGGAAGAAGAGAAACCTAGGTTACTCAACACAAGAGAATAGCAAAAATAATTTTTCTTCATTGATTTTTTTAAAGTTACAAAGAGAGGTCTATTATATAGACCTAAGATTTTCTCCAAGTTTGTACAAATTCCAATGTTGGACTAAACTCCTCCAACCTCTAGATTAGGTAGAAAACCTCCTCTCTTGGTCGACCAAGAATTCAAAAAAATTTGGGACGGCCATAAAGGATTTTTTTTTGGAATTTTTATGGCGCCTTCTTTGGAGTTGGATTTGGATTTGGAGTCCTCTTCTCCTTATGGCATTTCTTCTTTTCTTCCACTCCAAGTTAAGCTCTTTGATTTTGATTTGAACTTCAATTAGGAGTAGGTTGGATGTCCTTCTTTGATTTTTTCTCCAAGAGAAGTCTCTTTCCTTCTTTGCTTAGACAAAATTGGCAGGTATGGGCGCCTCCTTTAAATTGGCTTCCAATTTGATTTTTTTCTTCTTTGGGTGTGGGGACCATGACACTGGGATGCCTCTATGGCGCCTCCTGGACCCTGGCGTGTGCTCGGAGTGTGGCTGGGCGTGTGGCTTGGAGTGTGGCCTCCACTTGCTTGGACCTTGATTTGATTAGAAGACAAATGTGGCACCATTTTGGACCTTGATTTGATTGGAAGACAATTGCGGCACCATATTGGATAAAATTGAAACCACATCGGGACTTGCACCGAGTCAACATGACTCAACAAAATTTAAATGGTGACTCAAGAAATAACTAAAAATAAATAAACTGGTTGACCAGGTCAACCTTTATTACAAACCCTAATTTCTCGGGCAATGTCAATCAGAGATCCAAATGGAGCTCTGAAGTCTTCTTCTGAGTCTGGTGCCCGCACCACCCGGTGCCAGTTCGGTCGCTAGTCCAATCGCTTGCCTGGTACCAGTTCGATTGGCATTTAATCGCCAGGTCGGTGACAGTTCGGTCGCTAGTCCAATCGCTTGCCTGGTACCAGTTCGATTGGCATTCAATCGCTAACTTCGTGCTAGTACAGTCACTAGAATAGCAACCAGATTAGCATCAAACTAGCACTAGGCTGGTGGCCAAACTGGCACCGACCTGGCAATCGACTGGCAATCAAACTGGTACCGGACAGGCGACCAGACTGGCAATCAAACTGGTATCTAGCAGGCGGCCGGACTGGTACTGGCCTAACGGGTGAACTAGCGACTGAATTGGCACTGAACTGGTGACTGGACTATCACGAGGCTAACGACTAAATTGGCACTGGCCTGGCGACTAGACTGGCAACCTAACTAGCGACCAAACTGGTACCCGATAAGGGACCGGACTGGCACTAGACAAACAACCGGATTGGTATCGACCTGGCAACCGAATTGGCGACCGGATTAGCACCTACCTGACAAGTGAATTGGCGACCGGATTAGCACCGGGCTAACGGGCGGACTAGCACCGACTAAATTATAAATATTATATTATATTATATTATATTTATTATATTTTATAGTATAATATATATTTTATAATTTAATATATTATAATATATTTATTATAATATTTATTATGTATTATAATAAATTTATTTTATAATAGTAATATTTTATATTATTATTAAGATAATAATTTATGACTAATTATAAATTATAATTTTTTTAATTTTTTATTCAAAAAATAAGGGTGCAGGAATAAGATGAAGCTATATGTGGGACCTACAACTTCACTAATGGTGAAGCCATGGATTGTACCTATATTTTTTTATTTTTAATTTTATTATATTATTTTATATATTTTTATTTTAAAATTTAAAATTATTAGTTAGACACGTGGTTTCATTAAAATGAAGTCACAAGTTTAACCCGCAATTTCTGATGTGACTGCCACGCAAATCAAACAACTCTAGTTTGATAAATATATTCCGATCCATATTAATTGGATAAATATTTATTAAAAATATTATTTAAAAAAAATTAAGATGAGTGCCTTCAACGTAATACGATAATAATTAATTTTTTATTTTTAACAAAAAAATTATAATAAATTTGGCCTTGGCAGAGCAAGGCAGCAAAAATTTATTAAACAAATATAAATAATTGTAAAACTTATCAATTCTTCGCATAAAATGTATCAATTTTTTTATAAATCGGAAGAGTTAAACCATTTAAATATAGATATATTTAAAGAAATAAAAAAATAAAAAAATTAAATAAAAATTTTATGATGTAGAACTTTTATTGAAATAAAACATAAATTATAAATTCTTCTTAGCATAAACTATAATAACTCTAAAAATATATAAAATATAACAACTTTGTTCATAAAAATAAAATATTTTTTTATGGATATCTATCTTTTAAATCTGATGAATAGCATGATTTAGTTGGGATTTGTTGATAGGAATTATTTCACTTTTTGGGGAATTATTCTGAAGCATATTTGAAAGCAAATCCTAAAAATAAACATGTGATATCATTGAGAATAACCAAACAATAAGCAGGAGCGTACCTGAAGCCATATTTAAAAGCCTGGATTTGAAGGTCTACTCCTGTGTCGCACGTCTAGCCTTCCAGATTCACACAGGTTTCCTAAAGAGCCTTTTCTTACTTCTCTAGGATTTTCATCTCCGATGATGGGGTATCGGGAAGAAAGGAATAACACCGTGTAATCTGGGGACCATAACCGCTTTTATATGACAACAGCATTATTATATTTCTATTTTTGTCCATCATAAAAATAGAAATTATCCTTAAGTCTCTACACATTAAAAGGCCCACACCCTATTAGATACGTTAAGGTCCCAAATAGTTCAAAACATAATTGATCACTTTTAAGTAGGCCAAACCTTAAATGACAGCCCACAACAAAGCATTATTATTTACATATAAGCCCAATGTTGGATTAAGGATCCAACAATCTCCCACTTGGGCTATATGTATAACCTTATAACATGCTTTGTGAAAATAACCGAATGAGCTCAACTTTACTTTGCTGTCCTTATTAAAATGTATCTATAACCAATCCGGTCCATCAACCACACCAACATAGGATCAAAGCGGTCTTTGTTATAATTATCGTAACTCAACCCATCAATGGTCACGTATATCAATGCAATTGAATGACATGGATTATGATGTGAATGTGTAGCATGAAAATTTCATGCAATATGACCTTAACATGCCTATTTCCAACTGGTCCACCCTTAAACCTCAATAAAATCAAACCAAACAAAAACAGAGTGTAAATAAGCCGAAACTTTATTTCTGCAGAAAACTGAAATACCTGAAATAACTGAAAAATGTCTGTATTACAAGAGCATCTAAAATATATAAACTACCACTAAAACTGAATATCCTCTGCTAACATGATACCCATATGAGCAATGTGCTCATGAAATGTCTTGGGTGGCACTCCTTTAGTAAGCGGATCCGCAACCATGGAGTTTGTACCTATGTGCTCAATAGATAACTTTCTACTCTGAACTCTTTCTTTAACAACCAGGAACTTGATATCTATATGCTTTGATTTCATTGAGCTCCTGTTGTTATTATAATATAAAACTGCTGACTTATTGTCACAAAATAACTTGAGTGGCCTTTCAACACCGTCCACTATACGTAGCCCCGTGACAAAATTCTGAAGCCATATTCCATGATTGGATGCCTCATAGCATGCTATGAACTCTGCTGCCATGGTAGAAGAGGCCATAAACGACTGTTTAGCACTCTTCCAAGAGATAGCACCTCTGGCAAGCAGATAGATATAGCCTGATGTAGATTTCATACTATCTTGGCATCCAGCAAAATCGGAGTCAGTATAACCAATGATCTCAAGCTGATTCGACCTTCGATACATGAGCATGTAGTCTTTTATTCTCTGTAAGTACCGTAAGACCCGTTTAGCTGCTTTCCAATGCTCAACTCCTGGATTGCTCAAATATCTGCCCAACATCCCAGTGACGTACGCAATATCCGGACGCGTACAAACTTGAGCATACATTAGACTCCCTACTACTGATGCATAGGGAATCTTCTGCATTTTCTCTTTCTCTAAGTTATTCTTAGGGCACTGATGTAGACCAAACTTATCTCCCTTAGCCACAGGGGTATCTCCTAGTTTGCAATTTTGCATGCCATACCTTTTTAGAACCTTCTCTATATAGCTCTTTTGTGATAATTCTAGAATACCCCTAGAATGATCCCGATGTATCTGTATGCCTAATACAAAAGAGGTGTCACTAAGATCTTTCATCTCAAAATTCTTAGCTATAAATCTCTTGGTTTCGTGCATTAAGCGTATATTGCTGCTAGTAAGCAATATATCATCGACATATAAAACCAGAAAAATATATTTACTCCCACAAAACTTATGGTATATATAATTATCAACCAAATTCATCTCAAAACCGAACGAGATGATCACCTGATGAAATTTGAAATACCATTGTCGAAATGCCTGTTTGAGTCCATAGATGAATTTCTTAAGTTTGCAAACCATGTTCTTTGGATCTCCCGATATAAAGTTTTCTGGTTGCATCATATAAATTATCTCATCAATATCACCATTGAGAAACGCTGTCTTCACATCCATCTGATGTAATTCAAGATTAAAATGCGTCACCAATGCCATTATAATCCTGAAAGAGTCTTTCGAAGAAATCGGAGAGAAAGACTCTTTATAATCAATGCCTTCTTTCTGTGTAAAGCACTTTGCGACAAGACGAGCTTTGTACCTCTCCACATTGCCTTTCGAATCCCTTTTAGTTTTAAATATCCTTTTACAACCAACGGGTTTCGCACCTTCTAGCAATGAGATAAGATCTCATACATCATTGTCTTTCATGGACTTTATCTCATCATTCATGGCATCAATCCACTTTTGAGAGTCAGAACTTTCCATGACTTGACAAAAGTTGATTGGATCATCTTCCATCACTCCAATGTCTACCTCATGTTCTTGGAGAAATACAATATAATCATCTGGCACTGCACTTTTCCTCTCTCTAGTGGATCTTGTTAATGGCATAGGTTCTTGAGATACTAGAGTTTGTTCTTCTGGAATAATTTATTGAATGGAAGGTTCTCCGACATTGTCTTGATTTGTTGTATCTTGAACAATGTCATAATTAAAATCCTGACCAATGCCAATGACACCAGTGGGAATATTAACATATTCCTCTTCAAAGACAAAGTCCTTAGCTATATCTTCCCCCACAAACTCAACATCCTCAAAGAACCGTGCAAAGTTCATAAGGGGTTTTGGTAGTTACTTTAGTTGGAACTCTGTTAAGGACATATGCTGCAGTCTTAAGTGCTTCTCCCTAGAGTGAGTTAGGTAAGGTAGAATGACTAATCATACTTCTTACCATATCTTTAAGCGTTCTGTTTCATCTTTCAGCAACACCATTCATGGTGGGTGAACCCGGTATAGTGTACTGTGGAACGATACCGCATCCCTCTAGGAATTTAGCAAAAGGTCCTTGACGTTGTTCACCTGAACCATCATATCTGCCATACTATTCACCACTACGATCAGATCTGATGCTTTTAATCCTCTTGTTGAGTTGGTTCTCAACTTCAACCTTATAATTTTTGAACATATCCAGTGACGGTAACTTTTCATGAATGAGATATATATAGCCATATCTGGAAAAATCATCTATGAACGTTATAAAGTATTGTTGACCATTCCAAGCAACCGTAGAGAATAGCCCACAAATATCTGTATGTATAAGTTCTAAGAATTCCGAAGTCCTGTTGGCTTCAAATCTTCTTTGATTGGTTTGTTTACCCTTTATGCAGTTAACATAAACATCAAAATCTACAAAATCTAAGGGATTCAAGATTCTGTCTGACACAAGTCTCTCCATTCTCCTTCTGGAGATGTGACCCAATCTCTTGTGCCATAACAAAGCCGAAATTTCAATGGTTAATTTTCTCTTTACACCTCGTGTACTTAATTGCAAGGATTCATTAAATGAAGCAATTGAATCAATTAAATAAAGATTATCGTAGCCTGATAAAAAACCGGAACCAACCACTTTTGAATCATGAAGCAAACTAAATTTTTCATTTTCAAATGAACAAAAATAACCTGATTTGTCCAAAGCAGAAATAGAAATCAAATTCCATCTAAATGACGGTACAATAAAAGTTTCATCAAAATCCAAATAAAATCCAATCTTTAACAATAATCTAAATTTTTCTATTGCCTCAACTTGAACCGCCTGACCATCGCCCACATAGATGTATCTTTCAGCATCACTTGGCTTTCGGCAACTCAGGCAACCCTGCATAGACACACTGATGTGAGTCGTTGCACCAGAATCTATCCACCACGTGTGTCTAGGTACTGAAATTACGCTAACCTCAGAACAAACCAAAACAAGAAGCATACCTTTCTTAGCACGCCAGGCATGATACTTAGTGTAATGCTTCTTCTAATGCCCTTCAGCCCCACAAAAGAAACAATCCTTACCATCTGAGTCAGCAGTTTTCTTTTGTTGTTTCTTAGGAGGTACTGTATCTGCAGCTCCTTTATCCTTCTTCCTTTTCTTTCCCTTGCCCTTTTCCCTAGAGGTTGAGGCCAGGTGAACACTTTCTTCCTTTTCTTACTTAAACCTTTCCTCTTCCTGAACACAGTGAGAGATGAGCTCATTCAAAGACCAAGTCTCTTTCTGACAGTTATAGCTCACCTTAAACTGGTTGAACTAGATCGGAAGAGATATCAAAACCAGATGCACTAGCAAGTCCTCAGAGAGTTCAAGCTTAAGTGCTTTCAATTTAGATGCAAGATGAGATATCTCCATAATGTACTCCCTGATATTGCCTTTACCCATATACCTCATTGAAATTAGGTTTGTCAAGAGTGTACCAATTTCAGCCTTTTCACTTTTGACAAACCTCTTTTCAATTTCGGCAAGGAAATCTTTAACCGTAGTAACTGTTTCAGATATTGTGCCTCTGAATGCTTCTGGAATCGACTTTTTCATGATCATCATGCACATGCGATTTGATCTCTCCTACCTCACAATCTCTCTCTTTTCATCAAAGGTACTCTTATCCGTAAGAGGTCTAGGAGCATTTTTCCTTATCGCAAGGTTGAGATCCATGAATCCAAGAACTATTAAAAGGTTCTCTTGCTATGACTTGAAGTTAGAGCCATTCAACATAGGAATTGAATTAATGTTTGCAGTTATATTAGCATGATTCATATCTAAATAGAGAACAACAAAGAAAATAAGCTTACATCAGTATCACAACAAAAATAAATTCAAATAAAGGCAAATCCCATCTCAAGATATCGGGCACTCCATTAATAGTTTATCTTTGGATAAAATATTAACTTGTAAGTGATATCTTGATGCAGTAATCAAACACTGATAATAGGAACATGTCAAACAATAAACCTTCCTTTGGGCCGATTTACTATCTACATGCAAAATCAAATAATCATCACGCATTTATTATCACAAGTACACATGTAATTTTATTAAATATTTACCATCCTTTGGGCTGACAAATATTCACAAATTACATATATACAGCCGTTTATATTTCAAAACAAATTAATTTCCACAAGAGAGGTCACTTTGGTGACATGTTGCTTCAATTAATTTATCTCAAAATATAAAAAATACCAATATTCGAATTTAAAATTGTACCCAAAATAAATAAAATTAAAATTAACCCAAAGGGTTACTTTCTTAATCGCAGTAGGCGGTCGCCTGCTGCATTTCTTTCTATTGAACACCACTGTCGTAGCCAACCAGGCCATGACGTCTCTGTAGTGCGGCCAAGCAGGCCACACATATCCTTTCCGATGCCGGTAATGGTGAAAAAATCACAGATACCCAAAATAAAATACCAAAACAAAATCTTAAACCGAAAACATAATTTTATTCTTAATGATTCAACATGAATAGGCTCCGATACCACTTGTTAGGAATTATTTCCCTTTTTTGGAAATTATTCTGAAGCCTATTTGAAAGCAAATCCCAAAAATAAACATATGATATCATTGAGAATAACCAAACAATAAGCAAAAGCATACCTGAAGCCATATTTGAAAGCCTGGATTTGAAGGTCTACTCCTATGTCGCACGGCTAGCCTTCCAGATTCACACGGATTTCCTAAAAAGCCTTTCTTACTTCTCTAGGATTTTCTTCTCGGATGATGGGATATCGAGAGAAAGGAATAATACCGTGTAATCTTGAACCATAACCGTTTTTATCTGATAACAGCATTATTATGATTTATATTTTTGCCCATCATAAAAATAGAAATTATCCTTAAGTCTCTACATATTAAAAGGCTCATACCCTATTAGATACATTAAGGTCCCAAATAGTTCAAAACATAATTGATTGATCACTTTTAAGTCGACCAAACCTTAAATGACATTCTATAATAAAGCATTATTATTTATATATAAGTTCAATGTTAGATTAAGATCCAACATTTGTGCCAATTATTTTCAATAATACTAATCAATAAATGGATAAAAATATGTGAGTAGGAACTCATTGCAATCCTATAATAAGTTATATATATATATATATATTATAGAAAAAGGTTTCTATAAAAAAAATTATTATCCATCTCTTTTATTGTTTATTTCCTGCAGACAGCGAAAAGTGTGGCGCAAGGAGTAAGCTCACCGACTCAAGTCTCAAACCGGACAGGCTGAGTAAACCCGAATATTTAACCAGTTCGGTGCCTTCCGCCTTCAGAAGTGGACTCTGTGAGCGCTAGTGGGCCCCGCCAACTCATTTTAAATAAGAATTTAAAACGTGGGCGTAGTATGGTCTACGGTAAAATGGACGCGCAAACACGTGGAGCAACCGTGGTACGGTAAAAAATTTTCTCCTTGCTGCTCAACCAGCATTCATCTTCATAATTCATCGTGATCAAAATCTTCGCGCTAGCCAGCATTATCTCATTTATCATATCGATTAATAAAATAATAATTAAATATATGTATAATCAATAAAAATATTTTTATGATGAAATTGAAGGGTCATGCATACGTAAACCAGGTATCAATCGATGTACTGATCTATGGTTACCATCTCAATGACTTTCATAATCTTGCCGTATCAACAGATATCATATATAGTGAAGTCATGAATCATCCTAACGAGCAGATTCATCATATAGCATAATCAAATTTTGGAAAACATGAATGGACAGGCATTTATCATGTCCCGAACTTCTATCGATGCTACTATACTCATATTCCATCATCTTTGGTTTCATTATTCGATAGACGTCTTGTCCCATTATGCAGCACCAACAATACTTGACCCAATGCAGCCATCATCGTAACCGGTACGCGCATTCTTACGAGTCTATAATACTGCTAACTCTCCTGATTTTAATTATTATTACAGGAAGCATTTTTAACAAGAAAAATTACCAATACATACTAAGATCAGAGATATTTTTTTATCAATTATTTAATTATTTATATCGATAAAAAATAGTTAAAAATTTTATGATAAATTTTATTATTAATAAATTTAATTTTATAAAACAATTTAAATATAATTTAAATAATATTTATAAAAAATATTTAAATTAATTTTAATTATTAATTAATATTTTTTATTTTTATATTTTCTTATTAAAGTTGGTGTGATCGCGGCGGCGGCTATCACTGCACTTATGCTTCGGCACGAACTTCAGAAGAACATGTAAAGATCAGCGTTCGCGTGTCCATGCTATACCGTCCAGTCAAGCGGTGCTTGACCATAAGGACGGATAGGGGAGAACGACCCAGAGGGCCTGGACGCTGAATGATCTTGTCGTTTTTAGTTGTCGTACGTTGATCTAAATGGTTCGGGAGGAGCAGGTTTAATTAATTTGAGAGGCGCCAAGGGCCCGTGGCGGGGCCGCTACAGAAGGCCCTTCCATTTCACGAAAATTACAGGAATTGCTACTTCTCGCGTTAGCCTGGGCGTTGCACGACGAGTAGGTGTAGTGTCCCCGGTCGCTGGCTGGCTCTACATTGTTGGTATAAAAATTTGATTCACTTGATAAAGTTGGTAAGAGTTATTATTATTATTATTATTATTTTGATAAAATGGTATATTCATTAACGATGATGAATACAATCTAAAGAGTCAGCTAAGATAATATTCCTGAGCTATACAGGGACAGAATGCCAATCAGACCATATAACAAATCCCGAATGATGAGCAACAAAGGAGATCACCCAGTCCGCAGCTGAGTTAGCCTCCTTGTAAATATGCCTAATAAACAGAGAGTGACAGCCCTGCAACATGAGTCCCATGTCACGAACAATGGAATGAGCTGCCGGGGCTGAAGAGGAGTACGTAAGCCAAGATATGACCGTGGCAGAATCACCCTCAATGATGAGTCGATCAAGATGAAGAACCTGCTGAGTATACCTAATCCCAGCCCACGCCACATCTAACTCCACAGCAGGAACCAAGGAGTCCAAGAGGGGGATACCCCCCAAGAATCTAAGACGAGAGTCCCGAATAACGAAGCCTGCTTCTCCCAACTTGCGGCGAAGGCTCCGATCGAAGATGACAGTGGCAAAAAGAGGAGAAAGGGGTTCCCAGGAAATAAAAATCCTCCGGGATGCTCGACGAGCCAAAGGGGAATCCAGTTCTTTGCTGACATCACTGTCGACCTGCAGTACTCGACAGCAGCACTTCTGGCTCTCTCCATCAGCATCCTAGGAGAAGACCTCATGGATGCAAAAATTCGCTCGTTCCTAAAAATCCAAATATGATACGCCAAATAAGCAATAAAGGAGACCTGGATTGTAGGTGTCGTCCTCAACAGTGATTAAAAGGAGTCAATGATGTGATCCGACTGGGAAGAAGGGTCATAGAAGCCAGCCAATGCCCAAATCGTCCTCGCTCGAATACAGAGAAAGATAGCATGGGACTGTGACTCGTCCGGAGTCCCACAAAAAGGACAATCAGAAGTAATGTGAATGCCTTTGGAAATAAGAAACTCGTGAGTAGGGAGGCGATGCCAGGCGAGTTTCCAAATAAACAAAGAGACCTTGGGGTGAACCGGTAGTGTCCAGATCCAGTGATAGCTCCGAGACAAATGATGGTCCAAGGTGGGCCGACCCATAAGGTTTGAGATGGGCACATGGGATGAAGTCGTATGTCACCAAACTCTGATGTCCGAGCACGGGTGAACCGGAAGGGCTATGGACAAGACCCTAAAGCCGAGAATATCCCCAAAGGTAGAAATAATAGCATCCGTGTCCCAATTGGCCTGCCTCAGGTGCCAAAGATCAGCAATGGTAACAGAGGGGGGCGTAAGCACTGAGATGAAAGTAGGCCACCGAATCAATGGAATGCCGATATCCAAGGATCATGCATAAATATGATCGATCGACCATCCCCTAAAACCCAAGATAGCTGAGGGATGATGAGCGGGGCCTTAGAAAGCATCTCATGCCAAAGAACCGATGACTTCCTGGTAGGACGAGGGTAGTCACCGGGATCTGTAGGGATGTATCCATATTTGGCCCTCATAAAGGAAGACCACATACTGTCCGAACATAAGAAAAACCTGGCAGCATGTCTGGACAGAAAAGCCTTTCTCCTATCAAGGAGAGAGGGAATACCCAAGCCTCCAATCTGAGTAGGTCGACAGACGATGTCCCATCTCATCATATGAATCCTTCTATGAGCAGAAGAGGAATCCTATAGAAATGATCGAGTCATCTGCTCGACCTTGATAATGACATCCTTGGGGATAAAAGCATTGGAGAGCATATAAACAGGGAGAGAGGCTAGGACAAGTGAATCAGAGTGAGCTTACCCATCGTGGAGAGAGATCTAGCCTGCCATCCCGCAATCCTATCGCTCACTGATGCCAATAAAGGGGCGCACTCATTCCTGGTCAGCCTGGTGCCCGATATGGGTATTCCCAAATAATGGAGAGGGCCCTGTCACTCCTGAATATCCAGCATATGAATGATCTTGCAACATAAAGTAGAGGCAATCTTGGGGCTGAAACAAAATCCAGATTTCTGGAAATTAACCCTCTGGCCTGAAGCATAGAAGCAGTGCCCAACCACTCTCCTGAATCCCCTGGCATTAGTCAGGGAATCCCGGCCAAGTAATAAACAATCATCCATGAAGAAGAGATGAGAGACCGGCGAGGCTCCCGGCCCAGATATATAAGGATGGATCTGTGAATCCCGCACTACCGCGGAAAGAGATCTGGAAAGGAAGTCAGCACAAATGATAAATAAGTAAGGGGACAGAGGACAACCTTGCCGGAGATCATGAGCGAATTAAAAGAATTCCGTGGGGCATCCATTAATCAGAATAGAGAAAGATGGAGCATTAATGCAAGCCATAATTTTAGAAATCCATGAGCGGTGAAAACCAAAGTCTTTCAGTGCTTTGAAGAGAAAGGTCCAATCCACACAGTCATAAGCCCTCTCCATATCCAGCTTGATAGCCATAAGACTGTGCCGCTGAGATGCTCAATGAAGATCATGCATAAACTCATGAGCAATTAGAATATTATCTGTAATATTGCAGCCTCTAATAAAAGCACCCTGCTCATGGCTAATCAGCTGCGGGAGACCGTGCCATATTCGACCATCTGATAACCATGTGGCCCTCGTCCGAAGGAATAAGTTGCATGCTGTCTGCCAGAGCCATAAAGAAGCTCCCGCCAACCTCCTTCAGAGATCCTCCTCCCTCGGAGCGATCCGAAGCCGAAGCTTCCAGTGACTTCCTCCTAGCCACCTTGGTAGGTTTTTGCCACCCCTCCGAATCAGGTGGCAAACTAAGAGTTGATGACTGCCGATTGGGAGAAGACCGTGTGGGGGAGGAAGATGGTGGGTCAGAAGAAGAGACCGGGGCCTTGCCACGGTCTGAAGTTGCAGCAGTCTTCCCAAAAGCCCCCATTGGGCGAGGTTGGCGCACCCTCGCCGTCGTCAACTAGGGACCGAAGGTGAGCGTCCCCCCCTCAGACGGAGAGTTAGACCCATGATCATTGGATTCCTGGGCCCGACCTGCTTCGACCCCTGTTCGTTAACGAAATTGTCAGGGCACAATCCTGGAATTGGAGCTTCAGCCCTCCTCTGTTCCTTCTGGAAGCTGTAGACCTCCAACAAGTGCCCTATTCTCCCACACTGGAAGCACACAGCTGGCAAGCTCTCGTAGACGAATTGCTGCTAGAAGACTGTGTGCCTCCCTTGGATCAAAACCCCTGGCAACAACGGTTTGGAAGCATCTAGCTCCATGCGAATCTAAGCAAAGCCCGTTTTCCACATTAGGTCAGTGAAATTGTCCAGAGAAAGTGGGTTACCTACCTCCCCTGCGACTGCCATGATTGCTGATGGCTCCCAGTACTCCAATGGCAATTCCGGTAGTCTCATCCACACCACCATTCTGTTGACCGAGCTTCTCCCTGGAAGGAAGTCCGACTGCCACAATGCCAAAGCCATCAGCTGCCCTGCCACATACCAAGGCCCAACCTTTAACATCCTGTTGCATTCCTACTTCGTTTCCACACGAACCACCACATGATCCTTCCCCACCGGGAAGACCTCCGGATCCAAGATCAGCTGCATCCTTAAACGGACCTCCTTCGCCAACCTAGCCGCTGGAACCCGACGACCTAGGCTTCGGAAGATGATGGCCAATCCCTCCCATTTCCTCTGAGCCTCGTCAATCATGGATTCCGGCATGACCAACAACTTGGAGAAGCTAAGCTGGAGGCGTTCCACTTCCTCCTCCGTCAGCTTATACGACGACCACACCGGCACTTGGGGCGATCCATGCATAATCTCCGCCCACGATCGGTCACTCTCATCCTTCCCCTCGGAGCCTGAAGCTCTGGCTCTCCGATCAGCCCCCTGCTCCGCCATCCGCTGGCCCTGCAAGCGATTCTCCAAACCCTAACCCTCGAAATCCTGAAACCCAAACGAAACCCAAGGGAAGATGATGGTGCAGAAATCAAGAGGCTCGGACCATCTAAAGCGAACTTACTTTTTTAAGAGTTTATTATTAACAATCTTGATCCGACTCTCATCTATTTCATTATAAAATTTATTTTTTAATAAATTAGGGGGGAGTACCGTGCACCATGACTGCCGTAGAACGAGCATAGATGACAGTTGTTTTGCTTGAATGAAAACTCTAGAAGCAGATGACAATTCTAGATGATTGATATTTAAAATATTTTTTAAGAAATTAATTCAAAAAGGAGGTTACGTACTTAAAGTGTGTTACAAAATAGAGAAGTCGACGGAGTAGTTTGTGATAACAATATCAGACTTTTTTTCCTGAAAAATTACCATGTCCTTTGAAACTTACTGAATTTGAAAAGAATTATAATGTAAAGGGGCATGAGCTATACTAGATCTGTACAACCTTCAATGAGATTATAACTTACAAGAACAATCAATCATTGAGAAGATGGATATTGACTACCTAACTAGAGGGCTTGTCCTCATTCTTCGGCTGGGATTTGGAAGATCTTATTAGATCTTGATGCATGCGTTAGAGATATAAGATAACATATAAATCATTGTTCATCCGGTTAAATCTAAAATTGATGTGAGTTTATTACAGTAGCATGTTTAATTGTGATGATCAATGGTATAATATACAAAATCTACTACATAATTGTCTATAAGTTAATGTTATCAATGAATTTCTGTTATTCGTCGGACTGGCGTTAGTTTATGTCACAGTCAATTTTAGCCAACATCCATGGTCAGCATCATAGTTGACCATAAAGGATTTTGTTTACTCTCTTGAACCTAGATCAAGTGTAGCTCAAGTTTGATCCTGTTGGGATATGTTAGTTCAGGCATAAATCAATCACCGGTTCGATCGCTTATGCACTCCCTCCCGAACCAAACACGTCGAATCAAAGCGCACGGAGAAAGCCGAATGATTAACGGGCAAGATAATGATATGATCTTCGGATTCAGTCGAAGACAACCCTGAGTCCCAGCCGAAGACAAAGCAAGGCGATGATGTGATCTTCGGATTCAGTCGAAGACATAACCCTCAGCCCCGGCCGAAGATATGATCCTCGGCCCCGGCCGAAAACATGATCTCTAGCCCCCACCGAAGACACGGTCTTCGACCTTAGCCGCAGGTATCGGTCCGAAGGCGTCTCAAGACGAAGACATCTCTCCGATCCAGCAATGGCCACTCTTGGAGAAGAGATCCGAAGGCATATCTCTGAACAACATCAAACTCACACGAACGTGGGGGCAACGGTTATAATCGGCTACCTAACTATCACCTCCAAAGTACAACTATGTCGAAGCAGCCACGTGGCCACTAACTCCAACGATAATGCCTCCGATCTGACAAGAACCGTTCAATAACGGCTCACGGTTATGGTCAAAGGGGAATCAATTAGCCCCATCGTAACCATAGGAGAGAGGACAAAGCTGCAGGCCGGGCCAGCCGATATAAATACTGGTAAGAGGGGACACTCGAGGTAGGCACAACGAAATCCTGAAAAAATCAGAGTTCCTTTCCTCGCCATCTCCCTCCCCATAATCTTCTCCATTCTGCTGCTGGAACCCATCTCTGACTTAGGCATCGGAGTGTCCCCAGCCGGAGAACATCCGGCCAGGGATTTGTTTTGTAGGTGAACCAGGGGAGCGAACCTATGATCCGATAGCTCCGCCCGGTCAGAAAGAGGATTCTACGCCAACAGATTGGCGTGCCAGGTAGGGAGATGACGAGAGCATATTAAGCATCTACTGTTAGCTCCCTTCCTTAGAAAAGGGGAAGTGTAAGGAGTTTCCAATGGCGAAGGGAAAAACTTAGAATACCTCAATAAGCAGATATCACGTTCCCTCCCAAAGGGGTGAACCCCTGGTAGGGAACGACATTCCGCCTCCCATGCTTGACATGGGACAATAGCAATTCGAGACTCTCCTAAATCAAGTCAACGCTCTCACGACTATGGTTCAGAATTTTCAAGATAAAGCCTTTTAGGTGGGGCATCCGCCAGCCACCTCCAGACATAGCCATCGATTCCAAAGGGAAAGAGCCCCTTGAGATGGGTCCACCCGTCTTTCCCTTCATGACCAATCCTCTCCCGAGGGTCGAACCTCTCGAATTCCAAGACCAACCAATTCACTGCGAAGAGGAAAGAGGCCTAGGCAATCTCTCTCTGCTTCCTCCGAAGACTCCATTCCTGAAAGGGACCTACCGAAGGAAGTCCGCCCCGATTACGAGGGAAAGCTTAAGGCTTTCGAATCGGAGGTTGTGAAGCTTTAGGAGCAGAGGAACCACGATGACCTCGTGGCGTGCGAGCTGCACCCTCCATTCACCTCTTGCATCATGGCCGAAGTTGTCCCCCGACACTTTAGGGTCCCTCAAATGGAGCCTTATGACGACACCACTGACCCGCTTGATCACCTGGATAGTTTCAAAGTCCACATGATGATCTAAGGGGCTTCATATGCACTGTACTGCCTCACCTTCCCAGCCACTTTGAAGAAAGCCGCTCGGATGTGGTACTCAAGCATACAACCAAGTACCATCGACTCTTTTTCTGAGCTGGAGAAATTATTTGTCTTGTATTTCATGACTTGCCGTAAGATGCCCGGCAACACGGACACCCTATTCCTCCTTTACCAAAATGAAGGGAAAAGTCTATGGGATTATATCTCTAGATTCAACTCGACTATACTCGATATCCCTGATCTCAACGAGTACGTGTGATGCGGAATGATGCGATACGGTGTAAGATGATTTAATTTTAGTATAAAATGTTTTAAAGAGCAATGATCATAGCAGTAAAGCAACTAAACATAACAGAATAAAGAGATTAAAGAAAGTAACTAACTACTTACCCGCAATCTGATCTGCAAGATATAAAAAATAAGGACCCGATGGCTAGGAAACCATCTAAGATTAGGTTATTCCATGCTTCAACTACCAAATCTAATGAGAAAGGATTGATTGCTTACCCCAATGAAGATTCTCTTTGACTCGGGATAGATCAACTGCTTGGTCGCTCAGATCTCACAACAGGATGAAGATCGGAACTCCAGATTTCAGATCTACTGTCAGATCTCGGTTCGAAAGCAAAGGATCCGTCTTCTAAAGTCCTTGAACACCTGGGATCTGCAGAGAAGGCAGCAAACAAGACTTTAAGAATGAAGTAAATCAGATTCAAAATGGAAAAAGGAAGGGTTGGATGTGTAGAGCTTGAAGAAGATCGGTAGTAGCTTGTCGAATCCGGCAGAACGTCCACTCAAGGACCTCACCGCCTTGACCTCTGAAGGACCTCCCCGTCTTGAGCTCTTAAGGACCTCCCTGTCCTTAGAGAAAAACACTAAAGCCTAACCCAGCTTCGTGGAAGAAAGAATACATCTTTATTTCATGAATGAATAATAATAATTACAAGGGGGTATGGGATTCTATTTATAGGGTTCTTCATACATGAAGATATCATAGGACTCCTTTGAATTCAAATTACATTTAAATTTAAATTCTAATTCAAACACTCCTTGGCTTCTTGGCTTCCCCTTGAAATTTTGAATTTTGAATAGACCTTTCATGGCTTGGGTGACAACATGAAATATTCTGGTTTCATGAAAAAAATGTGCGACAAATTTAAGATTGAGATGGCATGCTAATCCTTCTCCTAGAGCTAATCATTCTTCTCATTTGGTGCTAATCTCTCTTTCTTAATCTCAATTAGTGTCACATCTGAATTTTTTGAACTCCTTGATCGGCAACATGGGATAAGAAA
Source organism: Areca catechu (assembly GCA_021397845.1). Classification (NCBI taxonomy): domain Eukaryota; kingdom Viridiplantae; phylum Streptophyta; class Magnoliopsida; order Arecales; family Arecaceae; genus Areca; species Areca catechu. The sequence continues at coordinate 15,540,232 of CM038049.1, read as the reverse complement.
CAGCTTCAAAGGTTTAAGTTTGAATTTGAACCCTTCATTTGAATTTGAACGAGGTTTAGATGAGGGGCTTCCATTTAAACTTCAAAACTTTATCTTCATCTTAAGACAACTTTCAAGCTTGAATTTTGAACTATTCCTTAGCCTTGGAACTCTTCTTTTAATTTGAATTTGGATGAAGATATCTCCTCCTTTGAATTTGAAAGTAGATAGAAGATAACTCCTCATTTGAATTTTGGATGAACCTCCACTTATCTTGGACTCTTCCTCCCATTTAAACTTTGAATGAACCATGGGTGGGTGTCATGTGGAGTGGGCGACAAGAGAGAATGAGGGGGGGGCGCCAGATGAGAAGCTGAGTCCTTCTGCTTTACTCCTCTCAATTGGTGCCTCCTTGGAATTTCAAATGGGCGATGAAAGGGAATTGGATGGGGCGCCTTTCTTGGATAATGATGAAATTTAAATTGTCTTGATGTCCAAATGTCAGGATGTCCAGATGTCTTGATATCCCAATATCCGGATGTCCGGATGTATGGAAAAAAATTTGGACAACTCTTTTTTTGACCTAGAATTGATCTACCAAGGTGATGATGACTTGGATCTTGGGTACTTATGACACCCATTGACTTATTCAAGTACTAATTACAGGACTCAAATTGGATAATTCACCAAACAAAGTAAATTAATGCTATTTACAAGACTCTTAAACCAATTGATGGACTCAATGGACTTAATTGGTAACTCAACAACCCTAATTGACCAAATTACATTCAATTTGATCAAATTATAACTTAATTTGACTTAATTACAAAATCAAAATAACTAGGACTCGAGTGTTCTTTGTGAAGAACACATGGACTTACTCATTGGTGATCCAAATTGAATTGGAAAAGGTTTGCTTCCTCTTCCTGGCTCTTGTATCCTCACCAATTCTTTCGAGGTGGGAGGAACTCGACCTGATCGAGTATGGATCAATTCGGCTCTGGTAATGTTCTAGCAAGTCAGGGTTCAACTTTTGAAGATCCTCTTTGGTCATCCAAGAATCCTCAGACTCATGTCTTCCTTGCCAACGAACCAGATATCTTTGGTAGTTCTTATTTCTAGTAGTTATGATCTTATCATCCATGATCTACTCAATCTTTTCTCTCCTCTGTGGTAATTTGGCTGGTGGACATTCTGGGATAGGGTCACTCTCAAAGGTGGGATCAAGCTCAAATGGCTCACTAGGTATCACCATTGGTTCCTTAAACTCGACTAGATCAGATATATTGAAGGTCGGACTAATACCTAACTCAGATGGTAATTCTAGCATATAAGCATTAGGTCCAATCTTTTTTATAATCCTATACGGTCCAGCACTACGGGCATGTAGTTTTTTTATGGTTCCGACTGGAAACCGTTCAGGTCGTAACCTAATCATGACGAAGTTTCCTTCGTTAAACTCTTTAAATCTCTTATGTAAGTTAGCCTCATGCTCATATGATTCATTGCTCTTTTTAATTTTTGTTACTGATTTCTTTATGCAATGCTTTGACATGCTGTGCAAATGACTCTGTGGACTCTGGGACTCAAATTGACACTTGACAAAAAATAGACTCAACTATGTAATCCTATTGAGAGGAATTTTATTGGACTCTTAGGATCTAAACTTAACAGACGATTGATTCGCTAGGTTTGACCTTGGTCTGGTATGCACATGAAAAGTTACCATGAATCCCTAGCAAATGCCATAAGATCTTCCAAAAGTAGGTAGCAAAAGGGATGGGCTTTAAGGTCTCATGCAACCTGGTAATCTCTTCAAAATGAAACCTAATGGCTCTAGAAGCATGATAAGAGAAGGGTAGGAAATAGGAATCGGAGTCTTGGGATAACTTAGGGGAAGCATGAAATAGACCTTGGTTACTCGGGATGACTTTAAGATTTGAATATTGATCTATTGGTGTAAGATTTATGGCAGGCGGGATGCTTCTAGGTGGCGGAAGGTCATCTGGAAGGTCTTCAGGAAGTTCATCTTGAAAGTCTTCTAAAATAATGTCAACCTCCTGAGGTTGTTCCTCAGGGACTTGAAGGAGGTCTTGTGTCGAGGCTAAAAGATTGGGTTCTTCCTGAGTTACGGGAACCAAGTGCTCACTAACTTCCTGTTGTTCTGTTGTTTCAGGACTAGGCTCAACAATCTTTTCTTTTCCAAGGGTTTCCTCAGGTAAGGTACTAGAGTTGTCCTCCTCGAAGTCTTCTCTTTCGTATTCATCCATCAGGTTTTCTCCAGCTTCATATATTTCCACTATGGTTTCAGCTTGAGTAACCTTCTGGTCAATTAACTTTGAGTCTGCAATAGATATTTCCTCTTCAGGATCATTCTTAGGAACAAACGGGGTCACAAGAGTAGGTCGGCTCGGATTAGGGTTTAGTCGGCTCTGATAAAAATTGGGTTGACTCTGTTGTAGAATGGGTCGACTTGGGTGGACTAGGCTAGATCCTGATTTTTGATAAGGGGCACTAATCCAAATGGGTTCTGGCCAATAAATTCTGGGTCCAGGGAAAGTCGGTTTAGGTGAACCAGGGTTAGTCGGGCCTTACGGGTTCTTTCTAGGTTATCGAGTCGCTTATCTAGTCGGTCACACCTATTGTCCATCAGGGCACATTGTTCATTGAAGGTCCTCAGTAAAATTTCTATAGTGGACTCCATTATCAGACTGGATTGGGTTTGGCCTACTCTAGTGGTCATGCAATGCAAACATTACAAAATAACCTAAGTCTGGACTCCTAGACCTAAGGACCAATATAGTGCTTAGTCAAGGTAATAACCAAGACTATAGTAACTCCTCGATTGGCCAGGTAAGAGGTGGGGTGGTGGGAGGCTCCCCTCACTTTTGTGAGGTCCTAATTAAAGAACCACCCGTTTGCTTAGGGCGTTTGCCTCAAGACCTCTAGCTTTAGACACCAATTCTCAGAAGCACTCACAGAAGTGACTACTACAATGGGTTAACATGTATATAAAACCTGACGTGTTGTTGTCCCTAGCTTTAAGTGCTACTCGATTTTAATTAAGGCTTAGGACTATGCAAATGGGGTTGGTTGTTTTGGGCTAAGGAAAGGGTCTCAATCCTTCCCTTATGTTATATTGCTTGCCCTTAAGTGCTTTCAAGTAAAATGAATGCACAATCAAGATAAGATAAGATAACACTAGCAATTTAAAATTTAAACTTTAAATTTCAAATTTTAAGTTTAGATTTCAGATTTGGATTTTAAATTTTAAATTTTAAATTACAGAAATTAAATTTTATGGAATTTAAACTATATGCTGAAATTCTGAAATAGAAATGTTCTCAGGCAGTAATCAGGCTTGCAGAAATTTTACAGATCGAATTAAATCCTAAGAAAATATTAAAAAATAAAACCAAATATAATGAATCCAAAAAAATCAAAATCAGAATTTTATGATCTTTCTACATACAGAAATAATTAAAATAACAGATTATATACTAGAATGGACGAGATGTAGAAAATTAATCCTAAAGATGCATTTCTCTTCATTTTCTTCTTCGGGGGTTAATTCACAGGTGCCGCTGCCATAGAAAATCCTCTTTGAATGGGATGTAAGGATTTTGTAGCCCTACCTTTTTCTATGACCGGACGACCATGGTGAAGCACCCGATCCGAGTACTTAAAGAGAATTCAACAAGCATGAAACCCTAATCTAACCTAATGCTCTGATACCAATAAGATGATGCGAAATGATGCGATACGGTGTAACATGATTTAATTTTAGTCTAAAATATTTTAAAGAGCAATGATCACAGCAGTAAAGCAACTAAACATAACATACTAAAGAAATTAAAGAAAGTAACTAACTACTTACCCGTAATCTGATTTGCAAGCTATAAAGAATAAGGACCCGACGGCTAGGAAACCATCTAAGATTAGGTTATTCCATGCTTCAACTACCAAATCTAATGAGAAAGGATTGGTTGCTTATTCCAATGGAGATTCTCTTTGACTCGGGATAGATCGGCTGTTTGGTCGCTCAGATCTCGCAGCAGGATGAAGATCGGGACTCCAGATTTCAGATCTACTATCAGATCTCGGTTCGGAAGCAAATGATCCATCGTCTAAAGTCCTTGGACACCTGGGATCTATAGAGAAGCCAGCAAACAAGACTTTAAGAATGAAGTAAATTAGATTCAAAATGAAAAAAGGAAGGGTTGGATGTGTAGAGCTTGAAGAAGATTGATAGTAGCTTGTCGAATCCGGCAGAACCTCCACTCAAGGACCTCACCACCTTGTGCTCCCAAGGACTCCCCGCCTTGAGCTCTTAAGGACCTCCCCGCCCTTAGAGAAAAATACTAAAGCCTAACCCAGCTTTGTGGAAGAAAGAATGCATATTTATTTCATGAATGAATAATAATAATTACAAGGGGGTATGGGGTCCTATTTATAAGGTTCTTCACACATGAAGATATCATAGGACTCCTTTGAATTCAAATTACATTTAAATTTAAATTCTAATTCAAACACTCCTTGGCTTCTTGGCTTTTCCTTGAAATTTTGAATTTTGAATTTTGAATAGACCTTTCATGGCTTGGGTGACAACATGAAATATTCTGGCTTCATGAAAAAAATATGCGACAAATTTAAGATTGAGATGGCACGCTAATCCTTCTCTTAGAACCAATCCTTCTTCTTATTGGCGCTAATCTCTCTTTCTTAATCTCAATTGGCATCACATCTAAATTTTTTGAACTCCTTGATCGGCAACATAGGATAAGAAACAGCTTCAAAGGTTTAAGTTTGAATTTGAACCCTTCATTTGAATTTGAAAGAGGTTTGGATGAGAGGCTTCCATTTAAACTTCAAAACTTTATCTTCATCTTAAGACAACTTTCAAACTTGAATTTTGAACTCTTCCTTAGCCTTGGAACTCTTCTTTAAATTTGAATTTGGATGAAGTTATCTCCTCCTTTGAATTTGAAAGTAGATAGAAGATAACTTCTTTGAATTTTGGATGAACCTCCACTTATCTTGGACTCTTCCTCCCATTTAAACTTTAAATGAACAATGGGTGGGCATTATCTGGAGTGGGCGACAAGAGAGAATGAGGGGGGGCGCCAGATGAGAAGCAGAGTCCTTCTGCTTTACTTCTCTCAATTGGCGCCTCCTTGGAATCTCAAATGGGCGATGAAAGGGAATTGGATGGGGCGCCTTTCTTGGATAATGATGAAATTTAAATTGTCTTGATGTCCAAATATCCGGATATCCCAATGTCCGGATGTCCGGATGTCTTGATGTCACAATATCCAGATATCCGGATGTCTAGAGAAAAATTTGGACAACTCTTTTTTTGACCTAAATTTGATCCACCAAGGTGATGATGACTTGGGTCTTGGGTACTAATGACATCCCTTGACTTATTCAAGTACTAATTACAGGACTAAAATTGGACAATTCATCAAACAAAACAAATTAATGTTATTTACAAGACTCTTAAACCAGTTGATGGACTCAATGGACTCAATTGGTAACTCAAAAACCCTAATTGACCAAATTACACTCAATTTGATCAAATTACAACTCAATTTGACTTAATTACAAACTCAAAACAACTGGGACTCTAGTGTTCTTTGTGAAGAATACATGGACTTACTCATTGGTGATCCAAATTGAATTGAAAAAGGTTTGCTTCCTCTTCCTGGCTCTTGTGTCCTCACCAATGTGGTCATGTCTGCATTAAAGAATGGGCTCCGAACGTTCAAGCTCACTTTTTTCCTGGATAAGAAGTTTTCTATAAGCTACACTGAGCTCCTATCAAGGATCCAGAAGTATGCCGACGCCGAAGAGCAAGCAGCGAACCGGCGGCTAGCCGAAGGGAAGCCCCTCCCGAAGAAGAAGAATAGTGGGGGACTAGGCCCCCTGCACCCAATAACAACAACAATAACAACAAATACTCTGATCGGCAACGAAATCCCAAGCCCAAAGCATCGGACGGGAGATTCGACTCCTACACCCCCCTCAACCTCCCTAGAGAAAAGATCATGCTGGAGATAGAAAAAGAAAGCTACCTCCAGCAGCCGCGTCCCATGAAGGCATCCTCTTCCGTGAGGAACAAGAACAAGTATTGCCAATTCTACTGGGACTATGGCCATGACATCGAAGAGTGCATCCAACTCAAAGATGCTATTGAGGATCTTATCAAGAGAGGTTACCTGGGATGATACATCGGTCACCAAGGATCTCGATCGGAGGCTACAGTTCCCTAGAGGGCTCCTGAAGAAGCTGAATTACCAAACCAGAGGCCCACTAGCAGGAATGTGGGGATGCTGCATCGGTCGATCGATTGGAGAAGGGCCAAAGATGATGCCCCAAAGCAGCTCAAAGACAACAACACCATACTCTTCTCCAATGATGATCTCGCGGGGATCCAACTCTCGCATGATGATCCTGTTGTAATATTGGCCATTGTGGCCAATTATGATGTAAGGCATATCTTAGTCGATAATGGAAGTTCTACCGATGTCTTACTCTATGACGCATTCTCTCGGATGTGCCTACCTAAAAACAAACTACAAAGATCCCCTATGCCACTCACTGGCTTCGGAGACAACCAAGTCGATGTCGAGGGTGAGATAGTACTGCCTGTAACCCTCGATATCGAACGCCGATAGAAGACACTACTGATTAACTTCACGGTAGTCTGAACCCCCTCGGCTTACAACATGATTTTGGGACGGCCCATCCTAAATAAATTTTGGGCCATAGTGTCAACTTATCTCCTCCTGGTATGTTTTCCCACCAGGAGTGGCGTCGGAGAAGCAAAGGGAGATCAGAGAATGGCACGACAATGCTTAATGATCCAGGACAAACAATCCAACGATACCATAACTTGGGATCAGTTGGATCCGAGAGACCCAACCGTAGACTCTAGTGAACCCATGGAAAGAACCGTTCTAGCACAACTAACCGAGGACCCCACCAAGGTTGTACAAATCGAAAGCCTGCTTGACGAGGAAACTAAGGCGAAGTTGATCTATTTTCTCAGAAACAACGCTGATGTTTTTGCCTGGTCAGCCTCGGATATGCCTGGGATCTCAGCCGAAGTAATTACTCATCGACTGGAAGTTATCCCCGAACACAAGCTGGTTCGGCAGAAGAAAAGGAGCTTTGTCTCCAAAAGACAGAAGGCAATAGATGAAGAAATAAACAAGCTCATCAAGATGGGATTCATACGAGAAGCACACTATCCTGAATGGCTAGCCAATGTGGTAATGGTAAAGAAAGCTAGTGGTAAGTGGAGGATCTGTATTGACTACATAGACCTCAATAAAGACTGCCCAAAAGATAGCTTTTTCCTTCCAAAGATCGACCAACATATTGACGCCACTGCAGGCCATCAGCTATTAAGCTTCATGGATGCCTTCTCCGGATACAACTAGATCCGAATGGATCTCCAAGATGAGGAAAAGATGGCCTTCATCATTGAAAAAGGCCTCTACTATTAGAAAATGATGCCATTTGGGTTGAAGAATGCTGGGGCGACGTTCCAAAGGCTGATTAATAAGATATTCAGAAAATAATTGGGAAGGAACATGGAGGCCTATGTCAATGACATGATCGTCAAGAGCCTCCTTAAAGAAGACCACATCAAGGATCTGGAAGAGTCGTTCAGTACCCTACGACACCACTGATGGTAAAACTATTCTTGCAAGCAGGGCAGAAAGAATGCATTTTAAAACTATTTTAAAATGTGCATAGCAGAAGGCTCGGTAGATAGATCAAGATGATCTACTGATCTGCCCGTAACAGGATCTAGCATAATGATCTAGCATGCAAGCAAAACATTAATAACAAGAAATCAACAAAAGTATAAAAGTACCATATCTTAATACCTCTGAAAATACTGAGAAGAAGGATGAAGGTGCCCGAGCCATACAAGTGTCTGGCCTCTATAGGTAATCCATACATGGGCTCGACTCTGATTAACTCTCTCGAAATGCTAGCTCTTCGGGATCCTTCGGGCTGATCTTCTTCTTCCAGGAAGACAAGGAAGAGAGGTGGAACTCTTTCCAAGAAACTCTCTTTCCAAGACCTAGCTTGAATGCTAGGTTTCTCACACCCAATCCCAAGTCCTCACTAAACCATTTTTCTTCTTCTCTAACTATTCTCTTCTCTCAAAAGAACCATCAGCAGCCTCTAGAATGACCTTCATTTATAGGGACAGCCATGAGAGGGACAAAGAGGAAGGAAAAGTGATTGGGGGAGAGAGTCAAAGGGCATTCCAAATGAGTCCAAGCCATAGAAAGTAAGTATGACAATCATATCATGAATGCTTGGAGCCAAAATGCCCAAAAGTTTGAGTTTCAAATTCAAAATTCAATGTCAAACATTCTAAAAAATTCTTTCCAGAATTCTGCTCATCACAGCAAGTATCGACACTTGCAAAATGCCAAGTGTCAACACTTCCCTAAGTGTCGACATTTATAAAAAATCTAAGTATTGATACTTGGAACATGGTCAATCATATTGACCTCCGGTGATAGCAAATGATTCTCAATCGTCGATCAGCCTTAAGATCAGATAGAAATCTCTATGGTGTGTGATCCCATAGGTTCGAACACTAAGCTGGTAGCACTGAAACATTTTCAATACCAATCAAAGTCCTCATCTAGCAATGATACCGGATGTCCGGATAGGTCGAAGATGCAGAGCACCTCACAAGAATCTCTGGCATATGATTACCGCATAATTCATCCCTTTGACCTCATAATGCTCATGATGATCTAGGGTTCGACTGCCAACCCTAATATGGTTTATCCAGATCATGTCTCAACTTTACAAATTCTGTGACTCCTCTCAAAAACTACCCTGGCTAAGGATTTGCTAAATTGAGATATAGTGAGTCATTCACTCCAAACTATTTGGAGGGATCAGTTCCATCTTGATCCACCACCACTTCACAAGTACTTGACTGCACCCAGAAATCTTCCATCACTGGATTAGAAATCCAGGTAGTCCGGCACCAAAGTATAGTGAGTTGCTTGTAAGCTGCCATGATGACCTCAGGTTTAAGGGACACATATATCCATATTCCTTTGCGAGCAACCCTTTAGCAGAAGGGAGCTCCGCAGATGGTCACGTTCAGTAAGATGTCACACATTTCACTTGCATGTCACACCAGTGTCTCCACACTCCTTGGTTAAGAGGACAACCAACAAATATGATATACAACAACCTATACTTGATACATCGTTGTCCTATAATAATATATCCTTTGGTTGTGAACCAATTTAAGAACTACTTGATATATCCTCTCTATATCAAAAACAATGTAGTTTTAAGGACTCCATTACACGAGTTCTTTCCAGGAAAATGTAATTATGATGAACAACCAAAAAGGAATAACTTTTATTCATTAAAAAATTATATACTGTTACAAGATAGCACAACCGTCTATAGCCTAAACGATTAGCTTTGGAACATAATTTCCAATAACTCCCACTTGGACTAAAGCCAATCGGTATAGAATCTCATTCCCATTTCTGTTTACAACAGTCAAACTCTTGAATTCCGATGGCCTTAGTGAAGGGGTCAGCCTGGTTCTCCTTTCCATCGATCTTCTGAAGGTCAATGTCATCTCGTTCCATGATCTCTCATATAAGGTGATAACACCGTAGAATATGCTTTGTGCAGTGATGAGATTTCGGCTCTTTGGCTTGAGCAATGGCTCCAGTGCTGTCATAATATACCGGAATAGGACCATCCAGGGAAGGTGCCACTCCCAGCTCGTTAAGGAACTTCCGCAACCACACAGCTTCCTTTGCTGCATCTGATGTTGCAATGTACTCTGCTTTGCATACTAAGTCCGTCACAATAGGCTGCTTAGAACTGTTCTAGCAAACATCACCTCCATTTAGGGTAAAGTAAATCATGACACACTCTTGCTATCATCCTTATCAGACTGGAAACTGGAGTCAGTATACCCCACAAGTTTCAAGTTAGATTTTTCATAAATTAGCCATTGGTCCTTAGTATTTCGTAAATACTTAGGGATAGTTTTTATCACTTTCTAATAAGCTTCACCTGGGTCAGACTGGTATCTGCTCACTACACCTAGTGAGTATGCCATGTCTGGTCTAGTACATGTCATGGCGTACATAATAGAACCCACTATCGAAGCATATGGGATTTTATTCATACGCTCTCTCTCCTTAGGAGTTGTTGCACAATTCTTTTTAAAGAGATCAATTCCAATGCCTATCGGGAGATAGCCCTTCTTGAAATTTTTTATGCTAAACTGTTTCAGCATGATGTCGATGTACGTAGACTGGGATAGTCCCAGAAGCCTCTTAGATCTATCTCTATAGATCTTCATACCTGGTATGTAAGAGGCTTCACCCAAGTCCTTCATAGAGAACTGAGATGACAACCTGACCTTTATTCCTTGCAGTGCTGGGATGTCATTCCCGATTAAGAGAATGTCATCCACATACAATATAAGAAATGCAATCACAGAACCATTAGCCCATTTGTAAATGCAAGGTTCTTCTTCGTTCCTAACGAAGCCATACAACTTGTTACACTTGTCAAATCACATGTTCCAACTCCTTGATGCTTGCTTCAGTTCATAGATGGACTTTTGAAGCCTGCACATCTTTGACTCGTCTATGGATGTGAACCCTTCAGGTTGTATCATTTACACCTCCTCTTCCAGCTTACTATTCAGGAAAGCTGTTTGGACATCCATTTGCTAGATTTCATAGTCAAAGTGCGCTGCTAAAGCAAGCATGATTTGAATGGACTTGAGTATTTTCATAGGAGAGAACGTCTCGTTATAGTCAATACCATAACGTTGACGATATCCTTTGGCAACCAGACAGGCTTTGTAGGTCTCCACCTGCCCGTATGCGCCCTTTTTCCTCTTGAAAATCCATTTGCACCCAATGGATTTTATCTCTTCAGGCGGATCAACCAATGTCCATACATTATTGATCTTCATGGACTCCATTTCGGATCTCATGGCTTCTAGCCAATTTTCAGAGTCGGATCTCTGCATCGCATCCATATAGATGATCGGATCCTCATTGTTCTCATCGAGTTCAATGGGATCACCGTCCCGGACCAAGAAACCGTAGTATCTGTCCGGTCGACTCAGTACCCTACCGGATCTCCTTAATGGTTCCTAAGTGGCTCTGGGTGTGATCTAATCACAGCCGGTCCTATGTTGTCCCTTAACTGTGTCAGCTCCTTTACTTGTTGAACTTCACTAAATTCAATCTTAGCGGCTATAGTTCCTTCACCAAGGAACTCATTTTCCAAAAAGATAGCCCTAAGACTGACGAACAACTTTTGTTCCTCAGCTAAGTAGAAGTAATACCCCTTAGATTCTTTTGGATACCCAACAAATAGGTACCGATCAGATCTAGATCCAAGTTTATCTATTTCCAAACATTTTACATAAGCTGAGCACTCCCAGACCCGAAGGTATGATAGTATCGGCTTATGTCCAGTCCATATCTCATATGGTTTTTTACTAACGGACTTACTTGGAGCCCTATTCAAAAGGTAACAAGCTATTTCTAGAGCATATCCCAAAAAGGATACTAGCAGAGAAGCAAAGCCCATCATAGACCGAACCATGTCTAACAAGGTTCGATTCCTCCTCTCAGACACTCCATTTAATTGAGATATCCCTGGAGGTATCCACTGAGAGAGAATCTCATTCTCCTCGAGATATGTCAGAAACTCACTCGAAAGGTATTCACCGCCTCGATCGGATCAAAGGGTTTTGATACACTTTCCAGTTTGTTTTTCCACTTCACTATGATACCGTTTGAACATTTCAAATGATTCAGATTTATGTCTCATTAAGAAGACATAACCATACCTCGAAAGGTCATCTGTAAACATAATGAAATAAACATACCCATTTCTGACACTAACATTCATGGATCCGCATACATCAGTATGTGCCAGACTCAGAATCTCACTGGCTCGTTCACCTTTTCCAATAAAAGGTGACTTTGTCATTTTTCCAAGAAGACATGATTCACAGGTTGGAAGTGAACTATCTTCACTAAAATCGAGGAGACCCTCACTTTTCAACCTATTTATCCTGTTCCTGTTAATATGACCTAGCCTACAATACCACAGGTACGCTTCGCTGACATTATCTATCCTAGGGCATTTGCTAGACATGTATATTATACTAACATGTCGTGATAGTAATAAATGACATCATGCAACCATTCCAAATGATTTTGCAAACGTCATTCTTTATTGATAGTTCATAACCATACATGTCCAATTGGCCTACAGAAATGACATTCAAAATAAAAGATGGACAAAAATGACACTCATTCAAAATGACAATACTGGACTCGAAAATAAGTTTGAGGACTCCCAATGCCAGGACTGGAACTCAGCTTCCATTTTCCACGTTCAAGAATCTCTCTCCGTCCTCGAATCTTCTACTAACTTAAAGTCCCTGCAAAGAATTGCAAATGTAAATTGGACTTCCAGTATCCAATACCCAGTTAGTAGTATCGCAGATAGAGAAACTATAAGGTGTTATCATATAAATACCTTGTTTAGGACCATCCTGCTGCTTTCTCTTCTTGGACCTGTTCAGGTCAAGGGATGCAATGTAAAGAGGACAGTTCCTCTTCCAGTGACCCTATTTCTTGCAGAAGAAGCACTCCACATGGCTTTGATCAGCCTTCACCCTCTTGGCCTGACTGGGCCCATAAGCATTTAGCACCTTTTTTCCCTTTATTTTTTTTCCCTTTCTTAAAGGGACGACGCCCTCTCGAAGATCCTCCCACTAGATTCACCACCCTTTTGTTCAGTTGGTGGTCTTTCTTAAAAGTCTGCAGCAACCCCAACAAACCATGGTAGTTGACTGCGGGCTTATTCATTTTGTAATGATCAAGAAAATCTAGATAGGAAGAGGGGAGGGAATTCAGAATCGCATCCTTTCCAAGCTGTTCATGCAAGGGACATCTGAGCTTGCCCAGGCACTCAATCATCTCGATCATGTATAATACATGATCAATGACCGAGGCTTCATCACGCATCCGCATGTTGTAGATAGCACTGGAGACCCTATACCTCTCAACGTTGTCTGGTGTCTCAAAGGACTCCTTCAACCTTTGAAGGATTTCCTCTGACTGGGCTTCCTCGAACTTGTGACTGAACTCGTCGTTCATTGCTGCCAATATTATGCATCGAACAGTGATCCTGTTAGAGAGCCACTTCTGATAAATGTTTCTGACCGAACCCCGAGCATTGGGAGCAAGGGTTTCAAGTGCCGGATTCGATATCACATACAAGATCCGTTCATGCTCCAAGATAATCCTGATCCTTCGATACCAACTATCGAAGTTGGGTCCATTGAGCTTCTCATTATCGAGAAGAGACCAGAGCGACAGGTTAGAAGACATCTGAAAGGAAAACCAAAGCTAATTAGTGTATATGAATTATTAACCTAAAGACATGGACTTTAGTCTAAAGGTCCCTCCCACTATTTTGCTCAGATTGGTAGCCTTTACCTCCAATCCAAGGAATTACTTTAATTCCCTAATAGGTACTAGAGTCTAATAGACAACACATGAGTCCAACTTTGGTCGGCCCACCCATGCATGTCTAAAGGTAGGTTCTTCAACTGATTACTTCTCCAAGTAACTTCTAGTATTTGGGTTTTGCCCCAAGGTATACTTCAATCGGCCTTTGGGTCTCCTATTGAAGGACCCGGTTAGGTCCAACCATTAACATGACAAAATTCAATGCTTCTAACTAATGAATAGTCAAGCCCGACTTTGGCCGGCCCACCTGACCACCATTAAGAGAGTCGCACTGAGCCATCATATTAGGAACAACGATTCCAATAGCCCGATGAACACCCGATCTTTGGATCTGCCGATGAATACCCAACTACTGGACCCATTACCATCCCACTTAATGGGAGGCTAGGACTAGGTTATCCCTATAACTTTATCCTTTTAAGGACCTAATAATTTAGAGGGTTTAATTTTAATATGACAGATGAAGAGATGAGAAGACATGGATCAACCTCCCACTGACCAAATCAGTAAATAAGGAGGGTTTCACATAACTAATAATCCATGGGCACCTAAAATCAGTCAAGACTGATTAACCTTGGATGACAAGGGATAACTCGAGTCAATGAGCTATCCAATCAATTCTGATTGACCACATTGGCCAGGTAAGTGAGATCATGGGTTGGGTTCCGCCATTAATCATCTTGCCTTAGACACCAACAGAGTTGGCTAGGTAAGAGGTAGCCCCAAAGAACCATGATCAAAATGCCAAACTTACCTAGACACCAATCGATTCATCAAAGTCGATTAGACTAGCATAAAGACTCAGGGAAAAAAAATAGTGATTTCAAATCCAAAGTTTCTCCAAACTTTCAACAAATTCGATCAAAACATAACTTTTAGATCTTATTTGAAATTATTTTATGATCATGTCATTAGATTAAAATAATTTTTAATCTACATTTTCTTTCTTCTTATTTTTCTTTTCAATAGTCAATCACAAGCGGCACCCCTACAAGCTATAGGAGATCCCATTGAATGGGAAGAGAGGGTCTTGCAGCCCTACTTCTCTCCTATGATCGAACGGCCATGGTGAAGTATTAAATCCAAGTACTTAAAGAAATGTGATGTTAAGGCATGCTAGCATCATTATATTACAAAAGGAACCTATTGCTCTGATACCATTGATGGTGAAACTATTCATAAAAGCAGGGCAGAAAGAATGCATTTTAAAACTATTTTAAAATGTGCACAGCGAAAGGCTCGGTAGATAGATCAAGATGATCTACCGATCTGCCCGCAACAAGATCTAGCATAATGATCTAGCATGCAAGCAAAATATCAATAGCAAGAAATCAACAAATATATAAAAGTACCATACCTTAATACCTTTGAAAATACTGAGAAGAAGGATGAAGGTGCCCGAGCCACACAAGTGTCTGGCCTCTATAGGTAATCCATTCTTCTCAGTACGAAACCATCAAAACTTTTGATGGTTAAAGTGATAACGGTGTTTGGACTAGCCATGGATCTAAAGTTGCCGGAGCCATGTGCTTCGTACGAAGAATAGCCGGCCATGGACGTTTAAAACATGGGACAGCCAGAGTCACGGGCTTTGTACGTGAGCTAGCCTGACCACGGGCTTAGAATAAATAGTTGATAGTGTGGTTGCCAGTCATGGACGTTGCATGATAATGGCTAGTCCAGAATCTTAAAGAAGAGGAAAAGTTAATGAAAACATATAAAGGAAATATAATGTTATAAAAGGTTTTGATATGTGATTGGATTTTGGATTGCATGACCGAAAAATTTATCATTTTCTGTTATATGATTATGATCATGTTGCTTTCAGTTTTTATATTAATACTAGTGTGATTGTGAGGGAACTTACTAGGCTGTAGAGCTCACAACCCTATTTTTTTCTTTCACAAAGTTGTACAGATATTCGGGCTGATGATGAATGATATTTTATTAAGGTAAGTGATTCTTGTGTACCTAGGCCTCGCATGATCTCTAGGATAAAACCTAGGGTTTATGCGGTCGGTCGCATGCCGATTTCAGTACTGGATTCGGCGTGTGACACAACCGAAGACATAACCCTCAGCCCCGGTCGAAGACATGGCAAGGCAATGATGTGATCTTCGGATTCAGCCAAAGACATAACCCTCAGCCCTGGCCGAAGACATGGCCCTCGACCCTGGTCGAAGACGTGATCTCCGGTCCCAGCCGAAGACATGGTCTCCGGCCCCCGTCGAAGACACGATCTTCGACCTCAGTCACAGGTATCGATTCGAAGGTGTCTCAAGACGAAGACATCTCGAAACGAAGACATTTCTCCGATCCAGCAATGGTCACTCTTGGAGAAGAGCCCTGAAGGCAAATCTCCGACCAACCTTAAACCCATACGAACGTGGGGGCAACGGTTACAATCGGTTGCCAATCTATCACCTCCAATGTATAATTACGTCGAAGCGGTCACGTGGCCACTAACTCCAACGGTAATGCCTCCGGCTTGACCGGAACGTTCAATAACCACCCACGATTACGGTCAGAGGGAAATCAATTAGCCCCATCGTAACCGTAGGAGAGAGGACGAAGACGCGGGCCGGGCCAGCCGATATAAATACTGATAAAAGGGGACACTCGAGGTAGGCATAACAAAACCCTGAAAAAACCAGAGTTCCTTTTATTGCCATCCCCCTCCTCAGAATCTTCTCCATTCTGTTGCTGGAACCCGCTTCTGACTTGGGCATCGGAGTGTCCCCCGCCGGAGAACATCCAGCTAGGAGTCTGTTTTGCAGGTGAACCAGGGAAGCGAACTTGTGATCTGGCAGCTCCGCTCGATCGGAAAGGGGATTCTACGCCAACAGATCCCTAGTCTGAGTTGCATTCAAGTGAGAGAACATTGGCAAAGAAAGAAAAAATTGTTTTGAAATATACAAGAAATACATTTCAATATTGTAATTTTATGGCAATTGCCCTGATGGGAATATAATTGTAGCAGTTCTACCATGTGTCATGACCACTTGGTGATTAAACCTAGGAAATAAGGCACGCCCATGATGCCGGTCTTATATGCTAGGTCATACATTGGCAATTAACTCAATTGCCTATGTGCTCGAGTCCAAATAAATGAATAAGATAGGACCTTCAGGGCATGCCAAAGTGGTGTGGCCCTTGGTTCCATGCATCGATGACCTCGCCTAATTTGCCAATCCAAGCTTGACAAGGTTATTGTGTTGCTGATAATTCTAACCTGCATCTCCACAACTTCCAAAGGTCATCCTAATCAAAATAGAAAGGTGCAGACAAGACATGTTAGTTATGAGAACAAATTACAGTAAAAGATATGTGACAGAAAATATAATTGAGATGATTCTTATGTGAAAGAGAGATCACCTTCCAGGAGACGAGCAATGCAGCAAATTGAGTTGTATGTTTTCATTACCGATAATTCTAGTGATCGGACTGGATAGTAAGATAATGTTTGTCTTTGAATTTTACAAGATATTTTATATTTTGATTATTTAAATTACATTCATACAAAATCGATGCGATCATTCATTTGCTTAAAAAGAAAGGGAAAGAAAAAGGAAAAGAAAAGATAAGATGGGCTGCCCGATATTTTCTTGTGGATGCCCGCACGACATGCGGATTGGCATGGCGATACATGATCTGGACTATTGACATGTTGACATGTCACAGTTCCTCCCACCAAGAAAGTAGTCTTGGGTTGTGCTTGGGCAATGAAAAACCCACCAAGGACCTCTCCCACTTAATAAAGTCGTGGCTACGCCGATATCTTTCCATGGGCATGCTTTCTCATCATTTCATAAATAAAATACTACGGATAGCGACTAAAATATTGTCGTTGTTTTCACTTTTCATGGAAGCAAAAAAAAAAAAAAAAAAAAAAAAAAAAGAGGGTGAAAGATCCGCTCCTCCTTCATATACTATATTTCAAGAATTTCATCAACTAAATCCGTTAACACCGATGCCAGTTTTCTGAGATTGACGGTCAATGTTTAAAAATAAGTAATGATAATTTTTGATAAAAAAATATTATGCAAGTTAAAGATATTATAGGGGAAAAAAAAAAGAGAGAATCAAATTAAAGAAAGGCCCGACTTACTCAACAAGACGGCAACCAGAGTGAGAGAAGGAGAGAACAGGACTATAGAGGGATGGTGAAAGCACCCTTGGATGAAAAATTATTATTTACATTATATTTACCATGCAGCCATGCACATTATTAAGTACAATCATCCGTTTTTATGAATGTCATTTGTATCTTAATGCATTATCGTAAAAATGTGTCATTATGTTTTTAATAGTATGAACGGTCATGTGATGCATGCAGGGAATAATTTCTCCCTTTAGAACCCAACTTGTTATTTATGATTTGAAAAGGTCTATAGTGGCATTTTCTTATGAGAGCTGCTGCAAAAAAAAATTTTTTGGCGTACCTGGCCTTCCGTTATCTCTTTTAGTTATACGCAAACCAATTCCTCTTGCAAACGAGACAAGTGAGCAATGACACATGACGTGATCGATATCCTCCTCCGAGTCGAGACAGAGATCGCAAAAGGTCTCATGCTGGTGTACGAAACTCTGAGAAGCAAAGCAATGATCTACGAGGCCTAGGAAGCTCGCGACCAAAAGTTACGGACCCTAGGAGCCAGCTAATTAGTCCTTCCATCGGAAGCGGGATTGAGAAGTAATGGGATTGAAACCTCGTGGAAAAGTCTTGTGGTTCCCCATTTCTCACACCACGACATGATGTGTATGATTGGATGCACGAGCTGTAAAATTCTTTTTTATTTTGAATTTTTTGTTAGACAAAGAATCTGTTTCAACTGGAGAATTTGTTTTTTTTTTTTTTTTTTTGATTTTGGTTTTCAGGATTCCCCTGACAAGATTCTATTTTCATGACATTGGAAACACTCTCCCGATTTCTATTTTAATAAAGGCCGAGAGCTAGACTCGGTGAACATTCCAAGCTTTAGAGAGGATCTAGTGAGACTGCTTTCATTATAAAAAACATTATAAAGAGAGTTTATTATATTTTTTTCTTTAATTTTGTACATTTTATATAGTGGATTAA
This sequence comes from Areca catechu, assembly GCA_021397845.1. NCBI lineage: Eukaryota > Viridiplantae > Streptophyta > Magnoliopsida > Arecales > Arecaceae > Areca > Areca catechu. The sequence goes on along the minus strand of CM038049.1, from coordinate 15,521,584 downwards.
ATAAAGAATATTAAGGAAGTCTTGTCCATGAATGTAGGTCAAGGATTGTTAGATCGATCATGTATATCTAGTGTACTTTATTTTTTCCTGCTTTTATATTACTTAATTATCTCTCTTTTGTATTTTATGATTTATTCAAATTTATTTTATCTATAAAATGATCATGTTTTCGTTGTGCTTGTATGTCGTATGGATTGAGGTATCCTCTGTTACCTTTCAGCCAATCCTTTCAGTTTGGTATTAGAACAGGAAGATTTTTTGTAGGTAGTTTGATTTGAAATAATGATGGACAAGATAATAACAAAATATGAGACACCGAGATTTGATAGATTAAACTTTGTGCTTTGCAAGGAAAATAACACAAATTATAAGATATGTCAGATGTATAATATGAGAAGAAATATAGGCTGGCAATGGTGAATCTCTATTTAGCATTGGATGATTCCGTACGTATTATTTAATATCAAGGCTGAGACTATCGTGAAAGGGATTTGGACTAATTAAAGAACAGATGTATAATATGAGAAGAAATATAGGCTGGCAATGGTGAATCTCTATTTAGCATTGGATGATTCCGTATGTATTATTTAATATCAAGGCTGAGACTATCGTGAAAGGGATTTGGACTAATTAAAGAACTTCTATGAACGAAAGTCTTTAATAAATAAAATTATTTGAGACGGTAATTATATAATATGAAGATGAAGGATATGATATCAGTTCAGGAGCACTTTGGTATATTCAATTACATTGTGAGCAAGCTTGTAGTTCTAGATATGAGAATCGAAGAAAAAGAGAAGGCTAGCATTCTACTTTGTTCTATGTTGAAATCTTAGGATAATCTTATTATGACTTGAGTCACGTTGAAATCCTTAAGATGGAGTCAGTTGTTGCATTACTGTTAATAGAGAAGATGAGGTTAAAATCTAGCCAAGAAAGCTTTTCGAGGAAGGCCATGATAGCACAGGGAAGACCTGTGGAGATTGAACATGGTGATCGAGGAAAGGCAAGATTTAAATCCAAGGACAAGAAGAAGGTGAAATGTTGTAATTGCGAAAAATCAGGGCACATAAAGAAGAAAGATTACTGGGTTAAAGGAGTTGTACAAAACCTGAATCGAAAAACTTCTAAAGTAATATAGCAGAAGATCAAGCTAGTTCAGCTACTTCAAAAAATGAAAATGCATTGATAGCATTGAAGAGATATGAACTTACACATCATTGGATTTTGGATTTGAGAGCATCTTTTCACATGACTCATTTTAGGAAATGGTTTCATACATACAAATCATAGGATGGTAGAGTTATTTATTTAGATAATAATACAACATATCTTGTGGTTGGAGTGGGAGATATTCGGATTAAGATATTTGATGGAATAGTTTGGATAATTTTTAATGTTCAACATGTTCTTGTACTTTGCAAGAGTCTACCATCACTTGAAAAGTTTTGTAAGCAAAGCTTGAAGTTTGTAAGAGAGAAATATTAACTGAAGATGTGCCAAGGATGTTTGGTGGTGATGAAGGGATAGCTTATATGTGGTCTTTATAAATTGGTAGGTGAGACTGAGGTGGGAGAGATGGCTATAACAAGTGCAAAGATGTATCTCCGATAGTTTGGCATCTTCGTTTGGGAGAGATGTTTGGTGGTGATGAAGGGATAGCCTATATGTGGTCTTTATAAATTGGTAGGCGAGACTGAGGTGGGAGAGATGGCTATAACAAGTGCAAAGATGTATCTCTAATAGTTTAGCATCTTCGTTTGGGATATATAAGCGAGCGCGAGCTATAAGTATTATCTCACAAGGAGCTTCTTTCGAGGTACAAGTCAATGCCACTAGAATTTTATGAAGACTGTATCTATGATAAGTAAAGAAGACTTTATTTCTCTTCATTGCAACAACGAAGTAAAAAATTTCTTGAATTAATTCATTCAGATACTTGAGAGTTGCCCGATATGTCTCGGATGGGTGTTCCTACTTCACTTTCTTCATTGATGACTATTCTTGGAAAGCCTGAATATATTCTCTAAAGCAAAAATTGATATTTTTGAAACTTTCAAGAAATTCAAGGCTCTTATGAAAAATAAAAAGGATTTAAAAATTAAGTGCTAATGTTCTGATAATGGAGAAGAATATTATTCCAAGAAATTTGAGAAGTTTTATGATGAGCATGTAATTCAGTGGCACCTCATGATTATCGGTACTCCACAACAAAATGGTATGGCTGAGAGGTTAAATAAAATATTCATAAAGAAGGTTTGAAGTATGTTGAGTTCCATAAAACTTGATAAGAAATTTTAAATAGAGGATGTGAGCATGACCTGTTACTTGATCAATCGATCAAAATACCTGGATTGAAAATTTCAAAGAAAATTTAAAATGGCAAATCCAGAAATTATTTCCATCTCTGTGTTTTTGGATGTAATGCTTATGCGTGGATCCTCAAAGAGAAGAGGATAAAATTGGACAAAAATTCTCGAAGGTTCATCTTTCTCGACTATGCTAAAAGAGTGAAGGGGTATCGATTGTGGGACCCTACTACCTACAAGATTATTGTTAGCCAAGGTATCATTTTCAATAAAGAATCCTTTCAAGGCACCAAGGAGAAGCAAGATAACAAAATCATTATTTCTATTAAGTTCTTTGATGCACGTGATGAGGTGCAAACAGAACAAGCACAAGTTGATGATCTGGTAGTTGATGTTGAACTAGGCATGGAGTTTCCGTAATCATCTAAAGATGCTATCTCATAGGAAAAGCCACCGATAGGTCTGAGAGGTCTAGGAGGGTCCTTAGACCTCCCGCAAGGTATGGTGACTATTTCACTTTTTTATTCCTTCTACTAACCATGTTTGTGCTTATGTTGCTTTGGCAGAGGAGGATGAGCCGACTTTATATAGGGAGGCTTATGAGTCCACCAATGCTAGAAAGTGTTATTGTGCTATGGAGAAGGAGATGGAGTCACTTTGGAAGAACAAAACTTGAAAACTTGTAATTTTATCGAATGAGAGGAGTCCTATCAGATGTTGGTGGGTCTACAAGGTGAAGAAGGATATAGATGCAAAATATGGAGAGGTTCAAAGCATGTTTGGTGATGAAGAGTTATGCTCAGAAGCCAGGAATTGACTTTGATGAGATCTTCTTACCGGTGGTTCATTTGACTGCTATTCGGGTTATCTTGGTGATCACGAAAGTCATGGATTTGGAACTTAAACAAATGGATTTAAAGATGGCATTCTTGCATGGTAACCTAGAGTAGAAGATTTATATAGCACAAGCTGAAGGTTTTGTTGAAAAAAGCAAGGAGCAGTTGGTTTATCGACTAAACAAATTGTTATATGATCTCAAATAGATGCCGAGGTACTGGTACAAGCGATTTAGTTCCTTTATTATGAGTTTGAGATTTGATTGATTGGAGGCAAATCATTATGCATATTTCTGCGATTATAATGACAAGAGCTTCTATATCTTGCTAATAGTATGTCGATGATATGATGGTCACAGGGAATAGCAAGAATCGGATATCAAATCTAAAAACTCAATTAGCTAGAAAATTTAAGATAAAAAACTTAGGAGCCTAAACTTAATACTCAGGATGAAGGTGCTATGGGAGAGGAAGAATAAGAAGGTTCTGCAGTATTTCAATATGTAAACTGTAAAACAAGTATCTATCACATTTTCTGTTTATTTAAAATTATCGGCCGAGTAATCACCCAGCATGGAAATGAAAAAGCTGACATGGCCTAGGTACCATATTTAACAACAGTAGAGAGCCTTATGTTTGCCATGATATACACAAGACCCAACATTGCACAAGTAGTGAGAGTTGTGAGCTAGTATATGACAAATCCAGATAATGACCATTGACAAATAGTAAAGTGGATCCTCAGGTATCTTAGAGGGATGTCAAATTATTCACTTGGTTATGGTTATGTGGATTTGGAGTGTATTAGCTATATGGATTTTGATTTTACAACAGATCGAGACAGGAGGAGATCTACTATAGATTATATATTTTCTATGGATGGTGGTGCTATTAGTTGGGAATCTAAGTTTCAGTCAATGATGACGCTATCAACGATAAAGGTTGAGTACATTGTGGTGGCATACGTGTATAAAGAAGCTATCTGGCTCAAAAGGCTTTCTGAAAATTCAAGGTGAAGCAGGATGTGATGAAAGTGAATTGTGATAGTCAAAGTACATGCATTTGGTAAAAAACCTGGTATTTCATTCTTGGACAAAACATATCGATATTTGCTCACTTTGTGAGAGATATTGTGAATGATGGTCTAGTGATACTATTGAAGATTTATACCGATGCAAACCCAATGGATATATTGATGAAGCTTGTGATTCCAAAGAAGTTATATTGGAATAAAGTTTCCCTTGATCTTAGAGCTATGTAAGGAGTGGAGGTTGGCAAGACTTTCAAGGATAATATTCTTTGAAGTTCGGCACATATCTTCAAGTGAAAGAATTGATAGGATCAAAACCCTATGGAAAAGTCCTTGCAGTCTTCCATTTTTCATGCCACGATATGATGTGCGTGGGTTGGATGCACGAGCACGTGAGGAGGCTACAATGTTCTTTTTTATTTTGGTTCCTTTTGTTAAATAGAGAGTTTGTTTCAAATAGAGAGTCTATTTTCTTTTTTTATTTTCATTTTTAGGAGTCCTAATGTCATGCCCCGAATCCAGTACCGGGATCGGCTACGTGACCGGCTGCGTGACCGGCTGCATAACCCTAGGTATCATCCTAGAGAGCATGCCAGGCCTATCCTTCAATTCAATATCCAAGCATGGTAAAGAACAAATTTCATTAATTATTTCTAGAATTTTTCATAACAGTTAACAGATAGATAAAATTCAATTAAAATTTATGATAAATCATAAAATAAGGGATTAACACCTAAATCCTAGTTTCTCACTGATTGGTTCCAAAGCCTGATTGATCTTCCGGATCTGTAACAAAAATATAGGAAAACAAAGGATGAGCTATACAGACTCAGTAAGTTATCAACACCTCTAATATATGCATAAATATGATAACAACAAATTGCAAATATACACAAATCACACATCACAAAACAACCGGTTCACTACAAAATAAAATGCAACATCACATTAATATGCACATTCAATTACAAACGACACGAGTATGGATGGCCAACCATTTACTCTACTCTCCTAGTCCCTCTGACTATGGCCACGATCGGTCCGTGGCTAGCTCTGAAAGAGACTAGAATCCTGACTACACATATCGCACATCGGTCGTGTGCCAGTGATCACCCCACTAGAGGCCCGAAAAAAAACTAACTCTGATATCACACAAGAAAACATGCATCCTCAGCATGTGCTAGCAACTGTCATGCATGGCTAAAAATAAAAAGGCAACTAGCTTATGACCACACATACCGCACATCGGTCATGTACCAGTGATCGTCCCACTAGAGGCCCGGAAGGAGATTGGTCATCATGTGATCATAGTCGGACTAGAGAGCATCAACACCAACACACATGACAATGAATGTAGCCCAATACATATCAAATTATGCCACACACATTTTATATTACATAATAACCACAATATATTTAGCATGTAATACTAAATGTCAAGATAACTTACCTGAAATTGATTCTATCAAGAACATGCGATTCGAATTCTAGATCTTTGATGCTCCTATACTGATAAAGATAATAAATGCTCTGATAAAATAAGTTAAATAATTAACACTGGATCCAAAAATAAGATAAAAAATTCTTCGACCCGGTTTAGAACTAGGCTCAATCTAGTCATCTATTTAGGTTCGATTGATGAAAACCAGATTAATCAATACAAACAGTCTAAATAACCAAACTAATTTTATAAAATTTATTTATTTATTTTTATTCTTTTTCTTTTCTCTCCCTTTCTCACTCTCCTCTTCTCTCTCCTTATCTTCTCTCTCCTAATCTTCTATCTCTTCTTTCTCTTTATTATTTCTCCCCTCTCTTTCGCTCTCTTCTTCCTCTCTCTTCCTCTTTCTCTCTCTTCTTTCTCTCTCCTCTCTTTTTTTTTCTTTTTTATTTCCTCCTCTTTTCTTTTCTTTTCTATGTTTTTCTCCTCCTTTCTTTTTTTTTTTCTTCTTCCCCCCGGCTTCTTCCTTCGTTTGGCTCGAGCGAGCCTCCCATGGCCATCGGAAGCCATAGAAGATGGTCGACAAGGGAGGGAAGGCTCGCTGGTCAAGGCTGGACGGACGGGGGGTCGGGCAATGCTGCTGTCGGCGACCGTTCAGTTCGAGGAGGCCGAGATCAAAGTATTCTTTTTACCTTATTTCTTAAATAGATATCTACGGGGAGGGAGACTTACCGACGTCAAGGAAACTCATGGCCGCTCACTGGAGAGGAGGAAGAAGGCAGCGAGAAACTCGGTGGGGGCTTGCTTGGGTGGTGGTGAGAGGGGGAAAAGATTTATAAGAAAACAACGAGAAGATGCCTCGCCATTCAGGAAAGAAACTCGGCCGATCGAGTCCTCATCCCCTCCACGACTCTCCATCAGGTTGAATCCAACTCCCCGATGTCCCTCCATCTGCATTCTCCGGCGAGATCAACAGTTGGATAAACAGGGGCTCGATCCCCTGTTTCCGTCCCTTTTTTTTGGGTTCTGAAATAAAGTCGGCAAGGGCTACCGACTTCAACTCAAGGCGGCCCAGTTAAGCTGGGCTTCATATTCTTCCCTCCTACAAAAAATTTTGGCCTCGGGATTTACAAAAAAAATCTAAGGCTTCCAAAACTCAAATATGTGTGATTCAATACTCACATGTACCATTCTGTCCAAATTTAGTAATCCTAGTAAGAGTCTCCATTCTTCCATCATGATACACTTTCAATTAATTCTAATATATTTAGTCCACTACACTTTCGCTGCGCACTCTAATATAAATTCTTTTCTAAATCCTTTAATTCTATTAGATGAATTTTTGACAAGGATATCAATTTTTATTAGAATCTAAACCAAATCTAACTTTCAGATAAAATGAGATCAAAATTATTAAATTTTCTTGTTCTTATTAGGCCTCGAGCATATCACATCAAATTTAAACTTTAATCCATTCTCTACATTTAAAGCCTTTGTCAGAAATTATACCATCTAAAATATTATCCCTCATAAACTAAACCCATACAAGTCTTCCAATATCCATTTCTTTGCTCAATGTAATATCAATAGTAAGGTAATCTAAATCTTCTCATAGATCTTAAATTTGACTTGAAATTTATCAAATCCAATAATCTCCAACATATATATATAGAACATCAAGTAATCCAATTGAAGAGTACTAACATAAGTCGTCAAAAATTTTACCAAGATATGCATGCCATGTCCACATAATATCATTAATCCATCAATAGCAATTACAAATCTATGCATTATCCCAAACACATTTTTTATTACATAATTTCAACAATAATCCACATACAGATTTATTGAAAGATTTTCCTTCTTAATATTATAATTCATAACCTATATCATAAACATCTTACAATAGTCCCCAAAATTTATAATCCAGTAATTAATAACAAAATTCGTATGCTATCATAATCTTCATCCATATCAAGTTTAGGATTCTAATATCATTTAATTAATAATTGAATATACATATTCAGCGTAACATAACACATTATACTTCCAGGTCAACACTTTGAAACTCGATCAATTCTATTTATTAGAGATAAAGATACATCTTATCCAGCTCTTCAATATCCATAATATGCTTACTTATCACGATCAAATAGTATCAATCATTCAACCTTTTACACTCATCCAAGATCAATCTCACGACAAAAATCATGTTCTTCTTTTGCATTAATCATATACCAGATCTTATGCCCAATACCTAGGAATTGGAAATCCAAACTTCGAATCCATTCTTGCAACTTGTATCATATTCCGATTGATCATAACACTAAGTTTAAATACCTCTTAAGTCACAGTCCATAATGATCATAATCTAAATTTTGATATCACTCAAATTATATTCTAATCATTTATATCACAGTCTATAATTATATCAAAATTAGAATTCCAAAATAAATTAAATCTATAATATAACTCAAAATATACATTCATATATCCATTATTTAGCCTCGATGATATTCTTTCAAAAATTAAGCTAGGAAAGTTTAATCCAATATTTTATTCGAACAAGTCTTCTATACTTAGCAAAATCCTTAAAACTATAATATACACCTATCAAAGAAAATTAAATAAATTTTTGGTATCGATAATTCTTCCAGAATATTTAATCAAAATTCTAATTCTACCATACTCTCACTAACTAAATCATCTTGATCTTAAACCTTTGCTCTGATACCACTCTGTCATGCCCCGAATCTAGCACTGGGATCGGCTACTTGGCCTGCCGTACAACCCTAGGTATCATCCTAGAGAGCATGCCAGGCCTATCCTTCAATTCAATATCCAAGCAATGGTAAAGAATAATTTTCATTAATTATTTCTAGAATTTTTCATAAAAGTTAACAATAGATAAAACTCAACTAAATTTAGGATAAATCATAAAATAAAGGATTAACACCTAAATCCTAGTTCCTCACTGATTGGTCCCAAAGTCCGATTGATCTTTCAGATCTATAACAAAATTATAGAAAAATAGGGAGTGAGCTATACAGGCTCAGTAAGTTATCATCACCTCTAAAATATGCATAAATATGATAATAATAAATTACAAATATACACAAATCACACATCACAGAACAATCAGCTCACTACAAAATAAAATGCAACATCATATTAATATGCACATTCAATTACAAACGACACGACTATGGATGGCCAACCATTTACTTTACTCTCTTAGTCCCTTTGACTATGGCCACGATCGGCCCGTGGCTAGCTCCGAAAGAGACTAAAATCCTAACTACATATACCGCATATCGGTCATGTACCAGTGATCGCCCCACTGGAGGTCCGAAAGAAAACTAACTCTTATATCACACAAAAAAATATACATCCTCAGCATGTGCCAGCAACTGCCATGCTGGCTAAAAATAAAAAGACAACTAACTCCTAACTACACATACCGCACATCGGTTATGTACCAGCGATCACCCCACTGGAGGTCCGGAAGGAGATTAGGTCCTTGTATGATCATAGTTGGACTATAGAGCATCAACACCAACATACATGACAATGAATGCAGCCCAATACAGATCAAATTATGCCACACATATTTGCATAATAATCACAACATATTTAGCATGTAATACTAGAGATCAAGATAACTTACCTGAAATTGATTCTATCAAGAACACGCGACTCGAACTCAAGATTCTTGATACTCCCATACTGATAAATATAATGAAGGCTCTAACAAAATAAGTTAAATAATTAACACTAGATCCAAAAATAAGATAAAAGATTCTTCGATCCGGTCTAGAGCTAGGCTCGATCTAGTCATCTATTTAGATCCGATTGATGAAAATCATATTAATCAATAAAAACAGTCTAAATACCCAAACTAATTTTACAAAATTTATTTATTTATTTTTATTCTTTTTCTTCTCTCTCCCTTTCTCTCTTTCCTCTCTCTCCTCATCTTCTCTCTCTCCTCATCTTCTCTATCTTCTTTCTCTCTATTATTTCTCTCCCCTCTTTCTCTCTCTTCATTCTCCCTCCTCTTTCTCTCTCCTCTTTCTCTCTCTTCTTTCTCCCTCCTCTCTTTTTCTTTTTTTTTTTTCTTTTTTATTTCCTCAACTTTTCTTTTCTTTTCGATTTTTTTCCTCCTTTCTTTTTTTTTCTTTCTTCCCCCCGGTTTCTTCCTTTGTTTGGCTCGAGCGAGCCTCCCATATCCATCGGAAGCCATGGGAGATGGTCGACAAGGGAGGGAAGGCTCGTCGATCAAGGTCGAATGAAGGGGGGTCGGGCGATGCTATTGCCAGCGACCGTCTGGTTCGAGGAGGCCGAGATCAAAGTATCATTTTTACCTTATTTCTTAATCATATATCTATGGGGAGGGAGACTTACCGACATGAAGGAAACTCACGATCGCTCACCGAAGAGGAGTAAGTAGGCGGCGAGATACTCAGTGGGGGCTTGCTTGGGCGGCGGTGAGAGGGGGGAAAAGATTTATAAGAAAACAATGAGATGCCTCGTCATTCGAGGAAGAGACTTGGCTGATCGAGTCCTCCTCCCCTCCACGACTCTCCACTGGGTTGAATCCAACTCTCCGATGCCCCTCTATCCGCATTCTCCAGCGAGATCAACGGTCGGATAAATAGGGGCTCGGTCCCCTGTTTCTGACCTTTTTTTTTCTGGGTTCTGAACTGAAGTCGGCAAGGGCTGTCGCTCCAGCCCAAGGCGGCCCAGTTAAGCTGGGCTTCACACCTAATAGGATTCTATTTTTGACAACATTGGGGGCTCTCGCTCAGCCTCTATTTTTACAAAGGCCGAGAGCCAAACTTGGTGAACGCCCCAAGCTTTAAAGAGGATTCAGTGAGAGGGATTTCATTGTGAGAAATCTTGTAGAGAGAGTTTCTTATAATTTTTCTCTAATTTTGTACCTTTTGTGCCGTGGATTAAATAAAGGAACGTCGATGAGATCTTGCCAGTAGATGTAGGCCAAGAATTGTAAGCCAAACCATGTATATTTGATGTACTTTTTTTTCCTGCGTTTATATTACTTGATCATCTCTTTTTTATGTTTTACGATTTATTCAAATTTATTTTCTCTACAAAATGATCATGTTTCTGCTGTGCTTTTATGTCTAGTGGGTTGAGATATGCTCGGTTACCCCGGCCTCGGCCAGTTCTTTCAAGAAAAAAACAATTGCTGAATAGCAAGCTCGATCACCGGAGAGAATAGCTTGGATTTTGTGTGTATCCCATTCCTTTTGGTCATTTAACAAGTAGGATTGCTTAAGATAGCAGCCAGATTCATGCAAATTATCCGCTTGCTAAGAGGCATCCAGGACAACCAAGATGGGAGAAAACACTAACATATTTACGAGAGCCAGGAATCCATGTAACATGTCCATCAATTATAGGAACCAGGCTACACATAGTCCTCCATAACGTGGAACACCTTACAGGAGCTTTGTAGTTCTACTATCAATCAGCAAAATTATACTTGGCAATATATTAGGAACAAGGTTCACCATCTCGAATATGTGCTTCGTACTAGTATCAACCATTATTATATGGGTATAAAGCTATTGCCATAAATTCCAGCTTAAGATCGGAGTTGGCACTGACTGACAGGAGCCATTATTGGAATGACTTGTGAAACAAAGTCCATAACTGAAGTTGATTATGGCAAGTACCCTCCAAAATTTAAGTCAGGATTTGGAACAGATGGGAAGCAGTGAACATAGAAAAGAGTTGATTACTGAAAATCCTTGGAGCTCTGGTTATTTACAGAAGAAAGCTGGAAAAACGGGCAGCTCCAAAAGATCGAGCCATTAATCATATTATTGCGGAATCGTAGCCTTCATCCACTTGCATGGATGAAGGAGGTTGTTATTAGCGATATCGCCGGTATGGAATAGCTATTTTTATAATTTGGATGATTGATTATTTGAAATCTCGAAAATGGATTACATGACAAGGAGCTTGTTATGGTACCAAACCTGATTAGAACTAAGTAATAATTATTTTGGAATTAAGTTTGGTACTATCGATAAGCCGACAAATAGGCCAACAAACAAGATAGTAGCAATTGGTTACTGAATCGCAAAGATATCTTAACAACAAGCTTTTCTGACCAACAGATAGGTCAATAACTAGATCGCCAGGATAAGTATCTATCTCTATAGCCGCATCTCGAAGGTATATCCGAGACATCTAAATATTCCATAATAGAAGCCAATTTGACGTGCCGAATATTATTATACTCCTATATTACATAGCAATACAAAATTGGTACAATATTATTATTATTATTATTATTATTTTTTGTACTATCTAGTTTGATACGGTATGGCAAATTGGCAAGTCTTGACTGGAGCAAAGAACCATCTTAACTGTACTTCAAGCTTCAAACTCTACAAACCGGTTCCCCCGGCCGTCACCATGAGAGTACACGAATGCTTTAATGAAATCAAGTTTTTTTGTTCAGAGTAGTGCCGTTGATGAAAGCAGGAAAAAATTATCTATTACTGAGCGAAGCACAAGACAGCTAGTGACAAGATAAGGCAGGAGTTTATTTCCAACCGTCGAATTTGCTGAATTTGACTCACAAGTGGAGTCTAATCATCCCACCCAAATCATGAACCTCGAGATAGTTCCAAACTCCTTACCTGGTCTTGTCGTGTTCACGGTGAAGACAAAAAATTTTCCATAATACTTCTGAGTTGCTTTCCATTTCGTCTGGTTGCCCTGCGACCAGTAAGACAATCAAGAAAAAAAAAAATAAATGAAATATCTGAGAGTCCGATGCAAGAGTTTGGAAACCTTTAGCCATTCCTCTATCAGCAACATTACTAGGGCATGCACATTAGTATTTCTGTGCAAAGAACGGACAAAAAGATCGATCGAAGATCCATGATTGGAAACGAAGAAGTTGGCGAGCCATCGAGGAATCCAACGACTGCTGGGTTAACCCCATAAAGAAACCTATTACCACCAAATCCTCAGCCAAAGAGGACATCATGCAAATTGTCCCGCTGATCTACATCTTAGTGACCATCAACGATTTTGTTTGTTTGGTAGGGATCCATATGGACCATCAAAAAATCTCCCAAAGTACGTGTTACATGTGGGGCCTTTCACACGTATGCGGAGACAATAATTTGGGCATGGCAGCGCCCACCGCCAATAATTCTTTGCGCTGTCTCTCCGATGGCCGGCAGGTGACAAATCAACTCGGCACGTGCCAGGCCGATGCATCTTCCTTTCGGGTCTCTGGCTGTCCCCGGTAGAAATAATTAGCCCCAGAGACGGTGGTGTCGGAACACCGCGCTTCTTGGTAGATCCGGATATAAGAAAATTTTTATTATTTTTATATTATATATATATATATTTTAAAATATTAAAAAAATAATATTATTTTTAAAAATTAATTCGGATAAATTATAGATATGTAAATTTTATAAAATAAATAACAATTTTAGATTTAAGATGTATACTTGCATTCGTCGTTGATCTAATAAATCTATGATCATAAATATTCACATGAATATTAAAAGCCAAGTCTTTCTTCCCAACATCCTCTCGTAACATATGGCTATTCAATGGGATATATAAAAGAAGTGGAGAGAGAATTTAGTCAATAAATAAAATATCATAATTGATCCTTCCATCGTAAATCAAGTCGAGCTAAGATCTATACTATGCCACCTCAACTACACCAACCAATATAAGACGCTTCAAATCCAAAGACTATATACATATCTATCAACACGGACCATATAATTAACCTATTTTTAATAAATCATAATAATTAATAATTAATGTTAGTCCAAAATTAGAAGAACTCTTACATTCTTTCACTTGGATGATATTAATTATGATTTTAAATATATTTTACTTTAAAACGACTCTTGAGTTAAAAACAGTATATGGCCACAAAAATATAATCCATAAACAGTACCTATAAATATCTCGGTCCAACAGTATCAATCATGCCAAATTATGGGAGTCATTGCATCCCTTATTTGATATAAAGCATATACATGATTACAAGCACCACTAATACTATCGGCATAAGTCTTGGTGTGATAGTATAGCAAGAAAATAACATCAAAAAGTAATTCAAAGATAGCATGCTATTTTCATTGTCGGTCCATCAAATTCTCTTCAACATGCTTGAAAATAAAATAAGCAAGAAAAATTTTAATGATTTCAAAACAATAAGCCATTTTATCTCATATACTCAACATGGTATCAATGACGAGACAGTATAATATATCTGAGACTCAATACCTGGTCTCAGTTTTTATACAATAGATACATTAAATAAGAGATATATCATAACAAACGAATTATATAAATATATCGGCAATTATGATATCTCTTTAACTATATACTTTATTACAAGCTAGAGAAATTCCATGGCTTCAAAAGAAGCTTGTATGTTTCCAAACAAACATATCAAGATCTCTCGATAACAAATATGATATTTCTATACAACTGTCATTTTTAAGATAAAGACACATTTTTGAGATATTATGTTGTATTTTAATTCATATGCATATTTAAACCATATAGAAATGTAATCCATCAACTATCATGCCAACAATATATATATATATATATATATATATATATATATATATATATATATATATATATATATATATATATATATATATATATATATATACATATATATATATATAAATACTCATGATAGATATATTAAAATATAAAGAAAATCTATCAAATAAAGTACAAATACAAAGTCATTCCCACTAACTAAGTATAATAAAAGAATTCAACATATCCATATTTTTAACAAGCTTCGTAAAGTATACGGACCTTAAATCCTTGATCAGAGGATCAGCTAGCATGAACTTTATACACATGCACTCGATAGCTATATATCCTTGGATTACAATCCATCAATAAAGCAATCAATGACAAATAAAATTTATCTATCAAGTCAATGCATAAATACATCAAACTATATCAAACTCTCACTAATCCAAAAAACCAAAAGATTCTAAAATATCCATATTCTTAATATATTTTATAAAAACTATAGATCTTATTTATTTAATTAGGGGATCAATAAATATTGACTTTATATAAATGTACTTTACAAAATATCTCCCTTTTAATTAAAATTTCTGACTGTCAAATATTCTATCTCCATATAGATAAAGATAATGAAAGACTTTTATTGTTTCTTCAAAGAACAAAGCTACACTATTATTATGACAAATCTTAAGTATTTTTTAAAATAGAATCAATAATTATAACATTCGGGACAAAGTCTATAATCAAAAGTAATATGTATTGTAACTTCGCAACATACCACAAATTTTGCCTGTATATTCAAAAATACTATCATATTTAATTTTCTTGCATTTCTACGAAACAAACCTTCCAGCCATTCACATATTAAGAAATCAAATTATCATAAAAAATGATATGTTTCCATTTTTTATTATGTGATTTCTTTACTAGTGTTACGCCAACTAGTAATGAAGGTACAATAATTAGTTTATATATATGATGTTGCTCTCCCACTATCATCCAGTATGATGAAATATAACATTTTCATAAATAATTAAAAAAAGAGCAATATCTTATTTATTCACTGATGGAGTATTAATGATTAAGTATTATAGAATAGCCCCAAACATAAAATTAAATAATATTAAGTTTCCTACCAACCTTCTACTCAAAAGGTGTCCTACATAACTATTTTACCAAGAATTTTATCCAAAACATAGATAACAGTTCTTTAGGATCTTATACTAGAGATATCATAATAAATTACGCCCACTCATCACACTTCAAATCATATCTTTTTCGAGTGTGATTTTGCCTCTCAGTCATATCATTTTGTTTAAAAGTTTCAGGCATGGTATATTAAACAATTATCACATACTTATATAAATATTCAATAATACTATTTGTTTATCATATATGGGATCCTAAAATATTATTGATACATCATATCAATACTCTTATCCTTTTCATAAAAGTACTAAAACTTCCGAACAAAATAGAGTTAATGATCTCAAAATACTTAGTTTAGGTGCAATACTCTCTAGTTTTATATTATAAGTCCTAATACTATCATGACATCATATCTCATATTAATTTATCTATTCATCAACTATCTAGATTTTTTTATTAGATTCTATATATCTTTTACTAATGATGTCATAAATCATATTAGATCACTATTCTTAGGTACAACACCAAGAATAGAATAATTATATATATTATAAATAAAATAATTCACTATTTATCACTTTTATAGATAGCTTTATTCTAGATTACTCTTATAAGTCATCTAAGATAGAAGTTAATTATATAATGTAGTATCCATAATTCATCATACTTAGTGCTAGCACAATTCTAGTTTTCATATTTTATTTCAGTCAAAGTCATCATAATGAAAATATTAACTCTATTGAATATAAATACATTAACTGCTAAACAATCTTTATGCACTTGATCAATAAAGAAACATAGATAATATATATGCTAGAAAATCTTTATTAATATTATTATAATGAGAGCCCTTGATCCAATGCTATAAAAATTTTTTTAGAAAGAAAGTGACCCACATAAGATATCTCTTCAACGTATAATATTATTCAATCCCTTCCAAATATCTTATAAAAAGATCTTATAAATCTTAGTAAACATGCCACTTTGATGGTCATTATTCATAAAAATTCATAAACCTTCCGATCAGGATCATCAAGTCATGACCTCCAAGTCAAAAGGACAAAATGACAAATACCATTACTATAAGCAAGAAGGTCATTAAAAGACGAATTGCCGCAAATTAAAGTCCAAGCATAAACAAAAAACTGGTGAGGCTAGAGTTGCTATTAAGTCTAAAAAAGATAAAGATGCATTAACCATCTCCTCAAGTATAGATTTTTCAGATACTTTGATTCTTGATACTGGTTGTTTTTATCATATGTGCCTGCATAGAGATTAGTTCATTTTCTATACATTTCATAATGTAGGTAGAATTTTTATGGATAATAATACTGGAGTACAGAACTGCTGGGATAGAAACAATCAAAATTAAGATATTTGATGGAGTAGTAAAAACTTTGACAAATATCATGCATGTTTCTAATTTAAGAAAAAAATTAATTTTCTCAGTATCTTAGATGCAAATGGATGTACATTTGCAAGTGCTAATAGTACATTGAAAATTAAATATGATACCTTAATATTGATAAAGAGAGAAAAGATAGACTTTTTATATAGGTTGATTTGAAAAACTGTTACTGGTGATGCTGCTGTTACATCCTCTTCTGATGATAGTGATGTTATATTGTGTGATATGCTTGGCTTGGACATATGAGTCAAAGAGTGATGCAAGAATTGCATAATAAAAATTTATTCAATAATATTAAATCATGTAAACTTGATTTTTATGAAACATATATTCTTGGTAAGCAATGCAGGATAAAGTTTGTTACCTCAACCAGTAGGAGTACACAGGTTCTTGAGTACATTTATTCAGATATCTATGAAGCAGCACTAATCACTTCTCTTAGAGAAGTTAAATATTTTATTACTTTTATTGATAACTTCTTCAAGTAGATTTGGATTTACTTCTTGAAGTATAAGACAGAAATATTTGAAAAGTTCAAGTGCTAAAAAGCTGAAGTTGAAAAATAAACAAGCAAGCAAATAAAGATTCTTCGCAGTAACAACAATGGGGGATACACCTTCAATTTTATAAGTTGGACTTGAGTTGGCCTTTAAGCCACCCAATTCTCACCTTGTATTTTTTGGGGACAGGTGCAGCTTAGTCTTGCTAGTAACAGTGGGCATCTCCAACAACTTTTATTGCATGATATGTTTTGCTCTTGCATTGAATATGTGCTTAGTAATATTATAATCGTCATAAAGGAAAAAAAATATAAACAAGTAATTACATGCGGGATGTCTAACACTGACTACTATTTTATCAAGAAACCTTTCTACGTTGCTGCATGGCTTTGGACAATAATCAACTCAATCATTACGTGCATTCCATGTGTCAAAATTTAATTATAATGTAGCGCACCGCCGACGCTTGTTGAAATGGATAAACTGGAGAAGGGTTTCTCAACAAATATAATCTCAACATTGGTCACAAATTACTTCAATTTTACGTGACAGAATCGTATCTTTAATTTTACCGAGCGATTTGATAAGTGATCGACCACTCCTATTGAACCTGGACCGATAGGCTGGGAAAAGTCCATGCCAAGATTGGCCCAAGGTCTCCCTTGGATCCAAACCACAAAACACAGGCCTGGGTGCTGCCCAAGAATGTGCCAAACATAGCAATAATTCCTTAGAAGCATAAGCTAGGTTAAAACTTGTTCGGGCTTCTGAGAGTCAATCAGTCATCTAATTCTCAATTGCCTTCTTTTTTTCCTTTCCATCAGAGTTATTCCGCGACAACTTACAATAATAAGGGAGAAGAGAGAATAGGAACACTTAAAAATACAGTACAACAAAGAGTTGTAGGCTATATCCCGAAAGAATGAATCCTTCTATTTGAATAACTTTTTTTTTTATTTCCTAAGACATCCTGATCCTTAATGTATAGTTCCAGGATTAACCGGTGTGGAATTAGTCGTAGCTATGTCATATGTTTATGTTTCTAAGTGATGTAACATGTATGCCGCTACGGCGGTAGTGCAGTTGGTAGAGACGCAGTCCTGTCTCTCTCCGATCACAGGCTCGTGGCATGAATTCATGGATGACTCGATTAAATTCCATATTTCTGGGAGCACATGATTGGAGGGCGGGATGGCTGCTACTTTGGCATCGTAGCGATGCCAAGCTGACGTACTCATCGGTTGGTGGGGAGGGCACGCGTAAAAAAACTTGCGACCCGAATCGAACAATCGCCTGATAGGGTAGGGCCTGATGGAAGAGCTATGCCAGGATTTATCCCACCTCACTTTTGTTCTATCTAACCAAAAAAAAATAAAAAATGATGTAACATGTATATATGCGAAGTTCATATCATGACAAATGAAAAGAAAATATTTAGTATACCTCTTAGCATACCATGACTAGGGATGGCAAATTTTACCGATCTGATGGATATCCGATCCGATCCGATCCTGATAAGACGGGTAAAATCCAACCCGCCTAATTTATAAATGGATATGGGTTATATAAAAAAAATCCAACTCGGATTCGGGTCGGGTACAGATAGTAGTACGTCCCGATCCGAACCCGATCCGTTTATATAAAAAATAAAATATGTTTATAAAATATTTAAGTAAATTGGATATGAAACGGATATACCCGACTCGATCCAACTCGACCCGATTCGGCCCGTCTGTTTGGCTTTTAAATAAACTAAGTTTCATGAAATCGGGTATATTCGATCCGAGATGGATATAGAATGGATATGGAGTGAAT
Organism: Areca catechu; assembly: GCA_021397845.1. NCBI lineage: Eukaryota > Viridiplantae > Streptophyta > Magnoliopsida > Arecales > Arecaceae > Areca > Areca catechu. The sequence goes on along the minus strand of CM038049.1, from coordinate 15,502,522 downwards.
AATTTTTTAGAGGGACGGATATGAATTTTGGATGACGTGACTCAAATCCGATCCATTATAATCCCTGACCATGACTGGCTTTATTTTTTTTGGCAAGCCCTCGGGGGTTAAAATAGACAACGAAAAGAATCTGGTATCATTTGTGGCGCATAAAAACGCACTGTATGCTTAAAAGGAACGCGAAGAAGTACTTTGAAAAATATATTGAGAATACAAAAACCTAGATCGAGCTAGGTTGCTCAATCTTTAAACCTAGATACAAATGATAATTGATAAAGAACAAAACTTTTTATAAGTCTAACATTCCGTGGTATTCTTGTTGGAGTTCACCGCTGTTGCTCCCCCGGCTCCCAGTTCAATACTGTAAGAACGAGGATCGAGGAACCATTAAAAGCATAGCGAGAACGTACCTTCTTCTCGCACCGAAGGTGACGTTATCGCCAATCGAAGGCAATAAATAGCGTTAGGGCATGAGACATCGGCTCCCGCCACCAACAGAGAAGAGAAAGAGCTCCAACGAAGTCGGCGTTGTCGCCCAAAAAAGTGGTTTGGCAGACGAAGCTCGAAACCGCCTGCCCACCACCAAAACCCTCGATCCCAAATCCCCTACAATCTGACTCCAGCCCTCGATTACTGTCGGAATCGAGCTCCAATTCCCTCAAGTCCTGCCCCGATCCCATTGTTTCCGATCCAGAACAGGTTCCGATCGTCCGAGCAGTCGGGGGAAGAACGAGCTCCAAGAATAGCGGGATAAGGAGAAGAGCGAGGAGAATTCAATGTCGAAGTTGAATTCGGAGCGAGCCGAGGCATCCTCGGTTGGTGGTGGAGACTTTGATGAAACTGTCGGGAGATTGGAGGAGCTTTGGATCAGTGGAGGAGAGCCGGTATAGTAGGAAGAACAAATACGGACGAATAACCAGCTGCAAGACCGCAAGAGGATGAGGTACTCTCGATAAATATCCCTTCTTGGAGCATTTGAGCTTGATGAAAAATATATGTAGCTAAAAAAAGCATGACATCGTGTCTGTGTTTTGACTTCGCGTATCATGACTTTATGTGATAATATAAATATAAAAAATTATAATATAAATACAAAAAAAATATTTTTTTAATAAATCGGAGAAATGGGCCAAGTTAGACGGGTGTCCCCCGTTCAATTCAATTTTTTTATCGGATTTTATTATTGGACCTGTTGCGGCAACTTCTTTCGAACCGGTCTTGGACGGTTGGGCTGGAGCGCTCTTCTCCCAGATCCTGCAAAAAAATTTTCAAGAACCGGTGGTATTCCGACGGGACACTCCGATGAGAACAATAGAATGGAGGAATCAAGTGGAGATAGCGTATAGAGCAGGAAGAGAGTACTTGTGCTTACCGCCCTATGTCCCATAGTTTACCTTATATAGGCGTGGAATAGTGTCAAAATTCGTTAGGGATGAAGCCCAAAAATATTGATCTACCTCTAGGAGAATCTGAAGAGTGACCACGTGGCACCAAGATAGGACGACATCGTAGAAGTGGTGGAGTAGTGGTGCTGATTCTGTTAATCCTGGTACTAGCTAGAAGAGGCTTTTGGAGCTTCCTGAATCAACTTCACAGTAGCCTCCCAAGAATAGGGCGGTCGGACTTTGGCAGAAGAGGAACCAGTCGGATCTTCGTGGCAGCATGTTCGTCGGACCTCCGATGGAAAGGATGACCCGGACCTCAGCAAAAGTGGGTCGGCTGGACCTCTGATGAAGGAGGTCAGCCGGACCTTAGCATAAGTGGGTCATTCGGGCCTCGACTTCGATGGGTCGGCTGGATCTCTGGCGGAGTAGATCAGCTGGACCTCTGATGGATTGGGTTAACTGGAACCTTATCAGAAGTGGGTCGTTCGGACCTCGACTTCGATGGATCGGCCGGACCTCTGACGGAGGGCGTTTGGACCTTCAAAGGAGAGGGTCGGTCAGACGTCTGTAAGGGCGGTCCGGTCGGACCTCAGCAAGAGTGGCGGCCCGGTTCGATGGTGAGCCGGTTAGGTATAACAGGACCTATACCCAATTCGATAAAAGATTGTGCTACTCCGGATCGGATTCATAATAAAAATCTTTGACTCAATGAACTATTCAAATTGGATCGGATCCATATATAACTAAGCCTTATTCTAAAAAACTTGGATTTAAATAGGATTCAAATCAAATAAAAGTAATTATATTTTAATTATTATATAGCCGGCTACTATTAATTATATAAAATATTAAAAAATAATATTTTTAAAATAAATTAGGATATAAAAATAATTATAAATATATTTATATTAAAAATATGATTCATATAAATTTTAAATCATAATTTATAAGTTTAGATTATAATAATATTAGCAAGTTTGAATTGTATCAGATCAAATTGGATCCAAATTCAATAAATTTAGATCCGATCTTTAAAAAAAAAAATGGTCCAATTTTAAAGCCCCGCCTAGGTTATAGATCCTTGAAAATCTATCGGATCGGATCATATCATGGATCAACTCGATCCATTAACAGCCTTAGAATGTACCATGCATCCATGATATTTATTAGTGCGAGAGAATATATACCGTAGTCATGTAAATGTGACCTTCATGTAGTTCCTAGCTAGAAATGAGGTTAGACCCTCAGCAAATTACTTATAACCCTAGTGGATGGTATCAAAAGTCCCCTAGTGGATGGTATCAAAAGTCGTGCTACCCATGCAGAGCATTTTGCAAGGAGGGATTTTAGTATTTGTTGATAGCAATTCTTTGTTTTCTCTTTATCTCCTATGTTGCTGAGAGGCTGAGAGCGCTCGTAGAAACTCTGGGATGCGGCGTCGAGGATTTCCGTTATATCCGAAGGTTCAGCTCCTGAAAAAAAAAAAAAAAAAAATCACCTGTTTTGTTACCTGAGGAAGTTGCAACAAATCGGAATATTGTTAGCACCAAATCACAACTGCTAGGAGGCATCTTAGCGTCACCGTTCTTTCTCGATTCCAGCTGTCTGTAATTCTGTTAAAAAGGCAAACACAATTGACCTACCTGATTTTGCTTCCCGCTCTTGCCATACGCTCTGAGAGAATGAGCATGAAAGAAAATATGGTTTGCCGGTTCCTCCATGATTCCGTACAATGTATACAAGCTGCCGGTGCTTTCCGATTCCTTTTTCTCAAATATTCAGCCGTAAGTAGCTTGTTTTTAACTGCTAACCAGAGGAGTTTGGTTTTTTTATGGCAGAGGCAGTTTCCACTTTCCACAGGTAGCTGAGTGGTGATGTCACTCCTCCATTGATAAAAACCAGATAGCAGTTTCTTACCGTAAACGCTTTGGGAAGTAGTGCCACTTCCATTCCATTTTGTCATCATCTTCCTTGTGTGCCAGGTTGTTTAGTCTTTTAATAAGATTGTCAAACTCTTCTTTGCCTCTACTACTTAACCTCTAATGAGGGGAGATAGATGATGAAGTCTGCAACTGATACATAAGACATTCCTAGCATTTGGTAGAGAGTTGGATGAACTTCCTTCAGGGGTCAATCACCTAGCCAGGTGTTATGCCAGAGGGATATGTGTTTTCCTTTCCCCACTTCAATCGATATACTTCGAAAGAAGAGATATATTACCTTTATTACGTCTCCATGCCTCGGATGCTAAAACATAACTTGTGTTGATTGTCACGGGCTTAAGTATTAAGGTAACTTATCCATTGCCGAGAGAGAAGCCTTGATCCAAGTACTCTATAGTCTCTCGATGCAAGATTTTAGAAATTAATAGTCGGCGTTACTATAAAAAAAAAAAAAAAAAAATCACATACATCAATATTTTTTAATTACATAAAATATATAAAAGATCAAATTTTGAAAGAAATATATATTTATATTTATATTTATCAAACATAAAATACTATAATTAATTTTTCATTTATATTTTAATAATTAAATATAAATAAATTAAATCTGTTAATGAATAAATATGAATATTTTAAATTTATTAAAAAATATATTAAATATTGGTGAAAAATGATTAGCACCGAACGGGGAGTGCCAAAATAAAAATCCAAAGTTCGAATATAAAAAACCTTAGCTTCCCACCTCCCTCATCCTCTCGCACGCCCTTCTCTCTCGTTTGCACCAAACACCAGCCGCCACCCCTACTCGGCCCTGCCACCCGGTGCCCGCACCCCGCGCCACCCTCGGGCTCCGCGCGACCGCCCTGGCCCCTCTCGTTTACACCAAACGACATTGAATGCGGCCAGCAGAAAAATAGTAGAGGGCAGCTCGTGAGGTTTTCTAAGAGAGAAAGCAAAAGAGGAAGAAAGAAAAATAGTGAGAATGCAAGAGTTCTCCTGGTGATTTTTTCTTGGATGCTTTCAGGCTCAAGGAGCATTCTTGGGACTTTTTTTCCTGTTGGGACTGGTTTTGCATCCAGAAAGAGATTTTGTTTTTCCGTAAAAAAATATATATTTTGTACGGATATAAATGTAGAAGTAAAAAACTCCGAATATGTAAATTTTCTGTGTATTGCTTGTACTGTATTTAAATTTTTGCATGCTTTTCTTTCTCCTCTCCTGCAATTTCCGTATTCTACTGTATACAATTTCCTAACATAATTGGATCCGGTAGCTTCATGTTCCAAGGAGGGTTCAATTTTTCTGGTAGAGTTGTTGTGGGATCGCTTGGCTTCCAAAGCTTTATTGGCTCAAAGAGGTATGCTAATTGCTGATCTATATTATTGTAACTTATACGAATCTGATATCGAAGATACTGGACATATTATTATTTCCTGTTCCTTCACCAAAAGTTGCTAGGGTATGTTGCACAATGCGTGCCAAGTGTCCTTTAATCCGCAGTCTTTGCCGGACTTGATGCAAGGAATGCCCAAGGCAGAGAGACCGGATTTTGGGCACTTTTGGCATGTATTGCGTGGCGGCTCTGGCTAGCTAGGAATCAAATATTGTTTCAGCAAACTCAGGTTTCGCCTGGCTGGTTGCTCTGAGAAGCCTTGACTTATGTTTTACACCAAAACTTTATTGATGTTTTACCTCCGTACGAGAGCTGGGGTGGTTTTTCCTTCACTCATGACTTTTTACTTTAGTTTCTTGGTCACCCCCTGCCTTTGAAGATTTTAAAATTAATTTTGATGCTGTGGTTAATAACACAATTAATGGCTACTGTCGTATTTGTTATTCGGAATTATATAGATAATTTAGTTAAGGCAGTTGGTAAAATTATCCATCTTATCTCAGTGCCTCTTTCCAAATTAACAGTTGCATGGCCTGCCCTTAAGGCAGTTATCAATGATTTCAATTTAGACCAATCTTGACTTAAAGGAGACTCTCTTACCATTATGAATTGGTTAAACTCTCACCCTTCTTTTGCACAGCCTGTCTCTTCTTTGTTGTCTGATATCAGAATTTGGCTGGCACATCGACCACTGGCTATGATCTCTCAAGTTTATTATGAGGGTAACTAGGTGGCTGATTTTATGGCTCATTAGGCTTTTAATGGTGATTGTACTTATTCATTTGGTAACGTGTTATTATGTGCTCTTTTACGGCCGGATCATGCTCAATTGACATTTCTTAGGAATGCTTGATGGAATGTTCATATTAGCATGTTTCCTATTAGCCTCCTTCAATTAACTGTTCTCTTTTCAATGGTGCTGGTCTCTCGGGGAATTCTGCTTTTTCTTATTATATACAAGCATGTTTATTTACATTATCTTTCAGGCTTTCTTCCCAGGCCAGGGGTTCTCTATCTAATGCTGGATGTTCATACTCTATCATACACTGCCTACTCTATGGTGTGCTTGCTCTACTTGGTGCCGGTTGCCTTCTCTGACAATTCAATTTTATCAGATGGTTTTCCTTATTTACTTATATCCTCTACCTCCTTCATTTCATCTTCGATGTCTTTGGTTTGTCAAGCTCACAAGAGCCTAGATGTAGCTATGTCTCTGTGTTATGGTCTCTCTTTACAGCAGGAGATTTCTTTTACCACTCAGTTTGTCAGGCACATGTGGGTACTTTCACTGTTTCATTATTTCTACTGGAATCAAGTTCACATCTATACAGATTGGCACTTTTTAGAGGGTTGCTTTCATATGCTGGCATGTTTATGATTATCTATTACATTGCTTCATCAATTTCTGGAGTCTCTATTACACTATTCATGAAGTGTTCGCTACCAGAAATTTTGGTCTTGCAGTGAATATCAACAATATTGCTCAACCTTTATACCTCCTGGGCGACATTAGCTGGCGACTATCACAGTACTCCTTCCACTTGTGTTTTTTCTGCTCTTGGGATATATTAGCTGGTGACTACCACAATGTTATTATCCCACACTTTAGTGACGTGCTTGTTTTCAGCTAGCTGTTTAATTGAAGTGCTATCTTGGGTTTTCTTTCCTGGAGGATATGCTTGCTCAGTCACTTGTTATCTCACCTATTCGGGACTCTGGTAATCCTTGTACAATACTACCTCTAATTTTGGCTTGCTGGCCCACTGCCTTCATGTCTGTTTGTTATTTTGAACAGCGGGCTTTATCTTGTTCTATTACATCTGTACTCCCTTCTTACTTCTTAATCACATTCTTACAGCAATACTCCGACACCACACACCCCCCCCCCCCCCCACAAAAATAAAAAAAAGAAAAAAAGAAAAAATATATGAGCTCTGTTTCAGGTAAGATTAAGCTTACAAGTAGACCAAAAGGGAAAAGGAGCACGGATTCTCTACAATGCACTATAATGTACAGTATACTATATAGCCATCCATTGCATGATGGTTGGCTAGCGAATAATGTACATGCTGTTCATACATGCGATGCGGGTTGTTTGCTAGCCATCCATCATGCGATGAATAGCCTGTATGGTGCACTATGTAGGGTTTTGCGTGATGCTTCCAAGCCTTGAAGGGACTTGAGAGGTCATGACAGGGATGCTGGAGGTAATTCCTGGAGCTTGGGGGCGTGTCCCAAGCAGATTCCTGGAGGTGTTCCAGGGATGCTCTAAGTTTGAGTATTTTTTCATGTAACTTAGGGGGGAGTTTTTTTAAAAGATTGTAACATAACCCAATTGGGTTATGGGATTGGATCCAGGTTTGTTAAATTGGTTAGGAGGTTAGCTTAGTTGGTTAGATGGTTAGTTGGTTGGTTGGTTAGCCCAACCATCCAGGATCTTAACCGAATTGTTGGTTGTAACCAATTGAAGCCTAACCATATAGGAAGTTCTAACCAGTTTATTATTGGTCTAAGAATTCAAGTCCTAATCATCTATGTGATTGAGTCCTAACAAACCAAGAAGTGGTTAAGCCCAAGAATTCAATGAGTCAAGAAATCCAAGACCAAGAGGATTTCACCGTCCACTCTATTTAAGAAGTGGGGCGTGCGTGGGAAAGGAGAACTCCAGTTTGCATGAAGAAAGAAGGCCGTGGGGGGAGCGCCCCCCTCTGGGGGGCATCCATGGTTTGAACCTTGTGACCGTGAGGCTTGGCTCACGATCCAAGAGGAGCATACAAGGATTCCTCACGGTCATGAGGAAAACCGTGAGGGGGAAGACTTGAGGACGCCCTTGGGGGCATGGACCATGGAGAGCCTCCTGAGTTTTAAGAAGGCCACAGTGAAGGGCTATAGAAAGGCGCACATGGAGGGTCTTTCATGTAGAGGGCTTGGTACCGTGGGGTGTTCAACGGGCTTTGGAGAATGGATGCACATTGAAGTATTGTCTGTGCGTGGCATACGTAGGTTTTTGGGACGTGAGGCCTGCAAGAGAAGACGTGCGGGACAACGAGAAGCTTCTGGGATTTCAAAAGGGGTGCTGTCAAGTGTTGTTTTATTTGTTGTAACAAGGTTCTTCTTTAAATGAATAAAGCAATATCTCTTTTTTTTCTACATCTCTTCTTCTTATCTGTTTGTGAATATTGAATTCAAAGAATAGATTGTTGGATTGTGTTCTTCCACATTGCATCCGCTGCATCCGCTGCTTATATGCACTGGTATGGATCTCCCAACAAGTGGGATCAGTACCTGGAATTTCCCCAACAACTGGTATCAGAGCTTGATTTGAGCTATTGTTCGAGTGGAAGCAGAGCGGTTTCAGAGCCGCTGGTTTGAAGGTGGAAGAGGAGGATTCAAAGAGTACATCGAGGCAGGCGAAGTTGTACGTGGAATGGTATCCCATGTGGATGGAGAAAAGAAAATCCCGGATTTCTCAAGTTCATCGGAGTACATCAGTAGAGACGATGCCAGGGGCAGCTCAGGGAGATAGGAGACAGTCTCAGGGAGCGTCGGGGGTATTGGGCAGTCTGGAGTGTCCCGGTATAGCGGCATTGGCCTAGGGACGGAGACTGGAGCTGATGGAGATGGTAGCTCAGGGAGATTGGGGACAGGTCTCAGGGAGCGCCAGGGATATCATGCAGCTGGGAGACATGCTGGGACATGATGGAGCAGCCAGGTGGAGATGGTTGCTGGGTTCAGTCGCTGGGTTAGCAGAAGAGTTGGGATGAGCTTTTGATTTCGAAGGAGCCTATGCGATGCAATGTATCCGAAATGGTCTCGGAGGGATCCGTATGATGCGGAGGGTCCGAGGAGGCAGCGATGGTGTTTGAGGTACGGTGGCAGTTTCAGCAGGACAGCGTTGAGTGGCTGGCCTCGGGGTTTTTTTTTGTGGCATCAGTGGAACTTCAGTCTTAGGTGGAGCACCGGTGAGAGGTGGCTTCATGGGTGGAGCAGGATTCGACACGAGTTCAGAGCGGGAGGTGCAAGGATACTGGCCAGGTCCTAGCACGAGCATCAGGGATGCACTTAGCCAGGTGGAGCAGAGTTTGCAGAGATTGCAGAGATTGGCATGGCTCTGTGGAGATGGTGTCAGGTAGAGCTCCAGTTACAGCGAGTGCCGGTTCAAGTTCGCTGTGTTCTCTCCAAGGAAGTCCAAGAAAAAGTCTGATGCAGTTGCCAGGCAGAAGAAAGGCTACAATCGTGGTGCAAGAATACAAGCAAGGATCTTCAGTTATGGAGGCGGTCATCCCAAATGATGCGGGACGAACCTAGGACTGATGAAGAACAATAAACCAATTTTTTTATAATTTTTTTAGACATTAATTCAGTGGCTAAAGATCCAAAATAAGAAAGAATCAGCAAAAAGACTAGTAATGCCAGAAACTAACATACCCGCAAGATAACTCATGCAGAATAATCAATTCCAGGATCTGAGAATTGAGAAACTCCAAGCTTAGGATAGCGTACCTGTCATCAGATCAAAACTCAAGAGGGGGAAGGCTTTTACCAGGTAGCGATTGTAGTTTCTTGATGAAGAGATCTCTCAGCCTCAGGATGGCACCTGGAAGAACAAACCTTTGGTTCCCGAATTTGAAGGTGATCTGGATCTAGTCTGAAGGCAAAGAAAGCCTCCTCTGGGGAGGGGAAACACCTCGGGGATCTGCAAAACGTCAAGGTTAGGCACGAAATAAAGAAATAAATAGAGAATAATAAGATGAAGTAAAAAGAAACGAACCTAGGACTGATGAAAAATAGTAAACTAATTTTTTTTATAATTTTTTTAGACATTAATTCAGTGGCTAAAGATCCAAAAATAAGAAAGAATTAGCAGAAAGACTAGTAATGCTAGGAACTATTATACCCGCAAAAATTCATGCAAAATAATAAATAGCCAGGGCCCAAGAGTTAAGAACTCCCAGTTTAGGATAGCGTACCTATCATCAGATCAGAACTTAAGAGGGGGAAGGCTTTTACCAGGCAGCGATTGTAGTTTCTTCGATGAAGAGATTTCTCAGCCTTAGGACGGCGCCCGGAAGAACAAGCCTTTGGTTCCCGAATCTGAAGGCGATCTGGATCCGATCTGAAAGCAAAGAAAGCCTCCTCTGGGGAGGGGAAACATCTTGGGGATCTGCAAAATGTCAAAGTTAGGCACGAAATAAAGAAACAAATAGAGAATAATAAGATGAAGTAAAAAGAAAGGGATTAGGGCAAGAAGGGCTGGCAGCAAGGAAGCAGAAAGATCTCTTGATCTGGACGCCTTCAAGGCTGCTTTTCTTGGGCGTGGCTGATGCTTGGAGATCTGATTTGCTGCTTGGGGCGTGGAGAATTGCAATGATAGGGGTCGGCCAACACAAGAGAACAAAAACTAGAACCCAAAAACAGAACACATGAACATCAATCTTAAAAAACAATTCAACAGAGTTTAATTTATAAGAATTGATTGATTACAAGAGGAGGGGTGGGATATTTATAGAGTTCCATGCCCTCTCCTAAAGGGATTACAAGTCTTCTCCTAGTTAGAAGAGGTTTGCATAATTTAAGTGGGAGAAAGACTGTAAAATAAACCTAGAACTAGGAGTATACTAGTTGAATAGAACTTTTCCTTCTTCCATTTGAATTCCTCCTTCTTAGCTTGGACCAAGTCAACACTATGGATGTGTTGGGCTTCATGGGGGGCAGCAAGGGGCGGCCAAGGATGGGTTGGGCGCATGGGCTTTGGGCCCTGAGGCCTGGGATGCCTGGAGCAGGAATATTCCAGGATCTTGGTTCTAGGCTGGAATATACCTGGAATCTTGGTTCTTCATGGACTTGGGCCTTGCATTCACTTGGGCTGGGGTGCAGGTAAGTCTTTGGGATCATGTTATGACCCAGTCTAGAAATATACTCTAACATCTGGAGGGAATCTGGGCATCCAAAAAATATCTGGAAGGAATCAGGGTATCTGGAAAGGTATCTTGGATCCTGGGGTGTCTTACAAAATCCAATAAGCTGATGTAGTGGCCTCTGACTCCTAGATGAGGCCTGGTGAAACTCCAAAATAGGGTAACCTCCTCTCTTGTACAAAAATTAGATTCATACTGGACTTATACTAAACTACAGGACTCGATACTGGACTGGGGTTAAGACAAATCAACTAACCTCAACTTATTACAGGACTCAATCTTAATTGATTACAAAATTATGACACGTGACTAAGATTCTAAAATTAAAACCCTAATCAATAAACCATATGGGATCCAGTGATCTGTGTCTGATTATGGTGTCCCCACCAATTTTCCTGGGATGGAAGGAACTCGACCCCATCGAGTGATGGTCAATTTGGCTCAAGGAAGGTCTGGGTTGAGGCGCGGCAGATCCTCACCAGTGCTCCACAAATTCTCAGATTCTAGCTGACCTTATCATCTGACCAAATACCTTTGATAACCTTCGTCTCGGGTGCTGATGGCTTGATCATCCAGGGTTTCGGTCACTCCTTTCCTCACTTATTGGCCAAATTGTATGTAGACACTCTGGGGTGGGTTCACTCACAAAGGAAGGAATTGGCTCAAGGTGCTCGCTAGGTATTACTGCTAGCTTCCTGTGCTCCATAAGGTCTGAAATGTTGAAGGTTGGGCTATTACCTAAATCAGGTAGCATCTCACGCACATAGGCATTAGGTCCACTACTCTTCATTAGTCTGAATGGGCCAGCTTCGCGAGCAGAAAATTTCTTTACAATCATATAATTCTCTACAGATAATTCTTTATCTTTCTTTCGGGAATTAGCCAATTGTTTAATTAGTTTATTACTAATGTTCAGCTTTTGACTAATTTCTTGATGCATATATTGTGCAGAGGCTATTGCAGGTATAGGTAGGTGATTCAAGGCTATGGATTTATTGGACTCAACTAACACATAATAGATTCGACTAGATTTCCCTGTCAAAGAAGATTTATTGGACTCTTTGGGTCTAACCTAACATACTATAGACTCTTTAGGTTTGACCCTAGCATGGCATGCACATGAGAATTTACTATGTACTCCTACTAGGTGCCATGGGGTACGCCAGAAATATGATGCAAATCTAACATGTGCAATGAATGAATGCAATATGATTATCCCTATAAAATGCAATCTAAGGGTTAGAAAATCATGAAAAGTTTCAAAAAAGGATAGGAAATAAGAAGTGGACTCAGGGTTAGTCGGATATGGTAGGAAGTAAGAAAAGGGTTCGGGATTAATCGGGCAGAGTATGATGCAAGGAGTGTATGGGATTAATCCTAGACTAATAAGGTTGACCTTATGGGGTTGATGGGTACCTACATGGTTTATAGTATGGAAGAATGGATCACTAATCTTAGGAAAGAGATCGTCAATGAGAGCTATAGGATGGGATTCTTCTTAAGGGTACTGATAAGCTAAATCCTTAATAAAGTCATCTGGTTCAAGAAATTTAGGACTAGGCTCTATAATTGGGTCCTCTTCTAAAGTTTTCTCAGGTGGTGCTCTAGTAATAGGATCTGGGTTCCCTTCCTCTAACTGCTCTTTCATTATTGCCTGGGTGTGATCTGGGCCATCTAACTCTGGGTCGACTACTATGTGGGTATGGTCAGGATCAACCGATTCTAGGGTGGCTTTTATGTGGGTATCTATTGATTCAACTAACTCTAAGTCTTCTATGGGAAACTGCTCTTCTTCCTCCTTGTACTCGTCCACTAGGCTCTCATCAGCTTCATATATCTCTTCTTCAATGTCTTTCTGGTGAACCAATGGGGTGGTAAGAGGGGTTTGGTTAATGAAAAATTGACTAGGGTATGGGGTAACAGGAGTGGATAAGCTAAGGGTTAGGGATTCATTGGTTATGAGTTCAAATCTAGGGATATTAATCCCATAGGGTTCAGGTTGACTGAGGGATAGTAGGTTACTATTGGGTTCATATCTAGGGACTATGGGTTCCTGGGGTTTACTGGATTGGATCATTTGGTCAAGTCTTTGATTTATTTGGGTATTTGATTGGTTAATCTGGGTAAGTTGATTTTGGGTCTGGATATTAGATTGGTTTAGTTGGGCAAACTGGTTTTGGGATTGGAGGGTCAATTGGGAGATAATCAGATCACTCATTGCCTTCATGATAGCCTCAAAATTGGAATCCATGGCTGAGTCAGTTTGGGGTTTAGACTTCTGATATTGAATTCCTAATCTAGTGGTCATACAATCAAATAATCAATCAAAGTGGAATAGTGCAGCCAAGCATGCAAAAATGGGTTAGCTTAATCTAGGATTGCCTAAACCTAGAGCCAAAACCGAATGGGTCAGCTCAACTTACACTTAACCCAGCAACTAATCCTTCCTCTGGCCAGGTAGAGGGTGGGAGTGTGGGAGGCCCCCCTGCTTTCACAGAGACCCAATTAAAAACCACAACACCACTTAGGTTGTTTGACTCTAGACCCTCAGCCTTAGACACCAGATTTCAGTAATAGCCACATGATTAAACGTACTAGTTGGCCCACACAATTCGAACCCGACCTATTAGGTGTCACCTAGCCCTCTAGGGCAAATTAGGTCTAATTAATTTTAATTAGGCTTGGGCGAGGATGCAAGGAGATTGTTTTGGGCCCAAGACAGGTTATGACCTCCTGCCCTGATCTGAGATAGAGAAAGTGCTCTTAAGATTAGGTTAATCAAATGATACGCATTCAATAAGTCCTAATGTAAACTAAAATAATCAGAAAAATAAAATATTTTTGTGTATTTTATGATGTAGCAAGTTATGTTTAAGTTGATTAGGTTAGCAATCAAATTAGGCTTGGGATTGGGGTGTGTGGAATTTGGTTAGGTTTGGTCAAGTAAATACAGAAATTCAGGAAATTAGGGTTTTAGAAGATGTAAGATTTGATACAGTTATTGATGCAGAAAAAAATCAAAAAAAATCTAAGATAGAGGATGGATGGTGATGATGGACTCTACCAAATTTGATGTAAAACAAAAATCATATGATGATGCAAATCCTAGGGTTTTCGGACTGATGCAGAAATCTCAAGTTTTCAGTTAGGGTTTCTAATATGCCAAATTTTAGTGAATTAGTTTTCTATAAAATTAATTAAAAATTATGATAAAATAGAGGATAAGACACAGAACACTTAATCAAGTTTTCATATAAAAATAAAATTCTTAGGTGATCAAAATCAGACAAAAAACAGACACCTAATGCAGTGGACATGATGTGGAAAATTCAGGAATTACGGTTTTGTGACTCAGATGCAGATGAATGCTATCCTAAACCTGCTATGATACCAAACTGATGCGGGATAGACCTAGGACTGATGAAAAATAGTAATCCATTTTTTAAATATATTTTTTAGATATTAATTCAGTGGCTAAAGACCCGAAAATAAGAAAGAATCAGCAGAAAGACTACTAATGCTAGAAACTAACATATCTGCAAGATAACTCATGCAGAATAATCAATTCAAGGACTTGAGAATTGAGAAACTCCTGGCTTAGGATAGCGTACCTGTCATCAAATCAGAACTCAAGAGGGGGAAGGCTTTTACCAGGCAGCGATTGTAGTTTCTTCAATGAAGAGATCTCTCAGTTTCAAGATGGTGCTTGGAAGAACAAACCTTTGGTTCCTAAATTTAAAGGCGATCTGGATCTGGTCTGAATACAAAGAAAGCCTCCTCTAGGGAGGAGAAACACCTCGGAGATCTGCAAAACATCAAGGTTAGGCACCAAATAAAGAAACAAATAGAGAATAATAAGATGAAGTAAAAAGAAAGGGATTAGGGCAAGAAGGGTTGGCGGCAAGGAAGTAAAAAGAGCTCTTGATCAGAATGTCTTCAAGGCTGCTTTTCTTGGACGTGGTTGATGCTTGGAGATTTGATTTGCTGCTTGAGGCATGGAGGATTGCAATGATAGGGGTCGGCCAACACAAGAGAACAAAAACTAGAACCCAAAAACAAAATACAAGAATACTAGTCTTAAAAACAATTCAGCAGAGTTTAATTCATAAGAGTTGATTGATTACAAGAGGAGGGGTGGGGTATTTATAGAGCTCCATGCCCTCTCCTAAAGGGATTATAAGTTTTCTCCTAGTTAGAAGAGGTTTGCATAATTTAAGTGGGAGAAAGACTACAAAATAAACCTAGAACTAGGAGTATACTAGTTGAATAGAATAAGAACTAGGTTTCCTTCTTCCATTTGAATTCCTTCTTCTTAGCTTGGACCAAGTCAACACTTTGGACGTGTTGGGCTTCATGGGGGGCAGCAAGGGGCGGCCATGGATGGGTTGGGTGCATGGGCTTTGGGCCTTGGAGGCCTGGGATTCTTGGAGCAGGAATATTCCAGGTATCTTGGTTTTGAGCTGGAATATACCTGGAATCTTGGTTCTTCATGGACCTGGGCCTTGCATTCACTTAGGCTGGGGTGCAGGTAAGTCTTTGGGATCATATTATGACCTGGTATGGAAATATTCTTTGGCATTTGGAGGGAATCTGGGCATCCAGAAAATATCTGAAAAGAATCAGGGTATCTAAAAAGGTATCTTGGATCCTGGGATGTCTCGCAAAATCCAACAAGCTGATGTAGTGGCCTCTGACTCCTGGATGAGGCCTGGTGGAACTCCAAAATAAGGTAACATCTCTTGTACAAAAATTAGATTCATGCTGGACTTATACTGAAATACAGGACTCGATACTGGACTGAGGTTGAGACAAATCAACTAGCCTCAACTTATTACAGGACTCAATCTTAATTGATTACAAAATTATGACACATGACTAAGATTCTAAAATTAAAATCCTAATTAATAAACCATATGGGATCCAGTGATATGTGTCTGATCCTGGTATCCCTACCATCAAAGGCCTCCAAGGGGCGCAGCAGCTGAAGGGTATTGGCAAAGGCAAGGAGGTCCACACAAGAGGCTATCAGGATATGCAGTTATAGCGGGGTTGTGCAGGAGGATATTGCCAGGTTTGCCAAGGCTTGGGGCACCAAGGTGGAGATTGTAGGATTTTGCCTGGTGCTCCCAAGCCTTGGAGAGACTTGGGAGGCCATGGCAGGGATGCTGGAGGCAATCCTTGGTGCTTGGGGGCATGTCCCAAGCAGATTCCTGGAGGTGTTCCAGGGATGTTCTAAGTTTGTATGTTTTCTCATATGACTTAGGAAGGAGTTTTTTTGAGAGATTGTAACATAACCTAATTGGATTATGGGATTGGGTCCAGATTTGTTAAATTGGTTAAGAGGTTAGCTTAGTTGGTTAGTTGGTTGGTTGGTTAGCCCAACCACCCAGGATCCTAACTAAATTGGTTGGTTGTAACCAATTGGAAGCCTAACTACCTAGGAAGTTCTAACCAGTTTGTTATTGGCCCAAGAATCAAAGTCCTAATCATCCATGTGATTGAGTCCTAGCAAACCAATAAGTGGTTAGGCCCAAGAATTCAAGGAGTCAAGATGCCCAAGACCAAGAAAATTTCATTGCCCACTCTATTTAAGAAGTGGGGCGTGCGATGGGAAAGGCAAACTCGTGTTTGTGTGAAGAAAGAAGGCCATGGGGGGAGCGCCCTCCCTCTGGGGGGTGTCCATGACTTGAGCCTTGTGACCATGAGGCTTGGCTCATGGTCTAAGATGAGCATGCAAGGATTCCTCACGATCATGAGGAGGACCGTGAGGGGGCGGACTTGAGCATGCCCTTGGGGCGTGGACCGTGGAGAGCCTCCTGGGTTTCAAGGAGGCCACGATGAAGGGCTGTAGAGAGGCGCACATGGAGGGTCTTTCATGTGAAGGGCTTGGTACCGTGGGGTATTCCATGGGCTTTGGAGAAGGGACGCATGTTGAGGTATTGTCCATACGTAGCATACATGGGTTTTTGGGGCATGAGGCCTGCAAGAAAGAAGACGTGCGGGACAGCGAGAAGCTTCTGGGGTTTCAGAAGGGGTGTTGTCAAGTGTTGTCTTGTTTGTTGTAACAAGGTTCTTCTTCAAAGGAATAAAGCAATCTCTCTTTTTCTCCGATATTTAAATCTTCATTATTGCATAATATTGAATCCAAGAACAGATTGTCAGACTATATCCTTCCACGTTGCTTCCGCTACATCCGCTGCGTATAGGCTTGGTCCGGATCACCCAACAAATAGGATCAGTGCTCTGAAATTTTTTCCAGCACACTGCATGCTATGGTGAATCATGCACCTTGTAAAGGAGGGTTCAAAAAAAGGGCATCTCACCATCCCTCTATTGTATCTCAATATATGTGAGAGAGTGATGGAGATCAAATTGCAATGGATAGCCTATATGATGTACCATATACTGCAGTGCATCACACACCGTGCAAAGAAAGGTTCGGAAAGAAAGGGCATTTCACCATCCCTTAACCATATTTCAATAAATGAGAGAGTGTGTGTGATGGAGACCAGATTGCCAACCTCCTCTCAACTGCAGCATTATTTTGTTACCCAAAAAACAAAAATTGCAGTATTTGTCGGGAGCACCTTGTTTCGGTTGCCTATAGGAGACCCAAGTGAATAGCACACGGGCACATGCAGCACGTGGTCCATGGACAGCAATGCACGGTCCACATAGTCCATATGCATGGGATGTGGTCCATGCACGCGGGATGCGATCCACAATTATTAGGATCATGATCTATCCCACCAGGATAATTAATTTAGAAAAACAAACAGGAAAGAGAAGGGAATTGAAAGTATTTATTCAATTATATAGAAAATAAAATAATTACACAAATTAATGAAAGGATACCTATACTTCCCTATAAACTGTACCTTAGTTACATATGGTTTCTGGATGCATCTTCTTGGAGATTCGGGGCTCTACACAGCACCTCCTTCCCTGAAGAATCTCTTTTTCTTTATTCTTCTCCATCTCTCTCCAAACCTAAACTAATTACAAGAAAAAAAACAAAATAGAACTTTGTCAGTGAAATTGATCTTCTCTTTCTGCTTCGGGGTTCTCCTTTTATAAAGCTCATTAAGAGCTTTCTCTCGATCAAATTTAGAGCCAATCTAAATCAAAATCGCCATATATCACAAGGACTAATCTCAGCCATTTGAGGTGCAATTTGATGGGGTAATCGATGCTCTCTTTCCTTCTTAGGCAAACCAAAGCTTCGACGCCGGATTGAATCGCAGATTCTAAGGACTCCTTCTCCTAGTTGGATTCAATCGTGGCTTCTCCTAGTTCCATATGAACTGCAGTGATGATCGAACAGTGGTAAATGGTGGCATGGTGGCACGGCTGGTCGGTGGTGCTGTTGGTCTTGGAATGCAAGCAGTGGTGTTGGATGAAAATGGGAAGAAGAGGGCCGGCACAGGGAGGAGCAGCAGTGGCTTCTTCGGTGATGGGCATGTTGGATCAAAGGAGGGGGATCACGGCCAGCGGTGATGGCCAAACGGAGAAGAAAACAAAAAAGATTAAAGGACGGTGATTGATCGAGACTTGGATGGTGATAGGTGGATCTCCGGCAGCTCTCTAGTGATGAACGGCTTCTCGGTGACAAGGGAAAGGCATATGGCAGCTTCCCCAGCAATGAAATGGCTCAGAAAAGCCGGTGGTCCACAGAAGGATCTTGTGGACCGATAGCAATGGCTACCGTGGACCACTAGCCATTTCTGTAAACCAGGCAGTCAGTCCATAATAGACCGACTACCTTAATAATCATGCAATATTTAATTTAATTGATTTTTCTTTGATATCAAACTCGTTTGAACTCTGATTTGGGTACTGTTTGCACCGTATTTTAATGGCTAAATTGGGATGATTGATAGACTTATCAGCGGTCCATTTTTTGCACGATTTTTGATTAGTTTTGGATTTTATTTTTGATAAAGTTTGAACATCTAGAATTCTATTGAAGTGTTCTTGATACAGTGACCTATAAACGATTACAAGGTCTATAAAAGGGAGATAGATGGACAAAAGATAGGAGGTGATAGCAGAGAGTGGCTAGAGGGTCTTTTTGAGAATTAAAAGCTTTGTAACAGGTTTGGAGCTTCTTGTTGAAAGATTATTGTACGGGATTAAGAGTATTTGTTCTCCTTTTATAAGTAATTATTTTCACTTATAGTGAAGTCTTACATATCCAATTAAATTATGTTTGTATGCTTTTTTTCTCTTTTTTCTCTCACGGTATCAACTTCATCAACGAAGGTACGATCCTGGACAAGGATCCATATTTTGCCTCATGGGATATTCTCTAACAACCAGTATTAGAGTGAGGCTATCTATATTGCGGTGATGTTGATCAAGGTTAAAGAAAATAGAAAAGATAAGCATAATTAAGATAGAGATCAACCGATATGATGGAAAGAGTAATTTCTTCCTATAACAAGTAAGGGTAAAAGACATGCTCATCAAATAGAGGTCGATCAATGTTCTCTTATGTGAAGAGAGACCGGCTACCATGGAAAATCAAAATTGAAGGTGGTTTCAGATGTAGGCAGTGAGCACGATCCGCTTATACTTAGTGGATAACATGGTGATTCATGTACTTAGCGAGATTTCTCTAACGATAATATGGAAGAAGCTCGAGAAGATATACATGACAAAGTCACTCACCAACACTCTCTTTCTTCGGAAGCAATTCTATCATATCAACTGCTGATGAGCAAAGGGTTGAAGAATGAAAGATGAAAAACATCAAAATTAGAAAATGGCTTCAAGGCATGTAGCAATGCCACTTTTCTTAAGGCCTTATTTGCCCCTATCAAGAAAGATTGATGTGCAAAAGGTTATAGCAAATAGCCTCTAGGATACAATGAAGCCCACTTTTGTTTAATATCGTTTTGCACTAATGATATTAAACTCATGAGCAAATAAAGGAATAAATAGAATTAACAATCCTGTGTACTGAAATCTATAGCAAGACAACACAAAGGATATGCAGAAAATAAATAGAAAATAAGAGGGCAGCAATGTTGTTGTTGTTTTTCTAAAGTTGTTCATAATGGATTATTATAGGCCAAAAACAACCACCACAAATACTCAATAACTATCAAAAATAACTATTCATGTATCAGTTATATCTGTAAGTAGTTTACAAAACTTTTGACAAGGACACAACTTTTGGCAATTGACATAACTATTGCAGCAAAAATAAAACAAATTTCTAGTTATTTTTAATAGCCAGTGACAAGTGCCAAAAGTAAATTAAATATATATACAATATTTAATTTATAATTGATCTACTTGGATAATACTATTTAAACAAATTTATTGTTTGTCCAATGCCTAGTCATATAGGCACGTGTTTGGTTTTTAAGTTTTCTAATGTAGGACTAAACTCTCGACATTTTGAAAACAACTTTTCAACATTCCCCCACCATTTTTAAAATGTACTATTGATGTGGCGGGATTACTGACATGGGGGAGCTGATAGGCACCACGTCGAAGGAAGCTGCAGCGTCGGACGCCACGTCAATTCTCCTGCTCGGACTCCTTCGCCGAGCTGAGCTCCCTCGAGGCAACGAACCGAGCTCCGTCCTCCACCAAGTCAGTCCCACGAGCTCGAGATGCCTAGACCGGAGCCGCACTCTGCCCTCCAGAACGAGACCCTCGGAGATCGAGCCCTGTGGTCGGAGTCGAGCTCAGCCCTCCTCCGCCATGTGGAGCCTCTTCAAGGTCGAGCCCTCTGGACCGGGCCCGCACTCTGCCCTCCAGAGCGAGACCCTCGGAGATCGAGCCCCGTGATCGGAGTCGAGCTCAGCCCTCCTTCGCCACGTGGAGCCTCTTCGAGGCCGAGCCCTCTGGACCGGGCCCGCACTCTGCCCTTCTCCACCGAGGCGACCTCGCAAGCTCGGGGCATCTAGGTCGGAGCGAGCCCTACCATTCCAGCTCAGCCCTAGCTCAGACGCGAGCACCACCATCCTAGGACGCCGGCGAGCTGCCGGGGACTGCATTGGGATGCCTGCCAGACCGCACTGACCGCCTGCAGTCGCTGGTTACACCAGAAAGGGGAGAGACCCACTAATCGAGGCGCCACGCTCCTCACCAACCACCTGAACCACCCGAGAAAGGAAGTCAACCAGGAGATTCGAATCCCAGGGACGGCGGCCCACCAATCGAGGTACTGCCAGGTTTTCCAGAATGAGACGACCAAGGGGAATGTCAGAACACATGACAGCTTCCCTTATCATGGATCGGGAAAGGCTCCTCGGGACATCGCTGCACGCGCCTGATAGCCCGGTGAAGATCCCAAGACGAACGCCCAACGGTAACCTAGTCTACAAGACTCGGAGGTAACAACTACAATACAAGCAAGATATAAGACATACCACTTGAACACAAGTACAAACTCAATCAAAAAGAGCACGGCACCACCAGCATACTCAAGCAAGGGCGGGTGGAAGAGCCACATAGAGACTCCCTCTAGCCAGGCCATTCTTCCCCCGATACACTTGCACCCCATTCTCACACCACTCACTCCTCCTTGTGTGGAGTCCATCAAGAGGGGCTCGATCAGGAGGATCTGTTCTCTTGGGTCGTCACTGACTTGATCATCGGAGTGCCCCCGCCGGAAACCCCGGCCTGGATCACTAATCCCTGTTTTGTAGGTCCAGGACCACCGGACGGCGAGACAGTGAAGGAGGTGCGCTCCGATGCCGACAGCAACTACAGGCCACGACGATCTTGGCAGCAACAACTGTACTTTGAAAATTCTGGAAATCTTATACATAAGTAAAGGCATCGGTTTAATTTGAGCCTTTACATAGTGATCATGCATGCGTTATTACTAGTCAAAATAACATAGTAGACTAATCTTTGAATAGGTAATTCTTTTTGACTTGTTGACCACATCTCATACACAGGACTTCATTATCCATTGAATGCTCAAACTATGCTGACACATTTATGGCCTTGTGCCTGTATCTTTTTCATGAGTGCTGTTAGAGCCAAGCCCTTTATTCCTAGAAATGGCCTTAATTCACACTCAAATAGGTAGACTCTATCATAAATGTCTCATAACATTTACACTTCAACATATTACTGTTATAGGTCTATTAAGGGCACCAAACCCAACCTACTCTTATACATTATGAGTACCAAGCACTGAATTTACTTGGGATGAACAAGTTTGTGCTTGCAATCACCTTTATAATGTACTTTATCTCATTGAACTCAAGACTTGATGCATCATTAAGTACTGAGTTGAGGTTCCATTATTGATGATTTTGGATAATGGGCTTGAGTCCATCCCTATTGATGTTTTAAATACCAAATCTCTTGCAAGTCCTTTTGTTAACGGATCTGCCAAGTTTTGACTTGACCTCACAAAACTTACAATTATCACTCCTTCACTGATCAATTGTCTAACTTAACTATATCTCAATCCAATATGTCTAGACTTGCTATTATAAACTTGGCTATATATTTTTGATAATGTTGCTTCACTATCACAATGTATAGATATAGGGGATATTTGTTTAGGCCATAAAGGCACTTCATGTAACAAATTTCTTAATCATTCTGCTTCTTTACTTGTAAATGCTAGTACAACAAATTCTGCTACCATGGTGTAATATGTTATAGATGTTTGTTTCTTGGAATCCCAAGAAATTGCTCCTCCACTAAGAGTAAAAATACATCCACTTGTGGAAGAACGATCTTCCTTATTAGTAATCCAACTTGCATTCGTAAATCCTTCTAAAATAGAAGGAAATCCATAATAACATATACCTTAGTTCATAATTTTCTTTAGATATTTCAAAATTCTATAAACTGCATTCCAATAAACCTTATTTGGATTGCTAGTATATCTACTTAACTTTCTAATAGCAAAAGCAATGTCCGGTCTTGTGCTTGTTATTGCATACATTAAGCATCCAATTACCCTAGTATATTCTAATTGTGCTATGGGCTTATCTTTATTTAAAACTATTTTCAAATTTGGATCAAAAGGTGTAGAAACTGGAGTACAGTCAGTTTTACCAATTTTTTTAAGTACTCTCTCTCTATAATGTGATTGTGATAATATGATAGAATTATTATTTCTAATAATTCTAATTCTAAGAATCACATCTGCTACACCCATATCCTTCATGTCAAAATTGTCAGAGAAGAACCTTTTGGTATTTTCAACTTGCTCCAAGTAAGTACCAAATATCAACATGTTATCCACATATAAATAAATGATGACACCTTTTCCAGAATTAAATTTACTATAAATATATTTATTGGATTCATTGATTTTGAACCCATTAGCAAGCACAACTTGATCAATTTTTTGATGCTATTGTTTTGGTGCTTATTTCAGACCATACTAAGACTTAACCAGTTTACGTACTTTATGCTTTTGTCCAAAAATTACAAATCTTTCAGGTTGTTCCATATATTCTTCATCTTCTAATTCACAATTCAATAATGTTATTTTTACATCCATTTGATAAATTACCAACTTATACATGGAAAGCTATTGCAATCAACACCCTTATGGTGGCAATTCTTACAATTAGTGCATATGTATCAAAATAATTGATACCTTGCTTTTGTGTAAATCTTTTTGCCATTAATCTTGCTTTGAACTTATCAATGGTTCCATCTACTTTCATTTTCTTTTTGAAAATCCATTTACAGTCAATTGGCTTGGAACAAGGTGGGAGGTCCATCGATTTTCATGTTTTATTCCCCATTATTGAGTCCATTTTATCTTGGATTGCTTCTTTCTAAAATGCAACATCATGAGATTTCATTGCCTCTTCATAGGTTGTAGGATCACTTTCTGTACTAAAACATGGGATATGAGTATTGATTTCTTCTCTTGTTCCTTCTACTAAAAACATAAAGAAATTTGTACTAAAGGTTTTGCTTTTTCTAAGTTTAGATGTTTCCATTTTTGATGTTTCATTTTCTGAAACTTGATCTAGATTATTTTCTATAGTGACTTCTTTGGGTCTAGGAATTGTATGAAATCTTGTTTCATCAAAAATAGCATATCTTGACTCAATAATAGTATTTGTTGCTATTGTACCATTAGGTTCTATAATCATGAACCTATATGCCTTGCTATGTTGTGCTTATTCTATGAATATGCACTCAATTCCTCTTTCACCCAACTTTTTCTTTTTGGGTTTTGGAATCCATACAATAGCTCTGCAACCCTAAACTCTCAAATAATTGAGACTGGGCTTTCTCTTGTTTTATAATTCATATGGACTTATTATATTCCTTTTATTTCGAACCCTGTTAAAGAGATGACAAGATGTTAATATAGCTTCACCCCAAATACCTTTTCTTAAATTAGAATTAGAAAGCATTGTATTAACCATTTCTGTTATCACTCTATTTTCTTTTCTGCTATGCCATTTTAATATGATATATAAGGTGCAATTGTCTCATGAACAATACCAATGGACTCAAAAAAAAATAGGACCATAATACTCTCCTCCTCTATTGGTTCTTAAGCATTTTATAAATATTTCACAATGTAATTCAACTTCTGATTTATAAATTTTAAATTTTTCTAAAACATCATCCATAGAATGTAGTAAATATACATAACAAAACCTAGAATAATCATCTATGAAAGTCACAAAATATTTCTTTCCATCCATTGAAGGTGTACTATGCAAGTCACACACGTCACTATGAATTAATTCAAGTAATTTGGAACATCTATTTACTTTTGGAAATAGAGTTTTTGTTATTTTAGTTAACATGCAAGTTCTGCATTTTTAAGAATTATTACCAAAATCTGGTATTAGTTCCATTTAAACCATATCACACATTCTTCTAAAATTTATATGCCCTAAATGATTATGCCATAAATATGAAATAGAAAAGTCAGCAAAGTAAGCAACAACAATATTATTCTTATTATTAATATTTAGTTTGAACATGCCTTCATACATATAGCCTTTTCCCACAAACACACCATCTTTAGATAGAATAAACTTATCAACCTTAAATACTAATTTGAAGCCATACTTATTCCGCAAACATCCAGACACAAGATTCTTCCTAACTTTTGGTATACAGTATACATCATTTAGAACAAGAGTCTTTCTAGAAATGAATTCAAGTTCCACATTTCCTATGCCCTTCACTTTTGTAGTGGAAGAATGTCCAATGTATAAAACTATTCCTTCTTCCACTGGTTAAGTGGATTTGAAAAAAATCTTATCTTTGTACACATGCTTAGTTGCGCCAGAATCTATCCACAAGTCCACTTCATTTTGAACCATATTGATTTTTGAAATCATTATACAAACTTTTTGTTTGAATTTGCTGAATGTTTCTATTTCAGAAATATACAATCTTTCTTGTAATGGCCAGGCTTCTTGCAATAAAAACATTTGCCTTTCTTCTTTTTTATAAACTTCTAACCATTGGTAGATACTTTCAATTTGTTCCTTCCAGGTTTGCTAAACTGTCCTTCCTCCACAACATTAATCTTTGACATATAAACATTCTGCTCTTTATTGTCATCTTGCCTGTAATACTCTTCAATTTGAAGATGGTTACCCAACTCTTGAAGAGAGATATCTTCTTTTTTATGTTTCAGACTTTTTGTAAAGTCTTTCCAAGATGGAGGTAGTTTGTCAATGATAGAGAAAACAATATGCTTCATCCATATTCAAATTGTGTTGCTTGAAATTATTTAGAATGCATTCAATATCATGCAATTATTCTAAAATAGATTTATCATCAACCATCTTGAAATTATTGAACCTACTAACAAGAAATTTCTTACTTATAGCATCTTTAGTCATGTACCTTTCCTCCAAAGCATCCCATAATTTTTTTGCAATAGACACATTTTGATAAGGAACAGTGCATCAAACATCCCATTTTAAATGTCCATGGCATATGTAGTGATCATTGTCCCACTTCTACCTGTCACTAGTTTGTGCCACAGTTTCTTCCTTTTGTTCTAGTGGTCTTGCTGTGTTCGGTACATAGACAACCTTCAATGTCATAAGGAGAAAGTGCATCTTCTTCTGCCTTCTTACAAAATTTCCACCTTCAAAGCATTCCAATTTCACAATGCTTGCAGCCATCTCTTTCAACTGCCATTATGCAGTACAAATAAAGCCTTAAGATTGTAGAAAAATGAAAGATCAAAAACACCAAAATTAGGAAATGGCTTCAAGACATGTAGCAATGCCACTTTCCTTAAGGCTTTATTTGCCCTTATCAAGAGAAGATTGATGTGCAAAAGGTTATAGTAAATAGCCTTTAGGATATAATGAAGTCCACTTCTATTTAATATCATTTTGTACTAATGATATTGAACCAGTGAGCAAACAAAAGAATAAACATAATTAACAATCCTGTGTATATTGAAATCTACAGCAAGATATCACACAGGATGTACAAAAAATAAATAGAAAATGAGAGGGTTGTAATGTTGTTGTTTTTCTGAAGTTGTTCAGAATGGGTTATTATAGACCAAAAACAACTGCCACAAACTTTCGATAACTACAAAAAATAACTGTTCATATATCAATCATATCTATAGATATTTACAAAATCTTTGGCAAAGGACCCAACTTTTGGCAATGGACATAACTATTGGCAGCAAAAATAAAATAAATTCTAGTTATTTTAATAGGCAGTGCCAGTGCCAACTGCCAAGAGTAAATTAAATATATATAATATTTAATTTATAATTGGACTACTTGGATAATACTATTTAAATAAATTTATTATTTGTCCAATGCCTAGCCATATAAGCATGTGTCTGGTTTTTAAGTTTTTCAATGTGGGATTAAACTCTTCACATTTTGAAAAAAAAATTTCAACAAGGCAGAGCATGCGGGAGCATCTAAGCAACTTTCAAAGAATTCTTATCGATCTCCTCAGTATTGGCAAGAAAGTCGAGGAGAAGAATAGGATGCTGGTCTTATTATCATTGCTTTCCCCATCCTTTGAGTCCTTGGTGATTACTCTTTTAGTAAGAAAGAGCATTATTATTATGATGAAAGAGATTACTACATTATCACTCCAAAATGAGATTCTTAAGCAGGAGAACTGGATTTCAAGTTCAGGTGGCTACTCAACTTTGGCGGTTACTGGAGGTATAGGTGGCACAAGACTAGCAACAAAAGATTATGAGGTGGGTAATTCAAGTCCAAGTCAAAGGACACAAGCAAGATCATATACTACTGGTGTAAGAGTTAGGACATTGTGTCAGAGATTACTCATAACTCAAGGATCAGACAAAGGCTACTATAGTAGTAGTTGATGGTAGCGATAGTGACGGATACGATATGGTGCTCATGGTATCTGACGAGGTATCTACTTTTTTATTATAGTAGATTTTAGATTATGCATGTCCATATTATATTTGTTGCAGAGAAGAGCTATTTGATTTTTTAGAGAGTAGAGGGGGTTCTATCTGCTTACCAAATGGATCAAGATGGGCGTTGGGCCAAATCTGATAAATACTTAGTTTTTGCAAGAATCTGATTTTATTGAGCAGACTGGATTCAAATGGCTACAGGTAAAAAGCTGGTAATGGAATCATGAAGATCATGCATGATACTATGATTGTATTAAAAGAAAAGTAGTGGAGCACACCATCTGTTAACAGGGAGTTCAATATAAGGTGGAATTCTTGATACAGATAGGAGCCCAGTATGAGGTAGAGCTCCAAGAGCCAGTAAATTGGGCACAAGATATGAGACTCAAGAGGATAATAAGTAATGTAGGAGATTGAAGTTCCTATTTCACAGGAGGCTTCCCAGAGCAGGTCTCAGGTTGGGTAGAGTACAGCATATGACAAAGATGGAATCGAGTGACCTGGTTCAACTTCCATGCTTGCCCATCCATGAGTTGCCAAGCATTTACCTCAGGCCATGGAGGTAAGATTGTTCATGAGCTCTCAAATTTACATGAAATCTAAACATTGAGTCAAGGTGAAGGTTGTTGGGAATATCTCGTTTCGATCGCCCATAGGAGACCCAAGGTGCATGGCCTGCATGCTGTGCAAGACAAGTCCGCGCGCATGGGACACAATCAATGGCCCCCTTTTTATGCAAATTTTGATTGATTTGAACTCCGTTTTCAACACAATTTGAATCTCTTGAATCCTATCAAAGTACTCTTTAATGCAGAGATCTATACATGATTTTAGGATTTATAAAAAGGAGGCAAATGGACAGAAGACATGGATAGTAGGAGAGAGGCCAGAAGGTCTTATCGAGAGTTCAAAGGATTTGGAACTTCTTGTTAAAAGATTATTATATATGATTTAGAGTGTGTATTCTTCTCTTATAAATATATTTTTTTTTATAGAGAAATCCTATATGTTCAGTTAAATTATATTTATATTTTTTTCTTTTTTTTATCGTGGTATCAATTTTATCCATGAAGATATGATTTTAGATGGGACCCGTATTTTATATCATGAGGGATTCCCTTTTGTTTCGTCCTTTCAAACTTAAAACTGCATGCTAGTAAAACTATAACGGATAGGATCAAAAAGCTTGGATGATAACACAAAACCTTTGTTCTAATTTATAGAGAAAGGTGTAAGAGTTGAGTAATAGTTGATCTTTTTGAGGATTGGACTGATCAATCGTCTCAGTTTTGATATCATTTATCATAATTTACAATATTATTTTAAAAAACTAATAAATATTATTTTAATTATTTTATAACTGTACATACATCCGGATCATCACACCTCGTACCGGGGGTGACGCCAAACCCAATCGATGGAAATAAATAACGTTGTGGGCCAGGGTCGAAGCGGCCGCCACCGACCGAGAGAGAAGAAGAGATCCATCGAAGTCGGCGATGTCGGCCAGGAGAAAGGATTGGAAACCGAAACTAGAAACCGCCTGCCCACCACCAAAACTCTCGATCCCAAATCCCCTACAATCTCACTCCAGCCGTCGATTCCCCTCGGAATCGAGCTCCAATTCCCTAGAGTCCTCTGCCGATCCCATTGTTTCCGATCAAGAACAAGTTCCGACCGAGCAGCGGGATAAGAACGAGCTCCAAGAACGGCGGGATAAGGAGGAGAAGAGCGAGGAGGATTCAACGGTGGAGTTGAATTCTCAGGGAGCCGAGGCCTCCTCGGTTGGTGGTGGAGATTATGATGAAGCTGTCAGGACATTGGAGAAGCTTTGGATTAGTGGAGAAGAGCCGGAATTGTCGGAAGAACAAATACGGACGAATGACCAGCTGCAAGAGGATGAGGTAGTCTCGATAAAGTTCCCTCCTTTGACCATTTGAGCTTGATCGATCTTGATGAAATATATATAGACCTTGCGCATCTTTTATAAAGCTGATTGAACGTGGTTGTTTCTTGTTGGGCGTTTTGCATGAAAGATTTTCTGAAACTGTCTCTTTCTCAAAAAAAAAAAATCTTGAAGCTGTCTTCTTCTCTCGAAAAGATTTCTTGAAATTGTCTCCTAGATGACGCTATAAATTGGAGGAACATAATCTGGTGCAATATCCTGACCCATAACATCCACATAAATTCATCATAAATTACAAACGGGATTGTTGCTTCCTAGATTACCGTGGCCTGTAGCTTTGATGGGGGCTTGGATGAGCTAGCCTCCCTGAGAGCATTGGGCTCTTCATTCCCGCACCTTCGCTGCTGGTCAGCTCTGCAAAAAAAAAAAAGAAGAGAAAACCCGGGTCAGGACCCAATAGGAATACTCCGATAGTTAAGTCAGTAGGGTGATCAAGGGGAACAGATCTTATATGGTGAAGGCTTAGAATGCCACCGCATGGAGGGAGATAGTAGAGAGGGAAGGAGAAAGGAAAGTTAGTGTTGCTTGGATGCCTGGGGTCATTCACCCCTCCAGCCCTCTGCTTTTATTTACTTATTCTTTTTCTCTCTCTCCTCGTTCGCTTCCTTGCCCCGGAGATCCCTCTTACCGTTATATAGGAGTTGATCCTGCCAAACCGGGCTTAGAGCCTCGGTTGGACGTTTCTCCCAGAGTCTCCCCTGCTGAAGGGATACAAGCTTGTCAAAATTCCCGGCGAACTAGATCCGAGGTTCCCGAAAGAAGGTTTTCTTGCAGGGGGTGCAGTCAGCGTGCTGTAAAGCCTGCTTCCTTGACGGAGCGATCCCCTATGGAAGGTGCAAGTGGCATGCCTCGTGGCTCGGAACGATAGTTGGGTACTTCCACTTATAGGGGGCAGATGGCATGCCACAAGGCTTAGGGCCTTGGCAGGGCATTCCTCTTACGGGAAGTGCAAATTGTGTGCTACAGGGACTGGGGCCTTGGCATGGCACTCCTCTTGTTGGAGAGGCAGGCGGCATGCTACAGGGATCGAACTCTTGGTGAAACACGCACCTCGCAAGAGACGTGGGCGACGTGCTGCAGGGCCTAGAGCCCTGATGGAGCACGCGCCTTGCAAAGGGTGTGGGTAGCATGCTGCAGGACCTGGAGCCCTAGTGGTGCATGCGCCCCTACTTGAGCTACAGCCGGTCCAGCAGGGACGTCAATGCCGCACCTCCGCGCCGCGGCCCAGGTCTCTTTCGGCTTTGTCCTCCGGGAGTCGTGTCTCACCTTTTGCTATCTCTCCAGCGATGACTGGGGAAGTGTCTTCTTGCCTTCGGAGACTTGGTCTGTACGGGGAGCTCAACCTCGGCTGAGAGCTCATCTTGGCTAGGAGCTTGACCTTGGCTGGGAGCTTGATCTCGGATGGGAGCTTGACTTCGGACGGGAACGCTCATCTCGGCCGGGAGCTCGACCTTGGACGGGAGCTCGACCTCGGACAGGAGCTCGATCTCTGCTGGGAGCTCGATCTCGGCCGGGAGCTCGACCTCGGGCGGGACAGGTGGCGCTCTTTGCCACCTCATCAACCAGCTATGTCTGATGTAGGCGCCATGCCAGCAACTTGCCACATCAGGGATCTTTACAGAAAATTATGGCAGTTTGATGTCAGAAAGGTGGTTATATACTTTATGGTGTCTTATACTTGTAGTGTCAAGATTCTTTTGCTTATCATCATCGAAATTTCTTACTAACAGACCCCGCTAAAGAAAGTTGTTGGATATGAAGTTTTGCCATAAGAAGATGTCTTTTGTTTATTAGAAGGTTTTTGTTAGTATAATTATATATCAGCTATTATTATTTTTCTTGTATGGAGTCTGTATATTAGTATAAATAATGTCTGAGATGTATTGAATAAAATTAAAACAGAATAATGAAGTTCATTTTTTCTCACTCTCCTTTTCTTTTATTTTTTCCTTTTTTAAATAAATATTTTAACATGATATCAGAGCCAAGTTAAAATATATTACTGTCATCTCTTCCATCTTTGCTATAGCTAGTCTGAGCATGTATTGTTGCGACCAAGAACTCATGGTTTGGGTGGGTCAATCTCCACTCTTGCATAGGTGAAATATTGTCTACTTTGGCTTCTAGTCGCTTGGCATGAGCCAGGGTTTTCTTTGATTTATAATTAATGTGAGACTAATGATACCCTTTTGGGTCCTTTCCCACACCACAATATAGTTGCCCCCCTCCCAAGTCAAGAGGGACTCTGGGCAAGGTTGCCAGGGGGCCCCAATAGTCACAAATGTACAGACCTACATGGACTTCTAATGTTGGAGCTAAGGACTTGTGGCTCGAGCAGGTCGGTCTTTGCTCCCGCATTCATGAGGTATTGTCTACTTTGGCCTTTGGTCATGATGGCATGGGGCTTCATGATTTTGCCCTTCAAAATGCGCCTTACTGGGAAGAGAAGGTCCCATCCCATATAAGCCAGAGTTCTCCTTGACTCATAATCAATGTGGAACTAATGATGTCCCTCTTCCTACATTTTCCCTTGTATAGAGTCTGTATATTGGTATAAATAATCTTTGAGATATATTGAATGAAATTGAAACAAAGATAATAAAGTTTATTTCCTCTCTCTCTCTTGTTTTTCTCTTCTTCCGTAAATATTATAATAGTGTGTTGTCATGAATAAACCTTCGGGGCTTATCCAAAGGATTAAAACTTTAAAAGTGTGTTACATGTGGACAGCCTCTTGGCTCCTATTTTGGTAACACTAGGCAAGCTGGTTTGTCATCATTCAAAACATTATAAGGCTCAATTCATCTGGGCTTACCAAGAGTATCCGAAGGGGATGCCTTGAGAAAAAAATTTGATGGCTTGCCCTTCTGCTTTGCTCATCATAAAGAATAAATGACAAGCATAGGACACATCTGCCTCATGTGCCAGTTGAAAATTATATAGTTCAGAGTCCTAGGTTTTATATTTTATTAATTAATCAGCAAAATAAAGAACAAGAGGGTTAATATGTGGCATGTGTATGAGGTATGTTCACAACACTTTTCAAAGAGCAGATTGAGCTATAACCATAAACTAAGGCTATCCTGTGTACATAAAATAGCACCTGGAGAATTTGAAGAACACCCTTTGGTAGTCTGAAACTCGCAAAATATTGGAATCCTTTCATGAATCAGAATCTAATTAATCAGGGATACGAGGCTTATTAGTTTCAACTTATAGAGAGAGAAGTAAGAAGAAAGGAAGTGTTTGAAACAGGCACAGCTAGAAATAGAAGGTGTCATCCTTCGGTTTAAACCGGTCAAGCAATCTAACAAGTAACTAACTAAACGGTCCTGTTTGCTGGGGACCTAATAAATATTTCTAAATATTCGAATTTTGATTCATCATCGTCATCAGTTTTGTATAATGAATCCCACTCAGTGAAAGAAATAAAGGCTTTTCTGCATTCAGATTGGTCTTAGAGTATAAGATTCTATTGGTTGAGATTGGAATGACACTCGTAAAGGGTGCAAGAACACTATTCTTTGCTTTGCTTGCCGGAGGGAAGCTGTTGGGCTAGCCTAAGAATATTGAGTTCTCATTAGATTTATATGTGATGCCATATATTGGAGTATGTGATGTCTCTTTGAGGCCATGAGGAAATTAAAATTGGTGCAAAGAAAATTGTACATTTTGTGGTTTGTAATATCTAGATAAACTTATTTGGAATTAAAACAGGACTTGGTTTGGTCAGCTAATGTTGAACGGAAATAATTCATTGTAATTTTTCATTGGAGAAAATGTTTGAATAAACAACTGCCAAAAGAATTTTTGATTTAAGGCATTCTTCCTCAAGTGTAGAAGTTGGCCAATTAGGCTACTACCTGCATGGATTGGTCTTGGGTAATAATGGGAGTGTATATGTAAAGGATGAGTTTGATGGACATCAGATGTGGTTGGTAAAAGTAGGATGAGTGCAGCCTGAAATGATGAAATTAAAAGATGCCTAATTTTTAGGTGAATAGAAGATAAGCTTGTAGATTGCAGATTGAGATGTTTGGTTATATACTAATTAGTAGAGGCCCTTGCTGTGAGAAGGACACAGATACAGGTACTAGACTAATATCACTTATAGGAGGTTTCATGGAAGGATTACCTAGTCCCTAATTGATGTGAGTGTGGAAAAGGATACTGAGACGAAACTCAAGTAGTTAGGCTGGGTATTATAGATGTTGGATTTCTAAATTATAATTAATGAGGATGTCCAGTGTGCTTATGCCATCACGTAAAATTTGAGAAAGATATCATACGTCACCTTCAAACCCTCTAGATTAACCCTATAGTCCAGCCAAAATCAAGGATAGATGAGAACACCATCCTGTCTAGTACTACCAAATAAGAAACGAGAGATCCCTGACTGTACCTCCTATCAACTAACAAATCACTCTCTTTTCCACTCCTAAATATTTACCAGCAGACCAGGAAAGTATTGTAATCAGGCATTTCAAGTCCAGTCAGTAATTCAATAACAAAATGTTGATGAGAATAAGTGAAGGGCATCTGAAAACATTGTTAGACGGAATAAAATGATGTTCATGCCTCAAGCCACTATAGCCAAGATGCCTCTTTAACATGATTAAAATTTGAATGTAAAAACACAAGTGAAAATGCTTACAGCTCATCTGTGCTTCTTTATTCCCACTCCATACATTCTCATGCCATTGTTGGAAATTTTTTTTCAGGTTTTTGATTTTATTTATTTAGCAAAAAAATAAAGATTTAAGGATTGATCTCAAATGGTAGGCACTTGCACCATGCTGTCCGAGTACAATGGGGCTTCTAAAAGTGCACAATGGTCCAATTCCCCCCTCCCCCAACTGCCTTCCTTAAAAAGAAAAAAAAGGAGGAGAAATGGGAAGAGCCAAAAGATTCTAGATAATGAGTGTAAAACAAATGTGTGTGTGTGTGTGTGTGTGTGAGAGAGAGAGAGAGAGAAAGAGAGAGAGAGTGTGTGTGTGAGAGAGAGAAGGTAAAAAAAAATAAAATGGAACAAAGGAGGGAGGGAACAGCTCTCACATTCAGCACAAAAGAGATAACTCCATACAAATGTTAGGAACTGAAAAAACAGGAGTCACTTCTATGTGTTTTGCAAGCAGCATTTTTCTCCAGTCATTAGCCAGGAATCTAGTGTGGCATTCTTCACTCTTCAGTACAACTTCAAGCATTCATGGCCAATCCTTTTTTTTCTCTTGCAAAGAGCTGTTGGAAAATTATGAACGTATATCCTTCAGTCCTTGGGAAACAAAGGAAAAATTAAAAGTTCTCTAATCTATTGGGATTTGACATCATAATGTTATTCTCGTGGCCATGTTGTTGAATTACAAGACAAATACTGACGTGTCAAATATCTAATTATTTGCATTATAGGGGAAAAAACAATCTCAATAATAAGTAAATAATATATTCTATACTTGCTAATAACTGGACATTAGATGAGTCATTGAATCTTTTCAAATGGGCACGAATCTCTCCTTCAAGACCTTACTCCTGGAAATACCATCTTAAACCAAATCAGATCCTTATAAGGGATCTAGATGCTACAAACCTGTTACATAAAATCAAACATGCTGGTATGGCATGGAAACAAGGTGTACTGAATACCTCAGCCCTAACCTTCATATAAAGCTATATTTTGATGCAGTATTGTTGGTTCTTTTTATATAGAATATAACATAGATATTGTTTATGTAGATTATTTTTGACAAATAATTAGTAACCCTTTAGAAATTTAATTCTATGTAGTCTGGCAGAGCTTCTGCTTGTTTATATAGCATGTAAAGTGTGATTGTTGTCTTCTCATCCTCAGCCTCTGATTCACAGGCTCTGGCATTGGAAGCAATTTATGGGGACAATGTTATCTCTTTGGATAGGAAAAGAGGTTTACGATCCTTTCAGGTTGGTTGTTACTATAGCATTATATGTAATTATGCATAAAGAAGAAATTGATTCTTGACATCTGTTTTGCAGATTTATATCCATCATGAAGTTCCTGATGACATCAGCATATCTGCCAAACTCCATTCATCCAGCGAAAAGTTAAAATCTAGAGTAAAAGGTCAAGATGGCAGGACAGACTGTGATGACTCAGATGAATTTTTGTATACTTTTAGTGTTCAATACCTGCCCCCAATTATATTGACATGTTTATTACCTCAATCATATCCAAGCCATCATCCACCCTATTTCACAGTCATGGTACAGTGGTTGGATGCTCTGAAGATTTCCAATCTTTGTCGCATGCTGGACACCATCTGGATGGAGCAAACAGGGCAGGAGGTTATATATCAATGGGTAGATTGGCTGCAGAATTCTTCTCTCTCTTACCTTGGGTTTGATAATGGAGTAATGCTTGATCTATATGATATCTCAGATGCTCAAGACATGCGTGCCGTTTCAACAACTGTCTTGCCAGAATTTGTCATTCCTTCAATAAATAGTTACAACAATGAGAGGCGACATGAAGATTTTCTGAACAATCTACATCAATGTATTATTTGTTTTAGTGAGTATGCAGGTTAGACTCTTCGCGTGCATTGCTCTCTGCATTTTTGTCCTATTTTGGGTAGGATGTGCTTCTGCAATTTGATATGCATCATTTATTCCACTCTCATGTTTTATATCCCACATATCACCTTAAATCTGAAACTCTCCATTCTGTCTTACTCTTTAAGCATAAGGAAGAAATCTTCAGGTTAGACTCTTTGAATGCATTGATCTCTTCTTTTTTGTAGTTTTTTTTGGTAGGATGTGTTTCTGCAATTTGATGTGGATCATTTATTCCACTCTCATGTTTTATATCCCATATATCACTTTAAATCAGAAACAGTATTTTGCTCCATTCTTTGTCTTACTCTTTGAGCATAAAGAAGAAATCTTTCTATAAAAGATTGCCAACTATAAGAAATAATGTGTCTGATGCTCTTATTGATCTAATGACTCTTAATAACGTGAACATAGGCCCATCCAGCACTTGTCTTGTATTTGTTCTACTAGAATCAAGAATTGCATATAAACTCACTTGTTTTAAGGATGAATTCATACAAGTCATGGGTTTGTGGTCATATCATCAGTATTATCGAGAGTAATCAAGTGTTACATAGGTTTGGTTTTTGTCTCGATTCGTGTTCCCATCCTCTACAATGCTATTACTAAGTTGTTGCTCTTTTCCTAAAGGCCTAATCACAAGTTTTACCTGTGCAATTTTTCTTCTCTTTATCATGGACGGAAGATCCTGACTCTTTCATCTGTTGCAGAATTCCAATCAGGTTCTTTCCTAACGTGAAGAGCCATTGACAAATTTTCATTTATTGTCTCCTAACCTTTGTGTTTACAAGGTTGCTGGTAGGCCAGGCCTTCTTTTTCATTCTTTTTTTTTAAAAAAAAGAATTTTCTGGAAAATGGTATGGTAGTTCTATCTTCTGTTACCTACTCTTAGTAACTTCATCCCTCATCTATACATTATTACAGCATGATCTGATACTTGGTTGTCTATTTGAGCCACTAACCTTCAAACATATGTCAACAACATTTTCAGTACATAGATTAACTACCATCATTAGATAATGTCCTGGTAAAATAAATGTTGTCAACTTCCATCTAAGTCTGATATCTTCAAAGATGTCATAATTAGTAAAATTTGGATGGACACTCTTGACTGCCTTTAATGGGAAGCATTGCATTTGCAAATCTTAATTTACTTGGGATAAGGCCTTGTGGTTAAGTACATGGCTATATAGTAAAACGTAAGAGGGAAAAAAAAAGAAAATCTCAAATTGACCATAAAAGAAGATATGATACATACTGCATGAATAATTGAGTACATCCTTTTTATTCTCTATTTCTTTTGTTTCAATTTGACACTTACAAGTTTTGAATGATCAGCTGTGATGCGGTACAGCAGTAAGGTAACCTACTTGCAATGTGCAAGCTATATAATATGATTTATGTGCTAGACAAACAAGTCAGAGAGTTATGCGGGCTCATAATCTTATTGTTTTCTTATATATTTCTTAAGTTCTGTTTTCAAGTTTTTCCTTTTACTATTATTTCCTTTTAACCAATTATTTCAGCTGAGATTGCATAGATCTTGATTTAGCTTGTTATGTCTCTGTCCATGAAGAAAAAGATTCCTTTTTGTGTACTTCACTAAATTTTTACACAGGCATCGTTAGCAAAAATGAGTCGTACTTATATTGATTCACTAAAATTTGCTGACATGTGCTTTTATACCTTGATTTTCTTTAATTTCATCAGGTACAGAATTTATCAAACTTCCATGCCAGCATTTCTTTTGCTGGAAGTGCATGGAGACTTATTCTAACATGCATGTTAAGGAGGGAACAGTAACTAAGTTGCAATGTCCTGATGCTAATTGTGGAGGTTTTATTCCACCTGGTTTATTGAAACGGTTGCTTGGGAGTGAAGCCTATGAACGCTGGGAATCCTTGCTGCTACAGAAAACATTGGATTCGATGCCTGATGTCGTCTACTGCCCAAGATGTGAAACTGCATGCTTGGAAGATGAGGATCACCATGCTCAATGTTCAAAGTGTTTCTTCAGCTTTTGCTCCCTCTGCAGAGAGCGCCGTCATGTAGGAGTAAAATGTATGACTCCAGAAGCAAAGCTACTTATTTTGCAGGTAGCAATTGCAATTTATTCTCTCTTTCTAGTTGAAGTCACAGATTATCATGAATTGTGAGATGTTCCGTGCATAGAATATTCTGTTCCACTGCTGAAACCAGCATTATAAACCTTTAGAGTAGGATCCTATAGGGATATTGCTTCAAAAATATTTCAGGGAGTGTGATATTGCCATACATTATATTTTAGTACAAGTGGTCCTGTATCTAATTTGGGAAGGTGTACATTGGTGTAGATGCAGAAGCTGGTGATTGAACAGCACATATGTGGCAGTGACCTGGAAGGTTTTTTAAAGAAAGAATTCCATGTGATGTATCTGATCTGACACTTGGCAGCTGTTCCAAGTCAAACCTGTTGTTTCTGGTAATTCTGGGTGATTTGGAAGCTATTGCTTTCAATCCATCTCCCATCGATCAAGATATTACTTTGTGGAAGTAGTCCACTCTCCATAAAGTATATTTCAGGGATCATGATTCTCTTTGCAAATAAATTTCTGTAGGCCTCACAAAACATAGGCAAGATATCCAGTTATGCATGAAATACAATGTGAGTGGATCGGATTTATTCCATGATAGTTGTTTCTAGAATTTAGATTATCATATTGTTAGTTGCATATATAAAGCGATTTAGATTAAGCTTAAGAAAAATTTCCTTGTATCCATATCTTAAAGTATGTTGTAGTGTGCTATCACTTCTCAAGCATGATTTTCAAAATTTAGTGCAATAAAAATTTAGAAGAAAGGGTCAATTTTAGAGATTTTTTTAAAAATTATTTAGTTATACTTGAGCAACAGGAAAAACAAAGTGTACTGTTTTATTGAACAAAATGGAACAAAACCCAGAACAGGTGCAACATCTTGGGCTATGAAGTATTTATTGTCCATTTAAATTTTATCCTCAGGCAACTTAAGTTATTGAAAAGAAAGGTTGTGAAAAGCTATCTGTCAACTGCACAGTGCATACACCTTTTTTTACTAAGAAAATTACCTTTTTCAGCATTTCTTATT
The DNA here is from genome assembly GCA_021397845.1 of Areca catechu. NCBI lineage: Eukaryota > Viridiplantae > Streptophyta > Magnoliopsida > Arecales > Arecaceae > Areca > Areca catechu. Next base: position 15,463,876 of record CM038049.1, on the reverse strand, counting down.
GTATATTGGATGATAGTTGTACTAGCCATTTTGTTATAAATCGAAAGAAAATGTATATTGGATGGTGACAGTTGTTACATAATTTGCCTGGTTGCAGGAACGGCAGAATTCAACTCGGCTAAAAGGAGATCAGTTACACAGAGAGCGTGAGATCATAAATGAGATTCTCAGTGTTAGGGAAGCACTTCGTGATGCTAAACAATGTCCATCTTGCAAGATGGCAATCTCACGAACAGAAGGCTGCAACAAGATGGTATGCCAGAATTGTGGCCAGTTCTTTTGCTACCGCTGTAACAAGGCAATTGATGGATATGATCATTTTAGGTGAGTTATTTTAGAATTTTTGTGATGATTGATGTCCATCTGTGTCTGTATGTCTGCATCTCTGTGTTTTATGGGAAGAGGAGAATGACAGTTTTTATCTTTAAAGGCAAGGATGTGAACTTTTTTCCCGTGAAGAAATTGAGAGATGGGAAATGCATATGAATGGTCAACAACTGGTCGCACAGATACAAGCTGATCTATTTGCTGATGTTGGTCATCGATGTCCAAATTGTCGACAACTAAATGCAAAGGTAAGCATGGATGAACTGGTTGCTTTGATTTTGTTTTATGTAATTTTGTCCTCAAAAAAAGAAGAAGAAGAAGAAGAAGAAGATTTTGTTTTATGTAACTTAGGGACATCTTAGGGACTTAGACTGTCTTGAATGTGGCAGCTGGTCATAGTATCATGGAATGATGGATCAATAATGCAATTTAGTATCATTACAGAACAAGCAATATGTATGAAACCTTTTTGACCTCTTATCCAATACAGCACATTCTTTAACTTTCAATCTTAAAAAGGTATATATGCAATCAATGTGAGCTAGGAGATCCTCAGCCCTGCAACCTGCTTGCCTTCCTTTCTCGGTTTCGTGTCTATTGGTAATACATTCTTTTTCCATATCTTGGAACATAATTATCATTATATGTGATATTTCAATGGCACTATTGAGGCAAAAGGTTTTGCATGCCTACGACAATTGACATTCTTGGTTTCATAAGGGACCTTTGACTTTATTTATATGCTCCCCAGATGGTAACTTAATCAAATTTATTTCCTCAAAACATTAAAAAAATGAAAGAAAATGTTTCTTTCAGTAGAGATTGCAAAGCGTTGTCCAAAACATTAAAAAAATGAAAGAACATATTTCTTTCAGTAGAGATTGCAAAGCGTTGTCCTTTCTTATTACCTGCCAAAATGTTTGCGTGCAGAGATGTGTACATGTTTACATGTTATCATAATCTTTTTCCCCTTCTGGAATAGGAGATTTTTTTTTAAAAAAAAAATAACTTTTTTTTTTGGGCTGTTAGTAACTTTATCTCATGAAGGTGCTAATCGAGTTTGTGTTGGTGGGAAAAAAGAACAGGTTGGAAATAATAATCACATCTTTTGCTGGGCTTGCCAAACTCATTATTGTGCACTATGCCGGCAAACCGTGAGGCGGAGCTCGCTGCATTATGGGCCTAAAGGTTGCAAGCAGCACACTGTTGATCCTTGATGATGGCTTTTGTGGTTGTTTATCTCTTCTGTTGACATACAGATCAACTTTCTGTTGGCATGACTGAATCATGGAGCTGGTTTATCTTCATTCTAGTCGGTTGCTGTCTAGCCCAAAAGAGTGATTATATTATAATGTAGGAAGAGTGAATAGAAAGTGATCGAATTGCTTTCACATTCAATAATTGATGTATATTAGCAGTTGACAAATAAAATCTTGAAGTGAGCTTGATTTTTGCTGCATTTCTCAATGATCTTATTTTTTTGTCAAGTTGGCACCTTTATAACCATGGTGTATTTCCAATATAGCATGAGGACAACCTCTGCTCCTGCATCAGCTGAGCAGAATACTGATACACAATGACCTTCCATATATATCGGGGTTGGGATGTTTTCAAGAGTATTTTGCTTCTAATGCTTTTCATTCAAAATCAATGAAGGATTTGTCAAATTAAAGTTAATGCTATTGACATTTAAACTGGCTGAAGACAAAAATCCTTTACGAGGAGTAAATAAATATATTTTGAAGTTTACCATACATGCCAGCCCATTGTGAATTGCATCTCATGCGAAATAAGTTGACTTTGCCTTGAGAATGTTCTTGCTGAAAGCAATAGCTAGGCTTCATCAAAGGTATAATACCAGACCTTTGAATTTTCAACTTATTCTTATTACATTGAAGATTCATTTTTGATGGGGAAAGAAAAAAAGAAAAAGAAAAAGACTTGGTGCATGCATAGCATGATCTACACTGAAGGCTGCAAGTTATTTGAACGACTCTGGACCATCCTTGGCACAGCCCTAGAAAGTCAAGTAATGAGCTCGGCATTTCAGCACCCCGGCAATCCAGGTACCGTGACCGTGAGCGGTGAACTAGGAACGTGCCTAATCTCCCTAGTTTCTTTTTTCTCTCTCTTTCTTTATTTTTTTTTTTCGGTGGCACAAGGTAACCATCGCTTGAACATACGTCTTTGCACTTGTCAGCCTAAACCACTTAACCATCAAACAGCTGTTTATTGATGCACCCTTGTGTGATGATGAAAGGAAGAGATTATCGGTTGCCCAGGGTTATATCTCTCAAATCAATATTTCTATAAACACTGAAGTGAAGGAGTCATCTAGTGTCATGAGCCATGCCAGTCTAGACAAAGGTTTATAAAGAGATTTTCCATATAGCCTGGAGTAAACTAATCGCATCCTATCATATAGCACATCACTGCATTGTTGTAGGCTTCTAAACCTTTTTCCCTTGGAGAAAGAATCAAATGAACGGTAATTCTGTACATGCGACCAGTGTAATAAATGAATAATACGTGAAACCAGTGTAATCAAATGAATGGTCTATGCCTCCTGTGTCCGAATGGGCTCATCCAAGCCCAAGAAGATTTTATCTACATAAGAGCTGTCATGGTTACTTGATGGAGTATTATTTTGCACTACTTTGAAACTGCATATCTAGAATGGAGATACCCTTCACAAATTTGACACAAGTACATACTCGAGTGCAATGGCCTAAGCTTCAACATTGGATTACCCTATAACGAGTTTCTGTGAGTTTCGTTAGAACTGGCGAGAGATTCGCAACCTAGCAGTAAGGTCACAAGCACATCTGAGTAATTACAGCAGATAGGATACATCATTGCTGGAAGAAGCTACCATTCCACATAATTTTTACAGTTCATGACTTGATTTTTCTAACTTCATCAGAAATGCAATACACACTATTGTGAGCATGTACTTGTAGAATAACTGAATAAACTGCCACTTAGAAGCCACAAATTTGATATGTGCCCGTGTACAACAAGATCTCCAACAAATTCATAGAACAGCTCCTGTCATAAATCGATGGCTCAGCACTGCTTCTGCAATTGGACGTTGACGATAATCAGGATTGAGCATGGCCTGCAATAAAAAAGGCATCTTGTATTTTGTGATCAAATAAACAATTGGTGTAAAAATGTGTATCAAGATAAATGCAACTTCAAATAAGTTTTCAAGTAGAAGAATGTTTAACTTTCAATCCAATAATCCAAACTGGTAGTTACAAATTTGGTAGGTCATCTACAATTCTTGAAGTGTCATCATGACCAATCAAAGAATCTACATAAAAAAGATATACTAGCCCTAAGAGGATAGGATTATATAGACTCATTCATTAGGAACCATGTTTAGAAGTACATCAAACAGTAAAGCAGGTCATATCTTGAGAAGCACATTATGAACTGCCAAGCAGCAGGAAATATGGGCTATAACATTAAAGAACCTCATATATTAAGATACAAAGGGCGCGTTTGGTAGACGGTAATCTATCCAGATTACCGGTAATTTTAAAATGGGCCCACCAGATTACTACATTTGGGTTTTATGTTAAATGGTAATCTATCTTGAATCGGTAATCCAGATTATCTCTCATGTGGCAATTCAGATTATCTCAAGGAGAAGTGTCTATCCAGATTACCGAAGATATGGTAATCCATTTTATTTTTTTTTGACAAAATTATCCTGTCCCTTTTCGCTTCGGTGAGAACGAAACCGTCCTCTCTTCCCTCTCTTCTGGTTTCTTCTCGTCACCGTTATCCCCTAGGCACATCCATCTCGCCTGCGCTCCAGTTTCTCCACCCGCTACTCTTTCACTCACTCTCTATATTTCTTCCTTTCTCCACCTCTCTCTCCCCCCTTCCCAATCTATTGGCATCTATTATCGTTTATTGGCATTTTGTTTTCCATTTTTTGTTAATGGTGTTAAAATCACCATGAATAAGAATAGGAAGCATCCTGTTGGCATATTTTTTTTCCTTAATGGGTCGGATTTGGATCTGGTGTCCAGGTTGGGTCTAGATATGTCCACTGGCCATGATAAGATGAGAGCAAGCATTGATCGAGTGCCGCTGTCACATTTCTATTTTGCAAGATAACAAGAAGTTATCATCCACGCATTGCTATTTTGCTTTCCAACAATTAGTGCACCATTGCAATGAATGCATCTGTGATGTATGTTAAATGGAATTTCCATGTCTGGCATATGTTTGATGTAATGCCTATATGGTTTTTCATGTAAATTTTAAGGAGTCGGTGCTGAGCAATTTATTCAAATTTTATCCTACTTCAATCACACCAACATATAACAATTGCAAGTAAAACTGTAGAAGTTTAAAAACACAGAACACCATTTAAGATCATTCCAAAATACTGTTCGAAAACCAAAAGTAATGCCTATATGGTCTGTATTTTGTTTGGTTGTGATTATTTTGGATGCTGTAGTTGTTTGGTTGTTTGAAAGACGATATTTATATTAAAGTATTGTTTAGATTTTTATTGAATTGTTTATATTATGTTACTGTTTAATTTTTATTAGATTGTATGTCGTACAATTTTATGATGTATGTTACTATTGTACCATGATCGATAGAATTGAAATATATTTTAATTTATGATCACATGATATGGAAAAGATCTAACTGTTATATAAAAAAGATCCACTTTCTTAATTTGAGGATTGTCAGTGTTGAAGTGTTGTCATATATAAATACAGGTTGTTTCAGGTCAAACACGTAATAATATATGAATTTTAATAAATTTGACTTAGGGATATTTTGATAATTTGAGCTTAGATTACCGGTAATATATTTATCATACCAAACACAGTAATCAATCTTATTGATAGATTACCTATGTATACCAAACACAGTAATCAGCATTACTGACAATCTATCCAATAATAATCTATCTTGCAGGTAATCCAGATTACCATTCAGGATTCCCTGGCGATCCACCAAACGCAACCAAAGCACATTATGTTTTAGAAGGTGGATGCTATAACCTAATAACAGCATCCATGTACCTTCTTTTTGTTGCAACATTCATCAACACACAGATATTTGAAACATTCTTGATGGCATCACTTCCATCATTCCTCAAAAATGCCTATGCTACCAAGACAGGATTGAGTTTGATTTGACCGACCTCTTAGCCAAAGGTATCCACACATTCAGAGAACCATAGTCTAACTAAATGTTAAAAACCTGACTTGAGTAAAACTACCTAGCTGAATGTATTCCATTTGGAGTCTTGAGTTCCCTCTATAACCCTAAAGGCTCATTATATCACCTCAGGTTCTGACATCATTCCTACCTCATTGACCACAGCCTCAATTGAGTCGGGGGCAGAACATGAAGTATTTCCCAAGTAAAAGTACCGACGAGGAGCTCCCAAAAATTAAGAATCATAGTAAACCCAGGAAGCATTTAACAATACTAAATCTCACTTTCGTATAGTGAAAATATAAAACATTAACAGAACATCAAGAACCTGATCTTTTGATTGCTGCACTTTCATGAGAGAAGTCATAAGGAAAAATTGTGAACAATGAATGATGAAATTATTACTGAGAGTAAAGTTGGTTGTTCCATAAAATATGATAGTAATGGGCATAGTAGGAAAGAGATGTGTTTGGAAGCATTAGAATTCTTAATATCAATGCAAGAACTGGAGGAGGACTGCTAAGCAAGCACAATCTAGCTGCCATAGCTTGAAGACCCGAACTACTAATCCACACTTGAGGAGGCCTGGGGATGAGAAGAGATAATGAATAAAATATGCTCATTCAAAGGGCATGTGGAACCAGTATTGCATGCCAAACACCTAAAGACGTGAAAGTTTGCAGTATAAAAAAGTAAGGTCATCAGCCATCACCTGGCCAGCAGTTGAGTGTATACTGATGGTATAACAGTATCGTCAACCCAAAAGTTACAAATGTCGAAAAAATGTTTTTTTTGGAGTCATCTTGCTATGCATATGAAAATCATAGAGTTGCAGATGCCTCAGTCATTGTAAGAGAGATGAAAATAAACCTGTAGCAACTCCCAGCCAGCACCATCACCTAGATCCAGAAATTTGACAGCTTCTAGTAAACGGTCATCTGCTAAACAGTACCTATTAAAACACATCAGTATAAATTAACTTGTCATTGTACATCAACTACATGGACATGTGGTGAGAGACATCAATTTCCTAGAGAACCTTTGAATCTGCAATTTTAAATGAACATTAACTGTAGTTTGTTATTTAAAATGCAAAATCATACCCAAGCCATTTAAGCATTATTTAAATATTTAAGTGTTTGAGAAAGTATAAAAGTTTTTGAGATGATATCACAAATATTATTCTGAAGAATGCATTTCTGCTTGTAATGCTGTCAAAATCAGCCACCCAGGCACCTGAGCTCCTCCTAGGCACATGAACATAATCTAGAGCGTAGCAAAATGGGTAACTGCACTTCTAAGTAAACATTAGACTACCTAATGCCACCTAGTGTCAAGCTACAGAATAAGGATAAACTAGATCACTAGTTTATATCTAATTAAATATAAGATATCATCTTGCCTTTTTTTTTTTTTTTTAAGCAAAAGGGACCATCTCACACAGTTAAAATTGAGTTCCTTAACTAGAATACTCAAAGAAAGAAATTGAGTGAGCTGTACCCAAAGAAAAAAGGATGTATGAAGTGATGTTGAGTGATAAATCAACTTCATACATCCTATCTGTTGGACGATGTGGCTTGAACAGCAGAAAAGAATTGTAAAAATAAAAATGAATGAAGATCTGATTAACTAAGGGATATGTTCCATCGACAACTTTAACTTGCACACTCCACAGACACCGAGGATTCTAGCTATACAGGTACATCTGATTGACTAATACAAGACGGTCAATCAAGGATTGATGGCTTTGGCTCTGATCCTCCAGCCTTATCTAGTTGTTTCATTTCTTTCTTTTATTTCTTTTCCCAGGATCCCCTTTTAAATGGTTCACTATCAATAAATGTTGCCACCATCCATATCTCTTCTTGATAAATTCATCATCCATAACTCTTCAGAAGCCATCAATTTATGCACAATATAATATAGTTTGGTGTTAATTAATGAATGTGTATCATCATAATAATTAGTATTTGCTTATATGAGCATGATATTATCATAGATGTGCATAACTTAGGGTACGATTTAACTAATAAATACTTAAACAAGAAACTATTGTTGTTTAAAGGGGTTCTGTTACTGTGCATCCTAATTTCCATGTGAAACTTAAGCTGTTGTATGCTGACCACCCAAACAAAACTAGGCTTACATGGGCCAATAGAAGGAAGATCCTAACAAGTAAATGCATGTGTCCAACCAGGTATCATATATAAGCTCTGTTTCAGGTAAGGATTAAGTTGACATGCTAGATAGAAAGGGAAAAGAGGAGGACCTAACATGATCTCACTATCCCCTATACCTCAGCATAGGGGAGAGAGTGATGGAGACTAGGTTGCCAGCCCCCCTAACTGCAGCATTATCTCACCCTTTCTCCCATAGCCTTGCTCTCCAGACGGTGAGAAGTCCTCTGAATTTGGAGAAAGGGCACAAGAGATGGCAAGAGAGAGGTGGTTTATCCTTCTTGGTGAATGGGAGGGCAAGAGAGGGGTGTGAACGTGAAACAGAGAAGATAGTGAGAAAGTTGGACTGAATGTTGAGAGAAGGGGAGCTGATCATTCATTGAGGCAAGACAAAGGGGGCCTCAGCATCAGCAGAGTTGAGGGCAATGGAGGGACAGTATAAAGGTCTAAGAGAGGCATCACTTACCAACAAATAGATTGATAATATACTTCAGAGTTCAGACCAATCCTATTTAAGACAATAGGGATCCACCCTCTCAATTGAATAAAGTATCTTAAAAATGCATGCTAGCAAAACCCTTTTCTGTATAACTGACCACATATTTGATAGGAAAAGGCTTGGATGATAACACAAAACCCTTGTTCTAATTTATACAGAAAGGTGTAAGAGTAGGGAAGCAGTTGATCTTTCCATTAAAAGACTAAATTATTAACAAAAGCTTCATATTATCATGACTGCATAGCTTGGTTGCTCCTTGGCTTTCTCACAAAACAGTGCAGTTATTTACCATATTTTCACTTTAAATAGGTAATCACAATGCTACGCTAAATTTGTTGAGCACATCCTTGTATCAAGAACATCATAAGACATTCGGGAAGAAGTGTTTGTATGTATGACTCAGGTAGAGAGAGAGAGAGAGAGAGAGAGAGAGAGAGAGAGAGAGAGAGAGAGAGATTTCTTACTCTCTTGCAGCATTGAGGTCAAGCTGAAAAGTACTTTCAAGAAGCCTCTGCAAGTTTACAAATTTTTTTTAATGGTTAGGCTATAATTGCATTTGGAAGAAAGAAACAGAGAGTCTTGCAAGAGAAGGGGCATTGTGCAAAAGTAGAACTCTGATTACTTGCAAGGAAATGGCATCCATGATGCCCGCTTCACAAAATGGAACAAAAGCAAGGTAAGCAAAAAGAAGCCCTGCTTCATATCTGCCTATGAAAAAACATTAGAGAAGATACATGCAAGAATTACTAGCTGAAAATCATCATATCATTTCGATAACAAATGAAAACATAAGACATGAAGGTTTTTACATTTCAAGAAGTACATTTGAATCATAAATGTCAGAAGTTCTCTATAAATTTTACATGTCATCAGCTATTCCATAAGCTTGTTTCTCCAGAGGAGTAAATGCGCCAGCTACAGATGCTCGGTGCCATAGTCCTTCTGACAATGCCCCAGGGCCTGCTTCCATGGATGAATACCTGTCATCCCATCCAAATCAAGAAGAAACTGATATGAAATCTTTATACTTATTCACTAATGTAATTAGAAAAATCAAGATTTCCATGTAAAATACATGAAAAAACTTGATTATATAGCAAAGTAACTGAAGAAAACTAAAATTATTATGGCACCACAGCAACTTTTGCAACCTGATTCTCTCAGTTAAAGATTTTTACAAGATAAATGGATGATAACATCTATGGTCGAAAATAACAGTAGATAACCTCTAAACTTGACAACATGAGCAGTAGCAGGTCTGAGCTATAGAGCCCGTGGATACAACTCCTTTTACTAGGTAACCATCAGTCTATAAAATAAAAAAAAATTAAAAGAAACAAATGCCAATAAGTTCTCAATCTACCACTGAAGAGTTTAATATTTGCTGTATGGTGTCTGATGAAGTGGATCTTTGAATTATATGGCACTAAAAAATTGTTCATATCCAAAGTTTAACCCAAGGATATTTAGTTGTTCATGCTGTCCTGAAGAGCAAGAATAGCACCTGGATGCCCCCTTCTCGAAGCCCACTGAAAGAGGGGACGACCATCATGGGCCCCAATTTTTTTCTGATATTCATGCATGGTTCGAATAGGTAAACATATGGATATCAAAAATTGAATAAAAATGCCATCCATTCAAACCCTCTCTCAACATGTGTGATCAAAGTGAGATAGTTTTGGATCAAATTCTACTTTCAGATATTCATGACATCATATTACAGATACAAGACACAGAAGACTAATACATGGAAATATACTTGATCTTTATGTTGATACGTGCATACATGCATGCATAAATATGTTTGCATATTTCATCTACTGAACATAATTTATGGCAATACACTTTTTTTTTTATTTACTAACAGTAGAAACACATAATTTTAGTTGATAAATATACAGAAAAGTAAATAATAGGTAACATACCCAATATCAACTGAGAAGGCTAAGTCACGAAGACGTGGCACTAAATAAGCTGCATCTTTCTCAGCTATTGTGCTGCCATCAACAAATATATAAATTCTACTGTTCAATGAAAGAACATATGATTGTCCTTATTTTTCCCCTAAGCCCATGGAAAGAAAAGGTAACAAATGGATACATTCCAATATGAACAAGAACATACTTCAGAACAACAGAAGCAGGACCGAGACTCTGGTGTAATCTATCATGGTCATGCATGTAGGCCAGACCTTTCATAGCTCCATTTAGTAGTTTGATAACAAAAAATCTCCTTCGCTTCAGTTTCTGCACCTGATCAAATGGATTCCAAGATGTCTGCTCTCCTTTAGCAAGATTCTTTGAAATTATTTCACTCACAACTTTGGCATAGTCTGCTGCACTATATTTCCCATCATCACGAAATGCAAGCCACTGAAGAAGCAACATCTTTGATTTATCTAAATAGAATTTACTATAAATACACCCAAAAAAAACTTGACACCTTTATAGATGATATAACAAACCTGCTCTCCAGTTTTTGTCTCGAAACCCCCTAACAAAAACTGAATATTCTGACAGATGTTTCTGGAGTCACTCTGCACGTTAGAGCACTACCTGGCTAGTTAGATCAAATAAACCATCCATTATGTCATTAACCATATTTTATGAAGAAGTTTCCAGTAAGAAATAAATATTCTTTTTGTTGGTCCTGACCTAGATGTAAGCAATTTACTTACTTGAATGAAGGCATGAGTACTTAGCTCATTGGCAGCCATCATATCTGCTTCGATACCACCGGCACGTTGTCCAGGATAAACCTTGACAAGTGTGCTAGCTTTTATCAGATAGGACAGAAAAGTGCATGCATGGTCTGAAATAAATAATTTAGCAGTAATTGTCTCAATGCTATGATGGATAAATACCTAGAAAAGATTGAATATATTCCATGCTCTAAAGGAAATTTCATGAAAAAAATACATTAATGATACATTACAGCTATTCAGTCATTCGGTCTCAGCTATGATTTCAGCTAGCGATGTTAGAAAACCTATCAGCAGAATTCTTTTGGTTGAAAACAAAAGCAACCAGCAGCGGTGGGCATAGGTCTGCATTTATCTATGGTCTTTTTCTCTTTATCTAAAGTATAGCACGTGTGATGCATGTGCCAAGAACCCCTCCAGGAAAGGAGACTGGCTACACGTACAATGATAAATTCATAAACATGTACATTTTCTAATTTTTAGATAAAGTATATTATATACAACAGAAACATGGAAAATGAAAATACATATTCTAATTTTGGATACAGTATTTAAGAAAAATATGAAACCAAAGTTTCTGGACTCTAGATGACCTAAACCATTTCCAAATAAAAGAAGGGTTCTCTCACTTGTGGCAATTTAGCTTCCCACTTGCAGACAGCATGCATGACCATGGTGAGGCTTCAGGCTCTAAAGTTGGCCGCATGAGGCCAGCTTCAAAGCTTTCCCATTATATATTAATAGATTTCCATCAGAAGCTCACAATCAGGACTTGAAAGGAAAAATTCTAAATAGTGAAGTTCACTTCAGGAATACCAATGATGCAATGATACTGTCCATGGTGGGCATCAGGCAATATAAATAATAACAATTAGCCATAGTATCATTAGCAAAACATGAACCATGTTTTAGGAAACTGTGGAAAAGAAGGCAGCATGATACTGATAATAATAAAAATTTTTGAAAGAAATTTATCTGGGAGGATATGAATTCATGGAGACAAGAACAAATTCTACAATTTTTGGAGGGAATGTGTTTCCCTCTGAAATTTATGGACCACAACATCTTATAGATAACACTATAAGTGTATATGTATAGAACATGCTATATAGTCCATAGATTAAGTGTCTTTGGTGTTCAAAAAGAAAAACTCAATTTTTAGGCATAGTTCCTTCTGCCAGTGAAAAAAGAAGTGCTTGGTAGCACTACACCAAAATGTTTCCCAAATAAGAATTACTCAAGAAAAATATAACAAGTTGAACCTAGTAGCTTAGATTATTATGGAATGGGTCAATGCTGTATATTAGTATTAACATTCATCTCAATTGCAACATGGACCATGATGTAGAAGAAGGATGTACAAGTCCAGAGAATAAGTAAAACAAATCAGGATGGCTATAACCAAAACAAATTGGGATGGCACATAGGTAATTAATCATATATTTGACTTGTAGGGGATTTGAAGTCATGTCCTCCAGCAAGCTAAACTCTAATACCATGTTATGTAAGCACTTGAACCTGGATTTGAGCTATTTTAGGCAATCAGTCAATGATGTATATTAGGATTGACAAATGGGAGCTAGAAGAAGGTACATCTAATCCAATACGAACAGAACAGATTTATACATTTAAGACCTTTCTAGTAAGCTGCTAATTACCTATTCTTAATTAAAAAGGGGGAAAAGATCCCATCCATCAGACGTATAATATTATATCAAGAAAGATAAATTTCACCACAAGTAATATGTTCACCTGAAAGGACCATTCCTGCAGCATATAACCACCCATTCCAAGCTCAGAACCTCAGTTTCATTAAGGAAAGAAACATCACCAACTTTTTCTTTCTTTTAATTCTCTTTACCAAAAAAGTAAATAAATAAGGTGCGGCAAAGCCATGCTGTTGTCATCCCACATATCAAAAAAAACACACATGTCTGACATCAATTAGGCATGTCTAACACTGCTGCAATGTATGTGCATGGCCAAAAAGCCTCTTAAAAAAAAAAAAATCACACTTGAGTTCACTCTGCATGAGTAGCATCTCTCACAACAATAATCTTTGGATACCACCTTGCAAGATGCCAAGCATTGCTGGGTAGAGGACAAAACTCAATAAGCAGCCTACACAAACTCATGCTAATGTGAAACAGGAGTACATGCTACCAAAAAGAAAATCTATATTGCTGGGTTCAGACTCTAAGATGGCCTCGACGTGGTTAAGAGAGACAAAAATACACCTAAAAATATTTGAAATAGGTAATTCACCATTGAATATGTCAATTTTTCACCAGCAACCTTTTTACTGTCTCTGTTTTACTTCCACTGTGTAGGGATCAAGCAGAGTATCTTTAAAATTGTGGACTAAAACCCAAATGGTTAATTATCTTACCTTTTGTTTTACAAATAAGTAAATATTTTGTGATATCTAACTTGCTTACTTGACTAAACTCCAAAATCAAATTATTATTTGGGCATGATTCTCATGCATTTGTCAACCAAATACTATGTTGATGAAAATGTTGGTACATCCTAACAATGAAACAACACAATCGTATAGACAATTAAATCAATAAACCATAGTGCCACACAACAAATGAGCAATATCAAATTTGACCTCGAAGTTTAGTTGTGGACTAGGAGTAAATTTGGAAAGGAACAAGAAGAATACCTTAAATATAACTCTGGTTCCCTTCAATGGACCTTGGGTTATTCTTCCTTCATAAAGCCTGAAATGAGACTGTGAGGATAACACTGGTATATTAGTTAAAAAAAAAACAGAAAGAAAAGAAAAGAAAAGACAGGATTATAGATATATCTTGATACTAGGCAAAGCACCTGATCTTCACTTGGCCCTCTCCAACATCTTGGACCCTCAAACGCTCAATGTCTTCAGACGAGTAACCAGGAGCGAATTCCTGTAGTCCGCTGACGTTAGAAATCCCTCCTGCTTGAAATGACGAGTAGCTGTTGGAGTTTAAGCACCCTTGTCAACTAAAACCAAACAAGACTGGGGAATACATAATATACGTTTATAAATCCTTCGATAACTTATTTGTTCTCTTTTTTAAAAAAAAAACAATTAGTCGGGGACAAGTTAAAAAGCATAGAGTTCCTAATTCTGTTTATATGACTGGAAATCAGGAGACCTATGTATTTGTGAATAAATTATTACCATTCTAAGATAATAATTAATACTGTGCAAATAGTGATCTCCAACAGCACTAGGCAAACAGCCATTAGCCACAGACTTTTATCCCCCCAAAAATTAACCCTTAAATCACCATTTCGAGACAAACTGTCAGCAGAACAGGAACACAAATACCCAGATACCCTCCTATTTTATATTGACCGGACCTGAAGAAGAACCGAAAAATAATCTTGGCTTAAATGCACTGCACGTTCTCCAAAAATCACCCAATCCCTTCTAAAAGAACACAACTTACGAGGATAAATATCGGAAAAGATCCAAGCTTCATGGTACCAACAACTAAAGAACACTTAATTTCAACCGAGCACCTCCTAATTCTCCTCAAGCGCTGGAATGAAGGAAGAAATTGCAGAAATATACCACCTAAAGAAACGAAGGAAAGAAAAGAAAAAAGAATGAATGAAAGGCTGCTCGGAGGGAGCATAACCTGGTGACGTTCATGAATCCGTAGCTTCCAACGAACCTTCCGACCTCAAAATCATCTGGGTTGGTGATCAGAGCCGCTCTGATCGAAGGAACCTGGCGATTCGCGGTGGTTCGAGGCCTTGAACCCTTCGATACTTGGAGAAGGAAGGGAGTTCTCACAGGAGATTGGTTGTGACCTCCATGCGAAGGCTTTCTCGGAGTTGCCGAGACGAAGACGGAATCGTAAGCAGAGATCCGCATGACCGTTTCTTTCTTTCCTTTACCTTCCCCTCTAGAAAGGTTGAAGTAATAGCAGAGCACCCTCCCAATCTTTCGCGCTATAAAGCGATGACGTTGAGGAGTCGAGAAGAGGACGAAGGAAGCAGGGTTGGATAATATCATAATAGAATGGTTGGATGTGGCGCGCTGGCGGTTTTTTTTTTTTTTTTTTTAAATTCGTGCAGTATTCTTTTTTATTTAATAATAAATACGTTAACATGATATCATTAAAACGATGATCAATAGATCGATAATAAAAAAAAAAATTCTGATCTCTCGCTCAGGCCAATTATCGGTAATTCTATAAAAATTCTGGATTTAATCGAATCATTCATGAAATTATATCTCAAATTACTGATATATTAATAATAAGACAAGATCCCTATCAATTGGACTATCATTTTTAGCGATAGCCTTCAGTTTAAATCGAAAATACTTTTATCTCTCTAATTTTTTATCCATGATTTAAAAATAATAATGATGTATCAATTCCCCGGATATCTCCCTTTTTCCAAACGCCATCTCGAGCCTGATGACAAAGGAAGGCACCACGAGGGCCACTAGGCGATCCCTTCCTTGCATAATTATAGTTAAGGGTGGCACGACGAAGGCCACTGGGTGATCCCTTCCCTGCATGATTATAGTTTGCGTCAATAATATAGTTGAAAAGTTTAGAAGCCGACTCCAACTTGATAATTCTGTAATTCAAAAATTATTTTAATTTTATCTATTAAAAATAAAATCATTATCATTGTCGTTGCCAAAAAATCGAGCTAAGAAGGCTAGATGAGCTGGACCAAGAGCTATATTTAGAGCTACAAGTTTGATCTAAAAATAACTTTGAAATTTACTGAATTTATCTTTTGGTATTTAAATCAATAATTTTTAAATAATAATAATAAATATTTAAGAAAAAATAATAGTAAGCATAAAAATTAATATGCATATCAACATATTTGGAGATTCTTTCAATGATGTTTCTATAAGATGAGAGTTAATGTTATTTGCCACGAAAAATGGACGTGTACCTTAATCGTTTGGTGGGCAATCGTTACATATATTGTAGGACATAAAATGGACAAATCATGCATTTGTAGATTGGGCTGAAATAATTATCTATTGAGTGAGCTTTAATAATCTATGTAAATTTTTTAATGGAGGTCATGCGGCCAAATTCCATTGGCCAATTAAGTTATGTAAATAAAGATCTAACCTATAGCATGTCAATTATAAAATATTATTTTTATTTAATTATTTATAATTAAAAACTATAATGCAGATATAATTATAGTTACTTAATTGCATGATATTAAAAGAGGTACGATAATCCTACAAATAATTTGATAATATTATCCACTAGAAAAAACAATTCCATTATAATATAATAATTATCACATTATTTTATAGCTTTGGTAAAAACTATATTAGTGTTAAAATATTATAATAATTATTATTATGATATTATATAATATAATAAGATTTATTATGATCATACTTATATTTATATAATGTTATTTCAAAAATTATATTATCATATGGCAATAATAACATCGTAAAAGGTCCTTGTAATTATATCACCATAACATAATATCATACTGTAATAATTAGATATATTATAATCATAAATAAGTATTTAAAATATGCATAGATATTAACCGATAATTATTGTATAATAGATATTATAGTATAGTCGATTTTTGATATGGCATTCTATAGATTATAATAAGAACCACTGCAATACAACAATGATATGGTTACTACGCTGACGTGGGGCACGTGTCAAATCTAGCCAAACACGATCAGTACCATGTATTTTTTTTCAAAAGGTCCCCCGTTCGGGGAGAAGTACTCCTGCTCCTTTGCCCGGCGGCACCCGGAGATGGGTCCACTTCGGCCGAAGTTGAGCACCTCTCTGCCGGTCCGCCAGGTGTCCACCCAGGAGGGGTCAACCTCGGCCGAAGTTGGTGGCCCATCGCTCCCTCGCCAGGTGGCACCCGGAGACAGGTCCACCTCCGGCGAGGTCGAGCCGGGCCCTGTTGCTCCTTCGCCGGGTGGCACCCGGAGACGGGTCCACCTCGGCCGAAGTCGAGCACCTCTCCGCCACTCCGCCAGGTGTCCACCCATGAGGGGTCCACCTTGGCCGAAGCTGGCGGCCCCTCGCTCCCTAACCAGGTGGCACCCGGAGACGGGTCCACCTCCGTTGAGGTCGAGCCGAGCCCTCCTAATCCTTCGCCAGGTGACACCCGGAGACGGGTCCACCTAGGCCGAAGTCGAGCACCTCTTTGTCTGTCCACCAGGTGTCCACTCAGGAGGGGTCCACCTCGGCCGAAGCTAGCGGCCCCTCGCTCCCTCGCCAGGTGACACCCGGAGACGGGTCCACCTCCGCCGAGGTCGAGCCGGGACCTCCTGCTCCTTTGCCAAGTGGCACCCGGAGACGGGTCCACCTCGACCGAAGTCGAGCACCTCTCTGTCGGTCCGCCAGGTGTCCACCCAGGAGGGGTCCACCTCGGCCGAAGCTGGCGACCCCTCGCTCCCTCGCTAGGTGGCACCCGGAGATGGGTCCACCTCCACCGAGGTCGAGCCGGCCCTCCTGCTCCTTCGCCAGGTGGCACCCGGAGACAGGTCCACCTCGGCCGAAGTCGAGCACCTCTCTGCTGTTCCGCCAGGTGTCCACCCAGGAGGGGTCCACCTCGGTCGAAGCTAGCGGCCCCTCGCTCCCTCGCCAGGTGGCACCCGGAGACGGGTCCACCTCCGCCGAGGTCGAGCCGGGCCCTCCTGCTCCTTCGCCAGGTGGTACCCGGAGATGGGTCCAACTCGGCCGAAACCGAGCACCTCTCTGTCGTTCCGTCAGGTGTCCACTCAGGAGGGGTCCACCTCGGCCGAAGCTGGCGGCCCCTCGCTCCCTTGCCAGGTGGCACCCGGAGACGGGTCCACCTCCGCCGAGGTCGAGTTGGGCCCTCCTGCTCCTTCGCCAGGTGGCGCCCAGAGACGGGTCCACCTCGGCTGAAGTTGAGCACCTCTCTGCCGCTCCGCCAGGTGTCCACCCAGGAGGGGTCCACCTCGGCTGAAGCTGGCGGCCCCTCGCTCCCTCGCCAAGTGGCATCCGGAGACAGGTCCACCTCTGCCGAGGTCAAGCCGGGCCCTCCTGCTCCTTCGCCAGGTGGCACCCGGAGATGGGTCCACCTCGGCCGAAGCCGAGCACCTCTTTGTCGTTCCGCCAAGTGTCCAGTGTCCACCCAAGAGAGGTCCACCTCGGTCGAAGCTGGCGGCCCCTCGCTCCCTCGCCAGGTGGCACCCGGAGACGGGTCCACCTCTATCGAGGTCAAGCCGGGCCCTCCTGCTCCTTCGCCAGGTGGCACACGGAGACGGGTCCATTTCGGCCGAAGCCGAGCACCTCTCTGTCGTTCCGCCATGTGCCCACCCAGGAGGGGTCCACCTCGGCCGAAGCTAGCGGCCCCTCGCTCTCTCGCTAGGTGGCACCCGGAGACGGGTCCACCTCTGCCGAGGTTGAGCCGGGCCCTCCTGCTCCTTCGCCAGGTGGTACCCGGAGATGGGTCCACCTCAGCCGAAGTCGAGCCTCTCTCCGCTCCTCCGCCAGGTGGCGCCCCCTGACGGGTCCACCTTACCGAGGTCAGCCCTACTCAGCGAAGCCTCGGGAAAGTAGGGGCGCGGGTTATAAGATTGCCACTCGGGCTGCGCGCGCCGCGCCCCGTAGGTGGCGCTAGTATGTCTGCAGTGACACGCGAAACCTCGTTTGTACCAGTCGGATGGGCCCCGCAACCGAGAAGCAGAATCCTTGCAGGCAGAAGCCTAAAACGGCCAGGCGCTCCAGGCGCTCGTCGTTAATGCCTCAAAAGGAGAGCTCCCGTACTCGACCCAAAGCCTCGCCGGTATCCTCTCCCCTTCCTGATGAGACACGACGGGCGAGGCGGTCCGGCCACTGGATTCCCGGGCCCGAAGAGGAAAGGAAAGGGGGAGAAAGACGAGAAGTGGGAGGGAGCCCCCTGAGAGGAGGGTGGGCTGGAGGCAATGGGATGATATAAAAAGGATGGTAAAAACGGGCAGGGAGGTAAGTAAAAAAAGAGGAGAAACATACCAAGAGAACGATCCTGGGAGTCCTCAAGGAGTCCTCAGGCGTGAACTCGGTGAACTCGGCGCAGGGAGCTGGGCATCAACTCCACTCTTCCCCATACTTCTTTCATTAACATCTCCTCTAAGCACGGGAATCCTTCGGGAACCCGTCTTAGGAGATCTGTTCCATCTTGCTGCTCTCTGACTTGACCGTCGGAGCGCCCCCGCCGGAACCCCCGGCCAGGATCTCTGACTCTGTTTTGCAGGTCCGGAGCTTGGAGATCTCGAGGTGAGATGGTCCGAGACCGGTGCCAGCTCAAGAGCTACAGGCCACCGCGGTGAGATCGGTAATAGATTGGCGCGCCAAGTAGGGGGAAGACAGTAACCCCAGTGCGAGCAAGCTCTCCGCGGGCGAAAGCGCGCTCCGACCATGGTGATGACGCGTGGACGCGAGGCATCCGCCAGCCAAGTGGGGGAAGTTCCCTCCCCCAAAGGGCCGCGTAGCCTGGAGAGAACTTCCTGGTCCTCCTCCTCCTCAACCATCCTCGGTGGATGGACCTTTTGCTGCTATCATCCAGCAGCTGCAGACCCTGACCGCTGCTGTGCGACAACTGCAGCACCAGCAGCGATCCCTGGCCACTCAGCCCCAGCCAGGGACCCCCGTGGCTCGGGCCCCGCGGAAGCCTGTGCTCCATCCAAGGCAGGCCCTCTCATCCGCGGATAGTCTCCAACCCCCGCGGGAGCCACCAGACTCCCGCGAAGAGGAACTGCTCCGGTTCGGTGGATCACGAGAGTCGATCCCCGGCCAACGATGCCGAGACGGTGCGGCGCAGCAGGCGACATTGAGGCAAGGCCCCCCACCGAGATCGATCGGCACCCCCTTCTCCAGCGGCCTCGATGGAGGATTCCACCGACGAGGCCATCAGGTGCCAGGCCGAGAGGCGCCTGGAAGAGCACGAGCGCAAGCTGGCGGAGTTCGCCCGCCGCTTTGCGGACATGCAGAGCTCCCCAACAGATCCAGCGGGCTATGATGCCCGACCACCCTTCTCCCGAGAAATCCAAGAGGAACCGATCCCGGGTCGGTTCCACATGTCTCAGGTGGATCCCTATAATGGGACCACCGACCCCTTGGACCATTTAGAGAGCTACAAGGTTCTCATGAGGGTCCAGGGAGCCACGGACGCTCTCTTATGCATTGCCTTCCCGGCCACCCTCCGAAAGGCCGCTCGAGTTTGGTTCACCCACCTCGAGCCAGAATCTATCAGCTCCTTCCTTCTACTGGAAGGAAAGTTTGTGGCACACTTCGACGCTTGCCAGAATGTGCCAAGAGAGGTGGATAGCATCTTCTCTATCTGCCAGCTAGACCAGGAGCTGCTGCGGGATTATATTACCCGCTTCAAGACCGTTGCCTTGGAAATCTACAGCCTTGACGAGCCTGTCGCCATGCTGGCATTGAAGCGCGGGCTCAAGACCTCCCGCCTAACGTATTCCCTGGATAAGAAACACCCCAGGACGTACTCCAAACTCCTCCATGTCCACAAGTACATCCGAGCGGAGGAGGCCGATCGCACCAGGCGAGAGCTGGACGGGAAGCCCTCAAAGAAGCCTGCCCCGAGTGATTCCCCCGGGACCCGGAGGCCTGGACCACCTGCAGATTTTCGTCCAGGCCCGAAGCCGAAGAGCGGTGCTGTCCCGGAAAGAACGTTCACCCCTCTCCTCGCTCCTAGGACGAAGATCCTCATGGAGATTGAAGGTGAGCACTACCTCCGCCGACCTCCTCCTCGAAACCCGAGGAGCATCCGTGACAAGACAAAATATTGTCAATTTTACCGCGAGCACGGCCACGACATGGAGGAGTGCCGCAATCTGAAGCGGGAGATTGAGGAGCTGATCAAGAGGGGCTACCTCAGGAAGTTTGTGAGGAACGAAGCCCCGGCGGGAGAACGGCCGCTCGCAGCCCTTCCCTCGATCCCCGCCATTGATAACCGCCCAACGGAGAAACTGGTGGGCATGATCTCCTAGGGGATCGGGCGTGCGACGAAAAGAACCCGGGAGGTGGGAGACCCGGAGAATGTACTCCCCTTTGAAAAGGGGAATGAAAACAAAAATGTAAATAATGATGCAGTGGTGGTCGAGATGACCACGCAAAGCATCCTGTACATCGCATTATGGTGGATAGTGGGAGCTCTACTGACATACTTTTTTATGATGCTTTCTCCCAAATGAACCTGTCTCATGATCAATTAAAGCCGGTGCACACCCCTCTCGTGGGCTTCACTGGAGACTCGGTGGGGGTCGAAGGGGAGATCACTCTCCCTGTCACTGCCGGATCCCCACCTCGACAGACTACGGTCATGATGACGTTTACTGTTGTCAAGCTCCCATCACCTTATAATGTCATCCTTGGCTGTCCGGGGCTCAACCAGCTGGACGCTGTCATTTCCACCAAGAGGTTGCAGGTGCAGTTCTTTACCGCCTCTGGGATGGGGGTGATGAGGGAGATGGCCCAGCCTGTCCAGCATTGCCTGCAGACGGTCCCGGGTGCCTGGGGCGCTGAGCTCGGCCCCGACGTCAACGACCTCGACCTAAGGGAGAAGGACCCCAGGGGAGGGCCCGTGGAACACCTGTTGACATATCCTCTTTGTTCGGACCCTCTGAAGACTGTGCATATAGGAGCCCAGCTCCCGGAAGAAGAGCGAGTCCGTTTGCTAGACTTCCTCCGGGCGAACGCTGATGTGTTCGTCTGGTCCGCTGCTGACATGCCAGGTATCCCCTAGGAAGTCATCACTCATAGGTTGAATGTTGATCCAAGGTGTCGCCCTGTCCGCCAGAAGAAGAGGAGTTTCACTGCAGAGAGGCAGAAGGCCATCAATGAAGAAGTGGAGAAGCTCCTCGTCACCGGCTTTGTGCGGAAAGTACAATATTCCAGTTGGCTAGCGAACGTGATTATGGTGAAGAAGAGCAGCGGCAAGTGGAGGATCTGCGTGGACTACACCGACCTTAACCGAGCTTGCTCGAAGGACAGTTTCCCTCTTCCAAAGATTGACCAGCTAGTGGACACCACTTCGGGGCATCGCCTCCTCTCTTTCATGGATGCCTTCTCCGGGTACAACCAGATTCGAATGCACCTAGAGGACGAGGAGCACACTGCTTTCGTCACCAATCGCGGAACTTACTGTTACAAGATGATGCCATTCGGCCTCAAGAACGCCGGGGCCACGTACCAGCGGCTGGTCAACAAGGTCTTCAAAGACCAGGCCGTAACATGCAGGTGTACGTGGATGATATGCTGGTAATGAGCAAGCCCCTTTTGGACCACGTCGACGACCTGGCGGAGACCTTTGGCAACCTTCGGCTTCACCAGATGAAGTTGAACCCGGTAAAGTGTGCCTTTGGCGTGTCCGCCGGGAAGTTCTTGGGGTTCATGGTAATCCAAAGAGGGATAGAAGCCAACCCAGAGAAGGTCCATGCTATCTTGGACATGGAGCAACCCATCTCCAAGAAGCAAGTGCAGGGACTCACCGACCGGATAGCCACCATGAGTCGATTTATCTCGAGGTCTGCCGACCGTTGCCGTCCTTTTTTTAAGGTGCTGAGGAAGATGAATGACTTTACCTGGATGGAGGAGTGCCAGGAGGTGTTTGACGAGCTGAAGAGGACACTGGCATCCCAGCCGCTGCTCTCCAGGCCCGAAGGAGGAGAGGAGCTCCTCCTATACCTGGCGATCACCCCGGAGGCCGTCAGTTCGGTCCTGGTTCGGACTGATGACCAGGGAATGCAAAGGCCGGTGTATTACACAAGCAAACTCCTCTGCGATGCGGAGCTCAGGTATTCCCGGTCTAAGAAACTTATTTTTGCGCTAATCGTATCCGCTCGGCGTCTCAGACCTTATTTTCAAGTGCACCCCATTGCTGTCCTGACGGATCAGCCACTGAAAGCGGTGCTCAGCCGACCTGACACATATGGGCGCCTGGCAAAGTGGGCACTCAAGCTCAGCAAGTTTGACATCACATACAGGCTAAGGTCGATCATGAAGGCATAGGTACTCGCTGACTTCTTGGTCGAGTGTGCAGGCCTGGGCAAGGGGATGGAGGAGAGCCCTCAAGACCGGCAGCCAGAACCAGGACCCGAGGAAGATGTCTGGATCCTTTATGTAGATGGGGCCTCGAACTCCAGCGGGAGCGGAGCGGGTCTCATCCTCGCCAATGACGAAGGGTCGTCGCCGAATGTGCACTCCGTTTCCAGTTCGCCGCAACTAATAATCAAGCAGAGTATTAAGCGCTCCTCGCAGGGCTGAGAGTGTCCCACGAGTTGGGCGTGGCCAACCTCAAGGCCTTCACTGACTCACAACTGGTGGCCGGGCAGATCTCGGGGGAGTACGGCACGCGGGACCCCCAAATGGTGAAATACCTGGAGCTCGTGAGAACGAGCGCGACAGGATTTCAGCATTTCAGCATCTCCCATATACCTCGTGGGGAAAACGCTCGCGCGGACGTGCTCTCCCGCCTGGCAACCCTACCGAACTCGTTGTTGGGCCGCGCTTACGTCGAGCACCTCAAGGCCCCGAGCTACGAGACACCCGTGGAAGTCCAGCAGGTCAACCAAGAGCCCAGCTGGATGGACAAGTACGTCGAGTACATTTCCAACGACACCTTACCGGAGGTCCGTGTAGCGACTGGCCTCATCAAGAGGAAGGCCGCGCGGTTCATCTTAATGGATGGGTTACTGTATCGGAGGTCCTACTCCTACCCCCTCCTCAAGTGTTAGAGGCCCACAGAGGCCGCACTCGTGCTCCAAGAGATCCACGAGGGCGTCTGTGGGAATCACGTGGGGGGCAGAACACTGGCGTATAAGGCCCTCCATCAAGGTTACTTCTGGGAGACGATAAAAGAAGACACAGCTGACTTCGCGAAGAGGTGCGATCGATGTCAGCGGCATGCCGTGGTGCAACGTCAGCCCGCCGCTCCACTCTCCCAGCTCTCCGCCCCATGGCCATTCGCTCAATGGGGCATGGATCTCGTGGGACCTTTTTCCCCGGCGTCTGGGCAATGGAAATTTTTGATCGTGGCCATCGACTACTTCACAAAGTGGGTCAAGGCCGAACCCTTGGCCCGGATCACGGAGGCAAACATCGCCAAGTTTCTCTGGAAGTCAATTATTTACTGCTTTGGCCTATCGCACACCATAATCACCAACAACGGACGTCAATTCAATTGTCGGGAGTTCGAGGAGTTCTGCAGCGACCTCGCCATCGACCATCGCTTCACTTCGGTGGCATATCCACAGATAAACGGAGAAGCTGAGGTAACGAATAGGACCATCTTGCAGGGCCTCCGGACAAGACTGGACCAAGCCAAGGGCAGGTGGGCGGAAGAGCTCCAGAGCATCCTTTGGACATACCACACCACCCCGAGGACGGCCACCGATGAGACCCCGTTCAACCTTGTCTTCGGGGCTAAAGCGGTTATTCTGATTGAGATCAGCCTACCGACCCTATGCATGGAACAGTACGATGAGGTGGAAAACCCCGCCAGGATACAGCCTACAGGCAGCGAGTGGCCAGATACAACTCCAGAGTGCGACCGAAGTCTTTCCGCCCGGGAGATCTGGTGCTCCGCCGCGCTGAAGCTTCCCAGCCATGGGAGTGCGGGAAACTCTCCCCGAACTGGAAAGGCCCTTATAGGGTGGCGGAGGTACTTCCTCACAGGGCGTACTACCTGGAGGAGCTAAGAGGATCCCGGTTCCCTCGGACCTGGAACGCCTCAAACTTGAGGATGTATTACCAATAGTGTAAGGCTCCTTGAACTTTAGCAATGAAATCCTTTTTTTTCATCAAATGCTTATTCTCGTCTCATAGGGTGAGAGCCACCTAGCTCTGAGTTCAGCGAACACGGACGTGGAGGGAGACCCGCGAAGGCGTGATGTCCCACTCGCAAGATCCCGAGGAACAGCTCGGCAAGCCGTGCAGGGCTCAGATACAGCCTGCGGCCCCGGGGTTTAGTCCGGAGGTCCCGGACTTCGGTCTGGAAGGTGGGGCATAATCAAATTCGTCCACGCAATCCCGGAGAATAGCTCGGCAAGCCGCGCAGGGCTCATATACAATCTACGGCCCCGGGGTTCAGTCCGGAGGTCCCGGACTTCGGTGTGGAAGGCGGGGCAGAATCAAATTCGCCCATGCAATCTCGGAGAACAGCTCGGCAAGCCGTGCAAGGCTCGGATATAGCCTGCGGCCCCGAGGTTCAGTTCGGAAGTTCCGGACTTCGATCTGGAAGGCGGGGTAGAATCAAGTTCCCCCACGCGATCCCGGAGAATAGCTCGGCAAGCCGTGCAAGGCTCGGATACAGCCTGCGGCCCCGGGGTTCAGTCCGAAAATCCCGGACTTTGGTCTGGAGGGTGGGGCAGAACTAAGTTCACCCACGAGCCCGGCTCGAAACACACTACGGGACTTAGTCCCATTGGCTAGCGCCAGAGTTCAGTCCGGTAGATACATAAAAAAAAAAAGAAAAGAAAGAGAAGAGAGAGTGAAGCAACAACTTAGTAAAAAAGAAAGCTTCATTGCATCCAAAACGTCGATACACAGGAGGAGTCTTGACAGGCCGGGAGACCTCAAAAAAAGAAAATACAAAAAGAAAGAAAGAAGATAAAGGTGCCGGAGAGCTACTTCGACGCAACAGCATCCTCCTCGGGTTGGGGCGCACTCTCTTCGCCAGCGTCGTTGATGGGAGGCTGCTCGGGAAGCTGCTCGGGAGTCGCCGCCTCGTCACCAACCGCTGCCGGAGCTCCTCCACTGGGCTCCTGCCTCCTGCCACCGAGGACTACCCCGCTGAGATTGAGCTCGAAATAGAGGGAGCCGACCTTCTCCCAGCATACCTGGAACCCCTTCAAGAAGGAGTCCACGGCAGCCTCCCGCACCTCAACAATGTACTCCTCGGAGGCCCGAAATCTCGGGATGGCCTCTTGCGCCTCCCGCTTGGACGCCTCTAGCAGCCCATTGACGTAGGAGCTCTTCTACTTGGCTGCATTCATCTCCTTCAGGACTTCGTCCACACGGCGCTCTAGCGACCGGGACTGAGCCCTGAGGCGGGTCTTTTCTGTCGCGTCCTCCTCGTTGCGGCGTTGGTTCGAGATCCTCTCATCCGATAGAGAGGTCTCGAGCTCCTTGATGCGCCCCTCGGCGTGGGCCAAGTCAGCTCGAAGGGCTTGATTGTTTCCTCACAGCTCGACCCCTTTCTCCATGAGGTCTTTGACGTCGGCTGCGAGTTTGTCGAGCTTCTCCTCCTTCTCGGCATCCTTCTTGGCATAGCCGGCGAGGAAATTCCTCAGCAGCAGCACGTCTGTCCCAATCTGCATTACAAGACGAGGGGGGTCAGAACGATCCAACTGGAACTTTAAATAGAAAAAGAAGAAGATTCGAAGCTCAGGACTTATCGTAAAGAGCTGCGGGAGGATCCCAAGCAGCACCTCGTTGTAGTCCCGACCACCCCTCAGACGGCGGTCCCGGGAGGTGCTGGCGAACTCCTTGACCTTCTCCGCGAGGCCCTGGTCATGGATCACAGAGCATCGCCTGGTGAGGCTCGATGGTGGAGTAGGCGCGTCGGCAGCAGGAGAGGCGGCCGTCCCCTCGCCAAGTGGTGCAACCGTCGTTGGAGCCACCGCCGTCTTAGTGACCACCGTGGATGCGGCTAGTGCGGCGGCTGAAGCCGGTGCTGCCCGAGAAGGTTCTGGCCCTCTCTCTTCCCTGACCCTGTTGAGGTTGACGACAGGGACATCGGGCGCCCGGGCCCGAAATGGCCTAGGGACAGGAGTCGCCGCCATAGGTCCGATGATGGAGGTCGGCGCGGGCGCCCGGCTTGCCTCGGTACGAGCTCTCTTTGTCGGGGGTTCAGTCCCCTCGGCGGCATCCCTCTGCACGGCGCCTTCCATCAGGTTCTCCAAGGAGAACTTCATACCTGAAAGGAAGAAGAGGTCAGGAGAGCCAGTCAGAAAAGAAAAAAGAAGAAAAAGAGGGAGAGGGAGATGCGAAGTAGAAAAGAGATCCAAGCCTCACCCAGCTCCCGGATGGGACTGATCCCTGCCTCGAATAAGTTCTGCTCCGAGAGCAGAACATCGAGGGTCGGGACCGCGTCACTCAACAGCTGTATAAAGACCTCTTGGTCCGCTGGCTCGACCTGAGAATTTCGGTTCGAAGATCGGTCCGGCTCGCTCCAGGCCCAGTCAACGTCATCGACCGAGGCAAAAAAGAACCGGTTCTTCCAGCCCTTAATGGACGAAGGGAGGTCGAACCTAAGGCACCTAGGCCGAGGTGAAATGTACCACCAGCCATCATCGGTGGAATAACGCTTCAGGGTGAAGAGAGCCCTAAAAAGGGAGAAACGGGCAACGAACCCGTGGAAGTGACAGAAAACAATGAAGGCAAAGATAACCCGGATGGTGTTAGGAGCCAACTGGGCCGGGACCAGACGGTAGTGATTGAGAAAAGAAAGGAAAAAGTGGTGAAGGGGAAACCAAAGACCCCCGAGGAGGAAGTCCTCGTAGAAGGTGACTCGCCTGGGGCCGCTCGAGGTCACTCGATCTCTAGGCCGCGGGAGGGAAAGACGAGTCGAACCCGGGATTCCATAGACATCCCGGAGCAGAGAAAGGTCATCATCGCTCATTGTTGAGACATGACCGGAGGGGCCAGTGGGAGAGTGACCGGAGGGGGAAGGGAAGAAATCGGACGGGCAGAGACTATGGGAAGAGACCTAGGACCCCTAGGGATGCCTATGGTCACGGCCCCGGGCTGGAGCTGCCTGCGGATCTCGTCCGGGATCACTTCCCCTTCCAAGGAAGAAGGTGATGGAGTCCTCGACCGGGAAGGACCGGTCTCATCCGGGTTAGAAGAGACGTGACGACGACGCGCCATGGAGGAAGAGGAAGTGCAGAAGAGACACTAGGGCTGAGAGATGGAAGAGGGAGGAAGACACGGATACTCACCAAGATACTCTGTGTAAAAGAGATTGCAATCCCGAAAGGTGAAGGAAAATCCACTGCAACCGCCGGCGGAGTGCGAGAAAGTGGAGGGACTTCGTTTCTGGAAAGTCCCCCACCTTTTCAAACTCAATCGATAGCGACCGTACCCCTCTTTCCGTTCCAGGCCACCAGATGGCTGCCACGTGGACGCACGCCTGACATCGACGCTTCGGTTCGATGGAAACTGCATCCTTTTCGAAACGGCACATTAATAGCTCGTCGGAAGCGCGGCGTGTGGCAGCCTCTCATAGGACCTCGAGCATAACAGAAGCGGCGACAGGGATCGTGGCAATTATGGCGCGAGATTTTTGCCTTCCCCACGTCATCTCCGCATTAAATCCCCACGTCCCGAGCCACGATGCCTCGGCGGAACATGGGGATGTGAGACAACTGATATGGCTACTACGCTGACGTGGGGCACGTGTCAGATCCAGCCGGACACAGTCAGTACCACGTGTTTTTTTTCAAAAGGTCCCCCGTTCGGGGAGAAGTACTCCTGCTCCTTAGTCCGGCGGCACCCGGAGATGGGTCTACCTCGGCCGAAGTCGAGTATCTCTCTGCCGGTCCGGCAGGTGTCCACCCAGGAGGGGTCCACCTCGGTCGAAGTTGGCGGCCCCTCTCTCCCTCGCTAGGTGGCACCCGGAGACGGGTCCACCTCCGTCGAGGTCTAGCCGGCCCTCTTGCTCCTTTGCCGGGTGGCACCCGGAGACGGGTCCACCTCGGTCGAAGTCGAGCACCTCTCCGCCACTCCGCTAGGTGTCCACCCAAGAGGGGTCCACCTCGGCCGAAGCTGGCGGCCCCTCGCTCCCTCGCTAGGTGGCACCCGGAGACGAGTCCACCTCCGCCGAGGTCGAGCCGGACCCTCCCGCTCCTTCGCCAGGTGGCACCCGGAGACGGATCCACCTCGGCCGAAGTCAAGCACCTCTCTACCAGTCCGCCAGGTGTCCACCCAGGAGGGGTCCACCTCGGTCGAAGCTGGCGACCCCTCGCTCCCTCGCCAAGTGGCACCCGGAGACGGGTCCACCTCCACCGAGGTCGAGGCGGGCCCTCCTGCTCCTTCGCCAGGTGGCACCCGGAGACGGGTCCACCTCGATCGAAGTCGAACACTTATCTGCCGGTCTGCCAGGTGTCCACCCAAGAGGGGTCCACCTCGGTCGAAGCTGGCAGCCCCTCGCTCCCTCGCCAGGTGGCACCCGGAGACGGGTCCACCTCTGCCGAGGTCGAGCCGGGCCCTCTTGTTCCTTTGTCAGGTGGCACCCGGAGATGGGTCCACCTCGGCCGAAGTTGAGCACCTCTCTGCGGTTCCGCCAGGTGTCCACCCAGGAGGGGTCCACCTAGGCCGAAGCTGGCGGCCCCTCACTCCCTCGCCAGGTGGCACCCGGAGACGGGTCCACCTTCGCCGAGGTCGAGCCGGGCCCTCCTACTCCTTCGCCAGGTGGTACCCGGAGACGGGTCCACCTCGGTCGAAGCCGAGCACCTCTCTGCTGTTCCGCCAGGTGTCCACCTAGGAGGGGTCCACCTCGGCCGAAGCTGGCGGCCCCTCGCTCCCTCGCCAGGTGGCACCCGGAGATGGGTCCACCTCCACTGAGGTCGAGCCGGGCCCTCCTGCTCCTTCGCCAGGTGGTGCCCGGAGACGGGTCTATCTCGGTCGAAGTCGAGCACCTCTCTGCCGCTCCGCCAGGTTTCCACCCAGGAGGGGTCCACCTCGGTCGAAGCTGGCGACCCCACGCTCCCTCGCCAGGTGGCACCCGGAGACAGGTCCATCTCTGCCGAGGTCAAGCCGGGTCCTCCTGCTCCTTCGCTAGGTGGCACCCGGAGACGGGTCCACCTCGGCTGAAGCTAAGCACCTCTCTGCCATTCCGCCAAGTGTCCACCCAAGAGGGGTCCACCTCAGTCGAAGCTGGCGGCCCCTCGCTCCCTCGCCAAGTGGCACCCGGAGACGGGTCCACCTCTGCCGAGGTCAAGCCGGGCCCTCCTGCTCCTTCGCCAGGTAGCACCCGGAGACGGATCCACCTCGACTGAAGCCAAGCACCTCTCTGTTGTTCCGCCAGGTGCCCACCCAGGAGGGGTCCACCTCGGTCGAAGCTGGCGGCCCCTTGCTCTCTCGCCAGGTGGCACCCGGAGACGGGTCCACCTCTGCCGAGGTCGAGCCGGGCCCTCCTGCTCCTTCGCCAGGTGGCACCCGGAGATGGGTCCACCTCGGCCGAAGTCGAGCTTCTCTCCGCTCCTCCGCCAGGTGGCGCCCCCTGACGGGTCCACCTTGGCCGAGGTCAGCCCTACTCAGCGAAGCCTCGGGGAAGTAGGGGCGCGGGTTACAAGATCGCCACTCGGGCTGCGCGCGTCGCGCCCTGTAGGTCGCGCCAGTACGGTCTGCAGTGACACTGGAAAGCTCGTTTGCACCAGTCAGATGGGCCCCGCAACCGGGAAGCGGAATCCTTACGGGTAGGAGCCCAAAACTGTCGGGCGCTCGTTGTCAACGCCTCGAAAGGAGAGCTCCCGTACTCAGCACAAAGCCTCGCCAGTATCCTCCTCCCCTTCTTGGTGACACACGACGGGCGAGGCGGTCCGGCCACTGGATTCCCGGGCCCGAAGAGGAAAGGAAGGGGGGAGAAAGACGAGAAGTGGGAGGGAGCCCCCTGAGAGGAGGGCGGGCTGGAGGCAATGGGATGATATAAAAAGGATGGTAAAAACGGGCAGGGAGGTAAGTGAAAAAAGAGGAGAAACACACCAAGAGAACGATCCTGGGAGTCCTCAAGGAGTCCTCAGGCGTGAACTCGGTGAATTCGGTGCAGGGAGCTGGGCATCAACTCCACTCTTCCATACACTTCTTTCATTAACATCTCCTCTAAGCACGGGAGTCCTTCGGAAACCCGTCTTAGGGGATCTGTTCCATCTCGCCGCTCTCTGACTTGACCGTCGGAGCGCTTCCGCCGGAACTCCCGGCTAGGGTCTCTGACTTTGTTTTGCAGGTCCGGAAGCTTGGAGATCTTGAGGGGAGACGGTCCGAGACCGGTGCCAGCTCAAGAGCTACAGGCCACCGCGGTGAGATCGACAATAAACAATAATGGTAACCATAATTTCATATTATAATAGTGCTTTCTTAGATATCATGATAACCAACAATGAGTCTAGTACTAGGATATTCGTTTACTTATTTTATTTCTCCTTTCACATGAGCATGGATGGATGTGATCTTCGCCTCACGGTATCAAACTTCCATCTACTACGAGTCTATGACAACCATGATGATGCATCAATTTTATTATCGGGAGTAACTCCATCATTTTGTTCCCCTTTTTTTTTTTTTTTTTTTGCATATCTTGTCTTAAGGAGTCAAGATTGGCACTATACACTTGCTTGACTACATGGTTCATAATTCATACTCCACAATGAAGTATTACCTTGCTAATAAATAAGTTAATAACCTTCTAACTTGTTTCTAAGCTTTCTCCCGTCTTGTTTGCAGCAAGCATCTATAAATCGATAAAGTCCGTTCTAAATTTGATCCGATCCAGCCCAATGAAAATGAATCAGGAGTAGACTCAATTTATTGAGCTTAATTAGTATGTGGATTGGATTTGGGCGAGTCAATCCTCATCCAACCCAACTAGCTCGCAGCCATTGTCAGAATTATTGATTTTTTTTTTTTTATAGCTATTCTCCTTCGAAAGTATACGGTGCAAAAAAATTGGCTTGGTGTGCTTCTTGGTCCCGCGGCTTTACCTCCCGTTCATTAAAATACGTCTACAGGCCCAACCCCACTGGCAACCCACTGCTGCAGCTTCCTGCGTGGTTATCACCATGTTGGCACGATGCCATTGGTTGACTAAGGGACTTCACATGATATGGGCCCCATGGGTAGGTAAGAAGGTGCGAGAGTCGACGTCGTCAGAAAAACGGGCGAATTGGGTGGTACCACCGTCCCGAATTTCCGATTCGACAAAAAGAAAGGGCAGGAGCCCCATCCTGTGCCTAAAATGGAAAAAAACTATCGCGAACGGAGGAATTTTTTTAAAATAATATTAAAAAAAAAATTAAAAATAAATATCATACCGTATATTTTTAAAAATAGATATTTTTGATTGAGATGAATATGTGATACCAAAAATAACTACCATCATTAAAATTATCTTTTGAAAAGACGATTTCATACTTTGAAAAGATGATTTTATGTCAATCATCCCTGGCTCCCCAATCATCCATAGCTGTGACACCTGGATGCCTGGAAAATTATTTTTGACAAAGATAATTTTTCAATTTGAAAGGCAAAATTCAATCCAGTCAATTTTCTAAATTCTCAAAATATTTTTATAGAAAATAAATTCAAATAAACATAAATGATATTTTCATAATTAAATTAAAAAGATATTATAGAAATTAACTATCCAACGTTTTTGAACCGATTTTAAAAAATTTGATTTTCAAAATACCAATTATAATATTTGATTTAATTACAAAAATACTATTTATTTAATTATAAAAATGATATTCATAGTTATTTGAATTAGTTTTTTTTTAAGAATATTCAGGAAATTAAAAAAAAAATTTTCATAATGTCTCTGCAATCTATAAATATTATTTTTTTAAATAAATTTTAAAAAATATATAATAAAATTTAAAAAATATTATAGTATTAAATAAAAAATTAATTTAAAAATATTAAAAAAATATATTATAATATATTTTTATATTATAATAAATATTTTATATTTTAAAATATAATAAATTTATCACGAAAAGATCAAAATATCCTTCCATAAATATAATAAATTTATATTCACGTGGTAGATATTTTTGACGTTGGGTCCATGTCAGCAAAATACAGACACCTATTTTCAGAATTTGTTTAACATTATTTAAAAAAGATTTTCCGGAACGGAGCATATTCACCCATCCGTTCTCCCGAAAAGATCAAAATCCCCTTCCGTTTCTTGTCCGTAGGTCTCTTCTGTCAGTAATAAAAAAGTGAGAACGAGGGTTATTTCGTAATTTGACAAGATAATGAGCGCATCCGTGCCGCGCACGTTTGAGCCGGAAACCTGCCATCAACCATCGTCCATCTCTCCGGTTAGTTTCACGAATTGGGCATCAGTGTTACCAAGATGCCCACATCCTCTCCCGAAATATCGAAATTAGCCCTACCCCCACGTCGGGGGTTCCTTTAACGGCAAAAACAGGGACCCACAAAGAGGAGGCCAGATGCGACATTGTCTCAAAGTCCAGGGGTCATTGTTTTCCTCTTTTACACCAGACCGGACGCCGTCGTTGCGCCCTAGAGGCGGCACTTTTTTTACAGCCTTACCGGTTTTTAAAATCCTTTTTTGTAGCGCCGGTCCCGATGCAGAAGTCGTTCAAGAAACCCTCGAATCGCTTCTCCCCTCCTCGTCGCCCGCACCTCCTTCTCCGTCTTCGTTATCTGAGATCGAATTCGTTTTCTAAAAATCCCTAATTTTTGGTCTTTTCTTGTAAGATCGGATGGGCGCGGTTCGGTCGCCGTGAGGTTTGTGGGCCAGGAGGGGGGCGGAAGGGGGATGGACGGCGGCGGCGGCGGCGGGGGAGGCGGGGGAGGAGGGGCGGCGGCGGCTGCGACGAGCGCGAACCCGAACCTGAACGCGAACTTGCCGCCGCCGTTCTTGAGCAAGACGTACGAGATGGTGGACGACCCGGCTACGGACGCGATTGTCTCGTGGGGACCTGCGAACAACAGCTTCGTGGTGTGGAACACGCCTGAGTTCGCCCGGGACCTCCTCCCTAAGTATTTCAAGCATAATAATTTCTCTAGCTTCGTCCGCCAGCTTAACACTTATGTACGTGCTTCATCCATCTCCTCACCCATCTTTCCCCTTTCCTTCTTTCTTTCATTGCGAGGGCTTCAGCGTCGTCGAATTCTTCAATCTGTAAATATTGTTGGATAGTTCGTGATTTACTGTCTTAGTGTACTTTTGCTAGTAATTTTTTTTTGCCAGGAAGTTGTAAATAATGTGGATTTTCCATTGGTTTATAAAATACGGTAGTTTCAGATGATATTGGAGCAGGATTGTTGAATTTCTTGATGGGGATCGTGATTTGATAATGAATATGGAATGAAGGAGGTTTCTAGACTAATGTACTGAATATGGCATGGTGGACGGAAGGTGTTGAGTGATGTATGAAGCGTACCAACGATGAGATCCATTTCAGTTATAGGGATAAAATTAAAAATAGATTGGAGAAAAATGCAGGGGAAAGGGGAGAAGACGTGAGTTACAAATGCTGTTTTTTTTGTTAACTTTGGAAACTTCACCACTTCTGAGGAAAAATGGTTGCTGCAAAGGATACTCCATTTCCTCTCTTACGGTCATAAATATGGATTGGAATGTTGAATATTACTATTTGATTATATTACTGGGAACTCCACTTTTTGCACTTCTGGTCAGCAATTATCAACCTATTTCATGTTCTGTGATATAAACATGATGACCGTGTTATTGATTAAAAGGGTTTTTAGGGGCAAGCTGAATCTAGGGCTTAAGATGCAAGTGGTGGTCAGGGCTTAGGAATGTGAGTGAAGTTTGTTTAGGATTTGAATCTGAACTTATAGAAAATCTTTGATGACCAGTTTATAGTTGATTAAGAAATTTTAAACAAAGAGAAGAATCCTGGAAGAAGATTTTGAAAAGAAGGTACATGTAACAAGGGGGGAAATCAGATTTGAGAAAGAAAGGTTGCAAAAGAAAGGAAAGAAGAGGGAGAAAGAAGAATGAAGGAGAACAAATAAAGGAAGAGTAAAATAATGGAAGGGGGAACAAACTATAGACTATAGAAGGCAAAAAAAGATGAGAAATAAGAGGGTGAAGAGAAGATGATAGAGAACAGGAAGAAGAGCTGCAATTTTTATTAAGAAAAAAGCTTGTATTATTGGAAAATCCATTTACCACATGGGAATTGAGAGCTTTGGCAGGCAAAAGAGGCTTTCTGCAATGAATCCAATTTTTCATTGATTCAGTACTCCTAACTCGTATAATAAGGATTTATAAATTATGACCAACCTATATGAACTCTATTTCCTCTTAAATATAACCTAGACTCTTACCAAGATTAAAACTTGATTTTTCTTATTCAACTTAAATTTTAAGCTCTTGCTTCTAAGTAATGCTAAAGCAACCATGACATCTTCATACTGCTCTACCTCGAGTTCTCAGTGAATTCAAATTACACAGTTAATGTAAAAAACATAAAACTGACATAAATTTGTTTTTCTGTTTGACAGAATTGCTATGATAACCTATGACTGAAGCAGTCCTTCAGTGATATTAGCATTATGATGTTTGTAACTAGCCAATTCTCCCGCAGTGTTTCCAGTTGTTCACTTGCTCATATAATCTCCTTGTTTCATCTACAAGACAATTGAACACATTGTTAGTTTGCTCCTCCAATGTCCTTGTGCCTTGATTGTGTTGTTCATGCAAAATAGCCGTGTCATCTTCCAATCTTCCAATCATGAAGTTTAGCCTGTTATTTTTGCAGTTATACCAAGTCAGTAAAGTTTTGCAAACTTGAACGGTCCATCTAGCAATTATCAAGAGTAAATTATCGAATAATCAACACATAAGAGTGGATTTCTTCTCTTTCATTGTTTATTTGAAATCTTACATATCTTGTTTCGTGTACTAATTTTTTCATTTATACTAGTATCTGTTGCCCAGTGAAGATGCAACCCAAGAGGGGGTGAATTGGATTTTATAAAACTTTCAAACTATTTGCAATAAACTAAATAAGTATGAGCTAATTCAATTCATGTTGCTTGTGTTTTGCCAAAGTGTTTGTGTACTTCAAAATAATATGTAATGGAATTAATAAAGTAAATGCACAAGAGTAAATAAGCACTAAAGAAGCAAGTACAAATACAACAATACATAGTGGTTCGATGCACTCCAAGGTACCTACATCTACTCTCTAAGATCCACTTGGGAATTTACTATAATCTCAACCGATTATAGCCGATTAGTTTTTCGGGCTCACTAATCAAAACCCGATTTGTTTTTACAAGGCTCACAAGTCAAAACTTCACTTGGTTTTATGGGCTAACCAAGAATCTAAATGGTTTTAAGGCTCACCACCAACCTCCTTTGATTTTCTGGGCTAACCAAGAATCTAATTAGTTTTCGAAGGCTCACCAATAACCTTCCTTGATTTTGCAATAGACTAACCAAGAACCCTTACAACAAAGTAAGAATGAAAGTAAATAATACAATAAAGCTTTCTAAAATAAAGCAAATATCTCTTTGAAGCTCTTGGATGATGTTGAAGAAGCTTGTCTTCAATTTGTTGAAGCCTTTGAATAAAGCTTGATGTTATGGACTTGAAAGCTTCTTTGAAATTGGATGCTTGAAGGCTCAACTCTCTCAAAATATGAATCTTTAAAGTGTATGGAACTTTTCTCTCAAAATATTATCTCTCCATTTGATTTGTGTTGATTATATAGCTCTCCAAACCTTAAATGACCATTAGAGATCGTTGGAGAAGAAAAACTAGCCGTTACAAATATTTTAGGGAAGTTCTGTTCTTCAGAAAACTAGCCGTTGCAGAGCTGTCGTCTGTTCAAGTATCGACACTTCAGGTCATGTGTCGACACTTAAGATCGACACTTAGAACAGTGAGTCGATACTTGACCAAAAAATATTTTCTGAAGTCTTCTATTTTGCACTGGTGAGCCGACACTTCATCTGATGAGTCGATACTTGTCATCCATGTGTCGACATATTAGGCAAGTCTTCAACTTTAGCAAGTTCTGTGACACAAAAATTTCAGGCGATGAGTTGATCCATGTGTAGACACTTTGAATCGACACAACACATCCATGTGATGATACTTCAGCCATGCCAACTGAAACTTTTTCTGCATGCCGGCATATGTCGATACTTTACTATCATGTGTCGACACCTTGAGTCATGTGTCGACACATCACTGAGATTTTCTTCAAAACTTCTGAATTTGTGCTGAATCAAGTTTGTGTTGAACTTATATGTCCATTTAAACAATCTTCAACTATCGAAGTCTTCTTTGAGCAGATTTTTCATCTAAATTTGGACTTCTTCAATTGAATGACAATCTTTTCAATCTTTCAACATTTAATAAGTACCTGAAACTGATAAACACTTTTAACATGCATTAGTACTCATATATACTTAAATATTTTGCCAATCACCAAAATCAAAACCATAGTCAACAGTATCATATTTTCCAAGTAAAGTGTGATAGAATTTTGTCCTGGAAGAATTTGTAGAATAATTGAACTATCATTATTATTCCTATGAGTGAAATGCCCTCCAGAACCAGTAATATTGACTTTGCATAATCAATGGGATTCTATATTGGTGTTAGCTGATTTTTTTTCCAAAAATAAAAAAAAAAGAAAAACAAGTCCCATGTTCATTCCTTTTCTTTCATTTTCTATGTCTACTTCATTCTTTTTTTCCCCTCCATGCATCTGTGCTTGCTTGGCTGTGATTTGTCTATATCATGGTTTGAAGTTCCATTGGGAACATGAAAACAAAAATGAAAAGTCTTGATCTTCTCTGAAACTTATCCAAAACATTGGCCAGTTTTGAAAATTTGTATGGCCAAATCGAATGATTTTTTGTTTTCTTTATAAAAATATGATTATTACATTGCAAAACTGCAAAAATGATACATCCAAAGGTCCCAAAATAATACAATTTACTTTAAATGATATTCTCATCTGATGAAACTTGGTTGTTCCACTCCAACCAATATTACATAACCATTAGCATAGCCATCTTTTCAATTATCTCTTGTTGGGAGGAGATGTGCATTTTATTCCATTCTAAAATCAGATCTAGAACATCTAATGAGAGATTTGATTAAGTTCCTGAAGCTCTCCTACCTATGGAATGAGAACTGCCTTGAAGTCCCTGCAAAATCGGAAGAACTGTATGCATTTCCTCATATATTTGAACAATAGAAATAGGAGGACAATTGGAATGGCTTTTTTCATAAGTTGGTATTTAGGGAACCCTTGTTTTGAGAAAAATTGTAAGATTTGGGAATTCATGTTGCCAGATTCTTTGAGAGCATGAGAACTTTGAATATTATAACCAAAAGGTAAAATCTGGACAAACTTGTACAAACATGAGAAAATGAGCATGGTAGAACTCTCTTCTTGGTTATTGAAAGGCCTTTTTTTTTTTTTTGTGTGTGCCTTAGTAGGCACTGGTAGATTTCTTATGTGTAGGTTGGTGACTTTGTCCATTTTATCGTGGCAATCACACCCTATCACTTGAGTGGTCATTGTCTAGACTCTAGCACATTAAAAAGAGTAAAGCTAGATTAGTTTTAGTTTATACGAGTGGATGAAACTTTTTTAATAGTTCATAATTTGTCTAGAAGCTAGTCATGGAAAATTAGAGGAAGACAACTCATTGATTTTCAGTTGTCTTTCTCGAGCTTTTTAATTGCCCTTCTTAGCCAACCTCATGACTATCCCTGCTTATGCCCTCTTCTTTTTCATGTCCTCTTTATTCTTTTAATTCTTTTAATCCTTAAGTTCCTTTCCTGTTATTTTTCCCAAAGTGCCTTGTGTTGCCTGAAATCTCCTATGTGGGCATTGCTATTCATATCTCAAGTCTGGATATATAAGAGAGGGAAGAGGAAAAGGTCCTGGAAAGCTATTCAGTGTTGTTTCTGTAGTACTACAATCCACAATGTACAAACAATTTATGAAAGGACAAACACGACCAACAAAAACAGGAGTTATCCACATCACCACCTATTTTAAAGATCTTTGAGCAATTTATTCTAATTCAACTATAAATGCAACAAATGTTTGCACGACATAAGATATCCTTTTGCAGGGTATCCACTCGGTGAGATCCTTTCTTGTGTTCTTGGATAGAGCTGCTTAATGCTATGAACCATCCTAGACATGCAATTGTAGGACAAACAAACAAAAGAGCTCCAATCTGGATAATGTTTTGCAATATTGACACATCTAGAGACCACTAGAATGCCCGGAACTTGTTCCAAGCACTTGATTGCAAAACATTTTTTTTTTGTTATAAAAAAACTAGGACAGGTATGCCCATCTATCACAATGATGCAAAATGAATGAATGATGAACACTTTGTCATCATTCATCCTGGTCATGCTGTTGAAAGTCCTTGATTTAAAAGATCTAGTTTCGTCTACTTTCACTTCATCAAAATTCATACGAAAAATCTTGAATGCCCTGAATAATCCTTGACCACCACCATCAATTTTAGAAAATAATGAGTTTTTAGACCATGTCAAGTATCTGATCACTTAGATCCAACATTTCAAATAATAATTGACATGTTAAATTTATTAGTGAAGTGACTCATTTCATGCAAATGTTGTCTTTATAAGTCTTGAATCAATAAATTGCTTTCTATATATTTTATCCTTTTTTTTTCAGAAAAGATTATGCAGAGCCTAATCACTTTCATTGAGAAAAAGAAGGGATATAAAAACAAAAGGGTGAGATAAAAAGAGGAAAATAATTAACAAAAAAAAAGGTAAGGGAGAGAGAAACTCTAGTACTATTAAGTGGATCAAAAAATTCTTATGCATTGGCATTTTCTTTTTGGATGATGGACAACTTTTAGTTATTTGAGTGAGAAATTAAATATGTTGTCAAAACATGTTCTAAGGAAAATCAACTTTTGGAATGGCACATGGTGGTGGTGCCCTATTGACTTGTGTAGCATCAATGCTTTTGCTTAGAGGCATGAAGGTGGGATGAAGAGTTTGAAACTTCACTAGGAGAAGCAATTTGTTTTGAAGGCTATAGAATCTTTTGAAGAATAGTCCCTAGTAAGTTTTACAGTACCGTCCTACACCGTCCGGTATGGGGTGTACCATATTATACTGGTCAAGAGCTAGTACGGTTCATCTAAAAAAATGATTCGGGCTACCGGATCGTTGAAAAAAAAAAAAAAATTATATTCCATACTGGTACGGTATTGTACCGCCTGATTCGGTCTGATTCGGGCTCGGTTCGGCCCAGTTCGTGCCCGATTCAGGTCAAACAGTTTTGTCATGGAGAGTAAAAAACTTTTTTTAAAATTTTATGGGCCCGGTAGGTACCGTACCATACCATACCGGTCGGTGACCGGTACGGGGCCCGGTACCGGTTCGGTATTCCTTAGTCCCTAGGGTTTTGTGTGATACCAAATATAAGTTATCTAGTGAAGGCCTGTGGTTAAGATTGTATTAATATGTATCGCTCTGCTTGATATGGTTACTATGGCTGGCATCATACTTGCTTCAGTGGATCGATGAGTTTCCCTTTTCTTTTTTCATTCCTTTTCCCCCTGGTAATACCTTTTTTTTAATGATAATCTGTTATTTATTAATATTATCATTCAGTAGATTTTTTTTTCTGGGTTCCTCTTATTTTTTACAGGTTTATTGAGTCACTGTTTCTTTGACTAAAAGGAAGGATTTTTCCCCCCTTATTCCTTTAACTTTTTAAAGACCCTGTCAGTTTTTGTTAGTGTGATGAGCTGATTGCTAATGAAATTTATAAACAGCCACGAGATCCACTGATCCATGGGCCTTTTTTTTTTTTTTTTTGCTGGTGGGGGTGGTTTGCAAAAAGTATACTCTTTGGAACAAAAGCACGGTATTATAGACAAATCGCATGTTTGGTTTTTGGAAATAATTTATCAAAGTCGTGAAATTCAGAATTTGGGAAAAATCCAGGAAAAGTTTGAGATATTTAAAGAAAATTGTAAAAGTATTTGTAAATAGATGCATATATATAAAATCAATACCACGGGTCGTTCTCTTCAGTCATCATTGGCGAACCTTGAAGGTATAAGTCATAAAAGGAGCAAGGTTTTGTATACCTTTGATTCATGGAAGAAGTAGAACAATAATAGCAGAGAAGTAGAGAGGAGGAAGTGGTATTGTAGTAGGTGTATGGGACCTGGGAGGATGAGAAGCAGAGGAAAAGAGAAATAATGGAGATTGGAGGAAATGAAGAAAGAAGAGGGAGGACGTGGGAGATCTCAAAAAGCTGCGGAATACCTCTTCTCAATCCCATCTAATGTTCTGTATTCACTTTTCAGTTTTTGCTGCTTCAAAGAATGAGCTCCACTTGGAATTGTTTTTGCTATCACAGCTGGTTTATTCGCTGGTTCATGAATAGATTGCAGTTTCGATGAATTTCACATTTTAGTTGTGATATGTTCGCGAATAATCTAACAATTCACAGAATAATTTATCAGGCTTGCCAATCTGAATAATTCATGAATTTTTTTCAATAATTCAGAGAATTTTGTGATTATGCTTATATATGTATATATTTTTAAAGAAAGAAACTAAAATCATTACATTGAAGTTCTTAGTATTCTTTAAGACCATGTTTATCATTAAAAGTTACTTCACGCAATACATTACCTAAGTTAATTCTACATCTTTTGACAGAGTTATTATGTATTTCAATGATAAAATGAAAGAATATGGGTTCATGGTTCATGGTTCTATTGTTTATGTCAATAGAATAAATTTTGGGTTATCATTATTAATTTATTAATTTTCTAACTTCATGGTATAAAGCATGTGTACCAATTCTTTCATTTCATCTTTGGCGAAACATATTGATAACTAATTTAAGATAATCTTAATATTCCTATATGTCATGATGCATTACTGGCAGTGTGCATGTACCTTAAAGCTGTAATATAAATATATTACCTATATATTCATAACCTACCTTTTTTGTGATTAAATCAAAGTTCAAAAATAATTGCTTGTTTATCATATTGCTACAATTATACAGCACTCAAATTTTATTGGATTTTTTTAACATGAAGAGAGTAATCTTAAAACCTAGAAAAATTGATCTACCCACACACATTGAAAGCTGACACCTCCTTAGTGGGTAAACTGGGAAAGAGATAGTGGCTGGATTGCAAGAGAGGGTCTGCATTGTCTCTCTTTTGCTAGAGACTATTAATGTGGTGTCTTCCAATCAATGTAGCAGCTCTACAAATCCAAATTTAGTTGGATTTGGGATGAGTTTCCAGAGCTGTTCAGGAACCTAATGTTAAAACCGGACTTTGCTATTATGAGATCTCATGGTATCTCCAATCCATCTATCTCTCTAAACATAAATTTAGTTGGATTTGAGACAAGTTTCCAGATAAGGAATCTAATCCAAATCAAGCTGTGTTACAGAAATAACACAGAGGCCAATATTTTTGAGTTAAGAACCTCTAGTTAGTGATTCCACTGCAAATTTCCAGTGTCAATCACTAATATATGTGTATCATGCAGTGGTCCCTAGCTGAACGTGATGATGGAAAGTACCTTTCTTTCTGGGGATGATTGAGGGAATGAACCATTTATCTTTTAAGTTGGCCATATATTTACTTTTCTTAAGCATTCTTCTTTGAAATTGGTCAAGTATTTTACATTTTTGAACTTTTGATTTGCAAGCAAAGAATTCATTTTTTAGTAATGGTTGTGGAAATTTTAAAGGAGAAGGCGAAGTTTATTTTAAATTTTAGCTTGTTTAGTTAAATATGAAAAATCCTGCTTTCATCAAGTAGTTTGAACTTAAGTCATCTGAGAAATTGGGTAGGAATATTTTTTTCTGTGGTGAAATAACTTTTGCAAATGAGTCAAACTTAGATAAGTAAATGTAGGACCATTTGTCACATCACATAAACTAAATGTCGGTCTACGGTTTCAGTTTCTATTGTATTGCAAATTTGCAATGTGCTAGTGGAACATGGGTCGATGATCAATATATAATATGAATTGTTTAATATATATTCACTTTGGTATTGATGCCTTATTTTTACCAAGTTGCAATGATTCATGGACACTGGCTGTACTTCCTGTTTAGTAGATGAATGATTAGCATCTATTGGTCCACTACATTAGACAATCTTTTGGATTAGTCATAACTTGATCATTATTTTGTGCACCAACAGTTCTTTGGAATCATCCTTGCTCTTTGAAATGTTCATCCTGCATGAAATAGATTGCAAGACAAATCGTTTTTTTCTTCTTAGGCTCACATGGTGGTTATTATCACCATTTAATATGGATACCTTGTCCTATATATATTTGGATCAGCTTCGAGATTTCTTCACTGTAGCATGTTTTCTAGGGAAATGCTTTGAGAAATGGGTTTAATTAGGCCTCGTTCGTAAACAACTTGCCACAACTTAGACAACCGTTCCATCAGTTTTTTCGTGGCTTGTTACTGGGTTTAGCAATGTCAGCTGTTGGTTCTTAATTATTTGACACAGCCTCCGGGGCAA
This sequence comes from Areca catechu, assembly GCA_021397845.1. NCBI lineage: Eukaryota > Viridiplantae > Streptophyta > Magnoliopsida > Arecales > Arecaceae > Areca > Areca catechu. Next base: position 15,420,708 of record CM038049.1, on the reverse strand, counting down.
GTGTTCCCTTGTGCTCTCTGTCTCTTTCTTTCATTTATTCTTTTTTTATTGATTTGTTTTATTTAAGTCTTTTGTGCATGGCAAAGCTGTTTGTTTCTTTGACAGAACATTTGTACTGAATTTTATTGATTGTTTTCACTTGGTGATTGTTACTGTTGTTTGAGCAGGGTTTCAGGAAAGTTGATCCTGATCGATGGGAATTTGCTAACGAGGGATTTTTGAGAGGTCAAAAAGATCTGCTGAAGACCATTAATAGGAGAAAACCCTCTCATGCTCATAGTCAAACACAACAGTCTCAACCACAGAATTCTTCTGTTGCAGCTTGTGTTGAGGTGGGGAAGTTCGGAGTGGAGGAAGAAATTGAGAGGTTGAAGAGGGACAAGAATGTACTCATGCAGGAACTGGTCAGGCTGAGGCAGCAACAGCAGGCAACGGATCATCAGTTACAGACCTTGGGCAAACGCCTTCAAGGAATGGAACAGCGGCAGCAACAAATGATGTCATTTTTGGCAAAAGCCATGCAAAGCCCAGGCTTTTTAGCTCAATTGGTGCAGCAAAATGATAATAACAGATGCATAGCTGGAGGGAACAAAAAACGGAGGTTGCCTAAGCAAGAAGGCAGTTTGGGTGGTGATAGTGCATCACTTGATGGCCAGATAATCAAGTATCAGCCTCAGATGAATGAAGCAGCCAAGGCAATGCTAAGGCAGATTTTAAAAATAGGTTCATCTCAGCCTAGGCTAGAATCCTTTAGGAACTCCGATAATCTTTTACTTGAGAGCTTCCCTTCATTATCTGGAGCATTTGACAGTAGTTCTTCAAGTTGGAATTCTGGAGTTACCCTTGCTGAGGTCCCTCCTAATTCAGGGGTTCCATATGTTCCTGCGAGCTCTGGGTTCTCGACAATTGGCTCATCTTCAGCTGTATCTGAGATTCAGTCATCTGGAGGTGTAACAGATATGGTTGCAACCAATGAATTGCCAGATATGGACGTTTTATCTGCAGTTCCAGATTCCATTGCTCCATCGGATATGAATATTCCTGAATTTCCTGAACTAGAAGGGATCGTGCCTGATGATGGCGTTGACATTCCGGGTGAGAACTTTGCAATGCCTGACCCGGGGAGCGTGTTTATCGACCCTCTTACAACAGGAGTGGATGAGGCAGAAGTTCCAATTGAAATGGAGAAGTTATCTGTTGATACTATTATCGATATCTTGGCTGAGGATCAGAAGCTTCCAGGCATTATTGATTCATTTTGGGAACAGTTTCTTTCAGCTAGTCCTCTAACAGGAGATGCGGAAGAGGCCGAGTCAAGCATACGAGAAACAAATGAGATTCAACCGGGACACGAGCATGGGTGGGATGGTGCACAGAACATGGAGAATCTCACCGAACAAATGGGCCTCCTTTCTTCTGACCCCAAACAGTGATATCAAGCCAATGCAGTTATTTTGGACTCGAAGGTAATATGGGTTGCGCTGTGTGAATGCCCTCGCTGGTCTAAAGCTGTGGCAACATCTGAATTTTGGCACCTAGAACTCTAGGCCTTTGCTGGCAAAATAAATGACAATCGTATACAGGCATCCAGTGACTCATTTTTGCGTTCAGATGTCTACCATGTGGTGGCCTCTTGTCCATGGGCTATATTAATGTTATATATGTGAAATTGCATCCATCGTTATTCACTTTAAAATGTGTTTTAATATAAATGCTTCTCCCATGCAGCACCGCTTCAATGATCGATACCTCGTGCTCTGGTTTATGCAAGTAGAAGACGAGATGAGCTGTATCGTCACAGGTTTAGAGATACGGGATGGATACCATTGCCTCTGAGAATCATGGATAAGGTTGTTTGTAGTGAGACATGTCAAATGTGTTTTCCGACATGGAGATAAGTGTTCTACGTTTGTATCATTATCTATTATTGTTTTCATTTCTTTTCGTTCTAAAGGTGCATGGTTGTGCCCTCCACGAAGGTTAAAGCAAACTATGTTGGAAGCATCGCTGAATGCTCGGCCAATATATGAAGTTGATCTTAAAATGGTTGAGATTAAAGCTGGGTGATTATGATTATGGTTCTGTCGTTTTTTTGGGCTCTAAATTGTTGGTTGATGTAACTTTAGGCCCTGACATGGGTACCATCGTGAATTTGAGATCTGAAAGCAGCAGCTCTTTGATTGGTCTTACCGTGCACCGTCTTGAACATAATGTTGTTTATGGATCTTGGAGTCTATCACACTGAACCTGCTAGCCAGGGGTGGCAATTAATGCTCAGGTTGGTCCGCATTTGATATAAATAAATTTGGGTAAACTAATTTGTCTAAATATATTTATTAAATAGGTTAGGTTTATATTTAAATTTTTCATCCATTTAATAATTGAGACGGATTGTGATTTGAACCATTTAATCTATTCAAGATTTACGTAATCCATTTAAAATCTGCTCAATCCATTTATGCCATGTTCAATTCGGTCTACTTAATATGTTTAATTTGTTTAAATTCGTTAAATATATTAAAAATTTATTTAATCTGTTTAACTTGACTTGAACCAGCATTGGGATTTGGTTGGATTATTTATTTAATAAATAGGTTAGATTTTGATAATCTGAATTTTGGATATTTTCAATAGATAATTGGGTTTGGTTTGATAAATTCTTGAACCAATCCACGTCTAACATGGTCCATGTCTGACCTGATCTGAGCCAATTGTTATCCCTATGGTTGTGCACTTGTGCTTGTGCTGGTGCATGTTATCTGTTATTTTCAGCGTATGCATCTTTGTATTTGGCAACTCGAGAGAAACCAATACAACCAGGCACTTTTGGTCGTCAGGTTGAGGCAAACCGCTTCAAATTGAAAACCGTACAACCCGAACCGAACCTAAGCGGCGGGGTTTTGCCGTTCCCGTCAGCTATCTTGACCTGGATTGGATTAGCCTTTGGAAGCCCGAAACAGGACACATCAGGCAGTCGATCAAATCATCATGATCTGTGCGCGGCCTCGTTGATCGGACGGTCCTTGCTGGACTCGCCGGTCAAGAAAATGCATGAAGCGGGAGATGCAAAACCTGACATTCGATTCCTTGATTTTCTTGTGTTACATATTTTTTAACGGGGCATGGTGTGGTTGAAGCAGACACGCGGATCTTTGTGAGATTCCACCTCAGTTGATTATCGAGGGAGAGAATTGGGAGAGATAGGAACAGAACAGGAGGCAAAAACGACAGAGGAAGATGATGATTTTGGATGTTTGATCAGAAGGTGAGGCATCCAGTGACTCACTTTTTGAGTAATGCATGAAAGATGGGATGAATACGTTTCAACAAATGCATTGTTTTCTGGTGGAGACATGCAATGTTTGTGCTTGAACAAGGGTGTGGAATAGTTTAATGGAGTAACAGATGAGGTGATAATAAAGATTGCCTACATTGCAAGGTTCTGTAGATGGAGTGATTTCTAGGATGTAGCAAGAATGAAGGTGATGTAGAAGTCATTATTCATTAATGGTCAACTACATGCTCATCGTACATGAAGTGTTAAAATGTTTGAATTCCATGCAATGGAATTAAAATGAAGAGCCCTGGTGTAAATAATTTTCGGTGATGCCAAAAGGTTGATATATAATAAAAGGCTGCATCAATCATATATGCAAGCACAAACTGATTTTTTTATATAAGCACGACTTTTAGAATTTTTGAATGTTCTATATTGTTTGGTTAGTTGAGCCATAATGAGGTTCCCAGAAGGCAAGAACTCCAAAAGAGAAACTTTAGTCATTGTACCCGAGTAATTAATCCACTCCAAAAATCAGATATGCAGAAGAAAAAGAATGGTTGACTAGCGCGTCCTGCAACAATCAGTTCAGAGTAAACAGACCCTGGGCTACTCAATCACTGCATCTGATTCTAGTTTTCCGTATATACCGAACCAAAGCCGAGTAATGCTGGAGGGTGCCACTACATTACCAGCTCTTCGCTATCCAATGTGGCAGGAGATTAGTGCAATTAATATTGGATTCGGACATACAGAGGACACCACATCAGCACCTTGTCAGGCATGTAACTAGGCAGGCAATGTAGTGGCACTCTTAGCAATCTTCTATTGGATCAATATGGAGTAGTGGAGGTGCCGTGTTTGATCCCAAGGAAACCAAAATCCATGAATTTACAAGGATTGTGTAAGATTCACTTTGTTATTAGATCCACCTGATCTTTTGTGAATCAGCTGTGTCAGTTCCACAAACCAGGGTGATGGATGCCAGAGTAACTTCAAAGAGTTGCCATTTTGCTAATCTGATTAGATCAATCAATTGCTGTCCTCACTCCTACTACAGCAGGATACTGGCATGCTTACAGCATTATAAGAACCTGGTCAGCAACTTTCCACATACAACCAGCACATATGGAGTCACCGGTATAAAGCAACCTTCATCTGAGTACCTCATTCTTGAACATTAGGGAACAATGGTATATAAGAGAACACTGTATTCTCCATGACGTTCATTATTGATAATCAAGAATTGACTTCTGCTGAAGAACTACAGGTGAATAATTTGAACAAAAGCAAACCAGCAACCGATGATGAGCAGGCACTGGAAACTTGCTCTCTCACTTTCAATTTACTGAGACTGATCACCTGCAAGTAGAAGCTTGCGAGAATTTATTTTCTCATTTACATGACGATGCAAACTTGATTTGTGTTTAATTTTGAGGCAAGTGATAAGTTAACAGCACTCTTCAGCATTTCAACAGCAAAATACTCGATTATAATATTCTCCAATTGAAACTGATAATGAATATAACAATCACTGCAATGGAATAAACAGCTCTAATTGGGCAAAACTCAAAATCATGACAAATTGGCTTAAAATACATTGGTACCGGCAAAATACATTAAAAAGACAGAACAGTTACATGGTTGGGGCAATCTTCAACTAGTCAAGACAGTTGGACATAAGTACAAGACATATGCAGTAGCTAATAATTGCACTATCAATCACAATGTTTATTATAATAATGGATCCTGGAACTGTGCCGAACCGGCCAGTTTGGGCCATACCGAACCGAACCAGACACCAATCAACATGGTTCAGCCTATTTTTTTAGTTCCTCCCCTTGCCATACAAAAACTAATCAAACCGTACCCGAACCGGGCTGAACCAGTCCCAAACCGTAAGTTTTGACCAATTCGGATCCAGTTCAGGTGTACTGTAAGCAGGGGTGGGAGAGTATATTTTTTATATAACCGAGAGCCTAAGAGGATTTCAGTTTGACACAAACAGCAAAAGGCATTCAAAAAGCTTTTTTATCCCTTTAAACCACCTAAATACCGAAAAATCAAGAAAAAATGCCGATTCAAGATATGTAAATCCTTCCCTTTTTCTCTTTCTCCCTCTCCCCTCTCTCTTTTTTTTTGTTTAAATTCATGCAAAATAAAAAAGCAAGAAAAAACTCTATCAATATTTTTATTTTACCATGATTTTAGAGTATATTATAGATCTATGAAAGATCTACACACTAATGCTAAGATCATTTTTTCGTTAAATATATAATTTTTAGAATTAAAAAATATTTTTAAATTAAAAATTAATTAATTAATTAATTATTAAAAAATTATAAAAATAGATTATTGTTTTAGGGCTTGTAAACTACTTTCACTATAAATTTCGTATTAATTTATCTAAGTTCTGATATGTCGTGTGAATAATGCTCTAAATCTAATTTTGAAAAAAAATGGCCTTTCATACATATCCACTGTCTTAAAAAAAATATATGTAGCATCCATAATATAATTATATATAAATCTAAGATCAAATTAATTTGTTATAATATTATATTTTTATTTCCAAAATTTAAAATATATATAATTCATTAAAAATAAAAAAAAATATTAATTAATTTTATGTAATTATTGAGCTTATGTACTTTTTTAATCTTCATGAATGGATCCATCAAGGAGAAAGAAGGATCCAGAGTATAACAATGGTTGGGTACATGAAGAAATGCTCTTGATTCGACATCATTGAAGGTGTAAATGGTATAATATAGAATTCAAGGATAATGGGATAATAAGGTTGAAATAACACTTGACTGGCGACTATTTTAATGTATCTGCATGCCAATAGTACCGACGAGATATCCATCAATTAATAGAAATAATTTGCTGATTTCAAAGCAAAAAAAAATATTAAAAAAAAGTAGAGATGGATCGTCGAGTCGCAAAACCACCTTATCATTACAGGAAGTCAAAAAAAATATCTATTCATTCCGATAAAAAGGCACAGATAAAGTCTACCATTTAGACGAGCTTGTATAAGTAGAGGTACTAGAGAAAATAGCCAGGTAGAGAGAACAATTTGGACCATCAACTTTTAAATTAGGATCGAGATCAGGATCGTGCTCTAGGAGTATTGCAGGATAGTCTAAGACAGTTTACGAGGACTTCCTCAATCAGAGAGCCCGTCAGGGAAGGCATTAGCTGTATTCTATCCATGTTAAAAGCATTTATAGTAAAAAGAAGTTTTCCAAGAATATTCCAACAGAAGCTACTATCCGTAATGTCAATCTTCATGCCTTTTATAGCAAAGATCCCAAGCAATAGAGAATTAATACTATGTTGAAAAGAATAAAAATATGTGACAGGCTATCGAATCCTGATTTCGTTTCGGTCATATCACAGCGCACACAGCAAACAACCCATATTATCGCTCTGCTATTGTATCTATACAACTGCTAGTAGTGATGAAGATCCTCCAAGATCGAGAGATATTTATGATTAGTTTCTTGATATAATAAAGAGTTAGAAAATTGAATTGCCTTCTATCAAGTAGTCTGTGCATGGATTGACAGTGATGTGTGATGGTTGGACTGTCCCACTAAACAAAGCATCATCAACTTTTTGACTTATTATAATAAAAAAAACTTTTTTCCATAAATTTATTGATGCTTCAGATCAGGTGCACGATATTAGCTATATTCTCAGATTTATGGAGGTGATTAATTAGGTAGAAGAGCAGAATGTCATGCAGGTCATCATAGATGATGGACCATAATATAGGTTCGCAGGGCAGATCTTAATGCAGCGGCAACCATATATTTTCTGAATCCCTTGTGTTGCATATTTTATTGACCTCACGTTACTGGATATTGAAAAAATTAGTAGGGTGCAGAAGATTATTGAATTAGCACAGAGTATCGCCAAATTCATCTACAACCATACATGGATTTTATCATTGATGCGGAGTTTTATCGGATAAGAAATATTGAGATGATGCATCACACGAATTGGTACGAATTATATAGTACTTGATAATCATCTTGATAAGAAAGTAAAGCTATGTCAGATATTTGTTAGTCCAGAGTGATGGTAAAGCAGATATGCTATGATAAATATTGAGAGGAGTACTATGAAGAATTTAGCGATGAGACAGACATTCTGGCAGTTGGATGAGAGGATAGTAGAGGTTATCAAGCATCTATCTGAAATACTTCGAGCCATGGACTTAGAGCAATATGCTCAAATGGTCTTCCTTTATTACATAAAAGAAAAATATCCAAGAGGTAGATCCATTACATGCCATTGAGTATATCTAAATCATTGATAGATGGTAGAGTTATTAAATGAGTTCGAATTTGTATCTAATAAATCATGAATGTTCTAATAATTTAAATTTCATTATATTTATACAAGTATACTTGATTAATTTTGAAAATATATATACAACTTACTATTAAATCCGAGATTCTAGTACTATATACTAGACATTGCCATGGATGAATAGCTAATGTCTGTCATATATAATGTTATATATAAGATGGAACCCGATCCAAAATCATGGTATGTGCATAGAACAAATTAGGTTGAAATTATTAAATAATTTTTATTAAAAATAATTTTAATAAGTAAAACATGATAACAATAATTTTATTTTTTTATAAATGGTACAAATTCTTTTAGATCTAATAAGCCATCAAAAATAAATCAAACATGAATTATGATGGATACTAATAAGTCTAATATTAAATTCAAAGTGATTTTTGATTTTGCTAAATTTGAAATTCTAAATGATTTAATATCTTTTACAGTTAAATGGTGGATACATTTTGGTAGATCAACAAAATATTTGAAAAAAATTGCTATCAATATCCTCTTCCAAATAGTATCATCGAGTAGATGTTAGCATAACTGGTCGACCTTTATCCTTATCCATTCCAAGCAGAGGAACTGTCTAAAACAGAAATACCTCAATAATTTTGTATATATATACTATAATTTAAGGTTGAGACTAAAATGCATTGAAGAGAAAGTTAATCTAAAATACTCCAATCCGACTGAGTAATTTTGATGATGATGAAGATTCAATGATTAGATAAATTGAGTCGGCAATAGGAGCCAGATCTTGATGAGCCAGGATCACAACAACCAACCAATTTTGTAACTAGTGAGGGTTAGGATGGATGCTGAATAATAGGCAAGCAGCAATATTCCTCACAAAGCTCTAGCTGATACATCATATCCCTTATCTCCATCTATTCAATCCAGAAACAGGAAAAAGAAGGTAGTTGCATCTCCACTGGAGTACTCAGTTGATTTAGATTCAGACACTATAAAGAGTAGTGCTAGTGATTTTTCTGATAAGAGATTTAGTGATCAAGAAAGAAATGGAGGCTAGAAGATGTAACTGGCAATTGATCTTCGATTTACTAGTGAGTCATAGCTTACGCAACACAGGATATGGACCATGGTACACCAATTGGTAAAGCCTATGCGATGTGATTCCATACAAGCGACGGGTTCTGCGAGATCGTTCAGGACATGATGCAATTGCATATCTCGCATGTAAAGTAGGATCCATGGATATATTAAGCTCATCCTTGTATTCTGGATCCTTTTACCAATAGACACTGGTAGCTGATGAGCCATATGGATATGAATATGGTGCATTCGAGATATCATCTTCTAATGCTTATTATCCCATGCAGCCTGGAGAATCTTATGAATCTAATTTTACTGTCAGTATATTCAGATGGACCCCTCCACAGCCATATCATTAATTTCTGGATACCTCTTGGAGTCAAGACCTCAATGAGAAATCTGCGATGAGTTACGATTCATCACGCATACTTTCTGAAATGAACTTACAGGATTACCATGCTACCTGGCTAGAGAAATTTACTAAATCTTTCTATCGAGTATATTAAAAATCCCAATATTTATGGACATCGACATTCGACCCGATTTTAAATATCGGTATATAACTATATTTATATTTCTTTTTTTTTCAATTAATTATTGATGATCTTGTTTTTCTTTCTTAAAATATATTATAGAGTAGTTAGAGGTTAGACAACACTTCGTTAGTGATTTTTTATGAATTAGGCTTGACAATACATCTATTTGGATCTCAAAATAACCAAAAAAAATATAAAAAAACTAATTTAAGATAAAAAAATCAAAACCAAACCAGCACACTTCACCATGCCGCATGTCAATACGGTACGGTACCAGTACTGGCCGGACACCGGTACACGTCTCGGTACCAGTACCGGGAATTTTGGTTATGATCATGGTTTAGTATCCACATAGTGTGTATTATCCACATAGTGTGTATGTAGAGACAAACCCTATCATTCATCCACATAGGCTTCATGCTTTCACAAGCAGTGACCAAGAGTCCTTCGATGGTACTAGAGTGCATCTGCTCCTCGGGATGATGAAAATAATTATGTCTGTAATCCTTGGGATGATGAAAATAATTATCTATAACTTCCCAATGAATGCATGCTAAAACATGTGATCATGCATAAGTCAAAAAGAGCTAATATCGTAAAGTTTTGAAGTAATTCAACCCAACATCAAAAAATAGTTTTCTGCCTTCTCATATATGAAGGACAATTAAACAGTATCTATCATATGGTGGCCGAATCAAAGAACACACTCTTCATGAATAAAAGAAAATCACATCTATGAGATCTTTTCCAAAAAAACTATGATCAAGATTCCCATCCTCAAGAGTTTGGTTGAAAGGGATAGATGTCAATACATCAAATATGACTTACATGAACCACATGTTCTAGCATTGACAACAGGCACAAACCCTTGTCACCTGATTCTAATAATTCTCCTTTAGCTACACAAGAATTTCATCAGCCCATGTGTAACAGCAAATTGACAACATTATTAATACTCTATATGAATATAAACTATCTTGTGTTTAATCAATCTTGCATGCATTTAGAATATCATTACGGTAAACTAATATTAAATTCATGAAAAAATATCTGCCAAATAACCATTATGAACATTGCACAACACCGCTATAATGGACACAATGTAAATATTATACTCACTATTTCTAGGCCTCTATGGTCTATGGGCCTCTTGGGCTGCTTACACGGTTTGTATGGAGAAGGCATTGCTCTTGACTACTTGACCATGCACAGCTTGCTGGAAATTACTTTTTGTTAGGATTGTACTAAATTAAGTGTTTTTGAACTGAAGTTGTAAGCAGCTTCATGCTATGAAGCTGAGTCTTGCATGCATCAGAAGACCATCATGTTCAGAGCTAAATAGATGCTGATATTTATGTTTACATGAATCATGCAGACATACTGTTGTCATCACCATTTGTTTACTGTCTTGTGCCTCGGCAAATGGTTAATAAGTGAGTTGTTGGCAGCAGAAGATGGAATTAGAAATTATAGTCAGACTTGCATTAGAAACCTGTAAAGTTGAGAGCTCAAGAGAGAGGAATTAAGTGGTAAGAAAAATAATAATACAAGAGTGTTTACCATACAAGAAGATATCAGGGTCAAGGGACAATATGATACCAGGTTTATGGGACAACATGATGTCTAATGCAAAATTATTCCAATTAACAAGAAACCTGGCAGCTCCTTGAACATCCCACCAGGAGCTAAAAGACATTTGATAAAAAAATAATAAATTCACACTTCAATATTGTCTTATGACTACTCTCATATGAAGAAAATAAGAAAGAGAAATGGATTTAGGGTTTCGATGATGTTTGCTTGGTAGCAGCAGTCTCGAGAATTACTTGAAGATTGCAGACTGGAAATGAGCATGACAATATCTTACATTGGTGCATGTTGACTAAAGGATGTAAAATAAAGCTAAGGAAAATGATGAACATGAAGAACCAAGAAATCACTAGGTGGAAACAACTGCAAGACAGAGAAGCTCTATAAAGAACATGCACCATAATTAAGCTTCAGCAAAAAATTTCTCCCAGTTGACAATAAAGGAAAGAGAGGACAGCATCTCCATGAACAAAAGCTATCATCGCTAATCAGTATAGGTAGAGAAGAAAACAAACAATTAGTGATGAATGCATATGATTAATGAATTAAAGATAACCAGGATAAATCTACTTGATGATGAATGTGAATTGGCATTGAAAATCATGGAGTTTTGACAAAAACTAATGGGTTTAAAATTCATAATTAATCCATGGATTAACGTTTCAGGAGCTAGTGATAAAGAAATAGAGAGATATTTAGAGAGAGAAATTTAATGAACGTTTTTTTCCCTTCTCTATGCCCTCTCTGCTATAGTTATATTTGTCTCCTAAGAAAAACTTAATTTTCATATCAGAGCTCAACTTACATCTAACCTTTTTGATGATTTAATGCATCAGAAGTTGAGATTTTAATCTTCTAACAAGGCTTTAAATCATACTACAAAAAATTGCAGGAAAACTATAGTACAGTATTCAAATTGGCAAAATTTGAAGATTTATATTGGAACAGGGAAGTTTAGAAAGAATGATGGACAGAATGAGCTGAAAGAAATCAGACTATAGTTTCAGTGAGAAAATTGTAGATTGATTTTATGTTTCCATTGAGATATGAAAGAATTGCCAAATGGCACAAACTTGATGTAAAAAATAAGCTACTTTAAAGGAGACAATACAAGGTGATAGGAAGAAGATGAGGGCTGAGACTTTGGAATTCTCCATAGAAATATGAAATTTGCCTAAATTTATTCTGCTAAAACCTCCTCATTATTTATAATAAATCTTTGAGTAGATTTCTTTTAAAGCCTATAAGTTTCCAATTTCATGTGAGCCATCCATCTGATTAAATTTTGAAACTTCATCACTTTATTTAAGGCCCAAATATAATTTAAAGACTAACATAAATGAATAAACAAGCTAATCCATTCTAGAAGCAATTTCTAAGCCTATTCTAAAAGACTCTCTGGACAATTATTTTCCTCTACAAATGATCAGAGCATGTTACAATCACCTTCGTAAGATGGATGGTTTTAGGTTCTTGACATTGAACTTTAGATGAAGATCTCCTTGATGAAACTCTCTTTCTCCAGATTACAAAGAAAAAGTTGATCATTTGAACATGAATGACATAGTCAATGCATGGGTAATTTATTTGTTGGATCATCAAGCTCCAACACCACCATGCTAACACGCTGCAGTCACTTTCCCATTGAATCATATTCCATCAATTCCATTGCTCAGAAACCTCCATCCTTTTTACCCTTTTATTTTGTATATATACTCAGCCTCCCAATTAACAAGATTACTTAAGCTCCAAGTTTTTCTATACTTTCCTGAACTTCTCCAATATACATTTCATATAACACACATTGAGGTTGGAACACAACATAGCCAAAAAAAAACATTCTGCAATTAGCTTGACGCCATACCCCTCTAACATACTTAAGTAAATCATTTGAGAAATCAATGCTAATACTGCCTTTGTGAAGTCAATTTTTCAATAATAAATCTCATTCAATAATGTCAATCACCAAAATCAGAGCTTTTTGAAGGAGGAAAAAATCTTGTTTTCCATTAATCATAATTAGAAATGCATCGCTCTTTTAAGAAAAAAATATATACTCATTTTGAATAAATTAACACCAGAGAAACCAAACCGATTATACATGCCTAAGACATCGATTAGGCATATTTTAGATTCCAGGACACCACCTTCATAATGAGAAGGAAAAAACCTTAATTTTTGTCGAAACAAGACCCGTATACCTAAAGATAAATGATAAAAACGTGAAAACAAATAGGGAAAAAAATCAGCTTTAAAGAAAAAATAAAATCAACTGATGATAAGGGCAGTCGGCTGACCTCAAATTCCCCAAACGGAGCTACTCAGAATCCTTCTTGGGACCTAGATAACAACAACAAATTCCAATTCAAGAATAGATAAACAAATAGGTCGATGAAGGTAAACAAGGAAAGAAAAGAAAAAGGATCGGATAAAGAAGACAGAAGGATCAATGAGGGTAAACAAGAAAAGAAAAGAAAAAGGATCGGATAAAGAAGACAAGAGGAGAAGGGGTGGGGCACCATGCAGCTCGGGGGGGCGGGCGTCCTTGCCCCAGCCGACGCCGCGGGTAGCGTCGAGGTACTGCTGGACGAGGTGGCGGCACTTCTGCAGGTGGTTGACACCCTCGATGCGGTAGCACCAGCGGAGGCGCTCGCGGATGATCTTGGCCGTCTCGATCTGAATCCATTTCTCCCTCACCAGATGCTCCCTGTACTCCAGCATCGCCACCGGATCCCCGTAAGGGTTGCTTGGATCGAAGTCGTCCGGTGGCCTCTCATCGAACTCAACCTTCGCCTTCCGCACCATCTCCTCCACCTATTCTCTCTCCTCTATCGATCAGCTCTCAGTTTCGCCTCTCCTCCAATGAATACTAGTTTTATTACTAAATACGGTATTTTGTTGCCGTCTTCTCAAGCCTTTCTATTATACGTGAAACTTTTTTTTTTTTTAATTTTTTTGAACCGAGACCATTGTTGCCACTTATCTCCGGTCCGGTATAAAATGGGCTGCCGTGGTCCCATCCAACCCACCCCAAAATCCTTAACCTTACATAGTCCCAAGTTGGGATTGTACCATGTTAATTATATCAGGCCAAATTAAATAAAAAAAATATTAACCTTATTTTGATCGAAAGTTTTTTCATGAATAATAATAATAATAATAATAAAAGAATATAAATCTTAAATAAATTCATAGTGGTATAAATTGTTTTAGGCTATTGTCAATCAAATAAAAAACTATTTTATTGGCATAAACTGAATTTTGGTCAAAACCTACCACATCCCCAAATAGATTCTTGGTGGTACTGGTTTGTCTCTACCATATTGATAGCATATAGGATTGATCCTTGGAGAACATTTCTTGCAGAAATGATCAAATGGAGCTAGCGAGCATACATGAGCTATACCTAACAATGTTATTGCATAGATGTCAATTTATCTTGCATTATTTTCACTTTGATTTGAAAATCAAATGCTTCCCGTGAAGGCACTTATTCAGTCTTGTCGGTGCAAATCTTTATACTTGATCATTGAGTGTTGTTCAGGAGATGCTACATAGCATAACAAGTGCCTCCATTTGCGAATCTTTCTTAAGACAATGATCTATTGTTAGGAACAAAGATATATATATTTTTCAAGAGTAATACAAATGCTTTATCAAATTATTGTCATTGAAATGAGACATGATTTGAAATCCTCTGAAGCCTATTTCATCACCTTAGCTCCAGCTAATGATTCCAAAGATTAACACTTGGTTATTCCAAAGGAACATGCTGGAAATATGCTCTCAAACACCACTGTCTTTCATGCCCTCAAATTGCTAAATACATGAATTCAAACCTCTATGAGTATATATGCCTCTAGGATCAGGAAAATTATCAACACTTATGCCCTCAAAATGGTATTGTCCAAACTCTTAATGCGAGGCATTTATTCCACTTTGTACATTGATGAAATTATTTTCATGCTTAACAAATTAAAAGAATCGAGAATTTGAATATATAACATGGACTTATTTTGGAACACAACATTTCCAATTATTCAAGCATCGCATCACCAAATGAAACACCATGCCCCATAAATAAAAAACAAGTTAAACAAAATAATAAAATTCATAATTTCGATATGGAATTCTTTTCAATAATTTCTTGCATGTCATGCTTTGTGTGATTGTTCAAATTTTCTTTCTTTTTTCTTTTAGAGTAGATCTTTATGCGATAGAATGAATAATGAGGCATAGCCCTCCCCCGAATACCCTTAGCCCCATAAGACTAGTGGAGGTGGGATTCGGTCCTTGGTCATTTGGAGTAATTGCTAAAGACTTTCTAGCTCAGTAAGTTGGGACATTTAGCCTCCTCGAATTGTTTGTCCTATAGAAAAATCAATGCTAAAGACCAACGTGATGTTGTACTTTAGGCACCATATAACATTGATCACTAAAATATAGTGGTAGTTGCATCGTGATGTTGATCATGCAAATCAAGTGATCTTAAAAAAATGATGACCTAGAAGGCTTCTTTTGTTTTCTTACATGATTCCTCAACGATACTAGACTTAGCAATCCCACATGATCATCATTGTCACTAGCACTATGATCAATATTATCATCAGCTCTAGGATCATCATTGTTGACATCACCATCATTATTAGCATTGGCATAATTATTGTCATCAGCATTGAAAGTTGATGGAGGTGGAGTGGATGAAGGCTCTCCGATTTCTTTTGTATGACCTCCCTTGCCATGGATAATACAAGCCTACAAAAAAATATTTAATAGATAATACTAAGGAAAGATAGAAAATTAGTTAAATAATTTAGAAAATGTGCTAATTAAGTTCGTTATTCGAGTGAGTTTGGAATGAGAAATCACCTACGTGTTCTAATATAAAACAAGGCCATAGCCATGGTCAAAAACAAGGTTTGCCATACTGAAATGAACCGGATGGTATGGAGTATACTGTATCATACTAGTATGGTATTGATACATTGTAGGAAAAATGTATCGATACTCGGGATATGTTATTGCATAGATGTCAATTTATCTTGCATTATTTTTACTTTTATTTGAAAATCAAATGCTTCCCGTGAAGGCACTTATTCAGTCTTGTCGGTGCAAATCTTTATACTTGATCATTGAGTGTTGTTCAGGAGATGCTACATAGCATAACAAGTGCCTCCATTTGCGAATCTTTCTTAAGACAATGATCTATTGTTAGGAACAAAGATATATATATTTTTCAAGAGTAATACAAATGCTTTATCAAATTATTGTCATTGAAATGAGACATGATTTGAAATCCTCTGAAGCCTATTTCATCACCTTAGCTCCAGCTAATGATTCCAAAGATTAACACTTGGTTATTCCAAAGGAACATGCTGGAAATATGCTCTCAAACACCACTGTCTTTCATGCCCTCAAATTGCTAAATACATGAATTCAAACCTCTATGAGTATATATGCCTCTAGGATCAGGAAAATTATCAACACTTATGCCCTCAAAATGGTATTGTCCAAACTCTTAATGCGAGGCATTTATTCCACTTTGTACATTGATGAAATTATTTTCATGCTTAACAAATTAAAAGAATCGAGAATTTGAATATATAACATGGACTTATTTTGGAACACAACATTTCCAATTATTCAAGCATCGCATCACCAAATGAAACACCATGCCCCATAAATAAAAAACAAGTTAAACAAAATAATAAAATTCATAATTTCGATATGGAATTCTTTTCAATAATTTCTTGCATGTCATGCTTTGTGTGATTGCTCAAATTTTCTTTCTTTTTTCTTTTAGAGTAGATCTTTATGCGATAGAATGAATAATGGGGCATAGCCCTTCCCCGAATACCCTTAGCCCCATAAGACTAGTGGAGGTGGGATTCGGTCCTTGGTCATTTGGAGTAATTGCTAAAGACTTTCTAGCTCAGTAAGTTGGGACATTTAGCCTCCTCGAATTGTTTGTCATATAGAAAAACCAATGCTAAAGACCAACATGATGTTGTACTTTAGGCACCATATAACATTGATCACTAAAATATAGTGGTAGTTGCATCATGATGTTGATCATGCAAATCAAGTGATCTTAAAAAAATGATGACCTAGAAGGCTTCTTTTGTTTTCTTACATGATTCCTCAATGATACTAGACTTAGCAATCCCACATGATCATCATTGTCACTAGCACTATGATCACTATTATCATCAGCTCTAGGATCATCATTGTTGACATCACCATCATTATTAGCATTGGCATAATTATTGTCATCAGCATTGAAAGTTGATGGAGGTGGAGTGGATGAAGGCTCTCCGATTTCTTTTGTATGACCTCCCTTGCCATGGATAATACAAGCCTACAAAAAAATATTTAATAGATAATACTAAGGAAAGATAGAAAATTAGTTAAATAATTTAGAAAATGTGCTAATTAAGTTCGTTATTCGAGTGAGTTTGGAATGAGAAAGCACCTACGTGTTCTAATATAAAACAAGGCTATAGCCATGGTCAAAAACAAGGTTTGCCATACTGAAATGAACCGGATGGTATGGAGTATACTGTATCATACTAGTATGGTATTGATACATTGTAGGAAAAATGTATCGATACTCAGGATATGTTATTGCATAGATGTCCATTTATCTTGCATTATTTTTACTTTCATTTGGAAATCAAATGCTTCTCGTGAAGGCACTTATTAAGTCTTGTTGGTGCAAATCTTTATACTTGATCATTAAGTGTTGTTCAGGGGATGCTACATAGAATAACAAGTGCCTCTAGTTGCAAATCTTTCTTAAGACAATGATCTATTGTTAGGAACGAAGATATATTTTTTTTCCAAGAGTAATACAATTGCTTTATTAAATTATTGTCATTGAAATGAGACATGATTTGAAATCCTCTGAAGCCTATTTCATCACCTTAGCTCCAGCTAATGATTCCAAAGATTAACACTTGGTTATTCCAAAGGAACATGCTAGAAATATGCTCTCAAACACCACTGTCTTTCATGCCCTCAAATTGCTAAATACATGAATTCAAACCTCTATGAGTATATATGCCTCTAGGATCAGGAAAATTATCAACACTTATGCCCTCAAAATGGTATTGTCCAAACTCTTAATGCGAGGCATTTATTCCACTTTGTATATTGATGAAATTATTTTCATGCTTAACAAATTAAAAGAATCGAGAATTTGAATATATAACATGGACTTATTTTGGAACACAACATTTCCAATTATTCAAGCATCGCATCACCAAATGAAACACCATGCCCCATAAATAAAAAACAAGTTAAACAAAATAATAAAATTCATAATTTCGATATGGAATTCTTTTCAATAATTTCTTGCATGTCATGCTTTGTGTGATTGCTCAAATTTTCTTTCTTTTTTATTTTAGAGTAGATCTTTATGCGATAGAATGAATAATGGGGCATAGCCCTCCCCCGAATACCCTTAGCCCCATAAGACTAGTGGAGGTGGGATTCGGTCCTTGGTCATTTGGAGTAATTGCTAAAGACTTTCTAGCTCAGTAAGTTGGGACATTTAGCCTCCTCGAATTGTTTGTCCTATAGAAAAACCAATGCTAAAGACCAACGTGATGTTGTACTTTAGGCACCATATAACATTGATCACTAAAATATAGTGGTAGTTGCATCGTGATGTTGATCATGCAAATCAAGTGATCTTAAAAAAATGATGACCTAGAAGGCTTCTTTTGTTTTCTTACATGATTCCTCAACGATACTAGACTTAGCAATCCCACATGATCATCATTGTCACTAGCACTATGATCACTATTATCATCAGCTCTAGGATCATCATTGTTGACATCACCATCATTATTAGCATCGGCATAATTATTGTCATCAGCATTGAAAGTTGATGGAGGTGGAGTGGATGAAGGCTCTCCGATTTCTTTTGTATGACCTCCCTTGCCATGGATAATACAAGCCTACAAAAAAATATTTAATAGATAATACTAAGGAAAGATAGAAAATTAGTTAAATAATTTAGAAAATGTGCTAATTAAGTTCGTTATTCGAGTGAGTTTGGAATGTGAAAGCACCTACTTGTTCTAATATAAAACAAGGCCATAGCCATGGTCAAAAACAAGGTTTGCCATACTAAAATGAACCGGATGGTATGGAGTATACGGTATCATACTAGTATGGTATTGATACATTGTAGGAAAAATGTATCGATACTCGGGATATGTTATTGTATAGATGTCCATTTATCTTGCATTATTTTTACTTTCATTTGGAAATCAAATGCTTCTCGTGAAGGCACTTATTAAGTCTTGTTGGTGCAAATCTTTATACTTGATCATTAAGTGTTGTTCAGGGGATGCTACATAGCATAACAAGTGCCTCTAGTTGCGAATCTTTCTTAAGACAATGATCTATTGTTAGGAACGAAGATATATTTTTTTTCCAAGAGTAATACAATTGCTTTATTAAATTATTGTCATTGAAATGAGACATGATTTGAAATCCTCTGAAGCCTATTTCATCACCTTAGCTCCAGCTAATGATTCCAAAGATTAACACTTGGTTATTCCAAAGGAACATGCTGGAAATATGCTCTCAAACACCACTGTCTTTCATGCCCTCAAATTGCTAAATACATGAATTCAAATCTCTATGAGTATATATGCCTCTAGGATCAGGAAAATTATCAGCACTTATGCCCTCAAAATGGTATTGTCCAAACTCTTAATGCGAGGCATTTATTCCACTTTGTACATTGATGAAATTATTTTCATGCTTAACAAATTAAAATAATCGAGAATTTGAATATATAACATGGACTTATTTTGGAACACAACATTTCCAATTATTCAAGCATCGCATCACCAAATGAAACACCATGCCCCATAAATAAAAAACAAGTTAAACAAAATAATAAAATTCATAATTTCGATATGGAATTCTTTTCAATAATTTCTTGCTTATCATGCTTTGTGTGATTGCTCAAATTTTCTTTCTTTTTTCTTTTAGAGTAGATCTTTATGCGATAGAATGAATAATGGGGCATAGCCCTCCCCTGAATACCCTTAGCCCCATAAGACTAGTGGAGGTGGGATTCGGTCCTTGGTCATTTGGAGCTTTTGCCGCCAAGACCGTCGTGGCCCGTAGCTGCTGCGTCAGAGCGCACTCCTCTCGTCACTTGCCGGTCCTCCGCTTCTGGACCTGCAAAACAGGGATCAGAGACCCGGGCTGGGATTTTCGACGGGGGCACTCCGACGGTCAAGTCGGTGACGATCCAGGAGAACAGATCCTCCTGGTCGGGGCCCTCTTGATGGACTCCGCACTAGGAGGGATGTGGAGTATGTTTCTTTTTTTTTTGGAGGAAGAGAAAAGTAGCAGGGGGAGAGTGATCGAGGGGACAGAGGGGTTCTCTGTTCCTTGGGTTTCTCCTTATCCCCCAACGGCTTTTTTTCTTCCCTGATGCTGGTGGTCTTTTTTCTCTTTTTTGGTTCTGTCTTGTTTTTTTTTTTTTGTTGTTGTTGTTGTTGCTGTTACCTCTCCCCCCTTGGAGAGTGCCGATCGTTCTTTGTAGTCGAAGATTGGTCGTTGGGGGCTCGTCTCGAGATCTCTGCTGGGTTGGCAAGCGCATGGGGCTGGATTTCGTGTCGTGAACGGGACGCCTTTCCTGACAGGTGGTAGGGGAAGCTCCCATTCCTTATGAAATTCTCTCTGGTTGCTCCATTTCGAGAAGTTTGGCAGTGCCTCGATCCGAGAGCCACCGTCCTAGGGGTGCGTGCTCTCTGGCCGGCCCATTTCCTGGAAGTACGGTCGGACAGGTAGTTATGGCGGCATGGGGGCGCCGTTCTGTGGTCCTCGGGAGGCTCGCCGGTGTCTCGGGATGGCAGGGTCGGCTCCAATCTGGGCGCTCCGGGCTTGCGGGGATGGCCAGGTGGAGGAGGGCGAAGTACGAGCCCGGTCCAGAGGGCGCACGCTTGGAGAGGCTCGACCTCGGTGGGTGAGCTCTTGGCTCGACCTCGACCGCGGGGCACTAACCTCCGAGGGTCTCCTCTGGAGGGCGGATGTCGGTGGACCCGGTCCGGAGGGCGCGCACTCGGAGAGGCTCGACCTCGGCGGGTGAGCTCTTGGCTCGACCTCGACCGCGGGGCACTAACCTCCGAGGGTCTCCTTTGGAGGGTAGATATCGGCGGACCCGATCCAGAGGGCGCGCGCTTGGAGAGGCTCGACCTTGACTGGTGAGCTCTTGGCTCGACCTCGACCGCGGGGCACTAACCTCCGAGGGTCTCCTCTGGGAGGGCGGATGTCGGCGGACCCGGTCTAGAGGGCGCGTGCTCGAAGAGGCTCGATCTCGGCGGGTGAGCTCTTGGTTCGACCTCGATCGCGGGGCACTAACCTCCGAGGATCTCCTTTGGAGGGCAGATGTCGGCAGACGCAGTCCAGAGGGCGCGCGCTCGGAGAGGCTCGACCTCGACGGGTGAGGTCTTAACTCGACCTCGACGGGTGAGCTCTTGGCTCGACCTCGACCGCGGGACACTAACCTCCGAGGGTCTCCTCTGGAGGGCGGATATCGGCTCTGACCTAGTCGTCGAGCTCACGAGCTCAATATGGCGGAGGATTGAGCTCAACTTGCGACGTTGGAGGAGCTCAGCCCGGCTCAGCAAGGCGTCTGGGCTGAGCTGTTGCCTTGGCGTCCGGCATGGCAGTCTCCCTTAACGTGGTGCCTATCCACTATCCACGTCGGCGATCTTGTCACATTATTTGCCCCCCACTCCCGAGGCTCGTTAATGCACGGTGCTTGGGGCGAAGGGAGTAGCTGTAACGCTGGCGTGGAGAGGCAAAAATCCAGCGCCATAATGGCTGCAGTTGCTGGGGCTTCGAGGGACGGCCCCGTAGGCCAGTATGGAAACGCCGCGTGGCCACGCTCGAGGAACGATTAATGCCGGTGCAGAATTCTGAGCGACCGAGATTCCTCGTTTGCCGATGGGCAGCACGTGGAGCATATCCGTTGGCGAGGGAGTCATAACAGTGCAGAATTCTGAGCGACCGAGATTCCTCACGCAAAGGCTTTTCTCAGAATCTCTCGTGCTCGTTGCTGCGTCCAGGTCCTTCTCTGTCAATTCAGTATGTCTTGTCCTGAGTCCTGCGCTCGAAGGGTGGTGCTCTCCTCTTTCGACGAGGAATCGGAGGGGAAGCAGTTTAGGATTAGTGTGAGGCCAGCCCTTACCGCCCCTCCCGCGTCCGGTGGGGGGCTGGAGGTCACTCCTTCTCCTCCTGTCATTCCTCCTCTTCTGCTTGAACCAGCCCATGAGCCGATTCGGTCGACAGGTCCGGATGGGGTCGCTTCGACGATCTCTGCTATGGAACTGGAGGCCATTCAAGATGCATACAGGATCCTGGCTTCTGTCCGGCTCATGGTTCCCCGCCCTGGGGAGCGGGTCACTTCCAGCGGCCCAGGGCGTCTCGCTTTCTATGAGGGGACCTTCTCTGGAGGTCTCCGATTCCCTTTCCATCCTTTTTTTCTTGTCTGTTCTGAGCAACTATCGTCTGGTCCCCACCCAGTTGGTGCCGAATGCCATTAGGGTAATCTTTTCTTTCATTGTACTCTATCACGTCTACCGGTTCGTTGCCCGGTTCTTCCTATTCAGGGCATTCTTTATCCTGAAACACCACTCGACAGAAGACGGGTGGTGGTCTTTGTCTTCCTGCCCGAAGGGCATTAGGTTAGAACTTCCCTCTTGTGTCAAGAGATGGAAGAGTAGGTTCTTCTTCGCGGACGTCGAGGGAGTCGACCGGGCCTGGAGCGAACCAGACAAATCCCCAAACCGGATCTCAACGATCGAGACTGCCGATCAGGACAACTACGAGCAGCTTCGCACCACCCAAATCCCTTCCTTGGAGGTTCTGTTATCAGAGCAAAATCTCCTCAATGCCAGGATCGACTCGTCGGCTGGGCCAGGTAGGTTCAGCTTTTTCCTCTGCATGCAGTCCCCCTTTTTCTTCTCTCTCTTCTCTTCTTTTTTTTTTTTGGTTTAACTTTCCCGGTTCCCGTATGCAGGGTTAGGCCTTCTAGAGGGCGAGGCGTCGCCGGTCTCTATGAAGAGGCCGTCCACCGGGGCGGTCATCGAGCCCCTTCTGAAGCGGGCTCGGGTTGAGGAGGCGCCGGTACCTGCTCCTGCTATGCCGGCTATCTCAAAGAAGAAAGGGGTCGTGGGAGTCCCTACCCAACGGGCAGAGCCACGGGCGAAACCCCCTCTCCCAGAGCCCGTAGAGGTCGTCTGGCCTGCTGTCGCCGCCGCTCCACTTCACTCCCCAGGCCCGGGGGTGGCTGAAGTTGACGGCTTTCCAGTCATGACGGTGCCGGGCCCTCGGCCGGTCTTCGGGAGTCCTGCTGAGGGAGTGGCGGATGCAGCTGCCCCCAAGGAGAGCTAGAGGGATGAGGCGAGGCATCGCCTCCCATTCAAGTTAGGGCCGGAGAGTTCCCTGGCCGACAACCGCGTGCTGGCCTACCAAATGATGGACTTCTCCGTCCCGCGGTGCGACCGGGAGAACATGGATGGATTGTCGGTCGGGCTCGTAATCGACAGCATTTTTCTCCATCTGTACACGGTAGGCAGCTTCGTCCTTTCCCTCCTCCTTCTCTTTCCCCTTTTGTCTGAACTTCTAGGTACTATAGATGGATGTCGAGGCCCTCTTCATTAGAAGCTGCTACTGGAACTGGGAGCAGTCCGCGCAGCAGCAGATGGCCATGATCGAGTCGTTGAAGACCGATTTAAAGAAGAAAGCCGACTCTGAGGAGGCGCTTGATCGGTGGGTTAAGGACCTCGAGAGGCAGCTCGCCGACTCCGAGGGGCGAGCGAAGGAGCTCCAGGAGAGGCTCGACTTCGAGCAGGGGGAGTCGAAGAAAAAAGCCAAGGAGCTCGTCGACTCAGAGCAGAACTTGGGCTTGGTTATGGCTGAGGCAGCCCGGCAGAAACAGATCGTCCAGTCTCTCCGAGCTCGACTGACGACAGAGGAGGAGCGGTCAGCCATGGCTCAGAGGGCAGCGGATGAGGCGACCAGGGCGATCGCGGATGCCAGGCAC
This sequence comes from Areca catechu, assembly GCA_021397845.1. Classification (NCBI taxonomy): domain Eukaryota; kingdom Viridiplantae; phylum Streptophyta; class Magnoliopsida; order Arecales; family Arecaceae; genus Areca; species Areca catechu. The sequence goes on along the minus strand of CM038049.1, from coordinate 15,396,806 downwards.
GAGGGAGCTACCGCAAAGAAGGGAGCCGAGGAGGCAGTGGAGAGGTACAGGGCTTCGGAGGAGTTCCTCGTCGAAATCCAGCAGACGGCGTCGGACTCCTCCTTCAAAGGTTTCATGTACTTGCATCACCTAGTCGAGGAGTTTGTCTCAGCCAAAGGTCGTGGCTACCTTGACTACCTTGGTACTTCAGATCAGGAGAAGGGTGCTGAGGAGGCCACGCCAGCTGAGACCAAAGCCGCGCGACTAGAGGCCCTTGGTGATGGAGATTCCTGGCCTAGCGATCCGGCTAGGAGATAGTTATTATATGTTCCTCTCTTTTTTTTGTATTCAACAGGGCCGCCTGGCATGTTGGGGGCCCGTGATAGGATTCCTGTACTTGACACTTGATCAATGAAATGCAGATTTTTCTTGAAACTACTCTTCTCATCTGGCTCCTCCCCTCCTTCACTCCCTTTCTATTTTTGTTTTTCTTTTTAATGTATGGGGAGATCAGGTAGGGGGTACCCGAGGGCTGCCGAGCTTGGCGGTCTCTAGGCTGGAGATATGAGTTCCGATCTTGCGCTGGTGTCACAAGCTGGTGTCCCGAGGCTAGGCTCGAGGACGGAGATCGCTGAGAGCTGCTTGGCTCGAAGTTCCCTTAGCCAAAGATCTGAGCTCCAGTCTTGAGAAGATGTCCTGGAGCTGGGCTCGGGGATGGAGATTGCTGAGAGCGGCTTGGCTCGAAGTTCCCTTGGCCGAAAATTTGGGCTCCGGTCTTGAGAAGATGTCCTGGAGCTGGGCTCGGGGATGGAGATTGCTGAGAGTGGCTTGGCTCGAAGTTCCCTTGACCGGAGATCCGAGCTCCGGTCTTGAGAAGATGTCCTGGAGCTGGGCTCGGGGACGGAGATTGCTGAGAGCGGCTTGGCTCGAAATTCCCTTAGCCGGAGATCTGAGCTCCGGTCTTGAGAGGATGTCCTGGAGCTGGCCTCGAGGATGGAGATTGCCGAGAGCTGTAGTTTTGATGGTGCTATATTTTCTTCTCACTCCATTTTTCTTTCCTTCCCCACTCTTCTTTCATTCATCTTTCTTTTCATTTTTATTTTCTTCTACTCTTTTTTTTTTTTAGAGTGGGGAGATCAGAAGAGAGAATGTTGGCTGGACCCCCATTTTTGCTCTCTTTCTTTCCTTCCCCTCTCGCCTTCTTTTCGAGAGGGGAGATCAGAGAGGAGGGCTGCCGGGCTTCCCCCCTTTGTTCCATTTCTTTCCTTCCCCTCCCATTTTCTTTTCGAGTGGGGAGATCAGGGTAGGGGGGTTGCCAGTCTTGGTTGCCTTGGAGCTAGGCTCGAGGCCTTCCTGGACGTGGAGCTAGGCTCGGGTCCAGGGATTGCCTGAGATCTTGGCTCAGGTCTTTGGTGCCTTGGAGCTAAGCTCGAGGCGTTGACGGGAGCTACGTGGCCCCGTGATCCCTTGGCATCTCGGAGCTAGGCTCGGAGGCGTTTGAGATGGAGAGCTGCTTGGCTCGAGTTTCTTCGACATCCTAGAGTTGGGCTCGGGGATGCTTGGAGTTGGAGAGCTACGTGGCTCAAAGTCCCTCTGGCATCCTGGAGCTAGGCTCGGGGGCGCGGGGAAGTAGGAGCTACGTGGCTCGAGATTTCTTTGACATCCTGGAGCTGGGCTCGGGGATGCTTGGAGTTGGAGAGCTACATGGCTCAAAGTCCCTCTGGCATCCTGGAGCTAGGCTCGGGGGCGCCGGGAAGTGGGAGCTACGTGGCTCGAGATTTCTTTGACATCCTGGAGCTGGGCTCGGGAACGCTTGGAGTTGGAGAGCTGCGTGGCTCAAAGTCCCTATGGCGTCCTGGAGCTAGGCTTGGGGACGCCGGGAAGTGGGAGCTACGTGGCTCGAGATTTCTTTGATGTCCTGGAGCTGGGCTCGGGGACGCTTGGAGTTGGAGAGCTGCATGGCTTAAAGTCCCTCAGGCATCTTGGAGCTAGGCTCGGGGCGCCGGGAAGGTGGGAGAGCTACGTGGCTCTAAGTTCCTCTGGCATCCTGGAGCTGGGCTCGGGGATGCCTTTGGCATTCTCCTGCAAGACAGACAAACACTTGCACAGAAAAAGACCATTGTTATTTATTGTTGGGGAACCTTACATTATTGATAGTATTTTCGCAAATTGCAGGCGTTCCATGTTCTGGGAAACTTGATGCCGTCGAGGTCTTCAAGATAATAGGCCCCTTGAGAGAGGGCTTCAGCCACTTTGTAGGGGCCCTCTCAGTTCGGGGAGAGCTTGCCGGACTCCCTAGGCCGGGACGCTTCCGCCCGCCATAGCACCAGGTCTCCGGGCTTGAAGGCTTTTGTCCGGATGCGGGCATTGTAGTATCAGGCGACTCTTTGTCGATAGGCTGCCATCCGTAGGCGGGCTCTATCCCTCGCTCCTCAAGGAGGTCCAAGTTGAGTAGGAGGTACGCCGAGTTCCATGCTTCATCGTACTACCGCACTCACAGTGTAGGCACACCGAGCTCGACAGGGATGACTGCTTCGACACCGAAGATGAGGCTGAAGGGCGTTTCACCAGTCGCCGTCCTGGGCGTTGTGTGGTAGGCCCATAGGACGCTAGGTAGCTCTTCTGCTCATAGGCCTTTAGCTTGATCCAGCCTGGTTCGAAGCCCTTGAAGGATGGTCCGGTTGGTCACCTCGGCCTCCCCGTTTGTTTGGGGATGAGCCACCGAGGTGAACCGGTATTGGATGCCATGGGCTGCGCAGAACCCTTCGAACTCGCGGTTATCGAACTGTCGCCCGTTGTCGGTGATGATGCAACGGGGGAGCCCGAATCGGCAGATGTCTGACTTCCAGAAGAACTGGCAGACATTGGCCTCCGTGATCCGAGCCAGCGGCTCCGCCTCGACCCACTTGGTGAAGTAGTCGATCGCCACCAGCATGAACTTTCGCTGCCCTGATGCTGGGGGAACGGTCCCATGATGTCCATTCTCCACTGTGCAAAGGGCCAAGGGGCCGAAAGCTGGGAGTCGGCACCGCCGGCTGACGCTGGATGTTGGCGTAGCACTGGCACTTATTGCACCTTTTGACAAAGTTGGCTGCGTCTTCTCTCATGGTCTCGCAGAAGTATCCCTGGCGGAGGGCTTTGTAGGCCAGTGTCCTCCCTCCCACGTGATTCCCGCAGAGGCCTTCGTGTATCTCCTGGAGCACGAAGGTTACCTCGGCGGGCCTAAGGCATCTCAAGACTGGGTAGAAGTAAGATCGGCGGTAGAGCTCGCCCTCCATCAGGACGAACCGAGAGGCCTTCTTCCTGACGAGGGCGGCCTCCGCACGGTCTTCTGGCAGGGTGCCATCGGTGATATACTGGATGTACTTGTCGATCCAGCTTGGTTTGGGGGCAACTTGGTGCACCTCCGTCCAGTCCCAATAGCTGGGACTTTCGAGGTGCTCGATGTAGGCATGTCCCAGCGACGAGTCCGGCAGGGTCGCAAGCCTGGACAGCGCATCAGCGCGCGCATTCTCTCCTCGAGGGATATGAAAAATGCTGAAGCGCCGGAGGCCTGCCGTGCTCGCTCGGACTTGTTCCAGATATTTCGCCATTTGGGTGTCCCTTGCTTCGTATTCCTCGGATACTTGCCCGGCGACCAGTTGGGAGTTAGTGAAGATGTTCAAGTCCTGCACGCCCAACTCACGGAGACTCTCAAGCCCGCGAGGAGTACCTCGTACTCCGCCTGGTTGTTAGTCGCGGCAAACTTGAAGTGGAGGGCGCATTCCGCCATAACCCCATCTCCATTGGTGAGGATGAGGCCGGCCTCGCTCCCGCCGGAATTGGACGCTCCATCTACATAAAGAATCCAGGGCTTTTCTCCCAGCTCGGGCTCCGTTGTTGTCTGCTATAGCTCCTCGGTGAACCCGGCGCACTCGACCATGAAGTCGGCCAAGACTTGGGCCTTTTGTGACGACCTCGGACGGTACGATATGTCAAATTCGCTGAGCAGTAGGGACCACTTAGCCAACCTCTCGGATGTTTCGGGTCGGGTGAGGATAGTCCTCAACGGCTGGTCCGTCACCACCACTATTGGGTGTGCTTGGAAGTAGGGCCTGAGACGCTTAGCAGACATTATTAGTACAAAAATGAGTTTTTCAGAGCGAGTATACCTGACCTCCGCATCACGGAGGATCTTGCTGGTGTAATACACCAGCTTTTGAGATTTATCCTCGTCTGTGCGGACGAGAACCGAGCTGACAGCCCCTGGTGTCACCGCCAAATACAGTAGGAGTTCCTCCCCCTCCTCCGGCCTGGAGAGCAGCGGAGGGGAGGCAAGGAAGTTCTTCAGCTCCTCGAAGGCCGTCCTACATTCCTCGGTCCAGTTGAAGTCATGCATCTTGCGTAGTGCCTTGAAGAACGACTGGCAACGATCAACCGATCTCGAGATGAATCTACTAAGGACGGCGACACGTCCCGTTAGTCGCTGGACATGCTTCTTGGAGGTCGGATGCTCCATGTCGGTGATGGCTTGCACCTTCTACGGGTTCGCCTCGATCCCCCTTTGGGTGACCATAAAGCTGAGAAACTTTCCTGCGGCCACCCCAAAGGCACACTTCATCGGGTTCAGCTTCATCTGATGCTGGCACAAGCTATGGAAGGATTCGGTGAGGTCGGCTACATGGCTTGAGCTCAGCCTGCTGATGACTAGCATGTCGTCCACATACACTTGCATGTTGCAGCCAATCTGGTCCTTGAAGACCTTGCTGACCAGGCGCTGATAGGTGGCCCCCGCATTCTTCAAGCCAAAGGGCATCATCCTGTAGTAGTATGTCCCCTGGTCAGTGACGAAAGCAGTATGCTCTTCGTCCTCCGGATGCATGCAGATTTGATTGTATCCAGAGAAAGCATCCATGAAGGAGAGCAGCCGGTGGCCTGAGATGGCGTCCACCAGCTGATCGATCTTCGGGAGAGGAAAGCTGTCCTTTGGGCAAGCTTTATTGAGGTCGGTGTAGTCTACACAGATCCTCCATTTGCCATTATTTTTCTTAACTATCACCATATTTTCCAGCCAGCTCGGGTACTGGACCTCTCGAACAAAGCCGGCAGCCAAGAGTTTATCCACCTCTTCCTTGATGGCTGCCTGCCTCTCCGGGGCAAAACTTCTATTTTTCTGACGAACTGGCTTGTGCTTCGGGTCGATGCTCAATTTGTGCGTAATGACATCAGGAGAGATGCTTGGCATGTTCGCCGCCGTCTAGGCGAACACGTCCGCATTCGCCCGCAGGAATCCCAGCAATTGCATCCTCTCCTCCTCAGGCAGCTGGGCTCCGATCTGTACCATCTTTGCGGGATCGTTTCCGAGTGGATAGGAAAGTAGGTGTTCGACCGGGCCTCCTCGGGGGTCTTGGGCCCTTTGGTCGAGGTCATCTATGCTGGGGTCGTCCCGAGGAGTCTTGGCCCCAAGGAGAGTCTGGAAGCAGTGCTGCACCGGTTGGGGCGCTCCTCTCATTTCTCCAACACCATTTAGGGTTGGGACTTGCACGAGCAGCCTTTTGGTGGAGACAACAGCGTCAAGCAAGTTGAGCCCAGGTCGACCCAATATCACGTTGTAGGCAGAAGGAAGCCTCACAACAGTGAAAGTCATCATGATGGTGCTCTACCGAGGTGGGGTTCCGGTAGTGACCGGGAGAGTGATTTCTCCTTCCACTCCCACATAATCGCCCGTAAAATCGTTAAGGGGCGTGTGCATGGGCTTAAGCCGATCGGGGGAAAGATTCATTCTGGAGAAGGCATCATAAAAAAGCACGTCTGTCGAGCTTTCACTATCAACCATGATGCACTTTACAGGATGCTTCGCGATCGTCATTTCGATGACTATGGCATAATTATTTATATTTTCCCCCCTGTCTTCCCTCCCTCATAAAGGGAAGTACATTTTCAGAGTCCTCTGCCCCTCGGGCCTTCTTGGACACGGGCGTTGCTCCCTGAGAAATCATGCCCACCGGCTTCTTGGTGGGGCGGTTGTCGATGGCTGGAGCTGGCAGGAGAGCGGCGAGTGCCTGGGACTCCACTTGAGATCTGCCACCCATGAACCTCTTGAGGTAGCCTCTTTTGATGAGCTCCTCAATCTCCCACTTGAGGTTGCGGCATTCCTCGGTGTCGTGGCATGGTCGCGGTGGAAGCGGCAGTACTTCATCTTGTCACGGCCAGCGAAGGGCTTCAATGGAGGTGGGTGTCTCAAATAGTCCTCGCCCTCGATCTCCATAAGAATTTTAGTCCTTGGGACGAGGAGAGGGGTGTAGTTTTTCTCAGGGACAGGGGTCCCCCCAGGTCTCGACCGATCCCTCCAGGAGCTCTGATCCTGAGGTGCTGGCTTCCGGGCCCCGAACACTTCGGCAGGGGCCGGCTTCTTCTGAGATCCTCCGTCGAGCTCCCGCCTTGCACGGTCCTCCTCCTCGATGCGGATGTACTTTTAGGCCCAGAGAAGGAGCTCGGCGTAGGTCTTGGGGGGCTTCTTGTCCAGCGAGTAGGTCAGGCGGGAGGTCTTGAGCCCTCTCTTGAGTGCTAGCATGGCCACTGGCTCTTCAAGATTGTAAATCTCCAGCGCGGCGGCCTTGAAGTGGGCCACGTAGTCTCGTAGGGGCTCGCGATCCTGTTGCCGGATAGAGAAGAGTCTGTCTGCCTCTCGTGGCAACTTCCTACAAGCATCGAAGTGAGCCACGAACTTCTGTCCTAGCTGGGCAAAGGAGGTGATGCACTCCGGCTCCAGACGGGTGAACCACACCCGGGCTGCCTTCCGGAGAGTAGTAGGAAAGGTGACGCAGAGGAGAGCGTCGGCGGCCCCCTGGACCCTCATGAGAGTCCGGTAGCTTTCCAGGTGGTCCAAGGGGTCGGTGGTCCCGTCGTAGGGGTCCACCTGCCGCATCCGAAATCGGTGTGGGATCGGCTCCGCCTAAATTTCTTGGGAGAATGGGGGACGGGCATCGTAGCCTACTGACTCGCTAGCGGAGCCTGGCATGCTGGCCAACCGGGGATCAAACTCTGCCAGTTTGCGCTCATGTTCCTCCAGGCGCCTGCCCATCGCGCGCCTGGCAGCTTCGTCAGTGGACCCCTCCGCTGAAGGAGACGGAGAAGGTGACATGGATGCATGTCACCCGTGGAGGAGGGTCTTACTTTTCTTGCCTCGACGGGGTCTGAGTGTCTCCCGCTCGAGGTTTGGTGAACGGCTCACTCTGTCGGTTGAGCCGGCCCGTTATCTTTTCGCCGGAGCTTGATGGCTGCCCCGGTTGTCTGTGGTGGCCCGCGGCTGCGACGGCCTTCCTTGGAAGGAGCGCAGGCTATCGCAGGGAGCTGCGGCGTTGGCCGCTGAGGTCCCTGGCTGTTGGTGGGTTGCCATGGACCGGTGCTGGTGCTGAAGCTGGTGCACCGCTGTAGCAAGGACTTGCATCTGCTGGGCGAGTGCGGCCAACTGGGCTTCTGGTGGAGGTGGGTGGACCGGAGCGGGTGGCTCCACTTCTTGGCAGTGCGGGTTTCCTCGAGAGGGGGAGTCCCCTGCACGACTGGTGGAAGCCTCCCTTGCTCTTGTTGTCACCATGCTTCCACCTGGCTTGCTTGTGGTGAAATGAAGGGCTTACTTGATCGTTCTGCCCCCCCTACCTGGTGCACCAAACTGTCGCCACCAAGACCGTCGTGGCCCGTAGCTGCTGCATCGGAGTACGCTCCTCTCGCCACTTGCCGGTCCTCCACTTTTGGACCTGCAAAACAGGAATCAGAGACCCGGGCTAGGGTTTCCGGTGGGGGCACTCCGACGGTCAAGTCAGTGACGATCCAGGGGAACAGATCCTCCTAGTCGGGCCCCTCTTGATGGACTCCGCACTAGGAGGGATGTGGAGTATGTTTCTTTTTTTTTTTTGGAGGAAGAGAAAAGTAGCAGGGGGAGAGTGATCGAGGGGACAAAGGGGTTCTCTGTTCCTCGGGTTTCTCCTTATCCCCCAACGGCTTTTTTCTTCCCTGATGCTGGTGGTCTTTTTTCTCTTTTTTGGTTCTGTCTTGTTTTTTTTGTTGTTATTGTTGTTGCCATTACCTCTCCCCCCTTGGGGGTGCCGATCGTTCTTTGTAGTCGAAGATTGGCAGTTGGGGGCTCGCCTCGAGATCTCTGCTGGGTTGGCAGGTGCATGGGGTTAGATTCCATGTCATGAACGGGACACCTTTCCTGATAGGTGGTAGGGGAAGCTCCCATTCCTTCTGACATTCTCTCTGGTTGCTCCATTTCAGGAAGTTTGGCAGTGCCTCAATCTGGGAGCCACCACCCTAGGGGTGCGTTTTCTCTGGCCGGCCCATTTTCTGGAAGTACGGTCGGACATGCAGTTATGGCGGCATAGGGGGCGTCGTTCCGTGGTCCTCGGGCGGCTCGCCGGTATCTCAGGATGGCAGGGTCGGCTCCAATCTGGGCACTTCGGGCTTGCGGGGATGGCTAGGTGGAGGAGGGCGAAGTACGGGCCCGGTCCAGAGGGCGCTCGTTCAGAGAGGCTCAACCTCGGCGGGTGAGTTCTTGGCTCGACCTCGATCGTAGGGCACTAACCTTCGAGGGTCTCCTCTGGAGGGTGGATGTCGACGAACCCGGTCTAGAGGGCGCGCGCTCGAAGAGGCTCGACCTCGGCGGGTGAGCTGTTGGCTCGACCTCGACCGCGGGGCACTAACTTCCGAGGGTCTCCTTTGGAGGGCAGATGTCGGCGGATCCGGTCCAGAGGGCGTGCGCTCGAGAGGCTCGACCTCGGCAGGTGAGCTCTTGGCTCGACCTCGACCGCGGGGCACTAACCTCTGAGGGTCTCCTCTGGAGGGTGGATGTCGGCGGACCCGGTCCAGAGGGCGCACGCTCGGAGAGGCTCGACCTCGACCGCGGGGCACTAACCTCCGAGGGTCTTCTCTGGAGGGCAGATGTTGGCGGACCCGGTCCAGAGGGTGCGCGCTCGGAGAGGCTCGACCTCGGCGGGTGAGCTCTTGGCTCGACCTCGACCGCGGGGCACTAACCTCCGAGGGTCTCCTCTGGAGGGCGGATGTCGGCTCCGACCTAGTCGCCGAGCTCACGAGCTCGACCTGGCGGAGGACTGAGCTCAACTTGCGACGTTGGAGGAGCTCGGCCCGGCTCGGCAAGGTGCTCCGGGCTAAGATGTTGCCTTGGCATCCAGCGTGGCAGTCTCCCTTAACGTGGCGCCTGTCCGCTGTCCACGTCAGCAATCTTGCCACATCAGGAGCAATTGCTAGACTTTCTAGCTTAGTAAGTTGGGACATTTAGCCTCCTTGAATTGTTTGTCCTATGGAAAAACCAATGCTAAAGACCAACGTGATGTTGTACTTTAGGCACCATATAATATTGATCACTAAAATATAGTGGTAGTTGCATCGTGATGTTGATCACGCAAATTAAGTGATCTTAAAAAAATGGTGATCTAGAAGGCTTCTTTTGTTTTCTTACATGATTCCTCAACGATACTAGACTTGGCAATCCCACATGATCATCATTGTCAACAGCATCTAGATCATCATTGTCACTGGCACTATGATCACTATTATCATCAGCTCTAGGATCATCATTGTTGACATCACCATCATTATTAGTATAGGCATAATTATTGTCATCAGCATTGAGAGTTGATGGAGGTGGAGTGGATGAAGGCTCTCCGATTTCTTCTGTATGACCTCCCTTGCCATGGATAATACAAGCCTACAAAATAATATTTAATAGATAATACTAAGAAAAGATAGAAACTTGGTTAAATAATTTAGAAAATGTGCTAATTAAGTTCATTATTCGAGTGAGTTTGGAATGAGAAAGCACCTGCGTGTTCTAATATAAAACAAGGCCATAGCCATGGTCAAAAGCAAGGTTTGCCATACTGAAATGAACAGGATGGTATGGAGTATACTGTATCGTACTAGTATGGTATTGATACATTGTAGGAAAAACGTATCGATACTCGGGATATGTTATTGCATAGATATCCATTTATCTTGCATTATTTTCACTTTCATTTGGAAATCAAATTCTTCCCGTGAAGGCACTTATTAAGTTTTGTTGGTGCAAATCTTTATACTTGATCATTGAGTGTTGTTCAGGGGATGCTACATAACATAACAAGTGCCTCCAGTTGCGAATCTTTCTTAAGACAAGGATCTATTGTTAGGAACAAAGATATATTTTTTTTCCAAGAGTAATACAAATGCTTTATCAAATTATTGTCATTGAAATGAGACATGATTTGAAATCCTCTGAAGCCTATTTCATCACCATAGCTCCAGCTAATGATTCCAAAGATTAATACTTGGTTATTCCAAAGGAACATGCTTGGAAATATACTCTCAATCACCACCATCTTTCATGCCCTCAAATTGCTAAATACATGAATTCAAACTTCTATGAGTATATATGCCTCTAGGATCAGGAAAATTATCGACACTTATGCCCTCAAATTGGTATTGTCCAAACTCTTAATGGGAGGCATTTATTCCACTTTATACATTGATGAAATTATTTTCATGCTTAACAAATTAAAAGAATCGAGAATTTGAATATATAACATGGACTTATTTTGGAACACAACATTTCCAATTATTCAAGCATCGCATCACCAAATGGAACACCATGCCCCATAAATAAAAAACAAGATAAACAAAATAATAAAATTCATAATTTCGATATGGAATTCTTTTTAATAATTTCTTGCATGTCGTGCTTTGTGTGATTGCTCAAATTTTCTTTCTTTTTTCTTTTAGTGTAGATCTTTATGCAATAGAATGCATAATGGGGCATAGCCCTCCCCCGAATACCCTTAGCCCCATAAGACTAGTGGAGGTGGGATTCGGTCCTTGGTCATTTGGAGCAATTGCTAGACTTTCTAGCTTAGTAAGTTGGGACATTTAGCCTCCTTGAATTGTTTGTCCTATAGAAAAACCAATGCTAAAGACCAACGTGATGTTGTACTTTAGGCACCATATAACATTGATCACTAAAATATAGTGGTAGTTGCATCGTGATGTTGATCACGCAAATTAAGTGTCTTAAAAAAATGGTGATCTAGAAGGCTTCTTTTGTTTTCTTACATGATTCCTCAACGATACTAGACTTGGCAATCCCACATGATCATCATTGTCAACAGCAATTAGATCATCATTGTCACTAGCACTATGATCACTATTATCATCAGCTCTAGGATCATCATTGTTGACGTCACCATCATTATTAGTATAGGCATAATTATTGTCATCAGCATTGAGAGTTGATGGAGGTGGAGTGGATGAAGGCTCTCCGATTTCTTCTGTATGACCTCCCTTGCCATGGATAATACAAGCCTACAAAATAATATTTAATAGATAATACTAAGGAAAGATAGAAACTTGGTTAAATAATTTAGAAAATGTGCTAATTAAGTTCATTATTCGAGTGAGTTTGGAATAAGAAAGCACCTGCGTGTTCTAACATAAAACAAGGCCATAGCCATGGTCAAAAATAAGGTTTTCCATACTGAAATAAACCGGATGGTATGGAGTATACTGTATCATATTAGTATGGTATTGATACATTGTAGGAAAAACGTATCGATACTCGGGATACCAAACAGGCCTTGTACTGATGCAGGTTGGTATCAGTGCAGGGCCCAGTAGCAAGATGGTGAACTTTGATCAAAAGTATGTAAGACAAGGTATAGTTACTAACCAAACTAATTAGATAACTAAGATGAGATCTTCGATTCCCCCTCCACATTTTTGCTCTTCAATAGCTTTTTATTGCTAGTGTGATTGTTACTGTAACTAGCATATGGAGGAATAAGATCATTGCAGAAATGATGGCAAAAGACCTTATGAAGTTAACTTTTTTTATAGAAGATCCGTCCATTTAATATCACAATTAGGGGTAGAATTGGACTAGGCTGGGCCAGAACCCTACCCGTACCTGAGCCCTGTCTGAAAATTATTTTTAGACTTTGGGCCAGGCTTAGGCCCGATAATTTTAAAAAATTCCAGGTCCTAGCCCAAACCAAACCCATTGGGCTAAATTGAACGGAACCTATCTCTTTCCCTCAGACCCCTCTCCTTCTTTGAGAGAGCTCGAAGAGTCCTCCCCCTTCCCATCACTGCCCCTCCTCCAACCCACCTCTGGCCTTGGTGGCTTCAATGACCCCGCCACCATCGATGTTTGTCCTCCCTTTCTAGCTCAATGACCCCAATTCCATCCAGTCACTCTATCTCCACTTCCATTCCATCGCCCTCAATCGCTCCTACTACTTTGCCACCCTCCTCTCCAATCAAACTCGACTCCATCGGAGACAGGATCTGGCAACTTTTCTTAAGATCTTCCCTGTCGATGACCTCTACTACCACCCATTCGACACCTACATTATCGTCATTCGCCTCTTTCACATGCTCGACTTTGCCAGCATGATATGCTTAGTGGCCAATGCCATGGAGATGTTTTCGGTGGTGCTGGAGCTCCTTTTTGATGAGGTGAGATCTCGAGGATGAGGCTTAAGAGGAAAAGAGATAAAGAAAAATAAATTTTGAGCCTGGGCTAGGGATCAGGCTTATAATTGTTCTTGGGCCTTGGCCCGACCAATGGTAGGCCCAAGCATGGCCCAAAAATGAAATGGACTCTATATCCAAACTAAAAACCAACCTAACTGTGTTCGAGCCTAGCTGAAGCCCATTGATCAAGCCCGAGCCCATTTCCAACCTTAATCATAATTTAACATATAATCAAAAGATATAAGATTGTACTACACTACAGTGCATAGTTATGGTCCAATTTTATTTAGGCATGGAGGCAAGAATTTACTCAAGTCCCTTTTATGGTTTAAGCATTTATAATTTAAGCTTTTCAAATTATGAGTAGTATAATTAGCAAGCACTAGTTCTAGAGTTGATATATATTATTCTTCCTATTGACTCCTCAATGATTATACTAGGAACTTATTAATGAATATGTGTTTATATCTGTAAAAAAGAATTTTCTTGTTAGGGCTTTGTATGTTCAAATCAAGCATAAAAAGAGATTTTGTAAGGTGGGGATGGGCATATTACTAATTTCTTTCATAATCTATGAATATCTGACCTCCCGTTGAGCAGGTAACCTGCTTTTGTCAGTTTGGAGGCTGGGGAGACAGCTAAGATCTTGGAGCTAATACATAGTGGGAGAAGTAGATGGCATGGTGATCAGGTGGCTCAGGTTTTTGGCTCTGACCTTGCTAGTAGAATAATGTATATTATTGTCTCTACTCATCATACCCATGATGTGAGAGTATAGAGATCCTCCTATGGGAAGAATGTGAGGGCAACAGATATTTATGCCATGTATTAAGAGACACCAGTCCAGAGACTCGATGCAGCCTGGATTTAGAGGATTGGTATTCATCCAAGGTCAATATATTTCTCTAGAAACTAGTCTGGGGTCATCTTCCTATCAGATCAGTTTTGAGAGATAGAGATTTGCCTTTGCCAGCTGGGTGTCCATGGTGTGAGTATATGGAAGAGAAATGATCATGCCATTATTTTTTTTTGATAAAACAGTGTATTCAATTCACAGAACGAGTATGAATACAACCTAAAGAGTTAGCCATAACAATATCCTTGAGCTGTACAAAGGCAGAATGCCAATCCGATCATAAAACAAAACCCAAATGCTGAGCCACAAAGGAGGCCACCCAGTTCGTAGCTGAGTTGGCCTCCATATAAATATGTCTAATCAACAGTGAATCATAGCCCTGCAACATGAGCCTGATGTCGCGGACGATAGGATGAGCTGCCGGGACTGACGAGGAGTGCATAAGCCAGGATATGAACGTGGCAGAGTCACCCTCAATGATCAGTCGATCAAGATGGACCTACCGAGCATACATAATCCCAGCCCACGCCACATATAACTCCACAGCAGGAACCGAGGAGTCCATGAGGGGGATATCACCAGCAGCCAGGAATCCAAGGCAGGAGTCCTGAATGACGAAGCCTGCTCCCCCAACCTACGGCGAAGGCTCTCGTCGAAACTAACAGTGACGAAAAATGGAGGGGGTTCCCAGGATATAAAACCCCACGGGTCGCCCGACGAGCGAAAAGAAAACCCCAGATCTTCGCCGACATCACTGTCGACCTCTAGTACTCAACGACAACACTCCTGGCTCTCTCCAGCAGCATCCTAGGAGAACACATCGTGGATGCAAAAATCTGGTCGTTCCTAGAAATCCAAATATGATAAGCCAGGTAAGCAATGAAGGAAACCTGGATCATATGAGCCATCCTCAGCAGAGAATAAAAGGAGTCAACTATGTGATCCGGCTGGAAATAAGGGTCATACAGGCCAGCCAATCTCCAAATCGTCAAAGCACGACTATAGAGAAAGATGGCATGAGACTGTGACTCACCCGGAGTCCCACAAAATGGACAATCAGAAGTAATGTGAATGCCTCTGGAAATAAGGAACTCGCGAGTAGGGAGGCGATGCCAAGCGAGTTTCCAAATAAACAGAGAGACCCTAGGGTGAACTGATGTGTCCAGATCCAGCGATAGCTCCGAGACATATGATGGTCTAAGGTGGGCTGTCCGATGAGGTCAGAGATCGGTACACGGGATGATGTCGTACGTCGCCAAACTCTGGTGTCCGAGCACGGGTGAACCGGTAGGGCTATGGACAGAATCCTGAAATCGAGAATGTTCTTGAAGGTAGATAGAACGGCATCCCTATCCCAACTGGCCTGCCTCGGTCGCAAAAGATCAGCAATGGTAATGGAGGGGGGTGTAAGCACTGAGATGAAAGTGGGCCACCGAATCAAAGGAATGTCCGATATCCAAGGTCATGCATAAATCTAATCGATCGGCCATCCCCGATTATCCAAGATAGCTGAGGGATGATGAGCGATGCCCTCGATAACATCTCATGCCATAGAATCGATGACTTCTTGGTGGGACGGGGGTAGTCACCAGGATCCGTCGGGAGGTCTCTATATTTGGCCCTCATGAAGGAGGACCACATGCTATCCGGATATAAGAAAAACCTAGCAGCATGTCTGGACAGAAAGCCTATCTCCTATCTAGGAAAGAGGAAATACCCAAGCCTCCAATCTGAGTCCGTCGACAGACCATATCCCATCTCATCAGATGAATCCTCCTACGAGAAGAAGAGGAATCTCATAGAAAGGAGCGAATCATCTGCTTGACCTTGATAATGACACCCTTGAGGATAAAAGTGTTGGACCGCATGTAAACAGGGAGAGAGGCTAGAACATAGTGAATAAGAGTAAGCCTACCCATCGCTGAAAGAGATCTAGCTTGCCATCCAGCAATCCTATCAGTCATTGATGCCAATAACGGAGCGCACTCATTCCTGGTTAGCCTGGTGCCGGATATGGGTACACCCAAATAATGGAGAGGACCCTGTCACTCCTAAATACCCAGCATATGAATAATCCTGCACCGGAGAGTAGAAGAAATCTTGGGATTGAAAAAAACTCCAGATTTCTGGAGATTCACCCTCTGGCCTGAAGCATAACAGTAGTGCTCAACCACTCTCCTGAATCTCCTGGCATTAGTCAGGAATGCCCGGCCAAGTAATAAACAATTATCTACAAAGAAGAGATGAGAGATCGACAAGGCTCCCAGCCCAGAGATATAAGGATAGATGTGTGAATCCCGCACTGCCGCAGAAAGAGATCTGGAAAGGAAGTCAGCAAAAATGATAAATAAGGGGACAGAGGAAAAACTTGCCAGAGACCATGAGTAGATCGAAAGAATTCCATGGGAGATCCGTTGAGCATAATAGAGAAGGATGGAGCATTAATGCAAGCCATAATTTTAGAAATCCATGAGTGGTGAAATCCAAAGTCTTCCAGTGCCTTGAAGAGAAAGGTCCAATCCACACAGTCATATACCCTCTTCATATCCAGCTTTATAGCCATGTGATTGTGCCACTGAGATGTTCGATGAAGATCATGCATAAATTTCTAAGCAATTAGTATATTATTAGTAATATTGCGGCCCCCAATAAAAGCACCCTGCTCGGGGCTAATCAGCTGAGGGAGAATGATTTTCATCCTATTCGTCAACAACTGGCACACACTTTATATAGAGTATTGCAGAGGCTGATGAGTCGAAAGTGAGAAGGCTGGGAAGGATCATGTTGCTTCGGAATAGGGGCGATATAAGTTTGCTTCCAGTTGGGAGGCATAGTGGCAGTATTAAAGAAGAGTTGAACTACAGCAACCATATCAGCCCTAAGAATATCCCAGAAAGACCGAAAGAAAAAAGATGGGAAGCCATCAGGATCCAAAGCCTTATCCTCCGCCAGGGACCATAGAACTGATTTTACTTCATCCTCAAATACCTGATTCAGAAGTAAAGAATTCTGGATAGCAAAAACTGAAGTCTGGGAAGGAATAGAAGAAATAGAAGGAGAAATAAAAGTAGGAGCAATCCACCTGACAGTGAAATACTAGAGAAATTCCCTTCTAATATCTGCTTCATCCTCAATCTAGCCTGCCTGATTAGAATATAGAGCATGGATCCTATTGGTATGCCTCCTGATGATAGTGGCATGATGGAAATACCAGGTGTTCCTGTCCCCCTCTCGCAGCTATTGCATCCTGGATTTTTGTCTCCAGAGTACTTCCTGGTTCTGTAGAAGGATATGATGACGAGCAAGGAAACTCTGCAGGGCTTCAAAATCCTCATCTGCTAAGTAGCCATCGGTATCCTCCTTGACCTGCAAAGAATGAATAGAGGCTTCTACAGCCTTGATTTGGTTCAATAGATTACCCACCTCCACCTTATTCCACCAGAGCAGACGTCTCTTAAGAAGCTCCAATCTCCTGGAAATCCTGTAAGCCGCATCATCCTGGACTGGCATTCTCCAGACCTCCCTAGTAATGTCTTTGACCTTCGAATAAGAAAGCCAGAACTTCTCAAATCTGAAAGGCACAGGTCTGGTAGGAGGGGTATTCATGGATAAGAGAATGGGAGCATGATCTGAAGCAATCCGGCTGAGATGGCGCACTGTGTGATTCGGAAAGAGAGAGAGCCAAGAAGGAGTAGCATAGTATCTGTCCAATCTCTCCCACACTCTGGCTTGACCAGAGCGGTTATTACACCATGTGTGACGAGGACCCAGGAAGCCTAAATCCATCAGGCCATTATCCTGGATGAAGTTGGAAAATTTCCTAGTGCCGACATCCTGGGCAAAGGGTTTACCAACTCGTTTATCCTCCTGCCAATCAATAGAGTTGAAGTCCCTAGCTACCACAGTAGGAATCCCTTGATCAATCAAAATCGAGGCTTCTTCCTAGACCGTTCTTCTCTCTCTATACGATGTACTTGCATAGATGCCATAGAGGAGCCAAGAGGGCCGGTCAAGTTCGAAAACCACAATTGCAACTAGTTGAGAGGATCTATGAAAAACGTCGACCCTGGCGGTGCTTAAATCCCAACTGATAATGATACCACCAGCCAGGCCTTGGGAGGGCACAGAGTAAAAACCCCAATCCCTGGGGAGGCGACGCCTGAGGCCATCAAGATTAGGACCAGAAATCCTAGTCTCCAACAACACAAATTTGAGGGTGATACAACTGAAGGTACTTGCGATAAGTAGATAAAAAGGAGGGTTTTTTAGCCCCCCTTACATTCCATACAAAAGTTTTCATAAATATAAAAGTCAAACTTGAGGATCGGATCCCTGTCTGACCTCAACCCCTTGCACAATAGCTAAGGATTTCTTTTTCCCAGTAGACTTTCTCCCTTCTTTTACAGGAACATTGATTGACCCTTCCCTTCAATGTTGCCCCCAACCAAACCAAGGGCCTGTTTGACCCTATCACAGACCAACTTATGATCTCCCTGTCCAGAGAGGCCCCCAGAGGACAACTTATGATCTGAAGCTGCAGGACTATCAGCATGCAGACGCTCCCCTGCAGGTTTCATTGGCCCCCCCACAACAACACCTGATGCCGAAACACACCCTCAGTCCCCTCCACCCTGCTGACCTCTGATGGCAGATCGCTCTTGTGACTGGGTAACAGACTTCCCAACATCAGCCAACAATCGGTCAAGCTTCCCAGATCCCACCTTGGCTTCAGTTCCCTGCAAACCAGACTGAGATTCCTCCTTTTCCCCCACCTCCTTGGCCTTTGATGCCCCTGCTGACCCAGAGTCCCCAGCCTCTCCCCCTTTACCCGACATCACCCCAGAGGACCCAACACCCTCACCAAAGCAGTGACCCCCCACTGACCCACCCTCCCCTGTATATCCTGCCCCTGGGATGGCCGAAGGGACCACCGCTGATGCCCTAACTTCCTTCCCCTCCTCCAACCTTCCTACCCAGAGGAAGGGTTGAACCCAGAATGGTCTCGCTCCCTTAGACCCCCAGAATGCATCCCGAAAACCTCCCCCATTTGCATTACCAGCTCCCTATCCATCCCAGTTTTCCCGTCAACCCTACGCCACTCCTTTTTCACCTCCCTCTTCGTACCCTTAGGGGACCCGGGAAGAGCTAACATAGGCACACCACATTGAGCCCCTTGTTTCCCACCAACATTCCCAGCATAGAAGGATAGGGTAGGCTAACCTATTCACAAGGAGCCGAGATGGACTTGAGAGAGGAGGGAGAAGATTACCTAAAGGGACTCTTGCTTCGCTTGAGGGAGACCGTGCCGTACTTGACCATCTGGAGATCCTTGTGGCCCTCTTCAGGAGGAATGACTTGCACGCAATCCGCCAAAGCAGCAAAGAAGATCCCTCCAACCTCCTTCTAAGATCCTCCTCCCTCGGAGCGATCAGAAGTCGACGCTTCCAATGACCACCTCCGAGCCACTTTAGTAGGTTTTTGCCACCCCTCGGAATCAAGTGGCGAACTAGGGATAGATGACTGCCGATTGGGAGAAGACCGTGTGGGGGAGGAAGATGGTGGCTTGAAAGAAGACACCGGGGCCTTACCTCTGTCTGAAGCTACAGCATTCTTCCCAAAAAACCCCACCGGGCGAGGTTGGCACACCCTCGCCGTCGTCAACCAGGGACCGAAGGTGAGCGTCCCCCCCTTAGTCGGAGTGTTAGGCCCCTGAACACTAGAGTCCTGAGCCTGGCTCGCCGCCACCCCTTGCTTGTTAACAAAGTTATCAAGGCATAAACCTGGAATCTGAGCTTCAGTCCTCCTGTGTTCCTCCCGGAAGTTGCAGACCTCCACCAGATGCCTTATTCTCCCATAGCGGAAGCACACAGATGGCAAGCTCTCGTAGACAAATTGCTGCCAAAAGATTGTGTGCGTCCCTTGGATCAGAACCCCTGGCAACAACGGCTTCGATGCATCGAGCTCCATGCGAGCTTGAGCAAAGCCCGTTTTCCACATTAAGTCAGTAAAGTTATCCAGAGAGAGTGGATTATCTGCCTACCCTGCGACTGCCATGATAGCCGAGGGCTCTCAGTACTCCAGCGGCAATTCTGGTAGTCTCATCCATACTACCATCCTGTTAACCGGGCTTCTTCCCAGAAGGAAGTCCGATTGACATGGCACCAAAGCCATTAACTGCCCAGGCACATACCACGACCCTGCCTTCAAAATCCTGTTACATTCCTCCTTCCTTCCCACCCGAACCACCACATGATCCTCCCCCACAGGGAAGACCTCCGGATCAGTGGTCAACTACATCTTTAAATGGACCTCCTTCGCCAACCTTGTCGCTGGAACACGACGATCGAGGCTTCGAAAGATAATGGCCAAGCCCTCTCACTTCCTCCGTGACTCGTCAATCATCGATTCCGGCATGACCAACACCTTGGAGAAGCTGAGCTAGAGGCGTTCGACTTCCTTCTCTGACAGTTTGTACGACGACCACACTGGCGCTCGGGGCGGTCCATGCATAATCTCCGCCCACGATCGCTCGCTCCCATCCTTCCCCTCTGAACCGGAAGCTCCGGCTCTCCGATCACCACCCAACTCCATCATTCTCTGGCCCAGCGAGCTACTCTCCAAACCCTAACCCGCGAAACACTAAAACCTAAATGAAAACCAAGGGAAGACGATGGCATGAAAACCAAGAGACTCCAACCGCCAAAAGCAAACCTCCTAACCGAGGGCAGTACGGATATAAACAATGGCCAGTCTTTTATCTAGAGTCGATCTGAGGGTTAGGCCTATTCAACTCCTTTAGAGCATGGAGCAGAGCTTGGATTCAGAGTTGACCAGGATTTAGGGTGTGCAGATGATGTATGTGGCCTACCACATCTGGTTATGAAGAATAGCTGGATTTTCGAATTGAGAAGACTGTCTAACCAATTTGTACTAGAGCATGCCCTAGCTCAAGTGACTGAGCTGACTCTTTCGGGCTCTATTAAGTCGACCGTGAGGATGTCGAACTACTGGGACCTCCTGTTCTTCGAGCACCCCATAGGGTCTTTATCTCTTGGGAGCCCCCACCCCCGACCTTTTTCAAGATCAACTTTGATGGTAGTGTTATGGACAGTTTTGGAGGAGTAGGTTTTGTCATCAGAGGCCCTGATTCCAGAACTAATGGCTGCGGGAGGTAGTCATCTTCTTAGACCTTCAATTTTGGAGGCTGAGCTACGTGCAGCTTAGGCGGGCATTGTCTATGAGCTACGTGCAGTTTTGGAGGTTTGATTGACTGGTGATTGAGGGTAACTCCTCCATTATGATTAGCTAAATCCAGTCCTATGCCAAGGGACCTACCACTCATCTTTTGTTGCACGATATCAATCTCTTATTTGGGAGTGTCACTTCACTTGTCATCCATTATGTATATCGCAAGACAAACTCGGCTGCTGATTAGGTTGCCTTGTTTGTTGCTCAGCACTCTGGCAATGTCATCTAAACCTGTATGGAGCCAGCCCCTGGTTCTTTTAGGATTATTTTATTTTTTGATTTATTAGTTATATTCATACCAGACTTGTATAAATGTCCCATTTTATCAAAAAAAAGAAGAGATTTTGTTAGCTCAATCTAATTGTCTTTATAATGAAATTATTAGAAATTTATTCTTGATTAATATTTATGAGAAGGGATATATCATATCTGATTTAAATACTTAGACTTTTAATTTGAGGATTTTACAAAAATTATTACTTTATTTTCATATCTACAAAGATCGGCAAAATGACTCATGCCATGTAATAGTGTAAGTTATGAATTAAATTTTTATATATTAAAATCATTGAAAACTTGGAAAAATATTTGATAGATTTTATTTTATTTTATTTGGGGTGGGGTGGGGGGAGGAGATGATAGAGGCAGGGCTGATGGGTACATGGGGGAGAGGGGGAGAGACTGGGGATTCCCCAAATGGGAGGTCATGGAGGGTGCAATTTGGAAGGGGGAGATCCAACCAAAATCTGAGTAGGTGGGTGTGCAGGAAGAGAGCTGGGGA
Organism: Areca catechu; assembly: GCA_021397845.1. Taxonomy (NCBI): domain Eukaryota; kingdom Viridiplantae; phylum Streptophyta; class Magnoliopsida; order Arecales; family Arecaceae; genus Areca; species Areca catechu. Next base: position 15,375,441 of record CM038049.1, on the reverse strand, counting down.
TAAAAGGATGATGTCTATTTAAGTTTCCTACTCTGTACCATCTATTAAATATTTGAGTTGAGGGACCTTTGGATTTAATGGAGCATTTTTATTTTTAAGGAAAAAAGTTGAAAAGTAGAACTTTTTTTTGATATAAATGGATGGTCACACAACTTTGATATGAGAGCAGCCTCTAGAATCAAGAAACAAAAAGTCCTAAAATGCTCGCAAGAGGCCAACATTTTGGTGCCCGGTCCAGTCTCTAAAGTACTCAGTAACATAGGATACAACCCAATCTATCATGTTGTTCATCTCTCAAAAAATATAGTGAACAGACATGGCAGCAGCACCATGAAGTGAGTGCCAAATGTCATAAAGGAGTAGGTGGGTCTAACGCTCTTCATCTCATACTGAATCCAAAAAATAATGGTAGCTGAGTCCCCATTAATGAAAACCCTCTCTAGTTGCAACTCCCACCTGGCATAGATGATGCTCATCCAAGTAGCTCTAAGCTCAACTTCTATGATAGATGACTTGAAGAGGCATGAGCTACCGACCATCAGAAACCTGTCATCAAAATCCTGGATGACATACTCAGCACATGCCTTATCATCCCAAACACCGCCATCAAAGTTCACCTTGATAAATCCTGAAGGAGGGGGCTCCTAGGAAATGAAAATAACCCTCTGGTTCGCTGCCAAGGCAGCATGGGATCCCCAAGTTTTCAGGGCCTCAAGGGACAGGCTAGCATCATTGAACTAGTAATACTCTGCCACCATGCAAACAGCTCTCTCAAGTGCTCGGTGCATAGGAATAACCTTGGCCTCAAACACCAAGCTATTCCTAGACAACTAGATTTGATAGGTCATGTATGCAAATCGACCAGCCACCTCGGCTGAACTTAGATAGAGCACATCCAAAAAGGGGCCCAACCAAAAGCCCTCAGTCGCCTCCTAAATCTGACTCCCCACTATCCTCCAGATTAACCTCACCCTCGCTACACAATGCAAGAGAGCATGCTCCATAGACTCATCTTCCAAGCTGCAAATTGGGTAAGAAATTGGAATATCCATGCCCTGATCCCTGAGTAGCGCATGTGTCAAAAGGTGGTCACATGCAACCTTCCAAAGAAAGAGTAGCGCTCTAGGATGGGCAACCATTTTCTAAATCCAAGTGGCCATGATCCTAATCTTAGATGAAGTCCTGCACAGCTCGGCAAGGGCCCTAGAATGAGCCTTACAATAGTAGGATCGGCCCCACACCCTCAAATCCTAGCTATGTAATGGATGGGAATGGGAATGGCAAGAATCTGATTAGCAAACTGGTCCCCAAAAGCCGGGTGACATCCTGAGCTCTCCAATATTTGCCATCAACAATAAGTCACAGACTTGTAACTGATCATCTATCCCTATGCTGACATAGATCAACCATTGGGAGAGTGGCAAGCTAGAGATCGAAGTATCCTAACTCACATTAACCGAGGTTCCATCTCCAATCAGCCATCTAACCTAGGCCAACACTATCGAGCCATGGGCACATATCTCCTTCCAGATGAAGGAGCATCCACAAATAATCTGAATTTGAGATCCTTGGCTCCAAGCCCCATATCGAGCCCTCATCACTCTGCTCCACAAGCAATCAAGCTGAAGAATATATCTCGCAGCATGTTTAACAATCAAAGCCTCCCTCCTGACCAGCAAGGATTGAATTCCAAGGCCTTCATCCCTTAAGGGCTGGTAGACCATCTCCTAGGATATCAGGTGCAACCCATGACTATTGTGCCTTGAGCCCCATAAGAAGTTCCTGTTGGGGGAAAATGCTCTTCAATACCAATTATCAAGAAGATTCCTCTTGCCCTGTGGAATGCCTAGGGGCGTGTTCAACCCTCTGCCAGTGCTCACAATCTTCGAGAGATGATATGATGTGGTAGGATATAGGTTGAAGAAGGTTTGTGGATATGAGAAGTAAAAAGAAAGAAGACATAGGATTTCTAGGGAGAAAATGGATGCTCTATTCCTTCAAAAAATAGCACTTTAAGCAAAGAACATATTTACATATTATATACCCTAGGCCAAACCCAACCTAGACCTCAAAAACTCTCCACAAGTCAACCCATAACAAAACAGAAACCCATCATCCGAGCTGGCTCGAGCTGTTTCGAGCCAGCTCGTCCAGAACTATGTTGTGGCAACAGCAGAACACTGAGACATCGAGTCGACTCATCCAAAACACCTGGCTGCTCGAGCCGGCTCGTCCAGTACTATGTTCTGGCAATAGCAGAATACTAAGAAATCGAGTCGACTCATCCAGAACACCTATCTGCTCGAGCCGGCTCATCCAGAACACAGGTTTCTGGCACCGTATCATGCCGACATGCCCAAAAACCACACAGGACTTCCGATTCAAGGTGACCTATGAGTCGACTCACACCCAAACACCATCGACTCCAAGTCTAAAGACCCTAAACACTTTAGACTTAAACCTAGGACTCTTCCTAGTCCTAGAAAATCTCTTGAGTACATCAAGATAACTGGATCAAGGCCTAAACCTTGACCCCCTAAGCCTTGAACTCACCACAAGATGCCCAACAATCTCCATCTTAGTGATTCAAGGCTTCAGTTAACTTTCCGAATCCCTCAGACCCAACCCCACATATGAGTGAAAGCTTTCTCTTGGTAGGGCCTTTGTAAGTGCATTAGCCTGGTTCTCCTTTGTATGAACTTTCACCAGCTCCACTACACCATCCTCCATCAACTCTCAAATCCTGTGGTATCTCATGTCTATATGCTTTGTGCATGCATGATAGACTGGATTCTGAGTCAGCTGTATGGCACTCTGACTATCATTGTGCAGGACCACCATACTTTGCTTCATCCCCATTTTAGCAATGAGCCTTATAAGCCACAGTGCTTCCTTTACAGCCTCTGTAATACCTATGTACTTAGCTTCTGTTGTAGATAGAGCAGTGATAAGTTGAAGGGTTGATCTCCAAGAAACCGGCCCACCATACATGCTGAAGATATAACCTACAGTACACCTTCTTGTATCAAGATCACCTGCATAACTTGCATCCACATACCTTCCAAAGGACCCGAACCTCCATATAACTCCCTAGAGTTCCTTTCTTGTCCTTCTAGCTACCCACCAAATACTAGTTCATGTTTCTGAGTTCCTTGTAGATACCTCAAGATTCACTTCATGCCTTCTAGTGTTCCTTCCTAGGATTAAACATGTACCTGCTCACCTGGCTTACAGCATATGCTATGTCTGGCCTGCAACATACTATAGCATACATAACACTGCCCACTGTATTTGCATATGGAACTCTCTCCATGTACTCTCTCTTCATCTGTCTTCTCTCTTCATCTGTCTGGGAGCTTTGAATCTTAGAAAGAGAGATGTGTTGTGGTAATAGTGTCTTTGCTGATTTGGCTTTCTCCATCCCAAACCTCTCAAGTACTTTCTTGATATATTCTCCTTGTGACAATAGAGTATTCATTTGCTTCTATCCCTGTAAATCTCCATTCCAAGGATTTTCTATGCTAAACCCAAATCTTTCATCTCAAATTCAATAGATAATACTCTCTTCAACTCTTTCACATCCTTCATACTTTTGCTAGCTATCAGCATGTCATCCACATACAGAAGTAAATACAGAGCATTATTCTCATCCACATCTTTCACATACACACAATAGTCATGTTCACATTTGAGAAATCCAAGGCTCAAGACAAATGAATCAAACCTGTGATACCACTGACAAGATGACTGCTTCAGACCATACAGTGATCTCTGGAATAGACATACCTTGTCCTCCTGTCCGATCTCTATGAAGCCCTTAGATTGTTTCATGTAGATCTTCTCCTCCAGGTTTACATGTAGGAAAGATGTTTTCACATCCATCTATTCCAATTCCATATCATATTCTGTCATTAATGACAGCAACACCCAAATTGAAGTATGGCGTACCACAAGAGAAAACACCTCTGTGTAGTCAACTCCTTCCCTCTATGAGTATCCTTTTGCTACCAGCTTTGCCTTGTACCTTACTCCACCTTGCTTTGAAGGTACTATCTTCTTTGTGAACACCCATTTTGAGCCAATTGCCCGAGCATCTTCAGGTAGATCCACCAGCTGCCATGTTTTATTCCTCCTGAGAGATTCCATCTCTTTTATCATGCCTTGCATCCATGATTCTTTATCAGGACTTTCCATGACCTCCTTGAATATTTCTAGATCTCCATTAACAAAGATGAGAGCATAAGAAATATTCTCATCCATGCTATATCGTGCCGGCTTTCGAATCGTGCGCTGAGGTTTATGTAATGCCACTCCCCTTACACTGTCCTACAATCTATCAAGTATGGCTCTTCCTACACCTCTACCTGTACAGCTGACTCTTCTTGCTGATCCTTCACTATTGGAAAATATCTCCTGCCTAACTCCACCTCAACTAAAACACCCCTGCCAGTAGAAGTAGAAGGCCTATCTCCCACCTGTAAAGGATGATCACTATAATTCACCTTTGTAGCTACACCTCCATCCGTACTCCCCGATCTCTCCAAGATACTTCTCTCATCAAAAATGACATCTCTACTGATTACTGTCCTCTGAGACTGAGGATCCCACAGTAGATAACCTTTGACTCCTCGTGGATACCTGATGAAGATCATTTTCTTTGATTTAGGGTCCAACTTGCTTCTCTCGGTTGCCTCCACATGTGCATAGGCCAGACAACCAAAAACTTTGAGGTGGCCAAACTCCACCTTCTTCCTACTCCAAACCTCTTCTAGGAATCCTCCATTCAGTTTGTAGTGAGGGGACCTATTAATAAGAAAACATGAAATGGTTATAGCATCATCCCAAAAAGTTACCGGGAGTGATGTTTGCAGTCTCATACTCCTAGCCTTCTCCAACAGTGTTCGGTTCATTCTCTCCACAACATTTTGTTGAGGGTCATTTTTACTGTGTAATGATGTTTGATCCCATTCTCCTCACAGTAACTCCTGAACTCTTTACTTGAGTACTCCCCTCCATTGTCAGACCGAAGGCACTTCACTTATCTTCCTGTCTCCTTTTCTACCTCAGCTCTCCAAACCTTGAATCGGGCAAACACTTTCAATTTTTTTCTCATCAGATAAAGCCACACCTTCCTTGAGTAATCATCAATGAAGGTGACAAAATATCTTGCCCCACCTCTAGCTGATACTAGAGCTGGCCTCCATACATCGGAGTGCACCAAATCCAACACTCTATCACTTGGCTTGGTACTAATAGCAAATTTCACCTTATGCTATTTACCAAAAATACATGGCTCACACGGGTCATTTTCATCCTTCTTCAGAACTAGAATCTTTTCTCTTTTGCTTAATTTCGTGAGCCCTCGATCACTTAGGTGACCCATCCGATAGTGCCACAGTTTATATACCAACTACTCCTCCTGTGCCGCTGCAAGCACCTCTGCACTATCATTTACCACTGAGCATTCCATCTTATACAAATTGTTGCTCAGTCTTCTTTCCTTCATCACCACCAAGGCTCCCTTAGTAATCCTCAGACATCCACTATCTGGATTGTAACTGAAACCATAACCCTGCTTCTCTAAGTAGCCCAAAAAAATCAATTTTTTTTTTTCAGTTCTGAAACATGTTTGACATTTAATAGTCCTTATCACTCCATCGTATATCCTCACCCTAATAGTGCCAACTCCAGCCACCTTATAAGTCACCAAGGTTTACACTCTCCCCATCTGTTTTGTCATAGGTATCAAACCACTCCAGATGTGAGGTATAGTGATGAGAGCATGCCGAATCCAATGTCCAAGAATTATCTCAATCTATAGACCCATCTGAAGCTATCAGTATATCTTCATCACTGCCTTCAGATGCATTCACACCACTTATGTTGGCTTTTCCTTTTCCTGACTTCCATAAAGGGCAATTTCTCTTTAGATGACCTGGCTAGTGACACTTATAACACTTCCACCCCTTTTGACTACTTCTAGACTGGGATTTGCCCTTTGACTTCCCCCTAACTCTTTCCTTGGGTCTCCCCTGCCTTTCATTTATAGCAAGTACCTCTAAGTTAGAATTTCCTTTGCAGATCTTCTTCCTTTACTCATTTGACCTGAGCACTCTAACAACCTCTTCATAGTTCAATATTTCCTTCCCATACAGCAAGGTTGTAATAAGACCATCATACAATCCCGGAAGTGAACACAGCAGCAACAATGCCCTATCCTCCTCATCAATCTTCATATCCAGCCTCAACCTCAGAACACACTTGGTTAAATCTCTGAATATAAGCAACAAGGTCTCCTCCTTCAAGCATCCTCGGACTATACAGTTGCTTCTTCAACCACAGCTTGTTCGTCATGTTCTTTTCTATGTATGTGTTCTCCAGTCTTGTCAAAAGATCCTTTGCAGTCATCTCTGAACATACCTCAGGCTAAACCTGATCCACCAGATACATCCTTATGGTGCTGAAAGTAATCTCTTCTAACTCTACCTAATCCTCAACACTAATCTTTTTCGATCTCTCTATAACTAAGACCTTGTAAATCCTTTGTTGAACCAGCAAATCCTTTAGCCTTTGCTATCATTGGGTGAAGTTTTCCTTGCCATCATACTTCTCAAAGTCCACCTAAAAACTACTTGATGCCATCATACACAATCAAGCAAATCACCCTTCAAACAATTTCTGTAAACCAAATACAGAGAAACCTTCCTTCCAATCCTTTTCTTTCACCCCTTCCACAAAAGAGATACCCTCCACCTAACTCTGGAGATTACTGCGAAAGAAAACATGACAAAGATTGAATGAAACCTGGTATTGCAGAAATTTGAAAGTGCACAAATTTTCCTTCTTTCCCCACGCCAAAGCCTGGTTCTGATACCAAAATGTTGGGGGCAAATGCTCTTCAATACCAATTATTAGGAAGATTTCTCTTGCCCTGCAGAATGCCTAGGGGCGTGTTCAACCCTCTGCCAGCGACCACAATCTCCAAGAGATAATATGATGCGGTATGATACATGTTGAAGAAGGTTTGTAGATATGAGAAGTAAAGAGGAATAAGAGATAAGGTTTCTAAGAAGAAAAGGGATGTTCTATTTCTTCAAAAAATAGCGCTTTTAGCAAAGAACACATTTACATATTATTTTTTCCTAGGCTAAACCTGACCTAGCCCTCAAAAACTCCTCACAGGTCAATCCAGAACAAAACAAAAACCGTCATCCGAGCTGGCTCGAGCTGCTTCGAGTCGGTTCGTCCAGAACTATGTTTTGGCAACAACATAACACTGAGACATCGAGCCGACTCATCCAGAACACCTATCTGCTCAAGCCGGCTCATCCAGAACTATGTTCTGGCAATAACAGAACACTAAGAAGCCAGGTCGACTCATCCAGAACGCCTGTCTGCTCGAGCTGGCTCATCTTAAACACTTGTCTGCTCGAGCCGGCTCGTCCAGAACACCTGTCTTCTCGAGCCGGCTCGTCCAGAACACCTGTCTTCTCGAGCCGGCTCGTCCAGAACACCTGTCTTCTCGAGCCGGCTCATCCAGAATATAAGTTTCTGGCACCATATCATGCCAGCACGCCCAGAAATCACACAGGACGTCCGATACAAGGTGACCTATGAGTCAACTCACATCCAAACACCGTCAACTTCAAGCCTAAAGACCCTGAATACTTTAGACTTCAACCTAGGACTCTTCCTAGCCCTAGAAAACCTCTTGAGTATATCAAGATAACTGGATCAAGGCCTAAACCTTGACCCCTTGAGCCTTGAACTCACCACAAGATGCCCAACAATTCCACAATAGATGCTCCAACCCCCTGAGACAAGAGCTAAGCACAATAGTGTTTGCCAAGAGGTAGACTAGTATGGAATTGAGAACCGATCTGACAAGGATAATCCTGCCGATCATGGATAAGGCATTGGCCTACCAACTATCGAGTTGGTCACAGACACGCTGCTCCATGGGCCTACAATTAGCTATCCAAAATCTTTTCCTGTCATAGAAATGCCCAGATAGGTTAAAGCCACGATCTGTTTCGAGATCCCCAACCTAGCATGAATCACCTACTTCAAGTGGGCCTTCATTTTGGGATAGAAGAAGATCAAAGTCTTCTAGAGGTTCATAAGGTGGACAGAGATTTGACAATATACCTCCATAATGGTTGCAATGCACTTTATGTTCCGAATTAAGGCTCGACCAAAAAAAAGATAATCATCTACAAAAAGCAAGTGTGAGAGCAACTGGGCTCTAAGATGGGCTAGCAAGGCTCGAGCACCAATCCTTTAACTATAGCTCTTAAAGTACAGGATAGAGCATCAGCACACAAAATGAACAAGGGGGGACCATGGCGAAGTTTGACAATTAATTGAAAGTACTCCGTTGGGGCCCATTTATTAGGATAGCAAAGTTGGGAGCTCCACATAGTTATGATCTACCTAATCCACCTATCCTAGAAGCCAAAGTCATGGAGCATCCATTGAAAGAATCGCTAGCTCATCCAATCGTAAGCCCGCTCCATATTAAGCTTGATCACCATAAGGCTCCACTGGATGGGAAAATGTCGAAGGTCATGAATGAATTTCTCAACAAGAAGGATATTGCCAATGATGCAATGTCCATGACAAAGACCCCCTGTGCAGGATTGATGAGACGATGAATGATCAACTACAGCTGCCCAACCAAGATCCTAGCACACACCTGATAGAGGATAGTGCATAGGCTAATCAATCTAAAGTGACTCGAAGTAGAAGCATCCAACCTCTTGGGGATAAGAGTGATTAACTCTTCTTCCACTCCTCAGGGATGCCATTCAAGTGAAAAATCACCTGCATTGCCTTGAACACCTCTCCTCCAATAATGGGTCAGTAGCGATGAAAGAAAAGAAAAGAAAACCTATCTGGCCCAGGGGCCTCGTGAACCTCCACATCAAACACTGTGCAACTCAGGTCTGCATTCTCTTGATGAGAGAAGCGATCCAGTGGCTAGGAGAGCTGAAAAGACTCATCCGCACCCAGAGGCAAGGTCCATCGAGATTTGAAGAACTGAAAGATCTGCCACCTAACTTGATCATCATCAATCATCACTATGGCATCGCTTTCTCTTAGCTGCCTGATACGATTGGTTACCCTCTGGATCATAGTAGGTTATAAAAGAATTTAGTATTCTAATCATCCTCCTTGATCCACTAGATCATTGACTTTTGCCTCATAATGTCTTCTACTATCTCAGTAAGGAATGGTGCAACGAGATCTTATCATGAATTAAGCTCACTTAAATTAGACTCCTGGAGGCTCCCTTCCCGATCCTCTCTCATCTACAGAACCAAAATGTCCACCTCCACCTCCTTGATCCTTCTAAACATGTTACTAACCTTAAGCCGGTTCCACCGAAGGAGCCTATACCTAGCTAGCTCTAGCCTCTAGATAATACGATACCTCGCATCCCCATGGATCGGCATCCTCCATACCTTTTTAATTAGATCCCATGATCTTGGATAGAAATTCTAGAACTTCTTGAATCAAAATGGAGGCTAGGTATGTGCAGACCATCAATGATAATGAGAACCAGGCAGTGATCTGATGCAATTCTTGAAAGATGCTACACCTAGTACCTCGGGAAACACTAAAGCTAGTCGATCGTGGCAAGCACCTGATCAATCCTTTTCCAAATCTTGGTGGTCCCTAGTCGATTATTGCACCAAGTGAACCAAGATCTAAAGTAACTAAGATCAATCAAGCCCGTATCACCAATAAAGTCCCTGAACTTCCTAGACTCGATGTTATCTGTATACTACCTGCCACCCATCTTCTTGTGGGAGCCCACAATGCAGTTGAAGTGCCCGGTGATAAGAAATGACAGCCCTTGGGAAGTCAGTCTGGTGATCTTGGACCAAAACACCCTCCACTCCTTATACTTTATGCTGGTATATACACTGGACAGAAGCCAAGGACCTCTGATATCCTCTAAAATGAGCAAGGCTACATATTGGTTGCACCTAGGAAAGCATCCATCCTTGTAGAACCATGTCTCCATATCACCAAGATCCCCCCTGACAGGCCCGTAGACTCCATTGCATAAGTGTTCTAAGCCGACTGGATCCATCACTTAACATGGTCAAGGCTTGTCCCTAATAGTGGTTCTTAAGCAAAATACAAATATTAGGATAGTGCTGTTGGAAGATTCTGCCAAAGAAAGTCCAGAAGGAGGGTTTCCCCACCCTCCGAGCATGCCAAATTAGAAGTCTCATGGAGATAGCTGGCAGGGAAGGGGTTCCATACTACTACCCCCCTCAGTTTGAATGTCCATCTCAATCCTAGGTGTAGACGCGTCCATGATTGAAGGACTTTCTCCTGCTCCATAGATGGTCTGTCTTTGCCAACCACAGCATCCTCATAGCTCAAGTCCCGATGCTCCCCTGCTGGCTCTAACCCCTGCTCAAAGTGCCCGTCCTTCCCTTGGGCACCAGGTTTTGGTGAAGGATCCTCCTAAATTGGTGACTCTTCTGCCTCTCTCGGGGCCCCAGTAGAGAAGAAGAAGAAGACCCCAAGACCTTCCTCTCCAACTGGCAGCCTCTCCTAGGTCACACTGGTTGCCAATATCTTGGCCAAGACATTGTTCTTCCTCCCTAGCCCCTTACTAAACCACCCAACCTCCAAAGTTTTTGACATGGCCCAAATCAAACTTAAGGAGGCGGGTGCATTTGGGTTGGGCCAGACCCGTTCCCACACCAAGTGCAAGCCTGTTGCTAGACACCCCATCTCCCTTGGACTGGGCCAGATCCGTGCCTACAGAAAACATGCCCCATGCCATCCCCAGCAGTGCAAATCGGCCTGCTCCATCGCCAGTGGCTCCCCCTTCGCTTGATCCACCTGTTAAGCAAGGAGGGGATCTCCGGTGAGCATCATTTGGCCGACTGAGTGTAGCCAGCATCGTCCGGCACTGGGTCAGCCTGACCAGCCTCCACCCAAACAACCTCCTTTCGAGGTCGCCTCAGTTCCTTGGGATGATCTGGCTTGGTCGTCTTCCTCCCCTGGTCGACTGCCACCTCCTGCCTAGGTCTCCATTGCCGGATGGCCACCAACCACGATCCCTACGACCCACCATCTATCGCTCCCTTAGCATCCCCTTCAGTTTGAACAACATTCTCCAGGGATAAACCAGCACCCCCGTCAACACCCCCTCTAGCCGAGCAGGAAGCTTCAAGAGAGTGGAACCGGTCGCACTGGAGGCAGATGCCATGAAGCTGCTAAAAGGGACCCTCTGGTCCCATGATCAACACACCCAGCTGAAGCGGTCGAGAAAGGTCAACCTGGATGCACACCCGGGCAAACCCCAAATGCTTCATTTTCGCCGTGCATTCATCCACCGATGACAACTCTTCGGCCAGCTAAAGCATTTCCCGCAACATCATCTCACCCTGGTACTCCACCGATAGCTACAGGAGCCAAAGCTATATGAGAACTGAGCAAATCACCCCCTCCAATGAAAAAAACCCCGATCGCCAGGGCTCTACTACCAATGCATGGCCCACAACTACCCATGGCCGGCGAACCACCAAATCTTTTTTCCTAGCATCTTTGAAGCAGAACATGGCAAATTCATTCTCCAAGTTAAAGCCAGCAACCTCTCCTTTCAGCCCAGCTCTCAACCAGAACTCTCTGGCCATAATTTCCACCAAGACCCGCCACCCTAGGCTTCTCACCACCATCGCCACGACTGCCTAGTCCTCGAATTTCTCCCTCGGCACCTCCACTAGGACCACGACTACCTCCGGGAATCATTTAATCAGATCCTCCACCTCCTCCAAAGACAGTGCCGGTGAGATCCAAACAGTGCGTCCTTGCACCGCCTGTTTCCAACTTCCCTCTAGCCAAGCACTGGCCTTTGGAACATCAGGATAGCTCGATGAAGTGCCAGCCATCTTCTCCGTCATCACCATCCTCTGCAACTCAATGGATCGCTGGCAATCAGGAAGAAACGGTCGAAGCATAAATCTCAAAGCAACAACGGAATGCAACGGCTAGTCTCCAAGACACACATCCCACGCAAATTTAACCTTAAGAAATGCCTCTAGACTAAACTGCCCCTTTTCTTAATATATTACAGATGGGTCACTTTTACCTCCACCACAAGCATCATCATTTTGCACAAATGGTCCATTTTGGACTTTAATTGAACCATTGTGCTCTTACCCTCAAATGAATGCATGTAGTTAACACATTCGTTGCACAGTCACTCACATAACATAGGCTAATGCACATCCAAAAACAAATGTTGTCATAATGGTCAGGAGAGCAGAGCAGAGATATAGTGGTTCAGTACATCCAAGGCAGACGGTTTCTAAGAGAGAGGGAGAGAGAGAGAGAGAGAGAGAGAGAAAAGAAGAATTGATGTATTTTTACAAAAATAAAAATTAAAGTGGATTTTTGTTGCTAATTTTCTTTATGTCATTGGTGGTTCTTATAAATTCATGAGCATAAGCAATGGGCTTATTGATATAAAAGTAGGGAATGTAGATGGATGGGTGTGACTGTGATCCCAATTATTGGTAATGTGCTTTTTCCTACCTTTCAATGTGATGTAAGATGAACTCCACGTATATATTTAAAGTGAGCTGCTGTTCTTTTTTCCACCAATAGGAAAAAGAGAGGGAAATCAGAGGCATTACATATATCAAAATGGAAGAGGTGCATATAAAAACTGTTTCTTTGCCATTGCCTCATGCAAGTGTTGCGGTTTCGGATAGTAGAAACTTAATAAAGGAAAAGGAAAATGATTATGATCAGAGATGGTTAGTGAGTACATAAAACTACCTTGCATTCTAGGCAATGGCTAGTGAGAACATAAAACTACCTAGCATTCTAGGCAATGGCTAGTGAGAACATAAAACTACCTTGCATTCTAGGCAGCAATAGTGGAAGGGTTCTGGCAAGCTTCTTTTGCAGTGTAAACAAGCATTTTTGTGAATATTTGGCTGATTCCTACTTGAAGACTGTCTTTGAGTTAGAGGTACTACTTTGTTGCTATTTATTGAGTATATCTGTGAAGGAACAGCAGAAAAGCTTTGTTAGTGAGGATGGGGGGAAGAAAAATGTTAATGTGCATAATTAGTTTCTGATGGGTGGTATGGTAAGAACTTCTGAGTTATTTTTTAGACTTAAAAAGCAAACACAAAAGCACTTACATCAATATGTGTTTATATCTATATTAAATTCTTTGCAATAAGTTAATTCTTAGAAAAGTAGCAGCAAAACCTAACTCTGTACAACTTCTAATAAACTCCTATGTATATATATATTGGAAAGTTTGTTCTTAAGCCTAATGCCACATCCAAAAAGACATAAAGACTACAATTGTTTTTGGAGGTCAGAAATAGTTCAGAACTTATAATAACACGCAAACTTTACAAGTTATTCAGAAATAGTTCAGAACTCATACAAGGATAAGTATGCATCAGAAGTTAAACCATGTCATCCGTTTCTTCAGGTTCTTTGTGTTTCTTCTGTATTCCATTCAGCTCTGGCTAGGTTGTATCCAAACACAGGCAACAACTTTATTAAGTCTCTATTACAAAATTCAAAACCATCTCAGGTTCAACCCTATAAAGAATGAAAAGAACTGACTCGAATTTGAACTTGTAAGAAATCGAATTTGAACCGAGCTTGCCTATGGCTAAGATGTGCAAGGATTTATTCACTTGCCAGCACCGCCATCGTAATTCCTAAATATTAATGTTAGTTCAATAAGAGTGCTTTGAACATCAAAATCAATTTGCTTGCATTCTAAGAATATTTGATGTTAGTTCAATAAGAGTGCTTTGAACATCAAATCAGTTTGCTTGCATTCTAGAAATATTTGCATACCTGAATTCCAGAGCAGTTGAAAAATTTCTTCATGTCTTGTACATTAACAACATTCCGATACACATATTTTCTTATCTGAAAGTTTTTGAAAAGAGGAAAATATTAAACCAAAATTTGTAAACATACACACACACAGTTGGGGGGAGGGGGTTTGTTGCAGAAAGAGTATGTGCTACATCAAGATCCATAAAGCAGTTCCTAGACTTGTGGCTTAATAGTTAATACTATACCTTTTGTTAGAAAAAAAAAAACCAATAATAAAAAATATACTTTGTACTTGAATCCATTGTATGTTGCTGCTGGGTTAATGGCAAATTCCTCCAAGATATACAAAGCCTAATAGAAATTCAAGATAGCAAAATCTTGAATTTCTTTCGAGAATGAATTAAATAATTTATTTTGGTTGGTAAAGGAAAATAAGAAAAGAGTACGAAAAAGGATGTATCCTTTGGAGGGGAAGAAAACATTTTAAATAGAAATGTTTTAAACTTAGCCATTAAAAAAAATACCCATTAAACATTATTATTCCAAAGTCAAAGAAGCAAATTCAAATGAGATTTTGACATTTCCCTCTAAACTTAAATTTAATTTGTTTAGTAAACAAAGTCTTATAAACTTTTCAACTCTTTTTTTCCTTAGTTCATGTGGGATAAATCCTGCATGCCACATTATGTGGGATAATCAAAATAATTTAAGATTTATGCCTATACTAGCTGTCTTTTGGCTTAAACCTCATATTAGTATAAACATTTCAAAATCTCGTCAAAATTAATAGTTATATACAATTAAACCATAATTTCTTTATATCAAGATCGAAAAAGTTATACACAAAAACCTTACCAATTCTCTAACATGTTCATCGTGAGCTTTAGCACCATATTATGGCCTTGTGCTACTTCCTGAATTCATGAACACTTACAAAAACTTTTTCCAAACTTTTGTCAAAAATAACACCACTTTCATGTTCATATAGGTGAAGTTAAAATCTTAAATTTGGATTTTCTTGTTCTTTAACCAAACAAAAACTTCATTAAGAATAATAAATATTCAACCTTTCTATTCTTAAGCACTATATAGTCACAAGTGCTTGATAACTATCACAAATGATAATTTATTATTACCTCTTAAACATTTAAAATTGTTAAGCAATTAGAAAGTGAGGAACCCATTACCAGTGACTAATTAGAATTGTTTTAGACTCATTTTACTTGTAGTACTTTTTATTATATCTCTCAAGAGTCCTTTAGTTAGTGGATCAGCAAGGTCGCTACTAGACCTTACATAAACAACTATGATAATATTATCATAAATTAGCTATCTAATATATTCATATCTTAAAGCAATATGTCTAGATTTACCAATACAAATCATGATAACTGTCCTAGACATAGTTACTTCACTACCACAATGCAAAAAAATCGTTGGCATTTGTTATGGTCACAACTCTATATCTAGCAATAAATTTCTTAGCCATTCTGCCTCTTTATTTACTACTGCCAAAACAACAAATTCAGATTCCATAATTGAACAAGCAGTGCATGTCTGTTTCTTGGAAGCTCATGAAATAGCTCCTCCACCTAATTGAAAATCCGACCGGATGTTGATTTATTATCATTGATCCTAGTTATCCAACTAGCATTGCTAAAACCTTCTAGCACTGAAGGAAACTTATTATAAAACAAACCAAAAGACTTTGACCTTTTAAGATAGCTAAGAACTCCTCCAATGCTCTCCAATGATCAGTGCTAGGATTGTGAGTATACTTTAAAAGTTTGCAAATAATAAAAGCAATATTGGATCTAGTACAATGCATGGCATATATTAAACTACCAATTGCACTAACATAATCTAATTGACCAACAGATCTTCCCAAATTCTTCACCAATTTGTTAAAAACATCAATTGGGGTATTAGCTTCTTTAATGCCCAAGTAATTAAACTTGGAAAGAATTTTATCAATATAATGAGATTGGCACAAAGCATAACCCCCACTATATTTTTTAACTTTGATTCCTAAAATAGTATCAACCTCTCCTAAATCCTTCATTTTAAATTGAGAATTAAATATTTTTTAGTATCATTCACACCTTGCATATTAGTTCCTATAATTAACATGTCATCCATATAAAGACATACTATTACACCATAGTCCTCAGTGAATTTAGAATAAATGTATTTATCTGCTCCATTATGTCTAAAGCCATTTGATAATATATCACACTATCAAATTTTTCAAATGCCATTGTTTAAGAGCCTACTTCAAACCATGCAAGGACTTTAGCAATTTACAAACTTTCTTTTCATTACCAGGAAATACAAATCCTTCATGTTACTCCATATATACTTCTTCATTAAGAGCACATTTAAGAATGTTGTTTTAACATCTATTTGATGAACATATAAATCATAGATCGATGCTATAGCAAACAGAACTCTTATAAAAGTAATCCTTGCTATAAGAGCATAAGTATCAAAATAATCAGTCCCTTCCTTTTGTCTAAAATTCTTTGCTACTAGTCTTGCTTTGAAGGTTTGTAGAGAACCATTAGTGTTATATTTCCTTCTAAATACCTATTTACATCTAATGGATTTAGAACAAAAAGGTAAATCAACTAACACCTATGTACCATTTGATAAAAGAGAATTCATTTCATCATTTATTATCTCTTTTCAAAAAAGAAAATCTTTTGAAATTGTTGCTTCATTATAAGTTTTAGGATCCTCTTCCAAATGCATGAAAATAAGTACTTTATTTAATAACTCATTTCCATTTCCTTCAACCAAGAATACTATTGCTTATAAAGAAATGAAATCAGAACCAAAATTCTTTTCCTTTCATGCCCTTTGACTTCTCCTAGGTTCACTAGGAGATTCAATTATTTTCCATCTATGAAGAGAAGAATTATGTTTCATGGTAGTATCCTGTGTTATTATAAGTTCAAAAATTTCTCTGTTTGATTGTGGATTAACATTTGGATCACTAAGAAAACATGTTCCTAAGAACTCATCATTTTTAGACTTTAAGACAACATTTAAGTCTAAATCTAACAATCTGTATGCCTTTGAATTTTCAACATATCCCACAAAGATACTCTTAAGAGCTCTAGATCTTAATTTTGTTCTTTGAAGATCTAGAACTCTATAATAGGCAATACAGCCACATACCCTTAAGCAACCTAAGTTTGGCTTTCTTGTTGAGATTCCTAAGCACTGATCCCACTTGTTGGGAGATCCGGATCAATACCTACACAGCGGAAACAGTGAGGGAAAGATCTTCTTGGATTCAATATCATGCAACAAAGGAGATATAGAGAAGAGATATAAGAGAAAAAGAGAAATTGTATTCTTTTGGAGAAGAACCTTGTTACAAAACAAGAATCGAGACACGAGCCTCCTCTCACAAACTCGAGAAGAAGCCCCACCTACGGACGATACCTCAACGTAGGTTCTCCTCTCCAAAGTCCCGTGGAACATCCCGCGGCACCAAGCCCTCCACGTGATATCTCCCTCATGTGTGCCTCTATGCAAGCCCAAGCCATGACCGTGCCTTCTCTCACCGGAAAGAGCTCCACCTGCGGACTACCTTAGGCAGGATCCTCTCACAGCTAAGTCCCCCACACGGAAAATCCCTCCACGTGGTCTCATCCCAAAGGAGGGTGATCCAATATCAGCCCCTCACGATCTTCTCATGACCGTGAGGTGTCTTCACGCTTCAAGCCTTTGTCGGCCTCTCTGCAAACCGAGAGACCCCAAAGGGGTCGTTCCCTCTTGGACACCTTCCAAGTTCATGCACACCCCCTCTTCTTCTAGAAGAGTGGGCGGTGAAATCCTTCTCAAGTTGGGCGTCAACCATCTTGGACTTCTTGGACTCATCTTGGGCTAACAACTTCTTGAATATGTTAGGACTCCATCATATGGGTGGTTAGAACTTGTTTTGGGCCAATAACAAACTGATTAGGATGCCTCACATGGTTGGAATTCCTAATTGGTTACAACTAACTAACTAACTGGTTAACCTCCTAACCAACTTAACAAACCTGGACCCAACCCCATAACCCAAATGGGTTAAGTTACAATCACTCAAAAAACTCCTCTGAGCCCATATGAAAACACTAATCCTTTTGGGTCAAATTCCCTGATCCAACATGCCGTGATCCAAATTGACTCAGAGTCGTGGAAAAAATCCAAGAAATCCCCTAGAACACCTCTAGGATAGCTTGGGACACGTCCCCAAGCTCCAGGGATCATCTCCAACATCCCTGCCATAGTCTTCCAAGTCTCTCCAAAACTTGGGAGCACCACACAAAACCCTGCATTTCTTCCTTTCCATGCCTCATATGAAAAAGTCTTTGTTTTCATTGAGAATATTTTGTTATGCACATAACAAGCTGTTAATTAAGCCCTCCCCATAGATTTGTTAGTAGTTTAGCATGTATATACGAGCATAGAGTTAATCATATCTACCAACATTCTATTTTTTCTCTTGGCCAAACCGTTTTGTTATAGAGTATAAAGTGCACTTGTTTGATGAATCAAACTTCTAGTTAATGACCTTTTAATTCACATATATCAGAATGCACAATTTTAAACAATTCAGATGTTCTTTCATTCTTTGAAAATAGTTTCATAATCATTTTTTCTTGTAAACATATTTCACCATTTTCAGAATTTTTATTTGCACAAGAAATCAAATCATGCTTAAACATAAACCTAATTGATCTAAAATTAACATGTGATAAACATGCATGCCATAAATTAAAAAAAGACTCAAGAATATAAAATAAATATCAACTTTATTAATACTTAATTTAAATATGCCATTATATGAATATTATTGTCTAATAAATATATCATTCTTAGATAAAATAAGTTTTTTTGTCTCTAGGACAACTTTCAGGCCCTTCTTGCATAGTAGACTAGTAGAAATCAAATTCTTTCTCGCATCTAGAATATAAAAAATGTTCATTAAAATCAAATTCTATTTAAAGATAAATTGCAGTTCAATGGTCTTTTTTTCAAGTACCTTGGCTGTCATGATTCCCTATCAAGACCTTTTCATCTTTGGCTACAATTGTATAGTCTTTGGATAAATTTTTATCATTACAAGCATGCACAAAAGCACCAAAATCATACCACCAACCGGCAAATTTTTTAGTTATTGCCATTTTTGCATTCTATTATTATACTAATTTTAAGTTCATCAATCATGGCAATAATTTTAACGAGACTATGTTAATGTTCAGTAATATTTGCCTTCTTTTGTCCAACATTTTTCTCTGTTTTCATATACTCATGCATGCTTTCTTAAAATGGCCTTTTATTTCATAGAAAAAACATGATCATTTGTTCTTCTTATTGTTAAGAGAATTATCATGAGAAACATTAACATATTTTTTCTTATTTCTCAAATTTCTTCCAGCCTTTTCAACTTTCTTGGTACTAGACTCAATGATATTTACCTTAGTACTAGACTCTAAAGCAAACTTATTTTTATGAATACGTGTCTCCTCTTCAATCCGAATATGCTTTATGAGTTGGTTTATGATAAAATCTTTAGCAATGTACAATATTTTTTTCTATAGTCATTCCAAGTGGTAGGCAATTTTGTAATTACAGCAGTCACTTGAAGTTGTTCAAATACTTCTATCTTTAAATATGTCTGTGCCTTATTTTTTAGATATATAAGTTTTCTAGATTTTTTGTGAAGATTTGATTGAATGGAACGGATTATACAATCAATCACATAATGCATTCAAAATAAATCCTCTGCAGCGAACTTCATCTTCAAAATATTTCTTGCGAAGTAATGAAAAATGATTTGTCTTTCCGATGAGTAAAATTCGTTCCATTGAAATGATCTAGTTTGATCACATCAAAATTGAACATTTTATTGAAATAGAATCCGAACCATTAACCTCCATTATTAATAATTTTTTTCTTATGATTGTTAAAAAAAATCGATAATAAAAAATATACTTTGTACATTAACACACTATCATTATGTTGCTATTAACTAGTTAATAGCAGATTCCTCTAGGATATAAGATAACAAAATCCAGAATTTTTCCGAAAAACAAATTAAAAAATTTATTTGGATTAGGAAAGGAATATATATATTTATTTATTTATTTATTTAGGTGTTTTTGAAGAGTAGTTATTAAAAAAAATCATATACCCATCTTTGACCATTAAATTTCAAAATAGGCAAATTCAAATAAAATTTTGATATTTCTTTCCAATTCTTCACATCACCCAAATTTAATTTGTTTGGTGAACAAAATCTTATAAACTTTTTTTCTTGTCCATATAAAATAAATCCACATACCACATCGCTAATATCTCCAACACCTTCTTATTTTTGGGATTCTAAATTTAGAAATGCTCTTCTCCATATATTTCGGCCCGGTTGAAGTCCTATGCAGGACTATAAAAAAATTCCATAGAAGATCGAAGATATTATTGACATATTTTAGTTTTTCTAATAAAAAATTGTAAATTAGAGAATAATTAGTGATATCATTGACAACTACAAAGAAAACGAGTCATCCATTGTAATCCCAACTACCTATAATTAATACTTCTTTGTAACTTGGGGACTATTTAGCATTCTACCGTGCTGCTCTAGGGGTCGGTCCTCTCTACTTGGTTAGAAACACTGGCACATGGCCGGGTTGCAAGAGCTCAAGGATCTTTTATCCAACTCAACATGCAACTGCATCTTGTGCTGTATTGCAGCTACATCTAAAAAGTTAGAAACAACCCAATGTAATAATAGTCATTTCGATCTCCCACTCTTATGACTTCTTTCTTTTTTTTTTTTTTTTTTTTTTTTCTTTTTTCTTTTCTTTTTTTTTTCTTTTTTTTTTTTGAAAAAAAAAAAAGGATTTGATGGAGGAAAAATCCCGCTGTAGCTGTCCTTACTGAGCCCCCATCCCGTTAAGCCATGTTCGATTCGGGTAGCTATTTTCGCAATATCCTCTTCACCCGAAAATGAGTATGTCAGCCTGACCCCACTAAGCTGTGGGAGTAGAGTGCTCCCTTCCATTTTCAATCACGTGCCTCGAAAAAATTTTCTAGATTTAATCGAGTTACCGCATGGATCCTGTCTCGAATCCATTATCGGAGAGATGTGAGCATGAGCACCTATTAACTGTGCTACCATCTTAGTAGTTTTATGACTTCTTTCTTTGATCAGGAAGCCTGAAAGCTTGGTTGCACTTGCCATGCAAATGGTGCTACGTACGTACGTTAAGCCAAAAAGGGTAGGAGGAGTTCAAGTTTGATAAGAAAAATCTAAAGTCCAAAAATATTATATTAGAAACAACCAAAATAGGAAAATTTGGGACTAACCTGGATGAATCTGTGTTTTAGGTGAGGCCGGCAGCAATTTGTACATAGGGATCGAAGGCAGTCGATGCAATAAAAGTTCAGTTCATTCTTCTTGTCATCTGGATGTTTGGAACAAGCTTCAAAAAATGTCGTGGCGAACATCATGGCCAACCATAAGGGTATTGAATCATTCTCCATCATCTACAAATACACACTTTTTCAGTCAAAATCTTTAAACCAACCAAGACAAAGATCAGAAAATGTTAATCAACACGAATGTAGTGCATGCAAATTAACAAATCATTTTTTGAAGAATGCATCTATAACCATAAAAACCAGAATAAATTTCCTAAATTTTAACCTAAATCCAGTTAGGGATGTCTCTATGCAAGTTGAGTTCAATAGCATATAGTTAGTTAATTAGTGTCATTGGCAACCGAGGCCATTTTAGGTAGCTTCTCCAAAGGAGGGCTTACCCCCACTACAAGAAGGGGGCTACTCCTAATGTAACCATTATCTAACTCACATATACATATATTCTTCACTCCCCTTGTAATAAATTCTCAAATAATTTCATAGAAGATTTTAAATATTGCATTGAAAGGCATATATATATATATATATAGGTCACCCTTATGATCTCATATTTTATTCTCGCCAACGATAGAAAGTGATAGCGATATATAATATAAATTTATTTTCCTTGATGGCCAATTACAATTAAATTAAACTAATAATATAAATATATTATTAAATTAATATTAAAAATAATTAAAACTCATAGAAAATCAGAGAAAATAATCTATTCGGAGGCATGCAAAGTATTGTCCTAAGATGATTCCTGATTTTCATACATGATTAAACTCAAGAACTCAATCCCAAAATATAATTGGAAACATCCCATGCGGGTACAACCATGAAGCATATAACATAGCTCCAACCTAGTAGATAAGAATAGTGAAATAATAAAAAAAATTGATGAAAAAAGAACTTAAGAGATGAGAGAGCAAACTATTTTTTTTTTTTCTTATTATTATTATTTTTGTCCCTCCAAGAGCCCAATTTATAGATCCAAAAAATTAATTATTTGAGCTAGTCCAATGATCAAAATATTAATTGAGTTAATGGTTAAAAGAATTAATCACGTAATTAATCTATCAATGGATAAAAAAATTAATTAGGCTGTTGGTCGAAAGAATTAATTGAGCTAACATTTATAAGAATTAATTGGAATAACTATCATAAGAATTAATTGGATTAACAGACATAAGAATTAATTAAGCTAACGGTCGTATTCATTGAAGCAAAAGATAAAGTATAAAACAAATCGGAGGATTTGGTCGGTATAGAGAATTTTGAGTTTTTTTATTCTTTCCAAAAACACCAATAATCCCCCTTAAAACTTAAAAATTCTTGAAATAATTAAAATTTAAAATTTTAATGATGTAAAACAAATTTCTGCTAGGTATATATATATATATATTATGCAATAGATGAAGTGTGTTTTATGACTTGACTTTACTTAATTTTAATAGTATCAATTTGAAAAAAGCGAAATAAACCGCAACTGCATTTCTTTAACTTAAATTTTTATTATTATATAAAAATATAAAAAGCTCGTGTTGCGAATTTGCACACTGACGATCATAATTTTTATTCATCAAAAAATCCAATTAGATTCCTGCTGCAATAGCCTCGAAGCTGCTCAATTGTTGAAGTTAAAGTTGGACAGTAAGACTGTTGGCATCTGCATATCATATTCGACGATACCCGATGTTCATAAAAAATCTCTCGTTCGCTAAATTCTCAAATTAAATGGCAAAGCCACGAGGCTGTTGCGAACTCTCCACACCACCATGTGGAAGGACTTCAAGAAAAAGGGAATTATAATTCCTGAACATACAATAAAGGAGACAACCCTGACAAACCTCTCCAGACTGTCAATTCCTCATATAACCATGGATCGATGAAAATAAATAAGCAATCGATTCTTAGATAAAGTTGAACCACCGAAAAGTTCTTAGACGAAGTTGAGAAAACCGGTTGTAGCTAGATCGTTCAAAAAAAAACTAGTTGAAAGATGTAGATAAGCTTCCACCATCTTTCTTGCCAGAGATCTATGTTTCTCGTCGAAAAAAGTTTCAGCACGAATAAGAGAAAAGAAATACCTATATGCCTCCAACTCTCTACTACTACTTCTATAGGTAATAACAAGAGGGAGAGTAAAGTCGCGCGCGTGAGATGTTCGGAAAGACATACCGATTTCTGCGGGGTCTTCGTCCCTGTACTTCTCTCCCGCGCTGTGTCGACGGCAGGGCCTGCGATAAAATACCCCGGTTCCAACTTTTACCGTCTCTTATATTATTCTTGATTATGATTAATTTATGGAATTACCTTCACGTCTCTCCCTCTAGTTTCCATTGTAAGAATATACATATATATAAGGATTGGAATTTGATGGATATCAAATAATACCATAATAGATAGCACCCACGTCTCTTGGGATCTTGGAGGATCTAGACGATATGGAATCTATCGAAACGGTTACTTGGTTTAATCTAAATTGTAACTTTTAAGAAGGGAAATACTCGAATTACCTGTGAGAATACTCGCGTGCGCAAATTTTGGACGGTTCTCGGCCTAGTTTTTCAGCCTGACAGATCCAGCTGGGCCAAAAATTTAAGCCCGTCTTCTAGCAAGCCTGCACCAGCCCGTTGATTGATCTTATAAAATTTTTGTACTTAACGGAACATGACATGGTTTCGTGATTCCAGTTTCTAGTGGTGAACATAGAACGAGTCCTCTGCGAGCTGGTCAATGTTGATTAACAGCTTGTATGGCTCTTTGCTATTATCATCGAATCGAAGACATGCGAAAAAGTATAGGCAGCGGCTTGTAGGTATTTCTGTGTTTGCTCTTTGATTCATCATTTTAAACCCTGACCGATTTGCATTGATTGCTTGCTTTTTGGTTCTTGCTATCAAGATGGTGATAAACTTCTTTAAGTTTAATCCCAACAAACTGAAGCATTGCGACATTAGTTGGCATTTCGGATTTGTAATAACATATCTGAGGTTTGCCTTTTTTATCATGGCAATGATGTCTTGGTTGAACTAAGTTTTCTGCATTATATTTGTTATGGAGAGAATCACCTACCTAATCTCGAATGATAGGAGAAGTACATATTAGGCACAAATTGGATGATTGGTATTCAGGAATAGACCAAAGCAAGGACCAAAAGATCATCTTGCCAATTGCTACAGAGGTGGACATGAAAATGAGATTAGTCTATGACTAGAAACACAAGCGACTTTGGTGACGCATCGATGGCTACCATGATTTATTATCGATTCAACCGGAGATAATCTGTTAGATCAGGGCATTAAAAATTATAGATGTAATTAAATAAACTAACAAGATTTTTTAATATAGAAAAAAATTATAGAATACTTACTTGAAATTGTTAAAAATAATAATCAAATCTGAAAGCATGCATGATACTGTCCTAAGACATATTTCTATCCCTTATATGAGAATTGTCAGAAACACTATCTCAAGATATGACCAAAACTCCTCCACTCATGAGCACGGTCGTGAAAGAAGTTGATGGAGACTCTTTCAGCATCTAGGAAGAAAAAAAAATTTATAATCAAAAAGATCAAAGAAAATTTTGTAGAAAAGAGAAAACTAGAAGAAGTTAGGAATAGTTTTGGATGGCTTAAAATAGCTTTTTCATGGCTTACATGGAAAGAACCCAAGAGAGCCTTTAATAGCCATCAAATCTGGTTGTTTTGATTTTTATTAGTTTATTAAAGCCTGAAATAAAAAGCCCAACAGTCAAAAATTAAAAATTCAATGGTTAAATTATTAAAAAATCCAGCGATCAAATAATTAAAATTTTAACAATCAAATCATTAAAAACGCTAACGATCAAATTATTAAAACTTCAATGGTCAAATTATTAAAATTAAAAATTAATTATTTAAAAAAATTAGATTTTTCTAATAATACCCCTCAAAACTTAAAATTTTAAAAATAATAAAATATAAATTTTTAGGTGCTTATACTATGCAGTAGATAAGGTATCTTTACAAGACTTAACCTTATTTAGTATAAGAACTTTTTATCTGAAGGAATCGGAGTGAGCCAGGTCATGAACTATGTTCCTTTAACTCGACTTCAACTATCATATACATAGTATAAAATTCTTGCAAATATGTGCATTAATAGCCCAACATATGTATCTTGATTTTTTCATAAGAGCTTCTAAAGATTGCCAATGTCTCTAGTCACGGTCATGTATAGATACGCACATATAGGTGAGCCATTCCAAAGATATGTATAGTATCATATCTTGAGAAATATCTTTCAGGTCTTATTCAGAGATAATTTTTTTCTAACCACTACATAGGAATACTAATCACTATAGAGATAGGATGGAGATTATGACTGCTATATCAATAAATAACATGTGCTTCCTGACCAACTAATCAACTTGTTATTATTATATTGAACCTCTTTCAAAGAATCTTCTATCACAGAGATTGGATTTTTACTGCTGAAAGGTCCTTTATAGGCTAAGCCCTATCCCCCTTGATGATTCTAGAATCTTAGTCTTATTTAAGCCTTTAATGAAGTAAATTAACAAAAGGAAGCTTTCCCTATAAGTTTTGAGCCACACTTGAATTTAAAATTAATGATACAAAATAGCACAGAAATATTAGTTTATATAAAAATTCTCATAATAAAATAACATGTATCTTTTATGCTTACAATCCTTTCTGTGTGATGAGTGCATGCATATATCTTATATGGATTAGGTACTGAGATAATTAAGAAACAATATAAGCATCTAATTAGATATGATGCAAAAAACAAAGTACATCATCAGGTAGTGGATAATTACTACAATTCAAAATATACCAGATACATTGACCATAAATAATTAGGATTAAAAATATGTTCATTATATGTAAGATAAAGCACCAGAATTTAATAAGACAATCATTTATTATGAAACCTATTTAAAGTATAAAGGTATAACATCAAAAAAAATATAATATGATCTAATAGTGTCATGATATGATATAAAGACTATATAAGTTCACATCAACATACTAGTCTAAGTATTATAAAATAAGTTTGTATGCTGCATCCATAATATATATCAAGTAACCAAGCATTAGTTTAATAGCAAGATAAAAGCATTGCTACTAATCTATTACTTGTTCCAGCCTATATCATCACTTCAGGCATACATGAATGTGTATCAAATAAATATAATTAACACAGACCAATAGCTATTACACCATGCATTCTCATTTCAGCCAAGGCATAAACATCCAAAATAGCCTTATTTCTATTGAAGGTACTCTCAAATTTTTCTTCATTGATTTTTTCTCCTTACTTATACATACAGATATTTGTGGGCCATTCCCTATGGTTGCTTGGAATGGTCAACAATACTTTATAACGTTCATAGATGATTTTTCCAGATATGGTTACATATATCTCATTCATGAAAAGTCGCAGTCACTGGATATGTTCAAAAATTATAAGGTTGAAGTTGAGAACCAACTCAACAAGAGGATTAAAAGCATCAGATCTGACCGTGGTGGTGAATACTATGGCAGATATGATGGTTCAGGTGAACAACGTCCGGCACCTTTTGATAAATTTCTAGAGGAATGCGGTATCGTTCCACAGTACACTATGCTGGGTTCACCCACCATGAATGATGTTGCTGAAAGATGAAACAGAATGCTTAAAGACATGGTAAAAAGTATGATTAGTCATTCTACCTTTCCTAACATACTCTGGGGAGAAGCACTTAAGACTGCAGCATATGTCCTTAACAGAGTTCCAACTAAAGCAACTATCAAAATCCCTTATGAACTTTGGACGGGCAGGAAATCCAGTATAAATCACTTACATGTATGGAGATGTCCAGCTGAGGCAAGGCCTTATAGGCCTAATGAAAAGAAACTGGACTCAAAGACGGTGAGTTGTTATTTTATTGGATACTCTGAAAGATTCAGAGGGTATAAGTTTTATGATCTCACGACTAAGTCAATTTTCGAGTCAGGAAATGCACGATTCTTTGAGGATGTTGAGTTTGTGGGGGGAGATATAGCTAAGGACTTTGCCTTTGAAGAGGAATATGTTAATATTCTCACTGGCATCATTGGCATTGGTCAGGATTTTATTTCTGACATTGTTCAAGACACAACAAATCAAGACAATGTCGGAGAACCTCCCATTCAAGAAATTATTCCAGAAGAACAAACTCTAGTACCTCAAGAACCTATGCCATTAAAAAGATCCACTAGAGAGAGGAGAAGTGCAGTGCCAGATGATTACATTGTATTTATTCAAGAACATGAGGTAGACATTGGAGTGATGGAAGATGATCCAATCAACTTTCGTCAAGTCATGGAAAGTTCTGACTCTCAAAAGTGGATTGATGCCATGAATGATGAGATAAAGTCCATGAAAGACAATGATGTATGGGATCTTATCTCATTGCCAGAAGGTGTGAAACCCGTTGGTTGTAAATGGATATTTAAAACTAAAAGAGATTCGAAAGGCAATGTGGAGAGGTACAAGGCTCGTCTTATCGCAAAGGGCTTTACATAGAAAGAAGGCATTGATTATAAAGAGACTTTCTCTCCGGTTTCTTCGAAAGACTCTTTCAGGATTATAATGGCATTGGTGATGCATTTCAGTCTTGAGTTACACCAGATGGATGTGAAGATAGCGTTTCTCAATGGTGATTGATGAGATAATTTATATGGTGCAACCAGAAAACTTTGTGTTGGGAGATCCAAAGAACATGGTTTGCAAACTTAAGAAATCCATCTATGGACTCAAACAGGCATCTCGATAATGGTATTTCAAATTTCATCAGGTGATCATCTCGTTCGGTTTTGAGATGAATTTGGTTGATGACTGTATATACTATAAGTTTTGTAGAAGTAAATATATTTTTCTAGTTTTATATGTCAATGATATATTGCTTGCCAGCAGCGATATAGGCTTAATGCATGAAACCAAGAGATTTCTAGCTAAGAATTTTGAGATGAAAGATCTTGGTGACGCCTCTTTTGTATTAGGCATACAGATACACCGGGATCGTTCTCGGGGTATTCTAGGATTATTACAAAAAAGCTATATCGAGAAGGTTCTAAAAAGGTATGGCATGCAAAATTGCAAACCAGAAGATACCCCTGTGGCTAAGGGAGACAAGTTTGGTCTATATCAGTGCCCTAAGAATAACTTGGAGAAAGAGGAAATATAGAAGATTCCCTATGCATCAGTAGTAGGGAGTCTAATGTATGCTCAAGTTTATACGCGTCCGGATATTGCGTATGTCACTGGGATGTTGGGCGGATATTTGAGCAATCCAGGAGTTGAGCATTGGAAAGCAGCTAAACGGGTCTTACGTGCTTACAGAGAACAAAAGACTACATGCTCATGTATCGGAGGTCGAATCAGCTTGAGATCATTGGTTATACTGACTCCGATTTTGCTGGATGCCAAGATAGTATGAAATCTACATCGGGCTATATCTACCTGCTTGCTGGAGGTGCTATCTCTTGGAAGAGTGCTAAACAGTCGCTTATAGCCTCTTCTACCATGGCAGCAGAGTTCATAGCATGCTATGAGGCATCCAATCATGGAATATGGCTTCGAAATTTTGTCACGGGGCTACGTATAGTGGACGGTGTTGAAAGGCCACTCAAGTTATTTTGTGACAATAAGTCAGCAGTTTTATATTCTAATAATAACATGAGTTCAACGAAATCAAAGCATATAGATATCAAATTCCTGATTGTTAAAGAAAGAGTTCAGAGTGGAAAGTTGTCTATTGAGCACATAGGTACAAACTCTAAGGTTGCAGATCCGCTTACTAAAGGAGTGCCACCCAAGATATTTCATGAGCACACTGCTCGTATGGGTGTCATGTCAACAGAGGATATTCAGTTTTAGTGGGAGTTTGTATATTTTAGATGCTCTTGTAATACAGACATTTTTCAGTTATTTCGGTTATTTCAGTTTTCTGTAGAAATAAAGTTTCGGCTTATTTACACTCTGTTTTTATTTGGTTTGATCTCACTGAGGTTTAAGGGTGAACCAGTTGGAAATAGGTATGTTAAGGTCATATTGCATGAAATTTTCATGCTACACATCCACATTATAATCCATGTCATTCAATTGCATTGATATACGTGACCATTGATGGGTTGAGTTACGATAATTATAACAAAGACCGCTTTGATCCTATGTTGGTGTGGTTAATGGACCGGATTGGTTATAGATATATTTTAATAAGAACAGCAAAGTAAAGCTGAGCTCATTCGGTTATTTTTGCAAAGCATGTTATAAGGTTATACATATAGCCCAAGTAGGAGATTGTTGGATCCTTAATCCAACATTGGGCTTATATATAAATAATAATGCTTTGTGGACCGTCATTTAAGGTTTGGCCCACTTAAAAGTGATCAATTATGTTTTGAACTATTTGGGGCCTTAATGTATCTAATAGGGTATGGGCATTTTAATGTGTAGAGACTTAAGGATAATTTCTATTTTTATGATGGGCAAAAATAGAAATCATAATAATGTTGTTGTCATATAAAAGCGATATGGTCCCCAGATTATACGGTGTTATTCTTTTCTTTCCGATATTCCATCATCGGAGAAAAAAATCCTAGAGAAGTAAGAAAAGGCTCTTTAGGAAACCCGTGTGAATCTGGAAAGCTAGCCATGCAACACAGGAGTAAATCTTCAAATCCATGCTTTCAAATATAGCTTTAGGTACGCTTCTGCTTATTATTTGGTTATTCTCAATGATATCACATGTTTATTTTTGGGATTTGCTTTCAAATAGGCTTCTGAATAATTCCTATAAAAGGGGAATAATTCCTAACATATTTTACTTGCAATAAACAGAAAATACATATTGCAATTACTAGGTAATATGTTATCAAATCGCTACGTACATCCAAGGAAAACCAAAATTTGGAATCCAGATTTATACTAGAAGAGGAAACATGCGTGGCATTGTGAATCTCTTTCTTCTTCTTTGTCTTTCATTATATTTTGCTCAACCTATTAATTTTAAATAGACTATCTTCTTTCTTAGATCTGCTATTAATCAATTATTATTGCTATATGATTGTGATTTGGTATTGTTGGGTATAAAATAATTACTGTCACGATAAAAAATAACAGACAATAAAAAACTATGGATGTCAAATAACAACCGTTATTTATGTTATATAGTATTATTTATAATATAATAATGGTCAAATAAAGTTTATTACTAACTGATCAATAACAAATGCCCTTCAAAACTATTATAATGGTACAACAATAAAATTGACACATGAAAGTGGGAAATATGTTACTTGTACCCTGCATCATGTTGAGGCCATCATCCCATTACCAATCCTACAACGATTCTTAAAAATAATGAACTTACAATTTTTTTTTTGATTAACAAAAGGAGAGGGGGGAATAAATTCCGATGTAGCTACCCCCAACTAGGCCCCAACCCTGCCAGACAATGTTCGATACGTGCCATAATTTTTCGCGTACCCTCCCTACCTTCGAAGCTCTCTCACAACCCCGATCACGTGCCACAATTTTTCGCATACATTTCCCACCTTCGAAGCTCTCTCACAACCCCGATCACGTGCCATAATTTTTCGCATACTTTCTCTACCTTCGAAGCTCTCTTACAACCCCGATCACGTGCTCCAGGATTTATCATGGATTTAATCGAGTCACCCACGGGATCATATCTCGAACCCGTGACCAAAGGGAGGTGAGCTAAGCTCCTATCAACCAAGCTACCACCTTAACGGTCAAAATTATTTTTTAAAAAAAATTAATACTAATTCATTGATTTCATTATTCATCTATCCAAACTATGCAGCAACAAGCTTGCCTCAATCATTTAACCTTTTTTTAATTTTTGACTATTGAACGAGGGGCTTGAAATATCTATATCGACTATAGATTATAATATATAACTTACTGCAAATCTTTAAAAACTACAGTTAGAATCTTGAATTAACATCTTGTTAGTTTCTATAAACACAACTTGAAAAATTATGCTTTTGATTATTAGATCAGGACTTTAAAAATTACGGATGCAATTAAATAAACTAACAAGATTTTCTACTATAAAAGAAATTATAAAATACTTACTTAAAATTACTAAAAATAAAAATCAAATTTGGAAGCGTGCGAGGCACTGTCGCACTATACTAAAACATATTTCCATCTTTTGGGCAAAAATTATTGGAAACACTATCTCAAGATATGATGGATTCTTTCACCTATGAGCACGATCTGGAAGAGGTTGATGAAGACTCTTTCAGTATACAGGAAGAAGAAAAATTTTATAACTAAAAAAATCAAAAAGGATTTTGTAGAAAAGAAAAAATTAGAAGAAGATAGAAATAGTTTTGGATAGCTTAGAATAACTTTTTTATAGCTTATAAAAATCCAAGAGGGCTTTTTTTTATAGCCATCAAATTTGATTATTTTGATTTTTATTAGTTTATTAAAATCTATAATAAAAAGTTTAATGATCAAAAATTAAAAATTCAACTGTTAAATTATTAAAAAGTCCAACAGTCAAATAATTAAAATTTCAACAATTAAATCTTTAAAAACTTTAACAATCAAATCATTAAAATTAAAAATTAATTATTAAAAAAATAGATATTTTTAATATAATTAAGTTGCCACCAAGTGTCCTTCACTGCTATTTTATGATTTCGTGTACCAAACTAACCCAGGATCTAAAGTTAAGGAATATTAAATTTAAGCACTTGTTGGAGCTGCTATAAGGCACCAACACACCCGGGATGTCAGACATGATATTAAAACTCCGAAACGCCAACTAATGATGCGGTGCTATAAGGCAAGTCGGGTGATCGTCTAGCCACTGAGTTTAGAGTCAACATTTAATCAAATAAATATTTGTTGTGGTGCAATTTAATAAAATCTTGCACCTTATATATCTCAATGTAGTACAGCCTTTTCTGATGGGAGCTGGGGTTTTTTTCCCAACATATCGAGGAATTTTGCATTTTGTGCCGTTGCTACTTAAGCTGCAACAAAAAATTGGTTCCATGGGGACTTAAATTACCAGTAGGAGACTAAAAAAGACTTTGGAAACTGAGGTTTTGAAACACATTTGTTTTAAAGTACCAATTCTAACACAACCCAGTCTGAGAGCTGGCAGAGATCTCTCTGATCTAATCGCATACTTAGCTAAATCAGGATTAAGCCATGTTACTTGGATCAATTAGGTCAAGTTTGATCGTGCCACATTCATCAAGTTGAATAGAAATTTTAAGATTAACATATATGGTTACAATGTTTTTAGCCAAGTTAAATTTAATTACTTATTAGATCAGGGCATAAACGGTTCATCTGATAGTATGTTTGCACTAAAAATTATAATAATATGGAATATATAAATTACTAAACATAGTGTTATCGTTTGCTCCCACGAAGCCCTCGACCCACGCGCGACCCGCGGCGCAGGCGGGTGCTTGGCCCAGCCCAGCGCGCAGGCGTGCGCACTGCCTAGGCCCAGGCGCAGCGCGCACGTGGGCTCGACCCAGCGGCTTGCGGCACCCCCCTTGGGCCGTTTCCCCGGTTTCCTCGTGCGGTTTTCCTTGGTTTCTCGTGGTGTACGCGCGGTCCACGCGATTTTTCGCGTTTTGGACTATCCGATCGGTCGATCGGACAGTTGAGATTAATCCGAGCTTGATTATGCTTGATCTGAGGGTATCTTGCATGGATTTTGGCGCAATCCGAGCCTTTGTTCTTTGATCTGACGGCTTGGGAGTATTTTAGATTTTCTGGACTCGTTTTAGGTCTGTTTTGGATGACGTTTCAGATGGTTATTTAACCACAGAGAGCCTGCGGTCTTTGATACAGACAGAGAGAAAAAGAGAGAAAAAATCCAGAGAAATTTTAGAGAGATTTCTTCTTCGATCTAGGCACCAAGAAAAGCTAGAGGCCTGGTATTTGGGATTTTTCTCGTGCTTCTTTCATCCTCTTTTATTTATTTATTATATCTCTTTGTTTTTAATCTGGCATTTGTTATCTGGATATTTGTATTCCTTTTGTACCTAGATTTGGATCAGATTATAGTGGATTACTCCTTTCCTCTTGGTGGACGTAGGCAATATTTTGCCGAACCATGTAAATCTCGTCTTCTTTTGATTTGATGTCTGCTTGTGTTGTGATTGGTTAATTGCCTAAGTGAGTAAACAGGAATTATTTAGAGGTCTAAACTGATTTAATCCGCTGCGCACATCCCAACAATTGGTATCAGAGCAAAGGGATGGCATCTGACGGGCAACCAAGTTCTTCTCCGGCTCCTGAGATGGTTATTTTTCATTCCACTACCTCTGGCATGAGGTAGCGATATTTGATGGCACAGGTGATTTTGCACTATGGAAAGTGATAATGAAATATCTGCTGGTCAAGGAGGGCGTTGCAACAGCTCTCAAAGGAATGGATCCAATTCCAGGTGATACAGAGGTTGAAAAAGAGGAGATGAATGAGAGAGCACTTGGGACTCTGTTTTCGGGATTGAGTGATAAAGTCCTCCGCAATGTAGTGGAACTTGATATAGCTAAAGGTGTATGAGAAAAATTGGATACTTTGTATATGGTAAAATCTCTCACTAATAGACTATATTTGATGGGCAAGCTTCACACATTTCGTATGGCGGAAGGGATCTCACTCAAGAATCATTTGGATGATTATAATAAGCTCCTGCTTGATTTGGCAAATATTGGTGTTGATATTAATGAGGAAGATAAGGCTTTGATCTTGATTTATTCTTTGTCTAAGTCCTATGAAAATATTACTACTACCATGCACTATGGAAGAGAGACTATAAGTCTCATTGAGGTTAAATCCACTTTGTTATCCAATGAGCTTAGGTTGAAAGTACAGTTAGAGCATCAGGCTCCAAATCCGGCACAAGGACTTACTGTCAGAGGTAGAGATGAGCAAAGAACAGTTGGACAAGGTAGAAATAAGTCCAAGAATAGATCAAAGTCTAGGTCTAAAAGACCTGGTGTTTGTCATTACTGCAAGAAGCCAGGCCACTGGAAAATTGAGTGTAGACTTCTACAGTCCAAGAAAGAGAAGGAACAGAAAAATAAAGGAACAATCTCAGATTCGGTATCAGTAGCAGTTTCTTCTGCAGATCATAGCAGTATTGCAGATGATGCAATATTTACAGCTGCATGCAGTATCAGTCACCCTGATACCTGGATCGTGGACTCTGGAGCATCTTTTCACATGACACCCCATAAAGAATGGTTCACTTCTTTTAGATCCTGTGATGGAGGCTATGTTCTTCTTCGGGATAACGCCATCTGTAAAGTAGAAGGAATTGGTACAGTTCAGATCAAATCTCATGCAAATACTATGGTGACTTTGGATGATGTCAGATATGTTCTCCAATTGAAAAGAAATCTTCTCTCGGTTGCTCTTGATATTGCAGGTTTTGAGGGCAGATGGGGTAGAGAATCTATTATAATTAGTAAATGTGCATGGACTTTGTTAAGAGGTAAATTGAGTGGCACTCTTTATTATTTGGATGGCACTACAGTGGTTGGTGAGGCTTCTTCAGCACATTCCTCTATTATTCAATTGACATAGTTATGGCATCAAAGATTGGGCCACATATCATATAAAGGTTTACAAGAGCTGAGCAGACGTGGTCTGCTAGGAGGTCAGAAAGTTAGTACACTTGGATTCTGTGAGCATTGCATATTTGGAAAACAACACAGAGTCAGCTTTACTATAGGCGTGCACAGGACATCAAGTATATTGGATTACATACATTCTGACCTATGGGGACCTGCCCCAGTTACATCTAAGGGTGGATCTAGGTATTTACTCTCTTTGATTGATGACTATTCCCGTAAAGTCTGGATTTATACTATTAAAAATAAAAGTGATGTGTTTCAAACTTTTAAAGGATGGAAGGCTATGGTCGAGAGGCAAACTGAGATGAAGGTGAAAACCTTCTGGACTGACAATGGATTGGAATTATGTTCTACATAGTTTAATGCCTTTTGCAAGTCAGAGGGCATTGTCAGGCATAGGATCACAGTGTATACTCCTCAGCAAAATGGTGTTGCGGAATGCATGAATCGCACACTATTGCAAAGAGTCAGATCTATGCTGTCAAGTTCTGGATTGAGTAGAGACTTCTGGGCAGAGACTGCACATACAGCCTGCTTTATTATAAATCGATCTCCAGCATCTACATTGAATATGAAGACTCTGGAAGAAATGTGGATAGGAAGATCTGCAGACTATTCAGTTCTTAGAGTATTTGAGTGTTCAGCATATGCACATGTCAAAGATGGAAAGCTGAATCCTAGGGCTAAGAAATGCATATTTCTTGGATATGCATATGGGGTGAAGGGCTACAGATTATGGTGCACAGAGCCTGGATCTCAGGGTTTTCTAATCAGCAGGGATGTGACTTTTAATGAGTCGTCCACTCCTTCACGGAAGTTACAGCCAAGTTCTTCACCAGGAGATCAGGTTCTGGATCAATAGGATAGGACTGTTATTGATATTAATCATATTATTAGATCACAGCAGTTGCAGCCTACAGGTGATATTCAGAATGAACAGCATCAACAGAAAGATCCAGAGTTACAGACTCAGGAGGAGGTTATTATACGTGGTCAAGTTCAAGATGATAGTATTGCCACTCGAAGAACCAGGCGATATATCAGAGCACCTCAAAGGTATGGTTTTGAGGATTTCACTTGTGCTGAGTAGTATATTATGCTCTGAATACTGCAGACACTATAGGTGATGAGCCGACCACATTTCAAGAAGCAATTGGTAGTTCACAGGCTGAGCATTGGACCATGGCTATAGTAGAAGAGCTTCAGTCTTTGAAAAAGAATCAGACTTGGAAATTAGTCAGATTACCTAAGGGCAAGAAGAAAATTGGCTGCAAATGGATCTTCAAGAAAAAGGAAGGACCTACCCCTCAATATTTGAAATATAAGGCAAGGTTGGTGGCTAAGGGTTACAGTCAACGAGAGGGTATTGATTACAAGGATGTATTTTCTCCTACAGTTAAACACTCTTTTATTCGTGTGTTCCTTGCTTTAGTTGCTTCTCAGAATTTGGAGTTAGAACAGCTGGATGTCAAGATAGATTTTCTACATGGTGACTTAGAGGAGCAGATTTATATGCAACAGCCACCTGATTTTGAGGCTCAGGATAGAGAAGATCATGTATACTTGCTCAAAAGGTCTTTGTATGGTTTGAAGTAGTCTCCAAGACAATGGTACCGCAAATTTGATAAGTTTATGGTTGACCATGAATTTGATAGATCTCCATATGATAGTTGCGTGTATCATCAGCAGCTTTCAGACGGGTCTTTTGTTATTTGTTATTATATGTTGATGACATGATGATTGCAGCCAGGGATATGTCAGTCATCCAGAAGCTGAAAGCTGAACTTAGTATTGCATTTGAGATGAAGGACCTTGGACCAGCAAAGAAGATACTTAGGATGGAGATCATTTGCGACAGGCAATTATATAGACTATTTATTACTCAGCATAATTATATTATGAAAGTCTTGGAAAGATTTTGTATGTCTATAGCTAAGCCAGTCACTACGCCCTTTGCTAGTCACTTTCGTTTATCTGCCAGGGATTCTCCTCAGACTGATGATGAGGAGAAGTATATGTCTAAAGTACCTTATGCAAGTGCAGTTGGCAATATCATGTATGCAATGGTCAGCACTCGCCCCGATATTTCACAGGCAATTAGTATAGTGAAAAGATATATGGACAAGCCTGGAAAAGCTCACTGATCAGCTATGAAATGGATTCTTCGATATTTGGAAGGTACTTCTGATTTGGGATTGGTATTCTCCGGACAGAGTGGTTGCACTGTTACAGGATTCTGTGATTCAGATTATGCTTGTGACTTGGATAGGAGGAGGTCATTGACCTCATATGTATTTACTCTCTCTGGTTGTGTAATTAGTTGGAAGGCTACTTTGCAATCTACAGTTGCTTTGTCTACTACAGAGGCAGAGTATATGGCTTTGACAGAGACAGCAAAGGAAGCAATCTGGCTAAGAGGGTTAATACAAGATTTGGGTCTCAAGCAGAATTCTTTGGTTATTCACTGTGACAGTCAAAGTGCGTTATATCTCGTCAGAGATCATATATATCATGAGTGCACTAAGCAAGTTGATGTCAGGTATCACTTTATCAGAGATTTGGTAGAGGATGGTGATATTCAACTTCAAAAAATTGGCACTGCTAATAATCCGGCTGATATGCTCACTAAACCAATTTCAGTAGTCAAGTTCAGGACATTCCAGAACTTGATTGGTTTGAGCATTTGGTGATCCCCTTAGGGGTCTTTTGATGAGGAGGAAGCTTTATAATCCATATTTGATAGATGTATTTGTTTTTGGGTCGCAAGGAGGAGGATTGTTATCGTTTGCTCCCACGAAGCCCTCGACGCACGCACGACCCATGGCACGGGCGGGCGCTCGGCCCAGCCCAGCACGCAAGCGAGCACGCGGCGCAGGCCCATGCGCAGCGTGCGGGCGCACGGGTGGGCTCTGCCCAGCGGCTTGCAACGCCCCCCTTGAGGCATTTCTCCGGTTTACCCATGCAGTTCCCCTTGGTTTCTCGCGGTGTATGCGCGGTCCACGTAATTTCTCGCATTCTTGACTGTCCAATCGATCGATCGGATGGTTGATATTAATCCGAGCTTGATTAGGCTTGATCTGAGGGTATCTTGCATGAATTTTGGCGCGATCTGAGCCTTTGTTCTTTGATCTGATGGCTTGGAAGTGTTTTGGATTTTCTGGACTCGTTTTAGGTCTGTTTTGGATGCTGTTTCAAATGGTTATTTAACCATAGAGAGCCTGCAGTCTTTGATACACAAAGAGAGAGAAAAAATCTAGAGAAATTTCAGAGAGATTTCTTCTTCTATCTAGGCACTAAGAAAAGCTAGAGGCCTGGTATTTGCGATTTATCTAGTACTTCTTTCATCTTCTTTTGTTTATTTATTATGTCTCTTTGTTTTTAATCTGGCATTTGTTATCTGGATATTTGTATTCCTTTTGTATCTAGATTTGGGTCAGATTATAGTGGATTACTCCTTTCCTCTTGATGGACATAGGCAATATTTTGCCAAACCACGTAAATCCCATCTTCTTTTGATTTGATATCTGTCTATATTGTGATTGGTTAATTGCCTAAGTGAGTAAACAGAAATTATTTGGAGGCCTAAACTGGTTTAATTTGCTGCGCACATCCCAACATATAGGTTCACTTCTAAAAGTAAAATGGCACACCGCAATGTTCTATCACATAAAAACATTTTTTACTTAAGATTTGTTACTTGGGGCTTCTCCTGCCCAGACCAAAGAAGGGAGCCCGCCAAAATTTAGCCCATGCCTCTTTTAGGAGGCGGGCACACAGTATTCTAAAGTAAAGGACGAAATTCTGAAATTTTCGGATGCACGTGAGTGGGGGTGGACCGGCTGATACTCCGGTGCTGTAGTGGGGCTAGGCTAACGTACTCATCGATTGATGAGAAAGGTACGCGAAAAAATTGTGGCATATATCGAACAAAGGCCTAGCGGGCTGGGGACCAGAATGGGGAGCTACATCGGTAGAGCTGTCAATGGGTCGGGTCAGGACCCAATGGGTCCGGATCTGGATCTCAATCTGGACCCATTTACCCGAACCAGGATCCAGACCCGATTAGTCATAGTTAAATGGATCCAAGTCTGGATATTACATATCCAGACCCGACAGACCCGAGACATGATTAAATAAAATAAAATAAAATATATTTATATATTCATATAAACGTGGGATGTTGGATCATAATCGGAAGGTTAAAAATCGTTCAAGATTATATTAAATCCTCCTTCAAATCACTCGTGCCCTAACCCCCTTTTCCCTTCCAGCCGCCAGTGCCCACAGTCAACGCCTCCCCCCGGCGCTCCTTCTCCACGCCCCCGGTGCTCCGCCACGCCCCCGGCGCTCCTTCTCCACGCCCGCGGTGATCCGCCACGCCCCCGGCGCTCCGCCTCCACGCCCCCGGCGCTCTGCCACGCCCCCGGCGCTCTGTCTCCATGCCCCCGGCGCTCCGCCACGCCCCCGGCACTCCGCCTCCCCCCCGACGGCTTCCTCAGCTCCGAGCCCCGCCGGCCGACGCCTCTTTCGATGGCAAATCCCCTCACAGCTGAAGGTCACCGGATAACAAAGCTTGATCAGATACTGTTGAACGACAACAATATTGCCATTGTAAGTTAGCAGAACAATTTTATGACATTAAATTTGATGTCAAAATCTAAAAAGCCATGGCTGAAGTCTTCTGAAACAAAAAATCTTGATCTATCTATCAAATAAAAATGGATCCACGTAAGTTTCTGATGCATTTTCTAAAACAAACTTGCAGTATCAGGTATTAAGCTAATTCTGTTACAATATGTAAGTGGTAGATGATTTGTTAAAAGAACCCATCATCTTTACTCTTTGAAACTTTGTTAAAAGAAAATCTTTGGATTGATGATCAATATTTCATATAGGTAAGTTGTACCATATGTTAGATCCCCTCCAATCGATGCCTTCCTCGGATCCGACCCCTGCTAGTAAGTTTTTTTTTTTATGGTAATGCTTGTTCTGGTTCAGGTCCGGGTTCGGGTCTGGATACCCGGGATCCATTCGGGTCCGGGTCTGGTACTTTAAAATTAGACCCGTCGGATATTCGGGTCCGAGTCCAGGTCCAGTAACTAATGTCGGGTCCTAGTCTGGATATCTGGGTTCTGACCCGACCCCGATCCGTTGACAGCTCTATACACCGGGATAAAACCCCCTACCCTTTTTTTTTCTATAAAAAAAAGGTAAAGGGCAAAAAAATAGTTCGCTCCGTGCTCACCTCGCAAATGCGTGGCTGCAAGGAAGAGGACTCGCCCTTCGATGTACCTATTAGCATTTTGAGGGTTTTTTTTTAAATAATGTTTTCTAAAATTTTATTTTCCAAATTAACGCCGGTTGAAATTTATTTACGGATTTAGGTGTACGGCATTCCCAAAAAAAATAAAAAATAAAAAGTGAAATTGCGGGTTGAACCCGTGATTTCAAAAAAAAATAAAAATAAAATAAAAAAATGCTTGAAATCGTGGGTCCAACCCATTATTTCTCCTCCATCTTTTTTTATTTAAAATTTTAATAAAAAATTTAAAATAAATTAAAATAAAAAATATTAATATGATACTAAAATATATTTTTTTAAATTATTATAACCTACAATTTTGCAGTCCGGTCACCGATCCGACCATCGGTCTGATAGCCAGTCTGGCTCCGGCCATCGATCCGACAGTCAGTTCGGTTGCTAGGTGGTGCGTTGTGACACGCATCAGATTTTTGGCACCGTTGCCAGGGACTTTTGGCATTATTTTGAAAAAAAAATCAAAAAAACAAAAATCAAAAATCAAAAAAAAATTTCAAATTTCAAAAAAATTAAATTCAAATTTTTTTAAAAAAATAAATTTCAAAATTCAAAATTTGAAAATTAAAAAAAAAAATTAAATTAAAAATTAAGATTTTTAATCTTGAGTGCCCTGACATAAGGTTGCCCTGGCATAACTGGGAAGTTATGTTGAATGGTTGTCCTAGGGTACAAAAAGGTTGAGTAAAAAAAATTTATGCTTTTTACTTTCCTTTTTTAGATTGATTTAGGTAAATTTACTTTTCTGCAAAATTAAAAAAAAAATATTACCCAGACATCTCATAATTTATTAGGATTAGAAACTTAATCACTACATTTTAAAAAAAGTAATTAGATTAATTTTGTTTACGTGATAACTTGGACATCTTGTTTGCTGCATTTCATTCTTCCATAATCAACTTAAGGGCATAACCTAATTAATCAGATAAGGTGGAGAGTTCAATACCCTTCCTTAGCCCATAAATCACCACCCAGCATTTGCATTGACCCAAACCTTAATTTTAAAATCAATTAGACATCAACCCTAGGAATTTCGAGCTCAATAGGACAAGAGAACCCTAGAGTTGGACCGGGTTCAGATCATTTAGCTACTTGGTGTCTAAGGAAAGTGGTTCAGGGACAAGAGCCCGAAAGAAGGTGGTTCTTTAATTGGTTCTATTCGCTTACCTGGCCAAATTCAATTGGTGTCTAAGGCAAGCAACGAGAGGACCCCCACCAACCTTATACTTACCTGGCCAAGTTAGTTAGTTGATCTTGGACTTTGAGTGCTCAAAGGTAACCTTGGATCAGTTATGAGCTATCTAGATCCAGGTTAATCCTAGGATAGTGATTTTGATTGTGTAACTTTTTTTTAAAAAAAAAAGTTAATTAAAATAATTTCTTTTCTTCTCTCTACTCTAGAACTCTCTTAGAAGTTTTTTTTTTAGACCTTTTCTTTCTTTCCCCCTTCTCTTTAAAAAAAATAAATAAATAATAATAATAATAAAATAATAAAATAAAATACCCAACCATGTACCAATTTTTTGAGTCTAAGAATGACCAAATTTATCAAGATCAAACTCATATGTCTTATAGACCAGGAGAAAATTTAAATTTTGATGCGTACAACCCAGGTTGGGGGACTCAATTAGATTTTTCGTGGCAACTACATCCCGTAGTTACCCCGGTATCCCAAAGACCTTCGTTCACATATGCTTCTTATTACAATCCGCCCTATTCATATTACGATCCACCCTATTCAGATTGTCAACCTTCTCCTACTCCTTATAGCCTATCTTTTCAAGAAAAGGTTTTACCAGCACTAGACCGAATTGAACAAATTAGTCAGAACCCACCTCTTTCTCATACTAACCCGGAAGCCGATAGATTTGTCCAATATCAACAACCAATCATGCCTCAGCAGCAATCTATCGATGAGCTTAATTTATATGATTCGATTGAGGCAGAGAAACTAAACTGGTGGGATGAACTACTTCCATCATCATCTTACTCACCGATGACTCCCTTTGATGATATGATGGAATTAATTGAGGCTCCCCAGGAACCACAACAGAATAACACAGTAGAGGAAGCCATACCTCCTAGTTATCCCCAGAACTCATTAGATCCCTATATGGCTCAGTGTGAGGTAGATGATTTTAATGAAGATGAAGATATTATAGGGAGGGATGACCCACTTTTCAAATCCACCCCACTTTTGATGGAATAAGTTGAGCCAACACCTAGCCCCCTAATAGCTCCTCCGTTAGAATCACCATTAGATTTAGAATTGACACCGCTTCCTGTCATACCTACTGATACCCTACCAGTGATCTCTAATCAGGAAAATCTAATAGTTGGTGTTCTAAGGATGCATAGACAAGCTGTTGGATGGGATCTTTATGAAAAGAGTGATAATGATCTTAAAAAGTTTATCGCTGATTTTTCTACATTTGGCACTATTTTTGAAGATCGCCTCCAAAATCTATCTTTTATTCTGAAATGATGTATGGAGATAGACCTACAATTAACTTGGATAAAGTACCATCGAGAAGGGATGATGTCAAGACACATCATACCCGAGAATGAGAATGGGATTAAGGTAGACCTTTCTAGAGATAGAAAAATTTTTAACCTCCCACCCCCACTCTCAGCCCAACATACACAATCCCTTCCTAATCTTCAACAAAATTGTTATAGAATTTTTCAATCTTGGTCTAGCAAGCTTACCTCCTGTATTTTCTAAAATTAAGGATAATCGTCGTCGTAGAAAACTCTACGAACGTTTTTCTACCATGTTGACAAGACCTCCTGATTGGCCTGTCTTCTAAAAATTTTCTTGAGGGATGTACCTAAGTTCAATATCAGTAACACTCCCTCTTAGTATTTGGCTGACGACTTTAAACTTAGTGCTCCTGGGAGGCAGCCTAGTTCTTGCCTTAGTTTATACTTTTAGTTTTACCCTTGTGTTCTTTTTTTTTAGAATAAAGAGGAGTGATCAAGGAAGATTGTGAGGAACATGGCAACAACATCCAATACTCACCCTACCAGGTTGTACCTTTCCTTATCATCACATTACTAGTATCCTCTTTCATTAGAAACAATGGAAACTAAGTTGGGGGATAATTAAATTAATCTAATCCTCGAGTAAAACTTTAATTGGTTGTTGTGTACAAGCTTTGTCTCTAAATGAAAATAATCAAGCTTGCTAAATGAGGAGTGATTAATGGTTTAGACAATTTTAGAGATACTAAGAGATGATTTATCAAGGAAACCCTATAAATGATAAAGTGTAGACCAAAAGATTTTTAAGAAATTCTAGACCCTTCTGCCTATTGATCTTGATAAAGAATCCTACTTATAATAGTATAGGCATCATAAAAAGTCTCCAAGTTTAATAATAAAGATTTTTAACATCTCTCACTGAGTAACCGGGTCCCTTCGTCTAAGTAAGCATTGTTGTTCGCGTCAAAAGATGGGGATGTAAAGAAATATTTTGTAGAGTCAGTCTTGACTTGAAGCCTTTTTGACTCGAGTCAGTAAGCCCAAGGAGTGTTTTACACCTAATGCCCTAAAGCCAACTGGTTTGGGAATCATTGGCCTAAAGCTCCCTACAAGGGTTAACTAAAAAGCAAGATGTCAGGACATTGCACTGACTCTACGATTAAAAAAAAAAATGGGGACTAAATAAATATTACACCAAAACCAAAGTAAGTTGGAAGATTTAGAGAGTGAGATAGAAAGTTGGGAAAATAAAAACTCTTAAAACTTCTATGGACTTCACTCTACTATTAAATGGGTGGAATTGGTAATCCAATGAAGTACATTTTTAATGGTCTAACTGGGTATCCTCTGATTTTAGAGTTAGTAAGATGATTTTCATTTCTTGGAC
The DNA here is from genome assembly GCA_021397845.1 of Areca catechu. Lineage (NCBI taxonomy): Eukaryota > Viridiplantae > Streptophyta > Magnoliopsida > Arecales > Arecaceae > Areca > Areca catechu. The sequence goes on along the minus strand of CM038049.1, from coordinate 15,331,307 downwards.
AAGTTAGTATACGAGACTAATTCATTTTCTTTACTCGAGGACAAGCAAAGTTCAAGTTGGGGGTGTGATAATTATTAAAATAATGACAATTAACTCAACTTTATTTGATTGAAATTAATATTTTTATGTGGTATTTTGCAGAAATTGACTTCATAAATGTGAAGAGATTGAATTATGGAATCCAACGGTGCAAACCAGAACCAAATCGGAGTTCATATAAGCCTGAAATCAATTTTAGGATATTTTAGCATGATTTTCAAAGCAATGCGATTTTTTTTGGAGGAGCACTTAAAATTTAGCCGGTCCATGGTCCACTGCACGATGAACGGACCACCTGCAGCCATGACAGCGGTCCATAGAGTAGGATCGTGGATCACCTTCCTCCATTTGCACCCAAACTCACCGGAGAAGACCCTCTTTGCTTGGAGAACCCACCGGAGACCTCACCGCCGGCCGGAGAGGTCTCATTTGGCCAAAAAGTGGTCAGAAAAGGGCTACTGCCCTTCTTCATTTTCTCTTCACTGCCCATCGTCGCCAGGAAGCTGCTCGTCGTCGCTCGCCGCCGCAAAGCCTCCCATTGCCGCCTCGAGTCACTGCCCACTGCCGGGAGAACCCACTGGCCACCGCCCATGGCCTGAGATCACCGTCCACCTCCCAAAGCTGCCGGTCTTCCTCCCTGCAGCTCCCAACATCAAGAAGCTTCTTGCCGCCGGATGGCTGCCACCACCCAGTGCTGGTCTTTCCTAACTTGTTGCAGTCCACCAGAACAATCTCTTCTTCATAACCCTGTAGATGCTGTTAGAAGCTGGAGGAGTTTGTTCGTGGTCGGACGATGCTTGGTGGACGCGGAGAAGTCCGTTCGAATGAAGAAGGAAGTTCGCGGATGCGGAGGAGTTTGCTGGGATCGCGCGAACAGGTGCGACGACAAGGAGATAGCACCGAGGTTTTTGAGCATATTAAGATAAGAAATCACCGCAGTTCCCACACGGGTTCGACACTGTGTTTCCATCTATAAAGCTCTCGGTCATTCTCCACTCCGAGAGAGAATTCGGGAGATTTCCATTATGCGCCCCACTCCACTTCCAATTCCTGTATTTCTTTTTTGCGAAGCTGATGTCCAGGATAGAAGGCTAGATCATCTTCTCGGGATTTCACTATAGTGCTTGGCACAGGGGGTTTATTTTATTTTTCATCTCTTGTACTTAGTTTCTATGAAAGAAATTATTTCTTTCTAATATTTTTATGAATCATTATTTAATTATTATTAGGCATAGTTTATATTCTTGGGACAAGCTGTATTCGAGATAGGAACGTTTGTGCTCTTGGAATAAATTATTTCTAAAAAAGATTTTTATAATTTGTATGTATCCGATTTCTGACTAATCTATATTCCAGGGAAATGGGCTGTGATCGAAAGGTACGGGTCGTTATCATCAAGAATAGGTTATATCTGAATCGGAACATACAAATCACATAGAAGTGGAGTGCCAGCCCACCTACAAGTAACCAGTTAGAATTCTGAGATTTTTATTGCATCTATATTCTTTCATTATCTGTTTTAGTTAGTTAAATATTAGTTTTCTATTCAAAAATTATTTTTCGAAATAACCCAAAGTTCTTTGTGGGTTCGACCCTTACTCCCGCTATTCTACCTTTTAGAGTAGTGTATTTAAAGTTTTAAATCGGTGCATTGCAACCCGCATCACTAGGTCGGCGCCAGTCCGATCGCCGATCTAGCTGCCAGTCCGGTCACTGGTTTGACAGTCAGTCACCGGTCTGACGGTCGATCCGATCGCCACGATCCGGCCACCGGTCCAACCGTCGATCCGGCCGCCGGTCCGGCCATCGATCCGGCCACCGATCCGGCCACCAGGGTCCGATGATTGGATCGGTGCTAATCCGACCGCCAGTCCGGTCACTAGGTCGATACCAGTCCGGTTGCTAGTTCGATCGGCATCAGTACCCAATCAGATCAGTGATCGGATGGTGGCCGTCTTTTTAAATTTTTTTTAAAAAATTTATATAATGATCGGTACCTAGTCTGGGTGGCCCATAACTTTTTTTTATTTTTTTATTTTTTTAAAATTTTAGATTTTATTATATTATTTTAAATATTTTTAATTTTATTATATTATTTTAAATATTTTAAATATTTTATATTTATTATGTATTTTAAATATTTTAAATTTTATTATATTATTTTAAATATTTTATTATATTATTTTAAATTTTTTCATTTATTTTTTAAAATTTTATTAGATTAAAATTTAATTAAAAAATAATATTTATGATGTGTATTTAATGATGATGGGATTTTTTTAATTCCTTAAATATCCTTTTGAAAATAAGCTATCAATGGCATTTTTGAAATTAAATCAAACATCAGGTATTTTCAAAATTAAATTAAATATTATGAAGGGTATTTTAGAAATTAAATCAAAATCACGAATTCGTAATTTTGATTTAATTTCCAAAATGTCCTTAATAATATTTGATTTAATTTAAAAAATACCATTCGTAACGGTTGATTTAATTTCGAATTTATTTTTAAAAAGATATTTAGAAAATTAAAAAAATCCCATCATTAAATGCATGCCATAAATATTCTTTTTTAATTAAATTTTAATCTAATAAAATTTTAAAAAACAAATAACAAAATTAAAAAAATATAATAAAATATTTAAAATAATATAATAAAATATTTAAAATAATACAATAAAATTTAAAATATTTAAAATAACATAATAAATATATAATATTTAAAATATTTAAAATAATATAATAAAATTAAAAATATTTTAAATAATATAATAAAATCTAAAATTTTAAAAAAAATTAAAAAATAAAAAAAGTTACATGCCACCCAAACTGGTATCGACCACTGATCTAAATTTTTTTAAAAAAATTAAAAAAGTTGGGCCACCGTTCGATCATTGATCTGATTGGGTACTGATTCCGATCGAACTAGCAATCGGACTGGTATCGACCTGGTGACCGGACTGGCTGTCAGATTAGTACCGGTCCAATCGCTGGACCCTTGTGGCCGGACCGGCGATCGGACTGGTGGCCAAACCGACAGTCAGACCGGTGGCCGGATCGATGGTCGGACCGATGGCCGGATCTTGGCGACCGGATTGACCGTCAGACCAGTGACCGACTATCAGACCAGTGGCCGGATTGGTAGCTAGACCGGCGATTAGGGATGGCAATATTTACCGATCCGATGAGTATCCGACCTGGCAGGACCCTAATGGGGCGGGTAAAACCCGACCCACCTAATTTATAAATAGATATAGGTTATATAAAAAAAACCCGAGTCGGGTTCAGGTCAGGTACGGGTAGTAGTATGTCCCAACTCGAACCCGACCTGTTTATATATAAAAAAATTATATTTATAAAATATTGAAGTAAATTAGATATGGGACGGATATACCCGATCCGACCCGACTCGTTTAGCTTTTAAATAAACTAAGTTTTATGAGACCAGGTATACCCGACCCGACCCGATCCACACGTGATTTTTTTTATACCAAACCCGACCCGACCCGAGACGGGTATCGGATGGGTATGGGACGGATATGGATTTTGGATGACCTGCCCCAAACTCGACCTGTTGCCATCCCTACCGGCGATCGGACTGGCACCGACCTAGCAGCCGAACTGGCTGTCGGATCGATGGTCGGAGCCGGACTGGCTATCAGACCGATGGCCGGATCGGTGACCGAAATGTGAAATCGTAGGTTATAATAATTTAAAAAAATTATTATAGTATCATATTATTATTATTATTATTTAAATTTATTTTTATTTTTTTATTAAAATTTAAAATAAAAAAAAAAGATGGAGAAAAAATTGTGGGTTGGATCCGCGATTTCAAGAATTTTTTTATTTTATTTTTTGTTTTTTTTGGAAATCACGGGTTCAATTTTTTTTTATTTTTGATACCGTACATCTAAATCCGTAAATAAATTTCGACTGGCATTAATTAAAAAAATAAAATTTTAAAAAATATTATTTTAAAAAAAAAAAAATCTTGCATTTTGAACTCTTGCTTATCCGATATGGGACCAAGTTTCTACTCTATTTAGCAACCATGCTGATCCAAGCAGAACGAGGCGAGAGGATTCGTGAGGAAGGAATCTCGGCCAAATATCAGATGGGATGCGTATCGTTAATAAGCATGGGCAACGGGGCTTCCACCTGTTTCACCAACGGGTCCAGAAATATTACAGTGATGAAAAGGTGAGTTCCTTTTATCTTCTTAATTAACTTAGATGTATAAAATTAACTTCGTAATTAACATTGGATGAAGATGCAGTTACTAACGTAATTAACTATTTTCAATAGCAAAAAACAAAAACATAAGTAGAGGGACGGATCTAAAATTTTTGTTCAATGAAACAAATATTAAGACAAAATTTTATAGAAATAAATATATAAAATATAATAAAAATTAATTACAAATTTTATTATAATTGCTTTCGATGAATTTTTATCGAAAACTGGATAAGATTTTTCACTAATCATTATATATATAATTTTGCAGGATACGAACATAGCAGATATTAAGAAATGTATTAAAAATAATCGAGTTAAGAAATATAAAAAAATAATATATTTATAGTATTCAAATCAAAGAGGTATACATATATCAAAAAAAATCAGTAAATAAAAAGTAGCGATATTCAAACACAACCCCTTTGTTCATAGTCTATTTTTTTTTCCTCTTAATTTTGCTTTTTTTTAGATATATAATTTTTTTCATAATATTCAAGAGAATTTTATAAGGCTTTTCAATTCTCACTATCTCTTTTCTCTTTTTCTAAGATATAATATTTTAAATTTTTTAAATATTTTATCTTTATCAGATTTTTCAAGAATATAGAAAGTCTTGTTATTTATTTTTTAAAAAGATTATGATCTCTTTGTATCTTTAAAAGATATGTTATTATTAAATATTTTAATTTTAAATTAATTTCTCTGTATATATATGGCCATGTATTACATTTAATAATTTAAAAGAGATAATATAAAAATATTATATTTTTTTCATATCTATAATATAAAATAAATAAAGATGTCAATGATGGTAGCTGCCCTTACTATCCTCGTTGTATATTCGTCCCCGCATAAGGACCAGATCATGTATAAGAAAATAGATTTCCATTAAGTTAATTATTAACTTAAGCAATGTTTTGTACGGTAATAATTTTTTTAGTAAATTTTTAATGGGAAGAAATACGAGGACTTGGGAATAAAGGGGGGTTAATGTTTGGTCACCCATCTTGATAGTACTATCAGGAAACACGGGTTTTTTTAAAAAATAATGTTTTTAAAAATACTTTTTTAATCTATCAAAAAAAATAATGTTTTTAAATTATTATTTTCGAAGTTGGGTTCGTCCCAACATTATTTACGAGAATAGGTGTTTTGTGTGATACAGATGGTATGGATTTTTTTAAAAAAAAATTTGATGAAATTGTTGGTTGAATGTGCGATTTCAAAAAAATGCATGTCAAATCTACGATTACAGATTTTTTAAAAAAATAAATTTGGTGAAATCACAAGTTCAGCATATTATTTCTTGAAAATGCAGGTTTCATCTACTATTTCTTTTCCATTTTTTTAATTTTAAAATTTAATAAAAAATTTAAAAAAATTAAATTTTTTTAAAAAATTAGGAAAAAATTTTAAAATAAAATAAAATAATATATTTTTATATTATAATAAATATTTTATATTTTAAAATATAATAAATATATTATAATTTATTAAATTATATATTATATATTATAATATAGTATATTTGTTGATGTACGTATACCAAACATGATGGTGACGGTATTGCATCAAGTACCGTCGATACAGCAAAACGGGATGAGTGACCAGACCGGCGATCGGACAGGTACCGTCCTGGCAGCCGACTGGCTATCTGATCAGGAGCCAGACTTGCGATTGGACCAGTCGTCGGAGTGGCGGTAAGATCGACGATCGAACTGGCATCGACCTAGTAGCCGAATTGGTTATCGGACTGATAGCTGAAGCCGGACTAGCTATCGACCAATGGCCACCGATCTGACAACCAGTCTGGTTTCGACCATCTATTTGATAGCCAGTTCGGTTGCTATGTCGGTGCCAGTTCGATCGCCGATCGGCCGCCAGTTCGGTGACTGATCCGATCGCCAGTCTGGCTCCTGATCCGATAGCCAATCTGGCTGCCAGACGATACCTGTCCAATCGTCAGTTTGGCCACTCATCTCGTTGTACTGCATCGACGGCACTTGACGCAACACCGTCACCACCATGTTTGGTATTTGTACATCAACAAATATACTATATTATAATATATAATATATAATTTAATAAATTATAATATATTTATTATATTTTGAAATATAAAATATTTATTATAATATAAAATCTATTAAAATATATTATTATAATATCATATTATTATTTTTTATTTTATTTTTTCTAATTTTTTTATTATTTTTAAATTTTTTTTATTATTTTATTAATTTTTTATTAAAATTAAAAATTAAAAAAAATAGAGGAGAAATCGCAGGTTCTACCTGCATTTTCTTGAAATCACGGATTGAACCTGCGATCTCACCAATTTCTTTTAAAAAAATTCGTAATCACTGGTTGCATCTGCATTTTCTTGAAATTGCATGTCGGAACTGTTTCAATTTTTTTTTTTTTTTTTTTTTTTTTTATATCTGCACCGTCCATATCAAACAAATCATCTGTTCTCGTAAATAAAGTTGGGACGAACCCAACTTCGAAAATAATAATTTAAAAAACATTAATAAAAAAAATACTCAGGAAACACTCTTCCGTGGGGTGACAAATCATCTTCAAGTCCCGCTCATACCATTTTAGAGGCTTTATATATAATCGACGTAGCTTGTACGCAGGTTAATTATGTACAAAACCGGTTATCAAATGTGTTGGTACTACGAGGAGCATGGATGATGGTACAAATTGGTGTAATATACATGCAAACGTCAATTTTTATGCCCATCTTAGAGAACTCGATCTTGGAGATTGTATCGGTGCATGTGAAGAGTCGCATGTATGGGTGGTAAAAGATGAATTCATTATCGCTAAGATGGTAGTCCAATTAAATAAAATCTTATCTTATATTCATGCGTTGCGAGTTTAAGAAAGGATTCCGTAGCTAATTATGGAATTAATTCTTAAGACCCCATCAAATGGGATGGATATTGAACTAGATCTCTTTTTATTTTTCATGTAAATTCAACATCCTGTTTAATATTTCTCAACAGGATGGGGTCCTTTCAGGACTAACTACACTAGGTTTATCCTCTAATTTTTTTATTAAAAAAAATGAACTCATTAAGCAGAAGATGAGTCCCAATGCAATAAAACTTTTAGATATTGAACTTGCAGTAAATTTGATGGATCCATCGTCAAACCAAATACATTCCTTGGAACTATAAATCAACTTATCACAAATGCGATTATTTATTACATTACTACTCGAATACCATGTCCATATTAAAGCCATGAATGGGAAGACCTCTGCTATGAACTTGGGTGTTCAGGGCAGAGGTCAACCAAAATTTAGGTCATGGCTGCTCCCTACTTGAAGCAGGCTGCCTCAATCGATTCGTTCTCCGGTCAAGAAAAGGAAGGAGGATGAAGGGGGAAGGGTTGCTGGCAGATCCTCATCGAATCTTCCCTCCTCTTCTCCCTCCAAGACTTCTCCCACGGCGGGGATATCGATGCCTAGCTCGCCGCCAGATTCCGACGATTGGCAGAAACCATGCAAGGAGGCACGGCGCCGCTCCCCGGAGGTGCGCTCGGAGGAGGCTCTGCGAGGTGGTGCTCCACGGGCCCCTGGCTTTGGGCCGTTGGCTAGGCTGGGAGATCATATGGACCTGGGCCCCTCGGACTCTGGCCCAACTGATCTTGTGATGGTGGACCTGGGCTCGGGAGCTCTGAAAAGGGGCTGAAGCCCACCGTCATCTCCGCTTACCAGCCATGAGGCCCTGCTATGGTGACCACCAAACCGATGTTGGTGGAGGCTGCTCTCTCGCCTCCAGCTGGTGTGAAGGTGCAGGTGGCAGTGTCGGCGTCGCCCCTTGCAGTTAAGGTTAGTACCACTGATCCTTGTATGGATGGGCTCAAGGGGGGTAAAGCTCCTTTATATGTTTCTTTTCCTATGAAGGCTGTCTCTTCTGCTGTTAGGGGTGAGGGGGGATCTGGGGAGAGTGGTGATGGGCGTTCTGGGGGTGCTGCCAAAGGGAAAAAGGTGATTTTGGGTTGGGCTAAGGTTGGGAAGAAGGGTTATGGGAGCCAGGAAGCTGACCTAGGATATGTCGTGCTGTCTGGGAGTGGAACTAGGGGGTGGGAGGGTTGGTGCGGTGGCGAAGGGAAAAGTTATGTCGGTGGGTGTCGTAAGGGAGGGGGAGAAGGGAAGTGGAGTGGTGAAGGGGAAAGGTCTGTCTGAGGGGGTTACAGGGGAGGGGGAGGAGAGAAGTGGATTAGCGAGGGGCCTCTCAGGGCCGAGCTCTGGAGCTTGCTGGCCAGTCCAGGTCGGAGTTTTGGGTGGGTGATAGGAAGTTAAAGCTGGGAGGGTTATCTTCCTTGATTGCCTCCGATAGTTTTGTTATGGAGGTCGGTCAAGCTGTAGGTGGGATTGTTCCTGTGTGTATTGGGATGGACTGCAAAACTCCGATACATGATGATGTGGTGGGATAGCTAAAGGTGGCTCTGTTTCAGGAGTCTGTGGAGTCCAAGCATGGGAAAGGTGGCCCTATTGCCAAGGAGGAATCTGGAATTGGGAAAACCTTTGGGGAGGGTTCTTCCATGGGTTAGGGTTTGTATGAAGATATTATCCTGGAATACAAGAGGGGCAGGAAAACCTTTCTTTGCCTCTAACTTTCGCAGAATTAATCTCCTACATCATCCTGATGTTTATGTAATTTTGGAAACCCGTTTGTCTGGACCTTCCTTACAGAGGATTCGGCGCTGCCTTCCTAGAGATTGGGATCTTTATGCTATTGATTCTAGGGGGTTATCAGGGAGAATTGTGGTTGCTTGGGATAGGAGTGTCGCCATGATTGGTGTATTTCATAAGTCTGATCAGAATGCCATTATGGTCATCACTGAAAATAATGGTTCGTCTTGGATCCTTTCGGGTGTCTATGCCAGTACTTGTTATAAGGAGAGAAGGAATCTCTGGAAGGAGGTGTCCCGGTGATCAATCAAGGGTTCCCGACTGTTGTTGTCGAGGATTTCAATTGTATTACAAAAGTGGAGGAGAAGCGAGGAGGTGTTCCCTTTTCCCAGAATGTGGCAACCAGGGAGTTCAGTCACTTCTTGGATTCCAACGGTTTGGTCGATTTGGGATTTGTGGGCAATAGTTTCACCTGGTGCAATAACAGATCAAGTAGGGCTTAGGTTTGGAAAAGGCTTGAGAGAGCGGTCGCTACCATGGGTTGGCTTCAGCTCGTTACGGTATTTGGATAGGATGGCTTCTGATCATTGTCCTCTTCTTCTGACCACCACGCATCCTTCCCCTATTCATTCTCCGTTCATGTTTGAAAGAATTTGGCTTTCTCACCCTAATTCTTGGAAGGTTGTTAGGGAGGTTTGGAGAATTCCAATCAGGAGAAATGCTTAGTATTGGATCACCCATATATTAGAACTTCTTAAGTGTCGATTGAGGAGGAACGAAGTGGAGGTGGAAAATATTTTTGCTAGACTGGCTGAGATGGAGAAGGTTATCCATGATCTCCAACGTAAGGAGGATAGGGAGGGTGGTTTGAATGATGAAGACCTATTTTCTCTGCGTTCTGGGCTGGCTTCCTACAATTTTTTATTGGCTCAGCAAGAAACTATGTGGAGGCAGAAATCCAGGGTGTAGTGGTTGGCTCAAGGAGATAGAAACTCTCATTTCTTCTACCAATCCACTTTAATCAGGAGACATAGAAATCAGATTCATGCTCTCAAGACCGATGAAGGGGGCTGGATTGATACCGAGGAGGGAATCTTACAGGAGGTGGTTTCCTTTTTCAGATCTAGATGGAGGTCATAGGAGAGTGATCCTCTTTATTTCCAGGGTTCTGCTCTTGAGAGTTTTGTATCACATGATCAGAATGATGGTCTTCTTGCTCCTATTTCTGAGGACGAGGTTAGAGAGGTGCTCTGGTCTTTGGCTAAGGACAAAGTTCCAGGCCCTGATGGATTTCCTCCTCTGTTCTTCAGGAAATATTGGGGAATCATTAGAGGTGATGTTGTTTCTGCTGTGCAAGTCTTTTTCTTGACTGGTCTAATGCCGGATAAGTGAAAGCAAATTTTTGTCACCCTTATCCCTAAGCATCCTCAGCCATCTCATCTTTCCCACTTCGGACCTATTAGTTTATGTAGCACATTATACAAGGTTTGTGCTAAGCTGCTAGCCAGAAGAATGAAGTCTATTCTCCCGGGTATCATCTTCCCCGAGCATGGAGCCTTTATTGGGGTTCGGAGTATTTCTAACAATGTTCTGCTGGTCCAGAAATTTATGCATGATATGCGAAGGGCGCCGGCTAGATCTGCTCTGATGGCCATCAAGCTGGACATGGAAAGAGCTTATGATCAGGTATGGTGGGCCTTTGTTGAGCAGTCTTTACACGACTTTGGGTTCCATACACTGTGGATTCCCAGGATTATGGCGTGCATTACGTGCCCATTCTTTGCTATCTTTCTTAATGGTTTCCCCTCGGAGTTCTTTCATTCTACGGTTGGTCTCCGACAAGGTTGTCCTCTTTCCCCCTACCTATTCATTATTGCTGCGGATGCTCTATCGCGAGCTTTGCGGGATGCTGTTAGGGGCTCGACTATCCATCCCTTCTTTGCTGCCCCAACGGTAGTCCCTATTTCGCATCTTCTTTTTGCAGATGACTGCTTAGTACTAGGCATGGCATCTGAGTCTACGGCTCGGGGGTTTAGGAGAGTTATTATGGATTACTGCCTCGCTTCTAATCAGAGGGTCAACTTGAAGAAATCGGAGGTCCATTTTTCTTCAAAGATTGTTGCCCGTACCCGCTCTCTAATTATCTCGATTCTGAGGATTCGAGAGAAGGATGGGCCTATCCATTATCTGGGAGTCCCGATTTCTGACGACCGCCTCTATAGAGACGACTCTCGGGTTTTAGTGCAGGCTGTATAGGAGAGGGTGGAAGGTTGGTAGGGTAGGGCTTTATCGACAATAGACAGACTGACCTTGATCATATCGATACTGACTTCTCTACCTATCTACCTTTTAGCTTATGCTGTTTTTCCAAAGGCTACGGTGGAAAAGGTTGAGCAAATTCTTCGGGCTTTCTTGTGAAGGCTGAATGCGGCATCCAGGGGTATCAACCTGGTGGGTTGGCAATCGGTGTGCCAGCCTATTCGGGATGGTGGTCTCGGTATTTACTTACTAGCCAGCAGGAGAGAGGCTTTGTTGGCTCGTCATGCTACCACTCTATTTTAAAATCCTGACAGTCTGTGGGCCTCTTTCATGAGAGCGAGATATGATACCCGATCCCTGGAGGGGGGTGACTTCGTGCCCTCCTCTCGGGGGTCGCCTATTTGGAGCAAAATTAGGAGGACTCCGGAGGTCATTGACTATTTGAGATGGATGGTTGGCGATGGGAGATCTATCAAAATCTTGGCTGATGTCTAGATCTCTGATATCTCCCTTCACAGATGGCCTACATTCGTATCTCCGGACTTGCTGAATTCCTGGATGGTCAGTGATTTCATTATCTCTGCGATGTAGACCTGGAATTCTATGCTGCTCTCTCGATATTTTTGGGAGGCACTGAAGGATCACATTCTATCTATTACTTTACCGGTGTCGTCTTGCCCGGATACTAGAGTCTGGAGGCCCACTTCTTCCTCCTCCGCTCCGTTGTCGGACCTCTACTCCATTTACCATCTGCCTCAGCAAGGGAGTATCCAAGCTGCTTGGATCTGGTCTCTCCCAGTGCACCCGCGGGTGCATCTCTTTATCTGGAAGGTGGCCAGGCGCCGCCTCCCTACGAGATCCTTTCTCAGTATGTGTGGAGTCCATCTTCTTCCCTCCTGCCCATTTTGTGCTACTCTGGAGGAGTCCTTGGACCACACACTATTTCTATGTTTGAGGGCATGGCATGTGTGGACCCTGGCGAGCTATAGATCCTTGATGTACTCGAGAGACAATGTGGTGGACACCTTCCTTCGCACCCTTCGTTGTCCTCCTGCTACTGTTTCTCGGGGCTTTATAGCTTATCTGGCATACCACCAGTGGATCGCCCAGAATGCTATGGTCTTCAGGTCTGATACCAATTCAGCTAGAATTATTGTTGAGAAAGGTAGGGCTTAGGACATGGAGTATCATGGCATGATGGTAGCATCGTCTGAGATCTGGGGCTCCGGTTCAGCTCCTCGAGCACCTCATCGGATTTTGGTTTCTTGGGAGTCCCCTCCTCAGGATTATGTTTCTGTCAGCTTCGATGAGAGTGTCAAAGGGCCTATGGCTGGAGCTGCCTTTGTCATTCAGTCATCGGGTGCTGGCTTTATTGCTACGGGGGGCTCTCATCTTGTGGGGCAGACCGTCCTCCTAGCGGAGCTTTATGGAACTTGGACGAGTATCATATATACTAGGAGGATCCTTCATCTGGATCGTCTCGTTATCGAAGGCGATTCTTTGAGGGTCATCTATTGGATCCAGAGTGCCCTCAGGAAGACTCACATCCTTTCTCTATTACGGGATATAGCTTTCTTGCTCCATGATTGTTTTGGGCTTATTATTCGCCACGTTTACAGGAAAGCCAACTCCGTTGCTGACTGGGTGGCTTCTTTTGTTGCGCATTGTTACAGCCGTGACAGTGACGTGGCCAGGCTCAGGTATCGTCGAATACAAGCGAGCCACGTGTAAGTTTCCCCGGCCTAGTCAGCGCCACATCCTCAAAGTTAGGGTCGGCAAGACTACACTACGCGACGACTGCCTAAGGCAAACCGCCCTCGCCGAGGTCGAGCTCGGCTCGGAGTTCCTCTACCACCTCATTGGTGCCCGGGACCGGAGGGGTCCGCTTAAGTGAGGTCGGCCAAGGTCGGGCGACCTCTTGCCGCCTCGCCAGGTGTCCACCCAGGAGGGGTCCACCGAAGCCGAGGTCGGCTGATCCTTCGTCCTTCGCCAGGTGGCCACCCGGAGACGGGCCCACCTCGGCCGAAGCCAGGCGACCTCCTGCCACCTCGCCAGGTGTCCACCCGGGAGGGGTCCACCTAAGCCGAGGTCGGCTGATCCTTCGTCCTTCGCCAGGTGGCCACCCGGAGACGGGCCCACCTCGGCCGAAGCCAGGCGACCTCCTGCCACCTCGCCAGGTGTCCACCCGGGAGGGGTCCACCTAAGCCGGGGTCGGCTGATCCTTCGTCCTTCGCTAGGTGGCCACCCGGAGACGGGCCCACCTCGGCCGAAGCCAGGCGACCTCCTGCCACCTCGCCAGGTGTCCACCCGGGAGGGGTCCACCTAAGCCGAGGTCGGCTGATCCTTCGCCCTTCGCCAGGTGGCCCCCATAGACGGGCCCAACTCAGCCGAGGTCAGACCGCTCGTACGGCGAGGGCCCTGGGGAGAGAGAGACGGGCCCCGAGGCCATCCCTCGGGCCGTACGAATCCCAGACGGCGTCCTGTACGGAGGGCGGCGGCACGCAGAACATCACTAGCATCGGCCCGACAGGCCCCGCAGCCGAGAGACGCAACCCTGACGACACAGGCCCCATAGATAGATGGCGCCCACGCTTGGGGAAGAGGGCGCTCTCACCGCGCCCGAGGCCTGACCGGCCGCCCTGCCAGCGCCGCCCTCCCCTCTTCCTCTTCTGTCCTTGCCTTTCCCATGCTGGGCCCGGCGGACGAGGTCGGAAAGCCGCCTGGCACCCTTCACCAAAAAGGGAAAAGAGAAGAGGACGGGGGAGGGGGGTTCCCGAGGTGGAAAAAGACAAACGCGCGACGGAAGGGGATAAAGAAGGAAGAATCTGGGGACGACAAGGTAAGCAAAATTAGCCTGGGGACAAGGAGGAAGCACGGGCACAAGGCCTTGCGCCGAGAGAAAAACCAGAAATCCCGAGAGGGGAAGACTGGGCGCGAGCTGGGCAAGGAGGCCCAGCCGAGATTCTGGTCCCCAGAGCCTTTCCTTCACCAGTTAACTCTCTATGTCTGGAACCCTTTAGAGGGTCCGGCTGGAGAGTCTGTTCCTTCTCGTCGTCTACTGACTTGACCATCGGAGCTCCCTCGCCGGGATCCCCGGCCAGGGCCCTCTAATCCCTTTGTTGCAGGTTTTCCGCGGGAAAGGAGGCTCCCTCGCCAGGCGGTCAGGAAGGATCGGTCGATCCGAGGCACGGGCGCGGCGGCGAGAGCGGCAACAGATTGGCGCACCAGGTAGGGGGACAGGACACTAACCCCTAGCGGGAACCAGCTTTCTGCAGGTGTCACGCTCTCCAGCAATGGTGGTCACTCGTGGTCGTGAGGTGTCCACCAGCCGCGTGGGGGATGTCCACTCCCCTCCAGGGGGCCACAGCCCCGAAAGGGAGCTTCCGGCTCCCCCTCCTCTTCCACAGCAGCCTGCCCAGGTGGACGGATCCCTTGCGGCCATCGTCCAGCAGCTGCAGACCTTGACCTCAGCGGTCCGACAGCTTCAGCATCAGCAACGGTCCCTAGCCACTCAGCTGCAGCCAGGGACCCCCGCGGCCCGAGCCGCGGGGCAGCGTGGGAGCCTGCGCTCAATCCAGGGCAGGCCATCCCACCCGAGGGCCATCTCCAACCCCTGGGGGAGCCACCAAGCTCCTGCAAAGAGAAACTATTCCGGTTCGGAGGATCACGAGAGTCGATCCCCGGCCGATGGGGCCGAAACGGTGCATCGCAACAAGCGACGCCGAGGCCAGACCTCGCGCCGAGACCGATCGGCACCCCCTTCACCCGCAGCCTCGGTGGAAGACTCCACCGATGAAGCCATCAGGCGCCAGGCCGAGAGGCGCCTGGAGGAGCACGAGCGCAAGCTGGCGGAGTTCGCCCGCCGATTCGCCGACCTGCAGAACTCGTCGGCAGACCCGACGGGCTACGACTCCCGCCCCCCTTTCTCTGAAGAAATCCAGGCAGAACCGATCCCGAAACGGTTTCGTATGCCGCCGGTGGACCCCTACGACGGAACCACCGACCTCCTGGATCATTTGGAGAGCTATAAGGCTCTCATGAGGATCCAGGGGACCACCGACGCCCTTCTGTGCATCGCCTTCCCGGCAACCCTTCGGAAGGCCGCTCGAGTCTGGTTCACCCGCCTCGAGCCCGGATCCATTTGCTCCTTCCATCAGTTGGAAGGAAGGTTTGTGGCGCACTTCGACGCTTGTCGAAAGGTGCCTAGAGAGGTGGACAGCCTCTTTTCCATCCGCCAGCAGGACCAGGAGCTGCTCCGGGACTACATCACCCGGTTCAAGACCGCAGCCCTGGAAATCTACAGCTTGGACGAGCCCGTCGCCATGCTGGCCTTGAAGCGCGGACTCAAGACGTCCCTCCTAACCTATTCCCTGGATAAGAAGCCGCCCAGGACGTATTCCGAGCTCCTCCTCCGCGTCCACAAGTACATACGAGCGGAGGAGGCCGACCGCACCCATCGAGAGCTGGACGGGAAGACTCCAAAGAAGCCGCCCCCGAGGGACACCCCGGGAGCTCGGAGGCCCGGGCCATCTGCCGACCTCCGCCCAAATCCAAAGCCGAGGGGCGAAGCCACTCCCGAGCGGAGGTACACCCCTCTCCTCGCACCTCGAACGAAGATCCTCATGGAAATCGAGGGCGAGCGCTACCTCCGTCGACCTCCTCCTCAGAACCCGAGAGCCGTCCGAGACAGATCAAAGTACTGCCAGTTCCATCGCGAACACGGGCATGACACGGAGGAGTGTCGCCATCTGAAGCGGGAGATTGAGGAGCTGATCAGCAGGGGTTACCTCAGGAAGTTCGTCAAGAGCGAGGCCCCCTCTGAAGGGCGACCGCTCGCGGCCCTACCACCTGTCCCTGCGATCGACAACCGCCCAACGGAGAAGCCCGTGGGCATGATCTCGCGCGGGCCCGACCGAGCAACGAAGAGAGCCCGGGAAGTCCCGAAGAATGTAATCCCTCCCAAAGGGAGGGAAATTAATGATAATGTAAACAACGATGCCGTGGTGGTCGAGATGACCATCGCAAAGCATCCTGTACATCGAATCATGGTGGATAGTGGAAGCTCGGCTGACATACTTTTTTACGATGCATTCTCTCGGATGAACTTGTCCCCCGAACAGCTGAAGCCAGTGCACACCCCCCTGGTAGGTTTTACAGGGGACTCAGTGGGGGTCGAGGGAGAAATCACTCTCCCGGTCACTGCCGGATCCCCGCCCCGGCAAGCGACCATTCTAATAACATTCACCGTCGTCAGGCTCCCTTCGCCTTACAACGCCATCCTCGGCGTCCCGGGCTCAACCAACTGGACGCCACCATCTCCACGAGGAGGCTGTTGGTGCAGTTCCCCACGCCTTCCGGGCTCGGAGAGATGAGGGGGACGCTCCAGCCAGTCCCGCTCTGCCTCCAGACGGTCCCGGGCGCCAGGGGCGCGGAGCTCGCCCATGATATCGATGACCTCGATCTGAGAGAGAAGGAACCCAGGGGAGGGCCCGTGGAGCGCCTGCTGACTTTTCCCCTCGGTTCAGATCCCCTGAAGATGGTACAAGTCGGAGCCCAGCTCCCCGAGGAAGAGCGAACCCGCTTGCTGGAGTTCCTCCGCGCCAACGCTGACGTGTTCGCCTGGTCAGCAGCCGACATGCCGGGCATCCCGCCCGAGGTTATTATGCACAGGCTGAACGTGGACCCAAGTTGCCGCCCGGTCCGCCAGAAGAAGAGAAGCTTCGCCATGGAGAGGCAGAAGGCGATCAACGAGGAAGTAGAGAAGCTCCTCGCCGCCGGTTTCGTCCGAGAGGTCCAGTACCCTAGCTGGCTGGCGAACGTGGTCATGGTAAAGAAGAGTAGCGGTAAGTGGAGGATCTGTGTGGACTACACCGACCTCAACCGAGCTTGCCCAAAGGATAGTTTTCCTCTTTCAAAGATCGACCAACTGGTCGACGCCACTTCAGGGCATCGCCTCTTGTCGTTCATGGACGCCTTCTCCGGATACAACCAGATCCGGATGAGCCCGGAGGATGAAGAGCACACTGCCTTCATAACTGACCGCGGGACTTTTTGCTACAGGATGATGCCTTTCGGCCTCAAGAACGCGGGCGCGACGTATCAACGTCTGGTCAGTAAAATCTTCAAAGACCAGATAGGCCACAACATGCAGGTGTACGTGGACGACATGCTGGTGATGAGCAAACTTGATTCGGACCACGTGGCTGACTTGACAGAGACGTTCGGCAACCTCCGACGCCATCAGATGAAGCTGAACCCGGCGAAGTGCGCTTTCGACGTCTCCGCCGGTAAGTTCCTAGGGTTTATGGTGACTCAAAGAGGGATTGAGGCCAACCCGGAGAAGGTCCAGGCCATCTTGGACATGGAGCAGCCCGCCTCCAAGAAGCAGGTGCAACGACTGACCGGCCGAGTCGCGACTCTCAGCCATTTTATTTCCAGGTCGGCGGACCGTTGCCGTCCCTTCTTCAAGGTGCTGAGGAAGATGAATGGCTTTGCTTGGACCGAGGAGTGTCAGCAGGCCTTCGAGGAGCTGAAGAAGACGCTCGCATCGCCACCTTTACTGTCCAGACCCGAGGAGGGGGAGGAGCTTACCCTCTACTTGGCGGTTACCCCGGAGGCCGTCAGCTCTGTCTTGGTCCGAACCGACGACCAGGGGCTCCAGCGGCCGGTGTACTATACCAGCAAACTCCTCCGAGACGCGGAGCTCAGGTATTCCCGGCCCGAGAAACTTGTTTTTGCGCTAATAGTGTCTGCCCAGCATCTCAGGCCCTATTTCCAAGCGCACCCCATCGCCGTCTTGATGGACCAACCGCTGAAAGCGGTGCTCAGCCGACCTGATACTTCAGGACGGTTGGCCAAGTGGGCACTGAAACTCAGCGAGTTCGACATTGCATACAGGCCAAGGTCGGCCATGAAGGCGCAGGTGCTGGCCGATTTTTTGGTCGAGTGTGCAGGCTTGGGCAAGGAGCCCGAGGAAGATCCCCCGGCCCAGCCGATGGAGGTTGGCGCCGATGAGCCCGGAGAGGACGCCTAGATCCTCCATTTGGACGGAGCCTCGAACTCCGGCAGGAGCGGAGCTGGGCTCATCCTTGCCAATGGCGACGGGGTCGTCGCCAAGTGCGCACTCCGTTTCCAATTCCCCGCAACAAATAACCAGGCGGAGTACGAGGCACTTCTTGCCGGACTGAGAGTCTCCCGCGAGCTGGGCGTGACCAACCTCAGAGCTTTCACTGACTCCCAGCTCGTAGCGGGGCAGGTGTCCGGAGAGTACGTCGCGCACGACCCCCAAATGGCGAAGTATTTGGAGCTCGTCAAGGCGGGCGCGTCCAAATTCCGCCGCTTCAACATCTTCCACATCCCTCGCGGGGAGAACGCCCGAGCGGACGCCCTCTCCCGGCTGGCGACCCTGCCGGACGCGATGCTGGGACGCGCTCATGTGGAGCGCCTTGAGGTCCCAAGCCTCGAAGCACCGGTGGAGGTCCATCAGGTCAGCCAGGAGCCCAGCTGAATGGACAAGTACGCTGCGTACATCGTCAGCGGCACCCTGCCGGAGGACCGACAGGCGGCTCGCCTCATCCGGAAGAAAGCCGTGCGGTTTGTCCTGATGGACGGGCAATTGTATCGAAGATCCTACTCCTACCCCCTCCTCAAGTGCGTAGGACCCGCAGAAGCCAAGCTTGTGCTCCAGGAGATTCACGAAGGCATCTGCGGGAACCACGTGGGGGGCAGGGCATTGGCGTACAAGGCCCTCCGTCAGGGCTACTTCTGGGAAACAATGAAGGAAGACGCCGCCGACTTCGTGAAGAAATGCGACCGGTGCCAGCGTCACGCCACGGTGCAGCGGCAACCCTCCAACCCAATCTCTCAGCTCTCAGCCCCCTGGCCGTTCGCCCAGTGGGGGATGGACCTCCTGGGCCCGTTCCCGCCGGCGTCGGGCCAGCGGAAGTTCTTGATAGTGGCTATCGACTACTTCACGAAGTGGGTCGAGGCCGAACCCTTGGCAAGGATCACCGAAGCAAACGTCGCCAAGTTCTTCTAGAAGTCCATCGTCTGCCGCTTCGGCATCCCCCACACTGTGGTCACCGACAACGGACGCCAGTTCGACTGCCGGGGATTCGAAGAATTATGCAGCGACCTCGGCATCAGGCATCGCTTTACCTCGGTGGCGCACCCTCAGACCAACGGGGAGGCCGAAGTCACGAACAGGACCATTCTTCAGGGCCTCCGCACACGGCTGGACCAGGCCAAGGGCAGGTGGGCCGATGAACTTCCCAGCGTCCTTTGGGCATACCACACCACCCCAAGGACGGCTACCGACGAAACTCCATTCAATCTCGTCTTCGGAGCCGAGGCAGTCGTCCCGATCGAGCTCAGCCTACCTACGCTGCGCGTGGAGCAATACGACGAGACAGAAAACCCGGCCAGGATGATGCTCAACCTAGACCTTCTCGAGGAAACAAGGGACAGGGCCCGAATCCGAATGGCGGCGTACCGACAACGTGTAGCCAGATATTACAACTCCCGGGTGTGGCCTAAGGTTTTTCGTCCCGGAGACTTGGTCCTCCGACGCGCCGAAGCATCCCAACCCCGGGAATGCAGCAAGCTATCGCCCAACTGGGAAGGCCCGTATCGGGTGGCAGAAGCCCTCCCTCATGGAGCATATTACTTGGAAGAATTGGGAGGTGCCAGGTTCCCCCGGACATGGAACTCCTCGAACCTGAGAATGTACTACCAGTGATGTAAGGCTCCCAGTTTCTGTAACAAAGCTTCCCCACTTCAAACACTCACTTCTAACTTCAATGAGAAAGCCTGCGGCATCGAGCTCAGTCCGGAAGATCCTGGGCCTCGGCCTGGAAGGTGGCGCCGAACCCAGTTCGCCCATGCAAGCCCGGAGCACAGCTCAGCGAGCCGCGCAAGGCTTGAGAAGGCCTGCGGCATCGAGCTCAGTCCGGAAGATCCTGGGCTTCGGCCTGGAAGGTGGCGCCGAACCCAGTTCGCCCACGCAAGCCCGGAGCACAGCTCAGCGAGCCGCGCAAGGCTTGAGAAGGCCTGCGGCATCGAGCTCAATCCGGAGATCCTGGGCTTCGGCCTGGAAGGTGGCGCCGAACCCAGTTCGCCCACGCAAGCCCGGAGCACAGCTCAGCGAGCCGCGCAAGGCTTGAGAAAGCCTGCGGCATCGAGCTCAGTCCGGAAGATCCTAGGCTTCGGCCTGGAAGGTGGCGCCGAACCCAGTTCGCCCACGCAAGCCCGGAGCACAGCTCAGCGAGCCGCGCAAGGCTTGAGAAAGCCTGCGGCATCGAGCTCAGTCCGGAAGATCCTGGGCCTCGGCCTGGAAGGTGGCGCCAAATCCAGTTCGCCCATGCAAGCCCGGAGCACAGCTCAGACAGCCGCGCAAGGCATGAGAAAGCCTGCGGCTCCGAGCTCCGTCCGGAGGTCCTGGGCTTCGGCCTGGAAGACGGTGCAGAAACCGTGTTGTCTGCGCAAGCATGAAGGCGACCCAAAGTCGGGCCCGCCTAAGGCTTGCCCTGCTGCGACGCGACTAAGCAGGCCCCATCCTCCGATTTGAGCAATGGGAGGACCAGGCCTGCAGTTATTTCAAGTGCTCCAGATCGACATCTCAGAAAGAAAAGAAGAGGAAAGTAAGACGAAACAATGAATAAGGTTTCGATAAGCTTAGATCTTCATTAACATAAGTAGTCGATACAAGCTGGGAGCCCCGACAGGCCGGGTCTCCCCAAAAAAAAAAAAACAGGAATAAAGCAAAAAAGACAGTGCCGGGATCACTGGGATGTGGGGTCGGAGCCATCTGCCGGAGGCGCGGGTGCTGCATCTTTGACTTCTACGGTGGCCGGCTCCAGGGGCTATTCCGGGGCCGCGGCATCGCTGGTCGACGGCGCCACAGGTGTCGCTTCGGCCGTGCCGGAAGCCCTGCTCTCACCTCCTGGCCTCCTGCCATCGATTACGACTCCGCTCAGGTCCAGCTGGGGGAAGAAGGCCCCCACCTTCTCCCGGCACATCCGGAACCCCTTCAGGAAGGAGTCCACGGCAGCCTCCCGGACCTCCGACGTATACTCGTCGGAAGCCCGGAATTTGGGGACGGCCTCTTGCGCTTCCCGCTTGGCCGCCTCCAGGAGCCCGTTGACGTAGGCGCTCCGGTCTTTCGCCGCGGCCACATCTCGCCGGGCCCCCTCCAGCTGGCGCTCCAGCCATTGGGAATGGGCCTGCAGGCGGGCCTTCTCCGCCGCCTCCTCCTCAGCTCGGCGCTGGTTGGAGGTCCGCTCCTCCGACAAGGAGTTCTCCAACTCCTTGTTCCGCTCCTCGGAACGTGCCAAGTCGGACTGGAGGGCTTGCTTGTCGGCTCGCAGCTCGGCGCCCTTCTCCATTAGATCCTTGACGTCAGTCGCAAGCTTGCCGAGCTTCTGCTCCCGCTCGGAGTTCCTCTTGGCGTTCCCTACGAGGAAATTCCTCAGTAGGAGGACGTCGTTCCCGATCTGCAATGGCAAAAACGACACAGGTCAGAGCAAAGGCAGGTAAGTCTTGAGATATGAAAAAAGGAAAAGGGAGAAGCTCGGGCTTACCGTGAAGAGCTGCGGAAGGATGCCGAGCAGCGCGTCCGCGTAATCCCGGTCACCCCGAGCTCGGCGGTCCCGGACGGTGGAAGCGTACTCCATCATCTTCTCGGCCAGCCCCCTGTCGAGGATGACCGAGTCCCGGTGGGTGATCACCGGCGCCGGAGCCTTCGGGCCGGCCCCTGCAGCAGCTGCCCCCTCAGCCGAAGCCGCAGCCGACGGGCCGGCGATCACCACGGGCGGTGCTGTCGAGCTGACAGCAACGACGGGCACGGCAATGGGCGGAGCGGCGGACGCTGGAGCTCTCTCTACGGCGCCGCCAGTTCGCGCGGCCGAAGTATCAGTGACCCCTCCCTGAGGTGGCCTGGGCGGGGAAATGACGGCAACCGGGCCGGGCACGGTCGCCGCCACGACTTCCCGGCTCGTCTCCGAGCGAGCCCTCTTCGCTGCGGGCTCGTCTATCTCTACGACGTCCCGCTGGGCCGCCCCCTCCAAGAGGTTCTCCAGAGAAAACTTCATCCCTGCAAGACAAAAGAGACAGAAGGTCAGCCGGCTCAGTTATGAAGAAAAGGGGGGGGGGGGCAAAGGTCAATGAAGGGCCGAATCTCACCGGTCTCGCGGATGGGACTGATACCGGCCTCGAAAAGATTCTGCTCAGAAAGCAGAACCTCGAGCGCCGGGACCTCGTCACTCAGGAGCTGGGTATAGGACTCCTGGTCCGCCGACTCGACTCGGGAATTCCGGTTCGGGGACCGGTCCGGTTCGCTCCAGGCCCAGTCGACATCGTCAACCGAGGCGAAGAAAAACTGGCTCTTCCATCCCTTGACCGAGGAAGGGAGGTCGAACCGGAGACACCTAGGCCGGGGTGAAATGTACCACCAGCCGTCATCGGTGGAGCACTTCTTCAGGGTGAACAAGGCCCTGAAGAGAGAAAAACGGGCAACGAACCCGTGGAAGTGGCAGAAAACGATGAAGGAGAAGATGACCCGGATGGCATTAGGAGCCAGCTGGACCGGGACGAGCCGAAAGTGGCTGAGGAAGGAAAGAAAGAAAGGGTGCAGAGGAAACCGAAGACCCCCAAGGAGGAAGTCTTCGTAGAAAGCTATGCGGCCGGGGCCACTCATGGTGACGCGCTCCCCGGACCGCGGGGCAAACAGACGGATAGACCCCGGGATGCCATAGGCATCCCGGAGCAGAGAAAGATCGCCTTCGGTCATGGTGGAGGCATGACCGGAGGGACCGGCAGGCAGAGAAGGCGGAGCAGGAAGAGATGGCAGAGCAGGAAGGGAACGGAGGGGCACAGCAGGTGCAACCGGAGGGGACCGGATCCCCCTGGGGATGCCAATAGTGATCCCCCCGGGTTGCAAACGCCGGCGGACCTCCTCCGGAATCACCTCCTCATCTGAGGAGGAAGAAGATGGAGTCCTCGGCCGGGATGGACCGGCCTCATCCGGGTTGAAAGAGACATGGCGACGGCGCGCCATAGAAAAGAAAAGGACAGAAAGATCGGAAAGGAAATGAGAAGGAAGGAGGGGGGCTAGAGAAGAAGGAGGCACTCACCGAGAATGCACAGACGAGCGCGAGCAACAAGAGTTGTTAGCCTGCAGCGAACCGCCCACGAAGCAAGGGAAAAGGTCTCGTTCTGGAAAGTCCCCTCCATTTCAAACTCAACCGACAGTGGCCGTACCCGTCATTCCGCCTCATGCCACTGGATGGTCGCCACGTGGGCGCACGCCCGACACCGACGCCTCGTTAGCAGAGTAACGGCCTCTGCCTCGAAGCGACGCATTGATTATGGGCAAGTGGGCGACGCGTGGCGGCTCCCCATAGGTCTTCAGCTGCATCGAGCCACGACGATGAGGATCGTGGCAATTATGATGCAAGATCTTCGCCTCTCCACGTCATGTCCGCATTTAATCCCAACGTTCCGTTCTACGATGCCCCAACGGAACGGCGGGCTGGGGGGCAACTGTTACAGCCGTGACAGTGACGTGGCCAGGCTCAGGTATCGTCGAATACAAGCGAGCCACGTGTAAGTTTCCCCAGCCTAGTCAGCGCCACATCCTCAAAGTTAGGGTCGGGAAGACTACACTACGCGACGACTGCCTAAGGCAAACCGCCCTCGCCGAGGTCGAGCTCGGCTCGGAGTTCCTCTACCACCTCATTGGCGCCCGGGACCGGAGGGGTCCGCTTAAGTGAGGTCAGCCAAGGTCGGGCGACCTCTTGCCGCCTCGCCAGGTGTCCACCCAGGAGGGGTCCACCGAAGCCGAGGTCGGCTGATCCTTCGTCCTTCGCCAGGTGGCCACCCGGAGACGGGCCCACCTCGGCCGAAGCCAGGCGACCTCCTGCCACCTCGCCAGGTGTCCACCCGAGAGGGGTCCACCTAAGCCGAGGTCGGCTGATCCTTCGTCCTTCGCCAGGTGGCCACCTGGAGACGGGCCCACCTCGGCCGAAGCCAGGCGACCTCCTGCCACCTCGCCAGGTGTCCACCCGGGAGGGGTCCACCTAAGCCGGGGTCGGCTGATCCTTCGTCCTTCGCCAGGTGGCCACCCGAAGACGGGCCCACCTCGGCCGAAGCCAGGCGACCTCCTGCCACCTCGCCAGGTGTCCACCCGGGAGGGGTCCACCTGAGCCGAGGTCGGCTGATCCTTCGCCCTTCGCCAGGTGGCCCCCAGAGACGGGCCCAACTCAGCCGAGGTCAGACCGCTCGTACGGCGAGGGCCCTGGGGAGAGAGAGACGGGCCCCGAGGCCATCCCTCGGGCCGTACGAATCCCAGACGGCGTCCTGTACAGAGGGCGGCGGCACGCAGAACATCACTAGCATCGGCCCGACAGGCCCCGCAGCCGAGAGACGCAACCCTGACGACACAGGCCCCATAGATAGATGGCGCCCACGCTTGGGGAAGAGGGCGCTCTCACCGCGCCCGAGGCCTGACCGGCCGCCCTGCCAGCGCCGCCCTCCCCTCTTCCTCTTCTGTCCTTGCCTTTCCCATGCTGGGCCCGGCGGACGAGGTCGGAAAGCCGCCTGGCACCCTTCACCAAAAAGGGAAAAGATAAGAGGACGGGGGAGGGGGGTTCCCGAGGCGGAAAAAGACAAATGCGCGACGGAAGGGGATAAAGAAGGAAGAATCTGGGGACGACAAGGTAAGCAAAATTAGCTTGGGGACAAGGAGGAAGCACGGGCACAAGGCCTTGCGCCGAGAGAAAAACCAGAAATCCCGAGAGGGGAAGACTGGGCGCGAGCTGGGCAAGGAGGCCCAGCCGAGATTCTGGTCCCCAGAGCCTTTCCTTCACCAGTTAACTCTCTATGTCTGGAACCCTTTAGAGGGTCCGGCTGGAGAGTCTGTTCCTTCTCGTCGTCTACTGACTTGACCGTCGGAGCTCCCTCGCCGGGATCCCCGGCCAGGACCCTCTAATCCCTTTGTTGCAGGTTTTCCGCGGGAAGGGAGGCTCCCTCGCCAGGCGGTCAGGAAGGATCGGCCGATCCGAGGCACGGGCGCGGCGGCGAGAGCGGCAACACGCATCATTCAGGAGGGTTCATCTGTTCTTCTCTCGATGATATGCTTGTATATTTTAGAGATATTTTATTAGCCAAAAGTTTGTGTTGTATTTTTTTTTTTTTTAGAACTATTTTATAAAATATCAGATTTATCAAAAAAAAAAAAAAAAAACCATGAACTCCCCGGAATAATATAAAGGCAGCATCGCATCATAAAACTCACGGTTGTTCTCTCTTTTTCTTTTTTTTATATTCTCCCAACTTTAAGGGTTTTTTTTTAAAAAAAATAATAATAACTGAAAAGCTGATAGTTATAGTGGTGGTAGCGCATGGGTTCGGGACGTGCCTTGCCCGTTAAAATTAGAGAAGAAAAGGTGGCCCCAGAAAAGTGATCCACTTGATCACTTTGTTCTGATCCTTTTGCAATAATTTAGCGTCACTGTCGTGACTCGTAACAACCAAACAAAGAAAAGTCACGTACGTTAAAGTCCCCAGATAAAGTCCAGACAAAGTAGGGTAAATTAAAGGTCGTCACGATCAAAGTGATGGGGCTACTCTACCCGTTATGTTTGCTGTATGATTCCAATTCGGGGAGAGAAGACAATGCTTGCAGGAAGTTTAATGGAACACGTAATTAAGTGCTTGTTTCTCTACAACTAGTGAACTAATATAATATGTCCCATCTGACAACAAAAATTTTTTTTGTGATGCGATGGAAAATAAATTTAATGGCATGATATGATCAGATTGGTCCAACTTAGAATTGATATGGCATTCTACGTGGCCGAACTAAATCTATCTCAATCAGCAGAATGGGTAGACCAAAAGATCTCCTACATCCTGTATCACCCAATGGGAAGCTAAATCTTCTCATGATGGTATCTCCTCATGATAGTTTCTCCATTTTATGCGGAAAGGTGTTCTTTCCATTCCTCGAGAGTAAAAACTATTATGATAACGTCCAATGAATACATCGAATCTTTTGGTTTTCATAGTATAATCCTAGATGTTATGTATGACTCCAAGCTGTTAACATATTATCTACAAAATATTTGGAACCCTGTTAGCTTCCATTAGAACATTATTATATTATTTTTTTCAAAAAAAACTATTGTTACTAAGCTCCTTATTCATTCTATCTTTTTCTTCCTCATCTCCTAACAAAAATCTTCCTTGACTTATCAAAGGTCCCAGCCCCTGGAAGTAGGTCTGTATCATTAACCCAAGGATCTACAGCAACACCTTGAAATAGTTTATTATCAACCAATTGGCTTTGTTTTCTTTTCTTTCCTGTTAGATGTTTCTTTTCATTCTTTTTGATACGAGTTAAGCTGTCTATTTCATAATAAGACCAAGCAACCATGTCTTAATTCAGATGAAATGTTAGACTCATTCATTTATGTAGTAGTTGTAGAAAACGTGAAAACCAGAGAGACTGAGAATTATTATTATCTTTACAAGGAGAAGTTGGTTTGAAAAATTAGCTTGCAATACGAATGGATTTTCCTAAGGTCGCGAGCACCAAGATACAGGACAAAATTAAATTCAATGTCTCTTCTTCTTCATATTTTTTTTTTTTTTTTTTTTTTTTTTTTACTAGTCCGGAAATGTTCGATACACGGTGCATATTAATTTTTTCGCAGTCGTTCCCCATTCGAAGATAAGTACGTCAACCTGACTACTACTGACATCAACCAAAATGAACAAAATTTATTATATATATTCTTAACTTTTTCACTGTCACAAACCAACAAGATGAACGAGATTTATTATATATATTCCTAACTTTTTCACTACCACCAACCAAGAATTTCATGATTATTTTACTAATTATTTTATTTTATTTTTAATTTTTTTGTCAAAATATATGTAAACCGGAGCTCAAACTCTTGCCACAACCAGCTGTGCCATGCGCTGGTGTTGTCTCTTCGAATGGTAATACCACGCCATCTAAGAGCATCAACGACAATAGCTGCAGAATGATGGCCACGGCAACCTGAATGATAAGTCCTTGCCGAGGCACAGCAGAAGGTTAATATTTCGTCCGAAATCATGAACTTTATTGATGGTTAAAATAAATATAAAAGACAGCCAAGCATTGTTGCGTGGTGCTGGTTTTGTGCACGTCAAATGTTTGTTGCCATGCCTCAAAGGTATTGGCGTAATTCGCAAAAATTGGTTCCCCGGTTCCTAATACAACAACATACGGTGGGAAACTTTCTACATCCCAATAATCTGGGTTCATTAATGTTATTGGATACGTTGGCCATGGTTAGGAGACAAATAATTGGATGGCCCTGCGATGTCACGTCTAATGCACGATCCACAAGGAAGGTTGCATGTGAACCAGGCGCCCCAACGCTCCACACCACAGGTTGACACTCGAAACAACCCAAAAAAAAAAATTTATACTCCTAATCAATCAATGCGAGGGTCCACTGGAGCGCACACAGCTCAAATTCACGAGCATCCAACATCCATTGCCATGCTCCACCCAAATATCAGAATTGCGCAACAATATATATATATATATATATATATATATATATATATATATATAGCAGCACAACGTTACATAAGGATGGAGTTCCAACAGGCAAAAGACTAGCTTTCAGGCTATAAGATGGTGGGTCCTGCCTTTCGTAATCCAGTGTACTTGGAATTAAATCAACCAACGGATATGAATCCAGTGCCGCGAATGGATGATGACGAGCCGTACGTTGCTCCTGCGGAGCAACGGAAACGGTCGCTGGAGCACATTAGGTGCCGATGGAGCTGGCCCTCGGCGTACCGCACGGAGGTCGCATGCTTGCAGATAATGCTCGCCAGCTGTGTTACTCGGTGGGAGCCAAATAACAGCTGGATCACAGTTCCTGCGGCACGCTTTACAAAGCGCCATCCGGACGCCCGTTAGCAGAACCTATCGGAAACTAAAATGGATATTTATTTAAACGAACGAAAAAACTAGAATTTTAAGCAGTAAAAAATCAAAAACAAAAAACAAAAAGGCATATTTTTTTCTTTTCTTTTTCCAAAATAATATAAATTTTATCATATTGACAGTGAATAAATCCACCGCAAATGCCGATCAAAACAACCGACGCTCATATGACAAAGCAGTCCCGGCACGTGCCAAGAAAGGTACTCACGTGCGGAGCGCCTGGCCGAGGGCCGTCGCACGTGCGCGGCCATCAGAACAACCTGCCTAGCTTCCGGTGCCGGAGCTTCCTCGCCTCCTTCAGCCCCCGATGGCTCCGAATCGCCATTACACCGCCGATCCCCGCACCGATATTTCGCCCGATCTCCGTCGTCGATTCCGCTACAAAACGACAAAGAATTAAAAAGAAAAGTTAGACGAAAATAAGGAAAAAGTGAAGAAACCGCTATCCGATCGAGAGGATCGGAAGGTTCTAGGACCGGCATTGTACCGTTGTCGAACAGAAGACGCGCGTCGCCGCCGAGCTTTTCCAATTCTGGTGAGAAATAGCCAAAAGCGGTGAGAAAAAGAGAGAGAAAGAGGAGATTTTCCTTGTGAATAAAGCTAGCCAAACCTTTGGGTGTGGGGTCGTGGGAGATGAGGTAGAGGAGGAGCAAGCAGAGAACGGTAAGGAGAGGGATGAGGTGGATGGATCTCTCCGTCCTCGAGCTCGATCGGATCAGCTTCTCCGCCTTGATCTGCTCCTCCTCCGCCACCGCCACCGCCGCCGCCGCTCCAGCAGCGCTCCTCCGCCTCTCCTCCTTGTCCCCTCCGCCGGCGGCTCCGTTCATCTGGAGCTTCGCGCCCGGCGACCCGAGCGACTGCCGCTGCATGGTGTTCTCCAGACTACACCCAGAGAGAGGAGAGTGAGAAAGGGAAGGGTTGGGTGCTGTGTTTGTTCGTGTCTTGGTGATGAAGGGTTTAAAAAGGAGGGGATTTTTTTTTAATATTATTTTTTTAATAGAATAAAATGGGAAATAAGACGGCTGGCTCGCCTCGGGAAGAGATTTGCTTAGCTGGAATTTTGGGGATAGTTATTTAAGTAATAACTATAATTGTGGTTTAATTTGGCGAATGAGTGCTATTTTGGCCAGAGATCGGGGTAGTTTGGATTTTCTGGGTTCCGTCCAAGTAAAGCTTCGGCTAGACTCGGTGAAGACGCGGACGACGTAACGATGCTATGCTCCTGGGATTTGCAGAGAGCGTTGGTGGATAGACGGTGGTGATGACGTCTTGGATATGGTTATAAATCATGCCTTGGTAAAAAAAAAAATCGCGTCCTCTAAAATGTAAAAACTCCACCTTGGCTGGTTCGATGCATGAAATACAATAATTTTAATATTTAATATAATTTAAATTTTTTTATTAAAATTTATTATTTATTATATTTATTATTTAAATTTTATTTTAAAATTTTGATGTTTAGAATTTTTTTAAAAAATTAAGTCACAAAAATTTGATATAAATCTTGAAAAAAAAAATCAAAATTAAATCAGATTTTTTTTTATTTTTATAATTTTTATTATTATATTAAAAATATAATTTTAAGTAAAAAAATAAGAAAAAAATGGTATATGACAGCCATCGAATATGGATGGTAAAAATTTAGTCAAACGTAATGGATTAAGGTGAAGCCAACACAATTAAAATCGCAGGGTGCTCTAAATCAGATGCCCTTTTGGAGGGATTATTTTGGATTAGCTAGAAGGGACAAAACAGCGAAGCACCGGTGTGTCGTGGTATGCGCTGGGATTTTTTTAAATATAATACTATGTTAATTTATAATTACCAAAATAAATTTTTTAAATTTTATTTAAGGTGTTTTTGAAAAAAAATGGGATGAGGAAACTCAGGTACTGCAATTTTTATGAGAAATCGCAGGTTATAGTTAAGGCTGGAAGTAGACCGGGCTGGATCGGCTGTACTTATATTCAAGTTTGGTTCGAAATTTTTTTCGAGCTTTGGGCCAAGCCTAGGCCCAATGTTTTTTAAAAAATCCCGGCCCAGGCCCGAGTTCGAACCCGGCCCGAGCCCAATTGGGCCAGCCCGCATCGATCCCAATTCGAGCCGGCTTCGATCTTGCTCTGCTTCTTTCCTGGATCGCGCGGAGGGATGTTGCCCTTGCCAGCTGCCAGGTATCAACAAAGGAGCTGCTCAGCTCGGAGGAGCCCGTCGACGACCTTGATGCCTTCCAGCATGTCGGAATCTTGTGAGTGTCACGGCTTCTATTTTCTTTTCTTTTTTTTTCGTGGGTTCATTCTGTTTTCTTTGTCTAAGCTCTCTCCGCAAGTAAAGGTGGTGGTGGATGGAGAGATGGAGGGGATGGGGAAAATATTCTAGATTCGGGAGCCGCGGAGTTCTACCTGGTGAGCCAGTTTGCCCTGGATCAGCCCCAAATTTACTACACTTACCCCTCCCTGCCGCCTTCGCCTGCGGTGCCGGTGTACCCGCAGGCGGCGCCGGCGGAGTACGTGAGCCAGGCGTGGGTGGCGGGGGACGGGGCGGCGACTAGGGTGGTGGTGTTGAGCATGGTGCCTCGGCACGTCGGGGAGGCGGCAGTGCGGATGGAGATGGAGAAGTTTGGTGGGGTGCGGACGGTGGAGATGTGGTCGCTGGTCGCCGGCGGGATCGTGACCATCCACTTCTTCGATCTGTGGAGCGCGCAGGCAGCGGTGACGGAGATCTTGGAGCAGCACGTGCAGTAGTAGAGCCTGCTTGGGCAGCAGTACGGCGTGCTTGTCGGCAATTGCGCGGAGCCCGGTGGCCTCGGGATGGTGGTCATGCACCCGATGGGGTGGCGGGGGCTGATCGCCGGCCAGGCGGTGTGGGCCCAGTTCGTGGCCATGGCTTTCGATGACCCTAACCATGGTTCCCTTGTTGTCTTCAATGTGGATCCAAGCGCTCTTCACTCGTCTTCTCCTCTCTATGGGTTATAAACTGATAACCAATGGAATTGGGCAAGCTCTTTGGGGCGTACCGGGCCTTTGGTCGAGCCTGGTCCGGGCCGACCTGTTATGGCCTATTCCGGACCAACGTTGGGCCGGGCTAGGCCGGATCATAGAGAAGTCCGAGCCCGGTCCAAAATTTTTGTCGACTTTATTATGAGATCTAAACCTGACCCGATTTGCTTCGAGCCTAGCCTAAAGCCTGGCCCGATTTGAGCCGGCCCGATGGGCGCTCGAAGCCCATCGGGCCGGCCTGAGCCCACTTCCAGCCCTAGTTACAGTAGATTATTTTTTTCCATTTCGAGTTTTAATAAAAAATAAAAAATTAATTAATTTTTTTTATTTTTTTTAAATTTAGAAAAAATTAAATAATAATAATATTTTAATATAATATATTTTATATTATAATAAATATTTTATATTCTAAAATATAATAAATATATTATAAATTATTATATTATATATTATATATTATAACAAGTATAAAAAATTTAATTTTTTTTAAAAAAATTTAAAAAATTAAAAAATAATCACCAGGTCGATACCATCTGGTCGTCAGCCCGGTATCAGTTCGGTCGATAGCTTGGTGTCAGTCCGATCCCTTATTCAAGATCGGCGGTCGGACCGGTGGCAGGATCTTGACGGTCAAACTGGCAGTAGGATTTGTGGTAGGACTGGGGCTAGACCGATGGCAGGACCGGCGACCAAAGCAGTGGCCGGACTCTAGCGAATTGGGGACCAGACTGATGGTAGGACCAGCGGTAGACCTTGGCGGCCAGACCGAGTGTCGGACCGGTGGCAGGACTAGGAGTCGGATCGGTGGTAGGGCTAGCGGCCGGACTGGTGGCTGGACCCTGGCAGCCGGACCGACGGTCGGACCGGTGGCAGGACTGGGAGCCGGACCGGTGGCAGAACTGGAGGCCGGACCGATCCTACTACCAATCTAGCCCCCAATTCTAAAATTTTAAAAAAAATTATACTATGTTATAATATATAATATAATATAATATAATATATTTATTATATTTTAGAATATAAAATATTTATTATAATATAAAACATGTTATGATATCATTTTATTATTTTTATTATTTTTTTAAATTTTTATCTAATTTTTAAAAGATTTTTAAAAATTTTTAAATTTTTTTGATTTTTTTACTTTTTTTACTTTTTATCAAAATTTGAAATGAAAAAAAATAATGTAGGTGGAGAAATCGCAGGTGGTACCTGTGATTTCTCATTTCTCATCCCACTTCCCATCTCATCCAAAAACACCTGGTTTGATAAATAAAATTCAAAAAATTTATTTTGGTAATTATAAATTAAAATAGTATTATTTTTTAAAAAAAAATCCGTATGCGCCGACCCACCGTAGATTCTGGGGTTTACGCAAGACTTTTTTTTTTTTCAGTAAAATACGCAAAGCTTGGTTATTGTTCTCGCGATACCCTCGAGATAAATATATATATGGGTTGCGCTAGCAAAATTACATAAGCATAATTTTTTAAAATTTTTTAAGTAAAATCTAAAAGAAATGATCTGGACAAAATGAAGAAACCGGTCCAATGGGACGGAACCTTGATCAATCCACAACGTCATAGTAAACGTATGGTTTATGCTTCCATTCTGCAACTTGTACCGCACAAAATGCTTCATTCATCCAATGATCCAAGACAAGGACGGATAATTTAAGTTTCCTGTGAATAATTTAGGTGGCATGCTACACATCATACCTCAAATTAACGTAAGAGAAATCCATAGAGGCTTAATGAACCAAATCGGAGAAATATATGAAGTCAAATATTTTCTAAATTTTAGAGAAGACATGGGGATGATGCTTAATTATGTGGGAATGGCTTCTTTTAATGTCAATGTGTACTTGTTTTCAGACGCCTCTTATTTCTTTGCTCCTCCTGGATCGCGTAGATGGTGGTGAGTTGTGGGGTTTCCGCCATCCCCGGGCACTCGAAAATTTTAATTTAACTCCATCGTTCCGCACGTCATTTGTTAGTAGAAAATTGAAACTAAAGCACATGGGCGTCCTGCGAAGAAACTTGGGAAGGATCATCATCTAGCTAAGACCAATCTAAAGTGTGCATTAATGCGATATTCTCGCAGCTTCCATATTTAGGAGATAGCTTACAAGGAATTATGAAGTAGTATAGTGATGTGCCTTGGAAAAGTATATTAAAAAAAAAAAAAAAAAATTATGAGAAGCACGCAAAGGGTAAGAAAAATTTGATGAATTTATAAGATGGTTTTCCTGACATCCAGACAACTTAATGTCAACATTAGATCGATAAAAATCAATTAATTCGCCAATTGTGGTGAAAAGTTGACCATGACTAACTTAAATTTTGTGAAAAGAACAAGAGATGAAAGAAAAATGTAACTCCTAAAAAAATATATATCTTGAATCACTTTCAATAATATAACACTGAATTAGGGTGACCACATTACATGCATTACCATAGATATTTCATGGATAGGTGTCAACTGCACCTTTTAAAATGTTCCCATCATATTGCATTGGAAAGATAAATCATGTCTTCAGATACACTGATAGATTGATCATTGCATCGATTTCCACTTTGCTTGCATAACATTATTGAAAATATGAGAAAAAATTCTCCAAAAAAAAAAAAAATTTGCCACAAGATATACCATTGTATTTGTTGCTCGGAATTTCACGAGTTTACTTGGTATAGGTATGATAATATGTGATTAATATTAATTTCTGACTTTCTATAAGTCACACCGATCCCTTGATGCCTAATAAATGGAAATTTTCATGCGACAAAGCAACTACTTTCTAGCATGACTCTTAAAATATTATAAAATATTTTTAAATTATATCAAAAATTTAATGCATTGCATGCAAGGTCTTGAATTTGAATCATTGTTTTTTCTCTATTTTTGTAAAAAAATCTTTTTACCAATCCCATCATTGTCGGTTAATGTTTTTTTTTTTTTCTTTCTTTTTTAAGAGCCGGGGGATGGGGGGAGGTTGGTAATTAAATCTTGGTCAAATGCACAAGGCCTATGTATCCATGATAAATAATGCATTTATGGTATTGTTTGGTATGCAACGTTTTCTTATATTTTTTGGTACTGTTGACAGAACTTTCGTTGATTGGAACGAGTCAAGCATATTATTTAATTTCCCACATCCGAGAAAATTGTTCATCTCATCGAGAACAAAAAAGAAGACCAGTTCTTTAAAAAAAAGATTTTTGGCAATAATATGCAGTTGAGTATGAAAAGCATGCTAGCTATTAACGTGTGGTTTATTTCAAGGACTATAAAATATTAAACAAAGATTTGCAAACCGAAAGGTGATGGCAGTGCTTGATGATTAGGTAGATACAGAAGCCCAGTTGATTAGTATGCTTTTCCATTGCCAGCTCCTCTTCATCCGGGAAGGAATTAGATCTTGGACATGATCATTTTTAGACGGTTCTTTATAGGGATGGCAATAGATCGGATTTGGGT
Organism: Areca catechu; assembly: GCA_021397845.1. NCBI lineage: Eukaryota > Viridiplantae > Streptophyta > Magnoliopsida > Arecales > Arecaceae > Areca > Areca catechu. The sequence goes on along the minus strand of CM038049.1, from coordinate 15,296,641 downwards.
CGAGTACATAACTATCCAAATTCAAACCTAAATATTAAGTATACTATCCAAATCCAGTCCAAACATTATCGGGACTGGATTTTTTTTATCCAAATCCATCTCAATTGGATATCAGGTAATTGGATTTACCCGGCCCGAACCCAATTAAATCATATTAAATAATTTTTTATTTTTATCAACTTTAAATTTATTTATAATTTTTTAAATTATACATACATTAAACAAATAAAATTTAACTACATTTTTAGTTCAACAGCAGTTAATTTCATATTCAATCAAAATTTATATTATAAAGTTGGTAAATAATTAATTATGATCTTGTTTTTAATTCATCCTGAATAGAATAGGATGAAAAATAAAATTTCAATATATATATATATATATATATAATGATTAGGATATAGGGTTCAAGTATTTTAAAATTTAATAACTAATAATTATAATTAATAAAATATTTATTAATTATATATATATTTAAATATTAAAATAATTCGGGTCGGGTATATATCTATCCAGTCCCGATCCAAATCCAAAGTTAAGCATTCGGGTTTTATCCAAACCCGGTCCGAATCCAGTCAAAGCGTTGACTACCTGGTCCCATAGGTTTGGGTTTTATTGCCATCCCTAGTCTCCCAGTCTAAGCCAGGAAATGTTTGATACACGGCGTATATTAATTTTCTGCAGCCGTTCCTTATCCGGAGATGAATATGTCAACATGACTGTCATTGACGTCAACCGAGTGAACGAGATTTATTATATATATTCTTAACTTTTTTACTACCATCAATCAACAAGGACTTCATGATTATTTTATTAATTTATTTTAATTTTATTTTTAAGTTTTTTAATTAAAAAATATTTAAATCAAGATTTGAATCACTATCAACAGGTTACAAGAAAAGTTTCAAGATCAGCTGTGCCACGCGCAGATGGCCAGCCATGATCTTGTTTACCAAGAGAATTGCAATGCCATCGGATCTTGCCAGAAAGTACCAATAATTTTAAATATTTCTTAAAACTTTATATAAAAATATAATTTTTTGGTGTAAATTGAATATTAGAATTTTCCAGTATATTGATGTAAAAGAATAATAATAATGTTAAATTATACTCAAAATGATTGCTCGTCAACACCGTCATCCAAAAATCTAGCAAGTGGGATATTCAAGAAAATATATTTTTAAAAAATTATATATGTTAAATAAAATAAAATAAAAGAAGAAAAAGTAAAGTTTTGAGTCGGTATGCTTGTTGACTTCGTGGTGGGGCCTTGCGAGCATTTAAAGTATTAATGAGCCATGGATTCGAATGAAATCCAACTTCGTTACTTGGTAGATCCACGTGGAAATAATAATAAAAAAAGACCAAGTGCACATGGTTGTGCCTTTTTTTTTTTTTTTTTTGGCATTTCTACTGGTAGAAGAAGACTTCGCCTGCAAAGCAGTAATTCCTGATTCCCGATTCCCGGTTCCCGTGTAAAAAAAACGTTGTGGGTTATCTCATACAATCGTAGCTCCCACTCTCTCTAACTCGATGAGCCGTTGACGAGTACCAACGGCTATAAAAGATTTTTTTTGTACCGATTCAGCGGTAAAAACGGTGGTCATACGGCCTTTTTTTTTTTTTTTTAATAATCTTTTTCTTTTTATTTTATTTGTTTTTGGGGTTGGTTGAAGGGTCGTCCTCGGTAACTTCCATGTAACTTTCGTTCATTGATCTGGAAAGGGATGTCACAACGTTGCTATAAGCTATCTATCTGACCACGGAATACCATTATAAAGATTTTATTATACTAATTTAAGAAATATATTTTTAATTATATATTTAAAATCAGCTTGTTGTAATGTAATAACTTATATAGTTGAGCAATATATGCAATATATTATCCGAACTAATTTTAATGAAAATTTGGTAGATTATCAGTATTGGTTTTTGGTCCTTGGAATATTTAAATGGAGACCAATGTGAAAAACTTCTGCTCTTATCCATTCCATGTCTTGATAATGAGGTTTTGTGGAATTATGGGATAGGTGAACTCCTATATACGTAATTGTAATTTAGAAATAGGATAAGAAATCAAGTGAAATCAACTAGAGGGTTGGGCTCAAATTGATATAGTTGTTACCCAACACGGCAACACCCGTTGACATGGTTGAGGCTCATTGTCTTATAGCAATAATTTTTTTTCTATTACTTTGTTCAAAATTCATGGGCCCGTAAAATCTTTTTGCATCTTGACTCTTCGCAACCTATAGATAATAAATCTTTACCGTGATATAAAAACATTTCTTTTAACTCTTTTTTTTTTCCAGGGAGAGGAATAAGAGAAGTGAAATGATGAAAATAATAGTATATCTATCAAATAAAGTTAGTAAAAAAAAAAATCCCATATATGTTTGGCAAACTAAATGATCATACTGCTTTGAAAGATTCAGCTAAGTTTATTAATATTTTACTAGATTAAATTAAAACAGAAATTCAAGTACTGGCTTAAATTTGATTCATGTGCACTGCTACAATATAGTTTAAATGACCCCTACTAACTTCAAGCTTAGAGTAATTGATCTTAACTAAAAGCAGAAGTGTCCCTGAAGTGAGTCCAGACCACCTGATTGGAATGATCTGCCACATAGGAGGCTACCCAATCAGCCACCATGTTGGCCTCCCGATATACATGCTTGACCATAATAGAGGAACAACCTCGCAACCAAATAGTAATATCACGAATCAAGGGATGGGAAGGTATGAAACTAATAGTCTTCCTGATTTAAGAGATAATAGTGGTCGAATCTCCCTCAACAATGAGATGATCCGATCGTAAGACCTGACGGGCATACCGAATACCAGTCTAAGTTGCTCTAAGCTTTGCCAGGAGAATAAAAAAGTCAATAAGGTGGCAACCACTAGCAGCAATAATGCTCAAACCAAATCCTCGAATAACAAATCCAGCCCCGCCCACCTTTTTCCTAACACTCTCATCAAAATTGACCTTGACGAATCTTGGAGGAGAGGGCTTCCAAGAAATAAAAATTATCCGGAGCGCTCAAAGAGCCAAACCGAAATCCCAGGTCTCCGTGTTCGCCACAGTCAACATCTAGTACTCCATATGAGCCCATGCTCTCTCAAGAAAAACCCTGGTGGAGCATGTAGGGGAACTGAAGACCAGAGCATTTCGGAAAAGCCAGATATGATAAGCAATATATGCAAGAAAAGCGGAAGTGAGGTAAGTAGAATGCGACTTGAGGAGGCCGAGGAAAGTGTCCACGAGATCCACACAATATTCAAAAAGGTGATCAAACACCACCATCCTCCAGACTTGCCAAGCCCTCGGACAAAAGAACAAAACATACTCAATAGACTCAACCTCGGCACCACAGGTCAGCCAAGAGGGGGCACATAGATCCCTCTCGCACTAAGAAGGGATCTTGTAGGGAGGCATCACTAGGCAACTTTTCACGAGAAGAGAGACATCCTAGGATGTATCCCCAAAGATAGATCCATCCAATATCTAGCATCCTCTACAACTCTGGGTTGAAAATCGGATATAAGTCCGATAAAGAAACTCTAGGCACAATAGAAGACCTCCACAATCTAACATCAGTGCATGGATAATCAGGCAGAACAATAGAAAGGAACCTAGAACCCATAATGTCTCCAAAAGTCTGGATGACCATCGAAGAGCTTCAATGAGTGCCATCAAGAGTCAATAGATCAACAACAATAGGGATAGCAACGGGTCGGATTTGGGTCGGGTCATCCAAAATCCAAATTCTCCGTCCCATACCCGTCTTTGGTCGTGTATAAAAAAATCACGTTTGGATCGAATCGGGTCAGGTATATTTGGTCTCATAAAACCTAGTTTACTTAAAACATAAACAGGTTGGACGAGTCGGGTCAGTCGGGTATATCCGTCCCATATCCAATTTACTTAAATATTTTATAAACATAAATTTTTTTATATATAAACGGGTCGGGTTCGGGTCGGGGTGTACTACTATCCGTACCCGATCCAAACCCGAGTCGGGTTTTTTTTTTATATAACACATATCCATTTATAAATTAGACGAGTCGGGTTTTATCCGTCCCATTAGGATCAGGTCAGGTTGGATATCCATCGAGTCGGTAAAAATTACCATCCCTAAGCAACAGTCCTGATGTGAGAAACATCCATAGCAAGAAAAATAGGCCACCAAGCTAAAGAAATATTCGAGATCTAGGGGTCATTCATAAAATTAATCAATCTGCCATCTTTAATTACCCATCTCATATGTGAAGTAACCACGAAGGCCTTTGCCATCATCTCTTTTCATATCATAGAGCTATGACGAGTAGCACTAGGCTCCCCCTCCGCCAGCAAAGAGAAAGGACCATATCTAATCCTTATCATGGAAGTCCATAAACTCTCCGGACCTGCCATAAGTCTGACAACATGTCTAGCAATTAGAGCCTCCCTCCTCACTACCAAGGAGTGAATACCAAGCCCTCCATCCCGAATCACCTGACAAACAACACTCCATCCCGAAAGGTGTTAGAAATTCCCGTAACAAAATAGGCTTATTTGATATGTTAGAAATGCTCGTAACAAAATCCCGTCATACCTTGACTCGTAATATAAGGATCCACAAGAATATGTATTTAGATTCATATCAATTATTCATTAATTTTTTTTAAAATACTTTAATATCTTTTGACTATATTTTTTTGAATAAAAGTTTAGATTATTCCTGTTAAAAAAATCTAAAATTACTTCTAATAATCATTCCTAATTTTTTAATTATTTGATCATTTTATTTTTAATTATTTGATCGTTGAACTTTATTATCGTATTTTAATTATTTGACCGTTGGGCTTTTTAATTATCTGACTATTATGCTTTTAATTATTGGATTTTAAATTTTCTAACCATTGAATATCTAATTAGATTTTAATAGGTCAATAAAAATCCAAACGATCAGATTTTGGATGGTTATAAAAAAAACCATCTTGGAGACTTGAAGAGAGAGGTTTTGTTTTTTGTATTTTGCTACTCACTTTTTTTCCTCCAAAGTTTTCTTATTTTAAAGTCTTTTTGTTTGATCCTGAAAGAGTCTCCATAAACATCTTTCACGATCGTGCTCGCATGTACAGAAATCCCATTCATATCTTGGAATATCATTCCCAACGATTCCAGCATGAGGGATGGAAACATGTCTTAGAATAGTATTTTACACACTTCCACGTTTGATTTTGGTTCTACAATTTCCTATAAGTATTTTATAGTTTTTCTATAATTAATTTTTTTATTAATTTTTTTAATCACATCCATAATTTTTAAAGCTCTGTTCTAATAATCTACGGTATATTTTCTATTATGATTAAAGAAAACTAATACAATGCTAATCCAACTATTCTATTAAATAATTATTTGAATTTATTTGAGAAGCTATATGATGAATTGGTATGAAGAAACTAATTTGTGGATGATATAATATTACCACAATATGTTTATTATAGCTTATTGATTGTGCAAACTTTATTGTAGTTGTTTCTTTATTAGTTTCATTTTACAAACACAGCTGATTCTTTATGATCATGAAGTTTCTCAGCAGTATCATTAAGTTCTATTAGCATCTTAAAAAAAAGGCAAAATGCAGATTCATTTCCTCCTTGTATGTGAATGTGATACTACGATCTTATAAAGGCATCTCAGCTCCTTCATGGCAGCTTATACCAGCATGCTCCTTTCATGTTAGATTAGCCATTTCAGCTTATTATGACCACCCTTGATAAAATATCAAACTTATATGAAGTCTGCCAGTATCTTGATCATTATTGTGAATTCACTGCACAGTCTACTCGTTATGATCTATATTTTCTAGACTTTCAATAGAATACCAACCAATTACTAAGGCTGCTCAAATCAAAAGTTGCAGCAATTGTGCAGTCACCAAATATTAGAATAGGACTGGGTCATTCCCCTTGGACTTTTATTGCAAAGCTTGATTGCTGTTGTCCAATCCATCCAACTTGTAGCAGTCAACAGGAAGAGACTCTTTCCTTTTATTTTGTTATCTCTTGGAAATTTTTATGCAAGCAGTTTTGTTTTTAAATATCATAAGATTGACCAAGATATTTTCATCCAAGTTCAAATTTCAAAAGTAACAACACATCTAGTCTATGTTGCATGTCAAACAGGAAATAACATGAGAATCTGGAATTCAAATCGAACATAAAACCTACTTGTCCATATCAAATCAACATTCTACGTTGCAGATATATATTTTTGCAATTCATAAGACACTACTTCTGCCAGTCTTTCTAGAACACATATCACATACCAAATAGATATATGCAGTTCATCAAAAAGGGGGCAAAAGAAGAAGAAGAAGACAGACAGATGTATGTTTGAGAGATATGTGTTTGAAAGTATTTTAAAGATTTAAAAGTCCTTCAAGCTTTTAGGTTTTCATATTCCCTAAATGTTCCATGGTAGGAGATGGAAGAAGAGAAATTAAAGTCATTAAAAACATAGTACTGGGTATAGGGATCGATGTCACCGAGTATTCCGTTTCATAGAAAAGCAGTCAGAAACTTTTTATCATCATAAAGTATTATTTTCTATGATCCTCTTCAGTCTGTTCACAAATCATAAGTCCTTTCACCTTTCGTTTTGTTAATGAAGGGTTGAAGCTTCATCCTTTATCATGTCCTGCTGCATGACTACTTGATAGAAGCCTCTAAATTTTTTTTTTTTAAAAAAAGGGGGTCAAAAATAGAGAAAAGCTAATGTTTATTTTTATTTAAAGTCCTTGACCAGGCCATTAATCACTTAACCTACACAGCAGTCACTTGATGTTGGAGAATACTGAAGGTCTGCATCATATTAAACAGGCAATCAAAAAGTGGCGTGATATCTATATAGAACCAAACCTTCTTGCTCATAGTAGACTATTCTAGTACCTTCTTAGAAGAGATATGAAAGTCATAAGTCATATTCATGCAACAGTTATCAATATCAGGACATTAAAGATCATATATTAAATTCTTGGTAGACACCTTTTATGTTGTAATAAAATCCTAACCAATGCTGGCAGCATCACTTTAAATATATTCATCCAGAAATAATAACAACCATGATGTTTTGAACGCAGAGCAACATAAATTATTCTACATCACTTTGAAAGCCACATTCGAAGAGCAGGGTACTTGGTGATCAAAGAACATGAAGATAAATTATTCTACATGCCAAATGGTATTTGTTATAACAAATCTATATCACATTAGAAGGTATAATATATATCTCTAATTCAATTATTATTATTATTATTATTATTATTATTATTAAAAAATAATTTTTTGGATTTGAACTTCAAATCCTTGGATTACATATCCCTTGCCTTTGTTGAATACTCACTGTGTCAACATGACTAGAGTCCACTTCTACTGTCTGCTTGCCTAATTTTTATTAGTTGTGGGAAGTGTGAATTTTCCTTCCATACTTTTAATCTTCTGTCCCTTTCTAATGTTCAGTGCCTTGCCTCCTGATGCCTATCTTTTATACTTGCTTTTGTATGTTAATATTTTGATTTAGCCACTAATTGAAACAATTTGTCATAGTACAATCAATAACTTGAATAAAATCATAACAAGTAATTTTTATCATCTTTATATACTTATAGAAAAATGTTGGTGAAGCCATCGAAACTACTGGAAATTAAACCGGTGACTTACCTACTAAAATTGATGATATAATGGTTTCCTTTAGTTTTATAAGCCTTCTTCACACAGTCCATAAACTTTGGAGAACGAGATTAAATATATTTTTCCTAGCGGTTTCCTAATTGTACAGCATAGAACTTTGTTGCTGCTATTATATAATCTCTTTTATCATGATGTTTTCAAGTGATAGGACTAACTATCTGCTTATGCAACACTTCTTATGCTCCTCTATGAGAATTGCCCATGCTTGATCAAATTGTGACATTTGAATACTCTAAATAATAATAATAATAATAATAATAATAATAATAATAATAATTAACTTTGTTCTCATTATTCTGATTCTATTCTATTACTTCTATTATATTGTATATACTTGAGATTCTCCTCCATTATTTTTAAACTTTCAATAGCCTGCTTGTAGGTTGCAGCTCTATTGAAGTCCTACTTTCTGAATAAAACTATACACAAGTTTTCTAATCAGTTCATTACATTATATTTTAGAAATTATTTGAGTTTTGAGAGGTTGTTTAGATGAATGGTGACAAGGGGATGCCTTAAACATTTATTTATTTATCGGACCAAGTTTATATTTTAACAGGCCAAACCTATAATTGCATGTTTCATATTGTTGAAGAAACACAATCATATTATATATTGCGCATATGTCATTCTTTTTTATAAAATAAATTATTTATCATAAAATTAATTCTATTAGCATATTTATTATCTTTACTAAAATAATTTGGTCATGATGCAAAATTTGATATTACAATTTTCTTTGTTCCAAAAGATAAGAAACGATATTCAAATTTAACTTTGAAAATTGAACCATGATGAATGCTTTATTAATTTTGGTACTTCATCTTGTATATAATAAATATATTCTCCTTGCATTATGATTTCTTTATCGTGCTTCCGATATATTATGTTGATAACTCTTGCCTTTATCTCTTTGAACTTAGATATGAGATTGATCAATCCTCTTTTAGAAGATGTATATGTAAACATCCAGTATAATAAGGTAAAGCATTTTTGTCAGAACTATTATATTGGAATTGCATATTGCTATGTCATTTAACTTATTAGATAGAGCAAAAATTGCTCATGAAAGTGTAGATAAATAAATGAATACCTTTTTTAAGTTTATGAATATTCTTGATTGGTTGCTATATATGACTCATGTATTAGTGATGGGATCCTTCTTTATTTTATATTTATTCCATGTTCATATTAGCAATCTATTTTTTACAATAGCTAGTTGTTGAGCTTGACCTATAAAATAAACTAAGCAAAATTGAATATTGACTCATGTTTCATGTGCATACATGGCTGTATTTATATGAATTTATATATTCAACATGCATGCATGTTTTATATCATACAAACTTTATAAATGATTATTCGATACAATATATGGAATGCACATGTAACATTGCTTTTGTATAATATATATATATATATATATATATATATATATATATATATATATATATATATATATATATATATATATATAGCTATACTTATATTTGTTACAACTCAAATCTATTAATAATGTTTGAAACTAACTTTATTACAATAGCTTAATTCTGGTATACCCTAAACATTTGTTAGAGAAAGAATTTATCAATTTGTCTTACTGAAAACTTAAATATGATTGAGATCCTAGAGTTATCGAGAGAAATGGGGCTTAGCCTATAAAGAATATTTCAGTAGTGGGAACCCAACATCAGTGATAAGAAATCCTTTGAAACTTTGAAAGAGGTTCAATGTGGTAATAATAAGCTGATTCGTTGATCAAAGAGCACATGTTATTTTCTGATATAGGAGTCATAGACTTCATCCCATCCCTATGGTAATCAGTGCTTCTATATATTATTTAAGAAGAGTTTATCTCTGAATGAGACTCAAGAGATATTTTTCGAGATATGATACTATACGCATCTTTGAAGTGACTATATGATAGTACCATATATGACCATGGCTAGAGACACTGGCAATCTTTAGAAGCTCCCATAAAAAATAAAGATACATGTGCATGGCTATTAATATATAGATTTATGATGGGGACATTGCCATCACTGATCTTGAAGCAGCACAAATTTCAATGCATCACTAATCTTGATGCAGCACAGATTTTAATAAATTCAAATTCAAAAAAATTAGTTAATTAGAATTAGTTATTTGAAATTTGATTTAGGATTAGGTTGGTTAGGATTGAGATTTGGATAGGCCTTATCTTGTATTTGAGTTTGAACCATTTTTATGTTTTTATCTTATATTCAAATTCAAATGAGAGTTGGAAAGGTCTATAAATACCACCCTCAGTCCTTTGTAAAAAAACAGTTTAGTGAATAAAGATGAGTTTTTAAAAAAGAGTGATTCTTTTCTTTCGCTTCGTAAGGAGAGGGTATGAGGCCCAATCCCAGGACATGATGATAGGTAATGTCTAGTTATCCCCTTCCTTGATTCATCTTCTTTATCTCCATGTCCTTTGAGATTCACCTTAACACCTCCAAGTATCGAGATGGATGGAATGGAGGTATCGAGATGGGTGGAATGCCCTAGAGGTGAGAGGTCTATTCGTTAGTGTGAGTCTTAAAGTCCATGAAAGTCCAGATTTTCCTACCTTCCATCTCCATTGTTCCTTCGCCATCCCTTAGAAAAATACAAAAAAAAAGTAGTACCCTAATCATCGATGACTTCTCAGCTCGTCGACGATCCTCCCCTGATCTTATCCCTCATCAATTTATGATAAAAAAATTTATACTATGTGTATGGTAGTTTAAATATGAGTCAAAGAAACATAGTTTAAGATCTGGTTCATTCTGATTTCTTTAGATAAAAACTATTCATACTAAATTAGATTAAAATTATCTTACTGATTGCATAATATAAGTACCTAAAAATTTATATTTTATTTTAAAATTTTGAGTTTGAGAGGGATTATTGAGAAAATCCAAAATTCTTTCTAATAATCATTCATAATCTTTTAATTATTTGATCGTTTTGTTTTTAATTATTTGACAATTAGACTTTATTACCGTATTTTAATTATTTGACCATTGGACTTTTAAATTTTTTGATCGTTATGCTTTTAATTATTGGACTTTTAATTATTGGACTTTTAATTTTCTGACTATTGGATATCTAATTAGACTTTAATAGATCAATAAAAATCCAAACAGTCAAATTTTAGATGGATATAAAAAGAATATTTTGGAGGCCTAAAGAGAGAGGTTTTGTTTTTGTATTTTGGTACTCTATTTTCTTCTCCTCTAGTATTTTCTTCTTCAAAGTTTTCTGGTTTTAAAGTCTTTTTATTGGATGCTGAAAGAGTTTCCATCAATTTTTTCACGATTGTGTTCACAAGCGGAGAAATCTCGGTCATATCTTGAGATAGTATTTCTAACTATTTCTGCATGAGGGACGGAAATATACCTTAAGACAGTATCTTACATGCTCCTGGATTTGATTTTGATTATGAAATTTTTTATAGATATTTTATAGTTTTTCTATAATTAAATATTTTATTATTTTTTTAAAATTATATCCATAATTTTAGAAGTCATGTTCTAACAATTCTAAATAGTATCACAATTGACCTAGTTTATAGCCATATAAACTAGAAAATATTGTATCATGAATTTATTGGATATGATCATGAACCAATCACTGTGTTTATGAGTTGATTTAAATTTTTAGTAAAAACAAGCAAAATCAACTTGATAACAAACTTGTCATGATCAATAATGAGACCGAAACAAAATCTAACATTCGTAATTAAGCATAGTTGGATTGTAGCCCTAGTGGAGGAGTTAAGCCCCGGGTGAACCTCTTTGCATTGCATTTCCCGTGCACCAATGCACATTCATCGTGGCGGAGCAATGCAACCCCAGTATTATCCTAAATAAGTGAAAGCTCACGGCGGGAGCAAAATGACACAATGCAATGCGGCCAAAACAACTCAAGGAGTTGACTGCTATACATATTTTATATATTTTATTAGAAATAAAATGCGTTGCTGCAGACTTTTCCGGACCGAGCTCGGTCGGCTATGTTGGAGCGCTCCTCTCTCGGTTTCTGCAACAAAATCTCCAAGGATCGATGGTGTTCCGGCAAGGGACACTCCGATGCTTAAGTTAGCGGGAGCTTAAGAGCAACAGAATGGAAGAATTGAATGGAGATAGCGTATAGAGAGTGAAGAGAGTACTTAGCTCCAAAACGAGGTCCCCGATTACTTTATATAGGTATGGAATACTGCCAAATTATGTTAGGGGATGGGTTGAGAATGTCTGATTTGCTTCTAAGAGAATCAGGATAGTGACCAGGTGGCACCAGGACGTGGCCACGTCATGATATCCGTTGTAACAGAATTCTGGTACCAGCTGGAAGGGGTTTCTGGAGTCTTTGAGTTATTTCTGGAGTGAAAGTGAGTTGGTCGGACTTCGACGAGAGAGAGTCGGTCGGACCCAACAGAAGTGTGTCTGTCGGTCATCCGAGGGAGAACGTCCGTCAGACCTTCAGGAAGAGCAGACCGGTCGGACCTCGATGGAAGTGAGTCGACCTCTATTTCAGTGGGTCGGCCGGTCGGACTTCTGATGGAGTGGGTCAGCTAGACCTCAGCAGGAGTGGATTAGTCGGACCTCAGCAAGAGTGGGTTAGCTGGCCGACTGGAAGGCCGCTAGCTTCGATTCAGTCCAAAAAAGCCGGTTGAGTACAACAAAATGCATCCTAACTATTGATGGGATAAAAATATTAAAATAATTTAATTTTAGCCTGCCATTGAACTTGTCTCTTTTTTTTCTTTCCTCTTTCTTCTTTTTTTCTTTTTTTTTTTAATAATTATTTTTAAGGCATGTGGAGGGGGTGGCTGTAGATGGTGGGTGGAGAGGAAGGAGGAGGGATGGTGGGTGGAGAGAGGGATAAGGTGGCGCTGCCATGAGGATGGGGGGGGGTGCTGGATGAGGGCGAGGTGCAAATGATGGCACCGGGGAGGGGGGGCATGCCGAGGATGGTGCCATGGCCGTGAATGGTATTGGCTTGGCCGGTTGGGAGAGAGTGATCGCATAGAGGAAGAAGGTGGCACTAGCACGGTGTGTGTGTGGGGTGGTGGGGGGGGGGGGGGGGGGGGGGGGGCTCGGGTGGCGGTGGTGGTGTAGAGAAAGGTGGCGGAGCGGTCGCATAGAAAAGAAGGTGGCAAAGGGTTACGTGCAGGGAAAGAAGGTGGAGGGTGGTGGAAGGATTCGAGGAGTTGGCATCAGGGAAAGGCAGTGGGAATAGAGATGGCAATGGACTGGTTTCGGGCCGGGTATATAACTATCCAAATTCAAATCTAAATATTTAATACACTATTCAAATCCAGCCGAAATATTATTGGGACTAGATTTTTTTTATCCAAATCCATTTTAATTGGGTATCGGGTAATCAGGTTTATCCGATCCAAACCTAACTGAATCATATTAAATATTTTTTATTTTTATCAACTTTAAAATCATCTACAATTTATAAATTATACATATATTAAACAAATAAAATTTAATTATATTTTTAGTTCAACAACATTTAATTTCATATTCAATCAAAATTTATATTATGAAGTTGGTAAACTATTAATTATGATCTTGTTTTGAATTCATCATGAATAGAATAGGATGAAAAAAAAAATCCATATATATATATATATATATATAATGATTAGGATATAGGATTCAAGTATTTTAAAATTTAATAACTAATAATTATAATTAATAAAATATATATTAATTATATATATATATAATATTAAAATAATTCAAGTCGGGTTCGGGTCGGGTGTATTTCTATCCAGGCCCAGCCCAAACCCAAAGTTAAGCATTCGAGTTTTACCCAAATCCGGTCCAAATCCAGTCAAAACGTTGACTACCCGGTCCAATCTGGCCGGGTCGGGTATCCATGGATTTGGATTTTATTGCCATCCCTAGGTGGGAATAGAGGAGGTGGTGTACCGGTAAGGGATGATGGCGGAGCATGGAAGATTGAATCGAGTTATCACAAAGAAAGATTTCTAGTAAATAATAATTGCATTTAAAGTTTTATAAAATTACAAACACTAGCAAACATGACCAGTTATAAGAGGTCATCGGTAGATGGATCTTGATGATCCATATTAAATCAGATGGTCAGCATTTTTTTCTTGAATAAAAGATGATATTATCTTTTGGCGCATCGTAGTAAATACCATAATTCAAAGTTAATGAGTAGGCAATAGTTTAAAAAAAAATGACATGAAGATGATAGAACTTTAACCAGTACCATTCGAGCTATCATCTTGATGGACTTTATAATACATGCCTCCCAACATTTGGAATGATTGGATGCTAAAATTAGGCTCAAGCAAAGGCCCTGAGCCCAAAATATTTTTTAAAAAAGAGGCCTGATCAAAAAATCAGGATGGACCTAAAAAAATTAAAAATTAGTACAGATCACCTAGGCCTTATACAAAATAATTGTATATTAATAAATATAATATTAAGGATGGCAATGCTTGACTCTTTAATAGTTAACTTATTTCAACTTATTATAAGTCAGGCTAGATTATGTATTTAATAAAATTGTTAAGTTTGAATGTTGATTTTTTATCTGTTTTATAAACATATTAAGCTTGTATAGATAGATTTTTGTTTTATCATACATCTGATGTGATCCATTTCTTATTCAAGCCGATCAACTTGCCATCTCGATATAGTATTGGCTTTGTTGGACGGGTCTGCTATTGACCTTTCAGCATGGGACAAGCCCTATGACTCGGATGGGCTGGGCCTGGGCGTAAATATTGGACTTCATTTGTATGTTAGAAATCGGTCCGAGCACGGCCCGGCCGTGTCGGATCACCCCTATAATTCAAGTACCATATCCCGAGCGGAGAACTTTCTAAAACTCCCGGCGCCAACAAAATACAACACGATAACCCTGCCACGCCGTTGGTTTTAGGTTATACTCTTCCGTTAATCAACGACATCCGACCTTTCTTCGGGTTCGGGTTGTATCTTTCACGCGATTTAATGATTTACCTCCTTCCACGACATCGACCACCGGATCCCAATCTGCACGGTGTTCAAAGCAATACGAACTTTATTCATCCATCTCTGCACAGCTCTCAAAGCAACCACTCGGGATCCAACGGTGGACTCTGTTTGAAAGATACAACCCCTTCCCATCCCTTTTTCTTATTTTTTGCCATGAGAATAGATAGGATGAAACCGGATTACGAGTGGCCTCGACCCAAACTATTTTTTTTATAGAGTTTCAATTTTAGATTCAAATTCAACTCGTTAAAAAATTAGATAGGGTATACTATTAAAATTTTCAATTCAATAAATTATTTCGGATTCATAAATAATCCGATTCTAATTTATAAAATTTAAATTTAGATACGATCTAGGTCAAATATAAATAATTATATTTTAATTATTATATAACAGACTATTATTAAATATAAAATAAATAATAAATAATATTATTTTTAAAATAAATTAAATTATAAAAATAATTATAATTTTATTTTTATGTTAAAAATAAGTTATATATAAATTTTAAATTATGATTTAAATGTCGAAATAATTTTGATCCTAATAATATCAGATATAAATTTAATAAATTTAGTTCCAATTTAAAAAATAAAATAATTTAATTTTAGACCGGTTACATATTTATCTGTTTTCAAAAAAAATGAATTAGATTATGTCCAAATGGATCAGAGATCGGATCGTGAATCAATTTGATCCATTTCGCAGCCCTGGTCGCCGCCGGCTCCCGGCTTCCGCTCCAAGAAAAGAGCCCTCTCTGATGATCCTTATTAATGTAAGAGAGAGAAAGGAAGAGCCAAGCGAGGTCGAGCGAGAGAGGGAGGAGAGGATGGTTTTGTGGGAGATAACTCTGGGAACCGCCTATTTCTTAGGGCTGAGGCGAACCTACAAGTTGCCCTTAGGATTCAGCGGCGCATCGTCGGCCCCAATCACCCCGAGATCCGCCAATTCCTTCACAGGTAACCCCTCACCTCTTCTCCCTTCGATCCGTCTTCGCTTGTGTTATCTCATTTTGTTAGAATCTCATGTCTTCATGTTCACAAAAGTGAGATTCCAGCACCATGGCTACTCTCGGATTTTTCTGGTCGTTTCTTTTCTTTTCTTTTCTTTTCTTTTTTGAAATCACTTATCTGGTTGATACCCTAGATAACAAAAGATTACTCTTGAATCCACTCATAGTTTTCTTTTCCCCCAATCACCATTACAAACTTCGCTTCTGATGTGCGACGAGATCGATACGGTATGGTTGCTTTGATATAATCTTTATTACATTAGGTTGATGTTTTATTCAACCAAACGTAACGGGGCTTCGGGATCTTGTGAAAATATTGAAGGGAAGGATATGAGGTCTGATTGGGTTAATTGATGTACATGGATCGTTATCTTCAAGTAGGTGAGATATTGTTGCCATCTTGAAAGATGGAGGAAATATAGTTGATGTGCACAGTTCATTAAAAGGGATGGAGCTATCTTTTCGAGGATATCATAAGTTGGTTAATAATCACTTCAAGGTTGATTAATTTCGTGGACAAGAATGAAGATAATTCATTTCTTCATTCTTCATAGCAAATACAATCCAAAATTCTAATATTAGATTAGCAGATTCTCAAACTAAATAGCTGATTTGTGGTGGGTGTTGGTTACATGATGAAGTCTAAAAATTCTGCATTTGCAGGAGTTTTGGAAATAGCAGCCTAGAGAAGATAAGATGAAAATTACAAAGATGAGGATATAGGGATGAATAAATGGTAAAACAAGAAATGTTCTCAATAAGGAACTTACTCATATTTGCATTTAAAGTGTAAAGAGGAGGGGTGGGGGGTAGAGGTTGCAACCCTTTATAGGAGTATGAAAAATGGTCTTACTAACCTATTATAATTTTATATACCTTCTCTTATATTTCAGAGGCATGCAATAGTGCACTACATCCTAGAAAGAAATGCCTTGTTCCTTTGCTCTACAATAGTCTTTACTAGCATATAACCTCTACAATGTGCTGGTACAATTTTTTTCTCCTTTTCCAACTGCTATTAAAATGCAATATAACAACGTGATAAATCATAATAAATAGAAGGCTTTAATAGTTAATTTTTTCGTTGCACATTTGGTAATGAACTTAAATGGTCAAGCAGAAAATCTCGTTATTAATAGTGGTGTCCAAATAATGATCTTGAACTTTGCATAAACTAAGCCTACATGCAAAAATTGTTGTCATGAATATCGCAATCATCAATATCAGCCTTTGCACAATGCACAGGTTCCTTCTCCATTTTTTTCCAACTATTGTTGAAATGCAATATCATGATATAATAAATTATAATGAATAGAAGGCTTTTTAATAGCCACATTTTTGTTGCACATTAAGTAATAAACTTTAATGAGATTGATTAGAAACTTTTGTCGTTGATAGAAGTGTCATTAATATTAGTGTCCACATGATGAATAAGAGAATTTTGTATAAACTGAGCCTGCATGCAAAATCTCTTATCATTAATATCACAATCATCAATATCGGCTCTCATGTGATGCATGGGGTACAATTCTTTTCTCCTTTCTTCCAACTATTTTTGAAATGCAATACAATAATATAATAAATTATAATAAATAAAAATCTTAAATAGCTAAATTTCTATTGTATATTAAGCAAAGAACTTTAATAATGCCTGAGCACAATAATACTATCATTAATATCCGCTGCATATTAAGCAATAAACTTTAATAATAACTGATCACATTGATATTGACATCATTAATACCGACATTTACATATTAAATAAAGAGCTTTGCACAAGTTGAGCCTTCATTTTAGATATATAGAACAAATAATCCATTAAATACAGCCGAGCCCTTTGTTTTTTAATTATTGTTAGCATCACAATGTGTAATTATTGTCACATATATTTGTTAAAAAGTCTTATCTGCTATAACTTTCCTTCGTGTTTCACCCTGGTCCTTAATTTATTCACTTATTGTCTTGCCAATACAATATCATCTTCAAATAATTTATCATAATAACATATATATATCGAAACCTTTCCTTATTTCTTGAAACTTGTTGGTGCACATGAAGAGGCAGATAACAATTTTAGAGCTTGTTATACTTATGTAATTGGTTTATTTGTCATATCTAGTTATTCTAAGTACACCTACACATTACCAATTTTCTTCTTTGCCCTTCACCATGTGCTTCCTCTTGAATATCTCCCTCACTTGGACTTCTTACTTGGAGCTAATTACCTTATCCTCTACCTGCTTGTGTTTTCTCTTCCTTGATGTTCATCCTGGCATATGATTGGCCTAATT
Source organism: Areca catechu (assembly GCA_021397845.1). NCBI lineage: Eukaryota > Viridiplantae > Streptophyta > Magnoliopsida > Arecales > Arecaceae > Areca > Areca catechu. Next base: position 15,278,570 of record CM038049.1, on the reverse strand, counting down.
TTCTGTCCTTTTTCAAAGTGCTCCTACTCCTCCCACCTTTTTCTAAACAAAATGATTCTACATATATTCCATATGCATGCTGGGTAACTGCAACTCTCTAATTCATTCCGGTGAAATCTTCTAAGCATTGTGTTTTCTTCACCATAAAAGATGGGTTAGAACCCATCAGCCAAATTATTAATAAAAGCAAGAGGAGGCAGGATTGAGTTTTTATTAGGAATAAGTCTGCTCATTAATAATCAAGAAGAAAACCTCTTCAAAATGGCTATAAAACTTATCATAGTTGTTCCTTCTACATAATTTACATGCAAACTTTACCATGTACTGTATGTTTTGTTGGAAATAGAAAATGATTGTATGCTAGGCGATTTTCTTCAAATCATTTTGGATTGTCTGCAAGAATTTCAAGTCATACCTACTAAGTAAGATGTGTTTTCCCAGCAAACTTTAGGTATGTCTTGGTAGTTATTAATTATATTGCTGCAAAATTTCATATTTTAGTGGGCCTACTAGTGTGGCTCATGTGTTCTAGTTGGGCCCGGTTGGTTTTCTGTTTGCTTGATCTTCAAAAGGGCTTTCTTGATGGAGTGATATGTCTCTGTATTTGTTAGCCACATAACCTCGTGACTAGATTTTCAGGTTGCATTCACATGTATTGTGTATGTTTATTACTCTGTCCACTGCATGCCTCCGGCATCAACTTTCAAGGGCACTCTCTCTTTCTCTCTCTCAAGCAAAAAGGTTGAATTTTGTCAAACTACATCAGTGATACATCTCCAATGAATGTGATCCCGAATTAGTTTTTCCAATTATTCATTTGTCAGTTATTTATGGATAAAGTATCTGGAGGAGGCAAAGCTTTTCTACATCATTTGTTATCTCCATGCAACTTGTTTTATTGCCTTCTCCAATTGGATGATATTGTGCTTGTCGAGTAGTCTGACTCCAACTTGTATAACATGTGCACAAGACAATTGTAAGTAGCAACATTAGATGCATGCGTCAAATATGCTAACGAAATGTCAAAACAAATTGATCTTCATATTGTGCATGATAAACACAGACATATGATAACATTTTTATGTCCTTTTTCCTATGATGTTCCATAAGTAGCTTGAAGTTTTTGGATTGACATGCCCAAAGTCATTTCTTCGGGCATCAAACTAAATGTTTTGCATAATGTATTTGCTTAAACAAATCTACTAAGCTTGGAGAACTGACCAGTTTGAGAAAACTAATGAGAATGGCTTTCTCAAGAACGGTTTCCCCTCAACCAACATAATATGCTTTTAGTTATTTGTCATTTTCCAAAGAAAATAAACAGTGTTAAGATTCATTATATTTTTTACCCTTTCTTTTCCCTTGGACTTGATATTTCCATTTTTCGTTGTACTGGATGCCTTGAACCAGATTCTTTGCAACAAACAGAATCATGAAGCTTTTCTGTAAAGCCTCTCTCTATTTTGTTGGCTTGATTGTGTATGAGACATGTAAACATAATGGATGCATTAGTAATAAAATAAGCTGCCATTTGCTGTGATTGGGTTCATCTGCTATAGTATTATGCTGATATTAGGTGGCTTTGACCTACAAATTTCTTTCCTTTAAGCTACTTAAAAGCTTCCATATCATTTTATCTTTGTGTAGGCGCACACGCAGTGTTTTCGATGTTGCTGTCAGAGTTCACCAAAGCATACGGCAGAGAGATGTAGAAGTTGGAAGAAATTTTGGGAACTGGATTCTACGGTGTCTTGACCATATGAAACCATCAGCGCTGATCCGTGCTCAACCAGCAAGGCTACCAGTGTGTAGTAACCACATCCGCAAGCATGTAGCAAGCTCTGGACAGACTTTCAGATACCAGAGGCCCATATTTCAAACTAAATATCAGGAGAGGAAAGTCCGTTCGTTTTTTGCCCCTTGGAACATTCACCTAAGATCCTTCCCAACTATTGCCATGATGATGCAGCCTCTTAGACCTGCTGGCATGAATGTCCAGTATAGGTATGCATCTCATTATATGCCTAGCTCATCAGCATTGGACTACTGAATAGATCGAGTTCAAAGGATTTTCCGTAAGGATATTGCACTGTGGATGCTGCGCAACTAAATGACCAGTTATGTTTTACCGCCAGTTTTTTACTTTGTTGTTGTATCTGTATCTCCACTGATCAGATGTTCGAGTTATTCTAAATATGAAACTATTTGTAATCCTGGAAGATCTCTGATGGATAATGCTGAAAGTCTGGACAGCCTGCATGATCAATAATTAATGCAATTTGATGAACCTGAATGCCAGTTTTGAATCTATGTAGTCTTTGGATGGTTGTTTAAGAACAATCTATTTAAATTGATGCCACAAATAGGCCATCTCACAAAGATGTGTAATTTGTTGGCTTACGGAGGTGGCTAGTTTGCAATGCTGTGGACTTCTATGGCTGTTGTTTGACCTTGAATTTATTAACTCTCTTTCTGCGTGCTTTTCTAATAGTAAATGTGGACATCTTTCTGCGTGCTTTTCTTATAGTAAATGTGGACGGCTTGCCATCACCCCGTTGCTGTACTCTCTCCACCTAGGGCTCTTTCTAATGACCAAAAGAGTGTTTTGAGGCTGACCCAGGATGAAATCTTATGGAACAATTGTGGGCTAATTCCTTAGCGCCAAATGTTTGTTTTGCTTACCATGTTGTTGTTCTACCATCTGGAGGAAATTGAGTTTTAGCTATAATATTTTAAAACAAGTCAATATGAGAACTTAATTTGGTGGTTGCCTCTTGCAGGCAATAAATTTGAAATCTTTGAAATCAGAAACTCATTCGAGAGTCTACCATTGTGTTATAGAAAGACTTGTTTTCACATAGAATTAGAATCGCGTGGAGCGTTCTTCTTCTTCTCACATAGAATTAGAATCGCGTGGAGCGTTCTTCTTCTTCTTTTTTTCTTTTTTCTTTTTTTTAAATTTATTTTTTGGTGTGCGGGTGCGCGCGGTCTTCTTGTTGCCGATGATAGTAATAAAAAATTAAAGCTTACATGCACTAATAACGTATCGTAAACTTTTTTAAATTAAAAATTCAAGTTTTAAATTTTGTTGACATTGTTGATTTGAGTTCAAATGAAGAATATATTGTTACTAACATTGTTGGAATGGAAGTTATTGATATAAGACAAAGGACTAGATTTGCACAAGAAAGATGATGATGGCAAGTTATGGCAAAAAAGATATAATAAGATAGTTAAATTTTTATTTCATTTTTTTTGAATATGTATGAAATATATATAGTTTATACAAGAACAAAATAAGAAAAATATTTTGTCCATAAATAAAGCAAATATTCTAGTAATAATTCAAGTTCAAAATTTGAATATTAATTTGAATAAAGAAAAAGGTTGGAGAAAATATGGATAAATTACAGTAATAATTTGAATTCAAAATTTAAAAATTAAATTTTGAATTAAGAAAATTTATGATATGTTATTATGCACCTCTAGGTGAACTTTTTAATTTGTCATGTTCATAAAAAGAAATCAAGATATGACCCCTACAACTAACTACTAACAAGTATGTCTTAAACAAAAAAATTAAAAAAGAAAAAGAAATCATGCACAAGGCCATTTGCTTTTATCCTCTCTTCTTCCTCAAGTCTCCCTTCATTTATTCTCTTCCTTGTTAAATTATCTTTTCATCATAAGGCCTTCCTGTTTCTCTCTCTAGTCTATAAGGCTTTCCTTCTCCTTCCTGAGTCCCTTTCTTTCCCTCTAAATCCCTCTCCTGTCTTTGGGATCAAAAAAGCTTTTGATATGTATTAGGAAGAGATGAATATGTATTATCTAGTTATATATTATATATTAGTGAATATTATATTCTAAAAACTATATATTAATTTACTTAGATATATGTATCATAATATTGGATAACTATTTTGTTATTTGTGTATCACCTATCCATATAGTGTATGCATGTGAACATGATGTTCCGTGTATCGAATTATATAGAGTTATGTGTTGAAATATTGAATGACTATTTTGCTAGATGTATATTATCTAGCCATGTATTATTTATTGCTGAACACTATGAAATAAACTATATATCAATTTACCTAGAAATGTATATTGGGTCATGCTAGATATGCATCAAAGAAATTTATAGTATATATATGAAAGTCAACAAGTACATATCACATGCTTTGCATGTATACTATTAAATATTATGATTTAGAGCCTATGTATCGATTCATCTAAAAATGTGCATTGGGATCCTGGATTACTATTATTGCTAAATATGTCTCAGTTGGTCATGAGTTTTATAGGTGAACACCATATTATGAAAATTGTAGATTTTTATAATGATGTGCATTAGAATGCTAATTGACTTTTTTGCCAGGTATATATTATCTACTCATGTAGTATATACTAATATATAAATTTAAAAGATATATATTAGGATGTTAGATGATTATTTTACAACATGTATATCACCTGCTCAGGTATTATGTATTGATGAACACTGTGTTTTAGATACCATATGTTGACCCCTGAAGTGATTTTGATGATAACAAAACATTGGAGCATGTATTTGATTATCTAACAACTCTTCAAATGGTTGACAAGTTTTTGTAGGACGACTACTTTGACATATTTTTTAAACCCTACAACCTTTATTTCTTTGTGTTGAGTTGTAAGTAATTAGAATCTTGATTATAATCTTGTAAAGAAGAACCCAACAAAAAATTTTCCTATTTGAATCAAAGATAAAGGGTTGCTTCTACTAGTTTTCAAGCTTTAATTTCTCTTGATATTATTGTAAGAAGATCTTAAGGAAGTCTTCAAAGCTTGGCATGTGAGTTCTGGAGAATAGAAATTGGTCTGGCTGAAGAACCAATCTCGAGCTGACTGGATGGAGGAACCAGCCACTCTAGCACTAGCACAAGAAAGAAAATCTCTAACACGCAGACCCAGCCGACTGGCACCAAGTCCCAACCGACTCGTCCAGAACTTGGTTGAACATGTTTTAAGAACCTCAGGGATCCGAGCCGACTGGATTTCAGCCTAGTCGACTTGTCCAGAGTGAACTATTTTCTCGACTGTGGAACCTAGCCGACTGGTATTCAACCCAACCGATCCGAACCTAATCCGAGCCGACTCGAAGATGACCGAGCCGACTGGAATGTAGGGATCTCTTCCCAACGGCTAGTTCCAGATTTCTGATTTTGAATCCCAAAAGTGCTCCAACGGTAACCTGTCACTTCCCAACGGTCTACAACGTTCAAAATCAAGGGAAGGTAGTTGAAGTCTCTATAAATGAGGTATGAGAACATCCTTATAGAGACTAATGAGTTGTTGAACATTTATTGAATATTTATTGAAGTAAGAAAAGAGAGCACTTGAGCTTTGAAGTCAACCTTCAAGCCTTTACCAACTCTTATCAGAAGCTTGAAGCAACTTTTGAGGAAAGCAAGGAAGTCATTGAAGTGCATTGAAGGGCATTCAATTGAGCTTCACTATAGCTGCATTGGCAACCACCAGACAACTTAGTTTGTCATTTCTGTTGCTTTTCATTATACTCTTAGAATACTTGGGTTATTGGTGAACCAGGTTATAAAAACCAAATAGGTTTCTTTGGTGAGCCTACTTAAAACCAAAGTGTAGAGGTTCTAGGTGAGCCTGTGAAAACCTAGTGTTGAGTTTCTTTGGTGATCCCTTTCAAAACCAAAGTGTAGAGGTTGGGATTGTGAGCCTGAAAAATAATTCGACTGTATTCCGGTTTGGGGGATATAGTGGAAATCCCGAGTGGTGAACTTGGGTAGTGGACATAGGAGTTGGGTTGCTCTGAACCACTCTAAACTTGTTTTGTTTGTGTTGTGCTTTACTTAATTTTCAGCTTCCACACTTAATTCTGATTAACACAACACTCAACCACTAAAAGGAATTACTTGTGCACATATTTGTAAGAAATTTTGTAATTCCCAATTCACCCCCCTCTTGGGAAAAGCCATATGGACAACAACTGGTATCAGAGCCGAGGTCTCAGGTTCGAGTCTCCGTAGGGAGAAAAAACTCGGTCGTTTCGCTGGGGGGATTGTTGGCTGGGCCAGCTCGTACCCTCGTGGTTCGTCTGGATGTAGGGTCTGGGCCCACGGGGATGTAGGTGCCACCAGTAAGGCGGGTATGGTGCCACGTCAACATCCCTTGGTCGGTGCTGCGTGCTCGTCTCCAGCGAGCCGACTCGAGATTTAGTACCCTGGATAGCTCTTGCGGGGGTCGACGGAGGGGTCGACTCGAGTGCCTGGGGTTGCTGCGCTGCTGGTTTAAGCAAGATAAACCGGCCTCTTATAATAGGGACATTCCTTTTATAAGAATGGTTAGGGGCATCGATTCAACAACTAGTACTAGCCAAAAATAAGATTCATACGAGGACAAAAAATTGGAAGATGAGAAGAAAGACTACGTGGGAAGAAGAGGATGCATGGAGGTGGCCTCTCTTTGTGCACATAATATTTTTATTATTTTATTTTTTAATTTGGTTAGCAGGAGGAATTCTATCTTAATTTGATTTTTGGTTTTTTTAAAATGGGTACCAAAAGAAAGATGATGAAATAAAGAGTCTATCCCATATAAATTTATAAGACTTTTTTGCATGTATACCCTTCTAAATATTTAAATTTGCATGCATATCCTTTTAAAATTAATATTTACATGCATACCTTTATAAAATACTTGTTTTGCATGTATACCTTTATTTTTTCTTGCTTTTTATATATGTACCCATATCATCTAATGTCATTAAAAAAATTAATAATTTAAAATTAAAATGAGTGAAATATCCTTATGGATAAATATACAAAAAGAAAAAATTATAAGGGTATATATGTAAATAAAAAATTTATGAGGATATACAAATTTAAATATTTGGAAAAGTATATATGTAAAAAATCTAATTTTTATTTATTTTATTCAGATGGATTCAAACTCTTTTACTCTATAATATAATAACATATTGTATAATATAACAATACAATGATGATATTATATAGTCTATTATATATTAGAATATTAGAATAGTATGTTATATTTTGTTTTTAGACAAAAATGGGATGATTCATTAGAACTTCGTTCATTCAATAAATAAGTATAAGAAATCTTTTAAACAAAGAAAAGAAGGAGAGGAAGTGAATGGGGAAAATAATCACAAAAATGATTGTAAACTAAAACTATGCTACTAATAGTAAAGGGATTAATAGAGATTAATAGTTAATATAATTTCATCCTATAATTTTTTTTTATAGTTTTCAAAGAAAAAGCTAGCTTTATACATGCCACTACTAAGTCTTAATAATATTCTTGAACAATACTTTCTTGGTTGAGAAGGATTAGGTTTTTTAAGAAATTAGAAGTGTTGGCGATCGTAAGAGAAACAACATGTAATATGGAAGTTAAGTGAAAGATAATGGGTAGAGTGGATCCACCAAGATATATTAACTCATTATCCATTTTCAGCTATAAAGATATAATTTCATAATTTTTATTAATTTTTAATTTTTTAAATTATATTTTAGGTAATGCAATTGGAGTACCATTATGTGGAGGGTGTTTATGCAAAAATGAAGTTTTATAAGGGTATACATATAAATATAAATTTTAAAAGGATATCCAAGTAAACTTGAATATTTGAAAGGGTAAAAATATAAAAATTATAAAAATTAAATTAAAAAATTACATATATACCCTTCTAAATATTCAAATTTATGTAAATATTTTTATCAAATTGCTATTTGCACATATACCCTCATAATATTTTTTCGCACATCTATCCAAAAGGATATTTCAATCATTTAAATTTTAAACTGTTAATTTTTTTTAACGAAGTTAGATGATGTGGATATATATTAAAAAATAAGAAAAAGAATGGTATAAGTATTTATGAAGGTATATATGTAAATATTATTTTTTAAAAAATATTCATATAAATCTAAATATTTAGAATTATATATATATAATTTAAATTTATGATATTCTCTTGCTTGCACAAGATGGTTTTTGTTCCACCAATCTACCGAAATGCTAAACCTTATTGTATTGATTATTAAAAGAAAGGGGAAAAAATAATTGATGGAGTGATATAATTAACCACCCTGCACCAACTTGTGTATACATGGTATCTTATTAATGCCAACACCATTTGTACAACATCTCATTGAAATGACTAAGGCTAAAAATGGTTCGGTCGGTTCTATTTTAAGTAATTTTTTGAAACCAAACCAACTTTTCAGTTTAAGAGATTCCTAAAACCAAATATTTGATTAGATACAATTGATTTTTTTAGTTTGGTTTTATATCAATTTGATTTGTTCATATAGCTTTTTCAAGTATTTGAATAATTTGAATAGAGCTATCGAAATGGGTCATGGCCCGCGGGTCAGCCTATTTAGGCCCTTAAAATAGTAGGATCGGGCTAATATTTTGACAGCCCATTTAACAAAAGGACTTTTTAGCCCGACCCTTAATGGTCAGACATGTGATGGGCTTGTCAAGCCTGGACTACCTAGGCCGTTTTGGACTGAAGTTGGCAAAGCTTGCTGACTTCAGTTCAAAGCTTCGAAAAAAATGGAAACAAGGAACTCTATCCCCTATTTGCTTGAGCAAAAAAACCACCATTTAACCAGCGAGACTGCCGTGTAGGGAAGGGAGATGATCAGAGAAGAGTTGGGGGTTGGTGGGACTCTTGATCGATTGAACATATCCGCCATGAGCCAAGGATTATCTCTTTCAAACTTCTCTTTAAATTCTTCCCACGGTGCCTCTAATCAAGCCAAAATCGAGCCCCTTCGCCCTCCTTCACCTTCTTCTTTAGCACCAGCAGTCATAGAATCCTCGAAGCCAAGCCCGACCATCCAAAGATCCTTCCCCTTCCTTCCAAATCCCACTGCCTTCCTTTGACTCAAAAATCTTGAGTTGTTTGGCTCTTTTTGCCATCAAAATTAAGCACCATCGGGTGCCTCGCCATCACCACCCTTGTTGGTAAGCCTTCTCCCCCTCCTCGATGTTATTTTTGGTTTTCGGGTGCTACCGAAATGGTAGCAAGGGGCATGCACCGTTTCTTTTCTTTTCCAGCTTCTCCATTGAAGGACGAACCGTCCCTGGCTGCGCTGCCCCAACCCCCACTCCATCCTAGCCATACTCCGGCAAACCACCACCTTGAACCCCCTCCCTTTTCCCTTCTTCCTCGATTCTCTGGAACCATGGGAAGGCCCGTTCAAGCCAAGCCAAAGAAGAGAAAAGAAAACATGGAAAGAAAAAGGAAAAGAAAAAAAACAGAGAGAAGAGAGAAAAAGAAAAAAAGAGAAAGAGGAAAGAGAAGATGATAGAGAAAGAGGAGAGAGAAGAGAGAGAGAAGAGAAGAGAGAAAGAGGAGAGAGGAGGAGAGAGAAAAAGAAAAAAAAAGGTACAGAGAAAAAAAAGGGATGAAAAGAAAAATAAATAAATAAATAAATAAACCTGGATTAACCATTTTTATGTTTAGGCCGAGACCTAGACCTGATCGAGAGCATCATTTCTTATTTAGTTAATTTCTCTTAAATAAAAGATTAATTATATAATTCAATTATCTTACTAAAGGCTACATCCTTTTTGTTGGTGGAGGAGCACCGGATCTAGGATTCAGATTTGCAAAATATTGATAAAATTATTTTTAGTAAGTTATCTTGATCTCAATATATTTTACGAAGTATGGTCTATTTAAAGGGTTAAATTATTAATGTAGTATATTTATATTATGTGTTTTATGATGAACATGCGTACCTGAAAATAGTTAAATTAAATTGCTTAAAAATGTGATGTTTGTCGATGTTGATACTCTCTAGTCCGACTTTGATCATACGAGTTAGGATCTAGACTCCTTTTAGGCTTCCAGTGGGACGATCACTGGTATATGACAGATGGATGGTATGTATTGTCAGGAGCTGTACCTTTTTGGACCTAGCGAGGTGGAACAATTGCTGGCACATGCTAAGAATGTATGTTTTCTCATATGATATCAAAACTAGTATCCTTTCAGGTCTCTAATGGGGTGATCACTAGTACATGATCAATGGACGGTATATATAGTCAAAATCTAGTTTTTTTTTAGACTAGCCACAGACCGATTATGGCTATAGTTAGAGAGACTATGAGAGTAAAGTAAAAATGGATGGCCATCCATGATTATATTTGTTTGAAATATATGGTATGCAAATATGCATAATTGGGAATTAATATTGATTGATTTACTATGTTTGATTGACTTATGTACATGGATAATTATTAAATTATTTAATACATAAATTTAGAGGTTACTATAACTTACTAAGTCTATAAAGCTCATTCCATATTTTTTGTATTTTTGTTATAGATTCAAAAGATCATATGGGCATTGGAACCGGTCAGTGATGAGTTAGGGTTTAAATATTATTTTCTTAATATAAATTTTATTTTGGGTTTTAGTAAAATTTTATTTTCTTGTCAGTCTTGATGGAAAACTTTATTATTGAATAAAATGATTAGTAAATTTACATTCTACCAATGCTTGGTTATTTATTATAAAGGTAGTCTTTGCATGTTTGATGGGATCAAATTCTATGGAGATGTGGCCGTCTATCATGTGCCTGGTTTAAGCCTTGAGCTGGAGCGTGACAAGGCAGGTCCATCTAGCCCACAGGCCAGCCCTATTCACTAACAATAAATTCTAAACTATACCCTTTTGAGCAAGGAAAAGATATTTATAAAGAAGAATACCTTCAGTTCCCAGAGATTAAATTAACTTAAGATATAGTAGTGGATCTCTTTACATCTTATTTTCTCAAAAATTTTAGTCATGTTATCAATTTTATAATTTTATAATTATGTTATTTTTTTGGTAAGTTACCTAGCCTTATAAGGCCTGATTCATTTAGGCCTTTCACTTATAAGGGCCAGAGCCAGGTTGCCTCTTTGATGTTTCATTTATGAATAGGGCTTTTTTGGCCCAAACCTTCACGGGCTAGGCTGGTCCATTTGACGGTTCTAGGTTTAAATTATTTTTGGTTTAAGTGCATTGGTCGATTTTATTTAAAAAAAGGAAGAGAGAGAACTAAGAAGTCAGAAAGTCATTGAAAGAGGAAATGCTATGAGTGAGAAAATAAAAGTAATAGACTTGCCGAGTATTCTAAGGGATGGGAATATAAAACATATGATTGGATGTGTCCTTATATATATAAATATATAAAATAACATTGATTAATCAATTTAGTTTGATTTTAATAGGTTATATTAATTAGCAAACTAATAATCAAACTAATATTTTTCTATTTTATTAAATCGAACCAAACTAGTTAAACTATTAAACCATCATATTTTATTCGATTTGGATCGAATTAGATAGTTTAGATAATTTGATCAAAATTTTTTACACCCTTAGAAATAGCCATCCCAGCTCCGGCTCATATAGTAAGCAAAGTTATTAAATCCAACCCGGGTCTTGACTCGGATAAGACACTAGGTCAACATGTCAGCGATTCAACTGTCAGGTCAACGGTTGAACTGACAGGTCAATACATGCAGCAAAAAACTTAAGATTCATTGGCCATTTTATGTCCAATAATGTAATAATGGTTTTGATTATATATATTTTAATATTACAAATATCAAAATATAGATGAAACATGACTATAATCTAAAAAACATAAATAAGTAGATTAAAATATTTATGAATATAAAGATTTAATGATAATTGTTTGAATAGAAAGTAACATATTTTACTTGGATTTGTTATCAACTATCAATTGTGATTGGACTTGATTTGTATCAAAAGGAAGGAAATAGGAATGCAGCAAAACAAATTTATTGGGAGTTAGCAAGCTCATGGCGCATTGACAGTAAGAGTATAAGATAGAATGCACGTCCCCTCTCCCTAACTCCCATGGTCCCAACTTCCATGGCCTCTCCCGCAACTTCCACGATCCCTCTCCTAACTCTCACTGATCGGTGGAGGAGCCCATTGAGCCCAAACCTTGTTCACCAAGAGGTGCGATCAAGGAGGCGGAGGAGGTCCGAAGAGGATGGTGGTAAATGTTTTGGTCTTTCAGAGAGGTGCAATAGAATTTTTTTAAAAAAATTATCATTTACCTAAAGGTCAGACAAATAATGGAGCTCCATAATTTTTGCTACCATCACCACCATAAAGATCCCGATCCTCTGTTGCTGTCACTGCCATTGAGATCAGAGTCAGTTTTATCTCCGATCGTTATCATCGGTAGTTGCTCGGTCCTCCATTGCTATCTTCACCACCCCTCGATCAATGAGAGAGAAAAAAAATTGAAGGAGATGGGCTAGTAAATAATGTATCGAGATTAGGTTTCACTTTTTTAAAAATTTAAGTCTTAATCAATTTTTACTGGACTTGACGGATTACGGTCCAACCAGGCAAGTCGAAAGGATTGTTTTTTTTTATTTTGCTGAAAAAAAGATGAGGGAAGGAAAATTCCCGTTATAGTTGCCCTCATTTTCTCATGCCTTGCCAAGCCATATTCGATTCGGGTAGCTATTTTTTTTGTAATACCTTTCCTACCCGATTGACGTCAGCCTGATCCTGCTAAGTTAACATAGTAGAATGTTCCCTCCCGTCAATGCTCCCTCCCATTTTAATCACGTATTCCAGAAAAAAAAATTTCAGTCATATGTTCTAAAAAAAAAAAAAAAAATTTAACAGAGTTACCGTATGGATGATGAATTCATGTGAGCATGGGCTTCGATTAACAGTGCTACCATCTTAATGCCGGTGGATTGTTTCAAATTTTAAATATTGATTGCATACCGGATTCCATGGTTGGATTACCGGGCTTCTAGATTGACCGGTCAGGCCCGATCGAGTTTAATAATAGAGTAAGATCCAAATTTGATTCCTAAAAATAAAAAAAAAAAAAATTCATGTACATCTTATCCAATTTGCTCTTTCCTGTCGAGTCTGACGGCCGAGCAGTTACCATCGGGAAAAAATCATTACTCCATTGTTAAAACATCAAGCGATTACCCGAGATCGGACGGCTGGGAACAGCTAAACCACCGGCCACCGCCGCCTAGCGCGGCGAAGAGTTCGGAGTTCTAAAGGACGACGGAGTCCACCGAGGGCCGAGGCGGTGTGCCGATCTTCTATATATATTTTTTTTTTAAAAAGGAAATTATTAATTAGAGAGTTCAGGTGGGAGGATTTTTTTTTTTTTTGCTATTTTCTTTCTCCCTTTTATTTGTTGCATGGTTGAGGAGGCTGATGCCGACCGATTCCATCGAAAGGGAAAGGAGGCCGAATCCCAAACCAAACCCGCTTTCATCTTCTCCTTCCCTTCGATCCAATCCCTCCTCCACGAGGTGCTCGCAATCCTGCGCGAGATCCAGAGACCTTGGGCTCCCCCTCGAGATCCACCAAAAGGGGCGCCGGTTCCCGAAGGCAGGGAAGAGAGATCGAGAGCCGAGGCGGACCCGATCCACTCAAAATTCGGACGAAATCCACTGGATTTCGATCATCTAATCGCATCCCAGATCTAAAGAAAATCGAATCTTGGTAGGTGCAAAAGCAAATTCGGTCGAGATATCGATTCCGATCGAGTGCGAGAAGATCGGGAATTCGATTCATTTGGATCGAAAGTTCGGAGAAGAATGAGTAGAATGTCTCAGATTCGGCTCCTCTGAGAGGCGATCTGAGAAAAGGTACTTCAAAAATCGGAGAACAAGAAGAGGAGGTCGAAGCCCAATTCCATTCAAGATGAGCGGCGGCAAAGAGGAGGCGGTGAAGCTGGACGACGAGCAGCTGGCGGAGCTCCGGGAGATCTTCCGGTCGTTCGACCGGAACAACGACGGCAGCCTCACCCAGCTGGAGCTGGGCTCCCTTCTCCGTCTCTGGGTCTCAAGCCCAGTCCCGATCAGCTGGAGGCTTTGATCCAGAAGGCGGACACCAACAGCAATGGCCTGGTGGAGTTCTCCGAGTTCGTGGCTCTCGTCGCGCCGGAGCTTCTCCGGGCCAAGTCCCCCTACACGGAGGAGCAGCTCCGCCAGCTGTTCAAGATGTTCGACCGGGACGGCAACGGCTTCATCACCGCCGCCGAACTCGCTCACTCAATGGCCAAGCTAGGCCACGCCCTGACGGCCAATGAGCTCACCGGCATGATAAAGGAGGCTGACACCGACGGCGACGGCCAGATCAGCTTCCAGGAGTTCTCCCAGGCCATCACCTCCGCTGCCTTTGACAATTCGTGGGCTTGATCCTCCAAATTCTGCCGGTACGCCTCCGTTTCGTCACCTCTAGATCGTTCCGGCTCTGTTTCGCTTTTCCTCTCTATGTATGCATGGACAACGCGAGATCGATTGCGTGGTCGTTGAATGAGAATTGGAGTGAGTGAAATCAGTGAGGATGGGCAGTGTTGTTGAATTGCTACGGGCTGGTGTTTATGGAGAGAGAAAGGCATTTTTTTTTAAAATTCTTCCAGGTTTTCATTTGAAAAGATTTCATCTTTGATGCAAATGGTCGTGATTTGGGTTTTTGATTTCCAGTTTATGAGAATGAAAAATAATCTGAAAGAGCAGAACCATAGAAAATTTTTTAGTCGGCATGCAATATTTACAATGTAGTTAAAATGCTTTACGGGATTATAGAGCTTCATTGTGATCTGTTTGTCATTACAAGTAGCATGTGATTGCTTTGTTGCCGGCGGATCTTCTATTTCATGCTATTATGTGAAAAAAAAAATTAGGGTTGGTTACCCGTAATCTGGCAATTTTTGAGTGATTTATCTGAAAAAATTATTATAGTGAAAAATTAATTTTATAACAACTGATTGGTGAAAAAATTACTTTGGAAAATAATATAAGAGAAACATTACTATCTTTGGTTGAAGGTGATCTTATATGAAAATATTATCCGTTTGGATAAGTAATTCGAGTGATAGCATTTTTTTACAGTCTATTTATTCGTAATTTTGGTGAACTTATATAAAAGTTATTAATGTGAACCATTTCAAATTTGAAATATATTTACACAAGTTAATAAATATTTTTAAATTAATTATATATAGTAAAAATATATTTCTTATATAAATAAATTTCAGTAAATTTTTTATATATTAATAAATATACTAATTATAAATTTTATAAATATATTTATTAGTAAATAAATGTATTAATTATTAATAAGTTCCATGTTAGAATTATTAATAATTAACCAATATCAATTAGTTATTTATTAATAAATATATTAATATATAACTATATTATTAGAGGTGAAAATGGACCGGATATTATCTTTCCAAATCCACTTTTATATTCGAATCTATATGGATAAGGATAAAAATTTGAGTAGCTGACTAATATTTATATCTGTACTCATATCCATCAAAGAAAAATAGATATACATATAGATAGACAATTATTTTATTCGTATCTGAATATCTTATTTTACTTGTAATTATATTTAGACAATTATCTTATTCGTATCTGAATATCTTATTTTACTTGTAATTATATTTACTTTTATATAGTATTCAGGAACTTTCAAAGAAAATATATAACTGTATTAATATACTATTAGCTTGATTTACCATCCACTTAGTAATATCTTTAATTCTGTAATTATAAAGTTTAGTTATCTAAATTATATCCATATTTATATCTATATTTCTAGAATCTAATATATATCCATATCTATTCAAAATAAATGTGGATATGAATTTTTGTATCTAACTAATATCTGTATCTGTATTTGTAAACAAAACAAATATGAATATATATATATATATATATGCTAATATCCAATCCAATTTCAGCCCCATATTCCTTCTGATGAGGACATAGTATGTTATTGATTGTTTGAATCTTCTTCTTGATGTTGATGCTAGTTAAGATCTATGCTATAATAGTTGGTATTGAAATAGTTGTGAAATTAATGTCACACCCTAGTTAAAGTGCAAAGCGCTCACTTTGATATGGTTTGGTAGCTAACTGTAGCTAAGCCTGGAGATTCTTGTCCTACTCTAGCTAGCCTCCTGATATTTGGATGTTATATAGAAATGCCTTGGTGCTCATTTAGTATTACTCCACTTATTCATGCTTGTACTCTTTTCACTATGAATCCATTCAAATTACTGATTGTCATGTGACAGATTAGGTCATTATTCTGTGACTTCTTTGCTCCATTCTCCAATTTGGATATCAATGGTGCACTCCCAGGTTACTTTGTTGTGAGAAGATTTAGATAACTTGGTGTTCTCTTCTTTTCATTTTCTTTATGAAAATACATTTTGCTAGGGATATGCATATTATAGCAAAGCAGGTTGACATCACGGACTAAAATCTGATAGTTCTTCTGTTCCTAAGTGGCTCCTTGCATGAGTCTCCCGTCATTGCGGGATCAAGGAAGGATTAAATGTATGCAGCCTTACTTTCACTTGTGTGGAAGTTGTTTCTATATTTTAGAACCGTGACCTCTAAATTATAAGGGAACAATTTTACTGTTGCATCAAGGCTCATCCTCTCATAGTATTTCCTAATCCTAAATTAAAATTATGCCATTAAAAGCCACAAATCTTGTCTTGCAAAAGATGCATGATCGTAATGCTGCATTCAAAATCAAAAGCCCAGTCACATGTATTAGTTGCATTCATTGGATGTACAATTTATTTAAAATGAACATGAAATGTTTACAGATCTTTCTCTTATAGAAGGTGCAGCAAACACTCTGAAATTATGGTCAAGATTTTATCTGTGATTCAGATGTGTTTCAGAGAACATTTTATGCAACACAAATCTTGTGCTGGTGACATGTCATTGGCACAAGATAGAAACCAAAGATGGTAAGCTTCACTGAGGAATGAAGACATGAGTAAAGAAACACTGGTAGAAGCCCTAGTGTCATTTTAACAAGGCAGTTTATCAGAACCAATCTGCTTGAAGTCTCACCATGGAGGATTGGTGTCTGAACCATGCTGCGTAAATATGAAAGTGAGGTGCTGACCACTTGAGCATGGTTTTTTTTTCTTCATTTTTAAAATAGTTCAGAAGGCCATAGGTCAGGGATGGTCAAATATAATGCCACTTCAAGATTGACCCTGTGACCTCTTGCTTGGAAGTGAGGAATGTGCTAACGCTCAGTTACAACATCTAACTGTGCAATATTTTGAGGAACTCAAACATATTCTTGATGAGAGGGACAAAAACTTTGCATGGAATCTCCTCCATGTGGAGTCCTAAAGTGCTGAGTAAATCTGAATGTGAATGTAAGGAGATGAATCCATGGAGGCATGAACATCCAGCTGTGAATGTTCAAAGGAGTTTTCTTTCTGGGCTTTAACAATGTTTGCAAGAATGCGCTCCCTTTGTTTATTAGGATCAATACCTCCTACAGTGTATAACAGTTTGCTAGTTTCTACTTGTGGGAAATAGCAGGTCACACATAAGGAGATGCATGAAAAGTAAGGGTCTTGCTGTTCTTCAATTGTTTTATTTTGTAGTTTCTCATGTGTCCATACTAGGGTTGGAACTGAGCCGGTCCGGGGCCATATCCTTATCCGAGCCTGATCAAAAACAAATTTTGGACTTCGGGCCGGGTTTAAACCTGAATTTTTTTCAAAACATCAAGCTCGAGTCCGATCCAAGCTCGAGCCCAATCTGGCTCGAGCCTGATGGACCGGCCCGAATCGAGGTATCTGAATGAAGCCCGAACAATTTGAATAATAATAAAAAAAGGCACGGGGACACGGGGGTGTCAGGAAGGAAGGAGATCGAAGCCCGGGGGGGCAGGGCCACGGGTCGTGTACTCGTGTGTGGGAGGGGCAGGGCCGCAGGGGCGTCGAGTGCGGTCGGCAATCGCCGAGGCCAGGGACGTCGAGTGTAGTTAGTGGTCGCCGGGGCCAGGAAAGGGAGATCGGAGCCTCGGGGCGGGGGGGGGGGGGGGGGGGGGCGAGATGGTACCGGAGCTAGGGGCATCAAGTGCGAGTGTCGGGGTTGAAGAAGGGACATCGAAGCCGGCGGGCTGTGGGGTTGCACAGGAGGGACGAGGCATCGGATGCGGGCGTCAGGGCCGAGAGAGGCGGCGAGGTTGCACGGAGGCGACGGAGTGGGGGTGCAGGTGCCGTCGGGGTCGGGGGGAGAGGGCAGCGAGGCACGGATCAGCGAGACGGCAACAGGTTGGACTGCTGGAGCCTGAAAGAATCTGGAAACAACTCGAGCGACGGAGCGACCTTCCTTTAATAGTCTAGCCCCTCGTCTGAGATTTATTTTGGGTTGGGCCCGGTTTGGGCCGGGCTAAAAGATGCCGAGCCTGGCCTGAAAACTACATGAGCTTATTCTTAGGCCCAAAGCCTGGCCCGTATATTTTGAAGCTCTGGCCCAAGCTCGGCCTGATTTTGGGCCAGGCCGAAGTCCATCGGACTGTCCTGGCCGGCCCAGTTCTAGCCTTGGTCCGTACAGGAGAAAAGAAGGGGCAAATTTCTCATTTTCCATCGAAAGCTGAACCTGAGAGTGGTAGCCAAACCCCCATTTGTTTTGTTCTGGTTGGATTTGGTTGCGTAGGCTGGAGAAGAATGGGACAGATCTGAGGCTTATTTTTCAGCCACTGAAGGCTTTTTTTTTTTTTTTCCCTCGGGGAAGGAAATTAAGGGAAGTCTGAAGTGTGTATTGCCTTTTTTTTTTTTTTTTCTTTCTTCTGAGGGAAGTTTGAATTGCCAAAGATCGCTTACCCATGATGAGTAAACCTGCTGTTGTTAAATCAAACACCTTACATGGTGGAGCAGGGTTGCAAAGTTTGATTTGTGCTGCTTTATCAGAATTAAGAAATGGAAGTATCTTTTCTTCTTAGGCTTATATTTTGAGTATTATATCTATTCAAATAGAAGTTCATGTCATCGATGAGAGCACACAGATGATTCTTAGAATCATGATTCAGTTCCCAAGTCAAAAATTGGAACGGCAACGACGGAATGTTGCCGGATGATAATTTCAATATCTGGCTTTGAGTTTTTCAATTTAGATCAAGAATATCCCTGGATGGAGATAATCCTGGGCTTTTATTGACGCTTGCACTCTGGACTATAGACTGCTGTTTGCGGCCCCCCACAACAGGAGAGGTTTTATGTTCAAATTTAAGTAATATTTTTTTCCGCGCATTTGACGTAGGTAATTTTCATAGGCAGTGCAAGCTCCAACCATTATGTTAAAAATATTTTACGAGGTTTTCAAACTATATGAACTCGTATTTACTTGGATTATGATTGATGTATTAGATTTGGTACACTCTTCCCTGCTGAAATTGTCACACCCGAGCCTAGCACCGGGATCGACTATGTGCCCGACCGCATAAATCTTAGGTATTATCCTAGAGATCATGCCAGCCCCAAGGACACAAGATTCTCATCATTTTCAAAAAAAAATTAAATTTAATTAACTAAACATCATTAAAATAATTTAATAATAATAAATAGTCAACTCATTTAATTTATGGTCATTAAATGATCAATTTATTTATTACATGAGTATCAGAAATAGACTAATTAAACAAATAAAGATCTGGTACTCAGTCTCATGCTCGTTTCCTCATGCTATGTATCCCATGCTATGTATCGTGCGACTATGAAAAAATAACGAAATAGGAAATGAGCTTTACAGTCCCATAAGAATTTTCATACAATTTCATCCACAATTATATGAATAATAATAATAATAATAATAATAATAATAATAATAATAATAATAATAATAAAAATCATGAATCATAAATATCATGTCATGCATCTAAAATAGTTCAACTATAATAAATTATTTCATATCCAATTTGATCATTATAAACTTCTTTAGGGTTTGGACTAATCACAGTCACGTTTAGCCCATGATGGCATATCTCAAATCGATCATGTACTATCTACCCGTGGACGTTTAGCCCATGATGGCATATCTCAAATCGATCATGTACTATCTACCGTGGCTCGGCTATTCTACGTACTATCCATCCGTGGCTCGGTTATTCCACGTACTATCCATCCGTGGCTCAGCTATTCCATATATTATCAGTCCGTGCTCAGCTATCCCACGTATTATCTATCTGTAACCGGCTATTCCACGTATTATCTATCTGTAACCGGCTATTCCACGTATTATCCATCCGTGTCTCGGCTATTTCATGCATTATCGCTCGTAGCTATTCCATGTATTATTCGTCCATGTCTCGGCTATTCCATGCATTATCCGCCCGTAGCTAGGCTATTCCCGTTATGGCATGGCTAGACTAAAATATTTGTTTCCCGTTATGGCATGGCTAGACTTAATTACTAATTTAACTAAATTTTCTCATAATTATCAAATCATATTTAATTCAAGATTTTCCAAACCAGTATTATTTTTCAAAGGATCCAAACATTATTTAAGAAATATGATAATATCAAGCCGGTAATTATAATTATCCATTATCAAAATATAAATAGTGCATAAATATTAACACATGCCCATACTCATGTCCATGAATAAAACTATGTAGCATAAGGTATATATATGAATAATCATGCAAAAAAATTCTTACCTCCATAGAGACAACTCAAATGCACCCGATATCAGTTTATACTCAAAGCTCGCTCGACGCCCTTCTACTTAGAAAGCTATTTCCCTACAATAATAATTTTTAAATAATTAATCATATAGTAATTATAAATTCAAAATCTTTTATCTGAATTTTATGAGTGGTCCATCTGCTGATATCCTTATTTCACAAATTCTCAGAGAGAGAAGCTTTTCGATCTCTCCCTTTCAATATTATTTTTTTTTCTTTCTCTCTCCTCTTTCTCTTCTTATTTTTCTCTTCTCTGATGCGGGACAAAGGGGGGTTAGGAGGATCGTTGGAGAGCTGAGAAGTCTCCTGTGATTAGGGTCAAGAAGGCGGAAAGAAAATGTGGGGGCAAGAAAGATGGATACTCTATAGACTTGGGACTTACCTTCACGGAGAGACGTTGCACCTCTAGGGCATCACACCCATCTCACTACATATAGTTTAAGGCGTCCTACCCATCTCACTACATGCGGAGCCTAGGACATCCCACCCAAATCGCTACCTGGGGCCGTGAAGGAAAAGCTCCAATATCATAGAGGGGACTCAGTAAAGGAGAAGATAACTAGGGCCTCACGCCCCTCGACGCTCGAAAGCGAAGGAAGTGGGGTCTCACACCCCTCGACACCCGCAGGTAAAGGAATGACGGGCCTCATGCCCGGAGGCAAAACCAAGAACATTTTTTCTCAAAAACTCATAATCTTCATTACTTTCAATACAAGAGAGGGGTCCTTATATAGGGACAAATTACTTAGGAAGCAAGTAAAGAAAATATATGCACCACAATCCTTCCTGCTTTGCTGAATGACAACATGGAAGGTTTTATACAATTTCCAAAAAAAACTCAAGAAAAATAAGGAAAGAAGAAGGGGGCAAGGGGGGACCATGTGGGGCGACAAACACTTGCTCTTTTAGGCTTGGGAGGGACCACATCTTTCCTTAGCTGCTTGGCATGAATCAAGGGATTCATGCTTATCCACTTGACCTTTCTTTCTCACTTGATGGCGTGTGGAGTTGATATGCCTGGAGGGTGGAAGGGGTGTGCTGGCATGTGGCATGCACGGGCCGTCTTCATGTGATCCTCCATGTAATCATAGGTGGCGCAATCCTAGATGTGACTAGGACTCCACGTGGCTGCTGAGGTGGCTGGGCTCTCGGATCCCCATCATTCCCCTGGAGTAGGGAGAACTCGACTCCGTCGAGTTTGAAGATGACTTGGATTAAACTAAAACCCATTATTTGAAGTCTATGCAGTGCTTGATGATTTTTTTTTTTGACTGCTCAGAGAATCGTGCAGTTCTGGAATTGATGCAGCTGTGAAATCCATACTACACCCATCTTTGGGATGCTTTGAGATCCGTGCACTTTGAGGAGCGTGTGATTTCACATTCGTGCAAGCACTGGGTTCCTTCTCCACGGACCGAAGGAGGCTAAATGATGGCAGACACGGAGGTCGAGACGGCCGGCGGAGGTCGGCCGGCGGAGGTCGAGACGGTCGGCGGAGTTCGTGACAGCCGGCGAAGGTCATGACGGCCGGTGGCGGGCACGGGTGGCCAACGAGAAGCAGGGGCGAACGGCGGCATGGGGGAGAGGAGTGCAGCACGGATGGGTGAAGCAGCAGGGCAGACGGACGGCGGCGTAGCAGGGCGGACGGATGGCGCAGCAGCAGGGGGACGGATGGCGCAGCAGCAGGGGCGAACGGACGGCGGAGGAGAGAAGGAGGAGGATGGGCAGCTTGGTGATGGCAGCGGGGAGGAGTTCCTTGGGCTAGCTGGAGCGTCGGCGAGGCATCGTGGCCGCAAGGGTGGCAGTCGGAAGGGATCGGCCCTGGTGAAGAGCTTGGCCGGGCTCGGAGGAGATGATGCCGGATTCGGAAGAAAGGGCCAATAGGGACCTGGCA
The DNA here is from genome assembly GCA_021397845.1 of Areca catechu. Lineage (NCBI taxonomy): Eukaryota > Viridiplantae > Streptophyta > Magnoliopsida > Arecales > Arecaceae > Areca > Areca catechu. Next base: position 15,256,086 of record CM038049.1, on the reverse strand, counting down.
GCAGTGGATCTGGCGGGAGATAGGATGTCGGCGAGGTGGTGTCGCGAGCGGAGATAAAACTTGGATCTGGGCAGAGAGATGTCGTCGGTCGATTTGGGCAGTGGATCTGGCGGGAGATAGGATGTCGGCGAGGTGGTCGCGAGCGGAGATGGGGGGGAAAACTTGGATCTGGGCAGAGAGATGTCGTCGGTCGATTTGGGCGGTGGATTTCTAGATGGTTGGCAACAGTGAATGGGGCCGAGCTACCATGGGCTATGTCGGATCGATGGGAGGGAGGCCAGGCGGGAACTTTCTCATGGACCGAGGGTGAAGGGGTAGAAAGGGCCGGGCGGTGGGAGAGAAGGCACGAGATTGGTCGGAGGAGTGGCGGGGAGGAAGGCGTCGACCGCGGAGCAAGTGGTGGCGATCTGGGTCAGGGAGGTGGCGGTGAGGATGGAGGCGACGAGATCCTGCGCATGGTTCTGGGCAGTAACAGGATCATCCGAATCTGCGGTACAGAAAGGAGATGGCCGGCACGGATATGATTATGGCGGTATCGTGCGATGCGGGTGACTGCAGTCGGGAGGAGTCGGTGGGATTGGGGTGGATCGGGAGCAAAGCTTGCAGGTAAGGTGGCGGAGAGTGGAGCGATGGACCGGCAGCGCAGCCTCTCTTTCGACGGTTGTCGACGATAGGGAGAGGAGTAGGTGGTTCCAACGAGGTGGTTGGCTCGATCGGGCGGATCCGGGGAGATGCTCAATGGTTGATTCTCGGGCGGATCTCTGCACGGACGGATTGAAATGAGAGAGGGTTTTCACACGGTCGGAGATGAGCGAGACGGAGGGATCGGTTGTGGGCTCTAGACAGTGGGAAGGGAAGACCATGGGCGAGGTGGCGATCCGGGACTTCACGGCGATGCGATGTGGTGGATGGGGTGGTGACTCGATCATAGCTCGGTGGTGGCGCTGGTGAAACGGCGATGGAGATGGTGTGGATGGATCAAGGAAGGAGATGATGGGAATAACTCGAGGATAAGTTGGGGATAAGTAAAGGATAGCTGGAATAATAGGAATAAACTAGGATAAAAAGAAAATAATGGATACCCATACCAATAAATTTTTTTCTTTTTTTTCTCTATTTTTTTTTCTTTCTTTTTTTTTTTCAACCATAATTCTCTCATGCTCTGATACCAAAATTGATGCAGGACAAAGGAGGGGCTAGGAGGATCGTTAGAGAGATGAGAAGTCTCCTGTGATTAGGGTCAAGAAGGCGGAAAAAAAAAATATGGGAGCAAGAAAGATGGATACTCTATGGACTTGGGACTTACCTTCACGGAGAGACGTCGCACTTCTAGGGCATCCCACCCACCCCACTACAGTAGTCTAGCGCATCCCACCTATCTCACTACATGCGGAGCTTGGGCGTCTCACCCAAATCGCTACCTAGGACCGTGAAGGAAAAGCTCCAAAATCAGAGGGGACTCAACAAAGGAGAAGATAACTAGGGCCTCACGCCCTTCGATGCTCGAAAGCGAATGAAGTGGGGTCTCACACCCCTCGACACCCGCAGGTGAAGGAAAGACGGGCCTCATGCCCGGAGGCAGAACCAAGAACACTTTTTCTCAAAAATTCATAATCTTCATTACTTTCAATACAAGAGAGGGATCCTTATATAGGGACCAATTACTTAGGAAGCAAGTAAAGAAAATATATGCACTACAATCCTTCCTAATTTGCTAAATGACACATGGAAGGTTTTATACAATTTCCAAAAAAACTCAAGAAAAATAAGGAAAGAAAAGGGGGACCAAGGGGGGACCATGTGGGGCGACAAACACCTACTCTTTCGGACTTGGGAGGGACCCATCTTTCCTTAGCTGCTTGGCATGAATCAAGGGATTCATGTTTATCCACTTGACCTTCCTTTCTCACTTGATAGCGTGTGGAGTTGATGTGCCTGGAGGTGGAAGGGGTGTGTTGGCATGTGGCATGCACGGGCCGTCTTCATGTGATCCTCCATGTAATCCTAGGTGGCGCAATCCCAGATATGACTAGGACTTCACATGGCTACTGAGATGGCTGGGCTCTCGGGTCCCCATCATCCTCTTTCTCTCTCTTCTTTCTATCCCCTCTTTCTCTCCTCTTTCTCCTCTTCTTTCTTCTCTCTTTTTTTTCTTTCTTTCTTTTTCTTTCTTTTTCTTTTTTCCCTTTTCTTTTCTTTTCTCTTTCCTTCTCTTTTTCCTTTCCTTTTTTTTCTTTTCTTTTTTTCTCTCTCTCTTCTTTTCCTTTCTTCCCCTCTCCTCTTCTTCTTCTCCACCAAACAGGGTTCCTTCTCTTTCTTTTTTTTTTTCTTTTCTTTTTCCTTCTCTTCTTCTCTTCTCCTCCCCTCTTTTCTCTTTTCTTCCCCTCTTCCTTTCTTCTTCTCCGCCGAACAGGGTTCTCTTTTTTTTCCTCTCCTTATTCTTCTTCCCTTTTTATCTTATTCTTCTTCTCTTTCTTTCCTCCTCTTCTTCTCTTTTCTTCCCGTCTCTTCTTCTTCTTTCCTTTCCTCCCTTTCAGAAGACGACAAGCTTACCCTGAGTCTCGATGAAGCCTCCCTCCTGGCTGGCCATTGGAGACTCCTCGGAGCTATCACCGAAGCCACCTACAAATCGAGGCTCGAATCCTCGCCGGCAGTAAGTAGTTTAGGGTGTGACAATTAGAGGGAAAAAAGGGATTTTTATAGGCTAGGGTTCTTGGGCCGATCCCTCTTCTTTCCTTCCGACAGAGTCAGAGAGGAGGAAGACTCCCGATAGAGTCTTCCTTCCCCACTACTCTTTCCTTTTTTTTTTTTTGTATTATATTCTCCCTCCTTAAAATAATTTTATTCTCGAAATTCACATACCTAAAGTTTGAAGAGTTGCGGATATTTATCTTTCATTTCTGCCTTAAGCTCCCAGGTAACCTCTCTCTCGTTATGGTTACTCCATTGTACCTTCATGTATGGTATGATCCGGTGTCGTGATACTTGGTCCTTCTTGTCAATGATCAGTATGGAAACCTCCTCATAGGTTAGATCCTCATGAAGCTACAATGACTCTACTTTATTACAGGGTTGGAGTGTGGAAATACCTTCGTAGCATTAATACATGAAATACATTATGCACACCTAATAAGGCTGGTGGTAGTTCTAGTCGGTAGGCGACCTTCCGACCTTATCTAAAACTTTAAATGAACTCATATATTTTGAACTCAACTTGCCTCGCATTTTGAACCTTATCACACCTTTAGTGAAGGAAACTCTTAGAAAAACATGATCGCCTACCTAAAATTCTAGCTCCCTCCTCTTGTTAGCATAGCTTTTCTGCTTGCTCTGAGCTGTACGTAGCCATTCCTGATCACCTGTACCTTTTCCATCATCTGCTGCACTATCTCTGGACCTAATAATTTTCTTTCTCCTTTATCGTCCTAGCAAATGGGAGATCTACACTTCTTGCCATACAATGCTTCAAAAGGTGTTATCTAGATACTGGCTTGGTAACTATTATTATAAGCAAATTTTATCAATAATAAATGACTGTCTCAAGCACCATCCAGATCCATGACACAAGCTTTTAGTATATCTTCCAAATTTTGGATGGTTCATTCTGATGTCCATCAGTTTGTGGATAAAATGCTGTACTAAAATTAATTTGGTTCCAAGAGCTTTATGAAGGCTCTTCTAAAATTGTGAAATAATATGCTGTCCCGATCTGACACTATTGTGGCTAGAATTCCATGCAATCTCATGATTTGTTCTATATACAAGCCTGCTAATCATTTTAAAGAGAGACCAATTCGAAAAGATAAGAAATAGGCTAATTTTGTCAGTTGATCTATAATCATCCACACTACATTATTATCCTTTGGGTTTAAGGCAAGCCCGTCACAAAGTATATAGTAATATGTTCCCATTTTCACTGAAGGATCATGAGGGATTGTAGTGGTCCGACAGGTTTCTGATGCTTGGCTTTTACCTATTGACATACCAGGTATTGAGCCACATACTGTGCTATATTATTCTTCATACCAAGCCACCAAAAGTTGTCTTTTAAATCTCGGTACATCTTTGTACCTCTTGGGTGCATCGTATAAGCTAAACTATGCGCCTCTTCTAGGATCTCATTTTTTAATTCAAGAACCTTAGAATATACAATCTGCTAACAAACATCAAGGTATCATCACATACATACAGAATTCAGACTGGATACCAGACTCTATATTTTCCTAATCCTCTATAGCTCTAGATCCTCCTTTTGAGCTGATTTAATTCTTTCAATCAGGGTAGGCTGTTTCTAAGATTAGCTAGTTGAATTTCAGGATCATGTAACCGTACTTCAATCTTAGATCTTTTCAAATCTAATATGATATGTTTCTAATTAGTACGTAAAGCTACCAATTTACTCAAAAATTTCCTGTTTAAAGCATATGCTAGAATATTTGCCTCTCCTGGATGATAATTGATGATCAGGTCAATCCTTTAGTAACTCCAGCCATCTTCTTGTCTTAAGTTCAACTTTTTCTGAGTAAAGATATATTTTAAGCTTTTGTGATTCGTGAAAATCTTGCAATGGCCATCTTATAAATAATGCTTCCATATTTTTAGAGCAAAAATTATAGCTGCTAGTTTCAAATCATGTGTAGGATAGTTAGACTCATATGGCTTCAACTGTCTAGAGGCATAAGCTATTTTCTTTCCTTTGCATTAGTATACATCCCAGACCCTTGCGAGATGCATCACTGCATATGATGAAATCTCTTATTTTAGTAGGAACATTAGCATTGGAGCTGTCACCAATCATCTTTTCAACTCTTAGAAACTTTACTCATATTCATCTGTCCATTCAAATTTCATTCATTTTTGATCAGGCGGGTTAGAGGCATAGCAATAAGAGAGAATCCTTCCACAAATCTTTGATAAAACCTGCCATTTCCAGGAAACTACAAACTTCAGATACATTAGTGGATCTTTCCTAATTTACTACAGCCTCAACTTTCTTATGGTCCATGAAAACACCTTCCTTAGAGACAATATGTCCGAGAAAGACGACTTTGTCCAACCAAAACTCATACTTTTATAACTTGGCATACAACTTCTCCTCGAGTATTTGCAATACTATTTTAGGTGTTTTCATGTGCTTGTAGGCTTTTTGAATAAATTAGTATGTCATCAATGAATACCACTGCAAACTGATCTAGATAGAATTTGAACACCCGATTCATAAGGTCCATGAAAGCTACAGGTGCATTTGTCAGATGAAGGGCATGACCTGAAATTTATAATGTCCATATCTAGTTCTACAGGTTGTCTTAGGCACATCCTCAACCCTTTTCTTTAATTGATGGTAGCTGAAATGAAGATCAACTTTTAAAAATACCTGTGCCCCTTGTAATTGATCGAACAGATCATCAATCCTCGATAAAGGATACTTATTCTGTGATGTCACCTTGTTTAACTCCTGATAGTCTATATAAAGCTAAAAACTACCATCTTTCTTCACAAATAATACCGGAGCATCCCAGGAAGACATGATAGGCCTGATAAATCCTTTATCTAGCAACTCCTGCAGTTACTCCTCAAGCTCTTTCAAATTCAGCTATAGCCATCCTGTATGGAGCTTTGGAGATGGCTCTGGTGCCAAGTATGAGATCAATGGAGAACTCGATTTCTCTATCAGGAGGCAATCCTGGCAGGTCATCGGGAAAACTCTTTCACAATAGAAATGTCTTCTAATTTAAGCTCTTCTTGTTGCATATCCATTACTGCTGCTAGGAACCCTTCATAACCTTTTCTAAGGAGTTGTTTGGCATTAAAAGTTGAGATCACCCTCCATTGAGAGGTTAACCTGCTACCCACAAAGACGAACTCTAGCTGGCCAGGGACCCAAAATTTTACTATCTTTTCAAAGCATTTGATGGAGGTATGACATGCCGCTAACCAATCCATCCTAAGAATTTATTAAAGTCTTTCATCTCTAGGATTATCAAATCCACTTCTATCTCCCTACCTTCTACATCCAATTTACAATTCTTGCAGACTAGGTTAACTAGAATGGCATCTCCACTTGATGTAGAACACATAGTAGGTTTCTAGAGGTATTGGAGTCAACTAATTATTTTCTCTAACCAATCTAACTGATATAAAAGAATGTGTAGTACCAGCATCAAACATAACATAAATATTACTAGAAAATAACCTAATCATATATGGCACCATCGAGTTAGAAGCATTGACATCCTGCCATGTGAGTACATACACCCATCTCTGGGTTCTCGATTTCTACTGCCTTCTCCTTATTGCTGTCCTTCTTGAGGTACCCGATTAATAGAGGTTCCTTGAAAAGCTTGAGGTGCATGGTGTTGTGGCTCTTGACCACTCCGACACATAATAGCCTTGTGGCCCTCCTTGCCGCATTTATAACATATCCTTCCTGACCATGTACAGTCTTGTTTAAGGTGAGGCCCACCATACTTGTGATACTTGACATCATCCCTTTGAGTTTTATCATTTGGAGTAGCATTGTCAAACTTAGTCTTTACACCTGGGTTTTTATTATATTGACCTTGATGTTCTCCGACTTTGGATCTCTTCTTCAAAGCTTTTTCCCTTTTTGCTTGAGCAATGTCTAAGCCTCTTTCTACTATTAATGCTTTGTTAATGACTTCTTTATAAGTGGGTAGCTCGAAAGCAGTCACCTGTTGTTGGATTCACCCTCTAAGTCCATTCTTAAATTTTTTAGCCCAGACCCCTCATCTGCTATCAATATCGGAGCATATTTGGATAGTTCTTCAACTTTGTGGCATACTAGGCAACTGTCATATTACACTGCTCCAGGTAGTCGAACTCTCAAATTTTTGAATTTGAACACTTTGAGGAAAGTACCTCTCATAGAAGACTCTCTTGAACCCTTTCCAAGTAAAAGGGACATCATTTGGTCCTAGCTTTCCAAGCTCCATATCCTACCAAGCGGCTGCCTCATCTTGTAACATAAAGATAGTAAAATTAACTTTTTCCTCTTAGGCACCTTAAGACCTGAAACACTTTCTCTACCGCTTTTAGCCAACCCTTGTCCTCCATAGGATCAGAAGTTTTTTTGAATACTAGTGGAGCATACTTTTTGAAATCTATCAAGGTTACTTGTCGCTCTGTGTGGATCCTAACTCTCGGCTATCGCTGAGAAGTTCCTTGTCGATGTTGCTGTGCTACAATAATTACTGCATAAACTACTGTTACTGCTACCTAAGTTATTGTTGTTGCTATTGTTGTGCCTATACTATCCTTATCATATCAGTCTTAGTGGTGGCTTGTTATTGTACCAGTAATTGCATAAGCCGAGAAAGGCCTAGTTGGTCCCCAAGCTGAACTCCAGGTCCACCCGAGATTTCTGTTTCTACTGTCCCAGTCTTCAGGGTGTTGTCTATGAGATTGTGCAATGGTTCTTGCTGATGCACACCACTGCCTAATAAGATCCTAGCATCTTCTTGCTGATTCGAGTGCTCCCAAGCATTTGAACCATCCAGAATTTTGTGGGCCTCCTAGCATGTCCACGTCCACCTCCACGTGCCATAGGATCATATACTAATCATTGTTAGTGTTCATATATTATCTAAGTATACATGAATATATTACTTTATCCTATCCTAAGCTAATGATTGACCCACTCTCTCTATGAACTTGCATCCTAGGATCCTATAACCTAAGCTCTGATACCACTTTGTTATGCCCCGAGTCCAACATCGGGACTGGCTGCACAAAACTTAAGTATCATCCTAAAGATCATGCCAGGCCTACGGATACAAGATTCTCATCATTTTCAAAAAACTAATTGAATTAACTAAACATCATTAAAATAATTTAATAATAATAAATAATCAACTCGTTCAACTCATATCACTAAATGATCAACTTATTTGTTACATAAGTATCAGAAATATGACTATCTAAACAAACAAAGATCTTGGTACTTAGTCTCACGCTCGTCCCCCTCCATGCTATGTGTCCTGCGACTCTTAAAAAATAACAAAATAAGAAGTGAGCTTTATAGCCCAGTAAGAATTTTTATACAATTCATCCATAATTATATAAATCAAAATAATAATAATAATAATAATAATAAATCATGAATCATAAATATCATGTCATGTATCCTAAATAGTTCAACTATTATAAATCATTTCATATCCAGTTTGATCATTAACCTTCTTTAGGATTTGGACTAACCACGGTCATGCTTAGTTTATGATGGCATATCTCAAATCGATCATGTACTATCCATCCGTGGCCAAGCTAACCTACGTATTATCCACATGTGGTTCGGCTATTCCATGTACTATCCACTCGTAGCTCGATTATTTCATGTACTATACATCCATGACTTGGCTATTCCACGTATTATCAGTCCATGGCTTGATTGTCCTATATATTATCAGTCCGTGGTTTGGCTATTCCATGTATTATCTGCTCGTGGCTGGCTATTCCATGTATTATCTGCTTATGGCTTGGCTATTTCATATATTATCAGCCCATGGCTCGGCTATTCCCGGTATGACATGGCTAGTCCAAAACATTCTTTTCTTAATTACCAATTTAACCAAATATTCTCATGATTGTCAAATTATATTTAATCAAGATTTTTCAAACCAGTATCGTTTTCCAAAGCATCTAAATATAATATAAGAAATATAATAATATTAAGCCGGTAATTATAATTATCTATTATCAAAATATAAACAGTATATAAATACTAACACATGCCCATGCTCATGTTCATGATTAAAATTATGCAGCATAAGGTGTATATAAGTAATCATGTACAAAATCCATACCTTCATAAAGACAACCCAAATGCACTCGATATCAGTCTATACCTGGAGCTCGTTCAACACCCTTATACTCAAAAAGCTATTTTCCTATAATAATAATTTTAAGTAATTAATCCTATAGTAATTATAAATTCAAAGTCTTTTATCTGAATTTTATCAGTGGTCCATCCGCTGATACCCTTCACAATTTTCAGAGAGAGAAGCTTTTCGATCTTCCCCTTTCAATATTATTATATTATTATTTCTCTTTCTCTCTCTTCTTTTATCTATCTCCTCTCTCTATCTTTTCTTTCTTTCTTTTCCTTTTCTTTCTTTTCTTTTTTCTTTATTCTTTCTTTCTTTCTTTTTTTTTTTTCCTTTCCTTTTCTTTTCTTCTCTTTTGTCTTCTTCTTCTTTCTTCCCTCTCATCTTCTTCTTCTCCACCGAACAGGGGTCCTTCTCTTTATTTTTTTTTTTTCTTTTCCCTTCTCTTCTTCTCTTCTTCTCCCCTCTTCTCTTTTCTTCACTCTCCCTTTCTTCTTCTCCGCCAAACAGAGTCCTATTTTTTTCCCTCTCCTCTTCTTCTGCTTTCCTTTCCTCTTCTTCTTCTCTTTTCTTCCCCTCTCCTCTTCTTCACTTTCTTCCCCTCTCCTTTCTTCTTCTTTCCTTTCCTCCCCCTCCAGAAGACAGCAAACTTATCCTAAGTCTCGAGGAAGTGCCCCTCCTAGCTGGCCATTGGAGACTCCTAGAAGCTATCGTTGAAGGCACCTACGAACTGAGACTCTATCCTTACCAGCAGTAAGTCGTTTGGGGTGTGACGATTAGAGGGGAAAAATGGATTTTTATAGGCTTAGGAGGCTAGGGTTCTTGGGCCGATCCCTCTTTCTTCTTTTGACGGAGTCGTAGAGGAGTCTTCCTCCCCCATTGCTCTCTTCATTTTTTTTTTTAGGGATATTACAAAAATAATAGCCATCAAAAAAAAAGAAAGGCCTGTTGATTAGCCTTGAATGGCAAAATAGGATCCCTTGTGGCCAGTTGGTAACAATGTAGAATATCAGTTTATCCAACATGGAGCTATTTATCATTCATGGTCTCTTCTATCTTGCCAATGCTACCTGAAGAAATTCTTTGTACACTAGGGATGGTGTAGAAAAAATACACTGCCAAATATGATTGAACTATATAACTTCCACTTTTCAATGCACATTTAATATCAGCAGTTTTATTTTTTTATTAAAATTTTGAATGACAAAAAATCCCTCCCTTATAAAAATATTATGATATCCTTTGACTTGAGTTACGATATTCCATGGTTTGGGTTGTGACACCTCCATAGCTAAGTTGTGAATAGCGTATCATAACCTATTCATAGAATGTTATAAGATTGAAGGATATTTTTATTATTGAAAAATTTTTAAAATTTGTTCAATGACGAAAATATTTCTCACCTTATGATATCCTGTGAATATGGTTATAATATCTTATTCACAAACTTGATCCCAGGATATCATATAGGGAAGGACATTTTTGTTATTTAAAATTTTCAACAAAAAAATAAACTGCATGTATTAAATGGGTGTTTGAATGACAAAAAAATCTTTTCTTTTATTGTAGCCAAGTTGTAAACAGAGTGCCAAACCCTATTTACAACTTGGCCACAGGATATCATAATCTTGTTCATGGCTATCATAATACGGCTACGGTCACATGATGTCATTTTTTTATAAAAGGAAGGGCATTTTGTTATTCAAAATTTTTAACAAAAAGATAAAACTGCATGCATTGAAAAGTGAGACTTACGTGGTCTAATAAAATTGTATGATGTTTTTTTTCTACCATGGGTGGTATACAAAAAAACTCCTCCACTACCAGCCTGCTGAGTTAGGAGAAGATTTGGACTTGTGGGCACGGGGCGCACGACCTTGTCGAGTTTAGGCATTTATACGAGGCAATTGGATCTCCAACCCATTCATGATGATCTGGAGAGTAGTATAATTATGTTGTCAAGTGATTTAGAAGTTTTTTCTCCAACCTTGTTATATCGAACGGTCAAAGGTCAGAATATTTATATATCTTATCTTGTTAATAGCATTTTCTTTTTTTTCTCATGGCCAAAAAATTAAAAAAAGATTGCACTGGTGCTAGTATATCCGAGCAAGTTCATCTAAACGAAATACCCGCTATTACCTTGTTAAAGGATTTCTAAAAACATATTGGATTATAATTTATAGTGCATACCGATTAGGATTTTGCCTCGCAACTAACTGGTCACAGATTCAAGATATGACTCTATGGAAGACTCGATTGAATTCAGGAGTTATCCCCTGAGACCCATGACAGTGGATGAGTGAGAGGCCAAGGTATTTCTTCTTCCCTGTTCTGACTAGCTATTTTCTGCCTTGACTAACCATTTAGAATGGAACAATGCAATCCAAATCAAGGGTAGGATTGATTTCGATGCAAGCTTTGTGCAGAAATTGATAATGCATCTTGAGAGACTAGAGCTATATTGATAATGCATCTAAAATGTGAATGCAACCATTTACTTAAGAGAAATTTTATTCTTTTTCCAATTTCAAGAGGGAATATAAATACTCCAATTCTCTAAAACCGACCCACCTTCTCTTAGATGGTGTTTGGTATGGATAGATCAAGTCAGATCAAGGATGACATGGATGGAGGTGATGAAATCACTATATTTGATTGCATCAAAGTGATACTACATGGCAATGATCCAAACTACCTCCATTCCTCGAATTAGTATTCAACGCAGTAACAAGATACCTGTTCTTGAGATTGAAATCCAAGATCATCATTAGACAATGATCTTAGACCGAAACTTTTGGACAAAATTTTATTTATTCTAGCTAAAAAACTTAGTATATCAATATACTATTAATATATCATATAAATATATATATTTGATATTTTTTTTTATATAGTATTATATATTATATTTTTGATATATATTATGTTATAGTGTATTATTAATCATATTATTGTAACATTATAATTAATAATAATTTTAAATTAGAGAGAGTAGAATATTTATTATACTTTATGTTTATATGATAAAAATATTCGATAACTTCTATTTACCTTGTATTTTAGTCAAAATAAATATTCATATTAATAAATAATATATCATAAGTATAAATAAAAATATTAATTATATAATAATAATAATAAATATATTTTTATAGGATTAATAATTTATAGAAATAATAAATATATTTTATATTATAATAAAACTATATTTTTATGAAATATATTAGGGATAATTTTGGAAATATATGAATATGATTAATGATTTTGGATTCTATAATTTATCAAACATGTTACTCATGGATACCAGGAGATCTTTAATAGCTGGACTATGACCTATCGGATACAATAATATTAGATCACCGAAGATCATATCATAAGATTCGGATCACTGATAATTTTAGATTAGCATGGCAATCCCATTGATCATCAAACATCATCTTAGTATATAAATTTTATTCGATTTTAATTTTAATTCCGGTCATGAATCAAATAGATCGGAGGATATGGCCGCTTTGATTCTGATTCCAATTGTAGTGATGAACCAAGTACACCCTAATTTCTTTACCTTCTTACTCTTCTCCCCCCCACTTTTTTTTTTTTTTAATTTTTTGTTAAAAAAAAAAAGGTATAATCTTGCCGACATGCAGATTGTCCCAGGGGCCCAAAATTTTGTTGATTGAGATGGGTTGACTGGTGGACTTGGCCCGACCATTTGCCTCCCGCTAAAATCGCCAACCTACCTACTAATAGGAACCCACCACCATAACATAAGCTCTCAACCTTTCCATGGGCCGACATCTCAAATCATAGTTTTCTCTGAACATTTTATTTGATCATTCGTTGTCGGCTCCCGTATCTTTTGAAGCTTTGTCTCGCCAAAATAACTCCACGGATGGCTACCTTAGTGCCATGCCGGTATCGAGCATCTACGGGGCTACATTACAGCATGCTCGTGCACTGGATAACGGAATTCATGATGCCTTGAAAAAAGACCTCCAGCTGGGTCCCGGATTTCCTTTGGAGCTAAAGAGAGAGAATTCTCTGCTCCATGATTGGGTATTAAGGTACTCGAGCCATTTATTGATTTATAGTTAACCCGAAGAACTCAGCCTTTCTGCCTTACTCACCACTAAAAAGAACACAAAAAAAAAAAGAAGAAGAACATATGTTGTACCCCTATGTTGGACTCGTTTTAAGGCATTTTCCAGAACATCTGATTAAGATAAACAAGCGGGATAATATCATGGCGACTCTTGCCGATAGACCAAACATTAGGAGGCATCCATGACCAGGTATAATATAATGAAGCATAATATGGCATGGACCTGGATGGCAACAGTGGCATGGCAGTCTTTTTTTTTTTTTTTTAAAAAAAATACAGAGTAAAGACTATAGAATAAAATATTCCAGTTTAAAGCGGAATAAAGACTTGGAACAAAAAAATTCCAGTTTGGTAGGCTTCATCAGTGGCTATTATTGGGCCCCAGATTGGATTCAGCCCGCTATGTGGAGAGCTGGCCTGTCGTTTTCCCCGTGAATCCAGGCCCACCTAAATAGGTTCCTATTCTAGGCCGGGCGGCGCTCGAGCGTTGGGTTGGTCATGGTGGTAGTTGTTACCTCGCTTCTGGCCGTGTTTTCAAATTTATAGATTATATATATATATATATATTTATATATTATATATTTATATTTTAAAAAAATAAAATCTATTCAATTTTATGTGGGGAGAACTCCAATTCCATGCGAATTGATCGGAGCTTGGATCCTCTTGCGGAGAGGACTGGTTTTCTCATGATGGCCTTTGACGTTTGACGTTTGACGTGTTGATTGTGATCGGATGGCCCACAATTGTCCCACTCTATGACAGCCATGATTGGAAAACCAGCCCATCCATGGTTCAGCAGGATCTGACCAGTATATCAATCCCATCCAGAACTCTTTTTAGTCCCATTAGCTCCAAAATTATTTTTATGCCTGAAATACACATTGCCAGTTCTCTAACGTCAGTGATGGTCGCGTACTACCATTACTCATGATTTATATATATATAGATATATATATATATATATATTATATTATCAAATTAATGTAGAATTTAAAGGAGATAAATAATGGATGTGAATCAACTATAAGTGAGAGTACACTCAAGTAAGAAGCAAAGCCATTATTTATGCTTCCTCTCACTTGAGAACAACCATGCAGACTCTCTCACATGCATGGATGTACATGCCTAAAGCGATTTTTTCAATACTTAATCTCCTATTGCATGGTTCATTTTTAATAACTCTATCATGCTTAATTATGGCATTAGCCAAGATCAAGATGCATCTATTGACTTGTGTATCTCATCCTTCCATAGGGGGGCATGCCAATCTTTTCTGTTATCTTTGAAGTGACAAATCAATAATAATACATCCGACTCCTCAATTCTAGGCCCTTTACCAGACCCCTAACTATACAAATACAAATGGACAGCCACCCAATGAATTAATGGCAACATTATAAGATGCATCTCTTGATTTGTGCCTGTCATCCTCGCACGGGGACCATGTCAATCTTCTCCAGTATCTCCGAAGCGATAAATTAATAATAACATTATTGGCATTCCCCCTTCTTCTTCTTTTTTGGCTAAGAGTATCATCACATGATTTGAGATGGATGTCCGTACGTAGCCTTACGTTGGGCTTACACCACTATCATGTCATACAATCAACCAAACCAACAGACAGCAAATCCTACAAAAAAACCCAACAACGATGGAGATGCTGGACTAACGAGTTCAAACCTACCTAAAGCCAATGACAGCTACACACTCAAGAAAAAAGAAAGCACACCATTGAAAACCTGACCATCAACTCCTGGTATATAGTTTGTCATTTTTGTCCAATGATGGAGAACCCTTCTCCAATGAAGAGCATTTTTTTTCTTCTTCTCTTATTCAGTGGATGATATATAAGAGAAAGGAATCCACCATTTAAATATGAACGCAATGTTTGTTCTTGGTGGTAACCATTATATCATGGCCTGCTTTTGTTGTGGGGGATCCCAAAAAATATGGGGGGTCAATTAATGATGCGAATTGGATGCCTCCCTTTTCCTCAAAACTTGATGTCCTTCCTTCACCAACTAAAGTTAATATTGGGGCCTTGATCTCCGACTCCTTTCCTCGATAAAGGAAGTTGCTTTGTGTTTGGAGACAAGACAGTCATCAAATCTTTAGTTGGTGAATTGTAGTCCGTCTTAAAACAAAAACACCTTTCACAAATGAAAGCTCTAAGAGTGGTCTTTTCCGCAGTGGCAAACATTCGTCGATTAATATATTATACCCTGGAATGAATCCTGGGGAAAGAAAAAGATGGGTTAAATAAGAGAAGGAATAATAGTTTTCGGGGATTTTGATGGGCTGGCCTTAGCTACGTCCATACCCTTCATAGAACGGGTTGGAATTTTTTTTTTTTTTTTTTTTTTATGATTTATCCTATCCTGTAAACAAATTAGTCTGGCTACATGATATCCTGCCCTTATCTTGATTTGATTTCCCACGATATTCCAATATCCTTCAAGAAGATGACTACTAAATAGCCTTCTAAAGTGGAAGAAGGTTGGTGCAAACCAAAATTTTCGACATCAAAAAAGCGCTGATTTTTTCCCCCTCGGTAACCGGTAACTTTAATCCGTAAGAAAACGGATTCCTCCAAAGAAAATGAGTGGACTCAAAACAATAGTTCGTCAGATGATGCGTTCCCACGTTTGTTCCTCTCATTGTTTTGTTGTGACCTCAGGACCCTTAATTATATGCTCGTACCATGGTTGTGTATCATTGGTCCATATTCAAAGAAGTGATAATTTCTCTATTGCTTTACCGAGTCAAAATGCTTTCATATCAAAATACTTTAATTTAGATCAATCCTGGTAGTCAAATCATAATTTTCAATTTTTTTTTTTTTGGTATAAGCCAAAAGAAATAGGGCCGAGTAACATAGCTTTGGCCATGATCATAAGAACTTTTACTCTGTCAAAAAAATATTAATATATGATGATAACAAAAATGTTCGTTCATTTTTATTATATTAGATGAATATAACATTCTAGTTATGTCATGATTTTTATGGATCAATAATCAATCCAGTATATCCATATCGGGCATTTAGAATAAATTTTTTTTATCTAATCTGCCTTATAATTTAGATGTCAATACACGGTAGCATAGGATTACGGTCATGAATTATCACCATGGTGGTTATCTTTCAACTTAAACATACATGATCCTGTGATGGGACATGAAAATTATGATCCGTCAATTCAAATTGTACCATCAAAATGCGGACAAACTTCTATTTCCATGGGACGGTACTTTTCCTTAAATTTTCGATTATAATATTATATATATTGAATGATGAAAGGGAGACAGCGATAGCCACGCGGTTGTTAATGAGAGTTTTTTTAATATATATTATATATATATATACAGTCACTACATAGAATAAAATAAATAAAAAAAAAAAAAAAAAGTAAGTACCAGACTTTTTGCATGTCAGTGTTTATAAAGATCCCCAGGAATATCTATAATCTTTGTACAACATTCTTCCGCCTTATAAAATAAGAACCCTAACCTAACGTAAGTGGCACGACAATTCTTTTTTTCTTAATAAACACAATCTTTTCCAAAAGAAAAAAAAAAAAAAAAGAAAAGAAAAGAAAAAGCAAATCGCACAACCAAACAAGCACACGCGCAAGTGTAGCCGCCTGACCTGCTTGCCTCAACTTGGCGTAAGTTTCGACGGTGTTCAACAAATTTATATCGTGTCCCAGCAGTGGTGGAAAGCGGGGGACTCTCGTCAGATATGCGTTGAAACTTGGAACGCCCCTCCCCGCCTCCACCCCACCCACCATTCTTTTTTTCTTTTTTTTTAATAAAAAGAGTTTTTTCTGGTGCATAAGTTACATCTTCTTTGACGATCTCTTCCTTCTTTTTATTTTGATAATCTTCTTCTGTCAAAGCTAATGATCCAGCTCTCTCTTGACCATGGGAGTTGGGAGAGCATCAACTAGCCGTACGATGTTTTGATTGTATGGATTAATCGTAATTTTTGGAGGGTAAAAAAAAATTATAAAAAAAAAAAAAAAAAAAAGGTAGGAATGATAAATTCAATGTAGCTATTCTCACGTATCCCTATCTCATCGGGTAATATTCGATGCGAGACATTCAAATTCGTTGCAGTCTCTTTCATCTAATTAATAAAACAAAAATAAGGGGAAGACGGTGATCTCTCGCTCTTACCAATTATCGTAGGTTCCAAAATAATTTTGCGATCAATTGGTATAGAGGCAAAGTCTTTACCAACAGACTACCGTCTTAGCGGTATGGATTAATGGTTTTGTTAAAAATGTCATTAGTGTGAAAGGAGGAATAATTCAGGAGTGTGCTATGTGAGACCTGACCTGGCTCTTATCGAGGGGTTAAAAATGAGTTTTTCACGTTTAATAGCTCGATCGGGCGAGTTTTCAACCGAGGCATTTTCCTGGACTCCGTCAAGATGGTATTGACCATCATATTGCTTATAACTAGATTGCATTTGGCTCTGCGGTGCATGATTTCATAATTTTGATATTAGGAGAATAATTGTTAATGTAAACTATTTTGTTATGATATCCTGTTTTTATTTTAATTATTGCTGGGCTATTCTTTGAACCAATTTTAATTTTTTGGTTTATTGGTCAAATCAATATGCAAAGGAAAAATATCTCCTGAATTTGATGAAGATTTGATCTACAAAAGGTTATTCTATATCTTCGGTTCGTATCTTTTCTTGATTCGAAGAGTATGCCCAACGTCTTATGTCTTTGGTTCGTATCTTTTTCTTGGTCCGAAGATCATGCCTGACCAATCTTTATATCTCAGACTTCGTATTTTTATCTTGCCCGAAGAGTATGCCTAACAATCTTTATATCTCCGGCTTCATATTTTTTTCTTGGTTCGAAGAGTATGCATAATGCCTTATGTCTCCGGCTTCGTATCTTTATCTTGGTCCGAGACCATGCCTAATGTCTGTATATCTCCGGCTTCATATTTTTTTCTTGGTCCGAAGATTAAGCTTGTCAAACCTTGTCTTGGGCTTCATATCTTGTATGGTCTAGAAGCCAAGCTTATTATCCTTAATCTTCGGCTTCATATTGTTGTCTTGGTCCGAAGGCCAAGCCTTTCAATCGAACATCTTCGGCTTTATTCATTCAATCTGAAGAACATATTATCTCGTATTCAAGACGTAAATGTTTATTTTTTGTATTTCCAAAAGAAACTCTTCTGAAGTGTATAGCTAACATTCTCTTTAGAAGTGCTACTAAAGAGAATGTTGAGCTCACTTCAGATCTACTCTAAAAAAGAAAGGCATATTAAACATGTAGACTTTTCCAACCCCGAAGCAGTTGAAGTCTGTTTGGTTGTTGTAACCACCCACATGGTCGAATTTCTCAGATTGGATAAGCTCTGAAATAATTGATTTTCCGACCGCCACTACTTACAGTTATGAGGAGGTTGCGTTGTCAATTCCCATAACCGTAAGTAGTTACGTTGGAGCCTATAAATTTGGTAAGAGGGAACACTCGAGATAAGCTAAGCTCATTCCAGAAATTCGAATTCTTCCTTTACTTTCAAGCTCTCCATTCTGCTGCCTGAGTTATTGCTGACTTTGGCATCGGAGTGTCCCCGCCGGAAGATTTTCGGTCAGGGGATCTGTTTTGTAGGTTTTGGACAACGGTGAACCAGCAGGCGAGCTACTCCATCCAACCGACAGGGATTCAGTGTCAAAAACCATTTTAATCAAAATAATAGACAATAAATATGAAGTACAACTAGCATTATTTACAAACCATTTTTCCTTCTTAGCTTGTTATAATGGATTAATCTATAGCATCTAACCCATTATAATGGATATTTTGCTTCTCCATCACCATATATAACTATTATACAATTTGCATGATGCGAGCAACATATTTTTTTTTCTTTTTTTTAATGAAACAATTTAACAATTATAATAAATAAAAGATTTTAGTAATTAAATTATTAATTTTAATTAAACAATGAATTCTAATGATGGCTAAGTAAACAATTGTATCATCCGTACTTGAATCATTAATATTGGCTTTTATATAATGAACGGATACAGAATCCTGCACATTTTAAACTCCTATGTAGAATATTTTGTTATTAATATTGTTATCTTTAATATTAACTCTGCATAAAATAGTATTATTTTTTCTTCTTCTTCATTATTTTTAAAAATATAAATAATTATATAATAAATTATAATAAAAATTATAATAGTCAAGTTTTTATTATATTTTAAAATGAATTTTTTTTAATAAAGCAAAAAATGAATAATGTTTTAATTTATTAAATAATAACTTTAATGATGATTAATACCAGTATCCACAAGCGAATAATTTTGGATGTGCACAAGCTAAACATTTATGCTAGATTCTTATCATTAATACCAATAAGATGGTGCATGAGATATAATTTTTTTTCTCAATTATCTTTGAATTTAATATAACAACATAACACATTATAATAAATGAAAGGTTTTGATAATCATATTTTATTAGTACTAGAAAATAAATTTAATAATACATCGATATTATTATTATTAATATTAATTGTATATGAGGCAATGACCGGCAGCCTTTTAATATAACAATAACTATAACATTTTTTATGCTATTGTTTTAATCATTGCTATTAGATTTTTTTTTTTTCCCCCTTCAGGAATGAAAATGGATGCTACCGAAATTTGCATTAGATTCTGAACAATGGGTTCAGAAAGGCATTTGGGTGCCACGCAGCAGTACCTAATAGATGAGTGGTGTGATTTAGGTACAAAGGGCGGGTGAAACTACGGCCTAACCATCAAGACGGTAGTCAAATTAATTGAAATCTTATTTTCTAACTAAACTAGTCACGAATTCAAGATATGATTTTATAGATAAACTTGATTAAATTTAGAAGTTATTTCTGGAATTATGATCAGTTGATACTTTGATGATATCGAATTGACTACTTATTTTCAGATAGAAAAGACTACAAAAACATCTTTAAATCAAATTTTTTTGATGGAATGGAGTCTGAAGGCATACTACACCACCGGATTCATTTCCCTTATTCCTTTTCTATATATAAACCATGGCCTAGCCTCATTGGCATAGCCTTGGGTCGTTTCCTCATTCGACTTTAGGTGGTTACGTGTGACCCAGACAGATTGTTAGCTTGACACAGCCCGCTTGGGCCACCCTACTCTGGACTTGGTGTTTCCATCGCTTCGAATTCATAGAATTACAGGCTCAGTCTGTCAAGCTCGAGAAATGTTGCAGATGAACATTACGTGGAAAGTTAGAAATTAATTAAAAAAAAAAAAGGGGGTTCGATCTAAGTTGGAAAATATGAGAAAAAAAAGCTGAGATATTCCGAATGCGACTGATCAATATTAACCGATATATAAATAAAAAGTTGGAATGGTAGTTTTTGTTGGAAAAATAATTTCCAAAAATCGGAGGATGGAACGCCTCCGACCGGCAGGATGGATAAGTTTCTTTTCAACTAAATTTTTTTTAATGATTTGTCAGTGATCTTAGCCACCCGAACGAGTTCCGAAATTTCGATAATCGGGATCGGATCGACACTCGATTGCCATCGGGTTTGATTTTTTTTTTTTTTTTTTTTTTTTCCGGGGTGTCAAAAGATAAATCAGAGGTTGCCGGTCTCACAGGTTTTAATTTCGTTGCCGCTGGCCTGTCCACAGCCAACAAGGATCGGGCACGAACAGATCAGGCCAGTAACAATCAATGGGAAAGAATGAAGGAACAACAACAAAATAAGGTTTTATATTTATCAGATCTAAAGTAATATAAAATTAATGATTCTAATTCTGGGCTCGGATATTAAATGTAGAAAAAATAATTTTCAAAAATTCTAAGATTGATTTAGAATCATCATGAAAATAGATTTGAGAAAAAAACTGCATACCTATATTCGCCATAATCTTGATTCCGATGTTCACACGAACACCGCAGGCAGAGTCCTTCTCTCTGGACTTTCTCAGAAGACAACTCTTGATGGAGAAAATCACCATGCCATGAATCACAATATACGTAATATATATAAATAGAGGAAGCAGTGAGATAATCTAGCCAATAAAATAAAAATATCCTAACTGACCCTTCCATCACGAGTCAAGTTGGGCTAAGGCCTACACTGTGCCACATCAACCACACCAAATCACATGAGATGCTCCTAGCCCAAATAATGATCACATAATAATGAGCTCAACCTATATATCAATCAACATGGACCATAAAATCAACTCGATTTTCATAAAAAAAATACCAATTAATGTTAGCCCAAATAAAGAAAATTCTCACATTCTCCCACTTGGACAATATTAATTATAATTTTAAAAATATTTTATTTTAAATATAACTCTCCGGTTGAAAATAAAATATGGCCACCATATGATCCATAGACAACATCTACAAATGACTCGGTCCAACAGTATCCATGATGCCGAATCATGGGATCGTTGTACTACTTAACTGATACAATATTTATACATGGTTACAAACATCATAAATACCATCAACATGAGTTTTGGTATGGCAGTGTAGTAAGAAAATAGCATCAAGGTGATCAAAATAAAATATGCTATTTTCATTGTTAGTCCACCAATTTTCCTTCAACATACTTAGAAACAAAATAAGCCAGAGAAATTTTAATGGCATCAAACAAGAAGCCATTCTGTCTCACATACTCAACAATGGTGTCAATGATAAGACAGCACAATAAATCTGAAACTCGACACCTGGTCTTAGTCAGGTACATAACTAAAAAGAAATATCTCATAATCAAAATAAATTAAATATATGTACCTTCAATCATGATTTCTCTTTAACCACATGCTATATCACAAGTTAGAGAAATCTCACGACTTCAAAAGAAGTCTGTATGTCTCCAAATATAATGAAATCTCATAATTATCAAAATGAGACACACACATACAGCTCTCATTTTTAAGACAATACACAATCTTGAGATACTATGTGATACTTTATTTTCTATATGTGCACGTATAAAATCATAAAAATAATTATCATGACAATAATGCATGCAAAAACTCATGACATATATAAATAAAAAATAAATTCATGATGATAATAAAGTTTAATTATAGAGTCACTCCTACTAACCAAGTACATCAAAAGAGCTCAATATGCCCATATTTTCAACAAGCCTTGCAAAGCATATGGGTCTCAAACATTTGGTCAGAGGATCAGCTAACATAAACTCTGTATCTATATAATCAACAATTATATCTCCATTCTTCACAAGATCTCTGACAACCAAATACTTCAGCTCAATGTGTTTAGACTTGCTGGAAGACTTATTATTCCTTGTGAAGAATACCGCAGTCTTATTATCACAATATATCAATATAGGTCTGGAATTCAAATATAAAATCTAAAGCTCAGCCATAAGATTTCTTAACCAAATAGCTTGAGTAGCAGCTCCATAACAAGATATAAACTCGACTTGCATGGTAGTAGAAGTAGTCAAAGTTTGTTTAACACTTTGCCAGAATACTGCACCACCAGCTAACATAAAAACATATCCAGAGATTGATTTCAGATCATTAGGACACCCAGCATAATCTGAATCCGAATATCCAATCAACTCAAGATTTTCAACTCTCATGTACATGAGCATATAATCTTTGATTTTCTGTAAATACATCATCACCTTCTTTACAGTAACCCAATGTTGATAACCTGGATTTGATAAGTATCTACCAAGAACATCCATTATCAAGGCAATGTCAGGTCTGGTGCAGACTTGAGCATATATTAAGCCCCTACAGTATTGGTATAAGGCATATCTTTCATTTGATCTTTCTCAAGCTGATTTTTTGGACATTGATCTTTACTGAACTTGTCACCTTTAATAACAGGTGAATCACAAGGTTTATAATTTTGCATATTAAATCTTTGAAGAATTCTTTCAATGTATGCCTTTTGTGACAAACCCAATAGACAACGAGATCTGTCCCTGTGAATTTCAATTTCCAAAACAAAGGATACATCACCAAGATCTTTCATATTAAAATTTTCAGACAACATTTGTTTGGTCTTAGAAAAAAACCAAAATCACTGCTAGCAAGCAGAAGATCATCAACATACAAAACAAGAAAGATAAAATTTCTCCCACTGATTTTGAGATAGATACAATGATCAACTTTATTCTCCTCAAAACCAAGAGAGGTCACAACCTCATCAAACTTCAGGTACCATTATCGTGATGCTTGCTTCAGACTATAGATAGATCTCTTTAATTTGCATACCAAGTATTCTTTACCACTTTCTTGAAAACCTTCTTGCTGCTTCATGTAGACTTTTTCACTGAGGTTACCTTTCAAGAAAGTAGTTCTGACATCTATCTGATATAGCTCTAGATCATAATGAGCCACCAAAGACAATGATTATGAAGGAATCTTTTAAAGATACCGAAGAGAAAGTTTCAGTGTAATCAATTCATTCTCTTTGAGTGAAGCTTTTTGCTACCAGTCTGGCCTTAAAATGCTCAACTCTTTCCTTGGAATCTCTTTTAGTTTTGTATACTCATTTGCATCCAATAGGTTTACAACCATCAGGAGGCTCAACAAGCTTCCATACATCATTACTAGCCATAGATTGAATCTCCTCTTTCATAGCATTTATCCATAAATCAGACTGGGAAGAACTAATGGCATCAATATAAGTAACTGGGTCAACCATATGCCCAATATCAAAATCATCTTCCCGAGATAAACATAAAAATCATTTGAAATTACGGATCTTCTTTGTCTAACAAATCTTCTTACTTGAACTTCTTCCACTGGTTGAAGATTCTGAATGGGTCCAGGAGGATCATGGATTTCATTATCCAGTCCTTCAATAAGAGTAGAAATCAAATTTTCATTCTAACTGGATATGTGAATAAAAATAGTTTCGCCTTATTCATTATCATCATCAGCAGTAAGGGAAGATCCTTCATTAGTCATATCAAGTTCTTGAAACTTTGCAGTAAGAGATTCCATGATTCTGTTACCTCTTCCTGGACTATAAAACCTATATTCTTTGGAATGTTCCGGATATCCAATGAAGTAACAATGACTTGTTTTGGGATCAATCATTTTCTCTATAGGATTGTATAATTTTACTTTTGCAGGACAACTCCAAACCCGAAAATGATTCAAACTAGGTTTTCTTCCAGTCCAGAGTTCAAAAGGTATCTTCAATATAGATTTACTGGGAACTCTATTGAAAATATATAAAGCAGTCTTGAGAGCTTCATCCCATAAAAATTCTGGCATATTAGACCTACTCATCATGCTCCGCATCATATCTTTAAGGATACAATTCCGCCTTTCGGCCATACCATTCTATTCAGGAATTCTAGGCATGGTATATTGAGGAACAATCCCATAATCCTGTAAATACTTGGCAAACAGATCCATTTACTACCTAGCCACATCATGTCTACATAGTACTCACCTCCACGATCAGATCTCACAATTTTGATAACTTTTTCTAATTGTTTCTCGACTTCAATTTTAAAAATCTTAAATTTCTGAAAGGCATCAAACTTTTCTTTAATTAAATAAATATAGCCATATTGAGAAAAGACATCAATAAAAGTAATAAAATATCTATTACTACAAATCGTAGAAGAATGAGATCCATTTATATCAGTGTGAATGATTTTCAAAAGGTTTGAACTCCGAATTGCCCCTTTCTTCTTGGTCTTGGTCAATTTTTCTTTAATATAGTCAAACAAGTCTCCATGTCCCCAAGATCCAAAGCAGGTAGGATATCATCATTAATTAGTCTGGTTATTCTTTCCTTTGAAATATGTCCAACATGCTTATACCAGCATAAAAGATTTATCATTAGTCTTAGGACGTTTGCAAACAATACTTTCAATAATTAAAGAAGCATTAGAATTTTCAGTGGTCAGAGACAATCTCTATAAACTATCAACCAAAACACTATAGCCAACAGATTTTGAATTTAATATCAAATCAACTCTTTTATTACTGAACATAAATCCATAACCAAGCTTGTCTAAAGATAAAATAGAAATCAAATTCCTTCTAAAGGATGGTACATAAAAAGTATTTTCTAAAGTAATTACAAAACCAGACTCTAAGGACAACTTGACAACTCCTACATACTCTACTTCAACTTCGGAATCATTTCTAACCTTCAACGTACTCTCATTCAAGCTCGGCTTTCATTTGTTTATCAGTCCCCGTAGAAAAATAGCAACATGAGTCGAAGCTCCACTATCTATCCACCAAGAATTAATAGGGACATTGATTATATTAGACTCACAATAAACTAGACCATGGGGCTTACCTCTCTATCTTTCTTTCTTTTCTAACCAGGACTTGAACTTAAAACGCTGACTTCTTATGTATCCTTTCTTTTTACAATGGAAGCACTTGATCTTCTTCTTAATGGTAGCTTTGGGACCTCCTATAAAATAATTCTGATCATGACTTTTTCCATTCCTCTTGGAATCCTGAGACTGTTTAGGAGCAGTAGGCTTTCCCTTCTTCTTATGCATAAAACGCTTGCTAGATTGAGTCTGATGTTGAAGAGTAAGGAGGGCATTATCATTCTTCTCTTTCTTGACCTTTTCTTCTTCAACAACATACTTGGTTATCAAATCATTAACACTCCATATTTTGTCAAGAGTATTGTAGGCAATCTTGATTTGAAAAAATTTTATAAGCAAGGAATTCAAGTCATATGACACCAGAAAGGAATCCGGTAGATCAATCTTCAGACCCTTGAGCTTGGATTGGAGATGAACTATCTTCAGAATGTACTCTCTGACACCCCCAACATTGTTGTATATCATCATTGTCAATTCATTCATCAGGGATCCGATCTCGGTATTATTAGATACAAGATACCTTTGTTCAATAGTATCCAATAGCTCTTTTGCATTGTCAAACTTGGGCAAACCATTTAGGAGATGTTCTGAAATTGACCTCTTAATAGCAATCAGACTGAGCCTGTTCTACTTCTCCCATTTAGCAAGGAGGTTCTTCTATTCAATGGTACTTTGATCATTCAAATCATCGGGTCTGGCCTCATGCAATGCAAGATCAATGTCAGCAATTCCAAGAGCAAACTCTAGGTCTTGCCTCCACTTCTTATAGTTTGACCCAGTTAGCACCTCAACAACAGCATTGTTGTTGTTCACACAAAAAATAATTGTACAATCAAAAATAAGGAATGCCAAACATTAATTGACAGACATATTACCAACATATTATATCACAATAATAAATAAGAGTGCAAACACAATATCACACATTCCCTTTTGGACAAACATACAATATGTATTAGTACTCCTTACATGAAGCCACAAGCTAATCAAATATTTTGGCATTCATGAACCTATCCCCTTTGGACAGACAGGCCCAAGAAAGCTAGAGTACCTTAGCAACATAATGCTCCATGCCATATTTTCTAGTTAAAACATACAACAACCCCCTTTGGATAGTTGGTTGTATGTTATAACTAGAAAATATCCCTCACATGATGAACAATTCGATGGACTGATACAAACAAACCACTTTGGTGATAAATGTTTATTCCAACCCACAAAATTATGCATACAGGAAATAAATATCCAAGTCAAAACAAAAGGATAGTCTCAAAATATATGTATGTCCAATACAATCAGCCGGAAATAGGATACTAATCAACATGTATCCATTGATCAATTTCACAAATATCATTGCATTCCAATTAAAATATACATCATAGATAAAAATAACCATAAGGATCCATCAATGCCCCTCCAACATATTGTTTTGGACCAATATATAATTATAAGTTTTTCAGGGTCTAAACTGTAAAAGGACTAATTTATAATTTCAGAAAGCTAGGGGCCTAAGTACAAAATAGCCTTTTAGACCAAAATAAAATTACAAATCTTGGAGGGACTAAATTGAAAAGAGCTAAAATATAATATTAAAAAGGTTAAGGGCCTAAATACAAAATGGTCACTTTTTTTAAAAAAGCTTATTGGTTAATGGGTTATTGAATTTTGGATTTGAACCCAAAACCCAAAAACTCGTTAGCCAACCTTTCTTCCCCATGATCCAACCCAAATCACAGGGCCTCCAAAACCCATGGCCGCTTCCATGGATTCACCCCACCGGCACAGCCGCCGATGAGACTGCCACCAGGGCCGGCCAAGAACGGCCGGCCGCTTGCTCCGGTGAGGATGCCGAAGATAAGAACGCCTCCGATGGTCGGCGGGATGGGTAAGTTTCTTCCCAAAGTTTTTTTTTAATGGTTTGTCAGTGATTTCAGCCACCGACCGAGATCTGAAGTTTTGATGATCGAGATCGGGTCTTGATGCCCGATCGCCATCGGGTTTGATTTTTTTTTTGTTTGTTTCTGGGGTGTCAAAAGATAAATTAGAGGCTGCCGGTCATCTCTGCACTCATGGGTTTCAATCTGGTTGCCTCTGTCATGTCCATAGCCGACAAGGGTCGGGCACGAACAGATCAGGCCAATGACAATCAATGAGAATGAAGGAAGGAACAACAATAAAATAAGGTTTTATGTTTATCAAATCTAAAGCAATATAAAACTGATGATTCTAATCCTGGGCTCTGATACCAAATGTAAAAAAAAAAATTTTAAAAACCCTATGATCGATTTAGAATCATCTTGTAAATAGATCCGAGAATAAAAACTGCATACCTGTATTCGCTATAATCCTGATTCCGATGCTCACACGAACACTGCAGGCAGAATCATTCTCTTCGGGCTTCCTCGAAAGACGGCTCTCGATGGAAAAAAATCACCGTACCATGAATCACAATATACATGATATATATAAATAGAGGAAGCGGAGAGAGGACCTAGTCAATAAAATGAAAATATCCTAACTGACCCTCCCATCACGAGTCAAGTCAGGCTAAGGCTTACACTATGCTGCCTCAACCACACCAAATCACATGAGACACTCCTAGCCCAAACAATGATCATATAATAATGGGCTTAACCTACGTCTATCAACATGGACAATAAAATCAATTCGGTTTTAATAAAAAAAATATCAATTAATGTTAGTCTAAATAAAAAAAATTCTCACAGTTCAATCTCAGCTGAGATATTAACCAATATCAGTATCAATACATATCCTCCAAATAGCAAGTATGAAAATATTGCATTCATCAAATTTTCAAATGCAAGGGAGATGGAGCGAGAGAGAATTTTTTTTTTTCATCCCAAGAAATTTTGGATTTTATATTTTGAAAAAAAAATACTCAAAGTCCTCTTATCCTTATCATGTTTCCAGTGATTCTCATTAACGGAATAAAAATGATAAACCTCTATTGACAAGTTACCGTGATTGTGTAATCTTGTCCAAGAAATTTTTCCTTTTTTTTTTTTTTCTTTTTCATAAAACATAGGGGTCCCGAAGAGCTAGGATTCTTTTAGGTCATCAAAGATTTTGACTGCCTGTGGCTCGATCATTCCTGTAATAGCGATGTCAAATATTGTTTAAACATTGTTTGTTCCTTGGCGTTGTCATTAATTTAGCATTGCAGATGTTAAAAGCTATTTTCTTGAGCATATGACTAAAACATTGCATGTTGTTTATGTAATTATATCTATTTACATTTATTTATTTTATTTTATTTTATTTTATTTTGATAGAGTGGCATATTCAATTCATTGATCTATTTACCTTTATTGATCAGCTAAGTAATTCCATTATCATGGATTAGATTATACCAAGGTTACAAAAGTCAAATGAAAAAAAAAATCTAATTTCATTTGACCTAGTAAATATATTACGCAAGTCCTAGGGATGACAATTTTTATCGATCTGATGGGTATCCGACCCGACCCGACCCTAATGGGATGAATAAAATCCAACCCGTCTAATTTATAAATGGATATAGGTTATATAAAAAAAACTCGATTCAGGTTCGGGTCGGATACGGGTAGTAGTACGCCTCAATCCGAATCCGATCCATTTATATATATAAAAAATTATATTTATAAAATATTTAAGTAAATTGGATATGTGACGGATATACCCGACCCGATCCGATCCGTTTAGCTTTTAAATAAACTAAGTTTTATGAGACCGAGTATACCAGACCCGACCCGATCTATACGTAATTTTTTTATACCCGATCCGAGACGGGTATGGGACGGATAATTTTTTAGCGGGATAGGTATGGGTTTTAGATGACTCGATCCAAAGCCGACCCGTTGCCATCCCTAGCAAGCCCTTTGGATTTTTTTTTTATTTTTTATATAAAACAAAAAGGATGAGGGAAGGGGGGCAAACCCTTCCGGTGTACGTCAGCCTAACCCCACTATGAGCTCGGCAGCTCAGCCCCCCAGTCACATGTCCCAGAATTAATGGAATCACTCGCGGGATCATTCCTCGAACCCATGACCAGCGGATTATATACAAGAGCTGAGCAGCATCTTAACCAACCGTGCTATCATCATAGTTATATTTTTTTTATAAAAAAAATTAACAAAAAAAACTAATATGTTATCTTTTGTATTTTCATGCTTCAAAGGAAGGGAGATCAATTTACGTTGCATTAAGAAAATATTTAAAAGGGTGGTTCAGCATTGTGCGGTCTTACTTCCGTGCATGCAAAGGCTCTCTCCCTTGCATCTAGAAGTCGTCATGCTCCCAAATCTAAATACGTTTAACCGTTGATTTCAAGCACAACAAATCCAACCCTAATACATTGATTTCGATGCCCAAGCGAAAATCTATTTGTTTTTCAACCATGCGTTGAAGCTCGGGTCACCGATACGGAACACCAGCGAACTTCACGCAAAAACAAGCCCTGAGGCCCATGGTACGACAACTCACCTTTAGGGCTTATTCCTCTACCGGAAAAAATATTTAACCAAAAATTTATATTTTTTTAAATAAATATTTTTTTAGATAACATTTAAATAAAAAATAATTTATTCATATTTTTTATGTATGAAAAAGTAGTTTCGAAATTTGTTACCCATATTCTATTATATTATAATTTTTTGATAAGTCGCTAAAATTTATCCATATTTTTTACGACACCTTTCATGCATGAAAACTAGAATTTGAAGGTAATGGAGAACCGAAGGCATCAAACGAGGAGGTGTTGAAAATTAGGAGATGTGTATTATAGAAATAAAATTGAATGTTTACTTTACTAGCTGGTGGGAAAATGATTTAGCCACCTCCTAATGGATAATTTTTTTTACTAATTTATGAGTAAATGATATCTAAGAAAAGTAACATACTTATCTTGAAAAGAACAAGAATATGAATAAGTTGGTCAATAAAAAATTTAACCAATTATTTCATGAAAGTTGATCAACTATCTATCTTGGAAGTAAAATAATTTATCCATCTTGAAAAGTACAATAATATAGATAAGTTCATCAATAAAAAAGTTGACCAATTATTCTATAATATTTACTCACAAAAAAATAAATCCTTGAAAACAATGTTGTCCGGGGTTTGGCACATTTTGAGTTCATATGATTTACAAATGGAGGATCTCATCCAAAAACAAGCTAACCAAAAGATGTTGTTTGAGTTTTTTTGATTTTATAAAAGAATATAATATGAATGGTAGAACCATCATAGATTGTCTAGTTTGAAATATGTTGAATTTTCTTGGCAACTATGCCTTTGGAATAAGATATTAATAAAAATTGAAGAAGAGAGAAGGAAAGAGAAGAAAAGAAAGAGAAGAAGAGAAAAAGAGAAAAGAGAGAGACCAGAAAGGTTGCCGGAGACTGTTAGAGGTCACTGGAACTCCATCCTCCTTTAAACTGAAACATGGATAACTCGTGATATTTGCCTCTATTGCTAATTTTATTGTGAGTTAGCAAAAAAATAAAAAATGATCGAAACATGGGCGAGTCACCTTTATTTCAATCTGGAGGATGGTGAGGAAGGAGATCCCATCATTTGGATATCTCCGTATAGCTTTCTGATGGCCACTGCCTGACCTCCTTGGTCTCTCATTTTCCTTCTTACCCTCTTTCCTCCCCCTCTCTATCTTTTCCTCTCTCTCTTTTTCACTCTTTTTGTTGTATCGATTAAGACCTGGCATAGAGATATATTGGGCCGTTCTACTGGTTGACTAATATAGGTTCATCTAATTTTGCTATACAAGTTTTAAGATATATCTAGTGCATAGTTAATATGAGATTAAGCACATGCCCATATGGATCTTTTTATATATATATATATATATAAATTTTGGTATCTTCGTCAAGAATCCAAATCCATTCAAACCCAACCATAAATATCACAAATCTAATTACAAGTACTATGATTAGCTCACATAGATCTATACTATAATATTCTCTAGTTTATATAAATCAACAATCAGATTTGCACTAATATCAATTATAATGATTCATACTCTTATTTTTAAAGATTACTTGAAAGATATTATTTAACTTTTTGGAGCTTATATAAATATTTAAAATTTATATAGTACATAATTGATATAAAATTAAATAAATATTTATGTGGATATGTATATTTAAAAAAGAAAAAGAAAAAGGAAGGAAGAAGGAGAAGATGTGCATGGGCAAGCGCACGAATGGGCTCCCGCCTCCTGCCCCGCCTGCTACGACGAGGGGAGGTAGGAACCTTTGCCACGCTGTTTGCTCAAGCTTGAGCCTCGTTGCAACGCCAGTGAATTGGACTATGTGTCTTGTTTTGACAATGCGATTGCTTTTCACCATATTTATTTGCACTCTGCTTTTCCTGTCCTTTCTTTTATTTTTTTTATTTTTTTAATGTGAGGGAGGGGGGAGCTGGCATTGTTGTTTTTTTTTTTTATGAATCGGTGTATTCATTGCACAGAACGAGGATGAATACAACCTAAAAAATCAGCCAAAATGAGATCCCTAAGCTGTTCAAGGGCAGAATGACAATCCAACCAAAGTACAAAACCCGAATGATGAGCCACAAAGGATGCCACCCAGTCTGCAGCTGAGTTGGCTTCCCAGTAATGAACACACAAGCGCAACCCTGCAGCAGGAACCTGATGTCACGGATGATGGGATGAGCTGCCAAGGCTAATGAGGAGTGCGTAATCCAGGATATAACCGTGGCAAAGTCATCCTCAATGATCAATCGATCAAGGTGAAGAACCTACCGGGCATACCTAATCCCAGCCCACGCCGCGTATAACTCAGCAGCAAGAACCGAGGAGTCCAAAAGGGAAACACCACCGGTAGCCAGGAATCCAAGGAGGGAGTCCCGAATAACAAAGCCCACTCCTCCCAACTTGCGACGAAGGCTCCCGTCGAAGCTAACAGTGACGAAAAGTGGAGGAGGGGGTTCCTAGATAATAATAACCCTCCGAGATGCTCGACGAGTGAAAGGGGAACCCCAGGTCTCCGAAGATTTCACCGTCAACCTCCAGAACTCAATGGCAACACTCCTGGCTCTCTCAACCACCATCCTAGAAGAACTCCTTGTGAAAGCAAAAATACGCTCATTTCTGGATATCCAAATATGATAAGCCAGGTAAGCAGTAAAGGAAACCTGAATAACAGAAGCCCTCCTAAATAGAGAATAAAAGGAGTCGATTATGTGATCCGCTTGGGAAGATAGATCATGAAAGCCTGCCAATCTCCAAATCATCATAGCATGACTACATAGAAAAATGGCATGCAACTGCGACTCTCATGGAATCTGACAAAAAGGACAGTCATAAGTGATGTGAATGCCTCTAGATATAAGAAACTCGCGAGTAGGGAGCCGATGCCAAGCGAGTTTCCAAATAAAAAGTGAGACCCTGGGATGAACCAGTAAAGTCCAGATCCAACGATAGCTCCGAAACATATCAGGCTCCGAGAAGGGACGTCCGATAAGATCCGAGATCGGCACACGGGAGGATGTCATATGATGCCAAACTCTGGTTTTCAAGCATGGGTGGACTGGCAGGGCGATGGAAAGAACCCTGAAGCCGAGAATATCCTTGAAGATGGATAGAACTGCATCCCGATCCCAGGTGGCCTGACCAGGCAGCAAAAGCTGAGCAATAGTAATGGAGGTAGGCGTAAGCATTGAGATGAAAGTGGGCCACCGAATCAAAGGAATGTCCGATATCCAGGGATCATGCAGAAATCTGATCGATCGGCCATCCCCAATCATCCAAGATAGATGAGGGATAATGAGCGGCGCCCTAAATAGCATCTCACACCAAAGAACCAATGACCTCCTAGGAGGAGGAGGGGGGTCACCGAGATCCATCGGGATGTCTTCGTATTTGGCCCTCATAAAAGAAGACCACATATTGTCTGGACATAAAAAAAACATGGCAGCATGTCTAGACATAAAAGCCTCTCTCCTATCTATGAGAGAGGGAATACCCAAGCCTTCAATCTGAGTTGGTTGGCAGACTATCTCCTATCTCATCAGATAAATTCTCCTGCGAGCAGAAGAGGATTTCCATAGAAAAAAATGAATCATCTGTTCGATCTTGATAATAACACACTTGGGGATAAAAGTATTAGAGAGCATATAAATAGGGAGAGAGGCAAGAATTGAACGAATGAAAGCAAGCCTGCCTATTACCGAAAGAGATCTAGCCTGCCATCCAGCAATCCTATCCATCATAGCTGCCAATAACGGAGCACACTCATTTCTGGACAGCCTGGTTCCAGAAATGGGAATACCCAAATAGTGGAGAGGACCCTGGCGCTCCTGAATTCCCAGCATATGAAGGATCCTGCCACGGAGAGTAGAAGACATTTTTGGACTAAAATAAACTCCAGATTTATGGAAGTTCACCCTCTGGCTAGAAGCATAATAGTAGTGCTCGATAACTCTCCTGAATCCCCTGGCATTAGTCAAGGATGCCCGACCAAGAAGTAAACAATCATCCAGAAATAGGAGATGCGAGATTGGCGGTGCACCCGACATAGGGATATAAGGATAGATATCCAAAACCCGCACAGCCTCCGAAAGTGATTTGGAAAGGAAGTCAACATAAATGATAAATAAATAAGAGAAGAGGAGACAACCTTGCCGGAGACCATGAGTGGATTAAAAGAAACCCGTAGGAGAGTCGTTGAGCAGAATAGAAAAGGATGGAGTAGTAATGCATGCTGTTGCCGTCCTCGTCGCCGCGCCCGTGCCGAGGATCAACCGATCCTCCCTGACCGCCTGGCAAGGGAGCCTCCCTTCCTGCGAGAAACCTGCAACAAAGGGGTTAGAGGACCCTGGCCGGGGATTCCGGCGAGGGGGCTCCGACGGTCAAGTCAGTAGACGACGTGGGGGAACAGACTCTCACTCCCAGGCCCTCTAAAGGGTCCCAG
The DNA here is from genome assembly GCA_021397845.1 of Areca catechu. Taxonomy (NCBI): domain Eukaryota; kingdom Viridiplantae; phylum Streptophyta; class Magnoliopsida; order Arecales; family Arecaceae; genus Areca; species Areca catechu. The sequence goes on along the minus strand of CM038049.1, from coordinate 15,221,809 downwards.
GTTTGGAGAGTTAACTCGTGAAGGGGAAGCGCCGGGGACCGGAATCTCGGCTGGGCCTGCCTGCCGAGCTCGCGTCCAGTATTCCCCTCTCGGGATCTCTGGCTTCTTTCTCGGAGCGAGGCCTTGTGCCGGTGCTTCCTTCTTGTCCCCAGGCTAGTTGGCTTACCTCGCAGTCTCCGGATCCCTCCTCCTTTATCTCCCTCCGTTGTGTGCTTTCCGTCGTGTGCTTGTCCTTTTCCTCCTCGAAAACTCCTCTCCCCTGTCTTCCTTTCTTTTCCCTTTTTGGTGAAGGAGGCCAGGCGGCTTTCCGACCTCGTCCACCGGGCCCAGCAGGGAGAAGGCAAGGACAGAAGAGAAAAGGAGGAGGGGGGCGGCGCTGGCAGAGCGGCCAGTCGTCAGGCTTCGGGCTCCGTGAGAGTGCTCTTTTCCCCGAGGGTGGGCGCCATCCGTTTACGGGGCCCGTTCCGTCAGGATCGGGTCTCTCGACTATGGGACCTTTCGGGCCAATGTAAGTGACGTTCCGCGTGCCGCCGCCCTCCGTACGGGACGCCGTCTGGGGTACGGCCCGAGGGATGGCCTCGGGACCTGTGGCTTTCCCCGGGGGCCTCTCTGTACGAGCGGTCTGACCTCGGCTGAGTTGGACCTGTCTCCGGGGGCCAACTGGCGAGAGGCGAGGGATCGGCCGACCTCGGCTTAGGTGGACCCCTAATGGGTGGACACCTGGCGAGGTGGCAGGAGGTCGCCTGGCTTCGGCCGAGGTGGACTCGTCTCCGGGTGGCCACCTGGCGCAAGGCGGGGGGTCAGCCGACCTCAGCCTAGGTGGACCCCTCCTGGGTGGACACCTGGCGAGGTGGCAGAAGATCGCCTGGCTTCGGCCGAGGTGGACCCGTCCCGGGTGGCCACCTGGCGCAAGGCGGAGGGTCAGCCGACCTCGGCCGACCTTACTCGGGGCGGACTCCTCCGAGCCCGGGCGCAGATGAGTCGGTGGGGGAACTCCGCGCCGAACTCGACCTCGGCGGGAGCTGTTTGCTTCAGATAGTCGTCGGGCGGTGCGGTCTTGCCGACCCTAGCTTTGAGGACGTGGCGCTGATTCTGGCAGGGAAACTCGCACGTGGCTCGCTCGCATTCGGCGATACCTGAGCCTGGCCACGTCACTGTCAAGGCTGTAACAGTTGCCCCCCAGCCCGCCGTTCCGTCGGGTATCGTAAAACGGAACGTCGGGATTAATTGCAGACATGACGTGGGGAGGCGAAGATCTTGCATCATAATTGGCACGATCTCCATTCGTCGTGGCTCGATGTGGCTGAAGACCTATGGGGGGTCGCCACGCGTCGTCCACTTGCCCGTAATCAATGCGTCGCTTTGGGGCAGAGGCCGTTACTCTGCTAACGAGGCGACGGTGTCGGGCGTGCGCCCACGTGGCGACCATCCAGTGGTCCGAGGCGGAATGATGGGTACGGCTGCTGCCGGCTGAGTTTGAAAGGGAGGGGACTTTCCAGAACGAGGCCTTTTCCCTTGCTTCGTGGGCGGTTTGCTGCAGGCTAACAACTTCTGCCGCTCGCGCCCGTCTGTGCATTTTTGGGTGAGTGTCTTCTTCTCCTTCTCTAGCCCCCTTCCTCTCTCATTTCTTATTCAGTTTCTTCGTCCTTTCCTTCCCCATGGCGCGCCGTCGCCATGTCTCTTCTAACCCGGACGAGGCCGGTCCATCCCGCCGAGGACTCCATCTTTTTCCTCCTCGGATGAGGAGGTAATTCCAGAGGAGGTCCGCCGGCGCTTGCAACCCGGGGTGTCACTATTGGCATCCCCAGGGGGGTCCGGTCCCCTCCGGTTGCGCCTGCCGTGCCCCTCCGTTCACTCCCCGCCTTGGCTTCTCTTCCTGCTCCGCCACTTCTTCCCGCCGGTCCCTCCGGTCATGCCTCTACCATGACCGAAGGTGATCTTTCTCTGCTCCGGGATGCCTATGGCATCCCGGGATCTGTTCGTCTGTTTGCTCCGCGGTCCGGGGAGCGTGTCACCATGAGCGGCCCCGGCCGCATTGCCTTCTACGAAGACTTCCTCCTCGGGGGTCTTCGTTTTCCTCTGCACCCTTTTTTCCTTTCCTTTCTCAGCCATTTCCGGCTCGTCCCGGCTCAGCTGGCTCCTAATGCCATCCGGGTCATCTTCTCCTTCATTGTCTTCTGCCATTTCCACGGGTTCGTTGCCCGTTTTTCACTCTTCAGGGCCCTGTTCACCCTGAAGAAGTGCTCCACCGATGATGGCTGGTGGTACATTTCGCCCCGGCCTAGGTGTCTCCGGTTCGACCTCCCTTCTTCGGTCAAGGGATGGAAGAGCCGGTTTTTCTTTGCTTCGGTCGACGACGTCGACTGGGCTTGGAGCGAACCGGACCGGTCGCCGAACCGGAGTTCTCGAGTCGAGCCCGCGGACCAGGAGTCTTACAGCCAGCTCCTGAGTGACGTGGTCCCGCCGCTCGAGGTTCTGCTTTCTGAGTAGAATCTTTTTGAGGCCGGCATCAGTCCCATCCGGGAGACCGGTGAGATTTGGCCCCGCATTAACTCCTGCCCTTCCCCCCTCTCTTTTTAAGATTGAACTGTCTGACCTTCTGATTTCTCCACTTTGCAGGGATGAAGTTTTCCTTAGAGAATCTTCTGGAGGGAGCGGCCCAGAGGGAGGTCGTCGACGGGGACGAGCCCGTGGCGAAGAGGGCTCGCACAGAGACGAGCCGGGAGGTCGCAGCGGCGACCGCGCCCGGCCAGCTGCCGCTGTTTCTCCGCCCAGACCTTCTCAGGGCGGCGCCCCTGGCGCCTCGGCCCCACGACCTGGCAACGCCGCCGAGAGAGCTCCGGCGCCCGCCGCTCTGCCCATCGCCGGGCCCACTCCTGTCAGCAGCCCCACGGCACCGCCAGTGGCGACCGCCGGTCCGTCGGCTGTAGCTCCAGCAGAGGGGGCAGCTGCCGCGGGGATCGGCCCGAAGGGCCCGGCGCCGGTGATCTCGCACCGAGACTCGGTCATCCTCGACCGAGGACTGGCGGAGAAGTTGATGGAGTACGCTTCCACCGCCCGGGACCGCCGAGCTCGGGGCGGCCGAGATTACGCGGATGCGCTGCTCGGCATCCTGCCCCAACTCTTCACGGTAAGTCAGAGCTTTCCCTTCTTCTTCACTTCCAATCCGAGGGCTTCTGCCTTGATACTGACATGCGCTGTTTTTGCCTCTGCAGATCGGGAACGACGTCCTCCTACTGAGGAACTACCTCGTAGGGAACGCCAAGCGGGACTCCGATCGGGAGCTAAAGCTTGGCAAACTCGCGGCCGATGTGAAGGACCTGATGGACAAGGGGGCCGAGCTGCGAGCTGAGAAGTAGGCCCTCCAGTCCGACCTGACACGTTCCGAGGAGCGGAACAAAGAATTGGAGGCCTCCTTGGCGGAGGAGCGGACCTCCAACCAGCGCCGGACTGAGGAGGATGCGGCGGAGAAGGCCCGCCTGCAGGCCCATTCCCTGTTTTTGGAGCGCCAACGGGATGAGGCCCGGCGAGAGGTGGCCGCGGCGAAGGACCGGAGCTCCTACATCAACGGGCTCCTGGAGGCGGCGAAGCGGGAAGCGCAGGAGGCCGTCCCCAAGTTCCGGGCCTCCGACGAGTTCACGTCGGAAGTCCGGGAGGCCGCCGTGGACTCCTTCCTGAAGGGGTTCCGGATGTGCCGGGAGAAGGTGGGGGCCTTCTTCCCCCAGCTGGACTTGAGTGGGGTCGTCGTCGGCGGCAGGAAGCCGGGGAGCGAGAGCAGGGTCCCCGGCGCGACCCAGGCGACACCTCAGGCGACACCTGTGGCACCTCCGGCCGGCGATGCCGCGGTCCCGGCACAGCCCCAGGAGCCGGTCGTCGTGGAGGTTGAAGAGGTGGCGCCCGCACCTCCGGCGGACGGCGCCGACCCTGCGCCCCAGTGACCTTTACTTTGTATTCTCGCTGTCTTCGTCCTCTTCTTTTTTCTTGGGGGTTCCGGCCTGTCGGAGCTCCCAGTTTGTACTGAACACTTTGTAATGAAGACTCCTTTTTCATAAAAACTTGTCTATCATCTTTGCTTCTTTTTCTTCTTTGTTTGTTTGTGAGATGTCGGTCTGGGACACCTGAGATAACTGCAGGCCTGATCCTTCTATACTAAATCGAAGGACGGGTCTGCAGAGCCGTGTTGCGGCAAGGCAAGAATCCTGAGCAGGTCCGACTTTGGGCTGCCTTCATGCTTGCGCGGACAGCACAGTTCCTGCACCATCTTCTGGGCCGAAACCCGGGATCCTCCGGACTGAGCTCGATGCCGCAGGCTTTCTCAAACCTTGCGCGGCTTGCTGAGCCGTGCTCCGGGCTTGCGTGGGCGAAGCGGATTCGGCGCCACCTTCCAGGCCGAAACCCAGATCTTCCGGACTGAGCTCGATGCCGCAGGCTTTCTCAAACCTTGCGCGGCTTTGCTGAGCTGTGCTCCGGGCTTGCGTGGTCGAACTGGGTTCGACGCCACCTTCCAGGCCGAAGCCCAGGATCTTCCGGACCGAGCTCGATGCCGCAGGCTTTCTCAAACCTTGCGCGGCTTGCCGAGCTGTACTCCGGGCTTGCGTGGGCGAAGCGGATTCGGCGCCACCTTCCAGGCCGAAGCCCAGGATCTTCCGGACTGAGCTCGATGCCGCAGGCTTTCTCAAACCTTGCGCGGCTTGCTGAGCTGTGCTCCGGGCTTGCGTGGTCGAACTGGGTTCGACGCCACCTTCCAGGCCGAAGCCCAGGATCTTCCGGACTGAGCTCGATGCCGCAGGCTTTCTCAAACCTTGCGCGGCTTGCCGAGCTGTGCTCCGGGCTTGCGTGGGCGAAGCGGATTCGGCGCCACCTTCCAGGCCGAAACCCAGGATCTTCCGGACTGAGCTCGATGCCGCAGGCTTTCTCAAACCTTGCGCGGCTTGCTGAGCTGTGCTCCGGGCTTGCGTGGTCGAACTGGGTTCGACGCCACCTTCCAGGCCGAAGCCCAGGATCTTCGCAGGCCTCCTCGCTGAAGTTTAGAGAAGAATGTTTAAAGTGAAGAAGCTTTGTTCAAGGAGCCGGGAGCCTTACATCACTGGTAGTACATTCTCAGGTTCGAGGGGTTCCATGTCCGGGGGAACCTGGCACCTCCCAATTCTTCCAAGTAACATGCCCCGTGGGGGAGGGCTTCTGCTACCCGATAAGGGCCTTCCCAGTTGGGTGAAAGCTTGCCGCACTCTCGTGGCTGGGAGGCTTCTGTACGCCGGAGGACCAAGTCCCCGGGACGAAAAACCTTCGGCCGTACTCGGGAGTTGTAATATCTGGCTACACGTTGCCGGTATGCCGCCATTCGAATTCGGGCCTTGTCCCTTGTTTCTTCGAGGAGGTCTAGGTTGAGCATCATCCTGGCCGGGTTTTCTGTTTCGTCGTATTGTTCTACGCGCAGCGTGGGTATGCTGAGCTCGATCGGGATGACTGCCTCGGCCCCGAAGACGAGGTTGAATGGGGTTTCGTCGGTAGCCGTCCTTGGAGTGGTGTGGTATGCCCAAAGAACGCTGGGAAGCTCGTCGGCCCACCTGCCCTTGGCTTGGTCTAGCCGCGTGCGGAGGCCCTGAAGAATGGTCCTGTTCGTGACCTCAGCCTCCCCGTTGGTCTGGGGGTGCGCCACCGAGGTGAAGCGATGCTTGATGCCGAGGTCGTTGCAGAAATCCTCGAACTCTCGACAGTCGAACTGGCGTCCGTTGTCGGTAACCACGGTGTGGGGGAGGCCGAAGCGGCAGACGATGGACTTCCAGAAGAATTTGGCGACGTTTGCTTCGGTGATTCTTGCCAAGGGTTCGGCTTCGACCCACTTTGTGAAGTAGTCGATGGCCACTATCAGGAACTTCCGCTGGCCGGATGCCGGCGGGAATGGGCCAGAAGGTCCATTCCCCACTGGGCGAATGGCCAGGGGGCTGAGAGTTGAGAGATCGGGTTGGAGGGTTGCCGCTGTACCGTGGCGTGGCGCTGGCACCGGTCGCATCTCTTCACGAAGTCAGCGGCGTCCTCCTTCATCGTCTCCCAGAAGTAGCCTTGACGAAGGGCCTTGTATGCCAATGCCCTGCCCCTCACGTGGTTCCCACAGATGCCTTCGTGAATCTCCTGGAGCACAAGCTTGGCTTCTGCGGGTCCAATGCACTTGAGGAGGGGATAAGAGTAGGACCTTCGATACAGCTGCCCGTCCATCAGGACAAACCGCACGGCCTTCTTCCTGATGAGGCGAGCCGCGTCTCGGTCTTCCGGCAGAATGCCGTCGGTGATGTACGCGGCGTACTTGTCCATCCAGCCGGGCTCTTGGCTGACCTGATGGACCCCCGCCGGTGCTTCGAGGCTTGGGACTTCGAGTCGCTCCACATGAGCGCGTCCCAGCATTGTGTCTGGCAGAGTCGCCAATCGAGAGAGAGCATCCGCGCGGGCGTTCTCCCCGCGGGGGATATGAAAGATGTTGAAGCGCCGAAACTTGGACGCGCCCGCCTTGACGAGCTCCAGATACTTCGCCATCTGGGGGTCGTGAGCGCGTACTCCCCGGACACCTGCCCCGCCACGAGCTGGGAGTCAGTGAAAGCTCTGAGGTTGGTCACGCCCAGCTCGCGGGAGACCCTGAGTCCGGCGAGAAGCGCCTCGTACTCCGCTTGATTGTTTGTCGCGGGGAACTGGAAACGGAGCGCACATTCTGCGACGACCCCGTCGCCGTTGGCAAGGATGAGCCCAGCTCCGCTCCCTCCGGAGTTTGAGGCTCCGTCTACATGGAGGATCCAGGCGTCCTCTCCGGGCTTGTTGGCGCCGACCTCCATCGGCTGGGCCGAAGAGTCCTCCTCGGGCTCCTTGCCCAAACCTGCGCATTCGACCAAGAAATCGGCCAGCACCTGTGCCTTCATTGCCGACCTCGGTCGGTATGTAATGTCGAACTCGCTGAGTTTCAGTGCCCATTTGGCCAATCGCCCCGAGGTGTCGGGTCGGCTGAGCACCGCTTTCAGCGGTTGGTCCGTCAAGACGGCGATGGGATGCGCTTGGAAATAGGGCCTGAGACGCTGGGCAGATACTATCAGCGCAAAAACGAGTTTCTCGGGCCGGGAATACCTGAGCTCCGCGTCCCGGAGGAGTTTGCTGGTATAGTACACCGGTCGCTGGATCCCGTGGTCGTCGGTTCGGACCAGGACAGAGCTGACGGCCTCCGGGGTAACGGCCAAGTAGAGGGTAAGCTCCTCCCCTTCCTCGGGCCTGGACAGCAAAGGTGGTGATGCGAGCGTCTTCTTCAACTCCTCGAAGGCCTGCTGGCATTCCTCGGTCCAGGCGAAACCATTCATCTTCCTCAGCACCTTGAAGAAGGGACGGCAGCGGTCCGCCGACCTGGAAATGAAACGGCTAAGGGCCGCAACCCGGCCGGTCAGCTGCTGCACTTGTTTCTTGGAGGCTGGCTGCTCCATGTCCAGGATAGCCTGGACCTTCTCCGGGTTGGCCTCGATTCCTCTCTGGGTCACCATGAACCCTAGGAACTTTCCGGCGGAGACCCCGAAGGCGCACTTCGCCGGATTCAGCTTCATCTGGTGGAGCCGGAGGTTGCCGAACGTCTCTGCCAGGTCGGCTACGTGGTCCGAGTCAAGTTTGCTCATCACCAGCATGTCGTCCACGTACACCTGCATGTTGCGGCCTATCTGGTCTTTGAAGACTTTATTGACCAGACGTTGGTACGTCGCCCCCGCGTTCTTGAGGCCGAAGGGCATCATCCTGTAACAGAAAGTCCCGCGATCAGTTATGAAGGCGGTACGCTCTTCGTCCTCCGGATTCATCCGGATCTGGTTGTATCCGGAGAAAGCGTCCATGAATGACAGGAGACGGTGTCCCGAGGTGGTGTCGACCAGCTGGTCGATCTTTGGCAGAGGGAAGCTGTCCTTCGGGCAAGCTCGATTGAGGTCGGTGTAGTCCACGCAGATCCTCCACTTACCGCTGCTCTTCTTTACCATGACCACATTTGCTAACCAGCTGGGGTATTGGACTTCTCGGACGAAACCGGCGGCGAGAAGTTTCTCTACCTCCTCGTCGATCGCCTTCTGCCTCTCCATGGCAAAGCTTCTCTTCTTCTGGCGGACCGGGCGGCTGCCTGGGTCCACGTTCAGGCTGTGCATGATAATCTCGGGCGGAATACCGGCATGTCGACCGCCGACCAGGCGAACACATCGGCGTTGGCACGGAGGAACTCCAGCAGGCGGGTTCGTTCCTCTTCGGGGAGCTGGGCCCCAACTTGCACCGTCTTCAGAGGGTCTGAACCAAGGGGAAAGGAGAGCAGGCGCTCTACGGGCCCTCCCCTGGGTTCCTTTTCTCTTAGGTCGAGGTCCTCGACCTCGCGGGCGAGCTCTGCGCCCTTGATGCCCGGGATTGTCTGCAGGCAGAGCGGGACTGGCTGGATCGTCCCCTTCATTTCCCCGAACCCGAAAGGCGTGGGGAACTGCACCAGCAATCTCCTTGTGGAGATAGTGGCGTCTAGTCGGTTGAGCCCCGGTCGCCCAAGGATGGCGTTGTAAGGGGAAGGGATCTTGACTACAGTGAAAGTTACCATGATGGTCGCCTGCCGAGGTGGGGATCCGGCGGTAACTGGGAGAGTGATCTCCCCTTCGACTCCCACGGAGTCCCCTGTAAAACCTACCAGTGGGGTGTGCACTGGCTTTAGCTGGTCGAGAGACAAGTTCATCCGAGAGAAAGCGTCATAAAAAAGTACATCGGCCGAGCTTCCACTATCCACCATGATTCGATGTACAGGGTGTTTCGCGATGGTCATTTCGACCACCACGGCATCATTGTTTACATTGTCATTAGACTCCCCTCCCTTGGGAGGGGTTGCATTCTCCGGGACTTCCCGGGCTCTCTTCTCTGCTCGGCCAGATCCGCGTGAGATCATGCCCACGGGCCTCTCTGTTGGCCGGTTGTCGATCGCAGGACAGGTGGCAAGGCCGCGAGCGGCTGCTTTTCGGAGGGAGCCTCGTTCTTGACGAACTTCCGGAGGTATCCCCTCCCGATCAGCTCCTCGATCTCCCGCTTCAGGTGGCGGCACTCCTCTGTGTCATGCCCGTGCTCGCGGTGGAATTGGCAGTACTTTGATTTGTCTCGGGCTGCCCTCGGGTTCTGAGGTGGAGGTCGACGGAGATAACGCTCGCCCTCGATTTCCATAAGGATTTTGGCTCGAGGTGCGAGGAGAGGGGTGTACCTCCGCTCGGGAGCAGATTCGGCCCTCGGCCTTGGGTTCGGGCGAGGGTCGACTGGTGGCCCGGGCCTCCGAGCTCCCGGGGCGTCTCTCGGGGTCGACTTCTTCAAAATCTTCCCGTCCAGCTCTCGACGGGTGCGGTCGGCCTCCTCCGCTCGGATGTACTTGTGGGCGCGGAGGAGGAGCTCGGAATACGTCCTGGGCGGCTTCTTGTCCAGGGAATAGGTCAGGCGGGACGTCTTGAGCCCGCGCTTTAGAGCCAGCATGGCGACGGGCTCGTCTAAGCTGTAGATCTCCAGGGCCGCGGTCTTAAACCGGGCGATGTAGTCACGGAGCAGCTCCTGGTCCTGCTGGCGGACGGAGAAGAGGCTGTCCACCTCCCTTGGCACCTTTCGACAAGCGTCGAAATGCGCCACAAACTTTCCTTCCAGCTGCTGGAAGGAGCGAATGGATCCGGGCTCGAGACGGGCGAACCAGACTCGGGCGGCCTTCCGAAGGGTTGCAGGGAAGGCGATGCACAGAAGGGCGTCGGTGGCGCCCTGGACCCTCATGAGAGCTTTATAACTCTCCAAATGGTCCAGGGGGTCGGTGGTCCCGTCGTAAGGGTCCACCTGTGGCATGCGGAACCGTTTCGGGATCGGTTCCGCCTGAATTTCTTCGGAGAAAGGGGGGCGGGAGTCGTAGCCCGCCGGGTCAGCTGACGAGTTCTGCAGGTCGGCAAACCGTCGGGCGAACTCCGCCAACTTGCGCTCGTGCTCTTCTAGGCGCCTCTCGGCCTGGCGCCTGATGGCTTCATCGGTGGAGTCTTCCACCGAGACTGCGTGTGAGGGAGGCGCCGATTGGTCTCGGCGCGGGGTCCGGACCCGGCGTCGCTTGCTGCGATGCGCCGTCTCGGCCCCATCGGCCGGGGATCGACTCTCGTGATCCTCCGAGCCGGAAAAGTCTTTCTTCGGGGGAGCTTGGCGGCTCTCTCGGGGGTTGGAGATGGCTTGCGGATGGGACGGCCTGCCCTGGATTGAGCGCAGGCTCCCACGCTGTCCCGCGACCCGAGCCGCGGGGGTCCCTGGCTGCGGCTGAGTGGCCAGGGACCGTTGCTGATGCTGGAGCTGTCGGACCGCTGAGGTCAAGGTCTGCAGCTGCTGGACGATGGCCGCAAGGGATCCGTCCGCCGGGGTAGGCTGCTGCATAAGAGGAGGGGGAGCCGGAAGCTCCCGTTCGGGGGTGTGGCCCCCCGGTGGGGAGTGGGCTTCTCCCACATGGCTGGTGGATGCCTCGCGACCACGAGTGACCACCATTGCTAGAGAGCGTGACACCTGCAAAAAGCTGGTTCCCACTAGGGGTTAGTGTCCTGCCCCCCTACCTGGCGCGCCAATCTGTTGCCGTCCTCGTCGCCGCGCCCGTGCCGAGGATCAACCGATCCTCCCTGACCGCCTGGCAAGGGAGCCTCCCTTCCTGCGAGAAACCTGCAACAAAGGGGTTAGAGGACCCTGGCCGGGGATTCCGGCGAGGGGGCTCCGACGGTCAAGTCAGTAGACGACGTGGGGGAACAGACTCTCACTCCCAGGCCCTCTAAAGGGTCCCAGGTTTGGAGAGTTAACTCGTGAAGGGGAAGCGCCGGGGACCGGAATCTCGGCTGGGCCTGCCTGCCGAGCTCGCGTCCAGTATTCCCCTCTCGGGATCTCTGGCTTCTTTCTCGGAGCGAGGCCTTGTGCCGGTGCTTCCTTCTTGTCCCCAGGCTAGTTGGCTTACCTCGCAGTCTCCGGATCCCTCCTCCTTTATCTCCCTCCGTTGTGTGCTTTCCGTCGTGTGCTTGTCCTTTTCCTCCTCGAAAACTCCTCTCCCCTGTCTTCCTTTCTTTTCCCTTTTTGGTGAAGGAGGCCAGGCGGCTTTCCGACCTCGTCCACCGGGCCCAGCAGGGAGAAGGCAAGGACAGAAGAGAAAAGGAGGAGGGGGGCGGCGCTGGCAGAGCGGCCAGTCGTCAGGCTTCGGGCTCCGTGAGAGTGCTCTTTTCCCCGAGGGTGGGCGCCATCCGTTTACGGGGCCCGTTCCGTCAGGATCGGGTCTCTCGACTGCGGGACCTTTCGGGCCAATGTAAGTGACGTTCCGCGTGCCGCCGCCCTCCGTACGGGACGCCGTCTGGGGTACGGCCCGAGGGATGGCCTCGGGACCTGTGGCTTTCCCCGGGGGCCTCTCCGTACGAGCGGTCTGACCTCGGCTGAGTTGGACCTGTCTCCGGGGGCCAACTGGCGAGAGGCGAGGGATCGGCCGACCTCGGCTTAGGTGGACCCCTAATGGTGGACACCTGGCGAGGTGGCAGGAGGTCGCCTGGCTTCGGCCGAGGTGGACTCGTCTCCGGGTGGCCACCTGGCGCAAGGCGGGGGTCAGCCGACCTCAGCCTAGGTGGACCCCTCCTGGGTGGACACCTGGCGAGGTGGCAGAAGATCGCCTGGCTTCGGCCGAGGTGGACCCGTCCCCGGGTGGCCACCTGGCGCAAGGCGGAGGGTCAGCCGACCTCGGCCGACCTTACTCGGGGCGGACTCCTCCGAGCCCGGGCGCAGATGAGTCGGTGGGGGAACTCCGCGCCGAACTCGACCTCGGCGGGAGCTGTTTGCTTCAGATAGTCGTCGGGCGGTGCGGTCTTGCCGACCCTAGCTTTGAGGACGTGGCGCTGATTCTGGCAGGGAAACTCGCACGTGGCTCGCTCACATTCGGCGATACCTGAGCCTGGCCACGTCACTGTCACGGCTGTAACACATGCCATAATTTTAAAGATCCAAATATGGTGAAAACCAAAGTCCTCCATTGTCTTAAAGAGGAAGGTCCAATCAACACAGTCATATGCCCTCTCCATATCTAGCTTTATAGCCATTAGACTATGTCGCTGAGATGCTCGGTGAAGATCGTACATAAATTCCTGAGCAATAAAATATTATAAGAAATATTGTGACTCCTAATAATGCACCATGCTCCGGGCTAATCAGCTGAGGGAGAATATTTTCATCCTGTTCGCCAACAACTTGGCGCAAACTTATAAAGAGTATTACAGAGGCTGATCGGCCAAAAATGAGATGGCTGGGATGGATTAGAATGCTTGGGAATGGGGGCGATATAAGTTTGCTTTCAGTTAAAAGGTATAATAGTAGTATTAAAGAAAAGTTGAACAGCAGCAACCATAGTATTATTAAAGAAAAGTTGAATAGCAGCAACCATATCAACCCGAAGAATATCCCAGAAGGCCCGGAAGAAAAATGGAGGGAAGCCATCAAGGCCCAGAGCTTTATCCTCCACTAGGGACCAGAGTGCTGATTTTATTTCCTTCTCAAGTACCTGAGTCAGAAGTAAAGAATTCTGGATAGCAGAACTGAAGTCTAGGAAGGAAATAAAGAAATAGAAGAAGAGATGTAGAAGGAACGGTCCACCTGGCAGTGAAATAATGGAGCAATTCTCTTCTAATATCAGCTTCATCCTCGATCCAGCCCGCCTGATTAGAGTATAGAGCACGGATCCTATTAGTATGTCTCCTGATGATAGTGGCATGATGGAAATACCGGATGTTTTCGTCCCCCTCTCGTAGCCATTGAACCCTAGATTTTGTCTCCAGAGTACCTCCTATTTCTGTAATACGGAATGATGACGAGCAAGGAGACTCCGCAGGGCTTCCAAGTCCATATCATATAATAATCCATCGGTATCCTCCTTGACCTGCAAAGAAAGAATAGAGGTTTCACAGATTTGAGATGGTTCATTAGATTGCCCACCTCCACCCAATTCCACCAAAGCAGCCATCTCTTAAGAAGATCCAATCTCCTGGATTTCCTATAAGCAGCATCATCCCGAACTGGCATTCTCCAAACCTCCCTAGTAATATCCTTCACCTTAGGATAAGAAAGCCATAACTTCTCAAATCTGAAAGGCACCGATTTCTGGAAGAGATATTCAAAGATAATAGAATAAGAGCATGATCCGAAGTGATCCAGCTAAGATGGCGAATAGTGTGATCCAGAAATAGGGAGATCCAAGGAGTAGCATAGTATCTATCCAATCTCTCCCACACTCTGGCTTATCCAGAGCGATTATTACACCAGGTATAGCAAGGACCTAGGAAACCTAAATCCATCAGACCATTTTCCTGAATGAAGTTGGAAAACTTCCTAGTGCCCACATCTTGGCCAAAAGGTTTACCTCCCCGCTTATCCTCTAGCCTATTAATAAAGTTGAAGTCCCCAGCAACCACTGTCGAGATCCCCTGATCAATCAAGACTGACGCTTCCTCCCAGACCGTTCTTCTCTCTCTGTACGATGTGCTTGCATAGATGCCATAGAGGAGCCAAGAGGGCTGGTCTTGCTCAAAAACAACAATAGCAACTAGTTGAGTGGAGTGGTTGAAGACATCGACCCTGACTGAAGTCATGTCTCAATTGACAATTATACCACCAGCAAGGCCCTGGGAAGGCACAGAGAAAAATCCCCAATCTCTAGGGAGACGATGCCTGAGGCCATCAAGACTAGGACCATAAATCCTAGTCTCCAGCAACACACAAATCTGATGGTTATACAACTGAAGGTACCTGTGATAAGTAGATAAAAAGGAGAGTTTTTTAGGCCCCCTAACATTTCATACAAATGTTTTCATAATACAAAGTCAAACATAAGGATCGGACCTTGTCCGCCTCAACCCCTTGCACAGCAATCGAAGATTTCTTTATCCCAGGAATCTTTCCCCCTTCTTTCATTGCATCATTGATGTGACCCTTCCCTCATGTGTTGCCTTCCATTGAGTCTAGAGCCTGTTTGACCCTATCACAGACCATGCTGTGATCCTCCTGAGAAGGGTCCCCCAATCCAGAAAGATCCTCAGGGCTCTTAGGTTCAGAGGGCTTAGAAGCACTAGTACTTTTCTCAGAGACAACAGCACCCCCAACAAGCATGGCCTCAGTCTTCCGGGGTCCCCCCACCTCCCCTCCTGACTTCTTAGATCCCCCCAATGCCCCTTCTGGTTTTAGATCTCCCCCTCGGATGCCTCCACACACCTAGCCAATCCCAGCAAAAGGCACCTTCGGCAGGACAAGCTTCCCTAAAATAGACAACGGCCCAACCTCCTTCCCAGATCCCAGCTAAGAATCAGAACCCTGCAGACCAGGAAGAAGTCCGACCCTTTCCCCAGCCCCCATGGCAGCAGATACCCCTGCAATCCCAGAGAACCCAGCTACCTCCCCTGTACCCAACATCACCCCAGAGGACCCAGCACCGACCAGCTGCCGGTTACCTCGCATAGACCCAAACTCCCCTGAGTGCCCTGTCCCCAGGAAAGCTTGCGGGACCACTGCCACATCCCGGACCCCCTTCCCCTCCTCCAATCTTCCTGACTCAGAGAAAGACACGAGGCCAGGAGGGTCCCCCAGCGTAGCACCCCCAGTAGAAAGCCCTGAGCCCTCGACTTTCTGCACAACCACCTCCCTATCCACCCCCAGTTTTCCCTCAACCCTTTGTCATTCCTTTTTCACCTCCTTCTTCCTACCCTCAGGGGGCCCGGTAAGAGCAAGCATAGGCACAATGCTTTGACCTCCCTATTTTCCACCATCATTCACATCCACAGGAGGAGTAGGGAGGCTAACTTGGTTAGACGGGGCCAAGATGGACTTGAGAGAGGAGGGAGAAGATGACCTTGAGGGACTCCTGCTTCGCTTAAGGGAGACAATGCCATATTCAACCATCTATTGATCCTTGTAGCCCTCTTCGGGAGGAATGAGTTGCATACTATCAGCCAAAACAGCAAAGAAGCCTCCTACTTCCTTCTGAGATCCCCCACCCTCGGATAGGTCAGAGGCAGAGGTTTCCGACGACCTCCTTCGAGCGACTTTAGAAGGCTTTTGCTACCCCTCAGAGTCAGGTGGCGAACTAGGGGTAGAGGAAAGACGAGTAGGAGAAGACCGAGTGGGGATGGAAGGCGGTGGATCAGACTAGGACACCGGGGCCTTACCTCTGTCTGAAGCCACAGCAGTCTTCTCGGAGGAACCCTTCGGACGAGGTTGGTGCACCCTCGTCGTAACAAGCCACAATCCAAAGGGGAGTTTCTCCCCCTCTGCAGGGATGTTGGGCCCCTTAGCACTGGAGTCTCGAGCCAGGCCGGCTGCCACCCCTGCTCCTCAACAAGGTTGTCAGGGCACAGGCCTGAGATCCGAGCTGCAGTCCTCATGTGTTCATCCCTAAAGTTGTAGACTTCGAGCAATGCCCCATTCTCTCACGGAGGAAGCACACTGATGGCAGGTTTTCGTAAACAAATTGCTGTCAAAAGACGGTATCCCTCTCTTGAATCAGAACCCCTGGGAGCAGCGGCTTCGAAGCATCAATCTCCATGCGAACCCGCGCGAAGCCTGTTTTCCTCATCAAATCTGTGAAGTTATCTAGGAAAAGGGGAGTGCCTGCCTCCCCTGCCACAGCCATGATTGCCGAAGTCTCCCAGTACTCTAGAGGCAAGTCCAGCAATTTCATCCAAACGACGGTTCTATTGACCGGACTTCTTCCCGGAAGGAAATCTATCTGCCATGGTGCTAGCGCCATCAACTGACCACCCACATACCACGGCCCGGCTTACAAAACCTTGGCACGTTCCTCCTTCGATCCTACCCAAACCACTACATGATCCTCCTCCACAGAGAAGACCTTTGGTTCGGTGGTCAACTGCAGCTTAAGCCGAACCTCCTTCGCCACTCGAGTCGACGGTACTCGATGTTCGAGACTTCAGAAAATAATGGCCAGACCTTCCCACTTGCGTCGAGACTCATCGAGCAACGATTCCGGCATCACCGGCACCTTGGAGAAACTCTGCTGGAGGTGCTCGACTTCCTCCTCCGATGACTTATACAAAGACCACTGCGGCACTCGTGGCGGACCATGCACGATCTCCGCCCATGACCACTCATTCCCTTCCTTCCCTTCGAATCCGGAAGCTCCGGATCTTCGATCATCACCTAGATGAGCCATTAGTTGGCCTAGTTATCTCGATTCTGAAATCCTGACCCACAAAACCCTGATTCCTTTACCTAAAACTAGGAAAGATAATGGTACGGAAATTAAAAGACTCCGATCGCACGAAGCTTTGACATTATTCCGAGGCCTCTGAAGCTCTGGCATTCATCATTTGAATCTTCTCATTTCAACCCGTTTGAAATGTGAGTGTCATTTCGCCGCAGTAGAGTCGACGAGTTGAGCAGAACAAGCCGTCCAAGGAATGGGGATCTTCCCATCCACAAAACTCCCAAAGTACAAAAGTGGACTCCACCATTGAAATACCCAGTGGTCACGACACCTGTACCAAGTCCATCGACATTATCTTTCTCACCGCCAATCTTTCCTTCATCCCACAACAATAACTATTGCCGCTAGTCAAGTTCACACATAATCCGGGATTGGGTAAGACCGGGTTTAAGTTGTGTGCCGTTGCTCTCTCTACTTTTCCAAGTGACATTGCACAAACAAGACAAAAGGGTAGCTAAAATGTCAGCGACCAATAGGTAGAAATCTAAACAGAGTCAAAATTTTAGACTCGAAGGATTCAAACCATAGAGGTTTTAGGTACCCCCAAAGTCCCAAAAATCAAGATGTCCAAAGTTAGGTATTGGTAAGGTAACAGGGCATTAAATGTTGGTTACCCTAATTTAAAGTCTAGGTTGGAGATCCAGTATTTTAAAGAGAGGTTAATGGGTTGTTGAAGGAGATAGGGGTTTGGCCGTGAGTGGCGATTTCTTCTTTTCTAAGATGATCTAAAGTGAAGTTTTGGAAGGGCTGGTGACCTAAAACATCAGGCAAGCGCTGACGTGCTCACGTTCGTTTGCATTACAATGTTTGTTGGTTTTCAAAGAAAAATACCCAAAGTCTGATGAAAGAAATTATATTCTGCATTATATACACCATGCCATCAGTGTACCATGAGAATAAACCGAGATGGGATCTATGGTTGGCGATCCAAGAAGAGCACTTGATGCATGAGGCCCCTAGAAATTCATTGGTGTGGTGCAACGTAAAACTTCTTGTTTAAAAGAAACCAGGATTTTATTGGACACTGACTATAATGAAACTTAACACAAAAATTTCTACGGTTCCTTTTAGAGTTTACGTAAAACGTTTGGTCACATGCTCCCTTAGCAGCCAATAAAAATTAAGAAGAAAAAAACAAAGGTTTTATGGACATGTTACCGAGACCAAAACTTATTGAGAAAGAATATTTGTGGTTTCTATTTCCCTCAGTTTGCTGTGGTTCTAAGCATATCCGTGGATCAGCTACAAGGTGCAAACCAAAAGAATACTGTAGCCCAAATTCATGCAGAGAAAAGTAAGTTGGTCTGCATGAAAAGAAAGCTGACATTTTAACTATTTTGTTTACCTGATCATTTCCTTTTGTCTATTTCTACTTGGAAAATATAGGAAAGCTTTTTAGAAATCACCAAGTACATACGTATTCTTACATCTAAGAAGATCAGTACTTGACTGCTACTACTTATTAGAGATTCAATTTTTGGTTCTATAAAGAAGTTTTTCTTTCTCTAACCCCAAATTCTGGCTGCTTTCTTGAGCTATCTGTTGTCTGATACAATTTAGTCCAAGCATTGTTCCACCTAAATCATTTTTAAAACATGAATTTAACCTCTTTTTACGTACATGTCAAGAAGTATGGAGCAGAGGATTGTGGTTATTTCCTTAAAATAAAATTATTTAATCTCCAACGGAAGAGAAGCTAGAGAAAAATTTGTAGAAGTGCAGAAGAACAAAGTAGTAAATAATTTAACTTTTCCATTCAGCACGTCGTGCCACTTTGTTAAAGAAAAATAAAATAAAGTAGACTGTCTTTTTTTTTTTTTTTTTTTTTTTGGTGAAGAAAGTAAGAAAACACTTCATCTCGGGAACTTTACTTCTTCTTTTTTTTTTCTCCCTTTTTTTTTTTGGAAAAAAAAAAAATCCACTGCCTCCCATTAATGGTGTGTATGCTATAGATTAGTGCACGTCGAGTAGCCCCGGTCAGAGTCAAAATGGGAGGCCCATAATATGAGACATTCTTTCGTATATTTGCAGTAGAAAATAGAATCTTATGTCGATAATATTTATATAATTTAGGCTTTGGATTAACACACAAAGTCCAGCCCAAGCTATTCAATGGAAGCCTGATCAAGACCCAATCTCCGAAGGCCTAATTCCTCGAGTCGAATGACAGTTTCCTAAAATGATATAGACGGGTCATAAAAAGGAGATTAGTTAGCCTTTTATAATTAACTTTATTATAACCTCTCCTTCTCCTACCAACAAAAAAAGCTTTATCCAAGGCTCTCTCCGATCTCTCCCTTTCTCTCTCTCTCTCCTTCCCCCAACCAAAAAGCAACGCTTTATCTTGTCATCCTTCGTGGCTAATGACAGATGAGTGATATATTTAAAGAGTAATATTACATAATTAAGAAAATATAGGAAAATTAGTGTGGAGTCTCCATCGGCCATCCAATATCGATCAGACAGCGTCGGCATCATGCTAGTGCCACCATGTACCCTTGTTGCACCATCTTCCACCTTAGAGTTGTGGGCCTGTGTCTAACGACCACCCAATCCTAATCAAATGGGTGCCTCTGTCCGATCATGGCCCTTTTCTTGTAACCCCGGGGAAAAAAAGATATATATGGTGATATTTCCATCCACCAAGTTCTATGTATCTATACCAGCATTTGTTGAAATGTAAGCATTAAATTAAACATGGTAGAATGTTTTATATCAAAGTTACATAAAGTCCTGTAGACCCCCCTTTTCATGTGTCCCTGTGCAATAGGGTTTGGTAAGGAGAGAATCTGGAGTGTGAGGCCTGACCATTGGTAAAAACAGCTCCTATATATCAGCAATGTGAACTCCCCCCATCTTTATATAAATATTTGGCAACTCTTTCTTTGAAAGCAGTAGCTAGGGAAGCCGTGGAAAAGAAATTCCACCAATAAAGAGGAAGAGAGGGAGCTAGAGAGATGGGTCGAGGGAGAGCTCCATGCTGCGAGAAAGTTGGGCTGAACAAGGGCTCATGGACGCCGGAGGAGGATATGAGACTCATGGCCTACATTCAGAAGTATGGTCATGGAAATTGGCGAGCTCTTCCCAAACGAGCAGGTGTCTCTTCTTCTCCATTTCTATTGATTTTCAACATTGATATCGTGCGTAACAATAAGGATGCAAGCTTAATCTTTGGTTAATTCTTAGAAAATGAACAGAATTAATTCTTTTACGGACGATAGAACAGGATCATGAGATGAACTGAGACGGGTCTTAGTTTTGTTCCGAGTTCTGACAGGTTTGCTGCGATGCGGAAAGAGTTGCCGTCTCAGGTGGATGAACTACCTTCGGCCTGACATCAAGCGCGGAAACTTCAGCAAGGAAGAAGAGGAAACCATAATTAAGCTACATGGCTTGCTTGGAAACAAGTATGATATATGTTAAGCTTATCCCAATTAATTAGCATGCTCAAATTTATGTTCAAATAACAATAAGCATTACTTGGCTTTCTAAAAAGTAGCTTTGATTTAGGCCTAACTCGATGCAATGTTGCTTTTAGATGGTCGAAAATAGCGTCTTGTCTGCCAGGAAGAACTGACAACGAGATCAAGAATGTGTGGAACACGCACTTGAAGAAGAGGCTCCTGTCCAAAGACCGAAGCCAGAAGACCGACAAGCTCGAAGAGACGCCGAGCTTGTCTTCCTCCACCACCTCCCACTCGTGCTCCGATCAGGTGGAAGGCAAGAGCGACAGCGAGCACACCAATCCAAGCGTAGACTCAGCCGATCCCTCGGAGGATAAGATCGAGATTCTCATCGAACCCAGCATGGACATGTGGGTCATGCTAGCGGATGATGCTCTCCCGAGCTCGTCTCCAAAAACCGACAACGAGGACAAAAACATGTCGGAGCTGCAGGCAGAGCAAAATTCTTTTTTAGATTCCTTAGCAACCGATGGCAGTACCAGCGGAGGAGGACAACCGCTCGACGACATTGATACGAGGGAGGCCAAGAAAGATCCTTTGGAGATCCCTGATGTACCCATCGAACCGGAGCTCTGGGACATGATCCAGGACGGCGATGCCGGATTGTTTAGCCCGGAAGTGGGGGCCATGGTGGAGCTTGGAGTTCACGGGGATCCAGAAAGTTTGGATGAGGATCCAGGCAGAGGACAGGGGAGCAGAATTTGGGTGGAGTACTTGGAGAAGGAGCTTGGCTTGTGGGGAGCGAGTGATGACAACCCGGAGTGCCTCGTGGGTCCCTGGGCCGAGATGGAGGGAGATCCCGTGTCCCGTTATTTTCAAAAGGGCCCCTCTCCCCCATCTCCCTTAGATCTCCATGACTTGAAAGTGTCCTAGTTAGTACATTGTTATGAGTCCAAGGGTAGGTTAGATCTCACACAGAGGTGTATATTTAGAAAGCCATGGGTGTTGGACACATTCCTAACCTTTGATTAAAGAGTCAAAGTTGTAGGTGCTTAAATTTGTACTTAAATGCTACCGAGGATGATGCGAACTCATGTTACATGTGATGCTTGTTCTTTCATCCATCACCATGCCGTCAATTTTGAATCGCTGTTCTTTGTATTTTCCTTTTCCACGCAAGAGAATGCTGACAGTAAGCATGGATACTAAGAAAATGCATCCCATAATAGTAATCGAATCAACATCATGAACTAAATAATTCCACGCTCGCGGTCTATTTAAAATATTAACTGCTATGGTTTCATGGTGACCAAAAACAGGATCATCGTACGTACATTAGCTATCGTAAATATGAGTGTCATAATCTAATTTTCTGAGTACTCTTTCAAAGAAAATGAAATCTTTTCAGGAAACTCTATAGTTGATCTTTCAGCTTAATTTTTGGATATTTTGGTTTTTAATTCCTACAGATATATTTATTCTAGATTAGTTTAATTTTGCCAATTTACCCCCCCCCCCCCCCCCCCCAAAAAAAAAAAAAAAAAAAAAAGAAGTCTAGCCTCTAATTCATCAACAAACATGCTTTGTTGCAAAATATACTTGAAACCTTCCTGCATCACTAAATTTGTTTCTTTTCTTTTCTGATGGAAATTGGAGGAAGGACGCCTCCCCCAGCTTTATTGCTAATTTTTTTCGATGATTGATAATTTTTTGTAAACGATAATTAATCTGGGGCTTTGCAAGGTGTCGAACTCATAAACATGATTATGAATGTCTAAATAATGCACACTTAATTTGGAAGTCCATGCCAGTTGGCTGGAATCTATGGTTGGTGAAAATTTTATTCCCATTGGCATCGAAGCCAACATAATTTGGAATGTAAAAAACTCTCAGGATAATATGTGCATCCATTAAAGAATCCACCATAAAATAAAATAAAATAAAGAGGTAGCAATGGTAGCAAAAAATAATCTGCCAAGTTCCTTCCACCTTTTGTGCAAGTATTGAAAAGATTCCGAGCAGTCCAAGTGAAGTGTTCTTTGGAGTCATTTGTTCCATACCTCACGGCAGTTGTCTTGGTGCTGCACCAAACCAGGACAATCGGTTGGCAATTTTTTTTTTTTTTTTTGGTAAGGAAAAAGGATATGGGGGATAAATCTTTTTTGAGTTTGTTCTTTTTGAATATAAAGAGAACGTTAAGCCTCTTCGTAGATTCTGCATGTTGAAATCAAGCACGGAACTAAGTAGGTCTGAACCTTGGTTTATCGTGTCCAACAATAGACTGGTTGGATAAATTTGGCTTTCATTTTGTTCACCACATTGTTTGCAGAGGATGCCATGTTTGAAAGATTTGAATCTCAATAGCGAAGATTTCAACATAAACATTTATATCAAATTGATGGTGCTGGATGAAATGAACATTTAGGAAATTTTTGCATACTGGGGATCATATGCTGCATGCTTGAACAATATGCTAAGCTAATGTTCCCTTGAACGATAATATATATATAAAAAAAGCTAAGCTAATTAATGGAGCGAAGGGTTATTTGAGAGGAAGGAGAGTGATACATTAGAAGCCTTCAAATCTTGCAGTACTCTGTGTTTTCAAGGATGTTTGTCTCCTTGTTTCGAGAAAAAAAATTTGGTCTAATGATGTAACATTGCAAAGTGTGGATTTTTATTCATGTCTGAACTGCTTTGAACCAGTCCACTCCTCCTTTTGCTTGGAAATGAATTTTCTTCAGACCGAGGTCCGTAGATTTTTTTTTTTTTTTGGTAAATGGTGTGCAATGCTTCCATCATTATTTTTCTTAGTAGAAAATCAAATATAAAACAAAGACTACCAGGGTTGGGTTTAGTGGTCATATACCTAGAAATTAAATACTAAGAATTTGAATAATTGCAGCACTAGAAGGTTTCCTATCATTGTCTCTCATAAAAAAGGTAATTCAAAAAAATAGGTTCCTTTCATTATCATTATTTATTGTTATAACAAAAATAACTATAATTATTTATCCCAATCCGCTGGATTAGAAATGGAAGGGAAATAAATTATTATTATTATAATAACTATCATATTTTATTATTTTTTTGCCTAAACTATTATTCATCAAATAAAAATTGCTTTATTAATTTGCAATCTAGCATAGAGACTTAAATTCAAAATATTATTTTAGTCCAATGAACAATATAGAAAGATAAGTATATCCTGTTATAAAATACGCATACTTAACGAAAAATGCAGAGAAAAGGGTTCATTTTATAGTGCATGAGGACTACGGGGGGGTGGCAGGGCTCTCAAAATTGTCACAGAAGTCATTATAACGTCAAAGACTGAGCTCATCTTAAACCTCGTGGGATACCCCCCTCTCTCTCACACATTATGCGAAACCTTTGTAAAATCAATCTTCTATAAAATCTTAGTTTTCACCATCCATGTTTTTTGTTCTCCAGCAAGGTGGTGACTTTTACTCCATTAATCCATATATCAATCCATTTACATGGTCATGGCTCAGGTTTCTCGTCTCTTGATTTCTTATTACTATAATAATTCCCATCCATCACAGGGAAGTATCAAATTCATGACGATCTTTGCATGCACATGCGATTGTGTCCAGGATACATACGAATCAAAATAAATCACTAGTATTGTGACAGGAACAATGTCTTGAAACGGGGAACAGCATACTTGAAGAATAGGCCAAGCTAAAACCATCGGAGGCTACTCTTTGGACCGAGCTGAAGACATGAAGCCGAAGGAACGATAATAATAATATATTCCTTTTAGGAGCCATAACTGTCATTAAATTAAGGAGATATCATTTTTAGTATGCTGATCCAGCTGATAGACTAAAAAAATTGAAATTGGCTCGCTGATTTCAAAATATGGGAGTATCCGAATTTGTTGTTTATGAGAAAACAAATAATCATGATGGAAGAATTTTGGTTTGTCATCTATAATAACTGACGTATGACGTGGAGATTGTGTCAAGGACAGGTGTCGACTTCTTATTGCTTGCTGAAAAGATGGTGCATACTCAAATAGTCTGGCTGATCTTCTTATTAAAAGAGATTTTCATTTAATCAAGAAAATACACCTGGCACCATCTCGCGCCTCAGTCATAATGATGGAATTTCATCCTGACCATCAATGACCTTCCACGCGGATCGAAACTACCGTTCCATTGATGAGTGCCCCTTAGAAAATCGTACCCACGATCGGTACCACCGATACATCGCACGATCGAAGAGATCATCAAATCCCTGGAATGACCCTGTCGTTCTGCATATATAAAGAAAAAAGAGGCTTTACGAAAAGAACTCCTGCACTTTCTTCAAAATCTTCTTCTTCTTTCTTCTGCTCCGCACCATTATCCTTTGAACAAGCTGCTTCATTTCTCTTTGGAGGTAGAAGCTTTTTTTTTCTTTTTCTCTCTTCCCTACAATGTCTGAATCGCTAGATAACCCAACTGTTAGTAGGGATCCATCAGGAGGTGAACCTTTCGAAAGTAGAGCTCCTGTTAGAAAGAGGGGTTTTGAGTCATCTCCTGAAACCGTTGCTAGCTCTTCGACTCACAGTAGGTTAGAGGGTCTTTGAAATCGATTCCACTTTCCTAGAACCTTTAAGTCATTTCTCCCTAACCCAGATGAAAGATAACCCATCCTTCTCCCAGGTTAATCACAGTATGTGAAGATCACTTAAAGGCCGGTCTTCGGTTTTCCCTTCATCCCTTTTTTACAAAAATTTTTAACCTATACCAAGTAGTTCCAGTCCAATTGACTCCAAACACCTTTAAGAATATCTGCGGATTTTTAGTCCTCTATAAACTCTGTAATATAGAGCTGAAGACCTCTTTGTTCATCTCTTTCTTCGTATTGAAAAGAGATTTTCACGGCGAAGGGTGGTGAGTCATCGATCCTCGTCCAGGCTGAAGACTAATTAGGGAGACTCCCAGCACCATACATGGGTGAAAACCCTGTTTCTTCTTCGTATACTACCCATACTAGGGTTTCAACATTGAATGGAAAAGTCCTTGTCTAGACGCAAATGCTGGGAAGAAAATCTTGAAAGCCGATCAAAAGGACTTCGAGAAATTGTTGAATTCAGAAATTCCTATGGCCAAGGAACTGTTGAGGGAAGATAATCTCCATCTTGCTCATATCAGTGAACTTCCTGCCTTAGGTATAGAAATAGTTGGCTTCGGATTTTTTTTTTTTTTAATAATGTCTGATCTGGTAACCTTTTTCCTTTTGATTGCAAGTGAGCCGATGAAGCCAAATCTTGATAAGCTTCGACTGGCTTCTAGGAAGAGGCCAGTACCAGTTCCAAGAGAGTTCGAAGTTCGAAAGAAAACCAGAGTCAAAGGAACTTCAAATGTATCTCCGAAGAGGTTTGCATCTGATGAAGCTGATGTGCCCTCAACGGAGCCTCCTTCAAGGAGTTCTTCTCCAACAAGACCTCCCCCAAGGAGTCCGCCTCCGATGCCTTCTTTGGATCAATCTGATCCAACACCAACTATTGGTGAACCGCTCTTCGCCTCTCCAAAAGGTCAAAGAAAAGGAAAGGCTCCTCTCCCAAAAGAGGGTACCGGGCGGAGTGCTCCAATGGACTGGGAGTGCCATGTAGACTTTACCATCTTTAGTGATGGAAAGGGCTTGGAGAACCCTGAATTGGCTAGGGAGTTGCTGAAGCATACTCTGCTTCCTCAGGATGGGAAAAATACCAAATTCCGATGCATTGAGGATATCTCTGATTCAGCATTCGCATCTATGCTGAAGGTAAATCCATTTTACTTCTTTTTTCTAATGCATAATTTTCAACTTTGCTAACTTCGTATACCATGTGGTCAATGTAGCTGGTCCACGATATAACCATTATGAAAGATAGCATCGTGGACTTCCAGGATTACCGGAAGAAAATGAAAGAAATGCTTCAAATGGCTAGGGCTGAAAAAGAGGTAGTCGAGGAGCTAAAGCAAGCTATGGAAGAAAAGCTTGCTCAAAGCGATGCAACTATTCAGAGTTTAAAGGCCGAGTTGGAGAAGGCCCAATCAAAAAATTCTGAACAGGAGGCAAAGCTCAAAAAGAAGAAAAAGAAAACATGCTCTTTGGAATCTTCAGTTAAAGAAGCCCAGCTGAAGACTGAAGAAAATGTTAAGAAAGCTGAGATATCGACCGAAGAAATAAAGTCTTTTAAGGACCAGTTGAGCAGAGCGGTCGAAGACTACAAAAAGTCTTCGGCTTTCAATGATGAACTGACTGAAGTTGGAACCTTCAATTATCGGGCAGGCTTCAATGACGGGGTGAAAGAAGTACAAAACCTCTACCCAAATCTTGATATCTCGAAGGTTCAGTTATTCAATCTTGAAGAGGTAGAAGAGCCCAACTAATCAGAAGGTCCTTCCGATACACTTGCCGTGACTGAAGAAGCAGCTGAAGAAAGGACAACGACGGCTGCCGATCCGATCGACCTTACTCAAACTGAAGACACTCCAGTTGTAGGCGATCTGTAATAATTTTTCTTTCTTTCTTTTTTTGAAAGACAGTACGCATGTATTACTTTTTCATAAATGAAAACTTTTGCTTTGATGAAATAATTTCTAAGTATGAATTTATTGAAAGTAGGATGTTGAATTATGATCTCATCAACCATAGAGAACTTGTGAATAAGCAACCTTTTTGGCAAGCGTATACACTTTTATCTCCAGTTTTAGAATAAGAATTCATCCAAGTATAAAGTCTTCGACTTGAAATAAGACCGACTCTTCCAAAGCTTGAGATAATACTAAGTCTTCGGACTTGAAATAAGACTGAATCTTCCAAAACTTGAGATAACACTAAGTCTTCGAACTTGAAATAATGCTAAGTCTTCAGACTTAGGATAATTTTAAGACAATAATTCTAAGATCTTGAAAAAATAATACTAAGTCTTCAGATTTAAGATAGTGCTAAGTCTTTAGACTTGAAAATACACTAAGTCTTTGGACTCAGGATAATTCTGAGACAATAATTCCAAGATCTTGAAAAAATAATACCAAGTCTTCAGATTTAAGATAATGCCAAGTCTTCGAACTTGAAAATATACTAAGTTTTTGGACTTAGGATAATTATGAGACAATAATTCTGAGATCTTGAAAAAATAATATCAAGTCTTCATATTTAAGATAATGCCAAGTCTTCGGACTTGAAATAGATCACGTCGGTTGTCAATGTTTTTGACAGGAGATGAACCAAAAATAAAACTAACTGATTAAGCCTAGGCAGTTTATATGGTAGATCACGTGGATCACACCAATGCCTTTTAGAATATAGATTAGGACAGGCTGATCAAGCCCATCTCGGCACTTCATAGGATAGATCACGTGGATCATCCTTATGCCTTTTAGAATAAAGATTAAGACAGGCTGATCAAGCCTACCTCGGCACTTCGTAGGGTAGATCATGTGCATCATCCTTATGCCTTTTAGAATAAAGATTAAGACAGGCTGATCAAGCCCATCCCGACACTTCATAGGTTAGATCACATGATCATCCTTATGCCTTTTAGAATAAAGATTAAGATAGGCTGATCAAGTCCACCTCAATACTTCGTAGGGTAGATTACGTGGATCATCCTTATACCTTTTAGAATAAAGATTAAGAAAGGCTGATCAAGTCTACCTCGGCACTTCGTATGATAGATCACATGGATCATCCTTATGCCTTTTAGAATAAAGATTAAGGCAGGTTGATCAAGCCCACCTCGGTACTTCGTAGGGTTGATCACGTGGATCATCCTTATACTTTTTAGAATAAAGATTAAGACAGGCTGATCAAGCCCACCTTGGCACTTCGTAGGGTAGATCACATGGAACATCCTTATACCTTTTAGAATAAAGATTAAGACAGGCTAATCAAGCCCACCTCAGCACTTCATAGGGTAGATCGCGTTGATCATCCTTATGCCTTTTAGAATAAAGATTAAGATAGGCTGATTAGGTCTATCTCAATAATCTTGAATAGGGACTTTTATTGATAATATTTGTGAAGATTCTGTACATTCCATGGTCGAGGCAATAGAGCACCTTCCAAGGTTTCAGGTCGATAAGTTCCGGGATGGATGACTTCTTTGATCCGATATGGGCCTTCCCAAGTAAGAGAAAGTTTGTCTTGTTCGGCTAGCTTGGATACTTCAGATCTTCGCAAAACCAAGTCCTCAGGATGAAAAGTTCGTTCCTTCACACGGGAGTTATAATATTTTGCAACCTTTTGATGATATGTGGCCATTTTCAACTGTGCATGAAGTCGAGTGCCTTATAATAAATCTAGGTCAACTCTTCGGCATTCCGAGTTCTCAGGTTCTTTATACTGATCAATCCATAAAGATTATAAAAAGACTTCTACATAAAGGACTGCCTCAGTGCCATAAGCCAAGTGAAATAGAGATTCACCAGTGGCCATTCTGGGAGTGGTTCGGTATGCCCAAAGAACTGAATTCAATTCATCAACCCACAATCCCTTAGCATCATTCAACCTGGTTTTAAGATCATAAAAAATAGTTCTGTTAGTCATTTCAGCTTCTCCATTAGACTAAGGATGTCCCACATAAGTCAGCTTGTGGTGTACATGATATTAGGTACAGAAGTGTTGCCGTCCTCGTCGCCGCGCCCGTGCAGAGGATCAGCCGATCCTCCCTGACCGCCTGGCAGAGGAGCCTCCCTTCCTGCGAGAAGCCTGCAACAAAGGGGTTAGAGGACCCTGGCCGGGGATTCCGGCGAGGGGGCTCCGACGGTCAAGTCAGTAGACGACGTGGAGGAACAGACTCTCCCTCCCAGGCCCCCTGGAGGGTCTCAGGTTTGGAGAGTTAACTGGTGAAGGGAAAGCGCCGGGGACCGGAATCTCGGCTGGGCCTGCCCGCCGGGCTCGCGTCCAGTATTCCCTTCTCGGGATCCCTGGTTTTCTTCCTCCCAGCGAGGCCTTATGCCGGTCTTTCCTTCTCGTCCCCAGGCTCGTTGGCTTACCTTGCAGTCTTTGGATCCTTCCCTCTTTATCTCCCTCCGTCGTGCGCTTGTCCTTTTCTCCCTCGAAAACTCCTCCTCCCTGTCTTCCTTTCTTTTCCCTTTCTGGTGAAGGAGGCCAGGCGGCTTTCCGACCTCGTCCGCCGGGCCCAGCAGGAAAAAGGCAAGGACAGAAGAGAAAAAGAGGGAAGGCGGCGCTGGCAGAGCGGCAAGTCGTCAGGCCTCGGGCTTCGTGAGGGTGCTCTTTTCCCCAGGCGTGGGCGCTATCCGTTTACGGGCCCTGTTCCGTCAGGATCGGGTCTCTCGACCGCGGGACCTGCCGGGCCAATGTAAGTGACGTTCCGCATGCCGCCGCCCTCCGTACGGGACACCGTCTGGGGTCGGTACGGCCCGAGGGATGGCCTCGGGACCCGTCGCTTTCCCCGGGGGCCTCTCCGTACGAGCGGTCTGGCCTCGGCTGAGTTGGACCTATCTCCGGGGACCAATTGGCGAGAGGCGAGGGATCGGCCGACCTCGGCTTAGGTGGACCCCTCCTGGGTGGACACCTGGCGAGACGGCAGAGGGTCGCCTGGCTTCGACCGAGGTGGGCCCGTCTCCGGGTGGCCACCTGGCGCAAGGCGAAGGGTCGGCCGACCTCGCACTAGGTGGACCCCTCCTGGGTGGACACCTGGCGAGGCGGCAGGAGGTCGCCTGGCTTCGGCCGAGGTGGACCCGTCTCCGGGTGGCCACCTGGCGCAAGGCGAAGGGTCGGCCGACCTCGCACTAGGTGGACCCCTCCTGGGTGGACACCTGGTGAGGCGGCAGAGGGTCGCCTGGCTTCGGCCGAGGTGGGCCCGTCTCCGGGTGGCCACCTGGCGCAAGGCGAAGAGTCGGCCGACCTCGCACTAGGTGGACCCCTCCTGGGTGGACACCTGGCGAGGCGGCAGGAGGTCGCCTGGCTTCGGCCGAGGTGGACCCGTCTCCGGGTGGCCACCTGGCGCAAGGCGAAGGGTCGGCCGACCTCGCACTAGGTGGACCCCTCCTGGGTGGACACCTGGCGAGGCGGCAGGAGGTCGCCTGGCTTCGGCAGAGGTGGACCCGTCTCCGGGTGGCCACCTGGCGCAAGGCGAAGGGTCGGTCGACCTCGCACTAGGTGGACCCCTCCTGGGTGGACACCTGGCGAGGCGGCAGGAGGTCGCCTGGCTTCGGCCGAGGTGGACCCGTCTCCGGGTGGCCACCTGGCGCAAGGCGAGGGGTCGGCCGACCTCGGCCGACCTCACTTGGGTCGTCTCCTTCGCGCGCGGGCGCAGATGAGTCGGTGGAGGAACCCCGCGCCGAGCTCGACCTCGGCCTGGGCGGTCTGCTCTCGGATAATCGTCGGGCGGCGCGATCTTGCCGACCCCAGCTTTAAGGGCGTGGCGCTGATTCTGGCGGGAAAACTCACACGTAGCTTGTTCGCATTCGGCGATACCTGAGCCTGGCCACGTCACTGTCATGGATGTAACAGTTGCCCCCCAGCCCGCCGTTCCGTCGGGGCATCGTAGAACGGAACGTCGGGATTAATTGCAGACATGACGTGGGGAGGCGAAGATCTTGCTTCATAATTGGCACGATCTTCACTCGTCGTGGCTCGATGCGGCTGGAGACCAACGGGGAGTCGCCACGCGTCGTCCACTTGCCCGCAATCAATGCGTCGCTTCGGGGCAGAGGCCGTTACTCTGCTAACGAGGCGTCGGTGTCGGGCGTGCGCCCACGTGGCGACCATCCAGTGGCCTGAGACGGAATGATGGGTACGGCTGCTGCCGGCTGAGTCTGAAAGGGAGGGGACTTTCCAGAACGAGGCCTTTTCCCTTGCTTCGTGGGCGGTTTGCTGCAGGCTAACAACTTCTGCTGCTTGCGCCCGCCTGTGCATTTTTGGGTAAGCGTCTTCCTCTTCTCTAGCCCTCCTCCTTCTCCTTCGATCATTCAATCATTTTCTTCTTTTCTTCTCCATGGCGCGCCGTCGCCATGTTTCTTCTAATCCGGACGAGGCCGGTCCATCCCGGCCGAGGACTCCATCTTCTCCCTCCTCGGATGAGGAGGTAATCCCAGAAGAGGTCCGCCGGCGTTTGCAACCCGGGGGTGTCACCATTGGCATCCCCAGGGGGATCCGGTCCCCCCCGGTTGCACCTGCCGTGCCCCTCCGTTCACTTCCTGCTCTTGCTGCTCTCCCGGCTCCGCCGCTTCTTCCCGCCGGTCCCTCCGGTCATGCCTCCACCATGACCGAAGGTGATCTTTCTCTGCTCCGGGATGCTTATGGCATCCCGGGATCTGTCCATCTATTTGCTCCGCGGTCCGGGGAGCGTGTCACCATGAGTGGCCCCGGCCGTATTGCCTTCTACGAAGACTTCCTCCTCGGGGGTCTTCGTTTCTTCCTTTCCTTCCTCAGCCATTTTCGGCTCGTCCCAGCCCAGCTGGCTCCTAATGCCATCCGGGTCATCTTCTCCTTCATTGTCTTCTGTCATTTCCATGGGTTCGTTGCCCGTTTCTCGCTCTTCAGGTCCCTGTTCACCCTGAAGAAATGCTCCACCGATGACGGCTGGTGGTATATTTCACCCCGGCCCAGGTGTCTCCGGTTCGACATCCCTTCTTCGGTTAAGGGATGGAAGAACCGGTTTTTCTTTGCCTCGGTCGACGACGTCGACTGGGCCTGGAGCGAACCGGACCGGTCGCCGAACCGGAGTTCTCGGGTCGAGTCCGCGACCAGGAGGCTTACTCCCAGCTCCTGAGTGACGTGGTCCCGCCGCTCGAGGTTCTGCTTTGTGAGCAGAATCTTTTTGAGGCCGGCATCAGTCCCATCCGGGAGACCGGTGAGATTCGGCTCCGCATTAAATTCTGCCCTTCCCCCCTCTCTCTTTTTAAGATTGAACTAACCTTTTGATTTCTCCACTTTGCAGGGATGAAGTTTTCATTGGAGAACTTGCTGGAAGGGGCTGCTCAGAGGGAGGTCGTTGACGTGGACGAGCCCGTGGCGAAGAGGGCTCGCACGGAGACGAGCCGGGAGGTCGCAGCGGCGACCGCGCCCGGCCTAGCCGCCGCAGTTTCTCCGCCCAGACCTCCTCAGGGCGGCGCCCTTGGCACCTCGGCCCCACGACCTGGCGGTGCAGCCGAGGGAGCTCCGGCGCCCGCCGCTCTGCCCACCGCCGGGCCCATTCCGGCCAGCAGTCCGACGGCACCGCCAGTGGCAACCACCGGTCCGTCGGCTGCGGCTCCAGCAGAAGGGGCGGCCGTCGCAGGGATCGGCCCGAAGGGCCCAGCACCGGTAATCTCGCACCGGGACTCGTCATCCTCGACCGAGGGCTGGCGGAGAGGGTGATGGAGTATGCTTCCACCGCCCGGGACCGCCGAGCTCGGGGCGGCCGGGACTACGCGGATGCGCTGCTCGGCATCCTGCCCCAGCTCTTCTCGGTAAGTCTGTTCTTCAGCTTCAGCTCTTCTTTTCTCTTTCAATCCGAGGCCTCCTGCCTCGGTACTGACATGTTGCTTTTGTCCTTGCAGATCGGGAACGATGTCCTCCTACTGAGGAACTACCTTGTAGGGAACGCCAAGCGGGACTCCGAGCGGGAGCAGAAGCTCGGAAAGCTCGCCGCCGACGTGAAGGACTTGGTGGACAAGGGGGCCGAGCTGCGAGCGGAGAAGCAGGCCCTCCAGTCCGACCTGGCACGTTCCGAGGAGCGGAACAAGGACTGGAGGCCTCCTTGGCGGAGGAGCGGACCTCCAACCAGCGCCGTACTGAGAAGGACGCGGCGGAGAAGGCCCGCCTGCAGGCCCACTCACTGTTCCTGGAGCGTCAGCTGGACGAGGCCCGGCGAGAGGCGGCCATGGCGAAGGACCGGAGCTCGTACATCAACGGGCTCCTGGAGGCGGCGAAGCGAGAAGCGCTGGAGGCCGTCCCCAAATTCCGGGCTTTCGACGAGTTTACGTCGGAAGTCCGGGAGGCCGCCGTGGACTCCTTCCTGAAGGGGTTCCGGATGTGCCGGGAAAAGGTGGGGGCCTTCTTCCCCCAACTGGACCTAAGTGCGGTCGTCGTCGGCGGCAGGAAGCCGGGGAGCGAGGGCAGGGCCTCCGGCACGACCCAGGCGACACTTCAGGCGGCACCTGCAGCAGCTCCGACCGACGACGCCGCGGCCCAGACACAGCCCCAGGAGCCGGTCGTCGTGGAGGTCGAAGAGGTGGCGTCCGCACCTCCGACGGACGGCGCCGACCCTGCGCCCCAGTGACTGTTGACTTGTACTTTTGCTTTCTGTGTCTTTCTCTTTTTTTTTTGGGGAGTTCCGGCCTGTCGGAGCTCCCTATTTGTACTGGACACTTTGTAATCCTTTTCAATGAAGAGCACTTTTCGCAAAAACCTGTCTACTATTTCTAGTTCTTTCCTTTCTTCTTTGTTTGTTTGTTCCTGAGATGTCGGTCCGGGATACCTGAGACAATTGCGGGCCTGGTTCTTCCATACTAAATCGAAGGACGGGGTCTGCAAAACCGTGTTGCGGCAAAGCAAGAATCCTGAGCAGGTCCGACTTTGGGCTGCCTTCATGCTTGCGCGGACAGCACAGTTCCTGCACCATCTTCCGGGCCGAAACCTGGGATCCTCCGGACTGAGCTCGATGCCGCAGGCTTTCTCAAACCTTGCGCGGCTTGCTGAGCTGTGCTCCGGGCTTGCGCGGGCGAAGCGGATTCGGCGCCGCCTTCCAGGCCGAAGCCCAGGATCTTCCGGACTGAGCTCGATGCCGCAGGCTTTCTCAAACCTTGCGTGGCTTGCTGAGCTGTGCTCCGGGCTTGCGTGGGCGAACTGGGTTCGACGCCACCTTCCAGGCCGAAGCCCAGGATCTTCCGGACTGAGCTCGATGCCGCAGGCTTTCTCAAACCTTGCGCGGCTTGCTGAGCTGTGCTCCGGGCTTGCGTGGGCGAACTGGGTTCGGCGCCACCTTCCAGGCCGAAGCCCAGGATCCTCCGGACTGAGCTCGATGCCGCAGGCTTTCTCAAACCTTGCGCGGCTTGCTGAGCTGTGCTCCGGGCTTGCGCGGGCGAAACGGATTCGGCGCCGCCTTCCAGGCCGAAGCCCAGGATCCTCCGGACTGAGCTCGATGCCGCAGGCTTTCTCAAACCTTGCGCGGCTTGCTGAGCTGTGCTCCGGGCTTGCGCGGGCGAAACGGATTCGGCGCCGCCTTCCAGGCCGAAGCCCAGGATCTTCCGGACTGAGCTCGATGCCGCAGGCTTTCTCAAACCTTGCGCGGCTTGCTGAGCTGTGCTCCGGGCTTTTTGTTGAAGTCAGAGAAGAATGTTTGAAGCGAAGAAGCTTTGTTAAAGGAACTGGGAGCCTTACATCACTGGTAGTACATTCTCAGGTTCGAGGGGTTCCATGTCCGGGGGAACCTGGCACCTCCCAACTCTTCCAAGTAACATGCCCCGTGAGGGAGGGCTTCTGCTACCCGATAAGGGCCTTCCCAGTTGGGTGAAAGCTTGCCGCACTCTCGTGGCTGGGAGGCTTCTGCACGCCGGAGGACCAAGTCCCCGGGACGAAAAACCTTCGGCCGTACTCGGGAGTTGTAATATCTGGCTACACGTTGCCGGTACGCCGCCATTCGGATTCGGGCCTTGTCCCTTGTTTCTTCGAGGAGGTCTAGGTTGAGCATCATCCTGGCCAGGTTTTCTGTCTCGTCGTATTGTTCCACGCGCAGCGTGGGTATGCTGAGCTCGATCGGGATGACTGCCTCGGCCCCGAAGACGAGGTTGAATGGGGTTTCGTCGGTAGCCGTCCTTGGAGTGGTGTGGTATGCCCAAAGAACGCTGGGAAGCTCGTCGGCCCACCTGCCCTTGGCTTGGTCTAGCCGCGTGCGGAGGCCCTGAAGAATGGTCCTGTTCGTGACCTCAGCCTCCCCGTTGGTCTGGGGGTGCGCCACCGAGGTGAAGCGATGTTTGATGCCGAGGTCGTTGCAGAAATCCTCGAACTCTCGACAGTCGAACTGGCGTCCGTTGTCGGTGACCACGGTGTGGGGGAGGCCGAAGCGGCAGACGATGGACTTCCAGAAGAATTTGGCGACGTTTGCTTCGGTGATTCTTGCCAAGGGTTCGGCTTCGACCCACTTTGTGAAGTAGTCGATGGCCACTATCAGGAACTTCCGCTGGCCGGATGCCGGCGGGAATGGGCCCAGAAGGTCCATTCCCCACTGGGCGAATGGCCAGGGGGCTGAGAGCTGAGAGATCGGGTTGGAGGGTTGCCGCTGTACCGTGGCGTGGCGCTGGCACCGGTCGCATTTCTTCACGAAGTCGGCGGCGTCCTCCTTCATCGTCTCCCAGAAGTAGCCTTGACGAAGGGCCTTGTATGCCAATGCCCTGCCCCCCACG
Source organism: Areca catechu (assembly GCA_021397845.1). Classification (NCBI taxonomy): domain Eukaryota; kingdom Viridiplantae; phylum Streptophyta; class Magnoliopsida; order Arecales; family Arecaceae; genus Areca; species Areca catechu. The sequence continues at coordinate 15,186,782 of CM038049.1, read as the reverse complement.
TGGTTCCCACAGATGCCTTCGTGAATCTCCTGGAGCACAAGCTTGGCTTCTGCGGGTCCAATGCACTTGAGGAGGGGATAAGAGTAGGACCTTCGATACAGCTGCCCGTCCATCAGGACAAACCGCACGGCCTTCTTCCTGATGAGGCGAGCCGCGTCTCGGTCTTTCGGCAGAATGCCGTCGGTGATGTACGCGGCGTACTTGTCCATCCAGCCGGGCTCCTGGCTGACCTGATGGACCCCCGCCGGTGCTTCGAGGCTTGGGACTTCGAGTCGCTCCACATGAGCGCGTCCCAGCATTGTGTCCGGCAGAGTCGCCAATCGAGAGAGAGCATCCGCGCGGGCGTTCTCCCTGCGGGGGATATGGAAGATGTTGAAGCGCCGGAACTTGGACGCGCCCGCCTTGACGAGCTCCAAATACTTCGCCATCTGGGGGTCGTGAGCGACGTACTCCCCGGACACCTGCCCCGCCACGAGCTGGGAGTCAGTGGAAGCTCTGAGGTTAGTCACGCCCAGCTCGCGGGAGACCCTGAGTCCGGCGAGAAGCGCCTCATACTCCGCTTGATTGTTTGTCGCGGGGAACTGGAAACGGAGCGCACATTCGGCGACGACTCCGTCGCCGTTGGCAAGGATGAGCCCAGCTCCGCTCCCTCCGAAGTTTGAGGCTCCGTCCACATGGAGGATCCAAGCGTCCTCTCCGGGCTCGTTGGTGCCGACCTCCGTCGGCTGGGCCGAAGAGTCCTCCTCGGGCTCCTTGCCCAGACCTGCGCATTCGACCAAGAAGTCGGCCAGCACCTGTGCCTTCATTGCCGACCTCGGCCGATATGTAATGTCGAACTCGCTGAGTTTCAGTGCCCATTTGGCCAATCGCCCCGAGGTGTCGGGTCGGCTGAGCACCGCTTTCAGCGGTTGATCCGTCAAGACGGCGATGGGATGCGCTTGGAAATAGGGCCTGAGACGCTGGGCAGACACTATTAGCGCAAAAACGAGTTTCTCGGGCCGGGAATACCTGAGCTCCGCGTCCCGGAGGAGTTTGCTGGTATAGTACACCGGTCGCTGGATCCCGTGGTCGTCGGTTCGGACCAAGACAGAGCTGACGGCCTCCGGGGTAACGGCCAAGTAGAGGGTAAGCTCCTCCCCTTCCTCGGGCCTGGACAGCAGAGGTGGTGATGCGAGCGTCTTCTTCAACTCCTCGAAGGCCTGCTGGCATTCCTCGGTCCAGGCGAAACCGTTCATCTTCCTCAGCACCTTGAAGAAGGGGCGGCAGCGGTCCGCCGACCTGGAAATAAAACGGCTAAGGGCCGCAACCCGACCGGTCAGCTGCTGCACTTGTTTCTTGGAGGCTGGCTGCTCCATGTCCAGGATGGCCTGGACCTTCTCCGGGTTGGCCTCGATTCCTCTCTGGGTCACCATGAACCCCAGGAATTTTCCGGCGGAGACCCCGAAGGCGCACTTCGCTGGATTCAGCTTCATCTGGTGGCGCCGGAGGTTGCCGAACGTCTCTGCCAGGTCGGCTACGTGGTCCGAGTCAAGTTTGCTCATTACCAGCATGTCGTCCACGTACACCTGCATGTTGCGGCCTATCTGGTCTTTGAAGACTTTATTGACCAGACGTTGGTACGTCGCCCCCGCGTTCTTGAGGCCGAAGGGCATCATCCTGTAACAGAAAGTCCCGCGGTCAGTTATGAAGGCGGTACGCTCTTCGTCCTCCGGATTCATCCGGATCTGGTTGTATCCGGAGAAAGCGTCCATGAATGACAGGAGACGGTGTCCCGAGGTGGTGTCGACCAGCTGGTCGATCTTTGGCAGAGGGAAGCTGTCCTTCGGGCAAGCTCGATTGAGGTCGGTGTAGTCCACGCAGATCCTCCACTTACCGCTGCTCTTCTTTACCATGACCACATTTGCTAACCAGCTGGGGTATTGGACTTCTCGGACGAAACCGGCGGCGAGAAGTTTCTCTACCTCCTCGTCGATCGCCTTCTGCCTCTCCATGGCAAAGCTTCTCTTCTTCTGGCGGACCGGGCGGCTGCCTGGGTCCACGTTCAGGCTGTGCATGATAATCTCGGGCGGAATACCCGGCATGTCGACCGCCGACCAGGGCATCGGCGTTGGGGCTCGCTCCTCTTCGGGGAGCTGGGCCCCGACTTGCACCGTCTTCAGGGGGTCTGAACCAAGGGGAAAGGAGAGCAGGCGCTCTACGGGCCCTCCCCTGGGTTCCTTTTCTCTTAGGTCGAGGTCCTCGACCTCGCGGGCGAGCTCTGCGCCCTTGATGCCCGGGATTGTCTGCAGGCAGAGCGGGACTGGCTGGATCGTCCCCTTCATTTCCCCGAACCCGAAAGGCGTGGGGAACTGCACCAGCAGTTCTCCTTGTGGAGATAGTGGCGTCTAGTCGGTTGAGCCCGGGACGCCCAAGAATGGCGTTGTAAGGCGAAGGGAGCTTGACTACAGTGAAAGTTACCATGATGGTCGCCTGCCGAGGTGGGGATCCGGCGGTAACTGGGAGAGTGATTTCCCCTTCGACTCCGACGGAGTCCCCTGTAAAACCTACCAGTGGGGTGTGCACTGGCTTTAGCTGGTCGAGAGACAAGTTCATCCGAGAGAAAGCGTCATAAAAAAGTACATCGGCCGAGCTTCCACTATCCACCATGATTCGATGTACAGGGTGTTTCGCGATGGTCATCTCGACCACCACGGCATCATCGTTTACATTGCCGCTAAGTTCCCCTCCTTTGGGAGGGATTACATTCTCCGGGGTTTCCCGGGCTCTCTTCTCTGCTCGGCCAGATCCGCGTGAGATCATGCCCACGGGCCTCTCCTGTTGGCCGGTTGTCGATCGCAGGGACAGGTGGCAAGGCCGCGAGCGGCTGCTTTTCGGAGGGAGCCTCGTTCTTGACGAACTTCCGAAGGTATCCCCTCCCGATCAGCTCCTCGATCTCCCGCTTCAGGTGGCGGCACTCCTCCGTGTCATGCCCGTGCTCGCGGTGGAATTGGCAGTACTTTGATTTGTCTCGGGCTGCCCTCGGGTTCTGAGGTGGAGGTCGGCGGAGATAACGCTCGCCCTCGATTTCCATAAGGATTTTGGCTCGAGGTGCGAGGAGAGGGGTGTACCTCCGCTCGGGGGCAGACTCGGCCCTCGGCCTTGGTTCGGGCGAGGGTCGGCTGGTGGCCCGGGCCTCCGAGCTCCCGGGGCGTCCCTCGGGGTCGACTTCTTCAAAATCTTCCCGTCCAGCTCTCGACGGGTGCGGTCGGCCTCCTCCGCTCGGATGTACTTGTGGGCGCGGAGGAGGAGCTCGGAATACGTCCTGGGCGGCTTCTTGTCCAGGGAATAGGTCAGGCGGGACGTCTTGAGCCCGCGCTTTAGAGCCAGCATAGCGACGGGCTCGTCCAAGCTGTAGATCTCCAGGGCCGCGGTCTTAAACCGGGCGATGTAGTCACGGAGCAGCTCCTGGTCCTGCTGGCGGACGGAGAAGAGGCTGTCCACCTCCCTTGGCACCTTTCGACAAGCGTCGAAATGCGCCACAAACTTTCCTTCCAGCTGCTGGAAGGAGCGAATGGATCCGGGCTCGAGACGGGCGAACCAGACTCGGGCGGCCTTCCGAAGGGTTGCAGGGAAGGCGATGCACAGAAGGGCGTCGGTGGCACCCTGGACCCTCATGAGGGCTTTATAACCCTCCAGGTGGTCCAGGGGGTCGGTGGTCCCGTCGTAGGGGTCCACCTGCGGCATGCGGAACCGTTTCGGGATTGGTTCCGCCTGGATCTCTTCGGAGAAAGGGGGGCGGGAGTCGTAGCCCGCCGGGTCGGCTGACGAGTTCTGCAGGTCGGCGAATCGTCGGGCGAACTCCGCCAACTTGCGCTCGTGTTCCTCTAGGCGCCTTTCGGCCTGGCGCCTGATGGCTTCGTCGGTGGAGTCTTCCACCGAGACTGCAGGTGAGGGAGGCGCCGATTGGTCTCGGCGCGGGGTCCGGACCCGGCGTCGCTTGCTGCGATGCGCCGTTTCGGCCCCATCGGCCGGGGATCGACTCTCGTGATCCTCCGAGCCGGAATAGTCTTTCTTCGGGGAGCTTGGCGGCTCTCTCGGGGGTTGGAGATGGCTTGCGGATGGGACGGCCTGCCCTGGATTGAGCGCAGGCTCCCACGCTGTCCCGCGACCCGGGCCGCGGGGGTCCCTGGCTGCGGCTGAGTGGCCAGGGACCATTGCTGATGCTGGAGCTGTCGGACCGCTGAGGTCAAGGTCTGCAGCTGCTGGACGATGGCCGCAAGGGATCCGTCCGCCGGGGTAGGCTGCTGCAGAAGAGGAGGGGGAGCGGGAAGCTCCCGTTCGGGGTGTGGCCCCCTGGCGGGGAGTGGGCTTCTCCCACTCGGCTGGTGGACGCCTCGCGACCACGAGTGACCACCATTGTTAGGGAGCGTGATACCTGCAAAAAGCTAGTTCCCACTGGGGGTTAGTGCCCTGCCCCCCTACCTGGCGCGCCAATCTGTTGCCGTCCTCGTCGCCGCGCCCGTGCAGAGGATCAGCCGATCCTCCCTGACCGCCTGGCAGAGGAGCCTCCCTTCCTGCGAGAAGCCTGCAACAAAGGGGTTAGAGGACCCTGGCCGGGGATTCCGGCGAGGGGGCTCCGACGGTCAAGTCAGTAGACGACGTGGAGGAACAGACTCTCCCTCCCAGGCCCCCTGGAGGGTCTCAGGTTTGGAGAGTTAACTGGTGAAGGGAAAGCGCCGGGGACCGGAATCTCGGCTGGGCCTGCCCGCCGGCTCGCGTCCAGTATTCCCTTCTCGGGATCCCTGGTTTTCTTCCTCCCAGCGAGGCCTTATGCCGGTCTTTCCTTCTCGTCCCCAGGCTCGTTGGCTTACCTTGCAGTCTTTGGATCCTTCCCTCTTTATCTCCCTCCGTCGTGCGCTTGTCCTTTTCTCCCTCGAAAACTCCTCCTCCCTGTCTTCCTTTCTTTTCCCTTTCTGGTGAAGGAGGCCAGGCGGCTTTCCGACCTCGTCCGCCGGGCCCAGCAGGAAAAAGGCAAGGACAGAAGAGAAAAAGAGGGAAGGCGGCGCTGGCAGAGCGGCAAGTCGTCAGGCCTCGGGCTTCGTGAGGGTGCTCTTTTCCCCGGGCGTGGGCGCTATCCGTTTACGGGCCCTGTTCCGTCAGGATCGGGTCTCTCGACCGCGGGACCTGCCGGGCCAATGTAAGTGACGTTCCGCGTGCCGCCGCCCTCCGTACGGGACGCCGTCTGGGGTCGGTACGGCCCGAGGGATGGCCTCGGGACCCGTCGCTTTCCCCGGGGGCCTCTCCGTACGAGCGGTCTGGCCTCGGCTGAGTTGGACCTATCTCCGGGGACCAATTGGCGAGAGGCGAGGGATCGGCCGACCTCGGCTTAGGTGGACCCCTCCTGGGTGGACACCTGGCGAGGCGGCAGAGGGTCGCCTGGCTTCAGCCGAGGTGGGCCCGTCTCCGGGTGGCCACCTGGCGCAAGGCGAAGGGTCGGCCGACCTCGCACTAGGTGGACCCCTCCTGGGTGGACACCTGGCGAGGCGGCAGGAGGTCGCCTGGCTTCGGCCGAGGTGGACCCGTCTCCGGGTGGCCACCTGGCGCAAGGCGAAGGGTCGGCCGACCTCGCACTAGGTGGACCCCTCCTGGGTGGACACCTGGCGAGGCGGCAGAGGGTCGCCTGGCTTCGGCCGAGGTGGGCCCGTCTCCGGGTGGCCACCTGGCGCAAGGCGAAGAGTCGGCCGACCTCGCACTAGGTGGACCCCTCCTGGGTGGACACCTGGCGAGGCGGCAGGAGGTCGCCTGGCTTCGGCCGAGGTGGACCCGTCTCCGGGTGGCCACCTGGCGCAAGGCGAAGGGTCGGCCGACCTCGCACTAGGTGGACCCCTCCTGGGTGGACACCTGGCGAGGCGGCAGGAGGTCGCCTGGCTTCGGCCGAGGTGGACCCGTCTCCGGGTGGCCACCTGGCGCAAGGCGAAGGGTCGGTCGACCTCGCACTAGGTGGACCCCTCCTGGGTGGACACCTGGCGAGGCGGCAGGAGGTCGCCTGGCTTCGGCCGAGGTGGACCCGTCTCCGGGTGGCCACCTGGCGCAAGGCGAGGGGTCGGCCGACCTCGGCCGACCTCACTTGGGTCGTCTCCTTCGCGCGCGGGCACAGATGAGTCGGTGGAGGAACCCCGCGCCGAGCTCGACCTCGGCCTGGGCGGTCTGCTCTCGGATAATCGTCGGGCGGCGCGATCTTGCCGACCCCAGCTTTAAGGGCGTGGCACTGATTCTGGCGGGAAAACTCACACGTGGCTTGTTCGCATTCGGCGATACCTGAGCCTGGCCACGTCACTGTCACGGATGTAACAAGAAGCTTTTGAACTTCGGGTTGTCAAATTATCTTCCATTATCGATAATTATAGCATAAGGAATTCCAATACGAAAGATGATAAATTTCTCACAAAATTCTCAACTTTTGTTTCAGTAATTTGTGCCAGTAGTTTGGCCTCGACCTATTTTGTGAAATAATCGATTGTCACTATAAAAATTTTCGCCGTCCAGAAGATGGAGGAAATAGGCCAAGATGTCCATTTCCCATTGAGTGAAAGGCTAAGGAGCTGTCAGCGGGGTCAATTGATTTGCAGGCCGTCTTTATATATTAGAATATCTCTGGCAGCAGAATCCTTCTGAATGGTCGCCAATAATAACCTTGACGGATTATTTTGTAAGCCAAAAATCTGCCCCCCAAGTGGTCTCCGCATATACCTTCATGCACCTCCTTGAGTGCATAATCAGCATTCGAAGGTCCCAAACATTTTAACAGAGGTTGTGTAAAGGATTTTTTATATAAGGTCCCATCTAAAATCACATACTAAGAAGCCATCCAATGAAGCCGTTTAGCCTCAAGCTTGTCTTTGGGTAAGACGCCTTCATTTAAAAATTTAAGAATAGGGTCCATCCATGAAGGCTCATGCTCAATCGAATATATTTCTGCTGTGGATTCTGATATGCTGGGGTCTTCAAGATATTCCATATATGTCCTGCCAAGAGAATCTGGAGCAGTAATTGCTAGATGTGAAAGAGCATCGACTCAGGAATTTTCTGTGCGAGGCACATGAACAATTTCAAAATACTCCAGCTGGGATATTATACTTCGAACCTTTTCCAGATACTGAATCATGATGGGATTCCGAGCTTCGAATTCACCTTTTACTTGATTCACCACCAACTGCAAATCCGAAAAGACTTTAATCTTTTTATTTTTCAGCTTTTGAGCAATTCTGAGTCCAATAATGAGTGCCTCATATTCTGCCTGATTTTTCAAAACTTGGAAAAAAAAACAAAGAGCATATTCTATGACTTGACTATTCGGACTAGCCAAAATGAGACCAGCTCTGCAGCCATTGGCATTAGAAGCACCATCCACATGAAGCATCCATATGAATCCAGACCTTCTTATGCAGTCCCCTCTTCTTCAGCCCTCTGTTGGTTCTCCTCTGACCTCCAAGTACATTCGGCTATAAAATCAGTCAAGACTTGTGCTTTCATTGCTGATCTAGGCTGGAAGTCAATATCAATTTTTTTCAATTTAACTTCCCATTTAGCTATCCTTTCTTAGGTATCTGGACAGCGCAGGATGGCCTTGAAAGGCTGATCTGTTAAAACCATAATGGTATGGGCTTGGAAATAGGGTCGCAAATGCTTTGTTGCAATCACCAAGGAGAAAATGAGCTTCTACACTCTATGATATCATACTTCCGCCTCGCAGTACTTTACTAGTATAGTAAATCAGCTTCTGTAAGTGATCGGCATCTCTTCGTACAAGCACCAAACTAACAGCTTCATTTGAGGTAGAAATATACAAATAAAGAGTTTCTCCTTCATAGGGCTTGGAAAGTAAAGGGGGGTTTTCCAAATATTCCTTCAACTTGTCAAAAGTAATCATGCAGTCTTCTGACTAGTCAAAACTTTGGGTCTGATGAAGAACCTTAAAAAAAGGTAGACATCTTTCCACTGACCAGAAAATAAATCGACTTAGAGAAGCAATTCTTCTCGTCAATTGCTGTACTTCTTTTTTGTAAGCGAGATGCTTCATTGTCCGAAGAGCTTGAATCTTCATTGGATTAACTTCAATTCCTCGCTTAGTGACTATGAATCCCAAGAATTTTCTTAAAGTTATACCAAAAGTGTACTTAGTTGGATTCAACTTCATCTGATGGCGTCTTAGAGCATCAAAGGATTCTTTTAAATCCTCAAGGTGGTCGGACTTACAAAGACTCTTTATAATCATATCATCAACGTAAGCTTCCATATTCCTCCCTATCTGATCTTTGAACACTTTATTGATCAGTCTTTGAAAAGTTGCCCTAGCATTTTTCAATCCAAATGGCATTACTTTATAATAGTAAAGTCCTTTTTCTGTAATGAAGATAGTTTTTTCTTCATCTTCAGGATCCATTCGAATTTGGTTATATCTCGAGAAAGCATCCATAAAACTCAACAGTTGATGACTAACAGTGGCATCAACTAACTAGTCAATTTTGGCAGAGAAAAGCTATCTTTTGGACATGCTTTATTAAGATCTGTATAATCAATGCAGATCCTCTACTTGTCGTTAGCTTTGTTCACCATCACAACATTGGCCGCCAATTTGGATACTGTACTTTCCTTATAAACTTGGCTTCAAGAAGTTTGCTGACTTCTTCGTTAATAACTCTCTGCCTTTCTGGAGCAAAATTCTTCTTCTTCTGCCAACTGGCTTATAGTTGGAGGTTACTTCCAACCGATGGATGATTATTTCAGATAAAATTTTGGGCATGTCCGAAGCTGTCCATGCAAAGATATCAGCATTGCTTTGGAGGAATGTAATCAGCCTCGCCTTCATTTCTTTATCTAACAAACTGCCAATTTGTATAAATTTTGTTGGGACATCTTCGGGTAAAGACACAGAAAGAGTTTTTTTCTACTGGTTCTCCATAGTCTTTAGCTCTGTCTCTTGGATCTAGTTGATCAAGTATTAAGGGATTGGCTGATTGCTTATCTTGGATCATTAGGCATTGACGAGCAATCCTTTGATCCCCCTTTACTTCTCCGATACCAAGCCTGGTGGGGAATCGTATCAAGAGGTGATAGGTTGATACTATAGCTTGAAATTTATTCAAAGCTGGGCACCCCAAGATTACATTATAGGCCGAAGATGTTCGCACTACTATAAAATTGATGGGAAGGGTTCTTTGGTATGGCTCAGTACCAAAAGATATGGGTAAGACCGTTTCTCCTTCAACTCCAACTTGATTTCCTCTGAAACCAATCAAAGGAGTGGGACACTTTTGCAGCTCACGTCCAAATAATCACATTCTAAGAAAAGCATCATACAACAAAACATTGGCAGAACTTTCATTATCTATCAGAATTCTTTTTACATCATACTTTACGATTACAGCAGAGACCACAATAGGGCCATCATGCGGGAGTTGAACCCCTTGAAGATCTTTATCTGAGAAGCTAATGGAGTTCTTTCCTTTAAATCTCTTAGGGTTATCCTCTTCAGCTTCACTCCTCCAACCGATTGACCGATGAAGCATGCTGACTCGTCTATCAGTCGATCTTTGGTGAGGCAATTCGACTTCATCAGCAGCTCTCTAAAGAGCCATTGCTTCGGCTTGAGGCTCTGAATGGTTAATGTACTTTTCCAAATATTCCCTCTTTATTAAGTCTTGAATGGCATCCCGAAGCTGAAAACACTCTTCGGTATTATGGCCATGGTCTCAATGGAATCGACAATATTTGCTCTTATCCCTTGCTTTAGTAGAAGTCTTCTGGGGACGTGGCCTTTGCAAGTAATTTTCTTTTTCTATCTCCAATATAATTTTTTCTCTTGGTAAGTTGAGGGGTGTGTAGGAATCAAACCGATTACCTTGTTGCTTGGACTTGGGACTGCGTCTGGAAACTAGAGCATTATTGGAAGATGTGGGTGCATTTGGTCCCTTGATATTCTTCTTCTTACAAGGGTATCTCCCTTCAGCGAGTCTGTGACTCGCAGCCTGCTCTTCAGCGGTAGCATATTTTTGAGCCTTTGCCAGTAGTTCGACATAGCTCGGGAAAAATCTCTTGTCCGGGTAAAAGGGAACCTGGACGATCTGAGACCCTTCTTCAGGGCTAACATGGCCACGTGTTCATTAAGATCTGGGATCTCTAGAGTGGCTAAATTAAATCGAATCACAAACTCTTTAAGACTTTTTCCTTTATTTTGTTGAAGGAGAAACAAACTGTCAGTGTTACGCGGCATCTTTTGACATGTTCTGAAATGTGAGACAAACAACCGCTCCAGTTCAGTAAAAGAATGGATAGTCTTTGGCAGTAAGCTCGAATACCACATTCGAGCAGCTTTTCTTAAGGTAGCAGGGAAAGCGAGGCAATACAATGCGTCGGATGCCCCTTGTACCATCATGTGAGCTTTGTAACTTTTCAAATGGTCAAGTGGGTCAGTAGTTCCATCATAAGCCTCTAGTTGCAGAATCTTAAAGTACCGAGGAATGACTTCGACCATAATTCGATTGGAGAAAGGAGATTGAGAATTGAAAGTTAGAACTTCATCATTTCTCCTCTGATCAGTGAGCTTGGCTATCTGTGATTCCAACAACCTGAACTTCTCTTCAAATCAGAGTTCATTTCTCTTTGCTTAACTCCTTATGTGTAGAATCTCCAGAAGAAATAGAAAGAGAATGCCTGGTTCTCTTCTTTCCATAGTGATCCTCCAAACGCTAGCCTGGCTGTGAGTTATACTGATCATGAGATGACCGGATCTGTGAAGAACTTGGAATGAGTTCTCGGCGTCGATCTTCCCTTCCTCCATATTGATGGCTGGGCTGAGAGGTAGGTGGAGGACACTGCCTTTGAATGGCCATTTCTTGCAAGGTTTGAACTAGAGCTATTAGGGTATCAACTCTGTTCAAGAGGGCTTCAAATTGCTGCTGCCCTTCCATTATCATAGGAGGTGGCATGTCATTGTCCACCGGAGGGTTATTTGCTCGAGGAGTAGGTAGCTTGTAGAGGCATTCTGGATCTTCCCTTTCACTATTTTTGCTTTATCAAAGTTCTCCTTTAACCAAAGAAAATAGATCTTCCCCTTCCCGGCGCGCCAATCTATTGATGCTAAATCCTCGCCAACTGTATGGAATGGCCTGCCTGCCGGTTTGCCGTCGATGGAAGCCTGCAAAACAAATTCCCTGACCGAAATTTCTTCGATGGGGGATACTTCGATGCCAAAGTTAGCAAGAATTTAGACAGCATAATGGAGAACTTGAGAGCAGAACGAGATGGAAAGGAAGAAGGTGGCTTTAAAAGAGTTGGCTGGAAACTAGCTCTAACTTGCCTGTTGTTAGCTTACCTCGAGTATCCCCTCTTACCAATATTTATAGGCGCGACTGTAACTACTTATGGTTATGGGAGTTAGTTAATGAAACTTCCTCATAACAGTAAGTAGTGACGGTCAGAAAATTAGTTATCTCATGGTTATCCAAGCTGGAGCTATTGACCATGTGGGTAGTTATAACAACCAGAACAACCTTTAACTATTTTAGGTTGAATGATTGTTCTGGTGCTTCAGATGCACTCTCTTAAAGGAGAATTCGAAGTGGGCCTAACTATCTCTTCGGATTGCATTCCTTGGAATGGTTCGAAGGGATGTTGGTTATATGCTTCGGATTTATCCTTTAGGAGTGAACTAAAAATAAATAGTTACTTACTATGGTGCCGAAGGGGTGAACAACATATTTTAGGAGTATACTCTTCGGGTCAAGCTGAAGACATGAAGCCGAAGAAACAATAATAATATACTTTAGAGACATACTCTTCGGACCAAGCTGAAGACATGAAGTCGAAAGAATGATGATAATAATATACTTTAGAGGCATACTCTTCGGACCAAGTTGAAGACATGAAGTCGAAGGAATGATAGCGATATACCTTAGAGGTATACTCTTCGGATCAAATTGAAGACATGAAGCCGAAGGAATGATAAAAATATACTTTAGAGACATACTTTTCGGACCAAACTGAAGACATGAAGCCAAAGGAATAATATACTTTAGAGGCATACTCTTCGGACCGAGCTGAAAATATGAAGCCGAAGGAACGATAATAATAATATATTCCTTTCAGGAGCATAACTATCATTAAATCAAGGAGATATCATTTTCAGTATACCGATCCAGCTGATAGACCAAAAAATTTGAAATTGGCTCGGTGTTGGATCGATAAATATTTAAATTAAACTGGATTATGACAACATAGCTCATCCTGTAAACACCTCGGCTGGATTCTTTCATTGTTTTTATGGATTGATCGGTGATTCTTCCATTATTATCATTTTAAACTTTTTTTAAAAAATGATATAAAATATCAACTTATAATACTAGTATGCAACCTTCAAATGTACTTGTTCCATCTCTTACACTATTCATTTGACATGGCACCAACTCGATTAGATCTCTCAAATATTGGCAGCAAAAATAGATTTCTTCTTCTGTATCTTGGCCCTTTTCTGCATGCTAAAAACTAAAGCCTTTAGTAACATCAAGGGCCTCCTGTCCTCAGACCAGGATGGTGTTATGTCTCTCTAACATCGCTCGACAAACCCAATCCTTTCTCCTTTTCTTCCTTTTATTTGGAAACAAGGGTTGTCCTTTTATATGCATCTAGTATAGAACCAGCCAGCCTCTAGAGTTAGCAGTAAGGAAATCATATCATGTTCAGCTTCAAAGGCAATCAATCAGATAGAGTCGTTACCCTCTCAGAACCCAGGCCAAAAGCACACAGAGACCTCAATCACTGGCTCAGGCACAGCACATATATAATGGAGTTGCATGCATTTTGAAAGTTTACAAGCATTTTGTAATTGAGCAAAGCTAAATTTTGGGACAGCAAAACGGTACAACTTTTTCATTGTTAAAGTTCGATAATGTAAACATCAGGGAATTAGATTTCCACTTGGACTGCTGGCCTTCTCGTCCAGACTTGAGTTTACTCCCAAATTACATATAACCGTATATTTTTCACCATCCATGGTTTTCTCGGTTGGATTACTGATGCTTGTATGGGAGAGAGTGAGGTGCACCGGCTGTTGTAAAGTACTGTCACGGCATGGGAGAAGTTGAGAGTAAGTACTTTACAGCAACATCAAATTATTGTCAAGCACGTAGTAGAGGGAGTTAGAACAAGCAGCAGCAACTCATTGTGTCAGGTTAGAACGAGAAGCTACCCAATCAAGAGTCAGATGTGTAACCTAACTCAATATATCCTTCAATCTAACATAACTCCCGATGACCTGCTTCCCAAGTTGATTGAAACTGCTATAATGATCGAAAAGAAAGTCTAAACCACTCAAAATTTGTCGTCTAAGGTCATGTCTCAACTTAATTAGACCGTCCTTACCTGAACTCTATTCTCATGGTCCAAATTTGGTTAAACTTCGATCCATGCCTATACGGGTAGAAATGCTTCGGTTTTTTTTTTATAAAAAAATTATTTCAAGGAAGTGAAAGAGGACTTTCCCAAAATTTATTAGAAAAAGAATATGAGGAAGTGAGAGAGCTGCTTAGAACTTTAGAATCTCAATTTTTGAATTCAAATATTTTACATTTTTGAATTTCGAATTACTTGCCTGTCCCTCCATGCTTAACTAACGGTAGATAGGGGTATGGGCTTTATGACACGCAGAAGGATTATGAGATGTAAAGGGATCCGCCCAGAGTCAAGGATAAAATTCAACATCCGTTGAGGATTCATCCTTTTATCCACAAAAGATTTAACTAAATATTTATATTTTTTAGATAAATATTTTTTAAACAATATTTATATAAAAAATAATTTATCAATGTTGATGCGGTAGAATGCAGACGTGTAATCCTTGTCAGATGCCATGTCAGATAAAGCTGCCACGACGGATACTTCTCATCGAACTCCTTTGCCGGGCCGAGCTCTTTCAGAATGTCGGGGTGGCCTGTCAAAGCTGAGTTCCGTCCTCCGTCAGGTCGACTCCCGCAAGATCGGGACGCCTAGACCGAAGTCAAGAGATCTTCTCCGCCAGATTGAGCACCTCCGAGGTCGAGCCCCTGGGCCATAGTCGAGCCATGCCCTTCTCCGCCAGGTCGAGCACCTCCGAAGTCGAGACCTCTGGGCTGGAGTCGCGCCCTGCTCTCCTCTGCTAGGTCGAGCCCCTTGGTCCGGAGTCGAGCCCATCCCTCCTCTGCCAAGTGGAGCCCCTTTGAGGTCGAGCCCCTCGGAGTCGAGCCCAGTCCTCCTCCGCTAGGTCGAGCCCCTTAGTTCGGAGTCCAGCCCAGCCATCCTCTACCAAGTGGAGCCCCTTCGAGGTCAAGCCTCTCGGAGTCGAGCCCCGCCTCTCCAGTTCGGCCTCCGCCCCGAACGAAGGCACAAGAAACTAAAAGGGCAACATCGTCCTCCTTGGACGCCGACGAGCCATCCGAGGATTGCAAGGAAGCACCTACCATGCCATGATGATTGCCCCCGGCTCCCACTTACACCAGAAAATGAGGAAGCTCCCTGATCGAGGCACCGCGCTCTCCACCAATCGTCTGTACCACCCGAAAGAGAAAGTCAACCAGGAGATTCAAATCCTGAGGACAGCTGTTCCCCGATCGAGGTCCTGCCAAGTTTTTCGGAATGGAATGACCGGAGGGAATGTTAGAGCGCATGGTAGGTTCCCTTATCACGAACTAAGAAAGACGTCCCGTCGACGGCACGGAACACCGCCGCACGTGCCTGCTAACACAGGGGAGATCTCAAGGTAGGCGTTCAACAACCACCTGGACTTAAAAGAGCCATCGACAGCCCCAACAGGGAGGTAAGCAAGAGAGTAAGCAAGAAAACACTCAAGCGAGTAAGAGGGAGAAGGCCACACAGGAGAACCACCAAGGAGACTGAGAATCCAAGGCTACCGGAGATCCGCGGGAAGGGTCGCCCGAACACAGCCATCCAGCTCCAGTTCACCTCGGCCACTACTTTTCCCGACTCACTTGCACCCTACTCACACATTATTCACTTTTCCTAGCATGGAGTCCATCTCAGAGGCTCGACTAGGAGAATCTGTTTCCCTGGATCGTCACTGACTTGACCGTCGAAGTGCCCCCGTCGGAATCCCCGGCCCGGGCCCTTAATTCTGTTTTGCAGGTCCAGAAAAGCAAGCCGGTCTTGAAGAGACAAGGGATGATCCGACGTCGATAGCAGCTACGGACCATGACGATCTTGACGGCAACAAACGTAGTTTCAAAATTTGTTATTCATATTCTTTCACATTATTTCTTTCTTGCATAAATTGCTAAAATTAATTTATATTTTTTATAATATTTTTTAATGAGAACTATAATTAAGAGATAATAGATAATTAAATTATTATATATTAAATAAAAATATATTAAAAAAATAAGGGGAGGATATTTAGAAATAAAATTAAATATTTATTTTATTGATCGATAAAAAAAATAATTTAGCCATCTTCGAGATTGATCGATATTTTTTATTAATTCATGAATAATTATATTATTAAAAAAATAACTCACTTATCTTAAAAAATATAAAAGTATAAATAAATTAATTAATAACAAATTATTAATTTTTTAATAATATTTATTTATAAAAGAATCGGCCTTGTTGAAGGTTAAAGACATCGCTTAACTTGGCGACTTCGGCCTACGGGCCGGCCATCTACATTAAAGTGTCAAGAACCCAACCCAAGGCCGCCAGCTAATCAACGGACCAAGAGAGGGCTGGCCGCCATGTTGAACCTCAGGCGTACCATCAATTTTCCCCTGAGCCCCAAAACCCAGAACCCCAAGGAAATGGAAAGAAACCATGGCAATTGGCACATATCCGACTCCAAGAGGAGAGCAGAACCCCTGGCGACGAAACCATGGCGAGAAGACTCTCGCCTCAAGCCCTGCTGCGTCGATCTCGTCGACTTCGTTCGGAACCCTAAGAAGGACGCCTCCTTCATCAGCCGTGCGCCGTCCGACGCATTGAGGCCCTGTCTTTAGTAAGCTCTCCCTCTTCTCCCTTCAAGGACCCTCATATGCCTCCACTTGACGAGCATTCCAAGAATCTTTGATCCTTGTCAACTAGCCATCTCCAGGGCTTTGGATCGAAAGTTTCCACGTTATAAAGATCCGTTCCTGATCGATTTTAACATCTGTGTCCCTTTCCGCTCTCTTTTATGCAAACTGTCTATTCCTACGGTTCGAATCCAAGAATCTGAAGCTAAAGTTGATCAGTTTTTGACATCCGAATCGTCTCTTTCGGCTCTCCTTTATCAGTAATGCCTGTGCAAATTATTAGTTATTTCTAGGTGTTGAATACAAGATTTCGAAATTAAAGATTCGTTCTTCATCCATTTTGACATCTGAGTCGTCTCTCCTTTTTCTCAGCAATATCTTTATAAGGTAGCTATTTCTGGGCTACTAGCTTAGTCTAGGTTTTGAGTCCAAGATTTCAAAGTTGGAGACTCGATCTTGATTGATTTAACATCTGAGTGCTGTCTTTTCTTTTTCTCAGTTATACATTGTTTCTGTTTCTTCTTTTGCTTGTAAAAAGGCTGATTCATATATGTATATATATAAAAAAATGCTGATTCAGATGGGAGCTTGGGAAACAGCGGTAACTCATTTGGGAGGTCTTGAGATCGGTGATAGTGTGGCGGAACTTCTAAAGAAATGCCATATGGGGTCTGTGAATCAGGTATGTGCTTCATAACATGTTCCTTTGTTTTGTAAGTGGTTCTTGATACACTATTTTCTTTGCTGTACGGTGTTTTTGTTTTTCCCGTTGTTTATAATGGCGATAAAAACACCATGCGTTTCTGAACCTGGGTGAGAATACTTAGGTGCAAATTCATTTGTGGAGACTATGGCATGTAATTTGCTAAATCGTGTCAAAATCTTGACATGGTTTTAACTTGTGAAAGGAATTTTTATCTTCACTTTAAGTGGTCTTCTCTTTTCTTAATTCTTCGTTTAATGCTGTACTTTTCTAAATCTGGGTGAGAATAGTTAGGTGCAATTTCAGTTGTAGACTATAGCATGTAATTTGCTAAATTGTATTCAGAATCTTGTTATGGTCTCAACTTGCGGCAAAACCCTTTAACATTGATTTGAGGATTTGGACCTCAATGAGAACTTATGATGGATTTACAGTGGAAATACTTAGTCAAACCAGTGATGTAATAAAGTGCTAACTGGAGCATGCTAGTTGTTTAGGTCTTGTTGCTAATGATCTGTGAGCTGATGTTGAGGTCAATCCAACTCGAGTGGGCTGAGGTGGATGAGTTGGCTTGGAGAGCGCAAGTTGAACCTGCAAAAAGAAATCCTTGACTAGAACTATTTCATGTGGGACTCTCCAATGCTCATGTTAGTTGTTGATTGGTGAACAGGGAGGAGAGTAGAGGAAATGAGAGTAAGAGGGGTTTGAAGTGGACTTGAGACTTACCTAGGGGCCCTGCTCTCCTCTATTTATGGATGGAGATCAAAGGCCACTCCCACGATGGGTGATGGCCGTTATCGGGAGAATTGCATGAATCACACTAGTGGTGATCTTACTGATCTTGCCTCATATTTTGAACGTGAGATAGGCAGGCTGTGACTTTGTTGTCAAGATGTATCATCCCCTCGGGGTTTTCGGATGCCATATCTGTTCCACAATGATGAGGCAGGTATAACTGTCTTCCAGAATTGGAGCCTTATTGTATTTGTGTGGCGTTTCTATATCATCCATGGCCAAGGTGGCCTGGTTGTCACCTGCCAATCTTGATGTCCTCGGATCATGCCAAGGTCAGTGGATATACTTCCACATCAGGTATAATATTTCAAAGGGGTGGAGGGCTTAATTGTTGCTTTTGAAGTCATCATTAAGGATTGAGCTTGCATTCATGCTAATGCCAATGATTTAGTAGTTGGCTTGAAGTTGATCTTGGAAGCTGGCAAACATTTACTTACCTCTACTGATGCATTTGAAAGTTGGGTAAAAGCATGGACTGAGGTGCTGCGTAGAGAAAATAATTTCTCAACTGAGTAAGTGGGTTTCCTTTTGGAGTTGCAGAAACCCAAGATGCATAACAAGACCTTGGCGTGAAAGGGTTTCAAGGAAGTTGACTGATTGGAGTAGGGTCTTTCTTTTTCTTGAGGGTAGGGAATACTTTGGATCAAGCTTCTTTGTCAGCTTTTGTAATTTGTCAATTGTTGACTTCCTCTAGACTGTTTGTGCATGCATTTCTCTGGTGTTGGTAAGTAAGCGATTATGATAATAATCTTAAACTTCTGCTTGTGTCTTTTGATCATGCAATTGTAGGTGCACTTTCTTGGAAAGTTTGATTCTTGAATGACAAAAATATACACTTATTATGAAATGAATTAGTTGTTTTATAACTTATGCAATAGGGATTGCCGAATTCACTAGGCTTTTCGGTAAAAAATTCATGATGAAACAGGGGTAGGTTGCCATTGTTTAGACCCAACAGAGGCCGTGGCGAGGGGAGGGGATCCAGCCATTTGGAGGCCTTGGTGGCCCTCCGACGGCCATCGCCGGCCTCTTTGCTGCCTCCATGTCTTTTCGTTTTTCTCCCTCTCTCCCTCCCTTTATCTCTCTTTCTATTTTTGTCTCTTCAAAGGAGGGTGGATCTCTGGAGGCCTCAGCCATCCTTTGAGGGCTTCCGTGGTGCTCCAACAGCCATTGTTGGCATCTCCACCGGCCTCCCTTTCCTTTCCACCCTCTCTCTCCCTCTCTGGTTCTCTCTCTCTCTCTTTCTCTCTCTCTCCTCCACTTTTTTTGCCATGTCCGTTCAAGCACGATGCAACATGTCAGTTCAAGCATGATACAGGGGCGTACTGAACCATACCGCTCATCGGCTGGGTTCCATTTCCGAATATGTGGACCTTGCTTTGAAAGACTAATTTTTACTCTTATGGATCGTAATCTTCATCTTGCCTCATGTCCATTAAATTGTTCTTTAGAACCATTGTCTCCAATATAATATCCTCTGAATATTATTTTTCTTAAAGTTCTCAATGTTGTTTTTGTTGCATTATTATAATTTTTTTCCAAAATTTTCATATAATTTGATCATGGTGCTGATGCAACTTGAACTATAAATTCTTATTTGTTTGGAGCATTGTTCTCTCCTCAAGAATTTTGCCATTAATTGCTGTGTATGCTAACAGAATTACTGGACAATCCTGATCTTTGTAAATTATTTTGTAGATGAAAAGATGAATCCAGATTCCAGTGCAACCATGATGATTTTGAAACTTAGGAGTAGAACATCATACATATGAATAATTTTATCTCAGTAAATGTGCTCGCTTATGGTAGACGTATCATTTTTGTGCTTATAATTTAAATTCTTGATTAGAGTATGTATGGCTAGGACTCTAAATCAAAACATATCAGTTCAAGACTGGAACATAGTTATTTGGTCTTCAAATATCAGAGAACTGAAATATAATAACTATAAATTAGGAAAAAAATCATGAACAACATGCATACTGGTCAGTACTGGGGAATATTGAGTCTAAATGAAGCCTTGATGTTTTTGACATTTAAATTTTCATTTTGAGTAACATAGTTGCCGAATGGATTGGCACAAAGCCCTGCCTTCGATGCTCACTTTAAATATTTGCATGTGTATTCAAACCTTGCCTATTTTTAGTGATCCTATGTGCGGCAAGACTTGATTTCTCAACTTATCAACCTGATACAACAGTCATGACCTTGGCTATTTTATTTTGAATTTTGAAACTTTCTAGGATTAGATTATCATCATAACCTTTTTGCCCTCTCTTCTTGACTACTTTATTTAGGTTTGGGTAGATGCATGATTCTTTTTTTGGATCCTTGTTATTTCAAAAGTTCATCTAAAAGATAGTATCCTTCATAAACCAAAAATCTGGTACACGGTTATGCATCTTTATGCTGTAAGGAAATGCTTGTGTACATTTTTGACAGTTCTTCTACTTATGTCTTTTGAAATCTGAAATTTGGATACATGAGATATAGTGCTCTAGCCGGTTGAAACATATTTCTTGTGAAACATCTTTAGATTTTAGGTGCCTAGGAAGATGCTTGGAGATCAAGGAGGCCCAAAAAAGAAAATTTGGAAGAAGTAATCAAAATAAGGGGAACTTTATAAAATAGTTAAATAGTGCAAAAACTGAAGCATAACATTTCTAACAGTCCAAGATTTAGTAAGTTGGTGGGAAGTACCTACTTGGCAACACATAATACTAATTGATAAATCGGTCTCATTTTCTGTACTCAAACATGATGTGAAACCTTAAGGTGTGCACTTAGGTGGCTAACTTGTAAAGCATTGTAGAAAACATTTACATAGAATGTGATTATGGAATCTTAATGCGAGGAACGTGTTTGTGAGATAAAAGAAGTGAAGATGATCTTTGTTCACCTTTATGAAGTCATGATGACAAGGTGATGGTGTATATTGCAACATGGTGTTATTTTATCTCCGGACATGATGATAGACTTTGACCTGAAGTAACCGTTAGTATGGTTAACTTGGGAAAGGGGCATGTGCAAGTGATCCATTTATTTATAAAATCCACTTGGGAAGTATTTTGAGGTCATTTATGTTCTTAAACTTGAATTTTATGCTTCTTAAATCTGCTACAGGCTTCTTGCTTATGACAAAATAACATAGTAGGTTAGCCAAATATTGAAAGAAAACTTCTGATTTTTTGCAATGTGTTATGCATGATTGTAATATATTGCGTACAAAAATATTCATGTGTTTAGATTCACAGGACTCCAATGAGTATGGTGATATTGTTGTGGGTTAGTTCATTTATTAGTTAGCCTTCTATTTCTGTTTTATTCTTCATATTAGCTATCAATTTGCTGTGACTCTTCCACCACATTTTCTCCACCCAAATCATTTATTTAGTTGCCATCAATCAGTTTGATGAATGAGTCGTACTGTCAGTGTAAATGCTGCTGATGTCTTTCATGCTCTTGATGAGGAAGGAAATGTTTCTCTTTAACATTATTTCATATTTTTCTAATCATATTTGGGAAGCAAATTTAGCTAGTAGGTTCCTGTTTCTTGAACTGAAAAATTAATTGCTAATATCATTTTTTAATTGGAATTAGCAGATGAAAGCTTCATGTTTCTGTGATTGTTTAAACTTATATCCTTGAGCCATAATTCACAATTTGCTGGTTCTGTTGATTAGCTCACCTCATCAAAGCTACTGTCCGTTGGATGCCTCCTATCAGTTGCTGAGTTAAAAGCTGGCATTCAGAATCCCGTGAAAAAGGTAAACAACTATGAATTTCTGCATATGCCTCCTTGGTTTTTACATATTGGCAGTCCCAAACTGTATCTTGCTCTTGCTGGAATACTCAAGACATGTAAGTCTATCCATGACTGCAGGACTCTTGAGTGGTTTAGAATTTGTTCTCTTCATAAAAATGTTGTCTGTGTTTGCTTTAGTCAGTTGCATTTCTTCCTCCCCTTTCTTTTCACTTGCAAGCAAGTTTACTGAAAGTAGTTTATTTTCACAAATTGATTTCATTGCTTTGAGGGAATTTTATATAGAAGGTTGGTAAAGTTGGTATTCTTGAAATGGTTCAGGAATGTTACTGCAGCAGACAAGTGTTGCAGTCTGTATGCTAAATGATATATAAGTTGTTGGGCCCATCAGTTAGTCTGAATTTTAAATTGTTCAGGAAAAATGGGGCAGAAGTAGCAGAGGAATTTGCATGAAAAAATGTTCAGCCAAGTGGATTTTGATATGGTGGGGTCTTCTTGGAAGGTTCGACAGGTAAAAAATACTAGGTAACTAGAGATCATGTTAGAATAATAAATATTATTGTTAGGATAAAATATTATACATGTAAGTTGTCAATATAGATACTATGATGGTAATTTACTTACCACTATCGAAATAACAAAATTTTATATTATAAAAATATATAATGATGATAGTAATATTATTGCTTTATTATTAATAAAACATGTGATGATATATCAAAGATATTATTTATTGTAATATAATATATTACTATTAGAACAATTTATTATAGCTGTAAAATAATAATACTATTTTATATTAGTAGTACTATGTGATATATTGTATTGTAAATTTGTAATTATAATATTTAGTGTTATATTACTATATAAATTATAATATCCAATTAAAATCAGGGGTAAAATATAAAGGGATGAAATTGGTATAAAGATTGACCATAAGGCAATTCCAAGATGGTATAAAATACTCTATGCCTAAAAAGTGAGTACAAGATAGATTGACTTGATATAGTCTCTTTCTGATTTATGCCCATTTTCTGGTGTATAAGACCCTATTCTAGGTCTTGCATTCCTACCAAACACAATAAGAGATTTTAGTGTCTCTACAAATTGGCACCCTCAAGAGAGCTATTGCAGTTTAATCGGGCATTGGGTGTATTTTTGCAATTCACTTTTGTTTCTTGCACTTAAATACTCAGTTGTAATACCAGAATATTGTTATTAATATCTAAGGAAGTGTTAATTAAGAAATGGATATTTAAATATAATTTAAGAAAAGTTGCTTCCTGCAAAGGGGGAGAAAGGCTTCTCAAGTTAACTTATGATTTTTATCTTGGACAAGAAATTTTATGTCAGCATTGTTGGTTTCAATATGCTTCAGCGGTATGTGCTTTAACTAACGATGGCCGTATTTAGAGTTTGAAACACGGTATCGCTCCTTCAGTCTTAATCAGCCTTAAATGCTCATCAATAAAACAAATGCAAAATATTGGCCTTTATTATTTTGGCTGAATCAAGATATTATATGATGGCTCATTCATTACAATTTTAATTTTACAGCACGTGTTCTAACACTTAATTATAAAATGGATCCCCACAACAATGATTTATCTCATGTTTAATGTTAGCTGCCATCTCAATACCATAGACCCAAACTTGGGCCGTAATCTGTAGTTCTTTCCAAACTGCCTTTAACAAGCACCGTTATTAGAATCAGACTGCACACTGATTCAGCAAGGGATACAGTGCAGTGGGTCACTGATGATTAGATCAACAACAATTAAACCAAAGGAATTTTCTTAAAAGATAATAATAATAATAATTATAATTATTAATAGGAATTAAGTGAAAATTGTAAAAATGATCAATTCAATATAAAATAAGAAAACACCAAGGCTCCTTTTCTTCCTGATTTTCTCAAGCTTTGTACATTTTTTCCCTGGTTCTGTTATGGAGGTCTATCCATTAGATTGAGATCTGTAGCACCTGTCATGGTCTCAAAGCTGTATCGGGGTAGGAAACTAGTTTGGCTGGACCCACTTTATCTAATTTGTATTATCTGAATTTGATTTAAGAATCTCATTTATTTCCTTCAATAGGCTACAGGGGTGATTATCGGAATCAGGCTGGAGGGGAGGCAGGGATGGAGGGGGAAGGGGGTTGGGACCCGCGGTCGCCACATGGATCTCTTCCCCTCCATCCTCATCATTGTATATTTTAGACTCATAAAATAATCTGCTATCAAAAGAAATAATTTAGATAGATGGAAGTAAAAGCATTATTTGATTCATGTATGATTTTGGTGCCATAAAATATGGAGATTATATGGGGATGTTCATTATGCACGTGATAAATTCATAGAAACCAGGAATTCAATTGGTTCTATAATTAACTAATCCCATGTATGCTAATAAATTTTGTGAGTTGTACCAATCAATTCATAACATACGGCGAAAGGGTAGTTCATGAGGATTGCTAATACTAGGTGTGTAATCGAACCGAGTCAAGTCGAGTAGTTAGAAGCTTAAGCTCAACTTGACTTAAAATACTTGGGTTTGAAACTCGGCTCGAGATCGATCGAGCCTTGGTATTCCAAGCTCGAGCTCAGCTCAACTCGACTTGAGTATTAGCCAAGCCATATTCAAGCTTGAATTCGAGTCTTAGTCTATTTATTAATATATATTATTATATTTATTTTATAAATAAAAATAAAATTATTAAAAAATATATATATAAATTAGAGTAGATTTGCGAGTTTTTGAGTCGAGTATCTTACTATTTGAGCTTGACTCGAAAAGCTATTCGAGCTACTTGAGCTTGACTCGTTCGTACCCCTAGTTAAGATCAAGGATTATGCTTTTTTTTCAAGGATCGCTGAACTGGTACCGAGACCCGTACTGGTCAACTGCCGGTATGGTACAGTCCGTACTGTACCGTACTGTACCGGTACATGTATCGAGGCTGAAAAAATGATAAAAAACTCTCTTCCTCCTCCCTTTCAAGCAAATATTATTAAACCAAACTTGAACCAGACCCGAACCGAACCAAACCGAGCCGAACCGGGCTGAACCGGATGGTACGATATGGTACGGTACGCTACAATACAGTACCATGCCGTACGGAATTTAATTTTTTTTTTTTTTTTTTTTAACGGTCCGGGGTGCCAGACCGTTTTTTATATGTGAACAGTACCGGCTCTTGGCCAGTACGGTACGCCCCGTACCGGGCGGTACGGGATGGTACCGCAAATCCTGCTTTTTTTAATATATATATAAAAAGTCTAAGAACTACAGCAAATAGAGTAAAAATTCTCTGTTTTTTCCTTGAAAGAGAGAGAGTTGGTGGATAAAAGAAAACTATACATGGAATTAGTCAATCATGAATCTTGTTATTAGAGAAAAAATTGCCTCTTGAAAAAGAAAACAGAAAGAAATGGAATATTAATAGAATGTAGGATCTCCAATATCAGCAAAAAATGATGTGGCAAACACTCGTTATCAAAAAAGGAAAATCAGATTTCCTTGTCTTCTCACAGGGACTTCAATTGTATCTTAAATACTGAGGACAAGAAAAGTGGCAAACCAGATACAGCGATCAGAGAGTTTCTAGAGTTTCGTTGCTTCATGAGGCAATCCAGTTTCATTGATTTTGGTCATGCTGGGATTGGCTTATACTTGTTGCAATAATCAATTTGGAGTGGCTAGAGTCTGGAAGAGATTGAATCGTGCATTAGCCTCTGACTCCTGGTTTGATCTATTCCTAGAATCGTGGATCCAGCATTTGGCCAGATATTTTTCGGACCATTGCCCTTTTTTGCTTTCTATGGTTGACTGTAAGAAACGTGGAAACTCTCTATTTAGATTTGAAAAAAAAATGTAGTTATATTGTGAGGGTATTCAGCAAGTTAGAAGGGACGCTTGAACTTGCCAGGGATCATTTTTTCCTGGAGTCAAGCAAACTAAATTGCTTCAAAGTAGAAAGACAGCCATTGGAAGATGGAAGAAATCAGTGGGTAATATTTTACAAAGTGATAGTGATTGAATGATAGGATATATCAGCTGCACTTGTAGGAGACATAGCAAGGGGGATCTGCCACACAGGAGCACCAGTGTCTCTTGTCATTACTCCATCAATACCACAAAAATTTACATATCCAAGTAGTATTTTGGAGACAAAAATATAGAAGGAATGGCTTAAAGAGGGTAATGCAAACACTAAGTTTTTCTATCGATTCACCTTCTTGAGAAGAAGGCATAATAGAATTACTAGCATTCTAGATAACAATAATGATTTACTGATAGAGGATGAGGATACTAGAAATGCATTATTCTTGCATTTTAAGCATCGATGGCATGATGTTGAAATACCTCCTGGACATGCTGTTCCATCCTTGACACAAAATGAAGCTCTTGTGGCCGCAATTACTTAGGAAAAAATAAAGGAGGTTGTTAAGGAAATGAGCACAAATAAAGCCTTGAGGCCAGATGGATTTTAGGCCTTTTTTCCAACATTATTAGTAGATTGTTTGATGTGATGTTCTTAAAGCAATCAAATGCCTCTTTAGATTTGTGGAGATGTCATGATGTTGGAAAAGCACCTTTATTACCATTATTCCAAAGACAAGATATCCAGTACAATCTTTTGATTATCGTCCCATAAGCCTTTGCAATACAGTATACAAAATGGTGTCCGAAATCTCAGTAAATAGATTGAAGCCTATTCTTCCATCTCTTGTATCCATAGAACCAGGGGCCTTTATGCTGGACTGGTACATGGTGGAGAATATTCTGTTGGGACAAGAAGTAATGCATTCTATGATGAGAATCTCAAGAATAAAAAGTCTATAATGGCACTTACAATTGATATGGAGAAGGTTTATGATAGGGTGCATTGCCCATTTCTCTTCAAAGTGCTACAACTTTATGGTTTTCACTCTAAGTTCATTCAAGGGATCAAATTATGTGCCACCCAATTTTAATATGCTTTGTTAATGCAGATTGATTGGTTGGGTCCTTCAAGAGGTTCGAGACAGGGGTGCCCTTTGTTTCCTTACCTGTTTATTCTTTGCTCGAAAATTCTGTCAAATTTTCTCAAGGTAGCTATGCAATCTCATCTTCTCAGGGGGCTTATAGACCAGGTAGAAGGGGCCCACCGCTTTTTCATATTCTGTTTGCAAATGATGTTCTCTTGGTTGCAGGGGCTACCATAGCATATATCTTAAAGCTATTTTAGAGTCATATTTTAACATCTCGGGACAAGCAATCAATGCTAGTAAGTCATTTATTTCTTTTAGTCTACCTACACCGTGAACAATCAAATGCACCATTTGTCATGTGTTTTAGATGCCCCCAAAAAAGAGAAAATTGGAGATATTTAGGAGTTCTTCAGCCGGGAGTAAATTAGTAGCTCAGGATTTCACTTCTCTTATGGATACTTTGGAAGCCAGAATGGACAGTTGGAAATGGAAAGCACTTTCATTTGTTGGGAGGGTAATGTTGTTGCAGTCTATGTTATCTTCAATTCCTGCTTATTGTATGTCTTAAGTGCATGTCCTATCTTTATTCTGGGAAAAATGGCGAAGGAATATTGGGCTTTTCTTTGGGGACAGCTGGCGGGCAGCAAAGGTCTTCATCTAATCTCCTGGGATCAGGTGTGTTCCCCAAAACAAGAGGGAGACTTGGGCCTTACATCTTTGCGCAACCATAAGCAAGCTTTGTTTTGCAAACTCACTGCTCAGCTAATCCTTAAGTTTTACTCTTTATGGGCCCGTATTGTAAGTGCAAAATATAAATTTTTGGGATTGTGGAATGGTTATAAAAAGCCATTCAAATGTGCCACTATATGGTCCAAAATACGAGCAAATGGTCAGCAAATTCAATTCCAATTCATTTGGTTCATAGGATCGAGCATATCCATTGATGTAATGTATGACCCATGGATGGCTACTACCCCTTTGAATGCTTGGCCAACCTATATTAATATGGATGTCAGCTGTACTAGCATAAAAGTAAAGGATTTATTACTACCCAGTCAGGTTTGGAAGTCAACAATGTTAACATCCATGTTCTCTAAAGATCTGGTTAAGGAAATATGTACTATCCCCATCGCTGAAGGCTTGTAGCCTGACTTAATTTGTTGGGGTAATAGGAAAACACAAATCTCTTTAGGATATACTCTCAATGATTCACTTTCATCAGATCCCACCAAGTAATAAAGATCTCAAATGGGTTTGGAAATTAGAGGTGCCTACCAGAATCAGAACTTTATGGTGGAAATTGAGATGGAGAAGGATTCCATGTAAAGAGGTGCTATGCAAATGACAGATTTTGCCACTTGAAGGTCAAAATTGTAACTTATGTGCCAGCAAAATTGAAGATTGCAATCATGTTATTTTAGAATGTACTTATGCAAAAGAATGCTGAAGTTATCTTGATACCATGCTTGGGATAAGAATTAGTCCCATTCCTTGTTGAATCTAGAACATACCATTTCTAAGTCATTGGTGCAGACGGAACTGCAAATTATTATGGTCTATGTCCCTTAGTTTTTCTATGGTAGCCTCAAAATGAGAGGATCTTTCAGAATGTTATCATTACACATGCAATTGGCTCGGAGAGTTCTATACATGTCTCGTAGAATTGTCCCTTTCCATTATCCTAGAAATTAGTCATGACAATGGGGAGCTTTTACCACATCCCAACTACCTTTATGGATACCAAAACAAGCGAGTTGGCTTCCCCCTTTCATGGGCATTCTTAAGCTAAATTTTGATGTTTCTGTTCATTCGGATAGTGCTGCTGCAGCCTTCATTATTTGAGATAGTAGGGGCACGCTTGTTCGAGCTGGTAGCAAACAACTTCCATTCTCATCAGTCTCCTTTGCTGAAATGACTGTCGCCTGGCTGGGCATGAAAGCAGCTATGTTTGAACTACAGGTTCAACAATTATAACTGGAAGGGGATTCTATTACCGTAGTCAAATGGTTATCTACTGCTTAGGGGTATTCTGGGAGCCTGAATCCCTTATTAATGGGCCTGCTAGCCTGGAAACAAAGGATGCGACTCTTTAAGATAACTCACATATATTGTGAGGAAAATTTGGTTGCAGATTATTTGGCTGCACAGGCTTGGAAGGCAGATTTTACTATTTTTGCCATTGAGCTTGTTTGTCCACAGTTAGCTGCTTTGCTCGTAACTGATGCCAGAGAAATATGCTTCGAACGATGATGAAGTCAATTATATACATCCTGTGCTTAATGCTAATTTGAAGTTGGTTTATCATTTACTCTGGCTTTTCCACCACTGTTTCGTTGGTTCGTTGGTTTGATCAACAAGGGGGCAGGAGGAGTTGGGGAATGGTGTTAACTGCAACTGGCTGAGAGTTCATGGAACATATCTGTTTTACATCGTATTACATTGGTCTATTTTGTGTAAGTACTATTTTCTTCTACCTCTTACTGTTACCCAGCTAATCACTTGGAGGATTGGTTTTCCATGGAATGAGGCAGTTGGTCCTAATCTCATTTTTGTGGAGTCATTAATCCTATTTATTATTATAGCTAGAGACTCTATTTATTTGATTCTATTTATTTGTTGTGTGTTGCTTTGTTACCGAACAATGATGGGATGGATCTTGTTTCTGATAACAGTACCACTGAATGGTTGCTTGACCTTCTCCCTACTTTCAAATACAGTCAGCATTGGTTTTTGTTAGAAGGGAATAGGTCTTTCAGCTATGCTGATGTTTGCTTCAGATCTGACTTCAGTACATCATGTCCTCTTTCTATTTTCAGTTATTTTGGCTGCCTTCTACATCCCTTAATTTTCAAGCATCTAGGGGTCAAATGGATTGGAACATTGTTTCCTTGTGTCAGCTGGAATATATACTCTGGAACTTATCTGGACATTATTTCATATCTCTTCCACTATATATTACATGATCTGAATCCTAATCTTCTCTTCCTTGGTATCAATTTGTGGCATCTTATATGCTTCATAAATTTGCCCAGCAGCAGCAATAGGGAGTCCTCATATCTAACAAACAGTGGGACTCTTCCAAAGAATTACTTGACCGACGACTCATTGGCTTTCTATCTACTCATGAATAAGATGTTTATTTTTGATTGCCTAAATTCTATGCACAGATTTCATGTTTGTTGCCTCTAGGGAACTGTTATTGTCCATGGCTGCCTACTCCCTACCTATTCCTGTTGCTCTATTTGTACAGGACACCTTCTCTTATTTTGTATGTTGAACAGGTCCTTTTTGGTGTTATGTCTAGGTCCTGTTTTGATGTTTTAAATAGGACTTGTTTTGGTGGTGCTGTGGGGTTTTAGCATCTAGGTGTTTTGTTGTTGGGCTATTGTTAACCATATCACCTGGGTGCAAGATTTCAAATTTCGTGGAATGCAGGTAGTATCTTTACGAAACGTGATGTCTTAATATCCTGTCTCATTTGGGTGATGATTTCGGTCATGCATTCCGGTAAATATTCTTTATCTTTCTTCTTTTTTTTTTTTCTATCTTTATTTTTTCTTCTTTCCTCTCTTTTTTTTTCACATTACTTTTTTATTTTTTTTATCATTTTTTTTATTTATTTTTTTTTTTTGTTCCTTCTCTTTTTTTTTTTCTTTTTTTATTCTTTTCTCTATTTTTCTTTCTCTCATTTTTCTTCTTTTGTATCACTTTTTTTCTTTATTTATTTTTCTTTTTTCCTTGCTTCTTTCTTTTTCTTTCATTGCATGGATGGATTTCATAATTTTGATTCCATCTATTTCATTTTCTTACAAGAACGGAATGCGATGGCCATCTTGTTGGGATATAAAATCTTGTTTGGATATATTATAATTTTGAATATTTACTCATATATTCAATTTTAGCTTTCAACTCTGTTTGCTTACCTTAAAAAAAAAAAAAGAAAAAAGAAAAAGAGAGAGTAAAACTAAGAGATAGAGTCAAATGAGAAAGTTGCTATTATCTAAATAAAATGATAAGAGGGCATGTCCTAACAAAAACAAGTATGTAAATTTAGATGATAAGTATTATCTAAATTAGGTCAATATTGGCCAGTATAGTTACTAAATTTTGCTAATAATATTGTTACTTGTGAAAGAAATCCATTAAGGTACCTAAGCTTTGTATGCCGCTGCTCATGGAGAACAAATATACCATACAATCTAATTAGATCAGGTAAATTTTATTTTTAATATTTATTTAATGTCTAGTTTTATATTTGTATTAAAAATTTTGAATAACTAAATATCTTATTTTTCTAAAAAATTGATGACATCTTGGAACTTGTATATGATATCGTGTAGCTTGAATTATAATAGTCATGTATCATAAAATTGAAGAATATTTTAATTATTAAAAAAAATAAAAATTTTTAATGATAAAAATATTTTTGATCTTATGGCATCGTGTGAATAGAAGTGGTATCCTATTTATAAAAGATATTATAAGAAAAAGATATTTTTATTATTCGAACATACGTTTAATATTTGTAATTTATTTTTTATTAAAAATTTTGAATAATGAAACTATTCTTTTGTAAAAAAATATTTTTATCATTCTATTAAAAAAATATCTTAAAAAATTATCATTAAAAATATTTAAAATTTTTAATTTTATGATATAAAAATATCGTAATTCAAATATGAAATGTCATAATCCAAATCAGTTTATAATAATTTTTAAGTAAAATATTTTTATCATTCAAAATAAAAGATAAAGTCAAAGTCAAACAGAATATCTTAAGATATCAGATAAGCACAATCATAGGCCGTACAACCTAGTTCTCCCCAGCCGCCCAAATAAATATAGCTAATTAAATATTTAATAATCCAATATTTTCATAGATTTTGTTAAGGTCGCTTCCCATTGCAGGCACACGGTGATGTTTGGTAAAAGGCAAAAGAATAGTTCGCTCTACGCCCACCATGCAGCTGCATGATCGTAACGGCGTGCATGCCACTCGCTATAACGTCCAACAGCGTTTAGAGTCTTGCTTAGCTATTCGGTGTAGGACTAAATTTTAAGATGATAGCAATGTATTTTGGATTGGAAGTGGGTCGGGTCGGGCTATATCTCTATCCGAGCTTGGTCTGAAAAAAATGTTGAATTTCGGGTCGAGCTTAGGTTCGATTTATTTTGAAAATATCTGATTCAAGCTCGAACACGGTCTGAGCCTGGTTGGACCGGTCTGAACGAGCTATGACTATGGCCGGCCCGAATTAAAGCCCGAATCGAGCTAGTCTAAATTAAAGCCCAATTCGGATCGGTCCGAATTAGAGACATTTAAGTTATAGGAAATGAATTAATTTTTCTATGAGTTAAATTGAAGACTGGAAATCAACTTTAGTGTAGTCAAAATAATGCTGATGTGATTATATGGATGTTCTTTATGTACATGTGACCAGATAATTGTTATTTTTTTTATAAAAGATCAAAGAGAACAACTTCAAAAAGTATTTCTTATTCATTTTGTATAAATATAATATGTATGATCCTTTAGAAGGCTAAATGTATAATGTTGTAATTACGAGGGAAAGAAAGGTGATCTGAATTTGATACCTTAAAGGCCCTTTTATCGAAATGGCCGATAGAAACCTGCAGGGCTTTGTGGGCACCATCATTAGAGGCCCAAGTTCTATAGATAGTAAGATCTATCTTTGTAGCAGTTTGAAACATTTTCATGATCTTGGACCTGCTAAATTCCTCCACAGCCTGGTACTGTAACCGGTAAAAGTTTTACCCATTCACATAAAATGCTTTCATCTATTATAAAATTGGTCCCATTTCTTTTCACAAAGCTCATTTTTGGGTCAGGCCGGGCCTTTGTTTCGGACTTGGTTCGAGCTGGTTTCGGGCCGGGCCGAGCTAAAGACAAGCCTGAGCTCAGTCCGAAAAATTAATGGGTTTTATTATAAGGCCCAAGCCCGGTCTTCTTTGCTTCGGGCCTAGTCCAAAGCCTGGCCCAATGTCGGGCCAGCCCGAAGCCCATCGGGCCAGCCTAAGCCCACTTCCAATCCTAAGTGTATCCAAGCATTAATGGATGGTAAGGCTGCAAATGGGTCGAGTTGATTCGTGACCCGACTCGGTTAGACCCAACCCGGATCCATTTAAAAGACTCATGGATCTGGATCGGATTTAAAAATTAAATCCGTTCATTTTTTGGATTGGGTCTGAATTTCCTGAATTCGGACTCAACCCGACTCAATCCATAAAAAAATTTGGATTAATTTGGATCTTAAAATATATGATCCGATCCAACCCGACCCAAATCCAAATATAGGACCCAAACTCTTTTAATAATTAATTAATTAGTATATATCTATTTATGGGCTCCGGCTTACATAAATATATTTTATATAATATATTGTGTAATGGGCTTGCCAGTTTGGGTCAAATCCATCGCTCATTCGGGCCCAATTTCGAATGCCCGACTCCCGAGTCTGACTAAGGGCCTTAGGCACCGAGCTTCTTGATTCTTTTATAGACCACAACCCTAATCCCAATTCCCAAACAAACTAGAAACAGAAAGAAAGGCTGAACCACTCCGTCTCGACATCTCCCTCAGGCTCCCTCCTTGCTCCCATCACCGGTTCTCCCCTTTGTCCGATCGATCTCACTTTACAAACGGCTAGTGAATGATAACGATGGCCGGCGAGAAGGAGAGTGCATGGTTAATGCTTCGTCTCAACCGCAGGATATGTCTTTCTTCTAAATAGTAAAATCTTAGGTCTCATATCTATTCCATCTTTTCCTATCCTTCATGCCGTGTCCTCACTTTTTTCCCATCCTTAAATATTTCAAGCTAAACCATGGCAGGTGACGGTGACTTTACCCAAACCCTACGAAACTGAACTTGATTTCTGTTAAGATTTTTGGTTATTATTTTCTTGGAATTTCAGGTGTTCTTGGCCTGCCTTCTGCCCCTCTTCCTCATCCCTATCATCAACGACTTGCCATTGCTTTTACATTTCATATTTTCATCTATTAAGTTCATCTCCTCATATAACTAACCTGAGCCGGTACCCATTAAGAAAGAGAGCATTTCTTTTAGTTCTGGGGAACAAGATCTGGATGGAAACATACTGGAGAACCACCACCATGGGCTCCCAGGAGTTTCGGTTCCCTGTCTACTTGATTATATGATAATAGTTATTGGTGAATGGTGATCAAAGTCTCCTCTCTAACTTCAATATCTAATGGCCATAGGATCAAGGGAAGCTTATCATGCTTGAGAATAAATATCTAAGTTATCTAGATAATTTCCACGGGATAGAGATACATTACTTTAAATAGATTAAATCAATTTTATTCATGAATTACATTAACAAAGCCATTACTTCTTTTTAAAAAAAACAAAACAAGTCAATAGCCTTCACTTATACAAGGATATTTTTGCCATCTAACTTTACTGAAGCAATTGGAAGTGAAGCAATTATTGCCAGAAAAATATATTGATGAAATCAATTAATTGACATGGTTCTACATAACTAATGTTATGCAGTATAATGTATATGACAGTAAAGTTTATCATTTTTATCATTTAAAAAAAGAGGATTAAAGTTTTTAATTTGAATATCAAGTCAACATTTTGGCAGGGATGAAGCAACATAATTTTGCCTTCTTTCTTAAAGATACAACTCCTCTACTCAACTAATTGCATCATCAAATATTAAATATTTGTTGTGCTTTGTAGGTGAAATATCTACATCCAAATTAATACTTTATATTTTCATATATTTTTATGTCCTACAATTATTTTTTATGATATCATGTTTTATATGTTTATTTCATTTTATATTTCAATCTTATTTAGTTGTAATTAATATTTATATATTTCTATTTAATTCGATATGAAATAGGTTTATGTCTGTGATGGATAGTAATGAAAATATTGTCGAAGTCTCAAGTGCACTGGGTTGTAGTCGTTCGCAACTGGTAGAGCCCTCTAATATAGATAGTTCTAAAACGAGTAAGAAAAGGAGATCAAAGATATAGAATCATTATTTTGAAATAGAAAATAAAAAAAATAAAGCTAAATGCAATTATTATCATGCTTTTTTTTAGCTGATCCTAAAAATGGGATAAGTCATCTTCACAAATATACAAAGAATTGTAAGTCAAAAAAAGTCTTGATAGGACGCAGAAATAATTAATAGGTAATGTAACATCCACAGTGACGCGGGACATGACCCCGGATCAATGTTTATTCCAAGAAGATAGGACCATTGGTCATTAAAAAATGACCCTAGGCTAGGTTAAACTAAAACCCAAATTATTTTTCTCAATTTTTTTTTATTCTAATGAAAACCTTTTTTTTCATATTCTTTTTTTTTATTCAAATAACCTTTTTTCATTTTTTTTTCTATTTTTTTATTTTTTTTTCTCACAATTTTTTTTTCATTTTCTCACAGTTTCTTTCTTTTTTTTTTTGTTCATTGCATGCCCGTGAAGTCGGCATTGGTAGCCGGCTTCACCTTCATGACCGTGCAGGCCGGGGGGACCTCGCGGGGAAACCTCGCCGGCGTCGGCGAGGGGCGGAGTCGTTCCGGCAGGGCTTCGCCGGGGCTGGGGACGAGGATGGTGGCGGCCATGGCTGAGTCGACGAACCGGGCGGAGGTGGCAGCAGGGCGGCCGTCGGTGTGCCGTCACGAGCGGAGACGAGAGCGGAGGAGTCGGACGGCCGGCTGGGGACGACTCCGGGCGGAAGACAACGACACGGACGGGAGGGAAGATGGACGGCTCGGGGCGGATCTAGGAGATCTGTGCGGTGGCCGTGGAGGGCACAGCAACAGGCTTGGCTTCACGGGAAAGATGCTCGGCTGCAGCGACGCACGGTCGGAAGGGAGGAGGAAGACCGGCGGGGCTTCAACAGCGGTGGCGCTGGGCGGAGGCGACGACACGGACGGAGAGCGGAGGAGAACTTGGGGGCCTTCTCAGCGGACTTCCGTGAGGCGTCGCGGGGAGGCCTGCGGTGGAGGCGGCTGGCGTCGGCTTGCACAGGCGAAATTCTGGCAGAAGGCTTCACCGAGGGACTCGGCTGCAGCGACGGTAACGCAAGGGCTCGGAGGGGCAGTGGTGGTTGGCCGGAGACTTGGTAGCGGTGAACTTGTTCTGATGGACGACGGGGTGACGGGCGGCCAATGGAAAGCAGGGAATCACGGTGTTTGAGCAGAAGAGGAAGAAGACCAGAGAAATAAAGAGAGGAATAAGCAAGGGAACAAGAAGAGAACAGGGAGGAAGAATAAGAAGAATAGGGGTAAAGACCAAGGATAAGAGAAGAAGAACAAGGAAGGAGAAGGAGGGGAGAACTAGAAGAGAAGAAGGGAAAGAAGGAGGGGAGGGAGTCGGGACACACCCAAAACTCTTTTCTCAAATATTTCTCATCATCGCTCATTTTATTCAATAACCAGACTCTTAAATAGAGTCATCTAAGATATCCGATAACTTGATCGGATTTCTCCCTAACAAACTCAAACTAAAAAATCCAAAATCCTAAAAACAAATATTCAAATTAAACCATCAAATCCTAAAACAAATTTCAAACAATTGAGATAAATCCTAATATCCTAATCAAATCTCGAATTTAAATTATGCTGGATCGCATCAGGATCTGCATCGGGATCGGTGCTGATGATGACTTCAGGATTTGTGCTCATCGACCCCAGGATCTTGGGCCCCAGGGTTTGGGCTAGGCTGGGCTGGGCTTCAGGTTCTGGGTTGGGCTTCAGGCTTGGACTGGACTGTGCTTCAGGTTCTGGGCTGGGCTTCTGGGTTCTGGCCTGGGCTTCTGGTTGGGCTTCAGGTTTAGTCTGGGCTGCTTCAGATTCTGGGCCGATGTCCCCATCACACAGATGGTATTGCATTGAATGAGTTAACTCTCTATTTATTTGATAAAGAGAAAAGCCATGAGGACCTTGCAAGAATGATAATTCTACAAGAGACGCCATTTACAACAGTTGAAGATCCAGCTTGTCGAATGTTTGTTAAAAATTTTAGACCTGAATTTCATGTTATTTCAAGAACAATATTGGCATCCGATTGCTTGAAAGCATATGAAAGGAAAAAAAGAAGACTATATGAGTTGTTTAAAGCAAATTATGGAATAATTAGCTTAACATATGTGGATATCAAATCAAACATTGGGATACATGTGTCTCACTACATATTACATCACTAATGATTGAAAACTTAAAAAGTATGTTATCAATTTTAAGATGGTGCCTTCACCATACACAGGCTTAGTCATTAGTGATTGTATTGCAAGATGCATTTTATCTTAGAATATTGAAAGAAGGTTAGGTTTAATCACCATTGATAATTTATTAGCAAATACAATTGTAGCTACGGACCTTCTAAGGTAATTTAGAAGAGACTTACTTTTGGATGGCAGATTCTTTTATGTACGTTGTTATGCACACTTTCTTAATTTGATTGTGAAGGGTGGCTTGAAGGCAATGGAAGGTGCTATTGTTAGGATCCGGAAGGCTATTAAATTTATAAAGTCATCTCAAGCAAGATTGGAAATATTTATGAAAATTGTTAAATAATTAAAAATGAATGGTAAGAAAAAGATATGCATAGATGTACATATTTGTTGGAATTCTACGTATCTTATATTAAATGATACTATACAATTTAAGGATGTGTTTATACAACTTGAGGCTCGGGATCCTAATTTTGAAAATGCCCCAACTGTGAAAGATTGATCTTAAGGTACCATTATTTGCAACTTTTTAACGATTTTCCATCATATAACTGAATTATTTTTACAAACAAAAAATACATTCTAGAATTTATACTAAGCTACTAGTACATTCTAGAATTTATAATTTTTTCATACGTTGATGGTCCACTTTTTCATACGAACTATTAGATTGAAGATTATGAAATGGCTGTTATTATTGATGTTGATGGTTAGCTTATACTGGTAATAATATTTTTCATTATTATATTTATATTATTTATTTTTATATTAAAAATTCTTGATATTGTGTTTAAGAATGATGAGATTTCCGAATATATTGTTTTTAATCATCAAAATTACTATTTCGGATGGTATACTCACCTTTCATCCTTCTGGAACCTCATCTATATGTTAATGTGAATCATAACACTTAAAAGTCACTAGCCAGGAATTTAATTCATCTCGGAACAGCCTGCGGACACCTTGCTTGAATTTTTCAGTTAATATCTGCAGATTTCTTAAGAGGCTTTGATGGAGTTCCTATTTTTTAGGTACACATTATGCTATTTCCTATTATTGTGTGACAGCCAACCTTTATCATTGATGCTGTTCCCAGGATGGTACAAGAAAGGTGGAGATTTGGCATGAGGTTATGTTCCATCATCAAGAAAGAGGCGAAATTATAGAACAATTCCTTATTTGATTTTCATTTGATAGATTATGTGACTCTTAATTGGAATGAGAAGCATATACACATTTATGCATAGCTGCCTCTGCAACCTTATATATTTGTGATTTTGTGTTACATCATATATGAAATGAATACAACGAGGTTATGAACGTGCATTGATATTGGAAAAGTCAAATGATGATATTGATTGTCTTTTGTCACATTTTTCGTATGATAATAATGTGAAATTGCTTATCATGGATGCGATTGATGAAATGTTGAATAAACTAATATACCTAATAGCTAACTGAGTTGTGTCATCATTGTTGATGTGCGTAAAATCCACAACGCTTGAACTAATTTTTTGTTGTTTAAGTCCTACATTTGGTGTCATTCTACCATTTATGCATGCAGTCAGATCTTTTAGTTGTTAAGAAGAAGAACGAGCGTTATTGCCCAATATACTTTCAAAAGGTTTGTTGATACCTTGTCTTGTTGTGGCAATGTTATTAGCAGAAATAGTTAAAAATGTAATGGAACTTGTCTGACTTATGATTTTGTTCAGGAAGATATAGATAGAGAACTATCAAAGGCTGCTAGGGCATCAAGAGGATCAGGCTTTTCTCAGCATATCATGGTATGCCATTGTTTTCTTTTTAAAAATTTTGTTCAGTGTGCTCACGGGCGATTGTTAGTGCGCTCTGTTCTGATTTCCGTGCCACTCTCGCTCTCTCTGCTTTTTCTTCGAACAGGTTGAAAACGAATGGATGAAGCAACCGATTCCAAAAGGGGAGCTGGCCGGGGTTCTTCCGACGCTACCGATGGCGACCACTCCTTAGCCCATGTGGTCCAGGGACCCTCTCGTGGAGCTTCGTGGACCATGCACTGGATCTCCGAAGGGGAGATTGAGGAACTTCAGGGTTATTTCTCTAAGATCTTGCATCTTCCTCAGGTTACGATGGATTACTCTCGACGCCAATGGAAGAACAAGGCCGTCTTTGTGAAGAGTTTGTGTCACCGTGTATCGTCGGAGTGGATAGCTAGGGAGGTGAAGCTGAAGATGAAGTTGACCGATGAACCGGATGTTTTCCCAATCGCTGAAGACCACTTAATCCTCCAGTTTAAGGAGGAACGGGACTGTGCTTTGGTCAGGAAGGGGGGACCCTGGTTTGTCGCTGGCTAGCTCCTAGTTATGGAACCTTAGGAACCAAATGTGCCCAGGCGACGATCGATCGTGAAGACTGTTGTTTGGTTGAGGTTGCTGGGTTTGCCGCTAGAGTTTTAGGTGTCATCGACCATAATGGCGATTGCAGTGTAGGCGGGGTGGGTTGAGATTGATGCAGGTAAACCTCCAATACCTGGTATTCTGATTCAGGAAAAGAAAGGGTCTTTCTGACAACAGTTCGTCTACGAAAACCTTCCGGCCGTCTGCTATTGGTGCGGGAAGATCGGCCACTTGGACACCACATGTTAGTCCTCTGAAGGTGACCGCTCTGTAAACATCAGGGATTCTCCAATCCAACCCGAAAACTTGGTGGTGGTAGGGGATGATGCTGCAACGGACGGACCGTGCCCGTTGGCTGAGGAAGGGACGAATGCCCAAGGGAGCGGCCGGCCTTTGTTGGGCCCCTGGCTAGTCATCTCCCGGATCAGGCAACCCCAAATTCCAAGAGCCCAGATGAAAGGGAGAAGAGACCAGCAGAAGGACAAGAGGTACTGCCCAGATTCTTCGGATCCCTACTCACCTCCGATGAGCTCTTCGAGGAACAATTCTCCTCCACCAAATTCTCCTCCAGACTCGGACAAGTGGCAGAAGCCCACCAAGGTTGCCCGCCATCGCTCGCCTGGGGTCGGCGCTGGGGAATCCGGTGATGAAGTGGCCATAGCTGGCCTCAGGGTTTGCTACCCTATGCCCACTAGGGGAGAACATGGATCTGGGCCTGAATGATAAGGCCGACCCACGGGATGCTCATATGGTTGACCCATCAGCAATTTCCTTGAAAAGAGCTCGCAGCCCTCCCAAATTGCCCAGTTCTAGCAGTCTGTGCCATGCTCTTACTAGGTCTTCCTCTGCTCCAAACGCTCCTGCTTCCAATCAGGTTAGCTCCTCTCCTTGTATGACTGGGGGGTGGGGGGAGGGGGTTTCAATCTCTTTTGCTCTCTCCTCTCTCCCATCTAGATCCTCGTCTGCTTTGGAGGCCCGATCGAAGTAGGATTCTGGATGCTCCAAGGGGCTGACTGATGACCACATAATGGAGAAGTCTAGTGCTGCGCCGGCAAACTTGAGCCTTCGGTGGGTGGGGGTTCGTCTGCCTCAGCCATTGGGGGGGTGCCGCATTCCTCTATTGCTGGGTCTCATCGACCGAAGATCGGTGGATGGGTTCAGGGGCAGTCCAGTTGTCAGGCATCAAAGACTACTGGAGGGGACCCAACATCTTTAGTTGAAGGTATTCAGGGGTAGTCCAGTGCTCTGGGGCAGTCCAGTGTTCAGGGGTAGTCCAATTGTCACTCATCGAAGAACTTAAAGTCGATGGAGGTTATGCTTGGGCCCTAGGAGCTAGGAGACAAGAAGTCTCTGTCTTACACTAGGGAAAATGTTAACCCTTCGCCGCTACTAGCCTCGGCCACCTCTGTTGCCAATCGGGGTGGCCCAACCCTGCTTCTGAAACAAACTGAGGCCGGTCATACAGAGATTGCAGACCAACCAAAAGAAGCTCTGTTTGCTGGATTCTCAGGGCATTCGGTGTCCTTAGAGGAGGGAAGTTTGGATCATGCCAGTGTGCAGAAAGGTAAAGAAAAATTGACCTAGTGTTGTTTTTATGAAGATTCTTGTTTGGAATGTTCGGGAGGTCAGAAAGCCCTCCTCTAACTTTCAAAGATTGGGGTATCTTTACCACCCGTCCTTGTATATCTTTCTTGAAACAAGGCTTGCTAGCCCGTTCTTGGAACGAGTACACCGTCATTTTCCATCCAATTGGGGCTTTATACTATTGAATCGCAAGATCTGTCTAGTGGAATTATTATGGTTTGGGATTTAGGGGCTGCCAGGATTGATATCTTTCATCGGTCATTGCAGCATGTTCCTATTATGGTGACTGAAACCAGTGAGCAAACTTGGCTATTGTCAGGGGTGTATGCCAGCACTGACTACAGGGAGGAGGATCCTCTAGGAGGAAATCATAGTTTTGGTTGACTAGGGTATCCCTATGGTAGTTGCTGGAGACTTTAATTGTGTTCTTCGTCCTAAAGACAAGAGAGATGGTAGGCCATTTGTGGAGGATACCATATTTAGAGAGTGAGCAATTTTTGAATCATAATGGCTAACTAGATCTAGGTTTTGTGGGCCATCGATTTACCTGGTGCAATAATCGCTCAAGTAGGGCTAGGGTGTGAGAGAGAATTGATAGAATTATGGCGACATCTAGTTGGATTCAGTGGCATCCTGCTCATGTGGTTCGGCATCTATCTAGGATTGGGTTGGATCACTGTTCGGTGCTTCTTTCAATTGGATCCTCGGTCTCCTGTCATTCCCCATTCCAATTTGAGAAGTTTTGGTTAGCCTATCCCCGATCTTGAAAGATTTTGAGAGAGGTGTGGAGTATGCTAGTGCAGGGGGATGCCAGATACCAGATTACTCACAGACTGGAGCTTATTAAAAGGTATCTCAGATGTTAGAATAGGAAGAAGGTGGGAAATATTTTTTCCAGGTTAGAGATTGTGGAGAAGACTATTCTTGATCTCCAGGAGTGGGAGGTTAGGGAAAGGGAACTTCATGACCATGATTTGATAACCTTGCATAGTCAGCTATCCATTCAGTCCCTACTCCTGCAATAGGAGACCTATTGGAGACAAAAATCAAGAATTCAGTGGATTAATGAAGGTGACAGAAATATCAGGTATTTCCATCAAGCTACAATTGTCAAGAGGCATATGAACCACATCAGGACTCTTCGGATCGCTGAAGGCCCATACATGGAGGATGATGAGGACATTAGATGGGAGCTTATTCATTTCTTCAGATCCAGGTGGATGTTTCATACTGGAGAGCTTGCCACCTTTTAGTCTCCTCTTCCGTTAGTCAGGGTGTCAGATCGAGAGAATTTAAGTCTTATCAGCCATGTCTTTGAGGATGAGGTGCAGGAAGCCTTATGGTCTATGGTAGAAGATAAAGCCCCTGGCCCTGATGGCTTTCTCTCTATTCTTCAGGAGGTTTTGGAGTGTTGTGCGAGCAGAGGTGGTTGCTGCTGTCCAGGAGTTTTTCTGTTTTTGTAGGATACTAGAGTCTGGGAAGGAGACTTTAATCACTCTTATCCCTAAGCGTCGTGATGCTTCGGAGCCCAACCATTTCTAGTCCATCAGTTTGTGCAATACTATGTACAAACTCTGTGCCAAGCCCATGGTTAATAGGATAAAGCCGATCCTTCCCAGCCTGATCGGCTTGGAGCAGGGAGCTTTTGTGGAGGGCCGTTCTATTTCTGACAATCTTTTTATTGCATAAGAATTTATATATGATCTCCGCAGGGCCTCTACACGCCATAGTCTAATGGCCATCAAGGTGGACATGGAGCGGGCTTATGATCACATGTATTGATCTTTTCTGGAGAAGGTGCTGATGGACTTTGGATTTCATTCTTGTTGGATCTCTCGGATTCTTGCTTGTATTGTCAATCTTTCTTTTGCAATCTTGATCAATGGCACTCCATCAAAATTTTATATTTCTAACGTCGACCTACGCCAAGGTTGTCCTCTATCTCCGTACTTCATTCTTTGTGCAGATGTTCTTTCGCAAGCCTTGTGGGTGGCACCCCAGGGGTTGGGTCTTCAGCCTTATGTCCCAGTCCCTGAGGCAAATCCCATCTTGCATCTTTTATTTTTAAATGATTGTTTGCTTCTGGGTCATGCCATTGTCTGGTGCGCATAGGGTTTCAAGAGGATTTTGGAGGGCTACTATCTGGCTTCTTGGCAAAGAGTTAATTGTCTCAAATTCGAGATTCATTTTAGTCCAAAGACTCCGGTTCTCTTGCAGCATTCAATCTGGGAGATCCTTGGGATCGTAGAGCATGGAGGTGCATTGCATTATCTTGGTATCCCAGTTACGGGGGCAAATTGCTACAGGCTGATTGTTATCACTTGGTCAAGGCGATTCAT
Source organism: Areca catechu (assembly GCA_021397845.1). Classification (NCBI taxonomy): domain Eukaryota; kingdom Viridiplantae; phylum Streptophyta; class Magnoliopsida; order Arecales; family Arecaceae; genus Areca; species Areca catechu. Next base: position 15,143,980 of record CM038049.1, on the reverse strand, counting down.
GATAGGGTAGAGGGGTGACAGGGTAGAACGCTCTCTCTTATGGGGCGGATCACCTTGATCAGGTCGATACTCATATCATTACTGGTTTACTTGCTCTCTTATGCTATCATTCTAAAAATCTGTGGTTTTCAAATTGGAGCAAGTTATCCGAGCCTTCCTTTGAGATTCGTCATTTGCTCGGAGGTCCATCCATCTCCTTAGCTGGCATGTGGTCTGCCAGCCCTATCGAGATGGAGATCTGGGCATTCATTCTTTTGTTTTGACGAGGAAAGCCCTGTTTGCAAGACATGTTATCAAATTTCTGTTATGTCCGGATAGCCTCCGGACGGGGATGATGAGGCACAGATATGGCTCTTGGGTCCGGGCGAGGACTATCGATCCCGCTAGAGATGTTCTGCCATTTAGAGAGTGATGATGACCACTGCTCATGTTGTCTCTTCCCACACCAGATGGGTTCTGGGAGATGGTACTGCTATTAGCTTCATGTTTGACCCTTGGATTGCTGACGTGCCATTGTCTCACTGGCCAACCTTCATTACTATGGACATCAGTGACTCCTTTTCCATTCCTGATTGTTACTTGTAGATGGCTTACTGTGAAATCCAGAGTTGGTTACTCGTGTGTTTAGTGATATTTTGGGAGCTCGGGTCTTATCGATCCTTGCCTGTTTATGCTTCCACTAACATTAGGGTGTGGAGGAACTCTTCTACTCTCAGAGTTGCCACATCGGACTTACTTCCCCTATTTAGCCAGGCACCACAGCAGAGTCTTGATCTTTCCTGGATTTTGAGGATTCGGATATACCCTAGGGTGAGCTTATTTTTATGGAAAGTGGCCTGGGACTGTCTTCTTACTAGAGCACTCAGCTCCAAAGGGGTGCATGTCCTTTTGCACTGTCCGGTATGCAGGATAAAGGAGGAGACCTTGATCCATGTTCTTTTCTTATGTCAGTGGACTGATCAGATTTGGAGAATGGCCGGTCTCCAAGTATTATTCATGCATGTAGCTGATTATGTTGATTATTTCCCGAGATTACTTCGCCCAGCTACTGGTCATTCTGCTGCCACATTTATTGCCTACACAGCCTATCATATTTGGCTCACCAGGAATGATATTGTCTTCAACTCCGCGAGTCACTCAGCTAGACTCATTATGGAGAGCTCGGATTCATGCTGATAAGTATTTGATGTCGACCGTGGTATCTTTAGAGACCCGGGGTTCCGTGCCACTCCTCGAGCACCCTGCAGGATTTTTATCTTCTGGGAGCCCCCACCTTCGAACTATTTCACGGTCAACTTTGACGAGTGTCATGGGCACTCACGGAGGAGCTAGCTTTGTCATCTGCGGTCTGAGTCTCAGTATCGTCGCTGCAAGGGGCATTATCTCTTTCAACCGATTGTTTTGGCCGCGAAGCTGCGTGGTGCCTGGGCCAGGATCGTCTATGCTCGGATGATCCTGCAGGTTGACTACCTCATCGTGGAGGGTGATTCTGCTACCGTCATAGCTTGGATTCAGGAGGCGAGAAGGTCGAAGCCGATGCATCCTCTTCTTCGTGATATCATGCTCCTATTTCATGGGTATTCTTGTATTATCGCATGCATACCGGGAGGCTAACTCTGCGGTAGATTGGATTGCCTCTTTTGTTGCCCATCACTCGGACCCTGTTCTATGGACTGACCTGGGGCATATCCTGAGATTGTTTCGTAATATTATCCTTTCTAACTTTTTTGGTTGTATTCATGTTAGAACCTTAATCTGAATGCAACTATTTATCCCAAAAAAAAAAAAAAAGTTCTTGCAGTTTTTTAGCTTTCACATTAAAACTTGATGTGTGCATTCTTTCAACAGGTGGGAAGGCTGGTAGATGTTCTGAAAAAGATAGAGGTGGGGCATAGTTGTAGCTAGTTATCTCTGAACCCCACGTCTAATTAGTGGTCTGAGATCTAATCTGATTTCTGTATACTTGCAGATGAATGATAAGAATTCTAGATGGGATGATATGATTTTCATCCCTCCTGAAAAGAGATACACCCAACACATTAATGAGGAATCTCAAATTTTTGTTGGGGGTTGTTAGTTTTACTGCTGTGCAGGAAGGGAATTACAATTTTCTTTACAAAGAGAACCCAATTTGAGGCTGTTTGGTTCATAAAATAATTAAATTTTAGTCTTAAATTACGTTGCTTGTGGGATGCTTGTCTTATTTCAGCCTAGCTGTGCCATAGTGGTCCACCATCATGTCAGCCACAGTCTTATATCAGCCTAATTATAAGCTCCTGCTTTGTGTCGTCCTTTTGCAATAATTTCTGACACGGTTAATCTATTTCTCATCAGCCTCTTGCAGCAAATAAGGTGTTTGTTGGGCCTTAAAACCTAGTTTTTCTGCTTTTGGCTTTCTGTTTTGCTTATGTGCCATCAAATCAATAATGCATGAGTCCTGGATACAGGTTCTGCCATATTCTAACACCAAGCAAGTATTGGGATCCATAAAAATGGTATTTCCAAGCCTACAACTGGTCTGATGTGAACTTAATTAGCCAACTCAAACCAGAATTTTGATGTCGATTCAACTTCAAGTGCCTCACTAAGCCTCCGTATATGGATTGTCAACACTGGTTTTAATTTTAAATTATATATAGACTTGAGAAAACATGTGAAACTTTTAAGTGTAGCCCTATGTTTTGGATTAGAATCTGATTATATATGGACTTGACTCGAACATGACTAGATTGAAATCTGATTATATATAGGCCTGACCCGACTCGAATGGCTCATTGAATCAAGAAATTTGATTATGAATCCGACCTGATCTTTTATTAGATCAGATTCGAATCCAATATCAAGACTTGATCTAGAAACCGGATTTAATTGGGACCAAGTATAACCCGATCTGATCTATTTGCAGTCCTAATGGATGGTTGATATTATTGAATCCATGAAAAGCCCATTTACTAAAGTAGCGGAGCCCACCGATCAGTGGACTACCATGTTTTTTTAGCATTCAAGGAATCACTAAAGAGCTGTGTTAAAAAGGCAATGGTATTCATATCCATTGAATCTTGATAAGTTGATCCTAATACCCTGTCAGAATGAATTTAGTTCGCAAACAGGTCAACACATTTGTCACATCTCTTTGAACCATGAACAAGAAAATCAAATTAGTTTTGGATTACTTTGCAGAAGTTCACCTTATAAAGCGACACAAAGTTTTAACCTGAGAAATGATTTCGTGCAGTTCATTTGTTTCTGGGTTCCCTGTGCATCCAGCTGAGAATCCGGTGCTCCTTATCCATCCATTTATTTGTCTACCTGATTTTCCATTGTCAATTGCTACTCTTCTAGCATCAGCTTTAAACAGATATCAATAATAACAACATTGCAGGACTGTCTGATGTTAGATAATTCCAGTCATTTGGCATTCGGCATTTACAACATAAATATATCCTATAGATTAAACTGCATCCTTCCACTTTCCCAGCGTGCTACATGAAGTTTACTGGCAAATTGCCCGTCACGTGGAAGTCTATTTATGTGTTGCCTGTTGAGGTGCAGTAATTAAAAAAAAAAAAGAAAAAGAGAAGGCATGGAGAGGGGCATGTTCTGGAAACAGAGAGATGAGAGCAGGGCATGGAGAGAGACAGGATCCATTGATCTGATGGTTGATCATGATTAGATCTTTAAGGAATGATCTCGTCAGCCTCGTACAATGACATATCACTAAGATGTTCCATGCTGAGAGAAAAAGTAAAGAAAAAAAATACTATAGAGACATGGATAATGGTTATGCATGGCAAGGGATAATGATATTAAGGGTGAATTAGATGGGGGCATTTATTCGTGGATGACAAGGGTAAAGAGAAATTATTCATTTGAAGGCATCCATGAGACCTCTGGCCTCTGGGCGCGAGTTGCTTCAGTTGAAGCTCCGAGGTAGGGTTTTTGATTAGCATTTTTTTTTTTTTTCCCTTCACATTTTTCTTTTGCTCATTGTTAGATACAGAGTAATGGATTGTTTGAGCAAGGGAGTTCATGACCAAAGCAGGACAGGTATTATTTATTAATTTATTTATTTTATTTCCCATCAGTATTATATAAGTATTATATAATTTTTAGCGTTTAGCGTGAGAAACAGGACAACAACAGCCTTTCACTTTATATTTTATAACATCGTTTGGAGGAGAGGCAATCAGCGGGCCCGGCCACAGTTACTACGGTACAATAACCTAAGCCGTGGCAGAAAGAAATTTTAGAGCACGGTTGCTGCTGTGCGGTGCAGCAGCCTTCCAGTGCCCATGAAGTTAGATATGTGTTGTGTTAACAAAAAAATTTTGAACGAAAATTTCCGGGCACGGTTGCTGCTGTAATGCGGCAGCCTTTCTGTGCCACAAAAAGGAAAAAGAACCAGATTATGGAAGAGGCTTTGAATGGAACAGAGGAAGAATGAAAGTAAAATGCTATGACGAGATGGCTGAACAAGTGGAATGGAAAAAAAAAATTGATATGGGTTATGTGAGCTGTTAGTTTCGTTTAGCTTTTGTGGGGTGGGGTTGGGATACGTCATGGGTCGAGCCTGGGTTAGATATCGCTTTAGATCTGGGTTAGGCCTTTGGATGACAGCCCATGATATTGGAAAGTGAGGTTGGGTTCGGGCATTTAGCCCAGGAAAAAGTTTGTGCACCGCGTGCGGTGCGGGAAATCCAGAATGGCTCGCACCGTACTTTTTTATTGGTCTAAATGTATTCACTGTAGTATGACGGGATGGGAGCTGACTAGTATTAATTACTATTCAGCTTTTATTTGAAATTTTTGTCCATACCAAAATATCCTTCCCTCCAGTCTTTTTTCTGCAAGGATGTCGTAGGTTTTGAACTAGGATGTCGTAGCTTTTGAACTAGGATGCCGTAATACTGTTTCAGGTTTTATTTTATATTTTTCTGCAGGGATGTCGTAGGTTTTGAACTGGGGTGTCGTAGCTTTTGAACTAGGGTATCGTAATACTGTTTCAGATTTTATTTTATATTTTTCTATAGGGATGTCGTACATTTTGAACTAGGATGCCGTAGCTTTTGAACTAGGATGTCGTAATACTGTTTCAGATTTTATTTTATATTTTTCTGCAGGGGTATCGTAAGTTTTGAACTAGGATGTCGTAGCTTTTGAAATAGGATATCGTAATACTGTTTCAGGTTTTATTTTATATTTTTCTACAGGGGTGTCGTAGGTTTTGAACTATGATGTTGTAGTTTTTGAACTAGGATGTCGTAATACTGTTTCTGGTTTTACTTTATATTTTTTGCAGGGATGTCGTAGGTTTTGAACTAGGATGTCGTAACTTTTGAACTAGGATGTCGTAATACTATTTCTAGTCATTTTTGAACTAGGGTGTCGTAAGTTTTGAACTAGAATGTCGTAATACTATTTTAGATCATTTTGAACCAGGATATCGTAGGTTTTGAACTAGGATGTCGTAGGTTTTGAACTAGAATGTCATAAGAGTATTTTGGTATAGACGAAAATTTTAATTAATACTAGTCATCTTAGCTTTTGTTCCATCATATTACAGTGAATATTTTTGGACTAATAAGAGCGTGCGGTGCATGCCATGCTGGATTTACTGCACCGCACGCGGTGCACAAAGAATTACCCTTAGCTCAGAGTATGGGTTCGGGCATCAATATATTTTGGGGCTGGGCTTGGAACTATGGATCACAGGGCATGGATACTGGACTTGAGCCTGGACCAAGGTGTTCCAGCAGAAACCAGACCCTAACCCAAAATCTGAACCCTAACCCTAGTAGGAAAAAAAAAAAGAAAAGATTAAATGGGATGGCTTACCACTGACTGCCGGTGTTGTGCTTCGGTGACGGCAGTGAGGTCCGGCTTCAGGATCTCCGGCGATTGGGGGTAGGGCCCGCGGACCGAGAAGGAAGCCACCGCCGGCGCCGGCCGGACCCCGAGGCGGGTCCTGCGAAAGAGGATGGTGGCGGTGGGTGGTGAGTGGGGGCGGGCGGCAGTGATGTACTTCTGGATCTCACCGTCCAAGATGCCAACACGATCGTAGAAACATGGCAAGGCACTCACCAATTCCTCCAGATCACCTCCTTGGTGCGGTAGCCCATGGCCTCCTTGAAACCTTTGTTAACATAGATGATGGGGCGGTTGGGCTCGAGCGCATCGGTGACCACCACTCCACACGACGCTGCCAACCAGGGCATGCCCTCCAGGGCGGAAAGGAGAAGGCCCCGCCGTGATCGCTCAGCTAAAGGCCCCCCCTCTTCCTCCTCCTCACCGTCGCTCCGCCCCTCCCAGTCGCCATCCCACTCTAGCGCCTGAAATGCCTGGGAACGCACCTTCCTTCACTTGAAAATAATAATAATAATAATAATAATAATAATAATAATAATAATAATAAATAAAAATAAAAACCAATCCTGATACACCTTGCTTCTCTTCATAATTCAGGTGGCCGGCTACCTTCACAAATTTAGATAGGTGAGATCGGGCGGGTGACTGGGGATGGAGAAGGCCAGATGGCAATAAATATTACATCCAATCATAAGCTAGGTCCTAGATGATTTTACCATCTTAAGATGTGGTACATGAAAATGGACCTACAGGAGTAACATAATTGGGAGGCGAAGATGCTACCGAACAGAGATCAGAGTGGAGAGCTGGGAAAGGGGCAGTGGACGGATAAGTGGAGAAGAAGGCCGGATCGCGAGATGGAAGCGGGGAGACACGATAAGGAGAGCGGACGAGTGAGTGTTGATAGATGAGTGGAGAGACACGAAGAGAGAATGCAAACAAGGCCATACAACAAAATCGGAGCGGAGAGCCAGGAAGGAAGAGCTGATAGGTGAGTGGAGAGCAGACGGGATTGGATCAAGAAAAAAAAAGGAAAAGGCTGTGGATGGAGATTTTAAAAAGTATATTTTTATAAAAAAATAATATATTATTTCTTTTTATGGAGAAATTCTCAGATCTATTGTAATTAAAAAAAACTTAATTATAAAAAAAATTAAAATAAATTGTTAATATAATTTTAAATAATTTATATATTTTTATAAAAATATTATTTATATAAATGAAAATCTGCAGCGTAGAGCATGAACACGGCATCCGTTGTTTCTATCTATTAACTTGTGCTGTGCCAATAAAAACTTGCCTCCGTGATATCAATGAAAAGAGAAATAAGAGTTTTGCCTCACTTCAAGCACTGGCAGAGATTTCACTGGAAGCCTTAGCTAAAATGCAAACAGACATGGAAAAGAAAGTGCAAGACGAGGCAGATATTTCAAGCATTAATTCAAAATCAAGCACACAAAGCAAAGAAAGAGGAACCAGCTCGGTACGTCAAATTTGGAACATCATACCACCAACCAAAAGCAACAAAATAATTAAATATATCGCACCATTTAAGACCCCTTTTATCATCACCAAGAAATCCAGACAACTAAATCATGGAGCGTGCATTACAAAATGAGAGATTTATTTAATGATTTCAAAAACCTACATATAATAATGAATTGGGGCTTCTCCCAGGGGTCGTAAGTCACAACCCATTACCTAGCAATCTGGGTTCAAATCTTGGGTGATATATTCCCAATTAGGCAATTATTGTGCATCTCTCTCTCTCTCTCTCATGCACAAAATCATGTTGAAAACAATCTACTACCATATAATGCAACATTACAGTAGTCATATGGAAAGTGATTGCAGATGACAATGCTATCCTGGTATGATAAGTGTACACTGAAGAGGGGTTATTTCTGATGACACTTCCAAGATGAATCAAAATTGAACAATTCATGATAAGAGCATTTGCATGTTAAGGCAACTATACATGGAGCTGAGGACTCCATCAGTATTCAATATCGACAGATCCCATATAATTAGCTTCATAACAACAAAACATACTAAATAAAGCGGGATGGTGGGGCTCAAACTGGACTGATGCATGAATGATGAGAATGCAACAAAATCATGCTCCAAATAACTTTCATGACAGCTGATCCAGCAAAGGGCTCCCTTCTTTTGCAAGAACAAACAAGCCGCCATCACCTCTTGAAATTCTAAAATCTTGATCAAGATAAGTTGTTAGAAGCCAGGACTGAGCACTGTTTCCAGGAAGTGGGACTTTAAGAGGTGGCTGGCCAGAGAATGAACGCGTAATGTTTGCAATGGCTTCTTGTATGGGGTTCAATGCCCGTTGAACAGGTTTCAGGTCAATCAACTGTCCAAAAATATTTACTTTTTCTGGTAGATCCACTGTTGATGATATCTCTGGAGGTTGAAAAGTCCCTTCCTTGAACTGGACCTGTCAAAGGATAACAGACTTTCAGGCAAAGATTCCTAGGTATACCTGAACTGAGTGATGACCGGAAATGTGTCCAAGAACCAAGCATGATGTTAAACAAGGAAAAGATGTAAGGAGAATTTGAAGACCAAACAATCAGGGTAAACAATATTCACTGGGCTAGCAATATGTACACCATAAGCTCTTGAAAGCAAAATTTTCACATTCATGCAATTCCGTAAACACTGCTGAATCGTGTCAGTTTGTGCATGTATGTTAAAAAAGTATTCAGGTACAAATCTAAAAGAAAATTTCGACAAATACAGGTCTAAAATCACAGTGGATCTGTATATAGAGTATCAAATAACACCCTTTTTTGCTGCAAGCATACATTGCACTATTTATCTTTTGACTTGATTCCTTCATCCAATAGCTAGCTGAAAAGAAAAAGGTCAGTATAGGTTGCCATCATAAAACTGATCACTTACATGGGCAAAAACAATGGTTTGACATTTTGAGATTTATAAAAATGTACTTACAAACATTCTTATCAACAAAGAGTATGATAGCAAAGAAGTTCATTATTTTGCAAGTATTGTGTAAAAGGGCCAGGTACAACCTAGTCTGAGGTCCCATGTTAGCCCAGTGCTAAAACCACCAAGACCATGACTGAGCCACATTTGAAACCAGCAGAGATATACCAGGTCTAAGCTGCACTGGAGTGGAGCTGATCATGAGGGCTTGGGCACAGAAAATGTCAAATTTTAAATAGGCCCGGCCTGAAGCCTGACTAAAAATAAATATAGTTTAGGCCCAAGGTCCAGCCGATGATCAGCTCTAAACTGGAGCTAAAACCACCAGCAGTACACTGGATCCTGTTTGAAACCAGCCCAAACATTCCAAGTTCACTTGAGTCTAGCTTTATACATTTTTGCCACACCATGCCAAATTAAGAAGCAGGGCTGACTAGATTTTCTCAAGTCCTCAGCTCAAGCCTGGCTTGAACTTATCCCAGCTTCAGCTTCTTAGGCCCAGGCCTGGTGCGAGGACATAACTCACCAAACCTGAGAATAAGCTAGAGCCCAAATTTTTCCAGACCAAGTCTCCAGGCCAATTTGTCGACTCCTTTATTGATTTTGATGATAAACAAAATGTTTAAATATAAGTTGAGTACTAACTATTTCTTTGAAGTGTGTTTTTATAGAAATAGGTGCTTATCAATTCAACAACATTTGATTGATTGTCAAACAATAAAAAAGTCCCAACTATGGATGAAATATCAGTTTAAAGTATACTTTGATAGTTGAAGAATGCTTAAAAGGACACAAGAGTTCAACACAATTTGGTTTCAGCAAAAGTTCAGTTGTTTTTGAAAAAAATCTCAATCAAATGTCGATTCAAAGTATCGACTCACAATCCAAGTATCGACTCATGACAGTGGAAGTGTCGATTCAAGTCGGTATGCAGAAAGAGTTTCAAATGGCATGACTGAAGTGTCGACTCATGCCAGTCAAGTGTCGACTCAAGGATCAGCTCATCACCTGAGACTTTTTATTACAGAACTTGCTGAAGTTGAAGACTTGCTTGAAATGTCGATACATGGATGTCGAGTGTCGATTCAAAATGTTGACTCACCCGTGGAAATGTCGACATACCTGAGAATTCTAGAGAGCTTCATTGAAGATATTTGAACTAAATGTCGACTCATGGAGTGCAAGTGTCGACACTTAGTCGACACTTGAAGTTCTGGGAACAGTAACGGCTAGTTTTTCAAATACAAAACTCACTCCTCTTGTCTCCCAATGACTAGCTTTTCGTGTCTAACGGCCATAAACCGACTTTAAGGCCTTGGGAAGGTATTTAAATGATTCAAATCAAATCTAAACACAAGAAAAAAATAGAGGAATCAAGAGAGACGAGGAACACCAAAAAGCTGGTGCATTCATTCCTATTCATTGAGAGCAACTACCTTCAAACAAAAAGAAGTCTCCAAGCATTTAAGAGCATTCAGGTTAACTTTCTTGAGCATTTATTGAAGCATCATCAAGTTGATGGCAGCACTACAACAAAGCTTCAAAGAGATATCCGCTTTTATTGGAAAGCTTTCATTGTTTCTTTACTTCAAACTTATTCTTGTTGTAAAGGTTTTTGGTTAGCCTTGAAAACCAAGGAAAAACCAAAGAGGTGGTTGGTTAGCCTTGAAAACCAATTAGGTTCTTGGTTAGCCCGCAAAACCAAGGGAGGTTGTTGGTGAGTCTTAAAACCAATTAGGTTCTTGATAAGCCCATAAAACTAAGTGAGATTTTAACTTGTGAGCCTTGTGAAAACAAGTCGGATTTGATTAGTGAGTCCGGAAAACTAATCACTATAATCGGTTGAAATTATAGTGAATTTCCAAGTGGACCTTGGGGAGTGGATGTAGGTGCATTGGAAAGCACCGAACCACTATACTTGCTTTGTATTTGTAACTGCTTGTCTCTTTAATTTGCTCTTATTTTTATTGCTTTTATATTTCCGCTGCATACTCACTAAAAGCACTTCACACTTGCATTTAAATTTTTAGAGATCCAATTCACCCCCTTCTTTAGTTGCTTACTGAGCAACAAGTGGTATCAGATCCCTGTTCTCGGTATATAGGTCTAACTGCCTTGAATAAAGATCTATGACAACCCCCCTTGGTACTAGTGTAGTTGAGGGACAAGCCTAGAATAGACCTCCATATTTTAATAGAACAAATTATACTTATTGAAAAACTAGAATGAGAATATACATGCATTCAATTGATTATAATCTGTGGAAGGTTGTTGATAAGGGTCCTCATGTTCCTTCGATTGTTGTGAATAGTGTTTCCATCTCAAAGCTCGAAGAGGATTGGAATAAAAATGACATTAAACAATCCGAGATCAATACGAAAGCAATGAATCTCCTCTATTATGCATTAGATCCTAGTGAGTTTAATAGAATTTCTACATGCACATCTGCCAAGAAAATATGGCACACTTAAAGTTACCCATGAAGGTACTGATCAAGTGAAGAATACAAAAGTAAACATATTACAGCACACTTATGAAATGTTCCGAATGGAACCAAATGAATTCATCACTGACATGTACACTAGATTTACAAGCATAGTAAATGGCATGAGAAGTTTAGAAAAAATTATGTCTAATACTGATATTGTCAACAAATATCTCAGATCACTTCCAACTTCATGGGATCTAAAGATGACCGCCATACAAGAAGCAAAGAGTTGGATCTAAAGATGACCGCCATACAAGAAGCAAAGGATGTTGACAAATTATCCTTGGAGCAATTTGTGGGATCGCTAATGACTTATGAGCTGAATTTAAAACAAAAACCTATGAATATTGATAAAAACAAAAATCTACGGATATTGACAAAAAGAAAAAAGTGATAGCCTTCAAGTCTACTATTCAAGAAGAATCCTTAAATGATGAATCAGAAGAAGAAGAGAGTGAAGAAGCGCTTCTAGCAAGAAAATTCAAAAAGTTCATGAAAAGAAGAAAATTCCTTTATAAGAAAAAGTTCCAAACAACCACAGAAAAGGGAAAAGAAAAGAAGAAAGATAAAGAAAAGGAGAAGGAGATACCTACATGCTTTGAGTGCAAGAAGCCTGAATACTACAAATTTGATTGCCCTCCTAAAGAAATCAAGAAAGAAGCTTAGGAAAAAAGCTATGATAGCAACCTTAAGTAATAGTGAGGACTCCAGCTCAGAGGAAGAACCAGCTGAAATTGCAAATCTATGTCTCATGGCACATCAAGAACAGGATGAGGTAATTTCTGATACTGAAGTAGATTTTACCTTTGATGAATTGAAAAATGCTTTTGATGAATTAATGCATGATTACAAATTGATTTTATCTGAAAATAGAAAATTAAAAAAATATGCAAATAATTTTTCTTATGAAAGCAATTCTCTTTTAAACGAAGTTAGTGAATTAAAAACTAAGCTTGATATTTTATAAAAGAAAAATAAGGCTTTAACAATGGAAAATGATGTTTTGAAAAGATCTAAAACTATCATTTCAAATGGTAATCTTTTAAAGAAAAACAAAGATTTAGAAATGGAAAATAAAAATTACAAAAATGAGCTTCATAGAATAAAACCTTTTGTTAAAAAGTTCACTTATATCTCATAAAAACTAAATATTCTTTTAAACAACCAAAGAGCTTTTTAACAAAACAGGATTAGGTTATAAACCTCAAAAACAGCAAAAATATTTGAAAAACCTTTTTGTACCTGTATCATCAAATATTACATATTTTTCATGCAAAAAACAAGGACAGCTTTTCAATGTAATATGAGAAAAATCAATAACTCTGAAAAAGTTTGGATTCCAAAAAGAACCAATTTATGTACTAACCCTAAAGGACCCAAGTTGGCTTGGGTACCTAAAAACAAAACTTGATTTATTTTACAGGTGTGTCTTGCAACCAAAGAAAACAAAAAACTATGGTATCTTGATAGTAGTTGTTCAAGGTACATGACAGGAGACGTGAAGCAATTCACTTCTCTTGAAGCAATAAATGGAGGGAGTGTAACATTCGATGATAATGGTAAAGGAAAAATCATTGGTATTGGTAAAGTTCACATCTCACCTTCTACTTGTATTAGTAATGTATTCTTAGTTGAAGGTTTAAAGCATAATCTTTTAAGTATTAATCAATTTTTCGATAAAGGTTTTCAAGTTGTTTTTAAATCATCTTATTGCATGATTGCTAGTCCTGATAAAAATGAAGTAAAATTCATTGAAAAGAGGCATGATAATATTTATTTAATAGATTTAGATAATCTATCCTTGTATAATGGAGAATGCCTAGTTGCAAAGAATTCTACTAAAGATGAGACTAGTTGGCTTTGGCATAGAAGACTAGGACATGCTAGTATGTACTTACTTTCAAAAATTTGCAAAAAGGATTTAGTAAGAAATTTGCCGAAACTTAGTTTTGAGAAAGATAGAGTTTGTCAATCTTGCCAATTTGGAAAACAAGTTAAAACTTCTTTCAAATCTAAAAGTTTTATTACTACTAGTAGGCCATTAGAACTATTCCATATGGATCTCTTTGGATCAACTAGAACATATAGTCTACAAGGTAAAAGATATGGATTGGTTATAGTAAATGATTTTTCAAGGTTTACTTGGATTTTCTTTCTTGCTCATAAAGATGAATCATTTTCAGTATTTGTGAAGTTTTACCGAAAAGTTTTTAATGAAAAAGATACTTCGGTTATTTGAATATGTAGTGATTATGGTTCTGAATTTGAAAATCAAGATTTCAAAAATTTTTATAATGAGAAAGATATTGAATACAATTTTTCTGTACCTAAGACACATCAGCAAAATGGGGTGATAGAAAGGGAAAATCATACTTTAGAAAAAATGGCACACACTATGCTTTGCGAAAATGATTTGCCAAGATATTTTTGGCTGAAGCAATTAATACTGATTGTTATATTTTGAATCGTGTTTTAATCCGCCATATTTTAAAGAAAACTTATTATGAACTTTGGAATCAAAGAAAACCAACTTTAAAGTATTTTCGAGTTTTTGGTTGTCAATGTTTCATTTTGAATAATGGTAAAAACAATCTTGGAAAATTTGATGCCAAGTTTGATAAAGATATCTTTCTAGGATACTCTATATCAAACAGGGCATACAGAACTTTTAACAAAAGAATCCTAGTTGTAGAGAAGTTTGTACATGTAATTTTTGAAGAGTCTACTAACAAATCCTCCAGAAAAGAGGATACTTTTGATGCATGTACTGATAAGTTACAAAAGCTGACATTGGATGATCAACCCTTTCAACAAAGTGAAGATCAAGACAAATGAAAAAGGAGAAACCATACAATCCACACCGGAGCATCAAGATCTACCTAAGGAATGGAGGTATGCTCATGAACATCCTAAGAAATTAATCCTAGGAGATCCATCGAAAGGGATAAGAACTCGATCCTCAATTAGAAATGAATGTGATTATATTGCTTTTGTTTCTTAAGTAGAGCTTAAATGTTTTGAAGATGCTGAAAAAGACCCAAACTAAATAAATACTATACAAGATGAACTAATTTAGTTTGATAGAAACAATGTTTGGACATTAATAGAAAGACCATCAAATATTTCTATTATTGGCACAAAATGGATGTTTAGGAATAAATTAGATGAAAATGAAATTATAACTAGAAATAAAGTTAGGCTAGTTGCCAAAGACTACAATCAGGAGGAAGGAATTGATTTTGATGAAACCTTTACTCATGTTGCTAGACTTTAGACAATTAGACTACTATTAGCATTTGCATGTTTTATGAATTTCAAACTTTTTCAAATGGATGTTAAAAGTGCTTTTCTAAATGATTATATAGCAGAAGAAATTTTTGTAGAACAACCACCTGGTTTTGAAAATCATATACATCTTGATTATGTTTACAAATTGCACAAAGCACTTTATGGTTTAAAGCAAGCACCCCGAGCATGATATGAAAGACTCAGCAAGTTTTTGATTAAAAATGAATTCTCTAGAGGCCATGTTGATACAACTTTATTTCTAAAAAAGAAAGATGATGATTTATTAGCAGTGCAAATCTATGTTGATGATATTATTTTCGGTGCTACTAATGAAATCCTTTGTCAAGAGTTTGCTAAGCTTATGCAGGGTGAGTTCGAAATGAGCATGATGGAAGAACTCAATTTCTTTCTCGGACTTCAAATCAAGCAAACCAAAGATAAAATCTTCATCAACCAAGCTAAGTATACAAGAGAAATCTTAAAGAAGTTTGGGGTGGAGACTACTAAGTCAATAGGTACACCTATGAGCTTCTCTTGTAAACTTGATAAGGATGAGCATTGTAAATCTGTTGATCAAAAATTATATAGAGATATGATTGGCTCTTTATTATATTTGACTGCTAATAGACCAGATATAATGTTCAGTGTATGCATGTGTGCTAGATTTTAGTTTGATCCTAAGGAATCTCATCTGTTGGCTGTTAAGTGCATTATTAGAGACTTATCTGGTACAATTGATATTGGTTTGTGGTATTCTAGACTCATATGCTGATTTAATTGGATATTCTGATGCTGATTTTGCTGGGTGTAAACTTGATAGAAAAATACTAGTAGAACTTGCCAATTTCTTGGAATTAACTTATTCTCCTGGTTTAGCAAAAAACAAACTTCAGTTGCAATATCTACAGCTGAGGCTGAGTATATTGCAGTGTGAAGTTATTGTGCTCAAATCTTGTGGATTAAACAACTTGAAGATTTTGGAATCAAATTAACTAGGGCACCCATAAAATGTGATAATACTAGTGCAATATGCTTAACTAAAAATCCTGTTCAGCATTCTAAAAGCAAACATATTAAGATTAGGCATCATTTTATTAGAGATCATGTTGAAAATAATGATATTGTGCTTGAACTTATTTGTACTGAAATGCAATTAGCTGATATTTTGACTAAGCCTCTCCAAGAAGATCGGTTCAGTATGATTAGAAGAGAACTTAGGATCATCAATCCTTTTGATTGAAAATTTCTACTCTTTGACCTATGAAAGATCAAATTCGATATCAATTATATCCAATTTTCTTGAATTTCACTGTAATTCTAGTGATTTTGATAAATACTTCATTTCATTTTTTTCAGTTTTAAGTCGAAGTGTTGACACATGTAAGTGTCGACATCTTGAAGTGTCGACACTTGGCCGCATATCGTGAGTCGATACTTGAATGGCGACAGACCGAGATAAAAACCTGAAACGAAGTGTTTTCTTGATCTTTTCTCTCCCAATTTGAGCCGACACATGCCCTAACACTGTTCTATCTGCTTCTTCCCTCAAATTTTCAACTCCAACCCTCTTAAATTCTCGATTAGAACGGTTTTGATTCGGTTTTTGCCACATTTCCTCTCCCATTTCATTTTTGGACCGATAAAACCCTAGGTTTACTCTCATTTTTTGCTTCAATCTTTGAATCTGTGGAATGGAGCCTAGGAAGCAAGTTGTTCGTCGTCCTCGGCCATCCAACCAAGAAGATGAAAGATGAACAAAGGCCATACATGAAGCCAATGCACCGGATGCCCCTACTCGGCCTCTTTTTCCTGCGGCTAGTCGGATGGGTACGAAGATTGTCGTCGTCGGAGGATGCCGTGTGGACTTCGCGTTCATCGACCAGCAGCATTTTCGGATAGGCCAGTGGCTCAAGAATGCTGGTTTGGTTTCTTTCTGCTCTTTGACAAAAATTTTACCTGGGCTTAATACGAGAGTTCTATGGATCCTTAGCCCGAGATAGTGATGGATGGGTCGCACAGGTCCGTGGCAGAGATGTCCTAGTGACAGCAGAGATTCTGAGCAGAGTATGGGACATACCCATAAGAGGATCTGTTGTTGACAGCTTAGTAGATAGGTTCAATGGTCTCCGATGTATTTTCGAATCAGATGACCTACCTGAGGGAGCCACTGTTGTTGCATCCAGACTTTCAGCTGAGATGAGGTTGCTGCATCATATTGTTGCCCGGATCCTTCTACCGAAGACCGGCCGTTTCGGCTTCATCACAGAGAGAGCTCATAGTGATGGTCTCTTTGGTTCAGCATATACCTGTTTGCTTACCGGTACTTACGGTACATCAGATGACGAAGGCATCTATCAGTCAGAGACTTTGTCTGCCCTTCGGGATGGGCTTGACTTTGCTCTTCAGAGTATATGGTGTAGTATTGGATGATGAGCCTTACCATATGTTACTGCACACTGATGTCTGACATCAGATCTCTTCATCGGATGGGGTATCAGCTAGTTAGAGGCCAGTGGAGACGACGAGTATTAGGTCAGGCCATTGACAGAGATGAGGATGTAGCAGAGGAGCGCATATTTTCGGATGAGGTGGGACCTTCAGAGACACATTTACCTGAGATTCAGCCCGAGCCTACAGCGCAGCCAGAGCCTGCTCCTCAGCCTGAGCCAGCACGATCAGATATTCCAGGAGCTTCTGAGAGTCTTGAGAATAGAGTCGCTCGCATTGAGACAGAAATTATTATCATTCGTCAGCGAGTCAACAGTATCATTATAGAGACTAGAGAGCCATCGAGATTTGAGAGATGGGATCTCCGCCTTTCTGTCCGCTCTGAGTAGACCCTCTTCTGGGAGTGTTCCCGATACTTGTGCTCTAGCTGATTCTGCTCCAGTTCCACCTGCTTCGGGACCCGTCATGGATGATGATGATGTGACTGACTCTGATGAGTTTGACTTTCCAGATGTGATGACAGAGCCAGTGCCGGAGACAGCAGCTGACTCTCCTAGGAGTCCCATTCATGATCCATTGAGTTCATCCTTCCAAACTCCTATCCTACCCACACCTCCTTCTAGACCAGTTGATCATTCTACCATTCCTATGCTCACACTATCATTTCTTCAGTTGATACATCTATTATTGATACACCTGTTGTTGATTTCTCATCATTACATCTTCCCTTATCCGGGAACTAGGATTTTATACTCCTAGCTTCCATCATCTTGATTCCGGTCCTTAATTTGATCATACACCACATCCTACAGTTTTCGAGACTCACTCCGATCAGTTCTCCTGCTACTGACATAGCTTCTACCTCTTCTGCTCCAACTAGAGGGAGGACTTATGTTAGACGGAGAGGACGAGATCGTCGTGTTCCATCCAGACCGACCAGGACTCGTCTTCGTGATCTTCGATCTAGGTGGCCTCGATCTCGTGCTTTTATTGATACCGGACCGATCGAGATTGGATCATCAAATGATGAGGATGATGCTTAGGATAGTTTTTATATTTAAATAGTTTACATTTCTGTTCTCTTTGTATGTTTTGATGTTCACTTTATATACCAATTTTGCATCAAGTGAATAAAATATTGTTCTATTTCACCTTATGACTTTGAATGAATGAAATGTATTACTTATTTTCAGAATTTCAATGTTTTCTTTTATGAGTGAATGACTTAGATATATATTCAAATTCATTGCCTTCTTCCTTCCTTTTTAATGATAACGAAAAGGGAAAGAAATAAGTATAGATGTGAATTGATGTGGTAAGAAGCTGACGTGTAATCCCTGTCAGATGCCATGCCAAAAAAACAGCCACGATGGACACCCCATCTCGGACTCCTTTGACCGGACCGAGCTCCCCCAAAATGACAAGGTGGCCCATCAAAGTCGAATTCCGTCCTCTGCCAGGTCGGCACTGCAAGCCCGGGGCGCTTAGGCCGGAGCCAAACGACCTCCTTCACCAGATCAAGCCCCTCCGAGGCTGAGCCCCCTGGACCGGAGTCGAGCTCAGCCCTCCTTCGCCAGGTCGAGCCCCTCCGAGGCCGAGCCCCCTGGACCGGAGTCGAGCTCAGCCCTCCTTCGCCAGGTCGAGCCCCTCCGAGGCCGAGCCCTCTGGGCTGGAGTCGCGCGCTGACCTCCTCCACCAGATCGAGCCCCTCCGAGGCTAAGCCCCCTGGACCGGAGTCGAGCTCAGCCCTCCTCCACCAGGTCGAGCCCCTCCGAGGCCGAGCCCTCTGCGCAGGAGTCAAGCCTTCCTCCGCCGGGTCGAGCCCTTCCGAGGTAGAGCCCCCTAGACCGGAGTCGAGCCCAGCCCTCCTTCGCCAGGTCGAGCCCCCCCGAGCCGGAGTTGATACCAGCTCTCTAGTTCGGCAACCACCTCGGGCAATGCCGCCGGCCACTAAGGGGGCGGAGCCACCCCCGAGATACCGGCGAGCCACCCGAGGACTACGAAGAAGCACCCATCAAATCATAATAACTGTCCGCAGCCATCACTTGCACCAGAAGAGGAAGAAGCTCCCTGACCGAGACGCCATGCTCTCCACCAACCGCCTGCACCACCCAGAAAAAGTCAACCAGGGGATTCGAATTCCGGGAGCGGCGACCCCCCAATCGAAGTCCTGCCAGGTTTCCCGGAGTGGAGCGACCAGGAGGAATGTCAGAGCGCATGGCAGCTTTATCACGAATCAGGAAATACGTCCCGTCCACGGCACGGAATACCGCCACACGCGCCTGCCAGCGCGGGGGAGATCCCGAGGTAGACATTCAACGACCACCTAGGCTTAAAAGAACCTTTGACACCCTCAGCAGGGAGGTACGCAAGCTAAACCACTAACATCCAAGCAAGTAGGGAAGGAGACCACTACCTCGCGGATCTGGACGGTGCCAGGTTCCCGCGAACATGGAATGCCTGCAACCTGAGAAAATATTATCAGTAATGTAAGGCTCGCCCTTTATAATAATAAAGGCCCTCCTTCGCACAAGTCGCCTTCTGCCTTGCAGGAATGTCGCTGCCCGGTCCAGGATCCGGCATGCCAAAACTCGGAGCCCAGCTCTCCGACACCGAAGCCCGGGGCCGAGCTCTCCGGCACCAAAACTCGGAGCCGAGCTCTCCGACAATAAAACTCGGAAACCAGCCCTCCGACACCGAAGTTTAGGGCCCAGCTCTCCGGCACCAAAACTCGGAGCCGAGCTCTCCGACAATAAAACTCGGAACCTAGCTCTCCGACACCGAAGCCCGGGGCCCAGCTCTCTGGCATCAATAGGTAAGGTTCTTTCTCACCAATAATCAAAGTTCCCCTTGTGCAAATACATTTTGCCTTGCAAAAGAATCTTCGCCCGATCCCAGGTCCGGCGCTCAAAGCCCGGAGCCAAGCTCTCCGGCCACCAAGTCTTCGAGCCCAGCTCCGAGACATCAAAGCCCGGAGCCAAGCTCTCCGGCCACCAAGTCTTCGAGCCCAGCTCCGAGACATCAAAGCCTGGGGCCAAGCTCTTCGGCAACCAAGTCTTCGAGCCCAGCTCCAAGACATCAAAGCCCGAGACCAAGCTCTCCGGCCACCAAGTCTTCGAGCCCAGCTCCAAGACATCCAAGCCCGGGACCAAGCTCTCCGACCACCAAGTCTTCGAGCTCGGCTCCAAGACATCAAAGCCCGGAGCTCAGATCTCCGGCCATCAAAGCCCGGATCCCACGACTCTCCGGCCACCAAGTCTTCGAGCCCAACTCCAAGACATCAAAGCTCCCAAGCTCTCCGGCCATCAAGTCTTCGAGCCCAGCTCCGAGACATCAAAGCCTCGCCAAGCTCTCCGGCCACCAAGTCTTCGAGCCCAGCTCCAAGACATCAAAGCCCGGGGCCAAGCTCTCCGGCCACCAAGTCTTCGAGCCCAACTCCAATACATCAAAGCCCGGAGCTCAAATCTCTGGCCATCAAAAGCCCGGATCTCACGACTCTCCGGCCACCAAGTCTTCGAGCTCAGCTCTAAGACATCAAAGCCCGGAGCCAAGCTCTCCGACCATCAAGTCTTCAAGCCCAGCTCCAAGACATCAAAGCCCGGAGCCCAGCTCTCCGGCCACCAAGTCTTCGAGCCCAACTCCAAGACATCAAAGCTCGGGGCCAAGCTCTCCGGCCACCAAGTCTTCGAGCCCAGCTCCAAGACATCAAAGCCCGGAGCTCAGATCTCCAGCCATCAAAGCCCGGATCCCACGACTCTCCGGCCACCAAGTCTTCGAGCCCAGCTCCAAGACATCAAAGCCCGGAGCCAAGCTCTTCGGCCATCAAGTCTTCGAGCCCAACTCCAAGACATGAAAGCCCGGAGCCCAGCTCTCCGGCCACCAAGTCTTCAAGCCCAGCTCCGAGACATCAAAGCCCGGAGCCAAGCTCTCCAGCCATCAAGTCTTCGAGCCCAGGTCCAAGACATCAAAGCCCGGAGCTCAGCTCTCCGGCCACCAAGTCTTCGAGCCCAGCTCCAAGACATCAAAACCCGGAGCCAAGCTCTCCGGCCACCAAGTCTTCGAACCCAGCTCCAAGACATTAAAGCCCGGGGCCAAGCTCTCCGGCCACCAAGTCTTCGAGCCCAACTCCAATACATCAAAGCCCGGAGCTCAGATCTCCGGCCATCAAAAGCCCGGATCTCACGACTCTCCGACCACCAAGTCTTTGAGCTCAGCTCTAAGACATCAAAGCTCGGAGCCAAGCTCTCCGACCATCAAGTCTTCGAGCCCAGCTCTGAGACATCAAAGCCCAGAGCCCAGCTCTCCGGTCACCAAGTCTTCGAGCCCAGCTCCAAGACATCAAAGCCCGGGGCCAAGCTCTCCGACCACCAAGTCTTCGAGCCCAGCTCCAAGACATCAAAGCTCGGAGCTCAGATCTCCGGCCATCAAAGCCCGGATCCCCCGACTCTCCGGCCACCAAGTCTTCGAGCCCAGCTCCGAAACATGAAAACCCAGAGCCTAGCTTTCCGGCCACCAAGTCTTCGAGCCTAGCTCCGAGACATCAAAGCCTGGAGCCAAGCTCTCCGGCCATCAAGTCTTAGAGCCCAGGTCCAAGACATCAAAGCCCGGAGCTCAGCTCTCCGGCCATCAAGTCTTCGAGCCCAGCTCCAAGACATCAAAGCCCGGGGCCAAGCTCTCTGGCCACCAAGTCTTCGAACCCAGCTCCAAGACATCAAAGCCCGGGACCAAGCTCTCCGACCACCAAGTCTTCGAGCCCAGCTCCAAGACATCAAAGCCCGGAGCTCAGATCTCCGGCCATCAAAGCCCGGAGCCCAGCTCTCCGGCCACCAAGTCTTCGAGCCTAGATCCAAGACATCAAAGCCCAGAGCTCAGATCTCCGGCCATCAAAGCCCGGAGCCAAGCTCTCCGGCCATCAAGTCTTCGAGCCCAGCTCCGAGACATCAAAGCCCGGAGCCCAGCTCTCCGGCCATCAAGTCTTCGAGCCCAGCTCCGAGACATCAAAGCCCGGAGCTCAGATCTCCGGCCATCAAAGCCCGTTGTCCGACTCTCCGACCACCAAGTCTTCGAGCCCAGCTCCAAGACATCGAAGCCCGAAGCCCAGCTCTCTGGCCATTAAGTCTTCAAGACCAACTCTCAGGCCATCAAGTCCGGAGTCCAGCTCACCGACACTGAAGCTTGGGATACTTAGAAACAAAGGAGAAATCTCCTATCTGATCTCATCACATGTACAAAAAAAAATAAAAGAGCAAACCAAGTTGACGAAAAGTATTTTCATTACTTAAGCAAAGAGGTTACAATGCTCCTAAGCCCCGACATGCCAGGCAGCCCAGGATGGAAAGCAGAAAGAAGGAGTTACAACTAAAAAGCCCTACTTTACTCCACCGGTGCCTTCCCTGGACGGCGCGCGACTGGAGCCTCGACATCGACGACCTCCGTGGCCGGGGCCCCTCCCTCAGCCGCCGTCGCAAGCGGAGTTGGTTCGGCTGCCGCCACCTGCGAGGTCGGTTCGACCACCGCCGCCTACGGAGCCAGCATGGCTGCAACGGTGCATTCCTCCACCGCGGTCGGTACGGGAGTTGAGGTCTTTGCACCCTTGGAGCCTGGGAGTCGGAGGGCGGCCATCCGCTCGTCTGAAAGGATGCCGCGCAGCTGGGTCTGGCAATATGCGAACCCCTTGAAGGAGTCCGTCGCTGCCTCCTTGAAGTCCAGCTTGAACTCCTCAGAGGCCTTGTAACTGGCCACTGCCTCGATGACCTCCTTCCTAACGGCCTCCGCTCGACTAACCGCCTTGGCTGACCTCTTGTCCGCATTCTCAGCTTTGCAGGCGGCCTCAGCGGCTTCTTTCTTCGCGATCTTAGCTGAACTGACGGCAGCGGAGATCCTCCTCTCTGCCTCATCAGCCTTCTACTCGGGGTCGCGGCCTTCTTCTCGGCGGAGACGGCCCGCTCCTTCGCCACCTCCAGCTCGGTCTGGAGCTCCTTCAACCGAGCACCTTTTGACTTGAGCTCCTCCTCGAGCTCCTTTGAGTGTCACCAAGCGCTGGCGACTTCGTCCCGGAGGCTCTTAATCATCATGTTGGCCTCCCAGAGCTCATCGCTCTTCCGCCTCAGTTCAGTCTTCGAGGACTCGAACTCCGCCTCGCACTCCTTGTCCCTCCTGACCCAGTTGCAGCAGTAGTCCCGGATCAGTAGAAGCTCAGCGCCTTGCTGCATCAAAAATGATGTTAGTCACCAAGAAGATGAGGGAGGAAGCGAGGTAAAGCAGGAATTTACTTACGGCATCGAGGTTGGAGAAGGATGTGCTGATGACGTCGGCCAGGTATCTCCCACTCCTCTCCTGCCGGTCGCAGGAGAGGAGAAGTCCATCATCCGCTCGGCGAGGGCCGGGTCCTTGGTAGGGGATACGTTGGGCCTCAACTTGAAAGGGACTCGACGGTAGTCCCTGTTTCTCTTGCCTGCCGCCGGTGCAAGATCATCTGCTCCATTGACGGTAGAGGCTGTCGGTGCGGATTGAGGGGTCGGCACCACCTCGGACGGTGCCACCAGCGTCGGCCCCGCACCCTCCGGCTCCCTATCCTCCTCGACCTCGATGATCTCCAGAGGGGATGCCACAGCAGCAGCAACGACGGCAGATCTTGCCTGGGCCACCACCTCGGACTCCGACACCGGGGCCAGATCGCGCTGCCTCGGAGGCTCGGGAATGGGCTCATCTTGCACGGCCGGCACCGCCCTCGTGCCAGTATCCACCTGAGCCCTCTTCGGGGCGGGCTCGCCGGCGCCCTCTGCTTGGTTCCTCTCATCGGAAAACGAGAGTTCTTCCATAGAGAACTTCATGCCTGCACCAAGAAAGAAGATGTCAGCTTTATAAAAAAAAGGAAAAAAAAAGAAAGAAAGAAAAAGATTTTCGAGCCGAACTCACCCAACTCTTGTGTTGGGCCGACCCCGGCCTCGTAGAGATTCTGCTCTGACAGCAGGACCTCGAGCGAAGGGATCTCGGCGGAGCGGAGCTGGTCGTACACCTTCGAGTCGGCTGCATCGACCACGGAATCCCGGTTGGGGGACTGATCCGGTTCGTTCCAAACCCAGTCGACCCCCTCGATCGAGGCGAAAAAATACCTGCTCTTCCATCCTTTGATGGAAGAGGGAAGTTCGAACTTAATGCCCGTGGGACGGGAGGAAAGAGACCACCACCCCTCCTTGGTGGGGTGACGTTTCAGGGTAAAAAAGGCCCTGAACAAGGAGAAACTCGTCCTGATGGCGTTCGGGACAAATTGGGCAGGAACAAGACGGTAGTGGTTCAAGATAGAGAGGAAGAATGGGTGGAATGAGAATCGGAGGCTCTCCGAAAAGGTTTCCTCGTGGAAGGCTATCCGACGCGGGCCACTGGAGGTGACCCGCTCCCCCAGTCGAGGGACCGAGAGCCAGACGCCATACGGGATACCGTAGGTGTCCCGGATGGTCGCAAGGTCCACGACGGTGATCACCGAAGCGATCCCCCCGCGACCTGTTGACTGAGCAAGTTCGGGAGCAGGTGCAGGAGCAAGAAGAAGAGGACGAGGTGGAGGAGAAAATGCGGGTTCCCTAATCACTATTCCCCCGGGCGCGGGCCTTCGGCTGACCTCGAAGCGCGACATCCTCCTCGTCGAAAGAAGAAGGCGGCTTTGGCCTAGAAGACCCGACCTCACCCTGGTTAGTGGTGGGGCGGAAGTTCGGTCCAAAACAAGACATGGGGGTCAAGAAACAGGAAGAGAAGAACAGAAAGAAGGGGAAGATGGACAAGGATCCGAGGAATAACCTACCCCTGGGAGAAGGTCCCCACTCAACCAATATGGGGGAAGGAGACTAACCTGCTCAGGACCTGGGAAGGCAAAGATGGCCAGGGAAGCGAAAGGAAAAACTTCGGAACGATGGCGGGCATGCATGATTTAAAAGAAGGCTTGTTTTGGGAAAAGTGGCCTTCCCTTTCGAAGTGACCGGTACCCGACCGTACCGTTACAGCCCCCACCGGTGGATCCGCGCCACGTGTCGCCAATCGACGAGGCTAGCACTTAATTTCGACTGCAGCCTCTCTGAATTCTGCACCCGCAATAATTACTCTTCGGACGTGTCCACGTGGCTCCCACAGATAGGCTGAAAGAACCGCTCCGCGAGACGCAGGCAATCATGGCCATCATTGCGCCGGATTCTCGTCTTTCCACGTCTGCATTGCATTTACTCCCTCCGCCCCAAGCATTCAATGCCAATGGGACTCGGAGTGGAAGGCAAATGATATGGCAAGAAGCTGACGTGTAATCCCTGTCAGATGCCATGTCAAAAAAACTGCCACGGTGGGCACCCCATCTCGGACTCCTTTGACTGGGCCGAGCTCTCCCAGAATGACGAGGTGGCCCGTCAAAGCCGAATTCCGTCCTCCGCCAGGTCAGCACCCGCAAGCCCGGGGCACCTAGACCGGAGCAGAGCGACCTCCTTCACCAAATCGAGCCCCTCCAAGACTGAGCCCCCTGGACCGGAGTCGAGCTCGGCCCTCCTCCACCAGGTCGAGCCCCTCCGAGGCCGAGCCCTCTACGCAGGAGTCGAGCCTTCCTCCGCCGGGTCGAGCCCTCCTCCGCCGGGTCGAGCCCTTCCGAGGTCGAGCCCCTTGGACCATAGTCGAGCCCAGCCCTCCGCCAGGTCGAGCCCCTCGGAGGTCGAGCCCCCCGGGCCGGAGTCGATACCAGCTCTCCAGTTCGGCAACCACCTCGGGCAATGCGCCGGCCACCAAGGGGGCGGAGCCATCCCCGAGACACCAGCGAGCCACCCGAGGACTATAAAGAAGCACCCATCCAATCATAATAACTGTCCGCAGCCACCACTTGCACCAGAAGAGAAAGCTCTCTGACCGAGACGCCACGCTCTCCACCAACCGCTTGCACCACCCAGAAGAGGAAGTCAACCGGGAATTCGAATCCCGAGGACGGCGGCCCCCCAATCGAAGTCCTGCCAGGTTTCCCGAGGTGGAGCGACCGGAAGGAATGTCAGAGCGCATGGCAGCTTCTTTTATCACGAATCAGAAAATATATCCCGTCCACGGCACGAAACACTGCCGCACGTGCCTGCCAGCGCAGGGAAGATCCCAAGGCAGGCATTCAACGACCACCTGGGCTTAAAAGAACCTTCGACACCCTCAGCAGGGAGATACGCAAGCTAAATCACAAACATCCAAGCAAGTAGGGGAAGGAGGCCACACAAGAGAACCACCCAGGAGACAGAATCCAAGGCTCTCGGAGATCCACAGGAAGGATCACCCAAACACAGCCATCCATCTCCAGTTCACTTCAGCCACCACCTTTCCCAGCCTACTTGCACCCTCACTCACACATCATTCACTCCTAGCGTGGAGTCCATCTCAGGAGCTCGACCCGAAGGATCTGTTTTCCTGGATCGTCACTGACTTGACCGTCGGAGTGCCCCCGCCAGAATCCCCGGCCTGGGTCACTAACCCTTATTTTGCATGTTCCAAAGAGCATGCCATCCCCGAGGAGACGAGGGGCGATCCGACATCGATAGCAGCTACGGGTCACCGGCGGCAACATGAATGATGAAAGAAATAAGCAAATTATGAATGTTCTTTTTTTCGAAACAAGCTTAAATCTAAAAATTTCTGCTCATTGAGTGAAGGGGAGTTTATGCCTCCTTTGAATTGGAAAATTTGCTTTGCTGAAATTTCATGCACAGTTATTACCTTTAGATGTTTAAATTTCAGCCTTTTGTCATCAAAAGATCTTCAGAAATCAATTTTATTGATCATCTCTTTAGGGAGAGTATTTATACTCTTCATAGTGTCTATTGCTGAATTTGTTACTCTTGAGCATTTTTTTAAGAGTATCATGATACATGAATTTATTTCTTATATGTATTTTAAGCTCTGATGCTCTTAGCTCAAATTTGTTTCATAAGATAATTTTAAAGTTTATGTTCAACATTTCTTAGTATTTCAATACCTATTGCAATAAGCTCTATGCACATTGAAAATTTTCTTTGAAAGCTTATTATGCAATTTATACTTAAAAATTGTCATCATCAGAAAGAGAAGATTGTTGACTCCGTTATTGATTTTGATGATAAACAAAATGCTTAAGTATAAGTTGAGCACTAACTATTTCTTTGAAGTGTGTTTTTATAGAAATATGTGCTCATCAATTCAACAAAATTTGATTGATTGTCAAACAATGAAAAAGTCCTAACTATGAATGAAATATCAGTTTAAAGTAGACTTTGGTAGTTGAATGCTTAAAAGGACACAAGAGTTCAACACAATTTGGTTTCAGCAAAAGTTCAGTTGTTTTTGAAGAAATCTCGGTCAAGTGTCGCCTCAAAGTATCGACTCACACCCAAATATCGACTCATGACAGTGGAAGTGTCGACTCAAGCCAAAACACAAAAAGAGTTTTAGATGGCACGGCTGAAGTGTCGACTCATGCCAGTCAAGTGTCGACTCAAGGATCGGCTCATCGCCTGAGACTTTTTGTTACAGAACTTGCTGAAATTGAAGACTTGCCTAAAGTGTCGACACATGGATGTCAAGTATCGACTCAAAATGTCGACTCACCTGTGGAAGTGTAGACACATCTGAGAATTCCAGAGAGCTTCATTGAAGATATTTGAACTAGGTGTCGACCCATAGAGTGCAAGTGTCGACCCTAACTGTCGACTCAGTTTGAAGTGTCGACACTTGGAGTTCTGAAAACAATAACGGCTAGTTTTTCAAACGCAGAACTCGTTCCTCTTGGCTCCCAACGGCTAGTTTTTCATGTCTAACGGCCATAATCGACTTTGAGGCCTTGGGAAAGTATTTAAATGATTCAAATCAAATCTAAACACAAGAAAAAAATAGAGAAATTAAGAGAGCACAAGAGGAACACCAAAAAGCTAGTGCATTCATTCTTATTCATTGAGAGCAACTACCTTCAAGCAAAAAGAAGTCTCCAAGTATTCAAGAGCCTTCAAGAGCATTCAAGTTCAACCTTCTTGAGCATTTATTGAAGCATCAAGTTGAAGGCAGCACTACAACAAAGCTTCAAAGAGATATCCGCTTTTATTAAAAAGCTTTCATCGTTTCTTTACTTCAAACTTATTCTTGTTGTAAAGGTTTTTGGTTAGCCTATTGGAAAACCAAGGAGATTGTTGGTTAGCCTTGAAAACCAATTAGGTTCTTGGTTAGCCCGCAAAAACAAGGAAGGTTGTTGGTAAGCCTTAAAACCAATTAGATTCTTGGTAAGCCCGGAAAACCAAGTGAGGTTTTGACTTGTGAGCCTTGTGAAAATAAGTCGAGTTTGATTAGTGAGCCCAGAAAACTAATCGGCTGTAATCGATTGAGATTATAGTGAATTCCCAAGTGGGCCTTAGGGAGTGAATGTAAGTGCATTGGAAAGCACCGAACCACTATACTTGCTTTGTGTTTGTGACTGCTTGTCTCTTTAATTTGCTTTTATTTTTATTGCTTTTATATTTCCACTGCATACTCACTAAGAGCACTTCACATTTGCATTTAAATTTTTAGAGATCCCATTCACCCCCTCTCTTAGGTTGCTTATTGGGCAACACAATTGTGTCAGGCCAAAATTGCCAGCCATGAGAAAAAAAAGGTGGATGATTTACGCCATCTCTCTGGTTAGGTTCCATATGTTTCTTCTTTTTCTCTTTTTCATTATTTTCAATTAGTTGCACAAATATGCAAATGCGAAATTAGCATGCATTTTTACTAAGAAAATTGCATCCTTGCTGTCCTCTTTATGTTGGTTTCCACATTTTGAATATTAAATAGGTTAAAAAAATAAAATATAATTAAAATTTTTGTATGGAAAAATTGAAAAAAAAAAAAAAGCAACATTATTGATTAAGAATGCAATTAAGATAAACATAATCCCTCATATCAAACCTTGCCATACACCATGTTGGTCTAAACTCCTTTCAGATCCTAGATACTTGCTTTCATGAACTAAATCAGCAGCCCATAAGGTCAATCCCCCCAGTTGCCAACCAACCTTCTAGGGTAACATTCTATCTTTCCTAAAGCTATCTTTGCCAAGGCACCCATTTTGAAGGTTGACATATGGTTGATAACTACTAAAATCTTTCACCTTCTCAACCAAAGTTGCGCACTACAGCTGATTAATTTTTGATGGTAAAGGTTTGGATGTGAGAATGATGATGCTGATGCTAACAAAACCACCTCACCATACATAATCCTATTATGTTTGCACAAGTTCAGTCACTTACGTAGCTTTTCTAAATCTTACCATTGTTCTTTAGCTTATTGAGTTAATCAAACCAGGAACAAAAGAAGTTAATTGTATAAGTCTCAAACTCTTATTTTGATCAATCATCGATTTTATACTTTTTTGCTTTTGAAGTTCATATTCCTGTAACAGCAGCAACCAACTATTTCATTTTAAATGCTGCACGTATCCTGAAATGAGAAATATTTACATTTATATTTTTTATGAAATGAGAACAGTTTCCAGGTTTCACCAAATGAGACAGATAAGGCATGGCATGAAGCATCCATCCAGTCTTGCCTTGTCTCAGCTACAGATCCAGATAGATTCCATAGCCTATGTATCCGGGGAATAAGCAGCCAAGTTTACTCATAAAGAAAGCTTCAGAAATTTGAATCACATATGAAAGAGTAAAAATCATGCAAAAGTCCTAATTACCAATTGCTTACACACCTATCCTCTATTATATTATAGCTGATAGACGAATTAGCATGGAAGCAATTATGTAGGTAAAGCTGCTTCTGCATTAGGGTCTGTGTCTGTTAACGAGGAAAGGCCAGTAATCACAGAAGCAATAAACCAGATAATTGATATTTAATTCACAATCAATTGGTGACAAATGAAAAATTCAAATTTCAAAGATCCACCTGAAAAGCCTTCCTGTATGAATATTACTAAAATGTTAGATACCTGTATCCTTGATGGGTTCCGAACTTCAAATGAAGCAGATGCACTAAAGGATAAAGTGGCAAATGGGCTGGAGAGTGTCGTAGCATTCACTATGGTCATATTTTTAGTGTCAATAGCCTGAGATATCTTCTTAATTTTCAATAATGGTGTTGCCCCAACCGCTAGAAGAGGTAAAAGCTCAGAAAATGCTGTGTACCTGAACCAATTCAAAAGCCATCCATAATCAGCTGTGGAAAAGAAAATGCAAGCCAATCCCTTAAATAGCAATAATGCAATAGAAAGTATTTAGTAAAGAATGGGTCAGGAGAGAAACAAAAGGTCAAAACATTTAACATAGAAGAGGCACCCAATATGATACCCAGTTCTTTATATTGAATAAAAATAAAGTGAAATATGAAACTGTGCATGTGTATGTCTATGACACTACATGGCTTTCCAAGTTTCCTTGTTTTAACTTATCAGCCAATTATGAATAGAAAATGGTGCTTAGCACATTCCATCTCTTCCATTTGAGTTGAAAGAATGAAGAGAATATGTATAGCATGGAAGATGAACTAATTCCACGTAAGAGAACTTATCTTATAATGTTGAATCTGAAATTAAAAATTGCGTTTGGTCTCCACAATATTTTTTTTAACTCCACAAAGAAATGAGCTTGCCAAAACCATTGGTGTTATCAACAGCAGTAATTTCCAATCACACTTGTCAAAACCTGCACTTGGACATGTACACCTGTGCATAACTGTGCATTTGAACTTCATCATTGACTCAAAAAGGCACCTCTTTGAGACAGACCTGGTGCATCCCGGGTGCATATGATGATGAAAACTAAAGAACAATCTTTGGCCTAAAATGTTTCATGCCTAAAATCTTTTATCCAGATTCTATTTTATTTATTATCCCAGATCTGAAAGTCATATTTTCTTCTCCTCAGGCAGTAGCTTCCAACAAGATTGATCTGTTTGGATCTTGGTCCATGATGGCCGCTTTATTGATTTTGACAATTGGATCTCTCTATGAATCGAAAAGGGAAGCTTCGGATCAGGAGTAACTACCAGTGATAGGCCAAAAAGGGGAAGAACATAGGAAAGACAGAAGCCCGCATTCAGTGTTGTGGCACAGTACAGGGTGCATGCTCATCAAGGACTGATTTGAGACAGTTCAGACCCAGCCAACAAGAGTAAACCCGGTCACCTGGCATCTAAGTATACTAAGGTTGCTTTAAAACACACAACATCTGGTAATTCTCAAGGGCCTATTTGGATGCCAGATCCTATTTTCTGGCAATATGTATGCTCTGTGGGAAAAGACGCCGAGAAAAAATAATGGGTAAAGAAAATTTTAAGATCACTGAGAGTCAATTGAATCCACAATCTGCAAAATCTGGGGATAAGATAAAACACCTTTTCAATGGAATGGATTGTCCAGAAATAATGGGATCAGGACTCTCCATTCTCCACCTACAATACCTGCAACCTCCTCTGCATGCTCATTGTTCACCTGAGAATCCTCAAACACAAGGGCCTTGAGCAGATCTTATCGCTGGACAAAATATTCGGCAATCCAAAAAGGCCCCAAGAGATTTGGTGCTACACATGAAAGCATTAGGTTCACCAAGCATTTCACACTTTACCATGACATCATGGCACCTTTCTGAGGCATGTCTCATGCAGCCTAGATGCAAGACCTGGCAGAAAACAAGCTTCATGCTCAACCTGTCCTGGTTTGGACTAGAATGATAGGGCATGTTTGAGATGACATGGCACATTAGATATGCACAAAAGGGGCTTTGTTTGAGGCAGGAAAAAAAATTATGCACATAAACTCCATTATATTGGTCAAACATGAAAATTTAGAATTTTAGATGATACATGGAGGCTAGAGCTATGTGTACAACCAACCATATATGTGAATGCATACAATAACACTTGAAACTTGGAACTAAGCTCAAGTTTGTCAAACATCTCTAGGCAAGCTAATTTAGTTACCAATGGTAAAAGGGTTAACTTGTGCGTGGTAGGTGGCTTCATTGGTGGAACACATGCAAGCAGAACATCAAGATAATAACAAGTGAATAAGACATAGCAAGGCTGTGGATTCCCAAGATGAGTACAATAAACCCTACACATGAAAACAAGCATATGACAAGTTCTTCCTTCTACTGTTTGGCTGAGTCATGTGACCAGTTTTTTGAATTGCTGGATGCACCCGATACCTAGGGCTCGTGTTGTTTGTGTACGAAGTCTAGTCTATATATAGGAGTCTCGGATACTAATACACCAAAACTTGATTAATAGACTTAAAAATCAAGCAGCTGATGCACTTCAAGCTAATGAGTTGCTAGAATGAGAAACTCTTTGCTAATGGTTTTGGGCCTGAAAACATATGCCACAGGCCTCATGCGAGTTCCCGGTCTATCACCATGTCACACACCTAGGGCAAATTACGAACCCATCATCTCACAAGCTCTATTTTCATATCTCTCAACATACCAAAGGCTAAATAAAAGGTCTACTATGATATCCTTGCTTTCTAGTGACTAGATATTTCTGATTCCGAGCAATTTAGTTCACTTTCCAATGCCCAAATAGCCTACAAAGCATTTATTTATTTTTTTCTTAGACTCATTTCCTCACGTTCTCTTGGTTCTTCAACCCAAAGCTAGCTAGTTTTAAGTAGAGCTAACCACATGATGGTGGGCGAGATATAGTTTTAAAGACAACAGAAATACTTATGCATTTCAAGCCACCTACATGAAAACAAATTCCTAAAAACTAGAATTGTTACTTCATTAATTCAATTGCTGCTTTACTTCAAAATGGTTTACCCTAGAATGAGTTATCTAAAACAAATAGTTTACTTAGGAGAATTTTAACTAATAACATTACCAGTATTGCATGTTGATCTACTTGCATTCCAGATTTGAACTTGAGTGCTTCAAAAGATTTTAATCAATGAAAAATCATCATTGGTCAAAGAATGGGTCTTGGTACAATTGCAAGGTTGCTCCATTGTGACCTAGGTGTGATAGATTTGAAATATAGAATCAGCCTCTTCGCACATGAGGGTAAGGATGCACATGTCTGACCCTTCCAATACCATGCAGTAGAGGGAGCCTTGTGCACCAGGCCACCCTTTTATTTCGCATACTATCTCTTCTTTAGTTCATAGCTATACATACAATGATTGCAAACTGTTGTTGATTTCATTTACATTCTTGCTGAAAGATAGCTCAGCACTATATCTACAGGTATGTTACAACTTACATACGGATTCGTGATTAGTAACAGCAGTATTCCCCAAAGGATTGCACACTACCAAACGTTCCTTACTTGTCTACATATCAAAATTGTAAAAATTAGCACCGATATAAACTATTTTTCTGAGAAAAAAAACATTATTGTACCTAAAGTTTCTTTAAAACGGGGCAAAAATATAATAGTAATAATACCAAACAACTCACAGCAGGATCCAGTTTCCATCAAGAAGCTCCGGTGACTTAGTCGGCGCTTTAGTTGGATTCTCCGCTTCCAGTTGGTTGACCAGCTCCAAGATCTCGGCCCTGACCTCCGCCGACGCCCTCAAACCAAAATCTGTCCCGTATAAATTATCAACCAGGCACCGCTTCAAGTCCTCAAGCTTGTCAGACGGCACCGGAGTGCCATTCCCCGATATATACCCCATTCCACCGGGTCCCGGATCTTTCCCCCACTCGTCCTCGTCCTCGTCCATGGGGCTATCGGCGTCCGATGGCGGCTCCGGTTCTGGCTCCGCCTCCTCCCCCCACTCATCTACGATTCGAGCCGCCTTGCCGGCCTTCCCTTGGTCTCTCCCCCATTCATCCTCGTCCTTGGGCGGATCCGCCTCCGAAGGCGGCTCGGCCTCCGGCTCGGCCTTCTCCCCCCACTCGTCAGAGATTCCCGCCGGCTCGGGGAAGCGGTCTTCGTCATTCGACGAGTCACCGATGGGGATTCTTCTCGGACGGCGGCCGCGACCATCGCCGGGGGCGGCGGAGGGGGATGAGAAGGAGGCGATACGAGGGTTCCGCGAGGCGAAGAAGAAGGGAATAGAAGGAGATGGGGAGCGGAGAGAGAGGAGACGATAGAGGGGTTTAGGGTTTGGAGAGAAGAGGCAGCAGGGGTGAGAGGAGGCGAGAAGGCCAAACATTCTGGTACGCCGATGGAAGTGTGCGAGGTCCGCAACCCTGCAACGGGACCCGAAAGAAAAAAAAAAAATTAAAAATTAAAAATCTCTTGAGGAAAAAAAAAAAAACAAAAGAGGGACAACGGTAGTTTTGAGTCCGCCTTGGACCTCTGGCACGCTGCGCTGTCCACCTGGACTGTGCAAAATTATCATTCAATAAATAAATAAATTTAGTTTTTATACATAAATAAATAAATAAAATTATTGAGGAGCAAATTTAGGCAAAAATATATATATTTATGTTTTTTATCGCTTGGTAGAGGCCTTGCCTCACTATCTAAATCCAAAAATTTTTCTAGAATCCATGATTATTGGTATGAGTGAGAGATCAAAATCTTTTTCTTTGTTTTCATTCTACTAGCCGGTATTTTAGTGATGTCAGATTGGCGTACTTACCTTTAGATGGAAAAAAATTGCACGAATCTAAGCGTCTTGTATCGAATATTACATGACGGGATAGGAGCCTCTAGAGATAGCTATACCGGGATTTATCTCCCATCCCTTTTCATTATAAAAAAAAAGATTTTTTAATTTTAAAAAAATAGGAGGTAAACCCAGCACAGGCTTTCTCATCATAAAATGTTTGATATAAAATATTAGACTTTTGTAACATGATATCATTAAAATACTAACCGATCAAAATAGAAAATAAGATAAGATCCTAACCTTTCTATTAACCCAATCATTATGGATTCCAAAGATTAATTCTATATTTAATCAAGTAATCCACAAACTCTATTTTCAAATTCACGATAAGTTGAAAATAAAAGATGATGTCTAACCAACTGACCTACTATTTTGATAGTAAAGGTTGTGTATGTTCGAAGTGTCATTAATATCACTATCAGAAATAGATGTCTTACATCCATCTCTCAAGCCTTCGGTTGATAAAGAGTGAAAAAGTGAAAGTGATGATTTCTAAATAAGTAAAAAATAAATTTCTTATTTGATTAAACTTTTAAGAAGAAAAAGAATAAAAAAATTACATAATTTCTATATTTTATAAAATCTAAATTTATAAGAAAAATAAATTTTGGCACTTTTCATTCATGAAAAGTAAAGTTTTTTTTCAAAAATATCTTTTTAAGGTAAATGGCTAGAATTTTATAAAATATTAACAAACAATTAAAATGAGATACTAAATAATAATTCTATTCTAATATATAATATAATATAATATAATATAATATTTGTAACATATGAATATGATTTTAATATTTATAGTGATATAATATTTTTATTAATATAATATGCTATTATATTAATATATTGATATTAATATTAATATAATATTATATTTCATATATATTTATATCATAATAAATTTATTATATTAAAATATTAATATTATATTAATACATATATATTAGTATCATATTAATATAATAAATTATTATAATTTCATATTATATTAAAATATTGTATTTATGTTAATATAAATATTATATTATTTATATTATTTTAATATTTATAGTAATATAGTATTTTCATTAATATTAAAATTATATTCATGTTATATTTATATTTATAATAATTTCATTATATTAAAATATTAATATTATAATTATTATATTTAATAAATTATTATAATTTAATATAATAAACTATTATAATATTATATTATATTATATTATATTATATTATATTTATATAATATTATTATTTATATAAAGTTTGGAAGTAAAAAATATGTATTTGTTAAGGATATAATAAGTATTTTATATCTTTTTATAAAAATAGATACTCAACAAAATATAAATCATCATAAAAAAATATTTTTTAATAATTAATCAAACATATTAAAATTATATTTTTATAATTCTTTTTTGAGAAGTTATTTTTTAAAAATTTACTTTTTGAAAAAAATTCTTCCCGCAATCCAAATAAATCCATAATTTTAGTTTTATAGGGATAGAACGAATTTTGGCATATGCCAATGATACAAGGTTTTCATCTTGATATGTCATCATGAAATGATTGTTTTTTTTTGATAAAATCGGGTGGTCACACAATTCTGATGCGAGGAAACCCAAAAGATCAAGAAAAGAAGACTCTGAAGAGGCACCGGGACACTGTCATCCTGACTCCAAGACCAGTCGTCCGAATGGTGAGCAACAAAGGAGATAATCTAGTCAGCGGCGTTATTCGCATCTCGGTAAACATGACAGATGGAGGCACTCAAGGACGGTCGGAGGGAGTTCCAGATATCACAAAAAAAAGGATGGGCATTGGGATACTCCACCCTATCCCGAATCTAGATAATAACAGTAGAATAATCTTCCTCAACGAGGAATTTCCTAGCATGCAAGTCATGAACAGTTCTGATAATGCCGATCCAAGCAGTTCTAAGCTCAGCTTCTGAAACCGAGAGCTCGTGAAGAAAAAGGTCTCCAGCTGCAAGAAGCCTGCCATCAACATGCTGAATGACATATCCTGCACCACTTTCACTAGACGTACCATAGATACTATCATCAAAGTTTAACTTGATAAATTTTTGAGAGAGATTTTCAAAAATTATAGATAGCCCTCTGGACTGTTGTCGATTATTTTAAAATCTCCTTCTAGAGTTATGTTGTCATCCGGCAGCACCGCGATGGTGTGAGGTCCCCTTATAATGAAATTTGAAGCATCATGACATCTCGCAACCACCAAGAGACTAAATACTCTTGAACAGTCTTTTGATCCTGGCCATCCAACCATGGTAGGTAATATGGCATTAAAAAAATGACCAGGGTCTGATCCTGGTGGCCAAGATGCAAGCTAAAAAAAGCGGACTAGATCACTCTTCTGACACGGTGGAACCGTGGAAGAGGATCACTAGCATCGTTGCTAAGATAAGGCATAACACATCAGCACCGTGCAAACTTTTCATTTCGGCCGGATATCAAATATTAATAAATAGAGTATAACCAATAACTTTATCCTTGTACATGGTTTAATTTAAAATTCTGATAAATACGATATGAATTTCTAATTAATTAGTTTTTAAGTTTCAAAATATTTTTAATTAATAAATATTTTAAAATGTTATTTTTATACAGTAATTAAATTTGAAGTTACGATATTTTGTTACCTGAACATTGAACAAGATCTCAAAATATCTCAAGCTTCAATTTTAGATCCCACCCCAATCTATATTTCAACCAAAAAAATCCATAATCTCAGTCAAGCATCGGCAAAGATTGCTGAGATCTCTGGGTATCTGAGTGGATTGAAGAGTTGATTATATCTTATATGAAATGAATGTCTCCATGATAATATGTTGCATGCTTGTAAGCTAATTAACAATGATTGATGTATTGGTTTAGACAGTAACTATCATTTAGATTTGCTCCTTTGAAATGCATGGTATGCCTTTTTATCATTGTTATGGGTGTTCATCTTGCCCTTGATCGACCTGAACCTCAGCTTTAGCCAAAAATGCATCTACACTATGGCCGTTCTCATGCTGACCAAGATCCTAATCTCTATGTGTCAGATCCTTTATTTTTTGCATGCAATCTCCTCCCGAGTATTCAAGTGTCAGATATGACAGCTGTAACTGTTCAGATTCTATCGACTATAGATATGACAAATGCCAACTGATTTCATATCATGCACACATAGCGCAATTCTCATGAGCAATATTGCTCCGTGTTTTTTAGAAATGGCTAATAGCCATGGCATACATCGCCAGAACTCCTACCCTATGAATAGAGAAGAGAAGGAAATCTCAAGTCCTTCGAGCCCCAAAATGCTTCTTTTTTTTCTTCCTGGACTCTCTCTTTTTATTATTAGAGCCTCAACTGACCTGAGCATTAAAGGATTTCGACCGGAAAAACTTTGGAATTGTTTTGCATGTCTCAACTTCAACATCTCGATGTAGCAACTGTAAAAAAAGTTTTCTAAAAGACCCTAAGATCCTATGCATAAATTTTAAAACACTTAAAATATATTAATTCTCCATTAATCAGAGCAAACAACAGATCTGTAATTTATTTCATATAATCAAATCCCCAGAAGATTTAGATTTAGGATACTTACTTGTATTTGCCATAATCCCAAACCTAGAATGATGCTCGCGCGAACATCAAAGGTAAAGTCATTCTCTCCAGCATCCTCATGGTAGGTGGCTCATCGATGGAGAAAGTCGTGGGAACAAATCTCACGTAGAATTATAAAATAATAATGAGGAGTGGAGAGGGGACTTAGCCTATTATTTATAAGCAAACCCTAATAGGCTCTCCTATCACGGGCCAGTTGGGCAAATGCCTACACTATGCCACCTCAACCATACCAATCCACATATGGTACTCCTAGCCTAAACAATGATCACATAATAATAGGCTCAACCTATGTCTATCAACATGGACCATAAAATCAACCTGATTTTAATAAAAGAAAATATCTAATTAATGTTAGCCTAAATTAAAAAAAAAATCTCGCATTCTTTCACTTGGATTATATTAATTATAATTTTGAAAACATTTTATTTTCAAAACAACTATCGAGTTGAAAACAGAATGTGGCCACCATATGATCCATAGACAGCACCTACAAATGACTCGGTCAAATAGTACCATGATACTTAATCATGGGATCGTTATACTACTTAACTGATACAAGATTTATCAATGGTTACAAGCATCATAAACACTATCGGCATAAGTCTTGGTGTGGTAGTGTAGCAAGAAAAT
Organism: Areca catechu; assembly: GCA_021397845.1. Classification (NCBI taxonomy): domain Eukaryota; kingdom Viridiplantae; phylum Streptophyta; class Magnoliopsida; order Arecales; family Arecaceae; genus Areca; species Areca catechu. The sequence continues at coordinate 15,105,102 of CM038049.1, read as the reverse complement.
AGCATTAAGGTGATCAAAAATAAAATATGCTACTTTTCATTGTCAGTCCTCCAATTTTAATGGCATCAAACAATAAGTCATTCTATCTATATACTCAACAATGGTATCAATGACGAGATAGTATAACAAATCTGAAACTCGACACCTAGTCTCAGTCAGGTACATAACCAAAAAAGAGATATCTCATAATTAAAATAAATTAAACACATGTACCTGCAATCATGATTTCTCTTAACCACATACTATATAACAAGCTAAAGAAATATCATAACTTCAAAAAAAGTCTGTATGTCTCCAAATACAATGAGATTTTATTATTATCAAAATGAGACATACCTATACAACTATCATTCTTAAGATAAAACACATTCTTAAGATACTATGTTGTATTTTGTTATTCCATATGTGTACATAAACCATGTAGGAATGTAATTCATCAACTATCATGTCAACAATGTATATAAATATACATGATAGAAAAATCAAATAAAACCAAGCTTTGCAAAAATAAAACACAAATATAAAGTCACTCCCACTAACCAAGTACAACAAAAGAATTCAATATGCCCATTTTTTCAACATGCTTTGTAAAGCATACAGACTTCAAAATTCTTGGTTAGAGGATCAGCCAACATGGACTTTATACACTCGACACTCATGTGTCCTTGGATTACAATCCAGCAATCAATGTGACAAATAAAATTTTGTCAATTAAATCAATGTATATTTACATCAAACTCCCACTAATCTAAAAACAAAAAATTCTAAAATATCCATATTCTTGACATATTTTATAAAAACTATGGGTCTTATTCTTGTATATTATATAAAATATCTCCCTTTCAACTACACCCTCTAACTGATAAAAACTTTATCTTTACATAGATAGAAATAATGAAACTTTTATTGTTCCTTTAAAGAACATAGCTGCCGATGATTATAATAAATTTTAAGTGGTTTTAAGATAGAATTAACAATTATAAGACCAAGAATAAAGTTTCATAATAAAAACAATATGAATTGTGACTTTGCATCATGCCACAAACTTTGCTTGTATATCCAAGAATACCACTAGATTCTATTTTCAAGCCTTCCTATGAAACAAAACCTTCAGTCACTTACATTATCATAAGAAATGACATGTATTCATTTTCTCATCATATAATTTTTTTACTAGTGTTACATCACTAGTAACGGAGGTATAATCATTAGTTTATATATTTAATATTGTTCTTCCACTATCCTCCAGTATGATGAAATATAATATTTATATAAATAAGAGCAATAACTTATTTTCTATCAATGTCATATTTCTAATATATGAGCATTATATAAATCAGAATCTATAAATATGGCATGATTTGACTCAATATTCTTTATATCTCTATTAAGATAGTAGAATCTGTATTCATTTAAAAATTATCTGGATAACCAAAATAAACAACGTATTCTTACAAAACTAAGATTTATTTGTTGATGGATTATCAATGGTTAAGTGTTGCAGGACAACTCCAACTATAAAAATAAAAGATGTTGGACTTCCTACTAATCTTTAACTCAAAAGGTATATCTTGTATAACTATTTTATCAATTTTTTTTTTAAAAAAATATAGATAGTAATCATTAGAATTTTATACTAGAGACATCATAATAAATTGTACCCACTCATCATACTTTATACCATATCTTTCAGAGTGTACTTTGCCTCTCAGTCACACCATTTTATTTAGAAATTCCAAGCATGGTATATTAAACAACTATCCCATATTTATACAAATATTTAATAATATTATTTATTCATTATATATGGGATTTTAGAATGTGACTGATACACCTTATTAATATCCTTATCCTTTTCTCAAAAATATCAAAAACTTCTGAAACAGAATATGATATGATTTATTAATTATTTCATATATATAATTTTAAGTTCATTAAACTGCATAGTAGAAAACTAAATATGATGAGTAGCCTATGTATTAGAGATAGAAATCTCATAATACTAGTTTTAGATAGAATTCTCTCTAGTTACAAGATATAAACCTTAACACCATCGTACCATCCATCTCAAATTAATTTATCTATCCATCAGCTATCTAGACTTTCTTTTATCAAATTCTACATATCTATCACAAATGAGATCAAAATTAGATTACCATTCTTAGATACAACAATAAGAATGGAATCAATTATATAAATATATTTCAAATAAAATAATTTACTCTTTACCACTTTTAAGGTAGCTTTATTTCAGAGTACTCTAAATAAGACAACCAAGATGGAAGATCATTACATAATGTAATATCTATATTCCATCATACTTAGTGCTAGCACAATTTCAGTTTTCATATTTTCTTTCAATCAGAGTATCATAATGAGAGCAATAACTCTATTGAACATAGATATACTAACTACTAAATAGTCTTTATGCAGTCAATCAATAGAGAAATATAATAATATATTTCAGAAAATCTTTATAAGTATTATTTTAATGAGAGCCCTTAGTCCAATACAACAAAACTTTTTTTAAAAAGAAAATGATCAATATAAGGAATCGCTCTTCAACATATAAGCTACACAATCCCTTCTAAATAGCTCGTAAAAGGATCTTATAAATCTCAATGAATAGGCCACTTTGGTGGTCACCATCCATCGAAATTCACAAACCTTCAAATCAGGGATTATCAAGTCTTGACCTTTGAGGTGCCACAATATATATAAAATATCAATCAAGTTCATATACGATGCAACATGTTTGAGATACAAACAATAAATTAATAAAGACTTTGAATATAATAAGCTATTTTTAATAAATGTAACATGTGCATCATAATAAAACTCTTCTATAGGCAGAAAATGTGATGTAATTTTGAGCTCCAAAAAATGAGATCATTATAAGGAAAATACAAATTTTGAAAATATGTCTCAATTTAGGTAAATAAATTTTTTAGGCCCAATATATATTTTTTTCAAAGAAAATAAAGATTAACATAATGAGGATACAAGGTATTCAAAAATCTGTCCCCTTTGGACAAACAGATTTTCTAAGCTTAATATACTTCTACCTTTGATATTTTGATCTAGTTAAAAACTCAATAACAACATAAATGACTGTATAATCAAAGATGGCAGGAATGCTAAATACCAATCAATGGGCATAGACCATAAATAATATACAAAAGTTCAAATGCAATATCACATATTCCTCTTGGACAGAATATATAATATACATAAGTACTCTTCACATGAAGCCACAAATAAATGAAATATCCTAACAATCATGAACTTATCCTCTTTGGGCAAACAAGCTCATAAAAGTTAGAGCATCATTGCAACACAATATCCCATGCAACCTTTCCAATTAAAATATACAACAACCCCTTTGGACAGGCGGTTGTATGCAACAACCAGAAACCCTCTCATAATGAAAAAACTCATGGACAATATAAATAAACCACTTTGGTGATAAATATTTATGCCAATCCATGAATTATTCATACAAAAAAATAAATAAATAAATATCCAAATAAATACAAAATGATACACTTTAACGATATGTATGCCATAAAATATTAGTCCAAAATGGGATACTCATCAACATGCATTCCACTAATCATATTATAATATTATAATGCATTCTAAATGTCACTTATATCAATAACACTTACTACACAACTATATAATATCTTTGGATAAGAATTATAATATATAATAAGTGTCACAATCAATTACAGTCAATTTTAGGTCAATTATAATATAGACATCAATATGCAATTCCAAATACAATAAAATATAAATAATTAATTCTTAATAACTCAACTATTCAAAATTCATAGAGTGCTCTGAACCTTTTGAGACTACGAAAAACATACTCGAATTATATAATAGTGAGTAGAATTATACATAAATAATTTTAAATTATTTAAATATTATATCAAACATAAAGAACTCTATCAAAGTATTTTATAAATTATTATGAGTCCAACAGTCCAAAAATCGCTCAAATCAAATATACAATGAGCAAGTTATAACGATTTTTATCAAAAATAGTAGTAGATGATCAAACCATAAATTTCAGAAATATAGAAACTTTCCTGTAAAATATAATTTCAAAAATAATAGGATATATCATAAATTTATATGGACTCATATTTAATTTATAGGGGGTTAAGTATAAAAATTTTCTTAATCCCAAAATTAAAATAGGCCCAATGTAATTAGATCCAGCCAGTTCTACAATTTGGACTAAATTTATAATTAATGAATTCTGTTCAAAATGGATTGTAACCTGATTATCCATCAACTCAAAATCCTTTAAAACATTCTCTTCATCCTCTCCCTTTCAACCTAACCGAGACTTTTCAAAACTCTATTGATGGCTTCTCCGAGCTTGGAATCTTCCTCCATAGAGAGCCACCGGCCAAACCGACCACTGGCGGCCATTCCCTGGCCACCGGCGATCCAAAGTTCGGGAAGAGATAAGAACGGAGCGACACTGGAGAGCCATCGGCCACTCGTCTAGATGTCCAAGAAGTCCGCCACGGCATTCACTGCAAGCCAGGCGGGGTCCAGTAATCTGGTAATAGCCTCCATTATCTCCTTCTGGAAGACGGCGAGGTCCCTGCGACGGGACACCATGAACCACCAAAATCCAGTAGGATCCATTCGGTGATACTACAGTGGAGGTCCTAAAAAAAACAGAGACAGGAGCAGCATCCCAAGGGCCCAGCACTGCTCGGCACTCGCACCGATGGACGAGCCTCAGTCACCACCGTCTAAATGATCGTCGGTTGATCGCTGCCGGACGCTTCTAGCGGGGTATGGGAGGAGGAGAAGGGCACGATGGTTCTCACCACTACCAGCCTACCCTTTTTTTTTTTGTGAACCAATATATATATTTCAAGGTCTCAACTGTAAAAAGATTAATTTACAATTTCAGAAAATCCAGGGATCTAAGTGCAAAATGGCCTTTTGGACCAAAAATAATTATAAATGTTGGAGGGACTAAATTATAAAAGGGCTAATATATTATTCTAGAAAAGCCAGGGGCCTAATTGCAAAATGGCCCTTTTTTTTTTGGGTGATAATGGGTCCATGGATTTTGGGTTAAAACCCAAAACCCGAAAACCTGCTGGCCCATGCCCTCCTTCCCCGTGAGACCCAAATCACAGGGGTCTCTTCGGTCCACCGTCCCTTGGTTCCAAAGCCGCCACTGCAAGTGCCGGACCGGCCAGACGGCCACGATGACCGATCGAGGAGTACCGATCACCACCTCCGGTGATGTTGCCGGCATCCGGTCGAGCCGAAAGGAGAGATCGGCAACAGTGATAATTTTTTTTTGAATTTGGTCGGCCCACCAACGATGATTTGGATCTCCGATCGTTGCCGCCGAGGGGAGAAAGAGGGTGGAATTGACCGGTCATAGAGACTGGCTAGGAAATAGATCACGGCCACAAAACTGCCCAGGGATGGCGACCACGATCTCCCACGGTCGCCGGCCCTTGTACACTGTTGCCGGTGGCCATAGACTCTTACCGTAGCCGCCGGTCACCGTCTTTCTCTTCCCACTATCACCGATTATCCGACCAACACCGATCGTGATTGGGACATCCCAATCAACGCCAGTGGTGATCGGTGGATTGGGTAAGGGAAAAAAAGGGGGTTTTTTTATGATGAAAGCCAACCAACCGATGGCCGGGATCGTCACCGGTTGGGTACAACGCCACCGGTGCATTCCGTCAGGACTCTTTGACCTCATCCGGTAATAGGATTGGGTCCCTCCATGAGAGGCGCCAGCGCCTCTCCGATGGGTACTACCAGATCTCGGCACCGCCAAATCTGTCACAGCTTGCTGTCGATGCAGGTCCTTCCATCGTCGCGATAGTAGCAGCCCCACCGCCATCGACGATTGAAAGAGGTAGATCGAGGATATCCTCAAGAAAATGCAGAAAAATAAATCAGGAAACAAATTAAAATAAAAGAGGTTCTAAATCATGTATAGGGGCTCTGGTACCAAATATAAGAAAAATTTTCTAAAAAACCCTAAGATCCTATGCATAAATTTTAGAACACCTAAAAATATATTAGTTTCCCGTTGACCAGAGCAAACAACAGATCTATAATTTATTTCATATAATCCAATCCCCAAAAGGTTTAGATTTAGGATACTTTCTTCTATTTGCTATAATCCCAAACCTTGAATGATGCTCGCACGAATATCTAAGGTAGAGTCCTCGCACGAACATCAAAGGTAGAGTCCTTTCCAGCATCTTCTCTCCAGCATCTTCTCTCCAGCATCCTCATGGTAGGCGGCTCATTGATGGGAAAAGCTGTGATAACAAATCTCATGTAGAATAATAAAATAATAATGATGAGTGGAAAGGGGACTTAGCCTATTATTTATTAGCAAACCCTAATAGGCCCTCCCATCACAGGCCAGTTGGGCCAAGATCTATACTATGATGCCTCAATCACACCAATCCACATGTGGTGCTCCTAGTCCAAACAATGATCACATAATGGGCTCAACCTACATCTATCAACATGGACTATAAAATCAACCCGATTTTAATAAAAAAAAATTCAATTAATATTAATCTAAATTAATAAAAAATTCTCGCAGCAACATCTTCTTCATCTCGTCCTCCAAAGATCTCCGGCCCCATCTTGCTCTTGAAGGCATCAGCCTGGATTTCTATAGCAACAATTGTTATTTATGCACATATTTGTTTGACTAGATCATCGCTGATCTATTGCAACTATCAGGTGGAAACATGAAACTTCTACATTTTGAATGCACGGAGAAGCATGGAGGCGAGCTTTCGTGGTTATTGGCATAAGAAGAGCCATCATTTGAAATACAGGAAGAAGGATCAGAGAGTAAGGCATTAGCTATCTTCCATGGACCATGTATGTGGTTAATTTTGCAAAGGAAAATGTACATAAAAATTATTAATAGTGTCCTTGTGTGGTCTATCTGTTTCCATATTCCTTTTATTATTATTATTATTATTTAAATTGCTGGATATAATTCTGTTGGTTGGCAAAAATTAATTTTTTTAAAATCTGGGTCGTGGAACTACATGTTTCAGTTGGATGCTTCTTGTTAGCTGATATACAATTCCAAGGACTCCATATTGGGATAATCTCCATTTTAGGATCAAAAAGAAACAATATGGAGATTAAATACAATTAATAACCTATTTTCCTACATCAAGATGCCAGAAATTTCAATTCCAACAATGTGGTGGGCAAATTCTGGGACCATGGCCTAAGTAAATTTTGGAAGGTTCTAGAATTTTTAAGATTTGGCTCCCCGATACTGAAATTTACATAAGAGATGATCAGGCACTTCTAAACTCATGGTATATATAGCTTTTCATTATGATCATTGACGGAAGGTCACTTTCATTTGTGTTGGAGGATGATACCTGAAGTATGCTCTTAGAGCTTGCAGTTGGTTGTGCATCGGTAGTTCTCCTGCTGTTCTTCGCTCCTAACCCTTTAAGCCTGCATGACTATGGTATATCTGTCTGTATTATGTCTGGTTGGCCAATCCTCATGGCAGTGACATGGAGTGGAAAATCACCAAAACAGGTGATGATAAAGCCATAATTGGTGATGGTTGTTGCGGAACAGATGACATGACAGTGGAATATAAAATTCTTAGAGAAAGAAAGGAAACCTGGCAAAAATAAATCACAACACAATAAAATACAAGGGATTACGTGGTTCGGAGACTCCTACTCCTATGTCCACGGTCGCACAAGAACAAATCTTCACTATAAAAGATTTACAGAAAGTTTACAGGATGCTCACTTCAGCCCTCAAACAAGAGAAGAAAAGTAGAAAACAAAAAAAAAAATTATTCAAAAAAAATATCTCTCACCCCGAAATAATTTCTTGGTGGAAGATCTCTTGCCTCCCCAGTTTTCTCTCTTCCTCTCTTTCTCTGCATTTTTTCTCTCTTGGAAAAAGTCTTCAGGGCTACTCTCTGCGTCTCCTGCTTCCAATTTGTCAATATCATCGCTCACAGGCGTCTACGGCTTTTAAAGAGCCGAACAGGAGAAAAAACCCAACTCCAGTGACCTAAAATACCCAAAACCAACTCCAGCCATCTGATCGAAGATCAATAACCCAGATTGCACCAAAAACAGTGCCAGATCAAGCCTAAAAGAGGTCGGATCCATCTCAGCCATCCGATCGCGCTATCGGACGATCCAGATCAAAAGAAATCCCGTGGACCATTCAAATACCATGCAAAACGTACGGGAAACCGCATGGAAAATGTGGAGAAATGCCCAATAGAGCCACCGCTGCCGCCTGGGCCGGGCCCACGCACACTCGCGTGCGCTGCGCGTGGGCCTGGGTCGCGCTCCGTGCGCCCGCGCTCCGGGCTTGGGCCGGTGCGCCCGTCAGCGCCCGTCCGCTCGCACCTGCGCACGTCCGCCCGCGCCTGCCTGCACCGGGCCTGGGCTTAGGCTCCGCTCGCCCGCCTGTGCGCGCCTGGGCCGGTCCTGGCCCAATCCAGCCAATCCACTTTTTTTTTCTTTTCTTTTCTTGGGCTGGGCTTTTGGATGTTGGGATAAGGCTCCACGCCTAACAGTGCTGTTGGTGTGGGCATGCACCAAGGAGTGGATTCTGGGATTTGGAATTGGTGGTTTTGAAGGAATGCAAGTCACTATCATAACCACAACTCACGGTATACTGTTAGGCCATCAAAGGTTGCTGAAAGATCTGAGAATATGCTTACTGGAATTTCAAATTCAACTTTTTTTTGGAATCTGTAATAAAACGTCATATAATTACACTCTATTATCATTTTCTTTTCTTTTAGGTTCTTCTTCCACAACAAGGCACGTTTCCAGGCTATCATCAGCTGACATTGTTATTGCTTAGCTCCCATTTTTTCAATGCTTCCTACTTGTGTGCCGATATTTGTGCTGACTCTGCTAGTTATACAGCCTGTCTTGCTTAAATTTCAAGCCATAACTATTGTAGACTCGATGCTGACAGTCTCTTGGCACAACAAAGCAAAAAATGCAGTTTATTCTTCAAGAGATTCAGCTTTATTTGTCTCAATTACTTGGAGCTGTTAGAAGACCGGGGAGGAACGGCAGAATTTGTCTCAAGAAGGATGCCTCCATAGCTTCCTACTCAAGAGGCACTTCTCCTCTTCAATTTATGGTCCAACCTTCGCGATGGAAGCTTGCTGTTGGAACATGGAAAAATCTGGCAAAAAGTTAAAACAGCAACTTTTCTGCTCGAGGAGCTCTGATCGATCTTTTTTTTTCCCTGGCTGTGGACATTCGTTTTGTTCACTTCGAGCTGTCTGGTACTATCAAGCTATTTGGAGGTCATGTTAACAGTGTCCGAAAAATCTAAAAACTCCCGGACAGACAGTGGCATGTAAAACTGATGTTGTTTCCTCTTTGTGCTCCGTCTCTCATCCCCCTCTTCATAAAAAAAACAAAAAAAACAAAAAAGAAGGTTTTACAAAGCTACTAAAAATGCTAGTACATTCAACTCATTGAAAATTGATGTTTGATTAATTATAATACAACAAACTCGAGCTGTTGTAATGAATAACTAGGTTCCTTCTTGTGGTACATGAACGATCCTTCCCCTTGATGTTGTATGTAGTATTTTAAGCTCATTGCTTGCTTTTTTTCTGGCATCCGTTTCCTTTATCCGAAGGTTTAGTGTAACAACATAATTTCTTATTTTCCTACAGAATAGAAACATAACGCGAGTTCATGGTATCTGAACAAGTTCGTGGTTTTCCCTCTCTGGGTGAATCAGATAACTAAAAGAAAGCCATTATTCTCCAATAGAATCTTTGTGTATCATATATACCAATGGAGAATAAATTGTAAATTTTAGCAGTTCTGTAAAATTCGACGGGGAAAAGTTTCCTGCAAAAATTTATACTGTTTGACAAATGGGTGTTGTTTCAAGTCTCAGGATACAAAAAGGGCCCACAAAAAGGCAACCTTTTCTGAGCCATTCCAAATAGGCAGCCGTCGTTCTTCTCCTAAGACATTCCGTACGATCCCCTCTGGTTGTTCCTTGTAGAGACTCCTGCAATTGCCGAAAGGGGTGGGAGGGAGATCGATTGCCTCGCGAAGGATGGAGAAGATTGGCAGTCCCAAGCTGAAGATCGCCATCATCCATCCCTATCTCGGAATCGGTCTGTCTGTCCTCCATCTTTCTCTCTTCTCATTCAGCACGAAACCTTGTATTTTCTCGAGACATTACGTAATCTATTGATTTGCAAGCCGGAGATCATGAGATTTTGATGCTTTGGCCAAGGCTACTTGTTTTCTGCTTTCTGTTATGTTTCCGTTTCCCATTATGTCTTCGGTTCAATCTATCGGTTCGGTTGTTTTGCGACCCTGTTCGAATATGCGTCTCTGTGATTGTGAGTTAATTAACTCTGATGCATGAAAAACTTAGGATATTTGGCTTGGTACTTGCTTATGATTTATTGGCACCCTCAAATCTATTCAACTGGTTGTCTGGACATGAATCGTGCGGTATTCTTAGTTTTATGTCTGTTTGACCCATTTTCCTTACCATTATTTTCTCATTTATGTTGTGAAGGATTTATAATCTCAGAGTGGTCATCAAGCCGATATATTTTATGGGATGGAAATGAAAATGAAACATATGACTTCTTGGTTATAGCCTTTAATGCATAAGGAAATCTTCTCTAAGGATTCCTGCTCGTTGCTTGCACATATACAACTAATACAAGCTTGAAAATTTTCTTCTATTGAGCCTCGATATCATGTTACGTCGGCGAAAAGGTCCTACGTGCATAATTACTATATCTATATGATATAAATCTATTGAACACATCCTATTTTTTCCATGTTTCCATGTAAAATTAATGCTTCAGAATCTTTTCTTCCTTCTTTTCCTTTCTTTCGCAACTCAAACTTTCTTTGCCCTCACTTGCTCAGCTACTGTTCTAGCTTAAAATTCCGTGCAGTCGCAATATCAATAATGACATGATAACGGAATTGTGAAAGAAACTCCTACATCGAGAGGTTCCCAACATTATTTCTTGGTATTCAGTGGGTTAAGAATGCAGTGCGTCATCTTCTAGCTACTCAGAGTTTCATTCAATATGAAGAAGAGATCCTCCTGGTTACTTGATTAGCATGTTCATGATGATGTTCTTTTAGAAGTAGAAGAGGATCCCATCTCGTGCAAAACGAGTTCTCTTCCTTATTTTCTAAAAAGTATATTTTCCATAAGGAGTTGACTACTAACTGAAAAGCCCAAGATATATTGTGTGGTGGTGAAGGAAGCAAAGAAAGAATATATTTAAGTATAGATTGAATTAACTTGCAGAATCTGTCATTGCTTTAGTTGTAACATTATCAATTTCCACTTCTTTTATTTTCGCTACTAAATTTTCATTGTTGTCATTGTCATTATCATCATCACTATAGTGATCTTCCATGCCTAATTCAAATTTGATCTTTTAATATTTGCGTGTAGGTGGGGCTGAAAGGTTGATTGTTGATGCAGCAGTTGAACTTGCATTCCATGGACACAAAGTTCATGTTTTCACAGCACATCATGACAAAAATCATTGTTTTGAGGAGACCGTTGCTGGTGAGGATCTTGTTGTTTTATTAGTACGAACAGAGAACTTTCAATGTCCAAATTATCTTTCTTTTTTTTTTTCTTCTTTTTTTTTTTTTTTTAATCAGTAGAACATTACATCCAAATATGTTTCAGCGGGAGTAGCCAGGTGGTATAACTTTATCTTCGTGTTTAATGTCAGAGTGCAATAATATCAAATGAGAGTCTGCATATGATTAAACTGTTGGAAATAGAATACTGTGAAATAAAAGTAGAAACAATAAATGTAAATCTATCTATATTATCCTAAAACACTAAACAGTGCTATATAGAACAGTAATACAATGAATCTGTCCTATGTAAAACAATAATATAAACATATAGTATGAATCATAAATTGAGTTTTAGGATTTCTGACCGGAGGCGTGCAGAGGCACTGTCCTAAGGCGATTCTCGGCCCTCGTGCAGGATTCAATCCGAGAACTTTGCCCCAAGATACAACCGGGTATCCCTCCTGCAGGCACGACTGTGAAGGGACTGACAACGGCTTCGCCCAGCAGTGAAAACCAGATTAAAGAAAAAATGGAAACAGGAAAACCTAGAACGCAAGAGAGTTCTAGATCGAAAAAAAAAGATTGAGAGGGAGAGAGAGTCCGGTAAAGATGCATATCTGATCTGACTCCATCCTTTTATAGATGGAGAAACACCGTGAGGAAGAGACACCGCTCGGTGAAGACGCGACGCGGTACGGCGGAGGACGCGACGCTCGGAGAAGACCGCTCTTCAGAAGTCGCGACGTTTGGAGAAGACGCGACGCGATGCAGTCCGAACGGAAAGAAAGACGGGAACGGATTCTCGGGCTTTCCGAACGGAAAGAAAAAAAATAAAAGAAAATCGGGCAAAAAAAAACCACACCACACCGCGCGTGCGAACCGGGCCGGGCCGTGCGCGCGCGTGTGAGTGGCCCAAGACGGTACAAGGCCAAACGGAAGAGGGATCACATTTAAGTGTCTTTGGGATGTTCTCCTTTTCCCATGTGGGACTAAAGGAATGGCTTGGAGGGAATTTTGGGTTTTCCCTCCAAACCTCTAACATAAACATCATCTGGTTATAATTGTGCATTAATTCTTTTTGGATAAGTATGCTAGAAATGGTATTGCTAAGATAAGATTACATACATATCTAAATCTCTCTCCTCTCTTTCTTTTTCCTTCCTTCTCTATCTGAATGTGTGGCTATTTAAAGCATGTGCACGACTAGGTCGTTTATACATAGGTGTCTCCCTCTAACTTAACTGTATTCTTCTTTTGTATTTGTTTGCAAATTCTTTCTCTAGGAGATGTTTGATTAAGCCTGTGTTTAATGTGTGCTCTGATTATTGCCATTGTGCAATAAGTGTGAAGTCAATATGTCATGATACGTTGCTTCATGTGTTTGTTCAGGTCCTTTTCCAGTTACAGTATATGGTGGCTTCCTACCTCGCCATATTTTCTACCATTTTCAGGCTGTATGCGCGTATCTTCGTTGTATGTTTGTAGCACTGTGTCCTTTTCATGTGGCCCACATTCGACATTATATTGGCAGACCAAGTTTCTGTTGTTATTCCCCTGATGAAAATAAGAAGGTTAATGAAGGTGTTTTTCTTGGTTATATTATTTGTTTGAAATTTGCAGATGTTCTTGAACTGTGGTGCATATCTCACCTTACTCCTTGTTAGATAATATTCTACTGCCATTTTCCAGATCTGTTGCTTGCACTACATACTACTGCACTTCTGAGGACATACCGCAAACCAGTTGACATGATTGAGGAGGCAACTACTGGTCTTATCCCTTGCAATTTTTATGTTTATTAGTTGTGTTTGTGTATGTGTGAGTACCGTCATACATTTGCTTCCATGGATTTCTATCACTTGTTCACCTTCTCACCTTGTGATTCATGATACTTGAAGGAATGGTGGCTTTGATTCTAGCGGACAGCAGATTCACTGCATCAACATTTGCATCCACATTCCAGAGACTTCATTTAGGAGGAATTCAACCTGCAGTTCTTTATCCTGCAGTAAATGTGGAACAGTTTGATGGACTTTGTGATTATAAGTAACTGACATGCTTGTATATATCTTTAATCTAGTTTGTTCAATGTGAATCTAGAATGCTACAAGGAAATACAATCTTTAAATTGTGAAATATTGCCTTGTAAGTGTTATAGAGTCTTACATTCTGTCCTGCATTGTTATAGAGTCTTACATTCTGCCTTGTAAGTGTTATAGAGTCTTACATTCTGTCCTGCATTGTTCAGGTTAAATTTCCTTTCGACTAACCATTTTGAAAGAAAAAAGAACCTCCAGTTGGCGATCTCAGCATTTGCATTGCTTCATTCCTTTGAGAGTACTCTTCCTGATAACAATTGACAATGGCAGGTGATTATTCTTGCATGTTGTTGTCATGTTTTCTTGGTGTTGTCCTCTTTTCAGGTTTTTATTCACTATTGTTTATTAGATATTTAGATAAGATATGTGCATTACAAGTATGACATGACATATTTAAAATTAAAGCAAAGAAGTTGTAACATTATGCAAGTTATGACGGGGCAAAGCTCCTAGGAGCTTTTGAGCAACAAGATTTTGGAGGTCGATGATTTAGTGAAAAACCTACAAGGCCTTAAGCTATATCTAGTTTTGAAATATGTGTAAATCTCCATGAATTTTTACAAAAATGAGGACCTGAGTGCAGATATGTAATAATCATCTATCATACATCTTTATGGTGTACCATTAGTTGTGCAGTAACATAATTGTCAAGAGTTAGTGCAGCACACACACTATTGGATGCTTTAATTATCACTAAGTCTGTTGTGCCATAATGTGGTATTGTTTTGTCATTGTTGGTTAGCATTGTTTTATGGGTCTTGTAGTCATCTGAATGTTAGTGCAGCTGTTTCAGCACCCATCTGGTTGTTTGCCATGCTTTATTTCCCTTGTTGCACTACTGAACTTATATTCAGTATTTTCACAAAAATTCTTGATGAGGTCAACTACAATTTATGGTGCAAGGCACCTGAAAGGGTGAATGCAGGGTTCCTGGTCACCTTATTTTCAACCATAACCTGGACAACCCCTTTCTTCATCGACCTCTTGAACAATCTCGCCCATCAAGTAGAAGTGGTAATGTGTATAATTAATATGATATAAACTGATGCTTTACTTTCTTTAATAAATTGTTACCACAGGGGTGACAAGCTTTAGAAATTAGTGATAGATCTCCTGTCATGGGTTGTGCATCCATTATAACAAATCATACATACCCATTCATTTGCATGATTTAAAAGGGTTGGGTGCCTGGGTGGTCTAATACATTTTATCTTACCTTGGAAATGGCCATAATTATCATCAACAAAGGTTTGACGATTGAGGCAGTTGTACTTGTTGGAATATGATCAGTGGCAGAGTGAGGTTGATGTCTTTCAAAATACCTATTCAGATCCTTGGTTGTGCCTGTTTCAGTCTTTATGATGGCTGATGTGGAAGACTTTTAATTTGAGTAGGTTAAATTGACCCATATGCTGAACCAAATGAAGAATAAACCCGCCTCCCCACCCCCACCCCCTACAGAAGAAAGAACACACGCACATGCAGACATGCACAAGCCAAAAATAAAAGTCTCTAGGTGCAGCCCTTCATAGGACCATTAACCGAGAGCATGGTAGATGATGAGAATAAGAGGGAGGAGGGGTTGACTCTGAATTACTGAGATCACTCAGCTTGTGCACCAATTATTATTGGTATTCTCATCATCGTCTGCTTGCTAATTGTCCTGTTTGATTTTCCTTTATGTTGTCGTGTTCTACTTTTATTGCAGGCAGCACGGAAGAGCATGCATACACCTTGTCTTTTACCCACGTATGATCTCCATAAGATAAGTGCCTTTTGGCATCATCTATTCCAACTTTAACTTGAATTGGAATGTTATGACTGCAAGCAATAAGCCTAGTGCAACTTATTGTAATTCATTAGGACAACAACCTAAAACACGTGTGTGTGCATGCACATGTATGCCAAAATTTACAGACTGCTAATATATAGCATCAAATCATAGTGTAGTCCTTACATAGACTTTAACATCCATGCATAAGTTCACCTTGTGTGAAGTAATAAGAAACAACAAGTGGTGTATGTCTTTATGAAGAAGTCAGCAAGTTGCTGTATAGAAACATGCACGAAGATGAGCATTCTGACAAGATGTTGACAATGAGGTGAAGTGACAGTCAATCTCCAGGTTTTTCGCATTACATTTGGTAATATTTGGTTCTTAGCACTCTGAACAACATTCCAATTTTCTCAATAGAGGGGGGTGGTTTTGTTGAGAGAGACACCCATATGTAGGTAAGAAGGTAGCGAAGAGTGCCCCCTCACTGAAACCACCATTAACTGACACTCTTCTTCGATATTCAAGTGAGAAACAATGCCTAGCTTCTTTGCCTTCCATCAGTTAAAGGTGCATAGCCAATAATGAATCAATAATCCATTGCATCAAATAAATTATCAGCATGGGGATAGTCAGGAGGAACTATGTGATTGCTATCAAGGACCTCCTTTTATAGATGTTGTGGTGTCTTCCTTGGTTCTTCATTATCATGGAAACCCTTATCAGTTAAATTTTAGAAAGTTGGTGCAGTTGGGGGGCAGGTTTAGCAGGTGTGGCATCCTTCACCTCTGCTGGACTTGTCTAGGAGTGGAAAAGGAGGCTCCTTGAGAATGAACCCTAATTTGAGGGGAGCGTTACCTTCACAATTTTTTCTTAATCCATTTGCACTTCAAAACTAAAGACTTTTCATGTTTCAACCAGTCACCAACTCAGATGCCTGCTGAAGGTCAATTTCAACTTCACTCAGAAATTTGTTTCTGAGGGTTTGTTTGGGTGAGAGTATGATTGCTTTCTAGGTCTGTCAAACCTATGAGATTTGAGTGATATATTGTGTTAAAATATTAGCTGATGACCTAGTACATGGCTTTTTAGGTGTGCAGTGGGATGAGTTTTTGTAAAGTCTCCTTCAATGACAGATCTTCAACTGAAGCTTTTTTTTATATATATATATATATATATATATATATATATATATATATATATATATATATATATATATATATATATATATATATTCGTAAACCGTTATCATATCAATCTAGGTAAAAGAAGTTGGGGATTATCTTGTAAAATAACCATCTTCTCAACAGACAGTGACGATAAAAACCTGAACTAGATTTGTGAATGTATGCATGCTGAACTAGTCTCTGCATTGTGTCTACCTTATCCTTCTTTGTTATACATGATGTTTGGTTTGTGGCTTTGTTGCTTCAGGTGGCTTTGATAATCGCCTCAAGGAAACTGTTGAGTACCTTGAAAAACTTACAAGGTTGGCAGAAAATGAAGGAGCATTGGAACGAGTTAAATTTATCACATCCTGCTCAACAGCAGAAAGAAATGCACTTCTCTCTCAATGTAACTGTGTTTTGTTTACCGCACAGGTAATTCTGACCATACATTTTTCTTTACAACTTTTTTACACTAGAAAGTGTATTCACATTTGTACCGAAAAAAAAAAAACTGTATTCACATAATCACATCACTTCATCATCATCGTTGTTGTTATCATTACTAATTAATTCTGGTAAAAAACAATTCACATTAGGTTATCGCTGTATTTACTATTTCATTCTATCCTTTGTTGGGAAGATTGCCATATTTGGGAGTGTCTTGATTCTTCAGGGTCACATTCTGTGGTATTGTATCTCAAACCCCCTTTCTTCTTGGTTTGAAATCGGTCTTTCACTACATTTGAATTTTCTGCTGCTATGTTTTTCCCAGATGTCAACTTGTCAATGATATGTTTGAACTCGTTACTAATGTATTTGAAGTTACTTGGTAGCAGGTGTGCAATGTAAGCCTGGCAAAAAGGGCAACTTAAGATGAATCCTTCATTTCCTGTTGGTTCACTGGCTCATTGGGACGTCATTTGATGAAAGGACCACTAAATAGTAGGAACTTCAATTTAATGAGTCAATGTTGTTGACATTTAACAATTAGGCTTCCCTCTATGATGATCCAGCAGAAGTCCATTGATCAGAAAATTACATTTGATCATTTAATTCTTGGGCTGTTGCTTGTTGAACTGACAAAATTGCTTTAGGGATAATGTATAATAATCTAGAATTATGTTACCTTTTACGTTGTTTTGCTTGTATAAGCTTTAAACTTTGTTGATCAATCCTTAAAACATTTGTTTCCTTAAAACAGACTTGGCCGTTACTTTATATTTATACAGGATGAACACTTTGGCATTGTCCCACTGGAAGCTATGGCAGCACAGAAGCCTGTAATTGCATGCAACAGTGGGGGGGCTGTAGAGACAATTAAATATGGAGTTACTGGATTTCTCTGCTATCCCAACCCCTGGAATTCTCACAGGCTATGTCCAGGCTTGTTACTGATCCTGAGATGGCAGCAAGGATGGGTAAGGAGGCACAGAAACATATCAAATAGAAGTTCTCTACCAAGATCTTTGGATAATAGCTAAACCATTAGGTTGCGTTCGGTAGCAGGCAATCCATCTAAATTGCTAGCAATTTAGATGGAGCCCCAACATGTTACTGTATTTGATACATTTTTCTGGATCACAATCTATTCTATTTGGTAATCTGGATAGCCTTCCAAGAGACAATCTGGATTATCTCTAGGAGGGGTAGTAATCCATATTACCACCTTACAGGTAATCTAGATTACCAAATTACCCTTCCATTCTTCATTCTTCCTTTTTTCTTTCCTTCTATATAATATAATATAATTAATATTTTAAAATATAACATGATAAATATATTATTTTATTATATTAATTTTTTACATATATTATAATAATATAATAAATTTAATATATTATTTAATATATAAATTTTTATATTAAATTTATTTAATATAAAAATATTTTTTTAATTTTTTATATAAAATATAAAATATAAAAATTATATTTTTAATAAATGAATAAAATATAAAAAATATATTTTATAAATAAAATATAGATTTGATTTAAGGATATTTTAGAAATTTGATTTTACATTATACAACATTACTTGCATGTATCAAATACAATAATCTATATTAACCGCAATAAACATTGATGGCAATCCACGTTACTGGCAATCCATATTATCTTTCAAGATTGCCGGCTGGTAATCCATGTTATACTTGAATATAGCACTCTCTTTTTATCAAAAATAAAAAAAAGGGTGCTCTTGTTCCTCAGCTGTACATATAACTGTAGATATGCAGATGGAGATACCGAAAGCCTTGAGATGATTCCTGCATGTCAAAATACTGGATATTTGTGAATTGAATGCCAAAGCGAGACATTTTCTTTTCTTTCTTCGAGTTGGTAGCTTTCTTAATCATCACATGATATTGATCATTTCGTCGGTCAGACTTATAATAGGGGGTTTAATTTATTTATGCATGGTGTTTCCTTGTGGCACAGGCATGTGGTTTTGGTCAATTACCTGAACGAGATCAGCTACACTGGAGCCTTGATAGTTATGTTTCTCACAACCATCTCTGCGGTTCACTGTATTGAATTAATTTCCTGATGAGAAAATTTAGTTGGTAGGCTGGTCATTTTCTCTTCGACACTGTTGAATGCCACTTTTAATTAATGTTCGGATGCCAGCACCGGGATACGTTCATCCAACTTGGATGCCTTCTTCCATTATTTTCGAACTCGATCTGCATTAGGAGGGGATCTCACAACAGAAGATCCCAAACCATGAATGACCTAACAATGATCAGATATGGTCCCATCAAGGAAGCTTAGCATGCCTATGATCAATGCAGCAGTCCACCTGGTTATGGTCCCTCTGTGCAGTGCCTAACGGTCAGTCTTCACATGATGAATTTAAGATATTCTATCAGACAGCTCATGCCAGCACAAAAAGATGAGCTTATTGCTCGCTATTCAAATAGTAGGTTAAGTTTGTTGACAGGCAACTCTCTGTTGGATGGTTCTCAGGCAAGCTGCAGTAGAAAGGGATGCCCATTCACTACCGTAGAAACCTGTAAAGCCGTGATGTTTCATGCTCTTGCAGTATCCTATCGTGGTTGGTCTTTGTCTATGGGCATGCCAGTGATCGAAAAAGTTTAGCGTCTCATGTGATTCCGAGCTTCGGGGTGAAATTTGGAGATGCCTTGGAATCACACTTCTTCGATGACGGCGATGAGCATCTCCGCCCTAACGTTCCACCAATGGAAAGTGTTCATGGTAGAGCACGCTATCCAGGCAGTTAGCCCTGTTGAATGGCCAAGACCAGCCCCTCGTCTACGTGTGATTGAGTGAATAGCTTAATCACGCTTCAATCACAGTGACCTATTGAAAGTTTTCCTATTAACTTATCTCGATCACATCTTCTAAGAAACTGCTACCAATCCTAATCTTCGGATTGCAAGAATATAATATATATATATATATATATATCCATTAAGATTTTTTTCTTTTTATAAATTTGGGCTAGGAAGTGTTTGACAGATGGCACAATAACAATTCATTTACAAAATTTTCAATTTAATCCCATAGAAATACCCTGATGGACCTTTAAAACCTATTTTATTCGAGCAGTTCTGCTAGTCTAGCAAAATCTAGCCCTGTTACATGTAAAGATACACTTTTTTTGATAAAGTGGAGCATTCAACCCACAATTCTGGAATAAATACAACGGAGAGAATCGGTCCCTAAGAGGCCTAGGAGCCTCTTCCAAGCTAGACCAAAAAATCTCATCAGAATGATTAACTACAAAAGAAGCTACCCAATCAGCTGCAAAATTGGCTTTCCTATAAACATGCCTAACAGCAATCTCCGAACACCCCTATAGAAGCCAGACAATGTTTCGGATAAGAAGATGGGCTGGAGTGGACTGAAAGGCCTGCCGAATCTAAGAGATGACAGTAAGAGAGTCACCCTCAATAACAAGCCGATCGAGGTAAAGGGTCATCCTAACATATCGGACACATGCCCAAGCACCCTGAAGCTCCACCATCAGGACGGTGGGGTCAACAAGATGACACCCACTAGAAGCCAGAAAACTATAACCGGATGCTTGGATAACAAAGGCAGCTCCCCCACGCCTGTCCCTAATGTTGTCATCAAAGCTGATTATGGTGAACATCAGAGGAGGGGGCTCCCAAGAGATAAAGACCCTGTGGGATGCTCGAAGAGCAATACTGGAATCCCAGATCTCTACATTCACCACTATTAAACTTTGATACTCTTTGGCATGAGCCCAGGCTCTCTCAACAATCATCCTGGTCATGCAGATAGGTCATGCCAGTAGAAGAGGAAAACACAATGTCATTCCGAGTAAGCCAGATATGATAAGACAGGTAGGCTAGAAAAATAATAGCAGGGATAGAATTGGAGCGTAGCAGGTCGAGGAAGATATCAACCGCATCCTCATCCACAGGAAATAGGTGATGAAAATCAGCCATACCCTAGACCTCCCAAGCTCTCAGACATGAGAACAGAATGTGCAAGAAGGATTCCTCCATCCCACATACAGGACAAGAGAGAGGCAAATGAAGGCCCCTCGAACAAAAAAAAGATCTTATCAGAAGTTGTTGCTAAGCAACTTTCCATATAAATAATCTTATCCTGGGATGAACTATAAGAGACCATATCCAATCCACCTGAATACCTCTTTGCTACTCAGGATAATAAATAGCATAAAGGTCAGCCAAAGGGGCCTTAGGGAAAGCAGAAGATCTCCAGACTCTAAGATTAGCACTGGGATGCTCAGGAGCCCAATAGATAATACCTTCTGGCCCAAAAGCATGCCAAAGGACTGGATAACCCTCGCAGGGTTCCACCTGGACTGTCCTAGAAGAAGCAGATCAATAATAGATAGTCTCTAGGATATCCATAGAAAGGAATGTAGGCCACATATCCAAAGCAATATCCGAGATCTAAAGATTATACATAAAATTAATCAATCTACCATCCCTCACTATTTACCTCATGTGATGCTGAACATCAGGAGCCCTCACCATGATCTCCCTCTAGATAGTAAAGCAGTGACAAGCAGGCGGAGAGACCCCCCTGAATCAGTAGAGGGAAGACCATATCTAGCCACCATAAAGGAGGACCACATACTAACCAGGTTAAGGAAGAATCGAGTGACATGTCTTGCCAACAGAGCCTCCCTCATAACCGAAAAAGAGTGAATACCAAGGCCCCCTTGACTAACCGGCTAACAGATAGCTTGCCAACCCAAAAGATGAACACCATGTGAAGCATCGGTAGACCTCTACAAAAAAGCCCAAATAATTTGTTCCACCTTAAGAACAACAGACTTTGAGATAACAGCATTGGAAAGCATATACACCAGAAGGGAAGTAAGGACTGACCTGATTAAAATTAATCTTCTCATAGAAAACAATGCTCGACCATGCCAACCCTCCACCCTATCGTGAACAACCTTCACAAGCATAGAACAATCCTCCTTACGAAGTCTACCTCCAGATATGGGGGTCCCTAAATAGGACAAAGCTCCCTCCTTCTCATGAACCCCAAGAATGCTCTTGATTAGGTGCCATTAACGAACAGGGGTCTTTGGACTGAAGTGGACCTCAACTTCTAGAGATTGACCTTCTATCCCAAAGACATGCAATAAGAGTGGAGCACCCTCCTGAAACCCTGAGCTATGGCTGTAGAGGCCGTACCCAAGAGTAGGCAGTCATCTGCAAATAATAGATTCGAGATCGGAGAGGGACACTAGGAGCAACAATATACGGCTGAATTGCTTAGGGAAAATAAGAGTAGAAGAACAATACGGGGAGAAAGGACAACCTTGCCGAAGACCCATACTTGAGTAGAAGAACTTCGATGGTGAATCATTAATGAGAATAGAAAAGGAGGGTCTAATAATGCAAGCCAATATCCTGGAGATCCATAGGGCGTGAAAGCCAAAGTCCCCCATAGCCTTCTCCAAAAAACTCCAGTGCATGCGGTCATAGGCCCTTTCTATATCAAGATTGATAGCCATCAAGAGCCGCCTTGCCGAGGCTCTACAAAGATCAAACATGAATTCTTGAGCTAACAGAATATTATCAGAGATACACCGACCCCCAATGAAGGCACCTTGCTTAGGGCAAATAAGATGCTGGAGAATAGACTTCATCCTATTAGCCAATAACTTAGCACACAACTTATAAAGAGTATTACATAAATTGATGAGTCTAAAATGAGTTAGCTCACAAGCATCAGGACATTTTGGAATAAGAGTAACAAAAGTCTAATTTTAGCGGTCGGGCATCTGACTAGAGATAAAGAAATCTTGTATAGGTAATACAACATCATGCCGAATAATACTCCAATATCTCCTAAAGAATAGAGGGGGGAACCCATCTGGACCAGGAGCTTTATCCTCCCCCATAGACCAAAGAACAAATGTAACTTCAGTCTCTATAACCAGAATGATAATGCCAAGTTTTTTCCATAGGAAACCAACACCTCAAGGGAAGTAATCAGACCACCTAGATTTGAAAAACGAAGTAATTGCCCTCTTGAGGTCCTCATCCTCCTCAACCCAATGCCCATCAACTATTCTCAAAGCTCTGATCCGATCCGTGTCTATGGACAAGAATAACATGGTGAAAAAGTGAGCATTTCTATCTCCCTCCATCCACTGCACCTTGGACTTTTGCCTCCAGAAGACCTCCTACTGGCTGAAGAGAGCATGATGCATAGAGAGATGCTTTCTTAGAGAAACCAAGTCAATATCCTGCAAACCCCCTTCCCTCTCCTCCTTTTCCTGAAGCATATGAATATGCCTCTCCACAGCCTCTAGTTTAGAAAATATGTTCCCAACCTCCTCCCTGTTCCATTGAAGCAACCGATGTTTAAAGAGTCCCAACCTGCGAGAAACCTGGTAGTTGGCATCCCCACGCACCGGCATCCTCCAGACCTCCCTGACAATGTTCCAAGATTTAGGATAAGATAACCAAAACCTCTCAAATCTAAAGAGACCATAAGTAGGGGCTTGCGAAGTGGTCAAGAGGAGAAGAGAACAATGATCAAAGGCAATTCTGTCCAGGTGGCAGACCAGATGCTTAGGATAGAGATCAAGCCATCCAGGCGAGGCAAAGGCTCTATCAATTCTTTCCCATACCCTAGCACTTCCAGACATATTGTTACATCAAGTAAAACGAAGACTAACAAATCCCATATCCAATAACCCATCGGAGTCCAAGAAGTGGTTGAATTCCCTAGCGACCGTGTCCAGGGCAAAAGGTCTGCCATCCCTCTTATTCTCTCTACTAGTAATATAATTAAAGTCCCCTGCAACCACAGTAAGAATACCCTAATCAATCAATGTAAACATCTCTTGCCAGAGGATCCTCCTCTTCCTATAATTCATGCTGGCATAGACCCCCGATAAAAGCCATGTCGGCCCCATAGCTTTAGACACCACAAGGGCCACATGTTGAGGGTATCTATGGAAAACATCAATTCTAGCGACTTGCAGGTCCCAAGCCACCATAATACCACCCGACAAATCCTAGGATTCCACTGCATAGAAATCCCAAGCCCTTGGAAATCGACAACAAATCCGATCCAAACTAGTCCCACCCAGTCTAGTCTCCAACAGGATATAAATATCAGGATGATGCAACTGACCAATTCTACGAAAAGATGAATAAAAGGAAGGCTTTCCCATCCCCTTAACATTCCATATAAGAATTTTTATGACAACAAAGTTAACAATCTTTGGG
Organism: Areca catechu; assembly: GCA_021397845.1. Classification (NCBI taxonomy): domain Eukaryota; kingdom Viridiplantae; phylum Streptophyta; class Magnoliopsida; order Arecales; family Arecaceae; genus Areca; species Areca catechu. The sequence continues at coordinate 15,080,701 of CM038049.1, read as the reverse complement.
GAATCCCTTCCCCTACCCAGAGTCACTAACAGTGATATGAACATCTTCCTCACCAGTAACAGCCTTCCCTGTAGCAAACAAAGCTATTTTTAACTTCCCCACAACCTCCTCATGGCTTAATGATCCCCTTCCACCAACATCAGCCCCTTGAGATTGTGGAAAGGTTTTGACAAAACTTCGTGGATCTTCGTAATCAGTGCAAATGTTCCCCCAGGTGGAAGAAATAGCTCCTCCCTTAGAAAGGCGACGACCACATCGCCTCATAGAGCCACCTGAAAGCCCTCCAGTATCCTTTGAGTAGATGACAGATGTTGGGTGTGGAGCCATATCCACCCATGACCCAAGTTCAAAGAAGCCCAGAAGCCCAGAAGCAGAAAAACCAAAAAAGAATGAAAAAAAATAGCAACCGACCCATCAGATTGGACTTTCCCAAACCCACGGTGCGGCCCAGCGCATGGCCCAAGAGCGCGGGCCCGTGGGTGCACGGGCGTGCTGGTGGGCGTGTGGCTCGGCCTGGTGTGCGGGCGCGTGGGCTCAGCCCAGTGCAGAGCGGCAGTGACTTGGGGCATTTCCTGTCGATTTCTCATGGTGCATGAGTGGTCCATGGGTTTTTGAGTGTTTTGGACCGTTCGATCATCGAACAGATGGCTGAGATTGACTATGGATGATATTAGGCTTGATTTGAAGTCTTTTACTCTGATTGGGATGCAATTTTGGAGAGTTCTTCGGGCTCTTTGCATCAGGGGACATTGACAAAGACTCAAAACAGTCTGCAGACCAACAGAGAGCCTGCAAAAAGGCAACAAAGAGCCAGAAGTTTTGCAATCCAGTGTAGTCCAAGGATTTTCCAAGAGAGAAAATAAGGGAAAGAGAGAGAAAGGTAGAGAGAGGGCAAGGGTTCCTCCTGTATTGTATCATTCTTTCTTCTTTCTTCATATTGGGCTGAGATTTGCATTCAGGAAGGGTTCTTTTGTATAATAACTTCCCGTATTTCTTCATAATAGTGGATATTTGATCATGTGCGATCATGGACATAGGAGCAAGAGGCTCTGAATCATGTAATCCCTGTGTGTTTGCTTGTACTTGTCTTTTATTTATTTTTTCAAGCCTTTTGTTTTCATCTCTTCTATGAACTTTTTGGCATCCCACTGCAATCTATATTTTCTAACAACTTGTATCAGAGCACCTGGTTCGAGTGGGAGCGATGGCAGGAGACGAAGGAAAGGTCAAGATCGATAGGTTTGACGGAAAAGACTTCGAATTCTGGAAGATGTAGATCGAGGACTATCTGTACCAGAAGAAGCTTCACCTACTGCTATTGGGAAAGAAACCTGCCGAGATGCCACAAGCAGATTGGGTTTACTGGACCACCAGGCTTTGGGAGTTATCCGTCTGATATTGGCCAGGAATGTCGTGTTCAATATCCTGGAGGATAAGATGATAGCTGAATTGATGCAGGCACTATAAAACATGTACGAGAAACCTTCGGCCTCCAACAAGGTTTATCTCATGCATCGTCTGTTCAACTTGAAGATGAGCAAATGTATGTCTGTAATCGATCATATCAATGAATTTAATTTGATTACTAGTCAGTTGAGTTCAGTGGACATAAGCTTCAAGGATGAAGTACGTGCCCTAATCCTGTTATCCTCTTTGCCCGAGAGCTGGAGTGCAAATGTGATAGCGGTGAGTAGTTCGTGCAGCTCAAGTAAGCTGAAATTTGAAGAGATCCAGAGCTGGAGTGCCGCTTACTAAAGGAGTGCCACCCAAGGTATTTCATTAGCATACTGCTCATATGGGTGTCATGTCAGCAAAGGATATTCAGTTTTAGTGAAAGTTTGTATGAGAAACCTTCGGCCTCCAACAAGGTTTATCTCATGCATCGTCTGTTCAACTTGAAGATGAGCAAAGGTATGTCCGTAATCGATCACATCAATGAATTTAATTTGATTACTAGTCAGTTGAGTTCAGTGGACATAAGTTTCAAGGATAAAGTACGTGCCCTAATCCTGTTATCCTCTTTGCCCGAGAGCTGGAGTGCAAATGTGATAGCGGTGAGTAGTTCGTGCAGCTCAAGCAAGCTGAAATTTGAAGAGATCTAGAACCTGATTCTCAGCGAAGACATCAGGAGAGAAGAAATCAAAGGGAGCTCTGGTTCTACCTTGGTGACTCAAGAAGGTAGAGGAAGAACTACACAACGCAACAAAGGCTGTAGAAAATCAAAGTCCAAGCAGAGGAGCCAGTCAAGACCGAAGGGTGATAGCTGTTGGCACTACGGCAAGAAGGGGCACATCAGAAAGAATTGCTAGGCAAGGAAGGACAAGGAGCAGAATGAAGAGTCAGTCAATGCCGCAATCGAGATAATTGAAGATGCATTGGTTCTCAGTATGGACAGTCCGATGGAGTCTTAGATCTTAGACTCTAGAGTTTCGTTTCACTCTACCTCACAAAAGGAGTCTATGCACAACTACATTGCTGGAGACTTCGGAAAGGTCTATCTTGTAGATGAAGAGCCTTTGGATATTGTGGAAAAGGATGATGTACACATCAAGATGCCAGATCAATCAAGTTGGAAGCTCAAGAATGTCAGACATGTCCCAAGGTTGAAGAGAAACCTAATATTAGTCGAGCAGCTGGACTCAGAGGGGTACATTACAACTTTTATTGGTGGCTCTTGGAAGATCACCAAAGGTACGATGGTGATAGCACGAGGAAGCAAGTTGGGTACCCTATATATGACTAGTAATACCAGAGATGCAGTGGCACTAGCACAAGCATATTCAGAGTTGTGGCACTACAGGTTGGGTTACATGAACGAGAAAGAAATGTAAGTACTATTGAAGAGGGACAAGCTACTGGGTTTGAAGATAATAGATATTGGTTTCTGCGAGAGTTGTGTTCTTGGAAAGCAGAAGAGAGTCAGCTTCTCCAAGATTGGCAGGGCACCAAGATCAAGAAAGGTGGAGCTTGTGAACATCGACGTGTGGGGTCCCTCCCCGGTTGCACCCTTTGGAGCTTTGCAATATTATGTGACTTTCATCGACGACTCTACCAGAAAGGTATAAGTTTATTTTCTGCAAAATAAATCTAACATATTTGACACTTTCAGGAAGTGAAAAAGTATGATGAAAAATGAGTATGGACAGAAGATAAAGTGCCCGAGATCGGATAATGAAGGCGAGTATGATAGCACTGAGTTCAAGGAGTTCTGCGTAACCAATGGAATCAAGATGGAGAAGATGATTCCAAGTACGCCACAACAGAATGGGATAGCTGAGCGCATGAACATGACCTTGAACGAGAGAGCCAGGAGCATGAGGCTATATGCTGGATTATCCAAGATATTTTGGACTGAGGTAGTTAGCACTGCTGCCTATCTGATCAACAGGAGTCCCTCAATCCCCTTGAGTACAAGCTACCGAAGAAGAGTGGATAGGGAGTCAGCAAGTTTATCTCACCTGAAGGTCTTCGGCTATGTCTCCTACGTACACGTCAATGCAGAGAAGAGAGACAAGCTCAATGCAAAGTCAGAAAGGTACTTCTTCATTAGGTATGGCATTGATGAGTTTGGTTACAAGCTCTAGAATGAGAAGGACGAGAAGATCACCAAGAGCAAGGATGTGGTGTTCAATGAAGGAAACATGTACAAGGACCAGAGTATTCCAGACAGAGTAGGATAAGCAAACAAGGAGAAAGAACAAGTAGAGTTAGAAGAGATCACAGAGGAGGATATTACCAAGAAAGCAAGAGATCCTGAACCTGAGCTAGAGAGACCTCGGCTGAGAAGATCTATAAGGATCCCGAAACCACGTGTAAGGTATTTACTCTCGTTGCATTATCTGCTGTTGATAGATGGAGGGGAGCCAAAGTGCTTTGATGAAGCCATGGAGAGTGGAGATTTGGTCAAGTGGGAGCTGGCGATGAAGGATGAGATGCAGTCTTTGATAAAGAACCAGATATGGAAGCTCAGCACACTACTGGAAGGAAAGAAAGTACTACATAACAAGTCGGTCTACAAGATCAAGGAAGAGCACAATAACAGCAAGAGGTACAAGGCAAGGTTAGTTATGAAAGGCTTCCAACAAAAAGAAGATATTGATTAAACTGACATCTTTTTTTCTGTTATTAAGCTCTCTACAATAAGGATTATTTTAAGTATAGTTGCTCTTAAAAATTTATACTTAGAACAACTTGATGTTACTAATACTTTCCTACATGGTAAGATAAATGAGGATATTTACATGCAGCAGCTGGTTGGCTTTATAGTCTCTAGTAAAGAAATCCTGGTATGCCAGCTGAAGAAGAGCTTGTATGGTTTGAAACAGGCTCCCCGATTATGGTACAAAAGGTTTGATGGATTCATGACTAACAGTGGTTTTGCAAGGTGCCAAGAAGATCATTACTATTACTACAGGTCGTTTGATGGCAGTTTCATCATTCTACTCTTGTATGTTGATGATATGCTGATAGCTGACCAAGCATGCAGGAGATCAAAAGATGGAAGATGGAGCTATCAAGAGAATTTGCAATGAAGGACAGGGGCACATCAAAGCAGATACTTGGGTTGAGGATCGAAAGAGACAGGGTGGCAGGTATCCTGAAGCTGGTTCAGAGTAAGTACATTGAAAAGGTGCTTGACAGGTTCAACATGGCAGATGCAAATCCTGTGAAGACACCTTTGGCCGCGTACTTCAAACTTTCGAAGGAACAATCACCCAAGGATGATGATGAGCTGAAGACAATGGCCAAGGTTCCGCATGCTTCAACGGTCGGCAACTTGATGTACGCGATGGTTTGTACGAGGCCCGATATTGCACGTGTAGTGGGAGCTGTGAGCAGGTATATGGCAAATCCGAACAAGCAATATTGGGAAGCTGTCAAGTGGATCCTAAGATATTTGAAAGGTACCAAGGATGTCGGCCTGTGTTACCGAAGAGGCAGTCAGACTTTACAGGGCTATATTGATGTAGATCTAGGTAGTGATGTCGATACTAGGAGGAGCATGACAGGGTACGTATACACCATTGACGGGACAGCGGTGAGCTGGATCTCACAGTTGCAGAAGATCGTGGCTCTTTCTACCATCGAGGCGGAGTACGTTGCTATCATAGAAGCCAACAAAGAGATGATTTAGCTGCAAAGGTTGCTGACAGAGCTAGTAGAGAGCAGAGCTGCAGTGTTTTATTTTGTGACAATCAGAGTACTATCCATCTGGTGAAGAACCCGATGTTCCATGCAAGGACGAAGCACATACAACTGAGGTACCATTTTATCAGGGCACTGCTTGAAGATTGATGTCTGTCACTAGAGAAGATCCAAGGATTGAAGAATTCGGCGGATATGCTGACAAAGACAGCCACTACAGAGAAATTGGGGCTATGCATGGCCTCAATTGGCCTCCGAAGCTAGTTGATTGGAGACGCCGCACAGGATATTGACTTGTTTTTTATTTTTCATTGGAAGTTTGTTTTGATATTTCAGGTGGATGTAAGATTGGGCGTCTAAGTCTCCAAGTGGGAGAGTTGTTGAGTGTGGAGCCATATCCATCTAAGACCCAAATCCAGAGAAGTCCAGAAGCCAAGAAGCCCAGAAGTAGAAAAACCAAAAAAAAAGAAAAAAAAAATAGCAGCCGGCCCATCAGATTGAACCAGCCCAGACCCACGACGAGCACGTGGGGCGCAGCCTAGGCCCATATGCGGGGTGTGCAGGGGGGCAATGACTTGGGGCGTTTCCCAGGCATTTCTCGCCGGTTTCTAGCGGTGCACGAGTGGTCCACGGGTTTTTGAGTATTTTGGACTATCCGATCGTCGATCAGACGGCTGAGGTTGACTCTAGATGATCTTAGGCTTGATCTGAGGCCTTTTACTTCGATTAGGGTACGATTTTGGAGGGTTCTTCGGGCTCTTTGCATCAGGGGACGCCGATAGAGACTCAGAGCAGTCTGCAGACCAACAGAGAGCCTGCAGAAGAGCAATAGAGAGCCAGAAGTTTTGCAATCCAGTGTAGTCAAGGGTTTTCCATGAGAGAAAACAAGGGGAAGAGAGAGAAAGGTAGAGAGAGGGCAAGGGTTTCTTCTGTATTGTGTTATTCTTTCTTCCTTCTTCGTATTGGGTTAGGGTTTGCATCTAGGGAGGGTTCTCTTGTATAATAACTTTCTGTATTTCTTCCTGATAATAGAGATTTGATCCTGTATGACCGTAGATGTAGGAGCAAGAGGCTCCAAACCACGTAATCCTTTTGTGTTTGTTTGTGCTTATCTTTTCTTTGTTTTTTCAGCCTTTTTGTTTTCATTTCTTCTGCGAACCTTTTGGCATCCCACTGCGATCCATATTCCCTAACAACAGAGCCTCAACCAGATTGACCTGCTCATTTGTGTTTCCACTGTCACCCTATTCTGTTTTCCCTCCCAAATCATCCTTTAGGATACTTTCTTTTGGTTGAATCACAGTCTTCCCAAAATGTCTCTCTTCAGCCCCAGCAATTATTAAGGAGATATAAAGGCCCGGAGCAGTAGAGACACATCGAGCAGGGCATTGTACCTTCTTAACTGACAGAAAGGTAACTGGAAGAGATAACTCCTTATCCCCAGGTCCTCATCTATATAAGGTTCAAGAAAGCATACCTTTCTAGCTACGGAGGCCACAATGAAAGGATTCATCAGAGGGGAGATCACCGTCGAAGGAGACACACTCGCGGAGTAGGTGCAGGCGAGGCCGGAGGACTACGGGCTTGTTTCATGAACATAATAATCGGCATGGTAGTCAGCACGTGCAAGCACCCACATCAGCTCAATGTCTCGTGCCAATTATTTTAACATAATTTTCACGTAAAAAAAAAGAAGCTTAATTCTGGTTGGCGCGGTGCGCTAGCTTCGGACGCACCCACGCCGCGATTCTGTGCCATCAATGAGAGAGCCCATTCTCTTGTCAACCGCCTCTGAATCCGCACCCACGCCTCAGAGGCTACCAGAAACGGGGCTCCAGCACGGGATGATGAAAGATTGGGCTTCCATGGCTCATTCACCTCGACGTTGGAAAAGTTTGTGTCAAATGACCAAAATAATAATAATAATAATAATAATAATAATAATAATAATAATAATAATAATAATTTGATATATTTTTTTTATCTTCTCTCACATGCGCATGACCACAGGGAAACTAAAAATTTTTCAATTATGTTCGCAATTGATCCACGTCGTTTGCAAACCATAAATTATTTTAGGTAATTCTTGATGATCTAAATAAAATTATTAAAATAATATATAATTATTAATAATCTAAATTCTATGATGATCTGATTTGTGATCTAAAATCATTATATTTGAATAGATCATTGATATGGCTACATCGCTGACATGGAATGTGTGTCAGATCCAGCTGGATGCCTCCAGTATCACGTGGATTTTTTCTTTCAAAATTCATGTTCCTTCGCCAGGTGGCATCCCAAAATGGGTCCACCTCGGCCCAAGTCGAGCCTCTCTCTGCCACTTTGCCGAGGGATCCACCTCGGTCGAAACTGGCAGCCCCCTGCTCCTTCGCCAGGTGGCATCCCAATACGGATACACCTTTGCCGAGGTCTAGCCGGGCTCTCCTGCTCTTTCGCCAGGTGGCACCCCAAGACGGGTCCACCTCGATCGAAGTCGAGTCTCTCTCTACCACTTCGCCAGGTGTCCACCCAGGAGGGGTCCACCTCGGCCGAAGCTGGCAGCCCCCAGCTCCCTCGCCAGGTGGCACCCCAAGACGGGTCCACCTCGGCCGAGGTCGAGTCAGGCTCTCCTGCTCCTTCGCCAGGTGGCATCCCAAGACGGGTCCATCTCGACCGAAGTCGAGCCTCTCTCTGCCACCCCGCCAGGTGTCTACCCAGGAGGAGTCCACCTTGGCCGAAGCTGGCAGCCCCCTGCTCCCTTGCCGAGTGGCACCCAAGATGGGTCCACCTCTGTCGAGGTCGAGCCGGGCCCTCCTGCTCCTTCACCAAGTGGCACCCCCTGATCGGTCCACCTCGGCCAAAGTCAGCCATACTCTGCAAAGCCTCGAGGAGGCAGAGACACGAGCCACGAGGTCGCCACTAGAATCGACGTGCGCCGCGTTCCGTATAGGGTGCCAGTACGGCCCGCAGCGACGCGCGAAATCGCGTTTATATCAAATAAGCAGGACCCCACGATCGAGGAATAAAACCCTCGCGGACAGGAGCCTGGAACGCTAGAAGCCTACCGTCAATGCCTCGAAAGGAGAGCTCCCGCACTTGGCTCGAGGTCTCGCCAGTTTTTCCCTTTCGTGATACACGGCGGACGAGGCGTGCCGACCACTTAACTCCCGGACTTGGAGGAGAAGGGGGAGGGGAAGATTCAGAGATCTCCGGGAGCCTCCGAGAGGGGACATGGGCCAAAGGCGGTCCGGTGGTATAAAAGGGACAGTAAAAGCGGACGAAAAGGTAAGTCAAAAAGGAGAGAGAGAAAAAGAATATCGGGAGAACGATCCTGGGACCCCCAAGAAGTCCTGAGGCGTGAGCTCGGTGAACCCAGCGAAGGAAGCTGGGCTTCAGCCCCTCTCTTCCCTACACTTCTTTCATCTACACCTCCTCTAAGTATGGGAATCCTTAAGGAACCCGCCTTAGAGGACCTGTTCCATCTTGCCGCTCTCTAACTTGACCGTCGGAGTGCCCTCGCCAGAATCCCCGGTCCGGGTCTCTGACTTTGTTTTGCAGGACCGGAGGCTTGAAGATTTCGAGGTGAGAGAGTTCGAGAACCGGTGCTAGCTCACGAGCTACGGGCCACCGCGATAAGATCGGCAACAATCATAACCCAATGATTAAAGATTTATATATATTCATGAATAATATATTTAGTATTTCATGAAAATCGAAGAGCACTGATTATATAATTTTAAAACTATCTTTAATATATTTTATCTCATAAAAATATATTTATTAGACATATAAAATATATTATAATAAATATTAATATATTTGTTAATATATTAATATTCAATATATTTTATAAAAAATATATTTATTTTTTTTATAAATTATTAATTTAATAAAAATATATTAATTGTTATTATAGCATTAATATTTTTATTTATACTTATAATATATTATTTATAAATATAAATATTTATTTTGATTAAAAAAATTAGGCAAATTGAAGTAATATATTAAATACATTTATTATATAAATATAAACTACGATAAGATATTTTTACTCTAATTTAAAATTATCATTAAATTATAATAGGACAATAATATAATTAATAATAAATATAATATTATATCATATATAATATTAATATAATATATTAATGGTATATTAATATATTAATTTTTTTACTATATTGAAGGGTATTTTTATATTTCAATTTTAATACAAGATCATTACTTGAAGATAATCTAGGATCCCTGACTTCAAGAGTTAGGATTTCATCACTGAATTGGATAATAATTTGGGAAGTGAAGATGATTTGAAATCACTGCCATGTAGAATCATTATAATATAATCAAATATAATGATCTCGTTATTTTCGTCTACATCATTTTGGATTTTGGCTTTATTATTCCATACATATTACAGTACTATATGCACCGATACCATTTATTAAAAAATCTATCATGTGGAAAATAGATTTCTATTTTTAAGATCATGAAATCATTATTGATGCCACAAGAGAAGGAATAAGAAAAATAAAATAAAAAAATAATCAATAGGACATCCAAGACTTCACTATGAAAAAAATAATCACTTACAAAATAAGAACTTGCACTCTTAATCATGTATAATTTTTCTCAATAAGAAGTTTTAAATATTTTACAAAGCTTTCAACTCTCAAGAAAAGCCTCTAGTTTCTACAGACTTTTTCTACCGCTGCCGCACTTCTTAGAAGTCTTCTAAATCCTTATACATTTTTTTCTGGCCCGTCTACCTTTCTTTTATAGCCTCTGGGATGTCTCCAAGAGCACTTTAACAGAAACCAAACCGGAAGTTCAACCTACATAGGAATTAGACTTCATTTTTTTCAACTTCTATTTGATCCATAGAAAATCTTTGGCACCTGATCTCGATTAATCACTCAAAAAGACATTGGAATCGCACTGCATCATGCTGATTAGGCCTGGATCAAGTTAGAATCGCCCTTGACCGCCAATTCTTTGTCGGGAATGCAGGAGAGCATCTGATAGTGCAAACATATCGTAAACCGCAATAAAACTTTTGTAAATCATGACATAAGTCTTGTAGACCATGCCATTTTTATGGACCGTAGTGAACCGTGACAGTGCACCAGGTCGTGCAGTGGGCCTACAGCTACGCAGGCCTACCTCCATGCCGGTCTGAATCTGCTACGAGCTGAGCTCGAGATGTAGTCCAACAATATCAAATGCTCTCTTAGGATGTTGTCAACCAGTAATGTCATTGTTTGCAATATCAGTTTCAATGGTTGTCCAAAATTTATTCTACGTAAAATTCTTATGTGTGCATGGTAAGAGAGACAGAGAGAGATTCATCAAGTTTTTTTTGTTTTCCTCAATGTTAGATAATTTATGTTTTTTTGGTAAGAAAAATAGAAAATAATTTATGTGTTTTAATACCATTCTGTTGCAGTAATTGTTTTTGGCTTTTAACATAATGAAACCCTACGTACGGCGGTGGTATAACGTGTTCAGGTGTTCTATCAGAGCAACTTGCAAATAAGTGGTGGTAGCACAACTTTTATGGCCGTTATTTATGCGCCATGGTATTGGCTGGCAATATCATGGATGTAAGTCTGGAGTATCATAATGGCTACCGTAATCATCATAATTTCTTTTTTGGAGAAACCATCATGATTGCTTTGCTTTGGTGCAGCATGTACAGATAGTGTAATAACTTGTATGGTTAACTTTCTCTGCGATAAGATCACATTACAAATTCTTCAGGCATCAACCAAAGCCTATGGGTGAGCTCGGTTCAAGATTGACCCCACAAGAATCTTATGCTTTGATTTCTAGATACTATTAAATGATGTTTCTAAGACATGTTTCATTAATGGGTTCCCGTGTGCACCAAAATAAAGGCGCAGGTAATGGAGCACATCAATGAATTGGATGATTAACCGTGGATGGCATAATGACCATGATTTTTTTGGAGGACGGCATGTTAGATCCTTAATTTAATATTAGATATATAAATAATAATATTTTATGGGCTGTCATTTAATATTTGGTCCATTTAAAATGATCGATTAAGTTTTGAACTATTTGGGACCTTAATGTATCAATAGGATGTGGGCCTTTTAATATGTAGAGACTTAAGAATAATTTTTATTTTTAAGATGGGTAAAAATAGAAATTATAATAATGCTGTTTTTATATAAAAGCGGTTATGGTCCTTAGATTACACGATGTTATTCCTTTCTCTCCGATATCCCATCATCGGAGAAAAAAATAGAAGAAAGAAAATGCTCTTTAGGAAACCCGTGTGAATCTAAGGCTAGCCGTGCGACACGGGATAGACCTTTAAATTCAGGCCTTCAAATATGGCTTCAGGTATGCTTCTGCTTATTGTTTGGTTATTCTCAATGATATCATATATTTATTTTTGGAATTTGCTTTCAAATAGGCTTCAGGATAATTTCCAATAAGGGTATAATTCCCAACAAGTGGTATCAGAGCCTATTCATGTTGAATCATTGAATAAAATTGTATTTTTGGTTTAAGATTTTGTTTTGGTAATTTATTTTGGATATCTGTGATTTTTTCACCATTGCCAGCATCGGAAAGGATAGGCGATCGCCTGTTGTGATTAAGAAAGTAACCAGTAGGGTTAATTTTAATATTATTTATTTTGGTATAATTTTAAATTCAAATATTGGTATTTTTTTTATATTTTGAGATAAATTAATTGAAGGAGGTGCTATCTCTTGGAAGAGTGCTAAACAGTCGCTTATAGCTTCTTCTACCATGGCAGCAGAGTTCATAGCATGCTATGAGGCATCCAATCATTAAATATGGCTTTGAAATTTTATTACGGGGCTGTATATAGTGGACGGTGTTGAAAGGCCACTAAAGTTATTTTGTGATAATAAGTCAGCAGTTTTATATTATAATAACAATAGGAGCTTAACGAAATCAAAGCATATAGATATCAAATTCTAGTTGTTAAAGAAAGAGTTCAGAGTGGAAAGCTGTATATTGAGCACATAGGTACAAACTCCATGGTTGTGGATCCGCTTACTAAAGGAGTGCCATCCAAGGTATTTCATTAGCATACTGCTCATATGGGTATCATGTCAGCAAAGGATATTCAGTTTTAGTGGAAGTTTGTATATTTTAGATGCTCTTATAATACAGACATTTTTTAGTCATTTCAGTTATTTCAGTTTTCTGCAAAAATAAAGTTTCGGCTTGTTTACACTCTGTTTTTGTTTGGTTTGATCTCATTGAGGTTTAAGGGTGGACTAGTTGGAAATAGGCATGTTAATGTCACATTGCATGAAATTTTCATGCTACACATCCACATCATAATCCATGTCATTCAATTGCATTGATATACGTGACCATTGATGAGTTGAGTTACGATAATTGTAACAAAGGCCGCTTTGATCCTATGTTGGTATGGTTGATGGACCGGATTGGTTATAGATACATTTTAATAAGATAGCAAAGTAAAGTTGAGCTCATTCGATTATTTTCGCAAAGCATGTTATAAGGTTATACATATAGCCCAAGTGGAAGATTGTTGGATCCTTAATCCAACATTGGGCTTATATATAAATAATAATGCTTTGTGGGCTGTTATTTAAGGTTTGGCCCACTTAAAAGTGATCAATTAAGTTTTGAACTATTTGGGGCCTTAATGTATCTAATAGGGTGTGGGCCTTTTAATGTGTAGAGACTTAAGGATAATTTCTATTTTTATGATGGGCAAAAATAGAAATCATAATAATACTATTTTTATATAAAAGTGGTTATGATCCCCAAATTATACAGTGTTATTCCTTTCTCCTCGATATCCCATCATCGGAGAATAAAATCCTAGAGAAGAAAGAAAATGCTCTTTAGGAAACCCGTGTGAATCTGGAAGGCTAGCCGTGCGACACAGGAATAGACCTTCAAATCCAGGCCTTCAAATATGGCTTCAGGTATGCTTCTACTTATTGTTTGGTTATTCTCAATGATATTATATATTTATTTTTGGAATTTACTTTCAAATAGGTTTCAGGATAATTCTTAATAAGGGGATAATTCCTAACACGACCATGATTCAGTACACGCACAATAGCATATAGATTACAAATCATATTGATCCTTCTCAATCACAACCAATACGGACGGTCGTGATCGGCAAACAAGCTCTTTCCGGTCCCCTTGTGGTTTGGAGATGATATTAGAACTCTTATTTCCCTCCCAAGGCATTACAAAGTCAATTTGCTTCATTGTGATCATCCACCTTTGATGAAACTTGCAGCAGGTTGTACCCCCTTGAAACTCCTTGTTATTTCATAACCAAAATCCTTTTATTTATTTTTTCTTTCGAAATACTATCCTTCTCTCTCTTTCTCTTTTTTTAAATATCATGAAAAATATGTTTTTATCAAAAATAAATGCAAGGATTTCAATAGTTGCTTAGATTATGAAGTGGGACTATCATTGGTATCATGAAAATTATTTCACCTAATCTTAGAAGAACTCGCTCTCAAGATTTATATAAGCTAGCCAGAATCGATGAACATAGCATAGGGGTAGGTTAGATTAGAACTTTACAACTTTTTTTCTTATAGAGCTTGAATATAGCTAATTGATCTTGTTATACCCAATCGGCTTCCTTCCGAACCAGATTGGAGCCGACGGCCCTTCGGCTGGGTCGGATCAAAGGTCCGGCTGACCCACCGAAGATCTGATCTACTCACCAGGGATCTGACCGATCCATGAGGTCCGACCGACCCACTTCAACCGAGCCATGTCGGCCCGATGCAGGTCGATCCAAGGATGGCCTGGAGGCTCCTTCCGGCTAGTGTCAGGATTCCGTTACGATAGAATCCTGACATCTCGGTACCATTACTTTGCGGATCCCACGATCTTGGCACTGTTACTCTACGGATCCCATGATCTCGGCACCATTACTCTGCAGGTCCCATGATTTGGTGCCACCTGGCTCCTACCGAGATTCCTCTAGGGGCAGTTTGGCCATTCCCAGCCTGGCCCCTAACAGATTATGGTGAAGCTCCGCGCCTATATAAGGTAAAAGGGAGACTCCGAACGGTAAGAGAGCTTTTTGCTTTCCATGAGCTATCTCCATTGATTCCTCTATTCTGTTGCTCTAAGCTTCCCGCTAACTTAACCATCGGAAGGTCCCCCGCTAGAGCACCTCCGGCCTGTGGAACGTTTTTGCAGGAACCGGGGAGACGCACGCTCCAGCTAGGTCGAAGAACCCAGTCTGGGAGATTCAGCGACAACAGATTGGCGCTAGAGGAAGGGGCCGCCTGAACCTCCGTTCTTATTTTCCTTCTTCAAAAGGAGGAATCCACCACAAAGTAAAACGATGGTGAAGGGAAGAGCTCAGAATATCTCCAACAGGGAAGGCCGCTTCCAGGCTAGGTCGGGAGAACCTCTTAGGGAGAACGACGTCGCCCAGCCAACCATCACCCTGGGATAGCAGCAATTCCAGACTCTTTTGAACTGCATTGACACTCTTGCCGCCACGGTTCAGAACCTTCAAAATGTGGCCAATGACAGATAGCAGCCGCCCGCGGTGTCCAGAACCGGTCATCCATCTGCTGCTGAAGGGAGTCGATAGTAGGGAGTCCCTCGACACCACTCCCACGTGACCCCGGAGCCCCGAAGGTCACAGAGGACTCATGCTAATGGGAAAAGAGTGAGGTCCACCTCACCCTCTTTCGTGGATTCGATCTCCGACAACGACCAGCGATGCGATGAAGACCCGAGGGACTATACCAGCAAGCTCCAGCACATGGAGGAGCAAATTGCCGAACTCGTCGATCAGCAAAAAGGGGAAGAAGCGCTAGCATATGACTCCCGTCCGCCATTCTCCATTGGAATTATGGGGGAAACTATTCTCCGTCATTTTAAGATCCCCCAGGTGGATGCTTACGATGGCACCACCAACCCTCTAGACCATCTGGGCACTTACAAGGTCCATATGATGGTGCAGGGCACCTCCAACGCTCTCTACTACATCACCTTCCCCGTAATGCTTAAGAAGGTGGCTCGGATATGGTTCTTTGCCATTCAATCAGGTACGATTCACTCATTCTCCCAGCTGGAAAAGCTCTTTTTGTCCTATTTCATGACCTGCAGCCGGACGCCGAGAAACACGGACTGCCTCTTCCTTGTGCAGCAGAAGAAGGGAGAAACCCTCGGGATTACATGGCCTGATTTAATTAGGCAGCCATGGAGGTCCCGGACCTTAACGAGCACGTAGCTATGTCAGCCTTCAAGAAGGGGTTGCGATCGTCCAGGCTCACCTTCTCACTGGACAAAAAATTTTCAACGAGCTACTTCGAAATACTGGCTCGGGCGCATAAATACGCCCTGGCAAAATAACAAGCGGTGAGTTGATGCCAGGCTGAAGGGAGGTCGTCTCCCAAGAGGAGGAGCGATAGGGCTCACGAGGTCCGACCTCCCATCGATGGCACCAACTCGGCCCGACGCTGCAACCCTAAGTCGAAGGACTTCTCCAGGAGTTTCAAGACTTACACACCTCTCTCCCTCCCGAGGGAAAAAATCCTAATGGAGATAGAGAAGGAGACCTTCCTACAGAGGCCTCGCCCAATGAGGAGCCCCTCAACGTCAAGGAATAAGGACAAGTACTGCCGGTTCCACCGTGACCACGGGCACAGCACAGAAGATTGCCTCCAACTGAAGGACGTGATCGAAGATTTGATCAGGCGGGGGTATCTGCACAAGTACATCCGACCCCAGAGGAACTGGACTGAAACTTCCACTGCCAGGAATCCCTTGGAGGAAACAAAGCTACACAACCAATGCCGTACCGACGAGAATGTTGGCATGCTCCACCATCGATCCGACTGGAGAGACGAAGGAGGTCAGGACATCTTAAAGAGGCCTCAGGGTTCTAAAGTAATTAGTTTCTTCGACGAAGACCTTCCAGAGACTCAGGTCTTCGGGAACGATCCTGTTGTTGTGTCAGTAGTGATTGCCAATTATGATGTAAGGAGGATCCTCATTGATAATGGAAGCTCCACTGAAGTTTTGCTGTATGATGCCTTTGTCAGAATGAATCTGCCAGAACTAGGCTGCGAGAGTCCTCAACATCGCTAACCAGTTTGAGAGGAACTCTGTCGGCATAGAAGGAGAAATAAATTTACCCGTGACCATCAGATCGGAACCTTATCAAAGGACCCTCCCTATTAATTTTGTGGTCGTCCGTATGATATCAGCTTACAATGCCATATCGGGGCGACCGGTCCTTAACGAATTCCGAGCTATTATGTATACCTATCACTTGCTGGCAAAATTCTCGACTTGGAATGGGGTCAGAGTGATGAGAAGGGATCGTAGGATAGCTCGACAGTGTTTGACCATTCAGGACAGACAATCGGGAGGCCATTCCACCTTGGAACAGCTTGATCCCAGGTTCGAAGCCGACTGCTATGGAGAACCGGTCGAGAAGATCCTATTCATACGTCTTAGGAAAGACGATCCTACTAGGGTCCTGCAGATCGGAAGCATGCTTGATGGGGAGGCTAAATCAGAGCTGATCAGCATCCTACGGAACAACGTCGACATTTTCGCTTGGTCGACATCCGACATGTCAGGCATCCCATCGAAAGTCATAACCCATCAGCTTAAGGTGGACACCACCTACAAGCCTGTCCGACAAAAGAAGAGGAACTTCATCCTCGAGAGATAGAGGGCAGTCGATAAAGAGGTCAAGAAGCTCCTCAAAGCCGGCTTCATCAGAGAAGCCCACTACCCTGACTGGCTGGCGAATGTCGTGATGGTGAGAAAGGCCAACGGGAAGTAGAGGATATGTGTGGACTACACTGACCTCAATAAGGTTTGCCCGAAGGATATCTTTCCCTTGCCAAAGATCGACCAGCTGGTAGACGTCACTGTCGGTTATCAACTTCTGAGCTTCATGGATGCCTTTTCCGGGTACAACTAGATCAACATGGACCTGGAAGACGAGGAGAAGATTGCTTTTGTCACTGACAAGGAGCTGTACTGCTATAGGATGATGTCCTTCGGTCTAAAGAATGCCAGAGCCACTTTCTAAAGGCCGATCAACAGGGTCTTCGAGGGGCAACTTGGAAGAAACATGGAGGCATATATTGACAACATGATAATCAAGAGCCTCCGGAGAGCCGACCACATCAAGGATCTGAAAGAGTCCTTCGATGCCCTGAAGCACCACAGGATGAAGTTGAACCCCACCAAGTGTACCTCAGGGTGACCTCGGGGAAATTCCTCGGCTTTCTGGTCACACAGCGAGGACTGAGGTCAATCCTGATAAAATCAAGGCCATCATCGACATGGGGCATCCAACCTGCAAGAAACAAGTGCAAGAAGTCACAGGTCAGATAGCCTCTCTCAGTCGCTTTATTTCTAGATCAACCGAAAATGTCTCCCTTTCTTTAAAACTCTGCGACGGTCGGACTACTTCCAATAGACCGACGAATGCCGGTTGACCTTTGAAGCACTGAAAGCTTATCTGGAAATGCCTCCCTTACTCGCCAAGCCTGTGGAGGGAGAGCCCCTATATTTATATCTGTCGGCGTCGGATGAGGCAGTGAGCTTCGTCCTCATTCGGATAGGAAAGGACAACCAGCAAAAGCCGGTCTACTACATCAGCAAGGTACTCCACGATGCCGAAACAAGGTATCCCAAGATGCAGAAGCTTGTCTACTCCTTGGTTATAGCAACTAAGCGATTGCAGCCCTACTTTCAAGCGTATCTGATCATCATCCTGACTGATCAATCCCTCAAGGCGATCCTCAGAAGTCCCGATACCTCGGGACAACTTGCCAAGTGGGCCGTTAAGCTTGGCAAATTCGACATCTTCTTCCGGCCTCGGTCGGCCATGAAGGCTCAGGTGATCACCGACTTTATAGTAGAGTGTACCTGGAGGCAGGAGACACCTTTGCAAATGGTCTCTGAGAATGATAATGTTGGAAAGTTGGACCCCGTCTGGACACTCCATATGGATGGAGCATCCAACCTAGCTGGTTGCGGAGCAGGCTTGATCCTGATCGATCCCGATGGACAGAACTTGGAGTATGCCCTGTATTTTGCATTCCAAGTATCAAATAACTAGGCGGACTATGAAGCCCTCCTCGCAGGACTGAGGATAGCCGATGAGCTGGGCATCGGTCAGATCAGAGCCTACTCTGATTCCCAACTGGTGGTAAACCAGGTGAGGGACAAATTCGAGGTGAGAGATCCGATCCTAGCCAAGTACTTGGATAAGGTACAGAGCCTCATGACTCGGCTCAAATCTTTCGAGATACTCCATATACCTCGGGCGCATAACTCCCAGGCGGACGCCCTATCACGACTGGCCACTACCGTCAATAACCCCTCTGATCGGACCTTCGTGGAGCACCTATAGAGCCCAAGCATCGCTGAAGAGATATTAGGAATTCATCAAATAGAGCGAGAAGCCTTTTGGATGGATCCCATCCTTGCGTTCCTCAAGGAAGGCACCCTGCCGGAAGATAAAGCCGAAGCCAAACGTGTGCGCTGGACGGCCTTAAAGTACACCATCCTCGATAGAATCCTCTATAAATAGTCATTTACATTGGCACTATTCAAGTGTCTAAGGCCGTCGGACGCCGATTATGCACTCAGAGAAGTGCACGAAGGCATATATGGTGACCACCTAGGAGGTAGATCTTTAGCCTACAAGATCATCCGACAAGGCTACTACTGGCCAACCATCCAGAAGGATGCTGCAGATTTTGTTAGGTACGATGCATACAAGAGGTACTCCAATATTCAAAGGTGACCGGCTAGTCAGCTAATCCTACTGACAGCCCCCTGGCCATTCGCATAGTGGGGGATGGACATCCTTGGGCCATTTTTCCCAGCATCTGGATAACAGAAGTTTCTAATAGTAGCCATCGACTACTTCACCAAGTGGGTGGAAGCTAAACTATTGGCACAGATCACCGAAGCCAAGGTGGAGACCTTCGTCCGAAACTGCATCATCTATCGGTTTGGCATATCGCAGGTAATCATCACCGACAACGGGTGGCAATTCGATAACCCAAAGTTTCAGAATTTCTGCCAGCAATACCACATCTCCCACCGGTTGACTTTAGTCGGACACCCCCAATCCAACGGGGGGGCCGAAGTCACCAACTGGACGATCCTACATGGGTTGAAGACCCGATTGAATGACGCCAAGGGACTCTGGGTGGAAGAACTTCATTCGGTGCTTTGGGCCTATCGAACTACCTCCCGGACGGTGACTGGAGAAACTTCGTTCAACCTCACTTACGGGAGTGAGGTGGTCATACCGATGAAAGTCTCCTTGCAGTCCCTCTAGATCGATTATTTTTCCGAACTAGCCAATTCTGAACAGAAAAGGGCCGACCTCGACCTACTCGAGGAGACCCGACTCCAGGCGAACTTGAGGATGGCGATCTATCATCAAAGAATGGCCAGATATTACAATTCTTGAGTCAAGGCTCGTAGCTTCCGGGTCAGAGATTTGGTTCTATGGAGATCAGAGATATCCAGGCCAACTGAACAAGGAAAGCTCTCCCCCAACTAGGAAGGTTCCTATCAGGTGATCGAGGTGATCAGGGTCGAAACTTACCGACTCGAGCATCTGGACAGACGACGGGTGGGGCATCCTTGGAATGTAAATAACCTCCAAAAATATTATCAATAAAGATAGCATTTACGCCACTCAAAGTCCGATTCCGACCAGTAAAGGCTCTAGGGCAGCCCACTCAAAGTCTGATCTCGATCGGCAAAGGCTCTAGGGCAGTCCACTCAAAGTTCGATCTCGATTGGCAAAGGCTCTAGTGCAGTCCACTCAAAGTATGATCCCGATCGGCAAAGGTTTTAGTGTAGCCCACTCAAAGTTCGATCCCGATCGACAAAGACTCTAGGGCAGCCCACTTAAAGTTTGATCCTGATCGGCAAGGCTCTAGCATAGCCCCTTCAGAATCCACCCTCGGTCGGAAAGTACTTTATGGGATCCTCAAACCCTTGAGAGATTTTTCTATAAATGACTAGTTCAAAGGTTGCTTAGAAATATTTCTAAAGAAAGATGAGTTCGGGCTAAACCAACCTCTCAATACTTAGAAGCAATTCCAAAAGAGACAAGATCGGACTAAGTCGACCGATCCACATTCAGAAAAATAGGTGTTAAAGACGTATATCCAAAAAGAAAGTCATTTTATTCATTAAAACTGCACTGCATCCGAAGTCTCGATCGCTGCCTCCGTGGGCCCCATGTCGGCAGTAGCTTGGGCATCGATTCCGGTGTCGATCGGCTCTCCTACTTCTGTCGCCTGCCTTAGCTCTATGGCTGATAAGTCGAGCTCCAGAAAGGCTTCGACTACCTTTTTCAGGCAGTCATCAAAGCCGTACTCGTAGCTCGCTGCTCCGGCCTCTTCCATCTCGTCATTGAAGTTGGCAAAAGCCTTGTATTCCACCACAGCATCACGAACCTGTTCCTCTACCATCTGTTTCTCCTCTCTAGTTGGACTATGTACTTTGCTGACATTGCTTGGTGGGCCTGCGCGCTCCTCTCAAAGTCCGTAGACCGCTCCTCCTCCTTGCTCAGTCGACGGATCAGGGAGGTAACTTTCGCCTTCTTCTTCTTCAACTTGGCCTCCTGTTCGGCCAACTGAATCTGTAGGTCTTCTGCCTGCTTTTTCAAAGACTCGGCTTTAGCCAGATTGATCGATAGCCTCTCTTCCGCGACCTTCTGCGATGCCTCTATCGCCGCTCTGGCCATCTCCACCCCCTCGGCCTTCTTGGTCGAAGCCTCTATCATGCGAACCATATTGTTGAAGCCATCGTCCATCAATGAGACGTCATGGAGAAGCTGCAAGCAATGAACCGTGTTAGTTACCCACAAGGGAGAAGGAGAAGAGGAAGGAAGAGGAAGGGATAATAAATTACCCTCATCAGGTTGAGGTAGGCGCCCCTTGCCACCTCGTTCAGCTTGCGTCGATTGGATACCTCCCAATCGGCCTCGGAGATAGCCCCTTTGAGTAGATCCCTGACCTGCAGGGGGTGTTAAAGAGCGTGCCAGTGTTTGAAGGTGTCATAGTTGACCTCGCCAGCATCCGCTCCTTCAATTGCATCTTTCCCCTTGTCCGCAAGGCGGACTGCCTCTGTCGGCTCGGCCAAGGCCGGGGCTGGGGCCATCCCCTCTTCGATCGGCTCTGACGCAGTCGGTTCTGGTCAGACGGTCGACTCCCCGATAGTAAATGGAGGTTTCGACGCCTTCGCCGCCATTTGCTCCGACAAGGAAACGTTGTCCTCGTCGGACTCCGATGCCACTATTATCGTGGGCCGTTCCTCAGCCCGCTACTTCTTCAGCTTGTCCACAGTCGGCTCCACGGATTGGGTGGCCCTCTTCCTTGCCCCCTGCTCTACCACCCTCGCCTTGTCGGGCTTCATCTTCTCTCTTGTTGCAAGGAAAAAATCGAAGTAAGTAAAAAAAAGAAAATAAAATTTGTAAAACAAAAAAGGGGACTAACGGCAATAGTCTTTACCCTACCTAAGTGTTTGTGGAGGCTGACCCCGACCAAGTGGAGGCTATCCTCCCAAAGCAGCTCTGGCACCATTGTGATGCCGACCGCCTCCATCTTATTGAAGTCGGCTTGGTTGGCCATCATCACCTTTCTCCCTTCATTAGCCGTCAGCTGTGGTTCCCCCCATGACAGGTTAAAGCCCCAAGGCTAAAGGCTATGCATGAGGAAGAACTTGGATTTCTATTCATGGATGGTTGACGGAAGCCCTCCAAGCATCTTCCACCCGGGATGGGGGCTAAGAACCCACCACGTTTTGCTCTTAAAGTCTTTCTTCAGAACAAAGAAGGTGGTGAAGAGGGAGGTCCTAGGCTCAGCTCCAGCTCTTTGGCACAGAACCATGAAGCAGCTGATAGCCCGAATGTTATTTGGGATCAGCTACGTGGGGGTAATCCTATAAAGCTTGAAGATCTTGATGAAAAAATCATACAAGGGGGACCTAAGGCCAGCCTTTAGGTGATCCTCGTATATCAGGAGGGCCCCGGGGCTCAGTGGCCCAGTCACCCTCCCTTCCCGGTCTGGGACAGTAAGGTGAAGGGTGGAGGGGATGTTGTATCTAGCCCTAAGGGCCTCTACCCGATCCCGCGTCAACTCAAACTGAATCTGATTGGGACCTAGCTCCCTCTCCCTATGGTTGGAGGCCATTACTGTGAGGCTAGAAGAAAAGGACTAACCTGAAAACTGGTTTCCTAAGAGGGCGGAGATGATGGAATGTGGCGCTCTCTTTCCAAGTGCGGATGCAGCAAGAAACTCCACCCAGAGTTTCAGTGCCCCTCTTTTATAGCCCCTAGGCGAACCGGTTCTCTTCACCCCTCGAGTGCCACGACCACGCATCAGGTGGTACGACTTCCCATGAAGTGAAAGTCGATGCGATGGAAAGAAGCACGTTCGAGCCGTGATCCGCATGATCACCAGATCAGTGGCGGAGGGGTCGCTCCCAGCACGAAACCGACTGCCCAGATGTCGCCACATCACTCAAGTCACCTCCGAAGCCCGAAGGCCAAGCGGGCCAGGATGGCCACTCATCATTGCACTCCCTTTGCATTAACTGCCACTCCCTCCGCTTCCAATTCGGTGTTGACACCTGTCCCGAGCGGGAGTTTCCAGAGTGGGAAACGACCGAATCACGTAGCACGCCCAATCAGATCCGCAGTCACCTCAAAGACAAGTGCATTCAATACGAGAATGATGCTCTCGCCCTTCGAAGCAACAAGCCCTCCCGAAGGCCAAGAGCAAGGGGATAACTGTTATACCCAATCGGCTTCCCTTCGAACCAGATCGGAGCCGATGACCCTTCAACCGGGTCGGACCAAAGGTCTGGCTAACCCACCAAAGATTGACCGACTCACCAGGGGTCTGACCGACCCATGAGGTTTGACCGACCCACTTCAACCGAGCCATGTCGGCTTGAGGCAGGTCGATCCAAGGATGGCCTGGAGGCTTCTTCCGGTTGGTGCCAAGATTTCGTTACGACAAAATCCTGACATCTTGGCACCATTACTCTGCAAATTCCATGATCTCGGTGACGTTACTTTGCAGATCCCACAATCTCGGCACCATTACTCTGCAGGTCCCACGATCTGGTGCCACCTGGCCACTACCGAGATTCCTCTAGGGGCAGTTTGGCCATTTCCAGTGTTAAGTATGACTCAAATTCTGGTTGTTTCAAATCATCCGCAATCTCTGGAAAGAATCATGGCAATTTGGGAACGTGGAGATATGTAATCGTCTGAGATTTTTTTTTTATAACAAAACAAAGAGTTCCGAATGCTTACTCTTCTGATTTTTTGATGTTGCCTTATTGAAACCACACAAAAATAAAACTCCTCTTCTCCACCCATGGACGTAGGCAATATTGGCCGGACCACGTAAATCTTATTTATGTTCCTTTTTTTGTTTAGTTTTCTGCATTCCTTTACTTTATCATTCTGTGCATCCCGTTTTGGATCTTTAAATCCAACAAACTGGTATCAGAGCCAGGTTTGGGTGCTCTGTAAAGGATACAGAGATGTCTTCGAAGTTCGAGATCGAAAAGTTTGATCGGAACGTGAGTTTCGATCTGTGGCAAATCAAGATGTGAGCTTTCTTGATTCAGCAAGGGTTACAGAAAGCCTTGCTTGGAAAGGAAAAGATGCCAGCCTCAATGACACAAGATGAGAGTGAGGAGATGGATGAGAAGGCATTGGCTGCAATTCAACTATGCTTATCGAACGAGGTTCTACGGGAAGTCATTCATGAAAGGATAGTTGCCAGTTTGTGGCTCAAGTTGGAATCGTTGTACATGACAAAGTCCCTTACAAGCAAGTTGCATTTGAAGCAGCGATTGTTCATGCTTCGCAAGACAGAAGGTACTTCAATTAAATCTCATCTTGATGAATTTAATTATATTCTTATGGATTTGGAGAATATTGATATTAAAGTAGAAGATGAGGATCAAGCCTTGTTGCTATTATGTTCTCTACCTCCCTCCTACAAGCACTTCAGAGAAACCTTGATCTATGGTAGAGATTCTATCTCTATGGAGGATGTCAAGGCTTCCTTATTTTCTAAGGAATTGATGGATAAGGAATTGATGGATAAGTAATTGATGGGAAGCGCTGGAGAAGGCTCTACAGAGGGTCTTGTTGTCAGAGGGAGAGATAAGGAGAAA
Source organism: Areca catechu (assembly GCA_021397845.1). NCBI lineage: Eukaryota > Viridiplantae > Streptophyta > Magnoliopsida > Arecales > Arecaceae > Areca > Areca catechu. The sequence continues at coordinate 15,056,323 of CM038049.1, read as the reverse complement.
TATCTAGATAGAAATAAGAGATTTGGGTCCAGATCTAAGTCCAAGAACAAATTGAAGATCTACCATTACTGCCACAAGAAAGGACACATAAAGGCAGACTGCTATTCTTTGAAAACAAGCAGAAGAGAATGGCTGAAGGTGACCAGACACACCAAGAAAGCTCTGCCGAAGCAAGCATGGCCAATGATGAGGTAGATGATTTTGTGTTGCTGTCTGAAGATGCTAGTGGGTCCAAGGATGGGTGGATCCTAGGTTCTGGATGTTCGTACCATATGTGTCCCCGTAGGGACTGGTTCTCCACCTATGAACCCATTGATGGTGGAGTTGTCTTGATGGGAAACAATCACCCATGCAAGACTATTGGTATTGGTACGATCCGGATCAAGATGTATGTTGGAGTCATCAGGATTTTGTCAGATGTGCGGCATATTCCAGACTTGAAGAAAAACCTCATCTCTTTGGGGGTCCTTGATTCAAATGGAAGCAGGTGCACAGCTGAAGGTGGAGTTTTGAAAGTTAGTAGGGGTGCTCTTGTTCTCTTGAAGGGCAAAAGATTTGAAAATCTTTATATCCTTTTGGGCACTACAGTATACGGTGAAGTAGCTTTGGTTTCCATATCCTTGTCAGAGTCTGATGTCACCAAACTTTGGCACATGAGGTTGGGACATATGAGTGAGAAGGGAATGACTTTGTTGAGTCAGCGAGGTCTTCTGTGTGGACAGAGTACAGGGAAGATAGAGTTTTGTGAGCATTGCATCTTTGGAAAGCAGAAGAGAGTCAACTTTCACCTAGCAACTCATAGAACCAGAGGTACTATGGACTATATTCATTCAGACCTTTGGGGTCCTTCTCGTGTTCCCTCAAAGGGTGGTGCCCGATACATGTTAACCTTCATTGATGACTATTCAAGGAAGGTTTGGGTATTTATGCTTAAACACAAGAATGAGGTGTTTAAGTATTTCAAGCAGTGGAAGGTTCTTATTGAGAAGCAAACTGGGAAGAAGATTAAGAGGCCGAGGATAGATAATGGGTTGGAGTTTTGTTATTCTAAGTTTGAGGCATTCTGCAGTAATGAAGAAATTGTCAGACACCACACTGTCAGGTATACTCCATAGCAGAATGGGGTGGCGGAATGCATGAACAGAACCCTCTTGGAGAGGGTCCGATGTATGCTCTCCAATGCTGGCTTGTCAAAGGACTTTTAGGGAGAGGCAGTGTCCACAGCATGTTTTTTGGTGAACAGATCTCCATCAACTGTTATTGATTGCAAGACTCCAGAAAAGGTATGGTCTGGTACTTCTCCTGATTATTCTATTTTGAGAGTATGTGGATGTCCTGCATATGCCCATGTGAATGATGGTAAATTGGAGCCTAGGGCAAAGAAGTGCATCTTTCTTGGTTATGCTTCGGGAGTGAAGGGATTCAGACACTGGTGTACCGAGTCTCAAAAACTCATAATCGAGAGGAGTGTCACTTTTGATGAATCTACTATGTTACATTCAAGGAAGGAGTCCTCTGATGCATATTCTATGGGGCAAACCATCCAGCAGTTACATTTTGAGTCAGATGGTTCATCCTTGGGGAAGATCACGTCTTCTCAGCAAGTTGTTCGGGTGTTTGACTCAGAGCAGGTGGAGGCTACTCCACAACAGTAGTACTCTCCTGCCAGGGATCGACAAAGAAGAGAGATTAAACCATCTAAGAGATATGGTTATGCAGATATGGTTGCCTATGCTTTGGCGGTAGCAGAGGAGACCACTGATGTTAATGAACCTTCAAACTATTCACAAGCTATCTCTTCGGATGTAGCAGACAGGTGGTGTATTGCTTTGGAAGAAGAGATTGAGTCCCTTCACAGAAATCATACTTGGGAGTTGGTGGAGGCTCCTAAGGGTCAGAAGGTGGTTGGCTGCAAATGGGTCTTCAAGAAGAAAGAAAGTACACTTAATACTAGCTATGCTAGGTTCAAAGCATGATTGGTGGTAAAGGGCTATAGTCAGGTTGAGGGCATTGACTATAATGATGTCTTCTCACCTGTTGTGAAATATAGTTCTATTCGTGCACTTCTATCACTTGTTGCTTCTTTTGATCTTGAGCTGGAGCAGATGGACGTGAAGATGGCCTTCTTATATGGTGATCTTGAAGAGAAAATATATATGCAGCAACCAGAGGGTTTCTTAGTTGAAGGAAAGGAAGATCATGTTTGTCTATTGAGAAAGTCTCTGTATGGCTTGAAACAATCTCCTAGATAGTGGTATAAGAGATTTGACTCCTTTATGACAAAGCATGACTTCTCTCGAAGCAAGTATGACAGCTGTGTGTACCTCCCGAAGCTGTTTGATGGTTCCTTCATCTACCTGTTGCTATACGTTGATGATATGTTGAAAGCAACCAAGAATAAGACTGAGATCAACAAGTTGAAAGCACTACTTAGCACTGAGTTTGAGATGAAAGATCTTGGAGCTGCTAAGAAGATTCTTGGGATGGAGATTACCAGAAATAGAGGTGCAGGTAAATTGAGTTTGTCTCAAGAAAAGTACATTCAGAGGGTACTTCAACAATTTAGCATGACTGATGCAAAGCCGGTGTCTACACCACTCGCAGCTCATTTCAGGCTTTCAGCTTTGATGTCACCATAGTCCAAAGAAGAGGAAGATCATATGTCACACGTTCCGTACTCCAGTGCAGTTGGTAGTATGATGTATGCTATGGTGTGCACACAGCCAGACATGTCTCATGCAGTCAGTGTTGTGAGTCGGTACATGGCGAATCATGGAGAGGCTCATTGGCGGGCAGTGAAGTGGATCTTAAGAAATCTCAAGGGTACATCTGGCACTCGACTGGAGTTTAGGGGGAACAGTGATGTATTGATTGGATATGTTGATTCAGATTTTGCAGAAGACCTTGACAAAAGGAGTTCTCTTACCGGATATGTGTTTTCGGTCGGAGGATGTGCTGTAAGTTGGAAAGCCACTCTTCAATCTACAATGGCTCTATCTACCACTGAAGCCGAGTTTATAGCAGCTACCGAGGCACTGAAGGAGACCATATGGATCAGAGGTTTATTCGGGGAGCTTAGTTCGGGTCAGACAGTGATTGTCATCCACTGTGATAGCCAGAGTGCTATTCACTTGACAAAAGATCAGATGTTCTATGAAAGGACGAAGCACATTGACGTTAAGTATCACTTCATCCGGGATATTATAGCTCAAGGTGATATCGTTATGAAGAAGATTGGTACGTACTCAGGATAACCCAGCTGATATGTTAACTAAACCTCTTGCGGTGGCCAAGTTCAAGCACTGCTTGGACTTGATTGGTGTCTGCAGCACTTGATGCCCTAAGGGGCTTCTATGGAGGAGAAGTGGAGTTAGGCAACCTTTGATACAAAATTTTTTGGGAAGTTTGAGTCAAGGTGGAGATTTGTTAAGTATGACTCAAATTCTGGTTGTTTCAAATCATCCGCAATCTCTGGAAAGAATCCTGGCAAGTTGGGAACGTGGAGATTTGTAACCGTCTGAGATTTTTTTTTTTGTAACAAAACAAAGAGTTTCGAATGCTTACTCTTCTGATTTTTTGTTGTTGCCTTATTGAAACCACGCAAAAATAAAACTCCTTTTCTCCGCCCGTGGACGTAGGCAATATTGGCCGAACCACGTAAATCTTATTTGTATTCCTTTTTTTTTAGTTTTCTGCATTCCTTTACTTTATCATTCTGTGCATTCCATTTTGGGTCTTTAAATTCAATATCCAGCCTGGCCCCTAACAGATTTTGGTGAAGCTCCACACCTATATAAGGTAAAGGGGGACTCCGAACGGTAAGAGAGCTTTTTCCTTTCCACGAGCTATCTCCATTGATTCCTTCATTTTGTTGCTCTAAGTTTCCCGCTAACTTAACCATTCGAGGGCCCCCCCGTCGAAGAACCTTCAGCCCGTGGGATATTTTTGTAGAAATCGGGAAGACGCACGCTTTAGCTAGGTCGAAAGAACCCGATCCAAAAAATTCAGCAATAACAAATCCTATTTAATTTGAATTAGTACATATTTTCTCTAACACACCGAGTGCCATCTTTCTCAGCATGCTTCATGCGAGTGGCCTCCACACACTTAATCACCAACTGGTCGACTACAGCATGTTCCGATGGTACCCTTCCTGTGGAAAATTAATTGATCTTTTTACAAGATATTTTGTACAACTTTCAAAGTATTTTTTTTTCTTCGTATCTATGTGGATCTTAGAATAAATATTGTACAATCTAACTGTTGATGTCGTGAAAAAAATAAAAATAAAAATAATAAAAAAAAAAGGGAGAATCAACCTTTTATGTGGAAGATCCGGTCCAAACCCCAAATAGCAAGACAAATGTCAAATCGTCAAAAATTGGAACCTCATCGTTCACCATTTTTATGTCGGATTCTGCGAATTAAGCAATGTAGAATGGCCCACGTAACACAGTGAAGTGGACTTTGTTAGTAACATCCATGAAAGAGAATGTAGCACAGTTTAATAAATAATCCAAAGGCTCGACTATTCATGAACATTGCATACATTAATCAACCACCACCATACCCTGATCTAGAAGATGGAGTTATTATCTAAAACATTAACTAAGGTAGTTGGTGTCAGAGAATTAGAGATCACTGGCATGAAAGCTAATAAGCTATGGCATTTATCATCAAGGAAAGCATGTTTGTCTTCGATACAGCTAACATGCATGTCCTTGTTTCCTGAAATGATCAACTCCATCCATTTTGACCTCTCTTGCATGGTAAATTAAGAATATTTAATCATGCAATGAGACAATAACATCTTTCTCAATAGGTGGTTTACATTTGATGCATCGTCAGGTAATTCTAGATTGCCGGTAATATTATTATTATATATTTTTGGTATATGCAAGTAATGTTGCAGCAAAATTACTGAAAATTATGCTTGGCGTGTTTGATAAGATAGATTATTGGTATTGTAAAATTAAAATTTTAAAATATCTTTAAGTTAAATTAATTAAGAATTTATATATTTATTAAAAAAATATAAAGGATGGGATGCACCCACCCTCCCACCTCCCACTTCCACCAATCTTTCATGCTGCTCCATCATTCGTGACCCCCCTCCGCTTTCCCTTCTTCCTTCATGGATTAACGAGCAAGAATAAAAAATAAGAGACGTGAGAGATGATTTACCGGCCATGCATATAAGAGAGATCATCGACGATGACTAAAATAATGATAAAAATGATTGGCATAAGAGGAAGAGTCTCTTGTACCTAAGGTTTGTTGGATGAGGGAAAAAAAAAAAAAAGCTTAGGATTTATATGAGTTCTTTTGGAAGTGTAATTCAATTTAAAATTTTTATTGTAAAATTACTAAAAAGATGATAATTTAGATAACCATATCTTTTCAGGACTATTTAGCTTACCTCTCTTAGAAGGTCATTCATATTAGTAATCTAAATTACCATAAAAAAGGTTTGACCAGATAGAATAATATGGTGGGATTCTTTTAAATTACTAGCAATCTATCTAGATTGCCTGTTACCAAAAGCTCCTAAAGGGTTTCTGTATGTCTATGTATGTCTCAGTTGCAAGGATGATAATGCCAATATTCATAGATACAAGTTTGCTGTTATTGAAGGTATGCTATCAAGGACTATTGTATGTACATCTGGCTATAATTCAGTTCTTTCAAGTCTTCATGCAAAACTGGTAATCTTGAGGGGATCTTAAAGTCTTAGTCATGCGACAACGATGATTTGGATGATCATCTAATTCTACACCAATCTATATAATTTGCTAAAACTTAAATATAGAATAAATTTGCATATCTGCTTTATGACCCACACATGCATGGCTGGCCAGATAATAATGTTGGACATAAATTATCTACTCAGGGCTTAAATGTGGAGACTAACAGTCCGCATCCCGAGCCTTTGGACAAATATCATAGTTCCACAATACAAGTACGTCAAAAATATTAGAAAAATATTAGCATTTCTGCATAAATAGTAAAGTAAATTAAAATCTGCTCAAAGATTTACTACCAGGATATGAAATCTATGCTATAAATGAAAGGGAGGAAAGGGCAGAATAATGCATAAAGTGTTTTTTTTTTTTTTTTCGTCGAGAGAGATAGCTTGGTGACCGATCTATACTATACTCTAATTAACCAAGTCTGGATGTTACGAGATGCACCACCCAAGAATTGATTTTATTTTGTTTTATTTATTTTCTTTACTCTTTTGATATGTCGAAGCTTTCTTTGGCTTTGGCTCTTTATAATTTGATTTTTTTTTTTTTTATTTTCTTTTTCCTCTCTGTCGTAGCTTTCTTAAGCTTCAGCTATTTGTATTTTTGTTTAAGTTTTAATAAACAAGAGATTTTCCCTCTATTTTATGTAAAAAAAAAAAAACTGAACCCAGAACCTTTGACCTTTTTTTTTTTGGGTGGTGGGGGGCGATGGAAGGAGTTGAAAGCCATCATTAAAAAGCCAATAAGTACAGAACAGTTCAAATATTCTTCCAACCCACACCTTGTGAATCAAAGCCCATACATTACTCTGTGACTACACAAAACAGAGGTAGGGATAACACCCCTACGTATATAGAGATAACACCCCTGAACCAGCGGAAGTGGCTTCATAAGAGATAAAATCTTGTAAACCTTCAAAATACTACTACTGCTACATCCCCAGGTTATGTCTTTGGATTGACCGAAGCATTCTATAAGAGAGAAAATTTTGTAGATGAAAACTTAAAACACATTGTCTTCAGCATATATATATATTTTTTCATCAAGCTATATGAATATGACTGCACCCAGCTGCTGCCATCTTTCTTCTCCTGTAGGCTTTGCCACAAGCATCATCCTGCAAAATGGAAGATAGACCTCAGTGAATAGAATCTCCTGCAGACCGAAGGCAGTCCCCTTTCAACCCCATCTTTGGCACAAAATCTGCTGCGATCTGTTGGCTTCCCTGAAGTTTGGGACAACATAAACCGTGCCAGTTTGCTTTCCATTGAAGAATATCTTTCGGTAATGGTATTTCCAAGTTCCCATTGAAGAGTTAGTAATCCATGATGTTACAGTCATAGAATCACCTTCCAACCTAGAAGAAGAAAGGTGCAACTACCGGTACGAGTCCTAGTTCCATGCAACGCTTGTCTTTTTAACTTGCTTATTTGCACCTTGATTTCTGAAGGTTCAGCCATGGTGACCAACATTTGTTATAGATTGATAGTTCAGATAATGTATTTAATTCAGTATATTAAGAAAAAATTAGACAGAGTTGACTGGTTGATTTTTTGAGAGAGAGAGAGAGAGAGAGAGAGAGAGAGAGAAGGAGGAGGTAGGACTTTGCTTTTAATACATATCTTGAACTCTCATTATACAGCGTTTCTTTGTGCTTGCAGGCATGCTAGGGGAAAAATGTATGATAATGTCCTAAAGACTATCAACCATCGTTCATGGAAATATGCAATACATGTGGTTTATTTAAGACTTAAGATGAGGGGTTTCTGAAGGATGATTTTGATTCCATCAATTATGATTATTTGGAATGTTTTACTAAAGTAACAGTATGCTATTTAAAAGGGAAGTGAGACCTTGGTAAGGGATTCTCTTTTGTTTATTGACAATTGGGCACTTGCAATGCAAATTGAAGGGAAAAAAAAAAAAGGAAGAGCAATTAATAGATCGAGTCCACTCTGCTCAAGAGCCAAATATAATAGTCTAATATATTTGGGAATCAAATTGGAGGAAGATATAAAATCCAATTTAATTAGGAACTTCATAAAAAAGATCTGATCAAATTAGAAAAGGAGGAGATGGTACGTCTGATAGTTAATGGTGAGAAAATTAGTGAAGTAATTAACATACTTTTAAGATAAATAAGAGAGATATTCCCGATATAAAAAAATTAACAAATAGAACCAAGAAAGAATTCTATTCTTGTATGTACCGCATAGGTATGTTTCTATACCATGAGATGGATGGATGGGCCCCCCACCACACCAATAAAATCTATCTCTCGCATTGAAGGTTCATGTCCAAATGTTGTTCTTTGTTACAAATTAAGCTCCACCATTGGGATAAGGTTAGATGAATCCAGGTATAAAAGGCTTTAACTTAGGAGAATCCAACTAATAAAGAGCACTTTTTTGTCCAAAAAAAAAAAACTTATGAGTGTAAACTGTTGGACCACGCCCATAGAAATGTAGACCGTGGAATTGGCAAGGGGCATTTAGAAGCTTCTGACTAGTTAGATTAATGCCACCTGACAAATTATTACATATATGGAACTACATTCATCAATAACAAAATATCTACAAGTTACTTGTTTTAATGTCTTTAAAGAACGATGTGATTGGAATCTATTGATATAGTTATTCTTGTAATGCATATTTCAGCACATAATATTGTTAGGCGGAATATTGTATGTGATAAGATGTATAAAATAATCAACATATCCTTTCCTTTTTCATCGATATGATATCAATTTGGTTTAAAAAAAAATCCCATGAATGTAGATCTGATGAAGAGGAACAACACATTAGCTATTCTATTAGACTTGTCATATTAAATGATGTACCAACATCGATCTTTCTTTTCTGCAATCTAGTTTTTGAATCTGTCATGGCAAGATTTTTTTTTTTCGGTCCAGAAGTAAAGCTAATACCGACAACCAGTAAATTTTAATATAATATTATATGATCCAAACGGACCAGTCTTGTATTTTTAATTATGATGATAATTTATGATCCAATCCATAAACGATCGATCTACTTTAAGTAGATTTGAATTTCATACAAATAAATTTAGATCATAAACATCCCTGTCAATCTATATATATAAACTTATTTATTAATAAATTGGATCCAAATTTAGACCTTTAATCCATTTAATAATCGAATCGGATCATAATCCGAATGATTTAACCTATTTAAACTCTGTTTAATCCATTTAAAATTTATTTAATCAGTTTGTCCTATTTAATTAGACATGCTCGGACTTTTTAATTTAATAAAAAAATAATTTACCTAACCTATTTAATCCATTTAACATGGCTTGCTATGTTTAATAATTAGATTATGCAAATAGATAAGGTTAAACTATTTATTCAATAAATTGATCAAATTTATATATAAATTTTTGATATATTTAATAAAGAAATTAGAATTGAATCGATGAATTTTAAACCTGACACTCATATCCAAATTAGACCTAACCACCGGCCCTAATTCTAGTTCCGAGATTAATTGTCATTTCCTCTAAAACTTGTGTTTATCCATGTTTGGAAAAAAAATTAGAAAAAAAGAAGAAGAAGAAAGGGACAAATTCTACATGATGATGATAAACCGACAACTTAGCAGCTAATCAGTTACTTTTTTTTTTTTTTCAGCGGTCAAGGAGCCGACGATAACGTCTGTCAATTTCAAAACCAAAAGGAGTAAAAAAAAAAAAACGAAAAAAATGTTCCACCAAACGGTTATACTTGGAAACTTAAATTAAGCTGACACTTTAACTCAGTTAAGCCGTTTATATTAGAAGAGACCTTCCATGGTCCTCCACCTTGATGGTTTCTCTCTCTACGAATCCAGTGCTCTTGAGCCAATCAAACGATCCTGTCCGTTCAGACAATGGACCCCTTCTCTCTCTCTAAAACCACGGCAAGGGGTAGCCCTTGACAGGAAAGGCGGAAAGCGGCCAAGGGGGTTTGACTTTGGGCACTAATGGTGGTGGTCACCCGAATAAACCTCCCCCTGCCTACTGACACGTGGCGGTTTCGCTCGGAGGCGGATTCTCCGGCGGAGGATCGTTTCCTGTCCCCGCCTAGTTAAAGTCGCATTTACCCCGTACGGTAAAAACTAGTAATGACCTAGTAAATGTGATGGCCCAGTGTGTGTGAGAGAGAGAGAGAGGGGGGGAAGAAATAGAGAAGAAATATAGAGAGAGAAAGAAAGGGGCCTGCTTTGCCTTTGAGAAGAAGGAATATTAGAAGAGCGAGAGCGAAGAAAGAAACCAAAGGGTCGGTCTGAAAGAAAGAAAGCAGGCAACCGGGAAGCAGAAGAAGAAGGGCTTCCCCACCACCCCATTTTCCAGAAAACACCACAGCGGTATTTGTTTTTTTCCATCCATCACTCCTTCCCCTTCTGTCTCTTTCCCGTTTTTTTCCTTCTATTTCATTTTTCTCTCTTGAAAGAGCTAGCATCCGGATCACTCCTATTTTTTTTTTTTTTCTTTTTTCCTTATTTCATCATCTCTTCTTCTTTCTGTCCTTTGTCTTATTCCGGTCAAGTCGGCCTGGACATCCCAGCGGCGGCGAATGTTAATATAGTACAAGGAAAGATAAATATTTTGGGACGTCATTTATTTAGGGGCGAAGAGGAGGATAGGAGTTGGGATCTGGAAGGAGGGAAGTAAGGATGTATGGAGATTGCCAGGTGCTGTCATCGATGGTGGGAGGAGGCGGCGGAGCGAACGCTGTCTCCCCTGATTCGCTCTTCTCATCGCCGATCCAAAACCCTAGCTTCAGTTTCATGAGCAACATGCCCTTCCACTCCTTTTCCGCCATAGTCCCGGTGAGCAATCTTTGCTTCTTTTTTTATGATTTCTAAAACGGTAAGATGTGGGAGAGGGAGGAGGAGTGCAAGCATGGTGATTTGTGATGTACTGCAGAAGGAGGAGGGGGTGATGGTGATGGGAAGAGGAGGAGGGAAGGAAGATGAGATGGAGAGCGGGTCAGGGAGTGGACACGTGGATGGAATTAGCTGCGGCGAAGAACAAGATAATGAGCAACAGCAACAGCAACCGCCTTCGAAGAAGAAGCGCTACCACCGTCACACCTCTCGCCAGATTCAAACAATGGAAGCGTGAGATCGCCGATCCACCATTTTCATTTCTTTCCCTCTTTCTCACATATTTTAGAATTTTTTTTTTCTTTTTAATGAAAAATAAATTTTTTTAAAAAAAACTATGGTGATTATTTAATTTTTCATTTTTCAAGATATTGGGTGATGTTAAAAATAGGTTATTTAAGGAATGTCCGCACCCAGATGACAAGCAGCGGCTGAAACTAAGCCAGGAACTTGGCCTTAAACCACGCCAAGTCAAATTCTGGTTCCAAAACCGCCGGACCCAGATGAAGGTACTCAATTATTTATCACAAGTGTTTCCTATATTAAAAATTCTCATGACACGTGCGTCCCACATGTGTGAAATATGGAAAAGTTTAGCATATATTTTAGTCACTGATGCGTCCGTGGTCGTGGTGGTGGTGTTGTTGTTGTGCAAAACGAAAGGCGCAACAAGATCGGCAGGACAATGTGCTGCTCCGGGCCGAGAACGAGAGCCTGAAGAATGAGAATTTTCGTCTCCAGGCGGCGATCCGGAACGTGGTCTGCCCCAACTGCGGTGGCCCGGCCATCCTCGGCGAGATGTCCTTCGATGAGCAGCACCTTCGGATCGAAAATGCCCGTCTAAAGGAGGAGGTAATACCAAACCCTAGTAGGATCCATCCCCAAGCACCACTATCAAATCAGATGTCCTATCCTATTCTAAAACACGTGTGGCGTGATCACAAACTTCACGGCATGCACGTGTGTGGTCCGGCATGTGCACCAACCGACACGTGTGCGAAAGTTCTTTGCGTTCGGCATTGGAGTTTCGTTCTGCACCGCTCGTGCACGTGCATGTGCCCCGGCTGCATGGTGGAGTCGAGCGCTGTACAGGGATGGAGGGCCATGATGCAGTACACGGTCCCGCTGCATCGTGGCCGTCGCACAAAATACGGACGGTCATGATTTCTCAACTAGGCCTTCAAGTTCACGAACTTGAGAGGATCCAGTACTCATGCTCGGTCTATGGAGTAGTTGGATGCTGACAGCTGTGGACATTAAACAGTGATATGTATTTGACCTGAGGGTTTTGTTCTTTATTTATCTCTTGCTCTTTTACATCCATTAGCAGCACTTACAGCAAAAAACTTACCTTTTTTTCTGTTGTTTAATTAATCTGCATCATTTGATCTTAAAACCAGTGGAGAGAGAGATACGAGTGATAGTGATCATCTTTTTTAGCTCCAACAGAACAAAATCAATTAAACTTATCACTTTGGATCAATTGGTTCCTCACAGATTGTTCTAACTGAATGGTGCAGCTATGGTAATTAACATTCTGTCATTATTGGTTTCATAATTTCTTTTGATGATCTTAGCATCATCAATCCTTTCACCACTTATTCTTTAGTACTCTAATATTAAAGTCCGTAGTATTTTTTGCTAACTGCTGATCAATTCTTTAGTTTCTAAATACTAAAATCCATGAATAACAAGTTAGTGAAGTACATATGATCGATCATATATTTTGTAGATGATAAGTTTTGTTTACTTCAATCTGCAGCTGGAGCGTTTATCTTGCATCACATCACGATATGGAAGCCGGCCAGTGCACCCATTGGGGCCGGCACCACTCCTCCTTCCGTCTCTAGACCTTGACATGGGCGTATACTCGAGGCACTTCAACGAGCCCCCCATTGTGAGTTGCACCGACATAATCCCTGTGCCTCCGATCTCTGATGGCCGCCAGCCTTTCTGCGGCATGCTCATCATGGACCAGGACAAGCCATTGGTGCTCGATCTAACAATGACTGCCGCGGACCACCTCCTTAGAATGTGCCACAGCAACGAGCCGCTCTGGGTTCGAAATGGCAGCACTGCTAAGGAGGTCCTAGACTTGGGAGAATACTCGAGGATGTTTCACTGGCCGATGGATTTGAAGCAACACCAGAATGGAGATTTTAGGACTGAAGCTACCCGGGATTCTGCATTAGTTATAATGAATAGCATTACATTGGTGGATGCCTTCTCAGATGCTGTAAGTTTAATTTAACCTACGCAAGTGTTCTTTCCTTTCTTTTCTTTTCTTTCTTCTTCTTCTTCTTCATTTTTTTTTGATATATCTTGTTTCATGTGAAATGATGTCTAATTATCCATGCTTTTTTTTTTTTTTTGATATATCTTGTTTCATGTGAAATGATGTCTAATTATCCATGCTACATGATGTTTTTTAGAACAAATGGATGGAATTATTTCCTTCGATTGTTTCTAAGGCCAGAACTGTTCAGATTATAACTGCCGGAATCTCTGGCCATGGCAATGGATCCCTTCATCTGGTAGGCACCCATTACGGTCTTGATGAACTTACACTTCACCATATATCTTCTGGGCTAATTATTATATGTTCTATGTGCTTGTATCTTGTACTTATGGGCAGATGCAAGCAGACTTGCACTTCCCTTCTCCCTTGGTGCCTGCACGTGAGGCATACTTCTTCCGATATTGCCAACAGAATTCAGAGGAGGGGACGTGGGTAATTGTTGATTTCCCTGTTGATGGCTTCAATGATAGCCTTGATATGCCATTCCCTCGGTACAGGAGACGGCCCTCTGGCTGTGTCATCCAAGATATGCCCAATGGGTATTCTAAGGTATGTCTTGAAGCTTCCGTCTTTAGGTTGATGATCATAAGAACTTTGTATTTTATAAACTTGCAGAATTAAGGCTTAAGACAGCATACGTGTGAAGAATATGGTCAACTGAAAGCCTTATATATATGTGTTCACAAAATTGAAATATTTGATTTTGCTATATATAGAAAGTAGACAATGATGGTGTTTATTCACAAGTGCAACTTGTGGTTACTCAACACCGTGGTGCTCTACGTTTCTATACCAATTAGAAAGCAGAAATGAGTGCAATGATACTTAAAAAGAAATACATGAAATGTTGCAAATGGAGCAGAGAGAAAATTTTCATATAATCACGGCACAATCATGATATGACCATGTCTAACTATATGTGAGGTACTTAATATATTATATCATGTTAAAGGGTTTTATCTTCAGTAAATTAATATTCACATCAGAGATGATAAAAAGCTTTTCTTATGGTTGCCTGAGCCTATGGTTATCTAGTTCAATATCTAGTATTCTCAGGCTGAAGTTTTCAGTATGACTATTTTCCGTCGTCTAATAAAAAAATCAATTTTCATTGCATCCATCTGAGTGAAAAAAAAATATTCTTATTTGTACAAAAAAAAAAGATATGATATCAAATTAATTTTTTTTTTTAAGGATATCCTGAATGTGAATTTCTTTTGTTTGATGGAAACTAGGTCCTCTCCCCGCCCACCACTCCCCAACTAAACCCCAACAAAGACTAAATAAATAATTAAATCAAGCACAGTTGCATGCATACATCACTCAGTTCAATTGATGTTGAAGTAAACATGTCGTCAGCATTGATGCTAGTTGAGTCTCATCATACATGGAAATTACTTAAAGACCCTAGATCTCTGATATTAAAAGTCATCCGCTGGTAGTATTTCGTTTCATTGAAATAAATAATGTTGGTCACTACTGTAATTGGAGAAAGATTGTTTATAAGCACATCATCTACTGAGTTCAAAAGTCCACTTTTAAATCTCCGTAATATATCACCCAAAAAGATCTCTGTAATAAGAGTGGACTTTCCATTTATGGTGATGGCTGTGCCATTTTAAGGAATCAAAAATCATATCAATAACTTGTAAAAGAGATGTGTAACTTACTGGTATTGGTATATACGAAAGCTTTTCGCCCAGACTGGCAATGGTTTATTATATTACACATGTATGAAAAGGTCTAGTTTTCTTGACCATTTGTGTGGCGTATGAGGTGAAGCTTTTACTTTTTTATTTTTTTCTCCGAAGATCTTACTAAATGTTTCGCATTTATATCATTGTCAACGTTATTTAAATGACATCGAAAGAGAAGCTAGCTAGTTCAAAATTTCCGAAGTCATTCCATATAAAGTTTAAATTTGGGCGGAAAAGAACTGTATAGTTGTTCTTCAGTTAACTGCCACCTGCATAATTTGGACCAAAGCATTATAGTCCACGACATTTTTGACACAATTGAATCAAGAAACAATATTTACCTTGTCTTTGATCCTTTTTACACACCATTTTGTATTTGTTATGCATACCTTTTCTTTCTTTTAACCTGAAGAATTGGATATGCTTAGTTTATGTGAAATTGGAATACAATACAACCCCTGATATGTTGGATTATATCAACCCCAATGTTTTTTTTTTTTTTATCAGTATTTTTTATTTATTTAAAAGGAAGGGCAAGCCCATACAAAAATTATCAACCCTAATGCTATTTATTTATTTATTTATTTTGTTGGAGTAATAGAACCGTGATGTATTTGATATACCTGCAAGACATTACAAAAAAAAAAAGGTATCGAAAAGTATCTCTTGCAACACTGTTTACTTATTCCAACTCGATTGTACAGGTGATATGGGTGGAACATGCAGAGGTGGAGGACAAGCCACTGCATCGGATTTTCAATCAATTTGTTAGCAGTGGGATGGCCTTCGGAGCAACACGCTGGGTCTCAATCTTGCAACGCCAATGTGAGCGGCTTGCAAGCCTCATGGCAAGAAACATCTCTGATCTTGGAGGTCTTCATCCTTTAAGGCTTACACTTTGATTTTGTCTGTATTTAGTACATGCTGATATGTTGATCTGCTGGTGTTTCACGGTAAACTATAGTACATTAATCTCTAGTATGTCCTTGATCATTTCAGTTATTCCCTCCCCAGAGGCAAGAAAGAATATGATGAAGCTATCACAAAGAATGATAAGAACCTTCTGTGCTAACATCAGTGCCGCTGGAGTCCAATCTTGGACAGCATTGTCCGAGTCTTCTGATGACACAATTAGGGTAACCACTAGAAAGAACACAGAACCAGGCCAGCCAAATGGTGTAATTCTTACTGCAGTTTCCACAACATGGCTTCCATTTTCTCATCAGCAAGTGTTTGATCTTTTAACCGATGAGCAACGCAGATCTCAGGTATATGATAGTAATCACTTTTGTTTGCTTTCAACTTAAATTATTTACTGTTACATTTGTAACAGTCATAAGGCATGGCTTTGCCTTGCAGCTTGATGTTCTTTCCAGTGGAAACTCGTACCATGAGGTGGCTCACATTGCAAATGGTTCTCATCCAAGAAATTGTGTTTCTCTTCTGCGCATAAATGTGAGTTTGAATATTTTCCACGCAACATGTTGTGATTGGAACTATATCATGTTACTAACATAAAAAGACTACTTCATTGAACATAAGCTAAGACAATTACCTACATTTAAAATTAATTTAATATTGTTGGGGCGATAGCCATGTTCACCTCATTTATTCGAATTGGGCAGTGGTCAGGATATCCAAAACAAAAGGCTACAATTATCTTAAATAGCTTTTACTGTGGCATTTATTATTTACCCCATAATAAATGACAAGTTGCTGGGGCAGCATGAGCTGTCAACGATGCCTTGTTTGAATGAGTTTTGAAAGTCCACACTACCCTATTCGTATCATTCACTCACCTAGTGCTAGATATCCAGCCAATTTTCAACTTCCTGATCTGTTGCCCATAAACCTTTCAGCTTCCATCCTTCAGCAAAACATTAAAAAAAAATCCTTTATTCTTTTTATACACTTGTATTGGTTGTCTCCCACCATTCTGCTAACAAATAAAATTTAGTTATCTTTTGTTTATGGTCCTTATTAGTCTTATTTTGTCTCTAGTTTTTGAGACTTATATATTTCTTCGAAAGCAAGCATCAGTTTATACATTTTTCTCTTGCTACGTTGACACGGATGCATTTAAAATTAAAAGAGCATTTAGTGCTCTCTCTCTGGTTTGCGTGTCCAAGTGATCAAAGTCTCCTATAAGCCCACACCACTTACTCGTGCACCTTTCATGTTAATTAATAGTCAAACATTCATTTTAGATAAACCGATCCAAAACTTATGCTTTCCTAATTATCGTATTCTTGCGTGCACGGGTTTGCATGGATTTTTAGGCTGCAAGCAACTCATCCCAGAACGTGGAGCTCCTGCTGCAAGAAAGCAGCACCCATCCGTCAGGCGGCAGCCTCGTTGTGTATGCTACTATCGATGTCGATGCCGTCCAAGTTGCAATGAGTGGCGAAGACCCATCCTTCATCCCCCTCCTTCCTACTGGCTTTGTCATCTCACCTCCCGGCCCACCGGCCACCGGCGTCACCAATGCACAACCTCCTACCACTGAACTCGGTGCCACCGGCGACGTGTCCGCCATTGGTTGTCTCCTTACAGTCGGCATGCAGGTGCTGGCGAGCGCAGTCCCGTCCGCGAAGCTTAACTTGTCGAGCGTCACCGCCATCAACAACCACCTCTGTAACGCTGTGCACCAGATCACCGCCGCTCTCGGCGCCGGGGCCAAGGCCGAGACGGTCATTGCCTCGCTGGAACGGTAGTCATGAAAAGGACAATGGCTTGAGTTACCCGGACCCTGCCAGTCGTACTTGAAATTACCAATCTGCCCTTTAGTACTCTCTGCTGATCTCTGAAGCTTATAGGCATTATATAGTGAATGTTCTCTCTTTTGTTATTTAGGTTTTCTGGGTCAAGCGAGGATTTGACAAAACGACCTGACAGGAGCAATTCTGATTCCTGACTCTCGTTAATCTTAAAATGACCAAAATACCCTTAAAATCTTGAGGGCATTCTGGTCATTTTAGGCATATTTTCTTTAACTTGTGGGTTTTTGTCAAATTTTCGCTGGTGGACTGAAACTTGGTTATTTCAGAAGGGCATTTTGGTCTTTCCAGTGTGACATGTTAGGGCTTGGGTGATCACCACCAGTTTAGTAGGGCAAGGAAGAAAACTTCCATGGGAACTTTGGATGGGAGATATTTTGAGTCTGTAATAAGAGGAAAAAAACAAGAAGTTTGGCTAGTTTCAGTCGGAGATATTTTGAGTTGTAGTAGAAGAGATAGAGGTGCTGGAGGGGAGTCAAGAGCGCACCAGCCGTGACCCTAGCTCTCTGGTGAGGTTCAAGACCTTAATCGTGGGGTCTGGTCTCACCAGGGAACGAGGGTGTTGGTTCGGGAATTGACTTCTTTTGCTTGTCAGCCTCTGTACCTTGCTTTCTAGTTTGGTTTGCTGTAACTATTTTGGCTGGTTCTAGTTGCTTCATTTATGTCAAGCTGGATTGGTAGATGGGGTTTTAAATGCTTCTGGTATTTTTATGACCATTTATCTTGGGTCATTAATGGTTTCCCTTCTTTCGCTTCCTCTCCTCGGGCATTGTTATGAGAGACTGCCTGCAAACAAGGGAAAGAATTGATGACCTGGTCTGGTCCCGGAAGGAATCGGATCAAATACTGATTGCGCTGGACATGGCAACTCTCTCTCTCTCTGTGTGTGTGTGTGTGTGTACGTGTGCGTGCGCGTGTTCGCGTGTTTATGTATTATGTGACTGGAAGGGAGAAGTCTAGGGTTTGGGGAAGAAAAGGAGTTGGTGGAGACGTCACCAGGTTTGGACAAAGATTTTACTTGTTTGAAGGCCGAGAAAAAGGGGAGAAAGATGGGACGGGGAGACGGGAGACAAAGGATTATTCTTGCTCGAACCAACCAGGTGTTAAATATATATAGTGGGAAAATTATATAGAGATCGTCTTACAAAACCTGGAGTTACAAGTTTCATAAAATAACTCATTATTTGCTGGAATAAGAGGTTGGGAAGGGGAAAAAAAAATACTTATAGGCCCAAGAAAACAGGTTTCCTTAAACTTGTTATGGGCGATCCTTAATTTACGAGTTCGACATTAATTAGGTGGGATGCGTTTATTAACAGGTCCCCAAGTTGATGCGTTGTGTATATCAGTCGCTGACCTATATGTACCATATGAGGTCAGGAAACTCTTCCAGTTCGGAATATGCCGAGGGGAAAAGGAACAATTTGAGGCTAAATGAGGAGGAAAAATGGAATGACAAATGGTTTATTGTCCTTAATCAGCATAGATGAACAAATTAAGATAAAAGTCGTATTTTGACATTGTGTGATTTCTCTCTCTCTGGTAAACATAGGAGAAGCTTGAAGCTTATATAAGACAACACCAACAGAATCAGCAAACAAGTGATCTATGAGCTTAGAAGGGTGATCAACTTTCGTCAAGGGGCACTTCATTGCAGAATGTTTTTTAGTGGTCATGAAATGCTGGCTTTTGATAAAATTAGTTGAGATTTTTTTCTTTCCTTTCTATAGGCCCGAGGTTTTCCTCGTAAATGGGTTCCGTGGATTTGATCTATTCTCTCGTCTGCTTTTGTTCCTATCTTGGTTAATGGTGCGCCTGGTAGATAGATTAGATACAAGCAAGAGTTACAGCAAGGTCATCTGTTATCACCGGCTCTTTTCATTCTTGTTACTGATGTGCTTTGTTGACTCCTTAAGAAGGCAAGGTCATTCGAAATCATCCATGGCATTGATCATGTTAAGACTTTTCAAAACATTAAAAGTCTTCATGTCGCCAATGATACTCTTCTCTTCTGTGCAGGGAAAAAAGAAAGCTTAAATACTACCAAGGTTACTTAATTTACTGGGTTTCGAAGGAGTTTCTGTGCTAAAGATTAACTTTTGTAAAAATGTGGTTATGGGCCTTAACATAGAAGAGCAAGAAAATAATTGTTTGGCTACCTTTCTAAACTGTTATCAAGATTCTTTACTGATCGCTTATCTGGGACTACTACTTCATGATAGGAAAGCAATATTGGATTCCTCTTATTAAGATGGAAACCAGACTGGCTACTTGGGAAGGAATTTTTTTTCTTGGAAAGGGAGGTTGACTATCATCAACTGGGTGCTCTCCACATTGCCAAGCTATTACATGTTTGTTTTTAAATTGTCAAAGTGGAATATCAAAAAAATTGACCAGGTAAGTCACTTCTTTGGAAGGGAATTAAGGGACAAGGTGGGTGGCTTTTATTGTCTTGCTAATTGTAATACAGTTTGCAGATCAGTAATATAGGGGGTTTGGGTGTCAAGAATCTTGAATTGATGAATATTATATTACTCTTGCTCTGAGTGGACTTGGAAATTCATTTAAAGTTTTGCTAATTCTTGGTAGCATCAAATTAAAGCAGCTTACTATTTTAGAAGGCATCTTAGCATGCGAGTTGCTAGAAGTTTTTCTAGATTCTTCCATGTTAAGGATGTAAGCAATCACCTGAATGTCTTTTGGAGCTGTATCAAATTTAACTTTGATGACAGTTCTAATATTAAATTTTAAGAAAATTCTCGGGCAGGGCCCATTTGTTTTGTCGACTATTTCAAGACCTCTATTTTAGGGCGGTTGTTCATAATTATTCAGTTAAATTCTAGTGGCCAGTGCTGTCTACATTCTACAGGATCCAGTTTAAAGATCCCCTTACTATGTCCTAAGCAGATCAGCTAGAAGTTTTGCATGCCATCCTCCATAACTATGACCATTGATGGTTGGTGACACACTGTCTTGGAAGCTTTCTAAGACATGTTTATTATCTATGGACTTCTTTTATAGATTTCTCAATAATGGTGGACTAGTATTCTGTCCGTATCAAAGAGTTATTTGGAAAGCAGCAATACTACTGAAAGTCAAGGTGCTTTTGTGGTTGGTAATCAAAAATAAAATTAATATAGGGGCTAATTAATCCCACCAAGAAAGGGTAGATGATAAGTCAAAGATACCCTTTTTGTGGTGCAAATGAAGGAAATGTTTCTCATCTATTTGTCAAATACCAGTTCTCTGGGAGCTTGTGGAATACCTTGAAGATTCAGCTTCACATTCAAGGATGCCGATTGACCTTCAATGATTTTTGATCCACTTGGAGAAAAAGAAAATTCATGATGGTGTTGATAAAGCCTAATGACTAATTAACCGTGGCTTTATGTTGGAAAGTTTGGATGGAAAGAAATAACATGATTTTTCTAAATAAATGAGTTTTAATGTACATTGTTTTGTCAAAGAATTCTTTCCGGATTCCATTTGTGGAGAAACCTATGCGTGACCAAAGATTTTGATGGCCACGTGTGAAGTTCACTTGTTTTTGGGCTAATTGGGCTGAAGTTGGCAGCCTTCGCCGATTTCAATTCAAAACCCAGAAAAAAAAAATGAATAACAAGAGATCGAGCCCCTGTTTATCCGACCGACGATTTCACTGGAGAAGCCATAAGGGGGGGACGTAAGGCAGTCTAACTTGGCTAGTGGAGTGTCGTGGAGGGATGGGTGACCAATCGATCGAGGTTTCTTCCCGTATGACAATGAAAACTCCATTTTTTTCTCTTTAAACCCCCCTATCACCAAGTTTTCCATCGATTCCTCCTCTTCTCCAGTGGTCGATCATTCCAGGACCGTCGCCGGTAAGTCCTCCTCTTCCTAAACTCTTGATTGTATAGCTTTTTGGCCGCATAAGATAGATTTGGTTAGTTCCTCTTCCGGTTGCTACATATAGTCGAAACAGCCATGGATACACTGGCCGACCCCATCCCTGCTCCATCCGGAAAGTTTTCGATGGACCGCCACCCCCTTCGGTCTCTATCCCTAGGATGCCGGAGACCCATTCGGTTGAGCTAAGGAAGGGAGTCGGGGAAGAAGAAATAGAGAACGAATAAGGGAAGAAAAAAAAGAGAGAAGAAAAAGGAAAAAAAAAAGAAAAAAAGAGAAAAGAGAAAGGAGAGAGAGAAAAATAGAGAGAAAGTTTTAGAGAAAAAGAGGAGAGAGGAAGAGGAGAGAGAAAGAGGAGAGAGGAAGAAGAGAGAGAAAGAGAAGAAAGAGAAAGGGAGAGAGAAGAAGAGGAAAGAGAGAAGAAAAAGAATAAAAATAAATAAATAAATAAATTTTATAAAATTAGTTTAGATATTTAGACTATTTATATTGATTAATCCAATTTTTTGTCACCCAGATCTAAATAGATATCTAAATCGAACCTAGTCTTAGACCAGACCGAAAAATTTTTGATCTTATTTAGATTCAGGATTAATTATTTAATTTATTTTATCAGAGCCTTCATTATCTTTATCAGTATGAAAGTATCGAGATCTAGAATTCGAGTCGCATGTTTTTGATAGAATCGGTTTCAAGTAAGTTATCTTAATATCTAGTATTATATGATAAATATGTTATGATTATTGTGCAATGTTAAATGTGTGTGGTATAGTTTAATCTGCATTGAGTTGTATTCATTGTCATATGTGTTTGTGTTGATGCTCTCTAGTTCGACTATGATCACACGAGGACCTAGTCTCCTTCCGGATCTTCAATGGGGTGATTATTGGTACATGATCGATGTACGGTATGTATAGTCAAGAGCCAGTTACCTTTTTTTGTTGTGATCGCTGGCAAATGCTGAGGATGCATGTTTTCTCGTGTGATATCAAAGTTAGTTTCCTTCCGGGCCTCCAGTAGTGCGATCACTGATACATGACCGGTTTCAGTATATATAGTCAGGATTCTAGTCTCTTTCAGGACTAGCCACGGGCCGATCGTGGTCATAGTTAGAGGGACTAGGAGAGTAAAGTAAATGGTTGGCCATCCATAGTCATATCATTTGTAATTGAATGTGCATATTAATGTGATGTTGCATTTTACTTTGTAGTGAGCTAGTTGTTCTATAATGTATGATTTGTATATGTTTTCAATTTATTGTTGTCATATTTATGCATATATTAAAGGTGATGATAACTCACTGAGCCTGTATAGCTCACCTCATATTTTTTTATATTTTTGTTACAGATCTGGAAGATCAATCGGGCTTTGGAAACAGTTAGTGAGAAGCTAGGATTTAGGTATTAATCCCTTAATTTATGTTTTATCTTAAATTTTAGTTGAATTTTATCTATCTATTAACCTTGATAGAAAACTCTAAAAATTAATAAATAATTAATGAATTTATTCTCTTTTGCTGCCTAATTGTTGATTAGTAAGATAGGCCTTACATATTCGATGGGGTTGAACCCTAAGGATACGGCCGTCTGTTATGCTTGGCTTGGACATTGGGTCGGGGCGTGATAGATTTAATGATATTAGAGCAAAAATTTAAGATCAAGATGATTTAGTTAGTGAGAGTGGCATAGAATTAGGTTTTCATTAAATATCCTGGAATAATTATTGATACTAAAAGTTTATTTAATTTTCTTTGATAGGTGTATATTTTAGTTTCAAGGGTTTTGCTAAGTATAAAATGCTTGCATGAATAAAATGTTGGATTAAACTCTCTTTGCTTAAGTTTTTGGAAGAATATCCTCGAGTCTAAATAATTGATATATGGATGTTATTTTGAATTATATTATGAATTTGATTTACTTTGAAAATATTTTTAATAAAATTGTAGACTGTGATATAAGTGATTAGAAATTAATATGATGGTTATTAAGGTATGACAAAATGATATCGAAGCTTGGATTATGATCACTTAGAACTGTGACATAAGTAATTAGGATATGATTTAAATGATATTAAAATTTAGGTTGTGATCACTATGGATGTGACTTAAGATGTATTTGAATTTAGTGTTATGATCAATCAGGATATGATAAAAGTTGCAAGAATGAATTCAATATTTGGATTTCTAATTTTAAGGTATTGTGCATAAGATCTGGTATATAATTAGCGCAAAAGAAGAACATAAATTTTGTCATGAGATTGATCTTGGATGAGTATAAAAGGTTGAATGATTGATACTATTTGATCATGATAAGTAAGCATATTATGGATATTGAAGGGCTAGATAAGATGTATCTTTACCTTTGATAAATGGGTTTGACCAAGCTTCAAAAGTATTGATATGAAAGTATAGTGTGTTATATTATGCTGAATATGTATATTCAACTATTAATTGAATGATTTTGAAAATTTAAATTTGATATAGATGAAGATCATGATAGCTTACAAGTTTTATTGTTAATTACTGGATTATAAATTTTGGGATTGTTATAAGAAGATGTTTAGGATGAAGGTTATAAAAAAGTTTAAAGAAATCAAGAAGAAAACTTTTTTGATGAATCTGTATGGGGATTATTATTGAAAATATGTAATGAAAAATGTATTTGGAATAATGTATAGATTTGTAATTTGCTATTAGCAGGTTAAGTGATATTATATAGACATGGCATACATATCTTAGTGGAATCTTTGATGGCCTATATCAGTAGTTTTGGATTGGATTACTTGATCTTCTATATATATATTGAAGATTATTGGATATATTGAACTCCAAGTCAAATTTAAGATCTATGAGAAAAATTAGATTACTTTGCTATTGATGTTGCATTGAGCAAAGAAATGGGTATTGGAAGACCTATATAGGTTTAGTCTATGAGGGATAATATTTTAGATAATTTATTAATTGATGCTAAGAATCATGGTAAGATCATTCTATGAGTAATGATATAATTGATTCTATTTATAAGGGTATTAATATGAAGTCATTTACATGGTTAGAGTTAATATTAATTTTTCAAGAGAAAAGTTGATCCAGATTATCTAACTAAGTTGTCAAGGGAAGCATAAATAGTATGAATTTGGACCAGAATTATTGATATATTGAATGGATGGTACAATTTTAGACAAATACTTTAAACATAGAAAATGGATTAAGATTTAAATTTGAAGTGATATGCTCGAGGTCTTATAAGAACAAAAAAACTTAATAGTTTTGATCTTGTTTTATTTGAAGGTTGGATTTTATTTAGATTATAATGTAAAATGGTATCTTTATCAAAAATTTACCTAATAAAATTAGATGATTTAAAAATTTATAGTAGAGTGCCCAGCAAAATTATGGTGGACTGAAGAATTAGGATTAATTTAAAGTGTATTATGATGGAAGGATGGAAGTTTTTATTGGAATTACTGACTTTGGGATAAGAATATTGATTCTTTAACTTGAAAAGTCTTTGCAAGCCAAGTATCCTCAGCTATTTCATGAATCAGGTATGTTAAGTTTCAAAATCATTTTTTTTTATTATAGGAGGGGAGAATGTGAAGCCCATTTGTTTTTGGGTTAATTGGGTTGAAGTTGGCAGCCTTCATCGATTTCAGTTCGAAACCCAAAAAAAATGAATAATAGGGGACCAAGCCCCTGTTTATTCGATCGACGATTTCATCAGAGAAGCCGGAAGGGGGGGTTGTAAGGCAGTCAAACTCGGTCGATGGAGTATTTTGGAGGGATGGGTGACTGATCGGTCAAGATTTTTTCCCGTACAGCGAGAAAAACTCTATCATTTTTTCTCTTTAAAACCCCCATATCATGGAGTTTTCCATCGATTCCTCCTCTTCTCCGGTGGCCGATCATTCCTGGACCGTTGCCGGTAAGTCCTCCTATTCCTAAACTCTTGATTGTATGACTTTTTAGCGGCATAAGATGGATTTAGTTAGTTTCTCTTTTAGTTGCTACCCATGGCCAGAACAGCCAGCCATGGATATGCTAGTCGACCACGTCCCCGCTCCATCCAAAAAGTTTTCGATGGATCGCCACCCCCTTTGGTCTCATCCCTTGGATGTCGGAGACCCATTCAGCTGAGTCAATGAAGGGAGTCAAGGAAGAAGAAAAAGAGAAGGAAGAAGGGAAAGAAAAAATTGAGAAAAAAGAAAAAGAAAAAAAAAGAGAAAAGTGAAAGGAGAGAGAGAAAGGAGAGAAAAAAGAGAGAGAAAGAGGAGAGAGAAAGAGGAGAGAGAAAGAGGAGATAGAAAGAAGAGAGAGAGAAATAGAAAGGGAGAGAGAAGAAGAGGATAAGTGAAGATAGAAGAAGAGGGAAGAGAGAAGAGAGGAGAGAGAAAAAAAGAATAAAAATAAATAAATGAATAAATTTTGTAAAATTAGTTTGGATATTTAGACTGTTTCTATTAATTAATCTGATTTTTCATAATCCGGATCTAAATAGATATCTAGATCGAGCCTAGTCTTAGACCATACCGAAAAATCTTTTATTTTATTTAGATTCAGAATTAATTATTTTACTTATTTTGTCAGAGCTTTCATTACCTTTATCAGTATGGGAGTATCGAGGATCTAGGATTCGAGTTACGTGTTCTTGATAGAATCAGTTTCAGGTAAATTATCTTGATCTCTAGTATTATATGTTTAATATATTATGATTATTGTGTAATGTTAAATGTGTGTGGTATAGTTTGAATTGCATTGGGTTGCATTCATTGTCATGTGTGTTGGTGTTGATGCTCTATAGTTTGACTATGATTATGTGAGGACCTAGTCTCCTTCCGGGTCTCCAGTGGGGCGATCACTAGTACATGATCGATATATGGTATGTGCAATCAGGATTTAGTTGCCTTTTCTTTGTTGTGATCGCTGGCACATGTTGAGGATACATATTTTCTCATGTGATATTAGATCTAGTTTTCTTCTGGACCTCTAGTGGTGCGATCATTGGTACATAACCGGTTTCGATATGTGTAGTCAGGATTCTAATTTCTTTCGGGGCTAGCCACGGGTCGATCATGGCCATGGTTAGAGAGACTAGGAAAGTAAAGTAAATGGTTCGCCATCCATAATCGTGTCATTTGTAATTAAATATGCATATAATGTGATGTTGTAGTTTATTTTGTAGTAAGCTAGTTGTTCTATGATATATGATTTGTATATGTTTGCAATTTGTTGTTGTTATATTTATGCATATATTAGAAGTGATGATAACTTACTAAGCCTGTATAGCTCACCTTCTATTTTTCTATATTTTTATTACAGATCCGGAAGATCAATCAGGCTTTGGGACTAGTCAGTGAGGAGCTAGGATTTAGGTATTAATCCCTTAGTTTAAGTTTTATTTTAAATTTTAGTTGAATTTTATCTACCTATTAACTTTGATGGAAAACTTTAAAAATTAATAAATAATTAGTGAATTTATTCTCTATCACTGCTTAATTATTGATTAGTAAGATAGACCTTGTATATTCGATGGGATTGAACCTTAAGGATATGCGACCGTTTGTTACGTCTGGCTCCGGCATCGGGTCGGGGCGTGTTGAGTTGTGGAGCCAAGCCCACTTCCAGAGAAGCCTAGAAGCCCAGAAGAAACCAAAAAAAAAAAGAAAAAGAAAAAAAAAATTGGCTTGCCAGATCGGGACCGGCCTAACCCACGTGCATGGCCCAGGCATCTAGGTGCGCGACCTAGGCCCAGGTGGCGCACGGGCAGGCATGTGGCCCGGCTTGGACCAGTGCGACAACGTGCATGTGCGCGTGGGCTCGGCCCAGTTCGAAGCGGCATGCGTAGAGTGGTTTCACAGGTGTTTCCCACCCATTTCCTAGGCGTTTTGCACAGTTCATGCACGGTCCATGGGCCTTTTGAGGATTTTGGACTGTCCGATCATTGATCAGATGGTTAAGGTTGATTCCAAGTCTTCTCAGGCTTGATCTGAGACTTTTTGAGTCATATTCAAATGTGGTTTGGACAATTTTTCGTCCTCTTCTTAATAGGGGCGCAGAGAGCCACTGAGAAGAATAACATAGAGCAAGAGAGGAAGAACAGAGAGCCAGAGAGGTAATTTTGCAATCTAGAAGAGTAGTCCAAGGGTTTTCCAAGAGAAAAAACAAGAGAAAGAGAGAGAGAGGGGCAAAGAGAGGGCAAGGGTTCCTCCTGTATTATTTTGTTCTTTCTTCTTTCTTCTTATTGGGCTGGGATTTGCATTCAGAGAGGGTTCTCTTTGTTGTAATAACTTTCTATATCTCTTCTTTATAGTGAAGA
The DNA here is from genome assembly GCA_021397845.1 of Areca catechu. Taxonomy (NCBI): domain Eukaryota; kingdom Viridiplantae; phylum Streptophyta; class Magnoliopsida; order Arecales; family Arecaceae; genus Areca; species Areca catechu. The sequence goes on along the minus strand of CM038049.1, from coordinate 15,028,718 downwards.
TTTGATAATGTGCGGCCATGGACTTAGGAGCAAGAGGCTCCGAACCACGTAATCCCTGTGTATTACTTATGCTTGTATTGTTTATTTAGTTTTTGGACTTTCTTTTCATTTTCTTCTGTGAACTTTCTGGCATTTCACCGCGCACCATATCCTAACAACTGGTATTAGAGCACCGGGTTCGAGTGGGAGCGATGGCAGGAGACGAAGGAAAAATCAAGATCGACAGGTTTGATTGGAAAGACTTCAGATTCTGGAAGATGCAGATTGAGGATTATATATACCAGAAGAAGCTTCACTTACCACTGCTAGGGAAGAAACATGTCGAGATATCACAAGCATACTAGGATTTGCTGGACCGCTAGGCTTTGGGAGTCATCCATCTGATGTTGGCCAGGAATGTCGCATTCAACACCCGGAGAAGAAGGCGATAGCTAGATTAATGCAGGCACTATCCAGCATGTACGAGAAATCTTTGGTCTTCAATAAGGTTTATCTCATGCATCATTTGTTCAACTTGAAGATGAGTGAGGGTGCGTCCGTAACCGATCATATTAATGAATTTATTTTGATCACTAGTCAGTTGAGTTCAGTTGACATTAGCTTCGAGGATGAAGTTCGTGCCCTAATCCTATTATCCTCTTTGTCTGAGAGCTGGGTGCAACTATGACAGCGGTGAGTAGTTCATGCAGCTCAAGCAAGCTAAAATTTGAAGAGGTCCAGAACCTAATTCTTAATGAAGATATCAGAAGGAAAGAGACTAAAGGGAGCTATGGTTCTGTCTTGGTCACTCAAGAAGGCAGAGGAAGAACTACACAGCACAACAAAGGTCACGGGAGATCCAAGTCCAAGCAGAGGAGCCAGTCAAGGTCGAAAGGTGATGGCTATTGGCACTGCCGCAAGAAGGGGCACACCAGAAAGAACTACTAGGCAAGGAAGGATAAGGGACAGAACGAAGAGTCAGTCAATGCAATGACTGAGATAATTAAAGATGCATTGGTTCTTAGCATGGATAATTCGATGGAGTCTTGGATTCTAGACTCCGAAGCTTCGTTTCACTCTATCGCATAAAAGGAGTCTATACACAACTACATTGCTGGAGACTTCGGAAAGGTCTATCTTATAGATGAAGAGCCTTTGGATATTGTGAAATAAGGTGATGTACACATCAAGATATCAAATCAATCAGTTTGGAAGCTTAAAAATATTAGACATATTCTAGGATTGAAGAGAAACCTGATATCAGTCAGGCAGCTGGACTCAGAAGGGTACATTACAACTTTTATTGTTGGCTCTTGGAAGATCACCAAAGATGTGATGGTGCTAGCACGAGGAAGTAAGTTGAGTACCCTATATATGACTAGTAATATCAGAGATATAGTGGCACTGGCATAAGCAGGCTTGGAGTTGTGGCACTATAGGTTGGGTCACATGAGCGAGAAAGGAATGCAAGTACTGTTGAAAAAGGACAAGCTACCAGGTTTGAAGATGACAGATATTGGTTTCTATTAAAATTATATTTTTGGAAAGCAGAAGAGAGTCAGCTTCTCTAAGATTGGTAGGGCACCAAGATCAAGAAAGCTAGAGCTTATGCACACCGACGTGTGGGGTCCCTCTCTGGTTGCATCCTTTGGAGCTTTGCAATACTAAGTAACATTCATCGACAACTCCACTAGAAAGGTATGGGATTATTTTTTACAAAATAAATTTGATGTATTTGATACTTTCAGGAAGTGAAAAAGCCTGGTAGAGAATGAGTCTGAACAGAAGATAAAGTGCTTGAGATAGGATAATAGAGGCAAGTACGACAACACCGAGTTCAAAGAGTTTTATGCAACTAGTGGAATCAAGATGGAGAAGACGATTCCAAGTATGCCATAACATAACGAGGTAGTTGAGCGATGAACAAGATCTTGAACGAGAGAGCCAGGAGCATGAGGCTCCATGCTGGATTATCCAAGGTATTTTAGGCTGAGGTAGTTAGCACTGCTGCCTATTTGATCAACAGAAGTCCCTCGATCCCCCTTGAGTACAAACTACCAGAAGAAGAGTGGACAGGAAAATCAATAAGCTTATCTCACTTGAAGGTCTTCAGCTATGTCTCCTATGTACACATCCATGCAGAGAAGAGAGACAAGCTAGATGCAAAGTCAGAGAGGTGCTTCTTCATTAGGTATGACACTGATAAGTTCGATTACAAGCTCTGGAGTGAGAAGGACAGGAAGATCATCAGGAGCAAGAATGTGGTGTTCAATGAAAGAAGCCTATACAAGGACCAGAGTGTTCCAAACAGAGCAGGATAGGCAGACAAGGAGAAAGAACAAGTAGAGTTGGAAGAGTTCACAGAGGAGGACATTGCTGAGGGAGCAAGAGATCCTGAACCTGAGCCAAAAATACCTTAGCTGAGAAGATCTACAAGAACTCCGAAACCACGTGTAAGGTATTCACCCTCATTGCATTACCTATTATTATAGATAGAGGGGAGCCCGAGTGCTTTGATGAAGCCATGGAGAGCAAATATTCGATCAAGTAGGAGCTAGCGATGAAGGACGAGATGCAGTCCTTGATAAAGAACGAGACATGGGAGCTCAGCACACCATCAGAAAAAAAGAAAGCACTACACAATAAATGGATCTACAAGATCAAGGAAGAGCATAATGATAGTAAGAGGTACAAGGTAAGGTTAGTTGTGAAAGGCTTCTAATAGCAAGAAGATCTAGGTGATGATGCCGATACTAGGAGGAGTATGACAGGGTATGTATACACCATTAATAGGATAGTGGTGAGCTGGGTTTTGCAGTTACAGAAGATTGTGGCTCTTTCTATCATTGAGGCAGATATGCTAACAAAAACGATCACTGTAGAGAAATTAGGGCCATGCATGACCTCAATTGGCCTCCGGAGCTAGTTGATAGGAGGTGTTGCATAGGATATCGATCTATTTTTCTTTTTTTTGGAAGTTTACTTTTGATGTTTCAAGTGGATGCATGATTGAGTGTTCTTGGCTCCAAGTGGAAGAATTGTTGAGCCATGGAGCCAAGCCCACTTCCAGAGAAGCCTAGAAGTCCAAAAGAAACCGAGACAAAAAGAAAAAGAAAAAGGAATTTTGGCTCGCCAAACCAGGCCTGGCCCAACCACGTGCATGGCCCAGTCACACAGGCACGCACGGGTGGGCGGACGCTCAGCCCAGGCCCAGGTGGCGCGTGCATCCCGGTCCAGCATGGCAATGCATGCACACACAGGCTCGGTCCAATTCGAAGCGGTGTGCACACAGATGGTTTCCCAGGCATTTCCCACCCATTTCTCAGGCATTTCGCACGGTTCATGCATAGTCCATGGGCCTTCTGAGGGTTTTGGACCATCTGATCGTCAATCGGATGGCTGAGTTTGATTCCAAGTCTTCTCAGGTTTGATCTGAGATTTTTTGAGTCGGATTTGGATGTGGTTTGGATGGTTTTTCGTCCTCTTCTCAATAGGGGTAGTAGAGAGCCATCGAGAAGAACAACAGAGAGCAAGAGAGGAAGAACAGAGAGTTAGAGAGGTGATTTTGCAACCCAGAAGAGTAGTCCAAGGATTTTTCAAGAGAGAAAACAAGGGGAAGGGAGAGAGATAGAGAGAGGGCAAGAGTTCCTCCTGTATTATTTTGTTCTTTGTTCTTTCTTTTTATTGGGCTGGAATTTGCATCTAGAGAGGGTTCTCTTTATTGTAAAAACTTCTTGTATCCCTTCTTTATAGTGGAGATTTGATCATGTGCGGTCGTGAATGAGGAACAAGAGGTTCCGAACCACGTAATTCCTGTGTGTTGCTTGTGCTTGTATTGTTTATTTATTTTTTAGGCTTTCATTTTGTTTTCTTCTGTAAACTTTCTGGCATCCCACTATGCACCACATCCTAACAAGGCGTGGCACCATGACACATTATGGAGGAGCTCTAAGTTGCTTCCTAACCTCACTGGTCATGTTTGACTAAGGGCAACTCAACATGTTTGACCGAGGGCAACTCAACTCTTTCTTTACTTGAGATATATTTGGAACTTGATACTCGTTTTGTGACGGGCTATATTATATGGCCCTCTATTTTTTCTTTTATAAATATTTTGCACTTCTTTGGACTTTATAAATATCTTCCTTTAATAAAATTGAGTGGCAGGTCTTTGCTTACCTTTCAGTTCCAAACAAAAAAAACAAAGATGGGTAATTAGCGCCCCAAAATAAGCTACTCTCCAATGAAAAGAGCATGGCCACTCAGCCACCCACTTTGTTTCCTTCTATGCAATAATCACTCTTCGAATTATCATACTATTATTTGGAAAAACGTAATGATGGAATTATTGTTGGAAGAATCTTTCATGTATTTGTTATAATTATAAACTTCAAATAAAGACCCAATATGCTATTTTAATCAATGGCACGCCCACCCCTTCGATCCAACCTACCAGAGGATTGAGACAAGGTTGTCCTTTATCCCCTTACTTATTCATCTTATGTACTGATATTTTCTCGAAAATGATGAATTATGCAATTAGCAAACATTTACTCACTCCTTTCAAACCAGGGAATTACGGCCAAGGCAATAATGGGCCGTAGTTAACACATTTACCTTTTGCGGATGATATATTACTGGTATCCCGGGCAACCTCCAAAGATGCTATATGTCTGAAAGCAATTACTCAAGCTTATAAAATGATGTCGGGTCAATCAATAAATGCTGCTAAATCCTACATCACATTTAGTCCTTCTATTCCTACAAATATAAAAAATCTTATATGCTCAATCTTGCAAATACCACAAAATTAGGGAGCTTGGAAATATCTAGGGATCCCGATATCTGCAAATAAATTGGTAACTAATGATTTTAATTATCTTCTTGATACAGTTTCAAAGCATATTGAAGCATGGAAATGGAAGGAACTTTCTTTTGTGGGGAGATTGACATTGGTCACTTCATTATTAACATCATTAGTCAACTATACAATGGCAGTGCAGTATATTCCAAATGCTATTTTAAAGAATATCGAAAAAATGATAAGAGCCTTCCTATGGGGACAAACTACAGATAGGAAAGGTTTGCATCTAATCTCCTGGAAAATTATATGCATTTCTAAAAAAGAGGGGGTTCTTGGCATAATCTCGCTGGCTGATAAACAACGGGCTTTCTTTGCTAAATTGGTTGTGCAAAGGAGTCTGAACCTGAATTCTATGTGGGCTCATGCTGATAAAGTTAAATATCGGGCATCTAATATGTGCTATAATTCTCCTAAACCTCGGCACAGTATTGACACTTGGTAAAGGATTATTTAAGCTGGTAATTTAATTGGCCACAAGTTCATCTAATGTGGCAAGACCGCTGACATGGGGTAGCTGTCAGATGCCATGTCAGGGAAAGCCGCCATGCTAGACGTCGCGTCAATTCCCTTGCTCGGACTCCTTCACTAGGCTGAGCTCTCCCAGGACAATGGGACTGCCTGTCGAAGCTGAGCTCCATCCTCCACCAGGTCGAACCCGTGAGCCCGGGATGCCAAGGTCGGAGTCTAGCGGCGCCCTCTAGATCGAGCCCCTCTTCGAGATCGAGCCATCTGGTCCGGACCTGTGCTCTGCCCTCCTGAGCGAGCCCCTCGGAGATCGAGCCCCGTGGTCAGAGTTGAGCTCAGCCCTCCTCCGCCATGTGGAGCCTCTTCGAGGTCGAGCCCTCTGGACCGGGCCCGCACTCCGCCCTCCTGAACGAGCCCCTCGGAGATCGAGCCCCGTGGTTGGAGTCGAGCTCAGCCCTCCTCCGCCACGTGGAGCCTCTTCGAGGTCAAGCCCTCTAGACCGGGCCCACACTCCGCCCTCCTGAGCAAGCCCCTCAGAGATCGAGCCCCGTGATTGGAGTCGAGCTCAGCCCTCCTCCGCCACGTGGAGCCTCTTCGAGGTCGAGCCATCTGGACCGGGCCCGCACTCCGCCCTCTTAAGCGAGTCCCTCGGAGATCGAGCCCCATGATCAGAGTCGAGCTCAGCCCTCCTCTGCCACGTGGAGCCTCTTCGAGGTTGAGCCCTCTGGACCGGGCCTACACTGTGCCCTCCTGAGCGAGTCCCTCGGAGATTGAGCCCCGTGGTCAGAGTCGAGCTCAGCCCTCCCCTACCACATGGAGCCTCTCCGAGGTCGAGCCCTCTGGACCGAGCTCACGCTCTGCCCTCCTCCGCCGAGGCGATCCCGCTAGCTCAGGTTACTTAGGTTGGAGTCTAGCCCTGCCTTCCTAGCTTAGCCCCCGGATCAGACGTAAGCACCGGCGAACCAAGGGACAGCACCGCCATCCCAGGACACCGATGAGCTGCTCGAGGATTGCACTGAGACATCCGCCAGACTGCAGTGACCACCTACGGCCATAGGTTACACTAAAAAGGGGAGAGGCCCACTGATCGAGGCACCATATTCCTCACCAACCACCTGAACCACCTGGAAGAGAAAGTCAACCAGGAGATTCTAATCCCAGGAGCGGCGGCCCACCAATCAAGGTATTGCCAGGTTTCCTGGAATGAGGCAACCAGAGGGAATGTCAGAACGCATGACAGCTTCCCTTATCATGAATCGGGAAAGGCGTCTCGGGACACCACCGCACGCACCTGACAGCTCGGCGAAGATCCCAAGACTAGAGCCCAATGGTAACCTAGACTACAAAGCTCGATGGAAGCAAGACAAAGAAGGTAACATATGCAATACCACTCAAATACAAGTGCAAGCTCAACCAAAGAGCACAGCACCACAAGCAATTCCAAGTAAGGGCGGGCGGAAAGGCCACATAGAGAATCCCTCTAGCCAGGCCGTTCTTCCCCCGACACACTTGCATCCCACTCTTACACTACTCACTCCTCCTAGCATGGAGTCCATCAAGAGGGGCTCGACTAGGAGGATCTGTTCTCCTGGATCGTCACTGACTTGACCGTCGGAGTGCCCCCACCGGAAACCTTGACCCGGGTCACTAACCCTTGTTTTGCAGGTCCGGACGGCCAGACGGCGAAGGGAGCGCACTCTGGCACCGACAGTAGCTACGGGCCACGACGATCTTGGCAGCAACATCATCTATTCTAGTGGCTCCGGGAATACTATCAATGTTATGGCTGATCCTTGGATGGATAAAATTCCTTTAGCAATTTGGCTGACATATTTAAACATGGATATCGATATTCATGATTGGAATCTTAATTAACTCTTTACTCCTGATAGAGTTTGGAATCTTGAACTTCTATATTAAATCTTTGCCAATGATCTGGTTCAGCATATTCTTACTATTCAAATTCCTATGGGGAGATGGAGAGACAATGTAACTTGGGCTCCTACCACTTAGACACAGGTAACTCAGAAAGATATGTATCCTTTTGTTAGAGGGCCTCACCAGGTTAATGGTCCTTGTTATAATTGGATTTGGAAATTAAAGATCCCTCAGAGAGTTAAGACTTTTTGATGGAAGCTTACTAAATGAAAGCTTTTGTCAAAACATCTTCTATATTGTAGGGGTATTCTCACTAAGAAAAATATTTATTGTGACATTTATACTTCCATAATTGAAGACTTGGACCATATCTTCACGGTCTGCTCCTTTGCTACAAATTGTTGGAATTCCATAAACTTTATTTATGGAATCCATCGAGTTTTTAACTCTTTTAGACATTGAGGATATTCTAACTAACTCCTCAACTAAAATGCTAACCCAATCCATTATTGCTTATACAACTTGGCATGTCTGGAAAGCAAGGAATTCTAGAATATTTCAACATACAAACATCACTTACAATCATGTTTGTAGAATTGTGCAGGATTTGTACAGGACTAGCAAGTATAGCTTACAATCACTAGAGTTTAAGAGTTTCTTATGAAACTGGGAAGGTCCAATCCCCCTATCATACAACAAAAGGGGTCCCAAGAAGGGCTGTTGGCTCCCCCCCTCCCCCCCAGTGGGGACTCTTAAACTAAATAGTGATGCATCCATTACAAAGGAAGTCATTACAACAACATATGTTATTCGAGATTGCAATGGAGTGCTAGTTCAAGCTGAGGGTAAATCGATATCTCACACAACGGTGCCTAATGCTGAACTTATAGCGATTTGGAATGGTGTGAAGGTGTCTTTATTTCAACTCCAGATCGTCAATTTAATTGTGGAAGGAGATTCTGAAATGGTAATCAAATGGATTACCGAAAAATATTTTTCAAACTCAGCTACAAATCCTTTATTACAAGACATTTTAGATTGGAAAACCAAATATCCATCTTTGGTCTTCCGACATGTCAATAGACAGGCTAACCGAGCAGCAGATTATTTGGCTACTCTAGCTAGAAAAGGGGATTTCACCATCATACATGATGCAGAAATTCCGTTGGAAATATTATGGACTGATTGTTATGGCACAGGAAGGTTTATATGATGGCTATTATCAACGTACATTATCATGACATTTGGGTCAATCAGATTATGAAGGCTAATATTTCAATCTTGTAAAGACCTGTCAGAAGCCAAATTCTTTATGGTCTTACATGTGCCAAATGGTACTTACGCCAAATTCTCCAATATTCAAGGCAGTCTCTCTATGCAAATAGATCTTTTTATCCTGATCTGATCATTCTGGCCCTCAGAGCTGAAACTCCTGATAGCTACTCAACTCAAAATATAGAAAAAAGAAAAAAAATAATACAAAAAACAGAATGGTCAAAATAGAAAAAAGGATAAAATTTGATCAAAAGTATAATATTGAGAGAGGGAAAATTTGTGAAGGGGAAAAGAGGAAAAAAACAGGTTGAGAGATGGCTAACGTATTTGTTATTTTTGCAGGTTACGAACATCACTATTCAAGTTATAAACAAATGGATCAACTATCCTGACCATGGCCAGCATCACATCATGAAGCATAAATCACTTAAGTTCGATTACATTCAGCAGGTCATCATTCTCCAGCTTCTTTATTTTAATGGCACAAAACAAAGCAACTTTACTGATACTCTTGAATATCTGGACATTCAATTGTCACACTGGATCTTAGTTTCTGTGTCTCACTAGGGCTAGTATATCAACTACTAAGCCTAATTCCCACTATCACAGTGAGCACCAAGTACAACTATAATGATGCTAATTCATTGAAGCACTGGAATCACTACATTCCTACTGCATATAATTCTCAGACTTATTCGGACATTCAAATCAACTTAAGGAATTCTGGTTCACATATAAGATTTTGGGTTTCATGCACTTTCCCGGTGGAACTTAGGACTCTTCAGCGACTATTATGCAGTTATTCTATGATGCTGTTAATCTAAATCTAGGGTGGCGGATATTAATCAAACTCCTGGAAAACCAACTTCAATTCAGTACTAAATCAACTATTTTGGATTACAACAGTTTCAAGGAACCTATCCATTCTAATCTGCCTTTTCATCAGAGATTAACTTCTTATCTAGTCAAAGCTAAGTATACTGGGAATCTAAATTATAAAATGACCATGTTGTGCCGGGTTCTGCTATTTAACAGTATTAGCTTTATGTTACTTCACAACTATGGAAAGGATACTAATCATGGCATGATTCACATCTTCGACTATGGATATGATGTAACTTCAACTCTGGGTGGCTCAAATCAGTTATCTTTTAAATTCTGGAACTGATACAACATCTATTCCTTATGTGCCAGCAAACCGTCCTTGGCTGGTTAGTTTATTTCTTCCCTCCTGCTATGGACTACTGTTGCTTACATTGTGTTACAGCAAGGATTGCTATTCTGGGTGGCTCTAATCAGTACTTTCAAAAGTTGTTTCACTGCAAGGATCATCTACCATCTTTGTGCCAGCAACCAAACCTGGGCTATGTTACTTCTTATGTTCAACCTGCTATTGCTTGCTGCTGCTTTCGGTTATTCACTGCTTACATAAATGGAAAGAGCCCGTTTTGCATGGATCCAAGGTCAACGACATTGTTACTACAAAATTGATATTCAAAAGCCTTAGTCCACTGCTCATTCATCATTCTGCAAATAGGTTTCTATTACAGGGGATCACATCTTTCGGCAAACAACTACTTCAACACCTCAGTCTTCTTATATATAATCACTATCAAATACAATACTGTTTCACAATAGGACAACCAAGAAGAAACTATCCTTATTTCCCAATTGAATGGATGAATCAGCACCAATCAAGCTCTGCCATCTTTCTTCATATGCTTCTGGGAGTTTCTGCTGCAACTGACTCAATCATTCTCAGCTTCAAATGTTTAATTTCCTTTACTTATTGCTGTTGGAATGTGTTCACTGTATTTAAGAACCTTATTTCCTTTTTGTACTGCTATATGTTTGCTTGTGTGGATTACAGTGGTTTGTAAACTGGATCTATATAATTGCTATACTTTTTCAATCTACTGAATGCAAGATCTGCATTTGTTTTCTACCAAAAAAAATAATAATAAAGACCCAAACTCCAGTCGATTGGGTTGTGAAATTTGTGGAGCTAAATTTTTTAAACTGAAGTGGAAGACAACTCTATCCATCCTAAGAAGTTAATAGACTAGATTTGGATCTAAATTTTAGAAGAAGTTTTGAAATCAGACATAAGTAGCTTGTGCAAGGGCATTTCAATAGTTATTTAAACATTTTCATCCATTTGATGAATGAAAAAAATATAATGAATCGAGCCTTTTTTTTTTTTTCAGGAGTACTGAAAATTTTAATCTTGCTTTTATATGATGAATGGTACTAGAAAAGAATTTCATTCTCCGTCACTTGCAACAATGCACTTTTATTATTCTCATAAAACATTCTTTTTGAATTTCACTGGACCACAATATTTAAACTTAAAGTTAAAAATACAAGTTTTATCTTATAACTAACACCATATTCATTGATATATGTATAGTAATTGTAGATGCATATTATTAGTTAATGTTAGGAATTATTTCCCTTTTTTGGAAATTATTCTGAAGCCTATTTGAAAGCATATCCCAAAAATAAACATGTGATATCATTAAGAATAACCAAACAATAAGCAGAAGCGTACCTGAAGCCATATTTGAAAGCCTAGATTTGAAGGTCTACTCCTGTGTCGCACGGCTAACCTTCCAGATTCACACGGGTTTCCTAAAAAGCCTTTTCTTCTCTAGAATTTTCTTCCCTGATGATGGGATATCGGGAAAAAAGGAATAACACCGTGTAAAGCATTATTATGATTTCTATTTTTGCCCATCATAAAAATAGAAATTACCATTAAGTCTCTACACATTAAAAGGCCCATACCCTATTAGATACATTAAGGCTCCAAATAGTTCAAAACATAATTGATCACTTTTAAGTGGGCCAAACCTTAAATGACAGCCCATAAAGCATTATTATTTACATATAAGCACAATGTTGGATTAAGGATCTAACAATCTCCCACTTGGGCTATATGTATAACCTTATAACATGCTTTGCGAAAATAACCGAATGAGCTCAATTTTACTTTGCTGTCCTTATTAAAATGTATCTATAACCAATCCGGTCCATCAACCATACCAACATAGGATCAAAGCGGTCTTTATTACAATTATCGTAACTCAACCCATCAATGGTCACGTATATCAATGCAATTGAATGACATGGATTATGATGTGGATGTGTAGCATGGAAATTTCATGCAATGTGACCTTAACATGTCTATTTCCAACTGGTCCACCCTTAAACCTCAGTGAGATCAAATCAAACAAAAATAGAGTGTAAATAAGCCGAAACTTTATTTCTGCAGAAAACTGAAATAACTGAAATAACTGAAAAATGTTTGTATTACAAGAGCATCTAAAATATACAAACTCCTACTAAAACTGAATATCCTCTGCTGACATGATACCCATATGAGCAGTGTGCTCATGAAATATCTTGGGTAGCACTCTTTTAATAAGCGGATCCGCAACCATGGAGTTTGTACCTATGTGCTCAAATTACAACTTTCCACTATGAACTCTTTCTTTAACAACCAGGAACTTGATATCTATATGTTTTGATTTCGTTGAGCTCCTGTTATTATTAGAATATAAAACTGCTGACTTATTGTCACAAAATAACTTGAGTGGCCTTTCAACACCGTCCACTATACGTAGTCCCGTGATAAAATTTTGAAGCCATATTCCATGATTGGATGCCTCATAGCATGCTATGAACTCTGCTGCCATGGTAGAAGAGGCTATAAGCGACTGTTTAGCACTATTCCAAGAGATAGCACCTTCGGTAAGCAAGTAGATATAGCCCGATATAGATTTTATACTATCTTGGCATCCAGCAAAATCGGAGTCAGTATAACCAATAATCTCAAGCTGATTCGACCTCTGATATATAAGCATGTAGTCTTTTGTTCTCTGCAAGTACCGTAAGACCCGTTTAGCTGCTTTCCAATGCTCAACTCCTGGATTGCTCAAATATCTGCCTAACATCCCAGTGACGTATGCAATATTCGGACGCGTACAAACTTGAGCATACATTAGACTCCCTACTACTGATGCATAGGGAATCTTCTGCATTTCCTCTTTCTCCAAGTTATTCTTAGAGCACTGATATAGACCAAACTTGTCTCCCTTAGCCAAAGGGTATCTCTTGGTTTGCAATTTTGCATGCTATACCTTTTTAGAACCTTCTTGATATAGCTCTTTTGTGCTAATCCTAGAATACCCCGAGAACAATCCCGGTGTATCTGTATGCCTAATACAAAAGAGGCGTCACCAAGATCTTTCATCTCAAAATTTTTAGCTAGAAATCTCTTGGTTTCGTGCATTAAGCCTATATCGCTGCTGGCAAGCAATATATCATCGACATATAAAACCAGAAAAATATATTTACTCCCACAAAACTTATGGTATATACAATCATCAACCAAATTCATCTCAAAACCGAACAAGATGATCACCTGATGAAATTTGAAATACTATTGTCAAGATGCCCGTTTGAGTCCATAGATGGATTTCTTAAGTTTGGAAACCATGTTCTTTGGATCTCCCGACACAAAGTTTTCTGGTTGCACCATATAAATTGTCTCATCAATATCACCATTGAAAAACACTGTCGTCACATCCATCTGGTGTAACTCAAGATTGAAATGCATCACCAATGCCATTATAATCCTGAAAGAGTCTTTCGAAGAAACCGAAGAGAAAGTCTCTTTATAATCAATGCCTTCTTTCTGTGTAAAGCCCTTTGCGACAAGACGAGCCTTGTACCTCTCCACATTGCCTTTCAAATCCCTTTTAATTTTAAATATCCATTTACAACCAACGGGTTTCGCACTTTCTGGCAATGAGATAAGATCCCATACGTCATTATCTTTTATGGACTTTATCTCATCATTCATGGCATCAATCCACTTTTGAGAGTCAGAACTTTCCATGACTTGACGAAAGTTGATTGGATCATCTTCCATCACTCTAATGTCTACCTCATGTTCTTGGAAAAATACAATGTAATCATCTGGCACTGCACTTCTCCTCTCTCTAATGGATCTTCTTAATGGCATAGGTTCTTGAGGTACTAGAGTTTGTTCTTCTGGAATAATTTCTTGAATGGGAGGTTCTCCGACATTGTCTTAATTTGTTGTGTCTTGAATAATGTCAGAAATAAAATCCTGACCAATGCCAATGACACCAGTGGGAATATTAACATATTTCTCTTCAAAGACAAAGTCCTTAGCTATATCTCCCCCCACAAACTCAACATCCTCAAAGAACCGTGCATTTCCCAACTCGAAAATTGACTTAGTCGTGGGATCATAAAACTTATACTCTCTGGATCTTTCAGAGTATCCAATAAAATAACAACTCATCATTTTTGAGTCCAGTTTCTTTTCATTAGGCCTATAAAGCCTTGCCTCAGCTGGACATCCCCAAACATGTAAGTGATTTATACTGGGTTTCCTGCCCGTCCAAAGTTCATAAGAGGTTTTGGTAGTTGCTTTAGTTGGAACTCTGTTAAGGACATATGCTGCGTCTTAAGTGCTTCTCCCCAGAGTGAGTTAGGTAAGGTAGAATGACTAATCATACTTCTTACCATGTCTTTAAGCGTTCTGTTTCGTCTTTCAGCAACACCATTCATAGTGGGTGAACCCGGCATAGTGTATTGTGGAACGACACCGCATTCCTCTAGGAATTTAGCAAAAGGTCCTGGACGTTGTTCACCTGAACCATCATATCTGCCATAGTATTCACCACCACGGTCAGATCTGATGCTTTTAATTCTCTTGTTGAGTTGGTTCTCAACTTCAACCTTATAATTTTGGAACATATCCAGTGACTGTGACTTTTCATGAATGAGATATATGTAGCCATATCTGGAAAAATCATCTATGAACGTTATAAAGTTTGTTGACCATTCCAAGCAACCGTAGGGAATGGCCCACAAATATCTGTATGTATAAGTTCTAAGACATCCGAAGTCCTGTTGGCTTCAAATCTCTTTTGATTGGTTTGTTTACCCTTTATGCAGTTAACACAAACATCAAAATCTGCAAAATCTAAGGGATTCAAGATTCCGTCTGACACAAGTCTCTCCATTCTCCTTCTGGAGACGTGACCTAATCTCTTGTGCCATAACAAAGCCGAAATCTTAATGGTTAATTTTCTCTTTACACCTCGTGTACGTAATTGCAATGATTTATTAAATGAAGCAATTGATTTAATTAAATAAAGATTATCGTAGCCTGATAAAAAACCGGAACCAACCACTTTTGAATCATGAAGCAAACTAAATTTTCCATTTCCAAATGAATAAAAATAACCTGATTTGTCCAAAGCAGAAATAAAAATCAAATTCCGTCTAAATGACGGTACAATAAAAGTTTCATTAAGATCCAAATAAAATCCAGTCTTTAACAATAATCTAAATTTTCCTATTACCTCAACTTGAACCGCCTGACCATCGCCCACATAGATGTATCTTTCAGTATCACTTGGCTTTCGGCAACTCAGGTAACCCTGCATAGACACACTGATGTGAGTTGTTGTACCAGAATCTATCCACCATGTGTGTCTAGGTACTGAAAATACGTTAACCTCAGAACAAACCAAAACAAGAAGCATACCTTTCTTAGCACACCAGGTGTGATAATTAGTGCACTGCTTCTTCTGATGCCCTTCAGCCCCACAAAAGAAACAACCCTTACCATCTGAGTCAGCGATTTTCTTTTGTTATTTCTTAGGAGGTACTGTATCTGCAGCTCCTTTATCCTTCTTCCTTTTCTTTCCCTTGCCCTTTTTCCTAGAGGTTGAGGCCAGGTGAGTACTTTCTGCCTTTTCTTGCTTAAACCTTTCCTCTTACTGAACATAGTGAGAGATGAGCTCATTCAAAGACCAAGTCTCTTTCTGATAGTTATAGCTCACCTTAAATTGGTTGAACTAGATCGGAAGAGATATCAAAACCAGATGTACTAGCAAGTCCTCAGAGAGTTCAAGCTTAAGTGCTTTCAATCTAGAAGCAAGATGAGACATCTCCATAATGTACTCCCTGATGTTGCCTTTACCCATATAACTCATTGAAATTGGGTTTGTCAAGAGTGTACCAATTTCAACCTTTTCACTTTTGACAAACCTCTTTTCAATTTCAGCAATGAAATCTTTAGCCGTAGTAACTATTTCAGATATTATGCCTCTGAATGCTTCTGGAATCGACTTTTCATGATCATCATGCACATGCGATTTGAACTCTCCCACCTCTCAATTTCTCTCTTTTCATCAGAGGTACTCTTATCCGTAAGAGGTGCAGGAGCATTTTCCCTTATCGCAAGGTCGAGATCCATGAATCCAAGAACTATTAACAGGTTCTCTTGCCATGACTTGAAGTTAGAGCCATTTAACATAAGAATTGAATTGATGTTGGCAGTTATATTAACAGGATTCATATCTAAACAGAGAACAACAAAGAAAACAAGCTTACATCAGTATCACAACAAAAATAAATTCAAATAAAGGCAAATCCCATCTCAAGATATCGAGCACTCCATTAATAGTTTATCTTTGGATAAAATATTAACTTGTAAGTGATATCTTGGTGCAGTAATCAAACACTGATAATAGGAACATGTCAAACAATAAGCATTCATTTGGGCCGATTTACTATTTACATGCAAAACCAAAAAATCATCATGCATTTATTACCACAAGTACACATGTAATTTTATTAAATATTTACCATCCTTTGGGCTGACAAATATTCACAAATTACATATATACAACCGTTTATATTTCAAAACAAATTAATTTCCACAAGAGAGGTCACTTTGGCGACATGTTGCTTCAATTAATTTATCTCAAAATATAAAAAATATCAATATTTGAATTTAAAATTATACCCAAAATAAATAATATTAAAATTAACCCCAAGGATTACTTTCTTAATCGCAATATGCGGTCGCCTGCTGCATTTCCTTCCATTGAACACCGCTACCGTAGACAACCAGGCCACGACGTCCCCGTGGTGCGGCCAAGCAGGCCATGCCTATCCTTTCCGATGCCGGCAATGATGAAAAAATCACAGATACCCAAAATAAAATATTAAAAAAAAATCTTAAACCGAAAACATAATTTTATTCTCAATGATTCAACATGAATAGGCTCTGATACCACTTGTTAGGAATTATTCCCCTTTTTTAAAAATTA
This sequence comes from Areca catechu, assembly GCA_021397845.1. Classification (NCBI taxonomy): domain Eukaryota; kingdom Viridiplantae; phylum Streptophyta; class Magnoliopsida; order Arecales; family Arecaceae; genus Areca; species Areca catechu. The sequence goes on along the minus strand of CM038049.1, from coordinate 15,012,095 downwards.
TTCTGAAGCCTATTTGAAAGCAAATCCCAAAAATAAATATATGGTATCATTGAGAATAATCAAACAATAAGCAGAAGCGTACCTGAAGCCATATTTGAAATCCTGGATTTGAAGGTTTACTCCTATATCGTACGGTTAGCCTTCCAGATTCACACGGGTTTCCTAAAGAGCCTTTTCTTACTTTTCTAGGATTTTCTTTCCTAAAGAGCCTTTTCTTACTTCTCTAGGATTTTCTTTCCCGATGATAGGATATCGGAGAGAAAGAAATAACACCGTGAAATCTGGGAACCATAAGCATATTATTATTATGATTTCTATTTTTACCCATCATAAAAATAGAAATTATCTTTAAGTCTCTACACATTAAAATGTCCACACCTTATTAAATACAATAAAGCATAATTGATCACTTTTTAGTAGGCCAAATCTTAAATAACAGTTCACAAAGCATTATTATTTACATATAAATCCAATATTGAATTAAGGATCCAACAGTTAATATTTATATACAAGGTAAATAAAATTTACGTATATGAAAATAATTTCTTCATATAGGATTCAAGATGATGAGCCGTTTCACTTGCTGCAAAAAAAAATATATTATTTTAAAAAAATAATTCATGAATTAGTATGATGGTATGGTTGCTTGATGGTGATCTGGATATCAATGGATTCAAAACTCAAAAAATAGATTCTCTCCCTTCTGGATAGATTATTTACCTCTCATCCTTCCCGAATTTTAGGATGGCGGTAGCTTGAATTCGTTTCACCATTTTAGGACCTGGGGCCGCAGCATTCATGGACTTTTCGCGATCTCTGGAATTGGAATTCTAACCTCCATTTTCTTTTCCTCCTCGCTACTTGCCCGGCGCTTTCTTCCCACAAACACCGCTCTCGCCCAAAGATAAGCCCTTTCCTCTGTCTCTTAGTGTCGAACCATAATAATTGCATCTGTCCTTTGACTTCACCTGGATTTGGGTTGAAATCTTTTTGAGAAATCGATTTGCATTTAGGCAACGCCTTCCATTCCATCTCGGTGCTATAGTGCTTACGCTTCTTGATTCTAGTGAGTTACATATGTGCCACACGTCTCGTTTTGCTGCATGTCAGCAATGGGGAAGGGAGTGAGACGGGAGACTGATGAGGATTTGGCGAGGAATCGAGGGAAGATGCTGTCATTTACCGCCAAGCCTCAACTCCACCGAGACCTCTCTCGCTCGTGCTCCCTGCCTGGCCAAGAAACCAGAGGTTCGTACCATCTTCTTGTTTGGATCCGATCGAGAAGCGATCCCTTCACAACATTGCGGATATCATGGATGATGCTGAGTACGTACTTAGTCTCTATCCTTAAGAAGGGACGCCTTTTATGGAACATAACACAACATTACATCTCTTGTGAGTTTTCTCGTCTTTGTCATTTCATTTTATCTCGTCGAAATTTCTCTTAGTTATATAATAAATATGTTCTGTGATGACCTTTTGTAGCAAAATGCCATGTTGGATGTTAAGATGGAATGCCCGTACTTTGGCATAATGACATCGTTTTTTAACATTGTACCCGTTTGCTGAGAGCTTTTATATATATATATATATAAAGGGAGGATAAATTTGACGCGGCTATCCCACGTGCCCCTATTCATTTTCGCAGTCTTTTTCCATCACGAAAGTAAGTATATCAACTTGACATCACTAAAATAGTTGATATCACTAAAATACCGGCTAATTAGAACAGAAAGAAGAAAGTACCCTGGTCTCTCACTCAACCTAACCATTGCGGGTCTCAGGACTTGAGATCATTCGAACCGTGATCGGTTGGTTGTGAGGTGAAGTCCCATCCAACGGGACCGCCGCCTTAGCGGTTTTGTGGAGAGCTTTCATTAAGTATCTCTATACTAAATTTTGCAGAAGTATTTGACCATGTCTGCAATAACCATTTCGCTCATTTTTCATGAATTCTGGAAACATTAGTTTCAATCCTTTTCTCTTTCATGGTATTGATATAGGAATAATTCAATGCAATGAACGATGAATGTTACACCCATGCCTCAAGTTTGCTGAGGTTACATTCTCATGATTATGGTCCTTGAATTAATAGGACTAATGTTTTGGAATTTGATTATATTATTTCACATTCAGTGTTGTTAGGGCTGCTCAATATGTTTTTCTGGGTTCTAATTTAAGTTTTTCCAACCTATTAGATTTGGTCCAGTTAATGACTACAACATTATAGTGGTTGATTTCTTTCTAAGGCAATCAAACACTACAGTGAATCTGGGATTTATCGATGCTTTTTTTGACTTTTATCGACACTTATAAACGTCGCTAAATAATCTCCCGACGTTTTGTAAAGCATCATTAAAGCGTCGCCTATGCAAGCGTTGGGACGCAACTTACCGACGCTTGGGAAAAGCGTCGCTAGAATTGCGACGCTTTAAAGCGTCGGCTTTTTAGCGACGCTTTAAAGCGTCGGTATTTAGCGACGCTTTAAAGCGTCGCCGATTAGCGACGCTTTAAAGCATCGCTAGACACCAAATCTAGCGACGCTTTAAAGCGTCGCCAGTTTCAGTTCTAGCGATGCTTTTCTCAAGCGTCGCTAGGGTTTATTCTAGCGACGCTTTAAAGCGTCGCTAGAACTCGCCACGTCGGAGACACCAAACCTAGCGATGCTTTAAAGCATCGCCAGTTCCAGTTTTAGCGACGCTTTAAAGCGTCGCTAGAACTGAAACCTAGCGACGCTTGAAAGCGTCGCCAGTTAGCGATGCTTTAAAGCGTCGCTAGACACCACGCCTAGTGACGCTTTAAAGCGTCGCCAGTTCCAGTTTTACCGATGCTTTAAAGCGTCGCCAGATCCAAAACTAGCGACGCTTTAAAGCGTCGGTAAATTTTTTTCTTAAAAAAAAAAATAAACAGCCATATATACAAACCCATAACCTGTATACATTACGAAAAAGAAACATTCAAACCTGTATCACATCCAACATACACAAACAAATGAAAATATTCAAACTTGTATCACATATCACATCCAACATACACAAACACAAATACAACCCAAATATAAAAAGTTATATATATATATATATAAACATATCAATCCAAGTTCAAATAAACAAAAAGACATACATAAATAATAAAAAAACCATCTAGCATCACTGATCCGTGGGAGGCTGGTCGTCGTCAGGTCTGCGGCTCGCAGATGCACCAGGAACCTGCAATATATACATCAGGAATTATAATACATATATTATATATATTCTCAATTATTAGATATATATAAAATTAATAAATAATTACTTACCTGAGATGACATGAACATATGCAGCACAGATGTAACATGCTCTAGCTGAGACCTAATGGTCTGCATCTCTGCTCTGTCTGCATCACGTGTCTGTCGGAGCTCTGCTATCTCCTCCTGGAGCTGACGAACATGTAACTGATCATGACTCTCTCTAGTATCCCGAGTATATCTATGCACCTCAGATAACTGAGTAGGAGTAACTCCAATCCCATAACCCCTCACTCGTCCATGATGCTCTGGTCCCATCAACTCCGAGAATACCTCGGCCTCGATACGACTGCTCTGTGTAGATGATGAACCCTCGCCAGCACGCTCGGATATCATAGAGGTAGCCCTATTCTATATTTGACAAAAAATATATATATTAATACTTAATAAAAATATAAATATAAATCATAATATAACATGAATAAAAAAATACATATATATCTCTGGACTCGTCCCGAACAAAACTGCCATCCTGGTGAACGTGAGTCATCCGATAAAACTCCACATCACCAGGCTCCCTCCCCTGCTGATCAACCTATATAAAGAATAAATATTACAAAAAAATTCAAAATAACACATCTTATATCCCCGTACCATTATACATGACACATGCATGATACATGATGATACATTATGTTAAAACTAAAAGTATACTACTAGTATTATGGGATGAGAAACATACAAACTCATGCCTGAGCCGTGCATAACTCTTGGATCCCGCTGTGTGAGGAACAGACTGAGCAGCTCGTGCAGCTCTACCAATATCAGAATACGTCTGCAAAATAAAATTAAAACAATGTTATATATTGTATAAATATAATTATAACAAGTGAAAATTAATAAATTTCGAAGTGTTTGATGATGCTACACAACCTGTGCCCTCTCAGAGAACCAATAGTGCACCAGCTCCATCCACTGATGAGGGTGAACATCAGGAGGACAGGTAGCTACAACCTGCTCCTCTGTCCTACCCTCTAGCTTGTAGTCTCTCTTCAACTTCGTCCTATATTCTTTCCACTTGTGATTGAGAGACTTAAGCACAAAATCAGATGAATCTGAAGGAAGAACGAACTTGCTCTACAATTTAATTAAACAATAAAATAAATATTAAATGAAAAAAGCAATTCAATTGTTAAAAACCTAAGATATAAAATAATATATTAATTTTTTTACCTGCACAACTCGTAGCATTTCTATTTTATATGTAGGAAGCATGTCGTTCCACTTCGAATAATTCAGAGGACATTGCTGACCACGGCGTGCTACTGTCCCCAGAAAGCTAGTCAACAAGCTAGCAGCTTTCTTAATAGGCTGCCCTAGCTTGTTGCACTCTATCACTATCCTCTCACCCTCAGGTAACTGCCACACATCACGGACTAATGTGGGTCCTCGCCTACGCCTGAGTCTCCCGGATCCATCTACAAAAAAAAAAATACAGAACATTGTATATCAAAACTATTGCATATGCATGAATTGAAATGAGATAGAATTATTAAATTATGTACCCTGTATCTGTATATCATCGATGATAGGCTCGTCATCAGGATGATCCATAGAAGGATCGTGATGTGCGGACTCGGAGGGAATAACGTCGTCCTGAGGCTGATGTGCAGAAATAGAGGGACTGCCATCAGACCGATGTGAAACTGATCGACTGCCCTCAGGTTGTTGTGCTGAAGAAGTACCAGCCTCGGTCTGGGAAAACTGTATCTGTACATCTGCTAATCGCTTCCTTCGAGGCATGGTGTACCTAACCAGTATTATTTAAAAACAAGTCAGTCAACATTATAATCAAATTACAACGGAAATGAATTGCAATTTAAAAGATAACATAATCATCAATGCAAAAAATGTAAACCATCTTACAAACTACTTACTTGTCATAATCAACCAGTTGTACCTTCCTCGGAATCCAACCTAACCAAAATGGTTGTATCATTTATATGATCATCCGGTACAATATTATAAGGCATACACTGAGTGTAAGTATCATCATCTTCTTCTTCCACCCTTTTTCCCATGTCATACAAGTCTCTGGGTTTTGTCTTAATAATAGTAGCCCATTCTTTATCTTTCGAGTCTTGTACATAAAAAACTTGTCTAGCTTGAGATAAAAAGATAAATGGATCATCCTTCAATAACACACCCGTATGTATCAATCTTGAAAAATTGGCAAGTACGAATCCGTTTGAGTCCTTTTTCAAACCCCTCGGTGTATTTATATCCACCCAATCGCATCGAAATAATACAATTTTAAAATTTCCATAATAATCCAACTCCAAAATATCTTTAAGTATACCATAATAAGATTTTCCATCTGCTTCAACCATAACACCACTGTTCTGAGTTTTTCTAAGTTTCTCGCGCTCCTTGGTATGAAATTTAAAGCCATTTATAATAAAACCATTATATTTGTTCACAATATAATTTGGACCTCTGGCAAGTGCAATTAATTCTGCTGAACTATTTTTCTCCATCAGTACCGGTACCTAAAAAATATAATATCAATTATCGATCATTTAGTCGATGTTAAAAATATATAAAATTATTATATGACTTATATATACTAACCTGATTGGCAAGCCAATTAGGGAATAACTCAACCAACCATCTTTGTTCAATCCTTGGATTAGGACGAGTGAAATGATTGGCTTGTCGTTGTACAGATAAAAATTCACTGCATGACAATGAAATATAAGTTTGACTGTGTCTAATATTTAGTATTATCCATGTGTAGATAGACTAACCTGCGATAGTCAGATATTATGTCACTATGTAGCAATACATAACGGTGTGCTTGTGACATGGATTTATGGTCAAGAACAATACTTTCAGCTTTTCCTATAAATCTTCTGGATGATGCAAATTTGTATATATCTGTATTCTCCATATTATCACCATGACGTTGAGGTCGATTGAATACAGTCTCAACACCTTCGAGATTTCTTGAATAAAATGTTAAACACTCTTCAGCAATATATCCCTCTGCTATTGAGCCCTCAGGATGGGCTTTGTTTCGTACATAATCCTTCAAACGTACAAGATACCTTCAAAAAGTATGATATTTATATCATATTAAATAATAAAAAAGTTATATAAATTATAAAATTTAAGTTTTACAGCATTACCTCTCGATAGGATACATCCATCTGTAGTGTACCGGTCCACCAAGTTTAGCTTCCGAAGCTAGGTGAATGAGTAGATGAACCATAATCATAAAAAATCCAGGAGGAAAAATCTTTTCCATCTGACATAATGTAAGTACGACTTGAGACTGCAACTGATCAAGCTCCTGAGGATCAAGAACCTTAGAACATAATGCCTTGAAGAATGATGATAACTGAAAAACAACCGTAATAACTTGTTTTGGCATTGACGACCTTAAAGCCAATGGAAGAATATCTTGCATTAATATATGTCCATCATGACTTTTAAGATTTGAAATTTTGCACTCTTTCAGATTCACACATCGTGAAATATTTGAGGCATATCCATCAGGAACTTTGATATTCTTTAAAACTGTCAGGAAGAGATCTTTTTCTCGACTAGACATTGTATAACATGCTTGAGGGATATAAGTTCTATCATTTGCAAGCACTTGTAGATGAAGTTCATGTCGGATGCCCATTTCTTTTAAATCAAGACGCGCCTTCATGTTATCTTTAGTCTTTCCATCAAGATTTAATATTGTTCCAATCAAATTATCACAGACATTCTTTTCTATATGCATAACATCAAGATTATGCCGGAGTATATTATGCTCCCAATAAGGTAAGTCAAAGAATATGCTTCTTTTCTTCCATAATTGTTTAGTATGCTGATGGGTAGTTGCTGTGATTATATCATCATCATTTTCAACTTCAAAGAAATTATCCGGATCCTCGAACACTGCCGTATCTAAGGTGCAAGTATTGACTTCCTCCGATATTTCTTCTTGTACTGAAGTCTCAACATCATCTCTTCCTCGCTTTTTAGAGGACTTTGTCATCTTGCCATAACTGTGTCTGATACCAAGCATTTGTCTACGAATATCAGAACCAGAAGGTAGAATTGGAGCAGATCCAAACTCTATGGTACCATCAAATAAATCCTTCTGAAATTGAAATGGATGATTTGCCTCCAACCATCGACGATGTCCCATATAACAGAACTTTCCTCCATATTTTAACCAAATTGAATGGGTTGATTCACCACAAGAAGGACATGCAACTCGTCCCTTAGTGCTCCAGCCAGATAAATTAGCATATGCAGGAAAATCGTTAACAGTCCATAATAGAGCTGCCCGTAGATTGAATGTTTGGCCATTCGAAGCATCAATTGCACTGATACCCTCCCATAGTTGTTTCAATTCATCTATTAAAGGTTGTAAGAAAATATCAATATCATTACCTGGACCCTTATCACCTGGAATGACCATTGATAAAATAAGTGAAGACTGTTTCATGCATATCCATGGTGGCAAATTATAAGAAATCAGTACAACTGGCCATGTGCTATAGACAGAACTTAAGGTCCGAAATGGATTGAACCCATCACTGGCTAAACCCAGCCTGACATTACGAGCATCAGATGCAAAATCAGGATGTCTCTCATCAAATGCTTTCCATGCTAAACTATCTGCTGGGTGTCTCAGCATTCAATCTTTTATATGGCTTTCATCATGCCATCTCATTGACGAAGCTGTCTTTGATGATGCATAGATCCTTTTCAATCTAGGTACAAGAGAAAAATAGCGTAATACCTTCGCCGGCTTTTGTTTAATGTATGTTGCATCCAATTCATCTAATCCCTCACTCTCATTTTCTTTTTGCTTCGTCCATCGTGAACATCCACACACATGGCACGACTCTTGATCGGCATGTTCTCCCCGATATAATATACAATCATTTGGATAGCTATGAATCTTTTCGTATCCAAGATCCAATTCCTTTACTAGTTTTTTGGCCTCATAACAAGATGTTGGTAAACTAGTACCTTCAGGAAATGCATCCTTTAACAACTTAAGCAGCATAGTAAAACTCTTGCCAGACCATCCATTCAAGTATTTTATATGGAACAAATGCACAAGAAAAGAAATTTTTGAAAAGTTCTTGCAACCGGCATATAATTCTTGATCTGCATCTCTTATCAGCTTCTGATAACGATCTGTTCCAACATTAGTTGGGAGTATCGGCTCTTCATCATGTATAGATTCAGTAAATATAGGATCCTCAGGAAACCCAGCTGCTACTTGTTCTCCATTGTAATCTCCAGGATGTTGAGCACCATATTCAAAAGCATCTCTCAGCAAACCCCTGATATCATCATCTCTTGCAAGATTTTTCTGTTAGTTACTTGATCCAAAATCAGGTATATGTTCCATGTTAGAGGTTTGGTTACATGTAGATTGTAACCTTGACTCTCCATGAAAAAACCACTCAGTATAACCTCTTAAAAAACCATTCCATACCAAATGTTCTTCAACAATATTTGGATATAGAGAACTGGAATTTACACATTTTCGGCATGGACATAAAATCTTCCCACTGATACTACTTCTCTCCATACCAAATTTAATGAAATTCTGTACTCCATCCAGATATTCTTTGCTATTCCTCGGTTTAGTTATCCAACTCTTATCCATTGTAAGAAAAAGCTAACTGAAATAAATAAATATTTATAAGAACAGAACAAATTTAAAATAAGTTTATTCAATAGATCAATTACAGTATTATTAAATGCACCCTATCACCAACTAATAGGTAAAGAGGTCCTATCCCATTCAAGAATTGCATTAATTATATAGGTCATTTACAGTAACCAAAAGATACGCAATAGAAGTTCCAGAAAAATTTTGGCAGCATTTCCCCTTAGTTCTCCCCATACAAATAAATATGTTTGAGGAGAACTAAAAGAAAATGATATCCGAAATATATCTGGAACTCTATCTATACCGTTTGATTACTGTAAGCACCTATAAAATTATTTGCAATTCTCAAACTGTCCAATCTGGACATTCAATTGACCACTGTACATATTTCTGTCATCCGTACAAAAATTAAATAATTGTACGGATCGTGTAGAATATGTACTTTAATCAATTGACGGGTCTATGTTTCAATGTAATGCAAGTTTTTAAAAAAATATATAAAAAATCATAATTGATCGTAACAAAACTACAGATGGTATTGAAATATATAAAAATGGAGTTATTCATGGACAACTTATCGAAAATGTTGCAGTAGATTTCGATATTGAAGTAATCATCACTGAAGTGACGTTATATGGCAAAAGCCATAATAAGCCAATGGGGCATGTGACAGCTTGTTGTCTCTATGTTATTGAATCATTGTGTGACTGAGTGTCGTGTTTTTATTTATGTATGGACCAAATATATGCTTGCTCGAGCAATGTAATGCTGAAGTATTAATATTGCACCTAAACTGCCTCATGTTTGTTATCTATGATAAATGAAATGCTTCTTTATAATGATGATATGTAGTTTAGATTAATCATATGAGAAACTGAAGAGACAGAAACAAGATTACAACTTGGTGTGGATCCATGATTTCAGTTATTTTCCAGCGACCATTTTAATAGTGATTACTTGCTAAAAGTTGGCATGGCTTCCCTGCATCCACCATGTTCCTTGGAGATTAAATTTTTGCAATGAAAGAGAAACAAAATATATTCCTCCTTGACAATTCAGCTAACCACGTAATCCATTTTTCTCTCAGATTTCTCTACTTTATACCCTTTATCACTCTGCTCATCAAATGACACTTCTAAAACTTCCTTCATTGCTCTGCGATTTACAAAAAAATTGTATATCTAGTTTGTTTAGCGTATTTATACTTATGTCTCTCAGTGATGCACCTTAAACCAACCTTTTTTCCCATTTGCCATCGCTTAACAGAATTGTGCTCTAGATAGGCTACAAATTTGTCAAATTAGGTTTTGGATTCTGTTGAACCAGATCTAGCCACAGTAAGTACATGTTTAAAATTTAGGTTGACCCAGCCAACTCAAGAAATCAAGGTTGGATTGGAGCAAGTTTGCACTTCAAAAATAAATTTCTCTCATCTGCTTTTGGAAAACAGCCAGAATTGAAGCTATAGTTTTATATTCATCCTCAGAACACCACATAAGTGCAGCTTTAGATAGTTAGGTCCTCATTTTGGTGCAAATTGTAATTATTATGCAGCTTATAAAGTGATTAGGCTAGCAAGGAGAGCTTAAGTCAAAGACAAATAACTAATAAAAACTGTAATCCACCACAATTCTCTGAATGGTCAAGGAGATAAAGACAGGCTATTGCATAACCTTTAACATGAAAAAGGTGTCATTAGCAACTTTCTTACGTGGAAAAATGACTTAGCAACAAAACCACGAATATAAAATGTAACAAGAAATGAACTACAAGTTGTATGGATATGATGCAATAAGCTGGGATCCTAAAGAAACAACTAATTAATTCCACGAGCAAACTTATAATTTTTTTGGGAATAAATTTTTCCAATGTCTCAAACTAATTCACAAAAGATATACAGAAACTTATAGGATAAAAGAATGAGCAAACATGTTAGCAATGCTATAATACCTAAAAAATCTTACAGGTGCCATGGAACAAAGATATTAGAATGGTATGACTAGGATCAGGCCCATATTATTCTTTCAAGTTGACCATAGAAATGTTAATTCACACAGAAAATCAAGGTATCACATTCTGTTTTGCAAAGATTATTGGAACATTCATTTTAGCCCCAATTTCTCAGGTGCACATTTTCTTCTATATTGTGAGAAAACATAACTTTTACATATTCTGACTAAATTGATGGAAAAGAAAAAAAAATTTACCGAGCGGAGGAGGAGGAGGAGGGGGGTTCGGCAGCGGCTCGATCGACCGGGAGATCACGGACGGCTGCTACGTCGGCGGACCGAGCGGAGGAGGAGGAGGAGGAGGAGGAGGGGGGGAGGAGGAGTTGGGGGGGGGGGGGGGTGTTCGATGGCGTGGGTGGGGGGGGGGGAGGAGGGGGGGGGGGGGAGAGGAGGAGGAGGAGGAGGGGGGGGGTGTTCGGGGGGGGGGGGGGGGGGGGGGGGGGGGAGGAGGAGGAGGGGGGGTGTTCGGTGGCGTGGGGGGGGAGAGGAGGAGGAGGAGGGGGGGTGTTCGGTGGCGTGGGGGGGGGGGGGGAGGGGGGGGGAGGAGGAGGAGTTCGGGGGGGTGGGGGTTCGACGGTGGACCGAGCGGGGGGGGGGGGGGGGGGGAGGAGGAGGAGAAGGAGGAGGCGGGGAGGGAGGGTGAGGAGTTCGTGGGGGGGGGGGAGTTGGTGTGGCGGCTGCAAAGAGAATTAGGGTTGGGTGGGAGGGGTTTCTTGGAGTCCGGCGATGCTTTTAAGCGTCGCCAAATATTCTGGAATCTTTGGCGACCCTTTAAAGCGTCGGCAAAGGTCACGGACTTCGGCGACGCTTAAAAGCGTCAGCAAATGTACGATCCGGCGACGTTTATAAGCGTCGGGAAAGGTTCCTGGACTCCGCGACGCTTAAAAGCGTCGGTAAATGTATAGTACGGCGACGCTTAAAAGCGTCGGTAAAGGTCCAAAACTGTGGCGACGCTTTTAAGCGTCGCCAAAGCTTCCTGGACTCCGCGACGCTTATAAGCGTCGGTAAATGTCCAGTCTGGCGACGCTTAAAAGCGTCGGCAATGGTCCCAGACTCCGGCGATGCTTATAAGCATTGGCAAATATCCCGGATTTCAGCGGGATGGTCCGGCGACGCTTAAAAGCGTCGGTAAAACTCAGGGTTAATTGCCGACGCTTAAAAGCATCGGCGGACTTTCAGTTTTGCCAGCGCTTTTAAAAACCGTCGGCGGGTTCTAGTTCTTCCCAACGCTTCACCGAAGCGTCGGCAGAAAAGGGTCGGGATAACCCTGTTTTGCTGTAGTGAGAGTAGGCTTTCTGTGAAAGGTTATTGGATAAAACAGAGGGTCTTCATGTCGTGGTTGGAGGATATTGAACTAGGTGGAAGGTTTTCTATTTTTTTTTTGTATGAGACCTCAATCTTACGTGTTTAAAGCATATTTGGGAGCATTGTAATTAAGGGTGTAAGGATGCTTGCTTGTAAACAACTTGTTTATGTTTTGGTGGAGTGGGTAATTGATAGAATGGAAAGTGCTATGCAGAAGGAGCAACCAAATGGTAAGCGAGGAAGCTTTTACCTTTCGATGCAATTTTATTGATCCAAAGAATTTCCATTCATTCTCTGATCCAAAGAATTTCCATTCATTCTCTCTTGCATTATGATTCTCTCTTTATATCTTAATTATTTTCATTCATTCTACATTGTAAGGAGTAATCTCTAAGGTAAATATGCAACACGTAGCATGTTATATATGGTTGATGAATTTTGAGCATTGCAGAAGGTGGCATTATGAATATCCTTACTTGAGAAATCTGATTTAAAGATTTGAACTCTAAAGGGCTTTGCTTTGAACCTAATAAGGTAGTTGATTGTTGATGGTAATTTGCATGCATAGGTCTACAAGAAAAGAGAGCCAGAATGGAGCAACCATCATGTTTACGATAGTTGATACATGTAATAACATTAATTTGTGCCTTAAGAAGAGAATTGATAATATGCTAGACGTGTTAGCGAAGGATAGTTTTCACCGACCATGTAGTATTCACTAGTCTGTTGCACTTGCTGGAAGGCACAACAAGTATAGATTTTAAAATGTGGTTTTGCACTTGTAGATCCATCTTTCCTTTAAGAAGTTGAACTCTCTCCCATGTTTTGAAGAGTCATAGACTAAAGGAAGTGCATCTCTAATAAAAATATGTATGATCAAATATGGATATCAAAAAACAATAAGGAATTCTAATACATATGCTCTCAATGGAGACATATGCTTCAAGGAGCTTAGTATTAGAAGAACGATTATACTGGCTCACGCTGTGCTCTATAATTCTGAAACTGAAGGATTCTTTTTTTGATTCAAGGAATTTTGTAACTTTTAATTATGTAATCAGTGTTCGCATGGTGCACTCATGGGGATTTTCTCAGGTGAACCAACAAAAGAGCTTTCATCTTTGGGTTTTTTTTTTTTAAGGTGAAATGGAAGCTGGAAAAGCTGCCACCAGTCTTTTATTAGTCAGGAAAAGAAAGAAACAGTGTTTACAGCAGAAAGATAAAAGAAGAGAAAAACATGACAAGCTCTAAACAGAGTGACACAGGACTCCATATTTCATCTTAGAATCTTGATATGAGAGCTCTTTGGACAATTCAGGTGCCTACCAATCGAGAGGCACACATGCATCTTGATATTCCAAATTAATAGGGTTGCATGATTAGTTGAATGCTAAAAAGTTTGTTTTGAAGTGTCGTGCACCCTCAGATCCTAGTTCGCGGTGCATCAATTAATAGACCCGGGTTAAATGAGGTTAGTTTGGAAAAACTACGTTAACCTACTTTATCCTGGAAAAAAGTTATCCTACCGCGTTAGCTCTATTATCCCAGTTTAGCCTGTTTATCTAGGAAAAAGGTGGCAGTTTAACTAATTCCACCTTTGCTTGTGGCATGAAATGGGCCGCAAGGCAGAATAACCTGGAAGAAAGCATATTCTTTATCCTCATCATGTGTAAATCCTGAAATAAACAACGGTCTAATTTTTAAGGAAGGGACCAGTGAACATTTGGAAAGAATATATAAGGGCTATAGTGTTGTTTGATCAAATTTATGGTTTCCAAACCTTCCCAAAATCTTGTAATATATTAAGGGCAATGTGAATCCTGGTGCACATTCAATATTCGATGCGAGGATGTGGACGTGCAGTGCAAGGTGGGATGGATGGATGGATGGATGGATGGAATCCTGGTGCTTGTTCGAATAAACTATTGAGATATGCGACTAATTTGTCAGTCTGCTGCAATTGTGCTGGAGGACATGGTCGCCTGGCTTCATTTTTTCCGGCTCAACATATTTGCATATGCGTACTCTTGGTGAGATGGATGAGGCTGCAAGTTTATATTGCTTGTGTTCGGGTGCAAACGTTCCACTTTCGTAGCCTATAATAACAGTGGATTCTCTGCTCAAGTATACTGAGCTAGTAGCTATGGGATCTTAATTTTTGCGTGTATAAAAACAACCAACATCCAGCGATTTTCCAGGATCGCGTCCGGAGAGATTACAGACGCTAACCATTTTCTCTTTTTCTAGTAACGTAGGGTGGCTGACTGGAGTTATACGGATTCTCTGGCCTCCATCCTGGGTTTTGCTTCTGCTCATGTTCTTTTCGAGGTCGAGGACGACTTCTCTGCTGTTTTTTTGTTGCTCATATTCTTTTTGAGGTTGACTACTCGGCTGGTTTTTTTTTTTTTTTTTTTTTTTTTTTTTTTTTTTTTTTTTTTTTTTTTTTGATTTTTTCGTCGGTGCACTGCCACGTGGGAGGAGCAGAAACTCGCAGATAACTTCCAATTCTTGAATATGATGAATTTACAGACAGCACAAGCGTGATCTGAACTACTACTACTACTCTTCGTCGTTCCTTTGACTTATTGGTAGTGCATCAACAAAAGGTAAAGGTGAGAGAAATGAAATAGGTGCAGTAATTGCAGTTCTAGCGGTCAATCAATTAGCTAATCCGAGCCTATTTAAGCAGAGATTATACGAGGAGGAGCTCAGAATTGTTGTGTCATATAAGAAAAACAAATCAAAGAAATTTATTTGATATTGGAGCTGTTGCTTTTGGTTGACTACTAAAACCCAAAGTACTTTTAAATATTCAAAGGAATCGTTTGTGTGAACGAGCATAATATGAATCGAGAGCAGATGAGTGCTACCAATTTTTTGTTTCGCACGGTACTGATTTATATATAAAGAGAAGGATGAAAGAAGGATGAAATGCAGAATGGAGTACTAGAAGACAGGACAGCCATCAACTTGCACACCTTTCGCCGTGGGACAAGTTGCAAGCTCGCAGTGCTCCCCGGCGGTTCCCCACCAATTCAGACTTACGTTCTCCATGTCCACCGCGAAGTACAGGACCACCCCCATGAACGCGACGCCAGCATCCAGTGCAGCGGAGAGAATGTAATTGTACCTCTCCCACCACTTCTTTCGATACCGATAGACGAAGTAGTTGAACACGGTTCCAACTACAATCCAAGCATTGTAGTTCACCGCCGTGGCTGGAGGCATGCTAGCCGTGGCTCCAAGCAAGACTGGAAGGTTAATCAAGGGGATCCAAGTATGGCCCGGGTAAATCTTGTGAAAGATCCACACGATAATCGGACCTAGAGCTCCACCGAGGAAGAACCAATTCAGCGCTGCGTAGTTGCCCCGTGGCCCAAAGATACGCCTGGGCCCGACCAAACCCCAAATGACCGAAGCGTCGAAGAAGACCCTATCGCTCGGGCATGTCCAGGGGCTGTCGGCTGGAAGGAGTTGATCGTTGCATATATTCTCGATCGACCCCAGCAACCACCATGCGACACTAATATTGATCGTTCCTGCGATGATGGTTCCAAAAGCCTGTCGAGAAGAGTCAGTTGGGAGGACACAGAATATTTTGAAGGTAGTTGTTGCTAATCAAGATCATAAAAATGATGAGAGGATCCGCGATACGTATCGAGTTCAGATGAGTGCATGTACCGTACCTGAACTATGAACATCGATCTGGGTGGAATCTTCATGTAATGGCCAAGCTTAAAATCAGCGAGGAAGGAGATAGCTTGAGTCATGCTCATATAGCCATAAACTTTGAAGCACACGTTAGCAATTGGCTTCCCCGGTTGAATCAGACCCATGACATATTCTGTAATAATGTTGAGACCCGGGGTCTTCGAAAAAGAACAAGACAAGAAACATCGATCAGGCACGAGAGTTGCGGAGGTCAAACATTAACTATACGAGTTCTATGTGAAGACTGCCCGATATGATTTGAACAAGCTTAATTTGGTCGAAAAAATAGATATCCTTTGGCTTTGGATGATTCTTTCGGCCGTGCGTTTATCGCAACTGCTGCAGAATTAGGAAGTTCGTGAAGCATTAATTTGTACCTGGTTTGTAGTTGCACTGATGACGCTGACGGGGAGAGTGAAGACGAAGGCCATAGCGCAGGCAAAGAGGAGCCCCCACCATGACAGCTGAACCTCTTTCTTCAACACGGTGCATAGGATCAGGGAGGCTACCATCGTAGTTACTAGCAGGACGTGAAACCACCAGTCAGGTATATCCTCGTAACGCCTCATCAACTTGGTGTGAATGTCGGCCTTTCCTTATGCGAAGCACGAAATCGTTCATAAATCTCCCTGCACATTTATCCAATTCGCTGGTGAAGTAAAACGTACGTAATTATTCATCGAAATAGAACCACCACACCGTAAAATAGTACGTGATTGGAAGACTAGAGAATAGCAAATGACTTGCCAATCAAGTAGGTGCATCTAACATCTCATGCATGCATGCATTTCTACAGATGGATCCATGGTCAATGACGGTTGTATAATTATATGATGCTTTGGAACTGGTTTTGTCATTGTGTTTGATATATGGAAACCAAACAAATACTTGCGTCTTAGAAAATATGCGAACTTTTGTTCACATACTAATAATATAAGATCTTCTAAACATGATAGAATTTTGGAAGTCTCAAGCATGCAAAGGGCGTTTGCTCTTCCAACTCAAACACATAAAGAAACAGCAGAGCAGGTCGTATTCTAATTATCTACTAGATATATATATATATATATATGAAGACGTACCTTCCATAGAAAAAGGCCACATGCGTAACTGTAGAAGCAATGGTAGCAAATCCAAGACCGTAAGTCACGGCAAAAAAAACACTCAGATTGATCCTTCCCTGCTTGTCATAGACGTCCAAGTCAAGTTCGAACTTGTCATTCACAATGGCGTTGACATCATATTTTTGGCCTGTAGAGTTGAATAAATGGGAGGAGAAGATGGGGAATCTCTTGGCATGGTACAAGTCCAGACCCCAATAAGATATCGGGGTGACTATGTAGACGATGATGACAAAGCCGATAAATACGTTGACGATAGCAAAGAAGGGGGAGACGAGTGGGCTGGAGAGGTATGAGGAAACCACCGACCAGTCCAGGGTGAACGCGCCAACGCCCAGTCCCCTCAGGCCAGACCCGAGCTGCTGGGCGGTGACAGACTTGGAGAACACCCAGCAGACCCATGCAATGCTAGAAACGGTCGTGAACAAGTACCCTGGAACCGCATACCATAAGAAGCTGCAGGCGAGTGCGATCACAAAAAATTTGGCTCTTGACATGCGGCGATCTTCCTTCTCGTGCAGTGCCCTGCAGATTCAAAATTGTTTATTTATTTATTTTTAAGGTTTCCCGGTGCTATTCATGAATATTACGTACACAATATATTTTGTAATTAAATCAGTTGAAAGAATAAAGTTCTCCGCCACCAAAAGTTTCGAATAGCCTACAAGACTGTAAGATACCTTTTTATCATCTAAAGATAAGTTTATCGACAAGCAATTTATTGACCTGGAAAATCTTATAGTACTATATATATATATATATATATATATATATATATATATATATATGAAGTGCATTGATCTTTAAAAAATATATTCGCAGCTAGGGGAAATATGAAAATTATTAATTTTCAGTACTCCCTACTGTATTTTGTTTTTTGGTTATATATGTCAAGTAAATTGGCCTACAGCATCTCATTTCATGATTTATTTAAAAACTGTGATATATACTATGTGAAGCATTGCCTGATTTAAAAAAAAAAAGTCAAAGTGACCGTGCTGGTGTACATTAATTTAAACATCATTAATATTATTACCGAGATAGATAAACAAAACCTTAAACATAAAAACAAAACATGTGTTATTATGTTAGGCCTGAAAGATTTATTGCATCAAATGGGAACTCCTTGTCGATGTATATAATAATGGCCTTGTGGCAGCCTGGGTCCACAAGCCGTACCAGTATTCTCCGATTCCATTTAGCAGCAGCCTGCCATGCATGCCAGGACAATTTCTGAACGGCAAGCCAACGTATAAAGCAAGACCAGAGATTTGGGAGGGAGAGGCGGATACATCCGGGTTCGATACGATAGCGGTGTTTGACGCGGATTCACCAAATAGTTGGCTTAGCCTCAACATTAATTTGGCCTTTGTCAGAAATAGACATTCAATCAACCCATCTATATATAACAGTTGAGCTTTTGAAAAATTAATGAAATCCATATTTATCGTGATGTGAAACCTTGCACATATATTTATATATATATATACCTTTCTATTTTTAGTGCTCTGCAACCGCATGGTATGTTGCATTGTCCATTGTAACCCAATACAGCAGCTAGATTATTTTTTTCAGTTATGTTTGGATGGCAAAAAGTTATTTTTGGAATAAGCATAGGTATTCTTTAAGAATAATCTATTCTCGTTATTATTCTAATTTCTGTTTGGATCAAAATCTGGTATTCCATGTAATTAATGCGGTGTTATTCAAATGATATTTGGATGACATGGGAATATGCCTGTATTCCACAAAGAATAGGAGAGGAATTTTTTGAAATCCCAAAAATACCCCTGATAAAATAATAAGATAAAATGATTTATAAAATTCATTTTTAATTTTATATTTAAGTAAATATTTTTTTATATTTTTATATAAGATAAAATGATTTATAAAATTTATTTTATAAAATTTATTTTAATTTTATTTAAGTAATTTTTATATATTTAATGTAAAATTTTAAAATATAATTTAAATAAATATCCTTGGTGAAATAATAATTTTATATTTGAAATCCCAAAAATACCTCTGAAATCCATAAACCAGGAATAGCGCTATTCCATGTGGAACCATGGAATAGCAATTCCATAATTAATGCGTTGACGATAATGAACTTTTTGGCTTATTCCATCTCGGGTTTGGGACTGTTTGGGAGAATAAAAAAATTACGACCTTATTACATCTCCTATTCTTTTCCAAACACAACCTTCTTGTTTTTAGAAATCTAAGCAATAAATATTATTTCCATTATGTATCATTTCATCACACAAAATATTCTCATAATTAGATAAATAAAACTGCACCATACAAAAACGAAACCAACCTATAATAGTTATGCTTTTCCATCATATAATTGACTTTTCAATAAGAAAAAAAAAAAAAAAACTGAAGTCTCCATAAATATGAGATTTGTCACATGTAATACAAAGATCATGATTCAAGCTTCTAAGAAGCTAGGATAATATGAAAAAGTAAAGATCCATCGCATTAACATATGTTACAAAGTAAAAAGTATTATATGAAGACCGAGAGGGCACAAGTTTATGGGACATTTGGTATGGGATGATCATCCCAAAACCAAAAGTGATGCGGACGGAGATATATGATTACACCATAGTATCATACATGACAATAATTATAACTTATCCTTATTTTCTAAATCATCGTCTTGTTAGATAATTCTTGAAAATGGAATAAGATCATCTTAGGATAGTAATTTTAGGCTAAAATTTGAAAACAAAAATATTTCATAATCCAAGATATATATATATATATATTAATGATTTTGAATTCTTATAAAATATCAAATAAATTATTTATAAATATTTAAAAAATTTAATCATTAAATCATGGCCTATTAAAAAATAATGCTCTTGAATCATTGAGATAGGATCATGACGGATCTTTAAGTCATGGTGTTGGTTCAATTTGGGCCACCAACCGCACCACCATTTTAAAGAGGTAGAATGGAAACATACCGGAAGAGAGAGACCTGCACCAGGGTGCCAGGCCACCACATGTGCGCCGGCTCCACCACGTACTTCCTCATCAGTCCTGCCCACCCGTACCCCAACACCTGCACCCATTCCACACACCGCTCACGTTAGCACCAGCCCCCTACGATAATCCCCCACCATTTTATTTTTTTTTTCTTTTTTCTTTTTTTTTGTTTTTCCGGCGCACGATTGCATCGTTCCCAACCTAATTTCACAAATTTTGGGAAAAAAAAAAAAAAAAAAAAAAAAAAAAGGGAAAAGAGAAAAAAAAAAAAAAAGGAGGGGAAACCATGGAGCGAAGGTAACCTGAGTGGTGATGATGAGAAGCCAGCTGGCGCCGAAGGAGACGTGCCTCTTGTAAAAGGCCCTGATGATGTCCACGATCATCACGGCGTACGCTGACCCGTTCCCGAACGCGCACCCGGCGTTCGCAAAGATGGAGATCAGCACGTGCTCCTTCATGTTGAAGGGCCCCGGGTTCAGACTGAAACCCCGATCCCCGAATCCCGGCAGCCGGAACTTCGTCTCCGGCAGCACCCTCGCCATGAAACGCCCCACAGGCAGCGACGCCACCTGGATCGTGATCTGCGAGATGATGAGCGGCTCCGTCCGGTAGGAGAAGAACTGGTTAAGGAACGACATCAACGAGCACGACAGGATCCCGATGAACCACATCCGGAACGTCCACACCGGGAGCGTCGGGTCGTCCGTCGTCAACACCGTCAGCCGCACCTCCTCGATCGGCGAGTTCTCTTCAACCTCCACGCCGCCGGCGGGGATCTTCTCCACGTCCATCGCCGGCATCGACGCCTTCGTATCAGAAATGGGTGGAATTTGGGGGAGATTCTTTGCTCATTGGGACTTAGGTGAGGTGGCTAGATTTCTCGGGGGAGCAGGGAGCGTGGAGGGATATATTATATAGAGCAAGGGAATCCAGAATCTCGGCTTCGGGTCCGGGTCCGGGTCCGGGTTCGGGTTCGAACGACCAACCGTTAGAGTGCATTTTGCACAGTTTTAACTTTCCAAGGACTCCAATCTCTATCTCGAAAAAAAAAAAAAAAAACGAGAAAAAAAAAAAAAACCCGGATATTTTGCGATCCAACCGAACCCGAACCCGGTAATGGGAATCATTACACAACTCCAACCCGAGAATCTCGTGTGGAGTGGTTTGATTTTACAACCGTGCACCTCTCGTATCGCGTTATTTTTGTTGGACGGATCTGCTGCGGTTCCGTTGAGGACTGCTTGGTTGTATATTAACTGGAATTCATGCTTTTTTAGACAGGGAAATGCGGATGCTTTTCTTTTTCCGACCTGTTAAAAATCAAGGTCGAGGATAGATAGGAAGGTGCAACGAACCGTCCCATCTCGGCATTCTGAATGTGGACAACATTTTACGCTTCGATCATCCAATGAATCGGTACTCTTTTTTTTTTTTTTGGTAAGGGAATCTTAATTTTACTCGTATATGTATGGTAGCATAGATAAACTTAACCAGTGCAAACTTAATCGGAATTCTCTTGGTACACTCCAAATCATATTTCATTAGATATATATTAAAATTTTAATTTTTTAAAAATATCTCTTTATTTAACTGAGTTTCCAAACATACCTCTTGGATTAATTGAGATTCCAAAAATATATTTCAATTTAGTTATTTTTAATTTCAATTTTTTTCCTGATGCAATGGAGGATATGATTATTTTGATTCTTATGCAAATCCACCTTAATTCTAATTTTGGCTGTGAATCAAATGCACCCAATGTATTTTTCTAACTTGCTTTTTTTTCAAATCACAAACAAATTATTAAATGATAGTTTTTTTTTTTTTTTTCAAATCACAAACAAATTATAAACTAGTATGAATCAAAAGAAATCATATAATTCACTCTAAGAGGTTAATTATCATGGGCGAAGATAGACGTACAAATTGGTTTCCATCATCTAAAAAGTGATTTTTTTTTTTTTTTTTTTTTTTTGGTATTTCCTTAAGACACCTGCTCTATGTTTATGAGACTAATATGGCCTTTCGTTTTGTTGATTTGTTAAACTATTTGGATTTGTTTTATGCGATAAGATATTGCTTATAGTATTTGAGACGGGGTAGTTGATGTTTATTTATTCTGATACTCATATGTAATAGGCTCATATCTTTGTTGTTTATATATTAGAGTACCATTGTTTTGTATACTTCGCCTTACAATATATATCAGAGGAATATAGAAACTAGTTTTTTTTGCTTGGTAGCCACCTAGCTTGGATCAACAGTCCTTAACAATAATGTGAGATGCCTCGTTTCTTTCGTAGGATGCACCCTTTTAAATGTTTTTAATGATATGGTTTTATAGGCCCCATCGAGAAAGATACCTTGATGGCACGACCCATGTCCTCCTCGGAGAGAATATTCAATAGAACATCTTCTTGGAACATGGGGATGAAAGACAAACAAGATTACGTGCATAAATGACCCCCTTATCCAAGATACGTTAGTCTAGCATTTGATTTGCATGATACGTTAACCAAATCAAATAAGATGAAGTTGATGCACCGGACAAGAAGTTTGCGTCAAAAAGATATTTTAAATTCTGATTAATATAAACAATTTTGTTCGAGTCATCGGAAACTGAGTTTAGTTCTCAAAATATAAGAACGTCATGCACATGCTAATGGTAATTACACATTCCTAATATTTAGTTGTCAATTTATAAAATATAATTTAATCAATATATCTAACGAAATAAATGTAAGTGTCACCGTCAAGTCACCCGTCACTGAACTCCAGCGATGGAGGAGGATATTCCGGTTCTCTTGGAGGAGTGGCAAGCTAAGTTGGATCGTTACGCTTCCGAAACCTGCAAAAAGTTCCTAAGCCAAGGTTACCAGCGAAGACACTCCATCAAGCCGCCCATCACTGAACTCTAGTGATAGAGGAGGGTTCTCTGGAGGAGTGGCAAGCTAAGTTGGATCGTTCCGCTTATGAAACCTGAAAAAAGTTTATAAGCCAAGATTACCAGTGAAGACACTCCGATGCTCAAGTCAGTATATAGATAACGAGAGGCTACGATAACCAGAATGAGAGTCTATAGTAGTATGGTGACTGTGTGAGCAATCATGTGAGGATATTCAGAACATATCTGGGTCAGAGATCTCTCTTACCTATTTGTATAGTTACATGGCATAATAGAATGTTGTTATGCAGGTGTTAATCTTTAACAAGCATGACAAACTTGGCTAAGGTGATAAGATCTTATCCCCTAGAGCTTTGATCAAAGAAATCTTTTCTGTTATGATACCACAGTTTGTTAAGATCCTGCTTGCCATGATTTGTGACAAAATAGCTATGATTGGCTGGATCACCGGTTATCCATATATTACTGTCACCGGGCAAGGAATGAGACTTGTCCGCGCACCTGAGCTTGCCGGGCAATGCAACCAACTAGCCAGCTAAAGCTAAATAGGAAGTCAGTGGGTTTAGAAGTGGGGGTATCATGCTAGACGATTGTAAGCACTTCCGCTACCTGGCTTGAAAGTGACTAGTCGATCTAAATGAAACTAGTTAGCTGGTGGGTCCAATCACTGATCATCCATAAGTGATGGGCTAGTCGCCTTGGCATCTTGAACTTGTTTACTCGTCTAGTCGTGCCAGGCTGGATACTATAATTTGCCATTGATAGTGGTGCATTCGATGGTCCAAGAAGTCTCAAAGTCCATGTCAACAATTACCATATTAGATACCCCCCACTCCAGAGTTCAGAGAACTCTTCTCATGCATCTTCTTTAAGTAATGGGAGTAATCAAACTTTAGATTGACATGGGCCCCTCCCAAACACAGGTGGACTCGCTAGGTGGGGTGTTGCCATTTATCTGGATGCTTCTAGCATGGGAGAGAGAGCTAACGTGGCTCATCTAAGGGGCCATATTTAATTCCCCATGGAAGGCGGCTTGCATGCCTTTCTATGACCGGCGACAGGCCACCACGTGTCCTAGGAGTGACGGTTCAAAATGATTCGTTTGCGCTTCCTAAGATCGGGTATTAAAGGAAGCGGGAAGGACCTAAGGTGCTGCAATGCTTGTGATTGGATGTATGCCACACATTAAAATTTGGGAGGACATGCTAGGCCAAGTAAAATATGAACCATTAGAGCTAGCCTTAGTTTAAACTGGGTTTCTGGCACTGCTTTGAGGATTTCTTCTCTATTGGCTTGCAAAGAGGTGATTAGGAAGGAAAGTCCAAAACCCAAACTTGCTCCCAAAAGTCCTCTTTTTCAGTAGGTTGGTCTTCCTCCCCTTTTGCTATCTGCTTCCTACCCTCATCTTTCTTAGGATTTCCTTAGGGCTCCCTAGGCAAGATTGCATGGAATGATCTTGTCCTTGTTTTAGGTCCTCTCTTTTATTAGGGTTTCGTTCTCTTTCTTCTTCGGCACCATGAGTTCATCTAAGGGTGATGAGCACTCAGCGAGCCATGTTTCTAATTTTTTGGATACGTAAGAACCATATTTGTACAGATCTAATCCCTCGAACCAAGAAGGAAAAGAATTCCCTTTTAGAATAGTATGATGGACTGGTAGATTTGCTCTAGTTTTGGCTCTTGTACCGGTTCTGGCTCTTATACCAATTTAGGCCTTCGTCGATCTAGCAAGCATAGAATCAATGGTGTCTACACCAACTATCCTCCGCCTTCATAGGATGTATGAGATCCCATACCATACACAGATGTGCACCCTCAATCTGAGTGACAGGGTAAGCTCTAGCCCAAAAGGAGGGGTTGTCATATATAAGGCATTTTTCCAAGCGGGTCTTGTTTACCCTTCCATCTTTTAATCCTTACACATCTTGATTGATACTGCATTGTCCCAGCCTAGTTGACACCAAACTCTTTCTGGACTATCTGTTCCTTCCTAGTTCTTTGCTATTTCTATGGAATTGTTTTCAGGTTTTCTTTGTTTAGGGCAATCTTCATCCTGAAATGTCATTCGATAGAGAGAGGGTAGTGGTTCATAGCCCCTCGTCAAAGGACCATTTGCTTTTATTTGCCTTCTTCCATTAAGAGATAAAAGAGCAAATTCTTCTTCGTCTTCCACGAGGGGATAAATTGGATTTGGAGAGACTTGAATAAGTCCCCCAACCAAGATTATGAGGTGGAGCCTACCAACCAGGAAGTCTACAAGCAACTCCTTAATTCAAAGATCCTGAAAGAGAAAGGGTTGTTGTCATAAAAAACTTGTATGAGGATGGGATCAGCCTAATACAAGCCTTAGGTGAGAGTTTCTCATGTCTCTTCTCGGTCAAATAGCTTATGGTTAACCGAACCTTATACTCGGTTATTCTACAGATATGAAATTCTCGATGGAGGACATAAAGAATGTCGGTAGGAAGAGGAGTGTTGGCTGGAAACCTAGAATGATGGTCGAGAAGAGGCCATGCACAGAATTGCCCACCATCTCATTGGCTATCAAACCACCATTGAGACACACTCCTATGCCCCACTTAGAGGAGGCTCCCACTACTACCGGAATAGAGGTCATGGAGATCTCATCACCATCGCTGCTCGCTCTAGCACCTGCTTCGATCATGTCCTCTATTGGACCACAGAGCCCGCCCGCTTTATTGTCATCCTTTCCTGTGGCGGGGCTTAATTTATCAAGTTCTTCAGTCTGAGCGGGTCGACTTCCCTCGAGGAGGCCTCCCTAAATGAGGATGAAGTTCTCGAGTAGAGGGTGAAGATGCATTCGTCCGCCTTTATCTTCAAGAATAAGAAGTTGGTCGAGGACCTACTTGACCATATACTTTTTTCCCAGGATCAGGCAAAGTAGTGGTTGAGATCTCCAGATTAGATGTTTTTTGATGCCATATGTTAGTTGCATGGGATAAGCAACTTTTCACTCTATTCTTGATTGGTTCCTTCATGCACCGAGTAGCCAATCCTTAATTCTTTTCCTTGTTGCAGCTTATATATTCATGACATCCTTGCCATGAAGGGGCTCCAGCAGATCTATAGAATTGCTAAAATCATGGAAGGACAAGGCCAAAATGGTCGAAAGATATGAGAGGCTCTCAAAAAATCTACTTACTATGAGTAAGGCTTAGGAGGCCAAGCTTAAAGAGGAACTGGAGGCTTTTTATAACACTATCTAGGGTTTGAGGCCCAATTGAAGAAGGAAGAAGAACTCAAGGAGAAAGAGGAAGAAGATTTTGATCTCTGGATCCATTATGCTGATGCAATATCGAGGGGGATGTACAGGGAGTCTAAGACTATTCTGGCTAACCAGAGGCTAAACACATCCATCGACGTAGCCAAGGAGGCTGATTGCAAGGCCAGAGAGGTCAAGGCTAAGGCATGCACTGCCAAGGAAAAAGTGGCATCTGCGGTGCCATCAAGGACTTCAAGGGTTTAGAAGACTTCAAGAGTAAGGTGGGAGAGGCCGTGTATGATGCCTACTTGAAAGGCTTTATAGAATGCAAGGTGAAGGTCTCTGAAGCCTTCTCCAACCTTGATTTACAAGACATCATAGCTGAGGCTGGAGAGCAGGAAGAAGAGGAAGAGGCTAAGGTGGAGGCTGAGGCTGAAGCTTCCGAGAAGGCCTCAACTGCCAAGGTTGAGGAGGTTGAAGTCATGGCTGCCATGAAGATCACAATCACAAAAGACACAGAGGAGCCAGAGGAAACCATGGCTAAGGATATCACTAAAAAGGACAAGCTCAGCATCGTTGTAGAGGTCCTAAGAAGGCGAGGACCAAGGAAGAACCAGCAGGTTCCGTCTTTGTGCAGGAAGCTATTGTCCAAGTGATGGTTGAGATGGAGGCTATTATTAATGCTATGGTGGAGGCTATCGAGTCAAGTTTTTCTATGGCCCCTGCCCCCAGTAGTTGATCCTCTATCTTTCTCTTTATCCATTTTGTATCTAGGCACGACCTCTCTTTCTTTTTTCTTTTTTCTTTTTTCTTCTTTTTGTAGAGGCTTTCAAGTCAATGAAGTCTCCCCTATTGTAAAAAACTTTATCAAGTAATAAAAGTCTCATTCCCTCTAACAAGTCTTGAACATGGCTTTACATTGTTTGGATGTGCTGGGTTATGTATCATTTGATTTATGTTTGACAAGTGATTTGGTCGACATTGTTAGGCAAACTAGGCTTTAGATTTTTTCCAAGCCCCTGGTCAGGCGATCGATAGCTATAAGAGACAGTCTAATCAGTAAGGAATTTTTATAGAAGGTTGGCAATGGGCCAAAGAAGTTCTTAATAGTGTGGGAAAGTCCGAATCGACAAATGATTGACTTCTAGAAGTTCTTTACTTTGCTCTCTATGATATGCGCCAGGAGTTCTACCTCCATCCATTTGATGAAGTAGCCAATGCTGATGACCAGGTACTTTCGCTGGCCAGCTGCTAGAAAGAACTGGCCTAAAATGTTCATCCCCCACTAAAAAAATAATCAAAGCAAGGAGAGCTGAGAGAGTTGGGTTGCTGGTTGCCATTGGATATTGGTATGTTGCTGATACCGGTCACACTTTTGGACTAACTATGTGACATCCTTTTGCATGGTGAGCTAATAATATTCTTGCCGAGTGCCTTGTAGGCTAGAATTTGCCTCTAAGTGATTTCTACAAATGCCTTCATGGATCTCCTGAAGACATAATTGGCCTCAGCAGGTCTTAGACACTTTAGTAGTGGATACAAGGACTTCTTATAGAGCTGTCCATCTAGCAATATGAATCGGGAGACCCTTCATTTTAGTAGCCTCGCCTCTTGGTAGTTATCAGGCAAGACTCTCTTAGTGATGTACTTGATGAATGGGTCCATCCAACTTGGCTTATGAGTGACTTGTTAGACCTTTTCGATACTATTGATAATGGGAACATCTAGATATTTGATATATGCATGCCCGAGGACATTGTCCGCCAAAGTCATCAACTAGGAGAGAGCATCTACCCTGGCATATTCTTCCCTTGGGATGTAAAGATATTGAAGTGCTGGAGTGTCGATATGAAGATTCACACCTTTTAGAAATACTTGACTATTGTCAAGTCACGAGCCTCGTACTCGCCAGTTACTTAACTGGTTATAAGCTACAAGTTGGTGAAAACTCACAAGCACTACACTCCAAGTTCCTTTGCCAACTTCAATCCAACCATTAGGGCTTCATACTTGGATTGGTTATTGGTTGCCTTGAACAAGAAATATAGTGCATATTCGGCGACCACTCTCTTTGAGTTCGTTAGGATGAGCCCTGCCCCACTCCTTTGCAAGTTTGAAGTACCATTTACATGGAGAATCCAAGTTGAACTCGCATCTGGTGACTTGGGAGGTTGCTCGATTAGCACCTCTTTTGGCTTATCATCCGACCATATGCATTCGATTAAGAAGTTAGCCAAGACTAAGCCTTCATGGATGACCTCGGGCGATAGGAGATATTAAACTCATTAAGTTTGCTTATCCATTTTGCCAATCACCTGGAGGTGTCAGGCCATACAAAATGGCTTTGAGTGGTTGATTGGTGAGAACAACGATGAGATGGGCTTGAAAGTAGGGCCTGAGCATTGAGCAGAGATTATTAATGCAAAAATAATCTTTTTAAGTTTAGAGTACCTAGTCTTTATGTCATGTAGTATCTTGCTAGTATAGTAGATTGGTTTTTGGACCTTTTTGTCATCTATCTGAACAAGAACGAAGTTAACTGCTTCCATTGTGGCGGTGAGGTACAGGAAGAGTTCTTCTCCAACTTTGACTTGGAGAGTAGAGTGGCCATGCGAGAAACTTTTTTAGTTCTTCAAAGGCTAGTCGGTACTCCTCTATCCAAGTAAAATTATATATTTTTTGTAGGACCTTAAAGAAAGGCAACTAGCACTCGGTCGATTTGGATATAAACTGCTTAAGGGCTGCTACTCGACCAGTGGGCTATTGGACTTCTTTCTTAGAGGTTGGATGATGCATGTCCAGGATAGCTTCGATCTTCTCTGGGTTTGTCTTGATATCATGTTTGGTAATCATGAAATAAAAAAACTTACTAACTATGACACCAAACAAGCATTTGCCCGATTCAATTTCATTCGATGATGGTGAAGGTTATTAAAAGCTTCCTTCAAGTCAGCAATGTAATCAGCTTCATTAGCACTCTTAATAAGCACATCATCGACATAATTAAACCTCTATATTATGATCGATTTGATCCTTGAAGACCTTATTAATCAATTGTTGGTAAGTGGCTTCTACATTTTTCAGACTAAAAAGCATTACCTTGTGGCAATAAATATCTTTGTTGGTCATGAAGGTAGTGTTCTCCTCGTCTTCCGGGATCATTCTAATATGGTTATAACCTGAGAAGGCATCCATGAAGCTTATCAGCTTGTACCCAAAAGTCACATCGACAAGCTGGTCTATCTTTGTCAACAGAAAACTATTCTTTGGACATACCTTAATGAAGTCTATGTAGTCAATGTAGACCTCTACTTTTCATTGGCTTTTCTAACCATGAAAACATTGGCAAGTTAGTCGGGATATTGTGCTTGTCGAATGAATCCGATGGCAAGTAGCTCGTTGACCTCCTCATCAATTGCTTGGTTTTCACGAGTGAAGCTCCTGTTCTCCTGCTAGATTAGTCTGAACCTCAGAACGATATTCAACTTATGGATGATTACTTTTGAAAGATATCGAGCATATCGACATCGATTAGGTGAAAATGTTTGAATTGACTTATAGGATGTTGAGTAGCCAATTTCTTTTCCTTTTTGGTAGTAGGCCACCGACTTGAACCAACTTTGCTAGGTCCTCTCATAGTGGAAAAGAAAGTAGTTGCTCCAATGATTCTCCCTTCTTTCTTGGTTCCCTCTAGTCCAGTTGTTCCATGGACGGCACCTCGTCGGCCATTTACATCCTCGACGCTATCTAGTAGTACTGTCTGGCTAGCAACTAATTTTCGTGCATCTCACCAACTCCATTCTTAGTCAAAAAGTGGACGATAAGATGCCTAGTAGAGATGACAGTGTCCAAAAGATTTAATCCGGGCTATCCAAGAATAGCACTATATGCCGAGGGCAAATGAAAAACTATAAATGTTATAGGAATAGTACTTTATCTGGGTGGGATATCTATGATGACCAATAGCGTGATCTCCCCTTTGACTCCAACTGAATCTCTAGTAAAGCCGACAAAAAGCACGGAGACTAGTTTGAGGTAATTCATAAGCAAATTTGTATGAACAAAAGCATCATACAAAAAGATATTTACTGAACTTCTACTATTAACCATAATTCTTTTTACAGAATGTTTTGCTATTATCATATCTATGACAATAACATCATTAGTGTTATGAGCAACCAGAATATGATAAAAGTTACAATAATGGATTTAAAGTTTGGATTTCTAATTTCTAGATATTGTGCACAAGATCTGGCACATGATTAGCGCAAAAGAGGAACATGATTTTTGTCTCTAATATAAGTAGTGAGATTGATATTTGATGAGTATAAAAGGTTGAATGATTTATACTATTTGATCATGATAAATAAGCATATTATAGATATTGAAGAGCTAGATAAGATGTGTCTTTACCTTTAATAAATGGATTTGACCGAACTTAGAAGTGTTGGCCTGGAAATATAGTGTATTATGTTATGCTAAATATGTATGTTCAATTATTAATTAAATAATTTTGGAAATTTAAACTTTATATGAATAAAGATCATGATAGTATGCAAGTTTTGTTGTTAATTACTGGATTATAAATTTTGGGACTATTGCAAGAAGATGTTTAGAATGTAGGTTATGAAAGAGTTAATGATATTAAAAAAGATAATTTTTTGATGAATATGTATGAAGATTATTATTAAAAATATATAACAAAAAATATATTTGGGATAATGCATAGATTTGTAATTTGCTATTAGCAAATTAAATGATATTATGTGAACATGGCATGCACATCTTGGCAAAATCTTGGATAGCTTATGTTAGCAATTTTGAATTAAATTACTTAATCTTCTATATATTTATTGGAGATTATTGGATATGTTAAACTCTACGTCAAATTTAAGATTTATGAGAAGATTTAGATTACCTTGCTATTGATGTTACATTAAGCAAAGAAATGGATATTAAAAAACTTATATGGATTTAGTCTATGAGGGATAAAATTTTAGATGTTTTGTTAATTGATGCTAAGAATCATGGTAAGATCGTTCTATGAGCAATAATATATTGATCTTATTCATAAGAGTATTAATTTAAAGTAATTTACTTTGTTAGAGTTAATATTAACTTTTTAAGAGAAAAGTTAATTTAGATTTGTCTATTTGAATTGTCAAGAAAAGCATTAATAGTTTGGGCTTGAACTAGAATTATTGATATATTGAAAGGATGATAAAATTCTATGCAAAGGCTTTAAACATAGAAAATAGATTAAGTTTTAAATTTGATATGATATGCTCAAGGCCTAGTAATGACAAGAAAATTTAATAGTTTTGGTCTTATTTTTATTTAAAATATTTGAAGGTTAGATTTTGTTTAAATTCTAATATAAAGTGGTATCCTTATTAGAAATTTATCAAATGAAACTAGAGGATTTGATAAATTTATATCAGAGTATGTAGTGAAGTGTGGTGGTTTAAAATTATTTAAAGCCGGTCAAGAATATTGATTCTTTAACCTGAGGTCATCAGGATTGGGTACCTCCAAAGTTTAAACCTCAAGCATGCTAATTTTGAGGATGAAGTTATTTTAACAAGAGAAGAATGTGAAGCCCAACTATTTTTTGGGCTATCCTGCGTTGAAGTCGACAGAGTTTGCCAACTTCAATTTAAAAACAGAAAAAAAATTCAAAATAGGGGATCTTGTTCCCCTGCTTATCCGAGCGAGAAACTCACCAGAGAACGAGGAGTAGAAGCCATGGTAAAGTCGGAGTCGACCAGTGGAGCATCGTGGATGGGCAGGACTTTCGATTGACCATGCAATCCCCCTCCCGAGATAGAGTTATCCTCTCCGAGCTCTTCTATAAATTTTGCCCCTTATCACCGAGATTCCATCAATCTTCTTCTCTCCTCCGGTGGCCGATCACTCCTGGATAGTCACCGGTAAGTTATCTTCTTCCTCAACCTGCTTTTGGGCAGCATGGGATGGATCTCTTCCATCTTCCTCCTGGTTCTCTATCAATGGTCAGGCCGGCCATGGTTGCACCGACCGACCCCACCTTCACTCTATTTGATCATATTCTAATAGACCACCATCCCCTTCCGACTTGCTAGAGCATAGAAGGCCTATCGAGTAGAGCTGTTAATGGGTCGGGTTCAGGTTGGAACCTAGATATCTAGACCCGGACCCGATTTCAGGTACCGGACCTGAATACCCGACAGGTCCAATTTTAAAGTACCAAACCCGGACCCGAATGGATCCCGGGTATCCAGACCCGAACCCGGACTCAAATATCACCATGGCCCATGGGCTTGTAAGAGTGGAGGATTCTATTCTTCTTTTTTTTCATTCTCTAATAGCAGGAATGATAATGATAAATTTAAAACATAGATAAAATATAAGAAAGATTCCACTACTTGTTTTGATTTTTTTTTTTTTTTTTTTAGCATGACAAAATCATAGTCCAGCTATATAAGATGTTCCAACAATAACCAATCTATAAAGATGTGACAAACCAAATGAGGATACAATTATTTCAAGAAAATGACAATCATAATAGGATTAAAGTATTCTAAGAACCTGCTAACAAGATTATTGAAATAACATAGGATTATAAGAAAGATAATAAAAGATTAGCTAACTATATCATCATGACTTATCAATAAAGTAACAGAAATTAAAATAACAGGAAATAAATCTTAGCAAAATTGAAACTCAATCGCTAAACCTCTAATGCACATGCCACCAAAAAAAATTTGAAATTTAAAATAAATTATATAAAAATATCCTACTGTATTGTGACACTGTTGATCATGATTATTAATAAAAAATAAGAATGAGGTAACATGGTTCTCACCAAGGTAGGTACTGACGTACTATAGCAGGTTTCGGATTAGGAGTAGCAGCAGCCGGCGGGACAGGGGCAGCGGTAGCGATAGCCGGCGAGACAGGGGTAGCGGTAGCCGGTGGGACAGGGGCAGCGACAACCGGTGGGGGAGGTGCAGCCGGCAGTGGCAACCGGCGAGGGAGGAGGCGGGCGAAGAGGGCTCTCGAATAGTCGGCCGTGGGGAGGGAGGGAGGCGGCGTTGGTCGTCGGCCGTGGGTGTGGAGGCGGAGTGCCGGGGGAGAGGCCGAGGCGAAGGCCGTGGGCAGTGGGCGTTGGTGGCTAGCCGGGATAGGGGCAGCGACTAGCCGGGACAGGGGCAGCGGCTGAGCGGCAGCCGGTGGGGGAGGTGCAGCCGGGGGGGAGGTGCAGCCAGCAACGACAATCGACAGGGGAGGAGGCGGGCATAGAGGGCTCTCGAACAGTCCACCGTGGGGGGGAGGGATGCGGCGTTGGCCATCGGCTGTGGGCATGGAAACGGAGCACCGGGGAGAGGCCGGAGGCAGAGGCCGTGGGCAGTGGGCGCTAGCAGCTGGAAGGGAGAACTAAGATCTGAGAAGCAAGGTTTAAGGTTAGGCGTTAGGGCACGATTTTGTTTAGGATTTAATAGTGTAACCTTTGAATGATTTTTAACCATCTGTTTATAATCCAACCTCCCACAATTATATAAATATGTAAATATATATTATATTATTTTATTTAATCAAGTCTTGGGTCAGTCGGGTCTGGATATGTAATATTCATACCCGGATCTATTTAACTATGACTAATTGGATCCGGATCCAGGTCCGGATAAACGGGTCCAGATTGAGATCCAGACCCAGACCCATTAGGTCCAGACTCGTGGGTCTCGGGTCTGGACCCGACCCATTGACAGCTCTGCTATCGGGCCAAACCAGGGAGAGAGCAGAGAAAGGGAAAGAAAGAAGATGAAGAAAGGAAAAAGAAAGAAGAAGAAGAGAAAAAAAGAAAAAAGAAAAAAAGAAAAGGAAAAAAAGAGAAAAAAAAGAGAGGACGAGAGAAAGGGAGAGGGAGAGAGAGGAGAGAGAAGAGGAGAGAGATAGAAGAGAGAGCAAGAGGAGAGATAAAAAGGAGAGAGAAAGAAGAGAGAAGAGGAGAAAAAGAAAGATGAGAGAGAAATGTAAAAGAGAAGATGAGGAGGGAGGAGTGAAAAAAAGAGAAGAGAAAGAGCAAAAATAAATAAATAAATTTTGTGAAATTAATTTAATTGTGCATTAATCAGAAAAGCCTTCATTACTTTTGATAATAAAGGAGTGTCGGTGATCTAGGGTTTGAACCGCATGTTCCTGATAGAATCAATTTTCAATAAGTTATCTCTATCCCTAGTATATTTTACTATATTTGATTTGATTTAAAGATTTAATTATAGTTAATTTATTCAAATGAATACTTTATGCTATGCATAGACATATTTTGATAAAATGATGACTTATATATATACATTTATTTTAAAAATAACTATAATAATTTGTATCGAAAAACATGCTATTGTTAGTTGTTATGCTTTGAAAAATATGTTATTTGTTGGTTATTATGCTATCTAGTTCAACTATGATCATATAAGTTAGGACCTAGTCTCCTTCTAGGTCTTCAATAGGACGATCACTGGTACATGATCGATGGACGGTATGTGTAATCAGGAGCTAGTTTTCTTTTGATTTTAGTCATGCGGGATGATCGCTGGTACATGCTAAGGAAGCATGATTTTATCATGTAATATCGAGCTAGATGTCTTCCGAGTCTCTAGTTGGGCGATCACTAGCACGTGACTGTCGGGCAGTATGTATAGTCAGGATCTAGTCTCTTTCAAAGCTAGTCATGGGCCGATCGTGGCCATGATCAGAGGAACTAGAAAGTGAAGTGTGAGGAGATGACCATCCTTTGTTGTTTGTTTTAGGAAATGTATTGTTGCCAATTGTACTTTATAAAAATTTCATGTGGTGCTTTATGAAAAATTTATTTTGATTGATTTGACCTATTTTATCAGCTTATGTTCTATAAATAAATATTAAATTTTATATTTTGTAAACTAAAGGTTATGACAACTTACTAGGCTCGTGTAGCTCATTATATTTGTCTTCCTTTTCGGGTGTTACGAAAAAATTGGGGCTTGGAGTTATGCTGTAAGAAGCTTAGGATTTGGAGGAAGTTTTGATGCATTTGGCTGATTCCAGTAATTGAAGGATATGAAAGTTTAAAGCTATGCCTTATACATTAGATGCGATTAAATCCTAAAGATATGCAGTCATCTGTCGTACGCTTGGCTCGCGCATCGAATCGGGGTGTGGCAATTATGCTTCGTCTCTGGCTTATTGTATCAGCTAAAAGACAAATCTTGTGGCCAATTTTGGTCGGTGTTGACCCGCTTCAACATTGCAACCGTGCAAATCATAATGGACGGGCAAGAGCTCCGATGGGATCCACGTGGCATTTAAAGCTTGTGACATGGTTGGCTCCGAAAGTGACTCGAGATTCCGGATCCAGAAGCACGACCTCCGCCGTTGCCCATCCAAATCGGAAGGAGAAAGTGGAAAGCCTTCGAGAGCTGCGGACCGTTTCGCACGAGATATTATTAAATGAAACGGGTCAAATTCCACAATGGGCACCCTCAATTTAATCTTGAATTATTTTATATTTAAATACAGGGTAACGTTATCGGCTATGTTTTATTGACCGGCCCATCTAATAATTAGACGTTTCACAAATTCCTCATTCCTTCTTCATTCCAAACTCAAGATTTTTTTTTTAAAAAAAATTTATTATTATTATTATTATTTTTATGTTTTTGGGGTGAGAACTTAGCGTCTCGGTCGTTCCATTCATTTATATATAGAAAACGGTCGGTGTGGACTTACTATCAGGCATTTAGTAGAACATCAGACTTGAATGTGCTTGTATGACTTTTAGGTAGAGATTGTTTGGAAAACTTGATTCCACATCCTTCTCAATTGCTTGCTTTCAACAGCTATGTTAAAGTAGGACAATAATCTCCCGACCCTGTTAAAGCTCATCCAATGCCGGCCATGTCCTGAGACAAAAGAAATACATACAATCTAGAAAACTAAAAATTTTTAGCTGCTTGAAGAAGAGATGGACATTTCGATGATTGGCTATCATTTCATCAAATTAATTAACAAATTATCCCAATAACTAGTATTTTGAAATCAAATTATTTAATTTAGTTCTTCTCTCTCTACTAAGATGTAGACCCATTTGTTGGTTTCGTTGTCAATGAGACCGACGTAGGTTTCATCGTGGGTCGTCGTGACTATCGTAATCATAAATGCCTAAAGCATAGGTCCAAATTTTCTGCTAGGAAGATGTCACTTTCGAATTTCGATTTCATAATTACTTTGAAAATTTGGGACGTACGTGTTCGTCGTATCCCAATCAAATGGAATCTGCACAAAGAATGGGACGGCCGTAAGTCGGCTAAAAGATCCAAACTGATTTTAAAAAATCACTAAAAGATCCAAACTAAGGTGCACTGTACCAAAAAAGATCCTGCAATTATCCCAATAGCAATTGGATCGGACTTTGGAGGTGCTGATGATCATACTGCATCCGTTGTTTGGATTAATGTGGATATAATTTTATGTCTGCTTCACGAACTCTTTTTTTTTTTTTTTTGGTTTTTGGTTGGATGCTTTAGATTGTATTTACCCTAGTATTACTTAATGTTGCTGCTTTTTTTTTTTTTTGATAGAAAAAAAAAGGGTAAGGGAGTTTTATCCCGGTGCAGCGCCCCATTCTAACCCCCAGCCCGCTAGGTCTTTATTCGATACATGCCACAATTTCTGCGTACCTTCCCCACCCTCCGGTACGACGTTGGAGTATCAACCGGTCCACCTTCCAATCACGTGCACCCAAAAATTTCAGAATTTTAATCGAATCATCCACGGGATCATTCCTCGGGTTGCCGCAATTTCTGCGTACCTTCCTCACCCTCCGGTACGAT
Source organism: Areca catechu (assembly GCA_021397845.1). Classification (NCBI taxonomy): domain Eukaryota; kingdom Viridiplantae; phylum Streptophyta; class Magnoliopsida; order Arecales; family Arecaceae; genus Areca; species Areca catechu. The sequence goes on along the minus strand of CM038049.1, from coordinate 14,975,060 downwards.
GTTGGAGTATCAGCCGGTCCACCTTCCAGTCACGTGCACCAAAAAATTCTAGAATTTTAATCGAATCACCCACGGGATCATTCATCGAACCCGTGACTAGGCAAAGGAGAAGCCAAGCCTTTACCAACCGCACTATCCCGTAGAGGTAATGTTGCTGGCTCGCTGCTTTCAAAAAAAAAAAAAAAAAAAATAGATAGGGCCAGAAGTCTAGAAATATAATTAGAAATTAAAGCTGCTAGGAACTTTATAGTGGCTGGTTAGTTCAACAGGAATTCCAGGTGGTAATAGAATTTTTAAATAATGTCCTGGCCTATTTTTGACGCCCATCATTTGGTTAGGTTTCTTACATATGGTGTGGAGGCATGGAACCTTATCCAGCAGCCCAGTCCAAGAAAGCCAGGCCCAAAAATCAAAAAAAAAAAAAAAAGAAGCAGCAAGCCGGCCCAGGAGTTCGGCCCGGCCTGGACCCATGGGCACGGCCCGGTGCACGGGCGCTGGGACGAGGCCTAGCCAGGCACGTGGGCACGTGGCCCGATGCACGGGCGCGCGCGGAGCGCGAAACAGGCCCACGCGCAGGCGCGCGTGGGCGAGTGGGCTCAGCCCAACTCGGAGCGGCAGCAGCTCTAGGTGTTTCTCCCCATTCCCACTGGTTTCCCCAGTGGTTTCTCACGGTCCACGAGGTTTCTCGTTGATCCGGACCGTTCAATCGCTTGATCGAATGACTGAGATTCAATCCGACCTGTTTGGACTTGATATGGCACTATTTTTGATGCGATCTGGGCTCTTAATCTATGATCGGACGGCTGGAGATGGTCCCTAGATGTTTTGGTCTTCTACGGTGACCAGAAGTCGCGTTTTCTCCTATTTTTGCGCTCTTTATATTAAAGGGCAACAGAGAGCCGCCGAGGCCTGCCTGCAAAGACATAGAGAGCACGACATAAGCCCTGAAGACCTTTTCCAAGAGAGAAAAGGCAAAGAAAGAGAGAGAGGGAAAGAGAGAAACTGTATGGAGGCAAGAGATCTTCCATCAAAAATTATTTCCCGGTGAGATATTTTTTGGAGTTTTTTTTGTTGTTTTCTTCTTTTCTTCTTCCTGTTTGAGGGCTAGGGTGAGCATCCTTAAAACTTCCTGTAAATCTTTTATATAGTGAAGATTTGATCTTGTGCGGTCGTGGACGTAGGAGCAAGAGTCTCCAAATCACGTAATCTCCAGTGTTGTACTTGTTGCAGTGATTTATTTTGTTAGGTTTTCCTTTCTTTTCTATGAATTTTGTATTCCACTACGATCCGTTCCCAACAACTGGTATCAGAGCTTCAAGTTTCAGTGGGAGCAATGGCAGGAGACGAAAGAAAAGTTAAAATCGACAGGTTTGATGAAAAAGACTTCGACTTCTAGAAGATATAGATAGAGGATTATTTGTATCAGAAGAAGCTTCATCAACCACTGTTGGGTATAAAACCTGTCGATACGTGGCAAAATGATTGGGATTTACTAGACCGCCAGGCTTTGAAAATTATTCGACTAACATTGGCCAAGAATGTCGTGTTCAACGTCCTGGAGGAGAAGACGACAGCAGGTTTGATGAAGGCTCTGTGCAACATGTATAAGAAGCCCTCAGCCTCTAACAAAGTTTATCTTATGCGTCGTTTGTTCAATCTGAAGATGAGCAAAAGTACGTCTATCATGGATCACATCAATGAGTTCAGTTTGATTACCAGTTAGTTAAGTTCTGTCGACATCAGTTTTGAAGATGAAGTCCGTTCTTTGATCCTCTTATCATCTTTGCCCGGGAGCTAGGATGCACCTATAACAGCTGTTAGCAGTTCCTACGAATCAAATAAGTTAAAATTTCAAGAGGTCCGGAACATGATTCTCAGTGAAGATATTAGGAGAAAAGAAGCCAGTGGGAGCTCTGGATCTGCTTTGACGATTCAAGTAGGCAGAGGGAGGACAGCACAGTGTAGCAACAACCGCGGGAGATCCAAATCCAAGTAGAGGAGCCAATCAAGACCTAGGGGTGATGGCTGTTGGCACTGCGGTAAGAAGGGGCACACTAGAAAAAATTGCTGGGCGAGGAAGAACAAAGGATAGAAGGAAGGGTCAGTCAATACAGTGACCGAGAATATTGAAGAGGCTTTGTTTCTCAGTATGGACAGTCCGATGGAGTTATGGATCATAAACTCCGGTGCTTCATTTCACTCTACCTCACATATGGAATGCATGAGAAATTTTATAGCCGGTAATTTTGGAAAGGTTTATCTGGCAGATGATGAGCCTTTGGACATCGTGGGGAAATGTGATATTCATATCAAGATGCCGAATCAGTCAGTATAGAAGCTGAAGAATGTCAGACATATCCCAGGATTAAAGAGAAACTTGATCTCAGTCGGGCAACTGGACTTGGAGGGTTACGTCATAACTTTTGTTAGCGGCTCCTGGAAGATCGTCAAGGGTGCTATGGTGATAGCACATGAAAGCAAGTTGGGCACCCTCTACATGACTAGTAACATAAAAGACATAGTGGCTTTGGCACAGGCAGACTCGGAGTTGTGGCATTACCGTCTGGGTCACATGGGACAAAAAGGAATGCAAGTATTACAGAAGAAGGACAAGCTAGCTGGTCTGAAGATGACGGATGTTGGTTTCTACGAGCATTGTATTCTTGGAAAGTAAAAGAGAGTCAGCTTCATCAAGACAAGCAAAGCACCAAGATCGAAAAAGCTGGTGCTAGTTCATACCGATGTGTGGGGTCCCTCTCCGGTGGCATCTCTTAGAGGCTCAAATTATTATGTGACATTTATCGACGATTCTACTAGGAAGGTATGGATTTATTTTCTGTAGAATAAATCTAATATATTTGGCACTTTCAGGAAGTGAAAAAGCTTAGTAAAAAATGAGTCTGGACAGAAAATCAAGTGCCTAAGGTCAGATAATGAAGGTGAATACAGTAGTACTGAGTTCAAGGAGTTTTGCGCAACTAATGGGATCAAGATGGAGAAGACTATCCCGAGTACACTACAACAAAACGGGATAGCTGAGCGCATGAATCGTACCCTGAACCAGAGAGCGAGGAGCATGAGGCTCCATGCTGGATTGTCCACGATGTTTTGGGCTGAGGCAATTAGCACTGCTACCTACCTGATTAATAGAGGTCCCTCCATCCCTCTTGATTGCAAGATCCTTGAAGAAGAGTGGACGGGTAAATTAGCAAACTTATCTCACCTGAAGGTCTTCGGCTGTGTCTCCTATGTGTATATCAATGCTGAGAAGAGAGATAAGCTAGATTCAAAGTCGAAGAAGTGCTTCTTCATTGGTTATGGCACTGATGATTTTGGTTATAAGTTCTGGAGCAAGAAGGACGGAAAAATCATCAGGAGCAAGGACGTGGTGTTCAATGAGAGAAGCCTGTACGAGGACCAAGATGTTCCAAATAGAGAAGAAAAGGTAGTCAAGGAGAAAGAGCAAGTAAAGTTGGAAGAAATCACTGAGGAGGACATTGTCGAAGGAGCAAGAGTTCCTAAGCCTGAGCCAGTGACACCTCAATTGAGAAGATCTGCAAGGACCCCGAAACCATGTGTAAAGTACTCACCCTCGTTACACTACCTGCTATTGATAGATGGAGGGGAGCCAGAGTGCTTTGATAAAGCCATGGAGAGCGAATATTTGGTCAAGTGGGAGTTGGTGATGAAGGATAAGATGCAGTTTTTGATAAAGAACAAGACGTGGGAGCTCATCACACTACCGGATGGAAAGAAAGTAGTGCATAACAAATGGTTCTACAAGGTCAAAGAGGAACTCGATGGCAATAAGAGGTACAAGACAAGGCTGGTCATGAAAGGATTCTAACAGAAAGAGGGTATAGATTATACCGAGATTTTTTCTCCTATGTCAAGCTCTCTACGATTCAAGTTGTTAAGAGCATTGTAGCTGTGGAGGACTTATCCTAGAGCAATTGGATGTTATTACTGCCTTTCTACACGGTGAGATAGATGAAGACATTTACATGCAGTAGCCTGTTGGCTTCGAGGTCCCTGAAAAAGAAGATAAAGTATGCAAGCTGAGAAAAAGCTAGTATGGTTTAAAGCAAGCCCCCAGGTTATGGTACAAGAAGTTCGATGGATTCATGATCAACAATGATTTTGTTAGATGCCAGGAGGATCATTGCTGTTATTTTAAGATACTCGAAGACAGTTTCATGATATTACTCTTGTATGTTGATGATATGTTGATTGCTGGGCCAGACATGCAGGAGATTGAAAGATGGAAGCGAGAGCTGTCTAGAGAATTTGCAATGAAGAACATGGGTGCAGCAAAGCAGATACTTGGGTTAAGGATCGAAAGAGACAAAACGGTGGGCACACTGAATTTGATTCAAAGTAGCTATATTAAAAAGGTGTTGGACAGACTTGACATGTCAGATGCAAAGCCGGTGAAGACACCTTTGGCTACACATTTCAAGCTTTCGAAGGAACAGTCACCCAAGGTAGATGATGAGCTGAAGACAATGGCCAAGGTTCCGTATGCTTCAGCCATTGGCAGCTTGATATATGCGATGGTTTGCACGAGGCCAGACATTACACATGCGGTGGGAGCTATGAGCAGGTACATGGCAAATCCGGGCAAGCAACATTGGGAAGCTGTCAAGTGGATTCTACGATATCTTAAAGGTACCAAGGATGTCGGCCTATGCAATAGGAGGGGGAGTTTGACTTTACAGGGATATGTGGATTCAGACCTGGATGGCGATGCTGACACGAGGAGCACGACTGGGTATGTGTATACCATTGGCAGGACAGCAGTGAGGTGAATCTCGTAACTGCAGAAGATCGTGGCTCTTTCCACCACCGAGGCAGAGTATGTGGCAATCACTGAAACTAGCAAGGAGATGATCTGGCTGCAAAATTTGCTGAAGGAACTTGGTAGAGAGCAGAGCTACAGTATACTATTATGTGACAGTCAAAGTGCTATTCATCTGACGAAAAATCCGATGTTCCATGCGAGATGAAATATATACAACTGAGGTATCATTTCATCAGGGTATTGCTTGAAGATGGATGTCTGTCATTGGAAAAAATTCAGAGCTCAAATAATATAGTTGATATGCTGACAAATGTGGTTACTGCAGAGAAATTGGGACTGTGTATCACTTCAATTGGCCTCTGGAGCTAGTTGATTGGAGGTGCCGCACAAGATACTAACTTTTGTTTTGGAAGTTTTATTTTGTTTTTCAGGTGGATGCTGATATGGTGTCTAAGTCTCCAAGTGGGAGAATTGTTGAGGCGTGGAGCCTTATCCAACAGCCCAGCCTAAGAAAACAAAGCCCAAAAACCAAAAAAAAAAGAAAAGAAGCAGCAGGCCGGCCTAGGAGTTCGGCCCGGCCCAAACCCATGAGTGCAGCCCAGAGAGGGTGCGAGGCCCAGCGCGGGAGCGCGCGGCCCGGCCTGGCACGCGGAGCGCGGCCCAGGCCCACATGCAGGCGTGCGCATGGGCTCAGCCCAGCTCGGAGTGGCAGCGGCTCTGGGCGTTTCCCCCAGTTTCCCACTGGTTTTTCCAATGGTTTCTCTCGGTCCACCACAGTCCACGGGGTTTCTCATTGATCCTGACCATCCAATCGCCTGATCGGATGACTGAGATTCGATCCGACCTGTTTAGGCTTGATCTGGCACTATTTTTGGCATGATTTAGGCTCTTGATCTATGATCGGATGGCTGGAGATGGTCACTGAATGTTTTGGTCTTCAACAGTGACCAGGAGTCGCGTTTTCTCTTGTTTTCGGGCTTTTTATATTAAAGGGCAATAGAGAGCTGCCGATGCCTGCCTGCAGAGACATAGAGAGCGTGACAGAAGCCCTGAAGACCTTTTCCAAGAGAGAAAAAGGCAGAGAAAGAGAGAGGAAAAGAGAGAAAACTGTAGGGAGGTAAGAGATCTTCCACCAAAATTTATTTCCGGGTGAGAGATATTTTTTGGAATTTTTTTTTTGTTTTCTTCTTTTTTTCCTCCTGTTTGAGAGCTCGGGTGAGCATCCTTAAAACTTCCAGTAAATCTTTTCTATAATGAAGATTTGATCTTGTGCGGCCGTGGACGTAGGAGCAGGAGTCTCCAAACCACGTAATCCCCTATATTATACTTATTGTAGTGATTTATTTTGCCAGGTTTTCTTTTCTTTTCTGTAAATTTTATATTTCACTGTGATCCGTTCCCAACATATGGTCCCATGATGCTATTTGGGGATTTCAGGATTCAAAGTTGAATTATTTGTTTTAGATTTTTTTTTTCTAAAAAGGAAAAAAGTTGAATTGCTTGAGAGTGGTGGTTGAGACATCCGAGCATCTTGGTGAAGGAAAAGTATATATTACCACTAAATTGGTAGCACGGTTGGTGGGTGCTCATGCTCACGTCTCTCCTATCACGGGTTCAAGGCGTGATCTATGCGGTGACTCTATTAAATCTCAGAATTTTTTCTGGGGCATGTGACTAGGGACAGGAGGAAGCATTCTACTCTGGCAGCTTGGTGGGAGTATTGCGAGACAGGAGGAAGCATTCTACTCTGGCAGCTTGGTGGGAGTATTGCGAAAAAATAATCGAACATTGCTTGGCGGGGCAGTAGACAGGAGGAAGCATTCTACTCTGGCAGCTTGGTGGGAGTATTGCGAAAAAATAATCGAACATTGCTTGGCGGGGCAGGGGACAGGAGGAAGCATTCTACTCTGGCAGCTTGGTGGGAGTATTGCGAAAAAATAATCGAATATTGCTTGGCGGGGCAGGGGACAGGAGGAAGCATTCTACTCTGGCAGCTTGGTGGGAGTATTGCGAAAAAATAATCGAACATTGCTTGACGGGGCAGGGACCCAGTCGGGGCGGCTATAGCGGCGATTTTCCTTCCCCCATCTTTTTTTTTTCAACAAAAAAAAAAGAAGGAAAAGTATATATTTAGTATTGATCAAACCATAAAATATTTTACAGAAGATTTCATCCTGTACTCTCCCAAATATTTCTTCGTACCTCTTGGATTCTTTAGAGATTAATATGCAAATATGTAGCGTTCTGTGTAGGGTTCAGGAGTAGCAACTTATCAATTAGTTTAATGATCTTTTGGTTCTTTTTCGCAAGGTTGACGCCTTTTATTTACCAAGCCACCCCACACAGCCCAGCCTGGGTGACCACCTCACGCAACCGGGCTCGGCCCCAGGTACTTTGTGGCCATCGAATGTTATTGAAACCTGTTACGAAGTACCTCAAATATCCTGGATTATGCCATGGATAAAAGGATGGTATGTTCTATTGAATGACCAACACCAGCCTTATCTACGTGGGATTGAGTCTCAGAGTTTATTTTTGTTTGGACTCTTAGTTTATTTGTTTGGTTTAAACAATGAGTCTTGAGTTAGTCTAGTTTTAGTTAAAGTCTTGGTGTTTCCATCATATATGCCAGTAGAAGACTTTGATATAAAAATAATAAAAAAAAATCCATCAACGTTGTGTGGATTGCAGCAACGTTTTTTGTTCTTCCCGTCCTCCAAAATTCGTGTGCGTGGATTTTGGGTTCTACAATCTTGGTATCAGAGCCAGGTTGTGCCCGTGGTTCACCGTGCATCCGTCTCCAAACCTTGCTGTTGTTTGGAGAGTCTTGGAGAACGTGAGAGGAAGACCGTGTGCAGCGGAGAAGATCAAAGGAATTCCATAACCAGCGATCATGGCTGATCTTCATGTTGTTGGTGGCATCAAGAAGCTTAACAATCAGAACTACAACTCCTGGTCAACCTGCATGATTTCGCATATGCAAGGTCAGGATTTGTGGGAGGTTGTAAACGGCAATGAAACACGGCAACCTGATGAAGATACGAACGGGACGCTGCGGAAGTGGAAGATCAAGGCGGGTAAGGCGATGTTTGTCTTGAAGACGATGGTCGAAGAAGACGTGCTGGACCATATCCGTGAGTTGAAGACCCCCAACGAAGCTTGGAATACTCTTGCTGCATTGTTCTCCAAGAAGAATGATACCAGGCTTCAACTTCTGGAGAGCGAACTACTGTCGGTGGCGCAGCGAGATCAGACGATCGCCCAGTATTTCCACAAGGTGAAATCCTTGTGTCGAGAGATTTCCGAGTTGGATCCAGAAGCTCCAATTGGCGATACCAGGATGAAGCGAATCATCATCCACGGTTTGAAGTCTGAATTTAGGAGCTTTGTTGCTGCTATACAGGGATGGCAAAATCAGCCATCGCTTGTGGAGTTTGAAAATCTGTTAGCCGGCCAAGAAGCCTTAGCCAAGCAGATGAGAGGAGTCTCGTTAAAAGGTGAAGAAGAGGCACTCTATGCCAATAGAGGCAGGAAGAACTCTAAGCAGCATGTTGTTAAAGGATCTAAGAAGAAGGATGATGAGGTGGAGAATCATCAGGACGAAGGAAACTCTTGTGCAGGGGGCAGATCAAGAAACTCTGGCAATGGTAAAAGGTTTGAAGGAAAATGCTACAATTGCAAGAAGAAAGGTCATATGGCAAAGGATTGTTGGTTCAAGAAGAAGGAGGTCGAAAGCAATGTTGCAACCTCAAAAATCGAAGATGAATGGGATACTGAGGCACTTTTCGCTACAGCCGAGGTTGAGCAAGCCTTCACGGTAACAACTGTCACCGAAGTTGATTATGAAAATGACTGAATTGTTGATTCAGGGTGTTCAAATCACATGACCGGTGACAAGGAGAAGCTAAAGAATCTGTCTGAATATAAGGGAAGCCGGGTGGTGGTGACAGCAAATAATTCAAAGCTACCGATTGCTCACACTGGCAATACAACAGTTGCTCTTCCTTGCAATAATAGTGAGGTGCCGCTCCATAATGTCTACCATGTTCCAGGGATGAAAAAGAATCTTCTCTCTGTGGCACAGTTGACATCTTCTGGCCATGTTGTTGTGTTTGGCCCACAAGATGTCAAGGTGTATCGGGATCTTCAGATTGTCCAAGAACCAGTGATGAAGGGGCGGAAATTGGATTCAGTTTATGTGATGTCTGCCCAAACCGCCTATGTAGACAAAACCCGGAAAAATGAAACAGCTGATCTTTGGCATATGCGACTGGGACATGTCAGCTACTCCAAGCTCAATGTGATGATGAAGAAGGCGATGCTGAGGGGCCTTCCACAGCTTGAAGTAAGGACTGATACAGTTTGTGCTGGATGCCAATATGGAAAAGCACATCAGCTGCCTTATGAGGTGTCCAATTTTCAAGCAAAGGAGCCCCTACAACTGATTCATTCGGATGTGTTTGGACCAGTCAAGCAGGCTTCCATCAGTGGAATGAAATACTTTGGTGACCTTTATTGATGACTTCTCGAGGTATGTTTGGATTTATTGCATGAAGGAGAAGTCTGAAACCTTCTCAAAGTTTCGAGAGTTCAAGGAAACTGCAGAAGCGAAAACTGGAAGAACTGTCCACTGTTTACGGACAGATAACGGGGGAGAGTATACCTCAAAGGAGTTCTTGGATTTTCTTCAGAAGTGCAAAATTCGCCATCAGTTCACTTGCACCAATACTCCACAACAAAACGGCGTATCAGAAAGGAAGAACAGACATCTAGCTGAAATATGTCGAAGCTTGCTTCATGCGAAGAATGTACCGGGTCGATTTTGGGCTGAAGCAATGAAGACAACAGTCTTTGTGATCAACCGGTTGCCTCAAAAAAGGTTATCCTTTCTTTCACCCTTTGAAAAATTATGGAATTCAAAACCTGCAGTAGGACATTTTCGCGTTTTTGGATCTGTGTGCTATGTGTTTGTACCTGACCATCTACGCAGCAAAATGGAGAAGAAGGCTATCAGATGTGTTTTTGTAGGTTATGATAGTCAAAGAAAAGGGTGGCGGTGCTGTGATCCAGTTACAGGAAGATGCTACACATCGCGGAACGTGGTATTTGATGAGGCATCTTCATGGTGGTCTGCGGACAAGAAGGAACTGCCAAGTTCGGATGTCTACAAAGAAGATCTGGAACCCTCACATGTTCAGCTTAGTTCACAGCAATTTGAAGTTGCAGAAAGCAGCGGTAATGGCGAGGAAAGAGCTGTTCAACATCCATGGCAGACAAGTGTTTATCAGAGAGTAGAAGAGGAGGACGAGCCATTACAGCAAGATATGCCGACTGCACTTAGAAGATCAACCAGGATTAGAAAAACAAATCCTAAATATGCTAATGCTGCATTAGTGGAGGATCTGGATACAAGGAAACCAGAGACATTTGAAGAGGCTTCACAGCACTCGGAATGGTTCAACGCAATGAAGGAAGAGATTGCTGCACTTGGCCGAAATCAGACCTGGGAGCTGATGGCCAAGCCAAAGGATGTGATGCCCATCTCATGCAAGTGGGTGTACAAAATCAAGCACCGTGCTGATGGATCGATTGAGAGATACAAAGCTCGTCTTGTAGTTCGAGGGTTCTCCCAACAGTACGGGTTAGATTATGATGAGACCTTTAGTCCTGTTGCAAAGCTCACAACAGTAAGAGTTCTCCTGGCTTTGGCAGCAAGCAGAGGGTGGAATTTATGGCAAATGGATGTAAGAAATGCTTTCTTACATGGAGAGCTAGACCGGGAAATTTACATGGAACAACCGCTGGGATTTCAGAGTTCTGAGCACCCTGAATATGTATGCAAACTTCGGAAGGCACTCTATGGTTTAAAGCAGGCGCCGAGGGCCTGGTACGGGAAGATTGCTGAATTTCTTATTCATTCTGGATACCAGGTAACTTCTGCAGACTCAAGCCTGTTTGTCAAAGCTAGTGAAGGGAAAATAGCTGCCGTATTAGTGTATGTGGATGATCTAATTATCACCGGAGATTTTGAGGAGGAAATTATTCGAACCAAGGAAAACCTGTCGATCCGTTTTCAGATGAAAGAACTAGGATGACTAAAGCGTTTCTTCGGTTTAGAAGTTGATCACTCTGATGAAGGGCTATTTCTACATCAAAGAAAGTACTCCGAGGATTTGTTGAAGAAATTTGGGATGCTCAGTTGCAAACCGAGCACAACACCAATGGAACCTAATGCGAAAATCTACTTTCAGGAAGGCAAAAGTCTGACAGATATCACTATGTATCGGTAACTGATGGGCAGTCTTATTTACCTCAGTGTTACTAGGCCGGATATTTCATTTGCTGTTGGGGTGATGAGCCGATTCATGCACAATCCAACAAACCTTCATCTGGAAGCAGCTCGGCGAATCTTGAGGTACGTGAAAGGAACGCTCGGTCATGGCATCATGTACACAAAGAACAACAGTTGCAAATTAGAAGGTTATTGTGATGCTGACTACGCAGGTGATCTTGATACTCGGCGGTCAACTACTGGATATGTGTTTAAGCTTGGATCTGGAGCAGTTTCATGGTGCAGTAAGAGACAGCCCACTGTCTCTTTGTCAACCACAGAAGCTGAATACCGAGCTGCTGCAATGGCATCTCAAGAAATTGCCTGGCTAAGGCAATTGCTGAAAGATCTGTTTCAGTTGGAAGAAGGTGGAGTTCTCTTACATTGTGACAATCTGTCTACAATAAAGCTGGCAGAAAATCCAGTTTTTCATGCTAGGACAAAGCATGTGGAAGTTCATTATCACTTCATAAGAGAAAAGGTGCTGCAGGGGGAGGTTGAGTTGAAATATGTTCGAACGGAAGACCAAGCTGCAGACTTGTTTACCAAGAGCTTGTGTGGCAACAAAGTTGAAGATCATTGTCGTCAACTCGGTGTAGTAAAGAGATGAAGTGCTGGCGTTGAGGGGGAGTATTGAATGACCAACACCAGCCCTATCTACGTGGGATTGAGTCTCAGAGTTTATTTTTGTTTGGACTCTTAGTTTATTTGTTTGGTTTAAACAATGAGTCTTGAGTTAGTCTAGTTTTAGTTAAAGTCTTGGTGTTTCCATCATATATGCCAGTAGAAGACTTTGATATAAAAATAATAAAAAAAAATCCATCAACGTTGTGTGGATTGCAGCAACGTTTTTTGTTCTTCCCGTCCTCCAAAATTCGTGTGCGTGGATTTTGGGTTCTACATGTTCTTTGTCTCTTGAACATGGATTCTTACGAACTCAAAATCCTATTCACACGAAGGCTCGTATATCCGTCAACCTTCGTACCTTACTGTTAGATCGATTCACTTTTGCATGGAATATCCTCATTTTCTAAAGTTTAGAATCCAAAACCTTTACTTATCTCAAAACTCTCCAAACTACCCAGACAAGGCTTCCATATGTATTTCACAAAGATCTTGTTAAATTCGAGGTATCGAGATGTCCATCTCTCTCCACGTAATTGGTTCTAGAGTTTTGAATATCCTATCGTCCGAATCATGAAAAAAACTATCAACAACGATGAAATTACTAAAAATCCCATTCTTGTTTATAATCCTCAAGAACAGATCGCAGCAATAATTTTATAACAATGTAATTATGGTTCGACATTCTTGGAATTATCTGTTCTGCTCAGCTCTTCCATATAAAGTTTGCAGATTTCAAGAATCTTCAATAAATAATTTTTTTCATACTTACAATTTTATATTTATTTCAGATCAATGACTTGAGCATCAAAATATATGTATCGGAGCCTTTCCTGGCTGTGGATATTTTTGCAAGTCAATTCAGCTGTAATTCTAGCCGGCCAATCTTCTTTCTGACTTTAGAGTCAATGTCTTACCGCAATAAAATTAATTTTATAATTATTTTTTATATCAAATAAAAAAATAAATAAAAAGAAGCAAGTGCTCGGATACCACCAACTGCCATTAGTTCCCGTACCGTATAATTGCAGGAGTCTCCCCTTTATTTACGTGGAATGAACCTTGGTATTCACGAATCGAATAAACATATATTCAGATTCTATTTTTTTAAAAATAGAATAAAGACAGTACCTTGTCTTTCCCTGCATTATTATTTCACCTTATAGCGATGGAGGATCTTGACGGCGACCTTATACGAAAGTAAGAATCAAACTTTGACTTTACAGTTGCTTTGAAAATTTTAAATTTCTTATTTACCAAAACAATAAAGTTAGAAATTCTTGAGATCCGCATCCAGATGTAGTGTACAAGAAAAGATCCGGCAACTATCTCATTGATGGTATTCTTCATTCTTCTTTCTTTCTTTCTTTCTTTTTTTTTTTTTTTTTTTTAATATATAAAGATAATATTTGGATGGCAAAAAATTATTCTAAAAATAAGAATAGCTATTTTCCAGGAATGGTTTATTCTTCTTATTATTCCAGATTTCTGTTTGGTTCGAAATCTGGTATTCAACTTTATTTTTGTATAATTAATACAGTATTATTCCAAATTATGTTTAGATGACATAAAAATAAGTCTGTATTTCATTAGGAATAAATGTAGATTTTCTTGAAATTCCAAAAATACTCCTAACCATATGATAAGGTAAAATCTATTATCAAATATTTTTTTAATTTTATAATTACCTAAATAATAAAAATTGCTTTATCAATTTATGAATTATAGAATTAATAATTTATTTAATAATTTATTATGATGATCTAGTATAATTTTGCATGGTATGTATATACATTAGTAAAGATAGCAGGAAAAAGCAAATTACACCGTTACAAATAAAGTTATCAAATCTTATTATAATATATTCAAATTTTGTTTATGTTATGTACATATATTACTAACATGTTAAAGTGACATAAAACATGATTATAGCATTACGATTTTGCTACAGAGATTGTTAAAGTATCACAGCATTCGATATATAAAAAATATACCATTCGATATTTGGAAGAATCCCTGGTACAAGAAATATTTGATTCCTGATAATTTAAATTACATTACGTGAGAAAAACTGATATACCATTCAGATAGCATACAACTCAAATAAAATAGGAACGAAGCCAAGCCAGATATGTAAATTTCAAGAAACATAAATATTTTATTAGTAATTTAAATTATCATCAGATATCCATACAAGATGTATACCTGTTACAAAAATATGAAAAAAGAAAATATGTGCCCAGACAATATCACAACGAAACAGATTTCCCAAAAACCAATAAAAAAATTACAAATGACTTAGAAACTGGAATATGTTTCAGGCATTGCACTTCAATCCTTGACCATTAGGATCAAATCGTAGTAGTATAGTTGAGAAAACTGCTCTCTGGACCATTTTGAATCATTATAGCCCCTGCAAGAAAACTAAAACATTTTGCTATAACAATAAACTGTAATTCTACTCCTGCCTCCCAGCAATGCTCAATCAACAGGCAGCCCATCATCATTGCCAAAACTAATGCAGAAAATCCCAAATAATGCATACAAATATACCTCATCATACAAGATGAAGAAACTGTGTAAGAAAACTTAGAAAACATTTACAATAGCCGAAAATACAGATGCATATATTTTAAAAGCACTTATTATAAGTCAACGTTGGTACTATACAACAGTAAATTGAGGATGTAATAAGCAACACTATTATAGAGAACTCAACAGCGGATAGAAAAAAAGCTAACCCAAACATGTATATATTTTGATACAACAATAACAACAAGCTTAGATAAAAAACAATCACTGAGACGGACAATAACGCAGCACCGTGGTATTACATTCTATCCTCATAAAGATGAATTGATCAACCAAAAGTTAAATTGAAAATATACATACACTTCACAAAGTATGGGCAGCATCTAAATAAGTAAGGTTGTCCCAGTTACAACATACAAATATTTTGGAAGTATAAAATATTATTTGTTTGTCTACCGGCAAACAGCCAATGATTATGAAATAAAGCTATGCAATTAAGAAGGAAGAAAAAAATATGGGCTGCCCCCATTATAAACAATTATATCCGCTGCCATAATTAGAAATCTAGCTTAGCACATTTATGTAGTAACATAAGAGAGCTTGATATACTGAACATAACTTATAAAATAGGAGGACCACATACATATCATCAAATCTCAGTTCAAGTAAATATATATAAAATCTGCATTTAGAATCACAGCAATAGAGCATCCAAAGCAGAAAGCCATTTGAAATCTCAGTTAATTAAGGATCTCTAAAAAAGGGTACTTAAGGATACCTGTTGCCTCTTTAGATCACTACTAGGTATCCAGAGTCCACGAAGATTGCCAAGCAACAAAACCCACCTGGCTCATTTAAAATAAGCCATGACAAGTACTTCACCAACTAACCATATCTGTTACCCAACATCTACCTGATTTTTTTCCAAAATCCACCGGAGCATCATTTACCCAGCTCCCTTGCATCCACAAACAATGATTGATTTCTGATTTATAATGGGTCAGACTCCAATATTTTAAGAATGGACATGTTAATAGGATAAATACCCAAACAACCCAAACAAAACTATGAAATTTGGAAATACTGTGCAATAGATGATGATAAGTTTTTCCAAAACATGACTCTATTAGTTACAACAGAAGCAAGCTCGGAAGCAGGATGTATCAAGCAGATTACAGGGGCAACAACATTGTATTATAATTAGTTCGAACAATCAATTTTTTAAAACCAAACATAAGAATAACCAAAGACATGTCACACAGGTTGATCTGACTTTTCTCGAGCCATCACTTAAGCCAATCATACACTCAAAAATCCAATCTAAGGAAACACTTTCAAGATTTATGCACAAGAATCCAAACAACTAAAAAACAAAAAAATATCAAATTCCACCCAAATCAATCCATCTAAACTTGAGAAGGGAACATCGAGCTGTTAATTGAAACATCAGGCTTTTATGTGAAAAACCTTTCAAAGAAGGAAAAAACTATGGGTACCAAGCAGGAATCCACTAATCAATGAATTGAAGAATACAAGAGATCCATAAAAAGAAAAATTTCAATGGCACAAGAAAACCTCTATAAGCAAAGCATCAACAAGCTTCCATATCATTGGCAACACATTAAGGGCTGTCAACAAATATAGCATAGCATATACTACGGCTGCCATAACTACTAGTATAAATAAATATTTATAAAATATGGCTCAGGATAGTGAAGTTAATGTTACTTGAGCATTACGGTTACAAGAGGAAATAATAAATATGTAATTCCACTCCTGCCTCCCAGAAATGCTCAATCAACAGCAGCCCATCATCATCACCATACAAGTAATATACCTATTCCAAAATCAACAAGATATAAACTACTATATTCATTAATAATAAAAAAAAGGAAAACATTGAAGTATAGCCTGAACTTAGGAAGTGGAATGCAAACATAATAAAAGCTAGTAACATAAGAAAATCTGCTGGCCATGTATCATTCCATCCATCCATGGGAATGTATCGACTACAATTCAAAATATAATAAAAGCTCAATATACCGGGACTTTAAGGGCTGCCACTTTTATAACCCTTGCCTTGAAACATCTACTGCAAGTATCAAAAGATAAGTTTTATATCGCCGTCCATACGAAAAGTCAATATGAGTAGCAAAAAATTAAGGGCTACCAATAAAATAATAAAATCATACAATGAGGCTGTCATAACTAAAGCTATGAATATATATTTACAAAATACGGCTCTAGATATAGAAGCTAACATCCATTATGGTTTTACAACACGTTCAACTCCGACATTAACGATGACAAATACTCCTAAGCATCTAAACTACTAACTGAGATTGTCCACACGTAAATCCAAGTACAAAGCCTATAACAAAAGCTACCAAAACACACATTAAGGTTTTAAAAGGTGCACCCACATTCCTGGCCAAGGCTACATCTTTTTTTCCTTCTTTGTATTTCATGTCATGTATTTTTTCCATTGATGAATTATCAGGAGGTTGAAGATAACTCTCAAATACAAATATTACGTCTTGTCTGGTTTTTAACTTCTTATGTAATGCATGCTTGAACCTAGTAACCTCGTGCTAACACTCAAGCCACGTTTCATATATACCTCTTCTACGTCCCTTGAAAACTACATAATAACTATCGGTAGACATCAAAAAAATTCAAGAGCATGTAGCTTGATTACTTGCATTGTTGTTAAAACAAAATGATACTTAGATATCATAATACATTGCATTAGTAAGAAAGTTATCCATAGTAAACATACTAAGTTATCAAATAACATAAAAAATTAGTACTTAATTAAAGGATGTATTTCATGACTTACGTCGCATGTTACGAGCAATCCATAACCTATTAGCTATAGAATTACGTAGTTCATCACCTATTTGGGATTCCTCATCCCCTATAATCAAATAAGGGTCGACATCGTCCTCATCATGATAACAGGCAAGGATTCAATTGTCATATTGAAGTATCTGTCATTTCCTTGGGTGCGTAGTATGAAGTTGTAAATGATGCAGCAAACTATTACAATACATTTTTGGACCTTGAATAGATATGGGATGGAACTCCTAAGAATCTTATATTGCTTCTTATGAATTTCTAAAGCATTCTCTACACAATTCATGAGTTGAACATGTCAATGTGGTTGTATAAATCCCGACAATTGTTATATCTTCGAGCCCTAGGATTGTTAAACATACTTAGATGGTACCTATTGCCCCTAAAAGGGGCAAGAAACTTATCTGTTTTGCATATCTCGAGTCAACAAGATAAAATTTTGCTATATATGACCAATACAATTAGTCAAATAAATCGAAACTTTGCTAAAAAATAGAAATCTATTAATTGAATGATCTATTAAATACCTTTTGGTACAGTGAAGCATCCTAATTTGACACACCAACGTAGGACTTTCATGTCAGCAGTAGATCCTTCCCATCTAGTACAAATGAAAAGGAAAGAGTGATCAAATGAAACTGCAGCCATAATATTTTGAGAAATGATGCCCTTTCGATTACGAAATCATGGTTGTTTGCTTTTCTTGATTAAAGCCGATATGTGTGTATCATCGACCACTCCAATAGCATTTTGTGAAGCATCCAACTATATCATGTACATTGTTAACTTTATTAAAAATTAAATACCAACTTTAAAGTCTTTGAGAGGTACCAAGAAGTAAGGATGGAAATGGTTATTTTCACGGATCCGTGGGTGCAAGCCAACAATGTTATTCGGTTGAACTATAAATTCTTGCTTCAATAAACAAATTACTTTCAGCACATTATTAAAATGTCGGGATATTGTCTCCCCTGAGTGCCGAAAAGTTTCAGCCAAAACTCTATTACTTACATCATGACCTATGCCATACAGGAAATAAGCTAATTGCTCTTGCACCGTAACATTGCGTGTGCTTGTTAAAAAGCCACGTGATACAAGCAATTCTTCTAGCTTAAAGAACATACTATTAGTCATCCTAAAGTGGTCATTACTTCTATCTGGATGGCCACCAGTATGTCTATTATGAGGTCGTGACCCGAGAAAGGACGAGTTCGACATGACACATTCATAAGTATGTTACAATCATACATATTAATGATGCCACTACTTATCAATATAGTTAGAACATCATGTCAATAATTATCATCATCTATTAAAAATGCCATGAGCTCATACAACATATCCATCTATTAAACAAAGAGAGAAGTTAAAGATACAAGCATATGCATAACTTTGTGCTTTACATGCAATATTGAAATATACTATATTATAGTAAGACACAAAACATAATTGTAACAAGCATGTTCATATTTACAACAAAATTTGTCATAACCAAGTTAAAACAAGACAAAATAAAAGTTATCTATAGAAAACACATACAACACAAAATATCATCCCTTAACCCAAACATGCTCATAATATGTCAAGGCCAACGATGACGGCCATATTATGTTTCATGTGTTGAAGGTATAGAATTGGTATGGATGAATTTCTCGTGACTTCCATTAGGAGAAAGGGTACAACCCTGAAAATTGCTATCTTCACTACTTGGCTTGAATGATGCCAGCATGAATGGCATTAGGCCACCGGGAATAGCAGCTTGCATTGGAGGAGGCACAAATTCATAGGGGACACCTTGATGGACACCATGCATTGGAGGAGGCATAAATAGATTACGCACATGAGCATAACTTCCTGGAGGGGCTGCCATTGAAGGTGGTACACAGTAAAAGTCATCCATTTATCTTTTAAGCCATGCTTCTAGTAATGGCCCTTTATAATATATAAAGAACCATCTATTTATCTCATTTTTAAAGGTCTCCCCTACAGCAAGAATACATTCATGTGTAATGCCGGGAAGACTCTCTAACTTTCGCATACACTCATCAATGGAATACATGGTAAGACGGGCCAGCTCATCCCTCCTAAGGATCTAATTAGCAATTTTCAATCTCTTTCGACCCTGATCCACCAAATATAAGAGGGCATCGGTAGCATCAGTAGTGGGCCTTGTCCTATGTGCTGTAGGAGTAATGGATGCTGACCTTATCCTCTTTTTAGCATTAGAGGATGAACATGCATCTATAGAAGAATTCGATGGTAAAGTCGAGGCACATGTAGTTGGGCTATTTGGGAATACATCATCAAATAGATCAAAAGGACCAGATGATGAATAGGAGAAGCTATCACTTTATTGTGATGGTTGGCCAATGTTGATGTCATCTAAATTTATCCGTTCGACTTCGTCGTCCGTGGTATCATTGTTCGATACCCCCTCTGGAATAGCAGAAGTATCCCCCCATTGACCTGTGGCCGTATTCTTTGAAAAAAGGATGTCTTTATCGTCATATGCAGGAAATGGCTTATCTTTTATCCGAGCATAATCCTTGTTAACCTGTTAACAGTAATTTTAAAGATAATGATTATAATGTTACCAAAAGCATACTACGTATGAATTAACATACATGGACCACTCACTGAGATGACCTCCTCCCATATTTGTTCATCACCATATGTGGGCACTTTCAGTATAGGATTCCATCCCCATCCGAAATGATTAAATAAGTTGTTGTACAAGTTAAAGGTCTTCTTCAGAACCTTCAACCTATTCTTCGGGTTCCTATAAGTGAAGGACTTATTTGTCCTTCCATTGAAAGAAGTCGTCATCCTCTTCCATGTTTCTTGAGAGAAGGCACCATTGTGATAATTGTCATCATCGTTCTCTTGCCGCATAAAGGATAGCATTACCATATCTAGAGCATCAGTCCAGTTAGGTGCTCTAGAACGAGATGAACCTTTCCTTGCATCAACCTCTTTTCCTGCTTTTTTGATTTTGGCATCTTATCTACAGTATCCCAAACGTGATGCAATTAAATGAAAAAGAATATTTATTTTTTCTATTTAGCTTCGTGATGATGAAATAATAAATAAAAACAAAGACATGTTATGGAACATTAAAATAAATCCACCTGAATATGTATGTGCCGATACATGTTCGTGGGATATAAGTATTCCATAGTTTAATATAAGTATTACATAGTTTAATATATTGAAAAACTAGTATGCCTCAGAATAAGCAACATTATAAACACGGGAGCATCACGGCTACAAGATGGAATAACTACTTATTAGGATAGCCTAACATGTAAATTGTAGTTAAACACTTATCTCCTAACAATGCTCATTCTTAAGGCAGCCTATCATCATTGACAAAATATAATATAAAATATACATTATATAGCATATTATACATCGAAATATTCGAAATAAGAAAAGCATTGAGAATATGAACAAAATACTGAAATCATAAAATATAACAAGGACTCCACATTTTTATAAAAGGATGCCAAATATTTATTCATCCAGTTTAACATATTGAAAAATACTGATGCCTCAGAATAAGTAACATTACAGATACTGGAGCATCACGGCTACAAGATAGAATAACTACTTATTAAGGCTGCCTATCATATAAATATAGTTATACCCTTGTCTCCTAGCAATGCTCATTCTTAAGGTACCCTATCATCATTGGCAGCAAAATACAGTATAATAGATACATTATGGAAAATGTTATACTTGGAAACAATGAAAATAGGCATTCAAATCGAAAGACAAGGTAATGGGCATTCAAACCGAAAGACGAGGTTTATCAAGGATGGAATAAATTCCCTTTATTATAATAGGCATTCAAAGTTATTTTAAGGATTATCAGACCTGCTATATGCTATTTAAACCATTGCTACAGAGGAAACTGCACAATCCTATGTTTGGAACTTAGGTTTAAAGGCAGATGGCTTGAAATGCCTTGTTGCTAGTTTGGTCTCCCTTAGTTACTTGGATGCTTATGTTGGAAACTTTTCTTCTTTTGCTTGGGTGGCCAAGTGGCTTGCTTTTCAGTTTTCATTATTATCTTCTCATGGCTTTTCCATACTACTTTCAAGATTCCAAAAATTTCATATTCCATTCAATATTTTTCCTTCTAAATTGCCCAAAGAGAAAATTTTAATTTGCTTAGAAAATATAAATTTCAGAAGTTGGATAACACTTTCTTTCGGTCCTCAAATGGGATATCACCCAGCATCCATCTACTTAAATGCAAGCCTTGGTATCCCGGTGAAAGTTTGGCACCTTGTGATAGGCTTTTATTTGAAAATAACCTACCATGTATGCAAGCCTGAAAAATAGAGAAGATCCATGAGTTGGCTTCGGTTTGTTCAGGTTTGATTAGATTAGATCAATTTTCCCCTCCATATACTTCTCCAAATAATTTTTGTTGCATAATACCCAGGTATAAATCTAGTCACAATTCCTTGGATTCGGATTTCAATATGTGGGTAAGATCCAAGTTGTCTTGTACAAATGTGAATCTAGGTCAACATTATTTCATATGACATAATCCAATAGACACCTCCATAGCAATTCCATAAACTATAGGTGACCGGTGACTTTGATTATGAATGAAAGGAAAAAGAAAATTTCATAAGAACATTGAAACATGCATGTCAACAAAGGATGCATAAAGATTAGGTGAGTTTGGTGACACCATCATTTTTTTAAGAGAAAATTAATTCCCTATCCCTTCTTTGACTGTCCTTTTAACCGTTAGAGTCAGGTATTTTTCATTTTAATCAATAATAGTAATAGATTAATTTTATGAACTTTTGTGTCTTGTTTCACACACAAATGCCAAAAAAAATAAAATAAAATTCAGTTACCATTAAAATGAGAGATCGGTTGTCAAATTAGTTTAATCGACATGCCCTAAAAGCTAAATGCTTGGCAAACCATGACCAGAGGTTAGGTTGCCCTTCTTCTCATGAATTAGGGTCGCTGGCCACAAATACTAGCATGGTCAAGTATCTCATTTGACCGCATGTTAGAATTTCTTCCTTCGAGCCTCCTCCACACCGTCCATCTCTCCTGAAACCAAACATTACCTTTAGCAATGGCAAGGAAAAGGCAGAGAGAGATGCAGAGAGAGAGAGGAAGGGAAGAAGAGGGAAATGATGAGCCAGAAATGAGGGAATCAGGTCGAAGAACTTACTTTTCTGGAAGATGAACTAGCTACAGAGATGGATCCTTCCGATCAGAGATCTCAGCAAGGTGATTTCGTCAAACCCTAGATACGGGAGAAGAGGGATCGGGACGAAGACCCAACTATCAAATGAGCGGATGAATATATTTGATAAATTTCCTAGCCATGCACGCCCTTGGAATAAGGAAACCGGGTATAAGACAATTCCAGGGGGACCATGGAATTGTAATTCGAGAATACCGCGCGTTGACCAGAATCGATATTCTAGTGGGACCCACTACAGTTTTAACGAGTGTTTGGGCGAATAGCCTAGAATAAGGCCCTATTATAGCCAGAAATAGGGCATCCAAACACTACCAAAGAGTATAAATACACCCTGATATGACTGGATCGCTGACGTGGGGTGGGCAAATTGACGTGGAGTCCCTATGAGATGCCATGCTGGATTTTCAACATGGACCCCTTCGCCGGGCTGAGCTCTCCCAGAACAACGGGGTCGCCTGCCGAAGTCGAGCTCCGTCCTCCGCCAGATCGGTCCCCACCGGGTCGGGACACCTAGGCCGAAGCTGAGCATAAGTCCCTACCCAAGGCGTGCCCCTTAGGTTCGGGTCCCGTGGTCAAGAGTTGAGCCCAAGTCTCTTCCGCCACGAGGAGCCCCTTTGAGGTCGAGTCCCTTGGGCCGGGCTGCACCCCACCGACCTCCGTTAGGTCGAGCTCGCCCGAAGTCAAGTTCAGTTGGTCCGGAGTCGAGCTCAGCCCTCCTCCGCCCAGCTGAGCCACCTCGAGGCGAAGCCCCTCGGAGTTGGACCCCATCTCCCCAGCTCGGTTCCCAGCTCGGGCAGAGGCACCAACCGCTCCGGAAGCGGCGCCTCCCCTCCAAGGACAATGGCGGGCCTCCCGAGGACTGTACAGCAGTGCCTGCCATGCCACAATTAATACCCATAGCCATCACTCACACCAGAAGGGAAGAAAACTCACATCAAGGCGCCATACTCTCCACCAACCTACCGTACCGCCAGGAGAAGGACCCAGCCAGAGGGCATGAGTCTCAAGGGCGGCGGCTCACCGATCGAGGTCCAGCCAGGCTTCCCGGAATGGGGCAAGCCGAGTGAATGTCAGAGCGCATGGAAGCTTCCCCAGCCATATGACAGGAGAGGCGTCCCGTCCACAGCACGATACCTCGTCACGCACGTCTGACGACACGGGGAGATCCCTAGGCAGGTCAAAGTAAAAACCTAGCCAGAGTAAGCCAAAAGTAAGTAAGCGAAGCAAGAAACCACCGGGACGGGCGAGAGAAAAGTAAGAAAGGGAGAAGGGCCACACAGGAGGACTCTTCCACCTCGGCCATCATTTCTCCCAGCCCGCTCTCACTTCCATTCACACTACACTCACTCCTCCCAGCATGGAGCTCATCCCGAGGGGCTCGACCAGGAGGATCTGTTCCCCTAGATCGTCACTGACTTGACCGTCAGAGCATCCCCGCCGAAATTCCCGGCCCGGGTCACTGACGTTGTTTCTTGCAGGTCTCAAGACGCAGGAGACATCCAGAGGAGGCGGACGGGCGACCTTCGACGCCACCAGCAGCTATGGGCCATGACGATCCTAGCGGCAACACACCCAACATACAAAATCAAGCCCAAATCTGGAGAAATAATGCCAATAGCATATATCAGAAGAGACATCAAGCATGATGTCTGGTTCTCTTCGCGAAACACATGCAGCGTCTAAAATTATGATGCAACCCTTTTCCAATAAAAAATGTCCAGTAAGAGAGGGTCAGTAGCATGCCAGACATTTGAAACAGAGTTGAAGTCAATGAATAGCAGTGAAGGAATCCCTTTCAATATGAATCTGAGATGAATAAAAGCTGAAAATAGAGCAGATCAAGCTGCAACCAGTTCAACATATAGCAGTGTATATACAAGGAGAAAGAGACTTGGCCAAAAACAAATGCACAAATTCATTTCTAATGATAACATACCATGCACCTACCTGATGGGGAGGTATCTAGCGCACAAGAAGAGAATTAGTATGTCTAAAAGATGGAGAAATACCCTAGAGCCTTGACTATATAGCAAAATCAACCCGAGATTCGTTCATAACGATATCAGAAAGCAAGCTAAAAAGTTGCCTCACCAACTGTCGAGGAAAGGTATAAATAGCCTGACGTATCTTTTGATTCTTGCATTTCCATAGGACTTAGGAGACGTATGGTACAGGCGAGAATGGAAAGGGTTCCTCTCTCTATCAAGGCATCAAATAGTTTATCATCATACGCTGGCAAAGAGTGGGGACCTGCTAATAGGTGCCAACATTGCTGAGCATAGGGGCACCGAAACATTACATGAAAATTAAGGTCTTCTATTGAGTCATAACAAAGATCACATCTCAGCAGATCTTTATCTAGAATTCCCTAAGAAGAGAGAAGAAATTTGCATTGAATCCTTTGCCTTGAAAGCTTGACACATGAGAGTTCAATTCGTAATGGAACTTGTAAGCTCCGGATACAGGTGAGAGAGACAAATTATCCGGAAATGTTGCTTGATTAAGAGGTGTATAAAACTCTGCCATGGAGACTAGTGCTTGCCAGATATATATGGCACCCCAAGCTAGTTGATCACACCAGCATCCATGAGCTATAGGAACTGCAAGTATGAGATACAATATATCAGCAGGAAATAATGTTGCTAATATATCAACCTTCCATGTTTTTTCTAGGATAATAAAATTTATGACCTTTTTATGCCGCAAATTGAAATCCATGTTAATGTAAGTCTGCCATGCATTGAGTGAAATGATAGTAATCCAGGGATCCAGCCGAAAATCCACCCAAGAGCCATCCACAAGGTTCCAAATGAACTTATATTAAAGAAAAGGGACCGATGGTGCCAGATCGGAGAAGGTTTGGATGGTAAATGGTAAGTTTTCCGTTGACCATAGAATTTATATTTGGCTACAATAACTTGAGTCAATAATGAAGTTTTATCGAGAGCTAGCTACTTGAGCTGCAAGTTAGCACAACATAGTCTGCCGTTCAAGAGTGTAAAGATTGAAGCCTCAAACCCCACGCTTCTTAGGAGCGCACGCAACCTCCCACGGTAATAGATGCAAACCGCGCCGAGTAGATGAGTGGCCGATCCTTTAAGAAAGCATGAAGCTCTTTTCTTCAATTGGCTGATGCTTCCCTTTTTTTTTCTTTTTTTTTTAATAAAAAAAAAAATATGATGGTTTTATCCCGGTGTAGCTTCCCGTAACATGTTTCTAGCCTGCCAGACCATGTTCGATTCGGACCGTAATTTTTTCGCATACCTTTCCTGTATAACTGGACGAGTACGTCAGTCTAGTCTCACTACGATATTAAAATTTTGATCGCTCAACTTTCAATCATATGCTCTAAATTTAATCAAAAATTTAGTTAAATCATCTACAAAATCATTTTCCAAATCTATAATCAATAAATTATATACAAGAATTGGATCGCACCTTAATCGATCGCTGGTGGCTGATGCTTCCTTCGCCTATCGACTGTAGCCTTGGAGGTGCCGGGTACGAATCTTAAATGGTTAATTCCTGTCAAGTGGGCCCAAGTAACGACGGATTCTCTGGATGACATAATTTTTTCTAAAAGCATTAGGCCGGAATCCTGCAGATATCAACCTGCTAGGATTAAAAAGTAGTGGAATTTTTAAATAATGTTCGGGCCTTTGGGTGCCTATCATTTTGCTAAGGTTGTTTACGCAGAATCCCATGATGCTATTTCGGGATCTCAGGATCCGAGGTTGAATTATTTATTTTAGATTTTCTTCTTGGAAAAAAAAAAAAGTACTGTATTGGAATGGCGGTTGTGACCTCCAGGTACCTAGGTGAAGCCAAAAATATATTTTTAATATTGATACAAATCTGATTTTTTATAAAAAAAGAAATATTAGATATTTTTTTAAAGAAATTCATCCCATGATCAACCTTCGTTACCTGAGGCTTCGAGCCGAAGCCCAAATCCCATGGTGGGCCAAATTAAGACTCGAAATTCTTTTTTTTGTTTTGGACACCACGTGGAGGACTACATTACGCTCACATGGTGTAAATGGATTTTCATTTTTTCGATGTCAAATCAAAAAGTAGCAAAAAAGTGAAGGTGCATATGGCTTATCAGACACGACCAGAATTTAATAGATATCATTATTAAAATTTTAAAAATTATATAATAAAAATATCCTTTTTCTTTCGAAACAAGTTATTTTTAATTCTATATCCATACCAAAATATTAAGTAGGCTCACGTTCTCTTTCTTCTTTCTCTATTTAAGCACGAGGCATCCTAGCTCTATTTTTCTATCATTAATCCGCATCCAAGATTATTAATAACAGCTTTCCTATTTAAATTACTACGAGACAACGTGTTGGAGCCATCAACAAGTAAAAACCTTATGTAGTTCCTTTTCTATTGTACGATCCCTTTTTTACGATATCCTATTAGGTCGTTAAATGAAGTTAATATATTTGTAAGTTCGGCAAGATCTAAATGCTTCCCAAAGCAGTGTTTTTTAATCACCCTATGATAGCTTGTCGCCAACTTATGATATCTCATACCCGAACCAAGCTTTTTCACTAGCTTATGACATCATATGGTCCGATTATGATGTTTGCTGGCCAACTTATGACATATCATGCTCAAATCGAACCCTTTCAATACCTGATAATATCTCATGGCCCGACTATGATACCTGCTGACCAACTTATGAACATGTGCCCAAACTAAGCCTTTGTAACAACTTCTGGAAAATTTATACATCCCATCCCGAGAAAACTCCATGAACCGAGTCTTTTTAACATCTTATGATATCTCATGGCCCGATTATAACACCTATTGGTGAACTTATGACATCCCCATCCAAAATATGCCACATCCAACCCTTTTCATCTACTTATAATATCCTATGATCCGATTATGACATCCCACCGCCAACTTATGACACCACATGGCAAACCTATGACATCATATATACCCTTTTTTGGTCTAAAAGGTTGGCAAATTTGCCAACTTGTGACCAAAGAGGCCAGCAAATTTGTTGACCTCTGATCGAAAAGGCCGGCAAATTTGTAGATCTTTGTGTTCTAGTCTTCTATTTTTTGGAATAGCTCTAGAAACTCGGATGGGTTGGCACACAGATCACCTATTTATGAAATCTCATGTCCTGATTATGACTTCTTGTGTGTAAAATATTCATGGTACAACCATTTTCACCATCTTATGATACTTGCGGCTCGATTATGATACCCTATCACCAATTTATGATATCATATCCCCAAAATACTTCTCGAACTAATTTTTTTCACATGCACATCATACCCTGTGGCCAACTTATGACATCTCGTGTCCAGGCCAACTTATGACATTTTCCTTCCAAAATACTCTAGAAACCAACCATTTTGACTACCTTATGACATCCTACGGTCCAATTATGACACCCCATAGTCTACTTATGGCATTCCATCTCTAGAATACTCCCTAAACCAGCTTTTTTCACTTATCATGTCCCGTGGCCAACATATGACACCCCATCCCCAAAATACTTGAACCAACCTTTTTCGCCTACTTATGACATCTTGGTGGCTAACTTATGATACCCCATGTCTAGCTG
Organism: Areca catechu; assembly: GCA_021397845.1. NCBI lineage: Eukaryota > Viridiplantae > Streptophyta > Magnoliopsida > Arecales > Arecaceae > Areca > Areca catechu. Next base: position 14,947,078 of record CM038049.1, on the reverse strand, counting down.
ATGACATCATTCGACAAAAATACTCCCCAAACCCTATATTCTCACCATCTTTTGATATCATGTAGCCCGATTATGATACCATGTGTCCACCTTATAACATCTACCATCCAAACTACTCCAGGAACTAACTTTTTTCACCACCTTATGACATCCTATGGTCCAATATGATACTTTGTGTCCATCTGATGACATTCCCCGTCCAAAATACTAACCAAACTAAACTTTTTCGCCACTTTATGATATCCTATAACCCGATTATGACATTCCATGTCTAGCTTGTGATATCTCTTGCCCCAACTACTTGAGGAGCCAATTTTTTACAACCTTATGATATCTTGTAGTCTAATTATGATATCCTATGGCCCACTTATGTAATCACATCCCCCAAAATATTCTCTGAACTAACTTTTTGTACGAATTTATCACACTCCATGGCCAATATATGACACCTCATTTTCAAAATACTTTTCGAACCAATCTTTTTCAACTATTTATGATACTCAGTGGCCAACTTATGACACCATTTCTAGCTTGACATCCCCGACCAAACTACTTCCTTAACCAGACCTTCTCACCACCTTATGACATTATGCGGCACAATTATGATACCCCATATCCACTTTATGACATCCCTTGTCCAAACTACTCTAGAAACTAACCTTTTTTACCACCTTATGACATCCTATGACTCAAATATGATATCTCGTGTCCACCTTATGACATCCCCTACCCAAAATACTAATACAACCAAACTTTTTTACCATATTATAATATCCTACGGCCCGATTATGATACCGTGTCCAACTTATGACATTCTCCATCCAAAATACTCCAAGAAATAACTTTTTTGATCACCTTATGATATCTCGTGGCTTGATTATGATACCCTGTGGTCCATTTATGATATCCTATCTCCAGAATACTCTTTGAACCAACCTTTTTACCTACTTATCATATCCTATGGCCAAAATATGACACCCTATCCTCTAAATACTTCTCGAACCAACCTTTTTCATATGCTTATGATATCCCATGTCCAGCTTATGACATCTCTCAGCCAAAGTACTTCCCGAACCAGACTTTCTTACCATCTTTTGATATCATGCGACCCTCCATGTCCACCTTATGATATCTTCCATCTAAACTACTTCATGAACTAGCACCTTTTTCACTACCTTATGACTTTTTATAGCCCAAATATGATACCTCGTGTCTACCTTATGATATCCCCTGCCTAAATACTAACCCAACCAAACTTTTTTACCTTCTGACATCCCGCAGCCCAATTATGACATCTCATATCCAGCTTATGACATTCCCTACCCAAAATACTAATCCAACCAAACTTTTTCATCACCTTATAATGTCATGTACCTCGATCTTGACACTCTCATGCCCACCTTATAACATCCCCCACCCAAACCACTGCAGAATGTAGATTGAAAGAGGTTGGCAAACTTTCATCAGTAATAACTATTTTCACCTACATATGGCACCATGTCATGAACTTATTACATCCCGGTCCTAAAATACTCCACGAGCTGAGGTATCTCACTGCCTTATGACATATGTTGCCCAATCAGAACACCTGGTCTCCAACCTATGACATCTGGTGACTTAAATACTCTCCAAACCAAAACCTTTCAGCAACTTATGACATCCGATAACCCGATTATGACACCCCTATGCACAGCTTATGACATCAGCCACCCAAAATACTCTAGAAACAAAACTTTTTTCATCTATTTATGATATACCTGGCCCGATTATGACACTCCCATGCCAGTATATGACATCCCCCATCCAAAACACTCCAAGAACTAACATGTGTCCTTCTGTGAGCTCTATTATGACACCTAGCAACTAACTTATGACATTTTGATACTTTGACCTTGGCATCGAGTATGCAACTGCTATTTAACTGGTTTTATCAAAGATAGAAACTATCCATTTTGCCTTGAACTCCATGCAAATCATTTAAAGCCTATAGCTATTAGGCCATGTGGTGTGGCATGGTTGACTGGGGATGATTAAGCAAATCATCAAAAGTTATGGCGTGGCCTTTTGGATACTGCACCAATAATTCACCTACACAACGCGTCCGAGCTGATTAAAAAGCCAAGAGCAATTTTCAAGAAGCTATTCAATGCCCGGAGAACAATGATTAATGCCCAACTCTCGAGGCATTAGCATGATTACTCCCTTTATTTAGAGATGACAAAATTTGATAGACTTACTCGGTGACACTCTGAACTCAAAAGTGAGGAACATCTATTAGGACAACTATTTACTCGATCTCGAAATGCCCATTGGACCACTAAGGTAGAATCCCCATCGAGCGACCAAGGAGCACTCCCAGCACTGGCCACATCATCGATTAAATGGAGGATGACTATCACTAACTCATCCAATGCCTGATCGAGTAGGAGATGACCTAGCAAGTGGACACACTGACTATAGCCAGTACTTGCACCGAGAGACCACTCAGCCAAGCTCAACTCACACCCTTATTATGCATCTACCAAGTATTTACTCAGTCTCGAATAAGACCCATACTTGTCGGGTGGGCTACAGTGTCAAGACCCCTCTCTCGGCCAGGTCCTCCCTCAACTAGGCCCTCTCTTGGCCAAGTCTTCCCTCGGCCAGGTCCATCTTCCTTGGCACCGGACAGGCCCATTTAATACTCAAAGCCAATGACATATGAGTAAGTGGTAATAGCTAGTCTAAGCCAATCCCATCTATCCCAACTATCCCAACAATGATTGTGGCATCATAGCAGACAAGTTCGTGGGGGACATCATTATAATAGGATCAACTATCCTAACAAAAAAGATAACGATAAAAGGGATCCTAGAAGATAAAATCCTAACAACCTATCAAAATCTGTTACACCTATTAGAGAAGGCTATCTCTCTGATAGCACCCCATTACTCCATGTAACTATATAAATAGGTAAGAGGGGATCTCGATAAGGTACATTTTTTGACACTACATCCTTATACTCTTGCGCCCACACAGTCATCACAGGGCTCTCAGCTTCAACTATTATTGCTCATTTTATTTTTTTCTAACTTGAATTGATGTAGCCAGAATGCTGACGTAGCACGAGGCGGCTGACGTGGAGTCCCCATCAGACGCCACGACAAGCTTTCAACATGAGCGCCTTTGCCGAGCTGAGCTTCACTGAAGCAACACCTCTGCCCGTCGAAGGCAAGCTCCATCCTCCGCCAGGTCCGTTTCTGCAAGCCCGGAACACCTAGGTCGGAGCCGAGTCCGAGTTCCCACCTAAGGCGGATCCCTCGAGATCGGGTCCCGTGGTCAGGAGTTGAGCTCAGCCTCCTCCGCCATGAGGCACCCCTCCAAGCTCAGGTCTCCTAGGCTGGGCGGCACCCCGGCACCGAGCTCATCTGAGGTCGGGCCCCGTGGTAAGGAGTCGAGCTCAGCCTCCTCCGCCACAAGGCGCCCCTCTGCGATCGAGCTCGGTGCGCCTCCGTCCTGCCGAGCAGCACCAAGGCGAGTCTATCGAAGATGGGCCTTGCCTCTCCAACTCGGCCCTCTGTTCAAACCAACACGCCAGCCGCCAAGGGAGCCACACCTCCCCTCTGAGGATAATGACGATGCTCTCGAGGGCCGTACGACACCAACCATGCCACAATTAATGCCCTCGACCGTCACTCACTCCAGAAAGAAAGGAAAGCTCACATCAAGGCACCATACCCTCCGCCGATCTACCGTACAGCTGGAGAAAAGACCCTACTGGAGAGCGAGGGTCCCAAGACTGGTGGCCCGCTGATCGAGGCCCTGTCAAGTTCCCAGGAAAGGGATAGGCAGAAGGAATGTCAGAAATCTACAGAGGCTTCCCCGACTGTCAAAACAGGAGAGACGTCCCATCCACGTCACGGTACCTCGCCGTACACGACAGCAGGGGGAGATTCCAAAGTGAACCAAGGCAGAGAACCTCGCCAGGGTAAGCAAAAGAGGTATCAGCATCTAACCTCAAAGAACAACACCCATAGCATACTTTTCAAGCCAAGAGAGGAACCAGAGCAACACAAGGGAAGAAGGCCAGAGAGGAGGGCAAGACCACCTCGGCCAACACCATTCCAAGCTCGTCCTCATCTTTCACTCACACTATATTCACTCCTCCTAGCGTTGAGCTCATCCAGAGGGGCTCGACCAGGAGGACCTATTTTCCTGGATCGTCACTGACTTGACCGTCGGAGTGCCCCCACCGGAATCCCTGGCCCGGGTCACTGACGTTGCTTCCTTGCAGGTCCTGAGACTCCGGAGGCATTCCTAGGCGGGCGGACGGGCGACGCCCAACCATGCAAAGAGCTACAGGCCATAGCGATCTAGGCAGCAACAGATTGGCATGCCAGGTAGGGGGGCAGAACGACACTCGATCCAATTCAAACCCCGCTCAGCCGGACCACCGGGGGGATGATGACCACCCGAGCCAAGGGAGCTTCCCCTAGCCATGCGGAGGCATCCCTTTCTCACGGGAACCCGCACGGACTAGAGACGGAATTGGAGCCACCTGCTCCGATCCAGCCACCTCCATCAGAAGCCCAGCTAGCCGCACATGACCAATAGATGCAAGTTCTTGCCATGGCAGTGTGCCAGCTTCAGCATCAGCACCGGTCCATGGCTACCCACCAGCAGTCAGGGACCCCGGTGGCCCATGCCGCAGCTCCCCGCGACAGCCTGCGCTCCTTCCAAGGAAGGCCGTCGCAGCGGCGGGCCACCACCGACAACCCGGGCAGCCATCAAGCTCCGACGAAAAGATAACGAGCCGGCTCTGCTGACAGAGTGAGCTGCTCACCAAACCTCAGGCGAGAGGAGCCCGGACCCCATCGAGGCAAGAAAAGCAAGACCCTCCGCCATGGGTGCCATGCATCCATGTCACCTTCTTCGTCTCCTTCAGCGGAGGGGTCTACAGACGAAGCCATCAGGCGCATGGCGGAGAAGCACCTGGAGGAGCACGATCGCAAGTTAGAGGAGTTAGCCCGTCGGTTCGCCAACTTGCCTGGCTCCACTAGTGAGCCAGCGGGCTATGATGCCCACCCTCCTTTCTCCCAGGAGATCCAAACGGAGCCGATTCTCCACCGGTTCCGCATGCCGTAGGTGGATCCCTATGATGGGACCACCGACCCCGTGGACCACTTGGAAAGTTACCGGGCCCTCATGAGGGTCCAGGGGGCCACTGACGCCCTTCTGTGCGTCGCCTTCCCCGCTACCCTTCGGAAGGCCACTCGAGTATAGTTCACCCGCCTCGAGCCGGAAAGTATCAGCTCTTTCGCCCAGCTGGGGCAGAAGTTTGTGGCCCATTTCGATGCCTGTTGGAAGATGCCATGCGAGGCGGACAGCCTCTTCTCCATCATGCAGCGGGATCAGGAGATGCTGCAGGATTACGTGGCTCATTTCAAGGCTGCCGCCCTGGAGATCTACTATTTGGAGGAGCCGGTCGCCATACTAGCCCTGAAGCGAGGGCTCAAGACCTCCTACTTAACGTATTCGCTCAACAAAAAGCCTCCAAAGTCTTACTCCGAGCTCCTCATTCGTGCCCAGAAGTACATCCGCGCCGAGGAGACAAATCGCAATCGGCGAGAGCTTGACGGGAGGCCATCGAGGAGGCCCGCGCCCACCAAGGCGCCTTGAGCGCAAAAACTGGCACCATCAGCTCGGGGCTTCCGCCCTGAACTGGGACCAAGGAACACTCCTATCCCTGAAAGGAATCTCACTTCCCTTCTCGCCCTGAGGACGAAAATCCTCATGGAGATCGAGGGCGAGACCTACTTGAGACGCCCATCGCCATTGAAGCCGTCTGCCACCCGTGACAAGTCAAAGTACTGTCGCTTTCATCACGACCATGGTCACGATATCGAGGAATATCGCGACCTCAAGTGAGAGATCGAAGAGCTCATCAAGAGAGGCTACCTCGGAAGGTATGTGAGGGGCAGATCGCAGTTGGAATCCCAGGCACTCGTCGCCCTTCCACCAGTCCCAGCGATCGACAATCGCCTCACTGAGAAGCCGGTGGGGACGATACACTGGGGGACTGGGTGCACATTGAGAAGGCCCGGGGGACAAGGGTTAGAAAAGTTTCTGAGCATCCTATGAGCCTACCACACAACGCCCGGAACAGCGACGGGCAAAGCGCCATTCGACCTTGTCTTTGGCATGGAGATAGTGATTCCAGTTGAGCTCGGCGCACCCCCTCCTCAACCTGGACCCCCTCGAAGAAACGAGGGTCAGAGCCTTGCTTTGGGTGGCAGCATACCGGTAACGAGTCGCCCGACATTATGACACCCGGGTGACGTCGAAGATCTTCCGACTTGGCGACCGGCATTGTGCTGAGCTGAGGCTTCTCAACCCAGAGAGCACGGTAAATTCCTACCGAATTGGGAAGGCCCCTACGATGTGGCCGAGGCCCTCTTATAGGGGGCCTACTATCTTGAGGACCTGGGAGGAACCAGATTCCCCCCGAACATGGAATGCTTGTGATCTGAGGAGTTACCGCCAGTAGTGTAAGTTCTCCCCCCTTTTGAAATAAAGGTCCTCTCCCTGTGCGATGGTTTATTTGCCTTGCAGGAACACCAAAGACCTGGGAAGCCCCAAGGCACCGGCGAGCCTAGCTCCCCGACATTGAAGACCAGACGATCCTCCAGCACCAAATACCGGATGGCCCTCCAACACCGGCGAGCCTAGCTCCCCGGCGAAAAACCTGGGAAGCCCCCAGGCACCGGCGAGCCCAGCTCCCCGGCACCAAAGACCGGACGACCCTCCGGCACCGGCGAGCCCAGCTCCCCGGTGAAAGACCTGGGAAACCACCAGGTACCAGTGAGCCCAGCTCCTCGGCACTGAAGACCGGACGACCCTCTGGCATCGGCGAGCCCAGCTCCCTGGTGAAAGACCTGGGAAGCTCCCAGGCACCGACGAGCCTAGCTCCCCAGCACCGAAGACCGGACGACCCTCCGGCACCGGTGAGCCCAGCTCCCCGGTGAAAGACCTGGGAAGCCCCCAAGCACCGGCGAGCCCAACTCCCCGACATCGAAGACCGGACGATCCTCCGGCACCAAAGACCGGACGGCCCTCCGCACCGGTGAGCCCAGCTCCCCGGCCAAAGACCTGGGAAGGCCCAAGCACTGGCAAGCCCAGCTCCCCGGCACTGAAGACTGGACGACCCTCCGGCACCGGCGAGCCCAGCTCCCCGGCCAAAGACCTGGGAAGGCCCCAAGCACTGGCGAGCCCAGCTCCCTGGCACTGAAGACCGGACGACCCTCTGGCACCAGCGAGCTCAGCTCCCCGGCGAAAGACCTGGGAAGCCCCCAGGCACCGGCGAGCCAGCTCCCCGACATCGAAGACCGGACGATCCTCTAGCACCAAAGACCGGACGACCCTCCAGCACCGACAAGCCTAGCTCCCCGGCAAAGGACCTGGGAAGCCCCCGGGCACCCAACGTCTTCGAGCCCAGCTCCAAGACGCCTTCTCAAATTATCGATATCCCCGAGCCCAGCTCCAAGATGCCAGCCCAAGACCGGAGCTCAGATCTCCGGCCAAGGGAATCGTCTCAGCTATTACCGTCTTCAAGCCCAGCTCCAAGACGACAATTCCTGAAGCATGACCTCAGAACATCAAGTCCCGGGGACCAGATCTCCGGCCACCACACTCCCGAGCCCGGCCTCACGATGATAGCCAAAGCTGGGCCCCGTCCTCCGCCATGTCGGCTCCCGCAAGCCCGGGACACCTAGGCCAGAGTCGAGCACGAACTTCCACCCAAGGCGGATCCCTCGAGATCGGGCCCCATGGTCAGGAGTAGAGCCCAGCCTCCTCCGCCATGAGGCGCCCCTCCGAGCTCAGGTCCCCTGGGTTGGGCAGTATCGTCGCCAATCAAAGACCTGGAAAGCCCCCAGGCACCGGCAAGCCTAGCTACCCGGCAACAAAGCCCAGAGAAGAGTCCTCTAGCACAAATACCTGGGAAGCCCTAGGCACCAGCGAGCCTAGCTCCCCGGCATCAAAGACCGGATGACCCTCTGGCGCCAAAGACTGGATGACCCTCCGTCATAGGCAAGCACAGCTCCCTGGCAAAGGACCTGAGAAGCCCTGAGGCACCCAGCGTCTTCGAGCCCAGCCCTAAGGCGCTATCTCAAATCATCGAAGTCCCCGAGCCCAGCTCCAGGATGCCAGCCCAAGACCGGAGCTCAGATCTTCGACCAAGGGAATTCTCTCAACTAATGCGTCTGCGAGCCAGGCTCCAAGGCGCCACCTCAAGTGCTCACATCCTCGAGCTCAGCTCCAGGATGCCAGCCCAAGACCGGAGCTCAGATCTCCGGCCAAGAGAATTTTCCACCGATGCGTCTTCGAGCCCAGCCCCAAGGCGCTGTCTTAAATCATCGAAGTCCCCGAGCCCAGCTCCAGGACGCCAGCCCAAGACCGGAGCTCAGATCTCCGGCCAAGAAATTTTCCACCGACGCGTCTTCGAGCCCAGCCCTAAGGCGCTATCTCAAATCATCGAAGTCCCCAAGCCCAGCTCCAGGATGCCAGTCCAAGACCGGAGCTCAGATCTCCAGCCAAGGGCAATCCCGAGCCGCGCAGCTCGTCATCAACAGTGCTCCCAGGCTCAGCCTCGCAACAACAGCCGAAGCCGGGCCCCGTCCTTTGCCAAGTCAGCTCCCGCAAGCCCGGGATGCCTAGGCCGAAGCCGAGCACGAACTTCCACCCAAGGTGGACCCCTCGAGATCGGGCCCTGTGGTCAGGAGTTGAGCTCAGCCTCCTCCGCCACAAGGCACCCCTCCGAGCTCAGGTCTCCTAGGTTAGGCAGTATCATCGTCGATCAAAGACCTGGGAAGCCCCCAGGCACCGGTAAGCCTAGCTCCCCGGCATCAAAGACCGGATGACCCTCCGGCACCTGCGAGCCCAGCTCCCCGGTAAAGGACCTGGGAAGCCCCTAGGCACTTAGTGCCTCCGAGCCCAATTCCAGGATGCCAAGGCCTAGAACTCAGATTTCCAGCATCATAATCCCCAAGCATCAACGTCCTTGAGACTGGCTCCGAGACACTAAGGTTCAAGACTCAGACTTCCAACACCAAGGATCTCAGCCTTCGATGTCTCCGAGCCCCGCTCCAAGATGGTGACCACTGAACTATGCCCCTAAGCAGCTGAGTCCAAGGTTAATATCCATCACCGGCATGACCACAAGCTCAACGCAGGGTCCATGCCAGTCGAAGTCCTCGGCTCCTCTCTCGGACCTCCCTGCACCAAAAAAGAAGAGGAAGCAAAGAAAGGGAGGAGAAAGGAGAGAAGGGACATTCCACATTGTGGATGATGGAGACACCATGATTGTGAAAGTGAGTTTCATTACTGAAAGAGTTGATTACACTATCTTCCAGGCCCCGACAGGCCGGGTGACCCAGTCAAGAAAAAAGAAAAGACAAGGAAAAAAAGTATAAGTATAAAAAGAAAAAAATCCTATCCTAAGGGGCAGGCTCCTTCCCCGGGCAGCGCATGGTGGGACCTCTCTCTCCTCCACCACTGCAGGAGGAGCAGGTTCAGCCGCTGGGGCTGCTGAGGTCGGGTCGGCTACCTCTTGCTGCGGCGCAGGTGCTGCCCTCGCCGCCATCGATGTCGGCTCCCTGAGGCCGAGCGCTTCCGAGATCGCTGGAGCCCGATCCTCGGTTGGAGTAGCTCCCTGATTTGCAGCCGCCGTCGTTGTTATAGAGGAAGCCTTCTTCCCCAGGACGCGGAGCACGGCCAGTTGCTCCCCGGACAGAACTCCCTGCAGCTGGGACCGACAGTATGCGAAACCCTTAGCGAAGGAGTCCGTCGCTGCTTCCCGGAAGTCCCTGAGGTACTACGGGGTTGCCTTGAAAGCAGCCACAGCATCAGTAGCTACTTTCTCTGCAGCCTCGGCCCAACGCCGGACCTCCTCGAGCTCCGCCTTCAGGTGCTCGGACAGAAGGACGGCCGTCGCTAGTGCCTTCTCGGCCTTCTCCTCCGCCTCGGCAACCCTCCTCTCGGTCGTAGCCACCTTCTTCTTAGCGGAGGAGGCCCTCTCTGTGGCCGCCCCCGACTCGGCCCGAAGCTCCTTCAGCCATGCCCGCTTGGACTCGAGCTCACTGTCGAGCTCCTTCCTTATTCTGGCCACTTCAGCAGCTTCGATCTGGAGGCTCTTCACCTTCTGGCCAGCCTCCCGGACCTCCGCGTCCTTCCGACCTACTTCAGCCTTGAGGGACGCAAGCTCGGCTCCCTGTTCTCTGTCCCTTCCTGCCCAGTTACGGCAGTAGTCCCTTATGAGGATCAGCTCCCGTCCTTGCTGCAGTAAGAAGAGCCAAGTTAGCAACAAACTAGAAGAGAAGAGGGCAAAAAGATGTCAAGGTAAGGGAGAGCCACTTACGGCGTATAGCTGGGCGAATGATGCCGTGATGATGTCACCAAAGAGTCGCTCGCTCCCCTCACGCTTATTGCATGACTGGACGGAGAAGTCCATCATGTGCTCTGCCAGGCTCGCATCCTTTATCAAGGACACGTTTGGGCCCAGCCGGAAAGGGACTCGATGATAGTCCCTCTCCCGTGTTCCCGTCGGTTCGGCTCCTTCGACGGTAGAAGGCTCCCTCGGTGCCAGCTGGGAGATTGGCACCACGTCGGACCGAACTTGGGGCGCCGACCTGGCGGCAGCGGTGGTTGACCTCGCGCGGAAAACCACCTCGGGCTCGGACACGGCAACCGGCTGGCTCCGCCCGAAAGGCTCAAGGACGAGCTCAGCCGCCCTCTTCCATCTACGCTCCAGCACCGCCGCGTCCGCCCCAGCCTGCACCGGCCTCGCCCCATCCTCAGTTCGGGCTCTTTTCGGTGCCGACTCGACGGCCTCGGTGGCCTACTCCCGCTCCTCAGAGAACGAGAGCAGCTCGTCCATCGAGAACTTCATTGCTGCACCAAGACAGAAACAAGGTCAGACCCAAAAAAAAAAGAAGAAGAAGAGAGAGAGATAAAGAGAAAAGAGAGAGGATGGCCAAGTGGGACTCACCCGACTCCTGCGCCGGCCCACCCCAACCTCGCAGAGATTTTGTTTGGACAGCAAAACCTCGAGCGAGGGGATCTCCGTCGATCTGAGCTGCTTGTACAGTTCGACGTCGGCCTCCTCGACAGCAGAATTCTGATTTGGGGACCGATCTGGGTCGTTCCAAACCCAGTCAACCCCCTCTATGGAAGCAAAGAAAAACCTACTCTTCCATCCCTTAATGGAAGAGGGAAGGACAAATTTTATTCCCCGAGGGCGAGAAGAAAGAGACCACCACCCCTCCTCGGTGGGGTGGCGTTTCAAGGTAAAAAAGTCATAAAAAGAAAAAAACGGGCAACAATCCCGTGAAAATGACACAAGACTATGAAGACAAAGATGGTCCTAACGGCGTTGGGGACCAATTGAGCCGGGACAAGACGATAGTTGGCCAGAAATGAAAGGAAGAAGGGGTGGAGAGAAAAACGGAGGCCCCCAGCGAAGGCCTCCTCATAAAGGGCAATCCGCCCAGGACCACCAGAAGTCACCCGCTCCCTCGGGCGAGGAACGGAGAGACGGACGGACTCAGGAATCCCATAGGCTTCTCGGATGAACAATAGATCTTCAGAGGTAATCGCCGAAGCAATCCCTCCGGGACCCGTCGACCGAGATGGCTCAGGCTTAGAAAGGACTCGATGAGGAGGAGAAGACCCGGATTCCTTGATGATTACCGGACCCTGGGCGGGCCGCCTACTAAACTCGAACATCGCCGCCTCCATCTCCTCGTCGGAGGAAGAAGGAGTCCTCGATCGAGAGGGTCCGGCTTCGGCCTAGCAAGAGGGACTGGACTCCGGACCGAAGCGATCCATGGAGGAAAGGGAGAAGGAAGAAGAAAGAAAGGGATAGGAGAAACCTTAAGATGACCCCTAGAAGATGAGAAGAAAGGGGGGCTAACCTGCAAGAACTCTAGGGAGTCGCCGGCGGCCGGAAGGGAGGAAGAAAAGGGGGAATGCTCCTGCGGGATGCTGGGTGTGCAAGGTTTGAATGAGGGCAGGCTTCGAAGAGACTCACCCCTCCTTCCCAAGCTGCCTACGCTTGACCGTACCTTTGCGACCCTCCAGAAGGCGCCCGCCGCATGTCAACCATCCGTTGGGCCCATGCACCCATCCGACCGTGGTCTCTCCGACTTCCACGCCTGCCTCGATGGCTCCCCTCCTGCATGGCCACGTGGTGTCCTCCTACAAGCTCGTAGGACCGCAGAGCGAGGCGCCACCGATTCTGGCCATTATTGCACCTGATTTCTTCGCCTTTCCATGTCAGCACCATAATTACGTCCTTCGTCCAAAGCACCGCGCGTCAATGGGCCTCGTGAGTGGAGGGCAAATGATGTGGCCAGAACGCTGACATAACACGAGGCGGCTGACGTGGAGTCCCCATCAGATGCCACGACAAGCTTTCAACGTGAGCGTCTTTGCTGAGCTGAGCTTCCCTGAAGCAACACCTCTGCCCGCCGAAGGCAAGCTCCGTCCTTCGCCAGGTCCGTTCCCGCAAGCCCGGAACACCTAGGCCGGAGCCGAGTCTGAGTTCCCACCTAAGACGGACCCCTCGAGATCAGGCCCCGTGGTCAGGAATCGAGCTCAGCCTCCTCCGACACGAGGCGCCCCTCTGAGCTCAGGTCCCCTGGGCTGGGCGGCACTTCGGCACCGAGCTCATCTGAGGTCGAGCCCCGTGGTCAGGAGTCGAGCTCAGCCTCTTCCGCCACGAGGTGCCCCTCCGCGTTCGAGCTCTGTGCGCCTCCATCCTGCCGAGCAGCACCAAGGCGAGTCTACTGAAGACGGGCCCTGCCTTTCCAGCTCAGCCCTCTATTCAAACCAATGCGCCGGCCGCCAAGGGAGCCACACCTCCCCTCTGAGGATAATGACGATGCTCCCAAGGGTCGTACGACACCAACCATGCTGCAATTAATGCCCTCGACCGTCACTCACTCCAGAAAGAAAGGAAAGCTCACATCAAGGTGCCATACCCTCTGCCGATCTGTCATACAGCCAGAGAAAAGACCCTACTAGAGAGCGCGGGTCCCGAGACCGGTGGCCCGCCAATCGAGGCCCTGTCAGGTTCCCAGGGGAGGGATAGGCAGAAGGAATGTCAGAAATCTACAGAGGCTTCCCCGACTGTCAAAACACGAGAGACGTCCCATCCACGTCACGGTACCTCGCCGTACACGATCGCAGGGGAAGATCCCAAAGCGAACCAACGCAGAGAACCCCGCCAGGGTAAGCAAAAGAGGTATCGGCATCTGACCTCAAATAACAACACCCATAGAATACTTTTCAAGCCAAGAGAGGAACCAAAGTGACACAAGGAAAGAAGGCCAGAGAGGAGGGCAAGACCACCTCGGCCAACACCATTCCCAGTTCATCTTCATCTTTCACTCACACTATATTCACTCCTCCTAGCATGGAGCAAATCCAGAGGGGCTCGACCAGGAGGACCTGTTCTCCTGGATCGTCATTGACTTGACCGTCGGAGTGCCCCCGCCGGAATCCCCGGCCCGGGTCACTGACGTTGCTTCCTTGCAGGTTCCGAGGCTCCGGAGGCATTCCCAGGCGGGCGGACGGGCGATGCCCAACCACGCACAGAGCTACAGGCCACGACGATCTAGGCGGCAACATAAATATTAGAGGGTCGCCTGCTGGAAACTTCGATCTAGGGATTGTCTTTGCAGGTTCCCATAGTGGAGTACCTGGAGGTAGCTCGCTACTTTGCTGGAGAAGACCGAAGGACCCTCATCTACAACCGCATCCCATTGGAGGGTAACTTGGTAGCAATAATTATAAGTCTCTTGGCTTAGGTTGAATCAAGTTGGAGAGACCAACGGTTGTTGGGTAACAATGGAGACAAATACAAAATAAATCCTTAACTAGAGTTGGCTCCAAGGGAGATCACTCTGATGCTTAATTCAAAAACCTAGAGTAGAGGGGGAAGGATTGAGTCTGAAAGAGAAGTGATTGCATACCTAGAGGTTCCTTGTTGACCTTTATTTATAAGTAGAGGTTGAGATGTTATGAAAATGGAGTATCAAGCTATTCATGTCGTATTGGGCATGATATGCCCATAATTTGTCTTTCTCATTTGTAAGGGATTGAGAAGCCAGGAGGATTGAGTGATTATTCCTTTCTTTATTTAATGAGATATGCTCGTTATTTTCTTTCGAATCTGGTAGGGTGCATTGGTTGTCTCTTACCTTTTTGGGCATGATCATTATTTCCTGTTGTACTCGGGATATATTGATCATCTTTTATCCTAGCAGCTCGTGGCACGTTGTCAGTTATTATCAGATATCTCGGGATATCTTTGGCCATAAGAAGATAAGATAACATATCAAGCACAATTCTTCCAAAAAAATGTCAGCATGAGACTGTTATGAAAATACTTTAGATCAACATCAATCGGATAGGTTGAACATATATGTTTTCGATACCGATCGAGATAAATTTTTTTCTAGAACGTGTCTTTGAATAATATGACAAGTTTTTTTTATAAAATTTTGGTGATAATTCTTCTATGAGTACATTTAGAAGACAAATGCCTTGATTAAAGATAAATATTGATGAAGAAACAAAAATTTATATAGCTTTCAAAGAACTTCCAATAAAATCTATTATTTTGTCTATACAAATCTAATAATAGCTATCATGCAATTCGACGGTGGGCATTATCAAATATAAATAAATAAATAAATAAATAAAATATGCGAACGGTGCAAGCTGAAATTTGGTAGCCAATATGTGCATGAGTTAGCCTGTTTAAAAATATGACCAAGATAAAGAAAATAAAAAGACAAACTTGAAGCAGGGTCAAAGGGCGCGTTGGGGTTGCGTCTAGTTGGCTGAAATGATGTATTTTATCACGCATCTCATTCGTAGGTCTGCGTCCATCTCCTAACGCTCTTCTGGAGGCTTTTTCTAGGGTTCGGTTAGCTTCCTTCAAGTTTTATGTTTTCTTCCGTAGCTTTCCCTGTCAGGTTTTCCGTTGTTTGCCGGGGGCTAGGTTTCCTCGGTTTTCCTCTGTTTTTCATTGTTTGCCGGAGGTTAGGTTTCCTTTGCTTTCCCTGTTAGGTTCTCCCAGTTTCTGTTTTCCATCGTTTTTTTGCCGTCCCTTCGTCCGGAGGTTAGGGTTCGGCCTCTGAGACGTCCCTCTAGGAACTTGATTCAATAGGGTACAGGTTCGTTAGGGTTTATCCCAGGTTTCGCCTTAGGCGAAAGGGTTTTTCCTCTCAACCTTACCCAAACCCCTAGGAGAGGAGACGACGCGCGCCGTCGATGGAGCTGGCGGCATCAGGGATGTTTCTGCCGGCGCAGACGGTGGGGACGCAGCTTTGCTGCCTCTGCGGCCAGGCGATGGCCCCCAACCGGTCCAACATGTGCGTGGGCTGCCTCCACTCCCGCGTCGACATCACCCAGGGCCTCACCCGCCACGGTGCCGTCGTCCACTGCCCCGACTGCCGCAGCTACCTCGACCCCCCGCGCACCTGGGTCCACGCCGACCCCGAGTCCAAGGAGCTCCTCGCCTTCTGCCTCCGCCGCCTCAAGCGACTCGTCCGCCTCGTCCGCCTCGTCCATGCCGAGTCCGTCTGGACAGAGCCCCACTCCAAGCGCCTCCGCCTCAAGCTCCGCGTTCAGCGCGAGGTCCGCGGCGCCATTGTCGAGCACTCCCACTACGTCGAGCTCACCGTCCACTACCAGCTCTGCCCCTCCTGCTCCCGCGCCCATGCCAACCCGGACCAGTGGTCCGCCGTCGTCCAGCTCCGCCAGCATGTCGCCCACCGCCGCACCTTCTTCTTCCTCGAGCAGCTCATCCTCCGCCACGACGCCGCCGCCCGCGCCCTCCGTATCGCCGAGGCCAACCGTGGCCTCGACTTCTTCTTCGGCAGCCGCTCCCACGCCAACAAGTTCGTCGATTTCATCTCCGGCGCCGTTCCCGTCCAGCGACGCTCCAGTAAGGAGCTCGTCTCCCACGACCCCAAGAGCAACATCTACAACTACAAGGACACCTTCTCCGTCAAGATCTGCCCCATCTGCCGCGAGGACCTCATCTTGCTCCCTCCCAAGGTCGCCTCCAACCTCGGCCTCGGCCGCCTCGTCATCTGCACCAAGATCTCCAACTCCGTCTCCCTTCTCGATCCCTTCAAACTCAAACCCGCCTTTCTCGATGCTACGCAGTACTGGCGGGCCCCCTTCAACGCCCTGGTCACCAGCCGCCAGCTTGTCGAGTACATCGTGCTCGACATCGAGATAGAGTCCTCGGAGGTCACCGGCCAGGGTTCGGGGTACTCCCTGGCCCGGGCACAGGTGGCCCGGATGTCCGATTTCGGAAAGAACGACAACATCTTCTCCGTCTTAACCCATCTCGGCCATCTCTTGAATACCGGTGATCATGCCCTTGGTTACGACCTCTATGGCTATGGGGCCAATATCAATGATCTGGATATTGACCTGCAAGATGCTCTTCTGATAAAGAAGAGTTACGAGGAGAAGCGCCGCGGCAGAAGTGGAAAGCCTCGACCTTGGAAACTCAAGAGCTTGAACATGGACGTGTGCAATGCCTCCAAGGGCAGAGCTGACGAAGAGAAGAGGAATACCGAGTATGAGGAGTTTTTAAGGGACCTGGAAGAGAACCCTGAGCTGAGGTTTGATATCTCGTTGTACCGCAACAAAGATTATCAGCCGTCAGAGATTGCATCAATGGCTGGCGGGGAAGATGTTCCTTCCGTGCCTTTGGAGGAGCTGCTTGCCGATCTCGATCTGAGCGATAAAGAGGAGGAAAATGATGATGCTGATAGCATAATGGAGTGATTTGTCTGACCGCATCCATATCGGTTGGTCCTCACTTCATCGATGAATGTTTGAGTTGAGCCTTCTTTTATATTATATATATGCTTTTTTGGTCCAAAAGTTTTGAAAGTCGCTTGAGAGTAGCTTCTAGTTGCTGAGTCCTAAGCTCAAAACTAGCCTACTTTTTTTCCCCAAAAAAAAAAAAAAAATTCCCTCAAGGAGCTTGGTTCTGTTTGGTCATTTGCTATACTTCGTTTTGTTTGGGTTAATAATTGTGCTGGACCTGTGAGACCCGTTCTATTTCTGTTTCGTTGTACAAGGATGTGGTAATTTATTAAATGCACAAACACATTTATGAAGGAAAAAAGGTCTTTTATTGATAAAATTTGCAGTAAATTTTTGTTTGCCTAGTCCTTCATACTTCATAGCTTTAACTTGTGCTCATGCCGTGCCGTTATTTTTGAAATGTGATTACTGCAAAACTTCTTGATGGTGGAATCTTTTAAAATCGAAGTCGTTGACAGGCTACATTCTGAAAATAGAGGCAGCTCTGGGGTGATGGTCTGGGAGTTTTGTTTTATTTTGTGCATGCCAAAGTTTGTATTTATCGGATGTTAATTTGTACACCAAATGAAGTTTGATGTTACTTATTATTTTGTATGCAGGAGATAGCAAACAAATGTCAGTAAAACTAAATTAATTTTGTTATGGAATGCTGGCCAGGCTAGATGTATAGGTGGGCTCTCTAGCCTTGGCAATACATCCATTGGTCCCTCCCTGCACCAACCGCGCACCCCCCCACCCCCCCCCCCCCCTCTCTCTCTCTCTGAGTGCACTCTCTCTCTCTGAGTGCACTCCTGAACGCATGCACGGGCTCATGTTTTCTTTTTAACTGATCAGCTTTCTTTGTTATTTTTTTCTGATCCTTTAAAGTAAGGCAGCTCAATTTTTATAGTCAGCAACTTTTCTATATATATATATATATATATATATATATATATATATATAGAGAGAGAGAGAGAGAGAGAGAGAGAGAGAGAGAGAGAGAGAGGTGGTCCTAATGGATGTTCTCCTTGCATCTTAATTTGATGGTTCCCATCAACTTTTGGCATGATGTTGCTGATGTAGAATACAGTTGCTGGTAACAGGTGCATGCCATTCTAAAAATTGAGGCAGCTCTGGGGTTTATCAGCATTTGGCGGGTCATGACTATTGTCGTTATAGAGCTTGGAATCAGAGAAGGTGCTGAGTTGTGAGGATCACTACTAGAGTGACCTACAAAATAAAATTCCTAGTTAGAGTTGGTCTCGATAAAAACCCTTCGACATTCAAGTCCATGATCCAGGATATGTGGAAAATAGTAAGCTTGAAAAAGAGTTACTTATCGAGAATTATCAAGATCTTAATTATTTATAAAAAATGTATAACTCCAAAAGTATCAAGCTATGATCTTATCTGTTGCCGATCTTATCGCTGTGGTCTATAGTTCGTGAGCCGGCGCCGGTTCTCGGACTCTCTCGTCTCGAGATCTCCAAGTTTTCGGTCCTGCAAAACAAAGTCAGAGACCCGGACCGGGAATTCCGGCGGGGGCACTTCCACGGTCAAGTTAGAGAGCGGCAAGATGGAACAGGCCTTCTAAGACGGGTTCCCGAAGGACTCCCGTTCTTAGAGAAGATGTAGATGAAAGAAGAGTGGGAAGAGAAGGGTCGAAGCCCAGCTTCCTGCACTGGGTTCACCGAGCTCACGCCTGAGGACTTCTTCGGAGGTCTCAGGATCGTTCTCTCGGCGTTCTTCCCTCTTTCCGACTTACCTTTCCATCCGCTTTTATCGTCCCTTTTATACCACCGGGCCGCCTTCAGCCCCCTCCCCCTGGAGGCTCCCAGAGATCCCTGAATCTTCTCCTCCCCCTTCTCCTTCAAGTCCGGGAGTTAAGTGGCCGACATGCCTCATCCGTCATGTGTCACGAAAGGGGGAAGACAGGCGGGACCTTGAGCCAAGTGCGGGAGCTCTCCTTTCGGGGCGTTGACGGTGGGCATCTGGCCATTTCAGGCTCCTGCCCGCAAGGATTTCATTCATCGATTGCAGGACCCTGTCTAACCGATATAAACGAGGTTTCGCGTATCGCTGCGGGCCGTACTAGCGCCCTGTACGGGATGCGGCGCGCGCCGGTTCTAGTGGCGACCTCGTGGCTTGTGTCTCTGCCTCCTCCAGGCTTTGCAGAGTAGGGTTGACCTCGGTCGAGGTGGACCCAATAGGGGATGCCACCTGGCGAAGGAGTAGGAGGGTCCGGCTCGACCTCGGCCAAGGTGGACCCGTCCTGGGGTGCCATTTGGCGAGGAAGAAGGAGGCTACCAGCTTCGACCGAGATGGACCCCTCCTGGGTGGACACTTGGTGAAGTGGCAGAGAGAGGCTCGACTTCGACCAAGGTGGACCCGTCTTGGGGTGCCACTGGCGAAGGAGCAGGAGGGCCCGGCTCGACCTCGACAGAGGTGGACCCATCTTGGGGTGCCACCTGGCGAGGGAGCGGGGGTTGCCAGCTCCGGTCGAGATGGACCCCTCCTGGGTGGACACCTGGCGAAGTGGCAAAGAGAGGCTCGACTTCGGCTGAGATGGACCCGTCTTGGGGTGCCACCTTGCGAAGGAGCAGGAGGGCCCGGCTTGACCTCGGCAGAGGTGGACCCGTCTTGGGGTGCCACCTGGCGAGGGAGCGGGGGCTGCCAGCTCCGGCCGAGGTGAACCCCTCCTGGATGGACACCTGACGAAGTGGCAAAGAGAGGCTCGACTTCGACTGAGGTGGACCCGTCTTGGGGTGCCACCTGGCGAAGGAGCAGGAGGGTCTGGCTCGACCTCGGCAGAGGTGGACCCTTCTTGGGGTGCCACCTGGCGAGGGAGCGAGGGCTGCCAACTTCGGCCGAGGTGGACCCCTCTTGGGTGGACACCTGGCGAAGTGGCAGAGAGAGGCTCGACTTTGGCCGAGGCGGACCCGTCTTGGGGTGCCACCTGGCGAAGGAGCAGGAGGGCCCGGCTCGACCTCGGCAGAGGTAGACCCGTCTTGGGGTGCCACCTGGCGAGGGAGCGGGGGTTGCCAGCTTCAGTCGAGGTGGACCCCTCCTGGGTGGACACCTGGCGAAGTGGCAGAGAGAGGCTCAACTTCGACCGAGGTGGACCCGTCTTGGGGTGCCACCTAGCGAAGGAGCATGAGCGCCCGGCTCGACCTCGGCAGAGGTGGACTCGTCTTGGGGTGCCACCTGGCGATGGAGTGGGGGATGCCAGCTCTGACCGAGGTGGACCCCTCATAGGTGGACACCTGGCGAAGTGGCAGAGAGAGGCTCGACTTCGACCGAGGTGGACACGTCTTGGGGTGCCACCTGACGAAGGAGATGGAGAGCCCTGCTCGATCTCGGCAGAGGTGGACCCGTCTTGGGGTGCCACCTGGCGAGGGAGCAGGGGGTTGCCAGCTTTAGCCGAGGTAGACCCCTCCTGGGTGGACACCTGGCGAAGTGGCAGAGAGAGGCTCGACCTCGATCGAGGTGGACCCGTCTTGGGGTGCCACCTGGCGAAGGAGCAAGAGAGCCCGGCTCGACCTCGGTAGAGGTGGACCCGTCTTGGGATGCTACCTGGCAAGGGAGCGGGGGAGCCCGGCTCGACCTCGGCAGAGATGGACCTGTCTTGGGGTACCACCTGGCGAGGGAGCGGGGGCTGCCAGCTCTGGTCGAGGTGGACCCCTCCTGGATGGACACCTGGAGAAGTGGCAAAAAGAGGCTCGACTTTGGTCGAGGTGGACCCGTCTTAGGGTGCCACATGGCGAAGGAGCAAGAGAGCCCGACTCGACCTCGGCAGAGGTGGACCCGTCTTGGGGTGCCACCTGGCGAGGGAGCAGGGGGCTGCCAGCTTCGGTCGAGGTGGACCCCTCCTGGGTGGACACCTGGCGAAGTGGCAGAGAGAGGCTCGACCTCAGTCGAGGTGGACCCGTCTTAGGGTGCCACCTGGCGAAGGAGCAGGAGAGCCCGGCTCGACCTCGGTAGAGGTGGACCCGTCTTGGGGTGCCACCTGGCGAGGGAGCCGGGGAGCCCGACTCGACCTCGGCAGAGATGGACCCGTCTTGGGGTGCCACCTGGCGAGGGAGCGGGGGCTGCCAGCTTTGCCGAGGTGGACCCCTCCTGAGTGGACACCTGGCGAAGTGGCAGAGAAAGGCTCGACTTCGGTCGAGGTGGACCCGTCTTGGGGTGCCACCTGGCGAAGGAGCAGGAGAGCCCGGCTCGACCTCGGCAGAGATGGACCCATCTTGGGGTGCCACCTGGCGAGGGAGCGGGGGAGCCCGGCTCGACCTTGGCAGAGATGGACCCGTCTTAGGGTGCCACCTGGCAAGGGAGCGGGGGAGCCCGGCTCGACCTTGGCAGAGATGGACCCATCTTGGGGTGCCACCTGGCGAGGGAGCGGGGGCTGCCATCTTCGACCGAGGTGGATCCCTCCTGGGTGGACACCTGGCGAAGTGGCAGAGAGAGGCTCGACTTCGTCGAGGTGGACCCGTCTTGAGGTGCCAACTGGCGAAGTAGCAGGAGAGCTCGGATCGACCTCGTCAGGGGTGGACCCGTCTTGGGATGCCACTTGGCGAGGGAGCAGGGGACTGCTAGCTTCGGCCGAGGTGGACCCCTCCTGGGTGGACACATGGCGAAGTGGCAGAGAGAGGCTTGACTTCGGCTGAAGTGGACCCATCTTGGGGTGCTACCTGGCGAAGGATCAGAAATTTTGAAAGGAAAATTCTACGTGGCACTGGCGGCATCCAGCTAGATCTGACACACGTTCCATGTCAGCGATGTAACCATATCAGTTGTCCCACATCCCCAGGTCCCATCGAAGCATCGTGGCTTGGGACGTGGGAAGTTAATACGGAGATGATGTGAAAATGATGAAAATCCCGTGCCATAATTGCCATGATCGCTGACGCCGCTTTTGCTGTGCCCGAGACCCTGTGGGAGGCTGCCATGTGCGCGCATCTGACGGGCCATTAATATGCCATTTCGAAAACGAGGCAGTTTCCATCGGACCGAAGCGTCGATGTCGGGCGTGCCTCCACGTGGCGGTCATCCGATGGCCCGGGATGAAAAGAGGCGTACGGCTGCTATTAATTGAGTTTGAAAAGAAGGGGGACTTTCCGGAAATGAGGTCTCTTGGCTTTCTCACACCTCGCCGATAGTTGCAGCGGTCTCCCTTCATCTTCCAGGGGTTGCCATTCCTTCGGTACAAAGCATCTCGGTAAGTGCCTATGACCTTTTTCCTTCTTCTTCCGTCTCCCAATCCTTGTTCTAGTTTTTCTTGCTTCCTCTTCCTTGATGGCACGTTGTCGTCATGTTTCTTCAAACCCGGGCGAGGCCGATCCTTCCCAGTCGAGGACTCCATCGTCTTCCTCCTCAGAGGGGGAAGAGATTCCAGTCGAGGTCTAGAGGCAACTTCAGCCGGGGACTTTTACCATAGGTGTCCCTAGGGGTCCTTGGTCTCCTCCTGTAGTTTCTGCTCGTCCCATTTCTTCCCTTCCTCCTCCAGTGGTGGAAGTCTCTTCTTCTGGTCCCTCCGGTTATGCCTTGACGATGATCGAAGACGATCTTTCCTGGATCCGGAATACCTATGGGGTTCCGGATTCAATCTGTCTTTCCCTCCCAGGACCCAGGGACCGAGTGACCTCGAGTGGCCCTGGGAGGGTCACCTTCTACGAAGACTTCCTTGTTGGGGGTCTTCATTTCTCCCTTCATCCCTTTTTTCTTTCCTTCCTCGATCACTATCGTCTTGTCCCGGCCTAGTTGGCTCCCAATGCCATCCTGGTCATCTTCGCTTTCATTGTCTTCTGTCACTTTCACGGGTTCCTTGCCCGTTTCTCCCTCTTCAGGGCCCTCTTCATCCTGAAGCGCTACTCTGCCGATGATGGCTGGTGGTATATTTCACCCCGGCCTAGGTGCCTCAGGTTCGACCTCCCTTCATCGATTAAGGATTGGAAGAGTCGATTCTTCTTTGCCTCGGTCGAGGACGTCGACTGGACTTGGAGCGAGCCGGACCGGTCCCCGAACCGGAACTCCTAGGTTGAGCCGGCGGACCAAGAAGTCTACACTCAGATGCTGGGTGACGTGGTCCCGGCTCTCGATGTTCTGCTTTCAGAGCAGAATTTATTCGAGGCAGGGATCAGTCCTATCCGGGAGTTGGGTGAGACCCTGGATCTCCTTTTTTTTGCCTTCACTTTTTGCTCTGCACTTCTTTTCTTTTAAATTGGCCTAACTGTGTTTCTCCTTCATGTATAAAGTTCTCCGTCAAAAGTCTGATGGAGGGTGCCTGGAAGAGGGACAATGCTGAGGGGACCCAAGAGGTCCCAGCGAAGAGGGCTCGCACTGAGACGAGTCGGGGACCCGCTCCCACTCCTGCTGCTACCGGACCCGGGGCAACGGGTTCTGTTCCCAGGCCGCCCCAGTCTCGTGCGCTCAATGTCCCCGTCATCGAGCTCGACAGGGCCGGGGAAGAGAGGAGGTCGGAACCCCCTCGGGCGACGGCTGCTCCAATTGCCACGCTGGTCACCTCCATGGTGGCCACTAGGGCGACAGCGGCCCCACCGACTGTCGCATCGCCCGGCGAAGGGGTGGCCACCCAGCCTACTGCCGATGCCCACATTCCACCTCCAAGCCTCATCGCCAGCTCCTCCGTCATCTGCGATCAAGGGCTCGCGGAAAGGGTGATGGAATTCGCGAGCACCTCCCGGGATCACCGTTTGAGGGGCAGCGGGACTACGCTGACGCGCTGCTGGGGATCCTCCCTCTACTCTTCACGGTAAGTCCCGAGCTCTCCTCTTTTAAAGTTTCAGTTGGATCTTACTGACATATCATCCCTTCTTTGGCGCAGATCGGGACCGATGTCCTATTGCTGAGGAATTTCCTCTCGGGCTACGCCAAGAAGGATGCCGAGAAGGAGAAGAGGCTCGACAAACTTGCAGCTGATGTGAAAGACCTCATGGAGAAGGGGGTCGAGCTGCGCGGGAATAACGAGGCCCTACGAGCGGACTTGGATCGCGCCGAGGGGCACGTGAGAGAGCTCGAGACCTCTCTGTCTGAGGATAGAATCTCGAACCAGCATCGTGCCGAGGATGACGCGATGGAGATGGCACGTCTCAGGGCCCAATCCGATCATTGGAGCGCCGGGTCAAGGAGGTCCTCAAGGAGCTGAGCGCAGCCAAGGAGCAGACCTCCTACATCAACGGGCTACTGGAGGCGTCTAGGAAGGAGGCACAAGAGGCCGTGCCGAAGTTCCGGGCCTCCGAAGAATTCAGGGTGGAGGTGCACGAGGCGGTTGTTGACTCCTTCCTGAAGGGCTTCCAGGTGTGCCGGGAGAAAGTAGGCTCCTTCTTCCCCGAGCTCAACCTCAGCGGAGTCATTCTGGACGACCGGAGGGAGGAGCCCACTGAAGGAGCTTC
This sequence comes from Areca catechu, assembly GCA_021397845.1. Lineage (NCBI taxonomy): Eukaryota > Viridiplantae > Streptophyta > Magnoliopsida > Arecales > Arecaceae > Areca > Areca catechu. Next base: position 14,922,800 of record CM038049.1, on the reverse strand, counting down.
GACTGCGGTGGTTGCTGAGGTGGCGACTCCCGAGCAGCCTCCAGACGACGCCGCCAACGGAGAGGGTGCCCCCTAGCTGGAGGAGGACGCGGCTGCAGCGAAGTAGCCCCTGCGGCCCCATTTCTTTTTCTTTGTTAGTATGTGTTCCTTTTCTTTCTTTGGGGTCTCCCGGCCTATCGGGCCCCCCTTTTTATAAGGAACTTTTTTTTGAAATGAAAATTCCTTTCCGTTAACTTGTTCCTTCTCTCTCTTTCTTTTCTCTTTCTTCTTTTTCTTTTTTTTTTTTTGCATCTCGCGGACCGAACCCCGGCGCTAGCCACTAGGACTAAGTCCCGTGGTGCATTACGAGCTGAACTCCGGGATTGCATGGGCGAACTGGGTTATGCTCCACCTTCCAGATCGAGGTCCGGGACTTCGCTTTGGAACCAGGTTCCTTGCGAACTTCCGGACTGAACCCCGGGGCTGCAGGCCGGAACTGAGCCTTGTGCGACCTACCGAGCTATTCTCCAGAATTTTGTAGGACCGGGACCTAAGTCTCTAGGACCTCTTCCAGACTGAACTCCGGGGCCGCATGTCGGGATTTAATTTCGTGCGACACTCCGGACTGAACTCCGGGATTTTTGTGAGAGGAGACTTCGTGCCTTCGCGGATCTTTTGCCGTGCCCATGCTCGCCGAACCTAGAGCTGGATGGCTTTTGTCCTACGAGACGAGAATGGGCATTTGGTGAAAAAGATTTTATTATTGAAGTTCGAGGGGCCTTACATTATTGATAGTACATCCTCAGGTTTGAGGCATTCCAGGTCCGAGGGAACCGGGATCCGCCTAGCTCCTCCAGGTAGTACGCCTCGTGGGGAAGTGCCTTCGCCACCCTATAAGGGCCTTCCCAATTTGGGGAGAGCTTTTCGCACTCCCGTGGCTGGGAAGCTTCAGCATGGCGGAGCACTAAGTCTCCCTGGCGGAAGGACTTCGGTCGCACCCTGGAGTTGTAGTATCTGGCCACTCGTTGCCGGTAAGCCGCCATCCGAACTCGGGCCCTATCCTTCGTTTCTTCAAGGAGGTCCAGGTTCAGTAGTAGCCAGGCCAGATTTTCTGCCTCGTCATACTGCTCCACGCGCAGGGTCGGTAGGCTGAGCTCAATTGGGATAACCGCTTCCACCCCGAAGACGAGATTGAATGGGGTCTCGTCCGTAGCAGTCCTTGGATAGTGTGGTATGTCCAAAGGATGCTCGAGAGCTCTTCTGCCCACCTCCCCTTGGCCTGGTCTAGTCTTGTCCGGAGGCCTTGCAAGATGGCCCTGTTCGTTACCTTGGCTTCTCCATTTGTCTGAGGATGCGCCACCGAGGTGAAACGGTGATGGATTCCGAGGTCATCGCAAAACTCCTCGAATTCCCGACAATCAAACTGGCGTCCGTTGTCGGTGATGATGGTATGGGGTAAGCCGAAGCGGCAGATGATCGACTTCCAAAGGAACTTGGTGACATTTGCCTCCGTGATCCAGGCCAAGGGCTCGGCCTCGACCCACTTCATGAAGTAGTCGATAGCCACGATCAGGAACCTTCGTTGCCCGGACGCCGGAGGAAAAGGTCCTAGGAGATCAATGCCCCACTGGGCAAACGGCCATGGGGTGGAGAGCTGGGAGAGTGGAGCAGCGGGCTGACGTTGCAGCACAGCATGCCATTGACGTCGGTCGCACCTTTTTATAAAGTCAGCTGCATCTTCTCTCATGGTCTCCCAAAAATAACCTTGATGGAGGGCCTTATACGCTAGCGTCCTGCCCCCACATGGTTTCCGCAAATGCCCTCGTGGATCTCCTGGAGCGCGAGTGCGGCTTCGACGGGTCTCAGAAACTTGAGGAGCGGGTAGGAGTAGGACCTCCGGTATAGTAGCCCGTCCATCAACACGAACCGTACGGCCTTCCTCTTAATGAGGCCAGTCGCCACACGATCCTCGGGCAAGGTGCCGTTGGCAATATACTCGATGTACTTATCCATCTAGCTGGGTTCTGAGTTGATTTGCTGGACCTCCATGGGTGTCTCGTAGCTCGGGGCTTTGAGATGCTCGATGTAAGCGCGACCCAGTGATGAGTTTGGCAGGGTTGCAAGGCGGGAGGGCGTCTGCGCGAGCGTTTCCCCGCAAGGTATATGGGAGACACTGAAGCGCCTAAAACTTGCCGCGCTCGTCCGAACGAGCTCCAGGTACCTCACCATCTGGGGGTCCCGCACCTCGTACTCCCTCGAGACCTGCCCGGCCACTAGCTGCGAGTTAGTGAAGACCTTGAGGCAGGCCATGCCCAGCTCGCGGGACACTCTTAGCCCCGCGAGGAGCGCTTCGTACTCCGCCTGGTTATTGGTGGCGGCGAACTGGAAGTAGAGCGCACACTCGATGACGACTTCTTCGTCGTTGGCAAGGATGAGTCCGGCTCCGCTCCCACCGGAGTTCGAGGCTCCGTCTACGTGAAGGATCCAGACGTCCTCCTCTGGTCCTGGCTCCGGCTGCCAGTCTCTGGGGCTCTCCTCTGGCCCCTCGTCCAGGCCTGCACACTCAACCAAGAAATCAGCGAGTACTTGTGCCTTCATGGCCGACCTCAGCCTGTAGGTGATATCGAACTCGCTGAGCTTGAGCGCCCATTTTGCCAAGCGACCTGACGTGTCCGACCAGCTGAGCATCGCTTTCAGTGGCTAATCCGTCAGGACCGCAATGGGGTGCGCTTGAAAATAAGGCCTGAGACGCTGAGTGGACATGATTAGCACAAAAATCAGTTTTCTCATATCGAGAATACTTGAGCTCCACATCGTGAAGGAGTTTGCTCGTGTAGTACACCAGCCTCTGCGTTCCTTTGTCATCCGTCCAAACCAGGACCGAACTGACGGCTTCTGGTGTGACCGCCAGGTACAGGAGGAGCTCCTCTCCTTCCTCCGACCGGGAAAGCAATGGCGGCGACGCCAATGTCCTCTTCAGCTCTTCAAATGCCTCCTAGCATTCCTTCGTCCAGGCGAAGTCGTTCATCTTCCTCAGCGCCTTGAAGAAGGGCTGGCAGCGGTCAGCGGACCTTGAGATAAATCGACTCAGGGCGGCTATCCGGTCGGTGAGTCGCTGCACTTGCTTCTTGGAGGTGGGCTGCTCCATGTCCAGGATCGCCTGGACCTTCTCCGGGTTGGCCTCTATCCCCCTTTGGGTTACCATGAAGCCCAGGAACTTCCCGCAGATACGCCGAAGCGCATTTCGCAGGGTTCAACTTCATTTGTTGAAGACGGAGGTTGCTAAACTGGAGAGACAGGGATCGACTTCGGCCCAGAGGGCTCGACCTCGAAGGGGCTCCACTTGGCGGAGGAGTGCTAGGCTCGACTCCATACCAAGGGACTCGACCTCGAAGGGCTCGATCTAGCGGAGGAGGGCAGGGCTCGACTCTGGTCCAGAGGGCTCAACCTTGAAGGGGCTCCATTTGGCGGAGGAGTGCTGGGCTCGACTCCATACCAAGGGCTCGACCTCGAAGGGCTCGATCTGGCAGAGGGTAGGCTCGACTCCGACCCAGAGGGCTCGACCTCGAAGGGGCTCCGCTTGGTGGAGTGCTGGGCTCGACTCCGAACCAAGGGGCTCGACCTCGAAGGGCTCGATCTGGTACAGGAGGGCAGGTTACGATTCCAGCCCAGAGGGCTCGACCTCGAAGGGGCTCCTCTTGGCGGAGGAGTGCTGGGCTCGACTCCGTACCAAGGGGCTCGATCTGGGGGAGGTCGCTCAGCTCCAGCCTAAGCATCCCGATCTCGCGGGAGTCGACTTGGCGGAGGATGGAGCTCGGCTTCGACAGGCCACCCCGACATTATGAGAGAGCTCGGCCCGGTAAAGGAGTCCGAGAAGGAGTATCCGTCGTGGCAACCTTCTCCGACGTGGCATCTGACAGGCGTTCCACGTCAGCGATCCTACCACATCAAGTACTAATGTTCTTAAACCCTTTTCTTTAAGCCATGCATATTCATAAGGCAACCTATCATCATTGGCAAGTTTTGGAAATATCCAGAATACATTATCAAAGATATGATAGATATGGAAATAGAGACATGACACTAAATATGAATATGAGAATGTATTTAACAACTATGGAGTTGAATGATGACTCCAAAAATTGAACATGGCTGCCAATGTAATATATATCCAGCTCTAAATGTAATAGGAGAAAAAAAATAAAATTATTGGAAAGATATAAAATCATTATTATGGTAAATTAAAGGTAAGTAATAGTGCTAAGTAGAAGAGTAAAGGGGGATTACAAATATGTAGTATAATTTTCGATACATCCAAAATAGGCTTCCGGAAGGCGGATTACTATCTTATAGTGTCAACCAAGCAAAGGGCCGACCGTCTGTAATTACTTATGGAGGAACACGGAGATATCAAATGCATGAATTATAATTAATCACTCAAAAGATTCAAATTGGACATGGAAAAATTTTCTGCAGCACATCTAAATGACAAATCTTACAAATGAAAAAAAAAGTATATAAACTGCATATTGAGATGTATATATATATAGGAACACTTAAAGCAGAGGCCTAAATAGAGGAACAATCAAATATGAAACCTGGATTAAAGGATTGCTTCTTCCTGTACAGATAATAAAAGAGATTCATCGAACAATAGACCAAAAGCAAATAAAGAGAACATCACCAACTAATATGAGAACCCCGAGCCACCGATCATGAGATCCATATATAAAAGGCAAGACAAAGAGGAGAAACACTCCTCCAGCACCTGGAATCGAATTTTATTTCATAAAACCCAGGAAAAAATCTCAAAAATAAGGAGCCATAAAGCCACAATTATGTAAAAAAATAGGAGAGAAAAATGAAAAAATAAAGAAATAAAACTCTATTGAAACCATATTGCAATTCAAATCGAAATCCAAAAGAAATTATTAGCAGCTTTTGGATAGGAAAAATAAGTATTTCAGATCCATCGAAAAGATTTGACCTCAAGCAGATCGACAAGCCTGTTTTGATCCTCAAGCAAATCGAGGAGACATCGATGAAAATGATGAAACGGACGAAGAACCCTATCATCGGGGAAGACGACACGCAAAGCATCAGAAACCACAAATATGTTCCAAAAAAGAGAGAACGATGAAAAATTAAAGAAATAAAACTCTATTGCAACCATATTGCAACTAAAAGTGAAATCCGGAGCAAATTATTAGCTGCCTTTGTACAACAAAAATAAGTATTTCAGATCCACCATAAAGATCTCACCTCTGCTTTCCTGGGAAAGACAAGCTTTTTTTATCCTCAAACTGATCGAGCAGGCATCGATGAAGATCAACAACCGGATGAAGAAACCCTATCGTCGGGGAAGACGACATGCGAAGTGTCAGGAATAATCAAGGATGAAGCATCGGAAGGGATAACGAGCCCTTGATATTTTATTTAAATTCCATCGAATGCCCCTGGAATACCAAAACTGGAATAGGCAATTCCATGGTAAATCATGAAATTGCTATTCTAGAATCCAATAGGGTTGATCGGAATAGCAATACCTAGGTGGCCCACCACAAAATTTTGCTCTATTTGAGGGAATATGAAGGAATAAACCCCTGATCCATCCGGGAACAGGGCAATCAAACACTACCAAAGTATCTAGAAATGGATTTCTATACCATACAACCAAATAGCTAAAACTATAAAAATTAATAAGGGTCAGTTATTATTACCATTTACTAATTTTTTTTGGTAACATGGCTACGAGGAGAACTCACTATAGGTGGATGAAAGAGGTACCTTTGACATCCACATTGATAAGAAAGCCAATATAGATATAAATCCTTCCACCCCAGCTTTTCTAGCTCATTCAATGTTTGCAAAATTAGCCAACAATGAATTACGTAATTAGCTTTCCCAAGAAATTAACAAAACTTCAACATACTGCTCCCGGTATAGAAATTAGTAATTCCATTAGGCTAACCCTCAGGCCACGACCTATTTAAAGGTGCGCCGGAAATTATGTGGATCACCCAATTCGGAATGCAGACAGGTATTGGAAAGCTAATTTGAGGGATGGGAATCATGGCAACTTTATATTTTTTAAAAATATTTCTTTGTTTCCGTCTGTTGATTACTTGATTTCTTGTTAAATAGGATCTGGCAATTGGCTCTCTCTTTCTCCTTTGGTTTCTAAACTTGAAATTATGAGCACGCTTGCAAGATAAGTGGTTTTACTATTGGGTTTTAGGTATCAAGGAAATTGTTGATACTTTGAGTTGTGTTGCATCTCTATCTTTGATCAAATGACTTGTATATGTATCATGAGGATACATCATGGACCAGAGTGCTTTGTGCTTGTCCCCTGATCTGATCAGCAACACAAGGAGGTCTGCATTGTGCTCCAGGGTCCTGGCGCCCATCTGCATTCGAAAAAGCATCGCTTCATGAGAATCGCACACGTTGTTTCGTGTACCAACCAAATGAAAAAGTTTATTATAGGTTTCACAAGAGGGGAAAAAAAAGGCATGCCAAATTGCCACAGAAAACTGACATCGCAGGGATCGGATAAGTCATCGAAAAGAATGATTTGGAGATCCAAAGCTCTATTTTCACTCACCGTGGAGAAAGGCAGACAGATGCTTCTTTCATGCAACGAGCCTGAACTAACTAAGACATGCCCAATGGCTGGCCACGGACTACCGATAGCCTAAATGAATGAACCAAATCGGAAGATTAATGTTTTGCAGATGGAATTAATGCCTCTCAGCACGCAGCCAGGTCTTGGGCAGCTCAGCAAACAAGCTCATGCTCGACTATTTATTATGGTCTTTAACTTCTATCTTCTTCTATCCATTGTATCCGTTCTTTGATTCAAAAAAACGAGAAGAAGAAGCTCATGCTCGATCCTGGTGACCTCCTTCGAGTTGATCAAGCTGCGAGCCCGGCACATGGGGATGGCATGTTGAGTCCTGCCAGTCGCCAGCCTCCAAGTTTGGCACACGACTTGATGTTGGGCGTGCTTCATCTTGCCACTTGTTGCTGCCTGCCAGAACGCGCTTCGGTAGAGTTGTGATGGTACCGGGGTTCCCTCTGGTTCCATGTGGAGAGTTCGTGCGCTGCTTCATGCGGTTCACCGGGTGACCCTGCAAAATGGTTTTGGGATCGGGATTATCGGCGAAGATACTCCGATAATTAAGTTAGAAATAAAAGATGATAAATTCAGGAATTATCTCTAAGGTCCGGACGGTTAGATGAGTGAAAGATCGGGATCTTTTTTTCTTTTCCATCTAATTAGTTGGCACCTTGGTGGTGTCGGATTGACGTACTTATCCTTAGATAGAAAAAGGTTTGAAATCCAGTACCTTGAATTGAACATTTTTCAACGGGATGGGGGTTTGCAGGGTAGCTACGACGGATTTATCCCATATCCCTTTTACTTATCAAAAAAACGAAATGGCTATATAGCTAGACTATATTAAGGGACCGTGAGAGTAAGTGTCATAATTCTGGAGTTCGCCTAGCTTGCATGCTCTTATCATTTAAGTGTGTGCGGTCTAAACAAGGCTACCAATGGTCATGTGACACTATGAGCTCTCAGGTTGTGAGGATCCTGCCCCGAGATTCAATGGTAAGTTTTTCTGGTGAGCTACCAATTTGTTAGGATTCTATATCCCACGAACTTCCTACTGTCATTAGTTCGTTGCAGTGGCACACGTAAAGAATTGATGGCCAGGATAAACACTACCGATCGACGTTGAGTTACAATGCCGTGAGTAGCCTGGCTAAGGGTCAGCCCGAGCTTAGCTGGCCCTATATCGGATGTTGATAACGATGTATTTATTCTCGGTCTCCGTCCCGTAATGTTCGACCTTCAAATCCTAGATTTTTATATGCTCAATATGAGTACGCAACTACACTAAGATACCGTCAGTCAGAAATAAAGATGATTTTGTGCGTCCCTCACCAGACCCCAAGTCATAATTTGGGCCAAGTCTAGGCATAACACTGCTGCTGTGAGTTAAACTGGTAGGGATGTGTGTCACCAGTGTGAGCTTACGCACTGGGTGCCGTCCCTGATCATCAAGCCGTGACTCGACGCTACAGTGGCGCCGCTGATCACCAGACTTTGAGCTCCATGGTGGGAGACAGGATCACGAGGCATGAGACGACACGTGCTGCCGATCCCGGGCTGTGAGTTGGATGCCACCGATCACAAGGCTATAAGCTGGACGCCACCGGGTGCCGTCGATCACCAGGCTATGAACTATACTCCACCGGGCGCCGCCGATCACCAGACTATGAACTGGACGTCACCGGGTACCACCGATCACTATTAGTTTGATCACTGGACGTACGCCACCGGGTGCCGTCGATCACCATGCTGTGAACCATATGCCACAGGGTGCCGCCGATCACCAACTACGAGCTGGACGTCACCGGTGCCACCGATCACCGGTAGTCTGATCACTAGATGCCACCGGGTTCCGCCGATCGGTGGTAATCTGATCACTGGCCTCCACCGGGTGCCGCCGATCACCACTAGTCCGTGAGCTCGATCTCTGCTTCTGCATTCGCCGAGGCGTCTGCAGGCAACAAGTCCTCTGGGAAAGGCACGGGCAACCATCCGAAAGGTGATCTTAGTTGCCACTTACCAGCCATCCGGTGGCTAAAAATCGAATCCCAGGATTTGCCCGAGTTTTGCTGCTCGTGGGCGGAACCTCCCGCAGCAGCTGGGTCCAAGTCCTGCTGCTGCTCACCAGACGGCCGTGAACTTGGCCCAGATACTGAGTGCACCGAGTGATGCTGCAAACCAGGCGATGAGCCCGGCAGCTCATCGGTCTTGGATGCCGAGTGCGAACATTCTCCAGATTTTGAGCTGGGACCAGGCATCAAGCACTCCGCATGCTGCTGCTCTCCAGACAATGAGCCCGATAGGGATGAACTGGGCTCGAGTGCCGAGGCTCACCACGCAGTGCGCTTGGCCCAAATGACGACTGTCCAGACTGCTGCTGCATGCCCGCCGGATGGACGATCAGATCAGTTTGGACATCTTCCATCTCTGGAGAAGAATTCAATTTTCCCATCATGTTCTCTTGAAACTCGATCGTCTTTCCATCTATATTTGTTGGCAATGTTGCAGAAGGTAAACGATCATAAATGGTCCGCAATCATATTTTTCTATGAAAAATTATTCAATAACATGAGAGAGATCAACGCAGAACAAGAAAAATGCATGATTTGAATGGTTGTGAAGCAAGAGTATATTTCGATAATTTGATCAAACCTCTGAGAGGTGTTGAAGGCTTGAAGCAGCTTTTGGAAGGTTACTCTTATTTATGGTTGCTGATTTCAATAATTTAATTCTTCATGGCCAATTGATTGAAACAACGTTGAAATTCATAGACCTCCAAGTGCTTAGGAAAATAAAGGAGGTTTGGCAAATTGATAAACACATATAGTTCGGTGGATGCATGTATTGACAGGGTTACAGATGGAGTACGTAAAGAAACAGCATTTTTTGCCATATTCTTTAGCAATCTCTACTAACATTTTATCTAACAAAAATGCTTTAGCAACTCAAATATGTAACTCAAAAAAATCACTCGCTGTTTGTATTGTAATCTCATTAATTGGTCCCTTTTAATAAAAACTCTTTATTAAGATGACACTGGTTGTAGCAGATGGAGGTATGACATGAAATATATTAAAAGCATAAAGCTTTCTAAGCGAATCTGCTTACCGGAGAATGGGTCGAGTCCAAAGTCAAGTATGCTGGGTACTGCTGTTGACCAGCTTGCAAGTCTGGTTGTGACACCAAGGATTGTAAGTGCTGCTGCTCCCCAGGCTATGATCCTGGTCGGAATGCAGGATTACGGTTACAGCGCATAACGAAACAGCATCCATGCATTGCCACATGCTTTAGCAATCTATGCTTATATTTTATTAACAAAATGCTTTAACAGGGGAGCACGTTCGGCTCTCCGGAATCTTGGAGATGGGCCATGATGTGAAGGGAGCACGTTGAAGAACCGCTCCTGACAACAGTTAAGTGTAATATGCCTTAGCATATGACTCGGCTCAACTGATAAGTCACAGATATCAACAGACAGGGCCTCGGTGCCTAGCCGTTGAACTACGAAGATACCTAAGAGACAGGCTATGGTCGATGGAAAGAAAGGTCAGCGGGTGGGTCCATGGATGAAGCATTTATCTTCGAGGTCGCGCTCCAAAGTTATATTCAAGGCATTCAAAGAGTATAAGCCGAAATGAGTTAAACAGGAATAATTGTGAATACATGCCTCGGATCTCGAAATATATGTTTGCGGTGAGTCATCGTTTAATGTAAACTATGATGAAAAAATGAAGAATATGTATAGATTATACTGATATTAATAAGGCATGTCCTAAAGACAGTTTTTCTTTATCTAAAATCGATCAACTTGTCGATGCTACGACAGGACATAAATTCTTGAGTTTTATTGATGCTTTTTCTAGGTATAATTAGATACGAATGAGTCCAGAAGATGAAAAAAAGACATCCTTTGTTACAGACCGAGAATATATTGCTACAAAGTAATGCCTTTTGGTCTTAAAAATACTGGAGCTACATATCAGAGGTTAATGAATAAGATCTTTGAAGATCAGATTGGTAAGACCATGAAAGTATATATAGATGACATGATCGTCAAAAGTAATCATTTCGATGATCACATTAAAGATCTACGAAGGGCCTTTGATATTCTACGGAATAATTAAATGAAGTTAAATCCGACTAAGTATGTTTTTGGTATAACTTCTGAAAAATTTTTGGACTTTGTGGTTACAAAACGAGGAATTGAAGCTAATCCAGTAAAGATTCGAGCCATATTAGACATGAGACATCATGTAAATAAGAAGAGATCAACAGTTGGCTGGACGGATCGCTTCATTGAGCCGATTTATTTCTCATTCAGCCGAAAGATGCTTGCCTTTCTTTAAGCCTTATGACAGTCTAAGGAGTTTAACTGGTCTGATGATTGTCGGCTAGCATTTAAAGAACTTAAGAAGTATTTAATGAATCCAATCCTATTATCTAAACCAGAAGAAGGTGAAAATCTATATCTCTATTTGGCTGCATCTGATGAAGTCGTTAGTTCAGTGTTGGTAAGAAAAGCATCCGATGGGTCACACAAACCCTTTATTACATCAGCAAAGTCCTTCACGATGCTGAAACAAGATATCCAAGACTTCAAAAAATTGTTTATACATTGGTAATATCAGCAAAGCACCTCAGCCATATTTTAATCTCATCCCATCATTGTATTGACCGATCAACCTTTAAGAATTATTTTGCAGTGTCCTAATACTTCTGGTCGGATGGCAAAGTGGACAATAAAACTAAGTGAATATAATATTACCTATTAACCTCGCTCTGCAATGAAGGCTCAAGTGTTGGCTAATTTCATAACCAAATGTACTTGGAATAACAATGAAGATGAAACTCAGATGTCCGATGAAGTAGAAAAGACTGATTTACCTTGGGTTCTACATGTGGATGGAGCTTCAAATTCTTCTAGTTGTGGGGCTGGATTGATTTTATCTAGTCCAAATGGAAATATCATGGAATATGCTCTCCGATTCTCATTTAGAACTTCTAATAATCGAGCTAAATATGCTCTTCTGCTGGATTAAGAATTGTAAAAGAACTAAATTTCAGAGATTAAAAGTACTCTCTGATTCTCAGTTAGTCGTTAATCAGATAAAAGGAGACTTTGAAGTTCGTGACACAACTTTAGCTCTATATTTGGGAAAGTTCAAGAACTTGGGACTTTGTTTGATTCTTAGAACATTAGTCATGTCCCTAGAGCTGAGAATTCTTGAGCTGATTCAACTACGAAGGATTGCTTCTCGGCATGTCATTTTAGATGGACTATTATATAAAAATCATTCTTCCAGTTATTATTGAAATGTTTATCTCTTTTGGATGCTGAATATGCTCTCAAAGAAGTTCATGAAGGCATATGTGATGACCATCTGGGAGGCAGATCACTAGCTTATAAGATCATAAAACAAGGATATTATTGGTCGACTATACAAAAGGATGCAACGAATTTTGTAAGAAAGTGTGATCCCTGTCAAAGGTATGCAAATATACAAAGATGTTCCGCCAGTCAGCTAACACAATTAACTGTACCATGGACATTTGCTCAGTGGGGATGGATATTCTTGGTCCATTTCTCCCAGCTTCTGAACAACGAAAATTCTTAATGGTTGCCATTGATTATTTCACCAAATGGGTGGAAGCTGAACTTTTGGCCAAATCATAGAAAGTAAGTCGAGGCTTTCCATTATATATAGATTTGAGATTCCTCATGACATCATTACTGATAACGGAAGGCAATTTGATAATCAAAAATTTAGTAACTTCTGCATCCAATTCAACATCCTTCATAAATTAACTTTCGTTGGACATCCACAAGCTAATGGAGAGGCAGAGGTGACCAATCGGACTATCCTTCATGGATTGAAAACCCGAATGAATGAATTTAAAGGATCATGGGCCAATGAACTTAATTCTGTTCTCTGGGCTTATCGTTCCACTCCACGATCAACAACGGAAGAATCTCCATTTAACCTTGCTTATGAAAGTGAAGCCATGTTACCCACAGAAATTGTTTTCTTCATTCTAGAAAAATAGATTACCTTGAGGAACCGAGTAATGCTAATCAAAGAAGACTTAACCTGGATCTACTTGAGAGCTCTAGATTGCAAGCACAATTGAGTATGGCAGTATATCGACAAAGGGTGGCTCGATATTATAACTCAAGAGTTAAGGCTTGAACATTTTGGTCTGGAGATCTTGTCTTGCACCGAACAACGATATCCCGACCAACTGATCAAGGCAAACTTGTCCCGAATTAGGAAGGTCCTTATCGCGTCACTGAAGTGGTGCGACCTGGAACCTATCGACTTGAAAGCCTTGATGGCTATCCGATGGCTAGCATGGAATATAGAGAATCTTCGTAAATACCATCAAAAAAAGGATCATCTCTCTTCCATTATTTTTATATAAGAAAAGTATTAAGTTGATATATTCTTAAAACATCGGCCAGATACGCTGACCACATTCCGACAAACTAAGTAGGTATGATCCACCATCTTATCGACATTTTATAATCAGAATAACTGATTAATTGAAAGGTTGGCCTGATACGCTTACCACAATCCGACAAACTGAGTTGGTCTAACCCACTAACTCATCGGTACATTAATATCGAAAAATCGATCAATAAGAAGGTTGACCTGATACGTCAATCATAATTTAGGTAATAAGAGTTGGTCTGATATGCCATTCTATCAGCATTATTATCTTAAAATATCAAAGACATTAGAAAGATGGTCCAATATATTAAACTGATTGTTACAGTTGGCTTGATATGCTAACTATGAAGCATCAGAAAAAAAAAAAAGAAATTGATAGTCAACTAAAAGGAAACATTGATTCATCGAAAATTATAATTACAGGTGTTATTCAACTTTTTCTTGATAATTTGAGCACATGTAGTTTTCTATGTATGGGTGTTTCTTTAGTTGGGGAAACTATCAGATCTTGGATTGGCTTTTTAACTTCGACTTCTTCCATAATTTCATCTATGGAAATGGAGGAAATGCCGAAGTCAGGATATAACTTTTTGACATGTTCAATGCATTCTTCAAAGCCGATCTTATAACCCTCTACCCCTGCTTCGTTATTTCATTATTGAAAGCTTCAGAATTTTGAATTCATCAATTGCATGAAGACTATGTTGAATCACCGAAGCAGCCGCTCGTTCGGTTTGTTCCAATTTTTGTTAAGAGAAGTTATTTTCTCTTCCATTCTAGATTTCTGACTTATTGCCTTTTCATGAGCCCGAGTTTTTTTTCTATGGTTGCATCTAGTATGTTCCTCCTTTTCTATGCATCAGCTAAAAGCTTCATGGCTTGGTTTTCAATCGTTCTTAATTATCTTTTTAACGATAAATTTTTTCGGTTGCTCGAACTAGTTTCAACTCTAAGGCTGATCGACAAGCATCTACTTTACCTTTTCTTCTTTGATTGATATCAACTAATTTTGGAGATATCTCTGAGATTTGGATGATTGAAGCCATTCTTCTTTGATCACGGAAATATCATTGATAAACTAAAAGAAAAAAAAATTAGGATGCCATTAAAACGGAAACAGAAGATTTTCTAAAGAGAGCATTGATACTTACCTTCAGTATTCCTGGATAAATGGAGGAGAAATATCTTTTACTCCGTGTCTGTGTGTCACCTCCCAATCTTTCCGAAGAATAGTGAACTGTAACATAGTTTTTGCTAACTTCGGATTGTCAAAATTGCATCTGCAATAATCATTTGAACGTCCTTGCCACCATCCGATCGGACAACTCATCGTCAATTGGGGCTTTACCTTTCTCCATCGAAGTAGGTTTGATGGAGGGGCCAATCTCTGGTTCTCTTAAGGAAGGATCAGATAGCTGCAATTTTTCTTCATCAGATGAAGATGTGATATATTCGGGTGATTCTTGCTTGTTGGAAGTGCTTTTTGATAAGCGACTTCTTTTCACACACAACCTTTGTTCTCTAAACCATATGGATCCAGTTCTTTCTTGAGTGCCCGACGAAGTCTCTCACTGTCTGGTTTCATCTTCAAGATATGATGAAAACTTTTTGAAGTCTTTCGAAACAAAGAAGTTTGAAGAAGAAAATACTCGGAATACTTGAAGTATAGTTGGCTTAAGAGGCAAGCCTGAAATCTCTTTATATAGGAATGTCAATGATCAAGATTTATAATTCAAAATCTAAGATATCTGGAGATTGTGACACGTCTATAACCTTGATTTGGTAGGAATCATATGCTGTACTGATTTTCGAAAGTCGGTTATAAAGAGAGAAAAGATAGTATATGATTTGAATTTGAATCATATACGGTTTCTAGAATACTGACCGGCACGATTTTATAACTTACAGAATAACTCTCTTCCAATGAGAATTTGTCATTTGGTAGAAATGATATGTCCATTTTATTATGGGTTATCAGAGTTGAAAATATCTCATTAAAATTCTTCTTCTCAGAAGATAAAAAAATATATTTGATGAGTCCAAATGAAATATCGGATTATCATAGGCCCTGATAAGCCTAGAAAGTTAAATGACACTTTCATTATGATTGACTTGAGGGCTGACTAATTAAAAGATCAGCTTCCTTAAGTGTTCGATGACTGATAATCTCTTTTTAGGAGGAATGGGTAATTAAATTTTTCGATAGACCTTTTCATCAATAACTTTGGATTATCGGACTTGTTCAAAATTGATTCAGTCGGATCTTTCCAAAATGTTTTGTCAGTGTTGACTATTTGACAATATGAATGACTTGAGTTGTTCAAATAAACTTACACTTACTTAGACTAATCTTTTTCAAAAATTTCTTTGTATGATCCGATGGTTCCATACTTAAAAAATTTTTCATTTGTGAAATCTTTACTTACCATCTTTTACTTATCAAGTGATTTATCGCATCTTCTTTTGAAAAAGATGTTTACCTTGTTTAAAGTCCGACAATCTTTGTCAAAGAAAAGAAAGTTCTTCATTTCATATCAAGATTAACAAGTTCATACATCAGTTATACAGATGATGATTTGTATATATTTTTCAATTTTCTTCTTCAATCTGTCTGGAACGGGGGCCGTTATCATTTCTTCTTTTCTTGAGTCTGGACGTCCAACATTGGCTCTTCCTATTGATCTTCAACTTGCTTTTCGACCTGATTTTCGACTTGTTTTTTGGCCCTTATCTTCTTCATCAGATTCTTCTTCGATTTTAGACGTGTTTAGATCAGGATAGTATTTTTTTATTTTGTTCAAGCAATCTGAATAACATAATCGTAGCTTTCGATGCCAGCCTCATAAAGTTTATCTTAGAAAGCCGATGATCCCACATAGTTTTTTACGATTTCATTGACAGTCTCTTTGACAGCTTGCTCTACTTCCTTTATTGCTGCCATGACCTTTCTTCACTTTTTCTAGTTTAACTACAGCTAATCAAAGTTTCTTCTTCTTTTTTTTTAGCTTTGATTCCATATTGACTATCTTTGATTGAGCCACTTTAAGTTCTGCTTTCAGAACCGATGTTGGGTTGCCTGTTCTTCTAACTTTTTTTCATAACATTCTTCAATTTTTCAGCAACCTCTTTTTCCATATTAGCTATGTTTATTTCATTATGCATAACTTGGCAGAATTGATCAAAACTTTTCAAGCTTTCCTCCATTATGGTGATTCCATGGATAAGCTGCATGTTTTCATAATTGATTTGATCAGGTTTGAAAGAATAAAGAAACGATCCTTTACTTAATTGTTTGAAACAAAGTTTAGTTTTATACCTTGAGCATAGTTGGGTGGAGTGACAAGACTGCATCATCTATTTGCTGGGATTTGTAATATCCCAGTCTTTCGGAATTGGTCGCCCTTAGAAGGCGACGAGCCAATGCTGGGTCATTCAAACCCGATTCATCTGCATAGACATGAAAATCGGTTGTGACGTCTTCAGCAGAGAATCTCTCCTCTTCTTCTATCGTTGGGGCTTTTTCTTTGTTGGCTTAGTTAGTAGGAGGTGATGATGGACCTGCCGTAAGTTATGATTGATTGCCTCACTTGTACGGGAGGCTGAAGAGACGTGGAAAGAGGCAATTCATCCTCGACCGATATGCTGGCTATCATTATCGGAGACTCTGGAGCCGATGAAGTGGCTAGCTTTGTCTTCTTTGATTTTCTGGCCTCTTTTTTCTTTTAGTTGATGGAGTGGCCACGGTCTTCCTTTTCTTCAACATATGTCGAAACCTCTGAACATCCACCATGATTGATGTATCTGCATAAGCCAAAGAATCAGATGTTAGAATTGATCATCAAAAAATGAATGAAAGAATAACATCGGCGGTAAATCTAAGGAAGGGTTGGGGCTGATTTCAGCCGAAAATAGTCCTCTTTCATTGAGCTCTTTTATTGGGGAAATCTCCATTCCTGTGAGCTTTTCATAGCCTTCTTTATCTGCTGCCAAAATCTTTTTGCCATCATTTGGAGTTGTTCGGGATTCCTTATGACTAATGCTAAAATCCCAAGGAATCTTAGATATTATATAAAAGAAGCAAGGCTTCCAGCCATGAATGGCCGAAGGAAGCCCGACGATGAATTTTCGACCATGGGGTGGGTGATCACCCACCATCCTTGGCCATGAAAATCTCATTTCAATACGAACAAGTTTTAAAGAGAGAAGTTCTAAGGGTTATATCTGCATCCTTGCAAAGAATCAAAAGACACAGATTATTCGGATACTATTGGGAGTCAATTGGCTTGGCAATACACGATATACTTAAAAATCTTGAGAAAAAAAGGATGGAGTAGAAACCTAAGTCCAGCTCTTAAATGTTTTTCATAGATCGTTATACTGCCTACCTGAAGGAGCCCGATCTATTTGTTTTTCAGAATTTGGGACAACTACTACAAAGTCATCTGAAATATTATAGTACTTTTTCAATGCGAGGATCCTATGTTCTGTTAAAGAAGTCCTTATAGCATCTATACTGACTGATTCAGCCTGGTTCTTCTTCTTCTTCTGAGAAGTAGAACCTTCCGGTCATTGGTACGACTAATTTCTAAGATCCTAGTCATGAAAAAAAGAGGAAAGAAAGAAAGATTAACTTAAAGTAGAGGTTGAAGAGAAGAAGAGGCCGACCTAAAAAAATTTCTTTTACTCCTAAGGTGAAGAAGTCGTAATGGCAGAAAACCTATTTTCTTGAAAGAAATGATGCTTATATAGTGACGGTTAGTGGTTAAGATTTTCTTCTCGAACACCGATATTAGCTCTGATCATGCCACTTGTTCACAACATCCGATGAAAAGATACGGCTCTTCGCGAAACAAAATGACTGATAATGATCCGACGGCAAACATATCGATGATGAAACGTTTGCATTTAATCAACAATGATCTTTCATAAATTTCGAAAATGAGAATGATGACGGCAGGCTACGACAGTCAATTTTTATAACTGCTCCCCTATCTGAGGTCGACATGTCATTAAGGTGCACTGCTCGAAAATGGAAGCGTTGGTTAAAAAAAAAAGATAAAGAAAAGAAAAAGGAAAGAAAAAAACTTCTAATAACTTCTGACATTCATTTAATGAATTCAGAAACTGGGTAAATAAATATCAGTTGGAAGGACTAGTGTTATGTTATGATAGATTTGACAGACTTATGTTGATTTGGTAAGGGATAAACTTGGTTGATCAAGTAATGGATCGATGCCAAAGAAATGCAAGACCGATCGATAAGCCATAAGGCCGATCAACGCCTAGAAGCGTAAGACTGATCGATAAGCCATAAAGCCGATCAACGCCAAAAGAACGTAAGACTAATCGATGAGCCATAAAACCGATCAACGTCCAAGAAACGCAAGGCTAATCGATGAAAGCTGATCGATGAGCCATAAGGTCGATCACATCCACGCATGACTGATCAATGAGCCGTAAAGTCGATCAACATCCAAGAAGTGCAAGACTGATCAATGAACCATAAGGCCATTAATATCCAAGAGATACAAGACCGATCAATGAACCGTAAAGTTGATCAATGCCCGTGGGCACAAAACCGAACAATGCCCAAAAATACCAGGTTGATTAATACCTAAATCAATCTTGATACTATGTCGATCAATCTGACAGAATGATCGAAGAAGATAAACCATAAGAGCTATAGACACCTGCCAGTCCACTAACAAACTAATCATTTTCAATTTTCTTAGCTGGATTCGGTTAGAATCATGGCCTATAAATATCAGTGAATGAAATGAAAATAAGAATTCGAAACAAAGAAATTCTAGTGCACCCTTTGCTCAACTTTTCTTTCAGACCTATAATGTTTAGTCTAGACTTCTGTGGCGAACTTGAGCATCGAAATATCTCCCCACCAAAACTACAAAAGGATGAAGAAAAGCTAGATCAACTAGCTAAATACAACTCCAACAATTCAATCCAAGCTCAAGCGTCACAATAATCTAGACACAACATCCATCATCACACAAAAATCAAAATTAATCAAAAGAAAAAGTGAAGGTCCATGAAAAATTATTAAACGGACCAATTAGAATTCCATAATGGGCACCCCTCATTTAATCTTCAATTATTTGAATACATGTATTGTAATGAGTTATGCTCTAGTGGGACGACCCATCTAATAATTGGTGTTTCACACCTCCTCTCTTTCCTTCTGCATTCCAAACTCAAGTTTTTCTTCTTTCTTTTTAATTTTTGGGTAAGAACTTAGCGTCATATCCGTTCCATTCTTATATACAAAAAACAATTTAGTAGGATACGAGACCAGATGAGCTTGCATGACTTTTAGATATATAGTTGAAAAACTTAATTTGGTGAATAATAACTGGGAAGGAAAAAAAAATGGCTCAGAATAACAAATAGGAATGCTCTACTCTTCTTCCATTTTGGTTATATTTTTATTTAGGAGAGAAAAATTGAGCAAAAGCCATCTCGAACGCTGAATGCGGACTCCAAATTAAAGCCATACGCATAGATCATCGCCGCAAAGGTACAGTAAAGGGAGAATTTAAACCGTAAGCTAGAGTAAAAAACATGCAGCCAAAACAAACATAAAAACCTTGAGGCTTAAAATTAACAAGTTTATATATACGGTTGCTATCATATCCTAATAAATATCCCTTGAATCCAAGTTGCCGTTCACAGTTTCTTTTCATCGGATATTAACAACACCACATCGACAGAGCCTAGAAAAAGACGAAAAACCTGATACATATATAAGATAGCTTTTGCTTATAACTTTACTGCATGTGAACCCCAGATAAGTTCTTCTCTTCCGCATTTTATCAGGAGAGAAAGACGGCACGTAGTGCATCTTGAGAAACTATTGCAGCTTTCACAAATTCAAAGCCTGCATCCAAAGAAAGAAAATTAACTAAATTATGTACAACCTATGTGATAGCATGCATGGCATCAAGCGATCAGTCGAAACTTCGAGAACTACATATTAATTTCATATATATTGAGTTTCATACTTTACCTGGGCCTCGCCAAACACAACCTCCCACTCCACGAGACTGTCCATCGGGACCTTCATCTCATTGAGAATTTGGACGGTGGAAACAACTGAGATTGGAGACACACGCAACCCTTCCATCACCCAGAACTTGCCCGTTCCTTTGGCATACCCTCCACCTGTTGCGGTCCCTCCAACAGGAGACTTCGGATTTACTTCTGTAAACCGTCTCAAGAGGTCACTTTCCTTGAAGTGCGTGCATTGACGTCTTCGTCTAAAACATTTGCAGCAGCCACTCACCATTGTTGAAACAGATATTTTCTCATCAATTTTAAGCATATTCTGGCTGGAACCAAAGAAGGCAGCCAGCTCGGGAGACAGTAGTATCTTCTTGCACTCCTCTGACTTGATGTATTCGTTGCCTAACTTGCCAAGATCTTCAGCACTCTTGTACAAATTATCAATAGATCCAATGCATGAATGCCCGTGGAGGAGCTTGACCACAGACCCAAGTGGAAAGGTGAGGAAGCTGAATAGAAGGTCGACGAAGTCTTTCTCTACCTCAAGGGACACCACCATCTTGCGGTTGCCTGCTAGCAGCAAACTCGCCTTCATTTCTTTTGCAGACTCAGCATGCGCATTTCTTTCATCCTTTGGTTGAACAAGCGAGTCTTTGTCAACCACTTCCACTGTTGCATCATTCAACTTGTGGAAATACAGGTCAGATAAGGGCGTCTTGGAGATCAACGATTTACCGAGCAAAGTCTTGACCTGAAAACCATTCCTTAACATCATGTCAAAAAAATATCCATGATAGAAGTGGAGTACGATAATAAAGTACGTGCATAATAAGGAAAGAAAGAAAAACGAGGACGAACAAAAAAAGGAAAATCATCATGAATCAGGAAGCAGATTGCACACCACGATGTATACCTACATTTATTACCTCTTCGACACCAAGATCTAGATTCCTTTCATCAAGCTGGTTGCATCATTTATCCCTAATTTATCAAACAGAGGGATGAGAACAGATGAAGAAGCCAGCGCCATTACATGCAAGTCGTCGGTGATTATATATTTTAGCCCCCCCTTTACAAAAACCCCGTCTTCACTGGTTTCCCCAACACAGAACTCATCAATTTCATCCCATTCTTCAAGGCAGTCCATAATTTTTCCGCATTGACACCAAGTATTCCGAACGGAGCTATAGTACCATGTAGTTTGGTCGCAGCGGTTGTAATAGTCGCACGTATAGAATTTCGTGGTTTCTTGTCGTCCACGTTCAGAACCAAATACTCGCAACGCGGGGCTGCTGCACCGATCGGGCGGAGCAGCATTGTCTTGCATGCCTCGGTCTGTAGGTGCTGTGCGTCGAGATCCTCCACGCTCTGGTATAAGCCATCGAGGCATCCCAGAGATGATCGCTTGCCGAGTATTCGAACGATGGTGCCCAAGGGAAGGGTGAGGAAGCTGAATAAGATATCCACGAAGTCCTTGTCGGATTCGGCAAACACCACCCGTCTCCTTTCCTTGTCCACCAGTAGCTTTACGGTTACCCTTACCATTGTAGGACGTACGCCTTGCCTGATCGAAGCTCGAACTTGGTTGGGGGTTAAAATACTTCCGTTTTTGGATCTGTCGAATCTGTGACGGTTCGCTTCCAGATATGGCTCGGAAGGCGAAGCAAATAGCACCGCTGGGGGTTTTTTTTCGAGACATTTAATCAAAGATTTTACTTGTTTTCGAAAAAATTGGATTGATTCCTGTGCAATTAATTAAAAATCGTGCTTTCGGATACTGCATGATTACTTTCAGGTCTTTTCCAATTCCACCTTGCTTGATAGAAGCTCAAACTTGGTTGGGGGTTGAAATTTTCTTCTGTTTTTGGTTCTGTCGACTCTGTGACGGTTCATTTCCAGGAATGGCTCGGAAGGCGAAGCAATAGCGCGACCGTTTTTTTTTTTTTTTTTTCTTTCGAGACATTTAATCGAAGATCTGACTTGGTTTCGAAAAATAATAAATGCATTGATTCCGGTGCAATTAAAAATCGTCCTTTCAGATAACTGTATCATGGATTACTTTCAGATCTGCAATTTAGCCAATTCCGCCCGGAGATTTGGTGTTTGATTGGACTGCGGTTAAGCTAAATCTTTGGATTTTTTTTTAGAAAAAACTTTGATTTTAATGTGAGACCGTGATCCGACCAATCTCGGCTCGCCTGTTTACATAATTATAAAATAGCATCGGAACAAAGATAAATCCTCCGTTCTATGAGATAGAAGCCTTTCTCTCCTTCTAGCATCCTCTTTTTCACCGACACCCCTCTCTCCCCATGCTCTCTCTCTCTCTTTTAATTTTTCCTCCCTTTTTTTCTTCCTCCTGTTCTCCTTCTTTTCTCTTTTGGTTAGTTGCTGTCTTTTCCATCTCTTTTCAACTTTGGCAAGTTTCTCCTACTTTAAATTGGTTTATAACATTTAAAATTTGATTGTAAACATGTTAAGATAATAGATATATAGTGGTGTTCTTATAATTTTGGAAATATGGAATATATATAGTTAACTTAAAAGAAAGGAAATTTTAAGCAAATATTGCTATTACCATGTTACAATTTAGGATTTTTTTTTTTTAAACGCCCTAATGGCTAATTAGTTTAATCTAAAAATTTAATTGCAATAACTATCAATGCATTGTCCGATCCACCTAATTTAAAATTTTTTAAATATTATTTGCTAGAGTAATAAAATTTGAAATGAGAGGATTATGCAAGAAGAGGTAGCTAGCTAGAAATTAGGATTTTAAAATTTGTTAAGAATTTTATATTATTCTTATAAATTAGTAATATGGTATTGATTTCAAATATAATTGTATTTTAGGATTATTAGGTTTGAAAGAATTCAAGTAAAGCAAATTTGGATTATCTATTTGTGGGTAAATATAAGGTACGCAATCATTACCTAACCAAGATAAATATGCTAAATAATGGATGAATACAATTGATATGACCATTGAATTTATAGTTGCCAATTTTTAAATTTAAATTATTTGTTGATATATATTAAATTGAAACTCGTATGAAATATGATTAGCATTTAGATTTGAATATTTATTATATTTATGCAATTTGAGATCGTTATAGATTCTTGAAGTTGCATAATATACGAGCATGTATATATGCCAATGATGATAGTAGCAATTAAATTTATGAATAAATATAGAGATAATAATTTATTTATGTTTTGGACTCTGCCAATGGGGGTTATATATATTGGCATTTAGCAATATATATTGGCATTTAGCATTGAATAAACCGGAATTGATACTTTGGACCTACGCTACAAGAATTAAGTACAATATTTTGAACCCCGATGTACATCAATTATATTTAGTTTTTGGTACTATTTATTCCAGATCCTTGATACTTTGAACCTACTCCATAAGGATTACTTACTGTACTTTGAACACCATCACATGAATATATGTGATTGTAGTTATATGGACCGATGAGCTAAGGTATAATCATTTAGTTTCGATATTACTTTGTGATGCTTCGATCATATATATGTTTTAAAGTAGATGATTGTGTTATAAGATTAGGTGTATGATCTTAATTATCAACCATAAAATGAATAAATCAATTATTATATCATGTATATTTACTAATTATATTTGCTTGATTGCCTTGATCATATTTTGGTTACATATTGAGCTATTAGCTCATTCTTTTAAATTTTATATTTTGCAAAGCCAGAAGGATAAAGGATGAATGAGTAGATTGGAGTATGAAAATAGAGCAAGGATCTAGTTAGCTACCGCAATACTAACCTTCCAATACTACTTATGTAGAAATATATAATTATGTGAATGGCGTTGTTTGAGTGTAAAAATTATGAATGTTTAGCTTTTGAATTATTGAATTTTGAAGTATAGTTAGTTTATTTGTCTAGTATATTATTGACAGGTTGTCATCTTTCATACTTATAGAACTCTATCTTGCTTGTGTATGGCGAATTGTCATGCTCCTTATTCATACTTTTAATTGAGAGTGTAACATTTAATCTTCGATAAATGATGATCCATAGGTCTGCATATTGATAAAAACCCAAAAACTCTATAATCTAAATGCTCCAGAGACACCCTCATTTATTCCCATATGTAAGTTGGGTTCTCGGTCCAAACTCTCACTATTCATCAAGCTGGTTTGGTCTTTTATTGAAAGCCTGGACTTGAACTTTGGTTCGGTTGGTTGGCCAGACTAATTAAACTAACCTTTCCCCTCGATAGTTTATAAACCTTGATAATCCTAGTTTTTTCTCTCCCTCCAAATCCTAATCTATCTACCATCCATTAACATCCTAATCCTTACCCAAACTCTATTTCTAGCCCTAGGAAGAGTGGAGGAGGAGATAAGCTAGCTAAATATATAAAGCCATTTTTTGCTGCTGAGTAAAAGTTTTGACAAGAAAATCCATATATAAGTGCAAAATATCTAATTTCTGCTGCTATGTATCTTTCATCTCTATTGTAACTAAAAGAGCCATACTAGTATGATTTTTAACATCAATTTATATACTTTTTTTTATGAGCAACTAGGCAAGCTTGGCCATAAAATATAATAAAATAATTAAGAAAACATCTCTAATGATGAAATTTCATGTATTCTATGAAAAACTAATTTACCAACTAAACATTTTATTCTATAATTTTTCCTTTTACGAAGAAATGCAGGATGTTTTGATCATACATTCCTATAATTTACCTTCTGTTATATCTTCATCTCTTATCTTCTTGACAAACTCTAGTTTTTGTATCAACATCTTGCACATGTCTCATCCTAACAGAACTTTAGGTCCTCATTCTTGTTACCGCGTTTTAAAAAAATTGGGGTTTTGGGAGGGAGACTAAACATATAGGGACTTTGGATCTATAATTTGGTGTCAAAGATATGATAAGGTTGGATTTGAATACTCTTAGATGTTGTTGGTATATCACCGATGATATGATCATTAGGGTGATGTGATCACTAGGATGATTTGAGCACTGGGATTATATACAAATATCACCACCACTACTACTACTATTATTATTATATGTATCTATTATGATTTGGCTATTAAAATGATGATGAGAGTTTTTTTCTTCCGGTCAATTATTAAGAAAATTTGTTTGAACTTTTATTAACAAGGAATATTTTTGTCTAAAAATAATTTTAGCACATCACCAATATCCTGTGATGTGCTATCACATGAGATATGTGAGATGGTAGTATCACTACATAATATAGTGATGCTGTCACTGAATTTATCACTGGATCGCTTATCACTGGATGGGATTTTGCAATATCAATTAAGGTGATCACATCACCTAACTCACATCACTACGATAATGTAAAATTTACCTCCTACCAAACAGCACCTTAATTATCTAGGTAGCTAGTATTTAGTTGTTGTCTCTTTTTTTCTCAAAATGTAGTTCATAAATTACTCATTGTTATATAGGCAATGAACTTTTGGACAAAAAATAAAGCCTGAGTTGATCATGAAGATCATGTACAAATATTAATACCTTATCATATGTATATCTTACAAAAGTACTAACCAAAGATCTCATCGTTCAACATCCTATTTTCTATGATTGTAGTATATTGAGTTAAGTATGCATAAATACTTGGTCGCCTTTATAGTTTTATTTCTCATCATCAGTGCTAAAACCATCACTTCTGATTCTCCATAATTAAAATATAAAAAGTAATATAATAATAATATTTAGTTTATAAATACATACTTTATAATTTATCAATTATATTTATATTATTAATAAGGGTAGATGATATATACCAATTCACTAAAAGAGGGTAATCTCACCTTCCACTTTGCGGTGACTATTTCAAACCAACCAAATACCTAAAGGTAGTGTTTGGATGTCTAAAATTTATTCCACGAATAGGAATACAAATTCTTAAGAATTTATCCTTGTTATTCCAGATTTCTGTTTGGTTTGGAATCTAGTATTCCACCTTATTCCAGTGTAATTAATGCAGTATTATTCTAAATGGCGTTTGGATGATATGGAAATAAGCATGTGTTTCATTAGAAATGGATAAATAATTCTATAGAAAATCCAAAATACCCCTAACCAAAAATAATAAAAAAATATTTATCAATTAATTTATTAATTTATTTAATTTATTAATTTATTAATTATTTATTAATTTATTATGATGGTCTAGTATAATTTGTTTGTTACGTACATACATTAGTAAAAGTAGCAAGAAAAAACTGGATTACATCATTACCATTTTTCGAATGATATATTACAAGTAGAGCAAAATTTCATATAAAATAAATACATGAAATACAAGAATCCTTGTTACAATAAATATTTGATCCCTGATAAATCAAATAGAAGTATAATAAGGCTCGATATAATATTCAGATACTAAATTAGTCAATTGAAATAAGAACATGGAGATGAAAGATGTTGCAAGTTATAAAAAAAATGAATAATTTAGTATTAATTAAAATTCTATTCAAAATTCATATAAGAGTAACAGTTGATACAAAAATAAGAAGACAACATATATGCTTAGATAATAAAACATGAAAACTGAGTTCTAAAAATAAAATAAAAAATATTGTTATATTTGATTTAGAAACTGTAATATGTTCCACCCGCTGCATAGCAGTCCTTAACTATTAGCACCAACTCATAGTAGTATAATTGAGAAGACTATCCCTCCGGACCATTGAGATACAATATAATCCCTGTAAGAACAGAAGAATAAATAACTATAATATTAACAACTTGTCAGTAGTCCAAATCTTTAGTTTTTATACAATTTCTAAACTTAGAACATTTGGATTTAACTTTCATCATATGAGTAATACTAATATCCATGTATCCAAAAATCATCCATAAGAGGCAGCTATCAAAATATTGGCATGTCTAATCCTATCTGAAATTATAAACCTAAATAGATGAACATAACAAGTAAACCCACCCTAACATCCAACACACAACTTCAATATAAGAATTGTGATGCAATAGTATTAAACCTGTATCCTGAACATATCTAAACATAATGCTACAAGATATAGTCCAATCATCAATCAAAAACCAGATATAAGAAAATGTCATAAATATGAGAAAGCTGCCAACTCTATAATGGATGATAAATTTTAAATCCAATGTCATCATTGTTCAGGTTTACCATCCACAGAAATATATATTGGGCCTTACAAAAAATAAAATACATCTTACGTGTAAAATATACCACTTGGACCTGTCTACTAAACAAACAAAAACAACTCCAAGCATATAAATTGCATATAGAATGTAACAGATATAAATATGACTCCGAAGTTGCATTTCAAATGGCAAGTACTACAACAGATGATATATTAAATTCCAAACCTATGCAAGTCAACTTCATAATTATTTGAAAAAATAACCTGAAAAATGACACGCAACATATCAGTCTTGGTTAGAAGATGAAGAAGTGGAAATCTAGGTAATTTAATCAAAAGGCCAGTTTCATATCGTTGTCCATAAAGAAGGTCAATATCCTGGAATATGAAGGGTTGCCAACATTTTAAACATAGCACATAACAACTACCATAAGTATTAATATAAATATATATTTACAAAATATGGCTCAGGACATGTGAAGATAATGTCAGTTAAGCATCGCGGCAACAAAAACAAAAAAACTAATGTTATAGTTCAACTCTTGCCTTCCAACACT
This sequence comes from Areca catechu, assembly GCA_021397845.1. Classification (NCBI taxonomy): domain Eukaryota; kingdom Viridiplantae; phylum Streptophyta; class Magnoliopsida; order Arecales; family Arecaceae; genus Areca; species Areca catechu. The sequence continues at coordinate 14,895,012 of CM038049.1, read as the reverse complement.
ACTCAATCAATAGGTAGCCCATCATCATCGCCGCGCATGTAAATGTCTCATATCAAATCATACAAGATATAAATTTCTGTCTTCATGAAAATTTATGAACTCAGAATAATTGGATTTAACTTTCATCATGAAGATAATAATAAGACCTATCCATCCATAAATCATCCATAAGCAGCATATGTCAAAAGAATGGCATGTCTAATCGATACGAAATTATAAAAGAAAATAAATGAACATAACAAGCATACCCTGAACATCAATATATGTTTAAAAAAAATAAATGTCCTATATAGAAAAATATCAAAGTTATCAACATCAAAATTATAGTATTAAAGAGTCCAACAAGAACCTGTAACTCCAACACATCTTAACATAATGGTACAATAGCTACTCCATTATACCAACAGAAAACCAGATAAGAGGCAAGTGCCATTAATATGATAAAGCTACAAACCCTGTATGAGGTGATCAGTTGTAAATCCAATATCATCATTCAGGATTAATATCGCTAAATATATATGACCCAATTTAAGAATCATTAATCAAAGAACAATTAAATCATAGAATTTTGAAAAGTATCGGGAACCATTTACTTATATAAATTTATATAATATGTTTAACTTGTAACCACAAATAAGTAAATCAAAACATTCATCACCTTATAATATCAGCAGATATCATAATATATTCAAAAATAAAGAAATGCTAACTAAAACACAAACAATTCTAACACTGAAACTGTGTGATAAATGATATGGATACATTTTGTAAGAATGGAGTAGTACCTCATCATAATACATTTGTGAGGAATTCCTACCTGCCATAGAGTTATACATAGTATACAATGGGGCTGCCAACAACATAAGCATTATAGCATAGAACATGCTTCCAACCATAATACAAGTTGACATACCACACAAAAAGCTGGCAATAAATAGTGCTCAATCCATTGTTATACATTTTCCAAATATGAATATAAACATGGCCTCTCAAAATCATTAGTATGAATAAACAATGAACAAAAGTTAAATAAGATACAATGATAGGCTCAGAATGGGTTGCCAAGAAATTAAACATATCTCAGATTAAGCTGCCAACAACATAATGGCTATATATATGGTTTTGCCACCAAGATAAAATTAGCAGTAATGGCTTAACAAAATTTAAGTAGTTGTAACATATCCATAACTATGACAAGATAATAAAAGAGTATTTATATTATGAAGTAATACCATGGAACAAGAAGCAGCATATGCAGAGCATTACGAAAAACAGAAGTATATTAAAGTCCATCATAGTTTTACAAACCTTGCAACCTTGACATTAAGAATATATAATACTCATAACAATCAAAAGTTATAAATGAATATATCCAGCTTGAAACCTAAGTACAAAGCCTATAAGAAAGGTAAGTAAAACCAATAGCAATGTATTAAAAAGTGCACCCACATTCATGGGGCAACCAACAAGGTATTTTCTCTCTTTAAATTAATATCATGAATTTTTTGAGGGAGGGATTACATGGAGATTGTACATAGCTCTCAAATACAGCAATTGCTTCTTATATAGTTTTAAACTTCTTATATAAGGTACGCTTGAACCTGGTATCTTCATACTGACACTCTGGCCAAGATTCATAGATCCCTTGTCTACGTCCCTCGACAACTACATAGAAACTTTCCAAAAATATCATTATAATTCAATTGAATGTACCTTGATTTCCTGTATTTATGTACAACCAAAGTAAAACTTAGTATACATAATAACATGTACTTCAAAAATTATTCATGTAAAATATTCTAACTTATGAAATAGTTAGAAAAAAATGAGCTTAATAAAAAGATCTCAGTTAAACATACTTCGCATGTTATGAACAACCCATAGCCTATTAGCTATCAAATTGCATAGTTCTTTACCTCAATGGGATTCGTCGTCCCCTATTATCTAATAAGAGTCAACATTGTCCTCATCGTGGTCAGTAGGTAAGGATTCGACTGACATGTTAAAATATTTATTATTTTTTTGGCTGCATCGTATGAAGTTGTGAATGATGCAGCAAGCCATTACAATACATTTTTATACCTTAAAGAGGTATAAGATGGGACTTTTGAGAATCTTATATCGCTTTTTCGAAATATCAAAGGCCTTTTCTATGCAATTCTGGAGTTGTGCATGTTGATGGTTGTATAAGTCTCGATAATTATAATATCGTCGTGCTTGAAGATTGTTAAAGATACTTAGGTGGTACTTATTATCCCGAAATGGAGCAAGAAACTTGTTTGTGTTGGTATATCCTAAGTCAACAAGATAATATTTCCTTGTATCCCACCATGCAATGCATAATGAACAATAAATTCATAAAAATATAAAATATTAAATATCAAAGTATGTGGATATCCTCTGGTACAACAAAGCCACCTAACTTGATATACCAACAAAGTACTCTTATATCGGTAGCAGATCATTTCCATCCAGTACAAACAAAAAGGAAAGAATGATCAAATAAAACTGCATCCATAATGTTTTGCAAAATGATGCCCTTTCGATTATGAAAGTAAGATTTTTTTTTTTTTCTTGATTAAGGTATGTATGTGCGTACCATCAACCATGCTAATAGCATTCTCTAATGCAACCTGCTATGCTAGAGACATCAATTAAGAAGATGGTAATTAAGTACTAGGGTTTTGTAAGTTCAGAGGTACCATAAAGTAAGGATGAAAATGATTGTTTTCACGGATATATAGGTGCACACCAATATCCTCACCAGGTTAGACTATAAACTCTTACTTCAACAATAAATATCTTTTAATACATTGTTAAAGTATCATGATATTGTCTTCCCTGAGTGCTAAAAAGTTTCAGCCAAAACTTTATTAGTGACACCATGACCTATGCAGTACAGAAAATATGCTAGTTGCTCATGTACCATTTGTTGTTGCCAAGATCCTCATGGCCCGTAGTTGTTGTCGATGTCGGATCGCCCCTCGTCTCCTCGGGGCTGGCCTACGCTTCAGGACTTGCAAAACAGGGTCAAATACCCGGACCGAAAATTCCGGTGGGGGCACTCCGACGGTCAAGCCAGTGACGATCAAGGAGAACAGATCCTCCTGGTCGAGCCCCTTTAGATGGACTCCATGCAAGGAGGTGTGTGGTGTGAGAGTGGGGGTGCAAGTGTGCTAGGAAAGATGGTGGCCGAGGTGGATCGATCCTCCTGTGTGGCCTCTCCTCCATTACTTGCTTGGATGAGTGTTTTGGCTTACTCTTGCCTGGCTTACCTCCTACTGGGGCGTCCATGACTCTTTTAAGTCCAGGTGGTTGTTCCGTGCTAGCGGGCACGTGCGGCGATGTTCCGTGCCGTGGACGGGACGTATTTCCTGATTCGTGATAAAGGAAGCTTCTATGCACTCTGACATTCCTTCCGGTCGCTTCTCTCCAGGAAACCTAGCAGGGCTTCGATTGGGGGGCCACCACCCCCGGATTCGAATCCCTGGTTAACTTCCTCTTCTGGGGGTGTAGGAGGTTGGTGGAGAGCATGGCATCTCGGTCAGGTAGCTTCTTCCTCTTCTGGTGTAAGTGATCGCTGTGGGTAGTTATTGTGGCTTGGAGGGTGCTTCCTTGCGGTCCTTGGGCGGCTCGCTGACATCCTGGGGGGTGGCATCGCTCCCTCGGTGGCTAGCGCTTTTTGTTCAAGGTGGAAGCCGAACTGAAGAGCTAGGGCTCGACTCCGGGGGCTCGACCTCGAAGGGGCTCCGCTTGGCGAGGAGGGCTGGGTTCGACTCCGGACCAAGGGGCTCGACCTGGAGGAGGAAAGCTGGGCTTGGCTCCTACGCAGAGGGCTCGACCTGGCGGAGAAGGGCTGGGCTCGACTCCGGTCCAGGGGCTCGGCCTTGGAGGGGCTCAATCCAACGAAGGAAGGCTCGACTCCTGCATGGAGGGCTCGGCCTAGGAGGGGCTCAATCTGGCGGAGGAGAGCAAAGCTCAGCTCCAGCTCAGAGCGCTTGGCCTCGGAGGGGCTCGATCCGGTGAAGGAGGTCAGCACGCAACTCCTATGTAGAGGGCTTAGCCTAGAAGGAGCTCGACCTGATGGAAGAGGGCTGAGCTTGACTTTGGTCCAGGGGGCTTGGCCTCGGAGGGGCTCAATCTGGCGAGGAAGGCTGCTCGGCTCCGGCCTAGACATCCTAGTCTTGTGGGAGCCGACCTGGCGGAGGATGGAACTCCCTTCGACGGGCCTCCGACATGCTGAGGGAGTTCGGCCCGGCAAAGGAGTCCGAGGAGGAGTGTCCACCGTGGCGGCTTTCTCTGACATGGCATCTGACAAGGACTACACGTCGACTTCTTGCCACATCATTTGCCCCCACTCCCGGGTCACGTTGGCACGGGGCACTCGGGTTGGAGGGAGTAAATGCAATGCTGACATGGAAAGGTGAGAATCCGATGCAATGATGGCCACGATCGCCGGCACTTCGTGGAGCAGTTCCTTCAGCCTATCTATGGGAGCCACATGGACATGCCCGAGTAGTTATTGCGGGCGTAGAATTCATGGCCGCAGTCGAAATCAAGCACCAGCCTTGCCGATTGATGACACGTGGCACGAATCCACCGATGGCAAGCTATAACGGTACGGTCGGGCACCGGTCACTTTGAAAGGAAAGGCCACTTTTTCCAAAACATACCTTCTTTCAAATCCTGCGTGCCCGCCATCGTACCGAAGTTCTCCTTTTGCTCCCCTGACCACCTTTGCCTTTCCAAGTTCTGAGCATGTTAGTCTCCTTCCTCCCTGTACTGGTTGAGTATGGACCTTCTCCTAGGGCTAGGTTCTTCTCCGAACCCTTCCATCTTCTCCTTCTTTCTGTTCCTCTCTTCCTTCTTTTTGACCTTCATCTCCTTCCGCATGTCTCGCTTCGGACCAAACTTCCGCCCCACCACTAACCAGGGTGAGGCCAACCTTCTAGGTCGAGGTCGCCTTCTTTTTCTTCCAACGAGGAGGAGGATGTGGCATGCTTCGAGGTCAACTGATGGCCCACGCTTGAGGGAATAACGATTAGGGAACCTACATCTTCTCCTCCACCTCATCCTCTTCTTCTTCCTGCTCCTGCACCTACTCCCGAACCTGCTTGGTCATCAGGTCCCTGGGGATCGCTTCAGTGATCACCGTCGTGGACCTGGCGACCATCCGGGACACCATAATCGCTTCGGTGATCACCGTCGTGGACCTGGCGACCATCCGGGACACCTATGGTATCCCGGACGGTGTCCAACTCTCAATCCCTCGACCGGGGGAACGGGTCACTTCTAGTGGCCCGCATCGGATAGCCTTCTACGAGGAAACCTTCTTAGGGGGCTTCTGGTTCCCATTCCACCCATTCTTTCTCTCTGTCTTAACCCACTACCACCTTGTTCCTGCCCAACTCGTCCTGAACGCCACTAGGACGATTTTTTGCTTTATTGTCTTATGCCACTTCCATGGGATAGTTGCTCGTTTCTCCTTATTCGGTGCATTTTTCGTCCTGAAATGCCATCCCATCGAGGAGGGGTGGTAGTCTCTTTCCTCCCGCCCAAAGAGCATTAGATTCGAACTCCCCTCTTCCATCAAAGGATGGAAGAGTAAGTATTTTTTCGCCTCGGTTGAGGGGGTCGACTGGGTTTGGAGCGACCCATATTGGTCCCCCAACCTGGATTCTATGGTCGATGCAGCTGACTTGGAGGTGTACGACCAGCTCCGCTCCGCTGAGATCCCTTCGCTCGAGGTCCTGCTGTTAAAGCAGAATCTCCACGAGGCCAGGGTCGGCCCAACACAGGAGTTGGGTGAGTTCGGCTCGAAAATCCTTTTCTTTCTCTTTCTTTTTTTTCAGAGTTGATGTCTTCTTTCTTGGTGCGGGTATGAAGTTCTCCATGGACGAGCTTCTCTCATTTTTTGAGGAGAGGAACCAAGCGGAGGGTGCCGGCGAGCCCGCCCTGAAGAGGGCTCGGGTAGATGCTGGCATGAGGGCGGTGCCAGCCATACCAGCTGAGCTCGTTCCTGAGCCGAGGAGGAGGAGGGTCGCTGAGCCCATCCTTGAGTGCCCGAGGTAGCGCGATCCGGCCTGAGCACCGGAGTCCGAGGTGGTAGCCCGGGCCAGATCCGTTGTTGCTGCTCTGTGGTGGCATCCCCTCCTCCGGAGATCGTAAGGATCGAGGAGGACGGGGAGCCAGAAGGTGCAGGGCTGATGTCGGTGGCACCGTCCGAGGTGGCGCGGAGCCCTCAGTCTGCACCGACAGCCTCTCCCACCGATGGAGTAGATGATCCCACACTAGCAGCAGGCAAGAAAGATAGGGACTATCGTCGGGTCCCTTTCAAGTTAGGCCCAACATTTTCCTTATCAAGGACCCGGCCCTCGTCGAGCAGATGATGGACTCTCTCCGTCCAGTCCTACGACCGGTGAGAGAGGGGCGGGAGATTTCTGATCGATGTCATCAGCACATCCTTCTCCAACCTCTACACCGTAAGTAAATCTTTGCTCTGCCTCGCTTCCTCCCTCATTTTCTTGGTGACTAATATCATCTTTGATGCAGTAAGGCACTGAGCTTCTATTGATCCGGGACTACTGCTGCAACTAGGTCAAGAGGGACAAGGAGTGCGAGGCGGAGCTCGAGTCCTTGAAGATCGAGCTGAGACAAAAGGGCGATGAGGCTTGGGAGGCCAATATGAGGGTTAAGGGCCTCCGGGGTGAAGTCGCTAGTGTCGGGCGACACTCAAAGGAGCTCAAGTCAAAAGGTGCTCGTTTGAAGGAGCTCCAGACCGAGTTGGAGGCGGCGAAGGAGCGAGCCATCTCCACCGAGAAGAAGGCCGCGACGGCCGAGCAGAAGGCTGTCGAGGCAGAGAGGAAGGTCTCCACCGCTGTCAGTTCAGCTGAGGCCGCGAAGAAAGAGGCCGCCGAGGTCGCCCGCAATGCTGAGGATGCGGACAAGAGGTTGGCCGAGGTGGCCAGCCGGGCAGAGGCCGCCAGGAAAGAGGTCGCTGAGGCGGTGGCCAGCTACAAGGCCTTTAAGTAGTTCAAAATTGACTTCAAGAAGGCGACGATGGACTCCTTTTTCAAGGGGTTCGCGTACTGCCGGTCTCAGCTGCGCAGCATCCTTTCAGATGAGCAGATGGCCGCCCTCCGACTCCCAGGCTCCAGGGGTGCAAAGTCCTCAACTCTCGTACCGACAGTGGTGGAGGAGCACGCTGTTGCAGCTATGCCGGCCCCGCAGGCAGTGGCAGTCGAACCAACCCTGCAGGTGATGGCGACCGAACCAACTCCACCAGCGATGGCGGTTGAAGGAGGGGCCCCGGCCACAGAGGTCGAGGAGGGTGAGGTTCTAGCCGCGCGCCATCTAGGGAAGGCACCGGCTGAGTAGAGTAGGTCTTCTTTCTAGTTGTAACCCCTTCTTTCTTGCTTTCCATCCTGGGCTGCCCGGCATGTCTGGGCTCAGGAGCAGTGTAACTACTTTACTAAGTAATGAAAATGCTTTTCGCCAACTCGGTTTGTTCTTTTCTTCTTCCTTTTGTATATGTGATGAGATCAGAGAGGAGGCTTCCCCTTCATTTATGAGTGTCCCAAGCTTCAGTGCCGGAGAGCTGGGCTCCGGGCTTTGATGGCCTAAGAGTTGGGCTCGAAGACTTGGTGGCCAGAGAGCTGGACTCCGGGCTTTGATGTCTTGGAGCTGGGCTCGAAGACTTGGTGGCCGGAGAGCTGGACTCCGAGCTTTGATGACTTGGAGCTGGGCTCGAAGACTTGGGGCCGGAGAGCTGGGCTCCGGGCTTTGATGTCTTGGAGCTGGGCTCGAAGACTTGGTGGCCGGAGAGCTAGGCTCCAAGCTTTAATGTCTCGGAGCTGGGCTCGAAGACTTGGTGGCCAGAGAGCTGGGCTCCGGGCTTTAATGTCTTGGAGCTGGGCTCGAAAACTTGGCGGCCGAGAGCTGGGCTCCGAGCTTTAATGTCCTGAGCTGGGCTTCAAGCCTTGGTGGCCGAAGAGCTGGGCTCCGGGCTTTGATGGCCGAGAGCGTGGGATCCGAGCTTTGATGCCTTGGAGCTAGGCTCGAGGACTTTAGTGGCCGGAGAGCATGGGATCCGGGCTTTGGTGGCCGGGGAACATGGGATCCGGCTTTGATGCCTTGGAGCTAGGCTCGAGGACTTTAGTGGCAAAAGAGCATGGGATCCGGGCTTTGGTGGCCGAAGAGCGTGGGATCCAGGCTTTGATGCCTTGGAGCTAGGCTCGAGGACTTTAGTGGCAAAAGAGCATGGGATCCGGGCTTTGGTGGCCGAAGAGCGTGGGATCCAGGCTTTGATGCCTTGGAGCTAGGCTTGAGGACTTTAATGACCGGAGAGCGTGGGATCCAGGCTTTGATGCCTGGGAGCTGGGCTCCAGGACTTTGGTGGCCGGAGATCGTGGGATCCGGGCTTTGGGTGCCAGACCTGGGGTCGGGCAAAGATTCTCCTGCAAGGCAAAAGTTATTTGCACAGGGAGAACTTTGATTATTGGTGAGAAAGAATCTTACACCATTGATGCCGGGGAGCTAGGCTCCGGGCTTCGGTGCTGGAGTGTTGGACTCCGGCTTGAGTGGTGGAGAGCTGAGCTCCGAGCTTTGGTGCCGGAGTGTTGGACTCCGTCGGTTCGGCTCCTTCGATGGTAAAAGGCTCCCTCGGTGCCAGCTGGGAGATTGGCACCACGTCGGACCGAACTTGGGGCGCCGACCTGGCGGCAGCGGTGGTTGACCTCGCAGGAAAACCACCTCGGGCTCGGACACGGCAACCGGCTAGCTCCGCCCGAAAGGCTCAAGGACGAGCTCAGCCGCCCTCTTCCGTCTACGCTCCAGCACCGCCGCGTCCGCCCCAGCCTGCACCGGCCTCGCCCCATCCTCAGTTCGGGCTCTTTTCGGTGCCGACTCGACGGCCTCAGTGGCCTACTCCCGCTCCTCAGAGAACGAGAGCAGCTCGTCCATCGAGAACTTCATTGCTGCACCAAGACAGAAACAAGGTCAGACCCAAAAAAAAAGAAGAAGAAGAGAGAGAGATAGAGAAAAGAGAGAAGAGGATGGCCAAGTGGGACTCACCCGACTCCTGCGCCGGCCCACCCCAACCTCGCAGAGATTTTGTTTGACAGCAAAACCTCGAGCGAGGGATCTCCGTCGATCTGAGCTGCTTGTACAGTTCGACGTCGGCCTCCTCGACAGCAGAATTCTGATTTGGGACCGATCTGGGTCGTTCCAAACCAGTCACCCCTCTATGGAAGCAAAGAAAAACCTACTCTTCCATCCCTTAATGGAAGAGGGAAGGACAAATTTTATTTCCCCGAGGGCGAGAAGAAAGAGACCACCACACCTCCTCGGTGGGGTGGCGTTTCAAGGTAAAAAAGTCATAAAAAGAAAAAAACGGGCAACATCCCGAACGGACACAAGACTATGAAGACAAAAGATGGTCCTAACCGTTGGGACCAATTGAGCCGGGACACAGACGATAGTTGGCCAGAAATGAAGGAAGAAGGGGTGAGAGAAAAAACGAGGCCCCCATCGAAGGCCTCCTCATAAAGGGCGATCCGCCCAGGACCACCAGAAGTCACCCGCTCCCTCGGCGCAGGAACGAAGACGACGGACTCAGGAATCCCATAGGCTTCTCGGATGGCCAATAGATCTTCAGAGGTAATCGCCGAAGCAATCCCTCCGGACCCGTCGACCGAGATGGCTCAGGCTTAGAAAGGACTCGATTAGGAGAGAAGACCCGGATTCCTTGATGATATACCGGACCCTGGCGGGCCGCCTACTAAACTCTAACCTCGCCGCCTCCATCTCCTCGTCGGAGAAGAAGGAGTCCTCGATCGAGAGGGTCCGGCTTCGGCTAGCAAGAGGGACTGGACTCCGGCCGAATCGATCCATGGAGGAAAGGGAAGGAAGAGAAAGAAAGGGATAGGAGAAACCTATAAGATGCCCCTAGAAGATGAGAAGAAAGGGGGCTAACCTGCAAGAACTCTAGGGAGTCGCCGGCGGCCGGAAGGGAGGAAGAAAAGGGGGAATGCTCCTGCGGGATGCTGGTGTGCAAGGTATTGAATGAGGGCAGGCTTCGAAGAGACTCACCCCTCCTCCCAAGCTGCCTACGCTTGACCGTACTTTGCGACCCTCCAGAATGCGCCCCGCCGCATGTCAACCATCCGTTGGGCCATGCACCCATCCGACCGTGGTCTCTCCGACTTCCACGCCTGCCTCGATGGCTCCCCTCCCTGCATGGCCACGTGGTGTCCCTCCTACAAGCTCGTAGGACGGCAGAGCGAGGCGCCACCGCTTCTGGCCATTATTGCACCTGATTTCTTCGCCTTTCCATGTCAGCACCATAATTACGTCCTTCGTCCAAAGCACCGCGCGTCAATGGCCTCGTGAGTGGAGGACAAATGATGTGGCCAGAACGCTGACATAACACGATGCGCGGACGTGGAGTCCCCATCAGATGCCACGACAAGCTTTCAACGTGAGCGCCTTTGCCGAGCTGAGCTTCCCTGAAGCAACACCTCTGCCCGCCGAAGGCAAAGCTCCGTCCTTTCGCCAGGTCCGTTCCGCAATCCCGGAACACTAGGCCGGAGCTGAGTCTGATTTCCCACCTAAGACGGACCCCTCGAGATCAGGCCCCCGTGGTCAGGAATCGAGCTCAGCCTCCTCCGACACGATGCGCCCCTCTGAGCTCAGGTCCCCTGGCTGGGCGACACTTTCGGTACCGAGCCATCTGAGGTCGAGCCCCGTGGTCAGGAGTCGAGCTCAGCCCCTTCCGCCACAAGGTGTGCCCCTCCGCGTTCGAGCTCTGTGCGCCTCCATCCTGCCGAGCAGCACCAAGGCGAGTCTACCGCAGACGGGCCCTGCCTTTCCAGCTCAGCCCTCTATTCAACCAATGCGCCGGCCGCCAAGGAGCCACACCTCCCCTCTGAGGATAATGACGATGCTCCCAAGGGTCGTACGACACCAACCATGCTGCAATTAATGCCCTCGACCATCACTCACTCCAGAAAGAAAGGAAGCTCACATCAGGTGCCATACCCTCTGCCGATCTGTCATACAGCCGAGAGAAAAGATCCTACTAGAGAGCGCGGGTCCCGAGACCGGTGGCCCGCCAATCGAGGCCCTGTCAGGTTCCCAGGGGAGGATAGGCAGAAGGAATGTCAGAAATCTACAGAGGCTTCCCCGACTGTCAAAACACGAGAGACGTCCCGTCCACGTCACGGTACCTCGCCGTACACGATCGCAGGGGAAGATCCCAAAGCGAACAAGGCAGAGACCCCCGCCAGGGTAAGCAAAAGAGGTATCGGCATCTGACCTCAAATAACACACCCATAGATCCTTTTCAAGCCAAGAGAGGAACCAGAGTGACACAAGGAAAGAAGGCCAGAGAGGAGGGCAAGACCACCTCGGCCAACACCATTCCCAGTTCATCTTCATCTTTCACTCACACTATATTCACAATCCCCTAGCATGGAGCTCATCCAGAGGTCTCGACCAGGAGGACCTGTTCCCCTGGATCGTCACTGACCTTGACCGTCGGAGTGCCCCCGGCGGAATCCCCGGCCCGGGTCACTGACGTTGCTTCCTTGCAGGTTCCGAGGCTCCGGAGGCATTCCCAGGCGGGCGGACGGGCGCGCCCAACCACGCACAGAGCTACAGGCCACGACGATCTAGGCGGCAACATATAAATATTAGAGGATCGCCTGCTGGAAACTTCGATCTAGGGATTGTCTTTGCAGGTTCCCATAGTGGAGTACCTGGAGGTAGCTCGCTACTTTGCTGGAGAAGACCGAAGGACCCTCATCTACAACCGCATCCCATTGGAGGGTAACTTGGTAGCAATAATTATAAGTCTCTTGGCTTAGGTTGAATCAAGTTGGAGAGAACAACGGTTGTTGGGTAACAATGGAGACAAATATACAAAATAAATCCTTAACTAGAGTTGGCTCCAAGGGAGATCACTCTGATGCTTAATTCAAAAACCTAGAGTAGAGGGGGAAGGATTGAGTCTGAAAGAGAAGTGATTGCATACCTAGAGGTTCCTTGTTGACCTTTATTTATAAGTAGAGGTTGAGATGTTATGAAAATGGAGTATCAAGCTATTCATGTCGTATTGGGCATGATATGCCCATTATTTGTCTTTCCTCATTTGTAAGGGATTGAGAAGCCAGGAGATTGAGTGATTATTCCTTTCTTTATTTAATGAGATATGCTCGTTATTTTCTTTCGAATCTGGTAGGGTGCATTGGTTGTCTCTTACCTTTTTTGGGCATGATCATTATTTCCTGTTGTACTCGGGATATATATGATCATCTTTTATCCTAGCAGCGCGTGGCACGTTGTCAGTTATTATCAGATATCTCGGGATATCTTTGGCCATAAGAAGATAAGATAACATATCAAGCACAATTCTTCCAAAAAATGTCAGCATGAGACTGTTATGAAATACTTTAGATCAACATCAATCGAATAGGTTGAACATATATGTTTTCGATACCGATCGAGATAAAATTTTTTCTAGAACGTGTCTTTGAATAATATGACAAGTTTTTTTTATAAAATTTTGGTGATAATTCTTCTATGAGTACATTTAGAAGACAAATGCCTTGATTAAGATAAATATTGATGAAGAAACAAAATTTTATATAGCTTTCAAAGAACTTCCAATAAAATCTATTATTTTGTCTATACAAATCTAATAATAGCTATCATGCAATTCGACGGTGGGCATTATCAATATAAATAAATAATACAACTAATAAAATATGCGAACGGTGCAGCTGAAATTTGGTAGCCAATATGTGCATGAGTTAGCCTGTTTATAAATATGACCAAGATAAAGAAAATAAAAGACAAACTTGAAGCAGGGTCAAAGGCGCGTTGGGTTGCGTCTAGTCGGCTGAAATGATGTATTTTATCACGCATCTCATTCGTAGGTCTGCGTCCATCTCCTAACGCTCTTCTGGAGGCTTTTTCTAGGGTTCGGTTAGCTTCCTTCAAGTTTTATGTTTTCTTCCGTAGCTTTCCCTGTCAGGTTTTCCGTTGTTTGCCGGGGGCTAGGTTTCCTCGGTTTTCCTCTGTTTTCATTGTTTGCCGGAGGTTAGGTTTCCGTTGCTTTCCCTGTTAGGTTCTCCCAGTTTCTGTTTTCCTCGTTTTTTTTGCCGTCCCTTCGTCCGAGGTTAGGGTTCGGCCTCTGAGACGTCCCTCTAGGAACTTGATTCAATAGGGTACAGGTTCGTTAGGGTTTCCCTTTTCGCCTTAGGCGAAAGGGTTTTCCTCTCAACTTACCCCAACCCCTAGGAGAGGAGACGCGCGCCGTCGATGGAGCTGGCGGCATCAGGGATGTTTCTTCCGGCGCGCAGACGGTGGGGACGCAGCTTGCTGCCTCTGCGGCCAGGCGATGGCCCCCAACCGGTCCAACATGTGCGTGGGCTGCCTCCACTCCCCCGCGTCGACATCACCCAGGGCCTCACCCGCCACGGTGCCGTCGTCCACTGCCCCGACTGCCGCAGCTACCTCGACCCCCCGCGCACCTGGGTCCACGCCGACCCCGAGTCCAAGGAGCTCCTCGCCTTCTGCCTCCGCCGCCTCAAGCGACTCGTCCGCCTCGTCCGCCTCGTCCATGCCGAGTCCGTCTGGACAGAGCCCCACTCCAAGCGCCTCCGCCTCAAGCTCCGCGTTCAGCGCGAGGTCCGCGGCGCCATTGTCGAGCACTCCCACTACGTCGAGCTCACCGTCCACTACCAGCTCTGCCCCTCCTGCTCCCGCGCCCATGCCAACCCGGACCAGTGGTCCGCCGTCGTCCAGCTCCGCCAGCATGTCGCCCACCGCCGCACCTTCTTCTTTCCTCGAGCAGCTCATCCTCCGCCACGACGCCGCGGCCCGCGCCCTCCGTATCGCCGAGGCCAACCGTGGCCTCGACTTCTTCTTCGGCAGCCGCTCCACGCCAACAAGTTCGTCGATTTCATCTCCGCGCCGTTCCCGTCCAGCGACGCTCCAGTAAGGAGCTCGTCTCCCACGACCCCAGAGCAACATCTACAACTACAAGGACACCTTCTCCGTCAAGATCTGCCCCATCTGCCGCGAGGACCTCATCTTGCTCCTCCCAAGGTCGCCTCCAACCTCGGCCTCGGCCGCCTCGTCATCTGCACCAAGATCTCCAACTCCGTCTCCCTTCTCGATCCCTTCAAACTCAACCCGCCTTTCTCGATGCCACGCAGTACTGGCGGGCCCCCTTCAACGCCCTGGTCACCAGCCGCCAGCTTGTCGAGTACATCGTGCTCGACATCGAGATAGAGTCCTCGGAGGTCACCGCCAGGGTTCGGGGTACTCCTGGCCCGGGCACAGGTGGCCCGGATGTCCGATTTCGGAAAGAACGACAACATCTTCTCCGTCTTAACCCATCTCGGCCATCTCTTGAATACCGGTGATCATGCCCTTGGTTACGACCTCTATGGCTATGGGGCCAATATCAATGATCTGGATATTGACCTGCAAGATGCTCTTCTGATAAAGAAGAGTTACGAGGAGAAGCGCCGCGGCAGAAGTGGAAAGCCTCGACCTTGGAAACTCAAGAGCTTGAACATGGACGTGTGCAATGCCTCCAAGGGCAGAGCTGACGAAGAGAAGAGGATACCGAGTATGAGGAGTTTTTTAAGGACCTGGAAGAGAACCCTGAGCTGAGGTTTGATATCTCGTTGTACCGCAACAAAGATTATCAGCCGTCAGAGATTGCATCAATGGCTGGCGGGGAAGTTGTTCCTTCCGTGCCTTTGGAGGAGCTGCTTGCCGATCTCGATCTGAGCGATAAAGAGGAGGAAAATGATGATGCTGATAGCATAATGGAGTGATTTGTCTGACCGCATCCATATCGGTTGTCCTCACTTCATCGATGAATGTTTGAGTTGAGCCTTCTTTTATATTATATATATGCTTTTTTGGTCCAAAAGTTTTGAAAGTCGCTTGAGAGTAGCTTCTAGTTGCTGAGTCCTAAGCTCAAAACTAGCCTACTTTTTTTCCCCAAAAAAAAAAAAAAAAATTCCCTCAAGGAGCTTGGTTCTGTTTGGTCATTTGCTATACTTCGTTTTGTTGGGTTTAATTGTGCTGGACCTGTGGACCCGTTCTATTTCTGTTTCGTTGTACAAGGATGTGGTAATTTATTAAATGCACAAAACACATTATGAAGGAAAAAAGGTCTTTTATTGATAAAATTTGCAGTAAATTTTTGTTTGCCTAGTCCTTCATACTTCATAGCTTTAACTTGTGCTCATGCCGTGCCGTTATTTTTGAAATGTGATTACTGCAAAACTTCTTGATGGTGGAATCTTTTAAAATCGAAGTCGTTGACAGGCTACATTCTGAAATAGAGGCAGCTCTGGGGTGATGGTCTGGGAGTTTTGTTTTATTTTGTGCATGCCAAAGTTTGTATTTATCGGATGTTAATTTGTACACCAATGAAGTTTGATGTTACTTATTATTTTGTATGCAGGAGATAGCAAACAAATGTCAGTAAAACTAAATTAATTTTGTTATGGAATGCTGGCCAGGCTAGATGTATAGGTGGCTCTCTAGCCTTGGCAATACATCCATTGTCCCTCCCTGCACCAACCGCGCACCCCCACCCCCCCCCCCCCGCCCCCCCTCCCTCTCTCTCTCTCTGAGTGCACTCCTGAACGCATGCACGGCTCATGTTTTCTTTTTAACTGATCAGCTTTCTTTGTTATTTTTTTCTGATCCTTTAAAGTAAGGCAGCTCAATTTTTATAGTCAGCACTTTTATCTATATATAATTATATATATATATATATATAGATATATAGAGAGATAGAGAGAGAGAGAGATAGAGAGATAGAGGAGGAGGAGTCCTAATGGAGTTCTCCTTGCATCTTAATTTGATGGTTCCCATGAACTTTTGGCATGATGTTGCTGATGTAGAATACAGTTGCTGGTAACAGGCATGCCATTCTAAAAATTGAGGCAGCTCTGGGGTTTATCAGCATTTGGCGGGTCATGACTATTGTTGTATAGAGCTTGGAATCAGAGAAGGTGCTGAGTTTGAGGATCACTACTGAGTGACCTACAAATAAAATTCCTAGTTAGAGTTAGTCTCGATAAAAATCCTTCGACATTCAAGTCCATGATCCAGGATATGTGGAAAATAGTAAGCTTGAAAAAGAGTTACTTATCGGGAATTATCAGATCTTAATTTTTATAAAATGTATAACTCCAAAAGTATCAAGCTATGATCTTATTGTTGCCGATCTTATCGCTTGGCCTATAGTCGTGAGCCCGCGCCGGTTCTCGGACTCTCTCGTCTCGAGATCTCCAAGTTTCCGTTTCCCTGCAAAACAAAGTCAGAGACCCGGACCGGGAATTCCGGCGGGGGCACTTTCCACGTAGTCAAGTTAGAGAGCGGCAAGATGGAACAGGCCTTCTAAACGGGTTCCCGAAGGACTCCCGTTCTAGAGAAGATGTAGATGAAAGAAGTGTGGGAAGAGAAGGGTCGAAGCCCAGCTTCCTGTGCTGGGTTCACCGCGCTCTCACGCCCGAGGACTTCTTCGGAGGTTCCAGGATCGTTCTCTCGGCATTCTTCCCTCTTTCCGACTTACCTTTCCATCCGCTTTTACCGTCCCTTTGATACCACCGGACCGCCTTCAGCCCCCTCCCCCCTGGAGGCTCCCGGAGATCCCTGAATCTTCTCACCCCCCCTTCTCCTTCAAGTCCGGGAGTTAAGTGGCTGGCACGCTTCGTCCGTCATGTGTCCGAAAGGGGAAGACAGGCGGGACCTTGAGCCAAGTGCGAGCTCTCCTTTCGGGGCGTTGACGGTGGGCAATCTGGCCATTTCAGGCTCCTGCCCGCAAGGATTTCATTCATCGATTGCAGGACCCTGTCTAACCGATATAAACGAGGTTTCGCGTATCGCTGCGGGCCGTACTAGCGCCCTGTATGGGATGCGGCGCGCGCCGGTTCTAGTGGCGACCTCGTGGCTTGTGTCTCTGCCTCCTCCAGGCTTTGCAGAGTAGGGTTGACCTCGGCCGAGGTGGACCCAATAGGGGATGCCCCTGGCGAAGGAGCAGGAGGGTCCGGCTCGACCTCGGCCAAGGTGGACCCGTCCTGGGGTGCCATTTGGCGAGGAAGAAGGAGGCTACCAGCTTCGACCGAGATGGACCCCTCCTGGGTGGACACTTGGTGAAGTGGCAGAGAGAGGCTCGACTTCGACCAAGGTGGACCCGTCTTGGGTGCCACATGGCGAAGGAGCAGGAGGGGCCCGGCTCGACCTCGACAGAGGGGACCCATCTTGGGGTGCCACCTGGCGAGGGAGCGGGGGTTGCCAGCTCCGGTCGAGATGGACCCCTCCTGGGTGGACACCTGGCGAAGTGGCAAAGAGAGGCTCGACTTCGGCTGAGATGGACCCGTCTTGGGGTGCCACCTTGCGAAGGAGCAGGAGGGCCCGGCTTGACCTCGGCAGAGGTGGACCTCTTGGGGTGCCACCTGGCGAGGGAGCGGGGGCTGCCAGCTCCGGCCGAGGTGAACCCCTCCTGGATGGACACCTGGCGAAGTGGCAAAGAGAGGCTCGACTTCGACTGAGGTGGACCCGTCTTGGGGTGCCACCTGGCGAAGGAGCAGGAGGGTCTGGCTCGACCTCGGCAGAGGTGGACCTTCTTGGGGTGCCACCTGGCGAGGGAGCGAGGGCTGCCAACTTCGGCCGAGGTGGACCCCTCTTGGGTGGACACCTGGCGAAGTGGCAGAGAGAGGCTCGACTTTGGCCGAGGTGGACCCGTCTTGGGGTGCCACCTGGCGAAGGAGCAGGAGGGCCCGGCTCGACCTCGGCAGAGGTAGACCCGTCTTGGGGTGCCACCTGGCGAGGGCGGGGCTGCCAGCTTCAGTCGAGGTGGACCCCTCCTGGGTGGACACCTGGCGAAGTGGCAGAGAGAGGCTCAACTTCGACCGAGGTGGACCCGTCTTGGGGTGCCACCTGGCGAAGGAGCATGAGCGCCCGGCTCGACCTCGGCAGAGGTGGACTCGTCTTGGGGTGCCACCTGGCGATGGAGTGGGGGCTGCCAGCTCTGACCGAGGTGGACCCCTCCTAGGTGGACACCTGGCGAAGTGGCAGAGAGAGGCTCGACTTCGACCGAGGTGGACACGTCTTGGGGTGCCACCTGACGAAGGAGATGGAGAGCCCTGCTCGATCTCGGCAGAGGTGGACCCGTCTTGGGGTGCCACCTGGCGAGGGAGCAGGGGGTTGCCAGCTTTAGCCGAGGTAGACCCCTCCTGGGTGGACACCTGGTGAAGTGGCAGAGAGAGGCTCGACCTCGGTCGAGGTGGACCCGTCTTGGGGTGCCACCTGGCGAAGGAGCAGGAGAGCCCGGCTCGACCGGTCGTAGAGGTGGACCCGTCTTGGGGTGCTACCTGGCAAAGGAGCGGGGAGCCCGGCTCGACCTCGGCAGAGATGGACCTGTCTTGGGGTGCCACCTGGCGAGGGAGCGGGGGCTGCCAGCTCTGGTCGAGGTGGACCCCTCCTGGATGGACACCTGGAGAAGTGGCAAAAAGAGGCTCGACTTTGGTCGAGGTGGACCCGTCTTAGGGTGCCACATGGCGAAGGAGCAAGAGAGCCGACTCGACCTCGGCAGAGGTGGACCCGTCTTGGGGTGCCACCTGGCGAGGGAGCAGGGGGCTGCCAGCTTCGGTCGAGGTGGACCCCTCCTGGGTGGACACCTGGCGAAGTGGCAGAGAGAGGCTCGACCTCAGTCGAGGTGGACCCGTCTTAGGGTGCCACCTGGCGAAGGAGCAGGAGAGCCCGGCTCGACCTCGGTAGAGGTGGACCCGTCTTGGGGTGCCACCTGGCGAGGGAGCCGGGGAGCCCGACTCGACCTCGGCAGAGATGGACCCGTCTTGGGGTGCCACCTGGCGAGGGAGCGGGGGCTGCCAGCTTTGGCCGAGGTGGACCCCTCCTGAGTGGACACCTGGCGAAGTGGCAGAGAAAGGCTCGACTTCGGTCGAGGTGGACCCGTCTTGGGGTGCCACCTGGCGAAGGAGCAGGAGAGCCCGGCTCGACCTCGGCAGAGATGGACCCATCTTGGGGTGCCACCTGGCGAGGGAGCGGGGGAGCCGGCTCGACCTTGGCAGAGATGGACCCGTCTTAGGGTGCCACCTGGCAAGGGAGCGGGGGAGCCCGGCTCGACCTTGGCAGAGATGGACCCGTCTTGGGGTGCCACCTGGCGAGGGAGCGGGGGCTGCCATCTTCGACCGAGGTGGATCCCTCCTGGGTGGACACCTGGCGAAGTGGCAGAGAGTGGCTCGACTTCGGTCGAGGTGGACCCGTCTTGAGGTGCCAACTGGCGAAGTAGCAGGAGAGCTCGGATCGACCTCGTCAGGGGTGGACCCGTCTTGGGATGCCACTTGGCGAGGGAGCAGGGGACTGCTAGCTTCGGCCGAGGTGGACCCCTCCTGGGTGGACACATGGCGAAGTGGCAGAGAGAGGCTTGACTTCGGCTGAAGTGGACCCATCTTGGGGTGCTACCTGGCGAAGGATCAGGAATTTTGAAAGGAAAATTCTACGTGGCACTGGCGGCATCCAGCTAGATCTGACACACGTTCCATGTCAGCGATGTAACCATATCAGTTGTCCCACATCCCCAGGTCCCATCGAAGCATCGTGGCTTGGGACGTGGGAAGTTAATACGGAGATGATGTGAAAATGATGAAAATCCCGTGCCATAATTGCCATGATCGCTGACGCCGCTTTTGCTGCGCCCGAGACCCTGTGGGAGGCTGCCATGTGCGCGCATCTGACGGGCCATTAATATGCCATTTCGAAAACGAGGCAGTTTCCATCGGACCGAAGCGTCGATGTCGGGCGTGCCTCCACGTGGCGGTCATCCGATGGCCCGGGATGAAAAAGGCGTACGGCTGCTATTAATTGAGTTTGAAAAGAAGGGGGACTTTCCGGAAACGAGGTCTCTTGGCTTTCTCACACCTCGCCGATAGTTGCAGCGGTCTCCCTTCATCTTCCAGGGTTGCCATTCCTTCGGTACAAGCATCTCGGTAAGTGCCTATGACCTTTTTCCTTCTTCTTCCGTCTCCCAATCCTTGTTCTAGTTTTTCTTGCTTCCTCTTCCTTGATGGTGCGTTGTCGTCATGTTTCTTCAAACCCGGGCGAGGCCGATCCTTCCCAGTCGAGGACTCCATCGTCTTCCTCCTCAGAGGGGGAAGAGATTCCGTCGAGGTCTAGAGGCAACTTCAGCCGGGGACTTTTACCATAGGTGTCCCTAGGGGTCCTTGGTCTCCTCCTGTAGTTTCTGCTCGTCCCATTTCTTCCCTTCCTCCTCCAGTGGTGGAAGTATCTTCTTCTGGTCCCTCCGGTTATGCCTTGACGATGATCGAAGACGATCTTTCCTGGATCCGGAATACCTATGGGGTTCCGGATTCAATCTGTCTTTCCCTCCCAGGACCCAGGGACCGAGTGACCTCGAGTGGCCCTGGGAGGGTCACCTTCTACGAAGACTTCCTTGTTGGGGGTCTTCATTTCTCCCTTCATCCCTTTTTCTTTCCTTCCTCGATCACTATCGTCTTGTCCCGGCCTAGTTGGCTCCCAATGCCATCCTGGTCATCTTCGCTTTCATTGTCTTCTGTCACTTTCATGGGTTCCTTGCCCGTTTCTCCTCTTCAGGCCCTCTTCATCCTGAAGCGCTACTCTGCCGATGATGGCTGGTGGTATATTTCACCCCGGCCTAGGTGCCTCAGGTTCGACCTCCCTTCATCGATTAAGGATTGGAAGAGTCGATTCTTCTTTGCCTCGGTCGAGGACGTCGACTGGACTTGGAGCGAGCCGGACCGGTCCCCGAACCGGAACTCCTAGGTTGAGCCGGCGGACCAAGAAGTCTACACTCAGATGCTGGGTGACGTGGTCCCGGCTCTCGATTTCTGCTTTCAGAGCAGAATTTATTCGAGGCAGGGATCAGTCCTATCCGGGAGTTGGGTGAGACCCTGGATCTCCTTTTTTTTTGCCTTCACTTTTTGCTCTGCACTTCTTTTCTTTTAAATTGGCCTAACTGTCTTTCTCCTTCATGTATAAAGTTCTCCGTCAAAAGTCTGATGGAGGGTGCCTGGAAGAGGGACAATGCTGAGGGGACCCAAGAGGTCCCAGCGAAGAGGGCTCGCACTGAGACGAGTCGGGGACCCGCTCCCACTCCTGCTGCTACCGAGGACCCGGGGCAACGGGTTCTGTTCCCAGGCCGCCCCAGTCTCGTGCGCTCAATGTCCCCGTCATCGAGCTCGACAGGGCCGGGGAAGAGAGGAGGTCGGAACCCCCTCGGGCGACGGCTGCTCCAATTGCCACGCTGGTCACCTCCATGGTGGCCACTAGGGCGACGGCGGCCCCACCGACGGTCGCATCGCCACGGTCGCATCGCCCGGCGAAGGGGTGGCCACCCAGCCTACTGCCGATGCCCACATTCCACCTCCAAGCCTCATCGCCAGCTCCTCCGTCATCTACGATCAAGGGCTCGCGGAAAGGGTGATGGAATTCGCGAGCACCTCCCGGGATCACCGTTTGAGGGGCAGCCGGGACTACGCTGACGCGCTGCTGGGGATCCTCCCTCTACTCTTCACGGTAAGTCCCGAGCTCTCCTCTTTTAAAGTTTCAGTTGGATCTTACTGACATATCATCCCTTCTTTGGCGCAGATCGGGACCGATGTCCTATTGCTGAGGAATTTCCTCTCGGGCTACGCCAAGAAGGATGCCGAGAAGGAGAAGAGGCTCGACAAACTTGCAGCTGATGTGAAAGACCTCATGGAGAAGGGGTCGAGCTGCGCGGGAATAACGAGGCCCTACGAGCGGACTTGGGTCGCGCCGAGGGGCACGTGAGAGAGCTCGAGACCTCTCTGTCTGAGGATAGAATCTCGAACCAGCATCGTGCCGAGGATGACGCGATGGAGATGGCACGTCTCAGGGCCCAATCCCGATCATTGGAGCGCCCGGTCAAGGAGGTCCTCAAGGAGCTGAGCGCAGCCAAGGAGCAGACCTCCTACATCAACGGGCTACTGGAGGCGTCTAGGAAGGAGGCACAAGAGGCCGTGCCGAAGTTCCGGGCCTCCGAAGAATTCAGGGTGGAGGTGCACGAGGCGGTTGTTGACTCCTTCCTGAAGGGCTTCCAGGTGTGCCGGGAGAAAGTAGGCTCCTTCTTCCCCGAGCTCAACCTCAGCGGAGTCATTCTGGACGACCGGAGGGAGGAGCCCACTGAAGGAGCTTCGACTGCGGTGTTGCTGAGGTGGCGACTCCCGAGCAGCCTCCAGACGACGCCGCCAACGGAGAGGGTGCCCCCTAGCTGGAGGAGGACGCGGCTGCAGCGAAGTAGCCCCTGCGGCCCCATTTCTTTTTTTTGTTAGTATGTGTTCCTTTTCTTTCTTTGGGGTCTCCCGGCCTATCGGGCCCCCCTTTTATAAGGAACTTTTTTTTGAAATGAAAATTCCTTTCCGTTAACTTGTTCCTTCTCTCTCTTTTTCTTTCTCTTCTTCTTTTTTTCTTTTTTTTTTTGCATCTCGCGGACCGAACCCCGACGCTAGCCACTAGGACTAAGTCCCGTGGTGCATTACGAGCTGAACTCCGGGATTGCATGGGCGAACTGGGTTATGCTCCACCTTCCAGATCGAGGTCCGGGACTTCGCTTTGGAACCAGGTTCCTTGCGAACTTCCGGACTGAACCCCGGGGCTGCAGGCCGGAACTGAGCCTTGTGCGACCTACCGAGCTATTCTCCAGAATTTTGTAGGACCGGGACCTAAGTCTCTAGGACCTCTTCCAGACTGAACTCCGGGGCCGCATGTCGGGATTTAATTCCGTGCGACACTCCGGACTGAACTCCGGGATTTTTGTGAGAGGAGACTTCGTGCCTTCGCGGATCTTTTGCCGTGCCCATGCTCGTCGAACCTAGAGCTGGATGGCTTTTGTCCTACGAGACGAGAATGGGCATTTGGTGAAAGATTTTATTATTGAAGTTCGAGGGGCCTTACATTATTGATAGTACATCCTCAGGTTTGAGGCATTCCAGGTCCGAGGGAACCGGGATCCGCCTAGCTCCTCCAGGTAGTACGCCTCGTGGGGAAGTGCCTTCGCCACCCTATAAGGGCCTTCCCAATTTGGGGAGAGCTTTTCGCACTCCCGTGGCTGGGAAGCTTCAGCATGGCGGAGCACTAAGTCTCCCTGGCGGAAGGACTTCGGTCGCACCCTGGAGTTGTAGTATCTGGCCACTCGTTGCCGGTAAGCCGCCATCCGAACTCGGGCCCTATCCTTCGTTTCTTCAAGGAGGTCCAGGTTCAGTAGTAGCCAGGCCAGATTTTCTGCCTCGTCATACTGCTCCACGCGCAGGGTCGGTAGGCTGAGCTCAATTGGGATAACCGCTTCCACCCCGAAGACGAGATTGAATGGGGTCTCGTCCGTAGCAGTCCTTGGGATAGTGTGGTATGTCCAAAGGATGCTCGAGAGCTCTTCTGCCCACCTCCCCTTGGCCTGGTCTAGTCTTGTCCGGAAGGCCTTGCAAGATGGCCCTGTTCGTTACCTTGGCTTCTCCATTTGTCTGAGGATGCGCCACCGAGGTGAAACGGTGATGGATTCCGAGGTCATCGCAAAACTCCTCGAATTCCCGACAATCAAACTGGCGTCCGTTGTCGTGATGATGGTATGGGTAAGCCGAAGCGGCAGATGATCGACTTCCAAAGGAACTTGGTGACATTTGCCTCCGTGATCCAGGCCAAGGGCTCGGCCTCGACCCACTTCGTGAAGTAGTCGATAGCCACGATCAGGAACCTTCGTTCTTCCCCGGACGCCGAGGAAAAGGTCCTAGGAGATCAATGCCCCACTGGGCAAACGGCCATGGGGTTGAGAGCTGGGAGAGTGGAGCGGCGGGCTGACGTTGCAGCACAGCATGCCATTGACGTCGGTCGCACCTTTTTATAAAGTCAGCTGCATCTTCTCTCATGTTCTCCCAAAAATAACCTTGATGGAGGGCCTTATACGCTAGCGTCCTGCCCCCCACATGGTTTCCCAAATGCCCTCGTGGATCTCCTGGATCACGAGTGCGGCTTCGACGGGTCCTCAGAAACTTGAGGAGCGGGTAGGAGTAGGACCTCCGTTATAGTAGCCCGTCCATCAACACGAACCGTACGGCCTTCCTCTTAATGGGCCAGTCGCCACACACATTCCTCGGGCAAGGTGCCGTTGGCAATATACTCGATGTACTTATCCATCTAGCTGGGTTCTGAGTTGATTTGCGGACCTCCATGGGTGTCTCGTAGCTCGGGCTTTGAGATGCTCGATGTAAGCGCGACCCAGTGATGAGTCTGGCAGGGTTGCAAGGCGGAGAGGGCGTCTACGCGAGCGTTTTCCCCCGCAAGGTATATGGGAGACACTGAAGCGCCTAAACTTGCCGCGCTCGTCCGAACGAGCTCCAAGTACCTCACCATCTGGGGGTCCCGCACCTCGTACTCCCTCGAGACCTGCCCGGCCACTAGCTGCGAGTTAGTGAAGACCTTGAGGCAGGCCATGCCCAGCTCGCGGGACACTTTTAGCCCCGCGAGAGCGCTTCGTACTCCGCCTGGTTATTGTTGCGGCGAACTGGAAGTAGAGCGCACACTCGATGATGACTTCTTCGTCGTTGGCAAGGATGAGTCCGGCTCCGCTCCCATCGGAGTTCGAGGCTCCGTCTACGTGAAGGATCCAGACGTCCTACTCTGGTCCTGGCTCCGGCTGCCAGTCTCTGGGCTCTCCTCTGGCCCTCGTCCAGGCCTGCACACTCAACCAAGAAATCAGCGAGTACTTGTGCCTTCATGGCCGACCTCAGCCTGAAGTGATATCGAACTCGCTGAGCTTGAGCGCCCATTTTGCCAAGCGACCTGACGTGTCCGACCAGCTGAGCATCGCTTTCAGTGGCTAATCCGTCAGGACCGCAATGGGGTGCGCTTGAAAATAAGGCCTGAGACGCTGAGTGGACATGATTAGCACAAAAATCAATTTCTCATATCGAGAATACTTGAGCTCCACATCGTGAAGGAGTTTGCTCGTGTAGTACACCAGCCTCTGCGTTTCCTTTGTCATCCGTCCAAACCAGGACGAACTGACGGCTTCTGGTGTGACCGCCAGGTACAGGAGGAGCTCCTCTCCTTCCTCCGACCGGGAAAGCAATGGCGGCGACGCCAATGTCCTCTTCAGCTCTTCAAATGCCTCCTAGCATTCCTTCGTCCAGGCGAAGTCGTTCATCTTCCTCAGCGCCTTGAAGAAGGCTGGCAGCGGTCAACGGACCTTGAGATAAATCGACTCAGGGCGGCTATCCAGTCAGTGAGTCGCTGCACTTGCTTCTTGGAGGTGGGCTGCTCCATGTCCAGGATCGCCTGGACCTTCTCCGGGTTGCCTCTATCCCCCTTTGGGTTACCATGAAGCCCAGGAACTTCCCCGCAGATACGCCGAAAGCGCATTTCGCAGGGTTCAACTTCATTTGGTGAAGACGGAGGTTGCTAAACTGGAGAGACAGGATCGACTTCGGCCCAGAGGGCTCGACCTCGAAGGGGCTCCACTTGGCGGAGGAGTGCTAGGCTCGACTCCATACCAAGGGACTCGACCTCGAAGGGCTCGATCTAGCGGAGGAGGGCAGGGCTCGACTCTGGTCCAGAGGGCTCAACCTTGAAGGGGCTCCATTTGGCGGAGGAGTGCTGGGCTCGACTCCATACCAAGGGGCTCGACCTCGAAGGGCTCGATCTGGCAGAGGGTAGGGCTCGACTCCGACCCAGAGGCTCGACCTCGAAGGGGCTCCGCTTGGTGGAGTGCTGGGCTCGACTCCGAACCAAGGGGCTCGACCTCGAAGGGCTCGATCTGGTACAGGAGGCAGGTTACGATTCCAGCCCAGAGGGCTCGACCTCGAAGGGGCTCCTCTTGGCGGAGGAGTGCTGGGCTCGACTCCGTACCAAGGGGCTCGATCTGGGGGAGGTCGCTCAGCTCCAGCCTAAGCATCCCGATCTCGCGGAGTCGACTTGGCGGAGGATGGAGCTCGGCTTCGACAGGCACCCCGACATTATGAGGGAGCTCGGCCCGGTAAGGAGTCCGAGAAGGAGTATCCGTCGTGGCAACCTTCTCCGACGTGGCATCTGACAGGCGTTCCACGTCAGCGATCCTACCACATCAAGTACTAATGTTCTTAAACCCTTTTCTTTAAGCCATGCATATTCATAAGGCAACCTATCATCATTGGCAAGTTTTGGAAATATCCAGAATACATTATCAAAGATATGATAGATATGGAAATAGAGACATGACACTAAATATGAATATGAGAATGTATTTAACAACTATGGAGTTGAATGATGACTCCAAAATTGAACATGCTGCCAATGTAATATATATCCAGCTCTAAATGTAATAGGAGAAAAAAAATAAAATTATTGGAAAGATATAAAATCATTATTATGGTAAATTAAAGGTAAGTATAGTGCTAAGTAGAAGAGTAAAGGGGGATTACAAATATGTAGTATAATTTTCGATACATCCAAAATAGGCTTCCGGAAGGCGGATTACTATCTTATAGTGTCAACCAAGCAAAGGGCCGACCGTCTGTAATTACTTATGGAGGAACCGGAGATATCAAATGCATGAATTATAATTAATCACTCAAAAGATTCAAATTGGACATGGAAAAAATTTCTGCAGCACATCTAAATGACAAATCTTACAAATGAAAAGAAAAAAGTATAAACTGCATATTGAGATGTATATATATATAGGAAACACTTAAAGCAGAGGCCTAAATAGAGGAACAATCAAATATGAAACCTGGATTAAAGGATTGCTTCTTCCTGTACAGATAATAAAAGAGATTCATCGAACAATAGACCAAAAGCAAATAAAGAGGAACATCACCAACTAATATGAGAACCCCGAGCCACCGATCATGAGATCCATATATAAAAGGCAAGACAAAGAGGAGAAACACTCCTCCAGCACCTGGAATCGAATTTTATTTCATAAAACACAGGAAAAAAAAATCTCAAAAAATAGGAGCCCATTAAAGCCACAATTATGTAACAAAAATAGGAGAGAAAATAACCAATAAAGAAATAAAACTCTATTGAAACAATATTGCAATTCAAATCGAAATCCAAAAAAATTATTAGCAGCTTTTGGATAGGAAAATAAGTATTTTCAGATCCATCGAAAAGATTGACCTCAAGCAATCGACAAGCCTGTTTTGATCCTCAAGCAAATCGAGGAGACATCGATGAAAATGATGAAACGGACGAAGAAACCCTATCATCGGGAAGACGACACGCAAGCATCAGAAACCACAAATATGTTCCAAAAAAGAGAGAACGATGAAAAATTAAAGAAATAAAACTCTATTGCAACCATATTGCAACTAAAAGTGAAATCCGAGAGCAAAATTATTAGCTGCCTTGTACAACAAAATAAGTATTTCAGATCCACCATAAAGATCTCACCTCTGCTTTCTGGGAAAGACAAGCCTTTTTTTATCCTCAAACTGATCGAGCAGGCATCGATGAAGATCAACAACCGGATGAAGAAACCCTATCGTCGGGGAAGACGACATGCGAAGTGTCAGGAATAATCAAGGATGAAGCATCGAAGGGATAACGAGCCCTTGATATTTTATTTAAATTCCATCGAATGCCCCTGGAATACCAAAACTGGAATAGGCAATTCCATGGTAAATCATGAAATTGCTATTCTAGAATCCAATAGGGTTGATCGGAATAGCAATACCTAGGTGGCCCCCACAAATTTTGCTCTATTTGAGGGAAATGAAGGAAAAACCCCTGATCCATCCGGGAACAGGGCAATCAACACACTACCAAAGTATCTAGAATGGATTTCTATACCATACAACCAAATAGCTAAAACTATAAAAATTAATAAGGGTCAGTTATTATTACCATTTACTAATTTTTTTTGGTAACATGGCTACGAGGAGAACTCACTATAGGTGGATGAAAGAGGTACCTTTGACATCCACATTGATAAAGAAAGCCAATATAGATATAAATCCTTCCACCCAAGCTTTTCTAGCTCATTCAATGTTTGCAAAATTAGCCAACAATGAATTACGTAATTAGCTTTCCCAAGAAATTAACAAACTTCAACATACTGCTCCCGGTATAAGAAATTAGTAATTCCATTAGGCTAACCCTCAGGCCACGACCTATTTAAAGGTGCGCCGGAAATTATGTGGATCACCCAATTCGGAATGCAGACAGTATTGGAAAGCTAATTTGAGGGATGGGAATCATGGCAACTTTATATTTTTTAAAAATATATTTCTTTGTTTCCGTCTGTTGATTACTTGATTTCTTGTTGGATAGGATCTGGCAATGGCTCTCTCTTTCTCTTTGGTTTCTAAACTTGAAATTATGAAGCACGCTTGCAAGATAAGTGGGTTTTACTATTGGGTTTTAGGTATCAAGGAAATTGTTGATACTTTGAGTTGTGTTGCATCTCTATCTTTGATCAAATGACTTGTATATGTATCATGAGGATACATCATTGACCAGAGTGCTTTGTGCTTGTCCCCTGATCTGATCAGCAACACAAGGAGGTCTGCATTGTGCTCCAGGGTTCTTGGCGCCCATCTGCATTCGAAAAAGCATCGCTTCATAGAGAAATCGCACACGTTGTTTCGTGTACCAACCAATGAAAAAGTTTATTATGGTTTCACAAGAGAGGGAAAAAAAAGGCATGCCAAATTGCCACAGAAAACTGACATCGCAGGGATCGGATAAGTCATCGAAAAGAATGATTGGAAATCCAAAGCTCTATTTTCACTCACCGTGGAGAAAGGCAGAGACAGATGCTTCTTTCATGCAACGAGCCTGAACTAAGACATGCCCAATGGCTGGCCACTGACTACCGATAGCCTAAATGAATGAACCAAATCGGAAGATTAATGTTTTGCAGATGGAATTAATGCCTCTCAGCACGCAGCCAGGTCTTGGGCAGCTCAGCAAACAAGCTCATGCTCGACTATTTATTATGGTCTTTAACTTCTATCTTCTTCTATCCATTTATCCGTTCTTTGATTCAAAAAAAACGAAGAAGAAGAAGCTCATGCTCGATCCTGGTGACCTCCTTCGAGTTGATCAAGCTGCGAGCCCGGCACATGGGGATGGCATGTTGGTCCTGCCAGTCGCCAGCCTCCAAGTTTGGCACACGACTTGATGTTGGGCGTGCTTCATCTTGCCACTTGTTGCTGCCTGCCAGAACGCGCTTCGGTAGAGTTGTGATGGTACCGGGTTCCCTCTGGTTCCATATGTGAGTTCGTGCGCTGCTTCATGCGGTTCACCGGGTGACCCTGCAAAATGATTTTGGGATCGGATTATCGGCGAAGATACTCTCATTAAGTTAGAAATAAAAGATGATTAAATTCAGGGATTATCTCTAAGGTCCGGGACAGTTAGATGAGTGAAAGGTCGGACCCAGCAGCAGTGTTTATCCCAGATTTGCCCAGTTTTGCTGCTCGGTGGGCGGTGAACCTCCCGCAGCAGCTGGGTCCAAGTCCTGCTGCTGCTCACCAGACATGCACGGCCGTGAACTTGGCCCAGATACTGATTGCCCGAGTGATGCTGCAACCAGGCGATGAGCCCGGCAGCTCATCGGTCTTGGATGCCGAGTGCGAACATTCTCCAGATTTTGAGCTGGGACCAGGCATCAAGCACTCCGCATGCTGCTGCTCTCCAGACAATGAGCCCGATAGGGATGAACTGGGCGTCGAGTGCCGAGGCTCACCACGCAGTGCGCTTGGCCCCAATGACGACTGTCCAGACTGCTGCTGCATGCCCGGCCGGATGGAACGATCAGATCATTTGGACATCTTCCATCTCTGGGGAGAAGATTCAATTTCCATCATGTTCTCTTGAAACTCGATCGTCTTTCCATCTATATTTGTTGGCAATGTTGCAGAAGGTAAACGATCATAAATGTCCGCAATCATATTTTTCTATGAAAAATTATTCAATAACATGAGAGAGAGATCAACGCAGAACAAGAAAAATGCATGATTTGAATGGTTGTGAAGCAAGAAGTATTTTCGATAATTTGATCAACCTCTGAGAGGTGTTGAAGGCTTGAAGCAGCTTTTGGAAGGTTACTCTTATTTATGGTTGCTGATTTCAATAATTTAATTCTTCATGGCCAATTGATTGAAACAAACGTTTGAAATTCATAGACCTCCAAGTGCTTAGGAAAATAAAGGAGGTTTGGCAAATTGATAACACACATAAGTTCGGTGGATGCATGTATTGACAGGGTTACAGATGGAGTACGTAAAGAAACAGCATTTTTTTGCCATATTCTTTAGCAATCTCTACTAACATTTTATCTAACAAAAATGCTTTAGCAACTCAAATATGTAACTCAAAAAATCACTCGGCTGTTGTATTTGTAATCTCATTAATTGGTCCCTTTTAATAAAACTCTTTATTAAGATGACACTGGTTGTAGCAGATGGAGGTATGACATGAAATATATTAAAAGCATAAAGCTTTCTAAGCGAATCTGCTTACCGGAGAATGGGTCGAGTCCAAAAGTCAAGTATGCTGGGTACTGCTGTTGACCAGCTTGCAAGTCTGGTTGTGACACCAAGGATTGTAATGCTGCTGCTCCCCAGGCTATGATCCTGGTCGGAATGCGGATTACGGTTACAGCGCATAACGAAACAGCATCCATGCATTGCCACAGCTTTAGCAATCTATGCTTATATTTTATTTAACAAAATGCTTTAACAGGGAGCACGTTCGGCTCTCCGGAATCTTGGAGATGGGCCATGATGTGAAGGGGAGCACGTTGAAGAACCGCTCTGACAACAGTTAAGTGTAATATGCCTTAGCATATGACTCGGCTCAACTGATAAGTCAACAGATAGATCAACAGACAGGGCCTCGGTGCCTAGCCGTTGAACTACGAAGATACCTAAGAGACAGGCTATGGTCGATGGAAAGAAAGGTCAGCGGGTGGTCCATGGATGAAGCATTTATCTTCGAGGTCGCGCTCCAAAGTTATATTCAAGGCATTCAAAGAGTATAAGCCGAAATGAGTTAAACAGGAATAATTGTGAATACATGCCTCGGATCTCGAAATATATGTTTGCGGTGAGTCATCGTTTAATGTAAACTATGATGAAAAAAATGAAGAATATGTATAGATTATACTGATATAATAAGGCATGTCCTAAAGACAGTTTTTTCTTTATCTAAAATCGATCAACTTGTCGATGCTACGACAGGACATAATTCTTGAGTTTTATTGATGCTTTTTTCTAGGTATAATTAGATACGAATGAGTCCAGAAGATGAGAAAAAGATATCCTTTGTTACAGACCGAGAATATATTGCTACAAAGTAATGCCTTTTGGTCTTAAAAATACTGGAGCTACATATCAGAGGTTAATGAATAAGATCTTTGAAGATCAGATTGGTAAGACCATGAAAGTATATATAGATGACATGATCGTCAAAAGTAATCATTTCGATGATCACATTAAAGATCTACGAAGGGCCTTTGATATTCTACGGAATAATTACATGAAGTTAAATCCGACTAAGTATGTTTTTGATATAACTTCTGAAAATTTTTGGACTTTGTGGTTACAAAACGAGGAATTGAAGCTAATCCAGTAAAGATTCGAGCCATATTAGACATGAGACATCATGTAAATAAGAATGAGATTCAACAGTTGGCTGGACGGATCGCTTCATTGAGCCGATTTATTTCTCATTCAGCCGAAAGATGCTTGCCTTTCTTTAAAGCCTTATGACAGTCTAAGGAGTTTAACTGATCTGATGATTGTCGGCTGGCATTTAAAGAACTTAAGAAGTATTTAATGAATCCAATCCTATTATCTAAACCAGAAGAAGGTGAAAATCTATATCTCTATTTGGCTGCATCTGATGAAGTCGTTAATTCAGTGTTGGTAAGAAAAGAATCCGATGGGTCACACAAACCCATTTATTACATCAGCAAAGTCCTTCACGATGCTGAAACAAGATATCCAAGACTTCAAAAATTGTTTATACATTGGTAATATCAGCAAAGCACCTCAGCCATATTTTTAATCTCATCCCATCATTGTATTGACCGATCAACCTTTAAGAATTATTTTGCAGTGTCCTAATACTTCTGGTCGGATGGCAAAGTGGGCAATAAAACTAAGTGAATATAATATTACCTATTAACCTCGCTCTGCAATGAAGGCTCAAGTGTTGGCTGATTTCATAACCAAATGTACTTGGAATAACAATGAAGATGAAACTCAGATCGATGAAGTAGAAAAGACTGATTTACCTTGGGTTTCTACATGTGGATGGAGCTTCAAATTCTTCTAGTTGTGGGGCTGGATTGATTTTATATCTAGTCCAAATGGAAATATCATGGAATATGCTCTCCGATTCTCATTTAGAACTTCTAATAATCGAGCTAAATATGAAGCTCTTCTGGCTGGATTAAGAATTGTAAAAGAACTAAATGTTCAGAGATTAAAAGTACTCTCTGATTCTCAGTTAGTCGTTAATCAGATAAAAGGAGACTTTGAAGTTCGTGACACAACTTTAGCTCTATATTTGGGAAAAGTTCAAGAACTTGGGACTTTGTTTGATTCTTGGAACATTAGTCATGTCCCTAGAGCTGAGAATTCTTGAGCTGATTCAACTACGAGGATTGCTTCTCGGTATGTCATTTTAGATGGACTATTATATAAAAAATCATTCTTCCAGTTATTATTGAAATGTTATCTCTTTTGGATGCTGAATATGCTCTCAAAGAAGTTCATGAAGGCATATGTGGTGACCATCTGGAGGCAGATCACTAGCTTATAAGATCATAAAACAAGGATATTATTGGCCGACTATATAAAAGGATGCAACGAATTTTGTAAGAAAGTGTGATCCCTGTCAAAGGTATGCAAATATACAAAGACGTCCCGCCAGTCAGCTAACACAATTAACTGTACCATGGCCATTTGCTCAGTGGGGGATGGATATTCTTGGTCCATTTCTCCCAGCTTCTGAACAACGAAAATTTTAATTGTTGCCATTGATTATTTCACCAAATGGGTGGAAGCTGAACTTTTGGCCCAAATCACAGAAAGTAAGGTCGAGGCTTTCCATTATATATAGATTTGAGATTCCTCATGACATCATTACTGATAACGGAAGGCAATTTGATAATCAAAATTTAGTAACTTCTGCATCCAATTCAACATCCTTCATAAATTAACTTTCGTTGGACATCCACAAGCTAATGGAGAGGCAGAGGTGACCAATCGGACTATCCTTCATGGATTGAAAACCTGAATGAATGAATTTAAAGGATCATGGGCCAATGAACTTAATTCTGTTCTCTGGGCTTATCGTTCCACTCCACGATCAACAACGGAAGAATCTCCATTTAACCTTGCTTATGAAAGTAAAGCCATGTTACCCACAGAAATTTTCTTCATTCTAGAAAAATAGATTACCTTGAGAATCGAGTAATGCTAATCAAAGAAGACTTAACCTGGATCTACTTGAGAGCTCTAGATTGCAAGCACAATTGGTATGGCAGTATATCGACAAGGGTGGCTCGATATTAAACTCAAGAGTTAAGGCTCGAACATTTTGGTCTGGAGATCTTGTCTTGCACCGAACAACGATATCCCGACCAACTGATCAAGGCAAACTTGTCCCGAATTAGGAAGGTCCTTATCGCGTCACTGAAGTGGTGCGACCTGGAACCTATCGACTTGAAAGCCTTGATGGCTATCCGATGGCTAGACCATGGAATATAGAGAATCTTTGTAAATACCATCAATAAAAGGATCATCTCTCTTCCATTATTTTTATATAAAAGAAAAGTATTAAGTTGATATATTCTTAAAACATCGGCCTGATACGCTGACCACATTCCGACAAACTGAGTAGGTCTGATCCACCATCTTATCAACATTTTATAATCAGAATAACTGATTAATTGAAAGGTTGGCCTGATACGCTTACCACAATCCGACAAACTGAGTTGGTCTAACCCACTAACTCATCGGTACATTAATATCGAAATAATCGATCAATAAGAAGGTTGACCTGATACGTCAATCATAATTTAGGTAATAAGAGTTGGTCTGATATGCCATTCTATCAGCATTATTATCTTAAAATATCAAAGACATTAGAAAGATGGTCCAATATATTAAACTGATTGTTACAGTTGGCTTGATATGCTAACTATGAAGCATCAGAAAAAAAAAAAGAAATTGATAGTCAACTAAAAGGAACATTGATTCATCGAAAATTTATAATTACAGGTGTTATTCAACTTTTTCTTGATTAATTTGAGCACAGGTAGTTTTCTATTGTATGGGTGTTTTCTTTAGTTGGGGAAACTATCAGATCTTGGATTGGCTTTTTAACTTCGACTTCTTCCATAATTTCATCTATGGAAATGGAGGAAATGCCAAAGTCAGGATATAACTTTTTGACCTGTTCAATGCATTCTTCAAAGCCGATCTTATAACCCTCTGCCCCTGCTTCGTTATTTCATCATTGAAAGCTTCAGAATTTTTGAATTCATCAATTGCATGAAGACTATGTTGAATCACCGAAACAGCCGCTCGTTCGGTTTGTTCCATTTTTGTTTAAGAGAAGTTATTTCTCTTCCATTCTAGATTTCTGACTTATTGCCTTTTCATGAGCCCGAGTTTTTTCTTCTATGGTTGCATCTAGTATGTTCCTCCTTTTCTATGCATCAGCTAAAAGCTTCATGGCTTGGTTTTCAATCGTTCTTAATTATCTTTTTAACGATAAATTTTTTTCGGTTGCTCGAACTAGTTTCAACTCTAAGGCTAATCGACAAGCATCTACTTTACCTTTTTCTTCTTTGATTGATATCAACTAATTTTGGAGATATCTCTGAGATTTGGATGATCGAAGCTATTCTTCTTTGATCACGGAAATATCATTGATAACTAAAAGAAAAAAAAATTAGGATGCCATTAAAACGGAAACAGAAATTTTCTAAAGAGAGCTTTGATACCTACCTTCAGTATTCCTGATAAATGGAGGAGAAAATATCTTTTACTCCGTGTCTGTATGTCACCTCCCAATCTTTCCGAAGAATAGTGAACTGTAACATAGTTTTTGCTAACTTCGGATTGTCAAAATTTGCATCTGCAATAATCATTTGAACGTCCTTGCCATCATCCAGATCGGACAACTCATCGTCAATTGGGGCTTTACCTTTCTCCATCGAAGTAGGTTTGATGGGGGGCCAATCTCTGGTTCTCTTAAGGAAGGATCAGATAGCTGCAACTTTTCTTTATCAGATGAAGATGTGATATATTCGGGTGATTCTTGCTTGTTGGAAGTGCTTTTTGATAAGCGACTTCTTTTCACACACAACCTTTGTTCTCTAAACCATATGGATCCAGTTCTTTTCTTGAGTGCCCGACGAAGTCTCTCACTGTCTGGTTTCATCTTCAAGATTTGATGAACTTTTTGAAGTCTTTCGAAACAAAGAAGTTTGAAGAAAATACTCGGAATACTTGAAGTATAGTTGGCTTAAGAGGCAAGCCTGAAATATCTTTATATAGGAATGTCAATGATCAAGATTTATAATTCAAAATCCAAGATATCTGGAGATTGTGACACACGTCTATAACCTTGATTTGGTAGGAATTCATATGCTGTTACTGATTTTCGGAAAGTCGGTTATAAGAGAGAAATATAGTATATGATTTGAATTTGAATCATATACGGTTTCTAGAATACTGACCAGCACAATTTTATAACTTACAGAATAACTTCTCTTCCAATGAGAATGTGTCATTTGGTAGAAATGATATGTCCATTTATTTATGGGTTATCAGAGTTGAAAATATCTTATTAAAATTCTTCTTCTCAGAAGATAAAAAAATATATTTGATGAGTCCAATTGAAATATCGGATTATCATAGGCCCTGATAAGCCTGGAAAGTTAAATGACACTTTCATTATGATTGACTTGAGGGCTGACTAATTAAAAGATCAGCTTCCTTAAGTGTTCGATGACTGATAATCTCTTTTTAGGAGGAATGGGTAATTAAATTTTTCGATAGACCTTTTCATCAATAACTTTGGATTATCGGACTTGTTCAAATTGATTCAGTCGGATCTTTCCAATGTTTTGTCAATGACTGTCATTTGACAATATTGAATGACCGTTTGAGTTGTTCAAATAACTTTACACTTAGACTAATCTTTTTCAAAAATTTCTTTGTATGATCCGATGGTTCCATACTTAAAAAATTTTTCATTTGTGAAATCTTTACTTACCATCTTTTTACTTATCAAGTGATTTATCGCATCTTCTTTTGAAAAAGATGTTTACCTTGTTTAAAGTCCGACAATCTTTGTCAAAGAAAAGAAAGTTCTTCATTTCATATCAATGATTAAACAAGTTCATACATTAGTTATACAGATTGATTTATATATTTTGTTCAATTATATTTTCTTCTTCAATCTGTTCTGGAACGGGGGCCGTTATCATTTCTTCTTTTTCTTGAGTCTGGACGTCCAATTGGCTCTTCCTATTGATCTTCAACTTGCTTTTCACCTGATTTTCGACTTGTTTTTTGGCCTTATCTTCTTCATCAGATTCTTCTTCGATTTTAGACGTGTCTAGATCAGGATAGTATTTTTTATTTTGTTCAAGCAATCTGAATAACCATAATCGTAGCTTTCGATGCCAGCCTCATAAAGTTTATCTTAGAAAGCCGATGATCCCACATAGTTTTTTACGATTTCATTGACAGTCTCTTTGACAGCTTGCTCTACTTCCTTTATTGCTGCCATGACCTTTTCTTCAGCTTTTTCTAGTTTAACTACAGCTAATCAAAGTTTCTTTTCTTTTTTTTTAGCTTTGATTCCATATTGACTATCTTTGATTGAGCCACTTTAAGTTCTGCTTTCAGAATCGATGTTTGGGTTGCCTGTTCTTCTAACTTTTTTTTCATAACATTCTTCAATTCTTCAGCAACCTCTTTTTCCGTATTAGCTATGTTTATTTCATTATGCATAACTTGGCAGAATTGATCAAAACTTTTCAAGCTTTCCTCCATTATGGTGATTCCATGGATAAGCTGCATGTTTTCATAAATTGATTTGATCAGGTTTGAAAGAATAAAGAAACGATCCTTTACTTAATTGTTTGAAACAAAGTTTAGTTTTATACCTTGAGCATAGTTGGGGAGTGACACTGCGTCATCTATTTGCTGGGATTTTGTAATATCCCAGTCTTTCGGAATTATGGTCGCCCTTAGAAGGCGACGAGCCAATGCTGGGTCATTCAAACCCGATTCATCTGCATAGACATGAAAATCGGTTGTGACGTCTTCAGCAGAGAATCTCTCCTCTTCTTCTATCATTGGGGCTTTTTCTTTGTTGGCTTAGTTAGTAGGAGGTGATGATGGACCTGCCGTGGAAGTTATGATTGATTGCCTCACTTGTACGGGAGGCTGAAGAGACGTGGAAAGAGGCAATTCATCCTCGACCGATATGCTGGCTATCATTATCGGAGACTCTGGAGCCGATGAAGTGGCTAGCTTTGTCTTCTTTGATTTTCTGGCCTCTTTTTTCTTTTAGTTGGATGGAGTGGCTACGGTCTTCCTTTTCTTCAACATATGTCGAAACCTCTTAACATCCACCATGATTGATGTATCTGCATAAGCCAAAGAATCAGATGTTAGAATTGATCATCAAAAATGAATGAAAGAATACATCGGCGGTAAATATCTAAGGAAGGGTTGGGGCTGATTTCAGCCGAAAATAGTCCTCTTTCATTGAGCTCTTTTATTGGGAAATCTCAATTCCTGTGAGCTTTTCATAGCCTTCTTTATCTGCTGCCAAAATCTTTTTGCCATCATTTGGAGTTGTTCGGGATTCCTTATAGCTAATGCTAAAATCCCAAGGAATTTTAGATATTATATAAAAGAAGTAAGGCTTCCAGCCATGAATGGCCGAAGGAAGCCCGACGATGAATTTTCGACCATGGCGTGGGTTGATCACCCACCATCCTTGGCCATGAAATCTCATTTCAGTACGAACAAGGTTTTAAAGAGAGAAGTTCTAAGGGTTATATCTGCATCCTTGCAAAGAATCAAAAAGCACAGATTATTCGGATACTATTGGGAGTCAATTGGCTCGGCAATACACGATATAACTTAAAAATCTTGAAAAAAAAGGATGGAGTAGAAACCTAAGTCCAGCTCTTAAATGTTTTTCATAGATCATCGTTATACTGCCTGAAGGAGCCCGATCTATTTGTTCTTCTCAGAATTTGGGACACTACTACACAAGTCATCTGAAATATTATAGTACTTTTTCAATGCGAGGATCCTATGTTCTGTTAAAGAAGTCCTTATAGCATCTATTCTGACTGATTCAGCCTGGTTCTTCTTCTTCTTCTGAGAAGTAGAACCTTCCGGTTCATTGGTACGACTAATTTTTAAGATCCTAGTCATGAAAAAAGAGGAAAGAAAGAAAGATTAACTTAAAGTAGAGGTTGAAGAGAAGAAGAGGCCGACCTAAAAAAATTTCTTTTACTCCTAAGGTGAAGAAGTCGTAATGGCAGAAAACCTATTTTCTTGAAAGAAATGATGCTTATATAGTGATGTTTAGTGGTTAAGATTTTCTTCTCGAACACCGATATTAGCTCTGATCATGCCACTTGTTCACAACATCCGATGATAAGATATGGCTCTTCGCAAAATCGAAATGACTGATAATGATCCGACGGCAAACATATCGATGATGAAACGTTTGCATTTAATCAACAATGATCTTTCATAAATTTCGAAAATGACAATGATGACGGCAGGCTACGACAGTCAATTTTATAACTGCTCCCCTATCTGAGGTCGACATGTCATTAAGGTGCACTGCTCGAGAATGGAAGCGTTGGTTAAAAAAAAAGGAAAAAGAAGGAAAAAGAAAGAAAAAAACTTCTAATAACTTCTCACATTCATTTAATGAATTCAGAAACTGGATAAATAAATATCAGAAGCTGGAAGGACTAGTGTTATGTTATGATAGATTTGACAGACTTATGTTGATTTGGTAAGGGATAAACTTGGTTGATCAAGTAATGGATCGATGCCAAAGAAATGCAAGACCGATCGATAAGCCATAAGGCCGATCAACGCCCTAGAAGCGTAAGACTGATCGATAAGCCATAAAGCCGATCAACGCCAAAAGAACATAAGACTAATCGATGAGCCATAAAGCCGATCAACGCCAAGAAACGCAAGGCTGATCGATGAGCCATAAGGTCGAACAACATCCACGCAAGACTGATCAATGAGCCGTAAAATCGATCAACATCCAAGAAGTGCAAGACTGATCAATGAACCATAAGGCCGATTAATATCCAAGAGATACAAGACCGATCAATGAACCGTAAAGTTGATCAATACCCGTGGGGCACAAAACCGAATAATGCCCAAAAAATACCAGGCTGATTAATACTTAAATCAATCTTGATACTATGTCGATCAATCTGACAGAATGATCGAAAAGATAAACCATAAGAGCTATAGATGATACGATTGCTGTACGTGCCAGTCCACTAACAAACTAATCATTTTCAATTTTCTTAGCTGGAACATTTTCAATTTTCTTAGCTGGATTCGGTTAGAATCATGGCCTATAAATATCAGTGAATGAAAAGAAAATAAGAATTCGAAACAAAGAAATTCTAATGCACCCTTTGCTCAACTTTTCTTTCAAACCTATAATGTTTAGTCTAGACTTCTGTGGCGAACTTGAGCGAATAATCTCCCCACCAAAAACTAAAAAAGATGATGAAAAGCTAGATCAACTAGCTAAATACAACTCCAACAAATTCGATCCAAGCTCAAGCGTCACAATAATCTAGACACAACATCCATCATCACACAAAAAATCAAAATTAATCGAAAGAAAAAGTGAAGGTCCATGAAAAATTATTAAACGGACCAATTAGAATTCCAGAATAGGCACCCCTCATTTAATCTTCAATTATTTGAATACATTGTATTGTAATGAGTTATGCTCTAGTGGGACGACCCATCTAATAATTGGTTTCACACCTCTCTTTCCTTCTGCATTCCAAACTCAAGTTTTTCTTCTTTCTTTTTAATTTTTGGGTAAGAACTTAGAGTCATATCCGCTCCATTCATTATATACAAAAAAACGATTTAGTAGGATACGAGACCAGAATGAGCTTGCATGACTTTTAGATATATAGTTGAAAACTTAATTTGGTGAATAATAACTGGGAAGGAAAAAGAAAAAATGGCTCAGAATAACAAATAGGAATGCTCTACTCTTCTTCCATTTTGTTTACAATTTGTTTATATTTTTATTTAGGAGAGAAATTGAGCAAAAGCCATCTCGAACGCTGAATGCGGACTCCAAATTAAAGCCATACGCATAGATCATCGCCGCAAAGGTACAGTAAAGGGAGAATTTAAACCGTAAGCTAGAGTAAAAAACATGCAGCCAAAACAAACATAAAAACCTTGAGGCTTAAAAATTAACAATTATATATATACGGTTGCTATCATATCCTATAAATATCCCTTGAATCCAAGTTGCCGTTCACAGTTTCTTTTCATCGGATATTAACAACACCACATCGACAGAGCCTACAAAAAGAAGAAAAAACCTGATAAATATATAAGATAGCTTTTGCTTATAACTTACTGCATGTGAACCCAGATAAGTTCATAAATATCCCTTGAATCCAAGTTGCCGTTCACAGTTTCTTTTCATCGGATATTAACAACACCACATCGACAGAGCCTAGAAAAAGACGAAAAAATCTGATACATATATAAGATAGCTTTTGCTTATAACTTTACTGCATGTGAACCCAGATAAGTTCTTCTCTTCCGCATTTTATCAGGAGAGAAAGACGGCACGTAGTGCATCTTGAGAAACTAATGCAGCTTTCAACAAATTCAAAGCCTGCATCCAAAGAAAGAAAATTAACTAAAATTATGTACAACCTATGTGATAGCATGCATGGCATCAAGCGATCAGTCGAAACTTCGAGAACTACATATTAATTTCATGTATATTGAGTTTCATACTTTACCTGGGCCTCGCCAAACACAACCTCCCTCTCCACGAGACTGTCCATCGGGACCTTCATCTCATTGAGAATTTGGACGGTGGAAACAACTGAGATTGGAGACACACGCAACCCTTCCATCACCCAGAACTTGCCCGGTCCTTTGGCATACCCTCCACCTGTTGCGGTCCCTCCAACAGGAGACTTCGGATTTACTTCTGTAAACCGTCTCAAGAGGTCACGTTCCTTGAAGTGCGTGCATTGACGTCTTCGTCTAAAACATTTGCAGCAGCCACTCACCATTGTTGAAACAGATATTTTCTCATCAATTTTAAGCATATTCTGGCTGGAACCAAAGAAGGCAGCCAGCTCGGGAGACAGTAGTATCTTCTTGCACTCCTCTGACTTGATGTATTCGTTGCCTAACTTGCCAGATGTTCAGCACTCTTGTACAAATTATCAATAGATCCAATGCATGAATGCCCATGGAGGAGCTTGACCACAGACCCAAGTGGAAAGGTGAGGAAGCTGAATAGAAGGTCGACGAAGTCTTTCTCTACCTCAAGGGACACCACCATCTTGCGGTTGCCTGCTAGCAGCAACCTCGCCTTCATTTCTTTTGCAGACTCAGCATGCGCATTTCTTTCATCCTTTGGTTGAACAAGCGAGTCTTTGTCAACCACTTCCACTGTTGCATCATTCAACTTGTGGAAATACAGGTCAGATAAGGGCGTCTTGGAGATCAACGATTTACCGAGCAAAGTCTTGACCTGAAAACCATTCCTTAACATCATGTCAAAAAAAATATCCATGATAGAAGTGGAGTACGATAATAAAGTACGTGCATAATAAGGAGGAAAAGAAAGAAAAACGAGGACGACAAAAAAAAAGGAAATCATCATGAATCAGGAAGCAGATTGACACACCACGATGTATACCTACTTTATTACCTCTTCGACACCAAGATCTAGATTCCTTTCATCAAGCTTGGTTGCATCATTTATCCCTAATTTATCAAACAGAGGGATGAGAACAGATGAAGAAGCCAGCGCCATTACATGCAAGTCGTCGGTGTTTATATATTTTAGCCCCCCCTTTACAAAAACCCCGTCTTCACTGGTTTCCCCAACACAGAACTCATCAATTTCATCCCATTCTTCAAGGCAGTCCATAATTTTTCCGCATTGACACCAAGTATTCCGAACGGAGCTATAGTACCATGTAGTTTGGTCGCAGCGGTTGTAATAGTCGCACGTATAGAATTTTCGTGGTTTCTTGTCGTCCACGTTCAGAAGCAAATACTCGCAACGCGGGGCTGCTGCACCGATCGGGCGGAGCAGCATTGTCTTGCATGCCTCGGTCTGTAGGTGCTGTGCGTCGAGATCCTCCACGCTCTGGTATAAGCCATCGAGGCATCCCAGAGATGATCGCTTGCCGAGTATTCGAACGATGGTGCCCAAGGGAAGGGTGAGGAAGCTGAATAAGATATCCACGAAGTCCTTGTCGGATTCGGCAAACACCACCCGTCTCCTTTCCTTGTCCACCAGTAGCTTTACGGTTACCCTTACCATTGTAGGACGTACGCCTTGCCTGATCGAAGCTCGAACTTGGTTGGGGGTTAAAATACTTCCGTTTTTGGATCTGTCGAATCTGTGACGGTTCGCT
This sequence comes from Areca catechu, assembly GCA_021397845.1. Lineage (NCBI taxonomy): Eukaryota > Viridiplantae > Streptophyta > Magnoliopsida > Arecales > Arecaceae > Areca > Areca catechu. Next base: position 14,852,243 of record CM038049.1, on the reverse strand, counting down.
TCCAGATATGGCTCGGAAGGCGAAGCAAATAGCACCGCTGGGGGTTTTTTTTCGAGACATTTAATCAAAGATTTACTTGTTTTCGAAAAAAATTGGATTGATTCCTGTGCAATTAATTAAAAATCGTGCTTTCGGATTACTGCATGATTACTTTCAGGTCTTTTCCAATTCCACCTTGCTTGATAGAAGCTCAAACTTGGTTAGGGGTTGAAATTTTCTTCTGTTTTTGGTTCTGTCGACTCTGTGACGGTTCATTTCCGGGAATGGCTCGGAAGGCGAAGCAAATAGCGCGACCGTTTTTTTTTTTTTTTTTCTTTCGAGACATTTAATCGAAGATCTGACTTGGTTTCGAAAAATAATAAATGCATTGATTCCGGTGCAATTAAAAATCGTCCTTTCAGATAACTGTATCATGGATTACTTTCAGATCTGCAATTTAGCCAATTCCGCCCGGAGATTTGGTGTTTGATTGGACTGCGGTTAAGCTAAATCTTTGGATTTTTTTTTAGAAAAAACTTTGATTTTAATGTGAGACCGTGATCCGACCAATCTCGGCTCGCCTGTTTACATAATATAAAAATAGCATCGGAACAAAGATAAATCCTCCGTTCTATGAGATAGAAGCCTTTCTCTCCTTCTAGCATCCTCTTTTTCACCGACACCTCCTCTCTCCCCATGCTCTCTCTCTCTCTTTTAACTTTTTCCCTTTTTTTCTTCCTCCTGTTCTCCTTCTTTTCTCTTTGGTTAGTTGCTGTCTTTTCCATCTCTTTTCAACTTTGGCAAGTTTCTCCTACTTTAAATTGGTTTATAACATTTAAAATTTGATTGTAAACATGTTAAGATAATAGATATATAGTGGTGTTCTTATAATTTTGGAAATGGAATATATATAGTTAACTTAAAAGAAAGGAATTTTTAAGCAAATATTTGCTATTACCATGTTACAATTTAGGATTTTTTTTTTTAAACGCCCTAATGGCTAATTAGTTTAATCTAAAAATTTAATTGCAATAACTATCATGCATTGTCCGATCCACCTATTTAAATTTTTTAAATATTATTTGCTAGAGTAATAAAATTTGAAATGAGAGGATTATGCAAGAAGAGGTAGCTAGCTAGAAATTAGGATTTTAAAATTTGTTAAGAATTTTATATTATTCTTATAATTAGTAATATGGTATTGATTTCAAATATAATTGTATTTTAGGATTATTAGGTTGAAAGAATTCAAGTAAAGCAAATTTGAATTATCTATTTGTGGGTAAATATAAGGTACGCAATCATTACCTAACCAAGATAAATATGCTAAATAATGGATGAATACAATTGATATGACCATTGAATTTATAGTTGCCAATTTTAAAATTTAAATTATTTGTTGATATATATTAAATTGAAACTCGTATGAAATATGATTAGCATTTAGATTTGAATATTTATTATATTTATGCAATTTGAGATCGTTATAGATTCTTGAAGTTGCATAATATACGAGCATGTATATATGCCAATGATGATAGTAGCAATTAAATTTATGAATAAATATAGAGATAATAATTTATTTATGTTTTGGACTCTGCCAATGGGGTTATATATATTGGCATTTAGCAATATATATTGGCATTTAGCATTGAATAAACCGGAATTGATACTTTGGACCTACGCTACAAGAATTAAGTACAATATTTTGAACCCCGATGTACATCAATTATATTTAGTTTTTGGTACTATTTATTCCAGATCCTTGATACTTTGAACCTACTCCATAAGGATTACTTACTGTACTTTGAACACCATCACATGAATATATGTGATTGTAGTTATATGGACCGATGAGCTAAGGTATAATCATTTAGTTTCGATATTACTTTGTGATGCTTCGATCATATATGTTTTAAAGTAGATGATTGTGTTATAAGATTAGGTGTATGATCTTAATTATCAACCATAAAATGAATAAATCAATTATTATATCATGTATATTTACTAATTATATTTGCTTGATTGCCTTGATCATATTTTTGGTTACATATTGAGCTATTAGCTCATTCTTTTAAATTTTATATTTTGCAAAGCCAGAAGGATAAAGGATGAATGAGTAGAGATTGGAGTATGAAAATAGAGCAAGGATCTAGTTAGCTACCTCAATACTAACCTTCCAATACTACTTATGTAGAAATATATAAATTATGTGAATGGCGTTGTTTGAGTGTAAAAATTATGAATGTTTAGCTTTTGAATTATTGAATTTTGAAGTATAGTTAGTTTATTTGTCTAGTATATTATTGACAGGTTGTCATCTTTCATACTTATAGAACTCTATCTTGCTTGTGTATGGCGAATTGTCATGCTCCTTATTCATACTTTTAATTGAGAGTGTAACATTTAATCTTCGATAAATGATGATCCATAGGTCTGCATATTGATAAAACCCAAAAACTCTATAATCTAAATGCTCCAGAGACACCCTCATTTATTCCCATATGTAAGTTGGGTTCTCGGTCCAAACTCTCACTATTCATCAAGCTGGTTTGGTCTTTTATTGAAAGCCTGGACTTGAACTTTGGTTCGGTTGGTTGGCCAGACTAATTAAACTAACCTTTCCCCTCGATAGTTTATAAACCTTGATAATCCTAGTTTTTTCTCTCCCTCCAAATCCTAATCTATCTACCATCCATTAACATCCTAATCCTTACCCAAACTCTATTTCTAGCCCTAGGAAGAGTGGAGGAGGAGATAAGCTAGCTAAATATATAAAGCCATTTTTTGCTGCTGAGTAAAAGTTTTGACAAGAAAATCCATATATAAGTGCAAAATATCTAATTTCTGCTGCTATGTATCTTTCATCTCTATTGTAACTAAAAGCCATACTAGTATGATTTTTAACATCAATTTATATACTTTTTTTTATGAGCAACTAGGCAAGCTTGGCCATAAAATATAATAAAATAATTAAGAAAACATCTCTAATGATGAAAATTTCATGTATTCTATGAAAAACTAATTTACCAACTAAACATTTTATTCTATAATTTTTCCTTTTACGAAAAAATGCAGGATGTTTTGATCATACATTCCTATAATTTACCTTCTGTTATATCTTCATCTCTTATCTTCTTGACAAACTCTAGTTTTTGTATCAACATCTTGCACATGTCTCATCCTAACAAACTTTAGGTCCTCATTCTTGTTACCGCGTTTTAAAAAAATTGGGGTTTTGGGGAGGGAGACTAAACATATAGGGACTTTGGATCTATAATTTGTGTCAAAGATATGATAAGGTTGGATTTGAATACTCTTAGATGTTGTTTGGTATATCACCGATGATATGATCATTAGGGTGATGTGATCACTAGGATGATTTGAGCACTGGGATTATACAAATATCACCACCACTACTACTACTATTATTATTATATGTATCTATTATGATTTGGCTATTAAAATGATGATGAGAGTTTTTTTCTTCCGGTCAATTATTAAGAAAAAATTTGTTTGAACTTTTATTAACAAGGAATATTTTGTCTAAAAATAATTTTAGCACATCACCAATATCCTGTGATGTGCTATCACATGAGATATGTGAGATGGTAGTATCACTACATAATATAGTGATGCTGTCACTGAATTTATCACTGGATCGCTTATCACTGGATGGGATTTTGCAATATCAATTAAGGTGATCACATCACCTAACTCACATCACTACGATAATGTAAATATTACCTCCTACCAAACAGCACCTTAATTATCTAGGTAGCTAGTATTTAGTTGTTGTCTCTTTTTTTCTCAAAATGTAGTTCATAAATTACTCATTGTTATATAGGCAATGAACTTTTGGACAAAAATAAAGCCTGAGTTGATCATGAAGATCATGTACAAATATTAATACCTTATCATATGTATATCTTACAAAAGTACTAACCAAAGATCTCATCGTTCAACATCCTATTTTCTATGATTGTAGTATATTGAGTTAAGTATGCATAAATACTTGGTCGCCTTTATAGTTTTATTTCTCATCATCAGTGCTAAAACCATCACTTCTGATTCTCCATAATTAAAATATAAAAAGTAATATAATAATAATATTTAGTTTATAAATACATACTTTATAATTTATCAATTATATTTATATTATTAATAAGGGTAGATGATATATACCAATTCACTAAAAGAGGTAATCTCACCTTCCACTTTGCGGTGACTATTTCAAACCAACAAATACCTAAAGGTAGTGTTTGGATGTCTAAAATTTATTCCACGAATAGGAATACAAATTCTTGAAGAATTTATCCTTGTTATTCCAGATTTCTGTTTGGTTTGGAATCTAGTATTCCACCTTATTCCAGTGTAATTAATGCAGTATTATTCTAAATGGCGTTTGGATGATATGGAAATAAGCATGTGTTCCATTAGAAATGGATAAATAATTCTATAGAAAATCAAAAATACCCCTAACCAAAAATAATAAAAAAATATTTATCAATTAATTTATTAATTTATTTAATTTATTAATTTATTAATTATTTATTAATTTATTATGATGGTCTAGTATAATTTGTATGTTACGTACATACATTAGTAAAAGTAGCAAGAAAAAACTGGATTACATCATTACCATTTTTCGAATGATATATTACAAGTAGAGCAAAATTTCATATAAAATAAATACATGAAATACAAGAATCCTTGTTACAATAAATATTTGATCCCTGATAAATCAAATAGAAGTATAATAAGGCTCGATATAATATTCAGATACTAAATTAGTCAATTGAAATAAGAACATGGAGATGAAAAGATGTTGCAAGTTATAAAAAAAATGAATAATTTAGTATTAATTAAAATTCTATTCAAAATTCATATAAGAGTAACAGTTGATACAAAAATAAGAAGACAACATATATGCTTAGATAATAAAACATGAAAACTGAGTTCTAAAAATAAAATAAAAAATATTGTTATATTTGATTTAGAAACTGTAATATTTCCACCCGCGCTGCATAGCAGTCCTTAACTATTAGCACCAACTCATAGTAGTATAATTGAGAAGACTATCCCTCCGGACCATTGAGATACAATATAATCCCTGTAAGAACAGAAGAATAAATAACTATAATATTAACAACTTGTCAGTAGTCCAAAATCTTTAGTTTTTATACAATTTCTAAACTTAGAACATTTGGATTTAACTTTCATCATATGAGTAATACTAATATCCATGTATCCAAAAATCATCCATAAGAGGCAGCTATCAAAATATTGGCATGTCTAATCCTATCTGAAATTATAAAACCTAATAGATGAACATAACAAGTAAACCCACCCTAACATCCAACACACAACTTCAATATAAGAATTGTGATGCAATAGTATTAAACCTGTATCCTGAACATATCTAAACATAATGCTACAAGATATAGTCCAATCAATCAATCAAAAACCAGATATAAGAAATTATCATAATATGAGAAAGCTGCCAACTCTATAATGGATGATAAATTTTAAATCCAATGTCATCATTGTTCAGGTTTACCATCCACAGAAATATATATTGGGCCTTACAAAAAATAAAATACATCTTACGTGTAAAATATACCACTTGGACCTGTCTACTAAACAACAAAAACAACTCCAAGCATATAAATTGCATATAGAATGTAACAGATATAAATATGACTCCGAAGTTGCATTTCAAATGGCAAGTACTACAACAGATGATATATTAAATTCAAACCTATGCAAGTCAACTTCATAATTATTTGAAAAAATAACCTGAAAAATGACACGGCAACATATCAGTCTTGGTTAGAAGATGAAGAAGTGGAAATCTAGGTAATTTAATCAAAAGGCCAGTTTCATATCGTTGTCCATAAAGAAGGTCAATATCCTGGAATATGAAGGGTTGCCAACATTTTAAACATAGCACATAACAACTACCATAAGTATTAATATAAATATATATTTACAAAATATGGCTCAGGACATGTGAAGATAATGTCAGTTAAGCATCGCGGCAACAAAAACAAAAAAACTAATGTTATAGTTCAACTCTTGCCTTCCAACACTACTCAATCAATAGGTAGCCCATCATCATCGCCGCGCATGTAAAATGTCTCATATCAAATCATACAAGATATAAATTTCTGTCTTCATGAAAATTTATGAACTCAGAATAATTGGATTTAACTTTCATCATGAAGATAATAATAAGACCTATCCATCCATAAATCATCAATAAGCAGCATATGTCAAAAGAATGGCATGTCTAATCGATACGAAATTATAAAAAGAAAAATGAACATAACAAGCATACCCTGAACATCAATATATGTTTAAAAAAAAATAAATGTCCTATATAGAAAAATATCAAAGTTATCAACATCAAAAATTATAGTATTAAAGAGTCCAACAAGAACCTGTAACTCCAACACATCTTAACATAATGGTACAATAGCTACTCCATTATACCAACAGAAAACCAGATAAGAGGCAAGTGCCATTAATATGATAAAGCTACAAACCCTGTATGAGGTGATCAGTTGTAAATCCAATATCATCATTCAGGATTAATATCGCTAATATATATGACCCAATTTTAAGAATCATTAATCAAAGAACAATTAAATCATAGAATTTTGAAAAGTATCGGGAACCATTTACTTATATAAATTTATATAATATGTTTAACTTGTAACCACAATAAGTAAATCAAAACATTCATCACCTTATAATATCAGCAGATATCATAATATATTCAAAAATAAAGAAATGCTAACTAAAACAACAAACAATTCTAACAACTGAAACGTGTGATAAATGATATGGATACATTTTGTAAGAATGGAGTAGTACCTCATCATAATACATTTGTGAGGAATTCCTACCTGCCATAGAGTTATACATAGTATACAATGGGGCTGCCAACAACATAAGCATTATAGCATAGAACATGCTTCCAACCATAATACAAGTTGACATACCACACAAAAAGCTGGCAATAAATAGTGCTCAATCCATTATTATACATTTTCCAAATATGAATATAAACATGGCCTCTCAAATCATTAGTATGAATAAACAATGAACAAAAGTTAAATAAGATACAATGATAGGCTCAGAATGGGTTGCCAAGAAATTAAACATATCTCAGATTAAGCTGCCAACAACATAATGGCTATATATATGGGTTTGCCACCAAGATAAAATTAGCAGTAATGGCTTAACAAAATTTAAGTAGTTGTAACATATCCATAACTATGACAAGATAATAAAAGAGTATTTATATTATGAAGTAATACCATGGAACAAGAAGCAGCATATGCAGAGCATTACGAAAAACAGAAGTATATTAAAGTCCATCATAGTTTTACAAACCTTGCAACCTTGACATTAAGAATATATAATACTCATAACAATCAAAAGTTATAAATGAATATATCCAGCTTGAAACCTAAGTACAAAGCCTATAAGAAAGGTAAGTAAAACCAATAGCAATGTATTAAAAAGTGCACCCACATTCATGGGGCAACCAACAAGGTATTTTCTCTCTTTAAATTAATATCATGAAATTTTTGAGGGAGGGATTACATGGAGATTGTACATAGCTCTCAAATACAGCAATTGCTTCTTATATAGTTTTAAACTTCTTATATAAGGTACGCTTGAACCTGGTATCTTCATACTGACACTCTGGCCAAGATTCATAGATCCCTTGTCTACGTCCCTCGACAACTACATAGAAACTTTCCAAAAATATCATTATAATTCAATTGAATGTACCTTGATTTCCTGTATTTATGTACAACCAAAGTAAAACTTAGTATACATAATAACATGTACTTCAAAATTATTCATGTAAAATATTCTAACTTATGAAATAGTTAGAAAAAAAATGAGCTTAATAAAAAGATCTCAGTTAAACATACTTCGCATGTTATGAACAACCCATAGCCTATTAGCTATCAAATTGCATAGTTCTTTACCTCAATGGGATTCGTCGTCCCCTATTATCTAATAAGAGTCAACATTGTCCTCATCGTGGTCAGTAGGTAAGGATTCGACTGACATGTTAAAATATTTATTATTTTTTTGGCTGCATCGTATGAAGTTGTGAATGATGCAGCAAGCCATTACAATACATTTTTATACCTTAAAGAGGTATAAGATGGGACTTTTGAGAATCTTATATCACTTTTTCGAAATATCAAAGGCCTTTTCTATGCAATTCTGGAGTTGTGCATGTTGATGGTTGTATAAGTCTCGATAATTATAATATCGTCGTGCTTGAAGATTGTTAAAGATACTTAGGTGGTACTTATTATCCCGAAATGGAGCAAGAAACTTGTTTGTGTTGGTATATCCTAAGTCAACAAGATAATATTTCCTTGTATCCCACCATGCAATGCATAATGAACAATAAATTCATAAAAAAATATAAAATATTAAATATCAAAGTATGTGGATATCCTCTGGTACAACAAAGCCACCTAACTTGATATACCAACAAAGTACTCTTATATCGGTAGCAGATCATTTCCATCCAGTACAAACAAAAGGAAAGAATGATCAAATAAAACTGCATCCATAATGTTTTGCAAAATGATGCCCTTTCGATTATGAAAGTAAGATTTTTTTCTTTTTCTTGATTAAGGTATGTATGTGCGTACCATCAACCATGCTAATAGCATTCTCTAATGCAACCTGCTATGCTAGAGACATCAATTAAGAAGATGGTAATTAAGTACTAGGGTTTTGTAAGTTCAGAGGTACCATAAAGTAAGGATGAAATGATTGTTTTCACGGATATATAGGTGCACACCAATATCCTCACCAGGTTAGACTATAAACTCTTACTTCAACAATAAATATCTTTTAATACATTGTTAAAGTATCATGATATTGTCTTCCCTGAGTGCTAAAAAGTTTCAGCCAAAACTTTATTAGTGACACCATGACCTATGCAGTACAGAAAATATGCTAGTTGCTCATGTACCATTTGTTGTTGCCAAGATCCTCATGGCCCGTAGTTGTTGTCGATGTCGGATCGCCCCTCGTCTCCTCGGGGCTGGCCTACGCTTCAGGACTTGCAAAACAGGGTCAAATACCCGGACCAAAATTCCGTGGGGGCACTCCGACGGTCAAGCCAGTGACGATCAAGGAGAACAGATCCTCCTGGTCGAGCCCCTTTAGATGGACTCCATGCAAGGAGGAGTGTGTGTGTGTGAGAGTGGGGGTGCAAGTGTGCTAGGAAAGATGGTGGCCGAGGTGGATCGATCCTCCTGTGTGGCCTCTCCTCCATTACTTGCTTGGATGAGTGTTTTGGCTTACTCTTGAGCCTGGCTTACCTCCTACTGGGGGCGTCCATGACTCTTTTAAGTCCAGGTGTTTTGTTCCGTGCTAGCGGGCACGTGCGGCGATGTTCTGGCCGTGGACGGACGTATTCCTGATTCGTGATAAAGGAAGCTTCTATGCACTCTGACATTCCTTCCGGTCGTCTTCTCTCCAGGAAACCTAGCAGGCTTCGATTGGGGGGGCAACACCCCGGGATTCGAATTCCGGGTAAACTTCCTCTTCTGGGTGGTGTAGGAGGTTGGTGGAGAGCATGCATCTCGGTCAGTAGCTTCTTCCTCTTCTGGTGTAAGTGATCGCTGTGGGTAGTTATTGTGGCTTGGAGGGTGCTCCTTGCGGTCCTTGGGCGGCTCGCTGACATCTGGGGGGTGCATCGCTCCCTCGGTGGCTAGCGCTTTTTGTTCAAGGTGGAAGCCGATGAAGAGCTAGGGCTCGACTCCGGGGGCTCGACCTCGAAGGGGCTCCGCTTGGCGGAGGAGGGCTGGGTTCGACTCCGGACCAAGGGGCTCGACCTGGAGGAGGAAAGCGGGGCTTGGCTCCTACGCAGAGGGCTCGACCTGGCGGAGAGGGGCTGGGCTCGGACTCCGGTCAGGGGGCTCGGCCTTGGAGGGGCTCAATCCAACGAAGGAAGGCTCGACTCCTGCATGGAGGGCTCGGCCTAGGAGGGGCTCAATCTGGCGGAGGAGAGCAAAGCTCAGCTCCAGCTCAGAGCGCTTGGCCTCGGAGGGGCTCGATCCGGTGAAGGAGGTCAGCACGCAACTCCTATGTAGAGGGCTAGCCTAGAAGGAGCTCGACCTGATGGAAGAGGGCTGAGCTTGACTTTGGTCCAGGGGGCTTGGCCTCGGAGGGGGTCAATCTGGCGAGGAAGGCTGCTCGGCTCCGGCCTAGACATCAAAGTCTTGTGGGAGCCGACCTGCGGAGGATGGAACTCCCTTCGCGGGCCTCGACATGCTGAGGGAGTTCGGACCGGCGGCAAAGGAGTCCGAGGAGGAGGAGTGTCACCGTGGCGGCTTTCTCTGACATGGCATCTGACAAGGACTACACGTCGACTTCTTGCCACATCATTTGCCCCACTCCCGGGTCACGTTGGCACGGGGCACTCGGGTTGGAGGGAGTAAATGCAATGCTGACATGGAAAGGTGAGAATCCGATGCATGATGGCCACGATCGCCGGCACTTCGTGGAGCAGTTCCTTCAAGCCTATCTATGGGAGCCACCATGGACATGCCGAGTAGTTATTGCGGGCGTAGAATTCATAGCTGGCCGCAGTCGAAATCAAGCACCAGCCTGCCGATTGATGACACGTGGCACGAATCCACCGATGGCAAAGCTATAACGGTACGGTCGGGCACCGGTCACTTTGAAAGGAAAGGCCACTTTTTCCAAAACATACCTTCTTTCAATCCTGCGTGCCCGCCATCGTACCGAAGTTCTCCTTTTGCTCCCCTGACCACCTTTGCCTTTCCAAGTTCTGAGCATGTTAGTCTCCTTCCTCCCTGTACTGGTTGAGTATGGACCTTCTCCTAGGGCTAGGTTCTTCTCCGAACCCTTGGTCCATCTTCTCCTTCTTTCTGTTCTCTCTTCCTTCTTTTTGACCTTCATCTCCTTCCGCATGTCTCGCTTCGGACCAAACTTCCGCCCCACCACTAACCAGGGTGAGGCCAACTTCTAGGTCGAGGTCGCCTTCTTTTCTTCCAACGAGGAGGAGGATGTGGCAGCTTCGAGGTCAACTGATGGCCACGCTTGAGGGAATAACGATTAGGGAACCTACATCTTCTCCTCCACCTCATCCTCTTCTTCTTCCTGCTCCTGCACCTACTCCGAACTGCTTGGTCATCAGGTCCCCGGGGGATCGCTTCAGTGATCACCGTCGTGGACCTGGCGACCATCCGGGACACCATAATCGCTCGGTGATCACAGTCGGGACCTGGCGACCATCCGGACACCTATGGTATCCCGGACGGGTGTCCAACTCTCAATCCCTCGACCGGGGGAACGGGTCACTTCTAGTGGCCCGCATGGAATAGCCTTCTACGAGAGAAACCTTCTTAGGGGCTTCTGGTTCCCATTCCACCCATTCTTTCTCTCTGTCTTAACCACTACCACCTTGTTCCTGCCCAACTCGTCCTGAACGCCACTAGGACGATTTTTTTGCTTTATTGTCTTATGCCACTTCCATGGGATAGTTGCTCGTTTCTCCTTATTCGTGCATTTCGTCCTGAAATGCCATCCCATCGAGGAGGGGTGGTAGTCTCTTTCCTCCCGCCCAAAGAGCATTAGATTCGAACTCCCCTCTTCCATCAAAGGATGGAAGAGTAAGTATTTTTTCGCCTCGGTTGAGGGGGTCGACTGGGGTTGGAGCGACCCATATTGGTCCCCAAACCTGGATTCTATGGTCGATGCAGCTGACTGGAGGTGTACGACCAGCTCCGCTCCGCTGAGATCCCTTCGCTCGAGGTCCTGATGTTTTTAAAGCAGAATCTCCACGAGGCCAAGGGTCGGCCCAACACAGGAGTTGGGTGAGTTTCGGCTCGAAAATCCTTTTCTTTCTCTTCTCTTTTTTTTCAGAGTTGATGTCTTTCTTTCTTGGTGCGGGTATGAAGTTCTCCATGACGAGCTTTCTCTCATTTTTTGAGGAGGAGGAACCAAGCGGAGGGTGCCGGCGAGCCCGCCCTGAAGAGGGCTCGGGTAGATGCTGGCATGAGGGCGGTGCCAGCCATACCGCTGAGCTCGTTCCTGAGCCGAGGAGGAGGAGGGTCGCGGAGCCCATCCCTTGAGTGCCCGAGGTAGCGCGCCGGCTCTGAGCACCGGAGTCCGAGGTGGTAGCCCGGGCCAGATCCGTTGTTGCTGCTCTGTGGTGGCATCCCCTCCTCCGAGAGATCGTACGGACGAGGAGGACGGGGAGCCAGAAGGTGCAGGGCTGATTGTCGGTGGCACCGTCCGACGAGGTGGCGCGGAGCCCTCAGTCTGCACCGACAGCCTCTCCCACCGATGGAGTAGATGATCCCACACTAGCAGCAGGCAAGAAAGATAGGGGACTATCGTCGGGTCCCTTTCAAGTTGGGCCACATTTTCCTTATCAAGGACCGGCCCTCGTCGAGCAGATGATGGACTCTCTCCGTCCAGTCCTACGACCGGTGAGAGAGGGGCGGGAGATTTCTGATCGATGTCATCAGCACATCCTTCTCCAACCTCTACACGTAAGTAAATCTTTGCTCTGCCTCGCTTCCTCCCTCATTTTCTTGGGACTAATATCATCTTTGACGCAGTAAGGCACTGAGCTTCTATTGATCCGGGACTACTGCTGCAACTAGGTCAAGAGGGACAAGGAGTGCGAGGCGGAGCTCGAGTCCTTGAAGATCGAGCTGAGACAAAAGGGGGCGATGATGCTTGGGAGGCAATATGAGGGTTAAGGGCCTCCGGGGTGAAGTCGCTAGTGTCGGGCGACACTCAAAGGAGCTCAAGGAGGAGCTCAAGTCAAAGGTGCTCGGTTGAAGGAGCTCCAGACCGAGTTGGAGGCGGCGAAGGAGCGAGCCATCTCCACGAGGAAGGAAAGAGAAGAGGCCGGACCGCCGAGCAGAAGGCTGTCGAGGCAAGAGAGGAAGGTCTCCACCGCTGTCAGTTCAGCTGAGGGCGCGAAGAAGAAAGAGGCCGCCGAGGTCGCCCGCAATGCTGAGGATGCGGACAAGAGGTTGGCCGAGGTGGCCAGCCGAGGCAGAGGCGCCAGGGAAAGAGGTCGCTGAGGCGGTGGCCAGCTACAAGGCCTTTAAGTAGTTCAAAATTGACTTCAAGAAGGCGACGATGGACTCCTTTTTCAAGGGTTCGCGTACTGCCGTCTCAGCTGCGCAGCATCCTTTCAGATGAGCAGATGGCCGCCCTCCGACTCCCAGGCTCCAGGGGTGCAAAGTCCTCAACTCTCGTACCGACAGTGGTGGAGGAGCACGCTGTTGCAGCTATGCCGGCCCCGCAGGCAGTGGCAGTCGAACCAACCCTGCAGGTGATGGCGACCGAACCAACTCCACCAGCGATGGCGGTTTGAAGGAGGGGCCCGGCCACAGAGGTCGAGGAGGGTGAGGTTCTAGCCGCGCGCCATCTAGGGAAGGCACCGGCTGAGTAGAGTAGGTCTTCTTTCTAGTTGTAACCCCTTCTTTCTTGCTTTCCATCCTGGGCTGCCCGGCATGTCTGGGCTCAGGAGCAGTGTAACTACTTTACTAAGTAATGAAAATGCTTTTCGCCAACTCGGTTTGTTCTTTTCTTCTTCCTTTTTGTATGTGATGAGGATCAGAGAGGAGGCTTCCCCTTCATTTATGAGTATCCCAAGCTTCAGTGCCGGAGAGATGGGGACGGGCTTTGATGGCCTAAGAGTTGGGCTCGAAGACTTGGTGGCCAGAGAGCTGGACTCCGGGCTTTGATGTCTTGGAGCTGGGCTCGAAGACTTGGTGGCCGGAGAGCTGGACTCCGAGCTTTGATGACTTGGAGCTGGGCTCGAAGACTGGTGGCCGGAGAGCTGGGCTCCGGGCTTTGATGTCTTGGAGCTGGGCTCGAAGACTTGGTGGCCGGAGAGCTAGGGCTCCAAGCTTTAATGTCTCGGAGCTGGGCTCGAAGACTTGGTGGCCAGAGAGCTGGGCTCCGGGCTTTAATGTCTTGGAGCTGGGCTCGAAAACTTGGCGGCCGGAGAGCTGGGCTCCGAGCTTTAATGTCCTGAGCTGGGCTTCAAGCCTTGGTGGTCCGAAGAGCTGGGCTCCGGGCTTTGATGGCGACGGAGAGCGTGGGATCCGAGCTTTGATGCCTTGGAGCTAGGCTCGAGGACTTTAGTGGCGGAGAGCATGGGATCCGGGCTTTGGTGGCCGGGGAACATGGGATCCGGGCTTGATGCCTTGGAGCTAGGCTCGAGGACTTTAGTGGCAAAAGAGCATGGGATACGGGCTTTGGTGGCCGAAGAGCGTGGGATCAGGCTTTGATGCCTTGGAGCTAGGCTCGAGGACTTTAGTGGCAAAAGAGCATGGGATCCGGGCTTTGGTGGCCGAAGAGCGTGGGATCCGGCTGATGCCTTGGAGCTAGGCTTGAGGACTTTAATGACCGGAGAGCGTGGGATCCAGGCTTTGATGCCTGGGAGCTGGGCTCCAGGACTTTGGTGGCCGGAGATCGTGGGATCCGGGCTTGGGTGCCAGACCTGGGGTCGGGCAAAGATTCTCCTGCAAGGCAAAAGTTATTTGCACAGGGAGAACTTTGATTATTGGTGAGAAAGAATCTTACACCATTGATGCCGGGAGCTAGGCTCCGGGCTTCGGTGCTGGAGTGTTGGACTCCGGGCTTGAGTGGTGGGGAGAGCTGAGCTCCGAGCTTTGGTGCCGGAGTGTTGGACTCCGTCGGTTCGGCTCCTTCGATGGTAAAAGGCTCCCCGGGCCAGCTGGGAGATTGGCACCACGTCGGACCGAACTTGGGGCGCGACCTGGCGGGCAGCGGTGGTTGACCTCGCGCGGAAAACCACCTCGGGCTCGGACACGGCAACGGCTAGCTCCGCCCGGAAAGGCTCAAGGACGAGCTCAGCCGCCCTCTTCCGTCTACGCTCCAGCACCGCCGCGTCCGCCCCAGCCTGCACGGCCTCGCCCCATCCTCAGTTCGGGCTCTTTTCGGTGCAGACTCGACGGCCTCAGTGGCCTACTCCGCTCCTCAGAGAACGAGAGCAGCTGTCCATCGAGAACTTCATTGCTGCACCAAGACAGAAAACAAGGTCAGACCCAAAAAAAAAAAAAGAAGAAGAAGAGAGAGAGATAAGAGAAAAAGAGAGAGGATGGCCAAGTGGGACTCACCCGACTCCTGCGCCGGCCCACCCCAACCTCGCAGAGATTTTGTTTGGACAGCAAAACCTCGAGCGAGGGGATCTCCGTCGATCTGAGCTGCTTGTACAGTTCGACGTCGGCCTCCTCGACAGCAGAATTCTGATTTGGGGACCGATCTGGGTCGTCCAAACCCAGTCAACCCCTCTATGGAAGCAAAAAAAAACCTACTCTTCCATCCCTTAATGGAAGAGGGAAGGACAAATTTTATTCCCCGAGGGCGAGAAGAAAGAGACCACCACCCCTCCTCGGTGGGGTGGCGTTTCAAGGTAAAAAAGTCATAAAAAGAAAAAAAAAAACAATCCCGTGAAAATGACACAAGACTATGAAGACAAAGATGGTCCTAACGGCGTTGGGGACCAATTGAGCCGGGACAAGACGATAGTTGGCCAGAAATGAAGGAAGAAGGGGTGGAGAGAAAAACGGAGGCCCCCAGCGAAGGCCTCCTCATAAAGGGCGATCCACCCAGGGGCCACCAGAAGTCACCCGCCTCCGAGGACGAGGAACGGAGAGACGGACGGACTCAGGAATCCCATAGGCTTCTCGGATGGCCAATAGATCTTCAGAGGTAATCGCCGAAGCAATCCCTCCGGGAACCGTCGACCGAGATGGCTCAGGCTTAGAAAGGACTCGATGAGGAGGAGAAGACCCGGATTCCTTGATGATTACCGGACCCTGGGCGGGCCGCCTACTAAACTCGAACCTCGCCGCCTCCATCTCCTCGTCGGAGGAAGAAGGAGTCCTCGATCGAGAGGGTCCGGCTTCGGCCTAGCAAGAGGGGACTGGACTCCGGACCGAAGCGATCCATGGAGAAAGGGAGAAGGAAGGAAGAGAAGAAAGAAAGGATAGGAGAAACCTTAAGATGACCCTAGAAGATGAGAAGAAAGGGGGGCTAACCTGCAAGAACTCTAGGGAGTCGCCGGCGGCCGGGGAAGGGAGGAAGAAAAGGGGGAATGCTCCTGCGGGATGCTGGGTGTGCAAGGTTTGAATGAGGGCAGGCTTCGAAGAGACTCACCCCTCCTTCCCAAGTGCCTACGCTTGACCGTACCTTTGCGACCCTCCAGAAGGCGCCCGCCGCATGTCAACCATCCGTTGGGCCCATGCACCCATCCGACCGTGGTCACTCCGACTTCCACGCCTGCCTCGATGCTCCCCTCCTGCATGGCCACGTGGTGTCCTCCTACAAGCTCGTAGGACCGCAGAGCGAGGCGCCACGATTCTGGCCATTATTGCACCTGATTTCTTCGCCTTTCCATGTCAGCACCATAATTACGTCCTTCGTCAAAAAGCCGCGCGCGTCAATGGGCCTCGTGAGTGGAGGACAAATGATGTGGCCAGAACGCTGACATAACACGAGGCGGCTGACGTGGAGTCCCCATCAGATGCCACGACAAGCTTTCAACGTGAGCGCCTTTGCCGAGCTGAGCTTCCCTGAAGCAACACCTCTGCCCGCCGAAGGCAAGCTCCGTCCTTCGCCAGGTCCGTTCCCGCAAGCCGGAACCCTAGGCCGGAGCCGAGTCTGAGTTCCCCACTAAGACGGACCCCTCGAGATCAGGCCCCGTGGTCAGGAATCGAGCTCAGCCTCCTCCGACACGAGGTGCCCCTCTGAGCTCAGGTCCCCTGGCTGGGCGACACTTCGGTACCGAGCTCATCTGAGGTCGAGCCCCGTGGTCAGGAGTCGAGCTCAGCCTCTTCCGCCACAAGGTGCCCTCCGCGTTCGAGCTCTGTGCGCCTCCATCCTGCCGAGCAGCACCAAGGCGAGTCTACCGAAGACGGGCCCTGCCTTTCCAGCTCAGCCCTCTATTCAAACCAATGCGCCGGCCGCCAAGGGAGCCACACCTCCCCTCTGAGGATAATGACGATGCTCCCAAGGGTCGTACGACACCAACCATGCTGCAATTAATGCCCTCGACCGTCACTCACTCCAGAAAGAAAGGAAAGCTCACATCAAGGTGCCATACCCTCTGCCGATCTGTCATACAGCCAGAGAAAAGACCCTACTAGAGAGCGCGGGTCCCGAGACCGGTGGCCCGCCAATCGAGGCCCTGTCAGGTTCCCAGGGGAGGGATAGGCAGAAGGAATGTCAGAAATCTACAGAGGCTTCCTCGACTGTCAAAACACGAGAGACGTCCCGTCCACGTCACGGTACCTCGCCGTACACGATCGCAGGGGAAGATCCCAAAGCGAACCCAAGAGCAGAGAACCCCGCCAGGGTAAGCAAAAGAGGTATCGGCATCTGACCTCAAATAACAACACCCATAGAATACTTTCAAGCCAAGAGAGGAACCAGAGTGACACAAGGAAAGAAGGCCAGAGAGGAGGGCAAGACCACCTCGGCCAACACCATTCCCAGTTCATCTTCATCTTTCACTCACACTATATTCACTCCTCCTAGCATGGAGCTCATCCAGAGGGGCTCGACCAGGAGGACCTGTTCCCCTGGATCGTCACTGACTTGACCGTCGGAGTGCCCCCGCGGAATCCCCGGCCCGGGTCACTGACGTTGCTTCCTTGCAGGTTCCGAGGCTCCGGAGGCATTCCCAGGCGGGCGGACGGGCGACGCCCAACCACGCACAGAGCTACAGGCCACGACGATCTAGGCGGCAATATAAATATTAGAGGGTCGCCTGCTGGAAACTTCGATCTAGGGATTGTCTTTGCAGGTTCCCATAGTGGAGTACCTGGAGGTAGCTCGCTACTTTGCTGGAGAAGACCGAAGGACCCTCATCTACAACCGCATCCCATTGGAGGGTAACTTGGTAGCAATAATATAAGTCTCTTGGCTTAGGTTGAATCAAGTTGGAGAGAACAACGGTTGTTGGGTAACAATGGAGACAAATACAAATAAATCCTTAACTAGAGTTGGCTCCAAGGAGATCACTCTGATGCTTAATTCAAAACCTAGAGTAGAGGGGGAAGGATTGAGTCTGAAAGAGAAGTGATTGCATACCTAGAGGTTCCTTGTTGACCTTTATTTATAAGTAGAGGTTGAGATGTTATGAAAATGGAGTATCAAGCTATTCATGTCGTATTGGGCATGATATGCCCATTATTGTCTTTCTCATTTGTAAGGGATTGAGAAGCCAGGAGGATTGAGTGATTATTCCTTTCTTTATTAATGAGATATGCTCGTTATTTTCTTTCGAATCTGGTAGGGTGCATTGGTTGTCTCTTACCTTTTTGGGCATGATCATTATTTCCTGTTGTACTCGGGATATATTGATCATCTTTTATCCTAGCAGCTCGTGGCACGTTGTCAGTATTATCAGATATCTCGGGATATCTTTGGCCATAAGAAGATAAGATAACATATCAAGCACAATTCTTCCAAAAAAATGTCAGCATGAGACTGTTATGAAAATACTTTAGATCAACATCAATCGAATAGGTTGAACATATATGTTTTCGATACCGATCGAGATAAATTTTTTCTAGAACGTGTCTTTGAATAATATGACAAGTTTTTTTTATAAAATTTTGGTGATAATTCTTCTATGAGTACATTTAGAAGACAAATGCCTTGATTAAAGATAAATATTGATGAAGAAACAAAAATTTATATAGCTTTCAAAGAACTTCCAATAAAATCTTTATTTTGTCTATACAAATCTAATAATAGCTATCATGCAATTCGACGGTGGGCATTATCAAATATAAATAAATAAATAAATAAAATATGCGAACGGTGCAAGCTGAAATTTGGTAGCCAATATGTGCATGAGTTAGCCTGTTTATAAATATGACCAAGATAAAGAAAATAAAAAGACAAACTTGAAGCAGGGTCAAAGGGCGCGTTGGGGTTGCGTCTAGTCGGCTGAAATGATGTATTTTATCACGCATCTCATTCGTAGGTCTGCGTCCATCTCCTAACGCTCTTCTGGAGGCTTTTTCTAGGGTTCGGTTAGCTTCCTTCAAGTTTTATGTTTTCTTCCGTAGCTTTCCCTGTCAGGTTTTCCGTTGTTTGCCGGGGGCTAGGTTTCCTCGGTTTTCCTCTGTTTTTCATTGTTTGCCGGAGGTTAGGTTTCCTTTGCTTTCCTGTTAGGTTCTCCCAGTTTCTGTTTTCCATCGTTTTTTGCCGTCCCTTCGTCGGAGGTTAGGGTTCGGCCTCTGAGACGTCCCTCTAGGAACTTGATTCAATAGGGTACAGGTTCGTTAGGGTTTATCCCAGGTTTCGCCTTAGGCGAAAGGGTTTTCTCTCAACCTTACCCAAACCCCTAGGAGAGGAGACGACGCGCGCCGTCGATGGAGCTGGCGGCATCAGGGATGTTTCTGCCGGCGCAGACGGTGGGGACGCAGCTTTGCTGCCTCTGCGGCCAGGCGATGGCCCCCAACCGGTCCAACATGTGCGTGGGCTGCCTCCACTCCCGCGTCGACATCACCCAGGGCCTCACCCGCCACGGTGCCGTCGTCCCACTGCCCCGACTGCCGCAGCTACCTCGACCCCCCGCGCACCTGGGTCCACGCCGACCCCGAGTCCAAGGAGCTCCTCGCCTTCTGCCTCCGCCGCCTCAAGCGACTCGTCCGCCTCGTCCGCCTCGTCCATGCCGAGTCCGTCTGGACAGAGCCCCACTCCAAGCGCCTCCGCCTCAAGCTCCGCGTTCAGCGCGAGGTCCGCGGCGCCATTGTCGAGCACTCCCACTACGTCGAGCTCACCGTCCACTACCAGCTCTGCCCCTCCTGCTCCCGCGCCCATGCCAACCCGGACCAGTGGTCCGCCGTCGTCCAGCTCCGCCAGCATGTCGCCCACCGCCGCACCTTCTTCTTCCTCGAGCAGCTCATCCTCCGCCACGACGCCGCCGCCCGCGCCCTCCGTATCGCCGAGGCCAACCGTGGCCTCGACTTCTTCTTCGGCAGCCGCTCCCACGCCAACAAGTTCGTCGATTTCATCTCCGGCGCCGTTCCCGTCCAGCGACGCTCCAGTAAGGAGCTCGTCTCCCACGACCCCAAGAGCAACATCTACAACTACAAGGACACCTTCTCCGTCAAGATCTGCCCCATCTGCCGCGAGGACCTCATCTTGCTCCCTCCCAAGGTCGCCTCCAACCTCGGCCTCGGCCGCCTCGTCATCTGCACCAAGATCTCCAACTCCGTCTCCCTTCTCGATCCCTTCAAACTCAAACCCGCCTTCTCGATGCCACGCAGTACTGGCGGGCCCCCTTCAACGCCCTGGTCACCAGCCGCCAGCTTGTCGAGTACATCGTGCTCGACATCGAGATAGAGTCCTCGGAGGTCACCGGCCAGGGTTCGGGGTACTCCCTGGCCCGGGCACAGGTGGCCCGGATGTCCGATTTCGGAAAGAACGACAACATCTTCTCCGTCTTAACCCATCTCGGCCATCTCTTGAATACCGGTGATCATGCCCTTGGTTACGACCTCTATGGCTATGGGGCCAATATCAATGATCTGGATATTGACCTGCAAGATGCTCTTCTGATAAAGAAGAGTTACGAGGAGAAGCGCGCGCGGCAGAAGTGGAAAGCCTCGACCTTGGAAACTCAAGAGCTTGAACATGGACGTGTGCAATGCCTCCAAGGGCAGAGCTGACGAAGAGAAGAGGAATACCGAGTATGAGGAGTTTTTAAGGGACCTGGAAGAGAACCCTGAGCTGAGGTTTGATATCTCGTTGTACCGCAACAAAGATTATCAGCCGTCAGAGATTGCATCAATGGCTGGCGGGGAAGATGTTCCTTCCGTGCCTTTGGAGGAGCTGCTTGCCGATCTCGATCTGAGCGATAAAGAGGAGGAAAATGATGATGCTGATAGCATAATGGAGTGATTTGTCTGACCGCATCCATATCGGTTGGTCCTCACTTCATCGATGAATGTTGAGTTGAGCCTTCTTTTATATTATATATATGCTTTTTTGGTCCAAAAGTTTTGAAAGTCGCTTGAGAGTAGCTTCTAGTTGCTGAGTCCTAAGCTCAAAACTAGCCTACTTTTTTTCCCCAAAAAAAAAAAAAAAATTCCCTCAAGGAGCTTGGTTCTGTTTGGTCATTTGCTATACTTCGTTTTGTTTGGGTTAATAATTGTGCTGGACCTGTGAGACCCGTTCTATTTCTGTTTCGTTGTACAAGGATGTGGTAATTTATTAAATGCACAAACACATTTATGAAAAAAAAAAGGTCTTTTATTGATAAAATTTGCAGTAAATTTTTGTTTGCCTAGTCTTCATACTTCATAGCTTTAACTTGTGCTCATGCCGTGCCGTTATTTTGAAATGTGATTACTGCAAAACTTCTTGATGGTGGAATCTTTTAAAATCGAAGTCGTTGACAGGCTACATTCTGAAAATAGAGGCAGCTCTGGGGTGATGGTCTGGGAGTTTTGTTTTATTTTGTGCATGCCAAAGTTTGTATTTATCGGATGTTAATTTGTACACCAAATGAAGTTTGATGTTACTTATTATTTTGTATGCAGGAGATAGCAAACAAATGTCAGTAAAAGTAAATTAATTTTGTTATGGAATGCTGGCCAGGCTAGATGTATAGGTGGGCTCTCTAGCCTTGGCAATACATCCATTGGTCCCTCCCTGCACCAACCGCGCACCCACCCCCACCCCCCCCCCCCCCGCCCTCCTCTCTCTCTCTCTGAGTGCACTCCTGAACGCATGCACGGGCTCATGTTTTCTTTTTAACTGATCAGCTTTCTTTGTTATTTTTTTCTGATCCTTTCAAGTAAGGCAGCTCAATTTTTATAGTCGCTACTTTCTATATATATATATAGTATATATATATATATATATATATATATATATATATATATATATATATATATATATATATATATATATATATATATATATATATATATATATAGATATAGAGAGAGAGAGAGAGAGAGGAGAGAGAGAGAGAGAGAGAGGTGGTCCTAATGGATGTTCTCCTTGCATCTTTATTTGATGGTTCCCATGAACTTTTGGCATGATGTTGCTGATGTAGAATACAGTTGCTGGTAACAGGTGCATGCCATTCTAAAAATTGAGGCAGCTCTGGGGTTTATCAGCATTTGGCGGGTCATGACTATTGTGTTATAGAGCTTGGAATCAGAGAAGGTGCTGAGTTGTGAGGATCACTACTAGAGTGACCTACAAAATAAAATTCCTAGTTAGAGTTAGTCTCGATAAAAATCCTTCGACATTCAAGTCCATGATCCAGGATATGTGGAAAATAGTAAGCTTGAAAAAGAGTTATTTATCGAGAATTATCAAGATCTTAATTATTTATAAAAAATGTATAACTCCAAAAGTATCAAGCTATGATCTTATCTGTTGCCGATCTTATCGCTGTGGCCTATAGTTCGTGAGCCGGCGCCGGTTCTCGGACTCTCTCGTCTCGAGATCTCCAAGTTTTCGGTCCTGCAAAACAAAGTCAGAGACCCGGACCGGAATTCCGGCGGGGGCACTTCCACGGTCAAGTTAGAGAGCGGCAAGATGGAACAGGCCTTCTAAGACGGGTTCCCGAAGGACTCCCGTTCTTAGAGAAGATGTAGATGAAAGAAGAGTGGGAAGAGAAGGGTCGAAGCCCAGCTTCCTGCACTGGGTTCACCGAGCTCACGCCTGAGGACTTCTTCGGAGGTCTCAGGATCGTTCTCTCGGCGTTCTTCCCTCTTTCCGACTTACCTTTCCATCCGCTTTTATCGTCCCTTTTATACCACCGGGCCGCCTTCAGCCCCCTCCCCCCTGGAGGCTCCCAGAGATCCCTGAATCTTCTCCTCCCCCTTCTCCTTCAAGTCCGGGAGTTAAGTGGCCGACATGCCTCATCCGTCATGTGTCACGAAAGGGGGAAGACAGGCGGGACCTTGAGCCAAGTGCGGGAGCTCTCCTTTCGGGCGTTGACGGTGGGCATCTGGCCATTTCAGGCTCCTGCCCGCAAGGATTTCATTCATCGATTGCAGGACCCTGTCTAACCGATATAAACAAGGTTTCGCGTATCGCTGCGGGCCGTACTAGCGCCCTGTACGGGATGCGGCGCGCGCGGTTCTAGTGGCGACCTCGTGGCTGTGTCTCTGCCTCCTCCAGGCTTTGCAGAGTAGGGTTGACCTCGGCCGAGGTGGACCCAATAGGGGATGCCACCTGGCGAAGGAGCAGGAGGGTCCGGCTCGACCTCGGCCAAGGTGGACCCGTCCTGGGGTGCCATTTGGCGAGGAAGAAGGAGGCTACCAGCTTCGACCGAGATGGACCCCTCCTGGGTGGACACTTGGTGAAGTGGCAGAGAGAGGCTCGACTTCGACCAAGGTGGACCCGTCTTGGGGTGCCACATGGCGAAGGAGTAGGAGGGCCCGGCTCGACCTCGACAGAGGTGGACCCATCTTGGGTGCCACCTGGCGAGGGAGCGGGGGTTGCCAGCTCCGGTCGAGATGGACCCCTCCTGGGTGGACACCTGGCGAAGTGGCAAAGAGAGGCTCGACTTCGGCTGAGATGGACCCGTCTTGGGGTGCCACCTTGCGAAGGAGCAGGAGGGCCCGGCTTGACCTCGGCAGAGGTGGACCCGTCTTGGGGTGCCACCTGGCGAGGGAGCGGGGGCTGCCAGCTCGGCCGAGGTGAACCCCTCCTGGATGGACACTCTGGCGAAGTGGCAAAGAGAGGCTCGACTTCGACTGAGGTGGACCCGTCTTGGGGTGCCACCTGGCGAAGGAGCAGGAGGGTCTGGCTCGACCTCGGCAGAGGTGGACCCTTCTTGGGGTGCCACCTGGCGAGGGAGCGAGGGCTGCCAACTTCGGCCGAGGTGGACCCCTCTTGGGTGGACACCTGGCGAAGTGGCAGAGAGAGGCTCGACTTTGGCCGAGGTGGACCCGTCTTGGGGTGCCACCTAGCGAAGGAGCAGGAGGCCCGGCTCGACCTCGGCAGAGGTAGACCCGTCTTGGGTGCCACCTGGCGAGGGAGCGGGGGCTGCCAGCTTCAGTCGAGGTGGACCCCTCCTGGGTGGACACCTGGCGAAGTGGCAGAGAGAGGCTCAACTTCGACCGAGGTGGACCCGTCTTGGGGTGCCACCTGGCGAAGGAGCATGAGCGCCCGGCTCGACCTCGGCAGAGGTGGACTCGTCTTGGGGTGCCACCTGGCGATGGAGTGGGGGCTGCCAGCTCTGACCGAGGTGGACCCCTCCTAGGTGGACACCTGGCGAAGTGGCAGAGAGAGGCTCGACTTCGACCGAGGTGGACACGTCTTGGGGTGCCACCTGACGAAGGAGATGGAGAGCCCTGCTCGATCTCGGCAGAGGTGGACCCGTCTTGGGGTGCCACCTGGCGAGGGAGCAGGGGGTTGCCAGCTTTAGCCGAGGTAGACCCCTCTGGGTGGACACCTGGCGAAGTGGCAGAGAGAGGCTCGACCTCGGTCGAGGTGGACCCGTCTTGGGGTGCCACCTGGCGAAGGAGCAGGAGAGCCCGGCTCGACCTCGGTAGAGGTGGACCCGTCTTGGGGTGCTACCTGGCAAGGGAGCGGGGGAGCCCGGCTCGACCTCGGCAGAGATGGACCTGTCTTGGGGTGCCACCTGGCGAGGGAGCGGGGGCTGCCAGCTCTGGTCGAGGTGGACCCCTCCTGGATGGACACCTGGAGAAGTGGCAAAAAGAGGCTCGACTTTGGTCGAGGTGGACCCGTCTTAGGGTGCCACATGGCGAAGGAGCAAGAGAGCCCGACTCGACCTCGGCAGAGGTGGACCCGTCTTGGGGTGCCACCTGGCGAGGGAGCAGGGGGCTGCCAGCTTCGGTCGAGGTGGACCCCTCCTGGGTGGACACCTGGCGAAGTGGCAGAGAGAGGCTCGACCTCAGTCGAGGTGGACCCGTCTTAGGGTGCCACCTGGCGAAGGAGCAGGAGAGCCCGGCTCGACCTCGGTAGAGGTGGACCCGTCTTGGGGTGCCACCTGGCGAGGGAGCCGGGGAGCCCGACTCGACCTCGGCAGAGATGGACCCGTCTTGGGGTGCCACCTGGCGAGGGAGCGGGGGCTGCCAGCTTTGGCCGAGGTGGACCCCTCCTGAGTGGACACCTGGCGAAGTGGCAAAGAAAGGCTCGACTTCGGTCGAGGTGGACCCGTCTTGGGGTGCCACCTGGCGAAGGAGCAGGAGAGCCCGGCTCGACCTCGGCAGAGATGGACCCATCTTGAGTGCCACCTGGCGAGGGAGCGGGGGAGCCCGGCTCGACCTTGGCAGAGATGGACCCGTCTTAGGGTGCCATCTGGCAAGGGAGCGGGGGAGCCCGGCTCGACCTTGGCAGAGATGGACCCGTCTTGGGGTGCCACCTGGCGAGGGAGCGGGGGCTGCCATCTTCGACCGAGGTGGATCCCTCCTGGGTGGACACCTGGCGAGAAGTGGCAGAGAGTGGCTCGACTTCGGTCGAGGTGGACCCGTCTTGAGGTGCCAACTGGCGAAGTAGCAGGAGAGAGCTCGGATCGACCTCGTCAGGGGTGGACCCGTCTTGGGATGCCACTTGGCGAGGGAGCAGGGGACTGCTAGCTTCGGCGAGGTGGACCCCTCCTGGGTGGACACATGGCGAAGTGGCAGAGAGAGGCTTGACTTCGGCTGAAGTGGACCCATCTTGGGGTGCTACCTGGCGAAGGATCAGGAATTTGGAAAGGAAAATTCTACGTGGCACTGGCGGCATCCAGCTAGATCTGACACACGTTCCATGTCAGCGATGTAACCATATCAGTTGTCCCACATCCCCAGGTCCCATCAAAGCATCGTGGCTTGGGACGTGGGAAGTTAATACGGAGATGATGTGAAAATGATGAAAATCCCGTGACATAATTGCCATGATCGCTGACGCCGCTTTTGCTGCGCCCGAGACCCTGTGGGAGGCTGCCATGTGCGCGCATCTGACGGGCTATTAATATGCCATTTCGAAAACGAGGCAGTTTCCATCGGACCGAAGCGTCGATGTCGGGCGTGCCTCCACGTGGCGGTCATCCGATGGCCCGGGATGAAAAGAGGCGTACGGCTGCTATTAATTGAGTTTGAAAAGAAGGGGGACTTTCCGGAAACGAGGTCTCTTGGCTTTCTCACACCTCGCCGATAGTTGCAGCGGTCTCCCTTCATCTTCCAAGGGTTGCCATTCCTTCGGTACAAAGCATCTCGGTAAGTGCCTATGACCTTTTTCCTTCTTCTTCCGTCTCCCAATCCTTGTTCTAGTTTTTCTTGCTTCCTCTTCCTTGATGGTGCTGTCGTCATGTTTCTTCAAACCCGGGCGAGGCCGATCCTTCCCAGTCGAGGACTCCATCGTCTTCCTCCTCAGAGGGGGAAGAGATTCCGGTCGAGGTCTAGAGGCAACTTCAGCCGGGGACTTTTACCATAGGTGTCCCTAGGGGTCCTTGGTCTCCTCCTGTAGTTTCTGCTCATCCCATTTCTTCCCTTCCTCCTCCAGTGGTGGAAGTATCTTCTTCTGGTCCCTCCGGTTATGCCTTGACGATGATCGAAGACGATCTTTCCTGGATCCGAATACCTATGGGGTTCCGGATTCAATCTGTCTTTCCCTCCCAGGACCCAGGGACCGAGTGACCTCGAGTGGCCCTGGGAGGGTCACCTTCTACGAAGACTTCCTTGTTGGGGGTCTTCATTTCTCCCTTCATCCCTTTTTTCTTTCCTTCCTCGATCACTATCGTCTTGTCCCGGCCTAGTTGGCTCCCAATGCCATCCTGGTCATCTTCGCTTTCATTGTCTTCTGTCACTTTCATGGGTTCCTTGCCCGTTTCTCCCTCTTCAGGGCCCTCTTCATCCTGAAGCGCTACTCTGCCGATGATGGCTGGTGGTATATTTCACCCCGGCCTAGGTGCCTCAGGTTCGACCTCCCTTCATCGATTAAGGATTGGAAGAGTCGATTCTTCTTTGCCTCGGTCGAGGACGTCGACTGGACTTGGAGCGAGCCGGACCGGTCCCCGAACCGGAACTCCTAGGTTGAGCCGGCGGACCAAGAAGTCTACACTCAGATGCTGGGTGACGTGGTCCCGGCTCTCGATGTTCTGCTTTCAGAGCAGAATTTATTCGAGGCAGGGATCAGTCCTATCCGGGAGTTGGGTGAGACCCTGGATCTCCTTTTTTTGCCTTCACTTTTTGCTCTGCACTTCTTTTCTTTTAAATTGGCCTAACTGTCTTTCTCCTTCATGTATAAAGTTCTCCGTCAAAAGTCTGATGGAGGGTGCCTGGAAGAGGGACAATGCTGAGGGGACCCAAGAGGTCCCAGCGAAGAGGGCTCGCACTGAGACGAGTCGGGGACCCGCTCCCACTCCTGCTGCTACCGGACCCGGGCAACGGGTTCTGTTCCCAGGCCGCCCAGTCTCGTGCGCTCAATGTCCCGTCATCGAGCTCGACAGGGCCGGGGAAGAGAGGAGGTCGGAACCCCCTCGGGCGACGGCTGCTCCAATTGCCACGCTGGTCACCTCCATGGTGGCCACTAGGGCGACGGCGGCCCCCCACCGACGGTCGCATCGCCTGGCGAAGGGGTGGCCACCCAGCCTACTGCCGATGCCCACATTCCACCTCCAAGCCTCATCGCCAGCTCCTCCGTCATCTGCGATCAAGGGCTCGCGGAAAGGGTGATGGAATTCGCGAGCACCTCCCGGGATCACCGTTTGAGGGGCAGCCGGGACTACGCTGACGCGCTGCTGGGGATCCTCCCTCTACTCTTCACGGTAAGTCCCGAGCTCTCCTCTTTAAAGTTTCAGTTGGATCTTACTGACATATCATCCCTTCTTTGGCGCAGATCGGGACCGATGTCCTATTGCTGAGGAATTCCTCTCGGGCTACGCCAAGAAGGATGCCGAGAAGGAGAAGAGGCTCGACAAACTTGCAGCTGATGTGAAAGACCTCAAGGAGAAGGGGGTCGAGCTGCGCGGGAATAACGAGGCCCTACGAGCGGACTTGGGTCGCGCCGAGGGGCACGTGAGAGAGCTCGAGACCTCTCTGTCTGAGGATAGAATCTCGAACCAGCATCGTGCCGAGGATGACGCGATGGAGATGGCACGTCTCAGGGCCCAATCCCGATCATTGGAGCGCCGGGTCAAGGAGGTCCTCAAGGAGCTGAGCGCAGCCAAGGAGCAGACCTCCTACATCAACGGGCTACTGGAGGCGTCTAGGAAGGAGGCACAAGAGGCCGTGCCGAAGTTCCGGGCCTCCGAAGAATTCAGGGTGGAGGTGCACGAGGCGGTTGTTGACTCTTCCTGAAGGGCTTCCAGGTGTGCCGGGAGAAAGTAGGCTCCTTCTTCCCGAGCTCAACCTCAGCGGAGTCATTCTGGACGACCGGAGGGGGAGCCCACTGAAGGAGCTTCGACTGCGGTGGTTGCTGAGGTGGCGACTCCCGAGCAGCCTCCAGACGACGCCGCCAACGGAGAGGGTGCCCCCTAGCTGGAGGAGGACGCGGCTGCAGCGAAGTAGCCCCTGCGGCCCCATTTCTTTTTCTTTGTTAGTATGTGTTCCTTTTCTTTCTTTGGGGTCTCCCGGCCTATCGGGCCCCCCTTTTTATAAGGAACTTTTTTTTGAAATGAAAATTCCTTTCCGTTAACTTGTTCCTTCTCTCTCTTTTCTTTCTCTTTCTTCTTTCTTTTTTTTTTTTTGCATCTCGCGGACCGAACCCCGGCGCTAGCCACTAGGACTAAGTCCCGTGGTGCATTACGAGCTGAACTCCGGGATTGCATGGGCGAACTGGGTTATGCTCCACCTTCCAGATCGAGGTCCGGGACTTCGCTTTGGAACCAGGTTCCTTGCGAACTTCCGGACTGAACCCCGGGGCTGCAGGCCGGAACTGAGCCTTGTGCGACCTACCGAGCTATTCTCCAGAATTTTGTAGGACCGGGACCTAAGTCTCTAGGACCTCTTCCAGACTGAACTCCGGGGCCGCATGTCGGGATTTAATTCCGTGCGACACTCCGGACTGAACTCCGGGAATTTTGTGAGAGGAGACTTCGTGCCTTCGCGGATCTTTTGCCATGCCCATGCTCGTCGAACCTAGAGCTGGATGGCTTTTGTCCTACGAGACGAGAATGGGCATTTGGTGAAAAAGATTTTATTATTGAAGTTCGAGGGGCCTTACATTATTGATAGTACATCCTCAGGTTTGAGGCATTCCAGGTCCGAGGGAACCGGGATCCGCCTAGCTCCTCCAGGTAGTACGCCTCGTGGGGAAGTGCCTTCGCCACCCTATAAGGGCCTTCCCATTTGGGGAGAGCTTTTCGCACTCCCGTGGCTGGGAAGCTTCAGCATGGCGGAGCACTAAGTCTCCCTGGCGGAAGGACTTCGGTCGCCCTGGAGTTGTAGTATCTGGCACTCGTTGCCGGTAAGCCGCCATCCGAACTCGGGCCCTATCCTTCGTTTCTTCAAGGAGGTCCAGGTTCAGTAGTAGCCAGGCCAGATTTTCTGCCTCGTCATACTGCTCCACGCGCAGGGTCGGTAGGCTGAGCTCAATTGGGATAACCGCTTCCACCCCGAAGACGAGATTGAATGGGGTCTCGTCCGTAGCAGTCCTTGGGATAGTGTGGTATGTCCAAAGGATGCTCGAGAGCTCTTCTGCCCACCTCCCCTTGGCCTGGTCTAGTCTTGTCCGGAGGCCTTGCAAGATGGCCCTGTTCGTTACCTTGGCTTCTCCATTTGTCTGAGGATGCGCCACCGAGGTGAAACGGTGATGGATTCCGAGGTCATCGCAAAACTCCTCGAATTCCCGACAATCAAACTGGCGTCCGTTGTCGGTGATGATGGTATGGGGTAGGTAAGCGAAGCGGCAGATGATCGACTTCCAAAGGAACTTGGTGACATTTGCCTCCGTGATCCAGGCCAAGGGCTCGGCCTCGACCCACTTCGTGAAGTAGTCGATAGCCACGATCAGGAACCTTCGTTGCCCGGACGCCGGAGGAAAAGGTCCTAGGAGATCAATGCCCCACTGGGCAAACGGCCATGGGGTGGAGAGCTGGGAGAGTGGAGCGGCGGGCTGACGTTGCAGCACAGCATGCCATTGACGTCGGTCGCACCTTTTTATAAAGTCAGCTGCATCTTCTCTCATGGTCTCCAAAAATAACCTTGATGGAGGGCCTTATACGCTAGCGTCCTGCCCCCACATGGTTTCCGCAAATGCCCTCGTGGATCTCCTGGAGCGCGAGTGCGGCTTCGACGGGTCTCAGAAACTTGAGGAGCGGGTAGGAGTAGGACCTCCGGTATAGTAGCCCGTCCATCAACACGAACCGTACGGCCTTCCTCTTAATGAGGCCAGTCGCCACACGATCCTCGGGCAAGGTGCCGTTGGCAATATACTCGATGTACTTATCCATCTAGCTGGGTTCTGAGTTGATTTGCTGGACCTCCATGGGTGTCTCGTAGCTCGGGGCTTTGAGATGCTCGATGTAAGCGCGACCCAGTGATGAGTCTGGCAGGGTTGCAAGGCGGGAGAGGGCGTCTGCGCGAGCGTTTTCCCCGCAAGGTATATGGGAGACACTGAAGCGCCTAAAACTTGCCGCGCTCGTCCGAACGAGCTC
The DNA here is from genome assembly GCA_021397845.1 of Areca catechu. NCBI lineage: Eukaryota > Viridiplantae > Streptophyta > Magnoliopsida > Arecales > Arecaceae > Areca > Areca catechu. Next base: position 14,821,606 of record CM038049.1, on the reverse strand, counting down.
CAAGTACCTCACCATCTGGGGGTCCCGCACCTCGTACTCCCTCGAGACCTGCCCGGCCACTAGCTGCGAGTTAGTGAAGACCTTGAGGCAGGCCATGCCCAGCTCGCGGGACACTCTTAGCCCCGCGAGGAGCGCTTCGTACTCCGCCTGGTTATTGGTGGCGGCGAACTGGAAGTAGAGCGCACACTCGATGACGACTTCTTCGTCGTTGGCAAGGATGAGTCCGGCTCCGCTCCCATCGGAGTTCGAGGCTCCGTCTACGTGAAGGATCCAGACGTCCTCCTCTGGTCCTGGCTCCGGCTGCCAGTCTCTGGGGCTCTCCTCTGGCCCCTCGTCCAGGCCTGCACACTCAACCAAGAAATCAGCGAGTACTTGTGCCTTCATGGCCGACCTCAGCCTGTAGGTGATATCGAACTCGCTGAGCTTGAGCGCCCATTTTCCAAGCGACCTGACGTGTCCGACCAGCTGAGCATCGCTTTCAGTGGCTAATCCGTCAGGACCGCAATGGGGTGCGCTTGAAAATAAGGCCTGAGACGCTGAGTGGACATGATTAGCACAAAAATCAATTTCTCATATCGAGAATACTTGAGCTCCACATCGTGAAGGAGTTTGCTCGTGTAGTACACCAGCCTCTGCGTTCCTTTGTCATCCGTCCAAACCAGGACCGAACTGACGGCTTCTGGTGTGACCGCCAGGTACAGGAGGAGCTCCTCTCCTTCCTCCGACCGGGAAAGCAATGGCGGCGACGCCAATGTCCTCTTTAGCTCTTCAAATGCCTCCTAGCATTCCTTCGTCCAGGCGAAGTCGTTCATCTTCCTCAGCGCCTTGAAGAAGGGCTGGCAGCGGTCAACGGACCTTGAGATAAATCGACTCAGGGCGGCTATCCAGTCAGTGAGTCGCTGCACTTGCTTCTTGGAGGTGGGCTGCTCCATGTCCAGGATCGCCTGGACCTTCTCCGGGTTGGCCTCTATCCCCCTTTGGGTTACCATGAAGCCCAGGAACTTCCCGCAGATACGCCGAAAGCGCATTTCGCAGGGTTCAACTTCATTTGGTGAAGACGGAGGTTGCTAAACTGGAGAGACAGGGATCGACTTCGGCCCAGAGGGCTCGACCTCGAAGGGGCTCCACTTGGCGGAGGAGTGCTAGGCTCGACTCCATACCAAGGGACTCGACCTCGAAGGGCTCGATCTAGCGGAGGAGGGCAGGGCTCGACTCTGGTCCAGAGGGTCTTAACCTTGAAGGGGCTCCATTTGGCGGAGGAGTGCTGGGCTCGACTCCATACCAAGGGGCTCGACCTCGAAGGGCTCGATCTGGCAGAGGGTAGGGCTCGACTCCGACCCAGAGGGCTCGACCTCGAAGGGGCTCCGCTTGGTGGAGTGCTGGGCTCGACTCCGAACCAAGGGGCTCGACCTCGAAGGGCTCGATCTGGTACAGGAGGGCAGGTTACGATTCCAGCCCAGAGGGCTCGACCTCGAAGGGGCTCCTCTTGGCGGAGGAGTGCTGGGCTCGACTCCGTACCAAGGGGCTCGATCTGGGGGAGGTCGCTCAGCTCCAGCCTAAGCATCCCGATCTCGCGGGAGTCGACTTGGCGGAGGATGGAGCTCGGCTTCGACAGGCCACCCCGACATTATGAGGGAGCTCGGCCCGGTAAAGGAGTCCGAGAAGGAGTATCCGTCGTGGCAACCTTCTCCGACGTGGCATCTGACAGGCGTTCTACGTCAGCGATCCTACCACATCAAGTACTAATGTTCTTAAACCCTTTTCTTTAAGCCATGCATATTCATAAGGCAACCTATCATCATTGGCAAGTTTTGGAAATATCCAGAATACATTATCAAAGATATGATAGATATGGAAATAGAGACATGACACTAAATATGAATATGAGAATGTATTTAACAACTATGGAGTTGAATGATGACTCCAAAAATTGAACATAGCTGCCAATGTAATATATATCCAGCTCTAAATGTAATAGGAGAAAAAAAATAAAATTATTGGAAAGATATAAAATCATTATTATGGTAAATTAAAGGTAAGTAATAGTGCTAAGTAGAAGAGTAAAGGGGGATTACAAATATGTAGTATAATTTTCGATACATCCAAAATAGGCTTCCGGAAGGCGGATTACTATCTTATAGTGTCAACCAAGCAAAGGGCCGACCGTCTGTAATTACTTATGGAGGAACACGGAGATATCAAATGCATGAATTATAATTAATCACTCAAAAGATTCAAATTGGACATGGAAAAAAATTTCTGCAGCACATCTAAATGACAAATCTACAAATGAAAAGAAAAAAGTATATAAACTGCATATTGAGATGTATATATATATAGGAACACTTAAAGCAGAGGCCTAAATAGAGGAACAATCAAATATGAAACCTGGATTAAAGGATTGCTTTTTCCTGTACAGATAATAAAAGAGATTCATCGAACAATAGACCAAAAGCAAATAAAGAGGAACATCACCAACTAATATGAGAACCCCGAGCCACCGATCATGAGATCCATATATAAAGGCAAGACAAAGAGGAGAAACACTCCTCCAGCACCTGGAATCGAATTTTATTTCATAAACCCAGGAAAAAATCTCAAAAAATAAGGAGCCATTAAAGCCACAATTATGTAAAAAAAATAGGAGAGAGAGAAAATGAAAAAAAAGAAATAAAACTCTATTGAAACCATATTGCAATTCAAATCGAAATCCAAAAGAAATTATTAGCAGCTTTTGGATAGGAAAAATAAGTATTCAGATCCATCGAAAAGATTTGACCTCAAGCAGATCGACAAGCCTGTTTTGATCCTCAAGCAAATCGAGGAGACATCGATGAAAATGATGAAACGGACGAAGAAACCCTTCATCGGGGAAGAAGACACGCAAAGCATCAGAAACCACAAATATGTTCCAAAAAAGAGAGAACGATGAAAAATTAAAGAAATAAAACTCTATTGCAACCATATTGCAACTAAAAGTGAAATCCGAGAGCAAAATTATTAGCTGCCTTTGTACAACAAAATAAGTATTTCAGATCCACCATAAAGATCTCACCTCTGCTTTCCTGGGAAAGACAAGCCTTTTTTTATCCTCAAACTGATCGAGCAGGCATCGATGAAGATCAACAACCGGATGAAGAAAACCCTATCGTCGGGGAAGACGACATGCGAAGTGTCAGGAATAATCAAGGATGAAGCATCGGAAGGGATAACGAGCCCTTGATATTTTATTTAAATTCCATCGAATGCCCCTGGAATACCAAAACTGGGAATAGGCAATTCCATGGTAAATCATGAAATTGCTATTCTAGAATCCAATAGGGTTGATCGGAATAGCAATACCTAGGTGGCCCACCACAAAATTTTGCTCTATTTGAGGGAATATGAAGGAATAAACCCCTGATCCATCGGGAACAGGGCAATCAAACACTACCAAAGTATCTAGAAATGGATTTCTATACCATACAACCAAATAGCTAAAACTATAAAAATTAATAAGGGTCAGTTATTATTACCATTTACTATTTTTTTTTGGTAACATGACTACGAGGAGAACTCACTATAGGTGGATGAAAGAGGTACCTTTGACATCCACATTGATAAAGAAAGCCAATATAGATATAAATCCTTCCACCCAAGCTTTTCTAGCTCATTCAATGTTTGCAAAATTAGCCAAACAATGAATTACGTAATTAGCTTTCCCAAGAAATTAACAAAACTTCAACATACTGCTCCCGGTATAAGAAATTAGTAATTCCATTAGGCTAACCCTCAGGCCACGACCTATTTAAAGGTGCGCCGGAAATTATGTGGATCACCCAATTCGGAATGCAGACAGGTATTGGAAAGCTAATTTGAGGGATGGGAATCATGGCAACTTTATATTTTTTAAAAATATATTCTTTGTTTCCGTCTGTTGATTACTTGATTTCTTGTTGGAAAGGATCTGGCAATTGGCTCTCTCTTTCTCCTTTGGTTTCTAACCTTGAAATTATGATGCACGCTTGCAAGATAAGTGGGTTTTACTATTGGGTTTTAGGTATCAAGGAAATTGTTGATACTTTGAGTTGTGTTGCATCTCTATCTTTGATCAAATGACTTGTATATGTATCATGAGGATACATCATTGACCAGAGTGCTTTGTGCTTGTCCCCTGATCTGATCAGCAACACAAGGAGGTCTGCATTGTGCTCCAGGGTTCTTGGCGCCCATCTGCATTCGAAAAAGCATCGCTTCATAGAGAAATCGCACACGTTGTTTCGTGTACCAACCAAATGAAAAAGTTTATTATAGGTTTCACAAGAGAGGGGAAAAAAAAAGGCATGCCAAATTGCCACAGAAAACTGACATCGCAGGGATCGGATAAGTCATCGAAAAGAATGATTGGAAATCCAAAGCTCTATTTCACTCACCGTGTGAGAGAAAGGCAGATAGATGCTTGACACTTCGCAGCTTCTTTCATGCAACGAGCCTGAACTAAGACATGCCCAATGGCTGGCCACGGACTACCGATAGCCTAAATGAATGAACCAAATCGGAAGATTAATGTTTTGCAGATGGAATTAATGCCTCTCAGCACGCAGCCAGGTCTTGGGCAGCTCAGCAAACAAATTCATGCTCGACGATTTATTATGGTCTTTAACTTCTATCTTCTTCTATCCATTGTATCCGTTCTTTGATTCAAAAAAAACGAAGAAGAAGAAGCTCATGCTCGATCTGGTGACCGACCTCCTTCGAGTTGATCAAGCTGCGAGCCGGCACATGGGGATGGCATGTTGAGTCCTGCCAGTCGCCAGCCTCCAAGTTTGGCACACGACTTGATGTTGGGCGTGCTTCATCTTGCCACTTGTTGCTGCCTGCCAGAACGCGCTTCGGTAGAGTTGTGATGGTACCGGGGTTCCCTCTGGTTCCATGTGGTGAGTTCGTGCGCTGCTTCATGCGGTTCACCGGGTGACCCTGCAAAATGGTTTTGGGATCGGGATTATCGGCGAAGATACTCCGACAATTAAGTTAGAAATAAAAGATGATTAAATTCAGGGATTATCTCTAAGGTCCGGGACAGTTAGATGAGTGAAAGGTCGGGATCTTTTTTCTTTCCATTCTGACTAGTTGGCACCTTGGTGGTGTCGGATTGACGTACTTATCCTTAGATGAAAAAATGTTATGAAAATCCAGTACCTTGAATTGAATATTTTTCAGCGGGATGGGGGCTTGCAGGGTAGCTACGACGGATTTATCCCGTATCCCTTTTACTTATCAAAAAAAAAAAAAGACGAAATGGCTAACAGTAGCTAGAGCTATATGCTAAGGTGACCGTGAGAGTAAAGTGTGAGATACATTCTTGGAGTTCGCCTAGCTTGCCATGTGTCTCTCTTATCATTTATAGTATTGTGCGGGGCCAAAAAAAGGCTACCAGGGGGAGTGGTCACTGGTGAACACTATGAGCTCTGACAGGTTGTGAGGATCCTGCCCCCGAGATTTCCTCTAATGGTATTTTTTCTGGTGGAACTACCAATTTGTTAGGATTCTATATCCCACGAACTTGCCTACTAGTCATGTCGGCTATGTTCGTTGCAGTGGACACGTGAAAGAATTGGATGGCCAGGATAAACAAGGTCGGCCATACCGATCCGGATGGCTGGAGGTAGCCGAATGCCGTGAGTGGCCTGGCTAAGAGGGTCTAGGCTCTGAGCATAGATGGGACCTTTTTTTTGATAAAAAAAAGGATGGGAGATAAATCCTGATGTAGTTATTCTCGCAAGTCTCCGTCCCGTCAGGTAATATGTTCGGCTTAAAATACTAGATTTTTATAATTTTTTTTTTTATGAGTACGTTAACCTAATATCACTAAGATACCGATCAGCAGAACGAAAATAAAGATAAAAATTTTCTTCTCTCATCCAATGATCATGGATTCAAAAAAAAATTTGAATTTACCGCTTCAGGAAGTCCAAATTATAGTTTGGGGACAAAGTCATAGTTTGGGGGCCAAGTCGAGGCATAAACACTGCTGCTGTGAGTTAAATGGTAGGGGCTGGTTGTCACCAGGCTGTGAGCTATACGCCACTGGGTGCCGTCCCTGATCATCAAGCCGTGAGCTCGAACGCTACCAGTTGTCGCCGCTGATCACCAGACTTTGAGCTCCATGGTGGGAGACAGGGATCACGAGGCAGTGAGACGAACGGGATGCTGCCGATCCCGGCTGTGAGTTGGATGCCACCGATCACAAGGCTATAAGCTGGACGCCACCGGGTGCCGTCGATCACCAGGCTATGAACTATACTCCACCGGGCGCCGCCGATCACCAGACTATGAACTGGACGTCACCGGGTACCACCGATCACTAGTAGTTGATCACTGGACGTACGCACCGGGTGCCGTCGATCACCATGCTGTGAACCATATGCCACAGGGTGCCGCCGATCACCAAACTACGAGGACGTCACCGGGTGCCACCGATCACCGGTAGTCTGATCACTAGATGCCACCGGGTGCCGCCGATCGGTGGTAATCTGATCACTGGCCTCCACCGGGTGCCGCCGATCACCACTAGTCCGTGAGCTCGATCTCTGCTTCTGCATTCGCCGTGAGGCGTCTGCAGGCAACAAGTCCTCTGGGAAAGGCACGGGCAACCATCCGAAAGGGTGATCTTAGTTGCCACTTACCAGGCCATCCGGTGGGTCTAAAAATCGAATCCCAGGATTTGCCCGAGTTTTGCTGCTCGGTGGGCGGTGAACCTCCCGCAGCAGCTGGGTCCAAGTCCTGCTGCTGCTCGCCAGACGGCCGTGAACTTGGCCCAGATACTGAGTGCACCGAGTGATGCTGCAAACCAGGCGATGAGCCCGGCAGCTCATCGGTCTTGGATGCCGAGTGCGAACATTCTCCAGATTTTGAGCTGGGACCAGGCATCAAGCACTCCGCATGCTGCTGCTCTCCAGACAATGAGCCCGATAGGGATGAACTGGGCGTCGAGTGCCGAGGCTCACCACGCAGTGCGCTTGGCCCAAATGACGACTGTCCAGACTGCTGCTGCATGCCGGCCGGATGGAACGATCAGATCAGTTTGGACATCTTCCATATCTCTGGAGAAGAATTCAATTTCCCATCATGTTCTCTTGAAACTCGATCGTCTTTCCATCTATATTTGTTGGCAATGTTGCAGAAGGTAAACGATCATAAATGGTCCGCAATCATATTTTTCTATGAAAAATTATTCAATAACATGAGAGAGATCAACGCAGAACAAGAAAATGCATGATTTGAATGGTTGTGAAGCAAGAAGTATATTTCGATAATTTGATCAAACCTCTGAGAGGTGTTGAAGGCTTGAAGCAGCTTTGGAAGGTTACTCTTATTTATGGTTGCTGATTTCAATAATTTAATTCCTTCATGGCCAATGATTGAAACAAACGTTTGAAAATTCATAGACCTCCAAGTGCTTAGGAAAATAAAGGAGGTTTGGCAAATGATAACACACATATAGTTCGGTGGATGCATGTATTGACAGGGTTACAGATGGAGTACGTAAAGAAACAGCATTTTTTTGCCATATTCTTTAGCAATCTCTACTAACATTTTATCTAACAAAAATGCTTTAGCAACTCAAATATGTAACTCAAAAAATCACTCGGCTGTTGTATTGTAATCTCATTAATTGGTCCCTTTTAATAAAAACTCTTTATTAAGATGACACTGGTTGTAGCAGATGGAGGTATGACATAATATATTAAAAGCATAAAGCTTTCTAAGCGAATCTGCTTACCGGAGAATGGGTCGAGTCCAAAAGTCAAGTATGCTGGGTACTGCTGTTGACCAGCTTGCAAGTCTGGTTGTGACACCAAGGATTGTAAGTGCTGCTGCTCCCAGGCTATGATCCTGGTCGGAATGCAGGATTACGGTTACAGAGCATAACGAAACAGCATCCATGCATTGCCACATGCTTTAGCAATCTATGCTTATATTTATTTAACAAAAATGCTTTAACAGGGGAGCACGTTCGGCTCTCCGGAATCTTGGAGATGGGCCATGATGTGAAGGGGAGCACGTTGAAGAACCGCTCCTGACAACAGTTAAGTGTAATATGCCTTAGCATATGACTCGGCTCAACTGATAAGTCAACAGATAGATCAACAGACAGGGCCTCGGTGCCTAGCCGTTGAACTACGAAGATACCTAAGAGACAGGCTATGGTCGATGGAAAGAAAGGTCAGCGGGTGGGTCCATGGATGAAGCATTTATCTTCGAGGTCGCGCTCCAAAGTTATATTCAAGGCATTCAAAGAGTATAAGCCGAAATGAGTTAAACAGGAATAATTGTGAATACATGCCTCGGATCTCGAAATATATGTTTGCGGCGAGTCATCGATTAATGCAAGCTATGGTGGGGAAATCGAAGCGACCGTGCTCCTTTACTATCTCTACAGGGTATTTTGGATATTTTATGTCAATGATTGTGCCCTTCTGCCTTCTTCTCTTTCCTTTTACACATTTAAATATGTCCTTTCCATGCGATTCACCCAGAATTTTTTCTTTAATCTTTCGTGATTTTCCTTTAAGCATTACCGAGATAAAACAAATCTGGGAGATCACGCGACGCTCGAAAGGGCACTTCAAAAGAAACAGGCTAAAAGAACTACATCGGCGGTTGCTAGCCTGATGCGTAATAGGCTCTAGTATTTTTAATATATTATTTTTTTTGGATGGCATTGTAACAGTTTTATTCATCCTTCTTTCATTTTTTTTAGTCTCTCTGATACAGCTAAATCTTCCTGAAAAATTTCTCTCTTCGTATCCGTCCCGCTGCGCATTGGACCTTAGCACTGATATGATCTTCTCGTACACCAGCGTCTCCTTTCCATATAGCAGTGTAGTCACCAACGGATCGAAGCTCCCGGGTAGTGAACATAAAAGCAGCAGACTTTTATCTTCCTCTTCTAAATCCATCCCAATGTTGAGAACAAATCCATACCATCGGTCGAACCGCTGAATGTGTCCCGCAACATCCTCACCCTCTTGCATCCGAAGGTTGTACAGTTGCTTCTTCAGCACTAACTTGTTGCACATATTCTTCCCCATATACATGGTGTTCAACCTCGACCACAATCCCTGGGTGTCTTCTCATCTAACACGCCATACAAAATCTCATTCACCAAACAAGTCCTAATCGTGGCACATGCCCTTTTCTCCAAGGACATCCACTTCTTGTCATTCATACCCCATGGCCTATCTTCCAAAGCCAGATCTAATCCCATTTGAACCAGCAAGTCTTCCACCCTAACCTTTCACATAGTAAAACTTCCTTTCCCATCAAACTTCTCCACACCAATCTTCATCCCGCTGCCTTTCATGATCTAGAACATTCACAACAGTGAAAGATTGACAAAAACCTTGAAGAAGATACATGATGTAAAGAGGGTGTAGACATAGCCCCAATATGAACCCCAGATCTGAATCCCTTTCCAAAATCCTGGAGAAACTTCAATGGGATCCTGGGATAGAAAACTCCTCTCTCCACGCTCGAACCCGCTCTGATACCACTTGTTAGAAAATCCTGAATCAGAGTATATGCCGCGGAAGCACCGTGGAAGAGACCCTGACGTGATGATGGCAGTCTTCTTTCTAAACCAAGAAGTAGGAGAAGTAATAGAAGAGATTAGAGAAAAGAGAGACTGATATTTATTAATCCTTGGAGAAGAAACCTTGATTACAATCAAGTACCAGCGCCTCTGTGACACCCGAGAAACAACTCCACATTGCGGACTCTCACGCAAGATCCCCTTCGCCAAACACGTGGAAGACCTCCACGCTCAAGCCCTTCTTCCGCGTGATGTAACCCTCACACTGATTCCTCTCTCATACCCCTCTAAACCGACGCTCCCTATATATAATTACATAGACGGTTTGGGGCTTCCTAAGTTGGTTGCAACTAACCAACTAATACTTGGACTCAAATTCCGTAACTCACAAACCGATTTATGTTACAGTCTCTCAAAAACTCCTTCCTGAGTCACATGAGATAAAACTGAAACTTAGAACATCCCTGGAACACCTCCAGAAAATCCCTGGAATATATCCAGGACCCGCTTGGGACACGTCCCTAAGTCCTAGGGATCCTCGAACATCCCTGTCATGGCCTCCCAAATCTTTTCAAAACTTGAGAGCACCATAAAATCCCTACTTGTGAACACGGAGCTAATGTGAATCCCCATGCCCCACTTCCTGCTGCCCTCCAGCTAGGTCAAGTATCCCCTTTGCAATTAAAGAATCAAGAACACGAGTTCGATGCACGTGTTATCATATTGGAAGAGATAACAATCAGATTTGATCTCATCATTGTTCAAAGCATACACATTAAGCTCCAGCCCAAAGAATTATAACCAACTCAGGCGTTCTGCAAAGGGAACTAATTAATGAGGATAGCAGTTGCCTATATCCTCCAGGGCGTGTGGTGCTTCGAAATCACTAAGCTATTCCCCACACGATTTCCTAGTCATGAATGGCATTTGGAAATTGGACGGAGTTCAGAGTGCATTAAGATATGTATAGTGTATCTCTGGCCTAAAAAAGAATCAGCAACTAATTAAAAGCTCTAACAAACAAACGAAAAAAAAAAAACAAACAAACAAATATTCTGGTGTCGGTCCCTGTAACAGATATTTTTGTTTTGATCCCAGTTTGCATCTATTATTTTTGAACAACAGCTTATGGATACTCTAGCAGTGCTTTTCAACAAGGAAAAAAAAAAAAAACAAACAAACAAAATACGAACTATATATCTTACACATCCTTCTCAAAGCAACTAATTACTCATGGCCATAAAATTTGTATTCAGCTAAAAGACAAAACTTGTGGCCGTTTTGATCCGGGGTGACGCCGCTTCAAATGCAACCGTGATAATCGTCATGGACGGGCGAGGGTCCAACCGGAATGTAAAGCTTGCGACATGGTCGGCTCCGAAAGTGACTCGAGATTCCTGATCCATAAGCACAATCTTTAATTAAACCCATTATTGGGTTATGATAGATTTGATAAGGGATAAACTTGGTTGATCAAGTAATGGATCGGCATTAAAGGAGTGCAAGACTGATCGATGAGCCATAAGGCTGATCAACACCCAATGAACGCAAGACTAATCGATGAGCCATAAGGCCGATCAACGCCAAAGAAGCGTAAGACTGATCGATGAGTCATAAGGCCGATCAACGTTCAAGAAGTGCAAGGCTGATCGATGAGCCATAAGGTCGATCAACGTCCAAGGAGTGCAAGACTGATCAATGAGTCGTAAGGTCGATCAACGTCCAAAGAGTGCAAGACTGATCAATGAGCTATAAGACCGATTAACGTTCAAGCGGTGCAAGACCGATCAATGAGCCGTAAGGCTGATCAACGCCCGTGGGATACAAAGCCGACCAATGCCCAAGAGGCACCAGGCTGATCAATGCCTAAGTCAATCTTGATGCTATGTCGACCAATCTGACAGATTGGTCGAAGAAGATAAACCATAAGAGCTATACAGGATAACGATTGTTGCACGTGCCAGTCCACTAATAGACTAACCGTTTTCAATTTTCTTAACTGGATTCGATTAGGATCGTGGCCTATAAATACCAGTAAGTGAGAGGAAAAAGAGGATTCAATATAGAGAAATTCTAGCGCACCCTTTGCTCGATTTTTTCTCATACCTAATCTATTTAGTCTAGACTTCTGTGGTGAACTTGGGCATCGGAACATCTCCCCACCAAAAGATATAAGAAGATAAAGAAAAGCTAGAACAGCTAGCTGAACTCAACTCCAAGTTCAATCCAAGCTCAAGCATCACAGCAATCTAGACACAACAGATTGTTGCGCCAGGTAGGGGACTCGACGAAAGAGTTTTTCAAAAATCTGAAGGGAAACATGGTAAAGGGTAGAATGCGAAATTTTCATGTTGAAGAAGTTCATCATTCTTCAAGAGAGAATGATTCAGTTCTAGATGGAATGAATGTTGCTCCTGCTGGTAATCTGGATCAAGAGCAACTGGGTATCCTTCTGAATAAAATAGAGGTGCTCACTGCAGCAATCTAGAATCTCCAAGAAATAGCTGCAAGTGGACCGTCAAGGCCTGCCACTTCAAGGAGCAGCCGACGATCTTCTCTTCATGTAAGCAAACACCCTGGTCCAAATCGACGTTCACCTTGTCAACACTATTCAGGACAGCACTCTCTCTTGAAGCAACGCCCTTGGTCTCGCCATCATGATAAGAGGCGAGACAAAGGAAAGCGCCCTCGATCTTACTTGACATCTTCCGGTGAATCAACCCCTAACATTGCTCAGACTCTAGATCTTGGAAGGGCTGATAACTTTGAGAGAAAATTTAGAAAGTTGGAACTACAGATTGCCAGACTCGGCAAACAGAGGAACATGAAAGATGCAATTCAAACTTGTGACATCTTGCCCCCTTTTTCCAAGAAGAAAAAATGGAGAAAAGGATTCCTCATCATTTTAAAATCCCTCGAGTAGGACCGTATGATGGATCGGCTAATCCACTTGACCATTTAGGCAGTTTTAAAGCACACATGCTGATTCAAGGAGCGTCGGATGTGCTTCACTGCCTTACTTTTCCAACAACTCTGAAAAAGGCAGCAAGAATGTGGTACTCTAGCCTCCAGCCATGCACCATTCATTCCTTCGGACAGTTGGAAAGGCTATTCATCCTACTTCAGAACAAGTAGAAGAATGCCATGAACTCTGATAGTTTATTCTTCGTTCAGCAACAAGAAGGAAAAATTTAAAAAGACTATATTGCAAGGTTCATTCCGCCATATTGGAGATCCCAGATCTCAAGGAACATGTGACGATGTCAGCCATGAAAAAGGACTGCAAGCTTCCAGGTTCACATTTTCTTTAGATATGAAATTTTTTATCAGTTATTCTGAACTGTTGGCCCGTGCCAAAAAATATGCTCAGGCTGAAGAACAAGCCCTGAGTCGACGCCAAGTAAAAAGAAAATCAGCACCAAGCAAGAAAATCCAAAGAAGATGGGCTCCGATCTCTTGGAATCTGACCAATTCAATGCCAAGTTCAAAAGAACTTGTTCGGGAGGAGTTATGCCAACAGAATTTGATGCCTACACCTCCCTAACTCTTCCGAGAGAAAAAATACTGATGGAAATAGAGAAAGATAATTTCCTTCAAAGGCCTAGGCCAATGCGATTCCAGTTCACTTGCTGTGCGCAACAAAGCTAAATATTGTCGATTCCACCGCGATCATGGATACACTACAGAAGAGTGTATCTAATTGAAGTACAAGATTGAAGATCTAATCAAATGCGGTTATCTGGGCAAGTATTTCCAACCAAACTCATAATCGACCAATTGAAGCAGCAACACCAAGGCCGACGGACCCAAGAATGATTACTGACGGATAGAGCTCCCGAATCAACAGCCAACTGATGGATTAGTCAGAATGATTCATTACCAAGCATGTCACGAAGATGACAGGGCTACCAAAAGACTTCGAAGGAGCATTAGCTTTTCTAACGATGATCTACAAGGTGTTCAGATGCCGCAGATGACCCTGTAGTAATTTCTGCGATAATTGTAAATTATGATGTACGCAGAATTCTAATTGATAATGGAAGTTCAACTGAGATTTTGCTTTATGATACTTTTGTTAAGATGAACTTGCCAATTGATTAGCTACGAAGAACTCATATGCCGTTGACTGGATTTGGCAAAAATTCTGTAGGAGTAGAGGGAGAAATTATACTTCCTATAACTCTCGGAACGATGCCAAAACAAAGAACTTTCCCTCTTACCTTTATGGTTGTTCGGACCTCTTCTGCATATAATGCAATTTTAGGAAGGCCCGCGTTGAACAAGTTCCAGGCCAACGTGTCTACATATCACTTGCTAATAAGATTCTCGACCTAAAATGGGATTGGAGGGGTAAAAGGAGATCAACCAATGGCTCGTTAATGTTAATGATTCAAAATTAATAACCAGTCGGCAGCTCGACTTCAAAGCAAATAGATCAGCGTGATCAGATTGAAGGAGCAAACATGTCGGTAGAAAGAACTATCCATGCCCCTTTGGAGGGAGATGATCCGACCAAAACCATTCAGATTGGAAGTTCACTCAGTGAAGATCAAAGGAAATAATTGATCAATTTCTTACAAAAGAATGCTGATATATTTGCATGGACAGCCGTCGATATGCTGGGGATCCTCTCAAAGTGATCATGCATAAACTTAATATGGATCCACTTAGTTGGCCTATCCACCAAAAGAAGCGAAACTTTGCCCCAGAAAGGCAAAAAGTTATCAATGAAGAAGTAACTAAATTGCTTGATGCCAGATTTATCAGAGTGGTTCATTACCCTGACTGGCTTGCCAATGTGGTAATGGTAAGGAAAGCTAATAGAAAGTAGAGAATATGCATAGATTATACTGATATTAATAAGGCATGTCTAAAGACAGTTTTTCTTTACCTAAAATCGATCAACTTGTCGATGCTACGACAGGACATAAATTCTTGAGTTTTATTGATGCTTTTTCTAGTATAATTAGATACGAATGAGTCCAGAAGATGAGAAAAAGACATCCTTTGTTACAGAACGAGAAATATTGTACAAAAGTAATGCCTTTTGGTCTTAAAATACTGGAGCTACATATCAGAGGTTAATGAATAAGATCTTTGAAGATCAGATTGGTAAGACCATGAAAGTATATATAGATGACATGATCGTCAAAAGTAATCATTTCGATGATCACATTAAAGATCTACGAAGGACCTTTGATATTCTACGGAATAATTAAATGAAGTTAAATCCGACTAAGTATATTTTTGTATAACTTCTGAAAAATTTTTGGACTTGTGGTTACAAAACGAGGAATTGAAGCTAATCCAGTAAAGATTCGAGCCATATTAGACATGAGACATCATGTAAATAAGAAGGAGATTCAACAGTTGGCTGGACGGATCGCTTCATTGAGCCGATTTATTTCTCATTCAGCCGAAAGATGCTTGCCTTTCTTTAAAGCCTTATGACAGTCTAAGGAGTTTAAATGGTCTGATGATTGTCGGTAGCATTTAAAGAACTTAAGAAGTATTTAATGAATCCAATCCTATTATCTAAACCAGAAGAAGGTGAAAATCTATATCTCTATTTGGCTGCATATGATGAAGTCGTTAGTTCAGTGTTGGTAAGAAAAGCATCCGATGTGATGGGGCACGGGATAGGGATAGGATCGTCGGCGAGCTAAGAAGTCGTCGAAGATTAGGGTATCCTATTTTTTTCTATTTTCTGATTTCTTTATGGTGGTGACGAAGGAAAAAAATAGGGATGGAGGATAACGAGGATGGACTACCACGAACCCTGAAACCCACTCTCACAGAGAGACTTCACACCTCTAGGCATTATACCTACCACCCACCTCACTACATGCAGTCTAGGGTATCTCACCTACAACCCATCTCACTACACGCGGAGCCCAGGGTATTTCACCTGCCACCCAGGTCACTCCTGGAGCCATAAGGGGGATTTCAAAGAACGTGGAGGAAAACGAAGATGGGGGGATAACTAGGGCATCACGCCCCTATGATGTCCCGAAGGACAAAGACAACATCAACACCCGCAGGTGAAGACATAATGGGCCATAGCCCTGAACAACAACTGCCAAACCAACTGACAAACCAAATCCCAAAATTCAATTTCATCTCCCTTTTTACAATAGGAATGAGGGTTATTTATAAGCTCCATAACCCTCATTTGAATTTGAATACAGGATAGGGATAACTCAAATTTAAATACAAGATAGGATAAGATAAGCCTATCCATATCTCAATCCTAACCAACAAAATCCTAATTTAAATTTTAAATAAAAGATAAATCCTAAATTTATTTTTCAAATTTATTTGCTGCTCCGAAATTTGTGCTACTCCGAGATTCGTGCAGGCTGATGTCCCCATCATTCCCCTGAGGTGGGGAAAAACTCGACTCCGTCGAGTCAGGCTAGCTTAGGCTCAAGATGCACATGACTTGTAGAATGATTTTTTTTTTTTTTTTTGAATTTTTTTTGTCTTTTTTTTCACTGATTTTCTTTTTTTTTTTTTCCTTTTTTTCTCACGGCTGGTGTTTTTTTTTTTTTTTCCTATGCTTGACGTCGGCTGCCAATGCCGGTTATGCCTTCACGATCGTGCGAGGCCTCTCCCGATGCTTTAACGGTCGTGCAAGAATGAGGAAGGTCCCGGACGTGGAGATCCGGCGGGCTTCGTCGGTGACGGAGCTGAGGACGAGGACGACGGCCCGGGGAATGGTGGCGCGGCCTCTCCAATGGCGGCAGGCGTCATGGCAGCAGGGAATCAGGCGGGTGTCCGTGAGGCATCGCGGGCGGAGATGGGGAGCCGAGCGGGTTTTGGCGGCTCTCCACATCGGGCGAATCTGCGACACGGGCGTGCGGCGGCGAGCGTGCGGCGATGGTCTTCCGGCCTGAGACTTCGCGAGCTGCACGGGGGTGCCGGCTCGAGGGCGTTGCTGGAGGCACGGGTGTACCGGCTCGGGGGCAACGCGAGCCTTGCTTCCAGCGGCTGGTGATGGTGGAAGGGGCCCACACGGTAGATGGCATCTCAGGCGACGGGAGGGGCTTCACGGAGGGGTTCGGCTGCAGCGACAATGGTGATGCATGGGGGCCTGATTCCGATGATTGACAGCGGACAAGGGAGGAGCCTGGTGGATCCGGTGTCTTGCTGGTGGAGACGGGAGCGGAGGAGTCCTTCGGTGGATCGATTGTGACGAAAACAGGGGATCGAAAAAGGGTTTGCTGGCAATGGTGTGCTTGGGAGAATTATTCACAGGATGTTTTGAATGATAGAGATTAAGAGGAAGAAGCAGGAGAGTTAGAGAAGGAAGAGGGAAAGAAGAATCTGAGAAGAGACGGAGAGGGGGATCACGGGACGGAGGTGGAGGGAGGCTTGATCGGAGGGGTTCGGGCATGAACTTCTGGATCGGCTGCAGGCGACGGAGACGTTCTTCACGAGCGATGGTAGCAGGGGTGTCAACACAGAAAAGAGTTAGGAAGAAGAAACGTACCCTAATCCGTCTGGGCTCTGATACCAAGTTGATGGGGCACGGGATAGGGATAGGATCGTCGGCGAGCTAAGAAGTCGTCGAAGATTAGGGTATCCTATTTTTTTTCTATTTTCTGATTTCTTTATGGTGGTGACGAAGGAAAAAATAGGGATGGAGGATAACGAGGATGGACTACCACGAACCCTGAAACCCACTCTCACAGAGAGACTTCACACCTCTAGGGCATTATACCTACCACCCACCTCACTACATGCAGTCTAGGGTATCTCACCTACAACCCATCTTACTACACGCGGAGCCCAGGGTATTTCACCTGCCACCCAGGTCACTCCTGGAGCCATGAGGGGGATTTCAAAGAACGTGGAGGAAAACGAAGATGGGGGATAACTAGGGCATCACGCCCCTATGATGTCCCGAAGGACAAAGACAACATCAACACCCGCAGGTGAAGACATAATGGGCCATAGCCCTGAACAACAACTGCCAAACCAACTGACAAACCAAATCCCAAAAATTCAATTTCATCTCCCTTTTTACAATAGGAATGAGGGGTTATTTATAAGCTCCATAACCCTCATTTGAATTTGAATACAGGATAGGGATAACTCAAATTTAAATACAAGATAGGATAAGATAAGCCTATCCATATCTCAATCCTAACCAACAAAATCCTAATTTAAATTTTAAATAAAAGATAATCCTAAATTTATTTTTCAAATTTATTTGCTGCTCCGAAATTTGTGCTACTCCGAGATTCGTGCAGGCTGATGTCCCCATCACGATGGGTCACACAAACCCATTTATTACATCAGCAAAGTCCTTCACGATGCTGAAAGAAGATATCCAAGACTTCAAAAAATTGTTTATACATTGGTAATATCAGCAAAGCACCTCAGGCCATATTTTTAATCTCATCCCATCATTGTATTGACCGATCAACCTTTAAGAATTATTTTGCAGTGTCCTAATACTTCTGGTCGGATGGCAAAGTGGACAATAAAACTAAGTGAATATAATATTACCTATTAACCTCGCTCTGCAATGAAGGCTCAAGTGTTGGCTGATTTCATAACCAAATGTGCTTGGAATAATAATGAAGATGAAACTCAGATGTCCGATGAAGTAGAAAGACTGATTTACCTTGGGTTCTACATGTGGATGGAGCTTCAAATTCTTCTAGTTGTGGGGCTGGATTGATTTTATCTAGTCCAAATGGAAATATCATGGAATATGCTCTCCGATTCTCATTTAGAACTTCTAATAATCGAGCTAAATATGAAGCTCTTCTGGCTGGATTAAGAATTGTAAAAGAACTAAATGTTCAGAGATTAAAAGTACTCTCTGATTCTCAGTTAGTCGTTAATCAGATAAAAGGAGACTTTGAAGTTCGTGACACAACTTTAGCTCTATATTTGGGGAAAGTTCAAGAACTTGGGACTTTGTTTGATTCTTAGAACATTAGTCATGTCCCTAGAGCTGAGAATTCTTGAGCTGATTCAACTACGAAGGATTGCTTCTCGGCATGTCATTTTAGATGGACTATTATATAAAAAATCATTCTTCTAGTTATTATTGAAATGTTTATCTCTTTTGGATGCTGAATATGCTCTCAAAGAAGTTCATGAAGGCATATGTGATGACCATCTGGGAGGCAGATCACTAGCTTATAAGATCATAAAACAAGGATATTATTGGTCGACTATACAAAAGGATGCAACGAATTTTGTAAGAAAGTGTGATCCCTGTCAAAGATGTTCCGCCAGTCAGCTAACACAAACTGTACCATGGACATTTGCTCAGTGGGGGATGGATATTCTTGGTCCATTTCTCCCAGCTTCTGAACAACGAAAATTCTTAATTGTTGCCATTGATTATTTCACCAAATGGGTGGAAGCTGAACTTTTGGCCCAAATCATAGAAAGTAAGGTCGAGGCTTTCCATTATATATAGATTTGAGATTCCTCATGACATCATTACTGATAACGGAAGCAATTTGATAATCAAAAATTTAGTAACTTCTGCATCCAATTCAACATCCTTCATAAATTAACTTTCGTTGGACATCCACAAGCTAATGGAGAGGCAGAGGTGACCAATCAGACTATCCTTCATGGATTGAAAACCCGAATGAATGAATTTAAAGGATCATGGGCCAATGAACTTAATTCTGTTCTCTGGGCTTATCGTTCCACTCCACGATCAACAACGGAAGAATCTCCATTTAACCTTGCTTATGAAAGTGAAGCCATGTTACCCACAGAAATTGTTCTTCATTCTAGAAAAATAGATTACCTTGAGGAACCGAGTAATGCTAATCAAAGAAGACTTAACCTGGATCTACTTGAGAGCTCTAGATTGCAAGCACAATTGAGTATGGCAGTATATCGACAAAGGGTGGCTCGATATTATAACTCAAGAGTTAAGGCTTGAACATTTTGGTCTGGAGATCTTGTCTTGCACCGAACAACGATATCCCGACCAACTGATCAAGGCAAACTTGTCCCGAATTAGGAAGGTCCTTATCGCGTCACTGAAGTGGTGCGACCTGGAACCTATCGACTTGAAAGCCTTGATGGCTATCCGATGGCTAGAGCATGGAATATAGAGAATCTTCGTAAATACCATCAAAAAAAGGATCATCTCTCTTCCATTATTTTTATATAAAAGAAAAGTATTAAGTTGATATATTCTTAAAACATCGGCCTGATACGCTGACCACATTCCGACAAACTGAGTAGGTATGATCCACCATCTTATCGACATTTTATAATCAGAATAACTGATTAATTGAAAGGTTGGCTGATACGCTTACCACAATCCGACAAACTGAGTTGGTCTAACCCACTAACTCATCGGTACATTAATATCGAAATAATCGATCAATAAGAAGGTTGACCTGATACGTCAATCATAATTTAGGTAATAAGAGTTGTTCTGATATGCCATTCTATCAGCATTATTATCTTAAAATATCAAAGACATTAGAAAGATGGTCCAATATATTAAACTGATTGTTACAGTTGGCTTGATATGCTAACTATGAAGCATCAGAAAAAAAAAAAAGAAATTGATAGTCAACTAAAAGGAAACATTGATTCATCGAAAATTTATAATTACAGGTGTTATTCAACTTTTTCTTGATTAATTTGAGCACATGTAGTTTTCTATTGTATGGGTGTTTCTTTAGTTGGGGAAACTATCAGATCTTGGATTGGCTTTTTAACTTCGACTTCTTCCATAATTTCATCTATGGAAATGGAGGAAATGCCGAAGTCAGGATATAACTTTTTGACCTGTTCAATGCATTCTTCAAAGCCGATCTTATAACCCTCTACCCCTGCTTCGTTATTTCATTATTGAAAGCTTCAGAATTTTTGAATTCATCAATTGCATGAAGACTATGTTGAATCACCAAAGCAGCCGCTCGTTCGGTTTGTTCCAATTTTTGTTTAAGAGAAGTTATTTTCTCTTCCATTCTAGATTTCTGACTTATTGCCTTTTCATGAGCCCGAGTTTTTTCTTCTATGGTTGCATCTAGTATGTTCCTCCTTTTCTATGCATCAGCTAAAAGCTTCATGGCTTGGTTTTCAATCGTTCTTAATTATCTTTTTAACGATAAATTTTTTTCGGTTGCTCGAACTAGTTTCAACTCTAAGGCTGATCGACAAGCATCTACTTTACCTTTTTCTTCTTTGATTGATATCAACTAATTTTGGAGATATCTCTGAGATTTGGATGATTGAAGCCATTCTTCTTTGATCACGGAAATATCATTGATAAACTAAAAGAAAAAAAATTAGGATGCCATTAAAACGGAAACAGAAGATTTTCTAAAGAGAGCATTGATACTTACCTTCAGTATTCCTGGATAAATGGAGGAGAAAATATCTTTTACTCCGTGTCTGTGTGTCACCTCCCAATCTTTCCGAAGAATAGTGAACTGTAACATAGTTTTTGCTAACTTCGGATTGTCAAAATTTGCATCTGCAATAATCATTTGAACGTCCTTGCCACCATCCGGATCGGACAACTCATCGTCAATTGGGGCTTTACCTTTCTCCATCGAAGTAGGTTTGATGGAGGGGCCAATCTCTGGTTCTCTTAAGGAAGGATCAGATAGCTGCAATTTTTCTTCATCAGATGAAGATGTGATATATTCGGGTGATTCTTGCTTGTTGGAAGTGCTTTTTGATAAGCGACTTCTTTTCACACACAACCTTTGTTCTCTAAACCATATGGATCCAGTTCTTTTCTTGAGTGCCCGACAAAGTCTCTCACTGTCTGGTTTCATCTTCAAGATATGATGAAAACTTTTTGAAGTCTTTCGAAACAAAGAAGTTTGAAGAAGAAAATACTCGGAATACTTGAAGTATAGTTGGCTTAAGAGGCAAGCCTGAAATCTCTTTATATAGGAATGTCAATGATCAAGATTTATAATTCAAAATCTAAGATATCTGGAGATTGTGACACGTCTATAACCTTGATTTGGTAGGAATTCATATGCTGTTACTGATTTTCGGAAAGTCGGTTATAAAGAGAGAAAAGATAGTATATCATTTGAATTTGAATCATATACGGTTTCTAGAATACTGACCGGCACGATTTTATAACTTACAGAATAACTTCTCTTCCAATGAGAATTTGTCATTTGGTAGAAATGATATGTCCATTTTATTATGGGTTATCAGAGTTGAAAATATCTCATTAAAATTCTTCTTCTCAGAAGATAAAAAAATATATTTGATGAGTCCAAATGAAATATCGGATTATCATAGGCCCTGATAAGCCTAGAAAGTTAAATGACACTTTCATTATGATTGACTTGAGGGCTGACTAATTAAAAGATCAGCTTCCTTAAGTGTTCGATGACTGATAATCTCTTTTTAGGAGGAATGGGTAATTAAATTTTTCGATAGACCTTTTTCATCAATAACTTTGGATTATCGGACTTGTTCAAAATTGATTCAGTCGGATCTTTCCAAATGTTTTGTCAATGACTGTCATTTGACAATATTGAATGACCGTTTGAGTTGTTCAAATAACTTTACACTTAGACTAATCTTTTTCAAAAATTTCTTTGTATGATCCGATGGTTCCATACTTAAAAAATTTTTCATTTGTGAAATCTTTACTTACCATCTTTTTACTTATCAAGTGATTTATCGCATCTTCTTTTGAAAAAGATGTTTACCTTGTTTAAAGTCCGACAATCTTTGTCAAAGAAAAGAAAGTTCTTCATTTCATATCAAGGATTAAACAAGTTCATACATCAGTTATACAGATTGATTTTATATATTTTGTTCAATTATATTTTCTTCTTCAATCTGTTCTGGAACGGGGGCCGTTATCATTTCTTCTTTTTCTTGAGTCTGGACGTCCAACATTGGCTCTTCCTATTGATCTTCAACTTGCTTTTCGACCTGATTTTCGACTTGTTTTTTGGCCTTATCTTCTTCATCAGATTCTTCTTCGATTTTAGACGTGTCTAGATCAGGATAGTATTTTTTTATTTTGTTCAAGCAATCTGAATAACCATAATCGTAGCTTTCGATGCCAGCCTCATAAAGTTTATCTTAGAAAGCCGATGATCCCACATAGTTTTTTACGATTTCATTGACAGTCTCTTTGACAGCTTGCTCTACTTCCTTTATTGCTGCCATGACCTTTTCTTCAGCTTTTTCTAGTTTAACTACAGCTAATCAAAGTTTCTTCTTCTTTTTTTAGCTTTGATTCCATATTGACTATCTTTGATTGAGCCACTTTAAGTTCTGCTTTCAGAACCGATGTTTGGGTTGCCTGTTCTTCTAACTTTTTTTTCATAACATTCTTCAATTTTTCAGCAACCTCTTTTTCCATATTAGCTATGTTTATTTCATTATGCATAACTTGGCAGAATTGATCAAAACTTTTCAAGCTTTCCTCCATTATGGTGATTCCATGGATAAGCTGCATGTTTTCATAAATTGATTTGATCAGGTTTGAAAGAATAAAGAAACGATCCTTTACTTAATTGTTTGAAACAAAGTTTAGTTTTATACCTTGAGCATAGTTGGGTGGAGTGACAAGACTGCATCATCTATTTGCTGGGATTTTGTAATATCCCAGTCTTTCGGAATTATGGTCGCCCTTAGAAGGCGACGAGCCAATGCTGGGTCATTCAAACCCGATTCATCTGCATAGACATGAAAATCGGTTGTGACGTCTTCAGCAGAGAATCTCTCCTCTTCTTCTATCGTTGGGGCTTTTTCTTTGTTGGCTTAGTTAGTAGGAGGTGATGATGGACCTGCCGTAGAAGTTATGATTGATTGCCTCACTTGTACGGGAGGCTGAAGAGACGTGGAAAGAGGCAATTCATCCTCGACCGATATGCTGGCTATCATTATCGGAGACTCTGGAGCCGATGAAGTGGCTAGCTTTGTCTTCTTTGATTTTCTGGCCTCTTTTTTCTTTTAGTTGGATGGAGTGGCCACGGTCTTCCTTTTCTTCAACATATGTCGAAACCTCTGAACATCCACCATGATTGATGTATCTGCATAAGCCAAAGAATCAGATGTTAGAATTGATCATCAAAAAATGAATGAAAGAATAACATCGGCGGTAAATATCTAAGGAAGGGTTGGGGCTGATTTCAGCCGAAAATAGTCCTCTTTCATTGAGCTCTTTTATTGGGGAAATCTCCATTCCTGTGAGCTTTTCATAGCCTTCTTTATCTGCTGCCAAAATCTTTTTGCCATCATTTGGAGTTGTTCGGGATTCCTTATGGCTAATGCTAAAATCCCAAGGAATTTTAGATATTATATAAAAGAAGCAAGGCTTCCAGCCATGAATGGCCGAAGGAAGCCCGACGATGAATTTTCGACCATGGGTGGGTTGATCACCCACCATCCTTGGCCATGAAAATCTCATTTCAATACGAACAAGGTTTTAAAGAGAGAAGTTCTAAGGGTTATATCTGCATCCTTGCAAAGAATCAAAAAGCACAGATTATTCGGATACTATTGGGAGTCAATTGGCTTGGCAATACACGATATAACTTAAAAATCTTGAGAAAAAAAGGATGGAGTAGAAACCTAAGTCCAGCTCTTAAATGATTTTTCATAGATCGTTATACTGCCTACCTGAAGGAGCCCGATCTATTTGTTTTTCAGAATTTGGGACAACTACTACAAAGTCATCTGAAATATTATAGTACTTTTTCAATGCGAGGATCCTATGTTCTGTTAAAGAAGTCCTTATAGCATCTATACTGACTGATTCAGCCTGGTTCTTCTTCTTCTTCTGAGAAGTAGAACCTTCCGGTTCATTGGTACGACTAATTTCTAAGATCCTAGTCATGAAAAAAAGAGGAAAGAAAGAAAGATTAACTTAAAGTAGAGGTTGAAGAGAAGAAGAGGCCGACCTAAAAAAATTTCTTTTACTCCTAAGGTGAAGAAGTCGTAATGGCAGAAAACCTATTTTCTTGAAAGAAATGATGCTTATATAGTGACGTTTAGTGGTTAAGATTTTCTTCTCGAACACCGATATTAGCTCTGATCATGCCACTTGTTCACAACATCCGATGAAAAGATACGGCTCTTCGCGAAACCAAAATGACTGATAATGATCCGACGGCAAACATATCGATGATGAAACGTTTGCATTTAATCAACAATGATCTTTCATAAATTTCGAAAATGAGAATGATGACGGCAGGCTACGACAGTCAATTTTTATAACTGCTCCCCCTATCTGAGGTCGACATGTCATTAAGGTGCACTGCTCGAAAATGGAAGCGTTGGTTAAAAAAAAAAGATAAAGAAAAGAAAAAGGAAAGAAAAAAACTTCTAATAACTTCTGACATTCATTTAATGAATTCAGAAACTGGGTAAATAAATATCAGAAGTTGGAAGGACTAGTGTTATGTTATGATAGATTTGACAGACTTATGTTGATTTGGTAAGGGATAAACTTGGTTGATCAAGTAATGGATCGATGCCAAAGAAATGCAAGACCGATCGATAAGCCATAAGGCCGATCAACGCCCTAGAAGCGTAAGACTGATCGATAAGCCATAAAGCCGATCAACGCCAAAAGAACGTAAGACTAATCGATGAGCCATAAAACCGATCAACGTCCAAGAAACGCAAGGCTAATCGATGAAAGCTGATCGATGAGCCATAAGGTCGATCAACATCCACGCATGACTGATCAATGAGCCGTAAAGTCGATCAACATCCAAGAAGTGCAAGACTGATCAATGAACCATAAGGCCGATTAATATCCAAGAGATACAAGACCGATCAATGAACCGTAAAGTTGATCAATGCCCGTGGGGCACAAAACCGAACAATGCCCAAAAAATACCAGGTTGATTAATACCTAAATCAATCTTGATACTATGTCGATCAATCTGACAGAATGATCGAAGAAGATAAACCATAAGAGCTATAGACACCTGCCAGTCCACTAACAAACTAATCATTTTCAATTTTCTTAGCTGGATTCGGTTAGAATCATGGCCTATAAATATCAGTGAATGAAATGAAAATAAGAATTCGAAACAAAGAAATTCTAGTGCACCCTTTGCTCAACTTTTCTTTCAGACCTATAATGTTTAGTCTAGACTTCTGTGGCGAACTTGAGCATCGAAATATCTCCCCACCAAAAACTACAAAAGGATGAAGAAAAGCTAGATCAACTAGCTAAATACAACTCCAACAAATTCAATACAAGCTCAAGCGTCACAATAATCTAGACACAACATCCATCATCACACAAAAAATCAAAATTAATCGAAAGAAAAAAGTGAAGGTCCATGAAAAATTATTAAACGGACCAATTAGAATTCCAGAATGGGCACCCCTCATTTAATCTTCAATTATTTGAATACATTGTATTGTAATGAGTTATGCTCTAGTGGGACGACCCATCTAATAATTGGTGTTTCACACCTTCCTCTCTTTCCTTCTGCATTCCAAACTCAAGTTTTTCTTCTTTCTTTTTAATTTTTGGGTAAGAACTTAGTCATATCCGTTCCATTCATTATATACAAAAAAACAATTTAGTAGGATACGAGACCAGAATGAGCTTGCATGACTTTTAGATATATAGTTGAAAAACTTAATTTGGTGAATAATAACTGGGAAGGAAAAAAAAAATGGCTCAGAATAACAAATAGGAATGCTCTACTCTTCTTCCATTTTGTTTATATTTTTATTTAGGAGAGAAAAATTGAGCAAAAGCCATCTCGAACGCTGAATGCGGACTCCAAATTAAAGCCATACGCATAGATCATCGCCGCAAAGGTACAGTAAAGGGAGAATTTAAACCGTAAGCTAGAGTAAAAAACATGCAGCCAAAACAAACATAAAAACCTTGAGGCTTAAAAATTAACAAGTTATATATATACGGTTGCTATCATATCCTATAAATATCCCTTGAATCCAAGTTGCCGTTCACAGTTTCTTTTCATCGGATATTAACAACACCACATCGACAGAGCCTACAAAAAGACGACAAAAACCTGATACATATATAAGATAGCTTTTGCTTATAACTTTACTGCATGTGAACCCAGATAAGTTCTTCTCTTCCGCATTTTATCAGGAGAGAAAGACGGCACGTAGTGCATCTTGAGAAACTAATGCAGCTTTCAACAAATTCAAAGCCTGCATCCAAAGAAAGAAAATTAACTAAATTATGTACAACCTATGTGATAGCATGCATGGCATCAAGCGATCAGTCGAAACTTCGAGAACTACATATTAATTTCATATATATTGAGTTTCATACTTTACCTGGGCCTCGCCAAACACAACCTCCCACTCCACGAGACTGTCCATCGGGACCTTCATCTCATTGAGAATTTGGACGGTGGAAACAACTGAGATTGGAGACACACGCAACCCTTCCATCACCCAGAACTTGCCCGGTCCTTTGGCATACCCTCCACCTGTTGCGGTCCCTCCAACAGGAGACTTCGGATTTACTTCTGTAAACCGTCTCAAGAGGTCACTTTCCTTGAAGTGCGTGCATTGACGTCTTCGTCTAAAACATTTGCAGCAGCCACTCACCATTGTTGAAACAGATATTTTCTCATCAATTTTAAGCATATTCTGGCTGGAACCAAAGAAGGCAGCCAGCTCGGGAGACAGTAGTATCTTCTTGCACTCCTCTGACTTGATGTATTCGTTGCCTAACTTGCCAAGATCTTCAGCACTCTTGTACAAATTATCAATAGATCCAATGCATGAATGCCCGTGGAGGAGCTTGACCACAGACCCAAGTGGAAAGGTGAGGAAGCTGAATAGAAGGTCGACGAAGTCTTTCTCTACCTCAAGGGACACCACCATCTTGCGGTTGCCTGCTAGCAGCAAACTCGCCTTCATTTCTTTTGCAGACTCAGCATGCGCATTTCTTTCATCCTTTGGTTGAACAAGCGAGTCTTTGTCAACCACTTCCACTGTTGCATCATTCAACTTGTGGAAATACAGGTCAGATAAGGGCGTCTTGGAGATCAACGATTTACCGAGCAAAGTCTTGACCTGAAAACCATTCCTTAACATCATGTCAAAAAAAATATCCATGATAGAAGTGGAGTACGATAATAAAGTACGTGCATAATAAGGAGGAAAAGAAAGAAAAACGAGGACGAACAAAAAAAAGGAAAATCATCATGAATCAGGAAGCAGATTGACACACCACGATGTATACCTACATTTATTACCTCTTCGACACCAAGATCTAGATTCCTTTCATCAAGCATGGTTGCATCATTTATCCCTAATTTATCAAACAGAGGGATGAGAACAGATGAAGAAGCCAGCGCCATTACATGCAAGTCGTCGGTGATTATATATTTTAGCCCCCCCTTTACAAAAACCCCGTCTTCACTGGTTTCCCCAACACTGAACTCATCAATTTCATCCCATTCTTCAAGGCAGTCCATAATTTTTCCGCATTGACACCAAGTATTCCGAACGGAGCTATAGTACCATGTAGTTTGGTCGCAGCGGTTGTAATAGTCGCACGTATAGAATTTTCGTGGTTTCTTGTCGTCCACGTTCAGAACCAAATACTCGCAACGCGGGGCTGCTGCACCGATCGGGCGGAGCAGCATTGTCTTGCATGCCTCGGTCTGTAGGTGCTGTGCGTCGAGATCCTCCACGCTCTGGTATAAGCCATCGAGGCATCCCAGAGATGATCGCTTGCCGAGTATTCGAACGATGGTGCCCAAGGGAAGGGTGAGGAAGCTGAATAAGATATCCACGAAGTCCTTGTCGGATTCGGCAAACACCACCCGTCTCCTTTCCTTGTCCACCAGTAGCTTTACGGTTACCCTTACCATTGTAGGACGTACGCCTTGCCTGATCGAAGCTCGAACTTGGTTGGGGGTTAAAATACTTCCGTTTTTGGATCTGTCGAATCTGTGACGGTTCGCTTCCAGATATGGCTCGGAAGGCGAAGCAAATAGCACCGCTGGGGGTTTTTTTTCGAGACATTTAATCAAAGATTTTACTTGTTTTCGAAAAAATTGGATTGATTCCTGTGCAATTAATTAAAAATCGTGCTTTCGGATAACTGCATGATTACTTTCAGGTCTTTTCCAATTCCACCTTGCTTGATAGAAGCTCAAACTTGGTTGGGGGTTGAAATTTTCTTCTGTTTTTGGTTCTGTCGACTCTGTGACGGTTCATTTCCAGGAATGGCTCGGAAGGCGAAGCAAATAGCGCGACCGTTTTTTTTTTTTTTTTTTCTTTCGAGACATTTAATCGAAGATCTGACTTGGTTTCGAAAAATAATAAATGCATTGATTCCGGTGCAATTAAAAATCGTCCTTTCAGATAACTGTATCATGGATTACTTTCAGATCTGCAATTTAGCCAATTCCGCCCGGAGATTTGGTGTTTGATTGGACTGCGGTTAAGCTAAATCTTTGGATTTTTTTTTAGAAAAACTTTGATTTTAATGTGAGACCGTGATCCGACCAATCTCGGCTCGCCTGTTTACATAATTATAAAATAGCATCGGAACAAAGATAAATCCTCCGTTCTATGAGATAGAAGCCTTTCTCTCCTTCTAGCATCCTCTTTTTCACCGACACCTCCTCTCTCCCCATGCTCTCTCTCTCTCTTTTAACTTTTTCCTCCCTTTTTTTCTTCCTCCTGTTCTCCTTCTTTTCTCTTTTGGTTAGTTGCTGTCTTTTCCATCTCTTTTCAACTTTGGCAAGTTTCTCCTACTTTAAATTGGTTTATAACATTTAAAATTTGATTGTAAACATGTTAAGATAATAGATATATAGTGGTGTTCTTATAATTTTGGAAATATGGAATATATATAGTTAACTTAAAAGAAAGGAAATTTTTAAGCAAATATTTGCTATTACCATGTTACAATTTAGGATTTTTTTTTTTAAACGCCCTAATGGCTAATTAGTTTAATCTAAAAATTTAATTGCAATAACTATCAATGCATTGTCCGATCCACCTAATTTAAAATTTTTTAAATATTATTTGCTAGAGTAATAAAATTTGAAATGAGAGGATTATGCAAGAAGAGGTAGCTAGCTAGAAATTAGGATTTTAAAATTTGTTAAGAATTTTATATTATTCTTATAAATTAGTAATATGGTATTGATTTCAAATATAATTGTATTTTAGGATTATTAGGTTTGAAAGAATTCAAGTAAAGCAAATTTGATTATCTATTTGTGGGTAAATATAAGGTACGCAATCATTACCTAACCAAGATAAATATGCTAAATAATGGATGAATACAATTGATATGACCATTGAATTTATAGTTGCCAATTTTTAAAATTTAAATTATTTGTTGATATATATTAAATTGAAACTCGTATGAAATATGATTAGCATTTAGATTTGAATATTTATTATATTTATGCAATTTGAGATCGTTATAGATTCTTGAAGTTGCATAATATACGAGCATGTATATATGCCAATGATGATAGTAGCAATTAAATTTATGAATAAATATAGAGATAATAATTTATTTATGTTTTGGACTCTGCCAATGGGGGTTATATATATTGGCATTTAGCAATATATATTGGCATTTAGCATTGAATAAACCGGAATTGATACTTTGGACCTACGCTACAAGAATTAAGTACAATATTTTGAACCCCGATGTACATCAATTATATTTAGTTTTTGGTACTATTTATTCCAGATCCTTGATACTTTGAACCTACTCCATAAGGATTACTTACTGTACTTTGAACACCATCACATGAATATATGTGATTGTAGTTATATGGACCGATGAGCTAAGGTATAATCATTTAGTTTCGATATTACTTTGTGATGCTTCGATCATATATATGTTTTAAAGTAGATGATTGTGTTATAAGATTAGGTGTATGATCTTAATTATCAACCATAAAATGAATAAATCAATTATTATATCATGTATATTTACTAATTATATTTGCTTGATTGCCTTGATCATATTTTGGTTACATATTGAGCTATTAGCTCATTCTTTTAAATTTTATATTTTGCAAAGCCAGAAGGATAAAGGATGAATGAGTAGAGATTGGAGTATGAAAATAGAGCAAGGATCTAGTTAGCTACCGCAATACTAACCTTCCAATACTACTTATGTAGAAATATATAAATTATGTGAATGGCGTTGTTTGAGTGTAAAAATTATGAATGTTTAGCTTTTGAATTATTGAATTTTGAAGTATAGTTAGTTTATTTGTCTAGTATATTATTGACAGGTTGTCATCTTTCATACTTATAGAACTCTATCTTGCTTGTGTATGGCGAATTGTCATGCTCCTTATTCATACTTTTAATTGAGAGTGTAACATTTAATCTTCGATAAATGATGATCCATAGGTCTGCATATTGATAAAAACCCAAAAACTCTATAATCTAAATGCTCCAGAGACACCCTCATTTATTCCCATATGTAAGTTGGGTTCTCGGTCCAAACTCTCACTATTCATCAAGCTGGTTTGGTCTTTTATTGAAAGCCTGGACTTGAACTTTGGTTCGGTTGGTTGGCCAGACTAATTAAACTAACCTTTCCCCTCGATAGTTTATAAACCTTGATAATCCTAGTTTTTTCTCTCCCTCCAAATCCTAATCTATCTACCATCCATTAACATCCTAATCCTTACCCAAACTCTATTTCTAGCCCTAGGAAGAGTGGAGGAGGAGATAAGCTAGCTAAATATATAAAGCCATTTTTTGCTGCTGAGTAAAAGTTTTGACAAGAAAATCCATATATAAGTGCAAAATATCTAATTTCTGCTGCTATGTATCTTTCATCTCTATTGTAACTAAAAGAGCCATACTAGTATGATTTTTAACATCAATTTATATACTTTTTTTTATGAGCAACTAGGCAAGCTTGGCCATAAAATATAATAAAATAATTAAGAAAACATCTCTAATGATGAAAATTTCATGTATTCTATGAAAAACTAATTTACCAACTAAACATTTTATTCTATAATTTTTCCTTTTACGAAGAAATGCAGGATGTTTTGATCATACATTCCTATAATTTACCTTCTGTTATATCTTCATCTCTTATCTTCTTGACAAACTCTAGTTTTTGTATCAACATCTTGCACATGTCTCATCCTAACAGAACTTTAGGTCCTCATTCTTGTTACCGCGTTTTAAAAAAATTGGGGTTTTGGGGAGGGAGACTAAACATATAGGGACTTTGGATCTATAATTTGGTGTCAAAGATATGATAAGGTTGGATTTGAATACTCTTAGATGTTGTTTGGTATATCACCGATGATATGATCATTAGGGTGATGTGATCACTAGGATGATTTGAGCACTGGGATTATATACAAATATCACCACCACTACTACTACTATTATTATTATATGTATCTATTATGATTTGGCTATTAAAATGATGATGAGAGTTTTTTTCTTCCGGTCAATTATTAAGAAAAAATTTGTTTGAACTTTTATTAACAAGGAATATTTTTGTCTAAAAATAATTTTAGCACATCACCAATATCCTGTGATGTGCTATCACATGAGATATGTGAGATGGTAGTATCACTACATAATATAGTGATGCTGTCACTGAATTTATCACTGGATCGCTTATCACTGGATGGGATTTTGCAATATCAATTAAGGTGATCACATCACCTAACTCACATCACTACGATAATGTAAAATATTACCTCCTACCAAACAGCACCTTAATTATCTAGGTAGCTAGTATTTAGTTGTTGTCTCTTTTTTTCTCAAAATGTAGTTCATAAATTACTCATTGTTATATAGGCAATGAACTTTTGGACAAAAAATAAAGCCTGAGTTGATCATGAAGATCATGTACAAATATTAATACCTTATCATATGTATATCTTACAAAAGTACTAACCAAAGATCTCATCGTTCAACATCCTATTTTCTATGATTGTAGTATATTGAGTTAAGTATGCATAAATACTTGGTCGCCTTTATAGTTTTATTTCTCATCATCAGTGCTAAAACCATCACTTCTGATTCTCCATAATTAAAATATAAAAAGTAATATAATAATAATATTTAGTTTATAAATACATACTTTATAATTTATCAATTATATTTATATTATTAATAAAGGGTAGATGATATATACCAATTCACTAAAAGAGGGTAATCTCACCTTCCACTTTGCGGTGACTATTTCAAACCAACCAAATACCTAAAGGTAGTGTTTGGATGTCTAAAATTTATTCCACGAATAGGAATACAAATTCTTGAAGAATTTATCCTTGTTATTCCAGATTTCTGTTTGGTTTGGAATCTAGTATTCCACCTTATTCCAGTGTAATTAATGCAGTATTATTCTAAATGGCGTTTGGATGATATGGAAATAAGCATGTGTTCCATTAGAAATGGATAAATAATTCTATAGAAAATCAGAAAATACCCCTAACCAAAAATAATAAAAAAATAATTTATCAATTAATTTATTAATTTATTTAATTTATTAATTTATTAATTATTTATTAATTTATTATGATGGTCTAGTATAATTTTGTATGTTACGTACATACATTAGTAAAAGTAGCAAGAAAAAACTGGATTACATCATTACCATTTTTCGAATGATATATTACAAGTAGAGCAAAATTTCATATAAAATAAATACATGAAATACAAGAATCCTTGTTACAATAAATATTTGATCCCTGATAAATCAAATAGAAGTATAATAAGGCTCGATATAATATTCAGATACTAAATTAGTCAATTGAAATAAGAACATGGAGATGAAAAGATGTTGCAAGTTATAAAAAAAATGAATAATTTAGTATTAATTAAAATTCTATTCAAAAATTCATATAAGAGTAACAGTTGATACAAAAATAAGAAGACAACATATATGCTTAGATAATAAAACATGAAAACTGAGTTCTAAAAATAAAATAAAAAATATTGTTATATTTGATTTAGAAACTGTAATATGTTCCACCCGCTGCATAGCAGTCCTTAACTATTAGCACCAACTCATAGTAGTATAATTGAGAAGACTATCCCTCCGGACCATTGAGATACAATATAATCCCTGTAAGAACAGAAGAATAAATAACTATAATATTAACAACTTGTCAGTAGTCCAAAATCTTTAGTTTTTATACAATTTCTAAACTTAGAACATTTGGATTTAACTTTCATCATATGAGTAATACTAATATCCATGTATCCAAAAATCATCCATAAGAGGCAGCTATCAAAATATTGGCATGTCTAATCCTATCTGAAATTATAAAACCTAAATAGATGAACATAACAAGTAAACCCACCCTAACATCCAACACACAACTTCAATATAAGAATTGTGATGCAATAGTATTAAACCTGTATCCTGAACATATCTAAACATAATGCTACAAGATATAGTCCAATCAATCAATCAAAAACCAGATATAAGAAAATTGTCATAAATATGAGAAAGCTGCCAACTCTATAATGGATGATAAATTTTAAATCCAATGTCATCATTGTTCAGGTTTACCATCCACAGAAATATATATTGGGCCTTACAAAAAATAAAATACATCTTACGTGTAAAATATACCACTTGGACCTGTCTACTAAACAAACAAAAACAACTCCAAGCATATAAATTGCATATAGAATGTAACAGATATAAATATGACTCCGAAGTTGCATTTCAAATGGCAAGTACTACAACAGATGATATATTAAATTCCAAACCTATGCAAGTCAACTTCATAATTATTTGAAAAAAATAACCTGAAAAATGACACGGCAACATATCAGTCTTGGTTAGAAGATGAAGAAGTGGAAATCTAGGTAATTTAATCAAAAGGCCAGTTTCATATCGTTGTCCATAAAGAAGGTCAATATCCTGGAATATGAAGGGTTGCCAACATTTTAAACATAGCACATAACAACTACCATAAGTATTAATATAAATATATATTTACAAAATATGGCTCAGGACATGTGAAGATAATGTCAGTTAAGCATCGCGGCAACAAAAACAAAAAAACTAATGTTATAGTTCAACTCTTGCCTTCCAACACTACTCAATCAATAGGTAGCCCATCATCATCGCCGCGCATGTAAAATGTCTCATATCAAATCATACAAGATATAAATTTCTGTCTTCATGAAAATTTATGAACTCAGAATAATTGGATTTAACTTTCATCATGAAGATAATAATAAGACCTATCCATCCATAAATCATCCATAAGCAGCATATGTCAAAAGAATGGCATGTCTAATCGATACGAAATTATAAAAAGAAAATAAATGAACATAACAAGCATACCCTGAACATCAATATATGTTTAAAAAAAAATAAATGTCCTATATAGAAAAATATCAAAGTTATCAACATCAAAATTATAGTATTAAAGAGTCCAACAAGAACCTGTAACTCCAACACATCTTAACATAATGGTACAATAGCTACTCCATTATACCAACAGAAAACCAGATAAGAGGCAAGTGCCATTAATATGATAAAGCTACAAACCCTGTATGAGGTGATCAGTTGTAAATCCAATATCATCATTCAGGATTAATATCGCTAAATATATATGACCCAATTTTAAGAATCATTAATCAAAGAACAATTAAATCATAGAATTTTGAAAAGTATCGGGAACCATTTACTTATATAAATTTATATAATATGTTTAACTTGTAACCACAAATAAGTAAATCAAAACATTCATCACCTTATAATATCAGCAGATATCATAATATATTCAAAAATAAAGAAATGCTAACTAAAACAACAAACAATTCTAACAACTGAAACTGTGTGATAAATGATATGGATACATTTTGTAAGAATGGAGTAGTACCTCATCATAATACATTTGTGAGGAATTCCTACCTGCCATAGAGTTATACATAGTATACAATGGGGCTGCCAACAACATAAGCATTATAGCATAGAACATGCTTCCAACCATAATACAAGTTGACATACCACACAAAAAGCTGGCAATAAATAGTGCTCAATCCATTGTTATACATTTTCCAAATATGAATATAAACATGGCCTCTCAAAATCATTAGTATGAATAAACAATGAACAAAAGTTAAATAAGATACAATGATAGGCTCAGAATGGGTTGCCAAGAAATTAAACATATCTCAGATTAAGCTGCCAACAACATAATGGCTATATATATGGGTTTGCCACCAAGATAAAATTAGCAGTAATGGCTTAACAAAATTTAAGTAGTTGTAACATATCCATAACTATGACAAGATAATAAAAGAGTATTTATATTATGAAGTAATACCATGGAACAAGAAGCAGCATATGCAGAGCATTACGAAAAACAGAAGTATATTAAAGTCCATCATAGTTTTACAAACCTTGCAACCTTGACATTAAGAATATATAATACTCATAACAATCAAAAGTTATAAATGAATATATCCAGCTTGAAACCTAAGTACAAAGCCTATAAGAAAGGTAAGTAAAACCAATAGCAATGTATTAAAAAGTGCACCCACATTCATGGGGCAACCAACAAGGTATTTTCTCTCTTTAAATTAATATCATGAAATTTTTTGAGGGAGGGATTACATGGAGATTGTACATAGCTCTCAAATACAGCAATTGCTTCTTATATAGTTTTAAACTTCTTATATAAGGTACGCTTGAACCTGGTATCTTCATACTGACACTCTGGCCAAGATTCATAGATCCCTTGTCTACGTCCCTCGACAACTACATAGAAACTTTCCAAAAATATCATTATAATTCAATTGAATGTACCTTGATTTCCTGTATTTATGTACAACCAAAGTAAAACTTAGTATACATAATAACATGTACTTCAAAAATTATTCAT
This sequence comes from Areca catechu, assembly GCA_021397845.1. Taxonomy (NCBI): domain Eukaryota; kingdom Viridiplantae; phylum Streptophyta; class Magnoliopsida; order Arecales; family Arecaceae; genus Areca; species Areca catechu. The sequence continues at coordinate 14,785,216 of CM038049.1, read as the reverse complement.
GTAAAATATTCTAACTTATGAAATAGTTAGAAAAAAAATGAGCTTAATAAAAAGATCTCAGTTAAACATACTTCGCATGTTATGAACAACCCATAGCCTATTAGCTATCAAATTGCATAGTTCTTTACCTCAATGGGATTCGTCGTCCCCTATTATCTAATAAGAGTCAACATTGTCCTCATCGTGGTCAGTAGGTAAGGATTCGACTGACATGTTAAAATATTTATTATTTTTTTGGCTGCATCGTATGAAGTTGTGAATGATGCAGCAAGCCATTACAATACATTTTTATACCTTAAAGAGGTATAAGATGGGACTTTTGAGAATCTTATATCGCTTTTTCGAAATATCAAAGGCCTTTTCTATGCAATTCTGGAGTTGTGCATGTTGATGGTTGTATAAGTCTCGATAATTATAATATCGTCGTGCTTGAAGATTGTTAAAGATACTTAGGTGGTACTTATTATCCCGAAATGGAGCAAGAAACTTGTTTGTGTTGGTATATCCTAAGTCAACAAGATAATATTTCCTTGTATCCCACCATGCAATGCATAATGAACAATAAATTCATAAAAAAATATAAAATATTAAATATCAAAGTATGTGGATATCCTCTGGTACAACAAAGCCACCTAACTTGATATACCAACAAAGTACTCTTATATCGGTAGCAGATCATTTCCATCCAGTACAAACAAAAAGGAAAGAATGATCAAATAAAACTGCATCCATAATGTTTTGCAAAATGATGCCCTTTCGATTATGAAAGTAAGATTTTTTTCTTTTTCTTGATTAAGGTATGTATGTGCGTACCATCAACCATGCTAATAGCATTCTCTAATGCAACCTGCTATGCTAGAGACATCAATTAAGAAGATGGTAATTAAGTACTAGGGTTTTGTAAGTTCAGAGGTACCATAAAGTAAGGATGAAAATGATTGTTTTCACGGATATATAGGTGCACACCAATATCCTCACCAGGTTAGACTATAAACTCTTACTTCAACAAATAAATATCTTTTAATACATTGTTAAAGTATCATGATATTGTCTTCCCTGAGTGCTAAAAAGTTTCAGCCAAAACTTTATTAGTGACACCATGACCTATGCAGTACAGAAAATATGCTAGTTGCTCATGTACCATTTGTTGTTGCCAAGATCCTCATGGCCCGTAGTTGTTGTCGATGTCGGATCGCCCCTCGTCTCCTCGGGGCTGGCCTACGCTTCAGGACTTGCAAAACAGGGTCAAATACCCGGACCGAAAATTCCGGTGGGGGCACTCCGACGGTCAAGCCAGTGACGATCAAGGAGAACAGATCCTCCTGGTCGAGCCCCTTTAGATGGACTCCATGCAAGGAGGAGTGTGTGGTGTGAGAGTGGGGGTGCAAGTGTGCTAGGAAAGATGGTGGCCGAGGTGGATCGATCCTCCTGTGTGGCCTCTCCTCCATTACTTGCTTGGATGAGTGTTTTGGCTTACTCTTGCCTGGCTTACCTCCTACTGGGGGCGTCCATGACTCTTTTAAGTCCAGGTGGTTGTTCCGTGCTAGCGGGCACGTGCGGCGATGTTCCGTGCCGTGGACGGGACGTATTTCCTGATTCGTGATAAAGGAAGCTTCTATGCACTCTGACATTCCTTCGGTCGCTTCTCTCCAGGAAACCTAGCAGGGCTTCGATTGGGGGGCCACCACCCCCGGGATTCGAATTCCCTGGTTAACTTCCTCTTCTGGGTGGTGTAGGAGGTTGGTGGAGAGCATGGCATCTCGGTCAGGTAGCTTCTTCCTCTTCTGGTGTAAGTGATCGCTGTGGGTAGTTATTGTGGCTTGGAGGGTGCTTCCTTGCGGTCCTTGGGCGGCTCGCTGACATCCTGGGGGGTGGCATCGCTCCCTCGGTGGCTAGCGCTTTTTGTTCAAGGTGGAAGCCGAACTGAAGAGCTAGGGCTCGACTCCGGGGGCTCGACCTCGAAGGGGCTCCGCTTGGCGGAGGAGGGCTGGGTTCGACTCCGGACCAAGGGGCTCGACCTGGAGGAGGAAAGCTGGGCTTGGCTCCTACGCAGAGGGCTCGACCTGGCGGAGAAGGGCTGGGCTCGACTCCGGTCCAGGGGGCTCGGCCTTGGAGGGGCTCAATCCAACGAAGGAAGGCTCGACTCCTGCATGGAGGGCTCGGCCTAGGAGGGGCTCAATCTGGCGGAGGAGAGCAAAGCTCAGCTCCAGCTCAGAGCGCTTGGCCTCGGAGGGGCTCGATCCGGTGAAGGAGGTCAGCACGCAACTCCTATGTAGAGGGCTTAGCCTAGAAGGAGCTCGACCTGATGGAAGAGGGCTGAGCTTGACTTTGGTCCAGGGGGCTTGGCCTCGGAGGGGCTCAATCTGGCGAGGAAGGCTGCTCGGCTCCGGCCTAGACATCCTAGTCTTGTGGGAGCCGACCTGGCGGAGGATGGAACTCCCTTCGACGGGCCTCCGACATGCTGAGGGAGTTCGGCCCGGCAAAGGAGTCCGAGGAGGAGTGTCCACCGTGGCGGCTTTCTCTGACATGGCATCTGACAAGGACTACACGTCGACTTCTTGCCACATCATTTGCCCCCACTCCCGGGTCACGTTGGCACGGGGCACTCGGGTTGGAGGGAGTAAATGCAATGCTGACATGGAAAGGTGAGAATCCGATGCAATGATGGCCACGATCGCCGGCACTTCGTGGAGCAGTTCCTTCAGCCTATCTATGGGAGCCACATGGACATGCCCGAGTAGTTATTGCGGGCGTAGAATTCATAGCGGCCGCAGTCGAAATCAAGCACCAGCCTTGCCGATTGATGACACGTGGCACGAATCCACCGATGGCAAGCTATAACGGTACGGTCGGGCACCGGTCACTTTGAAAGGAAAGGCCACTTTTTCCAAAACATACCTTCTTTCAAATCCTGCGTGCCCGCCATCGTACCGAAGTTCTCCTTTTGCTCCCCTGACCACCTTTGCCTTTCCAAGTTCTGAGCATGTTAGTCTCCTTCCTCCCTGTACTGGTTGAGTATGGACCTTCTCCTAGGGCTAGGTTCTTCTCCGAACCCTTGTCCATCTTCTCCTTCTTTCTGTTCCTCTCTTCCTTCTTTTTGACCTTCATCTCCTTCCGCATGTCTCGCTTCGGACCAAACTTCCGCCCCACCACTAACCAGGGTGAGGCCAACCTTCTAGGTCGAGGTCGCCTTCTTTTTCTTCCAACGAGGAGGAGGATGTGGCATGCTTCGAGGTCAACTGATGGCCCACGCTTGAGGGAATAACGATTAGGGAACCTACATCTTCTCCTCCACCTCATCCTCTTCTTCTTCCTGCTCCTGCACCTACTCCCGAACCTGCTTGGTCATCAGGTCCCTGGGGGATCGCTTCAGTGATCACCGTCGTGGACCTGGCGACCATCCGGGACACCATAATCGCTTCGGTGATCACCGTCGTGGACCTGGCGACCATCCGGGACACCTATGGTATCCCGGACGGTGTCCAACTCTCAATCCCTCGACCGGGGGAACGGGTCACTTCTAGTGGCCCGCATCGGATAGCCTTCTACGAGGAAACCTTCTTAGGGGGCTTCTGGTTCCCATTCCACCCATTCTTTCTCTCTGTCTTAACCCACTACCACCTTGTTCCTGCCCAACTCGTCCTGAACGCCACTAGGACGATTTTTTGCTTTATTGTCTTATGCCACTTCCATGGGATAGTTGCTCGTTTCTCCTTATTCGGTGCATTTTTCGTCCTGAAATGCCATCCCATCGAGGAGGGGTGGTAGTCTCTTTCCTCCCGCCCAAAGAGCATTAGATTCGAACTCCCCTCTTCCATCAAAGGATGGAAGAGTAAGTATTTTTTCGCCTCGGTTGAGGGGGTCGACTGGGTTTGGAGCGACCCATATTGGTCCCCCAACCTGGATTCTATGGTCGATGCAGCTGACTTGGAGGTGTACGACCAGCTCCGCTCCGCTGAGATCCCTTCGCTCGAGGTCCTGCTGTTAAAGCAGAATCTCCACGAGGCCAGGGTCGGCCCAACACAGGAGTTGGGTGAGTTCGGCTCGAAAATCCTTTTCTTTCTCTTCTCTTTTTTTTCAGAGTTGATGTCTTCTTTCTTGGTGCGGGTATGAAGTTCTCCATGGACGAGCTTCTCTCATTTTTTGAGGAGAGGAACCAAGCGGAGGGTGCCGGCGAGCCCGCCCTGAAGAGGGCTCGGGTAGATGCTGGCATGAGGGCGGTGCCAGCCATACCAGCTGAGCTCGTTCCTGAGCCGAGGAGGAGGAGGGTCGCTGAGCCCATCCTTGAGTGCCCGAGGTAGCGCGATCCGGCCTGAGCACCGGAGTCCGAGGTGGTAGCCCGGGCCAGATCCGTTGTTGCTGCTCTGTGGTGGCATCCCCTCCTCCGGAGATCGTAAGGATCGAGGAGGACGGGGAGCCAGAAGGTGCAGGGCTGATGTCGGTGGCACCGTCCGAGGTGGCGCGGAGCCCTCAGTCTGCACCGACAGCCTCTCCCACCGATGGAGTAGATGATCCCACACTAGCAGCAGGCAAGAAAGATAGGGACTATCGTCGGGTCCCTTTCAAGTTGGGCCCAACATTTTCCTTATCAAGGACCCGGCCCTCGTCGAGCAGATGATGGACTCTCTCCGTCCAGTCCTACGACCGGTGAGAGAGGGGCGGGAGATTTCTGATCGATGTCATCAGCACATCCTTCTCCAACCTCTACACCGTAAGTAAATCTTTGCTCTGCCTCGCTTCCTCCCTCATTTTCTTGGTGACTAATATCATCTTTGATGCAGTAAGGCACTGAGCTTCTATTGATCCGGGACTACTGCTGCAACTAGGTCAAGAGGGACAAGGAGTGCGAGGCGGAGCTCGAGTCCTTGAAGATCGAGCTGAGACAAAAGGGCGATGAGGCTTGGGAGGCCAATATGAGGGTTAAGGGCCTCCGGGGTGAAGTCGCTAGTGTCGGGCGACACTCAAAGGAGCTCAAGGAGGAGCTCAAGTCAAAAGGTGCTCGGTTGAAGGAGCTCCAGACCGAGTTGGAGGCGGCGAAGGAGCGAGCCATCTCCACCGAGAAGAAGGCCGCGACCGCCGAGCAGAAGGCTGTCGAGGCAGAGAGGAAGGTCTCCACCGCTGTCAGTTCAGCTGAGGCCGCGAAGAAAGAGGCCGCCGAGGTCGCCCGCAATGCTGAGGATGCGGACAAGAGGTTGGCCGAGGTGGCCAGCCGGGCAGAGGCCGCCAGGAAAGAGGTCGCTGAGGCGGTGGCCAGCTACAAGGCCTTTAAGTAGTTCAAAATTGACTTCAAGAAGGCGACGATGGACTCCTTTTTCAAGGGGTTCGCGTACTGCCGGTCTCAGCTGCGCAGCATCCTTTCAGATGAGCAGATGGCCGCCCTCCGACTCCCAGGCTCCAGGGGTGCAAAGTCCTCAACTCTCGTACCGACAGTGGTGGAGGAGCACGCTGTTGCAGCTATGCCGGCCCCGCAGGCAGTGGCAGTCGAACCAACCCTGCAGGTGATGGCGACCGAACCAACTCCACCAGCGATGGCGGTTGAAGGAGGGGCCCCGGCCACAGAGGTCGAGGAGGGTGAGGTTCTAGCCGCGCGCCATCTAGGGAAGGCACCGGCTGAGTAGAGTAGGTCTTCTTTCTAGTTGTAACCCCTTCTTTCTTGCTTTCCATCCTGGGCTGCCCGGCATGTCTGGGCTCAGGAGCAGTGTAACTACTTTACTAAGTAATGAAAATGCTTTTCGCCAACTCGGTTTGTTCTTTTCTTCTTCCTTTTTGTATATGTGATGAGATCAGAGAGGAGGCTTCCCCTTCATTTATGAGTGTCCCAAGCTTCAGTGCCGGAGAGCTGGGCTCCGGGCTTTGATGGCCTAAGAGTTGGGCTCGAAGACTTGGTGGCCAGAGAGCTGGACTCCGGGCTTTGATGTCTTGGAGCTGGGCTCGAAGACTTGGTGGCCGGAGAGCTGGACTCCGAGCTTTGATGACTTGGAGCTGGGCTCGAAGACTTGGTGGCCGGAGAGCTGGGCTCCGGGCTTTAATGTCTTGGAGCTGGGCTCGAAGACTTGGTGGCCGGAGAGCTGGGCTCCGAGCTTTAATGTCTCGGAGCTGGGCTCGAAGACTTGGTGGCCGAGAGCTGGGCTCCGGCTTTAATGTCTTGGAGCTGGGCTCGACTTGGCGGCCGGAGAGCGTGGGATCCGAGCTTTGATGCCTTGGAGCTAGGCTCGAGGACTTTAGTGGCCGGAGAGCATGGGATCCGGGCTTTGGTGGCCGGGGAACATGGGATCCGGCTTTGATGCCTTGGAGCTAGGCTCGAGGACTTTAGTGGCAAAAGAGCATGGGATCCGGGCTTTGGTGGCCGAAGAGCGTGGGATCCAGGCTTTGATGCCTTGGAGCTAGGCTCGAGGACTTTAGTGGCAAAAGAGCATGGGATCCGGGCTTTGGTGGCCGAAGAGCGTGGGATCCAGGCTTTGATGCCTTGGAGCTAGGCTTGAGGACTTTAATGACCGGAGAGCGTGGGATCCAGGCTTTGATGCCTGGGAGCTGGGCTCCAGGACTTTGGTGGCCGGAGATCGTGGGATCCGGGCTTTGGGTGCCAGACCTGGGGTCGGGCAAAGATTCTCCTGCAAGGCAAAAGTTATTTGCACAGGGAGAACTTTGATTATTGGTGAGAAAGAATCTTACACCATTGATGCCGGGGAGCTAGGCTCCGGGCTTCGGTGCTGGAGTGTTGGACTCCGGGCTTGAGTGGTGGAGAGCTGAGCTCCGAGCTTTGGTGCCGGAGTGTTGGACTCCGTCGGTTCGGCTCCTTCGATGGTAAAAGGCTCCCTCGGTGCCAGCTGGGAGATTGGCACCACGTCGGACCGAACTTGGGGCGCCGACCTGGCGGCAGCGGTGGTTGACCTCGCGCGGAAAACCACCTCGGGCTCGGACACGGCAACCGGCTAGCTCCGCCCGAAAGGCTCAAGGACGAGCTCAGCCGCCCTCTTCCGTCTACGCTCCAGCACCGCCGCGTCCGCCCCAGCCTGCACCGGCCTCGCCCCATCCTCAGTTCGGGCTCTTTTCGGTGCCGACTCGACGGCCTCAGTGGCCTACTCCCGCTCCTCAGAGAACGAGAGCAGCTCGTCCATCGAGAACTTCATTGCTGCACCAAGACAGAAACAAGGTCAGACCCAAAAAAAAAAGAAGAAGAAGAGAGAGAGATAAAGAGAAAAGAGAGAGGATGGCCAAGTGGGACTCACCCGACTCCTGCGCCGGCCCACCCCAACCTCGCAGAGATTTTGTTTGGACAGCAAAACCTCGAGCGAGGGGATCTCCGTCGATCTGAGCTGCTTGTACAGTTCGACGTCGGCCTCCTCGACAGCAGAATTCTGATTTGGGGACCGATCTGGGTCGTTCCAAACCCAGTCAACCCCCTCTATGGAAGCAAAGAAAAACCTACTCTTCCATCCCTTAATGGAAGAGGGAAGGACAAATTTTATTCCCCGAGGGCGAGAAGAAAGAGACCACCACCCCTCCTCGGTGGGGTGGCGTTTCAAGGTAAAAAAGTCATAAAAAGAAAAAAACGGGCAACAATCCCGTGAAAATGACACAAGACTATGAAGACAAAGATGGTCCTAACGGCGTTGGGGACCAATTGAGCCGGGACAAGACGATAGTTGGCCAGAAATGAAAGGAAGAAGGGGTGGAGAGAAAAACGGAGGCCCCCAGCGAAGGCCTCCTCATAAAGGGCGATCCGCCCAGGACCACCAGAAGTCACCCGCTCCCTCGGGCGAGGAACGGAGAGACGGACGGACTCAGGAATCCCATAGGCTTCTCGGATGGCCAATAGATCTTCAGAGGTAATCGCCGAAGCAATCCCTCCGGGACCCGTCGACCGAGATGGCTCAGGCTTAGAAAGGACTCGATGAGGAGGAGAAGACCCGGATTCCTTGATGATTACCGGACCCTGGGCGGGCCGCCTACTAAACTCGAACCTCGCCGCCTCCATCTCCTCGTCGGAGGAAGAAGGAGTCCTCGATCGAGAGGGTCCGGCTTCGGCCTAGCAAGAGGGACTGGACTCCGGACCGAAGCGATCCATGGAGGAAAGGGAGAAGGAAGAAGAAAGAAAGGGATAGGAGAAACCTTAAGATGACCCCTAGAAGATGAGAAGAAAGGGGGGCTAACCTGCAAGAACTCTAGGGAGTCGCCGGCGGCCGGAAGGGAGGAAGAAAAGGGGGAATGCTCCTGCGGGATGCTGGGTGTGCAAGGTTTGAATGAGGGCAGGCTTCGAAGAGACTCACCCCTCCTTCCCAAGCTGCCTACGCTTGACCGTACCTTTGCGACCCTCCAGAAGGCGCCCGCCGCATGTCAACCATCCGTTGGGCCCATGCACCCATCCGACCGTGGTCTCTCCGACTTCCACGCCTGCCTCGATGGCTCCCCTCCTGCATGGCCACGTGGTGTCCTCCTACAAGCTCGTAGGACCGCAGAGCGAGGCGCCACCGATTCTGGCCATTATTGCACCTGATTTCTTCGCCTTTCCATGTCAGCACCATAATTACGTCCTTCGTCCAAAGCACCGCGCGTCAATGGGCCTCGTGAGTGGAGGACAAATGATGTGGCCAGAACGCTGACATAACACGAGGCGGCTGACGTGGAGTCCCCATCAGATGCCACGACAAGCTTTCAACGTGAGCGCCTTTGCCGAGCTGAGCTTCCCTGAAGCAACACCTCTGCCCGCCGAAGGCAAGCTCCGTCCTTCGCCAGGTCCGTTCCCGCAAGCCCGGAACACCTAGGCCGGAGCCGAGTCTGAGTTCCCACCTAAGACGGACCCCTCGAGATCAGGCCCCGTGGTCAGGAATCGAGCTCAGCCTCCTCCGACACGAGGTGCCCCTCTGAGCTCAGGTCCCCTGGGCTGGGCGACACTTCGGTACCGAGCTCATCTGAGGTCGAGCCCCGTGGTCAGGAGTCGAGCTCAGCCTCTTCCGCCACAAGGTGCCCCTCCGCGTTCGAGCTCTGTGCGCCTCCATCCTGCCGAGCAGCACCAAGGCGAGTCTACCGAAGACGGGCCCTGCCTTTCCAGCTCAGCCCTCTATTCAAACCAATGCGCCGGCCGCCAAGGGAGCCACACCTCCCCTCTGAGGATAATGACGATGCTCCCAAGGGTCGTACGACACCAACCATGCTGCAATTAATGCCCTCGACCGTCACTCACTCCAGAAAGAAAGGAAAGCTCACATCAAGGTGCCATACCCTCTGCCGATCTGTCATACAGCCAGAGAAAAGACCCTACTAGAGAGCGCGGGTCCCGAGACCGGTGGCCCGCCAATCGAGGCCCTGTCAGGTTCCCAGGGGAGGGATAGGCAGAAGGAATGTCAGAAATCTACAGAGGCTTCCCCGACTGTCAAAACACGAGAGACGTCCCGTCCACGTCACGGTACCTCGCCGTACACGATCGCAGGGGAAGATCCCAAAGCGAACCAAGGCAGAGAACCCCGCCAGGGTAAGCAAAAGAGGTATCGGCATCTGACCTCAAATAACAACACCCATAGAATACTTTTCAAGCCAAGAGAGGAACCAGAGTGACACAAGGAAAGAAGGCCAGAGAGGAGGGCAAGACCACCTCGGCCAACACCATTCCCAGTTCATCTTCATCTTTCACTCACACTATATTCACTCCTCCTAGCATGGAGCTCATCCAGAGGGGCTCGACCAGGAGGACCTGTTCCCCTGGATCGTCACTGACTTGACCGTCGGAGTGCCCCCGCCGGAATCCCCGGCCCGGGTCACTGACGTTGCTTCCTTGCAGGTTCCGAGGCTCCGGAGGCATTCCCAGGCGGGCGGACGGGCGACGCCCAACCACGCACAGAGCTACAGGCCACGACGATCTAGGCGGCAACATAAATATTAGAGGGTCGCCTGCTGGAAACTTCGATCTAGGGATTGTCTTTGCAGGTTCCCATAGTGGAGTACCTGGAGGTAGCTCGCTACTTTGCTGGAGAAGACCGAAGGACCCTCATCTACAACCGCATCCCATTGGAGGGTAACTTGGTAGCAATAATTATAAGTCTCTTGGCTTAGGTTGAATCAAGTTGGAGAGAACAACGGTTGTTGGGTAACAATGGAGACAAATACAAAATAAATCCTTAACTAGAGTTGGCTCCAAGGGAGATCACTCTGATGCTTAATTCAAAAACCTAGAGTAGAGGGGGAAGGATTGAGTCTGAAAGAGAAGTGATTGCATACCTAGAGGTTCCTTGTTGACCTTTATTTATAAGTAGAGGTTGAGATGTTATGAAAATGGAGTATCAAGCTATTCATGTCGTATTGGGCATGATATGCCCATTATTTGTCTTTCTCATTTGTAAGGGATTGAGAAGCCAGGAGGATTGAGTGATTATTCCTTTCTTTATTTAATGAGATATGCTCGTTATTTTCTTTCGAATCTGGTAGGGTGCATTGGTTGTCTCTTACCTTTTTGGGCATGATCATTATTTCCTGTTGTACTCGGGATATATTGATCATCTTTTATCCTAGCAGCTCGTGGCACGTTGTCAGTTATTATCAGATATCTCGGGATATCTTTGGCCATAAGAAGATAAGATAACATATCAAGCACAATTCTTCCAAAAAAATGTCAGCATGAGACTGTTATGAAAATACTTTAGATCAACATCAATCGAATAGGTTGAACATATATGTTTTCGATACCGATCGAGATAAAATTTTTTCTAGAACGTGTCTTTGAATAATATGACAAGTTTTTTTTATAAAATTTTGGTGATAATTCTTCTATGAGTACATTTAGAAGACAAATGCCTTGATTAAAGATAAATATTGATGAAGAAACAAAATTTTATATAGCTTTCAAAGAACTTCCAATAAAATCTATTATTTTGTCTATACAAATCTAATAATAGCTATCATGCAATTCGACGGTGGGCATTATCAAATATAAATAAATAAATAAATAAATAAATAAAATATGCGAACGGTGCAAGCTGAAATTTGGTAGCCAATATGTGCATGAGTTAGCCTGTTTATAAATATGACCAAGATAAAGAAAATAAAAAGACAAACTTGAAGCAGGGTCAAAGGGCGCGTTGGGGTTGCGTCTAGTCGGCTGAAATGATGTATTTTATCACGCATCTCATTCGTAGGTCTGCGTCCATCTCCTAACGCTCTTCTGGAGGCTTTTTCTAGGGTTCGGTTAGCTTCCTTCAAGTTTTATGTTTTCTTCCGTAGCTTTCCCTGTCAGGTTTTCCGTTGTTTGCCGGGGGCTAGGTTTCCTCGGTTTTCCTCTGTTTTTCATTGTTTGCCGGAGGTTAGGTTTCCGTTGCTTTCCCTGTTAGGTTCTCCCAGTTTCTGTTTTCCATCGTTTTTTTGCCGTCCCTTCGTCCGGAGGTTAGGGTTCGGCCTCTGAGACGTCCCTCTAGGAACTTGATTCAATAGGGTACAGGTTCGTTAGGGTTTATCCCAGGTTTCGCCTTAGGCGAAAGGGTTTTTCCTCTCAACCTTACCCAAACCCCTAGGAGAGGAGACGACGCGCGCCGTCGATGGAGCTGGCGGCATCAGGGATGTTTCTGCCGGCGCAGACGGTGGGGACGCAGCTTTGCTGCCTCTGCGGCCAGGCGATGGCCCCCAACCGGTCCAACATGTGCGTGGGCTGCCTCCACTCCCGCGTCGACATCACCCAGGGCCTCACCCGCCACGGTGCCGTCGTCCACTGCCCCGACTGCCGCAGCTACCTCGACCCCCCGCGCACCTGGGTCCACGCCGACCCCGAGTCCAAGGAGCTCCTCGCCTTCTGCCTCCGCCGCCTCAAGCGACTCGTCCGCCTCGTCCGCCTCGTCCATGCCGAGTCCGTCTGGACAGAGCCCCACTCCAAGCGCCTCCGCCTCAAGCTCCGCGTTCAGCGCGAGGTCCGCGGCGCCATTGTCGAGCACTCCCACTACGTCGAGCTCACCGTCCACTACCAGCTCTGCCCCTCCTGCTCCCGCGCCCATGCCAACCCGGACCAGTGGTCCGCCGTCGTCCAGCTCCGCCAGCATGTCGCCCACCGCCGCACCTTCTTCTTCCTCGAGCAGCTCATCCTCCGCCACGACGCCGCCGCCCGCGCCCTCCGTATCGCCGAGGCCAACCGTGGCCTCGACTTCTTCTTCGGCAGCCGCTCCCACGCCAACAAGTTCGTCGATTTCATCTCCGGCGCCGTTCCCGTCCAGCGACGCTCCAGTAAGGAGCTCGTCTCCCACGACCCCAAGAGCAACATCTACAACTACAAGGACACCTTCTCCGTCAAGATCTGCCCCATCTGCCGCGAGGACCTCATCTTGCTCCCTCCCAAGGTCGCCTCCAACCTCGGCCTCGGCCGCCTCGTCATCTGCACCAAGATCTCCAACTCCGTCTCCCTTCTCGATCCCTTCAAACTCAAACCCGCCTTTCTCGATGCCACGCAGTACTGGCGGGCCCCCTTCAACGCCCTGGTCACCAGCCGCCAGCTTGTCGAGTACATCGTGCTCGACATCGAGATAGAGTCCTCGGAGGTCACCGGCCAGGGTTCGGGGTACTCCCTGGCCCGGGCACAGGTGGCCCGGATGTCCGATTTCGGAAAGAACGACAACATCTTCTCCGTCTTAACCCATCTCGGCCATCTCTTGAATACCGGTGATCATGCCCTTGGTTACGACCTCTATGGCTATGGGGCCAATATCAATGATCTGGATATTGACCTGCAAGATGCTCTTCTGATAAAGAAGAGTTACGAGGAGAAGCGCCGCGGCAGAAGTGGAAAGCCTCGACCTTGGAAACTCAAGAGCTTGAACATGGACGTGTGCAATGCCTCCAAGGGCAGAGCTGACGAAGAGAAGAGGAATACCGAGTATGAGGAGTTTTTAAGGGACCTGGAAGAGAACCCTGAGCTGAGGTTTGATATCTCGTTGTACCGCAACAAAGATTATCAGCCGTCAGAGATTGCATCAATGGCTGGCGGGGAAGATGTTCCTTCCGTGCCTTTGGAGGAGCTGCTTGCCGATCTCGATCTGAGCGATAAAGAGGAGGAAAATGATGATGCTGATAGCATAATGGAGTGATTTGTCTGACCGCATCCATATCGGTTGGTCCTCACTTCATCGATGAATGTTTGAGTTGAGCCTTCTTTTATATTATATATATGCTTTTTTGGTCCAAAAGTTTTGAAAGTCGCTTGAGAGTAGCTTCTAGTTGCTGAGTCCTAAGCTCAAAACTAGCCTACTTTTTTTCCCCAAAAAAAAAAAAAAATTCCCTCAAGGAGCTTGGTTCTGTTTGGTCATTTGCTATACTTCGTTTTGTTTGGGTTAATAATTGTGCTGGACCTGTGAGACCCGTTCTATTTCTGTTTCGTTGTACAAGGATGTGGTAATTTATTAAATGCACAAACACATTTATGAAGGAAAAAAGGTCTTTTATTGATAAAATTTGCAGTAAATTTTTGTTTGCCTAGTCCTTCATACTTCATAGCTTTAACTTGTGCTCATGCCGTGCCGTTATTTTTGAAATGTGATTACTGCAAAACTTCTTGATGGTGGAATCTTTTAAAATCGAAGTCGTTGACAGGCTACATTCTGAAAATAGAGGCAGCTCTGGGGTGATGGTCTGGGAGTTTTGTTTTATTTTGTGCATGCCAAAGTTTGTATTTATCGGATGTTAATTTGTACACCAAATGAAGTTTGATGTTACTTATTATTTTGTATGCAGGAGATAGCAAACAAATGTCAGTAAAACTAAATTAATTTTGTTATGGAATGCTGGCCAGGCTAGATGTATAGGTGGGCTCTCTAGCCTTGGCAATACATCCATTGGTCCCTCCCTGCACCAACCGCGCACCCCCCCCCCCCCCCCCCGCCCCTCCTCTCTCTCTCTCTGAGTGCACTCCTGAACGCATGCACGGGCTCATGTTTTCTTTTTAACTGATCAGCTTTCTTTGTTATTTTTTTCTGATCCTTTAAAGTAAGGCAGCTCAATTTTTATAGTCAGCAACTTTTCTATATATATATATATATATATATATATATATATATATATATAGAGAGAGAGAGAGAGAGAGAGAGAGAGAGAGAGAGGTGGTCCTAATGGATGTTCTCCTTGCATCTTAATTTGATGGTTCCCATGAACTTTTGGCATGATGTTGCTGATGTAGAATACAGTTGCTGGTAACAGGTGCATGCCATTCTAAAAATTGAGGCAGCTCTGGGGTTTATCAGCATTTGGCGGGTCATGACTATTGTTGTTATAGAGCTTGGAATCAGAGAAGGTGCTGAGTTGTGAGGATCACTACTAGAGTGACCTACAAAATAAAATTCCTAGTTAGAGTTAGTCTCGATAAAAATCCTTCGACATTCAAGTCCATGATCCAGGATATGTGGAAAATAGTAAGCTTGAAAAAGAGTTATTTATCGAGAATTATCAAGATCTTAATTATTTATAAAAAATGTATAACTCCAAAAGTATCAAGCTATGATCTTATCTGTTGCCGATCTTATCGCTGTGGCCTATAGTTCGTGAGCCGGCGCCGGTTCTCGGACTCTCTCGTCTCGAGATCTCCAAGTTTTCGGTCCTGCAAAACAAAGTCAGAGACCCGGACCGGGAATTCCGGCGGGGCACTTCCACGGTCAAGTTAGAGAGCGGCAAGATGGAACAGGCCTTCTAAGACGGGTTCCCGAAGGACTCCCGTTCTTAGAGAAGATGTAGATGAAAGAAGAGTGGGAAGAGAAGGGTCGAAGCCCAGCTTCCTGCACTGGGTTCACCGAGCTCACGCCTGAGGACTTCTTCGGAGGTCTCAGGATCGTTCTCTCGGCGTTCTTCCCTCTTTCCGACTTACCTTTCCATCCGCTTTTATCGTCCCTTTTATACCACCGGGCCGCCTTCAGCCCCCTCCCCCCTGGAGGCTCCCAGAGATCCCTGAATCTTCTCCTCCCCCTTCTCCTTCAAGTCCGGGAGTTAAGTGGCCGACATGCCTCATCCGTCATGTGTCACGAAAGGGGGAAGACAGGCGGGACCTTGAGCCAAGTGCGGGAGCTCTCCTTTCGGGGCGTTGACGGTGGGCATCTGGCCATTTCAGGCTCCTGCCCGCAAGGATTTCATTCATCGATTGCAGGACCCTGTCTAACCGATATAAACGAGGTTTCGCGTATCGCTGCGGGCCGTACTAGCGCCCTGTACGGGATGCGGCGCGCGCCGGTTCTAGTGGCGACCTCGTGGCTTGTGTCTCTGCCTCCTCCAGGCTTTGCAGAGTAGGGTTGACCTCGGCCGAGGTGGACCCAATAGGGGATGCCACCTGGCGAAGGAGCAGGAGGGTCCGGCTCGACCTCGGCCAAGGTGGACCCGTCCTGGGGTGCCATTTGGCGAGGAAGAAGGAGGCTACCAGCTTCGACCGAGATGGACCCCTCCTGGGTGGACACTTGGTGAAGTGGCAGAGAGAGGCTCGACTTCGACCAAGGTGGACCCGTCTTGGGGTGCCACATGGCGAAGGAGTAGGAGGGCCCGGCTCGACCTCGACAGAGGTGGACCCATCTTGGGGTGCCACCTGGCGAGGGAGCGGGGGTTGCCAGCTCCGGTCGAGATGGACCCCTCCTGGGTGGACACCTGGCGAAGTGGCAAAGAGAGGCTCGACTTCGGCTGAGATGGACCCGTCTTGGGGTGCCACCTTGCGAAGGAGCAGGAGGGCCCGGCTTGACCTCGGCAGAGGTGGACCCGTCTTGGGGTGCCACCTGGCGAGGGAGCGGGGGCTGCCAGCTCCGGCCGAGGTGAACCCCTCCTGGATGGACACCTGGCGAAGTGGCAAAGAGAGGCTCGACTTCGACTGAGGTGGACCCGTCTTGGGGTGCCACCTGGCGAAGGAGCAGGAGGGTCTGGCTCGACCTCGGCAGAGGTGGACCCTTCTTGGGGTGCCACCTGGCGAGGGAGCGAGGGCTGCCAACTTCGGCCGAGGTGGACCCCTCTTGGGTGGACACCTGGCGAAGTGGCAGAGAGAGGCTCGACTTTGGCCGAGGTGGACCCGTCTTGGGGTGCCACCTAGCGAAGGAGCAGGAGGGCCCGGCTCGACCTCGGCAGAGGTAGACCCGTCTTGGGGTGCCACCTGGCGAGGGAGCGGGGGCTGCCAGCTTCAGTCGAGGTGGACCCCTCCTGGGTGGACACCTGGCGAAGTGGCAGAGAGAGGCTCAACTTCGACCGAGGTGGACCCGTCTTGGGGTGCCACCTGGCGAAGGAGCATGAGCGCCCGGCTCGACCTCGGCAGAGGTGGACTCGTCTTGGGGTGCCACCTGGCGATGGAGTGGGGGCTGCCAGCTCTGACCGAGGTGGACCCCTCCTAGGTGGACACCTGGCGAAGTGGCAGAGAGAGGCTCGACTTCGACCGAGGTGGACACGTCTTGGGGTGCCACCTGACGAAGGAGATGGAGAGCCCTGCTCGATCTCGGCAGAGGTGGACCCGTCTTGGGGTGCCACCTGGCGAGGGAGCAGGGGGTTGCCAGCTTTAGCCGAGGTAGACCCCTCCTGGGTGGACACCTGGCGAAGTGGCAGAGAGAGGCTCGACCTCGGTCGAGGTGGACCCGTCTTGGGGTGCCACCTGGCGAAGGAGCAGGAGAGCCCGGCTCGACCTCGGTAGAGGTGGACCCGTCTTGGGGTGCTACCTGGCAAGGGAGCGGGGGAGCCCGGCTCGACCTCGGCAGAGATGGACCTGTCTTGGGGTGCCACCTGGCGAGGGAGCGGGGGCTGCCAGCTCTGGTCGAGGTGGACCCCTCCTGGATGGACACCTGGAGAAGTGGCAAAAAGAGGCTCGACTTTGGTCGAGGTGGACCCGTCTTAGGGTGCCACATGGCGAAGGAGCAAGAGAGCCCGACTCGACCTCGGCAGAGGTGGACCCGTCTTGGGGTGCCACCTGGCGAGGGAGCAGGGGGCTGCCAGCTTCGGTCGAGGTGGACCCCTCCTGGGTGGACACCTGGCGAAGTGGCAGAGAGAGGCTCGACCTCAGTCGAGGTGGACCCGTCTTAGGGTGCCACCTGGCGAAGGAGCAGGAGAGCCCGGCTCGACCTCGGTAGAGGTGGACCCGTCTTGGGGTGCCACCTGGCGAGGGAGCCGGGGAGCCCGACTCGACCTCGGCAGAGATGGACCCGTCTTGGGGTGCCACCTGGCGAGGGAGCGGGGGCTGCCAGCTTTGGCCGAGGTGGACCCCTCCTGAGTGGACACCTGGCGAAGTGGCAAGAAAGGCTCGACTTCGGTCGAGGTGGACCCGTCTTGGGGTGCCACCTGGCGAAGGAGCAGGAGAGCCCGGCTCGACCTCGGCAGAGATGGACCCATCTTGAGGTGCCACCTGGCGAGGGAGCGGGGGAGCCCGGCTCGACCTTGGCAGAGATGGACCCGTCTTAGGGTGCCACCTGGCAAGGGAGCGGGGGAGCCCGGCTCGACCTTGGCAGAGATGGACCCGTCTTGGGGTGCCACCTGGCGAGGGAGCGGGGGCTGCCATCTTCGACCGAGGTGGATCCCTCCTGGGTGGACACCTGGCGAAGTGGCAGAGAGTGGCTCGACTTCGGTCGAGGTGGACCCGTCTTGAGGTGCCAACTGGCGAAGTAGCAGGAGAGCTCGGATCGACCTCGTCAGGGGTGGACCCGTCTTGGGATGCCACTTGGCGAGGGAGCAGGGGACTGCTAGCTTCGGCCGAGGTGGACCCCTCCTGGGTGGACACATGGCGAAGTGGCAGAGAGAGGCTTGACTTCGGCTGAAGTGGACCCATCTTGGGGTGCTACCTGGCGAAGGATCAGGAATTTTGAAAGGAAAATTCTACGTGGCACTGGCGGCATCCAGCTAGATCTGACACACGTTCCATGTCAGCGATGTAACCATATCAGTTGTCCCACATCCCCAGGTCCCATCAAAGCATCGTGGCTTGGGACGTGGGAAGTTAATACGGAGATGATGTGAAAATGATGAAAATCCCGTGACATAATTGCCATGATCGCTGACGCCGCTTTTGCTGCGCCCGAGACCCTGTGGGAGGCTGCCATGTGCGCGCATCTGACGGGCTATTAATATGCCATTTCGAAAACGAGGCAGTTTCCATCGGACCGAAGCGTCGATGTCGGGCGTGCCTCCACGTGGCGGTCATCCGATGGCCCGGGATGAAAAGAGGCGTACGGCTGCTATTAATTGAGTTTGAAAAGAAGGGGGACTTTCCGGAAACGAGGTCTCTTGGCTTTCTCACACCTCGCCGATAGTTGCAGCGGTCTCCCTTCATCTTCCAAGGGTTGCCATTCCTTCGGTACAAAGCATCTCGGTAAGTGCCTATGACCTTTTTCCTTCTTCTTCCGTCTCCCAATCCTTGTTCTAGTTTTTCTTGCTTCCTCTTCCTTGATGGTGCGTTGTCGTCATGTTTCTTCAAACCCGGGCGAGGCCGATCCTTCCCAGTCGAGGACTCCATCGTCTTCCTCCTCAGAGGGGGAAGAGATTCCGGTCGAGGTCTAGAGGCAACTTCAGCCGGGGACTTTTACCATAGGTGTCCCTAGGGGTCCTTGGTCTCCTCCTGTAGTTTCTGCTCATCCCATTTCTTCCCTTCCTCCTCCAGTGGTGGAAGTATCTTCTTCTGGTCCCTCCGGTTATGCCTTGACGATGATCGAAGACGATCTTTCCTGGATCCGGAATACCTATGGGGTTCCGGATTCAATCTGTCTTTCCCTCCCAGGACCCAGGGACCGAGTGACCTCGAGTGGCCCTGGGAGGGTCACCTTCTACGAAGACTTCCTTGTTGGGGGTCTTCATTTCTCCCTTCATCCCTTTTTTCTTTCCTTCCTCGATCACTATCGTCTTGTCCCGGCCTAGTTGGCTCCCAATGCCATCCTGGTCATCTTCGCTTTCATTGTCTTCTGTCACTTTCATGGGTTCCTTGCCCGTTTCTCCCTCTTCAGGGCCCTCTTCATCCTGAAGCGCTACTCTGCCGATGATGGCTGGTGGTATATTTCACCCCGGCCTAGGTGCCTCAGGTTCGACCTCCCTTCATCGATTAAGGATTGGAAGAGTCGATTCTTCTTTGCCTCGGTCGAGGACGTCGACTGGACTTGGAGCGAGCCGGACCGGTCCCCGAACCGGAACTCCTAGGTTGAGCCGGCGGACCAAGAAGTCTACACTCAGATGCTGGGTGACGTGGTCCCGGCTCTCGATGTTCTGCTTTCAGAGCAGAATTTATTCGAGGCAGGGATCAGTCCTATCCGGGAGTTGGGTGAGACCCTGGATCTCCTTTTTTTTGCCTTCACTTTTTGCTCTGCACTTCTTTTCTTTTAAATTGGCCTAACTGTCTTTCTCCTTCATGTATAAAGTTCTCCGTCAAAAGTCTGATGGAGGGTGCCTGGAAGAGGGACAATGCTGAGGGGACCCAAGAGGTCCCAGCGAAGAGGGCTCGCACTGAGACGAGTCGGGGACCCGCTCCCACTCCTGCTGCTACCGGACCCGGGGCAACGGGTTCTGTTCCCAGGCCGCCCCAGTCTCGTGCGCTCAATGTCCCCGTCATCGAGCTCGACAGGGCCGGGGAAGAGAGGAGGTCGGAACCCCCTCGGGCGACGGCTGCTCCAATTGCCACGCTGGTCACCTCCATGGTGGCCACTAGGGCGACGGCGGCCCCACCGACGGTCGCATCGCCACGGTCGCATCGCCCGGCGAAGGGGTGGCCACCCAGCCTACTGCCGATGCCCACATTCCACCTCCAAGCCTCATCGCCAGCTCCTCCGTCATCTACGATCAAGGGCTCGCGGAAAGGGTGATGGAATTCGCGAGCACCTCCCGGGATCACCGTTTGAGGGGCAGCCGGGACTACGCTGACGCGCTGCTGGGGATCCTCCCTCTACTCTTCACGGTAAGTCCCGAGCTCTCCTCTTTTAAAGTTTCAGTTGGATCTTACTGACATATCATCCCTTCTTTGGCGCAGATCGGGACCGATGTCCTATTGCTGAGGAATTTCCTCTCGGGCTACGCCAAGAAGGATGCCGAGAAGGAGAAGAGGCTCGACAAACTTGCAGCTGATGTGAAAGACCTCATGGAGAAGGGGGTCGAGCTGCGCGGGAATAACGAGGCCCTACGAGCGGACTTGGGTCGCGCCGAGGGGCACGTGAGAGAGCTCGAGACCTCTCTGTCTGAGGATAGAATCTCGAACCAGCATCGTGCCGAGGATGACGCGATGGAGATGGCACGTCTCAGGGCCCAATCCCGATCATTGGAGCGCCGGGTCAAGGAGGTCCTCAAGGAGCTGAGCGCAGCCAAGGAGCAGACCTCCTACATCAACGGGCTACTGGAGGCGTCTAGGAAGGAGGCACAAGAGGCCGTGCCGAAGTTCCGGGCCTCCGAAGAATTCAGGGTGGAGGTGCACGAGGCGGTTGTTGACTCCTTCCTGAAGGGCTTCCAGGTGTGCCGGGAGAAAGTAGGCTCCTTCTTCCCCGAGCTCAACCTCAGCGGAGTCATTCTGGACGACCGGAGGGAGGAGCCCACTGAAGGAGCTTCGACTGCGGTGGTTGCTGAGGTGGCGACTCCCGAGCAGCCTCCAGACGACGCCGCCAACGGAGAGGGTGCCCCCTAGCTGGAGGAGGACGCGGCTGCAGCGAAGTAGCCCCTGCGGCCCCATTTCTTTTTCTTTGTTAGTATGTGTTCCTTTTCTTTCTTTGGGGTCTCCCGGCCTATCGGGCCCCCCTTTTTATAAGGAACTTTTTTTTGAAATGAAAATTCCTTTCCGTTAACTTGTTCCTTCTCTCTCTTTTTCTTTCTCTTTCTTCTTTTTCTTTTTTTTTTTTTGCATCTCGCGGACCGAACCCCGGCGCTAGCCACTAGGACTAAGTCCCGTGGTGCATTACGAGCTGAACTCCGGGATTGCATGGGCGAACTGGGTTATGCTCCACCTTCCAGATCGAGGTCCGGGACTTCGCTTTGGAACCAGGTTCCTTGCGAACTTCCGGACTGAACCCCGGGGCTGCAGGCCGGAACTGAGCCTTGTGCGACCTACCGAGCTATTCTCCAGAATTTTGTAGGACCGGGACCTAAGTCTCTAGGACCTCTTCCAGACTGAACTCCGGGGCCGCATGTCGGGATTTAATTCCGTGCGACACTCCGGACTGAACTCCGGAATTTTTGTGAGAGGAGACTTCGTGCCTTCGCGGATCTTTTGCCATGCCCATGCTCGTCGAACCTAGAGCTGGATGGCTTTTGTCCTACGAGACGAGAATGGGCATTTGGTGAAAAAGATTTTATTATTGAAGTTCGAGGGGCCTTACATTATTGATAGTACATCCTCAGGTTTGAGGCATTCCAGGTCCGAGGGAACCGGGATCCGCCTAGCTCCTCCAGGTAGTACGCCTCGTGGGGAAGTGCCTTCGCCACCCTATAAGGGCCTTCCCAATTTGGGGAGAGCTTTTCGCACTCCCGTGGCTGGGAAGCTTCAGCATGGCGGAGCACTAAGTCTCCCTGGCGGAAGGACTTCGGTCGCACCCTGGAGTTGTAGTATCTGGCTACTCGTTGCCGGTAAGCCGCCATCCGAACTCGGGCCCTATCCTTCGTTTCTTCAAGGAGGTCCAGGTTCAGTAGTAGCCAGGCCAGATTTTCTGCCTCGTCATACTGCTCCACGCGCAGGGTCGGTAGGCTGAGCTCAATTGGGATAACCGCTTCCACCCCGAAGACGAGATTGAATGGGGTCTCGTCCGTAGCAGTCCTTGGGATAGTGTGGTATGTCCAAAGGATGCTCGAGAGCTCTTCTGCCCACCTCCCCTTGGCCTGGTCTAGTCTTGTCCGGAGGCCTTGCAAGATGGCCCTGTTCGTTACCTTGGCTTCTCCATTTGTCTGAGGATGCGCCACCGAGGTGAAACGGTGATGGATTCCGAGGTCATCGCAAAACTCCTCGAATTCCCGACAATCAAACTGGCGTCCGTTGTCGGTGATGATGGTATGGGGTAAGCCGAAGCGGCAGATGATCGACTTCCAAAGGAACTTGGTGACATTTGCCTCCGTGATCCAGGCCAAGGGCTCGGCCTCGACCCACTTCGTGAAGTAGTCGATAGCCACGATCAGGAACCTTCGTTGCCCGGACGCCGGAGGAAAAGGTCCTAGGAGATCAATGCCCCACTGGGCAAACGGCCATGGGGTGGAGAGCTGGGAGAGTGGAGCGGCGGGCTGACGTTGCAGCACAGCATGCCATTGACGTCGGTCGCACCTTTTTATAAAGTCAGCTGCATCTTCTCTCATGGTCTCCCAAAAATAACCTTGATGGAGGGCCTTATACGCTAGCGTCCTGCCCCCCACATGGTTTCCGCAAATGCCCTCGTGGATCTCCTGGAGCGCGAGTGCGGCTTCGACGGGTCTCAGAAACTTGAGGAGCGGGTAGGAGTAGGACCTCCGGTATAGTAGCCCGTCCATCAACACGAACCGTACGGCCTTCCTCTTAATGAGGCCAGTCGCCACACGATCCTCGGGCAAGGTGCCGTTGGCAATATACTCGATGTACTTATCCATCTAGCTGGGTTCTGAGTTGATTTGCTGGACCTCCATGGGTGTCTCGTAGCTCGGGGCTTTGAGATGCTCGATGTAAGCGCGACCCAGTGATGAGTCTGGCAGGGTTGCAAGGCGGGAGAGGGCGTCTGCGCGAGCGTTTTCCCCGCAAGGTATATGGGAGACACTGAAGCGCCTAAAACTTGCCGCGCTCGTCCGAACGAGCTCCAAGTACCTCACCATCTGGGGGTCCCGCACCTCGTACTCCCTCGAGACCTGCCCGGCCACTAGCTGCGAGTTAGTGAAGACCTTGAGGCAGGCCATGCCCAGCTCGCGGGACACTCTTAGCCCCGCGAGGAGCGCTTCGTACTCCGCCTGGTTATTGGTGGCGGCGAACTGGAAGTAGAGCGCACACTCGATGACGACTTCTTCGTCGTTGGCAAGGATGAGTCCGGCTCCGCTCCCATCGGAGTTCGAGGCTCCGTCTACGTGAAGGATCCAGACGTCCTCCTCTGGTCCTGGCTCCGGCTGCCAGTCTCTGGGGCTCTCCTCTGGCCCCTCGTCCAGGCCTGCACACTCAACCAAGAAATCAGCGAGTACTTGTGCCTTCATGGCCGACCTCAGCCTGTAGGTGATATCGAACTCGCTGAGCTTGAGCGCCCATTTTGCCAAGCGACCTGACGTGTCCGACCAGCTGAGCATCGCTTTCAGTGGCTAATCCGTCAGGACCGCAATGGGGTGCGCTTGAAAATAAGGCCTGAGACGCTGAGTGGACATGATTAGCACAAAAATCAATTTCTCATATCGAGAATACTTGAGCTCCACATCGTGAAGGAGTTTGCTCGTGTAGTACACCAGCCTCTGCGTTCCTTTGTCATCCGTCCAAACCAGGACCGAACTGACGGCTTCTGGTGTGACCGCCAGGTACAGGAGGAGCTCCTCTCCTTCCTCCGACCGGGAAAGCAATGGCGGCGACGCCAATGTCCTCTTTAGCTCTTCAAATGCCTCCTAGCATTCCTTCGTCCAGGCGAAGTCGTTCATCTTCCTCAGCGCCTTGAAGAAGGGCTGGCAGCGGTCAACGGACCTTGAGATAAATCGACTCAGGGCGGCTATCCAGTCAGTGAGTCGCTGCACTTGCTTCTTGGAGGTGGGCTGCTCCATGTCCAGGATCGCCTGGACCTTCTCCGGGTTGGCCTCTATCCCCCTTTGGGTTACCATGAAGCCCAGGAACTTCCCCGCAGATACGCCGAAAGCGCATTTCGCAGGGTTCAACTTCATTTGGTGAAGACGGAGGTTGCTAAACTGGAGAGACAGGGATCGACTTCGGCCCAGAGGGCTCGACCTCGAAGGGGCTCCACTTGGCGGAGGAGTGCTAGGCTCGACTCCATACCAAGGGACTCGACCTCGAAGGGCTCGATCTAGCGGAGGAGGGCAGGGCTCGACTCTGGTCCAGAGGGCTCAACCTTGAAGGGGCTCCATTTGGCGGAGGAGTGCTGGGCTCGACTCCATACCAAGGGGCTCGACCTCGAAGGGCTCGATCTGGCAGAGGGTAGGGCTCGACTCCGACCCAGAGGGCTCGACCTCGAAGGGGCTCCGCTTGGTGGAGTGCTGGGCTCGACTCCGAACCAAGGGGCTCGACCTCGAAGGGCTCGATCTGGTACAGGAGGGCAGGTTACGATTCCAGCCCAGAGGGCTCGACCTCGAAGGGGCTCCTCTTGGCGGAGGAGTGCTGGGCTCGACTCCGTACCAAGGGGCTCGATCTGGGGGAGGTCGCTCAGCTCCAGCCTAAGCATCCCGATCTCGCGGGAGTCGACTTGGCGGAGGATGGAGCTCGGCTTCGACAGGCCACCCCGACATTATGAGGGAGCTCGGCCCGGTAAAGGAGTCCGAGAAGGAGTATCCGTCGTGGCAACCTTCTCCGACGTGGCATCTGACAGGCGTTCCACGTCAGCGATCCTACCACATCAAGTACTAATGTTCTTAAACCCTTTTCTTTAAGCCATGCATATTCATAAGGCAACCTATCATCATTGGCAAGTTTTGGAAATATCCAGAATACATTATCAAAGATATGATAGATATGGAAATAGAGACATGACACTAAATATGAATATGAGAATGTATTTAACAACTATGGAGTTGAATGATGACTCCAAAAATTGAACATAGCTGCCAATGTAATATATATCCAGCTCTAAATGTAATAGGAGAAAAAAAATAAAATTATTGGAAAGATATAAAATCATTATTATGGTAAATTAAAGGTAAGTAATAGTGCTAAGTAGAAGAGTAAAGGGGGATTACAAATATGTAGTATAATTTTCGATACATCCAAAATAGGCTTCCGGAAGGCGGATTACTATCTTATAGTGTCAACCAAGCAAAGGGCCGACCGTCTGTAATTACTTATGGAGGAACACGGAGATATCAAATGCATGAATTATAATTAATCACTCAAAAG
The DNA here is from genome assembly GCA_021397845.1 of Areca catechu. Classification (NCBI taxonomy): domain Eukaryota; kingdom Viridiplantae; phylum Streptophyta; class Magnoliopsida; order Arecales; family Arecaceae; genus Areca; species Areca catechu. Next base: position 14,760,300 of record CM038049.1, on the reverse strand, counting down.
ATTCAAATTGGACATGGAAAAAAATTTCTGCAGCACATCTAAATGACAAATCTTACAAATGAAAAGAAAAAAGTATATAAACTGCATATTGAGATGTATATATATATAGGAACACTTAAAGCAGAGGCCTAAATAGAGGAACAATCAAATATGAAACCTGGATTAAAGGATTGCTTTTTCCTGTACAGATAATAAAAGAGATTCATCGAACAATAGACCAAAAGCAAATAAAGAGGAACATCACCAACTAATATGAGAACCCCGAGCCACCGATCATGAGATCCATATATAAAAGGCAAGACAAAGAGGAGAAACACTCCTCCAGCACCTGGAATCGAATTTTATTTCATAAAACCCAGGAAAAAATCTCAAAAAATAAGGAGCCATTAAAGCCACAATTATGTAAAAAAAATAGGAGAGAAAAATGAAAAAATAAAGAAATAAAACTCTATTGAAACCATATTGCAATTCAAATCGAAATCCAAAAGAAATTATTAGCAGCTTTTGGATAGGAAAAATAAGTATTTCAGATCCATCGAAAAGATTTGACCTCAAGCAGATCGACAAGCCTGTTTTGATCCTCAAGCAAATCGAGGAGACATCGATGAAAATGATGAAACGGACGAAGAAACCCTATCATCGGGGAAGACGACACGCAAAGCATCAGAAACCACAAATATGTTCCAAAAAAGAGAGAACGATGAAAAATTAAAGAAATAAAACTCTATTGCAACCATATTGCAACTAAAAGTGAAATCCGAGAGCAAAATTATTAGCTGCCTTTGTACAACAAAAATAAGTATTTCAGATCCACCATAAAGATCTCACCTCTGCTTTCCTGGGAAAGACAAGCCTTTTTTTATCCTCAAACTGATCGAGCAGGCATCGATGAAGATCAACAACCGGATGAAGAAACCCTATCGTCGGGGAAGACGACATGCGAAGTGTCAGGAATAATCAAGGATGAAGCATCGGAAGGGATAACGAGCCCTTGATATTTTATTTAAATTCCATCGAATGCCCCTGGAATACCAAAACTGGGAATAGGCAATTCCATGGTAAATCATGAAATTGCTATTCTAGAATCCAATAGGGTTGATCGGAATAGCAATACCTAGGTGGCCCACCACAAAATTTTGCTCTATTTGAGGGAATATGAAGGAATAAACCCCTGATCCATCCGGGAACAGGGCAATCAAACACTACCAAAGTATCTAGAAATGGATTTCTATACCATACAACCAAATAGCTAAAACTATAAAAATTAATAAGGGTCAGTTATTATTACCATTTACTATTTTTTTTTGGTAACATGACTACGAGGAGAACTCACTATAGGTGGATGAAAGAGGTACCTTTGACATCCACATTGATAAAGAAAGCCAATATAGATATAAATCCTTCCACCCAAGCTTTTCTAGCTCATTCAATGTTTGCAAAATTAGCCAAACAATGAATTACGTAATTAGCTTTCCCAAGAAATTAACAAAACTTCAACATACTGCTCCCGGTATAAGAAATTAGTAATTCCATTAGGCTAACCCTCAGGCCACGACCTATTTAAAGGTGCGCCGGAAATTATGTGGATCACCCAATTCGGAATGCAGACAGGTATTGGAAAGCTAATTTGAGGGATGGGAATCATGGCAACTTTATATTTTTTAAAAATATATTTCTTTGTTTCCGTCTGTTGATTACTTGATTTCTTGTTGGAAAGGATCTGGCAATTGGCTCTCTCTTTCTCCTTTGGTTTCTAAACTTGAAATTATGATGCACGCTTGCAAGATAAGTGGGTTTTACTATTGGGTTTTAGGTATCAAGGAAATTGTTGATACTTTGAGTTGTGTTGCATCTCTATCTTTGATCAAATGACTTGTATATGTATCATGAGGATACATCATTGACCAGAGTGCTTTGTGCTTGTCCCCTGATCTGATCAGCAACACAAGGAGGTCTGCATTGTGCTCCAGGGTCCTTGGCGCCCATCTGCATTCGAAAAAGCATCGCTTCATAGAGAAATCGCACACGTTGTTTCGTGTACCAACCAAATGAAAAAGTTTATTATAGGTTTCACAAGAGAGGGGAAAAAAAAGGCATGCCAAATTGCCACAGAAAACTGACATCGCAGGGATCGGATAAGTCATCGAAAAGAATGATTTGGAAATCCAAAGCTCTATTTTCACTCACCGTGGAGAAAGGCAGAGACAGATGCTTGACACTTCGCAGCTACTTCTTTCATGCAACGAGCCTGAACTAAGACATGCCCAATGGCTGGCCACGGACTACCGATAGCCTAAATGAATGAACCAAATCGGAAGATTAATGTTTTGCAGATGGAATTAATGCCTCTCAGCACGCAGCCAGGTCTTGGGCAGCTCAGCAAACAAATTCATGCTCGACGATTTATTATGGTCTTTAACTTCTATCTTCTTCTATCCATTGTATCCGTTCTTTGATTCAAAAAAAACGAAGAAGAAGAAGCTCATGCTCGATCCTGGTGACCTCCTTCGAGTTGATCAAGCTGCGAGCCCGGCACATGGGGATGGCATGTTGAGTCCTGCCAGTCGCCAGCCTCCAAGTTTGGCACACGACTTGATGTTGGGCGTGCTTCATCTTGCCACTTGTTGCTGCCTGCCAGAACGCGCTTCGGTAGAGTTGTGATGGTACCGGGGTTCCCTCTGGTTCCATGTGGAGAGTTCGTGCGCTGCTTCATGCGGTTCACCGGGTGACCCTGATGTAGTTATTCTCGCAAGTCTCCGTCCCGTCAGGTAATTATGTTCGGCTTAAAATACTCAGATTTTTATAATTTTTTTTTTATGAGTACGTTAACCTAATATCACTAAGATACCGATCAGCAGAACGAAAATAAAGATAAAAATTTTCTTCTCTCATCCAATGATCATGGATTCAAAAAAAAATTTTGAATTTACCGCTTCAGGAAGTCCAAATTATAGTTTGGGGACCCAAAGTCATAGTTTGGGGGCCAAGTCGAGGCATAACACTGCTGCTGTGAGTTAAATGGTAGGGGCTGGTTGTCACCAGGCTGTGAGCTATACGCCACTGGGTGCCGTCCCTGATCATCAAGCCGTGAGCTCGAACGCTACCAGTTGTCGCCGCTGATCACCAGACTTTGAGCTCCATGGTGGGAGACAGGGATCACGAGGCAGTGAGACGACACGGGATGCTGCCGATCCCCGGGCTGTGAGTTGGATGCCACCGATCACAAGGCTATAAGCTGGACGCCACCGGGTGCCGTCGATCACCAGGCTATGAACTATACTCCACCGGGCGCCGCCGATCACCAGACTATGAACTGGACGTCACCGGGTACCACCGATCACTAGTAGTTTGATCACTGGACGTACGCCACCGGGTGCCGTCGATCACCATGCTGTGAACCATATGCCACAGGGTGCCGCCGATCACCAAACTACGAGCTGGACGTCACCGGGTGCCACCGATCACCGGTAGTCTGATCACTAGATGCCACCGGGTGCCGCCGATCGGTGGTAATCTGATCACTGGCCTCCACCGGGTGCCGCCGATCACCACTAGTCCGTGAGCTCGATCTCTGCTTCTGCATTCGCCGTGAGGCGTCTGCAGGCAACAAGTCCTCTGGGAAAGGCACGGGCAACCATCCGAAAGGGTGATCTTAGTTGCCACTTACCAGGCCATCCGGTGGGTCTAAAAATCGAATCCCAGGATTTGCCCGAGTTTTGCTGCTCGGTGGGCGGTGAACCTCCCGCAGCAGCTGGGTCCAAGTCCTGCTGCTGCTCGCCAGACGGCCGTGAACTTGGCCCAGATACTGAGTGCACCGAGTGATGCTGCAAACCAGGCGATGAGCCCGGCAGCTCATCGGTCTTGGATGCCGAGTGCGAACATTCTCCAGATTTTGAGCTGGGACCAGGCATCAAGCACTCCGCATGCTGCTGCTCTCCAGACAATGAGCCCGATAGGGATGAACTGGGCGTCGAGTGCCGAGGCTCACCACGCAGTGCGCTTGGCCCAAATGACGACTGTCCAGACTGCTGCTGCATGCCCGGCCGGATGGAACGATCAGATCAGTTTGGACATCTTCCATATCTCTGGAGAAGAATTCAATTTCCCATCATGTTCTCTTGAAACTCGATCGTCTTTCCATCTATATTTGTTGGCAATGTTGCAGAAGGTAAACGATCATAAATGGTCCGCAATCATATTTTTCTATGAAAAATTATTCAATAACATGAGAGAGAGATCAACGCAGAACAAGAAAAATGCATGATTTGAATGGTTGTGAAGCAAGAAGTATATTTCGATAATTTGATCAAACCTCTGAGAGGTGTTGAAGGCTTGAAGCAGCTTTTGGAAGGTTACTCTTATTTATGGTTGCTGATTTCAATAATTTAATTCCTTCATGGCCAATTGATTGAAACAAACGTTTGAAAATTCATAGACCTCCAAGTGCTTAGGAAAATAAAGGAGGTTTGGCAAATTGATAACACACATATAGTTCGGTGGATGCATGTATTGACAGGGTTACAGATGGAGTACGTAAAGAAACAGCATTTTTTTGCCATATTCTTTAGCAATCTCTACTAACATTTTATCTAACAAAAATGCTTTAGCAACTCAAATATGTAACTCAAAAAAATCACTCGGCTGTTGTATTGTAATCTCATTAATTGGTCCCTTTTAATAAAAACTCTTTATTAAGATGACACTGGTTGTAGCAGATGGAGGTATGACATGAAATATATTAAAAGCATAAAGCTTTCTAAGCGAATCTGCTTACCGGAGAATGGGTCGAGTCCAAAAGTCAAGTATGCTGGGTACTGCTGTTGACCAGCTTGCAAGTCTGGTTGTGACACCAAGGATTGTAAGTGCTGCTGCTCCCCAGGCTATGATCCTGGTCGGAATGCAGGATTACGGTTACAGCGCATAACGAAACAGCATCCATGCATTGCCACATGCTTTAGCAATCTATGCTTATATTTTATTTAACAAAAATGCTTTAACAGGGGAGCACGTTCGGCTCTCCGGAATCTTGGAGATGGGCCATGATGTGAAGGGGAGCACGTTGAAGAACCGCTCCTGACAACAGTTAAGTGTAATATGCCTTAGCATATGACTCGGCTCAACTGATAAGTCAACAGATAGATCAACAGACAGGGCCTCGGTGCCTAGCCGTTGAACTACGAAGATACCTAAGAGACAGGCTATGGTCGATGGAAAGAAAGGTCAGCGGGTGGGTCCATGGATGAAGCATTTATCTTCGAGGTCGCGCTCCAAAGTTATATTCAAGGCATTCAAAGAGTATAAGCCGAAATGAGTTAAACAGGAATAATTGTGAATACATGCCTCGGATCTCGAAATATATGTTTGCGGTGAGTCATCGTTTAATGTAAACTATGATGAAAAAAATGAAGAATATGTATAGATTATACTGATATTAATAAGGCATGTCCTAAAGACAGTTTTTCTTTATCTAAAATCGATCAACTTGTCGATGCTACGACAGGACATAAATTCTTGAGTTTTATTGATGCTTTTTCTAGGTATAATTAGATACGAATGAGTCCAGAAGATGAGAAAAAGATATCCTTTGTTACAGACCGAGAAATATATTGCTACAAAGTAATGCCTTTTGGTCTTAAAAATACTGGAGCTACATATCAGAGGTTAATGAATAAGATCTTTGAAGATCAGATTGGTAAGACCATGAAAGTATATATAGATGACATGATCGTCAAAAGTAATCATTTCGATGATCACATTAAAGATCTACGAAGGGCCTGTGATATTCTACGGAATAATTAAATGAAGTTAAATCCGACTAAGTATGTTTTTGGTATAACTTCTGAAAAATTTTTGGACTTTGTGGTTACAAAACGAGGAATTGAAGCTAATCCAGTAAAGATTCGAGCCATATTAGACATGAGACATCATGTAAATAAGAAGGAGATTCAACAGTTGGCTGGACGGATCGCTTCATTGAGCCGATTTATTTCTCATTCAGCCGAAAGATGCTTGCCTTTCTTTAAAGCCTTATGACAGTCTAAGGAGTTTAACTGGTCTGATGATTGTCGGCTAGCATTTAAAGAACTTAAGAAGTATTTAATGAATCCAATCCTATTATCTAAACCAGAAGAAGGTGAAAATCTATATCTCTATTTGGCTGCATCTGATGAAGTCGTTAGTTCAGTGTTGGTAAGAAAAGCATCCGATGGGTCACACAAACCCATTTATTACATCAGCAAAGTCCTTCACGATGCTGAAACAAGATATCCAAGACTTCAAAAAATTGTTTATACATTGGTAATATCAGCAAAGCACCTCAGGCCATATTTTTAATCTCATCCCATCATTGTATTGACCGATCAACCTTTAAGAATTATTTTGCAGTGTCCTAATACTTCTGGTCGGATGGCAAAGTGGACAATAAAACTAAGTGAATATAATATTACCTATTAACCTCGCTCTGCAATGAAGGCTCAAGTGTTGGCTAATTTCATAACCAAATGTACTTGGAATAACAATGAAGATGAAACTCAGATGTCCGATAAAGTAGAAAAGACTGATTTACCTTGGGTTCTACATGTGGATGGAGCTTCAAATTCTTCTAGTTGTGGGGCTGGATTGATTTTATCTAGTCCAAATGGAAATATCATGGAATATGCTCTCCGATTCTCATTTAGAACTTCTAATAATCGAGCTAAATATGAAGCTCTTCTGGCTGGATTAAGAATTGTAAAAGAACTAAATGTTCAGAGATTAAAAGTACTCTCTGATTCTCAGTTAGTCGTTAATCAGATAAAAGGAGACTTTGAAGTTCGTGACACAACTTTAGCTCTATATTTGGGGAAAGTTCAAGAACTTGGGACTTTGTTTGATTCTTAGAACATTAGTCATGTCCCTAGAGCTGAGAATTCTTGAGCTGATTCAACTACGAAGGATTGCTTCTCGGCATGTCATTTTAGATGGACTATTATATAAAAAATCATTCTTCCAGTTATTATTGAAATGTTTATCTCTTTTGGATGCTGAATATGCTCTCAAAGAAGTTCATGAAGGCATATGTGATGACCATCTGGGAGGCAGATCACTAGCTTATAAGATCATAAAACAAGGATATTATTGGTCGACTATACAAAAGGATGCAACGAATTTTGTAAGAAAGTGTGATCCCTGTCAAAGGTATGCAAATATACAAAGATGTTCCGCCAGTCAGCTAACACAATTAACTGTACCATGGACATTTGCTCAGTGGGGGATGGATATTCTTGGTCCATTTCTCCCAGCTTCTGAACAACGAAAATTCTTAATTGTTGCCATTGATTATTTCACCAAATGGGTGGAAGCTGAACTTTTGGCCCAAATCATAGAAAGTAAGGTCGAGGCTTTCCATTATATATAGATTTGAGATTCCTCATGACATCATTACTGATAACGGAAGGCAATTTGATAATCAAAAATTTAGTAACTTCTGCATCCAATTCAACATCCTTCATAAATTAACTTTCGTTGGACATCCACAAGCTAATGGAGAGGCAGAGGTGACCAATCGGACTATCCTTCATGGATTGAAAACCCGAATGAATGAATTTAAAGGATCATGGGCCAATGAACTTAATTCTGTTCTCTGGGCTTATCGTTCCACTCCACGATCAACAACGGAAAAATCTCCATTTAACCTTGCTTATGAAAGTGAAGCCATGTTACCCACAGAAATTGTTCTTCATTCTAGAAAAATAGATTACCTTGAGGAACCGAGTAATGCTAATCAAAGAAGACTTAACCTGGATCTACTTGAGAGCTCTAGATTGCAAGCACAATTGAGTATGGCAGTATATCGACAAAGGGTGGCTCGATATTATAACTCAAGAGTTAAGGCTTGAACATTTTGGTCTGGAGATCTTGTCTTGCACCGAACAACGATATCCCGACCAACTGATCAAGGCAAACTTGTCCCGAATTAGGAAGGTCCTTATCGCGTCACTGAAGTGGTGCGACCTGGAACCTATCGACTTGAAAGGCTTGATGGCTATCCGATGGCTAGAGCATGGAATATAGAGAATCTTCGTAAATACCATCAAAAAAAGGATCATCTCTCTTCCATTATTTTTATATAAAAGAAAAGTATTAAGTTGATATATTCTTAAAACATCGGCCAGATACGCTGACCACATTCCGACAAACTAAGTAGGTATGATCCACCATCTTATCGACATTTTATAATCAGAATAACTGATTAATTGAAAGGTTGGCCTGATACGCTTACCACAATCCGACAAACTGAGTTGGTCTAACCCACTAACTCATCGGTACATTAATATCGAAATAATCGATCAATAAGAAGGTTGACCTGATACGTCAATCATAATTTAGGTAATAAGAGTTGGTCTGATATGCCATTCTATCAGCATTATTATCTTAAAATATCAAAGACATTAGAAAGATGGTCCAATATATTAAACTGATTGTTACAGTTGGCTTGATATGCTGACTATGAAGCATCAGAAAAAAAAAAAGAAATTGATAGTCAACTAAAAGGAAACATTGATTCATCGAAAATTTATAATTACAGGTGTTATTCAACTTTTTCTTGATTAATTTGAGCACATGTAGTTTTCTATTGTATGGGTGTTTCTTTAGTTGGGGAAACTATCAGATCTTGGATTGGCTTTTTAACTTCGACTTCTTCCATAATTTCATCTATGGAAATGGAGGAAATGCCGAAGTCAGGATATAACTTTTTGACATGTTCAATGCATTCTTCAAAGCCGATCTTATAACCCTCTACCCCTGCTTCGTTATTTCATTATTGAAAGCTTCAGAATTTTTGAATTCATCAATTGCATGAAGACTATGTTGAATCACCGAAGCAGCCGCTCGTTCGGTTTGTTCCAATTTTTGTTTAAGAGAAGTTATTTTCTCTTCCATTCTAGATTTCTGACTTATTGCCTTTTCATGAGCCCGAGTTTTTTCTTCTATGGTTGCATCTAGTATGTTCCTCCTTTTCTATGCATCAGCTAAAAGCTTCATGGCTTGGTTTTCAATCGTTCTTAATTATCTTTTTAACGATAATTTTTTTTCGGTTGCTCGAACTAGTTTCAACTCTAAGGCTGATCGACAAGCATCTACTTTACCTTTTTCTTCTTTGATTGATATCAACTAATTTTGGAGATATCTCTGAGATTTGGATGATTGAAGCCATTCTTCTTTGATCACGGAAATATCATTGATAAACTAAAAGAAAAAAAAATTAGGATGCCATTAAAACGAAAACAGAAGATTTTCTAAAGAGAGCATTGATACTTACCTTCAGTATTCCTGGATAAATGGAGGAGAAAATATCTTTTACTCCGTGTCTGTGTGTCACCTCCCAATCTTTCCGAAGAATAGTGAACTGTAACATAGTTTTTGCTAACTTCGGATTGTCAAAATTTGCATCTGCAATAATCATTTGAACGTCCTTGCCACCATCCGGATCGGACAACTCATCGTCAATTGGGGCTTTACCTTTCTCCATCGAAGTAGGTTTGATGGAGGGGCCAATCTCTGGTTCTCTTAAGGAAGGATCAGATAGCTGCAATTTTTCTTCATCAGATGAAGATGTGATATATTCGGGTGATTCTTGCTTGTTGGAAGTGCTTTTTGATAAGCGACTTCTTTTCACACACAACCTTTGTTCTCTAAACCATATGGATCCAGTTCTTTTCTTGAGTGCCCGACGAAGTCTCTCACTGTCTGGTTTCATCTTCAAGATATGATGAAAACTTTTTGAAGTCTTTCGAAACAAAGAAGTTTGAAGAAGAAAATACTCGGAATACTTGAAGTATAGTTGGCTTAAGAGGCAAGCCTGAAATCTCTTTATATAGGAATGTCAATGATCAAGATTTATAATTCAAAATCTAAGATATCTGGAGATTGTGACACGTCTATAACCTTGATTTGGTAGGAATTCATATGCTGTTACTGATTTTCGGAAAGTCGGTTATAAAGAGAGAAAAGATAGTATATGATTTGAATTTGAATCATATACGGTTTCTAGAATACTGACCGGCACGATTTTATAACTTACAGAATAACTTCTCTTCCAATGAGAATTTGTCATTTGGTAGAAATGATATGTCCATTTTATTATGGGTTATCAGAGTTGAAAATATCTCATTAAAATTCTTCTTCTCAGAAGATAAAAAAATATATTTGATGAGTCCAAATGAAATATCGGATTATCATAGGCCCTGATAAGCCTAGAAAGTTAAATGACACTTTCATTATGATTGACTTGAGGGCTGACTAATTAAAAGATCAGCTTCCTTAAGTGTTCGATGACTGATAATCTCTTTTTAGGAGGAATGGGTAATTAAATTTTTCGATAGACCTTTTTCATCAATAACTTTGGATTATCGGACTTGTTCAAAATTGATTCAGTCGGATCTTTCCAAATGTTTTGTCAATGACTGTCATTTGACAATATTGAATGACCGTTTGAGTTGTTCAAATAACTTTACACTTAGACTAATCTTTTTCAAAAATTTCTTTGTATGATCCGATGGTTCCATACTTAAAAAATTTTTCATTTGTGAAATCTTTACTTACCATCTTTTTACTTATCAAGTGATTTATCGCATCTTCTTTTGAAAAAGATGTTTACCTTGTTTAAAGTCCGACAATCTTTGTCAAAGAAAAGAAAGTTCTTCATTTCATATCAAGGATTAAACAAGTTCATACATCAGTTATACAGATTGATTTTATATATTTTGTTCAATTATATTTTCTTCTTCAATCTGTTCTGGAACGGGGGCCGTTATCATTTCTTCTTTTTCTTGAGTCTGGACGTCCAACATTGGCTCTTCCTATTGATCTTCAACTTGCTTTTCGACCTGATTTTCGACTTGTTTTTTGGCCTTATCTTCTTCATCAGATTCTTCTTCGATTTTAGACGTGTCTAGATCAGGATAGTATTTTTTTATTTTGTTCAAGCAATCTGAATAACCATAATCGTAGCTTTCGATGCCAGCCTCATAAAGTTTATCTTAGAAAGCCGATGATCCCACATAGTTTTTTACGATTTCATTGACAGTCTCTTTGACAGCTTGCTCTACTTCCTTTATTGCTGCCATGACCTTTTCTTCAGCTTTTTCTAGTTTAACTACAGCTAATCAAAGTTTCTTCTTCTTTTTTTTTTAGCTTTGATTCCATATTGACTATCTTTGATTGAGCCACTTTAAGTTCTGCTTTCAGAACCGATGTTTGGGTTGCCTGTTCTTCTAACTTTTTTTTCATAACATTCTTCAATTTTTCAGCAACCTCTTTTTCCATATTAGCTATGTTTATTTCATTATGCATAACTTGGCAGAATTGATCAAAACTTTTCAAGCTTTCCTCCATTATGGTGATTCCATGGATAAGCTGCATGTTTTCATAAATTGATTTGATCAGGTTTGAAAGAATAAAGAAACGATCCTTTACTTAATTGTTTGAAACAAAGTTTAGTTTTATACCTTGAGCATAGTTGGGTGGAGTGACAAGACTGCATCATCTATTTGCTGGGATTTTGTAATATCCCAGTCTTTCGGAATTATGGTCGCCCTTAGAAGGCGACGAGCCAATGCTGGGTCATTCAAACCCGATTCATCTGCATAGACATGAAAATCGGTTGTGACGTCTTCAGCAGAGAATCTCTCCTCTTCTTCTATCGTTGGGGCTTTTTCTTTGTTGGCTTAGTTAGTAGGAGGTGATGATGGACCTGCCGTAGAAGTTATGATTGATTGCCTCACTTGTACGGGAGGCTGAAGAGACGTGGAAAGAGGCAATTCATCCTCGACCGATATGCTGGCTATCATTATCGGAGACTCTGGAGCCGATGAAGTGGCTAGCTTTGTCTTCTTTGATTTTCTGGCCTCTTTTTTCTTTTAGTTGGATGGAGTGGCCACGGTCTTCCTTTTCTTCAACATATGTCGAAACCTCTGAACATCCACCATGATTGATGTATCTGCATAAGCCAAAGAATCAGATGTTAGAATTGATCATCAAAAAATGAATGAAAGAATAACATCGGCGGTAAATATCTAAGGAAGGGTTGGGGCTGATTTCAGCCGAAAATAGTCCTCTCTTCATTGAGCTCTTTTATTGGGGAAATCTCCATTCCTGTGAGCTTTTCATAGCCTTCTTTATCTGCTGCCAAAATCTTTTTGCCATCATTTGGAGTTGTTCGGGATTCCTTATGACTAATGCTAAAATCCCAAGGAATCTTAGATATTATATAAAAGAAGCAAGGCTTCCAGCCATGAATGGCCGAAGGAAGCCCGACGATGAATTTTCGACCATGGGTGGGTTGATCACCCACCATCCTTGGCCATGAAAATCTCATTTCAATACGAACAAGGTTTTAAAGAGAGAAGTTCTAAGGGTTATATCTGCATCCTTGCAAAGAATCAAAAAGACACAGATTATTCGGATACTATTGGGAGTCAATTGGCTTGGCAATACACGATATAACTTAAAAATCTTGAGAAAAAAAGGATGGAGTAGAAACCTAAGTCCAGCTCTTAAATGTTTTTCATAGATCGTTATACTGCCTACCTGAAGGAGCCCGATCTATTTGTTTTTCAGAATTTGGGACAACTACTACAAAGTCATCTGAAATATTATAGTACTTTTTCAATGCGAGGATCCTATGTTCTGTTAAAGAAGTCCTTATAGCATCTATACTGACTGATTCAGCCTGGTTCTTCTTCTTCTTCTGAGAAGTAGAACCTTCCGGTTCATTGGTACGACTAATTTCTAAGATCCTAGTCATGAAAAAAAGAGGAAAGAAAGAAAGATTAACTTAAAGTAGAGGTTGAAGAGAAGAAGAGGCCGACCTAAAAAAATTTCTTTTACTCCTAAGGTGAAGAAGTCGTAATGGCAGAAAACCTATTTTCTTGAAAGAAATGATGCTTATATAGTGACGTTTAGTGGTTAAGATTTTCTTCTCGAACACCGATATTAGCTCTGATCATGCCACTTGTTCACAACATCCGATGAAAAGATACGGCTCTTCGCGAAACCAAAATGACTGATAATGATCCGACGGCAAACATATCGATGATGAAACGTTTGCATTTAATCAACAATGATCTTTCATAAATTTCGAAAATGAGAATGATGACGGCAGGCTACGACAGTCAATTTTTATAACTACTCCCCCTATCTGAGGTCGACATGTCATTAAGGTGCACTGCTCGAAAATGGAAGCGTTGGTTAAAAAAAAAAAGATAAAGAAAAGAAAAAGGAAAGAAAAAAACTTCTAATAACTTCTGACATTCATTTAATGAATTCAGAAACTGGGTAAATAAATATCAGAAGTTGGAAGGACTAGTGTTATGTTATGATAGATTTGACAGACTTATGTTGATTTGGTAAGGGATAAACTTGGTTGATCAAGTAATGGATCGATGCCAAAGAAATGCAAGACCGATCATAAGCCATAAGGCCGATCAACGCCCTAGAAGCGTAAGACTGATCGATAAGCCATAAAGCCGATCAACGCCAAAAGAACGTAAGACTAATCGATGAGCCATAAAACCGATCAACATCCAAGAAACGCAAGGCTAATCGATGAAAGCTGATCGATGAGCCATAAGGTCGATCAACATCCACGCATGACTGATCAATGAGCCGTAAAGTCGATCAACATCCAAGAAGTGCAAGACTGATCAATGAACCATAAGGCCGATTAATATCCAAGAGATACAAGACCGATCAATGAACCGTAAAGTTGATCAATGCCCGTGGGGTACAAAACCGAACAATGCCCAAAAAATACCAGGTTGATTAATACCTAAATCAATCTTGATACTATGTCGATCAATCTGACAGAATGATCGAAGAAGATAAACCATAAGAGCTATAGACACCTGCCAGTCCACTAACAAACTAATCATTTTCAATTTTCTTAGCTGGATTCGGTTAGAATCATGGCCTATAAATATCAGTGAATGAAATGAAAATAAGAATTCGAAACAAAGAAATTCTAGTGCACCCTTTGCTCAACTTTTCTTTCAGACCTATAATGTTTAGTCTAGACTTCTGTGGCGAACTTGAGCATCGAAATATCTCCCCACCAAAAACTACAAAAGGATGAAGAAAAGCTAGATCAACTAGCTAAATACAACTCCAACAAATTCAATCCAAGCTCAAGCGTCACAATAATCTAGACACAACATCCATCATCACACAAAATCAAAATTAATCGAAAGAAAAAAGTGAAGGTCCATGAAAAATTATTAAACGGACCAATTAGAATTCCAGAATGGGCACCCCTCATTTAATCTTCAATTATTTGAATACATTGTATTGTAATGAGTTATGCTCTAGTGGGACGACCCATCTAATAATTGGTGTTTCACACCTTCCTCTCTTTCCTTCTGCATTCCAAACTCAAGTTTTTCTTCTTTCTTTTTAATTTTTGGGTAAGAACTTAGCGTCATATCCGTTCCATTCATTATATACAAAAAAACAATTTAGTAGGATACGAGACCAGAATGAGCTTGCATGACTTTTAGATATATAGTTGAAAAACTTAATTTGGTGAATAATAACTGGGAAGGAAAAAAAAAAATGGCTCAGAATAACAAATAGGAATGCTCTACTCTTCTTCCATTTTGTTTATATTTTTATTTAGGAGAGAAAAATTGAGCAAAAGCCATCTCGAACGCTGAATGCGGACTCCAAATTAAAGCCATACGCATAGATCATCGCCGCAAAGGTACAGTAAAGGGAGAATTTAAACCGTAAGCTAGAGTAAAAAACATGCAGCCAAAACAAACATAAAAACCTTGAGGCTTAAAAATTAACAAGTTATATATATACGGTTGCTATCATATCCTATAAATATCCCTTGAATCCAAGTTGCCGTTCACAGTTTCTTTTCATCGGATATTAACAACACCACATCGACAGAGCCTACAAAAAGACGACAAAACCTGATACATATATAAGATAGCTTTTGCTTATAACTTTACTGCATGTGAACCCAGATAAGTTCGTCTCTTCCGCATTTTATCAGGAGAGAAAGACGGCACGTAGGGGATCTTGAGAAACTAATGCAGCTTTCAACAAATTCAAAGCCTGCATCCAAAGAAAGAAAATAAACTAAACTTACGTACAACCTATGTGATAGCATGCATGGCATCAAGCGATCAGTCGAAACTTCGAGAACTAGATATTAATTTCATATATATTGAGTTTCATATTTTACCTGGGCCTCGCCAAACACAACCTTCCACTCCACGAGACTGTCCATCGGGACCTTCATCTCATTGAGCATTTGGACGGTGGAAACAACTGAGATTGGAGACACACGCAACCCTTCCATCACCCAGAACTTGCCCGGTCCTTTGGCATACCCTCCACCTGTTGCGGTCCCTCCAACAGGAGACTTCGGATTTACTTCTGTAAACCGTCTCAAGAGGTCACGTTCCTTGAAGTGCGTGCATTGACGTCTTCGTCTAAAACATTTGCAGCAGCCACTCACCATTGTTGAAACAGATATTTTCTCATCAATTTTAAGCATATTCTGGCTGGAACCAAAGAAGGCAGCCAGCTCGGGAGACAGTAGTATCTTCTTGCACTCCTCTGACTTGATGTATTCGTTGCCTAACTTGCCAAGATCTTCAGCACTCTTGTACAAATTATCAATAGATCCAATGCATGAATGCCCGTGGAGGAGCTTGACCACAGACCCAAGTGGAAAGGTGAGGAAGCTGAATATAAGGTCGACGAAGTCTTTCTCTACCTCAAGGGACACCACCATCTTGCGGTTGCCTGCTAGCAGCAAACTCGCCTTCATTTCTTTTGCAGACTCAGCATGCGCATTTCTTTCATCCTTTGGTTGAACAAGCGAGTCTTTGTCAACCACTTCCACTGTTGCATCATTCAACTTGTGGAAATACAGGTCAGATATGGGCGTCTTGGAGATCAACGATTTACCGAGCAAAGTCTTGACCTGAAAACCATTCCTTAACATCATGTCAAAAAAAATATCCATGATAGAAGTGGAGTACGATAATAAAGTACGTGCATAATAAGGAGGAAAAGAAAGAAAAACGAGGACGACCAAAAAAAAGGAAAATCATCATGAATCAGGAAGCAGATTGCCACACTACGATGTATACCTACATTAATTACCTCTTCGACACCAAGATCTAGATTCCTTTCATCAAGCATGGCTGCATCATTTATCCCTAATTTATCAAACAGAGGGATGAGAACAGATGAAGAATCCAGCGCCATTACATGCAAGTCGTCGGTGATTATATATTTTAGCCCCCCCTTTACAAAAACCCCGTCTTCACTGGTTTCCCCAACACTGAACTCATCAATTTCATCCCATTCTTCAAGGCAGTCCATAATTTTTCCGCATTGACACCAAGTATTCCGAACGGAGCTATAGTACCATGTAGTTTGGTCGCAGCGGTTGTAATAGTCGCACGTATAGAATTTTCGTGGTTTCTTGTCGTCCACGTTCAGAAGCAAATACTCGCAACGCGGGGCTGCTGCACCGATCGGGCGGAGCAGCATTGTCTTGCATGCCTCGGTCTGTAGGTGCTGTGCGTCGAGATCCTCCACGCTCTGGTATAAGCCATCGAGGCATCCCAGAGATGATCGCTTGCCGAGTATTCGAACGATGGTGCCCAAGGGAAGGGTGAGGAAGCTGAATAAGATATCCACGAAGTCCTTGTCGGATTCGGCAAACACCACCCGTCTCCTTTCCTTGTCCACCAGTAGCTTTACGGTTACCCTTACCATTGTAGGACGTACGCCTTGCCTGATCGAAGCTCGAACTTGGTTGGGGGTTAAAATACTTCCGTTTTTGGATCTGTCGAATCTGTGACGGTTCGCTTCCAGATATGGCTCGGAAGGCGAAGCAAATAGCACCCGCTGGGGGTTTTTTTTCGAGACATTTAATCAAAGATTTTACTTGTTTTCGAAAAAAATTGGATTGATTCCTGTGCAATTAATTAAAAATCGTGCTTTCGGATAACTGCATGATTACTTTCAGGTCTTTTCCAATTCCACCTTGCTTGATAGAAGCTCAAACTTGGTTGGGGGTTGAAATTTTCTTCTGTTTTTGGTTCCGTCGACTCTGTGACGGTTCATTTCCGGGAATGGCTCGGAAGGCGAAGCAAATAGCGCGACCGTTTTTTTTTTTTTTTTTTTTTTCGAGACATTTAATCGAAGATCTGACTTGGTTTCGAAAAATAATAAATGCATTGATTCCGGTGCAATTAAAAATCGTCCTTTCAGATAACTGTATTATGGATTACTTTCAGATCTGCAATTTAGCCAATTCCGCCCGGAGATTTGGTGTTTGATTGGACTGCGGTTAAGCTAAATCTTTGGATTTTTTTTTAGAAAAATCTTTGATTTTAATGTGAGACCGTGATCCAACCAATCTCGGCTCGCCTGTTTACATAATTATAAAATAGCATCGGAACAAAGATAAATCCTCCGTTCCATGAGATAGAAGCCTTTCTCTCCTTCTAGCATCCTCTTTTTCACCGACACCCCCTCTCTCCCGATGCTCTCTCTCTCTCTTTTAATTTTTTCCTCTCTTTTTTTCTTCCTCCTGTTCTCCTTCTTTTCTCTTTTGGTTAGTTGCTGTCTTTTCCATCTCTTTTCAACTTTGGCAAGTTTCTCCTACTTTAAATTGGTTTATTACATTTAAAATTTGATTGTAAACATGTTAAGATAATGGATATATAGTGGCGTTCTTATAATTTTGGAAAGATGGAATATATATAGTTAACTTAAAAGAAAGGAAATTTTTAAGCAAATATTTGCTATTACCATATTACAATTTAGGATTTTTTTTTTTAAACGCCCTAATGGCTAATTAGTTTAATCTAAAAATTTAATTGCAATAACTATCAATGCATTGTCCGATCCACCTAATTTAAAATTTTTAAATATTATTTGCTAGAGTAATAAAATTTGAAATGAGAGGATTATGCAAGAAAAGGTAGCTAGCTAGAAATTAGGATTTTAAAATTTGTTAAAATTTTATATTATTCTTATAAATTAGTAATATGGTATTGATTTCAAATATAATTGTATTTTAGGATTATTAGGTTTGAAAGAATTCAAGTAAAGCAAATTTGGATTATCTATTTGTGGGTAAATATAAGGTACGTAATCATTACCTAACCAAGATAAATATGCTAAATAATGGATGAATACAATTGATATGACCATTGAATTTATAGTTGCCAATTTTTAAAATTTAAATTATTTGTTGATATATATTAAATTGGAACTCATATGAAATATGATTAGCACTTAGACTTGAATATTTATTATATTTATGCAATTTGAGATATTCTTGAAGTTGCATAATATACGAGCATGTATATATGTCAATGATGATAGTAGCAATTAAATTTATGAATAAATATAGAGATAATAATTTATTTATGTTTTGGACTCTGCCAATGGGGGTTATATATATTGGCATTTAGCAATATATATTGGCATTTAGCATTGAATAAACCGGAATTGATACTTTGGACCTACGCTACAAGAATTAAGTACAATATTTTGAACCCTGATGTACATCAATTATATTTAGTTTTTGGTACTATTTATTCCAGATCCTTGATACTTTGAACCTACTCCATAAGGATTAATTACTGTACTTTGAACACCATCACATGAATATATGTGATTGTAGTTATATGGACCGATGAGCTAAGGTATAATCATTTAGTTTCGATATTACTTTGTGATGCTTCGATCATATATATGTTTTAAAGTAGATGATTGTGTTATAAGATTAGGTGTATGATCTTAATTATCAACCATAAAATGAATAAATCAATTATTATATCATGTATATTTACTAATTATATTTGCTTGATTGCCTTGATCATATTTTGGTTACATATTGAGCTATTAGCTCATTCTTTTAAATTTTATATTTTGCAAAGCCAGAAGGATAAAGGATGAATGAGTAGAGATTGGAGTATGAAAATAGAGCAAGGATCTAGTTAGCTACCGCAATACTAACCTTCCAATACTACTTATGTAGAAATATATAAATTATGTGAATGGTGTTGTTTCAGTGTAAAAATTATGAATGTTTAGTTTTTGAATTATTGAATTTTGAAGTATAGCTAGTTTATTTGTCTAGTATATTATTGACAGGTTGTCATCTTTCGTACTTATAGAACTCTATCTTGCTTGTGTATGGCAAATTGTCATGCTCCTTGTTCATACTTTTAATTGAGAGTATAACATTTAATCTTTGATAAATGATGATCCATAGGTCTGCATATTGATAAAAACCCAAAAACTCCATAATCTAAATGCTCCAGAGACACCCTCATTTATTGCCATATGTAAGGTGGGTTCTCGCTCCAAACTCTCACTATTCATCAAGCTGGTTTGGTCTTTTATTGAAAGCCTGGACTTGAACTTTGGTTCGGTTGGTTGGCCAGACTAATTAAACTAACCTTTCCCCTCAATAGTTTATAAACCTTGATAATCCTAGTTTTTTCTCTCCCTCCAAATCCTAATCTATCTACCATCCATTAACATCCTAATCCTTACCCAAACTCTATTTCTAGCCCTAGGAAGAGTGGAGGAGGAGATAAGCTAGCTAAATATATAAAGCCATTTTTTGCTGCTGAGTAAAAGTTTTGACAAGAAAATCCATATATAAGTGCAAAATATCTAATTTCTGCTGCCATGTATCTTTCATCTCTATTGTAACTAAAAGAGCCATACTGGTATGATTTTTAACATCAATTTATATACTTTTTTTTATGAGCAACTAGGCAAGCTTGGCCAATATAATAAAATAATTAAGAAAACATCTCTAATGATGAAAATTTCATGTATTCTATGAAAAATTGATTTACCAACTAAACATTTTATTCTATAATTTTCCCTTTTACGAAGAAATGCAGGATGTTTTGATCATACATTCCTATAATTTACCTTCTGTTATATCTTCATCTCTTATCTTCTTGACAAACTCTAGTTTTTGTATCAACATCTTGCACATGCCTCATCCTAACAGAACTTTAGGTCCTCATTCTTGTTACCGCGTTTTAAAAAAATTGGGATTTTGGGGAGGGAGACCAAACATATAGGGACTTTGGATCTATAATTTGGTGTCAAAGATATGATAAGGTTGGATTTGAATACTCTTAGATGTTGTTTGGTATATCACCGATGATATGATCATTAGGGTGATGTGATCACTAGGATGATTTGAGCACCGGGATTATATACAAATATCACCACCACTACTACTATTATTATTATTATTATAGGTATCTATTATGATTTGGCTATTAAAATGATGATGAGAGTTTTTTTCTTCCGGTCAATTATTAAGAAAAAATTTATTTGAACTTTTATTAACAAGGAATATTTTTGTCTAAAAATAATTTTAGCACATCACCAATATCCTGTGATGTGTTATCACATGAGATATGTGAGATGGTAGTATCACTACATAATATAGTGATGCTATCACTGAATTTATCACCGGATCACTTATCACTGGATGGGATTTTGCAATATCAATTAAGATGATCACATCACCTAACTCACATCACTACGATAATGCAAAATATTACCTCCTACCAAACAGCACCTTAATTATCTAGGTAGCTAGTATTTAGTTGTTGTCTCTTTTTTTTCTCAAAATGTAGTTCATAAATTACTCATAGTTATATAGGCAATGAACTTTTGGACAAAAAATAAAGCCTGTGTTGATCATGAAGATCATGTACAAATATTAATACCTTATCATATGTATATCTTACAAAAGTACTAACCAAAGATCTCATCGTTCAACATCCTATTTTCTATGATTGTAGTATATTGAGTTAAGTATGCATAAATACTTGGTTGCCTTTATAGTTTTATTTCTCATCATCAGTGCTAAAACCATCACTTCTGATTCTCCATAATTAAAATATAAAAAGTAATATAATAATAATATTTAGTTTATAAATACATACTTTATAATTTATCAATTATATTTATATTATTAATAAAGGGTAGATGATATATACCAATTCACTAAAAGAGGGTAATCTCACCTTCCACTTTGCAGTGACTATTTCAAACCAATCAAATACCTAAAGGTAGTGTTTGGATGTCTAAAATTTATTCCATGAATAGGAATACAAATTCTCGAAGAATTTATCCTTGTTATTCCAGATTTCTGTTTGGTTTGGAATCTAGTATTCCACCTTATTCCAGTGTAATTAATACAGTATTATTCTAAATGGCGTTTGGATGATATGGAAATAAGCATGTATTCCATTAGAAATGGATAAATAATTCTATAGAAAATCCAAAAATACCCCTAACCAAAAATAATAAAAAAATGATTTATCAATTAATTTATTAATTTATTTAATTTATTAATTATTAATTATTTATTAATTTATTATGTTGATCTAGTATAATTTTGTATGTTACGTACATACATTAGTAAAAGTAGCAAGAAAAAACTGGATTACATCATTACCATTTTTCGAATGATATATTACAAGTAGAGCAAAATTTCATATAAAATAAATACATGAAATACAAGAATCCCTGTTACAATAAATATTTGATCCCTGATAAATCAAATAGAAGTATAATAAGGCTCGATATAATATTCAGATACTAAATTAGTCAATTGAAATAAGAACATGGAGATGAAAAGATGTTGCAAGTTATAAAAAAAATGAATAATTTAGTATTAATTAAAATTCTATTCAAAAATTCATATAAGAGCAACAGTTGATACAAAAATAA
The DNA here is from genome assembly GCA_021397845.1 of Areca catechu. Taxonomy (NCBI): domain Eukaryota; kingdom Viridiplantae; phylum Streptophyta; class Magnoliopsida; order Arecales; family Arecaceae; genus Areca; species Areca catechu. Next base: position 14,738,508 of record CM038049.1, on the reverse strand, counting down.
GAAGACAACATATATGCTTAGATAATAAAACATGAAAACTGAGTTCCAAAAATAAAATAAAAAATATTGTTATATTTGATTTAGAAACTGTAATATGTTCCACCCGCTGCATAGCAGTCCTTAACTATTAGCACCAACTCATAGTAGTATAATTGAGAAGACTCTCCCTCCGGACCATTGAGATACAATATAATCCCTGTAAGAAAAGAAGAATAAATAACTATAATATTAACAACTTGTTAGTAGTCCAAAATCTTTAGTTTTTATACAATTTCTAAACTTAGAACATTTGGATTTAACTTTCATCATATGAGTAATACTAATATCCATGTATCCAAAAATCATCCATAAGAGGCAGCTATCAAAATATTGGCATGTCTAATCCTATCTGAAATTATTAAACCTAAATAGATGAACATAACAAGTAAACCCACCCTAACATCCAACACACAACTTCAATATAAGAATTGTGATGCAATAGTATTAAACCTGTATCCTGAACATATCTCAACATAATGCTACAAGATATAGTCCAATCCATCAATCAAAAACTAGATATAAAAAAATTGTCATTAATATGAGAAAGCTGCCAACTCTATAATGGATGATAAATTTTAAATCCAATGTCATCATTGTTCAGGTTTACTATCCACAGAAATATATATTGGGCCCTACAAAAAATAAAATACATCTTACGTGTAAAATATACCACTTGGACATGTCTACTAAACAAACAAAAACAACTCCAAGCATATAAATTGCATATAGAATGTAACAGATATAAATAGGACTCCGAAGTTGCATTTCAAATGGCAAGTACTACAACATATGATATATTAAATTCCAAACCTATGCAAGTCAACTTCATAATTATTTGAAAAAAATAACCTGAAAAATGACACGGCAACATATCAGTCTTTGTTAGAAGATGAAGAAGTGGAAATCTAGGTAATTTGATCAAAAGGCCAGTTTCATATCGTTGTCCATAAAGAAGGTCAATATCCTGGAATATGAAGGGTTGCCAACATTTTAAACATAGCACATAACAACTACCATAAGTATTAATATAAATATATATTTACAAAATATGGCTCAGGACATGTGAACATAATGTCAGTTAAGCATCGCGGCAATAAAACAAAAAAACTAATGTTATAGTTCAACTCTTACCTTTTGTTACGGCCGTTACGATGATGTGGCATATTTCAGATTTCGCTGGGCGTGATTCGAGCCACGTGGAGTTTTTTCGGTAAAGTCAGATGTGGCTCCGTCTCGGTCGAAGTCGAGGTCGGTCCAGGCCTTCTTGCCGCTCCGCCAGGTGTCCACCCAGGAGGGGTCCACCTCGATCGAAGCCGGCGGCCCCCCTGCTCCCTCGCTAGTTGGCACCCTGAGACGGTCCCACCTCGGTCGAGGTCGAGCCGGGCCCCCTCGCTCCTTCTCCAGGTGGCGCCCAGAGACGGGACCACTTCGGTCGAAGTCGAGCGCCCCTCTGCCACTCCGCCAGGTGTCCACCCATGAGGGGTCCACCTCGGCCAAAGCCGGCGGCTCCCTGCTCCCTTGCCAGGTGGCGCCCTGAGACAGCCCCACCTTGGCCGAGGTCGAGCCGGCGGCCCCCTGCTCCCTCGCCAGGTGGCGCCCTGAGACGGTCCCACCTCGACCGAAGTCAAGCCGAGCCCCCTCGCTCCTTCGCCAGGTGGGCCCGGAGACGGGACCACCTCGACCGAAGTCGAGCGCCCCTCTGCCGCTCCGCCAGGTGTCCACCCAGGAGGGGTCCACCTCGGCCGAAGCCGGCGGCCCCTTGCTCCCTCGCCAGGTGGCACCCTGAGACGGCCCCACCTCGGTCGAGGTCGAGCCGGGCCCCCTCGCTCCTTCGCCAGGTGGCGCCCGGAGACGGGACCACCTCGGCCGAAGTCGAGCGCCCCTCTGCCGCTCCGCCAGGTGTCCACCCAGGAGGGATCCACCTCGGTTGAAGCCGGCAGCCCCCTGCTCCCTCGCCAGGTGGTGCCCTGAGACGGTCCCACCTCGGTCGAGGTCGAGCCGGGCCCCCTCGCTCCTTCGCCAGGTGGCACCCGGAGACGGGACCACCTCTGCTGAAGTCGAGCGCCTCTCTGCCGCTCCGCCAGGTGTCCACCCAGGAGGGGACCACCTCAGCTGAAGCCGGCGGCCACCTCCCTTTCGGCTTTAGCCACCTGAAGCTCCTCCTTCAAACCATGAAGGATGCTATCGACGCTCCCCAGACCCTCTTCCAGGAAGGTGACGTCGTAGAGTAGCTATACCAATAAAACGAGGCATGAAATCAATCGTGAATTAAATGGCTCGTCGGACACAAAAGAAACGGTGAAGGCCCTTCCTGTAACAAAGAGAAAAAAATTGAATCGGATACCTTGACGAGGCTCCGACCCCAGATGACTACCAAATTGTGGGGCAACAGAATGCCCATCAGTACCCGCCTAGCTATGGCAGGAATTGTAAGACCCCCCCCATGATGGAGAACTCCAAGGGGTCCGCATGACGACCCCTACCCAGAGATGCCCTCCAAACAGACTCCTCTTCGACTTGTGGTGCCTTGCCCTTGTCCATCGCAGGGGGTAAGGTGATGGTACGTCGACTGCTAGGGATGGACTCCCTTTAATCTGAATCGGAGAGTCGACCCTTGGCAAAGACTCAACCGGTAGAGGCCCTTCCGAAGCCTCCATCATCAGTACCCCGTCCCCTCCAGACGTTCCTCTGGAGGATGAAGTGCTTCTATTAGGATCATCCCTCTGGACCTTCTTCCGGATCTCTGATCCCGAAGGGGGAGCCTGAGCTGCCTTCCTCTTGGAAGATTGACGAAGCCAGTCCAAGTCAGGCCTCATCCTGCCACCTGCAAACAAAAATACATTTCAGAATCAACTGGACCACAGAGCTACCAAAAGAGAAAAGCCAGAAACCTCTACCGCTTATACCTAACACGGGGAACTCGGTGATTCCCGCAAGGTGGAGATTTCTTTCCTCTAACAGTTCACGGATGGAAATGACCTCCGAACCAGACAGTAAGACGTAATCGGATTGGTTGGCCACCATAACCTTCTTCCCAGCATTAGCATCCAAGCGTGGCTCCCTCCATTCATTATTGAAACCCCATGGTTGAGTGGAAGAGACAAAAACAAAATTAGTCTTCCACCCATGGATGGCACTGGGCATGTCCCTCATAATTTTGCGACTAGGGCGAGGGCTGATAACCCACCATCCATGATCGTGGAAATCCCTCTTTAGAACAAAGAGAGAAGTGAATAAATTGGTCCCATGCCTCACTTTAGCTATGTGACACCGGACCAAGAACCCATAGATATTCCAAATACTATTCGGAGTCAGTTGCGCGGGCACAATCTGATACATGTGAAAGACCTTGACGAGAAAAGGGTACATCGGAAAGTGAAAACCAGCCTTTAAATGAACTTCATACACAGTGATGCACTCAGTGGGAGGCCTTTTACCCGTTCTTCAGATATCGAGAGTATCAGAAAAAACCCTTCAAGAACATGGTAGTGCTCCCGAAGGTGGGCTATCTTCCTCGACAAAACGGAACTAGGAACTAGCTCCGGACTCATCACATCACCAGTACTGGAAGGCCCAACCTCCCCCCACTGGCGACTCGAACTCCTATGGACTCAGCCATGGTGGAAAAAAGAAACAATGAAGGAACAGAAGGATCCTACCTGCGGAAGAGACAGATAGCCGGAAGCAAGAAAAGCTGGGCCAAAAGTAAAAGTAAACAAAGATAGAGAAGCTTTCTCAGCCAGTCCTCCCATTCCCTCATAAAGGGACAAGAAGACTCCAGGACGCCTCCTCGAAGGAAGAGACCATCTCTCTCTCTCTGAGTCCGCCACGAACACCGAAGACGGATACGAAACTCCAAACAGCCCCAAGCTGACTTGACGCGGAAAGGATCGAAGGTCATAATCCATGTGACACCAATCGACGGTAAAGATGAAGCTCACATCTTTTCCAAGGGATAAGAAGAGGCCACGACCTCTATCCAAATCCCGATGAAAAGATCGGCTGAATCGCCACAAAGCAGAATAAGGGGGGCGGCCTCTTGATCGACTCATTCCCTTTCCACACTCCAATTAGGGAACGACAGCTGTCATCTACCTGATCCTCGAATCAACTGGCAGTTATGACGAGCAACCAAATTAAAGATTTTACAATCATTAGTTGCACGTCTTCCCAGAGGAAAACGACAATCCGGCGATAATCTCACTCTTCGAGGCAAATCACTATTTGGAAAATTGAGAGTGGGGGGCAACTGTTAGGATATGTCGGTTCAAGCATAAATCAACCATCAGTTTGACCGATCGTGCACTCCCTCTCGAACCAGACATCTCGAACCAAAGTGTCTGGAGGAAGCCTAGTGACTAACGGGCATGGCGACGATGTGATCTTCAGATTCAGCCAAAGACATGATTTTCGGCCCCAACCGAAGACATGATCTTCGACCTTAGCCAAAGGTACCGGCTCGAAAGTAAATCAGAACAAAGACATCTCAGAACGAAGACATCTCTCCAATCCAGCAATGGCCACTCTTGAAGAAGAGGTCCGAAGGCAGATCTCCGACCAACCTCAAATCCACACGAACATGGATGCAACGGTTAAAATCAGCTACCTAACTATCACTTCCAAATTATAACTATGTCGAAGTGGCCACATGGCCACTAACTCCAATTATAATACCTCTGGCCTAACTGGAACCGCTCAACAACCACCCATAGTTACGGGCAGAGGGGAATCAATTAGCTCCCATCGTAACCGTAAGAAAGAGGATGAAGCCGTAGGCCGGGCCAGTCGATATAAATACTGATAAGAGGGGATACTCGAGATAGGCACAACGAGACCCTGAGAAAACTAGAGTTCCTTTCCTTGCCATCTCCCTCCTCAAAATCCTCCCCATTCTGTTACTGGAACCCGTCTCTGACTTTGGCATCGAAGTGTCCCCCGCTGGAGAACATCTGGCCAAGGATCTGTTTTGCAGGTGAACCAAGGGAGTGAACCTGTGATCCGGTAGCTCTGCCTGGTCCAAAAAGGAATTCTACGCCAACAATTTGCAAGTATATTGTAGCTAGCCAATGGTTACCTTGTCCTCTGAAAATATAATTTACAGTAGCTTTATGTTATCATTATGAATATTTTATTAGGAACCACAGTAATATAAAATTCTAATTGTATTGGAATTAATCATTTCTAATATCTATGATCATAGAATAAAACCAATCATACTTAAAAATAGATTTAATCTGTCCATCCATGGGTCAAAATCTAAATTTAATCCGTTCATCTTGAAACTACATATGGGATGTTTTCACTTTATGTGAAACTAATTTGAACTTGAGTTAATTCCACGTTCATTTATCCTCTATCTTGCAAGAGTATTTCTTTTCCCTCTTTAAATTTAAAAGCTAATATTATTAAAACAAAATTTCAAGATGCAAAATTTTCATGCCTCTCCCGCCCCCCCCCCCCCCCCCCCCCCCCCCTTTTAACATCAATCTATATAATACCTTCAAATCTATGCTAACCTTGTTATGCTTGTAAATTTTAATCTCTCTCTCTATCTCTCACTCACTCTCTTTCTTTCTCTCTCACACACTCTCTCTCTTTATATATATATAATTAAAATAAACTTAATTATTTGAATTTCATTCAACTATTTTCTTATAAACCATATAATTTAGAGGAGTGTCTCTTTATTGTATACCCTGTAATCCTTGATTCAAGAAAATAAATAATTACTAATGTGAAGTCCCGTCGACTTTTTAATTGCTCATACAAAATATGCATTATCTAGTTACTTTTTTTTCATGACTTTACCTACATAACGTAACATCTATCAAATATCAAAGTTTGGACTTTTTTCCCAAAATTTAGAAGAGGATAATGATTTGCTTTTGGCAACATTAAATAGGAATGTTTAAGAGGCACTTGTATCTTTTTCATCATGCATGTATAGATTCTTGTTATATAGCATGTGCATTGATATAATTGAAGATTGATGCATGTGATGTATCAGGCGCGGGATCAAGGAACTCCAACAATTATAAGTTTAGTATTGATATTGTGCAAATAAATAAAGCTTGGACCAAGAATATCTAAATTTTACATTGAATTGCCTTAATGACCCAATTTAATCGATATAAATTTTAACTTATGACTAGCTCATTTGCATTGGCATAGAGTCGCGGGTAGATTTAAATACAAGTACTTCTCAAAATACTTAGATTATATTTTCACGACATTCTATTTAAGTTATATTTAGTGTATTACCAAACAATCTTGAAAGATAATGTAGATAACCAGTAATATAAATTGCCAGCAACATATATTACAGGTAATGCAGATTATTATATTCAGTACATGCAAGTAATATTATATAATATAAAATCAAATTTTTGGACTATTCTTAAATTAAATATATATTTTATTTATAACAATATAAATTTTTATATTTTATATATTTATTAAAAATATTTTTTATATTTTATATTAATCAATAAAGTATAAAAAACTTTATATTTTTCATATAAAAATAAAAAAAAAAAAAAATATATTAAAAAAATTAAAATAAAAATATTTAAAAAATAAAAAATAAAATAAAATCTTGGTTGGTCAATTGGCAACGAGGGGGTGACATTGATAGACAGTGAAGGAAGGCATGGAAGGGAAGAAAAAAGAAAAAGGAAAGGATAATATTGTTCAAAAAGTTAATAGAAGGTGGTAATTTGAATTGCCATCATTTTCAAAGATGATTTAATATGAAAAAATCTTATCAAATGCAGTAACACGATAAAACCCCTTTAAATTGTTAGATAGATTGCCGGTTACTAAACGTAACTCTAGGATTATCATGTAATCTTTTTTTAAAAAAATAGATACAATTTATCAACCATATGGTTTGAATAGACTAATTTTACAAAATGCCCATGAATTTATTTTTTCTTTATCTAGATTTGCAAATCATGGTTTTTCTCACCTAAAACCACTTATTGATAAGTGGCTGAAACTCTGTTCATGCCGTCCGATAATGTATCAACACTTTTTCACGCTATTCCTGGCTGGAATAGGATCCGCTATTCTCCAAACAGGCATTGAAATATCTGTGGGTGCCAGTAAAATTTGTATTCCAGTCAACACGCGGTATTCTCGAATTGGTATTCCATGATCCCAATGGAATATGCTTATTCTTGGTTTCCTTGTTCCAAGAACATGGCTAGAAAAATTTTTACCTAAATATTGGTCCCCTGCTCCCCTCTTCGATTTTCCGTCTTCGTCCTGATCCATTCTTCCCCATGTCTAAGATTTCAGGAAATCGCCTTGCTGAGAGAGAAGGGGCGGTGGGATTGGATGGAAAAGGATTACCATTCCGTGCGAATCGAAGATGCAGACATCCTTGACACAGCCGCGAGGGAATTCTTCCAACTCTAGAGCAGTGCGAAGGCAGGAATGGAGCCATAAGCGATCCTCTGCCTCTGGGCTTCACTGATCTCCCCGTCACTAGCGCCAAGCTTGACCTCCACTACTTTCCCATCGATTTCTTCTTTCGAAACTCCGTCCTCTTCGCCGCTGGTGGGGTCCGCTGTCGAGGATGAAGGCAAGCGACTTGAAGGAGGTTTCCCCAGGTCCAGGAGACATAAACGCGGAACATCGAGGGATTGACACCATGGCGGATGAGGTAGACTACCAGGTCCCGGACATTCGGCAGGAAGGGGACGACGGAATCGCCGGGATCCGAGGCAAGGCTGGGCATCTTGGCTGAATGGGAGGGGTCTAGGCTTTTGGGAAGGGCCTGGAGTTTTCGAAAGAGTTTAGTGATCCAGTGCACATTTTAACATCGCCCCACCTGATGGTCTAATAATAACATGTTTCGCTTTTCAAGTTGAAAACTATTGCCGTTATTATCTATGTCAAACTTATCTCAGGATACCTACCGGAAAAATCTGAGGTGCTCATGGTTTGGCACATTGACACATTTTTCATTCCGGTTCATGGAACTCATATCTTTACTTCCTGAATTTAAATATAAAAAATATTTTAAATTAAAAAAATTCTTTATTATAAACTAAATTTTTTTTAACTCATATTTTATCTTATCATTTGATCAGGAGTATTACTAAAATTTCCAAAAAATTCTTCATCTGTTCCTAATGGAATGCAGGCCTATTCCTATATCATCCAAATATCATTTGGAATAACACTATATTAATTATAATAAAATAAAATAAAATATTAGATTTCGAATCAAACAAAAATATGACATAATAAAAATAATAAATTATTTCTAAAAATTTATATTTTTATTTTAAAATAATGTTTTGCCATCCAAACACTGTCATAAAGTATAAACTGAACGGTTGCACCCACCGGAAAACACTAACACAACCTTTGTCCACCAAACAGAATTATCATAAAAATACAAAGGCTATGTTTGGTTGAGGAATATGGGGTCGAATAAGGGGAATAATCATCTTATTCTCCCAAACAGCTGCAGATTCGAGGGAGAATAAGAATGATATCTTATTTCGGTCAAAAGATGTTATTCCCGAATTTGTATTCCACGGGTCACCGTGGAATTACGCAATTCGTGATTCCGCATTCCAGTGGTAGCTCTGTCTTTTGTTCTTCTCCAGAATATTCTTTCTTTCTCCCCTCCCGAAGCCAGTCGAACCCTCGCCCTCATCTCTCCCTCCGTTCTCCTCTCCGTTCTCCGGGCTTTCCCCTCGGCGTCGAAGATCCATCGAAGTAGCTGTACGTCGCTTGAAGTAAGCTATGTTTTCATCTCTCCCTCCGTTCTCCCCTCCGTTTTCCGAGCTTTTCCCTCCGTTCTCCGTTCTCCCATCTCAGTACATGGTGTTTGGAGCACGGTGTTTGGAGGGAGGAAGAGAGGAAAGGGAGAAAAAGAGAAGGTTTTCTTCTTGTTTTTTTTTTTTTCCCTTTTTTGAGTTAGATCTAATCGTAGGATCTGGGAGGAGGCATATCGGGTCCTTGATGAGGAGAAGGGGTGGAGATAAGAGAGAAGAAGGCTGTGAAGAGAGAGAAAGTGGGAGAGGAGAGGAGAAGAGGGTTAGGAAAAAGTAGGGTTGGTTCTTTGTAGCTTCTGTCCCATAAAGAGGGCGGCTTCAGCTCACGTTTTCTCCGGAGATTGCAAGGAGGCTGGGTCCGGCGGAGGCTATCGATGGGTGGTATGTTGTAGCATCATTCTCACCCATCTTTGTCACCAATTGACAGGGAGAAACAGAGAGAGAGAGAAGCAAGTAAGACCCTTTTTGAGCTAAGAAACAAAGATTATAAGTGTAATACTTAGACTTTGGGCCGAAGTCGGCAGGCCCAGCCGACTTCGACCCAGCCAAATAAAAAAAAAAAGAGAGACGGGAGAATGAGGGAGAGATGGAGCCGGAACAGGGGAGGTTTCTTCTCCCTTGTTCCGACCGGAGTCTTCGCCGGAGACATCGGGGAAGGAGTCGGGGTGGAGAGGGAGGCTGGGCGGTGCCGTGGTGGGCTGGATCGGGACTCCGGCCGACGCGATTTCCGTTTCCCAAACGATGAGGTGTCGTCGGTGTTCCACGTTAAATTCCCCACACCGCCGCCCATAGAGCCGCCATCACGCTCTCTCTCTCTCTCTCCGACGAGCAAACGGAAGCTCCCCCAACGTCGCCGGTGAGTCCTATCTTTTTAATTACAATTTTGAGAAGGTTTTTCGGGTTCGGTTTGGTTTGGGAAGTTCGCCGTTGCAGCCGCCGTCGTCGCCGCCGCCGCCGCCGTCGTCGCCGCCTTCGCCTGGTCCGGGAGGGCCCTGCGACAACCACGGTGTGGTTGCCGGCAGGTGGGGGGGTGAGACGATGGGTCGGCCGAAGAAGAATCGGCTGAAGAGAGGAAGAAAAAAAAAACAGGGTGGTTCGGGTGAAGAGAAAGAAAGAAAGGAGAGGAAAAAAAAAAAAGAAAAGAAAAGGAAAGAAAAGAAAAGGAAAGAAAAGAAAAGAAAAAAAAAAAAGAAAGAAAAGGGGAGGGGGGTTTTTCTGTACGGCCAGGAAAATAAAAAAAATAAAAATAAATAATAATAATAATAATAATAAATAAAATAATAGGAGCAGAGAGAAAGAGGAGATAGAAGGAAGAGAGAGAAAGAGGAGAGAGAAGGAAGAGAGAGAGAAGAGGAGAGAGAAGGAAGAGAGAGAAAGAGGAGACAGAAGGAAGAGAGATAAAGAGAGGAGAGAGAAGGAAGAGAGAGAAAGAGAAGAGAAAAGGAAGAGAGAGAAAGAGGAGAGAGAAGGAAGAGAGAGAAAGAGGAGAGAAAAGGAAGAGAGAGAAAGAGAGAGAGAGAAGAGAAGAGAGAGAAAGAGGAGAGAGAAGGAAGAGAGAGAAAGAGGAGAGAGAAGGGAGAGAGAAGGAAGAGAGAGAGGAAGAAGAGAGAATCGAGGGATTTTCTCGAAATTCATGAAATTCGGAAAATTAGATTTTGATTAAATTATTTATTAATATAGGGAATCAGTATTCTGAGCAGGGAGGCATCGAGCAAAAATTCGGGTACTGACTAGTGTCCAATATATTAGGATTGGCGATAAAGTAAGGATTCTGACGTGATCACCAGTTTATATATTATTTTATATGCATGGTTTTGATCCGAGTGCATGATCATTGGCATGCATGAATTATTGTTATATGGTGTAGTTGAGTTTTATGAAGAACAATATGATTATGATTGTTAATATTTTATATTCCGGATATCGTGTTTATCGGATAAAAGTTCTATTTTGATGATTTGGACCGTGATGTCGGTCAGTGGAAGAGTTGAGATTTCATGATTGATATTGTGGTTTTATCATTATTATTGTCGATATCCCATGCGTGATGTTATAAAGAAGATTTATATCCGGATGGGTTGGACCATGATACCGGATTGCTAAATAGGTTGAACCATGAAACTGGATATCGAGTGGGTTGGACCACGATATCAGTTATTACAATGGGTTGGACCACGATATCGGTTATCGAGTGGGTTGGACCACGATACCGGTTATCGAGAGATCCGAAAAAAAATATATTTCGACAAGTGTTAATGAAGTAAATACGGTATTTGGTCTAGCCATGCTACGGTTGCACCGTGGTTATACAGCCTGAGCCACGGGCTTTGTACGTGGGAGCCGGCCACGGGCGGATAGTACGTGGGACAGCCGAGCCACGGGCTTAGTACGTGAGCAGGACCGACCATAGTATGCATGGTCGCTTTGAGGTTGCCAGTCATGGGCTGGTACATGACCGTGGCTAGACCAGAACCCTAAAGATAAAGGTGAAATAATGAGAATATTAAAGGAAAAATGCAAAGTTATCAAAGTTCGTAATACATGAGGCTGAAATCATTTGATTGCATTGACATATCATATTGGTATTTTATTGTTTCAGAAAATTATATTATTATTTGGAATGATCATATAGAAGCCTTACTGGGCTGTATAGCTCACTTTCTATCCTTTTAAATTTTCAGAGACTCAGGACACGTGACAAGATTTGGGCTGGCGTGAGACGGAGACCTATACATGCTGAGTTAGTTAGAGTTAGAGTTTAGTTACGATTACTGATGCTTGTTGTAAATCAGTAGATCAATAGTTGACTGATTTAATAAATAGATGCCACCTGATTAATTATATGATATAAGTTTTCTTTTGATTTGTTGACTCTGGTGTAACTAGGCCTTGCATGATCTCTAGGGTAAAACCTTGGGTTTGTGCGGCCGGTCACGTAGTCGATTCCGGTATTGGATTCGGGGCGTGACAATAAGCGTGCATTAAAATTCTTAGACTGTATTTCTTTTGGGTGAAAGTGGAATATGACAACATTTTTAGTCCTTCTATTGCATTTTAATCAGCTAAATAATAGAAATGTAGGTTATTTATTGGAAATAGATATGTTGTAGAGCTACTTTTTTGGATTAACTATTCTACCATGTAGGGTAGTTTTTTTTTAGAATGGAGTTGGTTACAAGTCAAGTTATTTTTAAAGGGCAACTTACTTTACAACTAAATGCAAAGAGAAGAAAAATAACTAACATGAAATTTGCAGCACGGATGAACTCATGGCAATACATATATCTTTGCTTTGCTGTGTGAAGTATTTTTTTTTAAAAAAAAACTAGATTTAGAAAAAAAAATTAAGCCAAAAAAAAAAAAAAGATTTGCCCTTGGTTTGAACATATCCCTTGAATAATAGCACTATTGTGGTCAGCCATATAATTGGCCACCCAGTCAATAATATTATTGACCTTCCTACATATATGCTTAGCCATATAAGTGGTATTCGATGAAAGTCTCTAGTTGTTCATCAGCAAGGAATTACTAACATCCTACTGTTCTGTTCCTTTATCGATCCATGATATAACTATTACAAGTCCCCTTTTAGAATTATATTATTAGCTTATAGAAAAGTAATGATATCAACTAACTTTCTTATGCAACTCTTAACATAGCTATTAGTACTGATATATTTACAAGCTACTTCGTTTATTAGTACCTAAACATTAATAATGTTTAGCAAAAAAGTGCGGCTCTATAATGTTCTGTAGTACTTCATATTATTGTATGATACTCATTAATAATGACTCCACTAGTGTTTATGAACTTGTACTTATACATTTTCTCCTTCTGTTTCTGAGCGTTTGGTTAGTTTATGTTACATTATTTGGTGGTTGATATATGTTTTGATAGAAACCCTAGGTTGATAGTTGGGATGGTATGAAAGAGATCTTGTTTTTGGTCTTCCCTATTATTCAAAGTTAACATATTTACATGATGTTTGCTTGTAGTATTTTATCTGACGAATTTTTCTTGGATTAAAGTTACAGTTATTCCTAAAAATGTCCAAATCACGTGATAAGAGTGAACAAGATGTGGGAGGTTCCTCACGTCGAAGGGCACCTAATTGGACGAATTTCCTCAACAGATCATGATTGCCTTAATGCGGCAAGAATATGATGAAAGTAATTGTATAAATGGAACCTTCACAAAGGAAACATGGAAAAAGATGACCTTGTATTTTAATCAACAAACAAGGAAGAGTTTCACGTACCCCAACCTGAAGAACAGGCTGAAGGTCCTCAAAAAAACCTTCGATCTTTATTTCAACCTGGCTAATCGATCGGGTTGGGGCTGGGATCCTGTACTGAAGGTGCCTACTCCCGGTGATGAACAGATGTGGGAGGAGATCATTGTGGTGAGTGCTTTGTAGCTAATATCATTCTAACTAAGTGTTAAGCATATCAATTTATGTAGTTAACACGTACACCTGTATGATGTACAGGTGAACAAAGGTTATGCCCGCATTAAGGATAAGCCTTTCCATGTCTATGAAGATCTAAAGATCTTGTTCTCTAAAACCACAGCCACCGGTAGGCGCGGAGCCACATCTATTTTACCGGAAGATATATTGGATAATTCAACGTCCGATGATGAAGGACAGACGGCAAACTTTGATTCCTTGTATATTAGGCAGTCCTCACAAAATACTGACTGCGTATCTGCTGCATCATTCTATCGTTTGGAAGATTCCGATGAAAGCATGTCAGATGAAGCACCCAACAACCCGCCCGCATGTACCTCGACACCCGTAACTGAACCAGTTTCTAAAGGACGGCCTTCCTCTTATAGCAATAATAGTAGGAGGTCAAATTCCCAGACCGGTAGGTAATGTCGATTTCGGATTAGTAGTGATGCAAGTGATGCACTACAAGAGATCGCTGAACAAGGAAGAAGAAGATTGGAAATTGCAAACGAGCTTCTACATAGGGAGAAGCTTGGTAGGCCAAATATTTATTCTATTGCTCAATGCATGGCTAAGTTGGAGAGCTTACCCGGAATTACACCTGAACGCATAATAGGTGCATTCGAAATTTTCAAAAATGAGGAATACAATGCATTGTTTCGCTTTTTGATACTATGGTTTATGATGCTCATATATTTGATACTTGCTAGACATGTCCAGGTGTGCTTCTATAATGTTCAGTGCATTGTTTCTAGCAGTTTCATGGGCCCTGTTAGCCATGCAGCATGGTGTCTTTTGTTGGTACATGATAGAAGGGCTATGCTCTTTGACAGCTTTTTGGTTGAATAGTCTGAAATGCAATGATTGTCCTGGACCTTGCATGGCTCTTTATCTTATACAGACGTTTCCACCTGTGAATAGAAGAGGGATACAGAGCTCCATTACAGCCTCACATATAGAAGGCAAGCTTAGTAAGTCTGATGTGGGGTGGGAGACTTGCTTGATGGCCAGCGATCCTCTTCTGGTTTGGTTTAGTTAAGTCTGGCATTGATTATCTTCATGGGAGTTGTATTGATTGGTTTGGCATTTAAATTCTTGTGTGGTCTTTTAAATAGCCTGTGCCATCTATGAAAACTTTAGATTAGTTTTGGAATCCACATGCCTGGAGATATAAAAGCTACCGGAATGTCTTGTTCATCGTCCTAACATGTGAAACCTGGGCAGCAATCAGATTGTTCTTCATCACTGCATGGTTGCACTAGAGTATTTAAAAGTTCTGTTCCTCAAATTCAGGCATCTGTACCAATATGATCTTTAATACTATGTTGTTTTGTGTCTAATACAAGTGTTGTTTTCTGGCTTTAGCTTTTGTTGCTGTGCTTCATTTACCATCCTGCCTCTTTATTTCCTTCAACTGAAACTTGTGTGGCCAAATTGGAACAACTTTCATAAATTGATGGAAAAAAAAGGGTGTCCATGGGCCTGACTGCTTTTTAAGGTGTTGTGATAGTATTAATAGGCCTAGCCATGCCTGTTGATGGGGACAGTTGGTCTTTATTGCCATGGAATTTTTGGAAGTTCGAACTGGGAACTACAGAAGCAACATTGATGAAACTTGCTTGATCCACAACTGGGCCCTTAATTACATCATTTATAGCTACAATGCATCCTATCTACAACTAAGCTCAATGCATCCTATCTACAAATTGCTTGATCCACATTTCAAGGACACCATGCATATAAATTCTCTTGCTCGGAGTATACTTCTCTCTGCTACCTTCAATTGAAATGGAACCTAAATCAATCATAGATATAACAGTGCATGTGTTCTTTCCCTGTTAAATGCTTTTGTATTTGTGCTACATTAATTCAACATTTTAACTGACTGAAACTTTATGGTATTTACATTATAACTTCAATGTCTTTGTTATCCACCTTTCAAGTGGATTCAGAGATGGACACCCCGATATTGGTCAAAGGTGCACAGGTTTGTTTGATTGTGTGAACTTCAGAATTGTCGAGTTAAATTAGTTTATTCTTTTTCCTCTATTCAGAATTGCTGGTCTTGGAATCATGATTTCCTGGCTCCTTGTTTACTATCTTGGTTGATATGGGCAGCCTTGTTCACTTTTACTACAGCGAACGGATCTACGAAGAAATATGTGCAGCCTTGTTCACTTGTTCACTGTCTTAGAATCATGAGTTCCTGGCTTCTTTCTTTCCATAAGGTATATATTATTTGTGTGGCTATGATGATAGGCAGTCTATTGATTGAGCATTGCTTGGAAGCAGGAGTGAAAATACGATATTTGTTGTTTTCCTCTTGTTGCCGTGGTGCTCAAGTGAGATTACATTCGCTGTCCTGAGCCATTTTAATAAAATATATGTTTGTATTAGTTTACATTTTGGCAGCTGTCGTGTGTTATGCTTATATTCTTGGCGGCCCTTAATGGCCCTTAACCAAGATTGTTATGTTGCTATGTCAAATTTCAAGTTACTTTTATTGATTATCATAATGAAATTTTATTGCACAGGTTTGGTATTTCATATATATCAATTCAGGTAGGGTATGTGAATTGTATATTTTGTACTATTGACAAGTATTTATTATTAAATGTAACTGTTTATCTTTTGTTATAGGGGATATAATACTTCAAAATGGTCCGTAGAGCAGTTTGCACAATAACAGTTGATTATTGGTTGGTGCTGATAATTAAGGATTGAAGTGCAGAGCATGACTGTTTTGCTAGTTAATTGTATCATTTTTTTTTGGACTTGTGGGAACTCAGGTTCATTTGTGTATTATCTGGGCATTTATATTATATTCGTGTTCTTGTAAAACATATTCATTAATTATATATTTATTATGATAATTCAGATTAATAATAAAATACATACTTTTGATATGGATATTACATAGTTTGCTCGTGTCACATGATATTTTCTACTTGTATTATAAGATATCTGAATTGTAAAAATTCAGAAGTCAAAAAATTGCTGCTTGTATTGCACGTTGTGTTGAATAATTGCTGTTTATGTTGTAAAATATATTTGTTGTAGCAGGCGTTTACTACGTCATTTATTTGTGCAATAATTGATGAATCTGTTTTTTAATAATGTCCACTACGAAGTTGTTTAATTAATTTGAAGAGAGACTTGATCAGTGGGCCTTACCCTTTTCTGGTATAATCGAGTGCGGGTCCGGACCAGATGGCTTGACCTCGAAGAGGGGCTCGATCTAGAGGACGCCACTCGGCTCTGGCCTAGGCGTCCCGGGCTCGCGGGTCTGACCTGGCGGAGGACGGAGCTCGGCTTCAACATGCGGTCCCATTGTCCTGGGGGAGCTCAGCCTGGCGAAGGAGTCCGAGCAGGAAAATTGACGCGGCATCTGACGCGGCGGCTTTCTTTGACATGGTGCCTGTCAGCTGCCCCATGTCAGCGGTCTTGCCACATCAGCTGAATAATCAATTAATTTGTATGACATCATTTTAATACATCATAATTTGAATTTAATATTAATAAATTTATTTTAAATTTTATATTTACATACAACAAATTAATAAATTATTTGGTATAACATGTTTTTAATACATCATATTAATAAATTATTATTAATATAATAATTTATTTACTTAAATATAAAATTAAAAAATAATTTTATAACTTATTTTATTTATATATATAACTAGGAGTATTTTTGGGATTTCAGAAAATTCCTTTCCTATTCTTAGTGGAATACATGCTTATTTCCATCTCATCCAAACACCATTTAAAATAACACAACATCTGAAATAAGATGAAATACTAAATTTTTATCCAAACAAAAATTAAAAATAATAATAAAAATAAATTATTCTCGAAGAATATCTATTCCTATTCCTGAAATACCTATTTACCAACCAAATACTATCAAAAATAATATACCCTGATCTCCCGATCCAAACGGTGCTCGAAACTGACGAGAGCCCGCCCCGCTACAGTCATACTAAATTTTTATCCAAATAAAAATTAAAAATAATAATAAAAATAAATTATTCACGAAGAATACCTATTTCTATTCCTGAAATACTTATTTACCAACCAAACACTGCCAAAAAGTAATATACCCCGATCTCCCATCCAAACGGTGCTAGGAGCCGACGAGGGCCCGCCCCGCTACGGACACCGCCCCAGTGAAACCGTTCTGTCCGAGATCTCACCCGTCCATCCATCATCGGACGGCCCTCTTCCACCCTAAGAAAGCCCCCTGCGGGCTCTGGAAAGGCCGCGCATATCTCTTGCCGACCTCCCGGCCCCCGGCAGACCCAGAACTCCGATGAAATAATAAAAAAAAGGAAGAGAGGAAGGGGCGGAAAAAAAAGTCCTTTATTGGTTCCGAGAACCCAGTCCAGAGCGATGCGAGAGAGAGAGAGAGAGGGAGAGTGGACAGCACGAAGTAAGAGGGGCGATCGGTTGAAACCCTAGGTGTTTGAACTCGGGGAGAGGAGGAGCTGAGAGGAATCCGTGCGAATTCTCGTGGAGATCGGAAGCGCTGGGGGCGAATCAGTCCCGCGGCTACAGCCCGTTCGCGGCGAACTCGGGCTTAAGGCTGTTCTCCTTCTGGAACCCTAATGCCCGCCGGACCCGCTACCTAGAGCACCTCCCCTCGATGGATTTCGTCAGCCGGCACGCCGCCTCTGTCTCCGCGGACCACCACCCCCCGCCGGCAGAACCTACGCCGCCGCCCGCCCCGCCGGCCCCCGCTGTCGCTGAGGAGCCCGAATACCTCGCCCGGTACATGGTGGTCAAGCACTCCTGGCGGGGGAGGTACAAGCGGATCCTGTGCATCTCCAGCTCCGCGATCATCACCCTCGATCCTTCCACCCTCGTCGTCACGAATTCGTATGATGTGTCGAGTGATTTCGAGGGCGCGGCGCCGGTGCTGGGGCGGGGGGACGATGTCGGCTCGCAGGAGTTCACGGTGAGCGTGCGGACCGATGGGCGGGGGAAGTTTAAGGCGATCAAGTTCTCGTCGAGGTTCCGGGTGAGCATCCTGACGGAGCTGCACCGGCTGAGGTGGGGGAAGTTGGGGCCGGTCATGGAATTCCCTGTTCTTCACCTTAAGCGGCGGACCTCGGAGTGGGCTCCTTTTGTGAGTTACTTGCCTTCCGCTACCTTCTTCGAATTTCCCCTTGTGCTACGTGCTGTCAATTTACTTCTTGTTTTACTTGATTTTCTGAATATAGTAACTAGCCTGGGTTGAGTATTTCCTTTGCAATCATGGTTTTTGTGAAACAACTTCCTTGGTTTTGAAAAATTAGGTATAGATTCTTTTGGTTAAAATGAGAGAATTGCAACCATCCGCACTTCTCAATCTCTGTTGCAATACCTTCAATAACAAGCGGTTCTGTAGGACCACAAGATTTTCATAATTCTCTCCTTCATGCCTCTAAGTAGAAGAAATGACTAACAAGCTTTCAAAATTTATTTCGTGTCAGCTGACGCTATTTGTCAAACAATTTCTTTGATGATTGAGTTCTGTGTTGTTGACTGTTTGAATGATTTTAAACCACCTTTTGCAGAAGTTAAAAGTTACAGCTATTGGTGTTGAGCTTTTTGAAGGACAATCTGGAGATCCACGGTGGTGCTTGGATTTCAGAGATATGGATTCTCCCGCCATCATACTTTTGGCAGACATGTATGGAAAGAGAAGTAGTGAACCTGGAGGATTTGTTCTTTGTCCATTATATGGAAGAAAAAGTAAAGCCTTCAAAGCTGCCTCTGGATCATCTAACACTACAATTATATCCAATTTGGTACGGTTGGATGCTTCTCAGTCCTTTGCAAAAGTATCACTTTTTATTTATCTGATTTAGCTTGTTGATGGCTGCAGAAAGAGTTTTGCCTTTTCCTTCTTGTGTTATATAATCATCATGTTATATCTATTTTGTGCAGACTAAAACTGCAAAATCTACTGCTGGCTTGTTGTTATCAGCCGACAATTCTCAGTCAATGACAGTAACAGATTTTATTATGAAAAGGGGTATGTTTGCGGAAGAAGCCTGCAACACGCTTCTACATTCTATTTTAGAAATTGTTTTGATACTTGAGTTCTTATGTTATAATCTATTTGGCATTTGATCTTCAGTCTGATCTACAACAACCAAATATTTTGTATTGGTTATTTATATGGTCTGTATGCATTGGGATCCACCGATAAGTGTTCTTATGATGAGTCAATGGAGTGATGTCCCTTATGACTCCTGTCACCACATTTTGCTAACCAGCTTTACTACCATCAGTTGCTGGTATATAAATTACACTTCTAAGTGTAAATGCAATTTTTACTTCAGCTAAAAATCAATTATTCAATGTAACAAACAGGTTTCTAGGTTATGAAAGAAAGCATTTTTATTGCTGGATGACGTAGTTGTTTTTTTGTCAAAATTGTGTTACTTGTTGGATAAATCAAGTGTTTCGCACGACCACCTACACATGCGTGCACACGCACACACGCACACACACACACACAGAGAGAGAGAGAGAGAGAGAGAGAGAGAGAGAGAGAGAGAGAGAGAGAGAGAGAGAGAGAGAGAGAGAGAGAGAGAGAGAGAAGCGTGACCGGGACTAAAATCATTTGAGATGATTTTGCAATACACATAAGTTCTAGGTGCTTTTCATGTAAGCAATCCAACTACCTCCCATCTAGCATTGAGTTAGCTCACACCATTGAGGCCGGAAATGGGCATGGGCTTTGGGTGTAAGGTAGTGGTATCATGTATTAAAAAGGAACAAAATCTTTTCTATCTTTTCTTAAAAAGTTAAATGATATATATCTAAAGGCAACACAGAGAAGTATATGTATGAAGCAAAATTGTAGAACTAAGGATATCAAAACTTGTGAAGCACATTTCTAGCCCGTACCACTTAGAAATTGATATGTTATTACTGACTATTGCTAGATGTGCCAGAGACATGATTTTCCCTAGAAAGTTTAGTAGCCTCTGATCCTTTGTAATTTCTTTGTAACTTATATTCATCTATGAACTGTTGGATGAAATTATCATATATTTATAATTAAATTACGTACATTGAGATGAAATTTCTCAGTTCTTTCACTGTGATAATGGTTTCTTAGTAGCCAGCAGCATGTTCTCAAGATAAGTACTAGATGCGCTTATCAAGCATTAGTTCAAATTGCAGTTTTGAAGTTCAATCACAATTGGTCAATCAAACAAAATTGTCATGGGTGCTCCACTTCTCAGTTTGTTAGGTGGGCATGAGACTATCAGCCTTGGCATATTCATTTAGGCATCCTTTATAAAATTGAAGTTGTCATAGCCCAAACTGCTTCTCTCATTCTTTGAGGACTCTCAATACAAGTGGATAACATAGCATATCTATTACATCGATTCCTGCATCACTTCTTTCAATTAAATACGAAAATGAAATTTGTGGACTGAGTACAGAATGAGTGTGTAATAATTTGTTGGTTTTGTTAACTAAAGTTGTGCCAGTCTAAATGTTATCCCTTCCTCAGTCTGTTTCTGTATCTTTGATTTGCCTTTTTTGGACCTTTTTTTGGATTAGTAATTTATACATAGTTTCTGTATGAAAAGAAACATAATACTTGACATTAATGGGACATCTTTATCTGCAAAGTAGACAACTCTTGCAGCTCTTCCTCTGAGACTGAACTTCAATATTTGGTGGATCCATGGTGTTTAAATAATGCAAATGGTATTTAACTGCTATTATTTTTGCATCAATCTATTTTGTTTTTTTGGTTGACCTTATCTAATTCATTGGTAGAATGGAAGGAATTAGGAGATGAGGGGTTCATTGGAAATGAATGGGAAGATAGAAAAATTAGAAGAAGGATTTTTTGCTTAGATGCATGGAATTAGCTAAACATTTTATTCAAACAAATGTAGAACCAAAATTGATGGTTTTGTACTTATTACCAGTTCTTTCTCCCTAGTTGAGACCAATTATTCAAACAGATGGGGGTCAACTATAGACTTAAATTTCTTCTGTGTGAGTTCCCATGATCTGAAAAAATGAATTACTTATATATTTCTTGATTGAAGCAGACTTTTCCTGAAAATATCCTCGGCTTTGATTCTTTTTAATGCTGGCTTCGATAATTTTCCTAGAAATTATAAGTAACTAATAAGGGTTTGAATGACATTTTTTCCTTGGGAATGCAATCTCATTCATTCTTTATACAACTATAATTACTTCTTGGGATGCTATTCTCAAGTACTGGTAACCATGATATTCGTAGTTTAATTTCTTCAATAGTTCATTGTATTTTGCAGCCAAAGAGGCAGTTGGAGCAGATGAAACCCCATATGGAGGATGGTCTGTGACAAGGTTACGCTCTACTGCTCATGGAACTGCTAATGTTGAGAGCTTAAGTTTGGGAATTGGACCCAAGGGAGGACTTGGAGAGCAAGGTGATGCTGTATCGCGCCAACTTATTCTTACAAAAGTTTCACTTGTTGAAAGGCGGCCTGATAACTATGAGGTACACCCAAGTTTTTGCTGCTCTAAGTTTAAATTGGTATAGCTGCTTGAGTCATGGAGGGAGTTACAGACAAACACATGCATGCGCGCGCGCGCGCACACACACAGAAATATGCACACACATACACATACTCATATATATACATTTCAAATGCACAAGCTATTATGTCTGGCTTCTATGCTTTTATGCTCTTATAAAATTGTTAATGATATATTTTGTTTCCTATATTTTATTTTGCATCTAATACAGAACAATTGACCATGCAACTTTTGTATTTGGAGCATCAGCTTTTTTTTTTCCTCCAGATTCTACTAGGAAACTATTAATGATTTAAATCTTGTTATATGACTGTGCTTCAAATGCAAATTAGCTTGCTTAAAGCCATTGTTAGTGTGGATTAATGGGTTAACTTTTTAAAGCTATGAGTGTTTACTAATCTTCTTTTGGTAACTAGGGAGATCTTGATCACTCAGGGCACCGTGCTCTTATTGTTATAACTTAAATGCTATCATGTAGGCAGCTTTATTATACAAGCATGATTTTCTTGTTCCCAATGGCTATTCATTATACGATCACTGTAGTTTTTCTTTTACTTACAATGATTCTTATCACTCACATGGCTGAAATTTCTGGCGGGCCATCCAGGCTGTTATTGTTCGACCATTATCTGCAGTAAGTTCTCTTGTTCGGTTTGCAGAAGAGCCACAGATGTTTGCTGTTGAATTCAATGATGGATGCCCTATTCATGTAAGTAACTGCTAGCTAATGATGCCCATCATGCAGGGAACTTTTTAAATGTGCTTGTGACTGCAATTGCAGGTGTATGCAAGTACGTCCCGTGATAACTTGCTTGCAGCAGTTCGAGATGTTTTGCAAACTGAGGTAGGTTCATTTCTCTCATCCATGCAATATCATTACCATTTGTGCAGCATTTTTGTATTCTATTGATTTTCCTTTCTTTAGGTATTTTTTGTGTTCACTGTATGCAACTGGATCATTTATGTTATGTTTGACATGCTTTTTTTTTTCAATCCTAACAGGGCCAATGTCCTGTTCCCGTGCTTCCAAGGTTGACCATGCCTGGTCACCGCATAGATCCTCCTTGTGCAAGGGCCTATCTTCAGTCGCAGCAATTTTCTCTTGGTCAGCAGCGTTCAGTTGCTGATGTGGAAACTGCAACAACGCATCTAAAACATCTAGCTGCTGCTGCCAAAGATGCTGTAGCTGAAGGGGGTTCAGTCCCTGGTTCAAGAGCAAAGTTATGGCGTAGAATAAGGGAATTTAATGCATGTATACCCTATACTGGAGTGCCTCCTAATATTGAAGTGCCTGAAGTAGTCTTGATGGCTTTAATTACAATGCTTCCAGCAACACCGAACCTTCCTCCAGAAGCTCCGCCCCCTCCACCTCCATCACCAAAAGCAGCAGCAACGATTATGGGGTTCATTGCATGTCTACGTAGGTTACTTGCATCAAGAAATGCGGCATCGCATGTGATGTCATTTCCTGCTGCTGTTGGGAGAATTATGGGGCTGCTTAGGAATGGGTCAGAGGGAGTAGCAGCTGAGGCAGCAGGACTTGTTGCTATGCTCATTGGTGGTGGTCCTGGTGATGCTAATTTATTGATGGACTCGAAGGGAGAGCAGCATGCAACTTTCATGCATGCCAAATCTGTACTTTTTGCATATCAGAATTATGTTACTATCCTTGTCAACAGATTGAAGCCCTCATCTGTGTCTCCATTATTGTCAATGTCGGTCGTAGAAGTTCTTGAAGCTATGCTTTGTGAACCTCATGGTGAAACGACTCAGCATACTATATTTGTTGAATTACTACGTGAGGTTGCTGGTTTGCGGCGTCGGTTGTTTGCATTGTTTGGACACCCCGCTGGAAGTGTAAGAGAGACAGTAGCTGTCATCATGCGAACTATTGCAGAGGAGGATGCAATTGCAGCAGAATCTATGCGAGATGCTGCTTTGAGAGATGGTGCTCTCTTGAGGCACTTGTTGCATGCTTTTTTCCTTCTTGCTGGTGAGCGCCGTGATGTTAGTCAGCAGCTTGTAGCTCTTTGGGCTGATTCTTATCAACCTGCCCTTGATTTGCTGTCAAGAATTTTACCTCCTGGGCTTGTTGCTTATTTGCATACACGTTCTGATGGAAGTTTTGAAGATTCTCAAAATGAGGAGGCACCTCTTACTAGGAGGAGGCAGAGGCGCATACTGCAGCAGAGAAGAGGCCGCTTTGTGAGAGGCATAACATCTCAAGAACATGGAACGCCTCTGTCTAATAATGTTGAAGATGGTGATTTATCAAAGCAGATAGGTGTTGGTGCTTCAGCAGCACCAGAAAACTATAAAAAATCTGCCCAAGAGTCAAATATCGGGCAGTTTCCAGTATCTGCCTCTTCTCTCCCCAGTGTAAATCAGACTGCTGAATCATCCCATGTTGTTCCACTTAATGTTGCCCCAGCGGCTGTTGTTGCTGATGATGTCCACCAAACTAGTGTATCACAAATATTGGATTCAAATGCTTCATATTCAGTTGACTCTGAAGCTAGTGTTGTTGGTTCCTTGAATTCTGACCTGCCTGCCCCTGCTCAGGTTTTTGTAGAAAACACTCCAGTGGGATCTGGAAGATTACTGTGCAATTGGTATGAGTTTTGGCGAGCATTTGGCCTGGATCATAACAGAGCTGATTTAATATGGAATGAACGTACCAGGCAAGAGCTGAGGGAGGCTTTACAGGCAGAAGTTCATAATCTAGATGTTGAGAAGGAACGAACTGAGGACATTGTTCCGGGTGGTGCAATGGTTGAGGTTAAGATTGGACATGATAATGCACCCCAAATATCTTGGAACTATGCTGAATTTTCAGTTAGCTATCCCAGCTTATCGAAAGAAGTTTGTGTGGGGCAGTATTATCTTCGTTTGCTGCTTGAGAGTGGGAGCAGTGGCCGTGCACAGGATTTTCCACTACGAGACCCGGTTGCATTTTTTAGAGCATTATATCATCGTTTCTTGTGTGATGCAGACACTGGGCTTACTGTAGATGGTGCTGTTCCTGATGAATTGGGTTCATCTGATGACTGGTGTGATATGGGAAGATTGGATGGCTTTGGTGGAGGTGGTGGCTCTTCAGTAAGAGAGCTTTGTGCAAGGGCAATGACTATTGTGTATGAACAGCATTATAAGACTGTTGGCCCTTTTGATGGTACTGCTCATATTACAGTTCTGTTGGACCGGACAAATGATCGAGCATTAAGGCACCGCCTACTTCTTCTTTTAAAGGTAGCTTTGTTAACTCTAGAATTTTTGGGGAGTTTGTAAATACTTTCCTGATGCATCCTTTGCTTGCCTTTGTCATGCGAAAAATGTTTAAAGAGCTCCAAAAGCATTAATTTGGTAGGCTACACTTAGTTATGCTACAGGATAATACTAATGTCCAGCACCAGTAGAAGGTATTGTGTCCTCTGAAGCTCATATAGGCGCATGCTAGGACAGGATCACATAGATGGATAGATAAGCATGTTCTGCTTACAAGAAGACAAATGTCATTCGAATGTAATATTCCACATTAAGTTGAAACAAGCGTCTCTAACATGCCAACCTTGTGGATGAAAACTATGAACAATTTATTCTGGAAATCTTTGCTTTAAAAGGTTCTTGAGAATTGACAAATTTAAATGTCATGATGTTGTTAACACTGAAAAAAAATAATCTGATTCCTCAAATATTGAATGGGAGTCTAAAGGGATGATTTTTACAGTCTGGTGTTCAGATATGTGCAAATCAAGCATCTGTGAAAATGAGTTCCTATAAGTGGTTAATTGGACAAAAGTCTTGGTTTTTGGAGTAATATGTGAAGGGATGTTTTTCCAATACTTTTGTAGGGTTGCATGTGCAAGTAGTTTTGGATTATTGTTGCTTGGGTGGCCGGTAAGCATGACCCCCTTTCGAAGTTGCATACCTGATGAATATATATATATTTTTTAAATAATGGTAATGATGACAATTAAAGGGGATGATTATGGCAGAAAGTTATTTTTCATTCTGTAAGCATGTAGTGTCATCAAGATCAGGTTGTTTTATTTTATGTATTTTATTTTTTTTGGGTAATGCATTCATTATTGTAGCAGCTCTTGATGAGTAATCAAAGCTGATCTTGTGGTTCTTGTGCATTCTGCTTGTCTCAGGAAAGAAGAATAAATTTTTCTTTAATTATTTAAGTGGGTTGCAAGATCTATTAGAATTCTCTGAGATCCAGTGTGATGATGGTTGGAAAGAAAAATTGAATAACTCCTTGAGGCAACTGTATGCCTCTCCAGTACATGAGACATGGAAGGAACAGAATCAGCTAAGGCAGCTTATAGATGCAACTCTTTGATGCATGAAAGAAACAGACATATATGTGCCAGTCAGAGTACCAAATTATAAACATTGTACACGCAACTGACGTAAGTCTAATATGTAGCTTTTCACAAGAAACAGTGCAACCATATCAGGGGCACCTAACTCTAGTCTAATGTATGGGTAGCCAGCCTAGCAATACCCATGAATTCAGGTGGATTTATTAAGATTTTTTTTCCCTGGTACCCGTAGTCATTAGTTGTCAGGGTTTCTTGATCAAATCAGCTGAATCATTGATTGCTGAAGAGAAAACAAAGTCTCATCAAAGTAATTCTGAGGATGAAACTTTATGCTTGTATAGGAAGTCAGAATAACATTTCATCAGTTTTATCCTCTGAACGAAATAAAATTGACTTTGGTGGAAGCAAGTACATAATTGTTGATCAAAGGTGTAACTCCTGAACGTGTCTGTGGTTTTGCTTAAATGGAAAAGTCTGAAGTTAACTTATTTATTTTTTGTGTAGGACTATGTTTCCATGTGAAGTTTGATATTATCAAACTTATTTATATCTTGTGTAGTACCATGTTTCTTTTTGAAGTTTGACATATCGTAAAAGTCTAAAAGATGAAATAAGGAAGAGTTTTTGGTGACTTATGATTACTTACGGTGATTAAATTGCAAAGCAAAGAAGATTACACATTTGAAGAGATGATTTGTTCATCGAAGATCCTTCCTTGTTGATTCTCTATATAAATCAATCTTCATAATGGATATCTTAGAGGCTAACATGTACCTATGAAGTGTTAATGGACATGCATGGCAAAACCATTTTCCATGCTTTGGGATCATTAATGATCTTCCAGATCACTTAAATGTGAGCAGATGGGAAGGGATTGCTTGTTTTCAGGAAAACTCTATTACAGTTATCGTCTATCATGCATTTGTGGCTTCGGCACTTTCATTGTTATTAAATTTGTTTCTATTAATGTGGTAAAGTTCTTATTCCCTTGTTTTGTATTTTAACATGATCATGGGAATGTGAAACTTTTATGCTGTGAAATATCTGTTCTTTTGCTCCTGAATTTGAGATACTGTATTTTTGCTAATTTTGTTTATCCGGTTTGCTTGTAATAAATGTTCAGTTCTTATATTCCTATTTTGCAGGTCTTGATGAAAGATCTTTCAAATGTTGAAGCTTGTGTTTTGGTTGGGGGGTGTGTTTTAGCTGTTGATCTCTTAACTGTAGCTCATGAGGCTTCTGAGAGGACTTCCATACCTTTGCAATCTAATCTGATAGCAGCTACTGCTTTTATGGAACCTCTAAAGGAATGGATGTTCATTGAAACGGATGGTTCAAAATTTGGCCCACTAGAGAAAGATGCAATCAGAAGGTTTTGGTCAAAGAAAACCATTGATTGGACAACAAGATGTTGGGCTTCTGGCATGTCTGACTGGAAACGATTACGGGATATCCGTGAGCTGCGCTGGGCACTGGCAGTTCGAATTCCTGTTCTAACTCCAATTCAGGTATCTTGATGCTACATTTAACAACTGGCAACTGAATCTTGTTTAAATGTATAGAACTTTTTGGATTGATTAATGTCTAACAGTATTGGCAACAGTAATTTTAGTTGCTTTGTTAGTGATAAAATGATAATATTGATTGATTTGTTTCTTTATTGCACCAGCAGTACTTTCATCTTTCTCTTTGAGATGCCAATCTCTATAGCACCATAATTTCATGATATAATTCAAATGAGTTTTTGTTGCTGTTGTTATTTATAACTATATCACTCATTTGTAAGGTCTTTACGTACATATGTTCTGAGTTCCTCAGCTTGTGTTGCTGCTTGTTTTTGTCACCCTGTACCTTGCATTATTTTATTCACATGATACGAGTTGGCTAATCCACTAATGTATTTATACTCACTCTAGCACTCAATATCTAATTATGTGGATGTTCTATTGCATACTAAGCTAACTTGATTTCCGTGTAATATAAATACAAAAATCTCTCTCCCTGTACCACTTCTATTGATTTTATTATGCTTTAGTGCTTATGTTGCTGCGATTAAATATTCCTGATTTTAGGTGGGAGATGCTGCATTGTCTATATTACATAACATGGTGTCTGCACATTCTGATCTTGATGATGCTGGAGAGGTTGTCACTCCAACACCAAGGGTTAAACGAATACTGTCGAGCCTACGATGCCTTCCGCATGTTGCTCAGGTAGTTTCTGAGCTCCTGGTATGATTATTATATATTGGACATTTGACCCTCGTTCTATTGTTTTGAGCAATTTTTTTTAATTAAAATGAACCCATGATAACGAGAAAAACTTGGAATACTGGTAAAATATTTTCATTTTGTGCATGAGCACCTGCTGTATGTTATTGCTAAAGAAAATTGAATTTCAGAAGCTTCCAAAACTTAGGCAGGTCTGATACCTATATCTATTTTTTATTTATTAAACAAATCAGGCTTTGCTTACTGGGGAACCGAGTATCGTTGAGAGTGCTGCTGCTCTGCTGAAGGAAATTGTGACTAGAAATCCCAAGGCAATGGTTCGACTATACAGCACGGGTGCCTTTTACTTCGCTCTAGCATATGCTGGATCTAATCTTCTTTCAATTGCACAACTCTTCTCTGTGACACATGTACATCAAGCATTTCATGGTGGTGAAGAGGCTGCAGTGTCTTCATCATTACCCTTGGCAAAGCGTAGTGTACTGGGTGGACTTCTTCCAGAATCCTTGTTGTACGTGTTGGAGCGTAGTGGACCTGCTGCATTTGCTGCGGCAATGGTATCTGATTCTGATACCCCAGAAATAATCTGGACGCATAAGATGCGAGCAGAACATCTGATTCGTCAGGTTTCTCATCTTAAGCCGTTGCATCTTGAAATTCTTTTCTTTCGTTTTCCTTGACATCATTTTTCAGTCTTTGTTTACTTTGGATCTATGTTTCTAGTTATTAAGCTTCCTGGGCATATCATATGTTGTTATTCGATTTCTGTCAGATTTTGCAGCATCTGGGTGATTTCCTGCAGAAGTTATCACAGCACTGCCATTCCTTGTATGAATATGCTCCAATGCCTCCAGTAACTTATCCAGAGTTAAAAGATGAAATGTGGTGTCATCGTTACTACCTCCAAAATTTATGTGATGAGATAAGGTTTCCCAATTGGCCCATTGTTGAGCATGTAGAGTTTTTGCAGTCATTGTTGTCAATGTGGCGTGAAGAATTAACTCGACGGCCAATGGATCTTTCTGAGGAGGAGGCTTGCAAGATATTGGAGATCTCTCTGGATGACATTGTAATTGGTGAGAATGCTGGTAACAGGCAACCTTCAGAGACGGATGAATGTAGCACATCCAAGAAGATTGAAAACATTGATGAAGAAAAACTTAAACGCCAATACAGGAAACTAGCAATAAGATATCATCCTGACAAAAATCCTGAAGGCAGGGAGAAGTTTGTTGCTGTTCAGAAGGCTTATGAGCGGTTGCAGGTATTCTTTAGCTCCTGTCGTCTTTGTTCTAATATTATATTATCTAACCGACACATTGGACATGCTGTCATAAGCTCATAGCCATGTTTTTAACAAAATTGGACTTTAACCCTTGAACAGAATGGTGGAAGTAAATGAATAATGCAAGCCTTTTCTGGTATATGCTCTGTTGCTGCTGGACTGTATGATAAAATTCATGATATTTGGCTCATAATTGTTCTCTTACATATCATCATTGTCACAATTCATATTATATTGTAATAGTTTAGTGCCCCCTATTTATGTCAATATATGTTATGTGCCCTTGGAAATGATTTCTAGGTTCTACCTTTATGACATAAAATTCCTGTAAGCTTTGGTATTTGATTCCATGATGAGCAGACTGATTCTGTTAAGACATCGGCAGTGGATATTAGTGAAAGATGCACTAAAGGCATGCAAAACATTGGAGTCTGGGCAGTCTAATATGGACTGGACTGCAGTTAAAGTATGCATGTGTCAATGGTAATGAATGGTACTATGCAGGTCATTAAAGCTCTCCTGATGCTTTTTAATTGTACTTGTAGCATTATATCATCTTTAATTCTTTATTCATAAAGGATGCTGATTTCTGGCTATTCATGTTCTGATCTCTTCCATCCTCCTAGTATTGTCTTCATTCTCATCCAAAACATTATCTAGGGTCTTATCATCATTGCCAGTAGCCTTGATGAGTAGTTAATCAATCTTCTTCATCTTAACCATCGACCCATGTCCATGGGCTTTAAATAACTCAATGGAACATATACAGACCTGAATGTTATTGTGATTGCAGGTAGATAATGGATGTAATTTTCATATTTTTACTGGGAAAGCTCATCTTGTTCTGGAAAACTGAATACACATTGTTGGAGAAACTTTACAATGTTCTTGTTAATATTGTGGAATTATTATATGAGTTTCTGATACCTGTATAAAACAGGTCCATGCATATATGCATAGCACATGTATACAGGAAAAAAACATGCTTCTGTGTATACATTTGCTTACACTAATTTGCATTTGGTAGTTATAAATCGATACCAAGAAGAAAAGTTTATGCCATAAATAAGTAAATATCACAGAGCAATAAATTTAATGTCAAGCTGCTACAGTTAACAACTATTTTTTTGTCATTGCAAAAAGTTGTTGATTTGTAACCATGTTACTCTCTTGCAGGCAACCATGCAAGGATTGCAAGGTCC
This sequence comes from Areca catechu, assembly GCA_021397845.1. Classification (NCBI taxonomy): domain Eukaryota; kingdom Viridiplantae; phylum Streptophyta; class Magnoliopsida; order Arecales; family Arecaceae; genus Areca; species Areca catechu. The sequence goes on along the minus strand of CM038049.1, from coordinate 14,707,634 downwards.
ACAGGTTTGGAGGCTATTGCTTCTATTGAAGGGACAGTGTATCTTGTACAGGCGACATGGAGATGTCCTGGAACCTTTCAAATATGCTGGCTATCCAATGTTGCTTAATGCTGTTACTGTAGACAAAGATGATAACAATTTCCTTTCATCTGATAGGGCCCCACTACTCATTGCAGCTTCAGAATTAGTTTGGCTGACGTAACTAGTTCACTTTTAAATCTTCCTGAATTTTTTTGTTTACTGTTTAGATTTGTTTTCTTCTAGTATGAAGGATGCATTTTTAGAGTGTAATATGTTTTTCATCCTCTCACAGGTGTGCATCATCCTCATTGAACGGTGAAGAACTTATCAGGGATGGTGGGATACCTCTTTTGGCAACCCTCCTTTCTCGTTGCATGTGTGTGGTTCAGCCTACAACGCCTGCAAATGAGCCTGCTGCCATCATTGTTACAAATGTGATGCGTACATTTTCAGTCTTAAGTCAGTTTGACACAGCAAGAGCTGAAATACTCAAATTTGGGGGCCTTACTGAGGATATTGTGCACTGTACTGAGTTAGAGCTTGCTCCAGCAGCTGTTGATGCTGCGCTCCAAACGGCAGCTCATGTTTCTGTATCATCTGAGCTACAGGATGCTTTACTTGAGGCTGGCTTGTTGTGGTACATCTTTATTTTAATAATTTGCTTGTGTTTTCTTCTAGAGTTGTACCTAAATTGGATTCCTGTGTAATAAATGCAAAGATTATATGCATGATAAACATTTGATTGAAGACTAATGGGAGAAGAAAAAGATATCTGAAAAAGAAAACAGTATGAAGTAACTAATTTTGAGTCTATAGCTGAAATTTTCACTTCTTTTTCCAGGTACCTATTACCTCTATTGCTTCAGTATGATTCTACAGCTGAGGAGAATGATGTGAATGAGGCACATGGTGTTGGTGCTAGTGTGCAGATTGCTAAAAATATGCATGCTGTGCATTCAACTAGGGCTCTATCAAGGGTATGCGGTCTTTCTGAAGATGGGTTTTCAACACCTTACAACCATTCAGCTGCCAGTGCACTCAGATCATTACTTACTCCAAAGCTAGCTAATATGCTTAAAAATCAAGTGCCCAAGGATCTTTTGACAAATTTAAATGCAAATTTGGAGTCCCCAGAGGTAAATTTTTTTTTTTTATTTATTTTAAAAAAATCAAGCAAGCTTTATGATTTTTTTTTTAGAGCTAATATTGGCTGTTGTGCTTCCTAAAATTGTTTGTGATGCCATGCTTTTCAATAATCAGAATGCTTCTGATGATGCCTGCTGGCTGGGTATCTCCCCAATGTAGGAAATATGCTGTTGCATGGGTGTAGAATAACTGAGAATAATGCTCACTGCATTTCTTGTATATGAGCAAGAAACAAGATCTTAGAGGGTGAGAAAAATAGCAAGGTGAAATATACCAAGAATACAGAGAGATGACAGTTCAAAACTAGACCAAATTTTGTTGGGAAAGAGAAAGAATCATTCTAGTCTATTTCATAGTTCAGATAGAAATGTCCAGAGAGTAAGCTTTTTGGACAATAAAATTCTGATATGTAATAACATTGTACTCAATCTCTTTCTTTTGATGTAACCAAGATCCATTGCAACATCATGCTTCAAAAGCTAGTCGCATGCAATCCAAAATTTGCATGATGAGCAAGGGCTAGATTCAAATTCAGAATAGGATTGGCTTAACACTATACGTATACCAAAAAGTTCCAGACAACTGTAGAATGGGTGCATTATAGAAGATGGTGGTTCATTTTCACTTCTTCATGCTTGTAATTATCAGAGCATGCATTGGCTAGCTCTTTTTTTGGTAACGACATTGGGTCTCCTAGATTGCCCCTATATTGCATTGAAAAAAAAATCCGGGATTTCAACTACTTGGCTCAATGATAGGATTGCTTCTAATTATCCATCTCCATGTGTGAGTATCAGACATTCTCTAGGTGATGAGCATGTCCTCCAAAGTATCATGGAGATCAACTATATCTAGTCATCGCGATGAAAACTGCTGTAGTGGATTTTGACCCATAACACCGTTAATATAATCTGATGCATGAGCATCTAATCAAGGAAATTAAAAGGTTGGGATGCCTAATTTGCCTGCACTCCATTATGCTAAAGTTTCATATATCTCCCTTCAAACCTGATAAAGGACAATTTACAATATTCCTCATTGGAAGAAGGGACAATCAATTGATAGAGCAATTTCGAGAAAAAGACATTTAATTGACATTCAATTTACACTTTATAATGTTCTTATCAAAGCAACTAATAATTTTGTAGCTTTCCTAGGGAATTAGCTCTCTTTGATTACTCACCATATGTTTCATAATAACAAGTATTGCTGATGAGGCTAATTAGAGTAATTTCTCGATAAAATCTTTGACAGTATAGTGATTGTCTGGATATGATGGATGAAGACAAACTTTAATATCATGTTGTGCAATATCAATGAGTTGCCATGTGCTCAGATAGTTCTTATGGATTATGACAAGGCAACCTAGTCATTAATTCAGGCTTAGCTAATGGCCTGATACTTAGGTTTAGATGAGTTTTTTAGATTGAAATTTGATTTTGAATTTATATTTTTTTTGTGCCTAGTAGTTGGAAACTTACATTTAGGATGCTGTGCCAGTTTTGGAATCTCTATGGAAATTCTATTTTGCCCGCTTCGTGGGTGCTTGTCATCTCCACTTTCTTACACCCACACCAACATCAAAATCTGCTCCCACTTAAAATTACCAAGCTTTTGGGTAAAATTATGGCTATAGCTTTTTGAATCCATACCTTAATATTTGGGAGTTGGTCCATCTAAATTTTGTCATCTTGGGGTTCTTGTCTTTTGGACCAGTTTGGTGTACCAGATAAAGGGCCCATTTTGACCAATTACCATGACGTGAATGTGTTTTGACATGATTGGGAAGGTAATGTTTTTAATTTAAATTACTTTAACCATTAATTTAAATAAATTTTTTAATCATAAATTTAATTCAAAGGTTGATCTTTTTTAGTTAAATAAGTGCTTCAGGTTAGACCTTGACATTTGAGGGTTAGGTAGTTGTGGCCTATATATGTATGGGCAAGGTCATCCCAAGAGTAGGAGATTAATTGATGAAGTCTCTATCCAAGTCTTCAGTTCCTTTCCCCCCTTCTGCATCAAGTCGGGTCTTTTTTTTTCCTCAGAATCTTTTTTCAGATTTAAATACATTTTAGATGCACACATACATGTTTCGGTATCTTATAGTTGGCTCTACATTGCTCACCTTAAACAGCAGCAAGAGCTTTGTTTTCCCCCCCATAATATAGGTTAATAGAGTTCTAATTCTTTGATGACAAAGTTATTAAGGGCTCAAAGCACACCAAGATGACATCGTCTTTTGGATCCTAGCTGCAAGGCGCAAAGTGAGGCGCACACCTTAGAATAGTTATATATGATTATTGTAAGCTACCTTGTCTAAAATGCCTGGTCCCTAAAAAGGCATTTATATTCGAGGTCTTTTAACTATGCATCAAGCATGTACAAAATAAATATTAGCATTATAGTTGGTGCACAAAGAGTACCTAATTTGAAAATCCAAACTGTTCATCTTCATCTAAATGTTTTAAAACATTTACATATCAAACTTCAGCTGATTTGGATGCTTCTAGACTATATCAAAACATGGAATCATACCATTAAAATTGCCCAATTTCTCCACTGATGCAGGGTAAAAACCACAAGAATCCATGATTTTTTTTTATTTGCATCCAATTAGACACTGTAGATTGTGATTGATAGTGTAGATTTTCATGTTGTGGCAGTTATCATTGATTTTCATTGGCAAACATTTGCTCAAACATGTATAAACTCTCATAACTTGTGCTGCACATGCAAATTCTGAGGGTAGTAGATGCCCAAGCATCAAATGGTTCATGCATATTCTGCTTCTTTGGTTTTTCACTAGAAGTCTTACAGTACGTTCTTGTTTTCTTTTTGGGCTAAAACCTTGCTTTATGTGTTCCATGACCAAAATTCAACTCCTTGGTCATTATACTTCTTTCATGTTTTATTGCTTCTCGGGTGCAGATTATTTGGAATTCTTCCACCCGAGCAGAATTGCTCAAATTTGTGGATCAGCAGCGTGCCAGCCAAGGCCCTGATGGTTCATATGATTTGACAGAATCACATTCATTTGCCTATGAAGCATTATCTAAAGAGCTACATGTTGGTAATGTGTACTTGAGGGTTTACAATAATCAACCCGACTATGAGATCAGTGAGCCAGAGGCATTTTGTGTTGCTCTTCTTAAATTTATAGCAGAGCTGGTACATAATTTGGGTACTGCAAATGTGGATACTGCAAATGTGGAAACTCTTTATAGGACTGATAATGACGGTACATTTGTGGAGTCATCAGAAATTGAAAATGGTTTAGTCAATGGATCAAATAATGGAGATAAACTTGTTGATTCATTGGATATCTCTGTTAGAGAAGAATCAAAAAAGGAGGGATCTGAAGTGGTTAAAAACCTTCAAACTGGCTTGACATCTCTTCAGGTATGTTAGTAACTTTTTGAAGTTTTTATATTTATTAGTATGATGTCTTGTATATTAACTCCATTTTTGCTTCAGAATCTATTGACAAGCAATCCTGGTCTGGCTGCCGTTTTCTCTGCTAAAGAACAGCTTGTACCCCTTTTTGAATGCCTTACTGTACACATCCCAGCAGAAAGCAACATTCCTCAAATTTGTCTTAGTGTTCTTTCACTCTTAACAAAATATGCTCCTTGCTTGGAGGCTATGGTTGCAGAAAGGGCCAACCTCATCCTTCTATTGCAGTTGCTTCACAAGAATCCATCTTGCAGGGAAGGGGCTCTTGTTGTCCTTTATGCCTTGGCAGGCACCCCTGAGCTTGCTTGGGCTGCGGCTAAGCATGGTGGAGTTGTATACATTCTTGAGCTTATTTTGCCACTGCAAGGTAAATATTCATTTCTATTCTCATGAAGCTTTTCCATTTTTCTCTCTTTTTTTAGTAAATTATCTTATTCTTAGCAGTTGTGAATAAGATAAGATTTAAAGGGCAACTAAATTAACAAAAGAACTTTAAGGATTAACAATAACCTTTCCATTTATCTGTCAAATTAGACAGCAAGGTGCCACCAATAAAAATATTCGTCTCATATAAATCTAACCTTCGTGAATTGATCTGCATGATGCATGCTTCTGTTGCACCTGCAAGGCTTCATTTTACTAGTTGTTGGTTTTCATCGGCCTAGTCACCTTCAGCTAGATTTACATGCAAAGCGACATGTAAATCATATTCATTCAGTTAGGCTTTGGGCCAGGCCTATTGAAAATTTGATATTTTCTATGCCCCAGCCAGGCCCATGATCAGCTCTAACCACAAATGCCGCGCTATGATACACTTCTCACCAAATTCTTTTTTTTTTTTTGATCTCTTTCTTCACGTTCCTATTCATTGGTAAGTGATGGTGGCTCATGTTTAGCAAATATATTGTAGTGGAAATTCTTGGGTTTTAGAGAATTAAAATTGTACAAAAATCTAAGATATAGAGACGTGTTTACAGAAGATCTATCATTAGCAAACAGAAAATTGGTGAAAATAGAAGTTTATAGATGTAAGGGTGAATTAACTGATTTTTATTTCTAGTTAACTTTAAGTATATCCTTGGTTTGTCTAGCATGTACAGAAGGTTCAATGTTTTCATTCTATAGATTGTTAAGATCTTTGAGTTATAGGTGCACATGCTCTTATTGCAAAACCATATTCATTTTTGCATAGTTCTTTGGAAAAGCTAATTGTGCTTTTGTAGACATTGATGTTCTAATGCAAGGTTTTAAGTCCGGGCAGGATCCGGGAATCCCAGCTGTTTGAAGAAGAAGGGGATTAAAAGAAAGGAAGGAAGGAAGAAAAGAAAGAAAGGGGTAGGAAATAAGAAGAATAAGTCAACAAAAAAAGAATAAAGAGGATAAAAGAAAGGAAAGAAGATGAAAAGGAAATAAAGGAAGGGAGGAGAGAAAAAGAAAGGAAATAAGGGAAAGAAATAAGAAGAAAAAGTAGAAAAAGAAAGGAAGGAAGGAAGAAAGAAATGAAATGAACAAATAAATGAAACAAGTAAACAAAGAAAGAAATAAAGGAAGGAAGAAGGGGAGAGAGATAGAGGGTACCCATTAGGATGCTTGACCGGGACAGCCTTGGGGGTAGGATAGTTGGGCATCCCATTTTATGGAGAAACCAGGGCACCTTCTCTCATAGGATTTAAAACCTTGTTCTGTTGTCTTTGAAAATTTTACAAATTGCCAAATATGCAGAGTTGGAATTTACTAATCTTTGTCAAACATCCATAAATCATGATTTTTTCACATGTCCGACTTTCTGTCTTATAGTTAAAAAACATTTTTCTGCTTGTTTATATTTTAGTCTAAAGAACCTCATTAGTGATGAAATGTGATTTTGGTTATAAAAAAGAGGTTTTACACGTATGGCAGTCTTGCATTGAAAGTGTCCAACTTGTTTCTGCTTGGGATGTGCACGTTGACTAAAATTAAAAATGAAGGATGCACTCTGCTTGGAAAAAGATTACATGTATGTCAGGTTGACTGAAAACTCTCCATAGAATGGTAATTCTTTTATCTGTATTCCAATTTCCTTTCAGCCTTTATTGGTTTGCCCAGTTTCTTTATCAATTTTTTTTTTTTTTTTATAGCGAAGCTGAAGGAAATGTTCTTTTGCTTTGCATCCACCTGGCTGGCCATATTTGTCAACCTAACCCAACCAGACCACCCCCCCCCCCCCCCCCCCCCCCCAATTTCCCCCTTCCAAAGAGAAAAGGAAAAGGAAAAAAAATAATCCAAAACTTTCAACTAGTGCCATGTTTCAAGTTTAGATTGTTTTGTTTATGGGCCATCAAGCCTTGTACTTTGTTTAATGCAGGCCTATGTATCTTGGTTATTGTTCGGCCCATGGGGTCTTGTACTGGGGTTTATCCTGCCCAGATTGAGAAAGGATAAAAAGAACTTAATCAATTCTCCTTCATCTCTTAATATAATCTCTGGATATATTGATTTGTGTTGATGTTGGACTTGGTGTTCAGGTGGTCAGGCCATTATAAAAGTTATGAATAAAGATATATGCAATAAATTTAACAGTGAATCTCTTGCATCCTTGGGCATTCTCGTTTGGCATTACCCTGGAGGCCTTTCCCATCAATACACCCTTAATCACATTTGAAGAAGTCATCTTGTAGGATCCATTGAAAATCAAATTCACGAGATGCAAACTATGAGCCACTTCATCACATCGTAATAAGCATTTTCCAAGTCCTTTTCTCTCCTAACATTATACTCAATTAAACATGATTACATAATGAGTCAGTCCAAGAACTCCCATAAAATTTAGAGCATAATTAGTGAACATACTCTCTTTTAACAAAGTATGGTTTATCTTTTTTCTTAAGAAAATGGGGGTCTTAAATTTTGGTTTTGAGATAGTACTTAATTCCTATCAAAGTTGAGATCATGTATTTGTATAAAGTTCTTGAATTACTAGAGCATAGCTTATCTTCTCTCTCTCTGCCCCCCCTCCCTCCAGGGATATCCATCTTTTCTCAATTGAGGTTATATGAATATTCATCAGTAATTTTTTTCTTACGAGATGGTTATTTTCTTAAGGTAATGCAGTTTGCAACTCATTGTTGAATTTATTCTCAGAAACAAATTTCATCTGTAGATATGATAATTTCTGCATTCTGGAATATCTTTATTTATTTTTCTTACTTTCCAGTTGACATGTTCTGTTATTTATTTTGCATTTTTAATTGTGTAAAATATATTCTGAAAGATGTTATAATTGGATGTTTGCTGACCAAAGTTGTACTTTGCAGAAGAAATCCCATTGCAACAAAGAGCAGCAGCTGCATCCTTGTTGGGCAAGCTTGTGGGACAGCCAATGCATGGCCCTAGAGTGGCTATTACGCTAGCAAGGTTTCTACCAGATGGTTTGGTAGCTGCTATCAAGGATGGGCCTGGTGAAGCAGTGGTTTCATCTCTTGAACAGACAACAGAAACACCAGAACTTGTTTGGACACCTGCAATGGCAGCTTCTCTCTCTGCACAATTATCAACGATGGCATCAGACCTCTACCGGGAACAGATGAAAGGGCGTGTTGTTGATTGGGATATACCTGAACAGGCATCTGGCCAACATGCTATGAGAGATGAACCACAGGTATATTTTGTCATCTTACCACATTTATTGAGTTTGTGGGTTCTTTGTAGAATATTCTAAGTTGCATGTCTGTGCAGGTTGGGGGAATTTATGTTAGGCTTTTCCTGAAGGACCCTAAGTTTCCACTGAGAAATCCTAAGAGATTCTTGGAAGGACTTCTGGATCAGTATGTGACATCTATTGCTGCTACACATTATGACACACAAGCTGTTGATTCTGAGCTTCCATTGCTGCTGTCTGCTGCACTTGTGTCCTTGCTACGGGTACATCCTGCACTAGCAGATCATGTTGGTTATCTTGGGTATGTTCCAAAACTTGTTGCTGCTATGGCCTATGAAGGAAGACGAGAAACAATGGCATCTGGAGAGGTGAAAAGTGGAAATCGGCTCCATTTTGATGAGTTTAAAGAAACTGAGGATGGACAATCAGAGTCCAGTGGGCAGACCCCACAAGAACGTGTGCGTCTTAGTTGTTTGCGAGTTCTACACCAATTGGCATCTAGTACAACTTGTGCAGAAGCTATGGCAACTACAAGTGTAGGGACTCCTCAGGTATTAAAAGATGTCAATATACATGTTTTTCCAGTTGGGTAATATTTCGAATTCTTTCCATTGATTAAATCTATGATGGCTCGGTTTGCTGATTTAGAGATTCTATATAGATCATGCCATGAACGTGGAAAACAAGATTTCTGTTTTAACTGCTATTTGCCTGAGAATTTAACTTCAAAGTCTGAGCTAAACAATTTTGTGGCTGAAAGTATTGTGCTCATCTGTTCTGATAAAGCTGTATTATATATGATGTGCAGTTGTTCCATGCGTGTCGAACATCTAAGAAGAGAATGACAAAATGCCCTTTTTTTTTCCTTTACTATCAAACCTTGAAATCTGGTCTTGTACCTCTTTATCTCTTAGAAATTAATTAAAGGGCTTGATATAGGTGTATAATACCTCTTATAAGTGACAAACTACCTCTTTATCTCTTAGAAGAGAAAACGACAAAATACCTCTTATAAGTGATGATTAGATCTTATCCTCTGCTTGATGTTCTATTAGAACCCTTAAATTGGTTAGCATTATCTGCATTATCTGAAACAAGCACCTCCTTGGTCTGTGTTGATGTTATACATGATGCTAGTGGTGCATTGTGTTCTTAAATCAAAACTTATGGCTTGGTTATTTGCTTTGTGCCCGAAGACATTATCCTTCTATATAGATGTATCCTTTTGTAGGAGAGCTGCATAACAAGCTTTATCAAGAGATTATTCTTATGCAACCAGAAGTATCTATTTTGCATTTTGCAACTAGAGTTATTTTCATTTCCATCTTTCATCTACTATTGCAGTGTTCTTGAAGTTGACTATTTACTATAGGTACTTATCTTATCACTAAGATTATGTAGATCCATTCATTAGAAAGTTCGGTCTCTTAATCATCTGACAGGTGACTGTTTCCCCCATTTTTTATCTGCTTCCCTCCCTCTTCTTTACTAATTGCTTGCTTCAATTACATCTGCAGTTTTATTTATTTATTTATTTTTTGGTGATAATATCATCAAACTCATTGCAAGATATTTTTAAACGTGAATGGTCACTCATAGGATGCATGCAATAAAGGAAAGAAGGATAATTTCCATTTTATTGAGATTGCAAATGTCAAATGTAAATGTAATTTTATGCTTTTTTTCTCACTGAATATCCTTTAAATTCATAATTAAGTCTATCCTGTATTTCTGTTGAAGGGGAACCTTTTCTTCCAGGTTAAAATCTTTTTTTCTTTTATTACTCCTTTTGCAAAGTTTGGTTTCGATCTTTCTGAAGTAGGGGGTTCGGAAAAGGTTTTCATGCATCAGATATTTGCTCAGTTACATCACGTGGCTGTTGTTTCTGATATTTATTCCAGGTTGTGCCTTTGCTCATGAAAGCAATTGGATGGCAAGGCGGCAGTATACTAGCCTTGGAGACACTAAAACGTGTTGTTGTTGCTGGGAATCGTGCTAGAGATGCACTTGTTGCACAAGGATTGAAGTAAGTTGCAAACAAGTTTCAATCATTAATATTTGCTTTCTTTTGCATTATGTAAATATTCAATTATTTAGGAAATGATGCTTGTACATCTTTTGGAAAAAAATGATTTTTTTATAAAAAAACTGAATATAATTTTAGTCTTTCAATCAATGTGATCTCTGATCCGACAATTTTCATAGGTTAATTTTTCAATAGTCCAACCTCGCTATTTCAGCTATAATGCATCCTAAGATGGCTCATATAGTTTGTTGATCCTTTACAAATATTTTAATGATGAAACTTCACAAAAATAGAGGCTAAGATTCACTCAAATAACAAAAATCAATAAAAAACTTGATTTTCTTTTTCCATAAAATGATTTTTTTGAAGGATAGATTTGTTATTTCTTTCAGACATAACCATAGTTAGAATCTACTTGTCTTATCCTCCTCACTTTATGTCAATGGAGTTTTTTTTTTATTAAAGAAATGACTAGATTGGTGTGAAGTGTGAACTGATAAATTATACGTGCAATATAGACATCAATTAAATGTATAAGTTTGCTAAAGTGAAAAGCACTAAAGTAGCAACAAATTTTAAGCAATTAGTCGTATCGAAGGCCATATCCTTGGTAATTGTAGGCTTTACAGATCCTTATAGCCACAATCCTAGTTGTCTTAAACCTTTCCTAGTTTTCAGTCCAACCCAGACCTGAGTAGCTCTAAATAACAGGCCCACTTTTGGTATTATTGCAAATGTGCATAATTCAGCAACCAGCACTTTATTATCTATTGATGCAGCTTATAAGTTGAATGGATGAAACTAAGAAACAAAACTGCATGTTTAAAAGATTGAAATGTTGTACAGTTCAGAACATTTTAATTTACTAGATGAACAGAAAAAGGGGGAGAACTTGTACCATTTTTTTCGAAAATGAGGTCTTAAAGAGCAAATTGAATGTGGTACCCAAGAATGTTATCGAAGAAAATATTTGAATAGTTTTTCCATTGAATGTTGCCTACTTAATTTCACATTGCTTATTTAAATTTTCTTCAGAGTTTCATACTGCTATGTTTCTTTCTGTTTATCCTTGCTCCATGTGTGAGTGCCTCCCTCTTCCTAGGATGTATTCTATGCATATATGTCCTTTGTTGTATATCACTGAGGTTGTAGTTATGACATTTTTTGTACCTTTCAAGGAGGGTGATCCTTACAATTGGCAAGGCTCTCTTCAGTAACAGCACCCATATGGTCTCGCTATGTGATCTTCAAACAATATGCTTTATTTATAACCTTGTTCCTTGATGGCATATACATAAAAATTTGGAAGAGCCACCAAACCTAAGGATGCTTCAAGAATTTCTGGTTCTAAGTTGTGACAATATGTGAATGTGAGAAATAATTTGTAATTTTTATGACACTTTGTTTGATAATTAATTGAAGGTGTTTGCCAAATTTGACATTCTAAAATTTATTTAAAGAGTTTCATCTTCTTCATTGTATATATTTTGAGCTGTCATTGTATTAAAAGTTTAGCTACAATATTTGAAAATAACCAAATTGTTAGATAATATAATGAATTTGCTTTTTGATCAAATATGGTTGTGCTTTCACAAGATCCAAGTTCACTTGGTATGAAAGTTAAACATAAGAAGTTAGTATTTACTTGCAGCTCTCTCTCCATTTCTTTTAGCACTACTGGTCCATCTTTGGGAAGTTCAGCATGTCTTAACTGTGATGCATTAGGTACTTTTATTGACTTGGAGATTTGTATAACCTTCTTAGGCAATGCCTTGCTTGCTTGCCCGGCAACATGACTGTCTTGATATGTAAGTCAGCATTCTTTTAGAGACTGCTAGTTTTTCTAGTGGATGAATCCTTATCACATATAAAAACTTTTTGGTTGACTTTTTGCATATTTGATCTTTTGATGCAGTCGTGCATATTTCTGTCAAAATCTTTCAGTAGGAAAATACAGATGCATACCTTTTTGTTTAATAGTTATCTTAAAAACCTGAGTTACATGCGATATTGATCCTTTGCCCCATGAATGACAAACATGAACTTTGTAGGGTTGGTCTGGTTGAAATACTTCTTGGCCTTCTTGATTGGAGAGCTGGAGGAAGGTACGGACTTTGCAGTCAAATGAAGTGGAATGAATCTGAAGCTTCAATCGGGCGTGTGCTTGCAGTAGAGGTAAGATTTTTTTTTATTTAAGGAAACTTTTAACTACATATTTTCAATTGGAAAATATAACCAGTTAACCACCATCAATATTCATATTAATTTTACACCTTTAGTCTTATTAGATCTCAAGCAAGTAAATTTGTATCGTTTCTCTAAGCCAGTTATATCTGAAATTGATTCTTTGAATTTTATAAGTTTCTTTGATCTTATTTGCAGACATGTAGAATTGAAAATGCTTTTATATGAAGTATGTTTAAAATGAGTGGACGATGACAACTAAAGAAAGTTTAGATATGAACCACAGGTAAGGTTGTTAGAAGTTGAGAAAAAAAAATGATACAAGAGGGCAAACATTAATATATTTGATAGGAATTTCAAGCAATGCCACAGTCCATGAGATAAATTTGCATGAAGATAGGGTAGCAAACATGCGAGCTTTCTAGTAATAAATATTTTTTTCTTTAACGATGAATGGAAGTTCAGATTCACATGGAGAATACCAGATGAAGTATGATAGTTTCCCATGAGCTGGAAGGGGGGGTGCTGTAGCAGTATGACCAAGGGTACAGAAAAAGTTCGGTGAGCATATTTGTTGGTAAACTCTGATTAATAGACATGATCCTGGATCATGTTTTGTTATCAGAGATTTTAATGGACAACTTCTTGTGCTGGTTCAAAAACTTCCAGATTATTTTCTGTGATAATAGCTGAATTACATTGACCGTGGTAGGGTATCATGTGCAGAAAGTTGAATAATATGTTCTGTAAATAAGTCAATATGGTGCAAGACTATTCCAATTTTAATTCACAAATCGAAGCTAAGAATAATCAAAATACAGATTTCTTGGATTTCTCTAATTCAACAGAATGTTCAGTGCTTGTTTAATATAAGATATGTGAAATAGCAAAGAAAGTTGAAAGTGTAACAGAGATCTACTTAAGTTCAGCATTGCACCAACTCTGGAAAAAAAAGGCATCCTGACTTGTCAGGAAGTTGTCAACAAAAGGTTATCTGAAATCTACTTGAGAAGGTCAACATTTCTTCTTGTCTGTATTCATATGTAGGGTGAATACTTGATGTAGTAGCATGAGCACTATTGCCTGTTTATATTCATCTGTTTCAGAGTCTAAATTTGGTTTTGTGGAATTAATTATTTTTTTATCTATTACACAGCAATGGTAGAACTACTAATCTAAAACCAACTTTGGGTGATAGGTGTTTATAAATTGCATTTCTTTCTTGTAAATTTGGGAAATACGTATTATGTATTGAAGCAGAACACCGTGTTTGGGTGCACATATCTTTTCTGGATGCTGCTTTGCCTTCTTCTGCATCATTTGAGTCTTTCTTGTGCAGATACATCTGAATCTTGCACGATTAAATGCTATTTGTGAAGCATTATATGTGATGTGATAATTAGCTCTTCGATGAGGTACAATTCTTATCATTTTGATCCAGGTGTTACATGCATTTGCAACTGAGGGTGCCCATTGTGCTAAAGTTCGTGACATATTGAATTCTTCTGATGTAAGTTTGTCAATTTATTTCCATGAAATTTTTTTTTTTTATGGATTTTAATAATTGAATCTGCCTACTTGCTTTTCTGTGGAGGATTTTCATATCATTCTAATGAATTTTTTGATTCTTTTAATTCTGAAAGCATTCATGTAGTTTTTTTTTTTTTAATTATAGTCCTGTACACAAGCAGTGACAAAATAGGTTCCTCCAGTTTTTCGTAGAAAAGAACAGTAGTTGCTATTAGTTGAGTATGTGTTGATGCAAACACTTTTAGATTGTTAAGAATTCAAGGTTGCAATTCATGGTAGTTGCTTATAAGGCCATAATGCGACAGAATTCGTATTGATACTCTTAAATTTGTCTTTTTAGCCTTTTGATAAGGTAATGCTCTCTAACGTATCAAATCAATTGAATGTCTTATTAGCAAATATTTCTTTTTTGGAATTATTTATTTTGATTTAAATTCAATTTCTGAATTTGGGATATGTCTTCTTGGTCCGCCATATTTGTGTCTGATCACTCTTTTTACTGAGTTACAAGTGTGGGGGGAATCAAGTTGGTCCATGATGGGTGGTTTCAAGGAGTCAAGAAAACTAGTTAATGCATTAAAGGCCAAGCTTAGTGGGTGTATATATCAAGAATATTATTCCAAATAAAATCAATATCTGAGAGAACCAAAGATTCTGCAACAGCAAAAATTATTTTTTAGGTGAAATGTTTAGTATTCATATTTAATGTGTATAATGTCCTTTAACTTTGTCATAGTAAAATAGAATATGAATATGAACTATGACAGTCTGGGCCATTTTAGATTCTTTAGAAATCATCCAGGGAGTGTTCTTTATTTGGTTGGCACCCAGAAGATTTTAATAGTGGGGAAAAGGAATTTTTCCTAATTAAGGGCCTGTTTGGATAATCTTGTGCAATCCAATGGGATTCACAAGAACATATGCCTGGTTAGACCCATATTTACAATATTCGAAATAATTTTTTTAAAGTGGGCTGGCCCAAATCTCGTAGACAGGATAAAATTGACCTTCACCATATCTTTTTTTTTTCCTGTCGTATAGGAATGGACTAGAAGAGGTCCAGTTGACATGGTCTGGGCCAAGCCTTACATTATATAATACTAGACATAATCTACGCACATAGTTTAGAAGATATGTGCTTGATGGGCCACGATGAATTCCTACAAAATTTTTGGTCCAATCCTGAAGGAATATCCAAATAAGTCCCAAGGAAAGTGTTTCCATTGGAGCAGGACATATTTTGAATGTGCTATCCTAAAATTATGGATTGTCGGCCAGGCTTCCCTCTCAAACAAATCTCATCTTTCTCACCCTCTACTCATCCTAGTTTCCGTTGTCCGATGGGTTTAACGAAGGAACATCTTAATTGGGCATGCAAACTGGCCCTAAAGCTTTGTTTTTTCATGGACCATCTTTCCAGCTTACCAACCTGTATAAGCCACAAAAATTGGCAAGTTCCCGTAATCTAGCCAGTGAGACTGTGCTGCTTTGTCCTCAATGTCATCTTGAGAGTTGTGCTATACTTCCAACCCACTCTAGGGAAATGAGGATGTCTTTTTTTTTAATTTTAAAAAAGAAAGTGTTATGCTTATTGTTCAATTGCATTGCTGAAAAAATATGTCATCTTTAATAGGTATGGAGTGCGTATAAAGATCAGAAGCATGACCTTTTTCTTCCTTCAAATGCTCAATCTGCTGCTGCTGGGGTTGCTGGACTTATTGAAAGCTCATCATCAAGACTCACATATGCTCTTCCTGCTCCACCATCACAGCCTGCTCTGGTGAGGCTCCCTTCTACTGCTTCTGCTACAAATTCTAATGGAAAGCGGAACCATGGGCCGATATAGAGAAATTCATGCTATTGCTGATACTACCACAACCAATCAGCATCATACACCATATAGTTGCTTTGTCATACCATACATGATGTACAGATTTTTGCAAAACTGAGGTCCATTCATTTACTTGTAAAGCCTGAACTTGTTCAAGCTTTTGTATCATATCTGTTCATATATCCTGCAAAATAAGTGAGCGTTTTTGAATGAGTGCCGTTTTGTAATCATTGAGTTTCTGTTTAAATGTTTGATTCTTTTGTTTTCTGCATAAGATTTTCCCAATGGAAAGCCAGTATTTAGAGGCGCTGTTTGGTTGTTACATTGCTTGAGCATTGAAGTTCCAAAAAACCATCAATTATTAAACAGAATGGGCATTTTCCCACACACAGCTCCCTTCCGCTCTTATCAGAAAAATAAGCAACCTGTTTCCTAGCCATTGAACCGTGTGAATTCTTTTTCCTGAAAGTTAACAGAGAATAAACTCTCATCTTGCTCAAGATTAATGGTGAAAGTGGTCATTGATGAAGTGTGGTCTGTATATCCTGTTAGTTGGTACATCGAATGTGGTACGCGTGTCCAAGTTGTGAAAGGCTTGCCAGAATTGAGTTGGAGAACGTAATCTCATTTACCAGCAGGACAGCAGTCGAAACAATTTTGCCTTGGACTATTGAACATACCTTAGAAACTCAATATGGAGACATCAGCTCTCATGAACCGCTGAAACTTCGAAATCAGGAACAGTGGTACAATATGACTTGTGTTTATATTATTTGAATTATAAAATTACTTATCCAATTATATTAACCAACCAAACATTCCAACCGTATCAAGTCATCGCCCTTGCTAAGATGTAAACGCAGCAGGTTCTGTTACAATTGCAGCCTCTCTCAGTTGCTTGCATGTCATCTCAGTGAGTGGCGTGTTAGAGGCATGGTTACTGAATTCTGGAACAGAAGATCACACCACCTATGAACTTACCCTCCCCGTGCCTATTGCAAGACAAGGATCAGGAACGAAAACTTCTCGTCTTAAGCTTTCTTTTCTTCCTTTCAAAGATCATTCATTGCATATATATCTACTAGCCAGAGAAATTTGTTTCTCCAAACCAAAATATGAACCTTCAAAATGCTGCTTTATTTGAAATAGAACAGATGAATTGCATTTGTTTCATACCCAGTTTTTTGATGAAAAACTAAAACTAAAATAAAAATGAAATTGGGATATGAAAAAGTAAGCAATAAAACAAAAGATACTCAAATGGTGTCAGGGAAAGACAACCACAAATAACGAACTCCAAGATATCCGTGGATATTTCAAACTTCATCTTCCTCTGGGAAGCGCAGGTGCTGCCCCTCAGGTGCAGGCAGTCCCCTCGATACCAACACGACGCTCGGTGAAACAGCCTTCACTTCTTCTTCACCATCGATCTCATCATCGCTGTTGTAGATGAAACGTGTGTGCTTCCCAGTGCACCCAGGCAATCCCACCACCTTATCCTGTACTGACATCTTGCTCAGACCTTCGCACAAATTATTAAAAAGCTCATCTTCTTCTTCTTCATCCACTTCATCTTCAGCTTCCTCATCATAATAGACATTTTCTTCATCTTCAGCAATATCTTCGTCATCATCCTCTCGGATACTTGCATTGACTTGAAGGGACCACATAGAGGAGTTGTCATCTTCAGGGGATTTCTCTGTGTAACCGCTTTCACTCCCATTGTAAGTCAGAGATGAAGAGATTGTCGAGGAGGCATCAGACATTTCTGATTTCCCTGGAGAGTCATCAAATAGCAATGCTCGGTTGATCAGACATTCTTGAGATTTCTCTTGTTCCAGATATGTAACAGCCTGAGAAATTTATTAAAAAAAGAAAAAAATGAATAATATGATGAGGGAGTTCACCATATATATATATATATAGAATTTGATATGGACGAAATGATAAACAATAATTGCAATTGGTTTGAGAGGTGCAACGACCTGAGTAAATTTTAAAGCAGAGATAAGAATGTCTGATCAACCGAGTAGTTTGGGAGGATAGCAGAAAAAGCAAACCCACAACTATATGAAATGAGAAACTGAACGAATAAAGTTCAACGAAATTTTGGAAAGTAACAACCATCTAGAATTTTGTTTTAACTTCAGTAGCTCATCCAGGCATGAAGGCAAGCAAGCAACCAAAGGAAAAGCTTGAATTTCCTAAAACCTAATCATGAAATAAATCAAAAATCATATATGAAAGAAAGCAATAAAAAAACACTCAGAACAGTAATCTTCAAAATAATAAATAAGAAAAGAAAGGCCACGGGGATGCTCGAATAGGAAAAGAAGCGGGAAGAGAAAGGAAAAGGAAAAGAAAAAACATCATTCAGACCTGCTGAGGATTTGTGATATCTTCGGTAACACAATGCATCTTAGCATCGATCAGAACACGTTCTTCCAAGCCTGACATATTAGGGATGTAAGGTGTGTTGGCCGGCGTGGGAGCAGCAAGAAGCTGCGCTGGTGAAGAACTCGGAAGGCCTAAGAGGAATGCCGAATGCCGCGAAGGAAGCTTATTGACAAGCACAGCCTCTTCCTCCACCTTCTGCAGGAGCGTCTTCACCTGGCACCGGAGCAACGCCTCGCCTGACCCAGGAGTCCGTTTGGCTCGAACGCAGTTCTTGACCACCGAAGACGAAGGAGTCTTCTCGACCAGGCTTCCCGTTGCAAGTCCTACGATGGGAGAATCGTTTGTGATGTCGAGCAGTGCCGAACGCTCTCCGTTTCTTGATCTTGAAACGGCGTCGTCTTGCTTGTTCTTCTCTACATTTAGGAAAGGGGGAAGCAACAAGAATCCAATCAGTCATTTAACAAAAGGATGAGATTATGAGATCCGTCACTCCTGCAATAAAAGAAAGGATTTTGCTTACGAGAGGCAGCAGAGGCCTGAGATCTTGTGACCCTTCTCATGGATGATGGAGTTTCCATTGCCGGAAGGAAGAGGGCACCTGAAAAACAAAATCACTTCATGCAAAAGAACAGAAGAGGCATCAGAAAAGAAGGTGATTTCAGATTCTTGGAGAGAAAGGGGGATCATTGGAGCAAAAGAACTAAGCAAACGACGGATTCTAATGGGTTCTTCCTCACCAGAAAACGAAGGAATCTGGAAGGTTTTGGCCGGAGTCTCGCCGGTGATTGGGATGGGGGCCAGGGAATGAAACTTTCGGGCCTGACGGGGAGAGAGAGAGAGAGAGAGAAATAGGTGAGGGGTGGAGAGAAAATGTGCGGGGGTTTTTAAAAGATTTGAATCGGGGTCCCCAACGGTCATATGACCGTTGGAGGCCGGGGGCTTGTTTATCTAAATATCACTTTTTCCTATATTCGGACTCGGGCAAGGATTTTCTTACTAAAAACTAGCCGTTGAGAGGGGATGTACGCAGAAGTTTCCTTTTAGCCCTTGATAGGGCTGTGAAGTGAGGTCGGATGGTTTGTGATTTTTAAGGTCGTGCTTGGAACAAGACACATTTGGTGAAGTAGATCGGGTTCTATCTAGGTAGGGATGGTATCCGACTGGGTTTGGGATAGATTTCTAACTATCTAACCCCAAATCCAAATATCTAATAAACAATCCAAACTCTATATTTTTTTATCCAACACTATCGGGATATATTTTTTTATCCAAACCCATCTTAATAGAATATCGGATAATTTCGGATTACTTGGCCCGAATTCAATTAAATCACATTGAACATTTTTTTTTAAAAAAAGATTATCAACTCTAAAACCATACAACCATTCCATAAATTACACGTCTTAAATAAATAAAATTCAGCTACATTTTTAGTTCAATAACACTTGGTTCAATATCTTTGAACTAAATAAATTATATCTAATATAATATATATATATGCATTAAAGTATTTTAGAATTTAATAACTAGTAGATGATAATTGATAAAATATATTTAATATATATATTAAAATAGTTCGGGTCAAGTTTGGATCGGGTTCGGGTCAAGTACATATCTATTTAGTTGCAATTCAAATCCAAAGTTAAGTATTGGAGTTTTATCCAAATCCAATCCAAATTCAGTTAAAGCATTGATTACGCAATCTAATCAGGTCGGGCCAGATTGGATATCCACGGATTTGGATTTTATTACCATCACTAGTTCTAGAATAGGAGTTAAATCATATCACACTCTATAGCATGTAATTTTTCATAATGAGAATTTAAAATAATGAGAGATCCCTATTCAGAAAAAATCATTTTCATAAACCGAGTGCTAGGTTTTGTTTGCAAGTACCTCCATGGATACCTGAGACTTAATGTGATCCCATTAGAAAGAATAGAGGAATTTCGTCAATATATTGAACTCAAATCTTTTGTGTAAAAAATAAATAATAAAAATCTTAAAAAGCAAGACTATAGGCCTCTTACTTTTATTATGACTTTTGATCCATAAATTATAGTATATATTATGGATTGAAAATAGAGTCTATGCTTTTGGCTTTCATTCCCTCAATTGAAATTCTAGTGGTAGGATATAGGATTTACTCTCTTTATTTTCTCTACCTCTATTTTTTTTCTAAAATTATGTCATATACCTTCTATTTATATCATGATATTTTTATTTGAGTTGGATTTTTCTTCTAGCTAAAAGGGGAGAGGATGTAAATTTTTTTATTATTCTATAAAGGTCTATAGTTTTTATTTGAGTTAGATTCCTTTTCTAATTAAAAAGAGAATAAATTTTCCTTTTTTATGCTAGTGAAGTTAGCTCAGATTATATTAGATTCATTTCCTAGTTAAAAGATAAGACAAATAATAATAATATTTTTTTTAATTTTTTGAATTTGAGTATAATTTAGATACTGACTTCTATATTAACTTTTTCTTCAATTGCATCACCAAATTTTTCTTCCTTGATTAGAAGTTTTGTCTCAAAATCTTAGTACTCAACTAAATTTTGGATATGAGGAATCTTGTTGCTTAAGTTTATCCAGACCTATCCGAAATAGCCCAATTGATCTATGGCTAGGGCTAACCAAATCAGGTACTACTATATCCATATCTGCATTTATTTTATTTGACAAATGTATGCATGGATATGAATATTAGTTATATGCAAAAGTTCATATTAAATAGATATAGATATAAATGGGATACTAAAATATAAATATAAATATGAATATAAGTCAGATAATTATACTTTATGACCATAGAATCAAGGATATTACTGAGTAAATAGTAAATCAAGTTAATGATATATTAATATGATTATATATATTTTTTGAAAAATTATAAGTATTATATAAAATTAAATAAGATTAGAAATAGAATCAAATATTTAGATATGGATAGGATATTTGTCTACCTATATCCATATCTTCATATCTATGCACATTTTTAGTTGATGGATACGGATATGGATTTGGATATTAGTTAAATACTCAAATTTTTATTTATATTTGAATAGATTCTAATATGAAAATAAATTTGAAAGGATATTATCTAAACCACTTTCACCTTCATGCATAACAGGTTAGACAATCCTTCTAAATTATTAAGTGAGGAATGGATAAGATGCTTGATTTCATATATTATATTTGTATGTATGCATATGCATGTAAATATATATATATATATATATATATATATATATATATACATGCATATAGGTGTATGTATTATGGTACCAACTGTACTGATACCATTCGTCGATATCACTCGGGTGGAATACGGATCTTTATTCCCAGAATCACGATGTCAGTATTGATGCTGCAAGAGAAAAATAAAATAAAATAAATAATCAATTGGGTATACAAGGTTTCATTATGAAAAAAATAAAAAAATTATAAGATTAGAACTCTCACTCTCAATTCCATAAAATCTTCTCAACAAGAAATCCAAAATCTCTCACCGAAGTTCTCAACTCTCAATCCTTATAGGCTTTCTAGAGATCTTCACCATCCTCTAGATACCCACACT
Organism: Areca catechu; assembly: GCA_021397845.1. Classification (NCBI taxonomy): domain Eukaryota; kingdom Viridiplantae; phylum Streptophyta; class Magnoliopsida; order Arecales; family Arecaceae; genus Areca; species Areca catechu. Next base: position 14,685,825 of record CM038049.1, on the reverse strand, counting down.
CTGTTTCTGGTCCTATATCCCCGTTTTTATGGTCTCTGGCATGAAGAGCATCTCACTAAGAGTTCAATGGTCTAAACCGCATTCAAATCAAAGTCCTGTAGCCTCTCAAACTCAAATTTGAACTCCATGACTATTTCTGACTATCCGATCGCATTGATCGAGACTCAGATCATGCACATTAGGCCAAATCGGAGTCGGATCATGTATGTACCATCTGATCTCTACATGGAATGTGTGCTGGCATTGGATCCGCACATCATGCATGTAGGATACGACTCCCATGCCGTAGACCAAGCAACATTGCCGTAGACCGCATAATAATGTCTCGTGGATAGCTTAGTCCATGTACACCGCGATAAGAGAAGGGGAATGAGGTGCTGGGCTGCCCGCATTGGCCCATGCTTGTGCCTAGGCTAGCCGTCCGTGCCCACGTGCCCATGCACTGGGCTGAGTTGGCCTACGATCTATGCTTGGTCTGTGGGCCTAAGTTTAGAATCCTTTTTTTCTTTCCTGGGTCCAAATTTCTAGCTGGAGTTCTCACTTATTCTAGGCTTCTTTAGGAGTCGAATTCAAGGTGCTACACCTAACAATCTTCACCTTGACTCGGTATTCAACCTTCACTTGACTTTGAGAGCTCTTGAAGGATTTCGTCCTCATGCCTGAGACAAACACCTACTATTTATGAATGGACAAATATGAAAGTCGAGTCAGGTAGCTCAATCCCATCTCCATCGTGTTGTGCTTTGCCTAACCTTAGACCTTCTCAAGAAAGCTTTCTACGGTAATAGAAGTTTTACTGTGTGATGTCGCATATCATCATCCTAAGTCTCTCATCTTGTGCCTAATCTACTTGCTCTCGGAGCTTCACCTTGCATTGGGCTCTTATCTATATTAGAGACTCCACCTCGCATTGGACTCCCTATCAAGGGGTAGTGACCTCCATGCTTCTTTTCCTGCAAAGCAACCTTACTACTGCGGACAACTTTTAGGACTCCATTACCAGCTCTACATATGTAGCCATTTGAATTCAGTTTGCTTAGAAAAATTAGATTCTTGTGAAAACTGGGTATGCATCGGACATCGTCCAATTTTTTCATCATCCCATCATATGCCTTTAAGTAGATTGTCCCAATGCTCTTGATTGCATAACTTGATTCGTCTAGCAAGTAGACAAAATCCTTTCTACTTTTTAGAAAGTCGAACATCTCCTCTCTGTAACAAATATGATGTGGATATACAAAATCTAAAATCCACTAAAAAGAAGGGGTATCTCATCGGATACCATAAGTGGATCACTGTAGTATCCATCACTATTGCTACCTTCAGCCATCACTGTAGTAGCCTTCATCTGATCTTTGAGCTACAGGCAATCTTTGATACAATACCTTATCTCATCATACTGGTAGCACTTGATTTTGTTCACATCCTTCGACCTTGGTTACCCTCATTGCCATCCTCTATCACTTTGTCTTTTGCTACTTGTTTCTTTGAAAATCATCAATGCTGAGTTTTTGTCTGAACTCAAAGCTTGGTTCTCTTGCCCGAGATCTCGTTTTAGAATGATACCTTAGGTGACCTCTTCCATCTTGATGATGCTCTTCCCCACTATAAGAGTAGTCACCAAGGACTTGAAGGATTATGAAAGGGATGATAATAAGACCAGCACCCTAGTCTTCTCCTTAACTTTCTCATCAACACTTAAAAGATACGTGAGGATTCTCTGAAAATTACTTAGGTGCTTTTGCATGCTTTATCCTTTGGTCATCCATCGTTGATAGAATTACTTTCAAAGAAAAAAAATGTTGGTGAGAGACTTCGTCATGTAACTTCTCAAGCTTTATCTATAGTGTCATCGAAAAAATCTTGTTTAGTACATGGACTACCACCTCATCCACCAAATACAAGCGGATCGTGCTCATCGCTTGTATCTGGTGTCGTTTCCAAGTCTTCTTTTCCATAATGGCTAGTCTCATCTCATATATAAGAGCATCGATCAATCCCTATTGAATCATCACGTCTTTCACCATCTCTTGCTAGAGAGAGAAATTGCTCTTTCTATCTAATTGGTTGATCTCTATCTTGATTATACATGTCTTTTCTATCTTCTTCGATCTCGATTAATATGGGCAACCTGAAAAATTCGGAGCTCTGATATTAATTATTATATTACCAATTGCACTAATACTACTTGTCGGAAGATTATTCATGTAGAATACGGATCCTTGTTTTTTGGATTATGATATTAATGTTGATACCTAAAAGAAAGAAGAAGAGAAGAATAAAATAAAATAAATAATCAATTTGAATGCAAGGTTTCACTATAAGAAAATAAAAAAATTTGCAAGATTGAAACTCTCATTCTTAATCCTGTACAATTTTCTCAACAAAAAATCCCGAATCTCTCATAGAAGCTTTCAACTTTCAGTCCCTATAGGCTTTCTAGAGATACTTCACTACCATCTAAATCTTCATACTCTATCTCTGGCCCTCTATCCCTTTTTTATAGTCTTTGTCATGAAAAGTATCTTACCAGGAGTTTAATGATCTAAATTGTATCTAAATTAGAGTCCTGTAGTCTCTTCAATTTGAATTTAAATTTCAAAACTATTTCTAACTGTTTGATTGCATTAATCGCATCTCAGATCGTGCACATTAGGCCAAATCAGAGTTGCATCATTGCATTAATCGCATCTCAGATCGTGCTTATTAGGCCAAATCAGAGTTGCATCATGTTTGAACCATCCGATCTCCGTGCAAAAACGTGCACTATCATTAGATCATGCACATTATATGCGTAGGCCATGACTCCTATGCTGTAAATCGGGCAACGTTGCCATAAACTATTTAACAATGTCCTGTGGACCGCTCGATCGATGTACACTATGATAGGGGAAAGGAAGTGAGGCGCTGGGCGTGCACGCTAGCCGAGCCCATGCTTGCTAGCTCGAGCTCGTGCTAACCTTGGCCTGGGCCAGCTGCCCGTGCACTGGGCCACACTGGCCTAGGAGCTTGAGTCAAGAATTTTTTTTTCCTTTTCTAGGTCTAATTTTCTGACTAGACTTCTTACTTGTTTCAGACTTCTTCGGAGATCAAATTTGGGGTGTTACACCCAACAATATACATAAGGGTCATTGAAGTTTGTTTTACCATTATGTTTTCCATTGAAATCATAATGCAACCTTGGTGGCATTAAAAACAAGCTTGAAAAGCTCAAGATTTTTCACCAAGATTTTCATCTAAACCATGATCTTAATTTATTTTATATATTACCTAGATTCATCCAACACGATATAGTATAAAATCTCGACCCTCGTTATCTTTTTTTTATCTTTTTTAAGATAAAGGGGGCTTATGGGCTCCCCGTTTAATATAAATAGGATATTTACAATATAGCCAACGAGCTTTTGTTGTTGGACTGTGGTCAGCACATAAGAAAAAAAAAAAAAAAAAAAGCACGGACAAGAGAGCTTTTTTTTTTTTTTTTTTTGGTCAAAAAAAGGATAGGGAGATAAATCCTAGTATAGCTACTCCCGTAGGTCTTCATCTCGCCAGATAATATTCGATGCGAAATGTTCAGATTCGCACAGTCTCTCCCCATCTAATGGTGAGTAAGCCAACCTCACACTACTAAGACGCCGGCTAGTAGAAAAAGACAAAGAAAGAGATCCTAATCTCTCGTTCACACTAACCGTCGCGGGTTGCAGGAAAATCCTGAATTTAATCAAGTCACTCGCGGGATCATACCTAGAATCCATGACCGGTTGATAATAAGACAAGGCCTCTACCAATCAGGCTACTGTCTTAGCGGTGACAAGAGAGCTTTTTAACCCATGCATGTCACAAATCCACGAGCAGCATTATTATGAGTTCTCTTGAAGAGCCAAGATTATATTCAAGATTCTCGGCACCATCCTGAACTATTTGATTCAGAGTATACCGTATCATACCGGTAAGAATCGATATGGTTCAGTCATGAAAAAAAGATCTGGAATGTTAGACCGTTCAAAAAATTCTATACTGGATTGGTATGGTACCGTACCGATATATTTTGTCCAATTTAGTCCGATTTAAATTTACTTCAGGTTAAACAATATAACCATAAAAAAAATAATTTTTATAATTTAATGGATCCAGTATTATATAATATCATACCATACCATACCGATTGATGACCGGTATGGAATATGGTACCAGTTCAATATTCTTTGATTATATTCTTTATGGACAAGGGACAGAATATAGTTTTCAAAGCCAACCATGAACTGTGGTTCAGTTGCCTCCTTAGATCTCTCGTTTTCAAAGTTAATGATAATTTGCTTGGCAACTTATAGGGCTGAGAGTGCTTTGAAGTTGAAGACCTTGTTATTGTGCCGTAGCCAAATGCACCAGCAGCATATGCTATGAGCCAGCAAAAGGCTTTGTTTGCTAACGTTAGTTTTTAATCCCTCCAGAGGTCATCCAGCCCTATTGGCTAACGTTAGTTTTTAATCCAATAAAGCAACCGTGATTACATTTAAGCATGCATAGTGGCAAGTCATATCCAACAACAAATATTATCAAAAAAACAAATAAACTTTAGCTTCGCTTTCGAGCGGTCGGAGTCTATCAATTTCTGTGCCATCATCTTCCCTGAGTTTTGTAAAGAAAAGAGGGTTTCGCGGGTTAGGGTTTTGAAATCCCTGAAGCATGGTCTACTGATGGCTGAGAAGAATGAGGATCGGAGATCAGGAGCTTCCGAAGCTTCTGGATCCGAAGGGAAGGAAGAGAATGAGCGCTCGTGGACAGAGATAGTCCATGGCCAGCCACGAGTGCAGCAATGGTCTTCTTACAAGCTGTCAGAGGAGGACGTCGAGCGCCTCCAGCATAGTTTCTCCAAGGTGCTGGTGCTGCTGAATTCGCTGCTCAACAAGTCTCGATGCAAGTGGGATGGTCTGGCAGTTATCATCCGCAGTCTCGGACATCGAGTTCCAGTGGCTCGAGTGGCGAAGGAGGTCCGGCTTAGGCTTCTGTTGACCACCAAACCGGAGGTCTTCCTTGTGGGGGAGGATCACCTTGTGGTTGACTGGGATCGAAGGGGGATTGTGCCAAGGTCTTGCAAGCTGGGCCATGGTACGTGGGCAGACAGTTGATGGCGCTGGCGCCATGGCAGACGGATTTCCTACCGGGGAGGAGTCTGGTGAACAGAACAGTGGTTTGGATGAGATTGCCGGACTTGCCTCTAGAGTACTGGGAGAATTCGGCAATCATGGCTGTGGCAGGGGAGGCGGGAACTCCACTCTCCTTGGACAACTTCACCGACATGAAGAGGAAAACAGGCTTTGCGAGGGTTCGTATGGAGATTGGCGCGTCGAAGCCGTTGCTCCCAGGGGTGCTGATTCAAGGGAGTGATACCGTCTTCTGGCAGCAATTCGTTTACGAAAATCTGCCTCCGGTCTGCTTCCTCTGTGGGAGGATGGGGCATTTGCTCGATGACTGCAACTACATGGATGAACTCACAAGGAAGGCAGCTCGGAGCACAGGCCTGTGTCCTGACAACCTTGTGAAGGAGCAGGGGGTGGCAGCTGGCCTGGCCCGGGACCCTGCTACTCAGGGATCCAACATCACTGCTGAGAAGGAGGACCTTCCCTTCGAACCGTGGCTTGTGACAGCGAGGATGCGCCAACCTCATCCGGAGGGTTTCTCAGGCAAGAATGTTGTGGCAGTAGACAGAGGTAAGGCTCCGGAGTCCTCATCTGATCCACCGTCTTCCACTCCCACTCGGTCTTCGCCCACTCACCTATCCTCTTCACCTAGCTCTCCACCTGACGCTGAGGGGTGGAAAAAGCCATCTAATGTGGCTCGACGGAGGTTGTCGGAAGCCTCTGCTTCAAACCTATCGGAGGGTGGGGGTTCTCAGAAGGAAGCGGGAGGCTTCTTTGTTGTTCTGGCTGATGCAATGCAACTTATTCCTCCCGAAGAGGGCCACAAAGATCAACACATAGTTGAATATGGCACTGTCTCTCTCAAGCAAAGTAGGAGTCCCTCAACTTCTTCTTCTCCCTCCTCTCTCAAGTCCATCTCGACCCCATCTGACCAGGTTAACATCCCAACTCCTTCTGTGAATGTGACCGATGGTGGAAAATAGGGAGATCTAAGTAGTGTGCCATTGCTTGCCCTTACCGGATCACCTGAGGGTAGGAAGAGGGAGGTAAAGAAAGAATGGAGGAGAGTTGAGGGGAAAATGGGGGTCAACAGGGAGGTGGTTGTGCACAATCCAAAGGGTTCGGGGTTTTCTACTGAGGGTGTCGTGCTGGGGGACAATCCTGGGCTCAGGTCGTCTTCACAGCCAGGAGTAGTGGAGGAGGGGAAGGGAGTTAGGCCTGTGGTTATGGCCCTGCAGGCTATTCTGGGGGTAGGGTGCTCAGGGGAATTAGGAAATGTGGGGGGTGACCGGCAGCTGGTCGGTGTTGGGTCATCTGGGGTTAAGCTGGGAACAGGGGAGGGAGCGGGGAGTTCTGGGTCTACGAGGGTATCAGCTGCCAAGGGGGCGGGGTAAAAGGTGGGTCTTCTTTCTGGTCTTCGAGGACTGGATTTTCTTCATGGATCCGGGAAGGAGGTAGGACCATTGTTTGTTCCTGGCCAGCCTGCTGTCCAGCTGAAGTTGCCTTCTGCTGGGTTAGGCTAGGCGTGTTGAGGAGTCAGTGGGGGAGAGCTGAAATCTGAAGGGGCAATGGGGCAACCAATGAAGACTAGAGGGGGGAAGGGGGGACCCCGGAAGACTAAGACCATGCTACCTGGGGGTGAGGCTGTCTCTGAGAAGAGTACTACTGATCCGAAGAATTATGAAACTAAGAGCCTTGAGGGTCCTTCTGGATTCGGGGACAGTTCTCAGGGTGATCACGGTATGATCTGTGATAGGGTCTAACAGGCTCTAGACTCAGTAGGGGATAACGCAGAAGGGGAGGGTCACATCAACGATGTACAGAAAAAAGGGGAAAATATTCCTGGGACAAAAAAGGTTTCGGGGGATGTGAAAGGGATGGAGGCCGGACAGGGATCCGACCCTCATGTTTGATTTTGCAATATGAAAACTTTTGTATGGAATGCCAGGCGGCTCCCTCAGGGTCGAGACATCGTGGCCGAAGTCGAGCTCCGCCTCTCCGGACTCCTTCGCCAGGCGGCTCCCTCAGGATCGAGACGCCATGGCCGAAGTCGAGCTCCGCCTCTCCGGACTCCTTCGCTAGGCGGCTCCCTCAAGGTCGAGACGCCGTGGCCGAAGTTGAGCTCCACCTCTCCAAACTCCTTCGCCATGTGGCTCCTTCCGGGTCGAGACACTGTGGCTGAAGTCGAGCTCCATCTCTCCGGATCAGCTCCACCTCAATCGAAGGGACCAGCAACCGAGGGACATCGCTGCTCTCCTTGGATGGCGGTCCACCATCCAAGGACCACGGAAAGGTGCCTGCTAGGCCGCAATAATGGTCCCAGCTACCACTTACACCGGAAAGGAAAGGGTCCCCCGATCGAGACGCTGCACTTCCTACCAACCATCTATACCACTCAGAAAAGGAAGTCAGTCCAGAAGATTCAAATATAGGGGGCTGCTACCCCCCGACCGAGGCTTTGCCAGGTTATCTAAAATGGAGTGACCAGAAAGAATGTCGGAGCGCACGGTAGGTTCCATATCACAAATGAGGGAAGGCATCCCGTCCACGGCATGGAACATCGCCGCACGCACCCACAAGCGAGGGGAGGATCCCAAGGTAGGCCTCTGATGGCCATCTTAGCTTAAAAAGAGCTCTTTAAGGTTTTGAAAGGTAAGCAAGCTAAACACAAGGCAAGCTAACGGGCAAGAAGGGTGGCACACAGGAGAGAACCAAGAGACTGAGGTTGCCGAAGATCCACCGGAAGAGTCTCGGCGGACACATCCCTCCAGTTCAAGCTCTCCTCCATCACCGCTTCTCCAGCTCCACTCATAACTCATCTACATTCTCCCAGTACATTTTTTTCGCCTCCTAGCGTGGAGTCCATCTACGGGGCTTGACCAGGAGAATCTGTTCCCTTGGATCGTCACTGACTTAAGCGTCGGAGTGCCCCCGCCGGGATCACCGACCCGGATCTCTTCTGTTTTGCAGATCCGGGTGTGTAGGCGAGTCTAGAGCGACAAGGGCACGGTACGAGGTCTACTTCAACTACAGGCCACGGCGGTTTAGGTGGGAATAGTAGTCATAGGCCAGCACATCGGTGGTATCCGGCCTTGTGTATGCGCAACCGCCTGGTCTCATCGTGGGAGCATTCTCGTCGATCGCATCACATGACATGTCCGGCCACCATTTTATCCATCGGTGTGGTGAATGGGATGGTGCTGACTGCATGCAGTGGCTTCGACCATAGCGAATTCTGAAGACAGGTGCTGGTCGAGTAACAAAAAGAAAATTCTTTGTCTTCTTCTAAAAAAAATTGAAAAAAGAAATTAATGAAAATGAAAAATAAAATTGGCAGTGATCCAACTTTCAAGTAAAGAAAGATGATTTATAGTATTTGTTTCATTTTTTTTAAAAAAATCTAAGATTCTTCAAGTTATATTTAATATCTCCAAGTTTAGAAGAGCCAAATATAAATATATATATAATTAAAAGTTTACATAAAATCTTAATTTATAAAAAAAATTAAAAAAATCAGGGGGGCCAAGGGGCCCCCTTGCCCTCCCGGCAGTTCACCCTTGTACATATTTAAAAGTTAATAAAAAATCTTAACTTATAAAAAAATTAAAAAAATTAGGGTGGACCAAGGCCCCCCCTTGCCTTCCCGGCGGTCCGCCCTTGTCCACAGCCAAGAATGCCGGGCCAAGGTTGCTGCCCAGAAGTAGATTACCGATGGTGCGGAGCTTCCTAATCAACGGCTCACGATGGAATGGTCGGCATGCTGCACTGCCGATCAAACTTCGAAGAAGAAAGTGCTTCGAAGAGACCTCGGAGCAACAATGTCATCAACTTTTCTGACGACGACCTACATGGAATTCAAGTATCTCATGATGATCCTGTAGTTGTTTCTGCTATCATTGTAAACTATGATATAAGAAGAATTTTTATGGATAATGAAAGTTTAACCGATGTCTTACTCTATGATGCTTTTTTTAAAATAAATTTATCAAAAGACAAGTTGCAAAGAACCTCAGCATCCCTTACTAAGTTCAGAAGGAATCTGGTAAGAGTGGAAGGGAAAATAACCCTCCTCGTAATCATTGGAACGGAACCCTGACAAAAAATGCTTCCAATCACCTTCATGGTTGTCCAAATGTCCTCTACATATAATGCCATTTTAAGACAACCCGTCTTAAATAAATTTCAGGCAATCATCTTAACTTACCACTTGCTGGTATGATTCCTGACTAAGAACGAAGTCGAAGAAATGAAAGGAGACCAAAGGATGGCTCGACATTGCTTGATGATTCAAGACAGACAACCAGTCGACAAAATGACCTTAAAATAATTGGATCAACAGGATTGAATAGAAGAAAGTGGAGAGCCGGTCAAAAGGATTATCTCCATACTTCTTACAAGAGAAGATCTGACAAGATTATGCAAATTAGAAGCCTACTCAATGAGGATATGAAGTCAAGATTAATGGACTTCCTACGGAACAATGCCGATATCTATACATGGTTGGCCAATGATATGGTAGGAATCCCTCCTGAAGTCATCACTCATCAGCTAAAGGTCGATCCGGGATGTAGGCCTGTTCGGTAGAAGAAGAGGAATTTTGCCCTTGAAAGATAAAAATTCATCAACGAAGAACTAAACTCCTTGATGCTGGGTTCATAAGAGAAGTCCATTACCCAGATGGGCTCGCTAACATGGTAATGGTAAGAAAAGCCAATGGTAAATAGAGAATTTATATTCACTATATTGATCTTAATAAAGCATGCTCGAATGATATCTTCCCTCTGTCGAAGATAGATCAGCTTGTTGATTCCACCACTGGATATAAGCTCTTAACCTTTATGGATGCTTTCTCCAGCTATAATCAGATTTGGATGAATCCCGAAGATGAGGATAAAATAGCTTTTGTAACTAAAAGATGACTATATTGCTATAAGGTAATGCCATTTGGCTTGAAGAATGCCAGAGCAACTTACCAACGGTTGGTAAATAAAATCTTCAAAAAATAGCTTGGAAAAACCATAAAAACATATATCGACGATATGATTGTCAAGAGCATCCAGACCGACGATTATATTAAAGACCTGGAAGAGGCTTTCGGCATATTACGAAGGCATCGGATGAAGTTTAATCCGACCAAGTGTATCTTCAGAGTTATGTCAGAGAAATTTTTTTGTTTTCTTGTTATCAATCGGGGGATTGAAGCTAATCCAGAGAAAATTTGAGCAATCCTCAACAAGAGGCATCCTTCCAATAAGAAGGAAGTACAATAGCTGACTGGGTAGATTGCATCATTAAGTCAATTCATTTCTCGATCGGTGGAAATATACCTTCCTTTCTTCAAAGTCCTACAACAAACGAGGAGCTTCTAGTGGTCAAAAAATTATCGACAAGTTTTTGAAGAGTTAAAGAAGTATTTAATTAATCTGACTCTACTTTCGAAGCCTGAGGAAGGAGAAGTATTGTACCTTTATCGCATTGCTTCGGATGAGGTTATCAGCTCGATGCTCATTAGGAAGGAATCTGAAGGTGCCCGTAAGCCGATCTACTACACCAACAAAGTACTACATGATACCAAGGTGAGATATCCGAAAGTACAAAAATTGATATATGCTTTGATAATAGCATCGAAGTGCCTAAGACCATATTTACAGTCTCACCCTATCACTGTGCTGACGGATCAATCACTGAAGGCTATCTTGCAATGCCCCGACATCTTAGGCAGGATAGCCAAATGGGCCATCAAGTTAGGAGAATTTAATATTGCATACCAACCCCGACCAGCAATGAAGGTCCAAGTCTTGGCTGATTTCATTATTGAATGCACTTGGAGCAATGAAGAAGGGGAAAGCCAGACAGATGCTGGAGAAACTGAAGATGACTCCGATTCCATGTGGATGGAGCATCTAACTCTTCTAGTTATGGAGTAGGGCTAATTATAGCCAACCTCAATGGAGATGCCATGGAATATGCTTTCCGTTTCTCTTTCCGAGCATCAAACAATTAAGCCAAATATGAGACCCTTCTAGCAAAACTTAGAATTGCCAAAGAATCGGCATTTAGAAGATGAAAGTGTTCTTGGACTCCCAATTGGTACTAAACCAAGTCAAAGAAGATTTTGAAGCCCAGAATACTACAACGGCGAAATATTTGGAGAAGGTATGAGACCTTGTGATTCAATTTGAATCCCTTGACATTTCTTATGTTCCACGAACCGAGAATTCTTGAGCCGATCCATTATCCTGGTTGGCCACAATGGCGCCTGACTCCTTGGATTAGACTTTCATTGAATACCTGGAAGCCCCTAGCATCACAACGGAAGAAAGTATGGAAATATACCAAGAAGAGCAAGAACCCAGCTGGATGGATCTGATTACTAGATATTTGAATGAGGAAACCTTACCAGAAGATACCACTGAAGCTAAATAGATTTGGTAGATGGCTTCGCAATACATTATCTTAGAGGGAACTCTGTATAAGAGGTCCTTTACATAACCTTTGTTGAAGTGCTTAGGGCCTTCGGATATCGATTATGCCCTGAGAGAAGTTCATGAAGGCATATGCGGTGATCATCTGGGGGTAGATCTCTGGCTTATAAGATTATATGCTAGGAATATTATTGGTCAACCATCCAGAAAGATGCAGTTGACTTTATGCGAAGGTACAACCAGTACCAGAGGTATTCTAATATTTAGAGGCATCCAGCAAGTCAATTGATCCAGTTGGTTGTCTTCTGGCCATTCGTCTGGTGGGTAATGGATATTCTCGATCCCTTCCCTCCGGCCTTCGGTCAGAGAAAATTTGTAATCGTAGCCATCGGTTACTTTATCAAATGGTTGAAGCCAAGCGTTTAGCCTATATTACTGAAGGAAAAGTCAAGAGCTTTGTCAGAAACTTCGTAGTCTATCAATTCGGAATCCCTTACGCCATCATCACCAATAATGGGAGGTAATTTGACAACCAAAAATTTAAAGACTTTTGTACCCAATACCACATCCTCCATAAGTTGACTTCCGTCGAACACTCTCAAATAAATGGCGAAGCCGAAGTGACCAATCGGATGATTCTCCATAGTTTGAAGACTCGGCTGAATGAGATAAAAGGATTTGGGCTGAAGAATTGAATTCAGTTCTTTGAGTATACCAAATGACTCCCTAATCTACTATCAAAAAATCTCCATTCAACCTAACATATATGAGTGAAGCAATGATACCAGTAGAAGTCACTCTTTGATCTAGGAGGGCGGACCACTTCAAGGAGCTAGATAATTCAGAATGGAGAAGAGCTTATTTGGACTTGCATGAAGGAACAAGACTCCAAGCGCAGCTAAGGATGGCCACATGCCCATAGAAGGTTGCCCGGTACTACAACTCGTGGATAAAAGTTAGAACTTTTTGGCCTGACGACTTGGTGTTGTGGAGAGCCGAAGTATCCCGACCTACAGAGCAGGGAATGCTTGCTCCGAATTAGGAAAGTCCTTACCAGATCGAAAGTATGGATGGATACAAAATGGCTCGACCATGGAATGTAGAAAATATTCGCAGATACTATCAATAAAGTTTCAATTCTCAGGCATTCCCTTCTACATAATCTAGGGTGGGCCTGAATAGCATACTCTATCGATACGTCTGACAAACCAAGAGTGGGAGTAACCAGCCTACCTTATTGGTATATCTAACAAGCAACGAGCTGGCCTAAACCACTAACTCACATCCGATAAATAAAGAGTTGGTCTAGCACACTGACTCAATCGATATATCTAAAAAAGAGGTAGCTTAGTTAACTTGCTTAACTATCATGTGCAACAAAAGAAACATTACGCCGATAGAGCAGTACTTAATAAAAGCTACCCGAAAGTAAGTATCACATACAAAAGAACCGACAGGTTCATACTTAGAAATTTTTCAAGCACACATTGAGAACATACGATAAGAACACTGTTTGCGAAGAAAATAAAACCTTCATTCATATAAGGATTTGTTACATTTTGGAAAAAAAATTGTATTTGCATGAAGTACAAAAAAAACAAAAGTATTTCATGATTGATGTTCCTCGACTTGTTCGGAAGCTGGAGCAGGATCGACCACAACTTGGATGGGACAACTTGAGTCATCAATTGTGGGAGTAGGGACATCTTCAGCCTGTTCAGCCAACCCATCCTCCTCATCGGTCTCATTCAAGTTTACCTTGGAGACATTAAGGTCAGGGTAAAACTTCTTCACCTTTTCCAAGTAGTCCTCAAAGCCCATTTTGTAGCTTTCCACCTCGACTTCGGTCATCTTATCATCAAAGGTGGTAGACTTCTTGTATTCATCAATAGCTTGAAGAACTCACCATTCTGTCAATTCTGTCCTTTCTTTGGCCCGTTTGGCCCTCTCTCGATCGCTACCTTCTAGGCCAAGGCATCGTCAGATTTCTTCAAGTTATCCCTGGCCATTTGCTCTGAAGAACGAAGCTTCTTTTTCTTCTTTTTGAGCTTCATCTCCAGTTCGGCCACTTTGACTTGTGCCGCTTTCAACTCTTTCTTTAAAGAAAGGTTGACAGCGACACTCTGGTCCAATTTTTGCTCCATGACCATCCTAAGTTTTTCGGCCACCTCCTTCTCAGCCTCCGCTGCTTCCAGCTGATCCTGAAAGCCCTTACTAAGATCAGCAAATCCCGTGATACTCTCTTCTATCAGAGAGATCTCGTGGTTAAACTACAGAAGATTAGCAAAAAGAGTTAGTTACTTATTGTGATCCATCAAAAGAAGATACAGAGGGAGAAGATTCGTACCCTTAGAGTGTTTGGATAGATGGAGGTGAAGATCTCCTCCAAACAACGAGCCTTAGTCACCTTCCAATCCCTTGGAAGGATAGTGGCCTTCAGCATCGTCCTAGCCAGGTTAGGGTTGTCGAACCCTGTATCATCAGAATATACATTAAAGTCTATAGGCTTCTCTTATGCCTGCGGCTCGGACTCTATGTCAACTACAGGAGCTTTTCCCTTATCTGGACGATCGACTAAGACGATGGTTCGGCTTCTGGAGGTGCAGTCGACTGTTCTGGAGGTGCAGTCGACTGTTCTGAAGGTCGTTCGACTGGGGTCATCCTTGGATGAAGCTCCGCCAAGAAAACATCATCCTCATCAGATATTGTCCTTATCCTCATTGGAGTGTTCCCCCTGATCGAAACTTCTGGAGGAGTACTTGAGGGAGTACTTATCGTGCGTGCCCTCTTCGTATCCTCTGGTTTGGTGGGAGGGGCCACACTACCCTCTTCCTGATGGCTTGGCAGAGTTTGCAAGCATCTGGCTTCATCTTCTCGTATACAAGAAAGGGAAGTAACAAAGATGGTTAGTTGAAGAAAGAAAGAAGACAAAAGAAAAATAATCAATGCGGTCAGGGGGAACATACCTAGTGAAGGGGAAGCACTGATCTAAGCAAGGTAAAGGCCTTGCTCGCTCAGCAACTCTCTCATCGAAGGGACATCGACCCCAGAGAGCTTATCGACGTTCTCCTTATTGGCTGTTATGACCTTCTTCCTGTCATTGGGAGTCAGACGGGGCTCCCTCCACTCGGTATTAAAGCTCCAGGGCTGCACGGAAAAAAGGAAGAAGAAGTAAAGCTTCCACCCGTGAATGATGGATGGAAGCCCTTCAATGAATCTCCGACCAGGATGGGGGCCGATGACCCACCATCCTTGGCCATGAAAGTCCTTCTTCAAGATGAAGAAGGAGCTGAACAAAGAGGTCCTATGCACTATGTTTAAGTCATGGCAAAAGATTAGAAAGGCGCATATGATCCGAATGCTGTTCGGGATCAATTGGATTGGGACCACATGGTATAAATTAAAGACCCGATGAAAAACAGGTGAATGGAAAAATGAAGACCAGCCTTAAAGTGTTCTTCATATATCGCTATGGTCCCAGGAGGAGGCCTGTTTATCCTCTCACTGGAATGAGGGATAAAGGCAGGTAAATCTTGCAAAATCTTATAATAGTGCCGTAAAGAGGCTAACCTAGACTCCGTAAAGATACTCCTAATAGATTCTAGCCTCAGTTCTTCCCTATAATGAGGATCCTGTCCTAGAAGGACCATGACTACTGGAGGAGTCGCCTTCTCCCATATCGATCGAGGACCTGCTAGCGGTAGGAACATCTAAAGACCTAACCATTTCTATAAGGGAAGAAAAAAGTCTGACCTGAGAATAACAGAAGAGCTCGGGAAGAGAGGAAGAGATTGAAGCGAAGACGAAGATCCCCAAAGACCATAATCGAAAATGGTAGAAAGATCTAGCCTTCGGAGAGGAAGGCCGCTTATATAGGAGGTGTCGACGACCGCGATTTCTTCCTGGAGCCATGGGAAATGCCTCTGATCATGCCACATGCAAATCTTAACCAACAGATACGATTCAATAGAAAGAAATCGATACGACAGAAGGAAAATCAATATATCAACATCGATCCGCGAGAGTTCGACTGGCAAAGATAAAAAGATGATGACGATTACAATTACATATTTGTGCGACTTCGATGACCCTGATCGTGCCACGAACCCGAGCCTTTACCAAGTGCCGATGGGAAAAGTATCGACACAATCCCGGGATCCGAGGAATAACTTTCCCATCAATGAGATTCTAACGTCTGGCAAATGCATTATGCCCTAAGAGTGGTAAATTAATATTGCCAACTGAATACGAGATTCGTCATCATTGAAGGATATCTCCTCTCTCTCCTCGATGAAGAACGTAAAAAAAAATTCATCATTCTTATTATTAACTCCCATCTTTCAAGGCACTAAATATACCTTGAAGTTGGAAGTGGGGGGTAAATATTGTAATAAGCCAATTGATCTGACTCATAAAAGGCCATGATATGCCCGAAGGATAAACAGAAGGCCGTGTCAGGCCCAAAAGCTAGTGAGACGGCAATCAGCCGATCGCCCTTATGGATCCATTAGTCTGACTCGTCCATAAAGTCTGATTCACTCACAAAGGTCAACAAACTTCAAGAAGAATGAGAACGACAAGAAAAGAATTGGTTGTTATACCAGAATAACCACTAACCATTATAACAAGCTCAAGTTAGTTTTCAACGGAATAACGTCGGAACTAACTTTTATTAAGGCCAATGCCTATAAATACCAGTAAGAGGGGACCTCCGGGGATAAGTAAAAATAACTAGCTAAAGTATTCTATCGTTCCTGCCTATTTTCTCTGAGATTCTGTATCCGTTACTTGAATCTTTGCTGACTTAGGCATCGAGGTGTCCCCTGCCGGAAATCTTCCGGTAAGTCAGTTTGTTTTGCAGGACTCCACAGGAAACCTGAATGGATGAATCTTGATGGTACGGAAGGATCACTTGGGTTCGGCGACAACAATTATGATACCATGTGATTATGATTTCTTGCACATTTTTATCATGATTCAACCATACGATATCACATTTTTTTTATAAAAAATATGAATATTTTTATTATTAAATATTTAAAATAAAAAAACTGTATTGTATTAAATTCCTGCCATGTTGGAGATCATAAAACCCTCTTTATTAATATTATAACCATGTAGAGTGGTATTTTTCTTTTTTTCTCCAATGGAGGAGATGCGAGCAAAGAGTTTTTCTTTTAACAGCATCCGCTACCCCTCCAACCCAGCCGCCTAAACCATTAACGTTTTTATCATCAAAGCGCCAGGCTTTCTGGTCCTTCCAACCATCAATCTTTGCAAAATGTTGGAAACCTCACTCTTTCCGAATAACTTAGTAAAGATATTGCATGCGACATCCCAATTACTGACCTCCTTTAATTAGTTGGCAACAGCTCAACTTCAACTCCCCTCTGAAATCCCCTCCACCAAAAAACACACGATGAGCAAGATAATGAGGACCCGTAGCAAGCATGGAAATGATTGGCCAAACCCCAACCCAACACTTCCGTCCTATTGTCTAACCCTTTAACGGGACAGCCATGACCCACATCTTCTCTCTCCTTTAACATTGCAAGAATGACATCAATAGCTAATATCAAGTGCCTTGCCTAACCTTTTAATGGAGGAAATTATTGGCTGGACCAGGTCAACCACTGAGCTGGTGGACCATCAATCCAACCACACGAAACAACACCCACAAAGATGAACAAATACACATGCATTCATGCATGTTGGTTCGCAGTTGAACTGGTCCACCAGCGCTCAACACGGTGGATCCAATCCAACTAAAAATTTCGTCTTTAATGGAGATAGGGTCAGGTGTAAGCTGGCTTCGAGACTTTGTCATACACCTCATCAGCTTTAATTTGGACCCAAAGAGGTGCAAGCTGTTGGACCTAAATAAGGCCCTTTTTACTTTTCACCTTTGCCCGAAGGAGGATTTGGATGCATATATATACCCCATAAGGACTACCTTGCATTTGATATTCCATTCCGGCCGGCCCATCGAACTCTCCAAACCTAAAACTAGCTAGAAGACAGCAAATCACCCAACAAATTAATTGCAACTCATGAATCCCTTAAAACCATTAACCACATTTATGTACATATGAATAAACTACATAGCACGTGAATTAACCCTTCTTATTATTCATAATTACAGGTCCATCCGACATAAATCAGAAATATCTAAAGGCCACATCCACCCTTAGATCGATCGAACCTAAAAAGACTTTAAAAAAAAAAAAAAACGAATCAACAAATTAATGGTAAAACCTATAATTAGGGTTACCAGCCAAACCAAAACAAAAGGAATCCACTAATCCTATTTGCACATCTTAATTATTCCAATGACAGAGAGAATTAATCATAGGAGGAGAAAGGAACGAAACTACCGTTCCATTGACCACCAAACAATACTGTACTCAAGCAATGCTTAATTTAGAGGGTCGGCTGAGTCATGGGGTGGGCAGCACAATTGGAACACGGTTCTGGCGCCTGGACCGGCGTCTGCGGGGCGGGAACTTGATGTTGCCGGATTCCGAGAACCTTTCCTGCTCCGAGGGGATGATGTTGCAGTCCGGTAAGGTGTCGGAATACCGGAGCGTGTCGTAGCAGACTGAATAGGTCATGTAACGCTCACGAAACCGACGCATGGCCGCACGCTTTTGCGGTGTCATGATGGCGAAATCGGCAGCCACGAGCTCATCGTCGGGCTCCATGCAATGCTCGGTGGACGGCACTTGCTGGATGGGATCGACGCGGCAGCCATGGAGGACTAGGTCGGAGAATTCTGCTACGAACGGGGCATACTTGTACTTGACTTTGTACTTGCCACCGGCGGTGGCCCATGTAGAACCGTCCCATATGGTGGCATAGAGGGACATGGGCTTGGATGGGAAGTCTCCGCCCAAGGCGTCGCTGCGGACAACCTCTCTTATAGGAGTGTTGTCAATGTAGAACCTACACATTGCCAAATAATATCAACATAACAATATCAAATTAGCTGTTGTACGTTAATGATTAATTATATATATATATATATATATATATATATATATGTATGATCTAAATTTTTAAAACAATCAAGAATGGAGAAAGAATAATTCATCATGCAGCTTACATTTAAATATTAGTGAACATGAATTTTGCATGAGAGCATCTGGTCAAGAAAGATCAAAATACTCTTGCTTAATGAACATCCACGAGGGTTTCATATATTGTCACCATATAATTCGTACCCGGGATATTATGTAATGCAGCAATTAAAACAACATTGTAGCCCAAGTCTTTTTGGTCGTTTTCTGGTTTAAAGAAGAAGATCTCTTTGACCATTTCCAGAGAATAAAAGTTCATCATGATGATTATTCTCAAAAAAAAAAAAAAAAAAAAAAAAAAAACGTTCATCATGATGAACTCAAAAGGATGAATATGATTCAGCGGTCCTGATAATGCTCTGATGGAAAGCTAAGCGGTGAATCAGTTGGCACGTTTAAGTTCAAGCATAATGGAGGTGAGCAATGCATGGAAGAGGGTAAGTAGGTCGAAGCAAAACAAGAGGGAATGGCTTGCAAAATTGGCCTCAACTCGCGCTCCAATCACAAACCATGCATGAAGACAACGCTCAGATGACAAAAAATAACCTTGCTCCAACTAAAACGTTCCCAATTATTATAGCAACAAGAATTCCAATACATGCATCATGGAAGTGTGGTGGGATCAAAGACATACATGATGCGGGTGGCGGTCCACAGGATGGAGTAGCGGTGGGCCTCCCTGGTTGGGTCAAAGGGGAGAATGTAGCGCTCCTCTCGGCCTCGGTGGGTGCTCCCATTGCCATAGACATTGGTTTGAATTCTCCACTTCTCGCCTCTAATGCTGCCTAAAAACTCGAAGTCCAGCTCGTCGTGTGTCTTTGGAAAAATATCCCCATTAGATAGCTGCATCAATTCCAAATCACAGAAAAGCATCCCATTAATCACAATCATCGATAACCCAATTCCAATGTTTAAAGCATCGATTCGAAATTAACGATAAATTAGTACTGCATTAGCAAAGCCATGTGGTTTTTCGAACCAATCACTTCATAATACCCGCAAAGCTCAATAAACTATTGCTTCCTTTAAGAGGAATATACTCTCTCAAGTATGTGGACAAACACAGTGTTGTTTTTAAAATTGCAAATGAATACTTCCAGCCACACATATTGCTTGCTGGTTCTACCAATTCGCATTGTAAAGTTGGATGAGGCTACTATGCGAACACATGGGTTTGGACAAGGTACATACAAAAACTTATAACAATGGCAGGAATAATATTTCTAACTGCTGCCTTCTGGAAAGGTCCATGCCCCGGTTAGCACCTCTGAACCTTCAGAAAAGATGGGTGGAAATATGTAAACCAACATTACAAACTTCGCAACATAACCATGTTATTTTTGAATTTTTTATGCAGCAGGAATTCAACTTATACTACATGCTTATAATCAAAGACAGATATTTCCACCTGCCATCCAGTTTATGGACAATCCCCAAGTAGACCATGAGTAATTTGGCTAATAGAGAAGAGGCTCTGAAGATATCAAAACCCTTACAAACCTCTCTGCATGCCACATGATTAAGATAACCTTAACACTTCTAATTTCGATTTACTATGATTCCTTGCTTCGGCAACTACAATTGTGGACGATGAGATGGGAAACTTGCCTGAAACGCCGACTTTACCTTCAGACCAAAAAAACTACGCCGAGTTCATGTCTAATGAGAGGGGCATTTCGGTCATTTCACGGTAACGAGGGCCGCTGGAAAACTTATTCCGGCGAACTTATAAACAGGCAAATAAAATGAAACAAGAAGGAATAAACGGACGGCGTTACTCACGTAGAAGGCGACGACGATTCCCGCCGTGTAATCTGACGGCAGCTTGATCGAGGCGCTGAATATGCCGTGGTAATAGAGATCGGACGAAATAAAACCCGCACCTAATTCCAACAACGGAGACGTCAATTAGAAGGCAACGGAGAGGAGGAGGAGGAAGAAGAAGAAGGAGAAGAATAGTCACCGGAATAACGGTTGAGGACAAGGCGGACGGTCCTGCCGTCAGGGGAACGGACGAGGTTGCCCTCCCCGAAAAGGTGGGAATAGCCCTCGTCGAATGCGAGCGTCGTCACGTTGAAGCCGGATGCCGTCACCGTCGCCGCGCCAAGCAAGAAGACCAGCGCCGTCAAGAACCTTGAAATCGCCATCGCCGTTATCTTTCCTTTTCTTTTCGATTTTTTTTTTCTTTTAATTTCCTTCAATTTGATCGCTCTTGGTCTCGCGCCTCGCCGTCTCTATAAGGTGGAGGTGGGGAGGCGGAGACGGGAGGATTTGGGATGCAATATTTTGTGATCGCAGAGTAGACGCTGGACCTCCTACCACCCCTTTTAGTCGAAATTGATTCTCTCCATAAATTAACGGGATTGCCACCGCGATACAGCTTTGACCGTTGGATCAATGGACTCTATTTTTATTTTTTAGTGGGAAGGTTGGAGAGCTTCGTGGAAAATCTCGTTCGAAAGTCCCCTCGTTTCGTTCCGTGCTTGAAAAAATGACGCGGACTTGCACTGGTGTCCAGCTTTGACGATTTTTGTTGACGAGCTTGCCCCTACCAGGCTACGGTAGCTCAATGGTATTTGAACCATCACGTGGAGTCTATTGGGAGGGTAATGTGGTCATTGTGGAGTCGGATTAACGGTGGAAGCGGGAAGGTTTATTTCCGAGAACGCGTCCGACGCCAGCGGCGGCACGCGAATGCCACGCTGGATTTTCCATTTATTTATCGGTTTATGTTCTAATTCGCGTCACTGGAATAATAATTAGATCTTGATTAAGACATTAAACCTACCTTCCACCACTTTATCATCATGGCATTTTTTTTTTTTTTTTTGTATATTCCCATTTTGTCATTTTCCACCAACCATTTGGATCTTTCTTAATTTCCGCAATGAATAAACTTCCTCTCAAAATTTCTTATGATGTGTGATACAAAGAAATGTTAATGATGGATGGCTCGCAGCTATTTTATTGATTATTATATTATTTAAATTAATAATTTTTTTAAAAAAAATTACTTTCAAAAATTTTCTCATCCAAAATAATAAGTCAATAATATCTCGTATTTATTTTTTATTTAATTAGTGTCCTAGAGGTAATCGATATTTAATCTAGTTAAGACTAAATTTAGATTTGGAATTATGTAACTGAATTAAATTATTATCATATTGTTTTAGTTGATAATTATCTTTCTAAACTTTATATCACATTTTTTTATATTATCCATCTCTATCCGTGCATACTAGTGTAACATTTTTTTTCTGGTTTGAAAATTATATAGACAAAATTTAATTAGATTTGAAATATTTAATATTAGAAAGTAGTGATTGTAAGCATTTATATCAAAATAAAAAAAAAAAATCTCACTAAGTAGTGTTTGAATAAAAAATATATATATTCTTGAAATAAGTATACCAATTCTTAGGATACAGCTATTCATCCTTGTTGCATCCATATTACAAAGATGTTTGAGCTTGAATTAAATTTGATAAAGACGAGGTCGACGGGTTGATCAAGCTTTCCTTCTTTTTCTAAAGGAAGTTCAATCGGGAGAGACTTCCAAGCTCGAATCTGTCTCAGAGTCTAGACAGAGAACATATGAGATCTGAGAGAAATTAGGAGTCAAGGGTATCCTAGAATCTCTCTGTCTCTTCCAAGTTCCTCCCCCTTCTGCCTCTTAACTATTGGTATTTATAGGCCGCGATCCTAACCGAATCCAGCTAAGACAGCTGTAAACAGTTAGTTCGTTAGTGGACTAGCACGTGGGATGATCCTTATCCATTATAATCCCCATAATTGACCAATTTGTCATATTGGTCAATATAATACCAAAGTTGACTTATTAAATTAATATTAAACATCAATCGGCTTCGTATCTCTTAGTCATTGATCGACTTTACGCCTTTCAAGTATTGGTCTGCCTTATGTACCTTGAGCATTAATCAGCCTAAAGCTTTTAGGGCATTGATCAATTTTGTGCTTCTTGGACGTTGATCAGCTTTGCGCCTCTTGGGCGTTGATCGATTTTACGTTTCTTGGACGTTGATCGGCTTTGCGCCTCTTGGACGTTGATCGATTTTATGCCTCTCGGGCGTTGATCGGCTTTGCGTCTTTTGGACGTTGATCGACCTTATGCACCTTGGATGTTGATCGATCTTGTGCTCCTTGGACATTGATCGCCGATATATTACTTGATCAACCAAGTTCAATCTTCATCATATCAACATAAATAGATTAATCTGTCATATCCCAACAATCCTTATTATTCCATATTTTTATTTAACTAGAAATTTAGAATAACAACTTCATTCTAATATAATTATTGTAATAGAACCCACCATAAAAATAAAATGATTTGGAATAAGTTATTTCATGATTTATCATGAAATAATTATTCTAGAAATCAAAGTTTGATCGAAATAATTTACTCTGAATAGTTCATCACAATTTTGTACCTATTTGGAAAATAAGTTGAAATAAGAATTTATTGGGGATGAAATTATGGCAACCAAATATTATCTCGTGACTATAAAATTTAATTTTGATAACAATAAGATCTCCCAATCATGTATCGATACATTTATTTAAAATAAGAAAAAGGTTCTAACCTCGATTAGATATAATGCTCACGCACCACGCCTGCGGCGGAGTCCAATCACTATCGGTACAGATTTTAAGTTGGATGTATCATGTATCAAACTGGCCTCCATCCAGAGGACCCCAAAAACGTGTGAGGGCACGCCACCGTTCACCTCCCCATCGATAAGGTCGTAAAGAGGTTAGAATTAAAAGTAATGGCGGTGGAATCAAGAGGTCCAACTTCTAGAACCACTTATTAATTGATAACCTTTGCAGCGTCTCTTCGTAAGTTTACCAACATATTAAACGATTCCAACGGTGGAACAAATGTTGTACCCAAGGGTCCATCTAATCAATGGCTATCATCTCATTATTTATTTACGCCGAGGCCCATCTGGAGGCCAATATATGTCTCACGAGGAATGTCTGCCGTGCCGTCTAAGATGTCGTCAAAACTGCCGTCCCACCACCACCAGCGGGGCGAATAAAATCGTTTCGTGCCGCCGACGACATCTTAGTTTCGTGACGAGAAAGAGTTACGGTGGACCCTAAAGACAGGTGGATATATATAAAATAATGGGCAAAATTTCTGTACCTTTTACGTGGTTATATTAAAGAACCAATAATTTATATCTTCATTGAATAATAATATTATTATTGGAGGGAGGGCTGAGCCTACAGCACACCGCCCCGAACAACGACATTCGTCGTCCCTCGTCTCGCCGTCCATCGTTATCATATCCCTCGCGAATAATTTGATGTAACCAGATTCTTCTATAAAATCTAGTATATAGATTTATAAGTATCTTTTTTCTTTATAATTATGTAGTTGGATAAAAATCAAGCAAAAATAATAAGGAGGAGGTGATATTAAATTAACAACGCGAATGACTGATATCCATTCAAATGGATCAACGTTATGGGACGTTGCGATATTTATTTCTGTTTTATTATTAAATATTTTATTTACTGATTCACGCAATGTACTTATATTTATTTGGTTTAATTTATCCATTTTATTATTAAAAAAAAAGTATCTAATTACTTTAGCAACTTTTAACAATTGTACTAGATTATTATTATTATTATTATTATTTATTATTATTATTTATTTATTTATTTTTTGGTAGGGGGGCTGGAGGGGTTAAGAAACTGTACGCGTATGAAACTCATTATCAGGCATCAGCATGGAATATGCCGATAGAATCCACCAGCAAGCAAACAAAGTTTTCTTTTTCGCTAAATTTTGTATTTTATAACTATTAGGACGTACCAGCTTCCTTAGGCCCACCAATAGGGTCTCACCGGCCTCCTATTGATGCGGCTTGCCACCTTCCGAGTGCCACCTGTTCTCCAGACGCCAGGTGGGACGCGTGGACCCTAGCTCCTCTCATACGTGTCTCGCACTGATTGGAGCCCCTCAGGTGTCTGTCATGCTCTCGCTGTCCTGTGGCCGCCTGATCCAGGGACGTCCCAACGACCACGAGATAAGCTTTGGCAGGCTCTGGTTCCATTCTGGATAGGACGCGAAGACGAGCTTAGCGTCTTCGTTGGAGCAGTTTAAGTAGCTTGGCAATCGACAGCTGTCCACATGCAAGGGTGAGAATAAGTGGTGGGCCCCTTATGCTTTAAGAGAGTTGAGAGGGACGGGAGAGAGCTTGGAATGGTGCGGGGATGTGAGCTGTACCAAGTTTATGAAATGCGTGGGGGGTTTGTAGGTTGTTGCTATCTTGTCAACCCACTCAGTTGTGGGCTGTGGGCTGCTATCTTCTGAACCTACTTAGCTGTGGGCTCCAAGGAACCATGACCTGTTCTTCCTGTTGTTTTCTAAATTAAGAATGGGCCCTCCTTTTAATGCAAATGGTTGGCTCATGGACGAAGGACTTGGATTTCATTGATAGAAAGGGAGAGGGGCAGTTGGGATGTTGAGATCTCTGAGGTTACGTTTGGTAATAAAAAATCTATCCAGATTCCAGTAATTTAATAAAATCTTATTATTTTATTATATTTAGTATATTTTTCTAGATAGTAATCTATCATGTCTCAAATCTGAATTGTCTTAAAAAAATAATCAGAATTATTTTTGGAAGAGGTGATAATCCAGATTACCACATTCTAGATAATCTAAACTGTTGCCGCCTAGATTGCCTGGCCTGTAGCTTCTTACATGGCCCGGGTGAGTGGACTCCCTGCCAGCATCACCAGGCTCGTCGGACGAAGATGATCAAGGGAAACATATTCGTAGTTGTAGGGATGAAGGGGCTTGATACTGTGTCATGGTCTTCATGTGGGCCTCTCCGGTAGGAGAAATCTTCACCGTATCATCCCTCTATCGGGCGGACCTGCAAAACAGGGAAGACCTACGCCGGGGATTCCGGCAGAGGCACTCCGACGATCAAGTCAGTGGGACGATCGAAGGAAATAAGAGACCTCTGTGACGGAGAGCTTGGGGGACTCTCTGCTGCTAGAGGGTGATAATGAAGAGAGTGTGTTGTTTCTTCCTTACCTCCCCTTACCTCTATACCGGTTTTTGTGTAGACGAATGGCTCCTGGGAAGACGTGCTAGTCTTGATGTAGACTTGTCATGCTGGGATAGCCTGTGAGGCCATGATAGGTTGGTGAACCTTCTTCTTCTGGATAGTTCAGGAAGTTGGTGCAGGGGTACAGTACATTGGGCATGGCACCATTCACTAGTCAGCGTAAACAATAGCTTAGGAAACTTAAATGCAAACCTTCCTTGCAGACGGTGTGCTATAGGATCCACGTGGAGGGGGATCATTGGAAAGAACGCCGGGGCCATGTGGATGGGCCCCTCGGGAAATGCGCCAGGCCCACATAAATGAGATCGAACTGCGTGGTGTACCCGATGACCGAGCTGGGCTGAGATGCTGCTCCAGGTTGCCATGCAGGCACGCGGACCGAGGAAGGGCCCGTGGGGGCCTCCACGCATGCTGATCGAGGCGAGGTGCAAGGCCCACATGCGCGTGGATGCGAACCCACACGCTGCGGACACACACACTGCTCCTGGTCGAAACCAGACCGCGAGCGTGCCGGGGCACGGAGCAGGTGCAGACAAAACTGGGCACCACGCGGGCGTGCCGAGCTGGGCGGACGAAGCCGGGTGAAGCTGGGCGTGCGGGCCGGAGTCGGAGGAGACGGTCCTGGGTGTGACGTCGCCGAGCCGGGGTCCCACCGGACAGGAGTGTGGGTGCGCCAGGCGGGCGTGCCACGGTACCGAGCCGGGGCAGCCAGGGACCTTGGTGTTGGTCCCTTGCAGGCGGACGGACGGAGCGAGGCATGGGAGAGTGCTGCCCTGGGCGTGCCACGCCGGGCTCGGAAGTGCCGGGGGTGCCGCGCTGGGCGCACCAGCGAGGTCAAGCAAGCTGGAGGAGCCAGGGCTCAGGGGCATGTTGCCTTGGGCATGCCACGATGACATGTTCGGAGGCGCCGGACCGGGCTCGGGCAGACTCGTACCATGCTGGCGAGGTTGGGGCAGCCGGAACTGGTCGCGGGGGCGCGCCACCCCGGGTGTACCGAGGTCGGCTGGATGCCGGAGGGGGCCAAGGCTCGGTGGTGCCCGGGCGAGGGCACACGGAGCTGTGAGCTCACGCAGCAGCGCCGAGCTCGGAGATGCTAGGGCTTGGACGGAGCCGGAGGAGGCGCGCGGGCAGCCGGGTCACGCGAAGCCGGAGAAGCAGGACCTGGGGGCGCCGAGCTCGGGGACGCCGGGGCTTGGATGGAGACGGAGGAGGCGCACGGGCAGCCGGGTCACACGGAGCCGGAGAAGCAGGACCCAGGGGCGCCGAGCTCGGGGACGCCGGGCGTGTGCCACGCCGAGCTCGGGGACGCCGGGCGTGTGCCACGCCGGGCTCGGAGGCACCGGGACCGTGCCGCGCCGGGCACGGAGGCACCGGGCAGCGTTCGAGCGGTGCAGGGCCGGAGCCGGAGCCTGGGGCGGTGCAGAGCCGGTCACGCCTCCCTTGCGCACGGACCGAGGGCGGTGCAGAGCTGGGCTGGCACGGGCTCGCACCCCCCTTGCACGCGGACCGAGGCACGGGGAGGGTGCTTGGGACGTGCCTGCGGGTGCCCGTAGGATGAAGTCATACGAAGGCTGGGCTGGAGCACGGCTGCTCCCCAGTGGCGCTTGGACCGTGCGGAGTAGAGCCGGATTGATCTGGAGAACTTTGTGGGCCAGAATGGGTTGCCCCTCACGCCTGGCAGGGCTCCAAGCAAGGCTGTCGAGCTGCCGACCTGGTCGAGGTGCCAGCCTGGTTGAAGCGGGCTAGCCGAGCTACCGACCTGACTTGGTTGAAGTGACGGGTCGAGCTGCCGACCTGACCTCCATAGGGACTGATTTCTTCAAGTGGTCCCACCGTTGTGCCAGGGCTGAATGGGTTGGCATTTAGCATTCCTGCCATTTTTGATTATGCAGTCATTTATGTTAATAATAATATTGTTATTTAGTTTTGACTGGGTCAAAATATCAGAGGTAGAGGTATATTGGGCTTAGAAAATTTGTCTGCCCAAAGGAGACAGATTTTCGAATGCGTTGTATCCTCATTGTGTTAACCTTCTTTTTTTTTGAAAAGGAAACATATTGGGTATAAAGAATTTGTTTATCCAAATAGAGACATTTTCAAAAATTGTATTGACCTCATTTTTGTAGCTCAAATGTACATTACATTCTCTATCTATAGGAGAGTTTTATATGATGATGCACATGGTACATTTGTTGAAAATGGCTTATTATATTCAAAGCCTTTTATTAATTTATTGTTTATACCTTAAGTACGTTGCATCATGCATGAGCTTGATTGATATTTTATGCCATCTTAGAGGTCATGACTTGATGATCCCTCTTTAGAAGGTTAGTGATTTTCAATGGATGGTGACCACCAAAGTGGCATGTTCATTGAGATTTACTAGGTCCTTCTGTGAGTTTTTTAGAAGGGATTATGAAGCATTATATGTTGAAGAGAGATTCCTTATGTGGGTCATTTTTTTTCAAAAGAAAGTTTTATTGCATTGGACAAAGGGCTCTCATTAAAATAATGCTTATAAAGATTTTTTGAGATATATTGTTATATTCTCTACTGATTAACTGTATAAAGATTATTTAGCAGTTACTATATTTGTATTCAAAAGAATTAATGCTCCCATTATGATGACTCTGACTGAAATGTAGATATGAAAACTGAAATTGTGCTAGCACTAAATATGATAGAATATAGATATTACATTATGTAATGATCTTCCATCTTGGTTGTCTTATTAAAATACTCTAAAATAGAGCTGCTATAAAAGTGGTAAAGAGTAAATTATTTTGAAATATATTTATAAAATTGATTCCATTCTTATTATTGTATTTAAGAATGGTAATCTAATTTTGACCTCATTTGTGATAGATATGTAGAATCTGATAAAAAAAAAAGCCTGGATGGTATGATGGTATTAGGATTTATATCTTGCAACTAGAGAGAATTATACCTAAAATTAGTATTATGAGATTTATATTTCTAATACATAGGCTACTCATCATATTTAGTTTTCTTGCTGTGTTGTTTAATGATCTTAAAATCATATATATGAAATAATTAATAAATTATCTCTTATTCTGTTTCAAAAGTTTTTTTGATACTTTTGAGAAAAGGATAAGGATATTTATATGGTGTATCAGTTTCATTTGCGAATCCCATATATAGTAAATAAATAGTATTATTAAATATTAGTATAAGCATGGAATAGTTGTTTAATATACCATGCCTAAAATTTTTAAGTATAAATGATATGATTGAGAGCAATGTGCACCCTGTAAGATATGGTGTGCGTATGATGAATAGATGCAATTCATTTTGATATCTCTAATATATAATCCTAATGATTATCATCTATTTTTTGAATAAAATTTTTGTTAAAGGTTATACAAGATACCTTTTGAGTTAAAGATTTGTAGGAAGCCCAATTTCTTTTAACTTTTGGAGCTATCCTGCAACTCTTAATTATTGATAATCCATCAACGAATAAATCTTGGTTTTGTAATAATATGTTATTTATTATCCAGATAATTTTAAATGAATACAGATTCTACTATCTTAATAGAGAGGTATAAAGAATATTGAGTCAAATTATGCCATATTTGTAGATTCTAATTTGCATTATGTCAGATTCTTCTATATATTAGAAGTATGATATTGAAGGAAAATAAGTTGTTGCTCTTATCCTACTAGGAGACAGTGGGAGAGTAATATTAAATATATAAACTAATTATAGTACCTCCATTACTAGTTGATGTAGCACTAGTAAAGAAATTATATGAAAAGAGAATAGATACATGTCATTTCTTATGACAATGTAAATGATTGGAGGTTTTGTTTCATAGAAAGGTTAGCAAATAGAATCTAATGGCATTCTTAGATATACAGGCAAAGTTTGTGGCATGTTGTAAAGTCATAATTCATATTGTTACATTATGAAACTTTGTTCTAGGTCTTATAATTATTGATTATTTCTTGAAACCACTTATAATTTTTATAATCATAGTGTTGCCCATGTGGCTTAGTCCCAAGAGGAAGGTGAATTGGGAATTACAAAATTTTCGCAAGTATGTGCACAAGTAATTCCAATTAGTGGTTAGGTGCTGTGTTAATCAGAGAATGAATGCAGAAGCTAAAAGATAAAATAAACACAACACAAACAAAGCAGATTTATAGTGGTTCGGAGCAACCTAGCTTCTACATCCACTACCCAAGTTCACCACTCGGGATTTCCACTATATCCCCCAAATCAGAATACAGTCGGATTGTTTTGCAGGCTCACAATCCTAACCTCTACACTTTGGTTTTTGAAACCGGGCTCACCAAAGAAACCCAATATAGGTTTTTACAGGTTCACCTAAAACCTCTACACTTTGGTTTTTAGATAGGCTCACCAAAGAAACCTCTACACTCTGGTTTTAAAGGCTCACTAAAGAAACCTATTTGGTTTTACAACAAGGCTCACCAATAACCCATATATTCTAAATGATAGAATAAAAAAGCAACAATAAAGACAAACTCTGTTGTCTGGGTGGTTGCCAATGCAGCTCGAGTGAAGATCCATTGAATGCTCTTCAATGCACTTCAATGGCTTCCTTGCTTTCCTCAAAAGGTGCTTCAAGCTTCTGGTAATAGTGGTTGCATGCTTGAAGGCAGACTTTAAAGCTCTAGTGCTCTCTCACTTCACTTCAATAAGTGTTCAATAAATGCTCAATAATTCATTAGCCCATTCAAGGATGTTCTCATACCTTATTTATAGAGACTTCAACTACCTTTCCTTGATTTTGAACATTGTAGACCGTTGGGAGGTAACAGGTTACCGTTGGAGCACTTTTGGAATTCAAAAACTGAGAACTGGAACTAGCCGTTGGAGGTGACCCCGTCATTCCAGTCGGCTCGGACAAACTTCGAGTCAGCTCAGATGAAGTTCAGGTCGACTGGGTTGAGTGCCAGTCGGCTAGCTTCCATAGCTGAGAAAATATCTCACTTTGGACGAGTTGGCTGGGCTGAATTCCAGTCGGCTGGAATCTCAGAGGCTCTCAGACCATTCTCAATTGAGTTCTGGATGAGTCGGCTGGATCTAATTCCAGTCAGCTCGGATTCCTGAGAATCTCAGAACGTTCTCAACCTTGTTCTGGACGAGTCGGCTGGACCTTGGTGCCAGTCGGCTGGATCTGTATGCCAGAGAACTTCTCTTCAGTGCCAGTGCCAGAGTCGGCTGGGTTGTCCTTCAGTCCGCTCGAAGGTGGTTCTTCAGCCATATCAACTTCAAACTTCCAGAACACTTGTCCCATGCTTTAAAGTCTTCTTCAAGGACTTTTTACAATAAATTCAAGAAAAAAATGAAGCTTGAAAGGCTACTAGAAGTAACCCTTTAACTGATTTCAATAGGAAACTTTTTATAGGGTTCTTCTTTACAAGATTCTAAATACTTTACAACTCAACACAAAACATTAAAGATTGTAGGAATTAAAAAGGTGTGTCAATGTAGTTGTCCTACAAAAATTTGTCAATCATTTGAAGAGTTGTTAGATAACTAAATGTATGCTCCAATATTTTGTTATCATCAAAATCACTTTAGGAGTCAACAATCTCCCCCTTTTTGATGATGACAAAATACTGGGCATGAAAAGAATCTAATCTATTCACAAATATGTAAGCATTTATATTTGTTTAAAAATCAACTGTAATCTCAAATGTATATCAGTATGTGCTATACAGTTAAGCACAAAATCAAATTCATAAACTGTAAATATCAGAGATTGATTGCTTGTATATATCAAGCAGCATTAAGTATTGACTGATAGATATAATAAATTGAGAGCATCATAGTAATCATTGAAGCATGTAAATTAAACATGTATATCATCCCCTGTTTATAAGATTTCTAGACAATATGAATTTTCTCTAAGTTTCTCCTCCTTTGACATTTATTCGAACATTTTATTTGAATAATATACAAGAGATCATTCATAAATGCCTTAAAAACTCCTCCTGTCTACTTTACTTTAGTATTACTATTGCAATTCATTAAGCTTTTTCTTTCATGTATTCTTTCATGCACTCTATGATTCTCCCCCTTTTTGTCAACAATTCAAAAAGGTTAAACATGTAAGCTCAGAATTTTAAATAGGTTGAGAAAATTTTAAGATTTATTTGAGATAATTTTACTTTCTCAACTTAGAGAGAGAATTCTATTTAAACAAATAGAGGTGTAAACAAGAAAATATAAATACACACATTACACAGTAATCAAAAGATGTTCATTTCATTTCTATCAAAAAATGTTCGGTACATCAATCATTACAAAAGTTTCAAAAAGCATCCAAAAAGGTACTGAAACTACAAATTGTCTAATCAGAATCATCTCTAGGAACATTGGCACCATGCCAAGAAGTGGGTCTAGGTGCTCGACTAGATGAAGCATGTGGAGGAGGAGCCCTAGGGTAAACAGAGGTACTAGGAGCCCTAGTGGAAATGGGTGGCGGATCATACAATGGTCTTGTCCTAGCTGTGACTTCCAATGATCTGACAGTGCCACAGAGTGACACCATTTCCATCCAAATTGCTCCCATTTGTTGCTCCAAGTCCTTGAGGCTAACTGGCACTTTATTTACTGCCTCTTTCATTTCACCTATTTCTTTCTGCATAGATACAAGCTCAGCTGCTTGGACATTGGCGAAGGCTTCAGCTGATCCTCGAAGTCTGCCAAGCTCCGATCTTATGATCCCAATGCCTCTAGTATAATCCTCTGCCATACCTCTTGTATTTATAATAGTTCCCACTTTGCCTCTAAGCTCTTTCAATTCAGTTTGATATTCATTCAAAGTGGCATCGACAGACTTCAAAATTGTTTCAGAACTTGAAGAGATACAATTCAGAATAGGCTGAAGGTCTATCTGAGGTGCCGACCTTGAAGCTTCTATAGCTTCAACCTTTCCTTGTAGACTTGATACATGCTCTTCTAATCTGTCCAATCTGCTGTCCACTGACTGTTTCAAATCACTAAATAATGAAGTTATTGTACCTATCAGTGAATATGTCAAGCTTTTCAATTGTTCTTCAATCTGAACTTGGACAATTGGAGGCTGTGTAGCTGCAGTAGGGTAGTCATGTAAAGGAACATCAGTTGAAGGCAGGTCAAACTTCGGTGCAGGCAAATCAAACTCTGCTGCAGGCATATCAAACATAGGTGAAGGTGCTCTAGTCTCCTCGGTAACAGCAGCAGGCTCAGGTACAAATGACTCAGGCTCCAGTACAAGTGTAGAAGAAGTTTCAGCAGCTTCTACATTTTCTTCCTCTTCTTCTTTTTCACTACTACTGGAGTTGCCAATGGCTCTTACATTTGTGCCTTTCTTTCTCCACACTCCTACTTGGAAATACCCCATCCTCTCAAGAGTTTTAGAAGTGTAGATATCAATGTGATGCAATTCTAATCCATCTTCACCATCCAAATTGACTCTATGGGATTTAAACAATAATGTAAGCATCATTCCATATGGTAGACAGGGTTTAGCTTTTCTTACTGTTTCTTTCATCTGCATGATTATAATTTATGACAAATTGACAGGAGTTCTTTCTAGAATGTGCTCCATGAGACATAGATCCTTTTTGCTCACCCAATCGAACCTACTAGTTCTTTGTAAGAAAATTCTACAAATGAAGTTGTGAAGTAGTTTCATTTCTAGTGATAGGGTGTTAGCAAAAACAGTGCAAATTCCTCCAACATCCTCTTTGTTCAAAATTATTTTTAGAGTCTTCTCTTTATTGTCAATTACTAAAAATTTCAGTCCATCAAAAAGAATATCCAGTAATTCATGTAAAGATTCCTTATTGACAATAACCCTCTTCCCTTTGATAGTGGATTCCACATGGTTAATTCCCAATCTTAAATTCTCATAAAAACTTCTAACCAAAGAGGGAAAGGTCTTCTCATTCAATGAACAAAATTTTCTCCACCCTTGGTCTTCAATTAAATCTCCTATCTTTAACCCAATGCCCTTAATAAACTCAAAATTAATTCGGCGGCCGGAGGTTACCGGACGCATAGACATTGAGGGCACTTGGCTAGGAGCGGTTGCAGCTTCTCTTATGGCTTCCTCTGTAATTTCTTCACTGCTTGGCTCTTCTTGCCTTCTCTTGGACCTTCTTTCTTTTTCAACCGAAGGAGCAACCCTAACGGAGCGTTTCCCTGTCGCACGTTTGGGTGCCATAGCTAGGAAAGATGGAAGAATATGAAAATGGAGTGCTTGGAGGGGAGAAGGATGTCTTTGGAGTAGGTTTTGGAGATGAGTGAACTGTTAGAGAAGATAACATAGAAGCTAAACGGTTCGGAGAAGAGTTTATAACCCTAAGCAAAATGCTTCGGCGCGAAAATCCAGTCGACTCGAGTAGCCCTAAAAAGGCTCGAGTCGGCTCGGCCAGAGCTCTCCTAAAACCATCAGAAAATCCAGTTGACTCGAAACTGTTCGAGTCGGCTAGGCCAGAACAAGTTCAAAACTCTCAGAAAAATCCAGTCGACTCGGATCGAGATCCAGTCGACTTGAACAAAGAAAATAGAGTTTTGAAAAATTTGAACACAATTTAGAAGAGTTTTGAAAGGAAGTTCAAAGGAAATTAAAGCTCAACAAAATAGAATAAATTAAGGAGGTCTTCTAGATGAAGTTTCCTTAGAATTGAAGGAATTAGGTTAAAGAATCTAGAAGGGATCACAAAGTCCTAATTCACTTCTAATTAGCTCAAATCTATCTTGATTGAGTGGCTTGGTAAATATGTCAGCTAATTGATTTTCAGTAGGCACAAAGTTAAGCACAATATTACCATTAGAAACATGATCTCTAATAAAATGATGTCTAATTTCAATGTGCTTGGTTATAGAGTATTGAATTGGATTCTTTGTCAAATTGATAATACTTGTGTTATCATATTTAATTGAAATTTTAGATTGTGATACACCAAAATTTTCTAGTTGTTGTTTAATCCATAACACTTGAACACAACAACTACCGGCAGCCACGTACTCAGCCTCAGTTGTGGACAAGGCTACGGAGTTTTGCTTCTTACAGTGCCATGAAATTAAATTCAACCCTAGAAATTGGCATGTACCACTATTGCTTTTTCTATCTATTTTACAACCAGCATAATCAGCATCAGAGAATCCAATCAAATTCAAAGTAGAATGTTTAGAATACCAAATTCCTAAATTACTTGTTTCTTTCAAATATTTAATTATTCATTTTACAGCAAGCATATGTGTTTCTTTTGGTGATGACTGAAATCTAGCATATACACATACACTGTATAATATGTCTGGTCTACTTACAGTCAAATATAATAAGGATCCGATCATACCTTTATATAGCTTTTGGTCAACATTGGATCCATTCTCATCTTTGTCCAGTCTGCAAGCTGGGCTCATGGGTGTGCTCATTGTTTTGCTACTCTCCATGCCAAACTTTTTGATGATTTTCTTGATGTATTTGGCTTGGTTGATGAAGATACCTTCCTTTGTTTGTTTTACTTGAAGTCCAAGGAAGTAGTTCAGCTCGTCCATTAAGCTCATTTCAAATTCTCCCTGTATAAGCTTAGCAAATTCTTTACATAGAGATTCGTTAGTTGTACCAAAAATGATGTCATCAACATATATTTATACAACTAAGATGTCATTATTTTTCTTTTTGATAAACAAAGTTTTGTCTATATTTTCTCTTGAAAAATCATTTTCAATTAAGAAAGTGCTAAGTCTATCATACCAGGCTCTAGGTGCTTATTTCAAACCATACAATGCTTTGTTTAATTTGAATACATTGTTTGGAAAAGTGTGATTTTCAAAACCTGGTGGTTGTTCCACAAAAACTTGTTCAGAGATAAAACCATTAAGAAATGCATTTTTTACATCCATTTGAAAGAGTTTAAAGTTCATGTAGCAAGCAAATGTAAGTAGTAATCTAATAGCTTCTAGTCTTGCAACGGGTGCATAAGTTTCATCAAAATCAATACCTTCTTCTTGGTTATATCCCTTAGCCACTAATCTAGCTTTGTTTCTTATAATATTTTCTTGCTCATCTAATTTATTCCTATAGACCCATTTAGTTCCTATAATTGGATTGTCTGTAGGTCTATCTACAAGTGTCCATACCTTATTTCTTTCAAACTGGTTTAATTCTTCATGCATTGCCATCATCCAGTTTGGGTCAGTCTCACCTCTTCTAAGCTATGGGTTTCTATTTGTGATACAAAGGCTAGGTAATCATGTGCATCCTTATGTGCAGCCCTGGTCCTAACACTATGTGAAGGATCTCCTATTATTAATTCTTTAGGGTGAGATGTAACATACCTCCAGTCCCTCAATAGATCAGTATGATCCTTACTTATTGTTTCTTCTCCACCTTGAGTGTCTTTGTCTTGAATGCTCAAGTCATCCATTCCTTTTTGCAATGTACCTGCATCATTATCTATGCACTCTTCTTGTCTAGAATGTGTAGGGTTAGTTTCAATAAATACAACATGAATTGACTTTTCAACAGTAAGAGTCCTTTTATTAAAAACCCTATATGCTTTGCTATGTAATGAATAACCTAGAAAAATTGTATCATTTGCTTTAGAATCAAATTTTCCTAAATTAACTTTTCCATTGTTATGCACAAAGCATTTACAACCAAACACATGAAAATAACTAATATTGGGTTTTTTGTCATTCCAAAGCTCATAGGGGGTTTTCTTTAAGATAGGACGGATCAAAACATGGTTTAAAATATAACATGCAGTGTTCATCGCTTCTACCCAAAAGTACTTTTGAAGATTGCCTTCACACAACATTGTGCGAGCCATTTCTTCCAATGTCCTGTTTTTCCTCTCTACAACACTATTTTGTTGAGATGTTTTAGGAGCGGAGAAGTTGTGATCAATGCCAAATTCAGTACAATACTCTTCAAAAAATTGATTTTCAAACTTAGTTCATGATCACTTCTAATTGAAATTAAAGATAAGTTCTTTTGGTTTGAAACCTTTTTATGAAATTTTCTAAAAACATGAAAAGTTTCATCTTTCGATGCAATAAACAAAATCCATGTAAATCTCGAAAAATCATCTATTATCACAAGAGCATATTTCATCCCTCCTAGGCTTATGGTCCTAGTATGTCCGAAAAGATCCATGTGAAGTAGTTCAAGAGGTCTTGTTGTAGAAACTATATTCTTTGATTTAAAACTCCCCTAGTTTGTTTATCCATTTGGCATGCATCACAAACATTATTCAAATCAACTTTAAACTTAGGCATGCCTCTAACAAGATCTTTAGAAATTAATTTGGCAATAGTATGTGTTGGATCGATGCCCCTAACCATCTTACAAAAGGAACGTCCCTATTATAAGAGGCAGGTTTATCTCTCTTAAACCAGCGCAGC
Organism: Areca catechu; assembly: GCA_021397845.1. NCBI lineage: Eukaryota > Viridiplantae > Streptophyta > Magnoliopsida > Arecales > Arecaceae > Areca > Areca catechu. The sequence goes on along the minus strand of CM038049.1, from coordinate 14,648,670 downwards.
AAGGGCACTCGAGTCGACCCCTCCGCCGACCCCGCAAGAGCAACCCAGGGTACTCACCCTCGAGTCGGCTCGCTGGAGACGAGCACCGCAGCACACCAATGTCGACGTGGCACCAGACCCGACTTACCGATGGCACCCACACCCAGTGGGCCCAGACCCTACACTGGACACACGCCACGAGGGTGCGAGCTGGCCCAGCCAACAATCCCCCCCAGCGAAACGAGTTTTTCCCCCTGCGGAGACTCGAACCCGAGACCTCCGGCTCTGATACAATTGTTGGATCGATGCCCCTAACCATTCTTACAAAAGGAACGTCCTATTATAAGAGGCAGGTTTATCTCTCTTAAACCAGCGCAGCAAGGCACTCGAGTCGACCCCCGCAAGAGCAACCAGGGTACTCACCCTCGAGTCGGCTCGCTGGAGACGAGCACCGCAGCACCAACCATGTCGACGTGGCACCAGACCCGACTTACCGATGGCACCCACACCCAGTGGGCCCAGACCCTACACTGGACACACGCCACGAGGGTGCGAGCTGGCCCAGCCAACAGTATGCATGCTAGCATGACCTAATCGTCTATGCCATAGTAAGCCTGACTCTTTGGTCTTAGCATTCATTGTAACTAGACTAGGGCTACTAGACATGGCAAGATCATTAAGATCCACCACATAGATATTCTCGAGTCTATGTCCAATAAATTTATTACTAGAATCTAAAGAGTTAGTTACTATGCACATAGAAGACTCAAAGATAACTTTGAAGCCTTTATCACACAATTGACTTATACTTAAGAGATTATGCTTCAATTTGTCTACTAGCAAAACATTTTCAATAAAAGTAAAGGGAGTTATTTTGATCTTATCAATACCGATTATTCTCCCTTTGCCATTGTCTCCAAAGGTAACCATACCTCTTTTCATTTCAAGGGTGATGAATTGGTCCTTGTCACCCGTCATATGTCTTGAGCAGCCGCTGTCCAAGTACCACATTTTCTTCAATTTTTGGGCTGCAAGACATTCATGCAAAACAATCAATGAATTCTTTTAGATACCCAAGCTACCTTGGGTCCTTGCAGGTCAGCGGAGGTGGTTCCTTAGGGAACCCAAATCTTTTTTACCTTTTTATGGGTATTTCTAAGATTATTGCATTCAAAAGCTTTATGTCCTATTCTTTTACAGGCATAGCAAACAATTTTAGAATTTTTATTGGAAACATAATTTGAAATTCTAAAAGTTGATGCACTTGATGCAGATTTTGAACTTTTTGGAATGTATGCATTTTTGCTCAAATTTTTAGGAACATATAATAAAGACTTTGAAGTAGAAACAGTTTTTGATGTGGCTGAAATTTTTTGAGATAAAATATTTTGAGCTGGTGTTTTGGATTTCACAAAAGTCGTTGCTGAAATTCCATTTACAAAAGAAGTGTTGAAACCAATTCCAGCTTTATTTCCAGAAATTCGTTGTTCTTTTAAAATTAGCTCAAGCTTATTTGAAGATAAAGTAAGTTTTTCAACCAAAGGCTTGAGTTTTGTAACCTCCTTTTTTAATTCATTATTTTCTACAAGTAAATCATTGTTTTTCTTCTCATATGAAAAATTCTCATTTTTTAGTTTTTCAAATTTTTTAGAAAAGTCATGCAATTCCTTTTGTAATAAAGTGTTCTTTTCTGAAATTTCATCCTTTTGTTTGAGTAAAAAATAATTCATATTTTTCAATGATTTTATCTTTACTCCAGCTTTCTTAAATTTAGAAAGTAAGTCATGAAAAGCAGAATTTAATTCTTCGAAAGTAAATTCAGTACAGTTGTTAGGGGATGTTACCTCATCTTCGAGACCCATTAAGCAAAGATTGGCAGTCTTGGTGATCTCTTCTTCTTCCGATGATGTTGAATCTTCACTGTCGGACCATGTGGTAACCATGGCCTTCTTTTTTTTATTTTGTCTAAAGGATTTCTTCAATAGTGGACAGTCCGGATGTATGTGCCATGGCTTCTTGCATTCGTAGCACGTGGGGACTATCTCTTTGTCTTTCTCTCTGTCCTTTTCCTTTTCCTTTCCATAATCGTTCCTGTAAAATTTTCGGTTATACCTTCCTTCCTTCCTTTCCATAAATTTTCTGAATCTCCTCATAACCATAGCGATGTCTTCATCTTCTAGGTCGTCATTGGAGGAGGTGCTTTCTTCTTCAGATTCTTCATCATCCTTCTTTGAATCGGAAACAGCTTTGAAGGCTATTATCTTCTTTTTCTTCTGCTCATTTTCCGTTCTATGTTGCATTGTTAGCTCGTGGATGATGAGTGATCCCAGCAGTTCATCTGGCATCAAAGTGTTGAGATCTTTGGCTTTCTGGATCGCAGTTATCTTGGGATCCCATTTGTCGGGCAAAGAATGAAGGATCTTCTGAACTAGATCTACATTAGAATATACCCTGCCAAGACTCTTTAAACCGTTAATAATATCTGTAAATCTAGAGAACATTGCAGATATTGTTTCAGAATGTTCCATTTTAAATAATTCATAATTATGAACTAGAAGATTTATCTTGGAGGTTTTCACTTGGGAAGTTCCCTCATGGGTCACTTCGAGTTTATCCTAGATTTCTTTTGCTGATGAGCAGGTGAAAATTTGGTTGAACTCGTTAGTATCCAAAACACAATATAATAGATTCATTGCTTTGGCGTTCAATTCCCCGATCTTCATGTCATGATCATCCCAGTCCTCTTCAGGCTGGCAGAGTAATCCCAGGAAGTGGTCAACAGAGTCTGCAACATAGCTAAAAGAAGGAAGGAGCCCAACTAACGTCCAAATATGGGTAGCTCGCTGATATAAGAAAAGGACATGAACCAAGGTCTCATCCTCCAACCTGCAAACTGGACATTTGGAGGGGACATGCACCCCTCTAGAGGAAAGGAATGCTCTAGTAGGGAGGCAGCCCCAGGCCACTTTCCAGAGAAATGTGCTCACCCTAGGGTGCACCGGTATCGTCCATATACAGTCAAGATCAAGACTCCGCTGGGGAACCTGGCTGACCAGGGGGAACAGCTCAGAGGTGAACACTCTGAGAATAGCGAAGGTCCTCCAAACCCGAATATCAGTATAAGCATGGATGGGCAATGGAATCGATAATACCCGAGCTCCCAAAATATCATCAAACACACGACTAACCAGCATCGAGTTCCATTGCGAGCCATCGACAAGTAATAAGTCAAGAATGGACAGGGGATCACTGATGTCCATAGCAATGAAGGTCAGCCAGCGAGATAACGGGACATTCGCATCCAAGAATCGGACATGGAGCTGATAGCTATACCATTCTCCAATACCCATATAGTATAGGGAGTGATATCAGAAGCCGTGGGGAACATCGCTCTCCAAATGGCAGAGCATCGATGGGTAGATCGATGATGTACAGAAGGGCAAAAGGGATCGTATCTGTACCTCATCATATCTATCCATAGGCTGTCCGGACATAGCAGGAACCTGGTGACATGCCTCACGAACAAGGCTTCCCGTATGAAAAGCAGGGAGTGGATGCCCATGCCACTGTCTCGGCGGGGCTGGCAAACCACTTGCCAACTCAGAAGATGGATGGATCTCCTATCAGAAGTCGATCCCCAGAGAAAAGCCCGAATAATTTTGTATAATTTGAGAGTCACAATTTTTGGAAAGACATCATGAGAGAGCAGATAAACTGGTAATGAAGTAAGGATGGACCTAATCAGTGTGATCCGACCCATAAAGGAGAGAGTCCTACACTGCTAGCCTGACACCCTATCCTGGACCTCCTTGATCAGATGATAACAATCAGCCTTCATCAACCTACCCCCATAACTGGAACTCCAAGGTAATGCAATGCACTGTCATGATCAACAATGCTGAGGATATCCCGGATTGATCGCTGTACAGGGGTCGGGGTCTTCGGACTAAAGTGGATCTCTGATTTTTGGCAATTGACTCTTTGCCCAGAAGCAAGACAGTAATCCTCCAGAATCCTTCTAAATGCCAAAGCACAACGTACAAAGGCCCGACCCAGGAGGAGATAGTCATCTACAAACAGAAGATGCAAGATGGGATTGGCCTCAGGGGCAGAGATATAAAGCTAGAGACCTAATCCCGGAGGTGGCACCCACAAAGCTTACGACGGAGCATCAGCGAAAAGAATGAACAGATATGGAGATAGAGGGCAACCTTGACGAAGGTTGACATTAGAGACAAAGAATTCGGAGGGAGTGCCATTGATCATAATTGAATAAGAAAGGCTGACGATACAGGCAAGAATCCGAGAAATCCAGCTAGAATGAAATCCAAAGTCCATCAGCATCTTGTGAAGAAAAGACCAATGCATGCGATCATATGCCCACTACATGTCCACCTTAATGGCCATAAGACTATGTCGGGTAGATGCCCTGCAAAGATCATACATAAATTTGATGGGGGACAGGATGCGAGGATCGCTGGCAAGCGTAGAAATCACCAGGGATTAGGGTAGGTTTGGGGCTTGTGAGAAGATGATGGCACCTAGGGTTTCATTGAGGACTAGGAGGCAGGTGGTAGGGATCACACAGATACCCTTAATCACACTGGTAGGGATCACATAGATATCCTTAATCACACTGGTACGGATCATACGGATACTCTTAGGGATCACACAGAATTCACACATAATCACACAGTATTCACACAGAAATTTGAGAAGAACTCAAGAAAATTTTCATTCATAATAGATTCTAGCATGAAAAAATACAAGAGGGGGTGGGGTATTTATAGATTCACCCAGGTCCCTAGACTCCCTAACAGGCTGGGACTACAAAACTTGAGAGACAAGAAAACTCTCTTGGGCCTTGGACTGGGCACTAGGCTGGGGAGGCGCCAACCAAACTTGGACTAGGAGAGGCACCAACCTTATGGGCTTGAGTAGGGGCCCAGATGCATGAAGGCCAGCTATGGTTGAAGGGGCATGGTGAATCTCTGGGTCTACTGACTCTTCTCTTGAGCATGACTTGAATGAAAACTACATGGACTCGATTGGACTTGACTGGACTGAAAACAACTAGACTTGAATAAGTGGACTCAACTAGACAGGACTCGATCTTTATTACGGGACTCAATAGACTCAAATGGAATCAAATGGACTACATGACTCGAATAAAATAAAATAGATTCTCGGGTCCCCATCAATTCTCCTGGAGTGGGGAGAACAAGACTCTGTCAAGTTTGGGCCAGTAGGGGCTTTGATGGAACAGAATCTAATCAAATCAAGAAGGGCTCTTAAGCTAGGTTCACCCTTTTTTTCAAATAAATCCTAACTTTCTTTTTTTACTTTTTTTTAATCAGCTCTGCTATGAGATATGTGCAATTTTGCAATCCGTGCAACTTTGAAAGTTATGCAACTTTGAGATCTGTGATGCTTGGAGGAGCATGCAACATTGAAATCGACAAAGGGGAGGGGAAACTGCTTTCACGTTCGTGCGGTGCCCCTCTTCTACCTCACGGACCGAACTAGGGAGTAGAGGAGCGACGTCAGAGGAGTTCGCCGGCATCGGCGCTGGGCGGAGATGGTCCGGCAGGGCGGCGACGGTTACAACGAAGTTGGCGATGGCTGGCGACGGCAGCGGGGAGGAGTTCCGTGGGAAGGGCATTGCGCGGATCTACGACACCGTGAGATCTCCACGGATGGTGGCTGTTGGTCAGCTGTGGACGACTCCAGGCGAAGGACGGGGCTGAGGAGATGGCGGCGTGGTCGAAGTCGGCCGGATCGGACCGATGGGAGGAGGAGGCCGGGGCTAGAACTTCATTCGCGGCTTGGATCTTTTGGATCGGCTTCAGTGGAGGCGAACACGATCTAGGCGATGGTAGCAAGGGTGTCGGTGGCTGTTCACCGGGGAAGGGAGATCCGGTGGGAGGTGGCGCACTGAGTCTTCTCAGGTGTCCGATCAGTGGCAAGCTTCACGGATGGAGGATGGGCGTCGGTGAGGCAGAAAGAAAGAGGAGAGTCAGCAGGAGATGGGGCGTCGACTGCTAGTGGTAGCTTCACGGATGGACGATGCCAATGGGGCATTGGGGGGGTCACGGGAGGGAAGTGGATGCCAGGGCATTGACGGACCGGAGATGGAGGCCGGCGACTGACCGAGGTTTGAGAATGATGTCTTGCACAGGGGGGATCTGGATGGGAGGAAGGATGTGGAGTCGGGGAGGAAGAGAAAACCCTGATCCTCTGGCTCTAATACCAAACTGATGGGGGACAAGATGCGGGGATCGCTGGCGAGCGTAGAAGTCACTAGGGATTATGGTAGGTTTGGGGCTTGTGAGAAGATGATGGCGCTTAGGATTTCGTTGAGGACTAGGAGGCAGGCGGTAGGGATCACACAGATATCCTTAGAGATCACACAGATATCCTTAATCACACAGGTAGGGATCACACAGATACCCTTAAGGATCATATAGATACCCTTAATCACACAGGTAGGGATCACACAGATACCCTTAAGGATCATATAGATACCCTTAATCACACAGGTAGGGATCACACAGATACCCTTAGGCATCACACAGAAATCACACAGAATTCACATACAAATTTGAGAAGAACACAAGAAGATTTTCATTCATAATAGATTCTAGCATGAAAATATATAAGAGGGGGTGGGGTATTTATAGATTCATCCAGGTCCCTGGACTCCCTGACAAGCTAGGCTACAAAACTTGAGAGCCAAGAAAACTCTCTTGGGCCTTGGACTGGGCACTGAGCTAGGGAGGGCACCAACTGAACTTGGACTAGGAGAGACACCAACCTTGTGGGCTTGAGTAGGGACCCAGGTGCATGAAGGCCAACTCTGGTTGGGGGGGCATGGTGAATCTCTGAGTCTGCTGACTCTCCTCTTGAGCATAACTTGAATGAAAACTACATGAACTCGATTGGACTTAACTAGACTGAAAATAACTAGACTTGACTAAGTGAACTCAACTGGACAAGACTCGATCTTTATTACGGGACTCAATAGACTCAAATGGAATCAAATGGACATAGAACTTGAATAAAATAAAATAGACTCTCAGGTCCCCATCAAAATTCCTGTGCAATAAGAAGATTATCAGAGATAGACTGCCCCTCCAGAAAAGCTCCCTGCTCAATGCTGATTAGGCTAGGAAGAATCAGCTTCATCCTGTTGACCATGAGTTTGGCACAGAGCTGTATATAGTATTGCACAGGCTGATGGGCCTGAAATGGCTAGGTTTTGAAGCATCCCTAAGCTTTGGAATAAGAGTGACAAAAGTTTGTTTCCAAGAGTATGGCATCCTGGTAAAGAAGAAAAACTCTTGGATAGCAACAACCACCTCCACCCGAATAATGATCCAATACCTCCTAAAGAAAAGGGGAGAAATCCATCCAGGTCAAGGGTTTTGTCCTCAGCCATAGAGTATAAGACTTCCTGAACCTCATCCTCAGAAACATGATTATTGAGAGCACAATTCTCCTGGTTCAACACCCTGACCGAAGGAGGAGAGTGGAAGGGGGGAAGGTCTGCCAAAGGAGCCGTCCATCTGGACCGGAAGAAATGGATAATCTATCATCGGACATCCTGATCCTCCTCCACCCAATGGCCGTCAGCTGTCTGAAGTGTCCTGATGTGGTTCATCTGCCTCCTAACAATAGTGGCTTGATGGAAGAACCTAGTATCCCTATCTTAGTCCTTGATCCGCTGGGTTCTGGATTTCTGCCTCCAAAAAGTCTCCTGTTGTAGGAGCAAGGAGTGATGAGTAGAGAGCTGGCTGTGCAAGGTATTCAAATCATGATCCTGAAGATCACCTTCCCTGGTCTCCCACTCTTGGAGATCAAGAATGACCTTCTCCACTATCGCCAACTTGGAGAAAATGTTGCCCACCTCCTCCTTGTTCCAATATCTCAGCCGCCTTTTAAGAAGCTCCAGTTTACGAGTGATCCGGTATCTAGCATATCCCCGCACAGGCATCCTCCATACCTCCCTCATAATCTTCCAAGATCAGAGATAGGCCGGCCATAACTTCTCAAATCTAAGGCGGGGTTGACATGATATCACATAATCAATTGAAAAAAGCATGGGACAATGATCCGACCCAATCCTCGAGAGGTTGTGAACCACATAAGCGGGATGCCATTGGATCCAATTAGGCATTGCCAGAATTCTATCAATTCTCTCCCAGACCCTCGCCCTTCCTGAGCGATTGTTACATCAAGTAAAGCGAGTGCTAACAAAACCCAGGTCAAGCAAAGCATTGTGCTACATAAATTGAGGACACTCTCGAGCTCCAGTGTCCTCCACAAAGGACCTCCCATATCTCTTGTCCTCCCGGCGAAGAACACAATTAAAATCTCCAGCTATAACAGTAGAAATACCCTGGTCAATCAAGCCTATGATTTCCTCCTAGAGGTTCCTCCTTTCCCTATAGTCTGGGTTGGCATATACCCCAGACAGGAGCCAAGTTCGCCCACTAGTTTCAATGACAACAATGGAAACATGCTGGAATGATCAATGAAAGACATCAATTCTGGCAGCCCCTGGTCCCCAGCCACAATAATCCCCCCCAACAACCCCTATGATTCAACAGCATAGAAGCCCCAGTTAGAAGGAAACCAGCGTTAAACTCGTTCAAATGAGGGACTAGCCAACTTGGTTTCCAGAAAAATGCACGAGGAGGGATGATGCAAGTACCCCAACCTTCGAAAGCTAGAAAAGAAGGGCTTTCCAGCCCCTCGAACATTCCATACAAGAATCTTTATAAAAAAATAATAAAAGGATATGGATTATCAACAACTCACTGGCAGGAACCAGTGAACACTATAAGTCTGAAGCCCCATCTAGCAAGGCCTTCTTCAATTATTTTGTAATAGCATCATACCCGCGGTCAGGGTCTTACCCCGAGGTTTTGACATCCCCTTGGTTACCCCAAACTTAGGCAGAAGAACTCCTCCACTGGCAGACCCCTCCTTATTAACTCCCACAGATCCTTCCTGAAAACCCCCCGAAGCTCGTAGACAGGATAAGATAGAAGAGTGTTTCTTGACAACCTCTCCCAAGAACTATAGACTTCCCTCTCTCCATGACTTGACAACCTCCCCCAAGGACTACAGACTTCCCTTTCCCAACGATGTCTAAGGTCACAAGGCTCGGGAACATCCCACCCTCCCCCGCCCGCCCCAGATTTAGTAAGAAGATAAAAAGGAAGAAGGCAGCCAGCGTCCTACAGCACAGGCTGTGGGTGAATTCCCCCCTCCCCCTCTCTCACCAGGCCCGAACCTCGTACAGCATTCCTTGGATCAATCTATATATCCATTTCAATCTATTGACTAAACCAAGAAACGCATGCAAGCACACAGGAACCAGGTTTAACGTTAATATAATGTCCAAAAGAAACAGAATATTTACAAGAATATCCATATGATCATAGAAGTATAAAATTTCAATATTATATAACCTTCTGTGTGTGCATCAGTACTCAAAATTGCCAAGATGCCTATCATGATCTGCTCCATCATACTTCCCTCTTTATTAACCACAACTCTTTAGTTTACCAAAATCAAAATGTTATAGCATGACCAACAGCTGCCTTCAGTAGCATGCTCGCTGCAAATGCAGGATTATGAAAAGGTCCAGGTTCAGAATATTTACATTGGACAGTTTGAGTCATAAACAGTAGACAGAAGATTGCGTTGAGTTGGTATCCAGATGCCACCATAAATAATGGCATTTTCTCCATCCCGTTAAGACTTGCCTTGTTAGGCTATATTGATTTCCATGACTTGGCCCAAGAGAGCTTATCCAGAATCCGATCAATATATACTAATGAGAACTAAGAACATCAACAATGTACATTCAGCTTGTGACAAAGTGATACTTGGATTCAACATAGCTCTCAGCTTCCCATAGAAATGATCCTAAAGCAACCGCCTCCAAAACCAACAACGTCAGGCCAGAGAATGTTATCCCCACCAATTCATCATTCGAAGTATCAAGTGATCCATCTTCAGCAATCCTTATGTCTGGCCTTCCAAATAAAGCCTGTGTCTGCTTTTCAATCAATGAAATAGATTCCTTAGATCTTATGGTTGCATATCTCTGCAATGCCTCAGCATCCAAGTACATAACATATGATCTTAATCTATAAGATTTGGAGTCTTCACCATCAGAACCATCATCATCCGACGAAGTTTGCACCATAGATTCCAGGTCCCAGAGTGGGTTAGGTTTCAAGTCATCAAATATTCTTTGTTGCCTAAGGTCTGTGGGAAGGGTTTTCATGGTTCTCTCAAGTTGGAACCTCTGATCCACTCTTTTGAGGAAGTAGCCATACATGATGGAGGCAGCATAAAGCTTACCAAGCTTCAGCTTGCTTATTTGGACAATGGTATTCAGAGGGCCAACTACCCTCTCTCCCAGAATAAGAGTGAGATGGCTTTGGATCATCTCCAAAGCATCAGGGGAATGAATTGCTTCTAGCTTCTGTAGTTGGTCGGGCCAATAGTGCACCTCACTGTTAGGATCCGAGGATGGTGATATTGCAGGGATCATTGAAATATCATTGTCCATGAATTTCTGCACGATCAAACAGTAGATAATCTCCTCTAATGCCTTCTGCCTCTCCTTAGCTTTGACTTCCGCAATTCGCCTATACATTAACAAGTAGATTTAACCAGTACAATGTCAGCAAGGACAATGACATCTCATGTGGAAAGGAATAAAAATTCTGCAAAATCATCATACAAACGTAGCTTCATAATTTACCATGCTAACAAAAGGTCATTAGGTTATTTCCTATATCATTTAGAGTTCTCCAACAAAGTTATGATTTTCAAGCCCTCAAAACCCTCCAATCTATAATGGATGGCAAATTTCCTTGTCATCGGTCTTGTTTAGCTTTTTTTGTTTACCTTTTGACAGTAATCAGCTAAACAAAGCACTACAAACAGAGACATGACATAGATGATGGTGACAGTGATTTTAAAATGGCTGCTCAAACTGTGTGTGTCAAGTGGTCCAACCTATAATCAGTAAACACAAAAATAAACAATCATGGAACTCACCCAGCAGCTTGCCAATCATATGAAGCCACCTTCTTGGGTCTGTTCATTTTACTGTAATTTGGATATGCATATAGTTGGGGTTGCATATGGTTGTAATTGCTACATTTGCAACTAAACTTCCAGTGTATGGATCAATTGGTTCGCAGTCACAATAAAAGAAAATCTCATAATTGTTTGCCTGTAGATGAGAACTATAGTTGTACTATTAAAACAGTTTTTAATCTCCGCTGATTACTGTCTTTGTTGGGACTTAAACCCATCATAAAGATGCCTCTGTCTTTTCCAGTTGCACTAGTTTGTCTTACAGGCAATTTGGCCATCAGACAAAATATGGTAAAAGGGCCCCAAAATGTAGTGTGACTTAACAGGAATTTGGTCAACTTAAAGCAATACAAACACAGGAAAAGGGCCACCTCCTGCAACCAGGGTTCACTTACATCAAGTTGCAGGTATCCAAACACAACCTTAGTTGAAAGTTAAAAGTAAACAATACAGTTTTAAAACTGATTATTTTTTATATTCTGAACTTTGATAATTTTCATATTAAAAAACTAACAAAAGATCTGTAGCTTTGATTTTAGTCATTGCTTTTACTATGTTTTCAAAGAGTTCTTTTGTCACCGCTAAGGCGGCAACCCGGTTGGTAGAGGCCTTGCCTCACTACCAACCGGTCACTGGTTGAAAAAGGATCCTTATGGTGACTCAATTAAATCCAGGATTTATCTTGAAGCCCGCAATCGTTGGTATGAGTAAGAGGTTAGGGTCTCCCCCTTTGTTCCTGTTCTACCAGCCGACATCTTAGTAGTGTCAGGTTGATGTACTCATATTTAGATGAGAAAGCTTGCGCAAATCCTAGCAGCTTGCATCGAACATTACCTGGCGGGTTGGAGACCTGCGGGGGTAGCTACACCGGGATTTATCCTTCCCTATCCCTTCCGCTTTATCAAAAAAAAAAAAAAAAGAGTTCTTCTGTCAGGATTTCCGGAAAGTGGGTGATGAATACTTGACATGCTATGATGCTTGACAGCCACTTTAAGCACATCCAAGTACACCATGCTTTGTGCATCACAAAAAGAGAATACTATCTAAAGCAAAGGGAGGGAAAAAACCCAGAGTATAAAATATGTGATTTAGATAACTTGAAGTTTGCATTCTTAAGTTGTTGGTTATATGGCCAATATTTCCACCTTTGGGTTGTATTTGAGAAAATTTTAGGTCCAAAATTCATAATTATGTACTGACATCATAAACTACTAGATCAGTATTTTGGTCACTCAACCTCCATTTTTTGAACAAAAGAGCCAAACCTGGCTTCAAGTCCTTCACCCTAGTTCCTCGCTCTCTCTTCCACCTTTTCTTTTTTTCCTTCCCCCTCTTTGTAATTTTTACCATTTTTAAGACAAGGGGAGGGTAACCAACCTGTGGTATGATTACCCCAAAGCCAAAATAATTGGGAAGGCATTACACAAGACATGAACTCAGAACCTCTTGTTACTAAGCAAAAGGGTGTGGCCACAGGGTTGAGCCCTAAATCACCTCCTCTTTATTATTTTATTTCTTTTCCTTCTTTATTATATCTTTGTGCCACGGAGCAACAGAGAAAATGAAGAATTGGATTTGGCTATGAAGCATGGAAATGGTTCCTTGGTAAAATTAAGTGATATTATCAATGGAGCTAAAATTGCATAACTATGATGACATTCCATAGTAATGCTTATATAGCCACTGCAAGCATAATTATACAAGACAAACTTAAATGAACTAATTGCTTTTGAAAGTCAAAAGGTAGAAATTGATGAACAACATCAATGAGGAGGGCTAGAATCAAAGCAACACTCAGAATGTTCATGTCTTTTTTTTCGAAGACAACCTGGGTCTGTTGGCCAAGGCTACTCAGATTGTTCATGTCACTATAATTAATTTGCATGTTGAGATATTAATGGTTTTCAAGAGTTCTGTTCATTTAATAACTAAATGAATTAACATGTGCATGGTCAAATGTCACACAAGCGTTCTATATGAGCATTCAACTGACTGATAGGCTGTAAGCATCTGAATTATAAATAAATAGTTAAAAAGCATCTAGTATTTTAGGTAGTTAATGATATGAATCTAGCTAATCTAGATACAGTTAAATAGCCATGGTAATTAGCCTTCATCATGCTCATGTAACAGCCAAAAAGCTTATTAGGACACCGGCAAGAAAAACAAATTGTGTTGCGCATGCCATGTATTATGCTTGAAAACAATTTTATCTTTCTTGTTTACCAAAGTGAAAAACAAACATGCTACAAAATTAGTAAGTGAAAAGTACATCAAAATAAGGATATGAAAACTCATCTCTAAGTTGAATGCAATGCTTGAGTGATAGAGACATCCATTATAAAAATATATACTTTGATTAACTCACTTTGTTTTTGCAGCTATAGTCAATAAAGTTTTCGAAGCAAGTTACACATTTTCTTGAAACATGTTCATAAGCCAAATTTTCTTGAAGCATGATTTGACTCATAAGCCAACACATGGAAAAAGCCCATTAATTTTCTTGAAGCATGTTCATAAGCCAAATTTTCTTGAAGCATGATTTGGCTCATAAGCCATCACATGGAAGAAGCCCATTCGACTCAAGCCCAAAGTATGATGGAGGGCATCCTCTTCAAATCCAAGACCAACCATTCAAGCCCCTTCAAGACCAAGCCCAAGCCCCTTCAAGACCAAGCCCAAGCCCAATTCATGCCAAGATTCGAAGCACATGGGGGAACAACTCATCAAACCACCTTGGGGAAGAAAGAATTACACTACATCAAGAGTTTTATGGGGAACATAAAGATTCCTTCCACTACCCCACAATATTTGACATGTGGGATGCCACAACTTATGACACCTAAACCTCCACATCAGCATTTGGAAGCCACATTAGGATCTTCTAGATGCCACATGTCAAAGTGGTTGTAACTTTCTACCTACAATTTGTTTCTAGTTAGAACCACTTACTTAAGAGTTGTTGGAGCCAACTATGCCATCATTATCCCCTCCCCTCCACTCTTGGACGAAATTCCTTAGCTTAGGAGCCTATAAACAGACCCCCAAAGCTCTCATTTGTATTCATTCTATGCTATGATTTGAATTAATGAAAGGATTGTTTCCTTGTGTTCTAGTTTTTTTGAGTTCTTGTTTGGAGTGCAAGTTTTCTAGCTAGTTTGAGTGTGTAGATCCTTATTCAATGAGAGAATGAGAGTTTTCTAAGTTTGAGTTTGAAAGTGAAGAGTGCTTTTACAAGGAGTAAAGGATGGAACGCCCATTGATGGATCTATGATCAAGCTCCAAGTCCCAAGCCGCCAGCCACTTTCTTCTTCTTCCTTTTCTTCTTTGTTTCCATTCCAACTCCAATTCTTCTTCCATATCTAATCCCAAATTTCTTTACAGGTTCTCTCAGGTTCCTATATCAAGGATGAAGGTCTCCATGTCATGGATCAAGGCTAAGGTGAGTCTTAAAGTAGAGAGTGCCAATCTTGACTTCTAGGCCTCAATTCTTGAGTGATGAGAGCTCCTTCTTTCACCAAATAATTAGCCATCATTGTTGGTAGGAAAACTCTTCCTAAGCTTCATTAGATCTGATCATTTGAAGGTTAACTTGTCCTAGTAGTGATGGTTTCCTTGCCATGAAGATCCTAATCCTTATTTTAAACTAGATCTACATTGCGGGTCTTAAAAATTAGATAAACTAGTCTCCTTATAAAAATTCTTTTCTTGGATTAATTTAGTCCATTTATTTGATAATTAATTGCTCAAGTTTGCTTGCTGGTTAGTTTGCTAAAACTCTCCATTCATCATTTTATTTATTTTCATCCCCCATCATTGAGAATGTGCATTCACTGAGTAGGACCTCAGCAAATTAAGTAAAATAAACTCTGCTTTGATTGCTAAATTACAATCAAAATCTTCTGATACAAGAAAATCCATTATCAATTCAACTAACTTCAATAAAATTGGGATTGCTTTTCATGTATTCAATGTAAAGAATGGCATAATTGCTTAACCAAATCCTAATTCTCAAAAATGGAAAAATAAAGTGATGCCAAAATTTAGAGAGTAACCTGTAAAGGAGAAGATCTTGAGTAGCAGGTGGAGTTTCCTCCTTTTGAGCATCTCTGTCCGATTGAAGCATCTCGAGCTGCTGATCAATGGCTGCTGGAAGTAGATGCGGATGCATTTGCATAATTTGAGACAGAAGCTGACCTATCGGAGATTCAAATTGAAGAGGAGCTATTGGTGTCTGGTTCTCACCAGAATTCTCTATTGCTTTCACTTTTAAGCTTCTTGCTCTGTATTTCTCTAACTGAAATCCAACATTGGGCCATCCAACAGAAGAGTAGCACTGAAAAATATAACAATATGAGCTGAGATATAGAGAACCTTTTTTTTAGTTGTTGTATGGTAAACCATTGGTAAACAAAATGAAAGTGGAAAGAGAGCATTGGCAGACAAATTTATAAATCAAGCTCTTTATCAAAAAGAAAAACAAAACAAGAAAGTAGCAGAGAATACATAAACAAGGAAGATGACAAACAGAATACCTTGCATTTGCTATGAAGTCAACTAGGAAAAAAATATAGCCTTGCCTGCTATCAAAAGTTAGTAGATGTTCATCCAAGCTATCATCTGGTTGATTCTTTTGCAAGCTAGAAGGAAGAAACTTTTACAAGTGAATTAAAGTTGCGAAATTGTCAGCTTGTATACATGTGTTTGAAAGAATATTAAAACTTGGGCAGCAAAAGGAGGGAAACCAAGGAATGTTCTATGTACCCTGAAAATTCATTTATAGTTGCACAAACTACCAAGAAATTTTAAGTTGACAATTTAATATCAAAAATAAGGATCCAACAAGCAAGTACTGAGAAATCTACCTCAAGGCTATATTTCTCAAAGTTCGAACTATAAGGGTGCATATACCTAAAATTTCATGTCAAAAATGAACTCAAGCCAAGAATCCGCAAACAAATTAATTACAAGAAGCAGCATTTATCTCCACTGGACAATGCAGCATCACAATATTTTAATCCTACAAAAATCTTAGCTTTAATGATTAGGAAAATGTGAAGAAATAGTCACCTACAAATCCAAAGGAAGATGAAATTAATTTTTCTAAAGTGTCAAAGATCAGACACTGTTCTTGCAAGTGACTTTTGAGACATTATTCCTCACGACAAAATTGTGCTATTACTTATCTGGAGACCACTTACGTCCTTCAATTGGCATCAGCTCTGTGGCTTATGAGACAGAAGATAAAAAGCAGATGTTAGAAGATAAAGAAATAACTGCCACCATCAATAAATTCCGACTGTCAGTTGGACATTTGTTTTAAATTACTGTGCCCAGAAATGCCGTGCTTTGCGGGGACATAGATATGTTCCTAATATGTTTTATAGGAAAAAAAGAGGCAAGAGGTAACAGGTATCATAGCAGAAACTGTTATAACAATTCAAAGAGATGAGCAGCATGTGCAAGGCATTCAATTCCTGCTACTGAAATTGATGAGATGGTCAAGTCCAAAGCATCATGTCATTTAGATGTCATCCAAAAGGAGAGGGCTTAGCCAGAAGGTATATAACTGATCACATTCATGAAGGAGCTTGCATGAGACCAGGAGTTTAAAACTTGGTACTGGGCTGTATCTTGGTTTGCTCCTGGGACAGCACATGAAGGAGAGGGCTTAGCCAGAAGGTATATAACTGATCACATTCATGAAGGAGCTTGCATGAGACCAGGAGTTTCAAACTCGGTACTGGGCTGTATCTTGGTTTGCTCCTGGGACAGCACATAGAGGGACAGAATGGTATAGTCAGGACAGACCAAACAGGCATTTACCAAAAAAAAAAAGGCATTCTGGTCTGACCGTGTCTGCTCCATCCTGACTATCCCAGTGTGTTCCAAGTTTGGGATAATCGGGACAATTGAGACATCCCAATTCAATAGAGAACTAGTGTCTCACAGTGGTCCTGCATTCCGGTTTCCCATCAAAACAATAATACCAATGGTGCTGTCCCATTCCAAAAGGACTCAAACCCTTGCATGAGACTCCATAAGGAGGTATCTTAGAGGCAAACAAGGAGAGGGAAAGAAACAAACAAGATAAGATCTCAAACTCGTAGAGGAAAATTTAGTTTCTTATCACCAAAATGAAGGATACTTTCAAGGGTAATAAAAGCAATAGAAACCTAACCAACTAAACCAACTTAGAAGTGGCATGCTTGCCAAGAGCAAAGGGGTCTTCTCATCAATGCAAACTATGATTTCATTGTCAAGACAGCCATAGCAACTTTGACTTTGAACATATAGGTGTGAAAAAACAGGGGATCATCAGATTGTTAACGTGCATTTGCACATAGATTGAGCTAACAGTACATGGCTACATATAATAGGATAATTCCAAGCATGTTGGAATTAACATCTAAATACAATTAATGAATACATGCCATGAAAGGAGATAAGCTAAACAACAAAAACCTAAGAAATCTGCGTTGTGTTTGCAATTCAAATGTTTCCAGATGCAAGCACTCACAATAAAAGTCTAGCCATGACTTCTTGGCAAGGGCGTAGCTAAAGAAGCCCAAGAAAACACATGCCCCTAGACTAGTACAAGGCATGCATAACCACCTAAGTTCTTTGCACAATCTGGTCCATAAGTCCCCATTCCCACCTGATTAGACAATGTACCAAAGCCTTTTTTTTCTTGGCCTCCCAAATATAGAAGACAAAAAAGGAGAAATGCTCTTTTGATTTCGGATCTTGTAATAATCTGAACACGATCTTCTCATTTCTGATATGGGATTTTTTATGATCCATGGAACCCATCCTTTCCAACTCTCTCAATTATTGAAGAATATCCCATGACCCACAATCTCTCTATAATCATCACCCACAACCTTTCTCTATCAACTATAATGATACTCCCAACCCCATTTCTCTCACTTTCTCTTGCGCACGCGCGCACGCACACACACAAGCTCGCATATATGGTCACTAAAGGTGATTAACCACCACCATCACATTAATATCTTTAATCCTTAGCCACTTGCTCTGATGGTATCACCCTTTTGCACTTGGGCAAGGGGGGAGGGGTTCAACTCTAGTTGGAGTCAGCCCTTAGAGAGGAGAGAAGAGAAGGGGGGGGTGTATAGAGTAGAAGGTTAGCCCCCCCCAAATCTCACAAAAAAAAAAAGGGAAAAAAAAGAAACTCCTCTCTCTCATTTCCGCATGTCTTTCTTCTAGTGGTCCATAGAAAGCACCCATTTGAAAATTCTTACAAGGGCGACTTACACTTATGGTTAAAAAGCAACTAGGCATCAAATGCCTATTATTAAACTTTCTTATAGAAATACTTGGCTCTTTGTAGTTTGTATCCTAATATCAAGTCTTGTTTATTTGAAAAGGTGAACGTGTTAGTCTAGCTACCGAAAAAGAAGATCCACTTATACATCTAATAACATTCATAATGAGACAATCATGAAATAATTTTGCATAAAAATAGTAAATTTATTCTGCATCCTATCAGTCACTCAAAAAACAATTTTGTACGTCTAATAACATTCATAATGAGACAATCATGAAATAATTGGAAAGCATGAGAGTTTGCTGAGGACAATTCAAACTTTTTAACAAATTTGTAATTGAACAGCGATTTCTCAATTCAAGGACCTCTAATTGATGTACTCTGTTTTATTGATTTTTCAAGGTTTCTCACATGTCTTTTTTCTTTTTATTGCAATTCTCACATGTCATTTTTGTTTGTGATGATACGAGATTCTGTTAATGTCTAACAATCACCGATTAGGCAGCAATGAGGACCCCTTGCATCAAACTTTGGCTTACCCCTGCTTCTTGGCAATACTAGAAAATCACTCTATACTATCCTGCGTAATTTGTTGAGTAATCTAGTCTGCTTACTCCCTGCATTTACTTAGTCCCGACCAGTAACAGTCATCAACAGAGTCTGGCTTCGCATATTCTAATGAAATCAAAGTGTTTCAATTCAAAACGACGTTTTCCAGAACAATAATGCTCAGATGAAGATTAAACAATTCTCCAATTCAACTTTCTAGGCCCAGAAAAGCAAAACACTCCAAGTTGTTGTTTTTAAGAGAAAATCCAAGAAAAATAAATTAATTTGGAACAAAATGAACCAAGTTCTCCGCGTAAGAGAATATCGACATCATGAATACAACACATACCGCAACCCTAGTAGCTAAAAAAAAAGTCAGAATTAAAGAAGAATCGAAGAGGAGGAGGGCTTTCAAACCAAATCAATTAAATAGCTAAGATCGAGTATCTAATACAATTGATTACAAGGAATACGCAATACTGGATTTTCTAGGATTTTCAATTAAATAGCTAAGATCGAGTATCTAATACAATTGATTACAAGGAATACGCAATACTGGATTTTTTAGGATTTTCAATTAAATAGCTAAGATCGAGTATCTAATACAATTGATTACAAGGAATACGCAATACTGGATTTTTAGGATTTTCAGGAAAATCCTAAAAATTTAGATGATGGAAATACGTGACGAGATCTCCATCATTTTCCCAAGCAGGTTTGCTCTAAAGTCACGAAGCGGAAGAAGGTAGGGGTTTCCAGACGAGGCACACCTTGTTCGAGAATCCAGGCCTAGAGTCGGAGGAGAGGGAGGGGAGGAGCTTCAAGTCCACCGGCGGTGGCCGAAATCCGGCGACGGAGTACGAGGAGCACGGCAGAACCATTAAAGTATCGGTTGAGACGCCCCAAATCCGCATTTTTTTTTTCCTCGATCTTCTTTTTTTTCCCCTCTTTCTTTCCACCAGAACAATAGAAACCAAAGAGAAAATCTCGAAATCAAGGTGAACAAGGACAAAAGCTGTCGGGAACGTATAGTAGCCAGATTTTTTTTCTTCCGGAGTTTTCTTTTTCCAAATCGTACCATTTTGTCGAAATTATATTTAAAAACTTAGATTATCTATATTTAGGAGGAGTCAAGAAATATATTTAAAAATTTATGGAAAAACCCAACCTCCGACAGCCGGCCGCCGCCTCACTTTACCGAGGCCGTGGTTAACCAGGAGTTGAAAATTGCCAATTTACTGCTAATTAGTTTCAACCAGGGATCCCGTGACTAGTAATTAATTTTCTGCTAAGAATGGGTAAATCCGATTACAAATATCCTGCCTAATGGGATGGCAACGGATCGGATCATCTAGAACTTATATCTACCTTACTAAAAAATTTCTATTGCATACTTATCCTATATTCATCACGAACAGAATCGGATCGGATATAAAAAATATCATATTTGGATTGAATCAGAGATACCCATTCTTGTAAAATTTAATTTATTTAAAATCCAAACAGATTAGATCAAATCAGGTATATTCTACATAAATATTTTATAAATATAATTTTTTTATATATAAACAGGTCGAATTTGAATCAAAATATATTATTATCCATATCCGTTCCGAATCCGAATTAATTTATTTTATATAATCCATATTTATTTATAAATTAAATAGATTAGATTTTATTCGTCTTATTAGAATCGGACCGGATTGAATATCTACCGTGTCAATAAAAATTGCCATGCTTGCTATGCTTGAATCTGGATCCAATCCATCCCAAACCTCGTTAAAATTCTGTCAACAAATTTCGAACCCATCCCATCGGGCAAAAAAATAAAATCTATTGAATATCCTAACTTGTCTTGCTGGATCAAATTGGATGGCTGAATATAAGAAATATTAAATAATAATCAATAATACAAATAATAATATACCGTCACAGGTGATCATAATAATGCCCGATCGTACCAAATCTTGAATGCGAAGATGATAGATAAGAGTCCATTTTGGCCGAACTACGATCTTGATAAAACCGGTCCCGACAGTTTCCGAATATAGTATGTTTACAAAAAATTAATACAACACATTATAAGAAATCTTCTTTCGAAGTATTTGAGTCGTGTGATATCCTCAGTGCTAAGATTCGGAAAAGAGTTTACTGGAATTCCTATCCAACGATTTTTTTATGTCACATTTTGGACATGTTTCTGGAAAAGTCTTTGCGCACCGCGTGCAGTGCAGTAGATCCAACATGACCCGTACCGTATTTTCTTATTGATCCAAATATATCCACTATATATGATGGGATGGGAGCTGAACGTGACTAGCATTAATTACCATTCAGCTTTTATTTGAAATTTTCGTCCAGACCAAAAAATCCTTCTTCCAGTCCCTTGAACCAAGGTCGTGGATTTTGAACAAGGGTATCTAGCTTTTGAACTAGGATATCGTGATACTGTTTCAGGTTTTAATTTATATTTTCTGCGTGGGATGTCATAGGTTTTGAACTAGGATGTCGTAATACTCTTTCAGGTTTTAATTTATATTTTTGGGTATCGTAGGTTTTGAACTAGGATGTCGTAGCTTCTGAACTAGGATGTCGTAATACTGTTTCAGGTTTTAATTTATATTTTTCTGCAAGGATGTCGTAGATTTTGAACTAGGATATCATAGCTTTTGAATTATGGTATCGTAATACTGTTTTAGGTTTTAATTTATATTTTCTGCAGGGATATCCTAGGTTTTGAACTAGGGTATCGTAGCTTTTAACTAGGATGTCGTAATACTGTTTCAGGTTTTAATTTATATTTTCTGCAGGGATGTCGTAAGTTTTGAACTATGGTGTCGTAGGTTTTGAATTAGGATATCGTAATACTGTTTCTGGTCATTTTTGAAAGTGAATTAGGCTGTCGTAAGTTTTGAACTAGGATATCGTAATACTGTTTCAGGTCATTTTTTGAACCAGGATATCGTAGATTTTGAACTGGAATGTCGTAGCTTTTGAACTAGGATGTTGTAAGGGTATTTTGGTATGGACGAACATTTTAATTAATTCTAATCATCTCAATTTTTATTCCGTCATGCTATATTGAATATATTTGGATCGATAGGAGCGTGCGGTGCGGTGCAGGCCATGCTGGATTTGCTGCACCGCACGCGAAACAAAGAATTACTCCATGTTTTTAGGTAGTGATGTACTCCTTTGGTTGTGGATGAACATTGGGCTGGCAGTCCATGGCCCGGTCGAGACAATTTTCATGTTAAGTGGGTTGGGCCTTGTCTTTACTAGCTGGGCTGATCTCGGCTCATGTATGCAAGATTTAGAATTGGCCTGGCCTTGGGTGGATTTGTTTGCTGGGGTCGCTTAGCCCATTCCAGCCTAGCATGATTTCTACATCACGCATGCGTATGTATGCCCCTCAATCCATAAACACATTCAGCCTGAATGTTCGGAATAGCATGACCATGTAAGATCCGCAGGAAACCTATCTCAAAAGATCTATCACAAGATGATTTGGAGACCTTTAAATTTCCTCAATTCCACCTTCATGACTCCTCATACGGTTCTGCACCTTATCAACCGTTTCATAGATTCACAACGTATTACAAAGACTACGTTGTCCTCGTATACTAGCATTTCGGGTCCAATTCAGGGTTGGTGTTGAAAGGGCTTTCTTTATGGTGCATTCTAGATGAGCAAACTCACAAACATATATAGCTCACTGGCCGCCTTCCTGGGCCTTGATCCATTGCAAGCCCAGCTTGCGATCGGTGGCCCAGTATTTATACATGAATCCCTCTCTCTCTCTCTCTCTCTCTCTCTCTCTCTCTGGGTAACGAGATGCGAAGACATTCGTTACAAACGAATGAAGGTAATAAATACCGGAGGCATCTACACTAATGGATTGGGCGAGAACAAGAGGAAACCCCTCTCGCAACATTTTTTGACATTGTTTAATGTTGGTCATATTTGCTAAGTAATCAGCTACTTGATTTGCTCCTCCAAAAATATCAAAACAAGTGAAGTTGGACAAAGCGGTGCATATTTCATCTTGATGTTTCTCAAGATTGAATGAAGCGCATACTCCATCCCTTTAATCCACTTCATCATTGGATTTCTTTTGAATCCTTCTCTTTTGTGAACACGCCCTTTTTCATATCAATTTCATGACTCGTAATAAAAATCTCGTGGCAAGACAAGATCTATGCAAGGCTTGTGAGTGACGTGCCACGAAGGAAAAAGGAAGTCAGCTTGCTCATGTGGCCATTTGCACTCCATGAAGTCAAGCATCTAATATCTTTGCCCTGGCCTTAACTAGAATATACGTTGATCTAAGACCATGATAGAGTCCTTATGGATCGGGTTTGGACGGGAGACTCTTGACCCCGTCCAGATGCACCCGATCAAAAACTCACCGTAAGTAACAAATAACAAAACATAGACCGTGATAAAACCGGTCAACACCGTAGCCCAGTCTAACCCGAACCAGTTGACCAACAATTCCAGCAACTCTTAACCTAAGTTATTAGTGTCACGTTGACCGTTTCCAGCATGATCAAACTTGAACGATATTTCTGCAAGTGAGAGGACCGCAACGGATGATCTGGCATTACATTAAAAATTAAAGATATTAATGGGCCAAGAATGGATGCGCACGTCAAGCTTAGCTCAAGCTCTGCTCATTTTATAATTAAGCTAAATTAAATCCGTCTCACGTCATTTTAAGCTAGACTTGAAGATTGTGTCTAAACCCATGGGGAAAGCAACGTTTGTCTAACCAAATTTATATCCTCTAGGCTTGCATCATCGATTTTATAGCTATTTATATCAAGATTCAAATAATCTCTCTTCTTTTAAGTTATTGTTAAGTTCCAAATCAAGCTCATCATACGTATGTCGACTCCTAGCTAAATTTAGACTTTGGTCTCCGAAAGTGAGTTGGTTTGGTGAGAAAACAATTGCCAAGCTAGTTTGGTCATTCTAGCTTGTGAAAACCTGTTGCTTGTCTAATAGGTCAGGACTTTTTCTAAGAAGACTGGCAGGCAGGGTTCAGCTTTTTTCGTGCCAAAAATAAGAGGGGCTTGACCCAATACCCGCATTCCTTTTACCTAGCAATCAAAGATTCCAAATTTAAGTTATCATTCGAAAAATAATTTAAAAAAACACTGTTAAGAGAGTTTATTTAAGGACCAATGAAATCGAACCTTGCACTATAAGTTAGGCTCTTTTTGTTTTTGTTTTTTTTTTTTTTTTAAAAAAAAAAAAACAAAATTCATCAAGCTAGTTACATTCATGAAAATCAAAAAATAATATATATAATAATTTAAAAAATTAATCATAAATATTCATAATATAATTTTTATATAAATCCGTAGTATTAATTAGCTGATCTAAGAACATATTTAGTCTTAAAAAAAAGACCGAAGAGATGCATATTTAAATACGGAAAGTGATCATAAATGAGCCCACATCGTGTACTTGCGGGTCATGCATGCCCATAAAATATATTCAGCAATATCGGCGCTCGCTTATAAAAGTAAACCTTGCATGAGTGGAGATTGCTAAGCGGCTCCCATCTAGACCTACCTCACCAAACGAGGGAAAAGTAAAAGAAGGATAAAATGAGTATTCCTTTGGAGAGCAATAATGGGATATGATACGTCGTTCGACCATAGGAGGAGTAAAATCCAACAGCCACCACATCATTTGCTCTGCGCAAGGAAGCTTCCATTCTGCTAGAGCTGAGCATCGGTAGACTAAAGGAAAAACTTGTTCTTTATCCCATGAGCTTGATTTCGAACCACTATATCGAAAATTCCCCACCAAAATTAACTCCTCCTAATTAAGACAACTCTACCGTTGGAGAGACAAAATGACCAAGGTCGAGAAAATATATATATACCATCATTGAACTTGTGGCTGCGATCCCAAACTCTGCGCTCTCTCGAAAAGAGAATCTCCAATGCAGGAGAAGAAAAAGAAGACCGGAAAAGGATTGGATGGACATACAAAGTATGCATACCAAAATAAAAGATGGGGCCCCCTTCTCTTTACTTTTATGTGGGGGTGATGTGGTTCCTGAGCCCTTTGGGAAATTTGAAAGTTGGCTCTCTCTTTCAGCTGGCTCGGTCGATAAACCTTTACCAAGTCGTGGTCTAAATTCGCGGCTCGTGGCTTGTCATCACGACTGCAGTGCATGAGACGACAAGGATTCATGTCCTGCATCTTCGTCGGCATGTCGGTAATATTAATTTTATAATTTTTTTAATATAATTTTATCGTCGATCGAAATAAATATTTAATATAGTCCAGCATCGATCACCATGCCAGATCATCAAATTGATCGCAAAATGTTTCGGTCTTGGTAGGCTGGTCTTTCGACCTTCTGGGCTTTGGAAGAAGGGAGTACATGAACATGTCGACGAGATATCAAGAGATAGAGATGCTGACAATCTTATTAATTGACCCTGCAGCGGGTTCTCCTGAAATTAACGCGGGGGCATGGAATTGTGGTCCTTCGGAAAGAAGAGGTGAGCCATGGACCGCAGATGAACGGGAACGTGTGGTGGAAATGATACGAGACATCTCCCCCACCAGGACCATATCCACAACCATGGTTAATCAGGAAGTTTCCCCATGTAGTTAGTTAGGTGGTAGTCCATGGTTTGGACTGGATACCGATACAAAAAGTTGTCCCAAAGTTGAAGGACCAAGCAGCTTTTGTGGGTGGAACGAGACCTGAATCTTTTTGCCCTTTTCCAGGAGTAGCACAACCATGCCGATCGATGGCCATTTTATGGGTATCGGGACCGATTACTGCATCATTTCCTGCTTGATTTCTTGTCCTATGTGATGATCAGGAGTTGGTGAAATGCATGAAAGGAGATGAGCATCATGTATATGGGTCAGGATCGATTACAGCATGCCATGTCAGCACCCACAACTGCAATAATGAAAATGGGGAATGGAACCTCTAGCTAAGTAGCAGATGATGACAACATCCGGGACACGCATGGAGTAATGAGCCATCACATCAATGCCAAACCTAAGTATATAGGTTCCATGGTAACATCACCATATCCAAAGATGGGACCGAGCTCAAGATACATGCATGCATGCGAACCAGAAAATCATGCACGATCTACGATCAGGCTGCTAATAATCCAATGGCCATGCACGCATAATTGCACCGATGTTATAATATTCTTTTTTTTTTTTTTTCTTCTCACGTGCATGCATATATTTTATATCCAGGTGCTGATCGTAGAAAGAGCATATTTCATCGGGGGGGGGGGGGGGAGATTCTGGAATGGAAACTATTTGAACGGAAAGAGTCTTATTTCCATCTCGATTTCAGGAAAGAATAAGAATATTTCAATTTTTTAAAATTCAATTTTTATTTTTTTATAATTCAAAGTTAATTTTAATTTTAATTTCGATCCTGATCATGAACAAAATATGTCAGGAGACATGGTTATTTAGATTTCTATTCTAATCAATTTTAATTTTAATTCTAGTTATAATTTTAAATTTTAATTCTATTCAAGAAGTAAATGCATGCTAGAAATAACAAAGTGATATATCATGTTCGGTGGAAATTCGGAACAGAATCTTGAAGCTGAACAACATCCATTTTTGTTTTCCCTTTTAATTTTTCCACTTGATTTTTTTTATGGGGGTGATGTCTGCTCTTAACTTGCCGGCATTTTTACTTTATCCGCAAACCGAGATAGGACCAAAAAGAACGGATGCTGAGAACGAACACCGTAGGCCAACCAATTGTTGCATGCGACCTTTATTGCTGATGTCCGTATCCTCCGTCCATAACAATATATGGGTGGGGCAACGTAGCATGACCTAAAACCAATAATAAAATGCAACGTCACAAAAACTTCAGATCGTATATATATATATATATATATATATATATCCGGTGACCAATTAATTGCTAGCTCGGAGAGCCAACATCATCTCCAGTGACTTCCGTTCTTCCTCCTCTTCTCGTTCAAGAGATTGCCAAGCGTCACCATTCCTTTAATTCTCGGGAAGCTCCTCTTTTCATGCACTTCGTACTGTTTGCATGCACACGCTTGCCAGTCCGCTCCTCCAAACCAAGCTATCACCATCATTATTTTATCCGGAATAAGAACGGTCAGGACCAGGCTATAGACCCTGGTCTTAATTTTTTTTTTTTTTTTCTTTTCTTGAAAGCACATGAAATATATATGGTCCGCTTGAAATTGGGTGTATGTCAAGCAACGAAGCATGGGTTAGAAACTCGGGCATTTAAATTGATTGCCTATTCTTTATCTCTTGAGACAGTAGCCCATGGGTCTGGCCTTATCTTTAAGGAGCCTAGCAAAGTTATGCGAGCATTATTCCAGCCAACCTCGAGGGAACCCCTTTTGGCAACCATGGGATATGCCTCTGGGAATCACAAACCTGCTTCGAGGCCAAATGAAAGCATTTAAATAGTGTTGGGACCGTGTGGTTGAGGTACAGGTACTGGCATGCTATATGTGTGGCATCGTTCTCCCAAGTGGTAATTGGCCACATAGGAAAAGCTAAGAAGGTCTTGCTCTAGGTTTGTTTGGATATAAAACCCCTCTCACATGCCAAGTAAATAAATAAATAAATAATAATAATAATAATAAGCATTCTGGCTTCTTCCATAAATCTTGGAGGGTGGATTCTATGACTTTCGTGCTAAGGTATATATGTACATTTCTCGTAAATTTCACAAAAGGCATGCAATTTTGGTTGCTGCAGTAGGATTTTGCATTGTTCAAAGGTTTATCCATTCGAGCAAATTTTCTTTTCCGCATGCTCTGCTTGGCAAAAGAGAATGAATCACTTACTATTATTTTCTATTCGAGACTTGACTGCGAATTAATCAAGTTAAAGCCAGGCCCGTTGCTCTGGTAGAACAAATGGATACAACAATGCCACGCTAGAATTTAAGACATGTTTACTTCCATAGGTTTAAATTCTAAATGAAGATGGAATAAGCAACTTCCATTTCAGCTATTTAGTTAGAAAGAATCTTAATTTCATTCCAGTTACGGAGAAATAGAATGCCACAATTTTATAAAATTTAATTCCTGACATTCAGATTCTATTCTAATTTTAGTTAGAAAGAATCTTAATTTCATTCCAGCTACGAAGAAAATAGAATGCCATAATTTTACAAAATTTAATTCCTGACATTCAGATTCTATTCTAATTTTGATTTTGATTTTAATCGCGGATCAAATATTTTGGAAGATATAGCTATTCTGTTTTTCATTTCGATATGTTTGAATTACGATTTCGATTTCTAGTTGCCACGCAAAGGCCTGCAATTTTTGTCGGAGAAGAGTTACCCTAACTCTTCTGGTCATTTAAAAAAAAAAAAAAAAAAAATTCCTTGATTCGTACAAGCCCCTTCAATTTAGCTATTTAAATGGCGGTACATTGTCCATTGTGATATACAGTGAAACCATGCATGTTCAAATCGCAAGTAGTGGAAATTACATGTAGATCAATAAGTACTCTTACAATGTAATATATATATATAATATATATATATATATATATTGAAATAAATATTTTGGAAACAATATTATCCAAAATTCGTCCGGCACCCAAAGCAATGTCATGATCGCCAATCTAATTTTACCACCAATCATGCCCAAGCCATCAATAATCTAGGAATTTTTATCCGAAAGTTTGGTTCCACCTTTGACCTAACTCTCTCCAAAGATTAAGGTGTGAGTTGAGTCGTTCACCAAATCCATTTCCATCCTCACCAATAAAACCGAAGGTCCACACCTCAAGCATGGAGTAGGAGAAAATACAAGGCCAAAAAAGCCAGAGAAAGAAAAGTAATGCTACATTTAATATCATGGAAAATGAATTGGTGTTTTCCTTGTACTCTTTCTCTTTATTGCCTTTCAAAAATAAATATAGTCTTCCACTCGATCTAGACTTTAAACTAGACAAGATGGACAATATCACAAATGTACCAATCATTATCTAACTTTCCTATTATATTTACTAGCTGGGAATCGATGCTTAATCTTATCAGGATGTCTCTAAAGAAGGCAACCATGCCTCTAGAATAAACATCAGGACTACTAATTAAATGCGAGGCTTGGAGACAGGATGTACTCTCTATTGATTGACACGTAGTTATGTTTCCTCGGTATCACAATTGGTGAACATATTAGAGCTTGCCTTGTTCATGCTTCGATGGTTTCAACCTTTAGCCAAGCCACCCATTTCTAGTTTAACTAGGGCCCAGACCTTCTTTAATCCTAGAATAAAAAAATGGAAGTGATGTTTCTTTTTTTAATTTTATAAAATGGATACTAATTTCCATATTATTGTTGATTCATATTTTCTTTCAACCATTCCATAAGGTTGTGGTTGGTGGTAGGCGCTACCAAAGTAGTGTTAACTGATATTCTAATGAATGGCTCTATATGTGACATTATTACAAAAAACTTACCTTATGGTGGGAAGACTTGTAAAGTCACATATGTCAGAGTCTAAGAAAATTTTTTATAATAATATTTATTATTATTTTGAGTATAGTTATTAATTAATTTTAGCTCATGCAATGCAAAAGGATTCATGGGATGGTCTTCGTATCTTTTTATCAAGGGAGGTAGGAAATATTTAACTGGATTTAGTGATTGCCAACTCCCCCCCACTCTCTCTCTCTCTCTCTCTCTCTCTCTCTCTCTCTCTCTCTCTCTCTCTCACTCAATATAGATTTAAGAAAGCCTAATTTGGGTTGCATAACTATTGCATGGTGTCATGTGATGATAGCTTCCTATTATTGCATGTTTTCCTGGAAAACTAAATTTTTAATTATTTATTTTTCTAAGGGTAGGGTGGGGGGTGATAGAGTTATTAATGTAATATGGATAAAAAATCTTTCCCTTTTAAATAATAAAAGCATTAAAATTTATATCTTTATGCGAACTAGAGTGTAATTTTCCAATGCTATTTTCGGTGTCGATTCCATGCCATGCACTCCTAAGTTTTATAACTTCATATGTGCTGCTTGCATGATGCAAATAATAAATGAAATGTATTGTCAACATGATAAGATTTTACTAGCTCGTGCGAATGCAAATATATTGAACATCTTATAATCAGTATCATAAAGAAAATTATAATAAATAATCGATAAGGTTAATGAAGCGTGCTATTCTGAAATAGCTTCTAATCAAAGATTTCCATGGTTGCATAAAGTTTTTAGATCAAAAAAATCAATTTGGCCACATCTTGATTCAAGTGCCCATATCTTTATATGCATACGGTCATGGATATCTGTACAAGATTAAAAAATCCAAATAATATTTTTTAACTAGTTTTTTTATAAGATACTAAATTATTATAAATAATATCAGAGTGGATTTTGCTTGTGGCACATGACTAAGAGATACTACAAAATACCAATTCTTGATTATGGTACTTTTATTTATATCCTTAACTCGGCGAGAGCTCTAAAGCTTAAATAAGGGAAATATACGGGAACTGCAAGGGTGTATATTTAGTTCCACATTAACTATTTGCTGAATAGATCCTGGAACTTGTGCTATCATGGATGATATATGAACGGATCCGATCTATGATCCATATGAACAGAAAATACTGTAATATAAATCTAAATGAATTTATAGTATTTATAATTGGATTTAAATATCGGATAAATTAATTAGTTAACACGAGAAAATCGATGCAAAACAAACAACCAATTTATATGAAAAAATTAAGTCATCCTCGTGCTTGCCCGACCTATTATAGAATCTCATTTACTCTTCTCTCTCGATAAAACCCCATCCAAAATTGCAACCTTTTGAGAGTCAATGCTCACCATCATCTCTAATCATTGAGATTATGTGTAACACCCAGCGATCAAGGTGGTATTTTATTAGACATGATGCAAGACATTATAAACAACTTTAGCTCGTCAATGATTGTAAAGGGGGCATCGTGGTCATTAAATTTAATATTTAACCCCTTTCACGACGTGGATGGACGATTTCATTACTCCGAAAAGAAAAAGTTGAGTGTATAATATTCCTCCCCATGAGTTGTAAAAGCACCTTATTAAAATAATTAGGTGCTATGAAATTTAATATACCCCACATAAATAATTCAAGTCCTTTTTGATCCTCTATTTGTTCTGTTATCGTGTCTTAGATACTCTATGCGACTGGGTTCGTTTCGTCACTTTTCGGGCAACCCAATTCCACACCCTTTTATTGCATCAAGCTAAGAACGTGCATTCTCGTTATTACCTCCTTATATTCTTCACACCATTTCTTAACTCAAAAAATACACAAAATTTATATAATTTTTTATTTTAAAAAATATATATTAAAAATAACACTCACTCACGAGTTGAATATAGCTTTGTAATCCGTGCTAGGTAATAAATTTAGCCTAAAAAAAAAAAAAAAAAAATAGAAATACAACAGCCTGACCACCCACAATTTTATTGTTCGAGGTACATTTTTTATGAGAAATTTTATCGGAAAGGGCATGCAAAGGGTTAACTTTTTGTTGCCAAGCCCAAGGGGCCGAATCATATGAATCCCGAATAAGGGCGCATTTGCAACGGTGTGGGAAGGACGTGTCGGTAGTTTTCCCAAACATCAAAGGCGTTTTTTGTCACTTTCTCTCGGCTCGCGGAATCCGAAACCGGTACGGGAAAGGACCCGATCCAGCCCGAGCCGGACGAGGGGGGCTCGTGAAAGAGACCCGCGTCTCTGAACTCGTTCCCGCTGACCGATAGAAAAATAAAGTATCATCATCATCATCATCATCATCGGACCGGCCAACCAACCCATCCCCGCATAACAAAAGCAACGAAACGAACATCCGGGGAAAATGAGAACGAAACTAACGATACCACCACTCATTTTAATGTCCCGGGATTCGTTCACCGGGGGACTGTGACCGTAACCACACTGCCTGCTTGTCCATGAATAAGCTATGTATGAAACTGTGGATAGAACGTGAACGAAACCCGGGTCGAGGAAACCGCCCGCCCCGTGATGCCGCCACGGGGAAATCTGGCCGTTCTTACGTGAACCGTCGTAACTGCCAGCTCATTCATTTCTGGCACACGTTAAAAGTTTAATTCCCACCATCATCCGGTAACCCCTCACGCCATCCCTGGCGACGTGTCGGCGTCCGCGCTCCCGATCGCCCCCCGACACCCCCTCACGCCCTCCACGTGTCCACCGTCCCCGTCCGGGGCTCGGCGGTTTTCCCCGTTCGAACGAACCACCAGGTATTTCGCGGTGGTTAACCCTTGACCAACCGCCCCCCGCCGAGTTTTTCAATTCTCGCGATCTGTTTCTCGCGGATCGAAAGCGACGAAAGCTCTCGGGACCGCCGTCCACAACCTGTCCGTTCCCCATTCCTTTCACCTAATTTACGAAAAAACCTTAACCTATCAACGGTCCGGATCGATTGGTTGAAGCAACGGATGGATAATTTGGTCGAAGTGGTGTGGCTAGGAGGGTAATTTGGCGTGGAGTAAGAAACGGCGGTCGAGAAACGCGGTTCCGTTAGTGGGGCGTTTGGTCGAACAACCCAACAACCACTGCACTCTTTCTTGCTCTCTTCTCTTTCTTTTTTTTTTATTCGCTAACTATAAATACGCGCTCTTTTCCATTTTTCCGGTTTTCCAAGACTTTCCGTTCCGCACAGTTCCGCTTCCGTTTTCCTTCCCACCTCTCCCCCGCCTCCTCCCCTCGCCGGAAAACCACCTTCCTTCGCCGGAAAGCCCCTTCTCCTCGCCGGGAATCGCCTCTCACCGTCTCTTTCCGGCCTTTCTCTTGCTTTCTTCGCCAGGAGCCTTCAAATTCTTGGTGGCGGTTCCGCTGCCGTGACGCCGAAGGGAAGCTCCGGATCTCGTCTCGATTCGGTGCCGGGAGGGGAATGTGGCCTTTGCTTTTGGAGTGGAGGGCGGTTCTTTGATATCTTTCGGCGGGGTTGCTTGTCCTCCCGCGGAGGATTTGGAATTCTTGTGGTGGATTTCTTGATTCGGCGGACGGTGGAGGGGTCACGGATCCGCGATCGGTATGAGATGGTAAGCGGTGGAGATCTCTTTGGAATTGTTCTGGCTGCTTTTCCTTTGTTTTATATTATAGTCGTTTGCCCTGCAGGGAATTTCTTTTTTATGGGAATCTTTTTTATCTGGTTCTTTATTTGTGGAACATTTTGGAAATTTTTCTAGTTTTAGAGTTACTGTTAGATTCACAGGGATCTATTTTTTCCGTCGTTATGACTGCGACCGGTCTCCGTTTTATTTCCTTTTTGAACCTTTTTTCCTTAAATTGACTTTGATTTCTATTTTGTATTTAATATGCCCTGGAAAATATAAGAAAAAAAGCTCCAGTGCCTTGCATTTGGTTGGATCGCCGGCAATATCTCCATTATGTCATCTTTTTTAAGGTTTGAATTATAAGATGACGGTTTTTTTTTTTTTTTGGTTACAAGATGACGCTGTTTTTAGTGAATTAAACGGGCGAAGACTTTAAACCCTTCTGTTTGCTGATATAGGTCTCACGGAATTAAAGTAAATAGTGTGTCTGGAGACGAAAGTTGATGTCTTTTTTTTCTTTTTTTTTTCTTTTTTTTTTTTTTTTTGTTTTTTTTTTTTGTTTTTTTTTTTGGGGTGGGGGGGCGGGGGGGGCGGTGGTGCTTCTGTTATTTTCGTTCTGCGGGTAGAGGTTGGCGCGATTTTGAGGCCTAAATTTTTCTCTTTTGTGCGGTGTTTCTTTGCTTTTGATATTTGGTACTATTTCTCGTGATCGACAACTCAGAAATCATAAGTCTTGCAAAACCAAGGGTTTTATAGACGGCGTAGAATTTATTTAGAGCGTCATTCTTTTTATTCCTTGGAAATTATGGAAGTCAACCTTCACATGTTTTACGACGCTATTTTTGCACTCATATGAACACGGTTACTCGCTTTGTTGACATGCTAATTTGTTACACTTACATTTATTTATCAGCTATCTTATCTGCTAATGGGAAATTGTAACGATGAAATTTACCGGAATCTTTATTTTCAATGTCTATTTTCTCTTTTAAGGTGCACCAGGATTGCCCTTTTTGATTAATAACTTTATTGGGCATATTAAGGTTACCTGTTGGAACTTTTTTGGTTGTCTCTGATCGTAAACCTTCATTTGAAATACATTGTATGAGTCTTTAAATTTAACTAGAACCAGCTTCGTTCTCTACTATTGTGTGATGGGATGATAGAGTAGTTCATTTCTCTCAGTACATTTTCCTCTTTCTACAGGTGGAAGGAAGGGCTTGTTTATCGAGAGAGGTTAAAAATGGGCTAAAAATTTTGAAGCGCAAAAGGCTTCAAAGGATGAAGTCCAGTACTGTGCCCGAAGCGACTAATGCTGGCAGTATGATGTCTAGAAGTGGAGGTGATGCATTAAAAGCTTCTGCATCATGTGGAGTGAGAATGCATGGACCTGCAAATGCATTTTCTGTTGGCTCTTGTCCTGTTAAGGATGCTTTTTCAAAGCACAAAGTGGAAAAGTTTGACTTGTCTAACTTAGAATGGATCGAGAAGATCCCAGACTGCCCTGTATTTTACCCCACAAAGGTGGAGTTTGAGGATCCGCTAAATTATCTCCAGCAGATTGCTCCCGTGGCCTCAAAATATGGTACAGTTTCATTTCTGTTGTTTCTCTTAATGATTATCATGTATTGATCTAAAATTCTGCCTGAAGGGATTACATTGACAAGTGATTTTCATTTGCTATTTAGTTTTGTGTGTGTTACAACCTATGTTCCTCCAGACTGTTGCACATCAATAGAATAATGATTTGATAACTGTCTCAGACTCTTCATGTGCCCATTTCCTTCGGCAATCCCTTGAGGTTGCACCTGCTTTGACCTCTTACACCATGTTTCCAATTATTTATTTTAATAGGTGCTTTGGTATCCATTTGCATGTCCGGTTGTCATGCAGGTTACTCTGCTTTCTTGGTTCATGTTCTTCATACTTTTCAGCAAAAATATATTTCAGCATTTCTCAAGTTCTACTTGATTCTGCGAGCAATTTTTCTTCTAGACATTAAGATTGGTGCTTATGTATAAAATGTTTGTACAATATCCTTTGAGTTATTTATTTCTATTCTTTGATGACATTCTGAGTATTGATCACAGTAAGTTAGATGTGGGATTTTTTACCACTAGGTAAATAAAACTTTATTAGTTCTCACTTCTAAATTTGGTTGACATTTGAGATATGTGACTTATAAGTATGTGCTTGTAAATGAGATCTGTGTCAATCACGTGTCCATACATGCATGGTCTCCTTATCAAGTGGGCTTGTGTACTTCTCATGCCATGGGTGGGTAAGTCTTCCTATTTGTGCATGTCCAGCAACAGTCAACTTATATAAACTGTTTATGTCAGTTACAATAATGACAAAATGCATTTTAACGGATAGTGCTTGCATTACTGTGCAGGAAATGGACTTGGACATCATGTTACTTTGATTATTCAATTATTTTCTAAAATTGATAACTTAAAACCTAACTTCAAATCATAAGATTTGATTACGCTCCCTGTTCCAATCTTATTTGTGCTCATTGACTGCCATGTTCCATCATTCGAACACAGGATAGTAGCTGTCCATGTTGGAGAATTTGGCTTCTTTGATAGAAAAACTAACGAAATTGTCTCTACACATGAATCTATCCCATTCACATTGGACTTGCCCTATTTAAATCTTTTTTTGTATATTTGTATGGCCTACACATTTTAGTGCATCCTGTGAAAGACTATCAAAGTAGGTATCTCTATGGTATATTTCATTTGTTTATCCATATCAAATAGTTTTATGTCTTTGGAAAGTATTAGAGTTGAACTTTGGATCACATTGCAGGTATATGTAAGATTATTTCCCCTATTAGTGCTTCTGTACCTGCTGGTGTCGTATTGATGAAGGAGCAAACTGCTTTTAAGTTCACTACTAGAGTGCAACCTCTACGTCTTGCTGAGTGGGCTACCGATGACAAGATCACCTTTTTCATGAGTGGAAGGTTGTTTATTTTCTCATCTTTGCATTTTAACTAAATTTTTATTTTCTGCATGATGTGACTGTTGGCATGCCATTTCAGAAAGTATACTTTTCGAGATTTTGAGAAGATGGCAAACAAAGTATTTGTACGAAGATACTCTAGTTCTGGATGCCTCCCAGCTAAGTACATGGAAGAACAATTTTGGCATGAAATTGCTTTTGGCAAGACAGACTCTGTTGAGTATGCATGTGACATTGATGGTAGTGCCTTCTCATCCTCTCCGAGCGATCAGCTTGGCAAAAGCAAATGGAACTTGAAGGTGATGATCCTTCTTTCTTTTTGTATTATTCTGTGTAAATGTGTGATGCAGTAATACTTTAAATGCATAGTGGATAGACTGCTCTTACATATTCGCTTCTCTTTGACATTCGTCTAGATGGAATACATCTTGTTTGTTAAGTAAATTTTATAGATAGTATTTGCAGAGACATGTATCTGAGGAACCATGCCATCAAAATTCCATATATGCATATTTGCCCTAGTTGTATTATACAGTTGTAATAGTTTTTCCATTTTTATGCCTGAGTATCATTATCCTGTTGCCCATTGTTCCTATTGGTCATGGAATATATGTATGTATAATTCTAAAAGTGTTTTGCCTCCATCAATTTGTGTATGTATCTGTAGAATGTATAACCACATTTGCAATGTATTAGCCCTGTGATGTCATTTTCTTTCCTGAATGTGGAATTTACTTCTTCATGTGCAGCAGTCATGCATGCTACCTGCTTTAAGTTGAGCATTCACTTCTTTATGGGCAGCCATCATGCATGATTTCATGCATTAAGCTGATGTTGAAATATTGTTTATATTTTTAATATTGAGTGTTCAGGTCAGTCTTATAGATCTATATGTTTCTTCCGTACCTAATCCGTGTTTCTGGTTGTGTTCAGAGACTTTCTCGGCTGCCCAAGTCTACACTGAGGCTTCTGGGGACAGCAATTTCTGTGAGTGAAGGATCAATCAATCTTTTATTGTATAATTAAAGTCTGCATTATTTGCATGCTTTTGTGTGTTGTAATTTTCTGGTCTGTTACAGGGAGTAACAGATCCAATGCTCTATATCGGGATGCTTTTTAGCATGTTTTCTTGGCATGTGGAAGATCACTATTTGTACAGGTATATACCAGAACTTCTTGGATTTTCGTTATGATATCTGTTGCTTATTGGTTATTTCTTCTAATATAAAGCGTTGACTGTTTCTTCCAGCATTAACTATCACCATTGTGGAGCATCTAAAACTTGGTATGGAATTCCAGGCCATGCTGCTTCAGAGTTTGAAAAGGTTGTTCGTGAGCATGTTTATGATCGTGAAATTTTGTCTAGTGAAGGAGATGAGGCAGCATTCGATATACTCTTGGGAAAGACTACGATGTTTCCTCCAAATATTCTGTTGCAACATAATGTTCCTGTTTATAAAGCTGTGCAAAAACCTGGAGAGTTTGTTATCACCTTTCCTCGAGCTTACCATGCAGGCTTCAGTCATGGTGAGCTTGTCCAAATTGGGCATACCTAATATTTTCTTCATGCATATGAACCTTGTTCACTTTGATGATATCATCCCACAATTTGTTTTCCTCCAAGCCTTCTTTATTATTGTTGGTTTTTCTTGGGTATCTCCAGGTTTCAATTGTGGAGAGGCAGTCAACTTTGCTATTGGTGATTGGTTCCCCTTGGGGGCTGTGGCTAGCCAGCGTTATGCACTTCTTAATAGGACACCGTTGCTTCCTCATGAGGAGCTTCTCTGCAAGGAAGCAGTGCTTCTTTCCAAGAGACTGTCGAATCCTGATTGCAAAGAGCTTTCTGAAGATTTCCACTCTCGACACAGCATTGAGGTTTCTTTTGTGCATTTGATGCGGTTCCAACACCGTGCTCGTTGGTCGCTGAAGAAAATGGGAGCTCGCATGTGCTATAATTCAAATTTTCCTTTATTGGTGCCTTGCAGCATCTGCCAGCATGATTGTTATGTTTCTTATGTTCAATGTAACTGCCATGTGGGTCCTCTCTGCCTCCGTCATGGTATGGACAAGAAATTTAGCCATGCAATTTTCTTTAATCTTTTGCATTTGTCATCTTTCTACAATCTGTTTGACTGGTTTGATTATCCCTGCCTGTTTAACTCAGAGAAAGAGCTGAGGAATTGCCCTTGTGGTTATAATCGTGTTGTGTATTCAAGGGAGGACATTCTCCAATTGGAGGCTGTTTCAAAAAAGTTTGAGCTGGAGGATGGAATAATAGAGGAGGTCCAAAAGCAAGCACAAGAAGGTGATGGGTCATGTCTACAACCAAACTTGTTCCTATGCACTGAAGGTGGTGGATACAAGCCATACTGTGAGATAAAATTTGAAGCAAGTCCTGATGCACATGAAGAGGGCTCATTGCATGACAATGTAAGGTTTCCTTGATTGCGGTGTCATCTTTTTAATAAACAAAAAATAGATTCTTGTGCCGTGAAGAGAATAGTATACTAGGTTTATTCTGTTTTAATATTTGAAACATATTAACAGTCAGTTTGATATGCCAGGGATGTACAAATTCAAGTAGGATGACATTTACTCAGACCAAGAGTTCTGAGAGGGTGTCAGCTGGTGAATCTGAATCTGCAGTACCAGTTACATCTGACAAAACTGCTTCTGCTGCTAACAAAGCCGGTTCTCATGACATTTCAAGTTTACAAGAAAGTGATGATTCTGATTCAGATATGTTCAGAGTTAAGCGCAGGTCCAGCATGAGCATAGAGAAAAGATCTGTTGGTGAGACAACAATGCTTCCTGAACACCAGGTATTATTAATGAATATGTATTTGTTGATATCTGTTTATGGTTGCTTGGTTTCTATATGAGCAAGGTGCTTTAGTTTCTTTTGTGCTGAACATCCTATCATATGCATCATAAGTAGCTTGTTAGTTGGCTGAACAAAGCTGACCGGAACTGAATGCTTGCCTACAGTTTCTCTTTTGCTTAATCGATATGCTCTGCCTTATTACATTAATCTCTAATGTGTGGCAGATTTGTTGACATTACTTTTTGATCAATGAAATTAAATTTATTGCAGCTAAAGGACAGCACTCAGCATCAAAAACCTAAGGGTATAAAGGTACAGAAAACCCCAAGAGTTAGGCGGGTGCCAGCTACAGGATGTAGTAGAACTCGTTAGCATGACTTTTCTTCCATGGATCCTAAACCTGTTGCTGCTTCCATGGACGCTAACCCTTTTGCTTTTTCTTTGTTATATTTGATAAGATTAGCCCTGTGCCATGTAACAATTTTTCACTCATTTTCTTAAGTGGAGGTTATTTTGTGGTTATTAAACTTAGGTTTATCTCTCACACCATTTCCATAGAGGCCATTCTAGTGTTTTTTTATTTTCCGATATTTTGTTTATTTGTACTGGTTCACATGTCATCAGAACTACAATGGCTTCACGTGGTTAACACTATTAAAGATATTGATCAAGTGGTTTGTGTGTTTAGATCTATAGAAACTCCAATTTTTATTGGTGATCTAGTAATTATAAAGTTGGCAGAGGGAATTCTATCTAATCAGGGATGCCGCAAGCCATGAAGGCGTGGATGTCGATTGTAATTTGCAAATTCCTATATTGTTTGGTGCTGTAGATTTGATTTCTAGCCAGCTTGAAATCCTTGTCCTTATGATAAAGGAGAGAGGAAAGGTCTCAACATGATTGCACTAGATTCTTGTTCTAGACTTAAATTTTTGTCAACAAAGGACCATTGATTTAAAGAATTGGAAGCCATAAATTTGGTTTATTTTTATTTGAAACTCATTGATATATGACATAAAATACTTGCAAGTTTTGCAGATGTTTTATAGTGGTCCCCCCCCCCCACCCCAAAATAAAAAAAGCAACAAAAAAAAACCACCCAAAAAGATGAATACCACACACACCTATTATTCGATAGTTTTCTGGCCTAAATGGTTTGTTTCTATGCATAATGGATCCGGTGAATGCTTGTGGACAAAATTTTGGAAGTTTTTTAGTTAATAGTTGTTGTTTTTGGCAAACCAATAGCCTCAAGGGTGCTGCTTGATAAACTTGGTAACTGCATTTAAGTATAGGCAATCGATGTATGCTCCTGTTTTGTCTGGTTGGTTTTGTTTTTCTATCCTTCACGTTTCAAGTTGACTCGAAATATTCCTTAAGCTACATTATTCACAAAGATATCTTGTGGAACTTCCTAAAGCTTTGTCTTTTCTATTAGTATAGATCTACATGTGGTAATCATATGATTGTGTAATTTTTTTAATACTGTGTAGATAAAAATAGCTATTCAGATTTGTTGCATATACCGCATCAAATATTGAATGGTACGTGAAAGTAGATTCATTAGCATTACTCAAAGCAATTAATAAAAGAGATGGTAAGGTTCGTAGCAAGGAATACTGAAACGGTATCGGTCCCGTACTAGTCATTGACCGATACAGTATGGTATCGTACCATACTGTTTGTACCGGGTCTTGTATCGGATCCAAGAAATTATTAAAAAAGATATCTTTCTTTTCTATGGCAATATTGTTTAACTTGAATCGATCCTAAATCAGACCCGAACTGGATCGAACCGGACAAAAAGTACCGATACGGTACCGTACCATACCGTACTGGTCTGGTACAAGATATTTTGAACTGTCCGATAGTCCAGATCATCTTTCATGGCTGAATTGTACCTTCTCTTGGCCGGTATGGTACGGTACGCTCCAAACTGGATGGTTTGGTACAGTATCGAGAACCCTAGTTCCTAGTATAATTTTTTAAGGATTATTAAATGTTATATATGTTAAAATATTTGACTTATTTTTTTTTCCTAATCATATTATATATGAGGAAAAGTTTTAGTTCCTTTATATCCCGCATTATTTTTCTTTTGAAAAGTTAATTAGTTTTTCCTGGATGTTAAAAAAATGACTTTTTTGAAAAATTTATCCCGCATCATTTTTCTTTTGAATTTTGTCAAACTTTGTTCAGAATTAAAGAGATTCTGTGCAAAAAAAGGGAGCTTTCTCTTTTTATGGTTTCTAGTCTTCAAAGATTATTGATTTTCCTTTTTCCAAAGGTTGTAATTGTATGATTTTTTTTTCCTTTGCATCATGGTATGATATTATGGTCATTTCAATATGGCACTTGACAAGTTATTATCATGCTATTTGAACTTTGATTAAGATTCAAAATGGTTTTGTATCTGTAGTGAGTGAAGGTGTCATCAAGTCTTGTCACCATGACATTTCAAGCCTTGAGAGACCTTCAATACCTTTATTCTCACTTAATTCCTTTATTTAGTCTTTCTCATCTACCATATCTGCCAATTTTTATGCATTGTGTGATTCCCATGTAAAAAACGCACTTGTGCTATTCATGCTTTGCTCATGTTAAACCTAACATTGTAATAAACAAACTTCAAGCTGCAAGTTAGATAGAGGACAAAGAGCCTAGGGAGTAAGGAGATTTTTGGGGCTAAGTAGGACAAGAAGGTAAGTCAAGCTTGGTTTATAAGGATTGGGGAGACATGAGCGGATTGTCAGGGAGAGGTGTAAGGGTGTTTTTGGCCTTTGCTAGTTGCTTTGTGGTTATGATTAGCATTTGGGTTGGGAGGGGTGAGTAGTTAGGAAGTGAGGGTTAAAATTTGGGGCAGGGCATCTAAAAGTTTGTTGCTGAGAGACAAGTGAGTGTGGTTTGTCCAAAGGAGTTGTGAAAGCAGAGCCATATTTTCTGGCATCTTGTTTTGGTCTAGAATTAGGGGGAGATGGAGAGATTTGACAGGTTTAAGAACCTAAGGTTT
The DNA here is from genome assembly GCA_021397845.1 of Areca catechu. Taxonomy (NCBI): domain Eukaryota; kingdom Viridiplantae; phylum Streptophyta; class Magnoliopsida; order Arecales; family Arecaceae; genus Areca; species Areca catechu. The sequence goes on along the minus strand of CM038049.1, from coordinate 14,606,819 downwards.
GTGGGCCATCATGACTAATACAGGATTGAATATAAAGCAAATCTCCAAGTTAAGTATAATTATTACTCCTCCCCCTCTTCCAATCCTTTTTCAATCAAATACGAGGTTGATTATAAAGCAATCTCCGACTTAGGCATAACTAATAACATTTAAAATGGCTAAGTATCAAAAAGCATTTATTTTGAGTGATAATTTTGATAACCTGATAGAATTTATTTTGATTTGTTTTGGTCAGGAGCAAACAGAATGGTTAAATTTTGGATTATATGTTTATAAGGTGCTTAGATCAAGGTATTTGGATCCTTGACTCATATAGACTAAACCTATTTTAGAAAACTAACCTCGTTAGTGCCATTTATTGATGCATCTGTAGGAGACCTGTGAAATATCTGATTTTTGGTCTGTAAATGTTTTGGACATTGTTGATCATGTTGGATGATGAATTTTCATTGTATTATGCAACTTTTGGTCTAATAAAGTCTAAATTTTTGCTGATTGTATTATGCAACTTTTTTACATGGGGGCTCTTTGGTCTTTTGATTAATGTAGTTGTTGGGATTTATTTATATAATGGTCACCTCACTTCTTGGTATAATGTTTTCGTTAGTCAAAAGACCAAAGTAATTCCGTGCATTAAAAGCTGTCATACAATGTATGAGGGTAAAAGTAAGCAAACACCATACTTTCCCGGGTTGATGCAATAGTTATGTGGTGGAGGATAATCATAGACAGGGTAGATGGATGAGGTTCAACACCATGGTAATCATCTGATTGCATCCATAAGTAAACAAAGCAATGTTGTAATTTGTCAGTGAATTCAAAATGCACCAAGTCGATTCAAACCTATCTCTATTTCACTGATCTATGAGCCAAAAGAGGCCCTTGAGTTGATTTGCTTGATTTACTGCTACATACTTCTTGCTGCACCATAGGGGAGGGTTGATACTCCTTGAGGTCATAGTGAAGTATTATTCAGATGCTGATAAAGGATGCCACATTTTTTCGTATACTTGTTGAACGTAAATGGGCCGATTCAATCATTGGTACCTGAAACATCTCTCCCCGTATTGCAATGTGTAAGGTTCACTACTGACGGAGAAAATTATTATCAGGTTTCATTCTAGGATCATCTGAAAATCGAAGCTGTCTGATGCTGATTCATTTGAATCAGAATCCAAAACCAATAAAATTGGTCTTCTTCATCATTAGCAGTGAAGTTCAATGAAATTAAAAGGCTTGTATAGTTGAAGCTTTCCACTATAGTTGTATTCACCTTCAAATTCTAGCAATTAAATTTGTTTTATGCTAGTTATCAGCTCTTTTCTGAATGTATATATTATCTTTGTATAGCTTGGAGAAAGAAAAGAAAATTAAGAGCACATACATCCTGTTTTTAGTTTGCCTACTATCATTTTCTGCTAAAGATGTTCAAGATTTACTTATATATATATATATATATGCTTGCTTCCTGTTTGGAAATTCTCTTTTAAAAGTTATGATGCCTTAAAATGCCTTGGCAGGTATTGAAACGACTGAAGAAGCTCCATCCTGAAGGAAGACCCATGCACTTGTCATCACTGGATCATGCTCATGATATGACCAATTGTAGTTCTGTTCCAAATGGCCCTTCTAAACAAATTCCAGATCCTTTATCTAGAAACAGGCTTGGGGGAGGAATTCCAGTACCGATAAAGATTAGGCTCCAACCATTGGGGGGGAGGTTTACAAATGAAGGGGAAGCCGTGAAATTAAAATTTAATGAGAACCAAAAGGACATTCTTCAATGTAACATCGTGGAGAACATCAAGGAATCATCATCCATAGAGCTTGGGCCAAAGCGCTTGAAAGTTAGAGGCCTTTCTTTTCCTAACAGTGCTGCCGATGAAGGCAGTTCTAGCTGTAGACTGCCAGAAGGCAAAGATTTAATTGGCAGGCATGCGTTTTAATGTATGCCGTGATAGACTGCTGCTAACAACTATTATTGACTTGGTTCTAACTAAAGAAAGAGAAGGCTCAACTTCAGGTGTCGGTTGATTAACAGGATGTGTTTCTAGCCCGGGAAGGATTCACATAATTGATTCTTTGTGCAAGCCTCAAATTGAGGTGCTGGCATGATTCTGGATTCATTGGGGGTTCACACCTGTCTTTTTTTTTTCTTTTTTTCTTTTTCCTTATGTCTTGGGGCAGGGGACCTTGTGAAATGAGGCAAAGGAAAGAGATTGTGGAACGTTATTTGTAAATCCTTGATTGATCAATTCTTGTAGGGTGGGTATTCCACTGTACCAAGGGGTCGATCTACTGCTGTTCCAATTTATTTTATTCTTTATACAGTCAGTCCCATACCATGGAAGTATGAATAAAAAGCAATTATATTTGCATCTGCCCTTTGGGGGTGGTCCATTGGCGACACAGAGTGCTCTACACCTTATTGTTCATTATTTGTCATAAATTACAGGCCGAAACTGAAGCTCTCCGGTGTGTGCGTGTGAATGACACACTGGTCACTAATGGTCCAAGAAACGTCAGTTTGTTGGCGGGATCGATCACAACGGTCGGCACCGGAGCCTCGCGAAGGTAGGAAATATGTGCTGAACTTGCTTTTAGTCTTCAGAGTGAAATGATTTTTTTTTTTTTTTGAATAAAATAAAACAACTATCATCCATCATCTGATTTGCCCAATATTAACCAGTCTAATAGTCCATTATGTTAGCTGTCCATGCATCTTTTTCTTATGCACATGCACAGCCATGTAATATGCGTGTCCAGCTTTTTCTCTTTGGTTGATTTATACCCGTTTTGAAAGAAGGCAGATTATTAATTCAGCTCATGCTCAAGGGGTGATGGAAGCCATCAAAGGTTTTTTCTTGCACGATCGCGTCCTATGATGTTCGCACTCACATGATCTTCAGTGAACTTGGTGGTTCTCACTGCTGGAGTTCGACAGGTCCAAAGGTATCGCATCCTACGACGACCTAAGCTGGTCAGGTATGTTTCTTCAAGACTTCATCGAGGATCAGGGTAAAGATGCTTTTTTTTTCTTTTCTTTTTCTTTTTTTTTTTTTTGGAACTGAGAGGGAAGCCGAGAATCTGCCACCCGATTTTAGGGTAAGATGATGTTATCTTGCCTAGTGTTCACTACTGATGGATTGAACCTTTCTCCTAAACAGAAGTTTTTATTGCTTCCATCTCGTGTTCATATTACTTCACTTCATTTTTATCGGTGCTGAACGTGGGTCCGCCCATGCTGCTGTAACTGGTTTGGCTGGACCTTCTTGTGATTCGGCCTTGGCCCATTGTCACCTCGAGTCTTTCACATTTATGCCAAAGTTTGGTTTAGTTTTATGCTATGTCGGGTTCGAGGGCTTTCCAGCAATGTTAATATGCTCGAGTAGACAAAGTTCATAACTCGTGCAATGCAAATGCTACTGTGAAGTGCAAGACATGGAAGTTAAAGTCACTTTCAACTTGCTTTAAGTGGGCGATGGTACCATGCTGGTGGTTATAGCTAAATTATGATAGGCTTTTGGGGAATTCCCTTGTAATTTAATAATTTTTGATGGTTCAATCGATAACAGCCAGTCATTCTTATTCTTTATTGGTTTTTAATATCTAGTTTATTTAGACCAAGGTGCATTAGAGGATGATATTGAAGTGGTTATTCCCTCCCACAAACCCACTTATTAAATAGAGCTCGTATGTTTGTATTGCTTTCATTGTTTATTTTAGAGTCAAGTGGTAGGCTGAAATATACTGTAATATGGTGACAGAAAATAACAATGGCTTTTCCCACTGATCGGTGTCTGGGTTCCTCCTCGAGGTGATCACAAGGTTGAGGCATGTCATATAGGATTTATTGGTGGCATAAATATGGAGGGTTTTATGGAAGACAAAGCTGCAACGGCACGGTGGATGCATGGTATTTGTTTGCTGCCATGAATGACAATGTTATGCGGTATGCCTGGTGGGCCATTAGTAGGACTGGAATCTGGTCGGGCTGGATCGGGCCACATTCTTACTCGAGCTTAATTTGAAAAAATATATTTAGACTTCGGGCTAGGTATAGGCCTGATTTTTTTAAAAAAAATCAGGTCCAAGCCCGATTGAACAAGAGTTTGAGGGGTGATCAGAAAAAAAAAATTTGTAGGATGGGATGAGCAGTCATGGAGGGAAGAGAGAATTGATCTACATCCACTAGATCGGCGCCGCTACCATTGCGATGATGAGCCATGGAGGGAAGAGAGAATTGATCTACATCCACCAGATCGGCGCCGCTACCATTGCGATGATGAGAAAAAAATTGACGGTGGCCATAATCGAGGTCAACACCTCCATCGAAGATGTATCAGGGGCGGTGTGACGGTGGAGGGGGCAGCAGTTGCTAGTTGTACTGGTGATCGGGTTGGACGTTGATGCCCCTGTGTGCGGCATTGATGTAGTGAACGACTGCTAAGGGCCTCCATGATAGTGGAGGTGAAGTTCTCAAAGACAATAAGCTCGATGCCATGGCTCTATCGATGCTTCTCATGCTCGATTAGGTCATGGATCTCTGGGACGATGGTGTTGAGATGGATGAGGTTCCAAGCGGCAACGAAGTCCATAGCGGGGGCGAGAGATGGTGCTGGTAATAAGGATGGCGGAGGAAAAGAAGGTTGAAGGCCATAGCTTCATCACGAGATCGAGGGATCATGACAGATCATCCTCGGTGCAGAGTTGCTCGACAAGGAAGTGATGGATAGAGGATGAGAGGTTTGATGAGCGTGGCCCGGTAGAAAATGAAGGAGAGATTGCATGAGGAGAGGTCGGAAGCGGTGGTAGCGAAGGTTTTGTCTCAATGAAAGGAAGGTGAAAGAAAAAAAATGTAGAACAGATAATAACCTAAATTTTTGGACCGGGGTCAGGCCAGTCCAAGCCCCGGGTCAAAGGGAAAGCCCGATCCTGGATCGAAAATTTAATGGGCTCAAAAATCAGGTCCAAGCCTGGCCTGATCTATTTCGGACCGACCCGAAGCTTGACCCGATTTTGGATTAGTCCGAAGTCCATCGGACCGACCTGAGCCCAGTTCTAGCTTTAACGATTGGGCATGGTTGGAGAAGCATATGTATGCCCCACACATAACATAATGACCAAGATTTTTTTTTTTTTTAAAAAAAAAAAGAGAAAAAAAGAAAAAAGAATGCTAGGAGAATTTGTTATGCAGAATATGCTAAACTTAACCAAATTGGTAGGGCTGTGTTCAGTCTAATGTCACTATGCCCAAGTACCTCTCTAGATAGGTTGAAGAGCAAGCTTGGGATTCCACAAATTTGGTCCACCGATCCCTTTTCCATTTCTCTAGATGGTTTTGCCAATTTTATACAAGGGGGTTTACATTTGAGAGTGGGAGGACTTCCTAGCAAGAGGCAATTTGCATGATCATGTTAAGCTGAATTTTTGTTGGTGAAGGTGATAAGATTAAACAGAATAATGTTGAAGAAACATTAAATAGAAAATGACATTAAAACATTCGTTTTCATGCGTGATTTCTATTAACAATTTATCACACTTCACATGGTCTAGCCTTTCCCTAAGTCAAGAATCGAGACCAGAACTAATTATCTTAGCTTTACTTGACAAAGCTTGGGTGCAAGATTCTTCTTGGGTTTCCACCCAAGACATGGTCTCTAGAATCAAATCACATTAAATAGGCGTGGATTTCTTCTAGGTTGGCCATATGCTTCTTTCCCTGGTTGGATTTCCTGAACCAAGCATCATCTAGGGCTCCAATTCTCACCTCCCTATGGGTTGTTGTTGATGGATCTATCATAATAAGGTCCCATTGATGGCATGAAGGACAAAACATCACTTGTTGATCTGCCGTAACTTTGCTGGTGTCTGGAGACATCACTATTTAACAACTCAACAATAGCACAAAGACACACACAGGGTGCAAGACTCTAATGTCATGTCATTAAGCTCATGGGGGACTAGGAGGATTTCTTTATGACGTCACTTCAACATCTATTGACTTTTCTCCATGGGGATCTCGCCATTCTTATGCCACGGGACTTATCATTGATGGAATCTTGGGGTTTTGGGGGAAGATTTCCTCCACCAGATATGTGCGTAGGTTTAGGATATTAGAAAGAGTCCTCCTTTTAAAGTGAGAATATGACCATGGTTTCAGATGCAGGTCTTATAGAAGTGAGAATATAGCAATTATTTTTCAGAAGTGGGAGGCTCTCGGGGAATGGTGTGGGTGGGTTATTTTTACCTTTCTAGATATTGACAGTTTTGACTGCCGGTTATTGAAGTGGGGGGGGACCCAGGACCTCCTTGCACAAGGCCGATGCAGGGTAAATATATGATAGAAATTTGCACTAAAAGCAAACTACCCCACCAACAGATATTTAAAGCTTCCAATCTTTAAGATGTAAAACCCCTTGTATAAAATTGGCATGGGATTGTTGGTGTCCCTGAATCCATGCATGTGATGTTGGGAAACTTTATCCAAGTGAAAGGAGACAGGAGAAATTGCCCATAAATCTCTCTAGTCACATGACTCTGGAATTTGGATATGCGAGCTTTTTTCTCTTCAAATTTGCATGATATTTTGAGATTTTCTTAATTTCTCCTCCTCTTTTTTTTTTAATTTTTTTTTTTTTAAAAAAAACAGAACATCAGAATAACCCAAAACTAGCTTCTTTTTTTATTAAAAAAAAAAAAACAACAACAACAAAAAATTAAGAGATTTGAACAAAGCCAAATCAGATTCATTTGGATAATTAAGAGTATAAGAACCGTAAACAAAATATTAAACTTGTTTAAATAAAGCATCTCGTGCTACCTTTTGCTCGGGTTGAACAATGCAACCGTAGGATATTGCTTTAACCTATGGACTTAGAAACGTAATTGCCATATTGATACCGGGAGATTCGATGATGGACAAATGGACTGATTTGATGGTATTGAATGTTGGACCAATCTCATCATGCCACATGGAAGACAAAGTTAGAGAAAAATAAATTGGGTAGAGCAAACCGCGTACCATATGATGTGGACGGCCTACCAGTAATCTCATTTTTAAAGTACAGGAAACATGCTGACATGCACTGTTCTTGTCATCTCTATTATGTGCCATGTATGCGGTCAGGCCATCTTCAAATTTTGATACATCTTTTGGACAGATTGCAAGTTTTTACAAAATTTCCAGGCATCGTATGCGTATAGAATGCTGATAGTAATGCTTGTCAAGTATTCATGCTGTATAATTTAACAATACCATGATAATTGACCGATTGCTTGCATACCCCAAAAGATACATGAATCATGACTGCAAGGCTGCTATGCATTAATTCCATCGAATAAAGCAGGAAGGTCCTTGGTAGGTTAACAGAGACGTCGGTCCACCATATGCTCTTAAGATTCACGTAGTAGTTGATCATGAATTGCCTTGGAACAAGTTGGCAGCCCTGGCACCTTCACTGCAATGCCCTGTTTGTAATGCTTCTCTCCTACCTGGCTTCTTGTAAATTCTGTTCCGCTCTGATGTAAATATTTTCACTTCTGAATAAAAACTGGGGGCTGGTCTTTGCAGCCTCCATTCCAATCAAACCATTTTAAAATAATAATAATGATAATAATAATAATAATCAGGAACTAAACTATTTGTATTAGCAGAACGACAAAAAATATTCAGGGGATGATAGCTACGGTATAAACACTAAAGATATAGCAATGATTGTTCTTCGCCACTATAAATCGATGCGTATGAGAAATCATGTGGTGGTCATCAGGCCACATCATCTAAAATATACACTAATTTTCAACTTAGCAACACTGCACCTTAATGCGTGGCAAATAATAAGGTAAAACTTTAACTACTATTAAGAAGGTAAAATTTTAACTATAAGGCTAACCTTAATCAAGCTCTTATGCTCAAGATAAATGTTCAAATGTTCAGCCTCCAAGATAATCTAAAGAATGATAACCTGCAGTTTCCATGTTCAAACCCTGCAAAGAGGTGAATTACATATAAGACCTTGTAAACTTTTCTAACATATATATAAATTTTGTAGCATAAAATCAAAAACTGCAGTAGAATCGAACCTGGATCAAATTAAGGCATGGGATATCTGTGTATGCATATGTACAAGTACCTGTTGAAATGTGATTCAAAAGGTAGACTTAGCCTATGCTCTTAGCTTGACTAAGTCGGATGTTTCTTTGCTTGTATGTCATGATAAGTTCCATATGCTTCTCATTTTTTCTTTTGTGACCTGTTAATGTCACATTTTTCTTGTTTTTAATGGAGAAACTGAAGGATTACAATAAATAAACATTTGCATGGTTGTAAGCCTACTTATAGTCAGTGAATAATATCATCAAGGCATCAATGTTTTTCCATCAAAACTTCCCCTCGATTACTTGTCTAGTTTGTGCTGTTTGCGGTTTGTTCTCGCTGTAGGGACAGAGCTTAGCTCTTCTCTTTTCATGGATGGTGCCTTTTCTCGACAAAACTTTGTTATCCGAGCCTGGTTTTTGGGTCACACCTAGGTGGAGTGCAGGTGATCGAATCGAAGAGGCAAATTGAGGATCTACATGTTAGATTAAAGCCATACGTTATCAGCAAAGAGGGTAAGTATTTACTACACCCCTAGTCTTTTGTTTTAGAGTTTGCGAGAGAGACATCATGGCTGCCAAGTTCAGTGAGCATTCCTAAACCTTTGGGCAGACAAAAATTTGTAATTCAAATTTTTACTAAACATTATGGTGGCATCTATATCATCCTCCCACAAATTGGAAATGCTGCCGATCAATTTCTAATTCAATTTCTCAAAAAAAGAGTATTTCTAAACCCTTGATTTCCATGCTCGAATGTGAATGCTATGAATTTTGGAGCATCAAAATTACAAATATATTCATGTACGTCTTAAGACCTACAAGATTTGGTTTAGAATGGATATGGAGATCCAAATGACAAGGGCAGATTAAGAGAGAACAGAAACAAAACTCGAAGGCGATGTTCTTCGTTCAGCAAGCTGTCCATGAGACAATTTTTGAAGCAATTGCCTCGAAAAAGCTTGGAAGACATTGCAAAGGGACTTTCAGGGGTTGTTGAAAGTAATTGCTATGAAACTTCGATCCCTTTGTTGAGAGTTTGAAATGTTACTCATGAAAAAGCAATGGATCGATTCAAGATTTTTTTATCTAGACTTGCTACTATTGTTAGTCAGATGAAGTCATATTGTGAAAAGCTTTTTGATCAAACTGTAATCGAGATCGAAGGTTTTAAGTAGTTTAACTCCAAAATTAGATCATGCAGTCGTCACAATCGAGGAGTCTAAAGATTTGTCCGTCTTTTTGTTTGATGAACTAACTGGTTCCCTTGCAAGTTCACAAAGCTAGAATTAATGAAAAGTTGTAAATGTTGAAGAAAAGACATTTTAGGTGAAGGTGAGAGGCATCCTCTAAGAAAGACAAGTTCGCATGCATAATCAGCAGGAAGGAGACATATATATATATATATATATATATGGTAGGGGTGCATATAATGAAAGAGGTTGTGGCATTTATGCTATGGACATCTAAATATTAATGACTTAATGTTTTTTGGATAAGAAAGGTATGTTTGTTGGACTGTCTGAGATTGATTCTCTGGATGATGCATGTGATGAAGAATAATGCATGTATAGGAAGCAATGTAGAAAGCCATTTCTTGTCAGTAAGTAATGGAGGGCTGCTCAGTCACTTGAGTTAATAATAAATGCTGATTTGTGTGGGCCTATGAGGATGGAGTCCTTAACTAGCTAGGAGATGGTATTTTTGTTATTTACTAATGATTACAACCACATGAGTTGGATCTATTTTTTGTAGTACAAATCTGAAACTTTTGAAGCTTTAAAAATTCAGAGTTGTCTATTGAAAAGCAAAGTGGTATCCATAAAGGTTTTTCATATAGATAGGGTGGTTAGTTTTTATCTAATGAGTTTAGCTCTTTTTATGAAGAAACTGACATTTACAAGGAGACCACAGCATCTCGCACTCCCGGATAGAATGGTGGGGAATGAAAGAATTGCACAATTATTGAGATGGCTAGAATTTATTGAAAGCAAAGTGTCTTCCGAATCAATTTTGGTGGAAGCAATTGCCATGGTAGTGGACCTACCACAAGGTTAAAATGCCGTTAGATCGAAGTAGGTGTTCAAAGCAAAGTATCATATTGATGGGGGGGGGGGGGGCATACCAAAGCATAAAGCCCAACTGGCAGGGAAAAAAGAAATACTGTATTGAAGCAAGAAAAGAAAAGAAAAGAAAAAAAAATGTATTGAAGCTTCATGAATAAATATAAAGATAATGAAACAAATTAAATGAAATCCATAAATTAGAACGATAAATATTTACATCATTATTATCTAATAGATAGCTTTTATTTAATACGTAGAGAAGAAATAAAATTATAGCTTTTATTTGTGTGCATGCATACATGCGTGAAGAAGTACTTGGATGATCTCTGTCGTAGATATTTAATAGGAATTTGCTCTTTCAGGCACTAGTTTGCCGAATAAAAAAATGAAATAGACTAGCGGGGATGAATGCAAAAAGATATAAAAAGAATTATTTTATATTTTTCATATAGATTTACTAGAGAAAATATAATATTGTATGAAAAATATGATCATAAATAATATCAATAAAAAAGTGGCAGGACGCTTTTATAAGTCAGAATATAGATTCAGTAAAAGAAAAAAGAAAATATTATGAGATGAAGCTAGCATTGTACGTATGAGGAAATGGAAGAATGAGGGAAAGAAGCTATTACAATAAGCAAAAAAATAGGGACAAATATATATAGTAAATAAACGTAGAATGTTAATATTTTAGTGAGGATATTAATAAATATTCTTTCTTGAGGCATGCTGGATAATCCAAGGTTCTATACCATATGATTAATATGTAATTAGCTTATTAATTTTTCACTTAATGATGTGGTATATTGAATAGGAACTTCTTCAGATAAATAGTAAATAGGAGGCTACATTGAGCAGTGTTTCCAAACCGGAAGCTTTAAAAGCTAATGTATTTTGAGCAGAAGTAATTAGAGGAACATTTTAGTTGCTACCAAGCTAATAGTCTCCTTTTTCTCCAAAAAAAAAAAAAGAAAAAAGAAAAAAAAGGAAGCCTTTTAGGTTCTGTTATGATGAAAGAAATGAATATGTTATACATAAAAATTTACTGTAAGAATGTAACTATAATCGATGAAATAATGCCTATCTAAGATAATCCGGGTTTTCAAAAGAGGCGAGAAATATGGGCTTGATTGCACTAAAGCTATGTATAATTTCCTTTTAAATGCATATGATACCAATTTTGTTCAGGAGCAAGCACCACCACTGGTACGAAAGATATACTTCAAATTAACTTCAATTGTTGGCATGCATATAAATAATTTGCATGCTGAAAGATTAGTAAAATATATTTTTTTTGATTTTCATTATATCTTTTCATATTAATTATAGTTTCTTTTTGTTGGGATATCCCGGTTCAGCTACGAACCGAACTCCAGTTTGACTGGCCGAAGCTCTTTTTTCTCTGAACTATGGACTTCGGACCAGGGAAAGACAAGGCCAACTGCAAGGCAACCCAAGGCTTCTCACCGAACTACGACATCCGATGGACAGAACTTCGGACGACGTCTTCGGCTCTGACCGAAGACCAAGTTTCTCGTCGACTTCCGAAGACACGCTCTTCTGTCCCAGCTGTAGACATAATCTCCGGCTCCGGGGGAAACGCCAAGTCTTCGGCCCACGCAAAGGGGAAATCCGAAGATGGGATCACGATCTAGTCTAAATAGGCAACTATAACCAACGGTTACAATCGACACTCTCCATGCCACGATTATGGTGCGCAACTCCAGCTGCCACGCCTCCGATCTGGCCGGAACCGCTCAATGACAATAAACAATAGACAATGAATGAGCCCGACTATGGTCGGCCAACCCATGCTCATCTAAAGGTAGGTTCATAATCAGTTGTTTCTCCAAACAACTCCTAGTAATTTATTTTTCCCTAGGAACACTTCAATCGGCCTTTGGGCTACCTGCTAAAGAAGGTTCCAGTTAGGTCCAACCATTAACATGACTGATCTTAATGCTTCTAGCTAACAAATGATCAAGCCCGACTTTGACCGGCTAACCTGACCACCTGTTTAAGAAAGTTGCATTATGTCATCATATAATGAATGGCAATTCCAATAGTATGATGACCACCCGATCTATGGATCTGCCGATAATCACCCCACTACTGGACTTATTACCAAACACTTTAATGGGAGGCTAAGACAAAAATTATCATATAATTTCCATCTTTTTAAGGACCTAATAATTTAGAGGTTTTATACATGTTGTGACAGAAGAGAAAGGATAAGTCATGAATTATCTTTCACTAACTTCATATGTTAATGAAAGGGTTACATGAACCACAAAATTCATGGGCACCTAAATCAGTCTAGCTGATTAACCTTATTGGCATGGGCTAACTCGAATCAATGAGCTAACTAATCAAATCTGGTTGACCATATTGGCCAGGTAAGTGAGATCAAGGTTATGGGTTAAGCCATTAACCATCTTTCCTTAGACACCAATATCATTGGCCAGGAAAGAGGTAGCCCCAATGGCCAGGAAAGAGGTAGCCCCAAAAACCATAGATCAAAAGCCATACTTAGGCACCAATTGGTTCACTAATTTCGATTAAGCTAGCCTAAGGAATCGGGTCCTACCACGAAGCCAAGATTAAGTCCATTTAGATGTATGGACCAATCAATCTAACTATTAGATAGATACTAGAGAAGAACCTTAACTCAACATTTGATTAAGTTAATTCTCTATTAAGTCCAATTCATCTAAACTTAGGTCTAACCCAATTAGGACCTAATTCAAGATAACCCATTTAATCCAAAGTTATGAATATGACTTAGATCTTAGAATCATATCTCTAGATCATTTAGTCACTTAGATTTACTTAATTCATAGTTAAGTTAATCATACAACAGATTGAAACATTTTTACAAGAAAATTCAATTTTTGAATTTCTGTTCACTGTGAAGTGTCGACACTTCAGTAGCAAGTGTCGACACTACCCGGAGACAGGTCGACATACAGTGAAAAAACAGTGAACCAATTTCTGTGTTTTTGTTCATGAGTCGATACCCAGAAGCCTAAGTGTCGACACTTAGACTTCCAAGTGTCGACATTAGGTAATCTAAGTGTCGACACTTGATCCTACCCGAGCACAGAAATGCAGAAATCCAAACTGTCTTTTCTAAACTTGAATTTTATGTTAAACTATTTAACATAACAATCATAAACTAATTTTAGAACATTCCTAAAACATTTTATGACTTCAAATTTAGAACATAATAAAGATCAAAACATTTTAATCTTTACTTTTTCTTTTTCATGAGTCCTTCACAATGGCACCCCGACATGCCATAGGAGATCCCTTTGAATGGGAAGTGAGGGTCTTGCAGCCCTACTTCTCTCTTATGACCGGACGGCCTGGTGAGGCACTCAATCCAAGTACTTGCAAAATATTAAACTGATTTTATAATGTTTATACTAAACATTCATGCTAGAGCAACCTGGCTCTGATACCAATTGAAAGAAAACTAGTAGCGAGCATGCTTTCCATTTTAAAACTTTTTCAAAATAACATGCAGCGGAAGCATGATAAATGGATTAACATTTAATCTAAGCATGCTTTTAGAATTATTCTATGCTACTTAGCCCAAGATCTTGCATGAATGATTAATATAAACTATGAAATCATGAACTTATGCAATGAACATTTCAAAGCAACATATCTATATATGTAAAATCATACCTCGTATGAAGTGGAGACGCTCTCCGCTGCGAAAGATCCAGGAGGAGGAAGAAGAACTCTGCTTAGCCGCACACGTGTCCGACATCTACAGGTGGTTCACACTAGGGCTCTTTCAAAATCTACTTCCACTCCAAGTGCTAGCTTGTTGTAGAACGATTTGATCGGAACTCCTTTTCTTCTTTCGATGCCGGACTCTCCGAATGAATGAAGAAACTCAAGAGGTGGAGAATGTATTGTTGGAACCCTTCCCAAACACTCAATCCTAAGACCTAGATCACTAGGTGCAAATATGTACACTCTTTTCCAAAAATCTCACACCCATAAAACTAGAACCTTTCCTAGTTTCTTCCCTTTCTTCCCTTTGATTTTTTTTTTTAGCATTTCTTTGCTAAATTCTCTCTAATTTTCGTCCTCCCATTTCAGCCCATTATGTAGATGGAGAGGGGAGGGAGAGTGGGGAGTTATGGGTGATAATGGATAGTTATGGAGAGTTATGGTCATGAAAAGTTACATAACTATCCAAAACTGAATTTAAACTTATTTAAATTCAGATTAATGTGTTAATTGATTTCAGTTCATAACTGAAATTAATTGGGTCAAGTGTGCATACATTGGGTTCAACCCAATTGGACCCAAACCTATTTTAAACCAAATCCTATTTGATTCGTTCCAGATTTTTATAGCTCAATCAAATTGGGCTATCAAGTAATCACATTACTTAATTAACCTCCATGCATCACCAACTATTAGTGAAAATTTTATGTCACAACCTTTTGTGACATCAAGTGTCTACACTTGCAAAATCAACAAGTGTCGACACTTACACAAGTGTCGACACTTTCAAGAATATCAAGTGTCGACACTTGGGTAAAGAAAAAACTCTTTTTCCTTTGTGAGTCCACAAACGATTCCCAATCGTTCTCCGATCACTAGATCAAGTAGAAACCCCTATGGTGTATAACCCCATAGGTTCGAACACTAAGCCGGTAGCACTGGAACATTTTCAATACCAATCAAAGTCACCATCTAGCAATGACACCCGACATCCGGATAGGTCGAAGTTGCAGAGCAACAATCAAGAACCAGGAGATATGGAAACCTTGTAATTAATCCCTTTGACCTCAATGCTCAGGAAGACTTAGGGTTAAACTGCCCAACCCATAAAGTCCATCAACAATGTGTCTCAACCTCACAAGTCTTGTAATACATTACAGAGACTATCCTGGCCAAGGTTTTGCTAAATTGAAACACAGTAAGATATCTGCTCCAAACACTTTGGAGGGGTCAATCACATCTTGATCCAATAACTGCTACACGAGTACTTAACTGTACCCAGAAACCTTCCGTCCCTGGATTAGAAATCCAGATAGTCCAGCACCAAAGTACAGTGAGTTGCTCGCAAGCTACCATGACGATCTCATGTCTGAGGGATAACTACATCCATATCAAAACTCTAGGCAGAAAAAGTACAGACGGGTCACGTTCGATGAAATGTCAAACACAATATCTGTATGCCATACCAATGTCTCCATACTCCTTGGTTAAGAGGACAACCAACGAACATAGCACACAATGACCTATACTTGATATACTATCATCCTGAAATAAGTGTATCATTTGGTCGCGAACAATTTTAGGACTATATGATATATCCTCTCTATATCACATACAAATAGTCCTAAGGACTTCATCACTCCAGAACTCATTACAGAAACATGAAATAGTGATGAACTGACAGAATAAATATTTTACTCAATAATATAATTCATATACAATTACATCAAATGTACAACTGTCTACAATAGAAATTGGCTTTGGGACACATTTTCCAACATCTACTGCTACAAGATGATGTCGTTCGGCCTCAAGAACGCCGGAGCAACGTTTCAAAGGCTGATCAATAAGGTATTCGAAAAGCAACTGGGAAAAAACATGAAGGCCTATGTTGACGACATGATCGTCAAAATCCTCCTCCGGAAAGATCACATCGGTGACTTGGAAGAGTCATTCAGTGCTCTACGGCGCTACTGCATGAAGCTAAACCCGGCAAAGTGTGCCTTTGGGATCACTTCAAGCAAATTCTTGGGCTTCCTTGTCACCAAACGAGGGATCGAGGCGAACCCTGAGAAGATTCAAACCTTGAAAGATATGAGACATCCATCATACAAAAAGAAAGTCCAGCAATTTACAAGGAGAATTGCCTCCTTCAGCAGATTCATTTCTCAGTCAGCCAAGAAATGCCTTCCGTTCTTCAAGGTACTTCGGCAGTCAAAGGGCTTTGAATGGTCCGAAGACTGTCGCACTACTTTTGAGGAGCTGAAGAAGTACCTGGAGACCCCGCCATTGCTCTCCAAGCCACAAGAAGGCGAGGTCCTCTACCTATACCTCTCTGCATCAGATGAAGCAATCAGTTCAGTTCTTGTCCGGAGAGGTGAAGACGGATCCCACAAGCCGATCTACTATATCAGCAAGATCCTGCATAATGCCGAAACGCGATATGCAAGGATGCAGAAGCTGATCTACTCTTTGGTGATTGCGACAAAGCGACTACGGCCATATTTCCATGCCCATGCTATTGTGGTGCTAACCGATCAACTTCTTAAGGCCGTTCTCCGATCTCCGGATATCTCTGGAAGGATAGCCAAGTGGACTGTGAAGCTAAGTAAATTTGACATTAGCTTCCAGCCACGAGCGGCTATGAAGGCCCAGGTACTCTCCGATTTCTTGGCTGAGTGCACTTGGAAGTCCGAAAATGAAGCATCTTCGATAGAAGACGAAGTCCCGAAGGAGACGAAGTCCGTCTGGATGCTTCATGTGGACGGAGCTTCCAATGCTACTAGGTGCGGGACTGGACTCATGTTGGCCGAGCCTGATGGCCATACCATAGAGTACGCACTCCGTTTCTCCTTCCATGGCTCTAATAACTAGGCCGAATACAAAGCCTTGCTCGCCGGACTTCGGATCGTTAAGGATCTAGGAGTCCAGTAACTTTGAGCCTTCTCAGACTCTCAGCTGGTTGTGAATCAAGTTAACGGAGAATATGCAGCCAAGGATCCAACCATGGCGCAGTACCTGAAGAAGGTATGGGCTTTATCCTCCTAACTGGAACATTTTGAGATCATCCATGTTCCACGATCAGAGAACTTCTGGGCGGATGTACTGTCTCGACTGGCAACTACGGCACTGGAATCTCTCGGGTGCACCTTTATTGAACATCTTGAAACTCCAAACATAGCCGAAGAGGCTGCAGAGGTACGCCAAATCGATGTTGAACCAAGCTAGATGGATCACATCATCAAGTTTCTGAATGAGGGAGAGCTACCAGAAGATAAGGCAAAGGCCAAGAAAATTCGCTGGATGACGTCTCAGTACGTCATCTTAGACGAAACCCTCTATAAGAGATCGTTCTCTTAGTCACTACTAAAATGCTTAGGACCCACGGATGCGAATTATGCTCTAAGAGAGGTTCACAAGGACATATGCGGTGATCACTTAAGAGGTAGATCTCTAGTGTATAAAGATCATTCGACATGGATATTACTGGCCCTCCATCCAGAAGGATTCGGCTGATTTCGTGCGAAAGTGCGACCAGTGCCAGAGGTACGCCAATGTACAGAGACAGCCTGCGAGTCACTTGACTCAACTGGCAGCCCCATGGCCTTTTTCCCAGTGGGGAATGGACATTTTTGGCCCATTCCTGCCGGCATCAGGGCAAAGGAAGTTTCTCCTTGTGGCCATCGACTACTTTACGAAGTGGGTAGAAGCCGAACCACTAGCCCAGAGCACAGAAGGCAATGTGAAAAATTTTGTAAAAAATTCCATCATATTCAGGTTCGGCATCCTACATGTCATTATTACGAACAACGGAAGACAGTTCAACAACTCGAAGTTCAAGGACTTCTACGCTCGATTCATGTCCAACATCGGCTGACATCCGTTGCTCATCCACAATCCAACGGGAAAGCCGAAGTCACTAACCGGACCATCCTCCATGGTCTGAAGACAAGATTGAACGCCGCCAAAGGGCTTTGGGTCGAAGAACTGACCTCCATTCTCTGGGCATACCGAACTATCCCGAGAACGACCACCAACGAGTCTCCGTTCAACCTGGCATACGGTATCGAAGCTGTGCTACCTATTGAAGTCTCCCTGCAGTCCCTGAGAATTGACAACTACGAAGAGCCTGGGAACTCCGATCATAGAAGGATTGATCTGGACCTGCTACCAAGCACCATACTCCAGGCCCAGATAACGATGGTGGCATACCAGCAAAAGGTCGCCAAATACTACAACTCAAGGGTGAAAGAGCAGATTTTCCGCACAGGGAACATGGTATTGCGAAGGACAGAAGTATCCAGGCCAACGAAACAGGGTAAACTCTCTCCCAACTGGGAGGGCCCTATCAAGTCGAAGAGGTTATTCGACCAAGAGCATATCGACTCAAGACTTTGCATGGAAAAACTCTGTCCCGGCCATGGAATGTACAAAACCTTCGCAAATACTATCAATAAATGGGTTCTTGAAATTTCTGTGCAAAGTTATTCAACCCTACTCAACTCAAAATGGCTAGTTGCATCGACTGAACGACAACAGCCTGAGTGACTTGATCTGAAAAATCGATCAACTGCGTAAAGGAGAGTCTGATCCACTCACCTTATCGGTATGCCCGACGAGTGCGACGGATGGCCTAACCAAGCCACCAAGAAGATCAAAGGTGTAGGGATGATTTTCGTAACCTATCATACGGTGAATCCGAAGATGCACCGAGACGGGCCTGAACAACCTATCTTAATTACGACAGAAGTGCACAGGGATGGTGTAAATACCCTACCCTACGGTAAATCCGAAAACGTGCCTAAAAGGACCACTGTCGTCCTTTCTATCGACAACAGACATTCCAAGAACGGTCCAACCAACCTCATTTCTTTCCTATAAACCGAAAATGGTTCGTGGAGTCTATATTTCGGAAAAAGCAATGATACAACATATCACAAAAAATGCATGGAAAGAGGTAACAGAAAGACACTTCATTTCTTTTTTGATTTTTTACAAAAAAAAAGAAAGAAAAAAGAAAGAAGAAACTCTCACAAAGAGAGAACAAAAAAAAGAAAAAAGAAAAAAAAATTCTCAAAAAGAGAGCCAAAAAAAAAACAGAGAGAGTAGCATCGGAAAGATATGGAAAATTTTCAATAACCTCCCGCCGGGTTTTTCCCGTACCGACGGGGGGAGATCTGGAGGGACGACGAAGGGCTCCCGGGGTTCCCGTCCGAACCAGGATCCGATCCCTCATCGGAGTCGGAATCAAATTCATGTCCGGGAAAGGGAACGGAGGGCTTGATGTTGTCCAGGCCCTTCAAGTTATAAATCTTGAAGGCCTTCCTCCTACATTCCCGGAACCCCTGGTGGAAGGAGTCCAGAACCGCCTCGGTGACTTCTTCCTTGAAGGCAGCAGACGCCCTGAAGTCCGAGATGGCATTCGCCGCCTCTCTCCTGGCCTCCATGGTTGCCATCGCGACCTAGGCCCGAGCCTCCCTCAGTTGAGCCTCCAACAGGCGGACCCTCTTTTCAAGACGGTCCACGAGAGAGTCCTCATCATCATCCCCCGGCCCAAAGGACTCCGGACTTCTCTTCCTCTTTGGATCAACGGTCCTTCTTTTTGCGGCTCGGCGGAGTTCAGAAATGCTGAACCTCATTTTTAATGGAAAGGAGGAGTCTACAAAAATGATGGCCCTCGACAGTAGAAGGTAGGATCCTATTTATAGAAATCCTGCACCCACAACCGACTGCGGGGAGGCGTGCTTCACGTACTTTCCCAACCGTATCAGAAAGTGCCACGTTTCCAGACGACGCTTCGAGAACCAGAAGGTCGCTCGGGGGCCATCCTTAGGATAACAACCGCCATCACTTCGAATCCGGAGAAATCCTCATCATGCGATGGCAACATTAATGGCTCCTTTTTGGAAAAAGGGGACCTGGCGGCACACAAGGCACAAGAAATCACGACTGTATGAATATCGATGTGCCACATGGACAACAAAAATTACAATCAAACTTCCCTAATCACCAGTTGATGGGGAATTGACACCTGTCCGCCCCAACGGATATATTTAATATCAAAATGAAGGTAACACCGGCCTGACCAATCGTAGACGGCCTTCGGCAACGGAGTTTTGATCCATTCTAGAGTTCGTCTTCGTCAACTATCAACTAAACGGCCTTCAGCCATGACTGTTCGACCAAACAGAAGAAAGAACGGTAAACCAGTTCAAGCTACATATAAAGCATAACATTGCATATGCAAAGAAAGAAGAAGTCATTTCAAAATCTGAAGAAATTATCATACAAAATCCATTGATAATACAAAGAAGAAAGAAAGAAAATACATCCAAAGCGACTCGAATCACTAAACATCAACAGGAGGAGACTCCACACCACAGGACTGACGCAACTTATCAACTTGTGCTGAGAGGACCTCATCAATCTGTGCTGGGACCGGAGAACCTTCGGCTTGGACTCCTCCAGCCCGAGCTTCCTCCTGAACTGGAATTGGAATTAGGGTCACCTCCGAATTTTCGACTAAGGTAGTGGCCTCCTCATCCGGACATGGCGCCTTCTCGACCTCTACTACGGCTTCGGTCTCCTCCACTTCCTTTTCTCCTTCTCCAGCTATATCGAAGGGAAGAATGTCGGAAAGGTCGAGGTGAGGGAAGGCCTCCTTTACCTTGGAGAGTCCGTCGTTAAAGCCATGCTGGTAGACGTACAAAGACACTTCATCTATTTCCGCTTGGAATTGTGAAGACATTTTAAAGTCTGCCACGGTATCGCCTACCCGCTTCCTCAAAGACACGGACTCTCTCTTGGCGGCTTCGGACTCCAGGATCACCTCTTCAACCCTCCTGGAAGCCTCCTTCACCGTCTTGGTCAGGCTCTCTATCCTCTCCTGATCCTCCCTGGCAGCCTGCTCCAGGGAGTCGACTTATCTCTTGCTCTTTCTCCACCCTACCTCTTGCCCCGCCATTGTCAGATGGGCACTTTTCAGTTCACCCTTTAGTTCGCGAACTTCATCGTTCACCCGGACAAGGCGGTCCTCCATAGATTGCCTCAGTTCTTCGGCTACTTCCTTTGCAGCTCTGGCAGTATGAAGCTCCTCCTTGAGGCCATGGATAAGACTATCAATGTTCCCCAGGCCCTTCTCCATGAAGGTGAGGTCGTACACCAACTATATCAAAAATGAAGGGTCATCGATCGGACAATTCTCAAGACAAAGGGAACGGCAAGGATCATACCTGTTGCAAGACGGAGAAGGCAGAATCGGACACCTTGGGAAGGTTCCGATTTCGAAGAACCACCAAGTCATGGGGCAGTAGCGTACCCTTCAACGCCTGCCTAGCTACGGCCGGGACTAGCAGTCCCCCCATAGGTGAAAGCTCCGAAGAGTTCGTCGAATGGCCTCCAGCTGAGGAAGCCCCGCGGGCAAACTCTCCCTCGACTTGCCACGCTTTGCCCCTATCAACTGCAGGGGGACAAAACGGTGGCACATCCACTCCCTGAGGCGGACTCCCCGCTGTGCGAACCGGGGAGACAGCCGCGGTGAAGTTTTGATTGGACAGGGTCTCGACGGAGCCCCTTCCGCGGCTGCTGCATCTTCCCCTGAGGTGCCCCGGGAAGACAAAGTGCTTTGGTCCCTCTCGAGGCCATCCCTTCGAGCCCTCTTCCGAACTGCAGACCTGGTGAGAGGGGCCTGTGCTACCCTCTTCTCCAAAGTCTGACGGAGCTAGCTCATACCGGGCTTCATCCCGCCGCCTACAAGCAAAAGAATTCATTTCAATTAACTGAGCTACAATAAAACCGGAAAAGAGGAGCAGAAATTTCCATCGCTATACCTAATGAGGGGAACCTGCTAATTTCCGCCCGATGGAGATTTCTCTCCTCCAACAGTTCCCGGATGGGGGCAACTTCGGAGTTGACCAAGAGATCGTAGTCTGACTGATCGGCCGCCAAGACCTTCTTCCCGTCATTGACGGTTAGGCGAGGCTTCTTCCATACAGTGTCGAAGCCCCATGGGTCAAAAGACAACACAAACACAAAAATAGGTTTCCACCCGTGGATGGCGCTAGGCATATCCTTGATGACCTTGTGGCCTGATCTAGGACCAATCACCCACCATCCATTACTGTGGAAATCCCTCTTGAGAACGAAAAGGGCCGTGAACAAATTGGTCCTAGGTTCTACGTTTGCGATGCTGCACATAACCAGGAACCCGCAGATGTTCCGGATGCTGTTCGGGGTCAACTGCGCCGGCACCACTTGGTACAAGCGGAAGATCTTGATGAAGAAGGGGTGCAGGGAAAACCGAAGACCAGCTTTTAGATGATCTTCATACACGGCTAGGCACCTAGGGGGAGGTTCGTTCACTCGTTCCTCGAGTGCCGGGAGAACGAAGGGAAACTCCTCGGGAATGCGGTAGCGTTCCCAAAGAAGGGCCGCCTTACCCTGAGAAACAGAACTGGAAATCGACTCCAGACCTACTCGTCACCGGCTCCCGAGGGCCCAACCTGTTTTTCCTGACTTTCTATGGTTTCTTCCATGACAATAGAATGAAGCAAGGGAGCAGAAGGAAGATTCTACCTACGGAATAGACTGGTAGTCCGGAACAAGTTGAACGAAGGATGAGACGAGGTTGAAGAAGCTTCCTTAGTCGGACTTTCACCCTTCTCCAAAAGAAAAGCAAGGGTCTCTGAAGCACTACCAGGTTGATTTGACCCGAGGTTACCCAGGGAGGTAACCCGCCTTCAACCAACCGCCAGGATGAGGCGCACCCATCATCTAACGGATGGGGGAAAGCCACCACAACCATCCAAATCTCAATAACATATTGGCTTAACCATCGTGCAACGGAAAAAGAAAAGATGGCCCCAGGGCCGCCCACTTTTTCCTTCTTCCCAAACCTGGGAGTGACAGCTGTCCACCATCTGATTCTCAGATCATGATGGGCAGTCCAATCAGGGATCCCATAATCATTCACTATACTATCTCCTGGGAGAAAAATGACAAAGCATCAGTACTCTCACTTCTCGAGACAAACCTCCGCTTCGAAAACTGAGAGTAGGGGGGCAACTGTTGGGATATCCCGGTTCAGCTACGAACCGAACTCCGGTTTGACTGACCGAAGCCCTTTTTTCTCCGAACCATGGACTTCGGACCAGGGGAAGGCAAGGCCAACTGCAGGCAACTCAAGGCTTCTCACCGAACTACGACATCCAAAGGACAGAACTTCGGACGACGTCTTCGGCTTTGACCGAAGACCAAGTTTCTCGTCGACTTCAGAAGACACGCTCTTCGGCCCTAGCCGTAGACACAATCTCCGGCCCCGGGGAAAACGCCAAGTTTTCGGCCCATGCAAAGGAGAAATCCAAAGATGGGACCACGATCTGGCCCAAATAGGCAACTGTAACCAACGGTTACAATCGACACTCTCCATGCCACGATCATGACGCGCAACTCCAGTTGCCACGCCTCTGATCTAGCCGGAACCGTTCAATGACAATCCACGATCGCCAATCATGGAAGAAATTGACTCCCCATAATCACCGGAAAAAGAGCTGGCCGCAGGCCGGAGGCCTCCTTTTAAATGGTGGTAAGAAGAATGGGAGGGGAGGTATGCAAACACTCACAGATACACCCATACTCTAAGAGCTTTCCTCTCATACTCTCGACACTCTTCCCCATTCTGTGGCTGGGATCCGTCACCGACTTAGGCATCGGAGTCTCCCCCGTCGGAACAACTCCGGCAAGGAACTTGTTTTTCAGGTGAATCAGGGAGCGGTCCTGCGATGCAGCAGCTCCGACCGACCGATTCAGGGACTCCACGCCAACACTCTTCTTCTAGCAGGAAAAAAAGAAAATGAAAAAGAAAATAGCATTGTAATTTTTCCACTTCCCATGACCATGTCCATCTTCAAAACTGGAGCATCAAACAAAAAGTTCGAAGCTAGTCCAATGAATAATGTGATTTTTAGAAAACTAAATCCTGGGTAACCTCCTGTACGTGAGGGCAATCTCACGCGAGATGATACGAAAAGAGAAATATATATATAAGATGAATATTTCCATATCGGCACGTAGACATGCAGGACATTAACAAATAAATAAATGTGTATATAGAATAGAAGAAGATGGTTTCCAACTTTCCATTCCATCAATTCGCGCGGACAGTAAATGGTCAAGAATAAAAGCGAGAGAGAGAGAGAGAGAGAAAAAGAATACGAAGGCAAGGCCAAGGCTATGGAGTGGAACCTAGGCTATAGAAATCATATAGAAGACACACGTACAAAGTTGTGGGGAATTAAGAATATTAGAAGACATATGTAAGACCACCAAACACAGTTTAAAATTGAATGAAAAGTTGGAGGTAACCTTAATGGCTGGTGAGACATACAAGTTAATTAAAAGGACTCATTAAAATAAAATAAAATTCCCCTTCCCTATTATAAGAATAAAAATGCGAAAGGAGTGCAAGCTACAGGGGAATCGAAGCCTCGTTCCGTTTATTCTCTCTCTAAGCCAAGCCACAGGCCACAGCGTCATTTTCTCCCACACATCCTCCCTCACAAGAAACAAGCAAGAACCCGGCCACAAGTTTCACTCTTTTTACCACTTCCATCTTTCCCTCACCTTTCAAACAACTCCTATTCCTCTCTAAACCATCTCAACAAAGCCCCTCGATCGCTCCCACCCATATACGTACATAATTACTATGCTCATCCGATCTCTCACATCATAGGAGACTAGTATAAGTAGCAATATTACTGCTTGAGAATAGGGAGGACAAGCAGCAGGGAGCAGGGCGGAGGGAAGAGAAGGGTGAAAAAAATGGAGCTTTTCCCGGTGCAACCTGACTTATCTCTGCAAATTAGTCCTCCAAACAGCAAGCCCGCATCAAGCTGGAGCAGAAGCGATCATGAGACAGTACTGGATTTAGGGTTTTGGAGGAGAGCCATGGACTCCGCGGCTAGCAGCAGCAGCAGCATCAAGAACGGCACCTCCCCTTCGACACCAAAGGCCGACACCGCGGGTGCCTTTGACCTCTCCTTAGCAAACCCGAGCGTCGCGTCGAACACCAACACCACCTGCAGCCACCTCCCTCACCAGTACCATTTCCATCCTCATCACCACCAAAAATTCCTACATCATGATGGCTGCTATCACCAGGATCTTGGCAGTATAAGACCTATAAGAGGAATTCCCGTCTACTACAGCCCTCCTTCCTTTTCTTTCCTCCAAAACCAGCTTGGCCAGCAGCATATATGCGACTCGTCTCCAACTGCTTCTTCGATCCCCTACGCCGTGCAAGGCATGCCCAGATCGACGCGGTTTTTGCCGCGGTTCCCTGCAAAGCGAGGCATGAGAGCGCCGAGGATGCGGTGGACGACCACTCTCCATGCGCGCTTCGTTCATGCCGTTGAGTTGTTGGGAGGCCATGAGAGTATGAAGCAACAATTGGTGTTTTTTTATTATTATGTCTTCCTTCTTTCTTTTGTTTTTTTTTTCTTTCTTTTTTTTAAAAAAAAAAAAAAAAAAAATCTTTTGGACTGATCGGTAGTCTTAATTACTTGAGGGCATAATTCATTCACTTTGAGTGAATTGGTCTGATGCTGGTTTCTGGTTATTTGTTGCGTTGTCTGGATCTTAGGGGCCACACCAAAGTCTGTTCTTGAGCTCATGGATGTCAAAGATCTCACTTTAGCTCATGTGAAGTCCCACTTACAGGTGAGGAATTCTCCCCAAGTATTGAGTACTCTCGGTTGGGTTTTAAGTATCAAGGTTCCAGAAAGTTTTTAGCTGTTCTCTCCTCTCTTCTTTCTTAGGAATTCTTTCCAAGCTAGTCTTGAGTACTCTCCGTTGGGTACGGTTTTCAGTATTGAGGTTGCGGAAAATTTTGAGCTGTTTCTCTCCTCTATTCTTTCTCCCCCATCGTTTGTTTTAATCAGTGCTCTTGTTTCTTTAAGACTTATGCTTGTTTTTCCTCACTTGGGCTGCTTCAGCTCGTAATCATATATAAAGTAAATAGGAGACATCAAACTCTATCTATATGAATTCAAGATGGGTTTTTTTTAAAAAAAAAATTAAGAAAGATCCAAAGATAAATTTTAGATATTCCACTTGTTGGATGAAAATGGGTTTTCAAAATTTTTAAAGTCAAAATCATTTCAACTGAAAATTTTCGTCCTATCATCTTCTTTCCTTCTATTACTACTCCTTGCTTGACAGTATCAAAAATCTCCTCACTTATTGGCTAGGCTTCTCTCTCTCTCTCTGCGCGCGAGGAGATCTGTAAGTTCTGCAAGTTTCTAGCAGCTTTTGCTTGAGCTGCAGAACTCATGCCATTAAAAGCATGGGAGAAAAGCAAAATACTGAGAAAATGAATGCACCGACATTATATATTCTAAGTAAAAAATATATGAAGTACAATGTACCATCATTTCTCCATAATTTTATCTTCTTGAAGTTACATACGATAGCTGACATCACAATAATGAATGCAGAAATGCATGAAAAAATGGGCACTTTTGTAGAGAAATAAATATTTTACGTTATATCTTAATTCAAAATATATGGTGAGTGGGAACTTTATTCATAAGCATCCTATATTTCATCCATTACTAGAGCATTATAGAACAAGAATACGCATATATTGGACTACTTTAGCAATCTGCCATGTAATTGTTTTATTTAGTGATTCATGGTACATTTATATGTGTGGTTGCAGATGTATCGGACTGTGAAGACTACTGATAGACCGGCCACTTCTTCTGGTAATGCTGATTTAATTGTTTATTCCCATTGTTTTTATCATGCATTTGTCTATCATTTATTGCTGGAGGGGGAGCTTTCCTGGATTCTAATTTTTATAATCGCAACGATTGCTTATCCCAGACCAAACAGATCCTATAGAAATTTCTGATGACAACTTGCTCAATATCCATGGATCAGAAGCCTCAGTTCAGCATGAAAGGTCGGGTGGCTGTAATAGCACCCATTCTGGCCTATGGAACAATACTTCAAGGTGATTACTTCCTGTTTCTTGTTTTATAATTTTTTTTCTTTTTCCTGACCAGTTATTCTTTATGAAGATAACCTGTTCGGAGAGATTTCTTCATTGTATAAAAAGAGTTTTTTTTTTTTTTTGGTGTGTATGTGTGTGTGTTTGGGTGGGTTGGGGGGGGGGGGGGGGGGGGGGGAGGGGGGGGGATGGATTGTTGTTTAATCGATTTTTTTTGGTACAATAATAGACCTATTTAAGTATCCCAAAAGACTTCTAACTAGTTGATTGATAACAATTAATTAACTGGTGGGAAGAAGTAATTTATATCTCATGGACATCGTGAGAAGCTAATTAATTCTTTTGATTACTCAATGGTCAAAAAGAGATAAAATATGCTTCTCAAAAAGGGAACTCAATTGGTTGATTCAATAGTTTTTGAAGTTTGACTGCTACTAGTTTCCTGACCAGATATGAGAAATAAAAGTTTGTAACCTATTTCTTGATTCTTGTTATTGTAGCTACACAGCTAGTGTTTCTTATGCACACACTTCCATCGATTTCATACTGAAAAAAGGATCGATAAATTTGTAAGTGGAATGGGAAGTTCCATGACCGAGCCTTCAGGTGGACCTGAGATTTTAAATATTAATTGTGAATTGTGAAAAAGGATTTGCTATATATGTGTAAAAGAACCACAACTTTTTTCCATTTTTGATTCTTCTGCTCGTATGCAATCTTGTTCTATTTATTTTCTTCCTTTATGAAGTGAAACATGCACACAGTACTGTTCGAGCTTCCTCCCCTTCCTCACGAGTTTCCTGCCATAGATTTTTTTTTTTTTTTTTCTACTTGATTTATTTTTTGGTAAAATTGAGAATGGCACATATGAATACCTATTACTAGAACACAAAATAGCTTCTTTTATTGTATTTCTTTCTTCTTTCCTGGATTTCATTTTTGGCCAGTAAATATATATATATATAAGACCTTGACATGCATCGACATCATGAAAAATTAATCAGTCTCAATAACTAGTAGAAAAATTGGCCGGACACTCGAATTAATAATCGAGAAATGAGAAATTTTGTGTTTGGTAATTATGGGTCTTGCCAAAACGATGACAGAATTAAAAATGTATGGTTGCAGGAGTATCGACAGTTGCCTAGCTAGATCCATTGTCCAATCCACTTTAGGCAGATAAAAGTCCCTCTCTTCATTCCCTTTCTTTCTATAATGCCAATATCCATCCAAGTGCTCACAAAAAGCACCAGAGATTATAGCTTTGTTCCATTTGTCCCGGGTCAGGTTAGCATCGATCGAACCTCCAAGATGGTGCAATGATCTCCACGAGTAGTTTAAAAAAGAGTAGGGAGGGAGGGAGGTAGCCAATCTATCTCTCCCACTTCGAGAAACAGACCCACTTGAAAAATCAACGTCAAAAGGTACAGCTTTCACTTTGGGATTTTGCGGGTACCTAAGGCCTAACAACAGAAGGGGACCCCCACCATGAGGTCGACGAAGCCTTGGTGCAAAAGCTAAGCCCTTTTGAAACTTCCTTGCTGTTTCTCCTCAGGGTAATGGACAATCACATGGGAGTTCAACTTTAATTTCAATGGGTACCGCTGATAAAGCTAGCAATTTATGACAAGCTAATAGTGAAAGATGGCTTTCTTTTTCCCAGCATACTCTTTTCTTGCATGGATCTCCACTGATGGAAAAATATTCCCTCCATGATGGTTCTTGCAGCAGGGGAGGATGGTTTCATGACAAGCCAAAGGAATCCACCACCGGGAGCATTAACACTTTCGAGGTAGGTACTCAATTTTGATCGACCCCTCACTCGATCATGATGATGGTTATAGACAGAGATAATCGATCTCTGGAACCACCATGACATAAATAATGTTAATCATGCGAATATATATATATATATATATATATAATTACTTCCGTCGACAGCATAATTACACCATGCATCTTTATTACCATCAAATGCTATATATATATATATATATATATATATATATATAAGAAACTTAATTATATGGGATCTTGACACCCATGCACGGTAGTTCCTTTTTGATAGCCACTTCCTCCAAGAATAGCTATTTTATGCACTCACCTCATGCGTTAAAAAGAAAGGAAAGGAATAATTTGCTTTTGATTGTATCGTTGGTGTTGTAGCTACCCCAGTGGTCAGATCAAAAGATTGACATGGAAGCACTTTTTGTGGTGCAGGACATGCATTGCAAAAGCTTCGAGATGGTATCAGATTTAAACTCATCGTGCGTCTCAGAGATGAGCACAAAGAAGCCCAATCTAGAGTTCACCTTGGGAAGGCCGCATTGAATCTTTTAAGCTTTCTTCCGCATCATATGATCAACTAGCTAGGAGGAGAAATGAGGGTGCCCACAAGAGAATCAAGAAAAAGAAAAAGAGAGAAAGACAAGGAGACCATCGAGGCAGAAAGCAGAAAAAAAGAAGACAATGAGAGTAAAAAGCATATAATGAAAGCTGAGAGATCCCAAAGGCTATGTTCTACGTAATATGGGATGTGTTTATTGTTTCAAGGTGTAAAGAGTGAGAAGAGAGGGTCTCCTTTTACTATCATAAAGGTTTAAAGCACTGAAGGTATGGGACTTTTTCATCCTCCAGCATGTGCACGTGGCTTTGCTTTGTAGTTTTCCAACAAAGAGAAAAAGAAAAGGAAGGGACCGTGTCATTAATCATTAGAATATAATATTATATATATATATATATATATATATATATAATCATAATCATTTCATCAAACTCGAAAGGCAGTTTCTGTAGCTTATCCAATCTTGAATTCACTTCAGATCTTAAATTCAAGGCATCTGCAATGAAGATATTAATGGTTGAGAATTGGATGCATGACCTAAGATATATACATGAATGTAAATTGTTAGAATGGATATGAGGAAGTTGATAGAGTTTGGATTTTCAAAGAAATTACTGGGAAAGAAAAGAAAAAAAAGGATTTATAAAGTTGGCAGCAAATCAATGGAGATACTTTTTGAAACGAATTCATGGAAAAATAGGGCCGGTCTTGATAGCTGATGTAGGTCCTAGGAATCAAATATTCATAAAGTTGACATGGATAAATGTATATATATATATGTTATGGAAGACTCATAGGTTAATTAGGACTATTTATGCC
Organism: Areca catechu; assembly: GCA_021397845.1. Lineage (NCBI taxonomy): Eukaryota > Viridiplantae > Streptophyta > Magnoliopsida > Arecales > Arecaceae > Areca > Areca catechu. The sequence continues at coordinate 14,576,737 of CM038049.1, read as the reverse complement.
CTGAGTTATTGGATAATTTAGTGTTACATCGATGTGATACAACCATGTTAACCAACTTGATGTATACATTTTGATTAGCCTAGTAAAGAAATATATTATCTTGACATTCTTGATGAATATTGTGAGTAATGACGTATTCGATTAAAACTACAAAGCATGTAATGTCTACATGAATGCATCCAGAGATGTAAGTATTCTCGTGCACCACAGATTTCCATTGTCCAATGGATAATGTTCGATTATGTGACATATATTTCATCAAACCTGATTAATTCTTTGGTTTATAAGAATTAATCTATCATCAGCCACCTCTTCATTTTGAGCCATATATGCACCTCTTCTCAAAGTCGTCCGTCACTTCCATCAATCTATCATTTTGAACCACCTCTTCTTCTTCTTGAGATGTGGATTCCTTGTTGGTACCTGCCTTCATAGGCATCACAATTTATTTATTTATTTATTTATTTATTTATTTTTTGAGGTTAATAGGCATCACAAAATGAACAACACCTGGGTCATGGAGTAGATCCAAATGCCCCATTGCGAATCACATTACCTCATTAATTTATTGCAATTCACTTGTGTGCTAGATCGAATTACCTGCATTTACAAGTATTGCATGTTGAGATAAACTGCATCCATCTTCCAAGGTTTCCAATCGACTCAATTGGCTGCTAATGATCTAGGTTTGAGTCCTGCGCCTTCATCACAATTCATGTCCACATAAATTTTAATGAGTCTTGCCCATCTTCTATAAAAACGATACATAATAAAAGAATCCACAGCTTCCGACCATGTTGATACATTTATGACTCTCTCTCTTTTATTTTTCCAAAGAGAAAAAAAAGAGTTTATCCTTTATCAAGTGATACGATCTTTGACGATAAGGTGCTAACCGGCTAAGTTGGTAATTAAGTCTTTTATGTGACAAGAAGAGCCCTACGTTTGATCCCTTCTTTGATCCAGGCTTCGGTCAGACTTATCTATACTAGTTGTCAAATGATCTCTAAAGGTGTTGGCTTAGGACTAAGGACATGTTTATGTTAATATGGTCAAGAAGATTGTGGCTGAACTATTTAGCTTCAAAAATTGACACCTTCGTTGTTAGCTAGTGTTATAGGGTTGGAAGGGAAAGATAGAACGGCTTGTGGGTGAAGAACTAGTTTTTTTTTTTTAAAAAAAAAAAGGTGAAGAAACTACATTTTTTATGGCCATGGGATGACAGAAATTAAAACTACTGTTTAATTTGATAAAGGTTCTGGATGGTTAGCCAGGATTTGGCAAAAGTATGTTCCAAATATATGTCCACATCTTTAGAAGAAATGCAGCTGGCCAAGAATGTTGGGCGTGGGGCTAGGAATCAAAGGCAGTACCACATTTGAATACCATAGGCTGTAAATGCTTCACAAGGACAGGAAACTAGCAGGTACCGTAGCCAGAAAAGTGGTGTCTCCAAGGCAATATATATATATATATATATATATATATATATATATATGCAAGTAAAGGACTACGTTTCTGATGATATATTAAATAAAACTTTATAAAAGATAATCAAAAGGTACGTGCATGCTATAGACGAAAAAAAACGTATAGATGCCAAGGTACAATAAAACATCACGTACGAAGTAAATTTTGACCGAGCATAGCATTTATATATGCGAATGCATCTCCGTTTTCTTTTTCGATCTTTTCTCTATGTACCTGGAAGAGAAGATAAGATGGAGGGGTTTAATGGAAACCAACCTCACCCTATACGTAATAAAATGTCGATATTGTAGTACAAATTCATGGCCGAGTTTAGTTCATCGATGTCAGAGATATGTGCTAATTCCTGCCAGGGTGAGTCACCTACTTGTTCCCTCCAATGACTAAGAGGCTGTTTGGATGATTTGATGTGCCATACAAGAATGACAAAGAGCATCTTTGAAAAAAAGAAAAGAGAAGAAGAAGAAGAACTGTATTTGTGGCACTCATAGCCCCAATCCTATACATTTTGATTGAGATGTGTGACATTATTACACAAATACTTAATTTGTTTTACCCTTCACTTTATCTTAACTCTTTCCTGTAGAATTATTTTTTTCAATAGAATTAAATATGTCCTTTTCTCTACAGAATGATATAACGCGAGCACTACCAAATCAGGATAAACCGAGTGAAACACCTGTGAAGTAACTCTCAAGGTTTGGATCCTGCTACATATCCTTCAATGAGCTAGAGAAGGATGCTATAGCCCACTTTGCAAGATAAACTCATTCAGGATACTATTTTCTTAATAAAAATATCACAGAATAAGTACTTAATATCAGTCATGGCGTGACAAGGCCTAAGTTATTAGGTCCGAGTCCTTTTAGGTTGCCTAGCAGACATGGCATTCCATCTTGTTGCCATGCGCCATAGTGGGCGTGGTTTTCATGGACTTGTCTTGGTATCAAACAGTCACCAAAATTATCCTACCCCACCCCCTCCCTTCCCCCACCTCCAAAAGAAGAAGAAGAAGAAGAAAATTACTGGTCCAAACATTACATGCACATAAATGAACTCTTATTAATTACCTCCACTGATATTAAGTAATTTGATAAATCCATGATTAATTAGCCAAGTCTGTTAATTAAATCAATTACCATATTTTTATTTTTTAAAAAAATTAATAATTAGTAAGATCATTATATAATCTCAAATATTTATATATCAGCCTACATTTTGATACCGCCATGGTTATATATATAGAAGACCATGTGTCATGGATATTGTAGTTTTTAATTTAAAAAAGAAATTCTTCAGCTCGTGTTGAGTTATAAAACATGAGCATGCGCGCGTTTTAACTCATCTTTTGTCCCCTCCAAATTAACCTTGGCCGGACTAAAAAAAAACCCATCGACATTGTTTTCTTCTTCTCTCTGCACCTCGAATTATTTGTGAATACTGACACCATGACCTCTTCCCTAGCTGGTGTTCGGAAGGCGGGGAACGAGCCGCATTGGACCGGTCGTTTGGGTGCTGACACCCCATGTCTTGTCGAGCGACGTCAGATCATGTCAAAAGGCCCGCTGTCTCCGCGGTCTGGTATGGACTCCCGTGAGGTGACGTCTCTTTCCACCATTGTTTTCACCAAAACTTTCCCACGTCCAAACAACGAAGTCACTCCTCTCTGTCCCTCTCGGGGAGGGCGAGCGAGCGAGCGAGAGAGAGAGAGAGCCAGGTAGAAACGTAAGCCTCTACCCCAGTCAACCAATGCTCCTACGTGGTCAACAGAGAATAGGTTGGCGTCTTGGAGAGGTGCTTGCAAGTAAAACAGCAAAGCAAAAGGTGGAATTTTTTTTAATGTTAAAAAAAATTACGAAATTAGGTGTATCCCAGTATATTTACGAAATTAGGTATTTTTGGCTGACATGGACAACGTCATCCATAGATATCTTTTCTTGGTTAAATTTCTTCATAGTCATCCCGAGAACAGACAGGTTCAGGAGCTTCTACCATTTGGATATCTATGTATAACTCCGCACCCGATATATATTGATGTAAATTGATAGTTTAAAACATGATCTCCATGTCTTCATCATCGGTCAGTGGAACGGTTTCATACTTTACAGATGTCGACCGGACAACTTGGAGATATTTATAGATGATCAATATTTTTTTTCTAGTTCTATCGATATGCAGGACTCTACATATTTTGTTCTCCAGCTCTTGAAATGTCATACCAGAATGTATTTTAATTATCTTTTTCGGACGCTGGTTGTACTCAATCCCATTTGGTCCATTGATAATGCAACCATTAATATAACATAATGCGGTGATTGTCTCTCCCATTATGCCCTACATATTTAACCAAGAAAAGATATTTAGAAATATCCAATGCATCCTATCATCAACTATCAACTAATAGGTCATAGATCCTATCCCATTCAAGAATTGTGTTAATATTATAGATCACTTACAGCATTGAGATCGAATGAAATTTTGGCAGTATTTTTTCTTAGTTCTCCGCATACAAATATTTATGTATGCAGAGAACAAAAGGAAAATGCTGCACGAAATTTCATTCGAACTTCATTGTACATCATTTCATTGCAGTAAAGTGATCCGTAAAATTATTTACAATTCCCAAATTGTCCACTTTGGACAATCAATTGATTAATATGCATATATTAAAATCCATACAAAATTAAAAATAATGTATGGATACAATAATTTATGCATATTAATCAATTGACGGGTCTACGGTTCGATATAATGCAATGCAAATTTTGTTAAAAATTTAATAATCAACTCAAATTTTTAAAAAATATAATCATAATTATTAATCAAATTTTTAATAGGTTTATTTATAACTTTAATTTTTATATTTAATTATTATTTATTCTAGCATTATCGATAAATAATTTATTATTATTATATCAAATAATAATAAATAAAATTAAATAACTAATACTAATATTTAAACAACTAACATAATAAATTTTTAATATCTATACTTAATTAATATCTATACTTACAACTCTATTTTTTTTAATTTAATTACTCTTTATTAGCATTATATATTATCTCTTAATTAATTATCAATAACAATAACATAATCAATTACTAATAATAATATTTAAATAATTAATATAAAAATAACATAATTAAATCTAAATTATAATTAAACAAGCTTAACCATAATGCCTTTAGAGTTTAAACAAGATAATTAAACATTTCAAATCTAATCAAATTTATATTCAACAACATAATTAAACAATTCAAATCAAATTTATATTCAATAAATTTAAATTTAAATCGTATAATATAATTTAAAAAAAAAATATTCACATAAATATAAATGCAACTAAATAAATTACCTGTGAAATTATGGAAATAATATGGGTTGAATGGAGCCAAACAGACCAGGTCTAGCAATCTAAGCACCAATCTAGCAAAAAAAAAAAAAAAAACATATATATAAGAAAACAAATAAATGGAGATAAAAAAATATATATCTTCATTTGAACCGAACCGGGAACAAGTCGATCTTCAACCAGTCCAAGATAAGAAGATGTGGGCCAATGGAAAAGAAAAGACAAAAAAATAAAAATAAAAACTTTACCTTATGGGACCACGGGGGGCCAGAGGAGAATGACAGGGAAGAAGTGGGCCAGCCGGGGGGCGAAGCGAAAAAAAAAGGCACGGGAGCGGAGGGGGGCCGGAGGAGAATGAAGAGCAACAAAGAACCAGGAAAAAAAAATCCCTTCGGCCTGGGTTTGTAACAGGCAAAAAATCATATTTGCAAAAGACGATTTCAGGTTCTGAAATCGTCTTTTGCAAAGACGATTTCAGAAGCACGTGACGCGCCTGGCAGGGGGACGGGCCACGTGTTGCATTTGGCGGGGGGGACGGGCCACGTGTTGCATTTGGCGGGGGGGGATGGGCCACGTGTCGCATCTGGTGGGGGACCGGGCCACGTGCCGTGGCAGACGGGGATGAGAAATCGTCTTTAAAAAAGATGATTTCTGCCCCCCCCACCACGCGTCGCGACCGAGACGGCTCTGAGGATGGCTGGGCAGGGTGGCACGTGGGCCGGGCGGTGGCTTGAAATTGTTTTTTCGAAAGACGATTTCAAGACGTGGCGCCATATATATAGGTGTTTTTGGCTGACGTTGTCCACGTCAGCCAAAAACACTTAATTTCATAAATATACTGGGATACACCTAATTTCATAATTTTTTTTTAATATTAAAAAAAAAAATCGATCGAATGCCCTCCACGTGCGAGATGCACTCCTTTTCTCGTGGACGTAATTTCCATTGTGCTTCTCTTCCTCTTCAAAGCACTGCGCCTAGATTGTCCCCCTCTCCCCCCTCCCCCCGAAAAAAAAAGAACTGTCTAGAGAAACGCCGGCCATCTCATCTATCAACGGCCACTGGATATGTTCCTTTTTGTAAAATCATAATTATCAAGTTTTGTTTAAATTATTTCAAGCTAGCTTTCTTGGTGAAACAAAAGAAGAAGAAGTGAAGCTATATATATATATATAGCTTTACTTCTTCTTCTTTTGTTTCATAAAATGCAATAAAAGAAGATCAATCAATATTTTTTACTGCATTGGAAAAGTTCATATATTGTAAAAAGACATTGATCAGCATGGCAAACAAATCCTTGATCGTTAAACTATAGTAACCAAATTAATTTGCCATCGATCTAGGGTAGGTTGATGCACTATGGAATGCATCAAAAACTTCAAAAATTATGTGACCACAAAATCAACCATTTCATGGTTGGCTACAAAAGTCATGGGGGTTATTTCTTGTCCTTCTCAACTTGCAGCACAAAATCCAACGCATTTATGGATACAGGTTGTGATGATTGATAAGACGAGAGATATTTCAACCGGCATTTGTTGTTATAAGTATGACAGAAGAAAGGAAACAAAGTTTTCGATCGACATGCTTTGAGAGATCACCAAAGCCTTCCTGCTGTTGTACATCCATTGAAAAGTGGTGATTTTAATTAAGCAGGCCCCACTTGCTAGAGAGTAGTAGTAATTTCACTAGCAACTAATACCCCTAGCTAATAGCTAGGGATGACTATTGGTCAAATATGAGCTGATAGATATCCCAAGTTTCAGAAAGGACTAACCTAATTGCTTGACCTGAGGTCCTGAACAATATAACATTTTCCTTAAGGTAGGCCCATATGCATCCCTACCAGCACATCTGAAGGTATATGCCAATGTTCGATGGTGCTATATATAACATGTTGTACCATAACCTATCAGAATGCCAACAAGTGGCAATCTAAATTACCAATCCTGTCTCTATGTTGTTTTTAGATCAACATACATCTCATGGCAGATTAGCATGCTTTTTTTTAAAAAAAAAGTAAATCAGTTTTTATCACACTTGTTTAGTATAAGCAGAAAATAAAGTATTCAGAAATTAGGAAGAAACATCCATCGCATTAGTCCACAATATAGTTTTAGTATGATTAGCGAGATATGTTAACATCTAGCCTACAACATTTTTATCTTCCCTACAGACATGTGTTACTTCATATATACTAGTAGGGTTATCCCTATTCTCCAACAATCATGTACCAAAGGATGAAAATTAGTTTCTAAAGATTGTGAAGGAGATAATAATCTAATAACCGTCGAAGAGCCTCTCTCTCAAATATGATGCGAGAAATCCTTGAAGCTTGTTTAGATGATTGTGTTCAAAATCTTATCGAATTCATGGCCCAACCACAAAAAATGTAGAATCATAGGCTAGGCTTGGTCTATTAATCGTACAATTATCCAAGGCCATCTTTTGAGTTAACTGGCCATGATCTCATAGAAAGGAAAGAGTAATATACGGAGACTATTTATGAATTATGAACTTTATAAAGAAATATTATTTATGAAAAGATGTGTATATAGTTCTATATTTTTGATAGTCGAGCAATGAATTCCATAAAATTTTGGATTCGACCATGAAATAGGTTCTTAGATTTATTTTAAAAAATATATCATTTATATATATGGTGAAAAATTGTATACTCTTGCTAGATTGTCGAGCCAATTTATCCCTAAATCGAAGGATTGGCCGGTGCTTTCCACCGTTTCCCGTTTCCCAAATAAACATCGATTCCCATCCATGCATTCCAAAAGTGGCTTCCATGCTTGTCTCTCCCAAGTTCAATTATGCGAGAATCACGCGGGAGCCCAAACGGTAATATCCTGCTCCTCCCCTCTGCCATCATCACCGCACAAGAAGGAATAACATAAAACCAAGCGGGCACACGGGAGGGACTCCGTCCCGAGAATCACCGGCCCTCCATTCGGTGCAGTTCCACGTGTCACCAGCACGTGACGGCCCTTCCTACCGGCCCTAGAAAGGGAGAGGGTATCAGAACCCCCGGTCAACCCTGGCAGGTCCCGGAGCCAATGGGATTCGAGCAAGATTTCTCGGGAATCGAGGAAGGAAAATAAATAGAAAAATAAATGATTTGGCACTCCATTGCTTTATGATTGGGAGCTGCCCGCGGGCAGGGGAAGGGGGCCCGTCCTATCACATCTCCGGGCAGATCTGGCAGCTCGGGCTTCGCATCCTCTGATGGCGACCCGACCCGGCCGGTCGTCCTTTGTCCGCCCGGTAATCAAGGACCTGTCCCATTTCATTTATTCTTATTTATTTTATTATTATCATTTTTGTATCTCTACAATTAATGGCACGAGTATATATATTTATTTGGATGATTAAATAAAGAAATATTTATTTCGGTACCGTACGGATTGTTCACATGCGGATGGTGACGTGACCACTCTGGGGCTCTCTCTCTCTCTCTTTTGGTTTATTATTATTATTATTATTTTTATTTTTATTTTTATTTTTATTTTTTTTTGGGGGGGGGGGGGGGGGGGGGTGGGGGGCGGTAAAACACGCTCGGGTTTTCTTTGCCGGTGGCAACCGGAGATTGGATATCCGTTGGGGGATAAAATCGCGATCCGTGCATGGAACGATCTCTTCTGGCCTTTTCTCGGCGATACGGGAAGAGCGGGGGTTCGCATATATTTATTTGGTAAGATCGTTTAAAGGCAGTTCATAATGGAGAAAATTTAAGTTACCTGCTAATTAATTAACATTGTATAAAAAGAAAAGTACCTTTAGTTCTTCAAAACTAATGGTTACATGAGCATAACATCAACAATGGTGGTGGTAGATTTGTGTCTCGGAGGAAATATTTATGCGAGCTATAACTAATAGTTAGCTTTTCAACCCAGAAGTATGTAATGCTTTGGATTATGAATGCTAATGTTGCTTCAGAATTTTGCTTGTGGTTAATGTGTTCACGGATTTTAAAATTTTTCTTTTTTCCTTTCTTTTTTGCGAAAAATGCTCCGCGGCGAGGATGGAGAATTTGAAAGACGATTACCAGTTTGTCAATAGAAGCCCATGCGTGCAAATAATATGCGACCAAACTTTGCTACATTTTTTTTAAAAAAATAAAGGTTGAATATTTCTTGGAATAATAAAACAAAATGACCCAATTATAGAGCTTACAAGGAATACTTCTTGGAATAATAAAATAAAATGACCCGATTATAGAGCTTACAAGGTCAATAGAACCTACTCTCTCGAAGGACATAAACTCTATTGAATTTTATACCATGGCATACATAAATGGTCTAGCTTCAAAAATAAAAAGAGAGATTTCCCAATCTGCCCACTGTACAGTACTTAGAAATTTAGAAAGTTGCGAGCAAAACTAAACATGTTGAATTCCGCATGGTCCTACCCCTTTGCACCTCATTTGCTTGAGAGATTAGGTAAAAGATGAGGTGCATATGACCACAATTAACTCCCCAAGGGAATATTTCTCTGAGTTTCATCTTTCATGATGAAGGAAATAACCTCCTGCTGCATACATCTTGTACCCCCAAAAAATGGCTTAAGATTTAAAGCCACTCAATTTTGATTCAACAAGTTGCATTTATTTAATTTCAATATTTATAATGTTGATATTTCTCGTACATCAACATTTTAAATTTTTATGCTAGTGCTTGTCTCAATTTCAAGATATCATTTTATTACCTCATAAAATGACTTATGTCAATATTTCCTTGATTCAATGGTTATCAAGGAACGAGACAATTAATGGTAGCACATTATCACAATAGCGCTATATTATTTATTAACACAATCTTAGTACAACTTGATTTTATAGAAGCAACCGGTTTATATTTGTCTAATCTAAAAGTTGTTATATATATATATATATATGGTGGTTTTGTTCATGCACCAAAACAAGACTAACTTAGATATCTTGCATGGCATACTCCATTAAAGTCCGAAATAATCTAATACTGGATGATTGATAGTTAAAACCCCAATGATTGTGTGGTCTAATCAAGTGTGAGGGAATGTTAATATTTCCCTTTGATGACTCCCCCGGACAAACAATGAGAGCATATCTTTAATAAAGCCATCTTCCATCTAGTAGGTAGATGCCCTCATTATCCATGGGCTGGCCCATGATGAGTCGAGAAACAACAGGCTGAGTAGATTTGACCTTCAGTCCAGCCCACGAGCCCCTCTTCCGCAATGCAGTCGTCGGCCTGGTTGAGTTGGGCCGCCCGGCCCGTTAGTGGCCTTACAACTAATAACATAACGGCTTCTTATCCTCTCCCTCGCAGCGTCGCTTTCCCATCCCATGGCCGCTGCTTCTCTCATCTCCGCCCTTTCCCTGTCTTTGCTAAACCCTAGCAAAGCCCTAAGGACCTCTCTCCAAGAACTCCCCCTCCACAGCCCTCACCTCTCCTTCAAGCACAGCAACCTCCCATCTTTAACGCCTCTTCTCCTCTCCCATGGCAACGGCTCCTTGAAGAGAATCGAATCGGTTTCGAGCAATCATCTCTCCGCGGCTCCAATTGGGACAAGAAACTATGAGGTGGTTTGTTCCAGTTTTTAAGGTTCTGAAACTAGTGTTTACGATGGAAATATGTAGTTTTTTCTTCTGATTTGTTTGCACGAAGGATGATTAGTTGTTGTATCGGGAAGAATTTTGTCGAAATTGCAAATGAGAAACCCCGTGGTCCGAAAATGTTTATTTTTTCCGACGTGAATACTTATTTTTTGTGGTTCTGAAGTTCTGGCTTTTTTTTTTGCAAGAACTGCTAGGGTTTTAATAGTTCTTGCTTGCTATAACGAAGAAGATTGAATTGAAATTCTGAATGAGAAAGATCTAAGGTACGAGAAAATATCTTTAGTTCCATCTAGTGAGAAATCTATAGCATTTTGAAATTTTGCTTGCAAGAAGAATGATCAGGTTTTGATAGTTGTTATTTCGAATAGCATTTTGTTATTCTTGTGAACAAGTAACAATGTGGTATAAGAAAACTTAATATTCTCTATTTGAATCCCTATATAGTTTTGAAATAGTCAGAAATCCAAAGTTTTTCTGACTTCTGCAAGAAGAATGATTAGGGTCTTGATATTGTTATATTGAAGAGAACTTTGTTGAGACTATGAATGAGTAATATGAGTTGCGAAAAGCTTTTATCTTTCTCATTCCTGTCTGTTCTTTTCTTTATTTCTGATACAGTCTTGAAGAGAGAAATAGCTAGTTCCTATAATATTTTCATGAGAAGTATGTTTATGTTTTCAAATAGTTGTATGGAAAAGGATTTTGCTTTTTTTTTTTTATTGTATGGATGGGGAATAATTGATTAGGGTTTAAAATTGGGAATCTGTGAAACTAGAGAAATCAGAATATGAATCGAGAGAAGAGTGTGAAATTTGCTAAAAGTTTACATCAGTGCATGGAAAGACAATCGTGGAGGGGCGGTTAGAAAAATAATCATCAAAACAATAACTGAGACAAATTATTTAATGCATGTATAGTGTTTGAGTTATCACTAATTCAGATACGGCAATTAAATTGACAGATTGTTAAATGTTCTTTGATTTGGAGGATAGTTTAACTGTTTAACCATGGTTATATGAATGCTGTGTATGAATTACCTTGCAGAATACAATCTCTTTGTGAATACGCTGCATGATTCTGTGAAACTTTGTTTTACATTGTGATTATTTTGTGGCTGTCTTGTAGGTATTTCGGTATTTTAATATTAAATCTGAGAAGCCAAATTTTTGGCACTAGATAACGTTTGGGGACATTGTATCTAATATTTTGGGCATAGGCTTTCTTAAGTGGGCATTTCATGTGGTAGAGTGCTATAGGTCCATGCTGTTACCTAATCAGGCCAATCTAGATAGAGCTATTATATTTCAATCCTATGCATCTAGTTTTAGTATCGTTCCATGCAGACTAACTCACTGTTTAGATGTGATATTCTGCAGTTTTTAGATGGTGTTTCGGAGGTGGAACTGAGGCTAGATATTGAAGCTTTAGATATTCAGAGTTCCAGTGATATTTTTGTGGATGTAGACGAGACTTCATTATTAATAAGAGTTAAAGCTTCTGGGTCTCTTATAAATCTAATGGAAACTAATCGTCTGTTTGACAAGATAAAGCCTTCTGAAACTGTATGGTTAGTATGCGTGGTATTCAATGAAAAATGATAGATTCACATTTAAGTGCTATGGATAAGCTCATCAAAATTCAGATTCAACCTTAATGGGACTTGTCTTCCCTCTTGATTTTGTAACAGGTACATAGATGAGGATCAGCTGGTAGTCAATCTGAAAAAGTATGACACAGAATTGAAATGGCCTGATATCAAGGAATCCTGGGACTCTCTTACATCAGGAATTCTGCAATTTCTGAAAGGAACTTCCATCTATATCATTGGAGATTCCACAGAGATAAATCAGGAAGTTGCTAAAGAACTTGCTATGGGTATTGGGTAAGCAATTTTCTGAAATTTATTTTAACATCCAGTTTAATTTGGCTACATATACATGTCCTTTTGATGGTATTTTTGTGGTAATTGCTAATTAGTTGACATCTACTTTGTACTGAATTTTTCACTTTAAGTACATTAATCCATTCTGGTCAGCAAGTAGTGCATAATTATGTTGTTGATACGTTCATACCTTAGTTGCTTCACCGTTGATATTAGTACAAGTAAATATCTTTATGCAATCCAATTCATTTTAGACTATGTAATTAAAAGTGTCAATGCTGGTGGACCTTTTTTTGTTAGATTTCATTGGCATCTTAGAGAATTCTCTTTTCCCTAATTATTTGGCTAAATTTCTTATGATATTGAATTTGGCATATAAATACCTTGTTTTGTTTACTTCTAATGGTTTTTCCTGGTAGATTTTTTCTTTTCTTTTTCTTTTTCTGTCATAACTAAGGCAGTCACCGAATTTTGAAACTAAGACTCCAGGGACATGGGCATCCTGTTTGGGTTTTCAGGCTTTAGGGAGAACAAATAGCTATGATAAAGAAAGGATGAGCATTGATAGATGGTGGTAATTCTATGCAATTAATCATATGTTTGTACTTCCACTTCCTCAAACCAAAACCTACTCAAAGGACTTAAAGAAAATGACCAGATTGCCCTTTAAGTCCTTCAAAATGTAGCATGAAAATTTTTATTGTATAAACTGAGACTGATGTGGATTGTTTGCTATTGGAATAGTATGTGGCTAGTATAATAGTACGTATGAAGAACAAAGATGTAAGTCTGACATAAACTAATCATGCTTAGGCTGGAACATACTCTGTTAATTCTGTGCTATAGTAAATGTATCCACAATTTGATCTTGGGCCTTCTCATATGAAGCAGAAGTACTTTTATCCTTTAATCAATCTATACCTTTTAAGTGCTCACTTGAAAAGTGAGTCTTTTCTGCAATTTTAGGATTCATCTTGAACATGGTAATGTTTCATGGTGACTTCTATAATTATAGCTATATAAATGCATCCATTATATTTAGTTGTACCTTTAAAAGCCAAGATTATGGATCAAAACTTAAGACAAAGTTTGTTATATGTTCAAATGGTCCTTGAGATAAATATTTTATTGATAACTTAATATGATTTTGCAGATATACTCCACTTTATACAAGTGAGTTGCTGGAGAGATATGCTAAAAAAACCATTGATTCATGTGAGTTTTCCCATGTTGATTAATAGCCCCTTGAATTGAGTGTTATTCATCTTTGCTTTCATGAATATTTATTTAGAAAGTTCTTAACTAGAAAGCTATTTAAAGAAAAATTAACTGTCAAGCATAAAGTAGTTACAAACTTACAGATCTAAATTTAACTAGCATTTATTAAATGTTCTAACTTATTGCTAATGAGTATTTGGCATTTATTCAAATGGTGAAGGGCACAAAAAATTTGAGGCATTATGTTGTACTTTTTAATATATCAATGTACTTCTTGAGTTTAAAGATTGGTAACTTGGCTAATGGTGAATATAACCTAGGCCATGAAATGGGTTTAGCATGGTTAGCAAGAATAAGGTAGACGTGTTGTAGAGCTAGGAGGTATAGGCTTAAGAATGATCAAATCAAAAGAAGGTAAGGGGTCACATCATTAAAGATAAATAGACCGTTCCATCCAATTAGTTTCCCATATCAAGTTTATTTCTGGAAAAAACTCAGTGCCTTGGACTTATTGGCAAGTTGGTAAACATTACCATACCACGAGTGATGATCACTGAAGACAATAGTTGGACACACCGCGGGCCCTTGCATTCTGGGAACCTCAAATGCTAGAGTGGATAATTTCAAGTAATGCACTGCTTGCCTTAAAGAAAAAAAAATAATACATACCTTACCATGGTATGAAGCTAATAGAAACCCTATAGCTACACGCTGGTAAACTTGACTTTATAAGTACTCTGCAAGAATCCAAACAGATATTGGATTCTTTCACATCTTGGAAGAGTATAAGACGTCCTTCATGATCAGCATCTAGCCTATCCATGTCCAAACTCCAAAGATGGTAGCTTCGCACTTGGATCGCATCCTCAAGGGTATCATTTCCAAAGAACAATCAGCATTTCTCATTTAGAATGCTTCAGTAACTAGAGAAACCATCCTGGCCCATGCTTACGCGGTTGAATGAACCTAGGTCTTCATACTAAAAAGCCAGGCAAAATTAGCAAGCAAAACTCAGTTTAGAATAAAGAATCTACATTAAGTAACTATAGAGAAACATAAGCTTATATTGTAGATTTCTTAAAAATAATGCTGGTTTTATGACTTGCTAGGTATGATTCTGTTGCATGTATGTGCATCTTTAATGTATTATAATATTTGATCTTAGACTGGATGCTGTTGTATGATAATGCAGCCAATATTTTGCATGTGTTTTTGCACTATTGCTATATGGCATGTGCATGCATTCTAGTTGTAGCATTAGTGACACGTGGACAAGCAAGGTATGGGTAGAATTTCGGTTGCCCATTAGGTGTGGTCCAATTTGGATTGGTCCAAAGATGGAGTGGAATGAGGGACATGGGTTGGTTATGTGGTGTGGCCCCATCCTGGGTAGTTTGTAATGTATGCTATGCTCTTTGAAGAACTCAAACTACTTTTGAGGACCTATTGGGTCCTTTTTCTCCACATGCTCTGCTTTTTTGAATAAGGAGAAATGCTTTTTGAGTTTATGTTTGTTTACTAGTCGAAAAGTTGTGGATGGCTTTGTCTATCAAGGACCATTTTATTTTACTTGTATAAATCTAGCAATTCTATGAGTTTTGATTGTGGGTGAAATCATGGCATAATGATGAATAATGTATACAATCAACTTGAATAACCATGTCCCTTGTGTATAGCATTTCATTCCTATAGACTCTTTCTTTCAAATTAATAAGCTTGAAAGGATTGTACTTATTGTTGTGACGAGATCTTAGAAGGAACAAACTAATGAAGCAACCTTTGTTACCAGAGGCAAAAACGGGTGCAGGAGTAAATTTCAGTTTGAGTATTGGGAAATATATCTCTGGAAAAGAAAAGAATAAGCGAATGTTCAAAATGATCTTTGAAGCAAACCAACACTCTATGTGGAAGTTTCAGGTTACTGAGTGGAACAGTATCCAATAGCTAGTTTACAAGCAGGGTGTCTTGGAACACAGAGTTTGATATAGACCCTATAAATTATTTGATCAAGAAACTTGAGGTTTATGAAATCATATACAATGTGTGGATGGTAGCGAAGGCGGCTTTTCCTAAGGCATGTATTTTCCATCTTTCACCAGTGCCATATCTTTGAGATCTATGTGCTACAGGCATTGGCTCCATGAACATTTGTACAAGATGGGTAAGATAATTCATTATTTAAAGGAAGCAGGAATCCCATAGTCTGATTTTTAGTGAACTATGGTAATGCCGAGCTTTCCTAACTTTTGGAAGATGATGAGGTTAATGTTGATGTATAAAACAAATATCAAAAACTTCTCATTACTTATTTGACCACCTTAAGTTGTAAGAATTTGTCCCAGCTAGCAAGGCTGCAGTTTTTGCTCTCATTGCATATGATGGAGATAGAATCCTTCATAGCAAGGTTTTAAATCCCGTAGGACAGGGCTGTCCCAGTTTTTTCCTGGAACGGGACGCGTCGACGTCCCGCCCCGTCCCGATACTCGGGACAAGGGATGTCCCAAGGTGTCCTGATTGGGACACTGGGATGCTAGTGAGATGTCCTCCCGATACATGGGATAATACCCCATCCCAGTGTCCCGTGAGATGTCCCACCCGAACCTGAATCCTCACTTCATAGAGGCAAGAAACATAGAACGGAGCTAACTAGACCTGTGGACAAAAGGTTCAGTTTGCTCACAACCACAAGAATCCTCCTAAGGTTACCTCTCATCTCATACCTTGCTTAGCGTAGATTGTCCAGTTTGCTCTAAGGTTTGATTATTGATCCCATCCCACTTGAGCTATTTGGTATAGTATTATGTATAATGTAGCACATAACTTAGGATTGAGATGGTTTGCCATTTTTTGAAGCATTCTGGAGAGGATGATATCTACGGGCCTTCACGGCTTCACCATATTTTCTTAAGGAACCATTTTTAAATTAGATTTTGATTGTTGGTTTAATGTACTACCTCCTTCTCTCTTAGTATTTCTTCTAGTGACTAAAGAAATAGTTTAAACATGTACAATATAGGCCAAAGACAGCCTCAATGAGGCAAGGTGGTCCCAATTGTTGGTTGTAGAGCAGTAAAAGATTTGATGGAAAAAAACTTACCTGGATAGACATTGGGGTTTTATATTAAAAACTTGACCTTGGATTGGAATAGAAGTTGACATAGAATTATGCCTGAGTTAAGGAAATATAGTATGCTTATATTTAGGTTATGTTTAGTGTTTTTTCAAAAAGAATGGTTCATGCTCAGGCATTCGCACATGTGCCATGAAGGTATTAATGCAGTATCTGTTCATAGGCTTTCTTAAATTTAGATTACTTAGTAGCATTATGTCCACCCAAACTAAAACATCATGGAGTCAAATCTTGAACCTATTCGATCTCTGTTATGTCCTTCCCTGCATTTGAGTTATTTTGAAGGCCTACCAAACAAGTATTTTGTCAACAAGTGGACCAACAAGCAGATGGCGCAACTCAAAATATGCTAGACCCAAACCAGTCCAACCCCCCTACACACACACACACACCAACAGAAAAAAAAAAGAAAGTTTAGTTGTTTTGTTGTGGAAGTTTCGGGGGCTGATTCCATATTCCAAATTTCATGGTTTCATGGTGTAGTTGTTTCTTTCCTTTCTGTTTTTTTCCCCTTATGCTTAGGTTAGGTTCCTTCACATCATGCCTGGAGTTGCTTATTTCTTTGCTTACATATTGTCTCTTTTTTGTTCAATAGGTTTGGGTCATAGGTGGAGACCTATGAGAGGAAGAGTGGGTTTGATGAACACCGAAAAGGAAATATTTGGATGGAGATAACCAACGTGGAGGCAGGGTACTCATGTGGTGTTCACATTTGTGATATGAGAGTCGGTTTGAAGATGACAACTTCTCTCTAAGCATTTGTTTTGTTGAAATCCCTCATGTAAGGAGCTACTGCTTTACAGGACCTCTGTGCTGCTTGTTGAATTTGTTTTAGGATAATAGGTTCCTGTGAAGAAATTATTACATCAGGATGTATTTTTTCTGCCACACAAACTCAAATTTCACATGGTGCTGTCATTGAAACTCCAACTCCATGGAACATAATCAATTGCGTTATGCTTTTTGTGGTTGAAATCTGGATGATATCCCATTTAAATCCATAATTTGTCTATTTGCCAGGGTCTACAACTAGTAGGTTGCACGGTAACAAACTTCAAATGCTTTGCAAACTTGCCACCTATGCATCAGTTGGACAGTAAATTAATACTTTTAAAGACAGATGATTTATCTTGATCTGTCTTGAATTTGGGATATGTATAATGTGCTGAATGATGTCTAGTTTTAAATTAATTGGCCCTTCATACATTTGTGTCAGTTATTGTCCTGGGAGCATTAATGCCGTCTGCATACATACATCTTACATATGTACATATATACATACATCTTACATATGTGCATATATACATACATCTTACATATGTACATATACATACATACATGTATACATATGTATATACGTATAATACATGTTTATATATTTTAGTTATGCACTGGGTTTCTGTGAACACGGTGGATCATTAACTTGAAACGCTTCATGTGGTGGACGGACAGTGTTCACTCAAAATCTAGAGTTTCTTTTCTGAAATTTCACAGTAGGTAGTGTGACTTGGTTTTACAAATATACTCGTTCTTCAACAGATAAATGATAATCTTGGCCATGGAGAGAGAATCAATATCAAGAAAAATTGGGAGTATATTTGTCACCTTATCTCCAGTGTATCCATTCTCTTCCTCTGTCACGTGAACCAATGTGCCACAATCTAGTTTTGAAATCACAACCATCTGTAGAGTTCTTTCTCCTCTTTTATAATAGCCATGCATCAAATTCTCTATCCTTGGACCAGTCACATGCATCACATGTGTCAAGTAAATCAGTGTGTGATATCATGGATATCCTTCTAAATTTCCTGTCTTGATTAGTCATGTGCATCAAACTATTCAGCATCCTCATCTGTGCAAATAAATTGATTGCACTGTACCTGCCGACTAACATTTGATTTGTTGCTGTTAAACACATGATTGGCAATCAAAACTTAAGCCCACACTGTTGATCATTATCTACAATAATAATAATACCTAAGGACACACTATAATATTTTGGTGGCTTTTTAGCTGTGTGCATTGTGTGGCCAGAAAATATACAATTTCTAAGGCAAGAGTCTCTAGACCATTTGTCACAGCAGGCCATTCTGTAACAAGTAGTGAAGCATTAACAATGCTGTCTTATTCGGACATTTTTGTGAGACATTCAGCAGGTGATGATGTTTCTTTTTCTTATTATCTGATAGATTGAACATAGTTTTCACTAAGTATTTCAGCTCTTTTTGTGGATGAAATGGTAGTTTTTGAGCCGTGATACCTTGTTCTAACCATGCCAATGTCGGTAATAGTGCAATACTCATTGGACATGAACTGGGGAGTTGTCATTTAAGCGATTCAAAGTCCAGATCTTATAGTAAAAATGTATTCTAATCTATGGTTTGACATCAAACTATGGGACGGCTAGTACGCTTATTTAAACAACTGAATTTTTGGTTTGAAATGCTTAGAAGTTGACTTACCTGGAATTTGTTTTCGTTCCAATTGTATTGGAAGTATTATGACTTATGAATTAAACGCTGGCAAAGCATTCACAGAATCTTCATACAATCCTCCCCTCAAACTCCATTTCATCAATGTCCCAAGCAACAAGTGTTTTGGCTACTTGGTTACATCAATTCTAATGAAAGACAGTAAACAGCCTGCTGCCTGGCAGACTTCGACTGTAGTTTATTTTTGACATCAACCAGCTACTTGACATTGTGATCACTCATAATCCTTTGCATGTTCCATAGGTTATCATTAGAATTGCTCTATACTGCTTATAAATCTCAGTTACTTTTTATTCTTATTTTGCAGTGCATTTAACAAAGTGTGATAACTTCCAGGGGTCATTTCAGAAGGAGCAGATTCTGTTGCTGAAGCGGAAGGTGCTGTATTAGATGGTCTTAGTAGGTATCTGTGTAGCTTTATTTTTGTCCTCCACTTTTGGTTCGATTGATAGAGCAAAACATCTCTAAGAGCTTATTTATGTTACAGTCATGTCCGTGCTGTGGTTGCAACATTGGGAGGGCTACATGGGGCTGCTAGTAGACCTGATAAGTGGCGTCATCTTTATGCTGGATTCACTGTATGGCTGTCCAAATCTGAAGCTCCAGGTAAGGCATCCATCTTTACTTACCGATCTCAACTGGTCACAGACATTATTCTAACAACCATCTATTTCAATAGCGGGTAAAACCATGGAAAGAGCCTTGTATAATTTTGCTGTTAGTAATGGTCATGATCTAGCTGGTGAACATTTCTTATTAGAGCTGGGCCATGCACTAAATTTTATATCTTTGGTATATAATTTAGCAATTAAAGAAAATCAATGATGGGCCACATAAATCAAAGATTGACACCATGGATCAAATCTACACAAGCAAAAGAGTTAATAAATCAAATATAATGTATTTTGAAGATATCTAATGTATTAAGTGGGTGCAAAATTAGATGTCCCAGTTATGTTAAAAATATATGGCAGGGCATATAAATTGAAAATCCACTCCATAGGTCATTGACCTGTACATATTAGAACAGGTATGGATTGGATTTCAATAGGCTTCAATGCTTAGATTATAGTAATGCACTATATCTTCTATTAAATCTGTCCATTTTTTCACCTGCTTGACGCATAATAGGTCAGATACTTCAAAAATATCTGATTTTGGATTTTAGCCAATTTTATTGTGTAGAATGTAGATCTTGACTGATAGTGTGAATCTTTGTGAGGGATGGGGTTTTGAGCCATTAAATACTCTACCAAATTGGCTGTTTGGTACTCCGACAGGAATATATTGTAGGATGGCCCCCAAACTTAGAGAGAAAGGAAGGAGGTAGGGGTGAGGAGGCAGAAGGTGAGAGGTCGGTGATCATGAGGGAGAGGGAGAGGCCCAAGAATCGTGAGGAAAAGTAAAAAGGCCAGAAGGGTTCCTTTTTTCCTTTTTCTTCCTGCAGGATATAGGCTTGGTAGGTTGATTTGGGCTGGGCCTGATTGGGTTGTTCCCAATCCCCCGAATCCAGCAGGATTGGTCCGGCTGATCCCAAATGGCACCCTAGTGTGTAGTGCACTCTTTCTATTATTACTTCTGCAACTGCTCTGATTTTAAATTAGGTTCCACTTATGAAGGATCAACAATTTATGTTTATACAACGGTGCATAAACTTATAATGGCATGCTGGCATTTGATTAACAAATTTGAAAATATCTTACCGGATAAGTAGTGTCAAATCAAGCTCAATGTTCCTGATACTAAAATATTATTTTGTTATGATGGCAATTCCAGGATGGCAACTGCTATGCTTCTATGCATGCTGGAGAACTTACTGATTTCCCTTGATTAGTTGCTTTGTCCAGCAACTAAAAAAAGTGCAGGGATCATCCCGAATGCCGGTGTGGTCTTCTTACAAGCTTTCGGAGGAGTTAGATTAGCTCCAACAATGTTTCTCTAAGGTCCTAGTCATGCCGGGTCCTCTGCTCGACGATTCTCACCAGAAATGGGAGGGAGTGACATTATTTTTCGGAGCTTGGGTCGACGGGTCCCGGCGGTGCGGGTGGCAAAGGTGGTTCGGGTGAGGTTGAACTTGTCTTATGACCCGGAGGTCTTCCCGATCGGTGAAGACCATTTCGTCCTCTGGGTTAGTTCTAATGGAGACTGTGCTAGGGTTTTGGATGGCGGGCCCTGGTTCATCGGCGGTCAGCTCATGGCCTTCGCTCCTTGGGAGTTGGATTTTGTCCCGGGTCGGAAGCATATTAGTAGGACAGTGGTCTGGATGCAGTTGCCAGAGCTTCCTTTGGAATATTGGGAGCCCTCGGCAATTATGGTGGTTGCTGGGGATGCGGGTAACCACTCTCGATCGGCAATTTTACCGACTTGATGAGGAAGACGGGGTTTGCAAGAGTCCGGGTGGAGCTGGACGTAACCAAGCCTCTGCTTCCTGGAGTGCTTATCCAAGGGAAGAAGGCTGTCTTCTGGCAGCAAATAGTGTATGAAAATCTCCCTCCTGTATGCTTTCACTACGGTTGGATGGGCCATACGATGGAAGGGTGCCAGTTCCAGGACAACACTCAGAAGGTAAACCCAGGGAAATCCGGTCTCTGTCCAAAGAACTTTGTGGTGGAAGTTGGGAATGAAGAGGCTCACAAACAGGGGGTGGAGGCTGTGGGTTCCAAGCTGCCTTCCAGTGCTGGGAGCCTCACCTTCGGGCCATGGCTGGTCACAGCTAGGATTTGTCAACCGCGTCCGATGGGTGTCCCTATTCAAGGCGGGAGGGAGCCGATTGAGGGTAAGGTTCCAGTCTCATCTTCTGACCCCCCATCCTCTTCTCCGTCCCGCTCTTCGCCAACTCTGCTTTCATCCTCCCCCAATTCGCCACCCGACTCTGAGAGGTGGCAAAAGCCCTTGAAGCTGGCGAGACGATGATCCCCTGATGCTCCTGCATCGGAGTTGTCCGATGGAGGAGGATCTCTGAAGGGTGCGGAGGGGATCTTCACTCCCCTTGCGGACTATATGGACCTGGTCCCTGTTGAGGGGGGACTGAGGGATCAGCAAATGGTCGACTACGGGATGATTTCTTTGAAGCGGAGCCGGAGTCCCTCCAGATTGTCCTCTCCTTCTTCCCTGAAGTCGGGTGCTGCATCGGGCGATCAAGTATGCTCTCCCAAACCTTGCTTGGAAGAGGGTAAGGGAGGGAAGGTTGTAGTTGAGGTGAATCCCAATCTGGTTGATTCGGTTGGTTTGAAGTCAGGGTCTTCGGACGGTTCGGGGAAATCAGGGGAGAAGAAATGGGAATGGAGGAGGGTGGAGGGGAAGTCTGGGGAAGGGAAAGGTTGATGTCCTCAAGGTTGGGGCAGTCAAGGGAGGAGGCTTTGGGGTTGGGAAGGCCAAGGCTGGGGAGGGGGTCTCAGGCGGTAGGGGAGCAGTTATGGTTAAGGTTTTGCCTTCTCTGTTTCGAAGGATGTAGTAGTTGTCCCTATTCCTATAGACTCTGAGGGGGTGCCTGGAGGTATGGTGCCTGTTGGGACTTCGGGTGGTTCTCGGTCAGTGGGGGGTGCAGGGGTTTCAGGAGAGTTGGGGTCTTTGATGGGAGGTCCTCAGTCTGTGGAGGGTGCAGGGGTTTCAGGAGTCTTGGGGTTTTTGAAGTTTTCTGGAGAAAAGAAGGGGGGGTGGTCCAGGGGTGTCTGGGGTTCCAGTTTCCTCTGGTAAACCTGTGGCTGAGGGGAAGATCTCTGCTGCAGAGGGGGTCACGGTGGGGTTAGGGCTCTCTGTGGAAGGGGATCAGTTGCGTCATCAACTTATCTGCGATAAGGTTTTGGTTGCTCTGGGGTCAATGGGAGGGCCTTCTGATGGGTATGGGGAGTGAATCAGTGGGGAATGTGGGGAAGGGTTCAAGGAAAAAGGTTATGACCTGTGGTGGGTCTGGGGATGACGTCGGACAAGGGTCTGCGTCATCTAAGGTTTGATGTTTTCTTATGAAAATCTTTATGTGAAATGTCAGGAGCGAGGAAACCCTCCTTTTTATCTACTTATGGCAGGTTTCTACAGTTATATAATCCTCAAATCTGTGTTCTTCTGGAGACCAGGCTCTCTGGATCTAGTCTGGACCGTATCAGGTGTCATGTACCCCAGGATTGGGGTTTCTACTCTGTTACTTCTCAGGGTCTGGCGAGGGGGATTATTGTATCCTGGGATAAGGGTGTCGCCAGAGTTAATGTCTTTCATCGTTCCTCCCAGCTGGTTGCAATTGTTGTTTCGGAACCCAACCGCC
The DNA here is from genome assembly GCA_021397845.1 of Areca catechu. NCBI lineage: Eukaryota > Viridiplantae > Streptophyta > Magnoliopsida > Arecales > Arecaceae > Areca > Areca catechu. The sequence goes on along the minus strand of CM038049.1, from coordinate 14,553,311 downwards.
CTTCGTGGCTCTTATATGGCGTCTATGCCAGTATGTCGTATAGGGAGAGGATGGTATGGGAGGAGGCTTCGGCTTTGATCGATCAAGGTATTCCCACTGTGGTTGCTGGAGATTTCAATTTTATTGACCAAGCTGAGGACAAATGCGGTGGTAGACCCTTTGTTCAGGATGTCGGGTACAGGGAGTTTATCCAATTTATCCAGAATACTGGACTGGTGGATATGGGGTTCATAGGTCCTTGCCATACCTGGTGTAATAATCGGTCCGGTTCTGCCAGGGTATGGAAGAGACTTGATAGATTTTATGCTACTCCGACTTGGCTTACTTAGTATCTGGATCACACTGTGCGTCACCTCAGCCGCATTGCTTCTGATTGTTGTCCCATCCTTTTTATTGATCATCTTGTCCAGGGACCCATTCTTTTTAGATTTGAAAAATTCTTGCTTTCTTACCCGAGATCCAGAGACATTGTCATGGTGTGGAAGTTGCCTGTCCGGGGTGATGCCTCTTACCGCATAACCAGGAAATTGGAGCTTCTTAGGAGGCGTCTTCTGTGGTGGAACAGGGCGGAGGTAGGTAATGTAATGAATTAGATCAAATCGGTGTAAGATTCTATTTCTGCTTTGCAGGCCAAGGAGGATAGGAATAGGTCTTTATCTGATGGTGACTTGGAGGCTCTTCGGTCTTATCTCTCTTTACATCATTTTCTTCTACAAAAACAAGAGGTTTTCTAGAGACAAAAATCTAGGGTTCAATGGCTGCGGGAGGGTGATAGAAACACCCGCTTTTTCCATCAAGCCACTATTATTCGAAGAAACAAAAACAAAATCAGAGCCTTTCATTCTGCTGCCGATGGCTGGTTGGAGGATGACGGAGCTATTAGGAGGGAGATGCTTATGTATTTTACTTCCAGGTGGACGGTTTCTAGTCGCCTCTCTCACTCTATTTCTTCTTATCCCCCTACGGTTTCAGTAATTGCTTTCCAAAATTCTATGCTTATGAATCAGGTTCTTGCTGAGGAGGTTAAATTTGCTTTATGGTATCTTGGGGAGGATAAAGCTTCTGGTCCTGACGGGTTTCTCCCTTTCTTCTTCCGGTCTTATTGGGATATTTTCCACACTGACATTGTTGCTGCTATGCAATTATTTTTTGCCTCGGGGAGTATGCCGAATTCCTGGAAGCAAACTTTCGTTGCTCTTATTCCCAAGCAACCGGATGCTTCTAAGCCTTCTCATTATCGGCCAATCAGTTTGTGCAACACCTTTCATAATGTGTGTGCCAAGCTTTTGGCTAACAGAATGAAGTCTATCCTCCCGCAGATGATCAGCCCGGAGCAGGGTGCTTTCATCAGTTCTCGGAGTATTTCGCATAATGTTCTTATTACTCACGAATTTATGCATGATTTGCGACGTGTACCTATTCGTCGCTGTTTAATGGCTATTAAGCTTGATATGGAAAGAGCTTATGATTCTGTTAATTGGAATTTTCTGATCAAGGCTATGCAGGATTTTGGTTTTCTTTCAGCTTGGATATCTATGATCATGTCGTGGTGAATGGCTCCCTTACTGAGTTCTTCCATTCCACTCTCGGCCTTCGCCAAGGTTGTCCTCTTTCTCCATATCTCTTTATTATTTGCGCTGACTATCTTTCTACATCTTTGCAAGCAGCGGTTCAAGCATCGGTTATTCGTCCTATATTCCTGCCCCTGGGGCTTCTCCATTATCGCACCTTCTGTTCGCAGATGATTGCCTGCTCCTTGGCCGTGCTTCGATTATATGTGCTCGAGGTTTTCGGAGAGTTCTAGAGAACTATTGTTTGGTTTCGGGCCAGAGGGTCAACCTGCAAAAATCGGGGATTTATTTCAGTCCAAAAATCTCTACCATGTTGTGTCGCAGGATCCGGGATATTCTTGGTATAGCTGACTGTCTGGGTCCTCTTTCCTATTCGGGGGTGCCTATTACTGGTTCCAGACTTACGAGGGTAGATTGTGGGCCGCTGGTGATGGCTGTTCGGGAGAGGATTGATGGCTGGCAGGGAAGATCCCTCTTTTCCATGGGCAGGATCACTCTCATCCATTCAGTCCTCGCTTCTCTCCCCATTTATATGCTTTCTAATGCGGTTATCCCTAAGTCTATTACCCTTAATTAGGAGCAGTTCTTTCGGGCATTCCTCTCGGACTCTTCTTCCACTAGGAAGAGGATTCACTTGATGAGGTGGGAGATTGTCTATCAACCAATTCATTAGAGTGGCCTGGGGATTCCCTCTCTTCTCGCTCGTCGGGTGGCCTTTCTGACTAGACATGTTGCTAGATTCTTCCTGTGTCCAGATAGTATGTGGTCTTCTTTTATGAGAGCCAGGTATGGAGATATTCCTGTTGATACTGACGCTCCTCATAGGTCTCCTAGGCATACTTCAGCCATTTGGAGGGAGATGGTGGCCAGGGCGTCTCTCATCACTCATCTTTCCTGGGTTGTGGAGGACGGCTCTTCCATTAGATTCATGCTTGATCCCTGGATTTCTGATATTTCGTTGATCATGTGGCCTACATATATTTCGGTGCATACTCCGCCGTCAATGTTGGTTTCCGATCTTATGCTTCCAAGTCAGTCTATGTGGGATCGGGACGTCATTTCTACTTTTGGGGATATCCTTGGTCTCAGGATTTTGTCTATTATTCTGCCTATCTTTCCTTGCCATGATACCAGAGTTTGGAGGCGTTCTGATGTTGCCCGCGTGTCGATGTCGGATCTGATGACTATGTGCAGTCCCAAGCCACCCTTGCCTCGGAGTCATAGTTGGTTTTGGTCCTTACCGGTTCATCCCAGGATTTCTCTATTTTTATGGAAACTTGCCTGACACTGTCTTCCTACTCGAGATCTTCTGCTGTTGAGAGGCATTTCCATTCCGTCTAGATGCCCTTATCGTGACTCCGACCGTGAGACGCAGGTCCACACGCTATTTCTTTGTAGCCGGGCGGCATGATTATGACGGATGGCTGGTTTTGAGGCTTTATCCCTTTAGGCAGGTGACACTGAGGAGACTTTTTTCACGCTCTTGAGCTCGGGTACGGCGTCCTCTGTCTCCTTCATGGCCTATCTGGCTTACCATATCTGGATATCTAGAAACGAGCTGGTGTTTTGCTCTGCTAGATGTTCTCTCAGGATATTACTTGAGAGAGCTAGGATTGCTGCCCTCGACTATCGGAGTTCTATGGTGAGGTCTTCGGAGACCTGGGGTTCCTCTACTGCTCTTCGAGCATCCCACCGGATCTTTATCTCCTGGGAGCCCTCTCCTCCGCAGTTCTTCACTATTAGCTTTGATGGGAGTCTTAGGGACAGCTAGGGTGGAGCTGCTTTTGTTATTCGTGATTTTCATCTTGGCTTTCTTGCTGCCAGAGGTATGCCTTTACTTGACTCCGTTCCTGTGGCGGAGTTGTATGCGGCGTGGGCAGGTATTAGGTATGCCCGTCAGACTCTGCATCTGGACCGACTGTTTATTGAGGTGGACTCTGCGACTGCCGTCTCATGGATCAGACAGACGCTAAGATGTTCGTCTGCTCACCCTATCATTAGGGATATCGGTTTGCTTTTGCAGGGCTGCGCCTTTCTCTCCATTAGACATGTGTACATGGAGACTAACTCTGCTGCGGATTGGGTGCCTTTTACGTTGCCTATCACTCTGATTCTGTGTTATGGACGGAGTGGCATTCTGCTCCTGTACAGTTTAGGGATATCTTTTTGTCGGACTTTCTTGGTTGTATTCACTCTCGCTCCGTGAAATGAATGCACTCTCTTATCAAAAGAAGAAGAAGAAGTGCAGTTCATCTCCACCCTATTACTGTCTTGTAATTAACTGCTAACAACCAGTACTCATGCCATCCTGTTTCTTTTAATGAGTAGTCATAACAAGAATTTAGGTACTAATGTATACCGGTCCATACCAACTGTACTAGATTGTACCGCTAAGGTATCGGTGCTGGTATTCCCCATGTCAGTACCACAATGCACTGCACCTGGATTTTTGCTGTACCAGCAAATGGAGGCATATTGTGTGTTTATATGGTACTTCACCATGCCAATAGGTACTATAGTATAAACCTTGACTAATAATCTTTCTTTTTCCCTCTCTCTGGAACGAGTTGTGCAAAATGAACAGGGTTGCTTTTTATTAAACTATCTGAATTAGCTGGTTATTATCATTACAAGAAGAGTTCCAAGATGCTAGTTTGACAATACGGATTATTTGGCTGATGCAGATGAAGCTTCTGCAAAGGAGGAGGCTCGAAGGCATATACAAGATGGAAGTCTAGGTTATACAAATGCTGAAGTAGTTGTGAAGCTTGGTGGTTGGGACTTAAAGCATGCTACAGATGTTGCTCAGGGTTGCTTGAGTGCATTAAAACAACTAATCTTATCAGACAAGCATCTTACAGGTATTTAATGTTGTCTATTTTATCATTCCATACGTGCATATTCCAGTTGCTCCCTTTTCTTACAATGATCAATTTTAGGGAATATGAAATTGCGTGGAAACGAACTTTTATGTTGTCTCCAGCTCCATGGTGAAGTCAGGGATAACCATGCCAATATCTTAGTTCTACCCAAGCTTCCTTACTCCATTAATTTGATATTTAATTGTGTGCTGACAGTATTAAGATGGTAGATGTAACTTCAATACAACAAAATTACCTTAACATGGATTTAAGAAAGAATTATCAGTAAGGAAAGACATTGCATCCTTACCAGTGAAGCGTATGATTAGTTTGTTGACATCAGTCATATGGAAAGTTTACTTTCTAAGAATATAGGAATAAAAGAATACGTGTGAACTAATGTTCCATTACTTATTTCTGGATGATAATAATTCAGTATTTTTTATAAAAAAAAAAAATTGTGGAGGTCCTAGAGGAGATACCAAATTAATAGTTTTCTCAAGTTGTACCATTGTCTTGTTTGGTTCAATTTTAAAAACTGTGATTTGATGTCTTACAGGAAAGAAGCGTCTGTACATCAGGTTAGGGTGCCGTGGAGATTGGCCAAACATCAAACCACCAGGCTGGGACCCATCAAGTGGAGTAGATCCTCTCCTGAGTGATGACAACAACTTGGGACCCATTTAAGTGTGGCAGGTCCCTCTCCTGAATTCTATTACAATGATGATCATTTGTTACTAGCTGCCCCTTCCCATGATCAGATGCTTGCTAAGATGAGTGATACTTATCCCAACTTGTGCCTGTCTGTATCAACCCTGCCAATTGCACCTGTAATATATTGGCCTACATTTGATTCAGACTATGTAGACTTGTACAGCTCGGTCTTGGTACAAACTGATCCAAGTCTCCTCCTTGCGGCACCTGTGGCCCATGCCAAAGTTTCGAGAGCGGATTCCTAACCTCATTAATTTAATACTAATTCAAGTAACAGCTAGCTAGTTAGGCTGCATAATACTCGGATATACAAAAGGGGACCCAAAAAAAAATGTTGTTAAATAACGTTCCTACAACGGCAAATATGAGACCCAACAGTTAATAGTGAAGGCTTCTCCAACCGAAACAAAAAATCTTGCACTTGCTGTTAACAACTAGAACCTCTATAAGATATCAGGTTGATAATAATTGGTTCTAAAGTCGGGAAGTACATGCATGGCCAGATATTTTTAATCCCCCCATTATAGTGAACAGGATCTATCCCGACGTTTAAATTGATCTGTACCGATACTTTAAAGCGTCGGTAAAAATATCTTCGATACTTGCAAAAACGTTGCAAAGTGGAGAATGGAGAGGGTTTTTTTGCAACGCTTTGCAAAAATATTGCAATAGTGTCGGGCATTTTTTCGATGTTTTAAAGCGTCGATAATAAAAGTATTTTCGACGTTTTTAAAAAACATCAGCAATATATTTTTTCTGACGTTTTAAAGCGTCGTTAAAAACGTAATTATCGATGCTTTAAAATATCGGTAATAACGATAATTATCGACATTTTTTAAAAGTATTGGGAATGAATCATTCCCAATGCTTTAAAGCATCGATAATAAATGATAGAATAAAAATATCCCCGACGCTTTAAAGCATCGGGAATTTCATTTTTCGAAAAAAAAAATATTATTTCAAAATTTGAAATCTATACAATTTTTTAACATGTACATAAATAAGACATATTTCAATTTCATTCCAGGAATTCATCATATATCCAAACATAAATCGAAATATAAATCAAAAAATATAATACATTACAATTTAATATTAGTTTGTTATACATGTCTGTTTAACAAAATTAAAAAATACATGAAAATACATAGAGTGAAATAATAAAAAAGTCGAGGTCAATGATCTGCAGGAGGTAGATCGTCATCTGGTCCATATGGATCTAATACTCCAGAAACCTATAAAAAAATATTTAAAATATTTAATTTATGAAACTATTAATGACACTATATTATATAAATTATTGATTTAACATAAAAATATATATTTAAAATCATATATATATGTACCTGATGTGGAACAAACATCTGTATGACAGATGTAAGCCATTCAATGTGCTGTCTCATGCTATCCATCGCTGCTCTATCGGCATCAGCTCTCTGCCGTATCTCCTCTACCTCGGCACGGCTCCGTCGCATATCCTCTATCTCCTCGAGTCTGCGAACACGTGCATCCTGAGCACTATCTATAGCCTGATGTGTATGTGTACTGACCGCAGATAACTGAGTGGGGGTGACTCCAACTCCATATCCCCTCACTCGACCGTAGCGCTCCGGGCCCATCAACTCTGTAAATACCTCGGTCTCGATATGACTACTCCGCGTAGATGCTATAAAATCATCAAAATGCTCAGCAATAAGAGCTGTAGCTCTTTCCTGTATAAATTTAGACAAATTAGTAGGGTCTTAAATATTAACAAATTATAATTTAAATCGTTAGATGAATTTAATATGGCTATTACGCTGACGTGGCGCGCGTCTCAGGTCCCACCGGACATGGTCAGAACCACGTGGTTTTTCTTTTGGCGAGCGAGAGAGGAGGGGTCAACCTCGGCCGAAGCTGGCGGCCCCTCGCTCCCTCGCAAGGTGGCGCTCGGAGACGGGTCCACCTCTGCCGAGGTCGAGCCAGGCCCTCCTGCTCCTTCGCCAGTTGGCACCCGGAGACGGGTCCACCTCGGTCGAAGTCGAGCACCTCTCTGCCACTCCGCCAGGTGTCCGCCCAGGAGGGGTCCACCTCGGCCGAAGCTGGCGGCCCCTCGCTCCCTCGCCAGGTGGCGCCCGGAGGCGGGCCCACCTCTATCGAGGTCGAGCCGGGCCCCCCTGCTCCTTCGCCAGTTGGCGCCCTAAGACGGGTCAACCTCGGCCGAAGTCGAGCACCTCTCTACCACTCCGCAAGGTGTCCGCCCAGGAGGGGTCCACCTCGGCCGAAGCTGGCGGCCCCCCTGCTCCTTCGCCAGTTGGCGCCCGGAGACGGGTCCACCTCGGTCGAAGTCGAGCACCTCTCTGCCGCCCCGCCAGGTATCCGCCCAGGAGGGGTCCACCTCGGCCGAAGCTGGCGGCCCCTCGCTCCCTCGCCAAGTGGCGCCCGGAGACGGGTCCACCTCTGCCGAGGTCGAGCCAGGCCCCCCTGCTCCTTCGCCAGTTGGCGCCCGGAGATGGGTCCACTTCGGTCGAAGTCGAGCACCTCTCTGCCGCTTCGCCAGGTGTCCGCCCAGAAGGGGTCCACCTCGGCCGAAGCTGGCGGCCCCTCGTTCCTTCGTTAGTTGGCGCCCGGAGACGGGTCCACCTCGATCGAAGTCGAGCACCTCCTTGCCGCTCCGTCAGGTGTCCGCCCAGGAGGGGTCCACCTCGGTCGAAGCTTGGCGTTCCCTTGCTCCCTCGCCAGGTGGCGCCCAGAGGCAGGCCCACATCTACCGAGGTCGAGCCGGGCCCTCCTGCTCCTTCGCCAGTTGGCGCCCGAAGACGGGTCCATCTCGGCCAAAGTCGAGCACCTCTCTGCCGCTCCGCTAGGTGTCTGCCCAGGAGGGGTCCACCTCGACCGAAGCTGGCGGCCCCTCGCTCCCTCGCCAGGTGGCACCCGGAGACGGGTCCACCTTTACCGAGGTCAAGCCAATCCCCCCCGCTCCTTCGCCAGTTGGCGCCCAGAGACGGGTCCACCTCGGCCAAAGTCGAGCACCTCTCTGCCGCTCCGCCAGGTGTCCGCCCAGGAGGGGTCCACCTCGGTCGAAGCTGGCGGCCCCTCGCTCCTTCGCCAGTTGGCGCCCGGAGACGGGTCCACCTCGGCCGAAGCCGAGCACCTCTCTGCCGCTCCGCCAGGTGTCCGCCCAGGAGGGGTCCACCTCGGCCGAAGCTGGCGGCCCCTCGCTCCCTCGCCAAGTGGCGCCCGGAGATGGGTCCACCTCTACCGAGGTTGAGCCGGGCCCCCCTGCTCCTTCGCCAGTTGGCGCCCAGAGACGGGTCCACCTCGACCAAAGTCGAGCACCTCTCTGCCGCTCCGCCAGGTGTCCACCCAGGAGGGGCCCACCTCGGCCGGGGCCGGCCCTTCTTAACGAAGCCACCGGGAAGTGGGGATGCGAGTTTCAAAATCGCCACTCGGGTAGCGCGCGTCGTGCCTCGTAAGGGGCGCTGGTCCGGTCTGCAGTGACGCGCGAAACCTCGTTTACATCGACCCGACGGGTCCCGCAACCGAGAAGTGGAGTCCTGGCGAGCAGGAGCCCGCAACGGCAGGACACACATAGTCAATGCCTGGGAAGGAGAGCGCCCGCGCTCGACCCAAGGCCTCGCCAGTATCTTCCCCCCCCCCCCCCCCCTCTTTTTTTCTCGCTAGGTACAGCAAGCAAGACGATGGGGCCACCGGGTTCCTAGACCCGAAGGGGAAAGGAAAAGGGGGGGGGGAAGAGAAGCGAGAGGCGAGAGGGAGCCTCCCGAGGGGAGGAGGGGGAGCTGGAGGCAACATGATGGCATAAAAGGGATGGGAAGAGCGGGCAGCAAGGTAGGTGGAAAAAAGAGGGGAGAACAAGAAGGCACCGAGAGAAGGATCCGGGGGATCCGAGAGGGGCCCTTAGGCACGAGCTCGGTGAAGGAGCTGGGCCTCAATTCCACTCTTTTCGACACCTCTTTTGTTAATACTTCTCTAAGTCTAGGGGTCCTTCAGGAACCCACCTTAGGGAATCTGTTTCATCTCGCCGCTCTCAAACTTGACCGTCGGAGCTCCCTCGCCTGAACCCCTGGCCAGGGTCTCTGACCTTATTTTGCAGGACCGGAAGCTCGGAGATCTCGAGGTGAGATGGTCTGAGACCGGTGCTAGCTCTGAAGCTACAGGCCGTCGCGGTGAGATCGACAACAGATTGGCGCGCCAGGAAGGGGAGCAGGATAGCAACCCCAGTGCGACCCAGCTCTCCGCGGGTGAAAGCGCGCTCAGACCATGGTGATGACACGTGGAAGAAAAGCGTCCACTAGTCGAGTAGGGGAAGTCCCTTCCCCTCAAGGACCGCGTAGCCCGGAGAGGGAGCTTCCTGCTCCACCTCCTCTTCCTCCGCAGCCGTCCCCGGTGGACGGACCTTTCGCAGCTGTCATCCAGCAGCTGCAAACCCCGACCATAGCAGTGCGGCAGCTACAGCACCAACAGCGCTCCCTGGCCACTCAGCCCCAGCCAGGGACCCCCGCGTCTCGGGCTGTGGGGCCCCGCGGAAGCCTACGCTTCATCCAAGGCAGACCCTCTCATCCGCGGGTAGTCTCCAACCCCCGCAGGAGCCACCAAACTCCCGCGAAGAGGAACTACTCCGGTTCGACGGATCACGAGAGTCGATCCCCGGCCAACGATGCCGAGACGGTGCGGCGCAGCAGGCGACATCGGGGCAAGGCCCCCCGTCGAGACCGATCGGCACCCCCTTCGCCAGCGGCCTCGATGGAAGATTCCACCGACGAGGCCATCAGGCGCCAGGCCGAGAGGCGCCTGGAAGAGCACGAGCGCAAGCTGGTGGAGTTCGCCTATCGCTTTGCCGACATGCAGAACTCCCCAGCAGACCCAGCGGGCTATGACACCCGGCCACCCTTCTCCCGGGAAATCCAAGAGGAGCCGATTCCGAGTCGGTTCCGCATGCCACAAGTGGATCCCTACGATGGGACCACCGACCCCTTGGATCATTTGGAAAGCTACAAGACTCTCATGAGGGTCCAGGGGGCCACGGACGCTCTTTTATGCGTCGCCTTCCTCGCCACCCTCTGGAAGGCCTCTCGAGTCTGGTTCACCCACCTCGAGCCCGAATCTATTTGCTCCTTCCATCAACTGGAAGGAAAATTCGTGGCACACTTCGACACTTGCCGGAAGGTGCCAAGAGAGGTGGACAGCCTCTTCTCCATCCGCCAGCAGGACCAGGAGCTGCTTCAGGACTACGTTACCCGCTTCAAGACCGCTGCACTGGAAATCTACAGTATGGACGAGCCCGTCGCCATGCTGGCATTGAAGCGCGGGCTCAAGACCTCCCACTTGACCTATTCCCTGGACAAGAAGCCTCCCAGGACGTACTCTGAACTCCTCCTCCGTGTCCACAAGTACATCCGAGCGGAGGAGGCCGATCGCACCAGGCGGGAGCTGGACGGGAAGTCCTCGAAGAAGCCAGCCCCAAGGGATGCCCCAGGGACCCGGAGGCCTGGACCACCTGCTGATCTTCGTCCAGGCCCAAAGCCGAAGAGCGGTGCTGCCCCGGAACAAAATTTCACCCCTCTCCTTGCTCCCAGGACGAAGATCCTCATGGAGATTGAGGGTGAACACTACCTTCGCCGACCTCCTCCTCAGAACCCAATGAGCATTCGCGACAAGACAAAATACTGCCAGTTTCACCGCGAGCACGGCCACGACACGGAGGAGTGCCGCAATCTGAAGCTGGAAATCAAGGAGCTGATTAAGAGGGGCTACCTCAGGAAGTTCATGAGGAACGAAGCCCCGGTGATGAGGAACTAATATGCATGCAATTTTTTTGTATGTTTTAAATGTTGAGTTAGGTGATTAATTCCTGAATTTCAGATCAAAATTATTTGTAGGGGATTTTGTATGAATTTTTGAAGATCAGCATGCAGATTAGGACCTAGAAAAGTAGCAAAGAAGGACCGCCGGGGCTGAGAAGCCTCGGTTAGGGCAAGTTCTCCTACAATAAAACTACTGGAGGTAGAGGGGTGTACCTGACAACGTCTGTGAAAATCGCAGCGAAGGGGTCTCTCGTTCCTCGACGGATGCGGCCTGGAAAACCGAGCCAAAGACCCGCGGATACCCGGCTTTCTGCTCGGTGATCCGATTAAGGCTTGGCTGGAGTCGTTGGATTCGTAGGAACTCAGGGACCTGCAAACGACCTGTCAGGGATTAGAAAGCTCACAAAGGAACAAGAAAACAAAGTAAAAATAGCAAGGGAAGGCTTCTTTTGGAGTGGGCGTCCAGGGATCTGGAGGGTTTGTTGGCAGCAGGAAGATGATTGCAAACACCGGGAAGAAGAACTCTCACAAACCCCTTTATGCACACAGCAGGGTATCACACCACTCAATAGAAGAACTCAAGGTTTTCATTCATCAAAAAATTCCCTCATACAAGAGGCTAGGGTCCCTTAAATAGACCCTTAACCTTGGGCTCCAAGTAAGGGTACATAAGTCTTTACATAAGAATCCTTTTCCCTCTCAAACCCTAGCTAGAAAATAAGGAAATATTAGGTAGAAAAATCCCTAAAAATTTTCTTGACTTGGTCAAGACTCCAAGGATGCCTAGGGGGCGTGTTGGGCTTCTAGGAGTAGCAAAAGGCCGGCCCAAAGGGGCTCGGGTGCATGGGTTTGGGCCTCTGGAAGCTGGGGTGGCCTGGTAGCCAGGTAGCAGGAATATTCCCTGGTATCTTGCTTCTTAGGGGCTTGGGCTTGGCACCTGGGCTTGATTTCTTTGGGCTAGGATGCAGATGGACCTTTGGAATCATGGATGCCATTATCTATGAATATACTTTGGCATCTGGAAGGGAATCTGGGCATCTGGAGGGCATCTGCAAGAAATCAGGGTTTTCTGAATTTTCCATCTGAGGTCTTCAAATCTTCAAGCTGGGTTGGACTTGTGCTATACTTCCATGTCTTCAATCTAGTTGGACTTGGTCTTCACTTGTATGATATAGTCTTGAGTCTTCAGTATGCTTGGACAGGACTCAAAAAAATAAAATTAGCTCAACATGAGCTGACTAGCATTGGACTGAACTAGCTCAACATGAGCTGACTAGTACAGGACTGAAATAACCACTAAAAATACTCAAATAACAACTAAAATGGACTCAGATGAGCTAATCCCTTATTACAGATGGACTCATAAATTATTGATTAATTTACAGAGGATTGAAAAGCCTCTATCTTATTCTGGTGCCTCCGGTGTCCCCACCAATTCTCCCGGGATGGGAAGAACTCGACCCTGTCGAGTGAAGGTCAGACTGGCTCACATATCTCTCGAGAAGGTCTGGGTTGAGGCGTTGCAAGTCCTCTCAAGAAATCCACGAATCGTCCGACTCTGGCCGGCCTTGCCATCGGACCAGGAAGCGTTGATAGTCATGGCCCTGGGTCGTGATGGCTTGATTGTCCAGGATACGCTCGATCCGTTCTCCTCTCTCAGGCCAAATTTGTTTGTGGACACTCTAGGTTAGGGTCACTCACAATGAAAAGGAATAGGTCCAAAGGCCTCACTAGGTAGCGCTGCCGGTTCCTATACTCAACCAGGTCTGTAATATTGAAGGTAGAACTAATGCCCAAATCCGAAGGCAAGTCTAACACCTAGGCATTTGATCCAACCTTCTCTATCACTTTAAAAGGTCCGGCTCTGCGAGCATGAAGCTTCTTTTAGGCCTAAGCCTAACCAAGATAAAATCCACTACATCAAATTTTTTGATCCATCTTCGGGAATTAGCCAGTTGTTTTAACATTAGTGCAGGTGGTGAACATGCTGGGCACATGCAGACTCCTAACAAGATGATGCAAAGGACTCATACTGACACCTAAAGACTCGACTATGCATTCCTATCGAAGAAAATTTTATTGAACTCTTTGGATCTAAACCTAATAGATTATAGGTTCTCTAGGTTTGATCCTAGCTTGACATGCACATGAAAATTTACAGTGAACTCCTAGCAAATTCCAAAGAGTATGCCAGAAGTAAGATGCAAACCTAACATGTGTGATGAATGCATGCAGTATGCTAATCTCAGTTAAATGCAATCTAATAATCCTAGAAATGCTGGAGGTGTTAGGCAAGGGCAGAAAATAGGAAGTGGGTTCAGAATTAGTTTGGTAGGGTAGGGAAAAAGGTTCAAAGTTAGTTGAATAAAGTTCGATATAAGAAGGCATGTCAGGGACTAATCCTAGACTAATGAGGCTAACCTTACGAGGTTGCGGTATAGCTATGGGGTTTGCATAATGGAAGGATAGGTTACTAATCTCAGGGAAGAGGTCCTTAATGGGAACTATAGGAGGAGGCTCATCGTGAGGGTAATGATTCAAAGAGATCAAGTCCTTAATAAATTCTTCAGGTTCTTGTATTTTAGGACTAGACACTATAATTTGGCTCTCCTCTATGGTTTCCTCAGGTAAGGCTCTAGCAGCAGTACCTAGGTTCTCTTCCTCTATTTGTTCTTCCACTATAGCTTTAGGTTGGATGTGGTCAAGGTCAACTACCTCTAGGTTGGCTTCTACCTGGGTATCTATTGGGTCAGCTAATTCTAGGTCATCTAAAGGTGTCTCCTCTTCTCCCTCATACTCATCCACTAAGTTTGCATCAGCTTCATACACTTCCGCGTTAATGTAAGCCTTGTCAATCTCAGGAATGGTTGGAGAAGGTCGGCTAGGGGAAAATTGGCTAGGTCCTGGTTTCTGATTATGGGTACTACTCCTAGTAGGTTCAGGTTGTATAAGAGGTAGTGGCTCACTATTGGGTTCATATTTAGGGATACTAATCCTATGGGGTTCAAGTTGACTAGGGGAAGCATGACTAGTACTAGGCTGATACTTAGGGGTTATGGGTTCTCTAGGCTTATAGGACAAGGGTGCAGATCTATGGGTCATGGGATTATAGGATCTGGGGTCATAGGATTTTGGGTCAGCTCTATGATCAGGTTCTAAGGATGGATCATGGTATGGGGTCCTCCTAAGGTTGGGCTTCCTATATGGGTCAGGATATTGGGTTCTCCTAGGGTTGGACTCCCTATATGGGTCAGAATATTGGGTTCTCCTAGGGTTGGGCTCCCTATATGGGTCAGAGTATTGGGTTCTCCTAGGGTTGGGCTCCCTATATGGGTCAGAGTATTGGGTTCTCCTAGGATTGGACTCCCTATATGGGTCAGAGTATTGGGTTCTCCTGGGTTCAGTATCATAATAATGGTCACGGTAAGGGGTTCTTCTAGGTTCAGTATCATAATAAGGGTCAGGCTGAGGGGCTCTCCTAGGTTCAATCTCTCGATATGGATCAGGGTTTGGGGTCCTCCTAGGTTGAGGATTGTAGTACGGGTCAGAATAAGGGGATCTCCTAGGTTCGACCTCATGGTATAGATCAGGGTTTGGGGTTCTCCTAGGTTGAGGGGACTCAGGATCTGGCTCAGATTGTGACCCATGGGTTCTTGCTATGGTCCCTACACGGCCTCCTAACTGGTCAAACCTTTTGGCAAGATGGTCAATTCTATTGTTGGTTTGGATACCAGACTGAGTTAACTGGGTAGTCATCTGGGCCATTTGATCAGCTAGGGCTTTTATTTGGGCTTGTAAGTTTTTCATGGGTTCAGACATTTGTGAAGGAGGTGGGTGATATGAAACTCCTGATCTAGTGCTCATACAAGACTCGATCAGACCGACTATAGCTGACTAGACCTAAAGTCCAAACTAGATGCTCAATCAGGGTGGCAAACTAGCCTATAGTAACCCTGTACTCAGCCAGGCAGGTGTAAGGGGAGTGTTAGGTCCCTGATTGCCAATCCTAGACACCAATCAGAGATTGGCCAGGTAGGCGGACCAGCACACAAGCCCTTTGGGATTGAATCCCTAAACCACCGTTCTAGACACTGAGCACAAGGCACACACAGGTTAACTTGACACAGTGATCTAACACTAGCCCGGACCCGACCAGTTGGTGTCCCTAGCCCACTAGGGCAAATTAAGTCTAATTAATTTTAGGTTAAGGCTTGGGACTGAATGCAAGGGATGTGGTTTTGGGCTAAGGAGAGGTGATCAAATCCTCCCCCCATCTGATATAGCAAGAGTGCCCTTAAAAGTAAATTATGCAATGATGGCAGGCAGATGAGGATGCAAATTAGGGTTTAGATTTTTTTTTGGTATTTTTGGAAAATATGTATTTTTTTTTGGTATTTTTTAAATAGAAGAAAACTTGCAAATCATGGCCTAATATATCAGAAATATACTAAAATTAAGAAATATGCAAAAACTCCTAAACAAAACCCTAAAACTTCCAAAATTGTCTTGCTAAAAAAAATAGAGCCAAATATTTGTAGGCCCTATTTTGGATTGCAGAAAATTCACAGGCCATAATAAAATCTGGAAGAATTTTTGAAATTACTGTGAATTATGATAAATCCAGGAAAATAAATTTTAGGATTTTTGGAGTTTTTAACAGGGAGAAATAATTAAAATAACAGAGTATATACGGACTGAAAAATTGCAGAAAACAAGCCCTAATCTAAGCTCTGATACCAAATGATGAGGAACTAATATGCATGCAATTTTTTTTGTATGTTTTACATGTTGAGTTAGGTGATTAATTCCTGAATTTCAGATCAAAATTATTTGTAGGGGATTTTGTATGAATTTTTGAAGATCAGCATGCAGATTAGGACCTAGAAAAGTAGCAAAGAAGGACCGCCGGGGCTGAGAAGCCTCGGTTAGGGCAAGTTCTCCTACAATAAAACTACTGGAGGTAGAGGGGTGTACCTGACAACGTCTGTGAAAATCGCAGCGAAGGGGTCTCTCGTTCCTCGACGGATGCGGCCTGGAAAACCGAGCCAAAGACCCGCGGATACCCGGCTTTCTGCTCGGTGATCCGATTAAGGCTTGGCTGGAGTCGTTGGATTCGTAGGAACTCAGGGACCTGCAAACGACCTGTCAGGGATTAGAAAGCTCACAAAGGAACAAGAAAACAAAGTAAAAATAGCAAGGGAAGGCTTCTTTTGGAGTGGGCGTCCAGGGATCTGGAGGGTTTGTTGGCAGCAGGAAGATGATTGCAAACACCGGGAAGAAGAACTCTCACAAACCCCTTTATGCACACAGCAGGGTATCACACCACTCAATAGAAGAACTCAAGGTTTTCATTCATCAAAAAATTCCCTCATACAAGAGGCTAGGGTCCCTTAAATAGACCCTTAACCTTGGGCTCCAAGTAAGGGTACATAAGTCTTTACATAAGAATCCTTTTCCCTCTCAAACCCTAGCTAGAAAATAAGGAAATATTAGGTAGAAAAATCCCTAAAAATTTTCTTGACTTGGTCAAGACTCCAAGGATGCCTAGGGGGCGTGTTGGGCTTCTAGGAGTAGCAAAAGGCCGGCCCAAAGGGGCTCGGGTGCATGGGTTTGGGCCTCTGGAAGCTGGGGTGGCCTGGTAGCCAGGTAGCAGGAATATTCCCTGGTATCTTGCTTCTTAGGGGCTTGGGCTTGGCACCTGGGCTTGATTTCTTTGGGCTAGGATGCAGATGGACCTTTGGAATCATGGATGCCATTATCTATGAATATACTTTGGCATCTGGAAGGGAATCTGGGCATCTGGAGGGCATCTGCAAGAAATCAGGGTTTTCTGAATTTTCCATCTGAGGTCTTCAAATCTTCAAGCTGGGTTGGACTTGTGCTATACTTCCATGTCTTCAATCTAGTTGGACTTGGTCTTCACTTGTATGATATAGTCTTGAGTCTTCAGTATGCTTGGACAGGACTCAAAAAAATAAAATTAGCTCAACATGAGCTGACTAGCATTGGACTGAACTAGCTCAACATGAGCTGACTAGTACAGGACTGAAATAACCACTAAAAATACTCAAATAACAACTAAAATGGACTCAGATGAGCTAATCCCTTATTACAGATGGACTCATAAATTATTGATTAATTTACAGAGGATTGAAAAGCCTCTATCTTATTCTGGTGCCTCCGGTGTCCCCACCAATTCTCCCGGGATGGGAAGAACTCGACCCTGTCGAGTGAAGGTCAGACTGGCTCACATATCTCTCGAGAAGGTCTGGGTTGAGGCGTTGCAAGTCCTCTCAAGAAATCCACGAATCGTCCGACTCTGGCCGGCCTTGCCATCGGACCAGGAAGCGTTGATAGTCATGGCCCTAGGTCGTGATGGCTTGATTGTCCAGGATACGCTCGATCCGTTCTCCTCTCTCAGGCCAAATTTGTTTGTGGACACTCTAGGTTAGGGTCACTCACAATGAAAAGGAATAGGTCCAAAGGCCTCACTAGGTAGCGCTGCCGGTTCCTATACTCAACCAGGTCTGTAATATTGAAGGTAGAACTAATGCCCAAATCCGAAGGCAAGTCTAACACCTAGGCATTTGATCCAACCTTCTCTATCACTTTAAAAGGTCCGGCTCTGCGAGCATGAAGCTTCTTTTAGGCCTAAGCCTAACCAAGATAAAATCCACTACATCAAATTTTTGATCCATCTTCGGGAATTAGCCAGTTGTTTTAACATTAGTGCAGGTGGTGAACATGCTGGGCACATGCAGACTCCTAACAAGATGATGCAAAGGACTCATACTGACACCTAAAGACTCGACTATGCATTCCTATCGAAGAAAATTTTATTGAACTCTTTGGATCTAAACCTAATAGATTATAGGTTCTCTAGGTTTGATCCTAGCTTGACATGCACATGAAAATTTACAGTGAACTCCTAGCAAATTCCAAAGAGTATGCCAGAAGTAAGATGCAAACCTAACATGTGTGATGAATGCATGCAGTATGCTAATCTCAGTTAAATGCAATCTAATAATCCTAGAAATGCTGGAGGTGTTAGGCAAGGGCAGAAAATAGGAAGTGGGTTCAGAATTAGTTTGGTAGGGTAGGGAAAAAGGTTCAAAGTTAGTTGAATAAAGTTCGATATAAGAAGGCATGTCAGGGACTAATCCTAGACTAATGAGGCTAACCTTACGAGGTTGCGGTATAGCTATGGGGTTTGCATAATGGAAGGATAGGTTACTAATCTCAGGGAAGAGGTCCTTAATGGGAACTATAGGAGGAGGCTCATCGTGAGGGTAATGATTCAAAGAGATCAAGTCCTTAATAAATTCTTCAGGTTCTTGTATTTTAGGACTAGACACTATAATTTGGCTCTCCTCTATGGTTTCCTCAGGTAAGGCTCTAGCAGCAGTACCTAGGTTCTCTTCCTCTATTTGTTCTTCCACTATAGCTTTAGGTTGGATGTGGTCAAGGTCAACTACCTCTAGGTTGGCTTCTACCTGGGTATCTATTGGGTCAGCTAATTCTAGGTCATCTAAAGGTGTCTCCTCTTCTCCCTCATACTCATCCACTAAGTTTGCATCAGCTTCATACACTTCCGCGTTAATGTAAGCCTTGTCAATCTCAGGAATGGTTGGAGAAGGTCGGCTAGGGGAAAATTGGCTAGGTCCTGGTTTCTGATTATGGGTACTACTCCTAGTAGGTTCAGGTTGTATAAGAGGTAGTGGCTCACTATTGGGTTCATATTTAGGGATACTAATCCTATGGGGTTCAAGTTGACTAGGGGAAGCATGACTAGTACTAGGCTGATACTTAGGGGTTATGGGTTCTCTAGGCTTATAGGACAAGGGTGCAGATCTATGGGTCATGGGATTATAGGATCTGGGGTCATAGGATTTTGGGTCAGCTCTATGATCAGGTTCTAAGGATGGATCATGGTATGGGGTCCTCCTAAGGTTGGGCTTCCTATATGGGTCAGGATATTGGGTTCTTCTAGGGTTGGACTCCCTATATGGGTCAGAATATTGGGTTCTCCTAGGGTTGGGCTCCCTATATGGGTCAGAGTATTGGGTTCTCCTAGGGTTGGGCTCCCTATATGGGTCAGAGTATTGGGTTCTCCTAGGATTGGACTCCCTATATGGGTCAGAGTATTGGGTTCTCCTGGATTCAGTATCATAATAATGGTCACGGTAAGGGGTTCTTCTAGGTTCAGTATCATAATAAGGGTCAGGCTGAGGGGCTCTCCTAGGTTCAATCTCTCGATATGGATCAGGGTTTGGGGTCCTCCTAGGTTGAGGATTGTAGTACGGGTCAGAATAAGGGGATCTCCTAGGTTCGACCTCATGGTATAGATCAGGGTTTGGGGTTCTCCTAGGTTGAGGGGACTCAGGATCTGGCTCAGATTGTGACCCATGGGTTCTTGCTATGGTCCCTACACGGCCTCCTAACTGGTCAAACCTTTTGGCAAGATGGTCAATTCTATTGTTGGTTTGGATACCAGACTGAGTTAACTGGGTAGTCATCTGGGCCATTTGATCAGCTAGGGCTTTTATTTGGGCTTGTAAGTTTTCCATGGGTTCAGACATTTGTGAAGGAGGTGGGTGATATGAAACTCCTGATCTAGTGCTCATACAAGACTCGATCAGACCGACTATAGCTGACTAGACCTAAAGTCCAAACTAGATGCTCAATCAGGGTGGCAAACTAGCCTATAGTAACCCTGTACTCAGCCAGGCAGGTGTAAGGGGAGTGTTAGGTCCCTGATTGCCAATCCTAGACACCAATCAGAGATTGGCCAGGTAGGCGGACCAGCACACAAGCCCTTTGGGATTGAATCCCTAAACCACCGTTCTAGACACTGAGCACAAGGCACACACAGGTTAACTTGACACAGTGATCTAACACTAGCCCGGACCCGACCAGTTGGTGTCCCTAGCCCACTAGGGCAAATTAAGTCTAATTAATTTTAGGTTAAGGCTTGGGACTGAATGCAAGGGATGTGGTTTTGGGCTAAGGAGAGGTGATCAAATCCTCCCCCCATCTGATATAGCAAGAGTGCCCTTAAAAGTAAATTATGCAATGATGGCAGGCAGATGAGGATGCAAATTAGGGTTTAGATTTTTTTTTGGTATTTTTGGAAAATATGTTTTTTTTTGGTATTTTTTAAATAGAAGAAAACTTGCAAATCATGGCCTAATATATCAGAAATATACTAAAATTAAGAAATATGCAAAAACTCCTAAACAAAACCCTAAAACTTCCAAAATTGTCTTGCTAAAAAAAATAGAGCCAAATATTTGTAGGCCCTATTTTGGATTGCAGAAAATTCACAGGCCATAATAAAATCTGGAAGAATTTTTGAAATTACTGTGAATTATGATAAATCCAGGAAAATAAATTTTAGGATTTTTGGAGTTTTTAACAGGGAGAAATAATTAAAATAACAGAGTATATACGGACTGAAAAATTGCAGAAAACAAGCCCTAATCTAAGCTCTGATACCAAATGATGAGGAACTAATATGCATGCAATTTTTTTTGTATGTTTTACATGTTGAGTTAGGTGATTAATTCCTGAATTTCAGATCAAAATTATTTGTAGGGGATTTTGTATGAATTTTTGAAGATCAGCATGCAGATTAGGACCTAGAAAAGTAGCAAAGAAGGACCGCCGGGGCTGAGAAGCCTCGGTTAGGGCAAGTTCTCCTACAATAAAACTACTGGAGGTAGAGGGGTGTACCTGACAACGTCTGTGAAAATCGCAGCGAAGGGGTCTCTCGTTCCTCGACGGATGCGGCCTGGAAAACCGAGCCAAAGACCCGCGGATACCCGGCTTTCTGCTCGGTGATCCGATTAAGGCTTGGCTGGAGTCGTTGGATTCGTAGGAACTCAGGGACCTGCAAACGACCTGTCAGGGATTAGAAAGCTCACAAAGGAACAAGAAAACAAAGTAAAAATAGCAAGGGAAGGCTTCTTTTGGAGTGGGCGTCCAGGGATCTGGAGGGTTTGTTGGCAGCAGGAAGATGATTGCAAACACCGGGAAGAAGAACTCTCACAAACCCCTTTATGCACACAGCAGGGTATCACACCACTCAATAGAAGAACTCAAGGTTTTCATTCATCAAAAAATTCCCTCATACAAGAGGCTAGGGTCCCTTAAATAGACCCTTAACCTTGGGCTCCAAGTAAGGGTACATAAGTCTTTACATAAGAATCATTTTCCCTCTCAAACCCTAGCTAGAAAATAAGAAAATATTAGGTAGAAAAATCCCTAAAAATTTTCTTGACTTGGTCAAGACTCCAAGGACGCCTAGGGGGGCGTGTTGGGCTTCTAGGAGTAGCAAAAGGCCGGCCCAAAGGGGCTCGGGTGCATGGGTTTGGGCCTCTGGAAGCTGGGGTGGCCTGGTAGCCAGGTAGCAGGAATATTCCCTGGTATCTTGCTTCTTAGGGGCTTGGGCTTGGCACCTGGGCTTGATTTCTTTGGGCTAGGATGCAGATGGACCTTTGGAATCATGGATGCCATTATCTATGAATATACTTTGGCATCTGGAAGGGAATCTGGGCATCTGGAGGGCATCTGCAAGAAATCAGGGTTTTCTGAATTTTCCATCTGAGGTCTTCAAATCTTCAAGCTGGGTTGGACTTGTGCTATACTTCCATGTCTTCAATCTAGTTGGACTTGGTCTTCACTTGTATGATATAGTCTTGAGTCTTCAGTATGCTTGGACAGGACTCAAAAAAATAAAATTAGCTCAACATGTGCTGACTAGCATTGGACTGAACTAGCTCAACATGAGCTGACTAGTACAGGACTGAAATAACCACTAAAAATACTCAAATAACAACTAAAATGGACTCAGATGAGCTAATCCCTTATTACAGATGGACTCATAAATTATTGATCAATTTACAGAGGATTGAAAAGCCTCTATCTTATTCTGGTGCCTCCGGTGTCCCCACCACCCGGCAGAGGGACAGCCGCTCGCAGCCCTTCCCCTGGTCCCTGCCATTGATAACCGCCCAACGGAGAAGCCGGTGGGCATGATCTCCTGGGGGATTGGGCATGCGGCGAAAAGAACCCGGGAGGCGGGAGACCTGGAGGATGTACCCCCCTTTGAAAAGGGGAATGAAAACAAAAATATAAATAATGATGTAGTGGTGGTCGAGATGACCATCGCAAAGCATCTTGTACATCGCATTATGGTAGATAGTGGGAGCTCTACAGATGTGCTTTTTTATGATGCTTTCTCCCGAATGAACCTATCTCATGATCATTTAAGGCCGGTGCACACCCCTCTTGTGGGCTTTACCGGGGATTCGGTGGGGGTCGAAGGGGAGATCACTCTCCCTGTCACTGCCGGATCCCCACCTTGGCAGACTACTATCATGATGACATTTACTGTTATCAAGCGCCCCTCACCTTATAATGCCATCCTTGGCCGTCTGGGGCTCAACCAGCTGGACGTTGTAATTTCCACCAAGAGGTTGCTGGTGCAGTTCCCTACAGCCTCTGGGACTGGGGTAATGAGGGGGACGGCCCAGCCCGTCTAGCATTGCCTTCAGATAGTTCCGGGTGCCCGGGGCGCTGAGCTCGGACCCGACATCAACGACCTCGACCTAAGGGAGAAGAACCCCAGGGGAGGACCCGTAGAACACCTGTTGACGTATCCCCTCGGTTCGGACCTCCAAAAGACTATGCATGTGGGGGCCCAGCTCCCGGAGGAAGAACGGATCCGCCTGCTGGACTTCCTCCGCGCAAACGCGGATGTGTTCGCCTGGTCCGCAGCCGACATGCCAGGCATCCCCTTGGAAGTCATCACCCACAGGTTGAATGTTGACCCGAGGTGTCGCCCGGTCCGCCAGAAGAAGAGGAGTTTCGCTGTAGAAAGGCAGAAAGCCATCAATGAAGAAGTGGAGAAGCTCCTCGCCGCCGGCTTTGTGCGGGAGGTATAATATCTCAGTTGGCTGGTGAATGTGGTCATGGTGAAGAAGAGTAGTGGCAAGTGGAGGATCTGCGTGGACTACACCGACCTCAACTGAGCTTGCTCGAAGGACAGTTTCCCTCTTCCGAAGATTGACCAGTTGGTGGACACCACTTCGGGGCATCGCCTCCTCTCTTTCATGGATGCCTTCTCCGGGTACAACCAGATTCGAATGCACCCGGAAGACGAGGAGCACACTGCTTTTGTCACCGACCACGGACTTACTGTTACAAGATGATGCCATTCGGCCTCAAGAACGCTGGGACGACGTACCAGCGGCTGGTCAACAAAGTTTTCAAAGACCAGATCGGCCGCAACATGCAGGTGTACGTTGATGATATGCTGGTAATGAGCAAGCCTCTTTCGGACCATGTCGGTGACCTGGCGAAGACCTTCGGCAACCTCCAGCTTCACCAGATGAAGTTGAACCCGGCGAAGTGCCCCTTCGGCGTGTTCGCCGGGAAGTTCTTGGGATTCATGGTGACCCAAAGAGGGATAGAAGCCAACCCGGAAAAGGTCCAGGCTATTTTGGACATGGAGTAACCTACCTCCAAGAAGCAAGTGCAGCGACTCACCGGCTGGATAGCCGCCCTGAGTCGATTTATCTCGAGGTCTGCCGACCGCTGTCGGCCCTTCTTTAAAGTAGTGAGGAAGATGAACAACTTCACCTGGACTGAGGAGTGCCAGGAGATGTTTGATGAGCTGAAGAGGACACTTGCATCACCACCGCTGCTCTCTAGGCCTGAAGGAGGAGAGGAGCTCATCCTGTACCTGGCGGTCACCCCGGAGGCCGTCAGTTCGGTCCTAGTTCGGATTGATGACCAGGGAATGCAGAGATCGATGTATTACACAAGCAAACTCCTCCGCGATACGGAGCTCAGGTATTCTCAGTCTGAAAAACTCATTTTTGTGCTAATAGTGTCCGCCCAACGTCTCAGGCCTTATTTCCAAGCGCACCCCATTGCTGTCCTGACGGATCAGCCGCAGAAAGCGATACTCAGCCGACCTAACACATCTGGGCGATTGGCGAAGTGGGCACTCAAGCTTAGCGAGTTTGACATCACTTATAAGCCAAGGTCGGCCATGAAGGCGCAAGTACTCGCTGACTTCTTGGTCGAGTGTGCAGGCCTGGGCAAGGAGACGGATGAAAGCCCTCTGGACCAGCAGCCGGAACCAGGACCCGAGGAGGATGTTTGGATCCTTCATGTAGACGGGGCCTCGAACTCCAATGGAAGCGGAGGTGGTCTCATCCTCGCCAACGGCGAGGGGGTCATCGTCGAATGTGCACTCCGGTTCCAGTTCGCTGTAACTAATAATCAGGCGGAGTATGAAGCGCTCCTCGCAGGGCTGAGAGTGTCCCGCGAGTTGGGCGTGGCCAACCCAAGGCCTTCACTGATTCACAGCTAGTGGCCAGGCAGATCTCTGGGAAGTACGGCGCGTGGGACTCCCAAATGGCAAAATACCTGGAGCTCGTGAGAATGAGCGCAGCAGGATTTCAGTGTTTCAGCATCTCCCATATATCCCGCGGGGAAAATGCTCGCGCGGACGCACTCTCCCGACTGGCGACCTTGCCGGACTCGTTGTTGGGCCATGCTTATGTCGAGCATCTCAAGGCCCCGAGCTACAAGACGCCCGTGGAAGTCCAACAGGTCAGCCAAGAGCCCAGCTGGATGGACAAGTACGTCGAGTACATTACTAACGGCACCTTGTCGGAGGACCGCATAGCGGCTCGCCTTATCAAGAGGAAGGCCGTGCGGTTTGTCTTAATAGATGGACTATTGTATCGGAGGTCATATTCCTACCCCCTCCTCAAGTGTCTAAGACCCGCGAAGGCCGCACTTGTGCTCCAAGAGATCCACGAGGGCATCTGTGGGAGTCACGTGGGGGGCAGAACACTGGCGTACAAGGCCCTCCGCCAAGGTTACTTCTGGGAGACAATGAAGGAAGACGCAGCTGACTTTGTGAAGAGGTGTGACCTATATCAGCGGCATGCCATGGTGCAGCGTCAGCCCTCCGCTCCACTCTCCCAGCTTTCCGCTCCATGACCGTTCGCTCAATGGGGGATGGATCTCTTGGGACCTTTTCCCCCGGCATCCGGGTAGCGAAAATTTTTGATCGTGGCTATCGACTACTTCACGAAGCGGGTCGAGGCCGAACCCCTGGCCCGGATCATGGAAGCAAACATCGCCAAGTTCCTCTGGAAGTCAATCATCTGCCGCTTTGGCCTACCGCACATCATCATCACCGACAACGGATGTCAATTCAACCGTCGGGAGTTTGAGGAATTCTGCAGCAACCTCGGCATCCACCATCGCTTCACCTTGGTGGCGCATCCACGGACAAATGGAGAAGTCGAGGTAACAAATAGGATCATCTTGCAGGGCCTCTGGACAAGACTGGATCAAGCCAAGGGCAGGTGGGCGAAAGAGCTTCCGAGCATCCTGTGGGCGTACCACACCACCCCGAGGACGGCCACCAAAGAGACCCCGTTCAACCTCGTCTTCGGGGCCGAAGCGGTTATTCCGATAGAACTCAGCCTACCCACCCTGCGCATGGAGCAGTATAATGAAGTGGAGAATCCCGTCAGGATGCTGCTAAACCTGGACCTCCTTGAAGAGATGAGGGACAAGGCTCGAGTCTAAATGGCGGCCTACAGGCAGCGAGTGGCCAAGTACTACAACTCCAGAGTGCGACCGAAGTCCTTTCGCCCGAGAGATCTGGTGCTCCGCCGAGCTGAAGCTTCCCAGCCACGGGAGTGCGGGAAGCTCTCCCCGAACTGGGAAGGCCCTTATAGGGTGGCGGAGGTACTCCCTCGCGGGGCCTACTACCTGGAGGAGCTAGGAGGGTCCCGGTTCCCTTGGACCTAAAATGCCTCAAACTTGAGGATGTATTACCAATAGTGTAAGGCTCCTTGAACTTCAGCAATGAAATCCTCTTTCTTCACCAAATGCTTCTTCTCACCTCGTAGGGAGAGAGCCACGTAGCTCTAAGTTCGGCGAACACGAGCATGGCAGAAGACCCACGAAGGTGCCAGGTCCCGAACTTTGGTCTGGAAGGCGGGGCAGAATCTAATTCACCCACGCAGTCCCGAAGAACAGTCCGACAAGCCGCACAGGGCTCGGATAAAGCTTGCGACCCCGGGGTTCAGTCCAGAGGTCCCGGACTTCGATCTGGAAGGCGGGGCAGAATCTAATTCACCCACGCAGTCTCGGAGAACAGCCCAGCAAGCCACGCAGGGCTCGGATAAAGCCTGCGGCCCCGGGGTTCAATCTGGAGGTCCCGGACTTCGGTCTGGAGGGCGGGGCAGAATCTAATTCACCCATGCAGTCCCGGAGAACAGCCCGGCAAGCCGCGCAGGGCTCGGATAAAGCTTGCGGCCCCGGGGTTCAGTCCGGAGGTCCCGGACTTCGGTCTGGAAGGCGGGGCAGAATCTAATTCGCCCATGCAATCCCGGAGAATAGCCCGGCAAGCCGTGCAGGGTTCGGATAAAGTCTGCGGCCCCGGGATTCAGTCCAGAGATCCCGGACTTCGATCTGGAGTGTGGGACAGAACTCAATCCGCCCATGAGCTCGGCTCGGAATGCACCACAGGACTCAGTCCCAGTGCCCGAAACCAGAGTTCAGTCTAGAAGGTAAAAAAAAAAAAAGAGGAAAAAAGAAGAGAAGAAGGAGGAGAGAGTGAAGCAACGGTCTGGTGAAAAAGAAGTTTCATTGCTTTCGGAATGTCAATACACAGGAGGAGTCCCGACAGGCCAGGAGTCCTCAAAAAGAAAAAGAAGATACAAAAAAAAAAGAGACGATAATGCCGGGGAGGCTATTCCGGCACGGTGGCATCCTCCTCGGGCTGGGGCGCACTTTCTCCGCCTGCACCGTCGACGGGTGGCTGCTCGGGGGACTGCTCTGGGGTCGCCGCCTCATCACCAGCTGCTGCTGGAGCTCCTCCACTGGGCTCCTGCCTTCTGCCATCGAGGACTACTCCGCTAAGATCGAGCTCGGGGTAGAAGGAACTTACCTTCTCCCGGCATACCTAGAACCCCTTCAAGAAGGAGTCCACGGCAGCCTCCCGAACATCTGCGATGTATTCCTCCGAGGCCCGAAATCTCGGGATGGCCTCCTGCGCCTCCCGCTTCGACGCCTCTAGCAGCCCGTTGACGTAGGAGCTCTTCTTCTTGGCTGCACTCAGCTCCCTCTGGACCTCCTCCACCCGGTGCTCCAGCGACCGGGACTGAGCCCTGAGGTGGGTCTTCTCCGCCGCGTCCTCCTCAATGCGGCGTTGGATCGAGATCCTCTCCTCTGATAGAGAGGTCTCGAGCTCCTTGATGCGCCCCTCGGCATGGGCCAGGTCACCTCGGAGGACCTGGTTGTTCCCTCGCAGCTCGACCCCTTTTTCCATGAGGTCTTTGACGTCGGCTGCAAGCTTGCCGAGCTTCTCCTCCTTGGCGTCCTTCTTGGCATAGCCGACGAGGAAGTTCCTCAGCAGTAGCACATCCGTCCCGATCTGCATCAGAAGAGAAAGGGGTCGGCATAATCCAACTGGAACTTTAAAAGGGAGAAAGCTCGAAACTCGGGACTTACCGTGAAGAGCTACGGTAGGATCCCGAGCAGCGCGTCACTGTAGTCCCGGCCACCCCTTAGACGGCGATCCCGGGAGGTGCAGGCGAACTACATGACCTTCTCCGCGAGGCCCTGATCATGGATCACGGAGCACCAGCTGGTAAGACTCGGCGGCGGGGCAGATGTATCAGCAACGACAGAGGAGGCCATCCCCTCGCCGGGTAGAGCAGCTGTCGGTGGAGCCGTCGCCATCCTGGTGACCGCCGTGGGTGCGGTCGGTGTGGCGACTGAAGCAGGTGCTGCCCGGGGAGGGACTGGCCCCCCCTCTTCCACGATCCTGTCGAGGTCGATGACAGGGACATCGAGCACCCAGACTCGAGGTGGCCTGGGTACGGGAGCCGCCACCACAGGTCCGAAGATGGAGATCGACGCGGCCTCCCGGCTCGCCTCAGTACGAGCTCTCTTCGTCGGGGGTTCAGTCCCCTCGGCGGCATCCCTCTGCGTAGCACCCTCCAACAGGTTTTCTAGAGAGAACTTCATACCTGAAAGGGAGTAGAGGTCAGCTGGACCAGTTAAAAAGAAAAGAAGAGGAAGGAGGGGGGAATGCGAAGCGAAAAGGAAGCCCGAGCCTCACCCAGCTCCCGGATGGGACTGATCCCCGCCTCGAACAAGTTCTGCTTCGAGAGCAGAACATCTAGGGTCGGGACCGCATCACTCAGCAGCTGCGAGAAGACCTCTTGGTCTGCTGGATCAACCTGGAAATTCCGGTTCAGAGACCGATCCGGCTCACTCCAAGCCCAGTCAACATCCTCGACCGAGGCGAAAAAGAACCGGTTCTTCCAGCCCTTAATAGACGAAGGGAGGTCGAACCTGAGGCACCTAGATCGAGGTGAAATGTACCACCAGCCATTATCGGTGGAATAACGCTTCAGGGTGAAGAGAGCCCTGAAGAGGGAGAAACGGGCAACGAACCCGTGGAAGTGATAAAAAATAATGAAGGCAAAGATGACCCGGATGGCGTTTGGAGCCAACTGGGCTGGGACCAAACGGTAGTGGCTGAGAAAAAAAGGAAGAAAGGGTGAAGGGGAAACCGAAGACCCCCGAGGAGGAAGTCCTCGTAAAAGGCTACTCGCCCGGGGCAGCTTGAGGTCACTCGATCTCCGAGCCACGGGAGGGAAAGACGAGTCGAGTCCGGGATACCATAGACCTCCCGGAGCAGAGAAAGGTCATCTTCGGTCATCATTGAGACGTGACCAGAGGGACCAGTGGGAGAAGTGGCCGGAGGGGGAAGAAAAGAAATCGGACGGGCGGAGACTACGGGAGGAGACCTAGGACCCCTTGGGACGCCTATGGTTACATCCCCGTGTTGGAGCTGTCTGCGGATCTCATCCGGAATCACTTCCCCTTCCGAGGAAGAAGGCGATGGAGTCCTCGGCCGGGAAGGACCGGCCTCGTCCGGGTTAGAAGAGATTTGACGGTGACGCGCCATGGGGGAAGGGGTGCAGAAAGGTCATTAAAGCCGAGAGATGGAAAGGGGAGGAAGACACGGGCACTCACCGAGATACTCTGTGTAAAAGAGATGGCAACCCCGGAAGGTGAAGGAAAGCCCACTGCAACCACCGGCGGAGCGCGAGAAAGTGGAGGGACTTCGTTTCCGAAAAGTTCCCCTCCTTTTCAAACTCGATCGACAGCGGCCGTACCCCTCATTCCGTTCCGAACCACCAGATGGATGCCGCGTGGATGCACGCCCGACATCGATGCTTCGGATCGATGGAAGCTGCCTCCTTTTCGAAACGGTGCATTAATGGCTGTCAGAAGCGTGACGCGTGGCAACCTCTCATAGGACCTCGGGCGTAACAAGAAGCGGCGACAGGGATCGTTGCAATTATGGCGCGAGATTTTCGCCTTCTCCATGTCACCTCTGCACTAAATCCCCATGTCCCGAGCTACAACACCTTGGCGGAACGAGGGGATGGGGGGCAACTGATATGGCTATTACGCTGACGTGGCGCACGTCTCAGGTCCCGCCGGACGTGGTCAAAACCATGTGGTTTTTCTTTCGACGAGCGAGGAGGGGTCAACCTCTGCCGAAGTAGAGCACCTCTCTGCCGCTCCGCCAGGTGTCCGCCCAGAAGGGGTCCACCTCGGCCGAAGCTGGTGGCCCCTCGCTCCCTCGCCAAGTGGTGCCCGGAGGCGGGTCCACCTCTGCCGAGGTCGAGCCGGGCCCCCCTGCTCCTTCGCCAGTTGGCGCCCTGAGACGGGTCCACCTCGGTCGAAGTCGAGCATCTCTCTGCCGCTCCGCCAGGTGTCCGCCCAGGAGGGGTCCACCTCGGTCGAAGCTGGCGGCCCCTCGCTCCCTCGCCAGGTGGCGCCCAGAGGCGGGCCCACCTCTACTGAGGTCGAGCCGGGCCCCACCTACTCCTTCGCCAGTTGGCGCCCGGAGACGGGTCCACCTCGGCCGAAGTCGAGCACCTCTCTGCCACCCCGCCAGGTGTCCGCCCAGGAGGGGTCCACCTCGACCGAAGCTGGCGGCCCCTCGCTCCCTCGCCAGGTGGCACCCGGAGACGGGTCCACCTCTGCCGAGATCGAGCCAGGCCCCCCTACTCCTTCGCCAGTTGGCACCCGGAGACGGGCCCACCTCGGTCGAAGTTGAGCACCTCTCTGCCGCTCCGCCAGGTGTCCGCCCAGGAGGGGTCCACCTCGGTCGAAGCTAGCGGCCCCTCGCTCCTTCGCCAGTTGGCGCCCGAAGACGAGTCCACCTCGGTCGAAGTAGAGCACCTCCTTGCCGCTCTGCCAGGTGTCCACCCAAGAGGGGTCCACCTCGGTCGAAGCTGGCGGCCCCTCGCTCCCTCGCTAGGTGGTGCCTAGAGGCGAGCCAACATCTGCCGAGGTCGAGCCGGGCCCTCCTGCTCCTTCGCCAGTTGGCGCCCGGAGACGGGTCCACCTCGACCGAAGTCGAGTATCTATCTGCCGCTCCGCCAGGTGTCCGCCCAAGAGGGGTCCACCTCAGCCGCAGCTGGAGGCCCCTCGCTCCTTCGCCAGTTGGTGCCCGGAGACGGGTCCACCTCGGCCAAAGTTGAGCACCTCCCTGCCGCTCCGCCAGGTGTCCGCCTAGGAGGGGTCCACCTCGGCCGAAGCTGGCAGCCCCTCGCTCCCCGCCAGGTGGCGCCCAGAGGCGGGCCCACATCTACCGAGGTCGAGTCGGGTCCTCCTACTCCTTCGCCAGTTGGCGCCCGGAGACGGGTCCACCTCGGTCGAAGTCGAGCACCTCTCTGCCGCTCCGCCAGGTGTCCGCCCAGAAGGGGTCCACCTCGGTCGAAGCTGGCGGCCCCTCGCTCCCTCACCAGGTGGCGCCCGGAGACGGGTCCACCTCTGCCGAGGTCGAGCCAGGCCCCCCTACTCCTTCGCCAGTTGGCACCCGGAGACGGGTCCACCTTGGCCGAAGTCGAGCACCTCTCTGCCGCTCCGCCATGTGTCCGCCTAGGAGGGGCCCACCTCGGCCAAAGCTGGCAGCCCCTCGCTCCTTCGCCAGTTGGCGCCCGGAGACGGGTCCACCTCGGTTGAAGCCGAGCACCTCTCTGCCGCTCCGCCAGGTGTCCGCTCAGGAAGGGTCCACCTCGGTCGAAGCCGGCGGCCCCTCGCTCCCTCACCAGGTGGCGCCCGGAGACGGGTCCACCTCTACCGAGGTCGAGCCGGGCCCCCCTGCTCCTTCGCCAGTTGGCGCCCGGAGACGGGTCCACCTCGACCGAAGTCGGCACCTCTCTGCCGCTCCGCCAGATGTCCACCCAGGAGGGGCCCACCTCGGTCGGTGCCGGTCCTGCTTAGCGAAGCCTCCGGGAAGTGGGGACACGAGTTTCAAAATCGCCACTCGGGTAGCGCGCGCTGTGCCTCGTAAGGGATGCCGGTACGGTCTGCAGTGATGCACGAAACCTCGTTTACATCAACCCGACGGGCCCCGCAACCAAGAAGCGGAGTCCTGGCGGGCAGGAGCCCGCAACGGCGGGACACACATCGTCAATGCCTGGGAAGAAGAGCGCCCGTGCTTGGCCCAAGGCCTCGCCAGTATCTTCCCCCCCCCCCCCCCCCCCTCCCTCTTTTTCTCGCTAGGCATGGCAAGCAAGACGATGGGGCCACCGGGTTCCTAGACCCAAAGGGGAAAGGAAAAGGGGGGGAGAAAAGCAAGAGGTGTAAGGGAGCCTCCCGAGGGGAGGAGGGGGAGCTGGAGGCAACATGATGGCATAAAAGGGGTGGGAAAAGCGGGCAGCAAGGTAGGTAGAAAAAGGAGGGGAGAACAAGAAGGCACCGAGAGAAGGATCCGGGGGATCCGAGAGGGGCCCTTAGGTCCGAGCTCGGTGAAGGAACTGGGCCTCAATTCCACTTTTTCCGATACCTCTTTTGTTAATATCTTCTCTAAGTCTGGGGGTCCTTTGGGAACCCGTCTTAGGGAATCTGTTCCATCTCGCCGCTCTCTAACTTGATCGTCGGAGCTCCCTCGTCGAAACCCCCGGCCAGGGTCTCTGACCTTGTTTTGCAGGGCCGGAAGCTCGGAGATCTCGAGGTGAGATGGTCTGAGACCGGTGCTAGCTCTGAAGCTACAGGCCGCCGCGGTGAGATCGGCAACAGAATTAAATGTTAATAACTTACATATATATCCCTCGACTCATCTCTGACAAAAGTGCCGTCACGATGAGTATGAGTCATCCGATAAAACTCTACCTGACCGGGTTCCCTCCCATGCTCATCGACCTACAAGAAATATTATAATTTTAAGCAAATAACTCAAACTATTTTAAAAATTATCTAAGTATCAAGATATATATGTATCGCGATACATCGTCCGTGATACATATATATATCATGATACATCATCCGAGATACATATATGTATCGCGATACATCGTCCGCGATACATCGTCCGCGATACATCGTCCGCGATACATATATGTATCGCGATACATCGTCCGCGATACATCATCCGCGATACATATATATGTTCCATGACACATATACATGTACTGCGATACATATACATGTACCGCGATACATAAATGTACCGTTATAAGAAATAACTTATCCTAGCACCTCTAAATCCTAGTATTTAGGTAATTTGATATTGTCATTAAGTGATCTGTTGCAAGACTATGACACAAGTTTGAAATATCCTGTAAGGACTTAACAAGAACTACTTAATCTATATCACAAAAATTAAGGGAATAGTTTAAGAAACTTACGAACTCCTGCCTGACTCGCGCGTAACTCTTCGATCCTGATGTGTGGGGAACAGACTGAGATGCTCATGCAGCTCTACCAATATCAGAATATGTCTGCAAAATCAAAAAGAGAACTCATATCAAGAAAGTAATGCATATATATATAATATACCATATTTTTTAATAAACTTGCTTCAAATAAATTAGAAGATACATGTCCCCTGTCAGAAAATCAATAGTGAACCAACTCCACCCACTGATGAGGGGGTACATCAAGAGGACAGGTACCAACTACCTGCTCCTCTGTCATACCCGGCAACTTGTACTTCGTCTTCAACTGGGCTTTATATTCTTTCCATATCCAGTTGAGAGATTTCAGTATAAAGTCATGGGAGGATGGAGGAAGTACAAACTTACCCTACAAAATAAAATAATTAATAATAATATAAAACATACAGTAATATTTGAACTATACAAGATAACAAATAATTTAATATAAATTTTTTACCTGTATAACTCGAAGAATCTCTACTTTATACATCGGAAGCATATCATTCCACTTAGCATAGCTAAGTGGACAAAGCTGATGCCTCCGTGCAATCATCCCCAGAAAAGAGCTCAATAAGCTGGCGGCTTTCTTAATTGGCTACCCCAGCTTATTGCACTCAATCAATATCCTCTCACCCTCGGGCATCTGCCAAACATCACGTACTACTGTAGGCTCGTGCCTACGTCTAACACTCCCCAATCCATCTGCACAGAAATAGATAAAAGTAAGCTATAATAAAAAGTGTAATCAAATTTAAAGTTACCAAGGATATTGGAATAAATTATCCTGAATATGTATCTCATCATCTGCTGGATCGACGGGAAGGTCATGATGCCCCGAGGATGATGGAGCTACAGTAGTATGCTATGTGGAAGGAGAAGAAGGACCGGCATGAACATCTTCCGAAATACTAGCCTCAGCATGCTGTCCAAAAGAACTGCCGGCCTCTGTCCGGGAGTGCTAGAACTGCACCCCAAGAAAGCGTCACCCGCGAGGCATCGTATCACCTATCATTTATATCAGAGATAGAATTATGAAGATAAATAGTAATTTAACATAATAATTACTACAAATTGCAAACATTATAAAATTTAATAGCAATAAGAATCAATCATTAGCATTTTCTTCAACTTCTGTCCTAACTAAGGGTATTGTAGCATGTACGTCATCAACTAGTACAAAATTGAATGGCATGGAATGCGTATAAGTATCATCATCTTCATCATCTTCCAGTTGTCTTCCCATATCATATAAGTCCCGAGATTTTATTTTAATAACAATAGCCCAATCTTTGTCCTTTGCTTCTTGCACGAAAAATACTTGACGAGCTTGAGAAGAAAAGATAAATGGATCATCCTTCAATAAGACACCAGTATGTATCATCCTTGTAAAGTTTACAAGTATAAATCCATTTGCATCTTTTTTCAAACCCCTTGATGAATTTATATCTACCTAATCACATATAAATAATATGACTTTAAAAATTCAGTAGTAATCTAACTCGTATATATCTTTATGTGCACCATAATAAGTCTTTCTATCAGCTTCTACCATAATACCGCTATTCTGTGTTTTTCTAAATTTCTCACGATCTTTAGTATGAAATTTAAATCCATTGATTATGAAACCATTATATCTTATGACAATTTTGTTCGGTCCTCGAGCCAAGGCTATTAATTCATCTGAACAATTCTTCTCCATCATTGTTGATACCTAAAGAATCATAAAAATTGTTAACATGTTATTCGATATGAAATCTATACATATATTCTTTAAATATATGTCAAACATGTTTTGAAAGCTATGTAGGAAATAACTCGACTAACCATCGCTGCTCAATCCTTGGATTAGGTCGAGTGCTATGACTAGCTTGTCACTGAGACATTAAAAATTCGCTACATAAAAATTATAATTATTAAAATAGTTTCAAAAATAATATATGATATTTAAAATCATTGAAATATATTAAATATGCTAACCTTCGATAGTTAGATATTATTTCACTATGAAGTAATACATAACGGTGTGCTTATGCAATTGATTTATGGTCCAATACAATACTTTCACCTTTTTTCATTAATCTTCCTGTAGTTAAGAACTTATACAACTCTGCATTGGCTACGAAATCACTATGTCGTTGAGGTCTGTTAAACATAATATCTATACCTTGAAAATATCTTGAACAAAATGTCAGACACTCTTCAGCAATATATCCTTCCGTAATAGAGCCCTTTGGATATACTCTATTTCGTACATAATCTTTCAATCGTCCAAGATACCTACAACATTTAAAAATTTTATTTATACATCATCATGACGCTACTTTTATTAAAAATTATCTAGACATTAAATATTAACAATAATTCCTTTCAATAGGATACATCCATCTATAGTGTACCGGTCCACCAAGCTTGACTTTCAAAGCTAAGTGAATGAGTAGATGTACCATAATAGTAAAAAATCTAGGTGGAAAGATCTTTTCCATCTGACAAAGTATAACCATAATTTTCGACTCCAACCGATCAAGCTCTCTAGGATCAATAACCTTTGAACATAATGACTTAAAGAATGATGATAACCTGATTATAATTGTAAGAACTTGTTTAGACACCGATGATCTTGAAGCTATTGGAAAGATATCTTGCATTAATATGTGACCATCATGACTTTTCAGATTAAAAATTTTCCGGTCTTTAAGATGCACGCACCTTGAAATGTTAGATGCATATCCATCAGGTACTTTAATATTTTTCAATACTGTCAAAAAATTATCTTTTTCTTGAGCAGACATGGTATAAGATGCAGGAGGCAAATAAATTCTATCATTAGCAAGCATTTTAGGATGAAGATCATGTCGGATATCCAATTCTTGTAAATCCATTCGGGCCTTCATGTTATCTTTGGTCTTTCCATCAAGATTCAACAATGTTCCAAGCAGATTATCACATACATTCTTCTCTATGTGCATGACATCTAGATTATGCCGAATCAGATTATGTTTCCAATAAGATAAAAAGATACTTCTTTTATTCCATAAATGTTTACTGGGCTGAGTTGTAGATGCTATCTGTACATCTTCCTCATTTTCATTTTCAAAAAAATTATCAGGATCTTCAAATACCGTGCATCCACCATAGCAGTAGTCATTTCTTCTGTCAAACCTTCTTGATCATCCCTTCCTCTTTTTTTATTAGACTTTGAAGATTTACCATATGTGTAACTGATGGAATCTATTTGTCTAAGAACATTAGTTCTAGAAGGTGGAATAGGTGCACATCCCATTTCTATGGTACCATCAAATAAATCTTGCTGAAAACAAAATAGATGATTTGGTTCTAACCATCGACGATGCGCCATATAACAGAATTTTCCTCCATGTTTTAACCAAATTGAATGTGTTGAATATGCACAACAAGGACATGCAACCCGTCCTTTTGTACTCCAGCCAGATAAATTGGCATATGTTGGAAAATCATTAATAGTCTATAACAAAGTGGCACGTAGTTTGAATGTTTCACCATTGGAAGCATCAACTACATCGACACCTTCCCACACTATTTCAATTCTTCTATTAAAGGTTGTAGAAAAATATCAATATCATTTTCGGGACCCTTATCACCTGGAATAACCATTGATAAGATAAGTGAGGATTGTTTCATGCACAATCATGGTGGTAAATTGTATGGTATTAGAACAACTGGCCAAGTACTGTATGTAGAATTTAGAGTATGGAAAGGATTGAAGCCATCTGAAGCTAAACCCAACCGAACATTACGAATATTAGAGGCAAAATCAGAATGTGTAGCATTAAATACTTTCCATGCTAAACTATCAGCTAGGTGTCTCAACATTCCATCCTTCGTACGCCCTTCATGATGCCATCTCATCAATGAAGCTATTTTTGATGATGAATATAGCCTTCTCAATCGAGGAATAAGTGGAAAGTAACGCAATACCTTCGCCTGTTTCTTTGTACGCCGCATTGTATCTGTTGCATTCACTACATCATCCTCATCTCCTTCATGACTTGTCCATCATGAAGATCCACAAACATTGCATGACTCTCGATTAGCATTTTCACCATGATATAATATGCAGTCTTTCGGACAACTATGAATCTTTTGATATTCAAGATCCAGATTGTTGACAACTTTCTTTGCTTCATAATAAAAGGATGGTAAACCATTACTTTCTGGAAATGCATCCTTTAATAACCTCAGAAGCATAGTAAAACTCTTACCCGACCATCCATTCATATATTTTATATGGAATAAATGTATAAGAAAAGAGATCTTAGAAAATTTCAAATAGCCCGGATATAATTGTTCATCTGCTTCTTTCATTAAATTATGATACCGAGCTGACTCAGAAGTTGATGGTTACATCTGCTCATCGATATATGTTTGTTCAATGAATGTAGAACTTTCACACATTCCCGTTGTTTCATGTGTACCACTTGAACCTACAAAGTTTTGAACACCATGTCGAAAAGCATCTCTGATCAAACCCGATATATCATCATCTCCTACTAGATTCTCTTGCATATTACTGGATCCAAGATTAGACGATGGTTGATTACTTGATTCTAGCAACATAAGTTCTCCATGAAAAATCCACCAAGTATAACCTCTTGCAAAATTATTCCATATCAAATATTCTTCTACTATTTGTGGATCTAGATAGTGACCGTTAACACATCGTCGGCATGGACAAGAAATCTTTCCATTCAAACTACTTTTATCCATACCGAATTTAATGAAATCACGAACTTCATTTAAATATTCGTTGGTATTTCTTTGTTTATTTATCTAGCTTTTATCTATTTTAGGATAAAATGATCCAACTTTCAAGTTATCTAAATACCAAAAAAAATTTTAGTTAATAACAATGCACTAAGTATTTTTTTGTTTAAAATATATGAAAAATAACATAGATTAACTAATAAATGTACCCTATCACCAACTAATAGGTAAAGAGGTCCTATCCCATTCAAGAATTGTATTAATTATATAGATCATTTACAGTAACTAAACGATACGCAATAGAAGCTCAAGAAAAATTTTGGCTGCATTTCCCTTTAGTTCTCCTCATACATCAAAAAATGTATGAGGAGAACTAAAAGAAAATATTGTCCAAAATATATCTAGAACTCTATCCATACCGCTTGATTACTATAAGCACATATAAAATTATTTGCAATTCTCAAACTGTCCAAACTGGACAATTAATTGACCACTGTACATATTTCTCCCATCCGTACAAAAATAAAATAAATATATGGATATTGTAGAATATGTACTTTAATCAATTAACGGGTCTATGTTTCTATGCAATGCAAGTTTTAAAAAAAATATTTTAAAAATCATTATTGATCATAACAAAGCTATTGATGGTTTTAAAATGAAAGCTATGCAATACTAAACAAATCTTGAAGCATAACATATTCAGTAAAATACAGGTATATACCAAGAAATTTATAAAGAAATATAAATAATCTACTAAGAAAAAGAAAAATAAATAAAGAAAAATAATTATGAGGCACAGATCTACTATTTAATCCGCAACTAAATCAAAACGACTACAATCGGTTGCCTACAAAAGAAGGCCATCCAAGATTATAGGTGTTGCCGCCAAGACGTTGTGGCCCGTAGCTGCATCGGTGCCGGAGTGCGCTCCTCCTGCCGCCCGCCACTCTCGATTCCCGGATCTCCTCGCTGGGTGCGGTCACCTTGTTACCCGGCGGTCTTCCGCTCCTAGACCTGCGAGACAATGGTTAGAGACCCGGGTCGGGGTTTCCGGCGGGGGCACTCCGACGATCAAGTCGGTGACGATCCAGGGGAACAGATCCTCCTGGTCGGGCCCCTCTTGATGGACTCCGCTCTAGGAGGAGTGTAAAATGTGGGTGAAGGTGAAAACGTTGCTGGGAGAGAATGATAGTGGGGACAGAGGGATGCTCTGTTCCTCCGTCTCTCCTTGTATCCCTCGCTTTCCCCTTCACTGTGGTGGTAGTGGCGCTTCGCTCTCTTGGTCGGGCTTGTGCTTGTGCTTGTGGTAATGGTGGCGATGCCATCTCCTCTTGCTGGTGGGGGTTGCACTTCTTCCTCTTTCTTTTCTTCTCCTCTGTCTCTTGGAGTTGTTGTGTGTGTTACCTCTGAGTTTGCTGTAAACCAAGTTACCGTTCGGTGCTTGTCTCGGGATCACCATCGGGCTGTCAGGCATATGCGGTGGTGTCCCAAGGGACCTTTCCTTATTCATGATAGGGGGCGTTGTCAGGCGCTCCGACACACCTCTTGGTTATCTCATTCCGAAAAATTTGGGGTGCTTCGAATGGTGGGCCGCCGCCCGTGGGATTCGAATCCCCGGATTGGTGTAACTGGCAGTCGTAGGTGGTCAGTACGGCCTGGAAAGTGCTTCAGTGCAATCCTCGGGCGGCTCGCCGGTGTTCTGGGCTGGTGAAGACCTCGTCTGGACTGGGGCCGAGCTGGGACGGCATGACTCGCTCCAACCTCGACATTCCGAGCTCGCGGGGGTGCCTCGGTGGAGGAGGGCGGAAGGCGGACCCGGTCCAGAGGGCACGTGCTTGGAGAGGATCCACATCGATGGGTGAGCTCTTGGCTTGACCTCGGCCACAGGGCATTAGCCTCCGAGGGTCTCGCTCTGGAGGGCGGAAGGCGGACCCGGTCCAGAGGGCGCACGCTCGGAGAGGCTCCACATCAGCGGGTGAGCTCTTGGCTCGACTTCAACCGCAGGGCACTAGCCTCCGAGGGTCTCGCTCTGGAGGGCAGAAGGCGAACCCGGTCCAGAGGGCGCGTGCTCAGAGAGGCTCCATATCGGCAGGTGAGCTCATGGCTCGACCTTGACAGCAGGGCACTAGCCTCCGAGGGTCTCGATCTGGAGGGCGGATGGCGGCTCCGACCTAGGCATCGAGCTCATGAGCTCGACATGGCGGAGAACTGAGCTCGGCCTGCTGTTCTGAAAGAGCTCAGATCAGCTCGGTAGTTGATTACGGGCTGGAGAGTTGACGCGGCGTCTTTCCTTCAACGTGGCGCCCACCGGTTCCTCCATGTCAGCGATCCTTCCATATCATTTGCCCCACATTCCTGAGGCTCGTTAGTGTGCGGCGCTCGGGTCGAAGGGAGTAATTGCAGTGCTAACATGGAAAGGAGAAAATCTGGCATGATGATGGCCATGATTGCTGGCGCTTCGGGGGTCGGCCCTGCAATCCAATACGGGGATGCTATGTGGCCACGTCTGAGGAGCAGTTAATATGGGCACGGAATTCAAAGCAGTCGGAATGCCATTCTCGTCGATGGGTGGCAGGTGGCGCGGTTCCGTTGGCGGAGAGTCTGAACCGGTATGACTCCATCAGGTCATTTCGAAATGAAAAGAGGGCCTTACCCGAACCATTTATTCTTTTTGAATTCTCCGTACCTGCTGTCGCCGTGCCCAAGCTTCCTCCTTCTTCTAGTACCCCCGAGTTTTCTAAAGGAACATGTTAGCTTCTTCTTCCTCCTCCTCCCCCTGCTAGGATAGAGTTCTTTCCTTCGGGCCTGGGGTCTTCTCTTGGGTTGAGTCTTCTTCCCAGTCTTCCGTTTTGTGTTCTTCCTCTCCTTTGTCCTTGAGGATGTCCTGTTTCGATCCGGGCTTCCGCCCCTCTACTGATCAGGGCGAGGCCGGTCCTTCTGAGCGGAGGCCAGCATCTTCTTCTTCTTCTTCTGACGGAGAGGGAGTCATAACCTGCTTTGAGCTCAGTAGGAGGCATCCTCCCGGTCCAGTAGTCATCAAGGAACCGGGATCTAGCCCTTCTTCGCCTCCTTCTTCCTCTTCTATTCCTGTCCCTGAGTCAATCCGATCCACAGGTCCTGGTGGGGTTGCTTCGACGATCACTGCCGGGGACCTGAGGACAATCCAGGATGTCTATGGCATCTTGGCTTCCGTCCGGCTTACGGTTCCTCGTCCGGGGGAACGGGTCACTTCTAGTGGCCCGGGCCGTCTTGCCTTCTATAAGGAGACCTTCTCCGGGGGTCTCCGGTTTCCCTTCCATCCTTTCTTTCTGTCATCCTAGACAATTATCGTCTGGTCCCGATGCAGCTGGTGCCAAATGCTATTAGGATCATTTTCTCTTTCATTGTGTTTTGTCACCTCCACGGGTTCGTAGCCCGATTTTCTTTGTTCAGGGCTTTCTTTGCCCTAAAGTGCCACCCAATCGAGGATGGGTGGTGGTCCTTGTCTTCTTGCCCGAAGGGCATCAGGTTTGAGCTTCCCTCTTCCATCAGGGGATGGAAGAGCAAGTTTTTCTTTGTTGAGGTCGAGGGGATCGACTGGGTCTGGAGCGATCCGGATCAGTCCCCCAACCGAAATTCTGTGGTCGATGCGGCTGACTAGGATGATTACGAGCAGCTTCGCACCACCCAGATTCCTCCCCTCGAGGTCCTGTTGTCTAAGCAGAACCTTGCCGACTCCAGGGTCAACCCGATGGATGGGTTGGGTGTGTTCGACCTGAACTTTTTCTTTTCTTTTGTTCTTGCACCTCTTGCATTGTTTCTCCCAGGCTCTAATTGTTGTGTAATTTGTATGCAGGTATGATCTTCTCCGAGAGTGATCTTCTTGCCATCACCAAGAAGAGGCCACCGACCGGGCTTGCTGGGGAGCCTGCTTCCAGGCAGGTCCGGAGTGAGAGCGCATCTACGGCTGCTACCACGGTGGTGATCGGTCTAAGCTCGACCACCCTAGCTGGTCCGAGTTCAGAGGTGCCACGCGCTGCTCCCGTGCCAGTGGAGAGGGCAGCTTCCACGATGCCAAGGCCAGTCCAGCAAGCCCCCGCTGCAGAGCCCGAGGTGGTAGTCCGGGCGAGGGCTACCGCTGCTGCCGCTGCGCCCCACGATCCTCCGAGTCCACGCGTCGCCGCTGTCAGGAGTAAGGAGACTCGGGCTGCGCCCAGTGCCTCGACAGAGATGCCACTTGCATCGACGTCGACTTCCCAGCCTGCCCCCCAGGATCCTTCAGCGAGCGATGCAAGGCCGCTCGCTCATGGAGAGAGCCGGAGGGAGGATGCACGGTGCCATCTTCCCTTCAGGATGGGGCCGGAAAGCTCAGTACTTCGGAACCCCGAGCTAGCCGAACGCATGATGGATTTCTCCATCCAGGCATGCGATCGGCATGAGATGGCTGGGATGCGGGTGACCAATGTCATCCGCACCCTCTTCTCTCAGCTATACTCGGTAAGCCGCCTTTACTTCCCTTTCTCTTCACTTCTTTTTTTTTCTTTTTTTTTTTTGCTGACTTCTTTTCATGGTGCATA